>JAQPPZ010002515.1:5716248-8574372 GCA_028583015.1 Wollemia nobilis
CGATATCACGACACCTTTGAAGTTCGGGCATCACGGTGAAAATCTGTCACGATTTCGTGACCCTTTTGAGGAAAGGATTCCCAAGGATAGAACCTGTCGCGATATCGTGACATTTTTGGTGAAAAAGAGCCCGAGGGAAAACTCATCGCGATTTCGTGATAATTGGTCGCGATTTCGCGACATTTTTGAGGAAAGGAGGCTCAAAGGAAAATTTGTCACGATTTCACGACAGTTTTGGAGAACAAGCCTCAGGAGGGAAAATCGTCGCGATATCACGACTCGTTTGAGGAAAGGGCACCGCGGGGAGAACACGTCGCGATTTCGCGACAACTTTGTTGAAGGGCCGCCCAAAGGACATTTCGTCGCGAAATTGCGACACTTTCGACCAACTGGAGCCATGAGGAAAAGACGTCGCGATATCGCGACACCTTTGCGATGTTGGCGTCACAGGAAGAATTCGTCGCGATTTCATGACAATTCTGGAGATCAGGTGCCTTCTGGCTTTCTCGTCGCGATTTCGTGACGCTTTTGGCGTTTGGGTGCTTTGGTGTGGTGCCGTCGCGATTTCGCGACTCTTTTTGGGTTTGGCGGCCTAGGCGTGGTTTTGCCGCGATTATGCGACATGTCACGATTTCGTGACTTGTTGCCGAGGCGCGGCTGTTGTTAGGTTTGGTGTCGCGATTTCGCGACATGTCGCGGTTTCGCGACATGTCGCGTTTTCGCGGTCGGTTGTCTTCTGGCTTCTTTGCTCTCGGTTGGGATGCCTTCTCTCCCAGTTGTAACTGTTATTTGTTTTAATACAAGTTCTTTTCATTTTTTTCAAAAAAATAAAGGAGTTTATCGGCTCCCCCCTATTTTATTGAATATATTCTTTTGTGAAATATTTATGTATTTCCTTTTATTATTTGATTTCCTGTTATTATTTAAGTGTCGTGTCTTTGTCTTCACAGGTAAAATGAACTACACTAGGTAATCAGTATAAGAACCTCATTAAATTTGTTGGCAACCAACAGAACCCATAGTTAGGTTTAGATTATGATTTGTCGTGGTGGTCTTACCCCCATTTTGCTTATTTTGATTTTTTTGAGATTTCTAGCCTAGGGTAGACGTTTATGTTGCATCGCCCATCGGTCGCTTCTGCTCAGAGTGGCCAGCTCGACCTGTGGTTTGGCCGCTATCACTCAGAGCAGCCAGACTTGAATCCCAATGGTCAAAAATTTGATCGTTGGGGTTTGGTCGCTGCTGTCCACAACGGCCAATTTTTGGCTATTGTAGGTGACAGCGACCGAATGCCTTAGTTGATTTTTTTTAATTTTGAATTCTTGCAAGGTGATTATGCTAATTTTTCTAAAATTTTGAGTTGCTTCCTTGCATTATGCTACATGATTAGGTGCATTTATTTCTCTTTGCTTAGACTTAGGATAGTTTTATCATTATTTGCATGATTTTTCATGTTTTATTATGATTTATGCCTTAGATGCATTGTAGTTATGCTTTGTTTCTCTTTTGCTCTTAGATTCTCACTACTCGGGCTCATGACCCGAAGCTCATGAATGACCTTCTACCCTTTTGAGTGCTACGGACTAGGCTTGGCTCAAGGCCCGTGGGCTACAGTTTATCACTAGGCTGCCCAATATTATGTCAGATCAGGCTTACCTTATGGCCTTGGTACACCGGTGGGATTCTCGGACTAATACCTTCCACCTTCCTACCGACGAGATGACTATCACGTTGAAGGATGTGTATAGGATATTTTGGATCCCCTTTGATGGAGTGGCCATTGTCTCTTCGACCACTAATGATCATGATGTCTTTCTTTGGGTGTTCGGAAGGCATGCTGCAGATGCCTTCAAGGACACCAAATATGGTGGTGTATCTATTATACGTTAGTACAAGGAGAGGGTCTTCACAGAGAGGCACGTAGTGTTGCTGATGGTTATCAACAACATTCTTATTCTAGATTGCTCAGGCTTGAGGTTCCCATGGAACCTCCTTGTGATGGTCCAGGATCTGATGGACAGTGAAGAGCCCATCATCTATGCATGGGGGAGGTCTCTGTTGGCCCAGTGCTATGATGAGTTGTATCACATCCATCGATGGGGTCACATCAGCATCGCTTGCAGCTTGCTCTTACAGGTTTGGGGATGGGAGCACATCAAGGTAGATCATCCCAGAGGGCTTCCTGCTAAGATTATAGTCATTGAGGAGTGGATGTAGTGCTATGCTGCTAGATGGGCTCGAGGGCACGAGGAGTGCAAGAGCCATCCTCATGCAAGGGAGCTCTCCCACTACACTACTACTTTTACTGGGTTGAAGGCCAGAGATATCATGTGGCATCTATATCATGAGTGCCCAACTTGGGATGACCCAACTAGTTTCACAGCTAGGACATGGCATGAGCGATGGCTCATCGATCATAAGGTTGGCATCAGGGAGTATTTCTTCTACTCTTAGGTTCTTCATCAGTATGAGCTATAGTAGGATGTGCCACTAGTTCCATTTTTGTATAGGCATCTCACAACAGAGGGAGACCTTCCTCCTTCATGGATCATAGAGCTTTATGATGAGGAGGATGCCCCATAGTTGACCCAAGAGTCATTGGGGGAGTCACAGATGCATTTATGTAGTGGTGGGGGGATCTGATGTGGCATGGTGATGGCAGCTTGGGCCACAAGGATGATGGTGTAGATCCAGTAGGATGCAGAGTCCAAGCTAGGACCGAGGTATGGGGCCAGCCAGTAGAGCGGGTGGTAGTGGAGGAGTAGGAGGCTCCTGAGGAGGATGAGGAGGAGCTGGATCCCGAGGAGAGAGATTCTCCTCTAAGAGCATAGTTGCATGAGGTCGAGGTTGAGCTTCAATCGACCAAGATCTAGGTACAATAGTGAGATGCTACCATAGCCCAATGAGATGCTACTATAGAGCAGCTCACGCTATAGATCTAGGCTTTGTAGGCTACTATCAAGGGTGGTGCTACTAGGATGCAATTTTTTGTTCCTCCTTCTACACCATAGAGTGATACCGGGGTAGATCCTAGGGTAGACACAGGGGAGAGGTTCTACGCCTATAGTCATTGCTAGATGAGTATGAGGAGCAGATCCAGGGGTATGTCTCCCATATAGCCTCTCTCCAGATGTAGCTTAGGAGGCATGGAGTTGTCCCTAGGGAGGCACCAGGTGTAGGTGGCTCACAGGTCTAGGAGCTCCACCTCTGGGTAGTCTTCCATCCATCCTAGCTAGAGGACTCGGACTCGCACAGAGAGACCAGCAGGGTCACATCACTCTACGCATGACACAACCATAGGGGAGGTGATGTCGGGGGCACAGGCCCTATGTTTGATTGATGATGCACTTGGATTTTATTTTTGAGGTCTGCTTGACCTATATGACTATAGCCTATGGGCAATTTTGTATATTCATGCACTTTGAGATACACATTCTCTATCTTTTGAGACACACATATTTATATGAGACTTTGCATTTATGCTTCATTATGTGTGTCATTTATTGCTTATATTTTTGTTTTATTTATGTGATGTTATGATGGCATTATGATGAGTTGATATATATGTGTTATATGATAGATGATATTTATGATGATATGGATTTGAGATGGATGCTTATGTATGTGTTTATGTAGATGCTTATATGATTTGATTATTGTGACATGATGTGATGTATCATGAGTTGATTTGATGATGGATTTATGATTCTATGTATGGATGAATGCAATGATGTGATCTTATATATGGATGGATGATTTATGACACTATGTATTTATGGATGTAATGTTTATTGTTATAATGCATGTTTGATTTTGATTTCAATTGTATGCATCTAACTCATGCTATGATATGGTGAATGCAATATGTAATCTAATGTGAATGAACTTGTATGTTTTAATCACTTTAAAACATAATGGATGCATATGATATGATTTTGACAATCTAATGGGTGATACCACAGAAAGTATAACAACCATGAATGTTTAATAATCATTCTAATCATAAGAATTAATTATTTTAAACCATCCATATGTGCAATGTAATGGTGTGGAATGTATGTATTTTCTGGATAAGCTTATGTAATTTAAGAAATAAAATAGTGGTCATCTAAATATCATTTTTGACATATATCCAGTATCTAATTTATTTTATTAATACCCCCTAATTTACAGAAGCTTATAAAGAAAGTTGATGATGTGATTGATGATATGATTTGTTGCTATGTAGGAGTTTTTGAGGTTTTTCCTGAGACTTCAAACACTCTAGTTATCCTATCAATAACTATGTACTGACCATACAAGACTTTTGAAAAGCAAGGCTTTCACCATGTCCTTGGATATTCATTATCTCTGTGTGTGCAAATGAATATATATTTGAGATAGAACCCAAGCATTTCCTTCGATGTTAGGTGGGATTCTTTCAGCCCATTGCTAAGATCAGGGATCCTCAAGTGTTCATCTCATCCTTATGTTGGACTTAGTTGACTAACACTGGATCTGGGTTACCTAAAGCTAGCTCATCCACATTCAAACATTGGTCTATACAAATTCCAGAAGCTAATGTAATAGACATATCATCATGCGTAAGGATTTCTCCTTCCAGTTTTGTGCAATGCTGAGAATTCTAGGGATTCAAGTTCTATTCCCTTTTTTTCTTCATTTCATTTGGGATACTTGCTCATACTTAGTGATGAAAATCACTATTTATTTTGATATTTTTTTTTTTGAGCAAGGGATCTATGTAATGATGAAATTCACTATTTGTTTTGACTTTGACTATTGCTTGATTTTGGGATTTTGAATTATGACTTTGGAAACTGGAATTTTGAATTTGTGCTTTGTTTCAGGATTTTTGCTTGTTTTAATGAAAGCAAGGGATTTATGTAGTGATGATAATCACTCATTTCTGGGTAGGGCGGAACTTGTCCTTTTGCCAATTCTCAGCACCTTTAAACCGGTTGCACAGGGGGATAAGCAAGGAAGATCCTTTTCGCTTAAGGTAACCTAGACCACTTTTGTTGTTTTCATCTTTCCCTTGTACCAACTAGGATTTTAGTGTTTCAATTAGTGATGGGATCCTGAATATCCAAGGTATTATCACAACTAGACCTTGCTCTCTACTAATCAAGGTGGCTTTCTACAAAAGTTGATAAGACCACTAGACATGGTTGAAAGACTAGGAAACCTTAGTATATTTCGTATAGCAACATGAAATGGTTGTGTTGAAAAACACAATTACACACATGGATGCATGGATGAGGATGAACTTGAATATTGTGATTGAGATACAAACTGTGGCATCATTTGTAAGAATGTGATCATAACATATGCGAATGCAATGGATATGTATGGATATGCAACTATGTGGATATGGATGTAAGATGCAAATGTTTTTGTATTTTTTATTTTTTCATTTTTTTGTATTTTTATTTTTACCAAAAGGCTTAAAATACCTTTGGAGCTTTTTGATTGATTTTGACCAAGTGGATTGGATACCCTTGGAGCATTTTTGTGATTTGATTTGATTTGACCAAAGGGCTTTAAGATGCCTTTGGAGCTTTTTGATTGATTTTGACCAAGCGGATTGGGTACCCTTGGAGCATTTTTGTGATTTGATTTGATTTGACCAAAGGGCTTTAAGATGCCTTTGGAGCTTTTTGATTGATTTTGACCAAGGGATTTGGATACCCTTGGAGCATTTTTGTGATTTGATTTGACCAAAGGGCTTTAAGATACCTTTGGAGCTTTTTTGATTTATTTGACCAAAGCTTTAAGATGCCTTTGGAGCTTTTGTGATGGAAGTGACCATGTTTTTTATTTTATGACATATTTGAATGTTTTTTTATTTTATGACATATTTGAATGTTTTTTATTTTTATGTATGAAATACCTTCAAATGAATGATATTGAGAGGTTCAGGCTCTTCAATACCATCCAAATATGTGAGGTGATATGCTCCAGGCCCAACCTTCTCTGAAATCATGTAGGGGCCTATCCAATTTACCATAAATTTGTCTCGCAAATGCGGCAGATTTGAGTTCTATTGGTTTTCTTTGAGCACAAGATCCCCAAATTTGAATTCCCTCAAATGGACTTTACTATTGTATGCTCATGCAAGGTGATTCTGATAAATGTGAAGATGCTCCAAGGCATTGAATCATCATTCATCAAGAAGCATTAACTGATCAAGGTGGCCTTGCCACGCGGTGTCATCATCTATGAAGTCCTTCAATGCTACGCGCAAGGTTGGAATCTCCAATTCTAGGGGCATGATGGCCTCAGTGCCATATACAAGTGAAAATGGTGTTGCCCTAGTGGGCATCCGCACACTAGTCCTATATGCCCATAATGCTAGAGGTAACTGCAAATGCCAGTCCCTATGATTATCTCTCACTATTTTCCTCAAGATGGAGATGATTGTTTTGTTTGAGGCTTCTGCTTGCCCATTTTCTTGTGGATAATAGGGTGTTGAAAAACTATGTTGGATGTGGTATTTTTTCATTAAAGCATGCACATTTTTGTTCTTGAAATATGGCCCATTATCCGATATAATCTTTGAAGGGACCCCAAAATGACTTATGATATTGTGGAGTATAAACTCCACAATCCTTGGTCCAATTGTCGATGTCAAGGGGATCGCTTCGACCCATTTGGTGAAATACTCAGTGGTCATTATGATGAATGTGTGTCAGCCTAAATATGGGGGAGAGATCTTCCCAATCAAGTCTAATCCCCACTATGAGAAGGGCCATGCTTCCTGGATGGGTTGCAAGGCTTGTGATGGCAAGTGGGTGAGGTTTGCATGATGCTGACACTTGATGCATTTCTTGACATACTCACAATAGTATTTTTCCATAGTGGGCCAATAGTAACCCATTCTCAAAATGCATTTAATGATGGCCATGCCACTGAAGTGACCACCACATGTACCATCATGAGCTTGCAAAATTGCCCAAGATGCTTCTTGGGGCTCAAGACAATGAAGGAGCATTCCATCATAACCTCGTCTATAAAGGATCTCTCCTAGAAAAATGTATCTAGTCACCTTTTGTTTAAATGTTCATCTTTCAACATGCGACAGGCCTTGCGGTATTATTCCAAGCTTCAGGAAATCCCACAATTGGGATAGCCAATCCTGATAAGCCACAACTTCTATGGATAAAATGACATGTTCCTCTTGTGATCCAACATTTGTGAACATAGATTGGGAAACAATCCTGTGATGAATGGTTGTTCCACACTCCGTAGGACCTTGAGAGATCAAATATTCCCAAGGGGCCATTTGCAAGAAAGCTCTAACTTTGAAGGACCAATCCTGATTTGGTTCAGTCTGGATCATGTTGACTGACTCTAGGTTGTCAATAACCTCACGTTGTATTGCTGAAAATGCGAGCACTTTCACATGAATGGTTGTGAAGTCAGCAGATGGATTCTGAGGGATTAAGGATCCCAAATATGCCATGGTGTCTACAAATATATTTGATGTATGAGGGATTGCCTCGATGTCATACCATTCTAGTCGGGCTAGGTAAGTGTCAACAAGCTCCTTGTAAGCTTTCAGGAGTGGGCACCTACATTGGAACAATCCTTTGACTTGATTAACTATGAGCAAGGAGTCACCAAAGATATTCAATATTTTAATACCCATTGCAATGGTTATTTGGAGTCCCAAGATCAAGGCCTCATACTCTATGTTATTGTTCATGCAAGGGAAGTCTAGCTTGAATGATAAGGGCAATGGAGTACCCTACGGTGTGATAAAGACTATCCCTGCTCCGCCCCCTTGCTCACACTTTGAACCATCGAAGAACAATGCCATGTCTCTTTGTTTCTCAGGTTCTTCGAGTTTCGATGGATCTGATAATGTGAAGACTGCATCATCAAGCAATTCTATAGTGAGAGGCTTGCTATCCTGAAGAGGTGCCTCTGCTAATTGATCCGCTATGACTTGTCCCTTGATGGACTTTTGGCTTATGAATTCTAGATCAAATTTTATCAATAGCATGATCCACTTTGTAGTACATGTATTGTGATATGTCTTGTTCATCATATACTACAAAGGATTCTATTTTGATATAACGTAAGTCGTATGGCTCAACATGTAGTGTCACAATTTTTTGGTTGCAAAGACCACTACTAAGCACAACTTTTCTACATACGCATATCCTAGCTCATAACTCACCAAGGTGTGACTAATGTAATATACGACTTGCTCTTTATCTTGCATTCTTTTGGGCTAACATGGTGCCCAAAGAAAAATTAGTAGCTGATATGTATAGCAAAAATGGTATGTCTGGCCTTGGTGGAGCCAACACTGGTGGTGTTGCTAAGTATGTTTTGATCTCTGTAAAGGCTTGTTGGCACTCTTCATCCCAATGAAATGGGACATCCTTGCATAGCAACCGATTCATGGGTCGACACTTGTCTGATAATTGTGCAATGAACCATTTGATGGATGCTACCTTGCCTTGTAGGCTTCTTAACTCCCTAATGTTGGTAGGGGCGGCCATTTCCATTATAGCTTCTACTTTTGTAGGATCGACTTCAATGCCTCTCTTGGAAATGATGAAACCTAAGAGCTTACCAGAAGTCATGCCAAACACGCACTTCTTAGGATTCAATCTGACGTTGTGCTCTATGAGGTGATCGAAGACTTTTGTAAGGATCTCAGCGTGCTCTTGTCATACTAAATATTTGGCTAGCAAGTCATCCATGTAGTCTTCCAAGATTGTGTGCATGTAGTCATGAAATATGTATGTCATGGCCCATTGGTATGTGGCACCAACATTCTTTAGGCCAAATGGCATCACTTTGTAACAGAAAGTTCCCCATGGAGTAATGAAAGTAGTCTTATGTTGGTCTTCGGGTTTGATTCAGATTTGATTGTATCCAGAAAACCCATCCATTAGGGAGAGCATCTCATGACCTGTAGTGGCATCAACAAGAGCATCTATGTTTGGCAATGGGAATGAATCCTTCGGAGTTGCCCTATTCAAGTCCCTAAAATCTATGCAAATGTGGACTCTTCCATCTAGTTTTCCCATGGGCACCATGTTCGAGACCCATTCAAGATAGTCGATGGGAACTATGAAGATCACATCCAATAGTTTTTGCAACTCATTTTTTACCATCAAAGCGATGGTTGGATGCATCTTCCTCAATTTTTGCTTGATTGGCTTCTTTAGGGGATCCAATGAAAGGTTGTGAACAACTAACTTTGGATCAATCCCTGGCATGTCTTTATAAGTCCAAGCAAATATATTTGGTCTCTCCTTGAGGAGAGGGATAATGATGGCTTGTTCCTCTGGAGATAGACTTTCTCTGAACTTGACTTTCTTTGGTTGAGTAGGATCATCACTGATGTCCACCTCGAAAGTCGCTTCTATAGCCATATGTGACCCATCCTCCAATTGGTGAGGCATGGGTATCAAGTGAATGTCATCGATGGGATTTATAGGTCCTACTGACTTAGGATCCAGACCAGCATGGAACACATCATATGCACAACCTGATGCAAAATGGAATGGTTGTAATGTCTCTTCATTAGAGAAAATATCCTCAGGCTCTATGGGTGAATCAATGCGATCCCAATCAATAGCCTTCATATCAAGACACAAAGGTTTAGTGGGATCTATTGGGTTATGAAGTGGAGTGGTCAAATCAATGGAGATTGTATTGATAGATGGAATGAAATATCTAGAACCACATGGGTGAAATCTTGTCTCAGAGGTTTCCCTTCTATACTCATGATGAGGCTCTAGAGGAAAAGGAATCTCTAGATCTAGCCCATGAGCTGGTCGGATAATAGGATCATTGGGCTCTAAGAGTTCCCTGAATGTAGGTAGAGGGGGATTGACCATGCGATGAATGACATTCAAGTCAATAGGTCTCCCCAAAAACTACAAGCCAGGGTCTATGGCATGAAGTACCACTTCTCTTTCTACCAACATGTCGACCTATCACAAGTGGTGAGGTCCAAGATAAGCCATCTCAGTCTCATCATCAAAATCATCATCACTTATCCAAAAACCATTAGCATTGGTATGTGGCCCCAAGGTAAGGGGCACATCTCTTGGCCCTAAGTAGGCCATCTCTATCTCATCCTCATATTCTTCGTCACTTATGAAGATGCCATTTGCATTAGTATGTTGCCCCAAGTCATGGGGCCATTACCTTGTTCCTAGGTAGGCTCTCTCTATTGAGTCCTCTGACTCATAGCCACTTTCATCCGATATGTATCCACTCTCATTGTGGATGGACCAGGTAAATCTTTGTAAATAGTGAGGCCCATGATAGGCTAAGCTTGCTCATGCTTCATCATCACTTGCTACATATCCATTTTCTTCTTGCTCATCATCCCATGAGTTGTAACCTATTGGGATGGTCTCAATTATGGAGCTTGGATGATAAGTCTCGAGAGGTGGTATGCTTACCACAACCACTTGTCTATTGCTCGGATATCTTGCACTTGGTGGGTGATAGGGAATAAAATTGATGTCTTCTCCTAACCCCAAGCTTAATCTATCTAAGGCTACTACTAGAGAGTCATCTCGACCTCTGATGTGATAGCCTAACCCAAACCTATCAGATGAAAGCTGGTATTGTGGCTCGAATGGCCGTCTACACCCCTACTCATATATACCAAGACCGTAACCATGCCAATGGCAACATTCAAAGTAGCTTAGAGAAAACTCAAGATTAGAGAGGTAATGAACATTTATAATGAATAATTCATCATTGTCCTCTTCTTCATCAGTAGACTTATGGGCGCAGTCTAGTCCAACATAGATAAATTTTATCTAATTGGGAGGGATTCCAAGTGGAACCACTATTCCCACTGGTGGTCTTAAGTATTTTGGTCATCCCATGTCTTGTGTAGACTCTATGATGGGCGTAAATGTTATGTTCTACACAAGATACTCTCCTATCCCTATACTTGCCAAGTGTATTGTCGCATGTGATGTGGATGATCCTATAGATGACACTGGTGAAGCGGGCTCTAGTATCTCCTCAGCTTGATCTTGGAGATCTTCCTCCTCCATGGGAGTTGGACTCTTCTTAACGTCTATGGTTAGCGCTTCCTTAGGCTTTCTTTCCTCAACCATGGGTGCCTTTAGCTTCTGATTATCTTTTGGTTTAGACGTTGATGGTCTATTAGAAGCATTAGTCACTTTGTGTGCAAGATGAGGTGTTGATGTAGATGGGTCTTTTTGTACCCCTTTGTCTTTATCATTCAGTTGCATAGCTGGAGATGAAGGTCCTACATACAAGTGGGTAGAAGGAATCACAAATTCTCCTAGAAAATCCACCTGATGAACATACTTGAATGGCTCTTCATCAGCCAACACCATGTAGACTTTGTTATCATGCACATACTTGACACATTGGTGTAAGATCGAAGGAACACATTTCATGTCCCTTATCCAAGGTCTCCCTAGGAGGATGTTGTATTGCATGGCCCCTTCCAAGACATGACACATCATGGGGATGGTCTTATGCCCCACCTTGATAGGTAGGACTATCATTCCCATAGTATTGCATAAAGCATCATTAAAAGCCCTTAATGTATAGGCTCTCGGAATGATATTGGACTTGGGGATCTTAAGGTGTTCTATTATTGTTGTTGTGATGATGTTGATTGATGAACCTGTATCGATCAAGACCCACTTAAAAGGTAAATCATTGACTGATGCCACAATGTGCAGTGGAGGGTCTGGTAAGGTAGTAGGTACTATCTTAATCTCATAATCATAGAATCGAATTACAGGTTCCTGGCATTCTTGTACTTGTCCCACAAAATGGGTGAATGCATTTGGATCTTGTGGTTGGAGCTCAATCGACCTTAAAATCTCCATCAAGGTCTCCCTGTGCTTTGGGGACTATTGTATGAGCTCATAGATGGATAGCTTAGCCAGAGTCATTTGTAAGTTTTGCTCAAGTCTACTCCGAATAGTTACCATAGGTCGGGTTGGTGGACCTGGAAGGTTGTTTTACCCCTGCCTCTACCTAGGTGTAGTGGGGATGTTAATGGGAGCTGTAGGAGGTTGCGGTTGACCATACCATCTACTCCTAGTTGCTATATTGACAATTTCAACCATCCCAATGCACCCATGGGTAGGCGTATCAACTCGGACCTGATTGACTTGTGCACCTTGCCCTCTAGGGACCTCATGGTTTGGTAGAGGTTTTTGTAGATGCCCATATCTCTATTGTTAGGAGCCAATGGGTTGTCAACTTTAAGTTCTCCCGCCTCAATCATGTTTTGCACCTGGTGCTTGAAACCAATGCAAACCTCAATATTATACCCCAGTATCCTATGATAAGGGTAAAATTGATCTTCCCTATATCCTTTTGGCTTAGGATGGTTGGGATCTATAAGAGGTATATCAGGGAACCTGATATTTCTTGCCTCGCTCAATTGGTTGAAGATTGATTGCATTGATTCTGTCAATGGTGTGAAATAGTGAGGGGGTTTGCATTCTTTGTTTCACCCTTGATTGTTCTTTTGATCATAATTGGTTGGTGGGGGTTGTGCTTGATAATTTTGGGGTTGGTGCATAGCCCTATCCTTAGGCGCAACCAATACCACTTGATTAACTAGAGCAAGGTTTGCCTGCTTTTGCTTGTATTTACCATTTTTGTCATTTTTGTTCCACTCCTTCTTGGTTCAGAGTTTGATGGTTCCCTCATCTACTTTTATGTCCTCGATGAGTTTGGCCTATGCCAAGGCTTCCTCAAATGAGGGGTATTGTTGAAGTTGTAGCAAGAGGGAAATGTGTTTGGAACAACTCTTGGTGAACATCCGGATGATCTCTTCTATGGGGATGGAGAATGATAATTTTGCCATGACTCTTCTCCATCTATTCCCATAATCCATTACTGGCTCATCATCATAATGTCTCAAATTGGCCAGGTCTGAAAGGTTCACTTTCCTCTTAGCACCAAAAGAGAAATATTTCAGGAAAGCGTTCACTAGTTGTTCAAAATTGGATATGCTATGCTTGGGCAGCTGGTTGAACCATTGGGTGGCGGTGCCCAAAAATGTCATAATGAATGTCCTGAGCATAAGAGCATCATTGTCTTCAAGATGAAAATATGCATTGATGAAATTGGTAACATGCTCTTGTGCATCCTCTTCACCCTTAAAATTTTCCAACCTAGGCATCTCAAAATGCTTAGGGTATGCGGGGCTAGGGACAGATGGACATAATGGTTGATTGTGTATTTTGCTCAATGTTGGTTGGCTACCAGCCATCTCTTGTTTTTCAAAGGACTTCATATTTTTAGCAAGTGCTTGGAATACCTTTGAGGTGAGGAGTTCCTCCTCTTGTAGACCCCCTATGGTGGTGGTGGAGGTAACCCTCTATCCATTTGATTTGCTCTATTTTCTTCCCTCCTATGAGGGGATTCAGGATGTGCCTGATCCTGCTCTATTAGGTTTACCCTTTCCCCACCAGTTGGATTTCACTCATGATTTGGAGGGTGATTTTGTTGTGGGTTTCCTTCTTGTCTAGTGTGCTCCTCTCTTGGTGAGTCAGTATGTTGATCTCTTTGATGATCATTTCTATTTGCTTGTTGGTTGATACGAGCTAGTTGCTCAGCTTGCTCTCTTAAACATTGCTCATGTTGGTGCAACAACCATTCTCTTTGTTTATCATGTTCGAGAGCTTCTACAAGCTCTCACTCTTTGTGCAAGGTATTTTCTAACCATCGCATGTGGTTAACTTGCATGGTCATAGAAGACTCATGCTTATCTGATCCTATTCTAGTGGTTTTGATTCATAGATTTCTCGAAGAGGTTTCTATTATTTCTTTGCTCTTGCTAGCTAATGTGACTTGTTCAGTGTATTGTTGAGTGTCTCTATGATCAGACTCTATATGTTTACTATGGGGTCACCCTGAGGCACCCCTAGTTTGAGAAGTGGGCTTAGAAGTCATGGTTCATGAACTTCCAGATGCAGAATTCTCTATGGCTACGATTTTAGGAGGTGGTCTCGAATAAATCTGATCCACCTCATCTAACTATCTTGTTTTCCATGGCTGATCCCATGGGGTGCCATTTACTCCAATGAGGTCATAGTCTATTGGAATCCTTCCTCTTGTGTGAAGGATATCTTTTGTTTGATGTCTATGATTGGATGTATCTCTAGTTTCATGCCCCTTAGTGGGCTGATCTATTCTAAGTGTCTCATGTGAATGTTGGGATGTTGGGACTCTTGTGTGTCCTTTTGGTGATGAGGGTTTTGTGGCCCTCTCTACCCTCCATGAGGATGGATATGGGGAAACCTCATCATCCCTATGTGAAGAACGGGGTCTAGAACCCTCCTTATGTCCATGTGAGGAGGAAGCTCTTGAAGCTTCCTCATGTCTCTGAGAAGTTTCTATGTGTTTAGAGGAAGGCCTTGAGTCTTCCTCATGTCTCCTTGATGATGATGGTCATGAGGCCTCTTTGTGTTTATGTGATGTAGTTCCATGATGTGGTTCCCTATTTGGGGTTTCTCGAGGAGATCCCCCAAGGGTTGAGTTATCACCCCTTAGACTCATGGAACTATGTCTCATGGTCTTACGAGTAGGTCTTTCAATGTTACTACGACTTCACCTAAGGGTATGCATTGCTTCAGATTCTCCCTCGATATCAGACCGAGGATGTTTACTTCTTGTTTTGACCATTATTTTTGGGAATTTAGCTTTTGTGTTGCACTTAAATATGACCAAACAATATCAAGCAAATGTTTATCTTGATTACAAATTTAAGTGTGCCCTAAACTATTTGTTATATTTTGATGTTTTGTTGTTTCTTGTTTCTTGTTCTTGCTTTGGATTTAGAATGAGGAGACTCATCCATAGTGATAATCAAGAACACTCATGCCAAACATGATTTCTCAAAAGAGACTAGGGTACACCACTTAAATCCCAATGGGGGGTTCACCTAGCTCTTCCACTCTGAACCAATGATTGTTCCAATAGTGGGAGATAGTTTGAACACAAGTAACTTAGTATCACTATAAGTAAGTTCCTCAATCCATTTCTAGGAAGCTCTAGGGGGAAAACTGATGGAAGGAGATGAATGCCAATGTCACCAGACTGAATTGAGGGTTGGTGATGAAATCCAACTCCCCAATGTTTAAAATATGTGTGTGTGTGTGGGGTTCATTTTAAGTTTGCATGAATAAGAATGCATCATACAACAACAATGACTCTTTCCTATATGCCTAATGCAAAATGCATTTCAATTTTTAGAAAGGTGCATAGCTACTATGAGATTAATGGATGCACTCTATTAGGTGCAAGTATGGCCTTTAGAAAGGCCTCAAAGCAAGCAAACCAACACATAGTTTCTAGCACGTTGGATTCTAGGGTGAACTTTATAGACAGAAGTCATTGTTCCTAGCAATGCCTAGTGGAAAATCTAAAAGGAAACCTAAGATGTGCAAGATGCAAGTTCTTTCTCTTTCATTCTTTCAGTTTTCCAAATTGAAATATGTCTTAATTATCACTATTTTTAAGAGAACAAAAATAGATAGAAAACCATAAAGTGTCAGAAAAGTTGTACCAACCTTTAATCCAACTCAGAGAATCAATGTTTTGACCTTTGCTGCACTCCAGTTCTAGTCGTTGTCGACCAGAGTACTGCTTTTTGACTGCTATAGACCAGACTGACTGACTCTGGCCATTGTAGACCAGAGTGGCTGATTATGGCCACTATAGATCAGAGTGGCTAAACCTACACACAAAACCCAAGTCAGTAAAGTGGTAGAAAATGAAAGTAAACTAAAGAACTAGGTAGGGGTCCCACCATGATCGCCATCTATAGCGACCCTGAGGAAGCGCACGTCATCCACTAACTACTCTACTTGTGATTCGATTGAATCCTTTAATGTTAAACATGCAATAAATGAAAGGCATAAAGCAGATATAACTAGAATGCAAAGAAATAAATGAATGAATGCTTTTTGTATTGATATTCCCAAGATCCAATTACATATGAATCCCTCTAAGGGATACCCTTCATTTGATACATGATTTTACACACAAAGAGGGCAACAAGTGTATAAAATATCCCCTCGCACAAGGGGTACACTTTATCAGGCTTCCCGATGATGCACACAAAAATGTATGAGGGCTTACAGATGCCTCCTTCTCTAGGTCTGATTGCTAGAGGGATCCTCTTGCTCTCATATGTTGTGGATTTTCTCGATTGAACCTATAGCCCTAAAATCAATGAAACAACAACACACGCTTAGATGTCCGAGATTGCCTCCCCAGATGAGGCTGTTAGCAATGAATAAGCTCAATGGAAACAAATGCAATGAAACTAGTACTATGAATGTGAATAACTAAAATAAAGCTTATGCTAATGAAATGAAAGAGAAAGTAGAATAAAAGAAACTAACACCTAAAACCCTAGACTAGGTTGCGGGCCACTATCCAGGACAACGACCGCTAAGGTGAAATCTCTCTATTGATCCAAAGGCTATGGGCTCAAGTCTGCTACTAATGTTAAAATGATTACCTTATGTGTTCAGATTTTCCCTCCAATCCGATAGGGCTCCGCTACAAGAATCGATCTCCAAGGGAAGCTCTCCAAGTCTCTAGAAGCTCTCCTCAATGATCCAACCTGTTCAAAGTTTTGATGTATGATGTTCTCTCTCTCTGATTGATAAAAGAAGGTCTCAAAAGGTCCCCTAGTGCTTTTAGGTTTACTCCTTATAAAGTGTTTGAAGCCCTAGGTCAATGTTCAAACCCTAGGACTGAATCCCTCATGCGTACTAGGTGTTAGCATGAGAAGCTCTTTGTTTTTCTATGTTTAACTGAAGTCTAAATTTGGACTTGAGTCTTCCATGTAGACTGGCTGTGAGGAGGAATGCAAAGTTGTCCCCGCTCATCCTTATTGCATGCAGACTACCACTTCCACCCAATATTAGGTTGGATGGGTGGAAAAATGCATTTAAAGTTTAGTCGTTGTCATCTGCAGTGGCTAAGGTTTGGCCGCTCTGAGCTACAACGGCTGGATTCTGGCCGCTCTGGTCTACAGTGGCCAGGCTTGGATGGGCTAAAAATGCCCCATATGAGTGGCAAAAACCACTTTTGACACTTGGAAGGTCCCAAGGTTTAGTCACATGACCTATGAGTGTACCCATGTGAGTAGTCTCCCTGAACATGACATGTTTTAGGTGTCTACACAAGGAATCTATCTTCCATTATAAAAGGGCCTCATTGTAAGAGATTAAAATGACAGTAGGTAGTAGTAGTAGTATTACTAAGTGACTCCATTAGTGATGGAGTACAATGTAGTTTTGTAGCATCTTGCATGGAGTGTCCATTTTCTCCATAGTAGTATTCTATTCATTTCCATCATTTATATTTATAGCATATTTTTACAATATCATAAATTTAATTTCTCTTATATTTATGCATCTTGTGATTGTCATCTCCCATTGCAATCTACCTCAAAATATAACAGTGGTATCAGAGCCACAGTAGATCTAGTCACAGTAGAACTAGCTACTGTAGATTGAGAGGAGAACCACCATTATTATTGAGCTTGAATTTTTGTGAACTTGATTCACCACAGTGCACAGGCTCTTGCAAAAATATTCAAAAGAATTAAGGTGGTAGGGGAGCTTCAAGAAATTACTATTGTTAAAATAGGGCCAATCACCATAGCTTTTATTTTTGCAAACCAAATATTCCATTGAACCTATTACATGTGAATTTTATTGTCTTAAGATTGTTTGATATAATAGATTGGAAAGAGAAATTGTGAAATTCATTTGGCTCAGAGTATTCCCACAAAGCTACAAAAAAACTCGTGAAGATAAGTACTTATCATTTGATCCACTATTTTGATGAATGAACTAGTGAAGCTCATCTAAGATATTTGAAAATTTTACTATTGCCTAAATTTTTTTTCATTGCTGGGAACTAACTCTCAAATGATTGGGACACCTCGTACAATAAAAATCTAGGATATTTCAACTTCATTACCCAAATATCAGAGTGCCTTCATAATACAGATATTAGTTGTTGCAGGAGAAGAATACTACTAAAGAGACTCTAGGAGAAAGAGTCATAGTGAAGTCTAGAGATTGAAGATCTCAATCGATAAAGTCAACTTCATAGTAGAAAAGGCCATAAAATCCTTAATCCTAAAAAGGCCACATAAGCCTTGATCTAAGAATAGGCCATATAAGCTTGATCCTAAAAGGCCACAAAAGCCTTGATCTAAGAAAATACCATAGAAGCCTTAATCCTAAAAAGACCACATAAGTATTGATCTAAGAAAATTCCATAGAAGCCTTGATCCTAAAATGGTCATAGACACCTTGATTTAAGAAAAGGCTACAAAAGTATTGATATGAAAAAAAGGCCATAGAAGCCTTGATCCTAAAGAAGACTCCTGAACATAGTACCTAATTCAAAAGCAAATTCAGATTTTAGTACTAATCATTTGTTGCAAGGAAATGAGATTCAGTGAGTTGGGAAACTTCCTACAAGAAATTTAGGAAGAGTAATTTCTTTAGAATCAATCCAGCACTTGAAACAAACTTGAATATGAAGAGATCATGTGAAGATATCATTGAAGAACTTCCATTCTTGGAAGGATGAGAAGGACTAGGAGAGTCCTGTTCAAATCCAAAAGCAGTAGAATCAAGAGATCTAAGAAGGAGATATCAATTCCAAAATTTGAAGAAGAAGGTTGCAAGGAAGACTAAAGTAGCTACAAAATCGAAGACCTAGGAGAGGTCTCAAGGAAAAAGGCTTGGAGAGCCTTGTTGCTGAAGCAATATCGTCAAAATAATTTCAAGAACTCATTGGAGAAATTATCCATCAAGGAGATACTTTCTGATAAGGGAAATATTTGGGACAATTATCGTCATCCGACAACAAGCCCAATCAAGAGAAGAATAATTGGCAAGGAGTTCCAAAGAAGATACATATACCTCAAGATATTCAGAGTCTTGAGAAAAATATTTTGCTTGAAGTCAGAATTTGACAAGAAGACTTGAAGACAGAATAATATTGTCAAATTCGAGAGATTTGGAAATTGCCTTTCAAGAAGGCATAAAGATTACTCTAAATCCACAGTAGAAAGGAGAATATTACTAGAGAAGAACATACCACCAAACCCTAGGCTCGTGAAAGAAAGTTCAAGATCTCTTTTTGGTGAAGGAGGAGATTTTTGAAAAAGCTAACAAAAGTTGCATAAATCTAAAGCAACAAGCTTGATCTACATCCTCTACAAAAGCTATCAAAAAAAGGTAAGCAACTATTGGTGCAAGTAAATTCATTAATTGGATTACTTATCAGATTTGTTAAAGCACCTTATATTAGATTAGAAGTTGCAAAGAGGAAAATTGAATTATAGTCTTCAAAAGTGCAAAAGAGAAAAATTCCTTTTAAGGTTCATTTGCACATTAGGATTTTATTATATTTCAAAGTTACAATAAACTACTTATCTTATATCTTAAAAAATAAGACTAGATCCTACAACTATGTTTGTAGTGAAATTTGCAAGAATTTATTCCAGATTATGCTTGAAAGGTTGCAGTGGAATTTTTAAGAGTATTTTTGAGAAATTAGTGGAGCAATAAGGTGAAATTATTATTACCATTTAAAGTGCATCTATTAAGTACCATTCTAATTGATTTTTAACTAGTTGCTCTCAATTAGTTTATGCTTTTAAAAAGCACAAAAACTATAAAAAAATCTGCAACACTTTCATGGCCAAAAGAAGCCACCATTACAAGCAAAAATGTGGAGTAGAAAACCACCATTGAAGTCCTTGAAGGAAGCCTCAAATCGAGACTTTGAGAGTCTCAAGATTCAAGGAGAATATAAGGGTTTCTTTTTTCAGCATAAAGTGCAAGAATCCATATTAAAAATAACATTTCATTAGCTTGGATTGACTAGCATCCAAAGAAGAAGAAGCAAGAAGGATTAAAAAAATTCTTCATTTTTGTGCAAGATATACTTATTACAAAAGGTACCTCTTTTTTTCCTTGGAAGAACAAAAGTACTATTATTTACAAGGGGTAGTAAGGATGTCTTTATCCAATAGATTTGCGGTCAAAATAAGGATCCACCAAAGATATCACACGATCAGTAAATTTGTGGTTAGAGGAAGGAGCCATCGAAGAGATCATACATCCAAGAGTTGATGTGTTTAAAAACACTGATTTCCTCCATCAAATCCAACCCTATAAGCAGCGCATAACCTACAACATTAAAGCCATTGAAAGAAGGCATTATCACTCATGCTTATGTATAAAAAATGGTAGCATTCAGTGATAGGTTATATGCATAAAAGACAAAGCAAAAGGGCTACCTATTGGCTGTTATAAGTAGCACTTAAGAAGGGTACAAATCAGCATTAAAAATTAGCTACGAAACCTGCAAATGAGCTATACCTAAGGCATCCATTTAAGTGAACATCCATAAAAAGGAAAACTCAAAAGTATGCCATAGAACCGTGTAGCAATCCAACTATAGTCGTCCATCATCCTCACCAATCCAGTGTGTAAAAGGAATATTGCATATCAAGAAACAAATCAAGCTCATGTAGGGTGCAAAGATAAAGGAAAAATTAGGGTTGCAACATCATCTTTGGAGTGTTAGAAAGGAGGCTTGCATGCACAAGCCTTGAGTGCCACTTGGCACAAATTCTCTAAGCTTCCCAATGTTCATGAAGACCCAAGTGCTCACCTAAAGGAATTTACATTTGTTTGGAGGGAGTTAATAATATTTGGAGGTTACCACCAACCTCATCATTGTTGAAGGTACATTGAAGACACCTACCTTGTAACACTTCATGTGACACTTGTCACGAAGCCCATATTACTTAAGACGTTGGTATTGGAGAACGAAGAAGAATACAATAGTATGAAGTAGAATGCAGCAAATCAAAGCAAGAGAGAAGTCAAATAGAGTTAAGCATTGAGGATTACTCAAAGAAAATGGCTATTTCAAGCCATGTACCATTCAACGGTGTAAGGAAAACATTTAAGACATTGTCATATAACTAGTGAATAATTCTTGCATTCGAAAAAGCCCTATAAAGCATATTTTAAGGTATCTTTTGACATCAGTTGCAGAAGAGAAGGATCGCCAATCAAGGAGAGAATTAGCATCGATCAAAGAGGGCTTTTACTACCCATGAGTGCTACACAACACATAACTACGAATCTATCGATGCACAACATTGAAGGACTATTAAGTTAAAGGTTGGTTTTTAGCTTACTTTTAATATAAGGTTTTTGGAGTTATAAGAGAATATTTTATCTTCAATTGCAATATTCAGCATTAGAGATTTATTAAGCAAGCATATTTTAGATTTTTTAATGTTTGCAATAGTTATCAAGGAGAAAATAAGGGTTATAATTAAAATTTAAATTACTTGCAAATATTATTTTCTAATCTTTCCAAATTTGGGAGTTATAAGGAATACAACATCAAATTTAGGAATTGGAAATTAGAAAACATTAAAATCAACCAAAAGGGGTATTTAAAGAGGTTTATTAAAAAATTTCAAAGGTTGGAATTTTTATAATAGTTTTGTCTCAAAAAACTTAAAGGAGGAAAAATAAATCCAACTTCAAAACCTCTTCAAAAATTGAAATAGTGCCTAGTTCAATAGGAGTTATAAGGAGCTAAAAATTGATTTTTGGTGTTTACAAAATTTCACAAAATCAACTCAAAATTGAACTACAATTTACAAAAGCACTATATTGATCTATATCCTATTCAAAATATCCTAGGGAGTCATAAGGTATTATACAAAACTTGATAATATTAGCATCCATAAAAAATTATCAAGTTCTAAATTCATTGGATAGATGCAAGTTTGCTACAAAACCTAAAAGCTTATTAGGTTTGTGAACTCTCATCAATAGGGAGATAAAGAAAGTCTACAAAACCTAAGATTTAACAAATATTTTATCAAATCAAGCCTATATACTCTAAAAGTTTACATATACCTTAATATTAGGAGCTATAAGGTATACTACCAAAATTCTCACTCTTTTCTTCTAATTCTTCAAATGAGAAAGGATCATCATGCAATAAGTGCAAAATTTGCTTTAAAAATAATCACTCCACAAAGCATGATAACACTTGGTAAATTGACTCAGGTGCAAGTCATCATATGACAGGAAATCTACAATGGTTTGACTGCCTTGAAATCATCAAATGTTATAGACTAAGAATTGCAGATAGCCAAACCTATCCTATTCATGGATATGGATGTGTAACACCAAGCAAATAATTTCCAAATATTTTACTACAAAAAGTATTGTATATTCTTGCATTAATATTTAACCTCGTTTCGGTAAGCAAGTTGGTGGAAAACAACTTAATGATCAACTTCAGATATATGAATGGCATCAATACATGTCTTACCTTGAATCAAGGTGAGATAGAAGCAACAGGATCAATCCATGGAAACACATATATCCTAGACTCAATGGAAATCTCAAAAGACATTTTTATATTTCAAAATAAAAAATATGAGGGGACAATTACACCATACTCTACTCAACCATCAACAATTAGAGGAAGAAGCAGAACCAAATGAAGATACTCATAGAGATAACAATATAGGAGAATAGATAGAAGAAGATGATGAACCTGAACAAGTCAAAGAGCATCTGAAAGAAGAAGATCCATATTGAAGACTAAAGTCTTTAGTACCCAAATAATGTAATACAAGGGGGTGTTAGAGTTGAAGTCTATTACATCATTTGGATCATGTAAATGTACCTTCCTAGGTACATAATTATGACATTAGATTACTTTGGGGGGAAGTTATCTAGTTACTTTATGCAATGTAATAAATCCACAAGTGTCAATGTGCAAGGTGTTCCTTGTACAACTAGGTAGAGTGTTGGCCAAGGAATCTATCTTCCATTATAAAAGGGCCTCATTGTAAGAGATTGAAATGATAGTAGGTAGTAGTAGTATTACTGAGTGACTCCATTAGTGATGGAGTACAATGGAGTTTTGTAGCATATTGCACGAAGTGTCCATTTACTCCATAGTAGTATTGTATTCATTTTCATCATTTTTATTTATAGCATATTTTTTCAATCTCGTAAATTTACTTTCTTTATATTTTTGCATCATGTGATTGTCATCTCCTATTGCAATCTACCTCAAAAGTTAGCATAACTAATTGAGATAATTTTATTTGATATTAAAAAAATTAAGGTAAGCCATGGTTTTTTGAAAGGGTTCCAATCCCCTTGTATTGGGGTTTTAACTTGGATCTATTGGATGAAAACCTAAAGATATACCACTACATTATCTCTCACGAGACAATGCTTTTGATAAAATTCATCATTGACATGATTTTGAAAATTCTAAGCAAGGTGGGATTCCATGAATAATTTAAAAAATGGATAGCATCATGTATTTCAAGACCCTAGATTGCTCCTCTACTTAATGGCATACCCACTCCCTTCTTCTAGTATTATAGAGGAGTTAGACAAGGCTATTGCCTATCCTCGTATTTATTCATTTTGGAATTAGAAGGTCTATCCCAACTACTAGAATAATAAAGGGGCTTAAACAATATTTCAAGAATTCCAATCCATAAAAAGGTTCAAATAATCAATAATGCTCAGTTTACAAATCATTTGATCTTATTGAGTAAATCTAAATAATCCACTATCGTAATAATAAAAAAGGTTTTCAAAACATATCAAGAAGAAACAAGAAACAAGATAAATCATTGTAAGTTTATAATATATTTCTCTAGAAAGGATAATAGAGAAGTCAAAGAGATAGAATATTGGGCTATTAAAGCAAGATTAATGTCACTTTCAAATATTTAGGAATCCCTATTGACTTCAATAGGATTAAGAGTAACTGATGGAATAAAATTATTAAAAAAATAAAAAGAATTGAAGGATGGTGTTGGTCAAATATCTGCCTAATCAACAAACGTTGCATTTGTGCACCCTAGATACGACCAATATTGAAATGTCAGAGGAAATAAATGTACCCCGTGCCAACCTCCATGCTGGTTCCCAAACTAAATCCTACACTGGTAGAAGACTAGGGATGCAGGGAAGAAATCAAAATATGTAGAAAGAAATGGAAAATATGGCCATAGGCCGAAGTGTAGGATTCGAGGCAGACTAACAACAGGAAAATCACCAAAATATGAAATAGCATTTAACAGAGGAAAAAGCAACAAAATTTACTTATAAAATTGCAATAACAACCTTTAGAATAACACTCTAGCATTCACTCCCTCACTAGCAATATTTAAATCCAAATGCAAAATTTAAATCTAACAACAAACAAGAAACATGAATGTAAAATAGAAGTGCAGAGTATAGAAGGAAATTGCACACAAGATCACTTGCAAATTTAGAAGTCTGATGCCTTGTATTAATGTAGAGAATTTGGAGAGTATTCTCGCAAAGTTTCTAACCTCAATTACAATAGAAATTCCAATAGTATTTATAGAGGTTTTCGTCTCTTTCATTTAATGCACAAGAAAGCAAAATGATCTTGGATCAAAAACAAAAATTTTGCACTATTGATCCTCCATCGATGCTTGAGCCATTGAAAAGACTTCAACAACTTTTATTGGGAGCTCTTCCATGGGTGAAGGTTTCACAACAGCTACTGATACATTAGTAACCATGGGAACAGTTACAACTAGCGCTATAGAAATTGTAGCAACTAAAACTGCAGGGGCCTCAATGGCAAAAGTCATAACTGCATTGGTCCTTGGCCTTTTTGTCACCTTTAGAAATGGTGGTACCTTCGATAAATATTTCTTTTCTGGTGTGAGTGTCTCTTTTACTTGCCGCTTTGTTCATTGAGACCTCCTTTTGAAAACATATGGTTGATCTTCTTCCTTCAGGGTCTCATCTTCAACTATCGAGAGCGCCTGTTTAGTTTGACCTTCGCCACTGTCAAAATGCTGACGGGTTGATACGAATCTACAAAGTTTTCAAATGTGTCTAAAAACCGTTCGTCCAATTTCAACCCGTAAGGAGTCGTTGGCTTCCCGTGATGAATTCACATAATCCACCAATTCATTATTTTCTCTTCAATCTAGTTGGGTTCGACTTCCTTAATAGAACTGAATAAGCCTGGTAGAGGAATTTGAGTCTTATTTTTTGCCATATTATAGTCTACCTCCTGCTCATAATAATCATGCCATGGCAGGAGGGTCGTCATTTTTTCAATATGTCAGTTCATGTTTGGCCCATAAAAATTATTTCTCCTCTTCTAAATATCTAATCGAGGACAACAATGAAATGACTTAACCTTCACAATAGCTAAGAATTTACCAAGAGGATCATATCACCAGCGTTGCGGTGATTCAATCAAAACCAAATATTGGAGTGCCACCGTAAAGAGCCTATTCTGCCCAACTTGGCTTACTTCTATGCTGTCAAATTTGAACGACATGTTGCATGTGGTCTTCTTTCCACACCCAGCTCCATATATATCATTCACATGATCAGCCTAGTGCACAACCTCCATGGCAAACATATGCTCAGTGGCAAAATATGGTAACAAAAATGGCTTACCCGTAAAATCAAAAAATCACATGACTACGCTCTGGGTAAGCAAAAAAATATCACCTTTTTCTTGCACGATGACTACGTCCCTCAAATTTTACGACACTCTCTCATAGGTACCACAAAGCAACCCTATTGTCGGCCCCCAAAAACCAACTGTTAAAGTTTTACACCAACTCCCTCCTTGTCAAAATGAGAGCCCACATATAAACCGATAAAGGCTCATTATTTTTGCCCAACTATGTCACTGTAATGAAGGAAAAGTGCTACTGCAACTAGAAAAAGAAAAACCATACTAAAAATGATGTATTCAAAAACGACTTGGACTCCCCGATTTGCATTTTTTCCAACTAAAAGTTTATCCTTCAAGAAATGAAGTCAACCCAATAAAATAAAATGGGATTACCGCCTTGCCTCATGGTAGAGGGGGAATCAAAATCTACTTTACAAATACACTATGAAATAGCCACCTACCATTTATGCATAGTTTCATTCGAAGGCAATCCAGTGACCCAAGACAACATGGAGTATATATCTTGACTCTTGAATTCTGAGAGCGGTTTCGACAAGTTTGGAAGCTACCCCATCTATGGCTCTTTAATAAGTTGTGTCTCCATAAATTGGTGCATCGTCACTGTGGAGATGTACCTATCCTCTTGCTCATTGGTATGTAACTTTTTATTAACTACATAAGATGGGGGCTTCAACCCACAAGCGAAGGCCTCCCAAATTTCATCCGAAGTAATGATAAATAGAATCTTCCTCCTGGTATTTCTATCAGCCCTAGTGAATGGATCATAGAACAGGGCAATAATCTGCACCACCTCAGGGCACGAATGAATGGGTAAACACAAGTACCAGGACAAATATGAATGATATGGCACTATCAGCTAGTTGTTTTATGACATTCCTTCACTCACCGCTACTTCTACCTGTAGTCTCCAATCTCTGCTATGATATCCTCTTATGGTTGTAGGTCTACATAATCATTTTTTGAGACATTTTGGCTCTAGATCTGCCCTCTTTTTTCTTTATTTTCTTAGGCTTTGTAGTCTCTATGATGTCCTTAGGCTCCTTGCTATGTTTCCCCATTCTCATTTTCTTCTCTCTGACAAATTCTCTAAAATATTCTGTGTTGCAGCTACATTTCATGAATACAACAGTAAAATTTCTAAAAGAACCAAATATAAACTATAACTTTTACCTCATAGTTTTTATAGAGCCCTTCGACACCTGCCGTAGTAAATACAAAATTAATTGCAAGCACTTTTGAGAAGGAGAGGATATCGAACTGCTAGCCTGGCACCATTGCCAACATCTCAACGACTTCACCTTCGATTCATTGTCAGATCCTCCTAAAAAAGTGTGCCCAACTTGCCATGCAATTTCATTGTAAATTGTGCCCTGGCACCTGAAGCTTGCTGGGGAAGCCAAATCAGCTGCTTATCAACCAATCATTTATTTTTTGTAGCTTCTTGGAATCAAAAAATTTGGCACATCCCATGTTTCTAATTTAATGTTCCTCTACCTACAATTCTCGCCCTCTAATTTCTAACATGTAATCCAGGGACGTTTTTTATTATACAACGTGCTTTCAAAATTGTTGCAATTGTTTCCTCCTTCTAGTAAAATTACTTCAGGTGCAAAGCAATTTTATTCTTCCTTGGTAAAAATTAAGGTCAAAACATCACGCTTTACTTAGTTTGAGCGCCTTCGATCTGTATGAAAACACATGGCGAATAGCTCTTTTTAAAATAAAACTTTGTTTACTTTTGCTTTTCGCATTGTAGACACCAAAATCCAGCCACTTGCAAGTCATCTATACCTTCCTGTCATCCACGTGTCGGTCATCCACCTTCCCGCCATTATTTGGCCCAAATCCACACTTTCCCGCCATTATTTGGCCCAATTTCACCTTTCCCGCCATTTTTCATCCCCAAATGTATTTAAATTAATATTTATATATGTATTTTAATATTTTAATATATATTTAAATAATAGTTTAAGTGATTTAATCTGAGCCGTCCATCCTTCATTTAATCTCATCCGTCCATCCATCTTAATCCATTTCACAACCTAAATTTATTCTCTACCCTTAGATCCACTTTAATCTTAGCCACACGTTCAAAGTGTCGTTAAAACCCTAAAGTGTGCCCTAAGAGTGGATTATAAATTGAGTCACCTTGATGGCTCAAACCCTATGTCTTTTGCTACTTCTATCTCCTATGCGCTATCTCTAATTCTAATTCTTCTACTGCTATCTCCTCTATCTCTCTTTCGCTACCCTTTCGCCGCATCCATCGTCGCTTCCGTCGCCGCTTTCGTCGCCATCTCTTCTGCAGCATTCTGCAGAATCCCCCATTCTTGTCGTAAGTGCCCGCGGGCGTTTACCCCTTTACCAAGTGCCCACGGGCATTTACCAAGTGCCCACGGGCATTTACCAAGTGCCCGCGGGCATTTACCCACAGCCACAGACTCAGACCGGCGTCTGAAACCTTAATCCAGAAGCACGCGGGCGTTCAGCGAGTGCACCAGGGCGCCTTCCGTAGCCGATTTGATAGCCACATTACTTCCAGGTGTCGCCTGGTCTAGCTGCGTTAACAGAGAACGGGTATAAATTAGTTTAAAGCAAGTAACTTCTTTTCTTTTATTGATCTCGTTATTGAATTCTTGCATTTCATTTTTCTAGGGTTTTAGATTGTTTTCGAGGGCTCACACAATGGAGCCCTCTTATTAATTTCTAACTCCTTGATAGTGTTAATGTGTGCGGTGTTTTGACAGCAGATCCGATTTATTGATGGCAGTCGATTAAGTCGGAGTGGTCCAAGCAAGGGATACAACAAAGCCCACTCACTCTGTTGGGATTGAAGATACATTCTTCGGAAGCGCCACCATTTGTGCCACCTAGGGTTTTGGAGAACCCTAGCATAACTTGTAATCGTGTATCACAAATAAAGGGTTACAAGCCCAGTTGTATTCAAAAAGGAGTTTTTAAACTCCATCGATTAATAGAAATCGTTTGTTTTGTGCAACTATTCTGTACTCGTTATTGTGATTTTATTATTTTTGTTTGTATTTTTTCCTTAAGTGAAAAAAAAAAAAATTTGCATGGTCTTACAAAGACATGCCAGGCCTAGACCCTAATTTGGTTGTCCATAACCTCACCTTACAAAAAGATGCTAAACCTGTCAAACAAAAACTTAGGAAAATGCATCCTACTGTGGCCCTCCTAGTTAAATCGGAGATTCAAAAACTTTTGGATGTTAAATTTGTCGTCCCGATTGATTATCCTGAGTGGCTTTCTAACATGGTACCCGTGCGCAAGCCTAACGGGGGGATACGTGTTTGCACCGATTTTCGAGATCTAAATAAAGCGTGTCCTAAGGATGACTTTCCTCTTCCAAACATTGATACTCTTGTCGACACTCGTGCTGGTCATGAAATGCTTTCGTTCATGGATGGATTTTCAGGATACAACCATATTCGAATAAACCCCGAAGATCAACACAAAACAGCATTTACCACACCTTGGGGAACTTTTTGTTACAGGGTGATGCCCTTTGGCCTTAAGAACGTAGGTGCAACCTATCAACGAGCCATGACTTATATTTTCCACGATTATATGCATAAGATTATCGAAGATTATGTGGATGATTTATTGGCAAAATCTAAAACTCGACAAGAGCATTTTGATGTATTGGAAAAAGTTTTTGATAGACTTCTAGAGCATAAAGTAAGGTTGAACCCTAAGAAATGTGTCTTTGGTGTTACCTCAGGCAAACTCCTAGGTTTTATTATTTCTAAACGAGGTATTGAGGTGGACCCAAACAAGGTCAAAGCCATTATGGAAATGTGTCCCCCAACTAATTTGAAGGAGTTGCGTAGTTTGCAAGGAAAGATTAATTCAATCCGTCGCTTTATTGCACAACTTTCTGATAAATGTAGGCCATTTTGCCACCTACTACAAAAGGGGGTACAATTTTCATGGACAGATGAATGTCAGAAAGCCTTTGATGACATCAAGCAGTACTTAGCATCTCCGCCAGTCTTAGCTCCGCCTCGTCCAGGGGTCCCTTTCAACCTTTATATCTCAGCAACAGACTTTGCCTTAGGGACAATGCTTGCACAAAAGAATGAACAAAATCGCGAGCAAGCTATCTATTATATTAGTCGAACATTGGTAAGCTATGAAACCCGATATGCTTATGTGGAAAAGTTGTGCTTAGCAGTGGTTTTTGCCACTAAGAAACTTCATCATTATATGCTTAGCCATACAACATATGTCATAGCTAGAGAAAACCCTCTGCGTTATATGATGTCTCGCACTTATAATAACACTCGTACCGCTAAATGGATAATGTTGCTTACCGAATTCGATCTTGAATTCATTAGCCAAAAATCCGTTAAAGGTCAAGTTATAGCCGATCAACTTGCGAAAGCTCCGCTACCTAGTGATCATCCTTTGATTATTGAGCTCCCAGATGATTCGGTATTTGCTATCACTGAACAAGAAGAGGACATCATTCCGGAGGAAGATGTTGACATCACGCTATTCTTTGATGGCTCTAAGTGCACGAAAGGTCAGGGCGCTGGAGTTGTGTTTCATACACCTCAAGGGATTCCCATCCCTTTATCATTCAAACTAGACTTCCAATGCACCAATAATACAGCAGAGTATGAAGCCTTAATTTTAGGTCTTCAATCAGCCATAGCTATGAGCATTAAGCGTATTCGGATATTTGGGGATTCTCAACTCGTGGTTAAACAAATTACAGGAGAATACCAAGCCAAAGAACCTACCATTAAGCTTTATCATGATGTAGCAATGAAGTTGCTCTCTAAGTTTGATTGGTATGAGATCACTAGTTTGCCTCGTTCGACTAATAGATTTGCGGATGCCATGGCCTCTCTTGGATCATTGATTCCAAAGGACTCCCTTGGAGAGGTACAACCCCTAATCATTTCCACAATCTCTAAGTCCTGCAATTGTCCGTGCCGAGTCTAAAGATGAAAAAGATGTTTGCTTTATCCATTCGGATCCATATGAGCCTTGGTCTAGTGAGATAGTAGCCTTCCTCAAGTTTGGAACACTTCCACCTGATTTGTCTCGAATCGCTCGTCGCTATTTTAAGCAAAAGGTAGCTCGCTTTTGTTCTTTTGGGGGATGTGTTGTATAAACGTGGATATGATGGAGTACTCCTCCATTGTCTAGAAGCAGGTGAAACACATAGAGCTATTGCTCGAAGCCCATGATGGTACTTGTGGTGGTCATTTTAGTGGAATGGCCATTGCGAAGCGTATTTTACGTATGGGGTATTATTGGCCCACTATGGAACAAGATTGTTGCAAATATGTTAAACAATGTAAAAAGTGTCAAGAACACGCTAATTTAATCCATATACCATCACAAGCTTTATAGCCCATCCAAAGCCTTTGGCCCTTCTCACAATGGGGTCTCGATTTAATTGGCAAGATTTCACCTGCCTCTTCAGGACAACATACTTTCATCATTACAGACCACTGAATACTTCACAAAGTGGGTTGAAGCTATTCCTCTAACCAAGATCTGACGAGTCCTAGAATTGTGGAGTTTATACTTCACCATATCATTTGTCGTTTTGGTATTCCCTCTAAAATCATTTTCGATAACGGCAAGTCTTTTAAGAATAAGGATGTTTGAGCTCTTTGCGAAAAGTATAATATCCAACATAGTTTCTCAACTCCTTACTACCCACAAGCCAATGGACAAGTCGAAGCTTCCAATAAGACCATAATTGCTATTCTTAAGAAACTTGTTAAAGAAAATCATAAAGATTGGCATACACAAATCCCCTTGGCATTATGGGCTTACGTAACAAGCATCGGAACTCCCATTGGGGCAACGCCATTTTCTTTGGTCTATGGAGTCGAAGCAATCATGCCTCTTGAGCTCGAGATCCCTTCCTTGCGAATTTCTTTGCAGGAATTTATCGATGATGATACTCGCTAGACAAGCACGTCTTGATCAACTCACACTCATAGATGAAAAACGAATCAATGCTTTAGAGCATTTGCGAGTTTATCAAGACCGATTGAAACGTGCTTACAATGCCAAAGTTCATCTAAGAGAATTTCAAGTAGGGGATCTTGTCCTTAAAGAGAATCAACAAAACACCAATGCATTGCCGCATCTTTGAGATAAATTCACGGCTAATTGGTTAGGTCCATATATGGTCACTGAAAGAGTGGGTAATGGAACTTATAGACTTGCCGATTTAGAGGGAGAGGAAGAACCCGAACCACTTAATGTTATACACTTGAGGGCATTCTACGCATAGTTTGAATTTTATATGTACATATATACATGGCTTGTACAACAAAAAAAAAAACAAATAAAATAAAAAGAATTTGCATTTCATTGTTAGTTGCATACATCTCATTCAAAAACATTGCATTTCATGTGCATACATCTCATTGAAAACCATAACATTTCATTTTCAGCCATAGTTGCATATCATGTTAGAGACCATTCTATCTTTTGGATATAAAATTTGGTCAAGCAAAAGTCATGTTGCCTTAATCAGGGGCACCTTCACAAAATCCATCAAACCGAATTGTCATTCGTACATCCATTTTCCATTTGCACATATTTACATTGCCAAAATGTTTTCAGTCACTCAGCCATTTCTAGTGTTTTAAGCAAACTTCGAAATGCATGTTAAAGTTCTCTAGGGCCATATCACAAATTACACTAAATAAAATCTTGAGTATTGGGAAATGATTTCAAAAGCGGTCTTGAACCTATCACATTTTCACATCTTAAAAACATCTTGTGTCAAAGAGAGATAACACCATCCTTGGGTTGTGCCTTGAAGTGAAAAGGGTAATCCTCGTTTGTCCTATCATGCAAACATAGTCCATAAAATAGTGGTTCTTACCACTATCACAAGCAATCACAAAATATAAATATAAACAGAGTAGTAAGGATAGGGTAAAATTCTCATCATACTTCGGTTGAGAATCCGATTCCCCAAAGCTCTAAGGAAATGAACATTTTTCACACACCACTGATCCCAAATAAGTTGTAAGGATCGTACTACTTGTCCAGTCATACGGATAGGTAGTCATCCCCAAGGCTTACAAAGGTCAAAAACAACATGGACTATGGAGTTAACCTTCATCGGGGCTATAGACGCTTGACTGGCAGTGGAGTATACTCATTGCGTGGCGACATGTCTCTCCTCAAAAAGAGACCTCTGAATGCTCATACGGACAAACTAGCTTCGGGGTCTTCTCCATAACAGGGTTACCTAATTTATGCAAGATGAGGTTAATGAACACACTTGCACACACACAAGTTTTTGATTGCCTAGAGTCACTACCATGCTTCGGATTTGGTTAATGAACTCGCATGCACACACATTTGGTCCTAGTTGAATTAGGCAGTATTAGTAAGTTTGTTTGATACCACTAGCATGTTTGAGTCTTTGTAAAACAGTCTTCCTCCATATTTTCTTCCATATCAACCTCCATATCTTCTTCCATATTCATGTCATTCCATACGTCATTCATTCACAAGCCACCAAGTTCGGTGCCCCTGATTAAACAATTATGATAACAATTGGCTAAATCTAACTATCTAAAAGTATGAGTGCTTCTTAGTGCATATTTCATTTACTTAGTCTCGCATTAATCATCTATAACTTTGCATTCCATTCCATCACATATGCATTAAAACATATAAAAACATGCATCACAAAAACATAGGCATTCACACAAAAGAAAGTAAAACACTAAAAATAAAAGCCATGTATATATATATATATGTATAAAGGACAAACTGTACGAGGAATGCCAAAAGGCTACAATATACAATAGAGCACCAAGGCTCATAAAGAGTGCATCTAAGCACTAAGCTAACCATCAAAAGAGGATCCCTGTGACCTAGTAGGAGCCCTAGACCTAGTGGTGTGCCTAGACTCACTACGCCTAGAGACAGAGGAGGATGGAGGATCAGGCAACACAATGTGATGCCTAAACAATGTGTCCTCCAGAGCCTCAATATAACGAGTCCTAGACCTAAGTCTAGATATGTCTATCCCGTGTCGTCGCTCTCGCTCCGCTAGCTCTGCCTGGAGTCTCGTCACCCCCGTCATCCCGGGGCACCCTAGTCGCTCCATCCAAGTCCGCCTCGCATCCGGGCCATCCTCTCCTCCCTGAATAGCTATCGGGGCATCCCGCTCTACAACCTCGTTGCTCCAGCCGAGCTATCCTCTCATCCCGGACAGCTAGCATAGCATCGCGCTCTGCTATCTGCTGCTACAGCTGCACCAGATCATCCTCGTGCCCGCTAGGGGGTACCTCCCTAGTCTCTCCTGCGGCCTCTCCTAGGCCCTCGCCATCATCCTCCTCGTCATCTCCGCTCCTCGGTGCCTACCGCACCATCTTCCCCTTTCGCCTTCGACTGTCAGATCGAAGGCGGGGACCCTCCCTGCGCTTGGGAACCTCTGTGGTTCCCTCGTCCTCTCCAGCTCCAACAGCCACCAATGGTGGCTCCCACCTCGGCTTTGCGGCCATCCATGCTGCATACTCAGCTGTTACCCCAATGTCATCCATGTCGAGGATCTCCATGTCCTCATCGTCCTCTGTCGCCTCCCTCCACGGCTCGGCACATGGCAAATCCCCCTCTGATCTGTGCCTCCGATAGCGCACTGGCTCACCGGGGACATCCTGTCTCAATCCGACTTGGCGGAGCACTCGAGACATCTCGTATGTACTCCGCCTCGCCGTGGCCCCGACCCACTACCCATCTAGCCTGTCGCACCCGTCTCAGATGCTCTCCATCACCGATCCACCTCGCCTCCCGCCAGGGCCTCCAAATGACTTGGGCATCTGTCAAGTCTGCCCATAAACTCCTATACCATTGCCCCGATCTCACGGGGTGGCTCGACTGTCTCTCCTCCGCCACTGGCCATCTCCTACCATAAGCCTGGCTCATGTCCCAGTAAGCACATGGCAACCCCTCCGGTCGGGCCACTCTGAAGTGCTCCCACCCCAAAGACCGGAGAACCAAACTCGCAGCCCTAGGCCCTTTCGGCCCCGTCTCCGAACCTCATACAACTCCCGGTACACCCGCGCCAATAAAGCGGGCGCCCGGGCATACACTACCCTATTAGTGAGCATCTCGGTCACTACACCCATCGAGTTCCATGGAAACTTGCACCCGATGCTGTTCGGGGCCACAATGTTGGCCAATACGAACATCATCAGAGCCTCCACCGCTACCAACTCCTTGGCCGTATACATGGCCAAGTAAGGAATCCCCCCGCTCTCCGTCCGGATCTCCCTCCAGTCATCCCCAAACAACTTGGCCATCTCCGTGGCCCTATCTCGTCCAACCTCCACCCGCGCCCCCTCCACGGGCACCTTGAGGATGCGGTATACATCCTCAAGCGTCACCGTCATCTCTCCGATCGAGAGCTGGAACGTCCCTCGATCCGGATCCCACCTCTCGGCCAAAGCCGAGAGGTACCCCTCATCCGCCCGAACTACCTCCAACCGGGCTGCCTTCGCTAGCCCCACCGCCTCTTATATCTCCCATTCTTCCTGGGACAATGACCTCCTCATCCCCGGAATGATAGGGGAGAATCGGTGTCGTGCCTCTAACACCCTAAGCTGCAAAACAACAAAACAAAAATTGGTTACAAATTTTTTTCAAAAAAAAAAAAAAACAAATAAAAGTACTTGCTTAAATAAACAAATACCTCAGCTGGCTGCACTGGCGCGTCCGCTCCCATCTCCGCCATAGCTCCCGCATGCTTCACTCTCCCACACAACCTTTCACTTCACTTCACTTCATTCCACTCCCTCAGACGCACTTCTCTCAAGCTCGAACGCACAAATGAGCGAAATTCTCGCTGAAACTGTTTAAATAGCTGGTTTTGGCACCCTGAAACGTAGTGGGGCATTTCATGGTGCATTCAGACGCAGTGGGGCATTTCATGATGCATTCAAACACCGACGGGCGTTTCTGCCACCTCCAAATGCATACCGGCGTTTGGTGTCGGTATTGAATAAAAGAACAAAACTTACAAAATTGAAGCTTACCTCCTCCAAATTTCATCAAATTGCATCCATCCATTCTTCTTATCATAATAAAACATTTTGTGAAGGTTACAACAGCTTTGGAAACAAATTTTGTCATTTTGCTCAAAAAGCGCATCATTCATCATTGATTTACAAATTGGGTTAAAAACATTCAAAACCTTCACAAAATTAACAACATTCATCAATTCTTCCGATCTATCGTCAATTTCATTCATTCTTCTTTCATCATGCATATTTTTGCCAAATTAAATTAAAGTAAACCTCGTATCTAGTGGTATATTCTATCACCTTGGCGATTGCAGCGATTTGCATCCATGCAATTCGGTAAGAGGATTAAACCACCATAAGGACACTTACCATTTATCATCATCAATTATTTCACTGTTTGAAAATTGGAAATCAATTTTGGGTATCCTACTTTTCAAGTGACCTCATACCAAGATTAATTTGCTCAACAGCTTGTCATTGATGGCCTAGTTCATGGGGCCTTAAACGTGGACAATCTTCAATATCATCATTATTTTGAGTCTTGCTAGAGATTAAGGCTACCTAGGTTGATTGGTTCCGACCCGAGGAATTATCCATACAGTCACTAGGAGCATCTCTCGAAGTTCTGGACTCTTTCATATTGCATCTCTCCATATCAATGGCGCCAACAAGGCAATTTCATCAACAAGTATGGATTCACCCATAGGAGTTGGGGCATCCGTTATCAATTTTTAACTTTCCTAATAGTAGAATTCATCTTACATGATCATGGAATTTAAAATTTGGCAAAAATCCCTTTCTAACCGTTGGGGCGAAAAACGGTTCATCTTTCACATCACTCATATCGTCTTCAATCATATTATTTTCTCGGTTTGTACACCAACCCCTTTCTCGTTGGGACATAAACAGATGGTTCATACACAAACCCCCTTTTCACCGTTGGGGCAAAAACGGTTCATTTTCTTCTAAATTTCTTCCAATTGGCTCGTGAGAACCATTCTCGCTCGCCAATTGAGGGGGTAAGCTGATAAATTTTAAATATTCTTTTATTCTTTGGTCTTCAAAGTTGTGCTTTAGTCTTGAGAGAGAGTTGCGTCTGATCCAACTTTTCAAGTGTCCTAAGTTTTTGTGTTGCATTGTGTCTTCACACAAAGCACCTCAAAAAGGGGCATCTCGTAGACACCAAAATCCAGCCACTTGCAAGTCATCTATACCTTCCTGTCATCCACGTGTCGGTCATCCACCTTCCCGCCATTATTTGGCCCAAATCCACACTTTCCCGCCATTATTTGGCCCAATTTCACCTTTCCCGCCATTTTTCATCCCCAAATGTATTTAAATTAATATTTATATATGTATTTTAATATTTTAATATATATTTAAATAATAGTTTAAGTGATTTAATCCGAGCCATCCATCCTTCATTTAATCTCATCCGTCCATCCATCTTAATCCATTTCACAACCTAAATTTATTCTCTACCCTTAGATCCACTTTAATCTTAGCCACACGTTCAAAGTGTCGTTAAAACCCTAAAGTGTGCCCTAAGAGTGGATTATAAATAGAGTCACCTTGATGGCTCAAACCCTATGTCTTTTTCTACTTCTATCTCCTATGCGCTATCTCTAATTCTAATTCTTCTACTGCTATCTCCTCTATCTCTCTTCTGCTACCCTTTCGTCGCATCCATCGCCGCTTCTATCGTCGCTTTCGTCGTCATCTCTTCTACAGCATTCTGTAGAATCCCCCATTCTTGTCGCAAGTGCCCACGGGCGTTTACCCCTTTACCAAGTGCCCACGGGCGTTTACCAAGTGCCCACGGGCGTTTACCAAGTGCCCACGGGCGTTTACCCACAGCCACAGACTCAGACCGGCGTCTGAAACCTTAATCCAGAAGCACGCGGGCGTTCAGCGAGTGCACCAGGGCGCCTTCCGTAGCCGATTTGACAACCACATTACTTCCAGGTGTCGCCTGGTCTAGCTGCGTTAATAGAGAACAGGTATAAATTAGTTTAAAGCAAGTAACTTCTTTTCTTTTATTGATCTGTTATTGAATTCCTGCATTTCATTTTTCTAGGGTTTTAGATTGTTTCTGAGGGCTCACACAGTGGAGCCCTCTTATTAATTTCTAACTCCTTGATAGTGTTAATGTGTGCAGGTTTTTGACAATAGATCTGGTTTATTGATGGCACTCGATTAAGTCGGAGTGGTCCAAGCAAGGGATACAACAAAGCCCACTCACTCGTTTGGGATTGAAGATACATTCTTCGGAAGCGCCACCATTTGTGCCGCCTAGGGTTTCGGAGAACCCTAGCATAAATTGTAATCGTGTATCACAAATAAAGGGTTACAAGCCCAGTTGTATTCAAAAAGGAGTTTTTAAACTCCATCGATTAATAGAAATCGTTTGTTTTGTGCAACTATTCTGTACTCTGTCATTGTGATTTTATTTATTTTTGTTTGGCGTGTATTTTTAATCTACACACATGTACTTCAAAAATCAAATTTTTCTTAAAAATAGCTTAAGGCTACTTTTTCCCTTTTTTTCAAAAGTGCTTTTACAAATAAGAAAACTTCAAATAGAAAAGCACACGCTTTTAATTTTAAACTTATGTAAAAACAAACTTCGTTGTCTTTCTTGACGCATTCGCCCATAACAAGGGCGAACGACCCATTCGCCCCTCTCTTAGGGCGAACACGATGTCAATCCAATGTTCACTATTTCCAAACTTGTCATCAATTTAAGTTTACCCCTCCAGAAAATGAATGACCAAGCTTTAGTTTACTAAAGGCTAATGCATTTAGCACATAATACATCGTTTGTTATCTTACCCCAAAACTATGTGTTGACATAGCTGATGAAGACGTTTCTTAGGCGAAGGCATTCTTTAGGGAAAGATTTTATTTTTCTACCATTCTTAGTCACCTCATTCTTAGGGCAAAAAACCCTTTCACCCGCTCTTGAGGCGAATGTCGTTCGTGCTTTTCTTCCCTCTTTTCTTCTTTTTTTTAAAGTATATATAACATATAAATCATCAACAAACTAAAACAACAACATTCAAAAAGGGATATTTACATATGTACATAATGGTACCTCATGGAAATGTCATCATGAAATATAGGCCTTCAAATGAAGGCCATTCACAGGGATGGGGAGATCATAACCCTCAAGATCTTGAAGATGATAAGCATTTGCTGAATTCACTTCCGAAATTTGAAAAGGGCCTTCCTAGATAGCATTTAACTTATGGTGATTCCTTGGCTTAGCCTTCTTTTCGTTCTATTTTAAAACTAGATCTCCCACTTGAAAACTACGCTCATTTGCTTTCTTTTCAAACCATTTACTCATCTCTTTAGTATGCTCAACAAATACCTGATAAGCCTGTTACCTGTTCTCCTCTAACTGTAGTAACTGTGCCAACATTGCACTCATAGGGTCGTATTATTCATCCTCATCCTGGAACAACTACAATATTTGGAGTACTGGAAGCTCAATATGTGTAGGGAGGACTTCTTTTCCATAAACCAAGGCATACGAGAAAGTCTTGATAGATTTATTTACTGAGATGTGATCTGCCCAAAGATCTTGGTTCAACAACAAATGCCAAGCTCTCTTGTTACTGCCATTATTCTTTTTAAGATTCACAGCAGATTCTTATTGGTAGCCTCAACCAACCCATTCCCTTGTGGGTAATAATTGGATGATATCTTCAAATAAATGCCATATTTGCTAGCAAACTCTGTAATTTTTGCCCCAATGAATGGAGTGCCATTATCAATTACAATAGAATTTGGTATTCCAAATCAAGTAATGAGCTCCTCTAGAAAGGAGATAATAGTGGCTTTATCGACCTTCTTAGTGGGAATAGCCTCCGCCCATCTAGTGAAATAATTATTTGACGTCAAGATATACTTGTGTTTCGCAAAAGAATGTGGATCAATGATGCCAATGAAATCAATACCCCACCATTGAAAAGGTGCTTCCACTTGGATTGGATGTAGAGGTAAAGCTCCTTTCCTAATTCTACCCACATATCATTGACAACTATCACACTACTGCCTTATTTTATGAGCGTCAGCGAATAAAGTGGGCCAATAATAACCTGCTCGGATAATTTTAAAATCCATGGGCTTTCCTGCATAATGTCCTCTAGATAGCCCAGAATGAAATTCTTCCTATATCTTCTCCTTTTCGAATACTTTTACACACATGAGAAGAACTCTATTAGTGTTCTTATTATACAGACCATTAGGCAATAATACATACTTGAGCATGTGCAGCCTGAACCTCTGACACTGTGAAGCATCGAGGTGATTTGGAAATCTCCCATAAGTAAAAAAATCAACCAGCTCTTTTTTCTAGTCATGATCACTTATAGTATGATCCGCACAAATTCTTTTGCCTATGTCCTCCATGTGCACCACATCCAACGTCTCAATGACAACACTTTTAGCTAACTCCTGGCATAAAGCGTGCTCGTAAACTAGCTTTTTTAGTCGGATCTCCACATCGTATTATTGAATTTTAGATACTCACCCTGCTCTCTTATCACCTAGTTCTCCTTGTAGTATAAAGTTTCGAACATCAGGATGAATAACATAAACAACAGTCTTGCTCTAAGAAACAAAATGTCGAAACTTTTTCAACAATTTCATCATGGCATAAACCTGCTTCTCAATAAAGTTGTATTTGTCCTTATGTGGTGTAATAACTTGACTCAAGGAAGCGATTGGCTTCTTTTCTCCATATTCTTGTTTCTGAGTCAACACTGTAGCATAGCTTTCATGCTCACCTACTGCATAAATAATGAAGTATTTCGAAAAGTCAGGATGAATTAATACTGGAGCTTGGGTAATTCTTTCTTTGATTTCTTGAAAAGCTCATCTCCTGACTTCCGTCCACTTAAACTCAACATTATTTTTCAAAAGCTCAGTCATGGGCTTCACAACTTGGGCAAAATCATAAATAAACTTGCAGATGAAGTTTATTTGGCCAAATAAGGACTCCAAGTTTTTCTTATTAGCAGGCAGTGGCAATTTCATGAGCGCTTTAGCTCTTGCAGGATCTATCACCAATCCTTCTTGTGATATTACATGACCCAAAAAAATTTCTTCTTTGACGGTGAAGATCGACTTCTTTGTATTTATGGAGATTCTAAACTCTTGGCACTTCTCAAAAACCTATCTTAGATGAGCAACATGATCTTCTCTACGATGGGAAAACACATTCATATCATCGAGATATATCACAATAATTATATTCAGTAACTCATCGAAGGCGACGTCCATGGCTCTCTCGAAGGTAGAGTCAGCGTTCGAGATACCAAAGGGCATCTACTGGTAGGCGAATGTACCCCACTTGGTAGTGAATGTCATTTTATATTGATCCTCATATTTCACCCAGATTTGATTATATCCGAAGAAGTCGTCTAATAGTGAGAATCTATAAGCACTAACAACCACATGAAGAATTTGATCTATCTAGGGTAGAGGGTAATGATCCTTAAGTGATGCCTATTTTAGGTTGCAAAAATCAACATACAATTGTATGTCTCCATTCTTCTTCCATATTAGGACCAGGTTCACCACCCAGGTCGAATGCTTAATCGGGTATATAAACTTCACCTCCAACATCTTCAATAATTTTGCCTTCATGAGCACTTCGATCTTAGGATTGACAGGACGCTGCTTTTGCCAAAAGGGTTTTACCCCCTACTACATTTCTATGGTATGTTGGATCACGTTCTTATCATATCCCTTCAAATCCTGATAGATCCATGCCACAATGTCAGGGTATTCATACCATAAGTTTTTAATACCTTCAAGTTCATTCGGCACTTAATCAATCCCGATCTTGATAACCTTCTCAAGGTCCAACTACAATTCCTTGTAATCCTTGGCATCTACTTTAATCTTGTTCTTATCAGCTCTATCATTTTGATTGAATAAATTTTCCAATAATATCAAATCTTAAGGAATGTGATTATTCCTTAATTTAATCATCCCTTCTTTCTCCTCTTCAATAAGTACTCTATCATCTGCACTAGTAGCTTCCCTGAGCAAAAAATTGACTATTTGTTCATCATTTTTGAATTCTTTCCAATAAAGATTCTTTTATGGAACTGAGGGTCTGTAAATCACTCTAACAGTCTTGGGTTTTCAGACCACTTGCTCTTCGGGGGAATAATTTGCACCAAGGGAAGCTAAAATATCAGCATGTCTATTTTGCTCCCGAGGAATCGCCTAAATGTTCAAATATTTGAAAGCTTCAAACAAATCCTAGACCCTATTGTGATAAGATTTCAAGTACTATTGCTTTGACACGTATTTATAAGTAGTCTAGTTGACAATAAGCTCAGAGTCGCTAAAAATATATAGCAATTTAATGCTCAATTTTTTCGTCTTTTTCAATCCAAGGCATAATGCTTCACATTCAGCTACATTGTTTGTACAACTCCAAGTCAACCTATAAGAATAATTCTTTTGTATACCTTCGTGAGAGATCAATACGACACCAGATCCTATATCATTCTTACATATGGCGCCATAAAAATACAGTTTCCATAACTAATTTGTGTCAGAACTTTATGAATCGAGAAATTGCTTTTCAACTTGCTCTAGTTTACATATTGTGTAACAACCAATGCCCGTTTTGATCATTGCATTAAAATCTATGAGCAAAAACTCATCCTTCAAGCGAAGCTCACCCAATGCTTCTCCTACCAATTCAACTTCTTCTAGTTCCTCAGTCATCATGTTCACTCCACCTGGAGATTGTTCTTCCTCTTCTAACCTTTCAATGTGAAAAGGTGAAGGTTTTTCATTATGGATATGAATTTGTTTCCCTTTGAATGGTATCTCCAAATGCGAAAATTCCAAGGAAAGGTATCTTCCTAGCTTAGCCGTGAACTCCCTTGAGAGGCACATGCTAACGTATGGCTCCAAATCAACTACTACCACTTCTTGGATGACTGTGATCTATGGCATAGTGTGGAGGACAATAGGTATGTCTTTCATCACTCCCAATGTCTTGACCGAAGTCCCATCCAGCTGTAACACTCCTGGGTTGCTTCTTGTATATTCCATCCCCATTACTTCACATACTGCATTTGGCATAACAATAGTTACAAATCCAGAGTCGATCATACAGTTGTGTACAATCCACCCTTCCATTCTTAGTGACAAATAAAATGGGGGAGGCCTATTTTTTCCTATCGCGAAAGTAGGTAACGCTTACTCTAGGACCTTTTGAGAAGATTTTTTTTTTTTATATTTAGCAGTCTTCAAGGATTCTTGTACCAAATCAATTTGTCCTGGCAACTACACCGTGTCATACAAGCTAACCTTCACTGGGATCTTCTTCATTTCCTCTACAATGTTGTAACTTGGAGCAGCCAAAACCTTCTCTTCTGGAGCTCGTTCATATTTGTCCCGGTACTATTGAGTAGCCTCTACTCTTTATCTTTTTGTCAAGGATGGGTACTTAAGTCGCTCCCTGACCTGCTCTTTTTTTCATTTTGTGTTTGAGCAGCAGCTATAGGTTATGAAATTGATGCCTTATTTTGTACTTTCTCTTGAGCCTACTTAGGCAATAAATATCTCAACTTGACAGACACTTGCTCCTTAGTTCTCACACCACGCACTTTCGCTAGAGGTGGTTGCTTTTTATCTTGAACCTTTGGTTATATATCCTATCCAAAACATCCTAGGGATTCATAAGGTATTCTACAAAACTTGGTAATATTAGCATCCATAAAAAATAATCAAGTTCTAAATTCATTGGATATATGCAAGATTGCTACAAAACCTAAAAGCTTATTAGGTTTGTGAACTCTCATCAATAGGGAGATAAAGGAAGTCTACAAAATCTAAGAGTTAACAAAGATTTTATCAAATCAAGCCTATATACTCTAAAAGTTTACATATACCAATATTCTACCAATATTGGGAGCTATAAGGTATGCTACCAATATTCTCACTCTTTTCTTCTACTTCTTCAAATGAAAAAGGATCATCATGAAATAAGTGCATAAATTGCTCTAAAAATATTCGCTCCACAAAGCATGATAATACTTGGTAAATTGACTCAGGTGCAAGTCATCATATGATAGGAAATCTACAATGGTTTGACTACCTTGAAATCATCAAAGGTTACAGACTAAGAATTGCAGATAGCCAAACCTATCCTATTCATGGATATGGATGTGTAACACCAAGAAAATCATTTCCAAATATTTTGCTACAAAAAGTATTGTATATTCTTGGATTAACATTTAACCTCATTTCAGTAAGCAAGTTGGTGGAAAACAACTTAATGATCAACTTCAGATATATGAATGGCATCAATACATGTCTTATCTTGAATCAAGGTGAGATATAAGCAACATGATCAATCCATGGAAACACAAATATCCTAGACTCAATGGAAATCTCACAAGATATTGTTATATTTCAAAATAAAAAATATGAGGGGACAATTACACCATACTCTACTCAACCATCAAAAATCAGAGGAAGAAGTAGAACCAAATGAAGATACTCATAGAGAGAACAATATAGGAGAATAGATAGAAGAAGATGATGAACCTGAGCAAGTAAAAGAGCATCTGAAGTAAGAAGATCCATATTGAAGACTAAAGTCTTTAGTACCCAAATAATGTAATACAAGGGGGTGTTAGAGTTAGAGTCTATTACATCATTTGGATCATGTAAATGTACCTTCCTAGGTACATAATTAGGACTTTAGATTACTTTGGGGGGAAGTTATCTAGTTAATTTATGCAATGTAATACATGCACAAGTGTCAATGTGCAAGGTGTTCCTTGTACAACTAGGTAGAGTGTTGGCCAAGGAATCTATCTTCCATTATAAAAGGGCCTCATTGTAAGAGATGGAGTACGATGTAGTTTTATAACATATTGCATAGAGTGTCCATTTCCTCCATAGCAGTATTGTATTCATTTTCATCATGTCTATTTATAGCATATTTTTACAATCTCGTAAATTTAATTTCTTTTATATTTTTGCATCATGTGATTGTCATCTCCCATTACAATCTACCTCAAAAGCTAACATAACTAATTGAGATAATTTTATTTGATATTAAAAAAATTAGCGTAATCCATGGTTTTTTGAAAGGGTTCCAATCCCCTTGTATTGGGGTTTGAACTTGGATCTATTGGATGAAAACCTAAAGATATACCACTACATTATCTCTCACGATACAGTGCTTTTGATAAAATTCATCATTGAAATTATTTTAAAAATTCTAAGCAAGGTGGGATTCCATGAATAATTTAGAAAATGGATAGCATCATGTATTTCAAGACCTTAGATTGCTCCTCTAATTAATGGCATACCCACTCCCTTCTTCTAGTATTATAGAGGATTTAGACAAGGTTGTTGCCTATCCTCGTATTTATTCATTTTGGAATTAGAATGTCTATCCCAACTACTAGAATAATAAAGGGGCTTAAAAAATATTTCAAGAATTCCAATCCATAAAAAGGTTCAAAGAATCAATAATGCTCAATTTACAAATAATTTGATCTTATTGAGTAAAGCTACATAATCGACTATCGTAAGAATAAAAAAGGTTCTCAAAACATATCAAGAAGCAAAAAAGAAACAAGATAAATCACAATAAGTTTAAAATATATTTCTCTAGAAAGGATAATAGAGAAGTCAAAGAGATAGAATATTGGGCTACCAAAGCAAGACTAATGTCCCTTTCAAATATATAGGAATCCCTATTGACTTCAATAGGATTAAGAGTAACCGATGGAATGAAATTATTACAAAAATAAAGAGAATTGAAGGATGGTGTTGGTCAAATATCTGCCTAATCAACAAACACTGCGTTTGTGCGCCCTAGATACGACCAACATTGAAAGGTCGGAGGAAAGAAATGTCCCCCGTGCCAATCTCCAGAGAGGGTTGGTTCCCGAACTAAATCCTACACTGGTAGAAGACTAGGGATGCAGGAAAGAAATGAAAAAATGCGAAAAGAAATGGGAAATATGGCCACAGGCCGAAGTGCAGGATTCGGGGTAGACTAACAGTAGGAAATTCACCCAAGCATGAAATAGCATTTAATAGAGGAAAAAGCAGCAGAATTTACTTATAAACTTGCAGTAATAACCTTCAGAATAACACTCCAACATTCACTCCCTTACTAGCAATATTTAAATCCAAATGCAGAATTTAAATCTAACAACAAACAAGAAACATGAATGTAAAATAGAAGTGCAGAGTACAGAAGGAAATTGCACACAAGATCACTTGCAAATTCAGAAGCCTGATGCCTTGTATTAATGCAGAGAACTTGGAGAGTATTCTCGCAAAGTGTCTAACCTCCTTTACAATAGAAATTCCATTAGTATTTATAGAGGTTTTTGCCTCTTTCATTTAATGCACAAGAGAGCAAAATGATCTCGGATCAGAAACAAAAATGAGAAAATTCCTCCTCGAAATCATTGAAAATCCCTTCTTTAGAGACAACGATCCATCTTTCAGGGAATAATTCCCAAGAAACCAACAACTCGAGCGTCGATGCACAGATAATTTGGAAAACATTGAATGCTTTGGAAACGTCTTTACGCCTTGGAAATCATGAAAATTCTCCTGCTCCTCTCGCACAACTTCTTTTCTACTTGGGATCCATGATTCGAGTTACTCATTTCCACCATTATTTAATGTGTATAAATATGGCACCCTCGAAAGCTTTGACTGTGATCCATTTCACCCAATATTATGTTCACCTTCTTATAAAATCTATTTCACCTCATCCTCCTTCAAGCGCTCAGGATCATTTCTCAAAAATGTGTTCGCCTATAGGAAGGGCGAACAAGATGTTCACCCCTCAACTAGGGCGAATGAACATTGTCTTCTTCTCAGGTACATTCGCCCAAAGGAGGGTGAACACCCTCATTAACCGATGCCACTTTACATTTCGGTGAACATAATTGTATTCGAATGTTGGAGCGCATTCACCCAAAGGAGGGGCAGGCATTCCCCTCTGGGGTGAACGCGAATGTGTTTAGCCATGCTTCCTTTGCTTCTCCTTGAGTTTTTCAAATACTTTGTCATTTCATTCACTCGAACCTAGGGCGAATGGGGCATTCACCCCTTGTCTAGGGTGAACGCGTTGGCATCTCCAAGATAATGAACTTCTTAAAATTCTCCTCCAAATCATTCATTGTTCATTTCACAGGCCCAAAGATGTCTTTATTATACTAAATTAAATCCTAAATCCAATGAATTTTACAAAACACTTATAACACCAATACAAATATGTAAATAAATAAGGAATAGATGAAATAAAAGCTACCATAGATAGACAAAACTGTATCATCATATTGCATCAAAATACTCCAACAAAATCTCCAATGTGGCAAAGTGCAAAATTGCCAATATTTCTGGTGACTCACGGGGTATCCAGCTCGCATGGATGCAAGTGACCCTAGGCCTTTATTCATTGGGCAATGGAGTCTTTGGTTGGCACCTTCATCGATGTTGCAGATGCCTTTCAATGAGCCTCTTCCTCTGCATGCTCCTTCTCTTCCACTTTGGTCGCTACCTTTAACACTTTTGCTCCACTTCTTCTACATTGCCTTCTTCGTCGTCACTGCTCTGCCTCTACTCGCTTCCTCCTACTCTTTGATGGTTTCAGTAATGACCTCATAGGTGGTGACCACCTCTTTCCAAGCATGAGTAGTGAACAAGCATGGAACACTGAGTGACTCATAAACGAAGTGAAGATTCTGAACATCCATCAAACTGAGGTGCTTCGCTCATTGAGCCAACTCGTATAATGATAGTTCCAAGTACGTATACTTCTGCATCAAGGGCAACACCTGCGCTTCTATGAGAGGCTCTTCCCAGGCATCAATTTCAGAAGTATCTTCGACGAACTTCTTCCAGAGCTCTTCCAGCTGTTCCATGGGAAGAGGTTCTCCCCAATTATCCACAAAGGTCGGGAATCCCAACTCATCGATGGTCTCAAAATGAGTCATGGAAATAATGTGCTCACGTTCAATAGTGTTGAGGATGGCCCGTCCTTCCCGTACCAGGTCCATTCATTGGAAGTAACTATGCAGTGTAACTTTTACCTTAGACCAGGCGTAATCCATCTCGTTGAGGGGGCGAATGTGCAAATTGGTATTAATCAAAGCTTGTATCTTTACAACCATCTCCATATAGGGTGACAACATCTCCTCCATGGTATCAATTAATTGTTGCCCTAACTGAATCTGTATTTATACCTCCCATAAATATTGTAGCACCTTAACAGCTTGCACGACCAACTTTTCACAATTTTGTGCAGAGCGAAGGTGGGTTCCCTTGATGTTATCGCATGAAAATCCTGTGGCCTATACCGCTTTCTCAGCTAACTACTTCTTCACATCTTCTAGCTGTTGTTGAAGCTTATGCATTTCAATCATGGCAGCATCATGCTCCTTCAAATGAACTTTGACCTGTTGGCGCAAATAGTCATTCTCAGTAGTCGTCTTCTCCTCTTGGGCTCTACTTTTTGCTAGGGCATTTTCAAGCTCAATTACTTTGTTCTAGTTTTCAAAATATTTCTCCTTAAAATGCTCACCATGCAGGTACACTGAGCTCATATCTACTTGAATGTTGCCCATATTTTCCATAGGATCTATCCATGTAAGGTCTTCTATTATAGTCTCGGAAATGAGATCGCCCGACAACAACTCTCCTTGGGGCTTCTGAACCAACGACATAATTGTGGTAATATGAGCCTCCTTCGCGATGGGATCAAAAGCAACTTTTTTAATCGGTCGAGCTGGAGCCAAGGCCTCTTTGCACCGCATACTCTTCAACCACTATGAAGAGCTCATGTGTGCCCGGTTGATCTTCTCTACGTCGGGCTGCTTACGGGCCACCTGTACATCAAGAACTATCTGCAGCTCCAAAAATGGGGTGAAAGGAACCAAAATGTCTGAGCGACTGGGCCCAACAAGAGTGGATGACATGGCTAAAAGAGGTGGAATAGAAATAGTGGTCTTGGTGGAGGAAGCGGGTTCAGCTATAGTTACGCTTACTCTAGGAGGAGCTTGCATACTTACAACCTCAATGGCGATGGAGGTAGGAACGGAAAGAGATGGGTACGAAAAGGGATTCGGCCCTGATGCATATGAACTGAAAGAAATGGAAGATGAAGGAATGGGAATAGAGGAGGGAGCAGTAGTGACTTCAGGGGCGGAAGAAGATGGAAATGAAATGGATGTGGAGGGCATACCGAAGGGCAAAGAAACGGAGATCGAGGATGATGAAAGTGGAATAGATGGAAGTGAGATAGAAATCACTGCTTGCTCCATAGAAGAAGAAGAGGGAAGAAGAGATGTACCTTCGGGTGCAAGCACCATGTGCTGCGGTGATGGAGGCGACTACAAAACTGCTTCTTCTTCTTGCACTTCTACCCTTTCTCCAATGTCCAGAATCTCTTCTTCATTCATTACTTCGACATGAGAGCTTTCGGACTATTGATCTTCCATCGATGCTTGAGCCATTGAAAAGACTTCGATAACTTTGGTTGGGAGCTCTTCCATGGGTGAAGGTTTTACAATAGTTGTCGATACATTAGTAACCATGGGAACAGTTACAACTAACGTTGTAGAAACTGTAGCAACTAAAACTGTAAGGGCCTCAATGGCAGAAGTCATAACTGCACTAGTCCTTGGCCTTTTTGCCACCTTTGGAAATGGTGGCGCCTTCGGTAAATTTTGCTTTTTGGGCGTGGGCGTCTCCTCTACTTGCCGCTTTGTTCGTTGAGACCTCCTTTTGAAAACATATTGTTGCTCTTCTTCCTTCGGGGTCTCATCTTCAACTATGGGCGCTCCTGTTCAGTTTCACCTTTGCCACTATCAGAATGCTGAAAGCTTTGTGAAAAAATATTGGTGAAGGTGATGGGTTGATATGAGTCTACAAATTCATCAATATCTAAAAATTGCTCATCTAATTTCAACCCGTAAGGAGTCATTGGCTTCCCACGGTGAATCCGCATAATCCACCAATTCATTATCTTTTCTTCAGTCCAATCAGGTTCGACTTCCTTAACAGAACTGAATAAGCCTGGTGGAGGAATTTGAGTCTTATTTTTGGCCAGATTATATTCTGCCTCCTGCTCATAATAATCATGCCATGGTGGGAGGGTCGTCATTTTTTCAATATGCCAGTTCATGTCCGGCCCATCAAAATTATTTCTCCTCTTCTGAATATCCGATCGAGGACAACAATGAAATGACTTAGCCTTCACAATAGCTAAGAATTTTCCCAGAGGATCATATCGCCAGCATTGCGGCAATTCAATCAAACCCAAATCCTAGAGTGCCACCATCAAGAGCCTATTCTGCCCAACTTGGCTCACTTCTATGCTGCCAAATTTGAACGACATGTTGCATGTGGTCTTCTTTCCATGCCCAACTCCATATATATCATTCACATGATCAGTCTGGTGCACAACCTCCATGGCAAACATATGCTCCATGGTGAAATATGGTAACAAAAATGGCTTACCCATAAAACCAAAAATTTGCACGACTACGCCCTGGGTAAGCAGGAAAATGTCACCCTTCTCTTGCATGATGACTGCGTCCCTCAAATTTCGTGGCACTCTTTCATAGGTACCGCAGAGCAACTCTATCACCGGCCCCAAAAACCAACTATTAAAGTTGTACACCGACTCCCTCCTTGTCAAAATGGGAGTCCACATATAAACCGGCAAGGGCTCATTCTTTTCGCCCAACTGCATCACTGCAATGAAGGAAAAGCATTGCTACAATTGGAAAAAGAAAAACCATACTAAAAATGATGTATGCAAAAATGACTTGGACTCCCCGGTTTGCATTTTTTCCAACTGAAATTTTATCCTTCGAGAAATGAAGTCAGCCCAATCAAAGAAAATGGGATTGTCGCCTTGCCTCATGGCAGAGGGAGAATAAAAATCTACTTTACAAATACACTGTGAAACAACCACCTGCCATTTATGCACAGTTTCATCCGAAGGCAATCCAGCGACCCAAGACAACATGGAGTATATATCTTGACTCTTGAATTCTGAGAGTGGCTTCGGCAAGTTTGGAAGCTGCCCCATCTATGGCTCTTTAACAAGTTGCATCTCCATAAATTGGTGCATCGTCACTGTGGAGACGTACCTATCCTCTTGCTCATCGATATGTAACTTTTTATTAACTGCATAAGAGGGGGCTTCAACCCACAAGCGAAGGCCTCCCGAATTTCATCCGGAGTAATGGTAAACAGAATCTCCCTCCTAGCATTTCTGATAGCCCTAGTGAATGGGTCATAGAACTGGGCAATAAGCTGCACCAGCTCAGGGCATGGATGAACGGGCGAACACAAGTACCAGGACAACTACGAATGATATGGCACTGTCAGCCAACTATTTGATGACACTCCTTGACTCACAGCAGCTTCTACCTCTTGCCTTAACCTTTCGATTCCTTTGTGCGTGATAAGGCAGTCTCCAATTTCTGCCATGGTATCCTCGTATGGGTCTAAGTCCACATAATCATTTTTTCGAGCCCTTTTAGCTCTAGAGCTGCCCTCCTTTTTCTTTGATTTCTTAGGCTCTGTAGCCTCTGCGACGTCCTTAGGCTCCTTGCTATGTTTCCCCATTCTCCTTTTCTTCTCTCTAACAAATTCTTTGAGCAGACTCTAAATATTATGTGCTGCAACTACAGTTCACGAATACAACAATAAAATTTTTAAAAGAACCAAATATAAACTATGACTTTTACCTCATGGTTTTTATAGAGCCCTCCAACATCTACCACAGTAAATGCAGAATTAATTGCAAGCGCTTTCGAGAAGGAGAGGGTATCGAACTGCTAGCCTAGCACCATTCCCAACATCTCAACGACTTCACCTTTGATTCACTTTCGGATCCTCCTAAAAAAGTGTGCCCAACTCACCACACAATTTCATTGTAAATTGTGCCCTAGCACCTCAAGCTTGTTGGGAAAGCTAAATTGGCCGCTTAACAACCAATCATTTAATATTTGTAGCTCCTTGGAAATAAAAATTTGGCACAACCCACATTTTAATTTAATGTTCTTCTACCTATTCTCACCCTCTGATTACTGACACGTAACCCAGGGATGCTTTTCATTACACAACGTGCTTCCAAAACTACTGCAATTATTTCCTCCTTCCAATAAAATTACTTTGGGTGCAAAGCAATTTCATCCTTCCTGGCAACTTCAAAATTGAGGTCAAAACATCACGCTTTACTTAATTTGGGCGCCTTCGATCTGTTTGAAAACCCATGGCGAATAGCTCCTTTTTAAAGAAAACTTTGTTTGCTTCTACTTTTTGCATGTACCTCAAAAATCAGATTTTTCTTTAAAAATAGCTTAAGGTTGCTTTTTTCCTTTTTTTAAAAGCGCTTTTACAAATAAGAAAACTTCAAATAGAAAAGCATGCGCTTTTAATTTTAGACTTATGCAAAAACAAACTTTGTCGCCTTTCTTGACGTGTTCGCCCATAACAAGGGTGAACGGCCCATTCGCCCCTCTCTTAGGGCGAACGTGATGTCAATCCAATGTTCACTGTCATCGAACTTGTCATCAATTTAAGTTCACCCCTCTAGAAAATGAATGACCAAGCTTTAGTTTACCAGGGGCGAATGCATTTAGCACATAATACATTGTTTGTTATCTTACCCCAAAACTACATGTTGCCATAGCCAATGAAGATGTTTCTTAGGCGAAGGCATTCCTTAGGGAAATATTTTACTTTTCTGCCATTCTTAGTCACCTCATTCTTAGGGTGAAAAGCCCTTTCACCTACTCTTGAGGTGAATGCCCTTCGTACTTTTCTTCCTTATTTTTTTTTAAATATATATAACATATAAATCATCAACAAACTAAAACAACAACATTCAAAAAGGATATTTACATATGTACAGAATGGTACCTCACCAAAATATCATCATGAAATATAGGCCTTCAAATGAAGGCCATTCATAGGGATGGGGAGATCATAACCCTCCATATCATGAAGATGATAAGCATTTGCTGAATTCACCACGAAAATTTGAAAAGGGCCTTCCCAGATAGCATCAAACTTATGGTGATTCCCTGGCTTAGCCTTCTTTTCATTCCATTTTAAAACTAGATCTCCCACCTAAAACTTATGCTCATTTGCTTTCTTTCCAAACCACTTCCTCATCTCTCTAGTATGCTCGACAAATACCTGATAAGCCTGTTCCCTATTCTCCTCTAACTGTAGCAATTGTGCCAACCTTGCACTCATAGGGTCATATTCTTCATCCTCATCCTGGAACAACTACAATGTTTGGAGTACTGGCAGCTCAATATGTGTAGGGAGGACAACTTCTTTCCCATAAACCAAGGCATACGAGGAAGTCTTGATAGATTTCTTTACTGAGATATGATCTTCCCAAAGAGCTTGATTCAACAACAAATGCCAAGCTCTCTTGTTACTGCCCATTATTCTTTTCAAGATTCGTAGCAAATTCTTATTGGTGGATTCGGCCAACCCATTCCCTTGTGGGTAATAGTTGGATGATGTCTTCAAATAAATGTCATATTTGCTAGCAAACTCTGTAATTTTGGCCCCAATGAATGGAGTGCCATTATCAGTTACAATAGAATCTGGTATGCCAAATCGAGTAATGAGCCCCTCTAGAAAGGAGATAACAGTAGCTTGATCGACCTTCTTAGTGGGAATAGCCTCCGCCCATCTGGTGAAATAATCAGTCGCCATCAGGATATACTTGTGTTCCGCGGAAGAATGTGGATCAATGATGCCAATGAAATCAAGACCCCACTGCTGGAAAGGTGCTTCCACTTGGATTGGACGTAGAGGCAAAGCTCCTTTCCTAATTCTGCCCACATATCATTGACAACTATCACACTGTTGGCTTATTTTATGAGCATCGATGAACAAAGTGGGCCAATAATAACCCGCTCGGATAATTTTTAAAGCCATGGGCCTGCCTGCATAATGCCCTCCAGATAGCCCAGAGTGAAATTCTTCCAATATCTTCTCCTTTTTGGATGCTTTTACACACCTGAGAAGAACTCCGTCAATGTTCTTATGATATAACCCATTAGGCAACAATACATACTTGAGCGCTTGCAGCCTAAACCTCCGACGTTGTGAAGCATCGAGGTGAGTTGGACATCTCCCAGAAGTAAAATAATCAACCAACTCTTCTATCCAATCATGGTCACTCACAGTATGATTTGCACAAATTGTTTCGCCTATGTCCTCCTTGTGAATCGCATCCAACGTCTCAACGACAACACTCTTAGCTAACTCCTGGCATAAAGTGCACCCACAAACTAGCTTTGTCGATCGGATCTCCACATCATATTCTTGAATTTTAGATACCCACCCTGCTCTCTTATCACCTAGTTCTCCTTGTAGTATAAAGTTTTGAACATCAGGATGAATAACATAAACAATAGTCTTGCTCTGAGAAACAAAGTGTCGAAACTTTTTCAATGATTTCATCATGGCATAAACCTGCTTCTCAATGAAGTTGTATTTCTCCTGATGTGGTGCAATAACTTGGCTCAAGAAAGTGATTGGCTTCTCTTCTCCATCTTCTTATTTTTGAGTCAACACTACAACATAGCTTTCATGCTCACCTACTGCATAAAGAATGAAGTCCTTTGAATAGTCAGGATTAATTAAGACTGGAGCTTGGGTGATTCTTTCTTTGATTTCCTGAAAAGCTCATCTCCTGACTTTCGTCCACTTAAACTCAACATTATTTTTCAAAAGCTCAGTCATGGGCTTCACAACTTGGGTGAAATCGAAAATAAACTTGTGGATGAAGTTTATTTGGCCAAGAAAGATTGCAAGTCTTTCTTATTAGCAGGCAATGGCAATTTCATGAGCGCTTTGGCTCTTGCAAGATCTATCACCAATCCTTCTTGTGAGATTACATGACCCAACAATTTCCCTTCTTTGATGATAAAGATCGACTTCTTTGGATTGATGGAGATTTTAAACTCATGACACTTCTCAAACACCTATCTTAGATGAGCAACATGATCTTATCTATGATGGGAAAACATAGTCATATCATCAAGATATATCACAATAATTCTATTCAGTAACTCATCGAAGGTGACGTCCATGGCTCTCTGGAAGGTAGCACCGACATTCGAGAGACCAAAGGGCATCCGCTAGTAGGAAAATGTACCCCACTTAGTAGTGAATGTTATTTTATATTGATCCTCATCTTTCACCCATATTTGATTATATCCAGAGAAGCCATCTAATAGTGAGAATCTCTGAGCACCGGCAACCACATGAAGAATTTGATCTATCTGGGGTAGAGGGTAATGATCTTTAAGTGATGCCTAGTTCAGGTTGTGAAAATCAACACACAACCGTATGTCTCCATTCTTCTTCCTTATTGGGACCAGGTTCGCCACCCAGGTCGAGTGCTTAATCGGGTATATAATCTTTGCCTCCAACATCTTCAACAATTTTGCCTTCATGAGCACTTCAATCTTAGGATTGACAGGATGCTACTTTTGCCAAAAAGGTTTTACCCCCTCCTACAATTCTATGGTATGCTGGATCACATTCTTATCATATCCCTTCAAATCTTGGTAACTCCATGCCACAATGTTAGGGTACTCATAGCACAAGTTTTTAATACCTTCAAGTTCATTCGGCACACAATCAATCCCGATCTTGATAACCTTTTTAGGTTCCAACTACAATTCCTTGTACTCCTTGGCATCCACTTTAATCTTGTGCTTATCAACTCTATCATTTTGATCAAATAAACTTTCCAACGAGATTAAACCTCTGGGAATGTGATTATTCTTTAATTGAATCATCCCTTATTTCTCCTCTTCAACAAGTACTCTATCATCCACGCTAGCAGCTTCTCTGAGCAAAAAATTGACTATTTGTTCATCATTATCGAATACTTGCCAATAAATATTCTTGTCTAGAACTGAAGGTCTATAGATCACCCTAACAGTCTTGGGCTTTCGGACCACTTGCTCCATGGGAGAATAATTTGCACCAAGGGAAGCTAAAATATCAACATGTCTATTCTGCTCTCGAGGAATCACCTGAATGTTCAAAGCTGTGAAAGCTTCAAACAAATCCTAGACCCTATTGCGATAAGCTTTCAGGTAATGCTGCTTTGATACACATTTATTAGTGGTCTGGTTGACAATAAGCTCAGAGTCACCAAAAATCTACAGTAGTTTAATGCCCAATTTTTTTACCTTTTTCAATCCAAGGCACAATGCTTCATATTCAGTTGCATTGTTTGTACAACTCCAAGTCAACCTATAAGAATAAGTCTTTTGTATACCTTCAGGAGAGATCAATACGACACCAGCTCCTATGCCATTCTTACATCTGGCGCCATCAAAATATAATTTCCATAACTGATTTGTGTCAGAACTCTGTGAATCGAGAACTTGCTTTTCAACTTGCTCTGGTTTAGTTATTGTGTAACAACCAATGTCTGTTTCGATCATTGCATTAAAATCTGTGAGCAAAAACTCATCCTCCAAGCGAAGCTCACCCAATGCTTCTCCTACCAAGTCAACTTCTTCTAGTTCTTCAGTCATCATGTTCACTATGCCTGGAGATTGTTCTTCCTCTTCTAACATTTCAATGTGAAAAGGTGAAGGTTTTTCATTATGGATACGAATCCATTTCCCTTTGAATGGTATCTCCAAATGTGAATAGTCCAAGGAAAGGTATCCTCCCAGCTTAGCCGTGAACTCCCTTGAGAGGCACATGCTAAAGTATGGCTCCAAATCAACTACTACCACTTCTTGGATGACTGTGATCTATGGCATAGTGTGGAGGACAATAGGGATGTCTTTGATCACCCCCATTGTCTTGACTAGAGTCCCATCCAATTGTAACACTCCTAGGCTACTTCTTGTATATTCCATCCCCATTACTTCACATACTACCTTTGGCATGATAGTAGTTGCAACTCCAGAGTCGATCATACAATTATGTACAATCCACCCTTCCATTCTCAAAGATAAATAAAATGGGGGAGGCCTATTTTTCCCTATCGTAAAAGTGGGTAACGCTTGCGCTAGGACCATTTGAGAAGAAAATTTTTTTTGATCTTTAGCAGTCTTCAAGGATTCTTGTAACAAATCAATTTGTCCTGGCAACTGTAGCGCGTCATACAAGCTAACTTTCACTGGGATCTTCTTCATTTCCTCTACAATGTTGTAACTTGGAGCAGCCAAAACCTTCTCTTCTAGAGCTCGTTCATATTTATCCCGATACTATTGAGTAGCCTCTACTCTTTGTCTTTTTATCAAGGATGGGTACTTAAGTCGCTCCCTGACCTGCTCTTTTGTTTCATTCTATGTTTGAGCAACCGCTACAGGTTGTGAAATTGATGCCTTATTTTATACTTTCTCTTGAGCTTGCTTAGGCAATAAATCTCTCAACTTGACAGACTCTTGCTCCTTAGTTCTCACACCAGGCGCTTTCACTGGAGGTGGCCACTTTTCATCTTGTACCTTTGGTTCTATAGGCACCTTCAAAGGTTCGAGCTCGAGTGGATCTATAGTTACTGGCTTCTTCCTGGACCTTGTGAGGACAGAAACTTGCTCCAACGATGGTATCATCAAATTATGATTGACTTCTCTGATCATATTAACTTGTTCGCCAACCGAACTCTCTGCTAATGTTTGCACATAGTTCATATGCACCATACAAGTATCTTCTCCATGAGGATCATTACATGTCGAGCACCAATATACCTTTTTCATCATGCTAGTCTCCTCATTTGCTAGCACTGTTGTACTCTTCTTAGGGCCTCTACTAGTAGAAGCTTATTCCTGAGTAATTGGTGGAGTTTGGAATCTTCGTGATCAGAACTCAGCCTCTGCTTGCTTCTTCCTTACTATTGTGAGCTCATTAGATATTGTCCTCAAGGCTACGTTATTGGACTTTACTTCCTGCAACAACATCATGAGGGGATCAAGATTAGATGGTGGAGTGGGCGCTGGCAAAGGTAAGGGTGCTTGCGATGCAGGTAATGGCAAGGGAGTTGGGGGCACTGGAAATGTTGGGAAAGGGACAGGTGTTGGCAACTAGGGAACTGATTGAGTCGGCAATTGAGAAAATCTTGAGGTCGGACATTGCGGGATAGGGATTAGAGCAACATGAGGTGGGCTAGAACTCCATGAGGGAACCGGGTACATGGAAGGCATGGGTTGCAAAAATGTGCTTGAATACAGATATTATGGAAGGTCAGGGACAATGGGCATAGTCATCTTTGGGGAAGCCTACCTACAATAATCAAATCAGATTCGACCTTTTGAGCTTGCGTATACAAGTCTGGAAATGTAGTCACATTGGCCTATCATACAACCATACCAATTTTGGTGCTAAACACCCTAAGATAGTAGAATGTAACTTGCTCATGTGTGGGCCGTAATCCATCAGGGACTCTTTGCCAGCTCCATGCAAATCTGACATTAAAATCTATGATCTCCTCTTGTGGATGTCTTTGAATCATCATGAACTGGTGCAACAAAGAGTATGGATCAACTTGTTCATGAAAATTTTTTATTAGCAACTCCGCCAACTGATCCCATGAGGTAATAGTACCAGGTTGCAGTGATTGGTACCAATAAAGCAATTTCCCTCTCAACGACAATACCAACAATTTTATCATTACATCTTCATCTATTATGTCATGGATGGTCACCAAAGAAGCCACATCTTGAATATGTTCATATGCAGTTTTATTGGTACCATCATAGGTTGGCAAGGCTTTCAAAGTAGCTTGGGGCACCGGGTTTTGTGCTTGCAAGTTCAAGGCTCCTGAGCTATTCCATGCTGGGAACTACCTTGGTGGTTGTTGTTGATGGGGTGGGGGTTCTGAGCCATATGGACTGGTATATGAGGTGGAGGTGGAGGGAAACTTGTGGTGGTACTAATTGGGCTTACAGGAGTAGAGAATACACCAGCTAACCGTGAGGATGTAACAGATGGTATGTGGGATATATGGGGTAATGAAGATGTACGACAAAAAGTGGCTAATTGAGGATGCTCTCCCAACCTTTGAATATCAAGTTCATAGAACTCGATTTGATGATCTAGATTTTTGGCTTTTGATCTTGTATTCATGAGACACAACTTTCATTGCTCTCACATTCAGAGATTTCTGAGTATAATCGAGTCGCCAGATGTTCTAATATTACAGCATAAAGGTAAACATCAAACCTTAATATTGTTGGAAGTGGAACTTTGAAGTCCCACCAGGCATGCCAAAAAATGTTGGTCAAATATCTACCTAATCAACAAACACTGCATTTGTACGCCCTAGATACGACCAACATTGAAAGGCCGGAGGAAAGAAATGTCCCCCATGCCAATCTCCAGAGAGGGTTGGTTCCCGAACTAAATCCTACACTGGTAGAAGACTAGGGATGCAGGAAAGAAATTAAAAAATGTGGAAAGAAATGGGAAATATGGCCATAGGCCGAAGTGCAGGATTCGAGGTAGACTAACAATAGGAAATTCACCAAAGCATGAAATAGCATTTAACAGAGGAAAAAATAGCAGAATTTACTTATAAACTTGTAGTAATAACCTCCAGAATAACACTCCAACATTCACTCCCTTACTAGCAATATTTAAATCCAAATGCAAAATTTAAATTTAATAGAAAACAAGAAACATGAATGTAAAATAGAAGTGCATAGTACAGAAGGAAATTACACACAAGATCACTTGCAAATTCAGAAGCCTGATGCCTTGTATTAATGCAGAGAACTTGGAGAGTATTCTCGCAAAGTGTCTAACCTCCTTTACAATAGAAATTCCATTAGTATTTATAGAGGTTTTCGCCTCTTTCATTTAATGCACAAGAGAGCAAAATGATCTCAGATCAGAAACAAAAATGAGAAAATTCCTCCTCAAAATCATTGAAAATCCCTTCTTTAGAGACAACGATCCATATTTCAGGGAATAATTCCCAGGAAACCAGCAACTCGGGCGTCGGTGCACAGATAATTTGGAAAACATTGAATGCTTTGGAAACATCTTTATGCCTTGGAAATCATGAAAATTCTCCTGCTCCTCTCGCACAACTTCTTTTCTACTCGGGATCCATGATTCGAGTTACTCATTTCCACCATTATTTAATGTGTATAAATATGGCGCCCTTGGAAGCTTTGACTGTGATCCATTTCACCCAATCTTATGTTCACCTTCTTATAAAATCTGTTTTACCTCATCCTTCTTCAAGCGCTCAGGGTCATTTCTCAAAAAATGCGTTCGCCTATGGGAAGGGCGAACAGGATGTTCGCCCCTCAACCAAGAGCAAATAGGATGTTCACCCCTCAACTGGGGCGAACGCGATGCCACTTTGAATTTGGGCGAACATAATTGTGTTTGAATGTTGGAGCACGTTCACCCAAAGGAGGGGCGAACGGGACGTTCGCCCCTCAGCTGGGGTGAATGCGAATGTGTTTAGCCATGCTTCCTTTGCTTCTCCTTGAGTTTTTTCAAATACTTTGTCATTTCATTCACCCAAACCTGGGGTGAATGGGGCATTCACCCCTTGTTTGGGGCGAACACGTTGGCATCTTCAAGATAATGAACTTCTTAAAATTCTCCTCCCAATCATTCATTGTTCGTTTCACAGGCCCGAAAGATGTCTTTATTCTAACAAGGCAAACTTAAATCCCGAATGACGTTTTACAAAAACACTTATAACACCAATACAAATATGTAAATAAACAAGGAATAGATGAAATAAAAGCCACCATAGACAAAAAAAATGTATCATCATATTGCATCAAAATACATCAAAATATTCCAACAAAATCTCCAATGTGGCAAAGTGCAAAATTGCCAACAGATGGTCTAATGTTTGGCTCACATACCATGGAAGAATGAACCTAATCAAAGTTTTCATAAGTGTTTTACCTATATACAAATTCTCTATTATCCATGCACCAAATTCCTTTCTTAATGAGTTGGAGAAAATCGTTAGAATATTTTTATGGACAAGGGGTAAACAAGTGGTAAAAGAAAATAGAGATTGATCAAGTGGGATATCATCACTCAACCAATGAACAAAGGAGGATTGGATATTAAATAATAAGTAAGAGAATTTTAGCAATAAAATCAAATATAGTTTGGGAAATGATTACTCAACCCTCAAAATGATGGGTGCAAGCATTGGTGTACAAATATTTCAATGGGAAAACTAGACTAGAGACCTTTGTCAATCTAAAATTTCTAAGAACATCCAAAATTCTAGAAATAAATTCAAGAGGCCAAAGACATTATTAAAGGAAAAATTATCGTGGAATCCCACCTTTGGTAAATAAATCATTCTCTCTCATAAAATTATGGAGAATTTCAAACTACAAATATAGCCTTCACTATAAGAGTGGCTAAATGACAACAATTTTAAAACTCTCAATTCCATCATGCATAATCAAAAATTGAAAATAAATAACTTGGCCTTCCTACAAATTTATAGCCTTAGTGGTAGATGGTTAAATCTAAATTAATTGGAAGACTACCATATTATGCTAAAAATACAGATTTAGTCATATGTGGATCTCTTATCGAAGAGGAATATATACTGTAAACAAGGGATATAAGTCCATAATCAATACCAATTATGTAGGTAACATTACTTAGAATATGATTTGGGCTCCTTATTCAATCCCAAAGGTCAACTTATTTCTTTGGATTGCTTGCCATAATTGTCATCTTACTTAAGATAACCTAAAAAGGAGAGGAATTCTAGTTCGTCTATCTGCCCCTTATGCTATAATTAGGAAGAAAGTATAGCTCATATAGTGTTGTCATGCCCTATATCTAGAGTAGTATAGACTAAGCTTCATTAAGGTCTTCCTGGTTGGAATGAAGCCCCCATGCTCTCTTCAGTACCTAAGTTCATTTCTCCTAGAAATCCCTTCCTACCTATAGAAATTAAAAATGATAAATCCATGCTTCAAACTTGGAAAATCATCCCCAAATATTTTCTTTGGGGAATATGGAATAGTAGGAACAAGAAAAATTTCAAATAAGAAGCTCCAAATATAGATAGAACCATGGTTAAAGTCTAATATCTAGTTAGGGATACTATCAAAGCCTGCCCATGCAATTTAAAAAAAAAACCTCAAAAAAACTTCCTCAAGAAAAGATAGGCACACAATATCTTCTAAAGTTTGATGGGGTCTCCAAAGGCAACCTCAACATTTCTGGTGTAGGGGGAACAATCCTCAATGAATACGACAAGGAGGTATGGTTTTACTTTCAATAAACTGGTTATAATACTAGCAATTTTGTAGAATTTCATTCCCTCAAGACAATAATGGAGCTAGCAATAGAAAAATAAAGCAAACAACTTATAGTGTGGGACGACTCTCGATTGATTATTAACAACTTGAACAATAAATCTAAGTCAAAATCTATTTATATTCAAAGAGTGTATTAGGAAGTGAAGGAAATCAACCTTAATTTTGACCATATCCAATTTGAACATATCCCTAGGAATCTAAAGAAAAGAGTTGGTCAATTGGCCAATAAATAAACCTAATTAGGGGAAGGAGTATTGAAGATATGCCAACCAGGTGATCTACAGATCATGAACTAGCAATAAGTAAAAAATATAGTGACAAGTGAATATGTAGTGCCAAAAATATATGCAGTGTTAGCTGAACAACCAATGCTAATTGAACTTGTCATGATAAAAGAGCACGTAGTACCAATAGAGTAGGAAACACCAACTAAATTTGCAACATCAATAGCATAGACAACACTAATTAAATTGTAGCACCATCAAAACATCCAATGACTAAGAAACATCTAGTGATAGTCGAATACAAAGTAATAGTGGATTATGTAGTGTTGGTTGAACACACAACATTTGAACATGCAACACTAATAGAACATATAGAGCCACATGCAATATAAATAGAAAAATCAACAAATATGGATCAAGCAAAATTCTTGGAGTATAATACATTATTTGGTACATGCTAATGTACCCCCGTGGTACCTTCATGGTACATATTGTAAATAATAGATTAGGGTTGAGTCATAGTTTAGAGTGTGAGTATTATTTCTCTTTTAAGTTTTATGTAAGTGTGCATATGCAGGAAATGCACAAGTGTTAGTGTAAGTTGAGTCTATGTGCACAAGTGTCTTATATGCTTAGTTATCAAGTTCGAGTTTGTGTTCGAGTTCGACACTCTTGAAGTTCAAAATAAATTCAACATGTTCAAAATTTTGAAATAAAATTCAACATAAAATTCGATATATTATAAATGTATTATTTTTTTTAATAAGATGCAAAGCAATGTGCCAAGAGGCCATCGATGCGGTATCAATTTGTAGGCACACATGTAATTCCGATCACAGCCATAACCAATGTCTAATTAATATCATTTGGTTAGTTACAACACCTAATTAGTTTGGGTTATTCCTCTATCAATCCAATTACCCGGAGTTATATTCATTTACTAATTTACTCAGAAAAAATTGGTATAAATCTACGATTGATATGTTTCTTTACTAATTGTGGTATTTACTATGTGGGTTTGCGCCAATCATAATCCTTTCAAACCTAGCTGTTGTATTGGAAGTTTGGTGTCAGGTGTTGTATTGAAAGTTTGGTGTCACTAGATTTGTGGACCAAATTTGTCACCTTAATCCTTTTTTTTTTTTTTTTTAAATAATGGTTTAGTTTTAGGTATTTAAACTACCAATACATAAATCAAGGTAAACTTGTTTAATTTTTTTAATTAATATTAAATATTATTAATACATAAGGTTGTGGGATTTTTTACAAGACTCGGGTGAAAAAATATGTATATGTACGGGGATTCGAGGTCCTGCATTCTAGATCATTTGCACTTAATAAAGTCTACAATGACAAATGTGACCTGATCGGGTTGTTTTAATGAGCGATACATGAAATACACCATTTGACCCGTTTGACACGAACAAATTAAGATGCTCCACACCACACTTTGAGCAACTGTTCGTGGTCATAAATTCTTATGGCTCCTTTTTTTGCCCTTGTAATGTCGATGCCGATCCGCTTGCACCTTTCTTCCATGTTGTACTTATGTCTGATAGTTTACACTGCCTTGCAACTTCAAACATCCACCATTAAAACAATTTAAAAAATGAACAGGTCTACAAATAAATAAATCGACTTACCCTGTGCCAATGCTAAACTGAAGATGGTTGCATGTATAACCAGAAGAATTCATAAATATCAAACCCGTTTTTCGCCAATTATTTTTACATGCTGAATTTAACGTTAATTCGTCAAATTTATTCGCGAGGGTTTTAAATTCGACAAATTTCAAATTTTATCTTTAAAATTCAACAAATTTGATAACTAAGCTTATATGTAAGAGTGGAAATATACAAATATAAATATTGACACAAGTGTCTTAGGTTATAGTGTGCAAGTTATATAAGTGTAAGAGTCATGTCTAGGTGTGCATATAATACAAAGTCAAGTGTTCATCAAGTATGCAAGTGTTAAGTAAAGAATTTGAGAGTCCTGAGACTTGGCATATGTAAAGGAATAGTCAAGTATCCAAAGAGTCATTCTACTATGCATATATTACTCCACAAATTATATCAAGATGTAGCACATTACATAGTAGAGCAAGTTCTTATCATATTTGTAAGAGAAAGAGGAGTAATAAAGATTGCATACATTTTGAACAATTAATATTGTAAGTTGTTCTACATGCTTAATACATGTATGATTCAAGCTATTTACATTCATATTGTTGTTTATTATTGAATTTTATTTGATATATTATTAGCCTTGATTTACATATTAATTTGCTCATATTATTATGCTCATGTTATTATATTGACCTTATTATATTGTGGCTATATTATATTTGATCTTGTAATATTTAACCTGTGAGATTTCTAGTTGTATTAAGGCTTAAAAGCCATCAAAAATATATAAAAGGTGGAACTATAGGAAAAGAAGGAAGAAGACCCAATCAGAGTTAGGAAAAGCATGAGCACAGATCAATGGTTATCCAGCCCTTGATATTATCTAATGTGGATGTGTATGCATATTTTGTAATTATTTTTCCAACCCCTAATACAATTTTATTTTCCTTTTTTTGAAAGAGATAATCTAATTTGATAATATGTGATATTAAAATGAGTATTCTCATAGTCCATCCCTTCAAATAAAATTAATGAGTATATATGACCAGATCCTTTCAACAAAAATAAGCTTTATAATTAAGATAGTTTTTATATACTACATGCATTTTTCACCTTATATAAATATAATTATGAACTTAATAGTTGTAAAATAATTACTAGTTTTAATTGTTGCATTAGAAATTGTATGCATATCTGTATATATAATGCATAGACAATAGAGGTGGAGTTTTGGAATTGTGAAGGCTACTATAGGAAAATGTTAAGAAGGATGTTAATTTATGGAATATTTGTATTCACATAGAAAATTGAAGAAGATATAGATAACGAAAATCAAGAAGTTAGAGTTTTTATGAAAATTCATGTAGATATCTAGCTATAGAAACTCAATTGAGATGAGAATTGAATCTCTTTGTAAACTCTCAAGCTCTAAAGGAGAGAGTTATGATTTGTCAATGTTTTTAGGGACTTGAGTAAATATATAGATAAATAGATAGTAAACATTTAAAAATATGTAGACTGATAGTTTATAATTAAAATTATTAGTGTAAAGTAATAATGTTGAGCGAATGTGATTGGAGAGCAGATCTCATATTTTTATTGTTTTAGAAAACAAATTAGTGTTGTGAGTGTGAGCAAAAAAATAAGTGTTGTTAGGAAGCAAAGTGCGAGTAAGGAACGATTGCAATTTCTTCTTGCTCTAGGTCTTAGGAAAATATAAAAACTAAAGGATTCTTGTGAGGAAAATCTAGGTAACATGTCAAGAAATTCATATTTGAAATTCCTTATTTGAAGAAAGTTTGCCCTAGTTGTAAATAAGAATGCTCTAATTGAAAGTATGAATGCCCTAAATAGGGATAAGAGGAAGAAAAAATCTATGGCAAATGTTATCAAGGTATCATATACTACACCAAAAGTGATTATCATGGATGAGATGATTGAGCATAATATAAAGGTTCTTAAAATTAGAGGGTTGATATGTAAGTTCCACAGATACTTGTCATGTTTTTTAGAAATTCAAAATTGGATCAAGTGAAAGTAAGTATTGAATTCAAATTACTCCATAATGTTTCTTCTAAATAACTTATTTTCTCATCATCTTTTGCAGTTCAAAAATATTTTATGCATTTACATAGGTTTTTATGAGGGGTCCTAGTCCCCTTATACTGAGTGGGGTTTGAACCTTGGACCTCCCAAAGAGAGGCAAATCCCTTACCACTATAGTAAGCTTGCAACTCAAAATTTAAGTTTACATGGGATTTTATAAAGGGTCCCAACCCCCTCATATCGAGGTTTGAACTTGTGTCTTCTAGATGAAAACCCAAGGACTTACCACTATGGTATCCCTCACAGGTATTCTCTAGTTCAACAATTATAGATAAAAAGATGGAAAACATACAATTAAATATATGTTTCCATTAATATTTTAAAACCTTTACTACAATCCATTAGGATTTAATCTAAATCAATAGAATGAGATCAACAAGTGGATTATGAAAATATTGAATTTTAATGTTGCAAATGTTATGGAACTAGACACATGACAAGAGACTACAAAGTAAAAATGATTGAGAAAGATATGGAAAATTTGGGAATGATGCAAATTTTAATAAAAATCAAGGAGATCATATCATAGTAGAAGCTAGGTCAAATCAAGGATTTTCCACTTCCATAAAAGTGGTCAAAATTTGATATAAGGGATGAGGAAGTACAATTTACAAGTTCAAATTTAGGAGTTAAAGGTGCCAAGGAAGATGGGGAGGCAAATTTTAAAGCAGATGAGGTGAAGGAGGTCAAGGTTAATCCAAGTAAAGTGAATACAAGCTAATAAATTTACAAGAAATAGTAAGTTAATATAAATTTATTATTTTTGTTAATGTTTGGATGAAGTAGAAGAGGAGTTTTATCTTCAATCCCTTTGCTACCTAATGCATACATGTCCAAATGAGAAAAAATATTTTATAGATAATTCTTTAAATTTTTATCAAGTGTAATAACTTCTTTTAAAATTATAACAAAAATAGAAACATAATCATAATGCAAGTGAGAAGCAAACCTTAGATTGGAGATTGAGATTTTTGTTGTAGGTGCTTCTCTTCTTGTATTCTAATTTTTGTCAATTCTTGCCCTTGTCGATAAAATCCCAATTTTTTGTCAATTTGTTTTGCTACGATAGCATGGGTAGAGGAAACAACATAAATATATTATTTTTTCATTTTGCTTGTTCCAAACTAGAGAGAGAGGCTTTCCTACTTGCTACCACACCAAACAAAACACTAAAGCACATTGTTTTTTTGTCAATGAAAAGTTGCATTTTCTTTGTATTTTTTCTAATATTTAGTCATTTGTTTCCTGATTTTTTGTCGATTCTTGATTTTTTTAAATTCTTTTGCCTTGTCAATTTTTATTTTCTCAACTATGATTAGCACCATTTCTCATCCTTGAGAACCAATAAAATAAAGTAGTGGTGATATTCTCATAACTCTCTATTTGATGTATAACAAAACTCCATGATGCAAATGGTCATATTTAACATCATGTAGTTTTGTTCATCTACTATAATCATAAATGTTTGAAGCAATTGGTCAAGATAATGACTTGAGTATGTGCTTATTGTGAAGGCTAACAATGAGATAATGTAACAACCCACTCGTTACTCAACTCAAAACAACCCAAGAGAGAGAATATATTTTTTTTTAAGTGTGGAATTCATATGCAAAGGTTGCACAAGTAAAATTCGCAAGATAGTTCCATTTTCATGTAAGGCATAACCACTTTTGAGATTGATCGCAACTTATGATACTCAATTGGATAGGACTGATCAATATCCTATAGATTAGAATTCTTATCTTTTGGACTTCAACCCAGACACATGTGGGCTACAATCCAGCATGTGCATTCAAGCTACAACTTGGAATGTAAGAACTTGTTTGAGCTATAACTCAAACACCTTCGGGCTACAACCCAAAATACACATTTGGACTATAACCTAGAATACACATTTGGGATACAACCTAAAATGTTATAGTTCTTGTCTTTTGGACTCTGACTCAGACACATGCATGCTACAACCCAACATGTACATTTGAGCTACAACTTAAAATGTAAGAAATTTTTTGAGCTACAACTCAAAAAACTTCAGGCTACAACCCAAAATACACATTCGGGCTATAACCCAGAATGTTCTATTGCCAATGATTGCTAGTTACCTCCTTGTAACTATCGTTTAGGCTACAACCCAAACACATTCGAGCTACAGTACAAAATATACATTCAAGCTACAACTTAGAATGTAGGAACTCGTTTGAGCTACAACTCAACACATTTGGGCTACTATCCAAAATGTACATTCGAGCTACAACTACGAATGTGTTCCTTGCAATAAAATATGGGAACTCATTTGAGATACAACTCAAACACATTTGGGCTACAACCCAAAATGTACTCTCGAGCTACAACTCAGAAAGTGTTCCTTAAACTAATTTGGTAGTCGTCTCCTTGTGAATGTCCCAAATTGTGGAAATATCTTGATAAGGTATTGGCCAATATGTCTAAAGTATTGTATTCCCAAGTACCCCACATGGTCATAACTAAACCACATATGATTTACCATCTCTTCTAGGCATATTATAATCCTTTGTTTAACATTCCATGACTATTGCAATGGACAATAACTTGAACTAAAGCATTCTCAAGTGAATATAAAACATTCCATCATATAAACAAAACATGATTTCATTCATATTCCATATTAGCAAAAGACTATGCATATATCATTTTCCTTTCATAACATCATAAATAATTTTACTTGCATATCAAATAAACTCTTGGTTTAGTTCATAACCATAATAATAATAACTTTCCATTGAAGAGCATACAATAAATTAAAATAGAAGATGCAAGTTTCAAAGATAACACCACTTTTATCCTGGGAAACCCCGAAGGAAAAAACCCAGCCTCAAAGACATCTCTTTTTATTTCATAAACATGATGTTCCCAATACAATCAAATTAAGGAAATTACACAATTCCTTTTTCCAAAGTATCCTTATAATGTCATAAGAATTTCCACAATTCTTATGTTACAAAAGAACCACAATTCTTTCCAAATGCATTTAACAATACATTTTCACCCAACATAGTATCATGTTTTTAACAATATTTTTGTATAGTATAAATTTTAGGAAGGGACCTCATAATTCTTCAAGAATGAACTCCATGTTCATTCTTTCACAAATTTATGCTAAGGGAAGCCCGTATGTCCTTAGGTGATCATTTAATTGAATCCAAAAAAGACATAATCTATTCATCAAAAGCCCTCTTTCAAATGATCATAATCTATTCTTTCTTATAACCAAAATATCTTAATAAAGGGGAGGACAATTAACTTAATTTTTCAAGGGAGATATTAATCCACTTAATCTCTCAATTAAACAAATAGGAATGTTAATCTACATAATCTCATAATTACTCCCAAATAATAATCCAAAGGGAGATCATTCACTTAATCTCTTAAAAGGGAATATTAATCTATATAATCTCATAATTACTCCCAAATAATAATCCAAAGGGAGATCATTCACTTAATATCTTAAAAGGGGAGAATTAATCTATATAATCTCAACTTATTCTAAAAGAAGAGATTAGTCCATTTAATCTCTAATTATTCTAAAAGGGAAGATTAATCCATTTAATCTTAAATTATTCCAAAAGAAGAGATTAGTCCATTTAATCTCTAATTATTCCAAAAGGGGAGATTAATCCATTTAATCTCAAATTATTCCAAAATAAGAGATTAGTCCATTTAATCTCAAATTATTCCAAAATAAGAGATTAGTCCATTTAATCTCTAATTATTTCAAAAGAATATACTAGTTCAATTTAATCTCTAATTATTCCAAAAGAAGAGATTAGTTTGTTTAATCTATAATTATTCCAAAATTACCTCCAATCAACTAGGTGTACATCTAGGCATAGTAAACCACAAAAGATCAACAACCAACCAACCAAATTGTGCCACATGGTGGACACATGCAGGTCAACAACCAACCAAAATAACATGTGTCTAAAGTGCCCCACTGACGCGTAGTGGTCCCACTCGGTGGCCACATTGACCACCAAGTGGTGGTCACTCTTTAAGATAAGTTATTTCTCTTTTAAACCACTCTTATCTGCCCACACCATCGATGTGGGACAAATCCTAACATGAAGAATTAAAAGGGCCCTCTAAACCGAGCGGATTTAAACAACACAAAATCAACTAAATACCACAGTCAATAGCGAATTAGCAAGTGGTCGATAGAATTCAAAAAGAGTCCATACCACACATCCTACCATCTGTCACCAAGCGGTAAAGCGTACCTCCAACCAACACTTAACCGACCACCAAGTACCTTGGTATCATGACCACCATTAGGTGGTAGAGAGTCATAGGGAGACCTTCATCCTTTATGACTCTCTAGCCACCCAAGCATGTTTCATGTGGGACAATGCTCATGGAAGGCTTCTTAGAAGCCTTCTGCTTGAGCAGAGTCGAGTGTGATCTAGCACTTCAATCGCTTAGGGTTCAGCTCCCTGAGGTCACAAACCTCATAAGGAGAGCTCCAAGATTCCAATTACAAGACCTACAACACCACAGGGAGGATTTAAGTCTTAGAAACTTGGCTATGGACATCCCTACTATCTGGTCTAGGAATCGAATGCAGCATAAGAGTTTCTATAGCTAGATCAACACAGCACAAGGGTTTCTATCAAAATAATTATAACCAAGAGGAATCAGACTTGTATCAGGTGATTAATGGATATACAACATCGTTGCTAAACTGACTTAAGCATAACTTTAAGTAATAAGAGAAGCCCTTCATTTTAAAATAATTGTTATCAAAGGAAAAGTGCTATAACGGAGCAGAGGTATATTAAAAGAAGGCTGAAATCTCTGTCATCCAAGACATCAATTCTAAGAAGAGGTAGCTTAAAACCTTACATATTTAATACCAAAGGATTTGAAATCCAATTGGACCTCAAAACAAGTGTGACAATATTGTGATAGGGTGTCCAAGCTAAGGCATAAGATGTCTCTCAAAGGAGTTTTAAGCATAAAGCTCATGTAGACCAATTACAGACCTCTTCTCAGGAGGTCAATCAAAGCCTACAAGTCACATGTCTTATCAGGATCTAAATTTACCACACAGGGTGTTGAATCAAAGCACTAAACGGAGTCTAAAACAATAAATATTAATCACCTAGTCTTGCATTAAATCAAACACTAAAAAACAAGAGTAAATCAAGTGCCATCACAAGGATTAAGAGAAATTTCATTAAGAACTATCTACTTCCATTATCCAATGCATCAAGAAGCATTCAAGGAAATTTAAGCAAGGAAACCCCCAACCCCTCCATATAGGATTGGGCTCCTTAAGCTCTTCAGTCTTCTAGTCTCCTCCTTGCTTGTCTTCAAGTCCTCCTCTTGCTCCCCAGGTTTCCTATCTCCTGGTGCTAGCTTTCTAAAATCCAAAGGCTCTTTTTTTATAAAAGGATTATCCTCCTTTACAAGCCATCAAGTGGCTCTTATTCTAATATTATAAAGATGCTACTTTAAGCCCTTCCCTTCTCCTGTTTCCATTTGAAGGGTGTCCAAATCCACTAGTCATTCCCTAATTTGGCCCCTTTTCTAAATTTAAAAGGACTACTATTGAAATAGTAAGATGCCTTAATTTAATAAATATTAAATTTTCATTAGCAAAGATGCCAATCCTCCTCCCTTCATTTGGAGGAGGGGTCAATTTGATAAACTATTATTTTATTCCAATGAGAAGATGCTCTTTCTCCTCCCTTGGTTTAGAAGGGGTCTTTTTCACCCAATTCCAACTCAATTTCCTATTTTATAAAAATAGGTTAAATAATCAAATCATCTAATAAAAGCTAATAACAATTAATTACTTAAAATTGTAATTAATATTAAATAATCATTAAGACCATTATGGATCTTCATCCATATTTTCCTTCTTTCTCATCCTCAGTGGTGACTCCCTTATCCACTCTATCCGAAGGATTCCTATTCTTGCAACCATTTAGACTAATGCAGACTATCAACAGTACCATATTCTTAAATAAACCAATCATATATTTCAAATAATCAACTTAATTCCATTTAATCCATCTTCAAAACAACATAATAATTCACAATTCCATCATATAAAAAAGCCTACAAAGGGAGGGTCATGATAGATAAGTTGTATATTTGAGTAGATGAATTAAATAATTGATGATCTTCATCAGTAAAAGAATGATTTTTTTCTTTTTATGAGATCTCCCCAATCTTCAAGCCTCAATTCTACATTTCTAATACTTGTTAATATTCTTCTTAAGTTGACTTGATATGGATCATCTCCGTGATATAAAATATTATCTAAAATAACTACACTTTTGAATCTATTCCATAATCTCCTACCACAAGTGTTACTTATTACCATAGAGATGTGAGAAAGAAAACACAAACATGTAATTTTCATCTTACAAGGATTAAATAGATTTTATCAAGGTTTTACTTGCTCATAAATGATGGTTTATCTAAAATTGGAGGCAAGTATGTAAGGTTGCCAACGTAAATATTGATCGACCTCTAAAATATTCATCTCTTTACTTTGGAAATGCTTCACAAAACCTATAATCTACATATTTGAAATCAATTACCCCTAAAAAGTTTATTTCTTCAATGGGTATATACCCTATGTGTTTCATTTCTTATTGGAAAGTTGCTAATTGTTGTTCTCTTGTAGGTGTATTTTTTATTGATGTTCTCAATCTTGTATATATAATTCCTGCTCATAGTTGAAAATTGCAACATCTCCAGGAGGTAGAAGTAGAAGAAAACGTTCATCATTAGTGCCTTTGATATCTAAAGCATGCCTAATACAACTGATGAGATGTCACTTTTTATTGTAACAATCCCTATAAAATATCTTAAATAGTGGAACATTGCCTAGATGGTCAAAATATTGTATTATTTTAATGAATGTAAACTATTATTTTTTAAATGTTATTTCAAGGATGTACCTCATGCTAATGACATTGCAAAATATCTCTCATAGATCTGTTGTATGAATTGTGCAACTCTTTCTTCTAACTCTATAGGATAATTATTATGATCCCAACTATACTCTTTGTCAAACTATCATCAATTCAACAAGTTAAGGCCAAAAGCCTACAAACCATGATGTGGATCCAATCTAGATATCAATGCTCAGTTATTCGTATCAACATCCACATTATGATGGCCCTGGATGTTGTTATCATTATAAATGGTAATTTCATCTAGAATGGGTGTTCAATCAACATACCATGCATCGTATGTATTTCTTATCATCTCTTAATTTTGAATAATAGTCTTTCTAGTAAGCCTATTTTTTTATAGAATATATCAAAATGGCTTATATAAAAGCAATACAATCCAACAAAAATCTTCATACTCCTTTGAATTTGAACTAAGAACAAAATGAAACATAGGCCAGACTTTGACAATTGTTGGATTTAAAATTTCATTTATGATTTTGTTGAGGAGAGTGACCATAATCCTACAAGTTCATTCAATGACAAATGTTCTATGTGAGGAGGGTTCATATAGGCCCATACAATAACATTGTAAGAGGATTCTTCTAAAATTTTATAACACTCATTGGAACACCTTACAACCAGTTTTTAAGGGTATGAATCACCTACTACATTCCATAAGTAGAAGTTTTAGCAATAACTGACATGTCTCACTTGCTCCTATATAACATTTAGCAACAATTTTAGTAAGGAACCTATGAACATGTGGAAGCCCACATGGGACAAAAATTTTTATCAATAAGAATATTGAAGTGCATAAAGAATACATTATAGGTTTTTATCTAGACTTGAGGTTGAAAGTAATAAATAAAATTTTACGATGGGAGAGGGGGAGGGGTCTACTCCCTGCTCCCTGCTCCCCCTCCCCTGGTTCTTGCCCAGTTCCCGACTCATCTTGGGTTATCCCACTCTAGGAATGTTTTTTTAGTATATGATCTCCTTGGGGGGAGATCCTTGCCCACTTTTTGCTCCTTTCCTAGCAGTTTCGAGGTTTCCTTGCTTGAGTCCTTTGCGTGGTGCATCCCAGGGTTCTTCTAGGGTTTCCTGCATGTTTTTGGGATCCTTTCCCTGATCTCCCTTAAGCTTTCCCCTAGGGTTTTTTATTGGTTTTTTACTTGGAATTGATTCCCAAGGCTTTCTCAGTCTGTGGTGGTTGCAAGTTGGGTTTTCAACTGCTTCCTAGTGCATCCTGTGAGGTCCTCACTTCATCGGGGTTGGTATGGGGGGGCCAATTTCCTCTTTGGTTGTGACTCCTCTCTAGGATACCTTTGGTTGCTGGCGGTCCTGTTCCTTTGGGTGGGGCCCTTTTTTATTTCCTATTCAGAGGCTTCTTCTTATTGGATATGTTGTTTGGTGGATGCTCAAAGCATTTTCATGGCCTTGGGGGTGGGCCTCTTCCTGTGCTTGAGTTGTTCCCAATATCAGTCCCAATTCCTTGAAGTTGTTCGTGAGCAAGGATGGGGGGTTCATGGTCCTTTCAGCTAGGATTCTTAGGGTTATCTATTGCATGTCTCGATCATGAGGAGGGAACCTATTATCAATGCATGCAGACCCATGGCTCCCTCAGTTTAGGCTTTTGAGGATCCCATATTTATGCTTGTTGTTGCTTTCTGCTTGGGCTTCGTAGGTTTTTCATTTTGGTTTCCTCTTTGGGGGTTTCTTCTTTCCTTGCTTCTCGATGGACTCTTAGAGCATGTTCTTGGCCTTGGGGGTGGGCCTCATCCTGTTCTTGAGTTGTTCCCAATCCTAGTTCCAGTTCCTTGAAACTATTCATGAGCAAGTATGGTGGGTTCCTGGTCCTTTTTGTTGGAATGCTTGGGGTTTTCTTCTGTATTTTTTGGTCTTGGGGTGGATATCGGTGCACTTGCAGTTGTGGTCACTCCTACCTCCTTTAGTTTTGGCTTTCGAGGATCCTTTCTTTATGCCTGCTGCTATTGTCCCTGGCTCCTTCTGGCTTCCTTGTAGTTCAACTTGGTTTGCATGGGGATATCTTGGCCTATAGATATCCCCAATAGTGTTGTTCCATTTCATAGGCTCAAGCAAAGGCTTCCTACTATTGTTTCTCTAAGGGTCCTGATGCCATTTCCCAGGCTATCCCATTGTTGCACTCTAGATTGTATCTTGTTGTTGCTTGCTGCTTTGCTCGCGTGGTTGCTTGGTGCTCTACTACACCCTAGGTTTCATCCCAGGTCATCCCTGGGCGAGGATCCTCTCCAAATTTCTAAATCCAAATTTCCTACTTCTGGTTTTTGGGAAGGATATATGGTTTCAGGATATTCCTGACCTTCTCGCTCTTCTTACTCGGGTCTAGGCGGGAATACTTTTTTTGAATTTTCTCGTTGTAGGTTCAGTGGGACTCAACCTTCCGTATGGCTTGCTCACGTGTAGTTGTGGTCTGATGGGGATTTTTTTTAAAGATCCAAGGTGTGCTATATCCACCCCTGGGTGGATCCCAGACTGACAACAACGGGAGGATGGTGTTTTTTGGCAAAGTGGGTCTCACTAGTTACTACTAGAATCTGGTCTTTTTGCTGGATCAAGGATTTTTTATGGTTTTTCCCTTTATGTTTATGTTTATTTCCATGTACTAAGGCAATGCCTAAGAACTTGATGCTACGACCATTTTTGTTATAAGGTTTTGGGATCCTCTTAAAAAATCCAGTTTTTATATAAACTTAACTTACCAAAAAAAGAAATTTACAAATGAAAATTATAATTTGGATGAATATATTTTAATCACAAGGGTGCTTATTGTCCAAGCAATTTAAATGATCATATTTTAGTAAATATTTTCCTAAATTTGTTTAGATCATCCTCGACTTATTAGTTCCTATAAATTTGAGGATTATAACTTTCACACAATTCATCCATAACAATAAGAGGTAGTCCATGTAAGTTTGACTCAATTTATTAAATATATTGCTAGATTCCTATGGAAAAGGAATGGAAACTAAGATAAGTTTGACCCCTTTTGATAAATATATTTTCAGATTCCTATGGAAAAAATAACAACTAAGACAAGATTTATGAAAATTTATAAAATGAACCTAATTTACATCACATCAAGAGCTTAGGACCTCAATTTGACCCTAAAACAAGGTAATATAGACAAAAAAAAGTCAAATAAAGGGCTTTATTTACATACAACAAACCAAATTTGGGTAAAATAGATCAATACTTTTACATAAATTCTCATTCTATTTCTATATTACAAGACCTAGTAATATGGCATACACAATTTTATGCTACTACACAATTTCTTGGCATTATTAACAAGCAAAAGTAGAAGCAAAAATATGAAGACATGAAATAAAAATTCAGAAAAAAATTTGATGTTGATCTAGGCACTAGCAACAAATACAACAATGGAAGATGATGTCATATAAATGACCATAAATAGGAGGATTGTGAGGACTAAATATTGAATGCATGTAGACATGAATCTATAGAGTTATATGGATGAAGTCAACAAGACAACACAAAACTATATTTTCCTTATTCTAAGGTCATGAGCTTGGATTTATACCATGAATATGTGGCTTAGATCCATGATTGTATCATAAAATCCTTATGACATAGGTTTAATATCATTTTAATCTTAGTTTTTCCTTTTTATTTCCAAAAACACATAAAATATTTATGAGGGTTTACTTGATTGCACTTTATGGACAAGATTTTTGTTGGCTTTTTAGCCAAATTATGCATGGATCCCAATATCTAGGGTCTTATTTAGACTTAATATAAGAGATAAAAATATAACAATAAATATAACACAATGAACAAACTCACTATATTATTGAATCAAATATACAAGCTCTTGTAGTTTTTTTTTTTTTATTTGTGGAAAACATCCCAAAAGGGATGCCACTTTCGGGTAAGACCCAAGGAGGTAGGGGTATCCATTCCACCAAAAACGCCTAGGACTCGGACCTGGCCTACCACCTTTGACATACTCAAGGAGCAAACAAACACACAAAACCAAATTAAAAATAAGTAAATAACAACAAAAGTAATAAAATAAAATAAAAAACATGCTCCTTGAGTGTGTCAAAAACAAAAGCACAACCAAACATGCACAATAAGATAAAAGAAACCACAACACAAACCACATAGAAAAACACAAGAACCACATAACAAAACACAAACAAGACAAAAACAACAAAACACTACAAAGACGTAACCCAAAAAAAAACATGAAAAATAAACACAACCAAAACCTAAAAAATTAAAATAAAATAAAATAAAAATAAAAATAAAAAACAACCAACAACGGACCATAAACAAAAACAAAAAAAATAGAAAACACTCACACATAAAAACACGAATTAACACAAACAAAGAGAAACCCAAGAACAAGAACGAAAAAAACACAAGAACAATAACAAAAAACATTAAAAAAAAAAACACAAAACAACAAAAACACATGAACAAAAACAACACAAAGAACACAAAAACAAAACAAAACAAAAGAACCCACCCACATTAAAAAACTAAACAAAAAAAAAAAAAAAAATTGAACATAACAATGACCTATCTAGACCAGAAGGCTATTAAGGCAAGAATCAACAGAGGAAACAAAAAAATAGGAATGCCCACCACATAGGAGGGTGGCCATAACAAGTAAGATCACCTTTGTCCAAAGCCCAATTAGCTAAAGCATCAACACTCTTGTTTTGATCTCTGACCACATGATTGTAATCAACTTTCAAAAATCCCATCTAGATTAATTGAATCTTCTCAATAATTCTTTTTATTCTCCAATCCACCTTATGATTCTTAGAAGGGGTCTTCAAGAGATTAATCATAAGTTGAGAGTCAGACTCAACTAACACCTTTTCCCATCCAACCTCAGTAGCCTCCTGAAGGCCTCTGAGGATACCATACCCCTCAACAAGGTTATTGGAAAGAATACCCAAATTCTCAGCAAAAGTAAAAACTAGGGAGCCATCTAAAAGTCTACCAATTCCTCCCACACTGGCTTTTCTAGGGTTCCCTCTAGAGGCTCCATCAGTATTGACTTTTCCAAAACCCTTAGGAGGAGGTTGCCAATTTTTAGTCCTATCCATCTTACTAATGCTCGCATTCCCTTTAAGGTGGTTACCCTTAGAATATTTAATCTTCAATCTTTGCATCACTCGATCCCATCTTTGGTGGGAGTTTTGGGGGTGATTAAGGAGTTGGTGGACTGATTCAACTAAGTTGGCTATGGTCTTTTGCCAAATATAGTGAATATCCTTCCTATCTTGATTAAAAATTTGGTTGTTCCTTTCATTCCAAATATTCCAAAGAAGAATGGTAGAACCCATCCAAACTAATCGCCTAATAAAATGATCAACACCCTCTTGATTAGGCCAATCCCTCCAAAGTTGTTCAAAAGTAAAAAAATTGGACCACTGTAAGCCAAGTAAAGTGGCCATTCTCCTCCAAAGCTGAGAGGCTAAAGTACACTCAATAAAAATATGGTTGAGAGTTTCTACATTCTCTTCACACATTTTACATCTAAAAGGGCCATGAAAACCATGCTTCATAAGTTGCTCACCAGTAAGCACCCTACGATGCAATAAAAGCCAATTAAAGAACCTCACCTTAGGCCAGAGCTTTTGAGCCCACAATCGAGAAAATATTTCAAAAGAATGGTTGGGATTATTATGGCATAAGGTCAAATAACCTTGAGAAACTAAATACTCACCCTTAGTAGTGTTGTTCCATCCAAAACAATCTTTTTCATGGGACCAAGAGAGGGATCTCATATGAAGGATGCCTTGGATATCTTGTCTTTGCCTTTCTAGGATTTGAATAGGCCAGTCCTCAATAGGGATCCAATATCTACCAACCTTTGAATTACCAAGTATGGTACCGACAGTAATTAGCCACCTTTATCCAATTAGCTCGATGAAGCTCCTCCATCCAAGGCCTCCAATCGGGAAACTGAGTTATCAAAGGCTTGTGACCATCCCAAGAATCTGTCCAAAAATTTTCCTGTTGACCATTATGAATGATCCAAAATGAATTTTTCTTTATCAAATCCTCACCAGTCTTAAGAACCGCTAAAATGGGAGAACCTTTGGTAGGAAGTTTATAGCGAACAAGGTCTTCAAGACTTTTGTTCTCAGCATATTTAGCATGGAGATTATTGGCCCAAAGAGCATTGGGGTTATGCAACATCCTCCAATATAATTTAGTAGCTAAAGCTTTGTTGTTATTAATAGAAGACCGAAATCCTAACCCCCCTTCACTCTTAGGAAGACATAAAGTATCCCATTTCACCAAGGCCCATTTTCTTTTCTCCTTAGTACCACTCCAAAGGAAATGATGACTGATTTGATCCAATTCTCGAAGAGCAACCTTTGGGATATTCAAAACTAAAGAAACATAAATAGGAATAGCTTGAAGGACTAATTTTACCAAGGTGATTCTACCCCCAGAAGAAAGCCACCTGTTGGTCCACTTTCCAATTTTCTTCTTGACTTTGTCCAACAACCAATTCCAATCTTTGTTTTTCTGCCTTTGAATATTTATGGGAATACCTAAATAAGTGATTGGAAGGGAGGTCTTATTATATCTTAATTTATCCAAGACCATGGATTCCTCGTCTAGCAGAGCAGATGAAAGAAAATAACTTTAGATTTTTCTTCATTGATCAACTGCCCAAGTAGCCTTAGAAAAACAACTAATGATTTGCTTAATATTAGAAGCTTCCTTAATCGTAGCTTTACCTAAAAGAGTAGAGTCATCCACAAATTGAATATGAGAGATGGGTCTAGCTCCATGAGCAATGGTAACTCCCTCAAGGGTTTTGTTTTCCCTATTTTTGGTTATAGTCCTACCCAAGCATTCAGCAAGAATGATGAATAAATAAGGGGATAGCGGGTCACCTTGCCTAATACCTCTGGAAGCTGGGAATGACTGAGAAGGCCTCGCCATTGATAAGAACTAAGTAGGAAACTGAAGAGATACATCCCATAATCCAATCCATCCAATCCTTAGAGAAACCAAATTGCCTCAAAACTTTGATAAGGAAGTGCCAATCCACTCTGTCATAAGCTTTGGATAAGTCTAACCGAATGAACATGGAAGGAGAATTTTGCATATCCATGGAATGGATGGCTTCTTGAGCAAGAACTATCTCATCTACTATTTGACGTCCTTCCACATAACCCCCTTGCTCTGGGAAAATAATCTTATGCAAAAGAGGCTTCAACCTTTTTGCCATTATTTTAGTAATTATTTTGAGAAGAACATTACATAAATCAATAGGTCTAAAAGTTGAGATATGATCAACCTCTTGAGATTTTGGAACAAGATTAATATAAGTTTTATTGATAACCTTCAAAATTTCTTTGGCTTTCCTGGCTTCTTCCACCACCTCTAATAAATCAACATGAAGGATATCCCATAACTCTTGGTAGAACTCAATGGGAAAACCATCAAGACCTCGGGTTTTCCCTTTTTGCATTTTAAAAACTACTTTTTGAAGCTCATTGATAGTAACAGGAGTAGTCAAAATAGAGTTCTCCTCAGAAGTGATAAGAGAAGGGATTGCTTTAAGAACATTTTGTTGAGAAGTGGATTCAAGAGGAGTATCAGCAAAAATATTGGAAAAGTAATCAACAACAATAGAGTTCATGCCATCCCAAGTATAAACAACATCTCTAGAATCTGATTTTAAGGAAGAAATAAAGTTGTGAGATCTTTGAGCTAGAAGAGATTTGTGGAAGAAATTTGTGTTTCGATCTCCTTCTTTGAGCCATTGAATTCTATATTTTTTCTTCCATAATATTTCTTCTCTTTTTTCCCATTCCTCTAACTGAGTTGTGAGTTTAATTTCATCTGCACTTCTCTTCTCTCTGAGGCCATCTAAACGGATTTTCTTATTCAAATTTTCAATATGAGCAATAACTTCATGTTTTTTTTTATGAACATCCCCAAAATCATTCCAGTTCCAAGTCTTGATTTTGGATTTAATGTATTGCAATCTTTTGGCAAAACAGAACATCTTAGTCCCATGCCTAGGTTTACCTTCCTTCCACCATTGTTGCACTTCAGGTCTGAAGGAAATGTCTCTAAGCCACATTAATTGAAAACAAAAAGGAGAGAAAATCATATTGGTTTTCCACATTTCCACCATGACTGGCCAATGATTCGAACCAACATTATTAAGATTCTTCACTTTAGGAATGTGACCATGGATTAAGAAATTTTTAGAGATCAAAAACCTATCTAATCTCTCCATTATACAAGCTAAGCCTTGCCTTCTGTTAGACCAATTCATAAGGCCATTATCTGGTTGGATATCCACAAGATGGAGGTTTGCAATATATTCGCTCATGAGGTTAGTGCTTTTGTCCAAATTTCTATTTCCCCCCTTTTCTCATCCAAAGAGAGGATGGTATTGAAATCTCCTCCGATCAAGATCCAAGCTTCAGGAAAATGAGAGATAATATGAGTAATATCCTTCCATTGTCTTATTTTTTCCTCCAAAGAAGTCGGAGCATAAACAGTAATGCAGAGCATAATCTAGTTGGAATGTCTACTTTGAATAGCTATAGCCAACAAACCCCAACTGCCAACCATATGGTGAATAACTACCTATTTTGGGTCCCAAAGACAAGCAATGCCACCAAAAGTCCCTTGGGAACTGAGGGAAACCACTTTTGCAACCGGCCAAATTTTACCGGCAATTGAGTCCATATCCTCCATTGACATCTTTGTTTCTTGAAGGAAAACAAGATGTGGATGATTTATCTGAATCATTCTTCTAATTTCATTTTGTTTTGAAAGACTCCCTTTGAGTCCTCTAATATTCCAAATGATGATCTTCATTAATACCAGGGCTAAAAAAGTTGGGAAGGGCATTAATCTTACCTTCCTCTACAAGCTTTTCACCTTCTTTTACCATATGATATTGATTGGTCTTGCGACTTGCTTTTTGATTAGAATCCATCTTCAATTTTTTTTCCCTGTTTCTTGACTTATTCCAATTGAAACTGAGATGGCTTCTAACCTTGAAGAATTCTCGTACACAGCCAAAATTTTACTAGATGGTTCAACGGATTCTATATTGGGACGTGCATTATTTGAAGTTTTGACATTTGAAAGATTATTTTTCTTGTGTAAATTTTCTCCCTTTTTTTTTGTTGAAAACCTTTGATTTGTTGGTTTGTCTCTGAGTTCTTCCCTTCATATTTAAATTGTGTTTCTAAGATTTCAATTTCCATTATTTCCTCTTCCTCACTTGGGACATAATTTGTGGAAAGGATTTCAAACATATTAGCCTATGACTTTGATTGATCCTTCACAACTGGTTTTTTCTGAGTGTTCTTCTTCATAGGTATTTGGAAACCTGTTGAGTTTATATCTTCTTTCTTTTGATCAGGAATTTTATTTGGGCAAGCACTGGCCAAATGACCATATTCATGGCAAATTCTACAATGAAAAGGAATGTTCTCATAGTCCACTACTTGCTCCCAAGTGTCTTCCCCAAATTGTAATGTGATCTTTTTAGGTAGGGGTTTGTCAAAATCCATTAAAACATAAATTCGAGCATAAATAATATGTTCAAAATTTTGAGTACAATCAGTAGTCATCATAAAATTTCCTAAAGAGTTTCCAATTGAAGAAAAAATAGTAGGATTCCAAAATTCAATAGGGAGGCCAAAGAGTCTAACCCACATGGGAGCTATAGAAGGCATCTCTTCTTCGGCTTTAAATTTAGTATGCCAGGGCTTCATGAAAAGCCCCGCCCTTCCAAAAAACTAAGGACCCCCTTGAAAATTTTTCTCTCTATCTTCATTATTAGCAAATAAAACAAGAAAATAACCATTTGGATAAATAGAGATTTGTAACTCACCTTTAGCTTTCCAGGTTTTTGTAGACCAGACTTTGAAAGCAGATAGACTCGGACAAAAACCCACGAATCGACAAATTAGTCCTTTTTTTCCAAATCTTCAATGTCAGTCTGAATGTTACTCATATCAAGCTTAACAATAGGAGTTCCATCAGCTGCTTTAAGACATCCCGACTTCATTTTCCTGGGATCAATCTTAGGCATTCTTAGAGGTTTATGGGAAGCCCTAAGATTGATATTAGCATTGGGCTGAGGCTGTCCACCACCAAGGGCATCCCTAAAATTTATTTTTGGGACCGAGTCTTCGAAATTCTTACCCTTGACAGAGGTTTTCATAGTAGAATTATTTTGTGGGTGCACCTTAGCACCAGATTCACTTGAGATATGAGCCATTTTTTGATCAACTGCTTGAAACTTGTTTCGTGATCTCTTTAATCCTTGCCCTAGATGTCGTGGAAAGGTATGGTTTTCACTTTTCTTTTGTGCAACAAATTGGAAGTCGTTGTCACTCAAGTTCATAGTATGATCTTTTGAAATATAAATTTCTAACCCATCTTGGGTCCCCTGTAACATTTTGTGCTAAAATATTGAGCATGAACCACAAAAATATTGGCCATTAGGGCCCGAAGGCCCTAAAAACCAACCTCTGGAGCTGCTTGCACTCAACCCAGATGAAACCCTTGCATAACTTCTTACCAAATATCTCGTTCACACATAGGTATGCACTAAGATATGTGTTTCTCCAAATGATATGAAAATTGGTGGAGATGTTTTAGGGTTTTTCAGGCATCTACCCTCAAAATTTTAGCTCAATTTGAGTCCGGATGAGTGAGATATGGCCGAAACGAGTTCAACAGTTTGGGCAATCCTGCGAAAAACATCCCTCTTGGCCAAGTGTTTGTTCGTTGGTTGTTCTAGTTTGATCGCAGTTCATGGAGTTTTATATCCATAATATAACATTAGAAAGGTGACTCTTTGATACTTGACTATTGCACTCCTCACATATTCAGGAGATGCATCCTTTCCTATTTCACACATAAGATAAACCTCTCATGCCTCTTGTCTTTACATCTTGCCACATACATGTGACTCTTCACTTGCATACTTGACACATTGCACACATGACTCTTAATTGCACACACTTGCTTATTTAATTACATGACATTTGCACACTTTAACATATGAAACTTGTACTCATCCTACACATAGACACAAACTTTAGGGGGCTTATAAACGACACACCCTAAAATATTGACTCACACTCTAATCTAATATGTACATATTTACAATTGTACCATGGGGTACATTAGCATGTACAAAATAATGTAATATTATTCAACAATTTCAGGTACCTAATAAGAATAGAGCTAATGAGAAACCTTGTGATCCTGTGTCTAGGGTAAATATATGATTGATCATCCATATGATAGTGGTTGGAATCCCATAAATATATTTGACTTAACATGACCATGTCTCTTAATGACATAAAATTAACATTGAATTATGTTCTCTCAATCCTTGTATTATAGTGGGTATAGATGCACAATGTGGATCTCAAGTGCACGACTATTTCCAATCCAATGCTCAAGGGTCACTTATGCCTCCATAACCTCTATCTAGGAAACATTGAAAACCATAGAAGCCCTAGTAAAAACCATCATCGAAAACAAAATAGTCATAATAGTATTTATATATTTTTTTGTTAATTTAAGGATTCCATTATGTACGGGTTTTACAGGTTTACCCAAAACCTTTGTACAAAAGAAATCTTAACACTAAGGCACAAAATCCTTGTAGTCTTGAGGACCCTCAGTCCTCTAAACCTACTAACCTCCTTAGACCATCGTCCATACAACATAACAACTAACTGGATATCCATCAAGACACTAAAAAAGCGCTTACATGAACTGAATAGACATCAAAACCACCATCATGGAGACAACCAAAAAGCATGCCTAATTGCATTGGGATAGCCAATAAAATCGCAACCCTAAGACCCTTACTACAAAAAAGCCTCTATGCAGGGTATCCAATAGTAGGTAGTTAGGAATCTTTGTCTTCATCCCCATACTACAAAAAAAGCTTCTACGCAGGGCATCCAATAGTAAGAAGCTAGATCCCTTCGTTGTCGTCCTCGTCTTGCTCGTCATCCTTGTGCTCCTCATGCGCGTTTACCTTTAGATTGGCCTCCACAGTATTTTGGCCCTGGTACCCTTCGTTGAAGAACACAACAATCAACGCATCTAGGAGCGCCTTCATTTATTGCATGATATTAGTTGAATTCATAATGACATAACACTTGAGGACCATATTATTTGAGTAAGGACCCTCATCCTCCGAATCTACCTTGAGGATTTTTAAGCTCCCCTGCACCTGCTTGTTTTTAAACCGCTGCGAGGATCTTGTGGGGCCTTCAGTGTCTTCAATCTTCAACTTTTCTTCATGAGCCCTCCTTTGGCTGGCATCTCCCCCACTCTCTTCTTTGTCGAGGATGTCCTATAGGGCCTAGGCAGCCTAGGACTATCCTTACCTCTAGAGCTTTCAGCTTGGGGATTGGTAGGGAGTTCAAACTGGGGAGAATTGGCCAAGACATAACTATAGATGACCTTATACAAGCTTTGGTGCATTGGTAGGTCCCACCCTTTATTGCTCCTACATAAATTGATGGTGTAGTTCATTGAATTGACCAGGAATTGAGGAATGCTTATGGGGTTTACATCTCAAAAAAAATTCATGAAGGCATAATGAAAACTAAGGAGGACCTTGCCAAGGTCCTCAATTATGATGAATTCCATCACATTCTTCATGACAACATTCCATGGGTTAGGGAGGTCAGTCCTTAACAGACCATTCTTCACTTCCTTGTATATTTTGGAGATATCCTTTAATTATTTTAACTCCACTTCTCAACTATGCTTTTGTCTGTGAATTGACCTTCCTTTGGTCATTTGTCCCATGATGGTGGCTAGCAGATTCACATCAATTATGAATTCCAACCCCTGAACTTCCACTCTGTCGTCGTCCCATGACTCCATCACAACTACTGTAATATAATACTTTGCTCCCAAAATTAGGTTAAAAAATAGGGTGAAGCCCCTCTCGGCAAGGATGGCTTTCGCCAGGGGCTCCATTTCCATGCAACTTGACTCCATGAAGGTCATGGTTTCCTTGCACTCACACTTAGCCTTAGGATAACTCACCAGACTTCGGCTTGTAGACACTATTGTAGGCTGACTGGTCCTAGATGTACCTTGATGCTTGCTTTTAATAGGAGGGTGGTGAAGATTTTAGATGCCTTCGCTGATCGGATTCGAGTCATCATGGAGGAAAGTGCCCCATATTGGACTATGCACCGATCTATATTCCACCTGGATGGCGATCCACTTGGATTCCTTTGTTAGCAAAAAGCTTGTGTCAACATGCTAAATCTCATACTTGTTTGGATCCCCTTTCTTGGTAATCATGGATATTTTTGAAATGGCATACTTAGCAAGAAAACTAGGACCTCCTAAAACAACAACTCTACAAAGTTCGTGGTGGGGAGCCTCCAACCGCTCACCTCGGGACCACATCGAGCATTGAATGACTCTCCTAGGCTGAATGCAGGCCACTTTGTGCTCATAAAAACGATACCGATTTATGCAATTCTCAATGTTGTCCACTCCTATGTGCCTGACAGGCTGAAATGATCAAAGCAAGTATTTCTTCCTTTGGGCCTGATTATGATATCCAACTTGGACATCATGTGAAAAAATGGTCATGGTCTTGTCGCCCGTGAGCCATTTCATCCTTGTCATTTGCAATCATTTTGAATGAGGACCTCCATGTCACGCAGTACTCCTTGGGTCCACGTGACCAGACCATCAGAATTCACACCTAGGTTTTCCAACTTGTCTGCTACCTTGTTGTATTCTCTAAAGGTGTGTTGGAACACTATGTCACCTTTGGTTCCTAGCATGATCCTCGCTTCCTTGATGCGAGCCTCAATCCTCCAAGGGGGATTTCTATTGTTCCTGAGAAGATTTATGACATTGAGAGAATCACCTTCCACTATAAGTCTGCCTTGAGTCTCTTGCACCAAATACATTCCTCACCAAAGAGCTTTGGCTTCTACTTTGTTGTTGGTTTGGATTCCAAGTTGTTCTGCAAAGGTAAGCACCATGCAATCTTGGTGGTCCCTCCCCACTCCTCCTACCCTAGCCCTGCCCGGGTTGCCCTTGGTAGTGCCATCAAAGTTTAACTTGAGCCAATCCGACGGAGGAGGAATCCACTTAGATTCTAATCTAGGGTTGGACTGACCTGAGAGGGGGTGTCCTCAAGAGGGATACTCAAGGATTGTCCTAAGAGCTTCTCACTGAAAGAGACCGACTAAGAGGATAGAGGATGTATAATGGTATTTTCTTTGGCAAAAGCAAGAATTTTGCTAGTAATGGACGTAGGATCCCTTTTGGACTCATTAAAAGTGCGGTGGTTCCTTTTTAACCAAATTTACCATAAAAAATGATGGAGATAGATTTTCCACATAAATTTAAGCCTAATGTTGACAAAGGGATTGGACCTTTATTGGAATACCTCATAGATGGAGGTCGGTTTAACCCAAAAAATGTTGAAAGCTTGGAATAACCCATTTAGGATGATCAAGGAAACATGATAGTCAAGGAATAAATGCTGAATCGATTCCCAGTTTGCCTTGCAAAGACAACATCTGTTAGGGACTATAATTCCTCTCTTAATCATATTATCTATGGTGAGAATTTTGCCTTGCATGACAAGCCATGAAAAAAATGATATTTTGGGGATCAGCTTCTTAGTCCACACTAACTAGGTCTAAAACATTGGATGCTCAGGACTTAACAGGAGCTTGTAAGCTGATTTAATAGAGAAGTCTCCACTCTCTGTTGCTGCCCACCGAACATGATATCCTCCTCCTCCTAAAGGAATGAATTGTTGACTCAATATATTTTCTAGAGCCTCAGATTTAGCCTCCAAGCCTTGGATCTTTATCGGTCTCCATCTGGGTCTGTTTATGTCCTGACTCATGAAGTTAGCCACCTTTTGCCCTAGGATTTCATTAGTATGGACTTTTAGCCAGACTGGATAGGGATCGTGAATGAGTGCTTCTTCTCTAGCCCACTTATCCTCCTAGAACCTTATTTTTTGTCCATTCCCCAGGATCCACCTCATGCCTTTGCTAACTATGTCTCTGCTTGTTAGGATGGCTTTCCAGAAACGTCTGCTTTGAATTGTGTTGTTTAAAAAATGTGTTCCTTGGAGGTATTTTCTTTTCACAATCACGGTCCATTCGTTCCCAACATTGGTGATCACTCACCATACTTGTTTGGCTAGTAAGGTCGGTTAGGGATGTTGCTTTGATTCCAGATATGAGGCCTACCATACAGGTAGCTTTAATTATCCTGCCAAGGGCTTCTGCAATGATTATGAAAAGCATAGGGCTAATTGGTTTCCCTTGTCTAAGTCCTTTGTTGCTCTAGAAGAACCCTGTCGTTGACCCGTTAATGAGGATTGAGAATCAAGGTTTGCAAATGCAGCCTTTGATTAGTCTAACCCACTTTGGGTGGAACCTAAATTTTAACAGGATGGTGCTCACAAACTCCTATTTGATGTGGCCATAGGCCTTATTCATGTCCAGTTTAAGGGTAAAAGCAACATTTTTGGTCTGAGACACTGAATGGAGGGCCTCATGAACCGTGATGACTCCATCTAGGATTGACCTCCCTTGAACGAAACTTCCTTAGCAAGGGTAAATGATTAAGGGTATAACTTATTTCACTTTATTGGATATATATTCAATGAGGATTTTATAGATGACATTGCAAAGACTGACTGGTCTAAAATCTACCATCAATTTGGGAGATGGAACTTTCAGAATGAGAGCAATGAAAGTTGAGTTGTAGCTCCAGAAAATGTGCTTGGAATATTGGAATTCTCAAATGGCTGGACATACATCCGACCCTACTACATCCTAGAAGGTTTGAAAAAATGGGGTGGGAATCCATATGGGTTCGGGGCCTTATCAAGGTCCATGGAAAATAGGGCCAGTCATATTTTCTCATCTAAAAAAGGCACATTAAGTTTCCCATTGATGCCATTATTAATAGATTTAGGAATAAATTGCAGCATGGCCTCTTTGGTTGTGGCCAAGCATAGGGTCTCATCTCCAAGGAGGGAGCTGAAGTAGGAAATTGCTTCATCCCTGATCTCATGGATGTCTTGGGTGATAGACCCGTCCCCTTTAGTAGTCGCATCTTGATCGAGTAGGATTAACAATGTGTGAAAACCTATTCACAAGACAACAGTGGTGACTCCTTGATTGTGTAGGATTCAAATATCATGTTAGTTATCATCTAAGTGGAAATAGCCTTAGTTAACCACAAAGGTATGGTAACTAAACACCAAGGCTCTACTTCGAATAAACCTATCTAGAAGAAGCTAGAGTCAGGTTAGAAAATTGACATCCCCTTTATGTGTTATGGGCCTTAAAGGATAATCCCTACGTCGTGTTCACATGATCCTATACTGAGAATGGTATAGGAAAGGTGGGGGCACCACTTATGACGTACTTCTAAATGTGTTGTTTTAGGAAGGTGAACCCTAAAAGTTATGGGAGTCAGCCTCTACTGTCCACTGAGTGTTATTTGTAGTGACTTGGAACTCAAATGTGGTGATATAATTATTATAAGGGTGTCTCCATTTAGATTCTTTGTCTTATAAGTGCTCTACAATTTGTTTTTGATGCAGGATCCTATCTTTAGAGCATTTTTTTAAAAGAAGTTTTAAAGTAATTTTTTTATTACTCAAAATGGAATTATTTGATGCAAAATATAATTTGCCGAAAATGGTAATTATTAAAAAAAGTATTTTTTTATGAAAACATATTTTGCCTAAAATAGTAATTACTTAAAAAGACATTTTTGGTTGAAAAAATAATTTGCCGAAAATAGTAATTTTTTTCTTTTTAGGGTTTTAAGCTTTAGGGTTTTCTTTTAGGGTTTCTTTTAAGGCTTCAAGTTTTAGGGTTTTATTTTAGGGTTTCTTTGGGGATATATATTCCCTTGGTATTGCATTGTAAAAGAGGAAAGTGAATCCAAGAATGAGAAAATAAGATATTTATTGGTTTATTTTCATTTATTATAGTTTTTATATGAATGGAGGGTTTTACCGATTATTTCTATTTATTGCAATTTTTATGTAAATGGAGGGTTTTACATATTATTTTCATTTATCGTAGTTTTTATGTAATGGGAGGTATTTTGTTTTGACCTGTTGTAGCTGGATTTACATCAGTTTTCTTATAATAAATGGTATTTGCTTTATTATATAGGCCTTTATATACATATTAATTTGCTTATATATATTCTACTCTTCATTATTGATATTTTGACCTTTAATATTATGGCTATTTTATATTGGGACCTATGATATTTTTTGGTAGTAAGGCTTAAAAAGCCAATAGTGGTATCTAAGATACCACCGGACTCTATCCATTTTTATAGAGTTTAATAAGCCACCATTATTAATTAACTTTACCTACTTTTGATAAGATTAATTTAGAGTCTGTCCACTTTGAAGGTAGTGCAAACTTGGACTCTATTTTTTAAAGGTCTTATTGAGTAGAATATTGAGGGGACAAGGATTCAGTCACCTTGATTTATAGTCTAGGGTCTTTCCACTTGGTTGAAGGAAAACCAGTGAAGACTAGGACTCAACTAGATTGATAATCGAATCCAACTCAGAGAAAAGTTGGAGATATAAGTTTGAAGATTAAAGATCGAGGTAGAACCAACTCAGAAGAAAGTTGGTCATTTAGGGAAGAGCCACCTTGACATTGATATTAGATTCTCTAGTAAGGAGGATAATTATATTGGGTTCTTAGGTGTGACCTAAGACATTGAATATTTCAGAAGAGCAACAACAAAGATTAAGCTATAGAGGTTGAGAAGCTTCCTACAAAAGATAGAGAAATTTAGCTTCTAAAGATAATAGAGAAAAAGTAGAATAGAGAATAGAGAGCAAAATATTATAGAGAAGAAAAGAGGGAAGTATCTTCCCATAATACATTGAAAAACTAGGTTCACTAAATATATCTATTTATCATTTCAGTCTTGGTCGCAAATCACTTTTTGAATTAGGTTATTCAAGGTAGACATTTTTGTAACAAAGAAGAGATGATAGAAGATAAAGGCCTAAGAAGCCCATAGAGAAGATAAAGGCCTAAGAGACCAATATAGAAAAGGGAAAGGTCTAAGAGACCATTATAGAAAAATAAGAGGCTTAAGAGGCCAATATAGAATCAACTAAATAATCCAAGAAGAGAAAAGAATCCAAGATAAAGAAAAGAGGTCCAAGAAGAGGAAAGAGGCCCTAGAATTCAATATTGCTAAAGAATAGGCCATTCGAACAAATAGTAGAAGAGTAGGCCCATTGGGCAACTCAAGAAGATAGCAGAAGAGCAGGCCCATTTGGCCAACTCAATAGGACAACAGAATAGGCCATTTGACCATATAGTAGAGGAATAGGTCATTCGGCCAACTAAAGAAAGCAACACAACAAATGGCAGAAGGAAAGGCCATACGACCAATGTTAAAAGATGTAGTCAAGAAGCTATTTGGTTAAGCATAAAAGAGAAGTGGAAATTGAAGTTTTAGAGCCTACACAATCAACCATAATATAGCATCACTACAAAGTTGTTCTCTAGTGAAACACCAGAAGAAGATGAACTAGTTAGGAGCACTAAAGGAAAGCGAACCAACAAAATGAACTTGAAGGAAATCTAGCTAACACGATTTAGCTAGGGTAAGCAAACTAACTAACGTGATCCAACTAGGGCAAGTGGATCAACATCTATAAGGTGAATCAGAAGCTACAACAAACATCAATGAAAGACATTGATCCTCTAGAGAGAAAAATGTGAACTAGGCTTCTGTTTAAAATAACCAAAGGTAAGGTGAACTAGGTATAAGTAAGATATTCAAACCAAGCACCTTAAGAAGAAGGCAGACTAGGTACCTAAGGGTAAAGTGAATGAGATAGAAACCTATGCAAATATTCCCATGCAAGAATGAGAGTGCGTAGTGTTAAGGCATTACACCAAATAGCAAAATCAACAGAGAGAACAAAGTGTCAAGATGTTACTCCTTCTACCCCATGATATTACTATCAACTAATAGTTAGGTAATATCATAGCATTATTGTTGTCCTTTTTGGCTTTCTAGGGGCCTTTCCATTATTGTTGTCTGTTGGATGGTTTTGTTTGCTCCTCTTGGGTTTGGCATCTGAAATGGAGCTCCCGCTTTCCTATTTTCCCATGCTGTTACAACTTGGGGTTTACTCTTTGCTTTTTTTGGTATTGGGGAGGGCCACAATTTTATTATTTGCAATAGAGTGGATCTTGGATGTTGATGGTGTGGGCCTTCAGAACCGGGTTTTGGATCTTCTAATCTCTTGTTGCAGGTCTAGATTCAGAAGTTCCTTTTGTCTTTCCTATGGTTCCATGGCTCCTTTCCATGCTACTTCTTTATGGCCTCTGGGGATGGTCTTGGGTTTCTCGTGCTACTATGGGTGAAGGAGTTCATGGATCTCTTCTTGGATGGACAGTTGTTGGGGCTGGTTGGTATTCTTGCACGATTGATTGTTTGATGGTTTTTCTCTTTGCAATTGTTTTGGACTGGAGGGGGGCCCTGTGTGTGCATGCTTATTAGCTAAAGATGATCTCCTATTGAAAATTCCTAGGTGATATGATCCCTTCCAGCCAAGAGGTGCCATGGTGAATTGACTTTTTGAGGTTTTATCACCTTTCAACTATGATTTGTCTCTATCGCAACAAGACTTCATTGTCTAAAGAGATCTCACCTTGATGTTGTTTCATTTTTCAGGTTGCCACTATTTTATGGCTTTTTCATCATTTATTTTCTAGTTTTCCAGGTTCTTTATTGAACAAGATGCCATGATTCAAATTTTTGTAGTTGCTCTTTCTTTCCTAAGCCCTTGGATGGGATTTGCATTTAAAAATTTTATTGGTGGTTTTAGCTCTCTCGTTCCTGTTCTAGGTGGGATTACCCTGTTGAAGCTTTGTCTTGGGCTCCTGCAAGCCATGTTTTTCAAATGTGGTTATTTTACTTCTATCCTGTGGGCAGGATTACCTTGTTGAAGCTTTATCTCGAGATTTCGCAAGTCGAGTTTTTTAAATATGGTAGTTTCACTTCTATCCCGTGGGTAGGATGTGCTTTTAAATTTTATGTTGGTGGTTTATGCTTTCTCATTTTCGTTATGGGAAAAATTATCCTTTTAAAATTTTGTCCCAGGTTCACGCAAGCCAAGTTTTTCAAATGTGATGGTTTTTTTCTTTCTTATGGGCAGGATTGTGCTTTTAAAATTTTTGTTGTTGGTTTCAGCTCTCCCATTCCAATTTTGGGTAAGATTCTCCTAATGAATTTTGTCCTGGGCTTCCATAAACCAGTTTTTTCAAATTTTTTGGTTATGCTTCTTTCCTGGGCTCCTCTTGGGTGGGAGTTGCATTTAAATTTTTGGTTGTTTGTTTAGCTCTCCCGTTCCTATTCTGGGTGGGTGTTATTTGCTAATTTTTATCCCAAACTTCCATAAGTCGGGTCCTACATTTTTTGTGCTTTGTCATGCAAGATGATCCCATTTTTATTTTGATTGCTTTAGAGATGGTCCTTCTAGGATCATCTCTTGCACTGGATTTCTCTTTGTGGAGACCATATCCACATGGAGATCCTCTTTTTGCCTCACTTGTAAATGGTTCGAGGACCCTTTCAAAATCCCCTTTACAACCAATGAAAAAATATCATAGCATTACATGTTATATTAAGGGAATGTATTTGAATGTTGAGCTAAAATTTGAATTTTGGGAGATATAAGGTTTTGATTAAATATTTTAAGGTTTGCATTTTTTAATATTTTGAAAGCATTGGAGATATAAGGAGCTAATTGTTTTTAAATTTCTTTGATTTGGTAGAAGTTTCTAAAGGTTGAAAATTAAAAAGTAATGGAGATATAAGATGTTAGTGGTTATTTAATTTTTTGAGTGATTTATAAAGTTTAAGGGCTATTGAGTTATTTAAAAGTTTTTAAAGTTTTTTAGAAAATTTGAAAAAACTTTAAAATTTGAGTTTTGAGTTTTTTGGAGATTTGAAGTTATTTTAATTTTTAAGATTTTGAAAATTTGTAAATCAAATTAGGGAGTTAAAAGGTTTTCAACATCAAATATTTAGTAAAATATGTAAATTTCACATTTAAGTTATTTTTTAATTTGGAGTTATAAGGTTTTCTACTTTGAAATAAATCAAAGTGCAAACTTTGATCATTATGGGAAGCAATATAAAATCTATAATCAAGAAGAAAAGATTAGAAGTTATTAAATTTGGCATTGAAAAATTGATTGAAAAATCTAAGGGTAAACTAGATATGGCATTACAATTCATCTATAGAGAAGCTATGGATGAAAGTTTTGAGACATTTGAATACTATTTACACTCAAAACTTATTGAAGTAATTGATAATTCAAAGGATGATATTATGATACCTCTTGATATAGGTAGCATAATGTATATGGCATTGATTTCACTTGAACTTCATAAATATGAAAAATCTAAGACAAAAAGAGTTAATTGAAATTCTAAAAATGTAAGTAGAGATTGATACAATTGAATCAAGTGAACCATATCTAAAAACAATGTTTAATTCTTCCTTAACACTCCTACTAATATCAAAGCAAGAATTTGTAGGTTGCTTCAAATGGAGGAGGCAAATTTACCAACAACTTATCTAGAGATGCCTTTATTTGAGGGTAGAATGAGGATAGATTTATGGAATCTAGTTATTAGTAAAGTTCATAATAAACTTCCAAATTGGAAAGGTAGATGGTTATCATTGGCAAGAAAGAGTGCAGTTAATTGAGTCTATATTACAAGCCATTCCAACATATTATATGTCATTGTATTCTATGCCAAAATCAATTGATTTTTTTTTAATATTTATTATTTGATCCTTTTTATGGTCAGGTTTACATAATAAAAGGAAATTTTCTTTGGTGAAATTGAGCAAGTTGTGTGATGACAAAACTAGGGGAGGTCTTGGTTTAAGAGCTCTTATAGATGCAAACTTAGCTCTTAGGGGAAAAGTTATCTAGAGATTGTACAAAGAGAGTCAAAGACAATGGGCAAGAATTCTTCTAAGTATGTTTATCCCAATGACCTTAGTTATCAAGTTCGAGTTCGACCCTCTTAAAATTCAAAATAAATTCGACATGTTCAAAAATTCAAAATAAAATTCGACATAAAATTTGATATATTATAAATGTATACATATCATGTATATATATCCTAGGCCGTCAATGCGGAGGTATCAATTTATAGGCGCACACATGTAATTCTTGTAACATCAATGTCTAATTAATGTCATTTTGTTAGTTATAGCATCCAATTAGTTTGGGTTGTTCCTCTATCAATATAATTACACGAAGTTATATTCATTTACTAATTTATTCAGACAAGAATTGGTATAAATATGCGATTCATATGTTTCTTTACTAATTGTGGCATGGGTTTGCGCCAATCATAATCTTTTCAAACCTAGGTGTTGTACAGGCTTGAAGTTTGGTGTCACTAGATTTGTGGATCAAATTTGTCACCTAAACCTTATTTTAGTTTTAAAAGGTAATAACCGTTGGGTATCCAAATATATATAATAATTAAGGTTGTGGGCTTTTTTTATGAGACTTAGGCGAAAAAATATGTATATATGGGGATTCGAGATCCTGCATTCTGGATCATTTGCTGTTAATAAAGAATACAATGAATAATGTGACCTAACAGGGTTGTTTTAATGAGCGATACACGAAATACACTGTTTGACCCGCATGTAGAACTAAAAAAATGGAAATTCATAAATATCAATACTATTTTTTGCGAATTTTTTTCCATTCCGAATTTAATATTAGTTCGGCAAATTTATTCGCCAGGGTTTAATATTCAATGAATTTTGAATTTTATCTCAAAAACTCGATGAATTTGACAACTAAGCCAATGACCCAAGTTTAATATTTATTGCATTCTCTCTTCCAAATGATTTTGCTCTTTGGAATTATTTAAAAAAATCTATTGATCTTATGATTAAAGGTTTAATATGGGTGGTGGTAACTGGAGAACAAATTTATATTTGGATGGATACTTGATGTGATAAAAAACCACTCAATTTAGATCTAATTTTGAAACTTTGGATGCGATTACTTCAAGATAAATACGGTGATAGGGTTTTAAAAATTTTGTACAAGGATCGAGAAGGAAGATACTGTTAGCTTTTAATGAATAATCACTCAATAATATGGCCAATAAATCAATAATACTCAACTCAATATGAAGGAAATAATAATGCTAAGCAAATAAGCTTATATTTAGAATATGAAATAACTCAATATTGCTAATGGCAAATGCTGAAAAATACAATAAACTCTTATTGAGTAAAAGACCTCAAATACATCATATTACATCACCTTCCATTGCTCCATGGGTGATGTCCCATCTCTTGATCTTCCCTTTGTGATGTTATTCTATTACAATTGCACATCCATATATAGGATGGAATGTGACTCTTCATATGGTGTTTCTTGGCCCTTACTCTTCCTATGACTCTTCATGTTCCTATTGTAATGACACATGTACATAGGGACAACTATGCACATTTACAATGCTAAAATATAATTGCACTATTGTGCATTTATTACATTGCATAAAGTAAATACTTTCATCCTAATCTAAGACACACTTTCCTTATCTATAGATGCACCCATGGTGGTACATTGTCATGTACCAAATAATGTAATATATTACAACAGCCCCCTATATTACATTATTTGGTTCTTGAAACTTTGGTCTTCAATATGGATCTTCTTCTTCTTTCTCGAACTTATGCTCTTCTTTGTCATTTTATTTAATTTTCTTGATGTATGTATCTTGATCAATCAACTTATTAGTATTTTTTAAAAATACTACATTTGTTAAAAGAACTTTAGCTTCATGTAATTTTGTATCATCTTTTGGTTCTTGTATCTCATGTATCTCTTGAGCTAGATGCCTCTTTTGATTTATTCTTTGTATTGTGGCTGGCATTGGTAATACTGTTGTGATGATTTGTATTGGTTATGATTTTGTCGAGGTTGAGACAACCTATTTGGTTGGCCTCCTGAATTAGTTTGGTATCTCTAATATTGATTCCTTGGATTGAATCTACAGTAGCTGATACTATGTCATCCTCTCTTGAAAATTTGACAATACTTGACATTCTACTTTTCTTTGCTTCTTGGAAATGAAGCAACATTCCTTTGTGAGTTGTCTTTTGAGACTAATACATTATTACTCATTTCATCCTGTACTGAATTTTCCACTTTGCATTCTTGTAAAATATTTACTAGATCATCAAAAGAAGTTTCCTTACTTAGAAGTTGTAAGGATGTTACTAGATGCTTGTAATTCTTTGGAAGTGCCCTCAATATGACTTCAGAAAGAAATTTATCCTCCACTTTTTCTCCTAGGGTTAATAATTTCCCTTTTATGTATGCTACCCTTCTTAGAAATACTTCAATAGTTTCTCCACTTTTGACCTTCAAATAATGCAATTGTGTTTGTAGATTTAAGATGGTAGCTTTATTTTTCCCTTCAAATATTTTTGTTGAGGTATCCCATGTATATGTGGATGTTCCTACTGAAATGATATATGGATGTATGTCATTTGAAATTGCAAAATTTATGATCATAAGAGCTTTTGCTTCATCCTCCTCATTTTTCTGTATATCTCTTTCTTCAGTAGGTTTGGTATTTTTTCCCTTAATTATATCCCAAAGCTTTTCTACTATTAATATTGATCTTACTTTATTTTTCAATGTGGTATAGTTAGGACCTTTGAGTAATTGGGATTCAGATAGAAAAAGTTTATTTTTAGTTATCATGAGTAGACTACCTTGTGACTCCCTAATGTTGGAAATATAATGCAATTTCAATCCTTTACAAATCTTCAAATGAACTATCAAATGTAGTCCTAGGTAGAACCTTTTTTATCTCCTAAAATTGTGGATAAAATATTTAATTCTAAATTTCATATACTATTTTTTATTTAAAAAATCCTTATACCTCCACAATTAGATATTTAAAAATTTTAAAAATAATATTTATAATATTTTGTAATTCTAATTTGATGTAGAATCCTTATTTCTCCAACCTTGTTTAATTTACAAATATTTAATTGATTTTGTAAACTATGGTATGCAATTTTACAAAACTCCAATATAACCTTCAAATTCATAAAAGGCTCTTCAAAAATATAATTATAGGGTTCAAAATAATAATATGATTTTCTAAGGCTATAAAAATGCCTATCACTCCACTTTTACTTTTAATAAACTTTGACCTTAGAACATATTTCCTTCTTATTCCTCCTATCAATATAAAACTTTAATATATGGTAAAATGCTATGATAAATACCTCAATTATTTAGGTGCTCCTTACTGGTCATACTGGGCACTTTTCTCTCTGGTCAAACTTGATTGGAATACTTCGTATGACTCTTCAAAGATGCGTTGACCTTATTTAATCCTTGTCTTGTATTTGCTATGTAAGACACTGGAAAAAACTACTATATTAATACATTTATGGCTATATGAGCACTTCACCTTTCTTTGGATGTGTGCCATGTGGTGTATATGTTATTTGACTCCTTGTCTTCCTTTTTTGGTGGTGCTAACATTCATGAATATAATAAAGTGGACACTTGTCACCTTTTTCCTTGCAACTTGGGAGTTACACAGTCTTCTTGGGTGCTTGGATAATAATGAAGAATATTTGAATGTTTGAGCACTATTTTCTCATGTAGAGTTACGTTCAATCTTATGCACCAACTTCTGTATTTAGTGCCAAGTTGAGATATTCCCTTCTTTTGGAAGAGGCACGTGTAATCAAATCTTTGTGCCCGCACTCTTTTTCCAAACATATGGATTATAAGGCTTTTGAATGCCTTTGATCTTCTCAAACTTATTATTGCTCTTTGTAAAATGTATTCTAGCTTCTTAAAAACATATTCTTGTTGGAGTTTATCCTTCCTTCGGATGATGGTGGACTTGCTCACGAATGTCTTCAACCAAAGAGCTTCTTGTATGCTTCAATGGTGGTCCTATGGTAATCACTATGGGAGTTTCTTTTTCTTCTTTGATAATGCAGCCTGTATTTTTTTTCTCTTGTAATCTACTCTATTTTGAATGGTTATAATAGTACTTTTATAGGTTATGGATGATGTTCTCTACCTTCTTGGACTGGTTAAAACTTGAGCCTAATGGCTCCTCTTTCTTATGCTCTTTTGTTGGTGCTTTTTCCTACAAGTGGGTGGATGTATGATGAAGTATTTGCCCCCAATAATCTGCTACTAAATGGTGCTTTGTGTAGTGGTGGTTTTCACCACTTCCTTGGTGGTTTTCTATACCACTCCCAACTGTAAATCCGATTTTTTTAAACACCTAAATTCTGCCCAAATTTGGAGCTCTTTTTTTTTTTTTTTGTGGAAAACATCCCAAAAGGGATGCCACTTTCGGGTAAGACCCAAGGAGGCAGGGGTATCCATTTCGCCAAAAAAACCCAGGACTCGGGACCTGGCCTACCACCTTTGACATACTCAAGGAGCAAACAAACACACAAAACCAATTTAAAAATAAGTAAATAACAACAAAAATAATAAAATAAAATAAAAAACATGCTCCTTGAGTGTGTCAAAAACAAAAGCACAACCAAACATGCACAAAAAGAAAAAAGAAACCATAACACAAACCACATAGAAAAACACAAGAACCACATAACAAAACCCAAACAAGACAAAAACAATAGAACACTACAAAGACATAACCCAAAAAAAACATGAAAAATAAATGCAACCAAAACCTAAAAAAATAAAAATAAAAATAAAAAACAACCAACAACAGACAAAAAACAAAAAATAAAAAACATAGAAAACACTCACACATAAAAACACAAATTAACACAAACAAAGAGAAACCCAAGACCAAGAATGAAAAAAACACAAGAACAATAACAAAAAACATTAAAAAAAAAAAAACAACAAAAACACATGAACAACAAAAAACAACACAAAGAACACAAAAAAAAAACAAAACAAAAGAACCCGCCCACCTTAACAAAACAAAATTGAAAAAGAAAAAAGAAAAAAAAATTGAACATAACAATGACCTATCTAGACCATAAGACTATTAAGGCAAGAATCAACAGAGGAAACAAAATAAAGAATAGAATGAGCCAGGGAACTAAAAAAAACTGAATGAACCAAAGAGAAGCAAAAAAAAAAAAACAAGAAGAAACTAGGTACCTTCAAAACTGGAGCCATCCAAAGAAATGATAGAAAGAAGAGTTTCCCTAATTTGAGAAGCCCACCATATAGGAGGGTGGCCATAACAAGTAAGATCACCTTTGTCCAAAGCCCAATTAGCTAAAGCATCAACACTCTTGTTTTGATCTCTGACCACATGATTGTAATCAACTTTCAAAAATCCCATCTAGATTAATTGAATCTTCTCAATAATTCTTTTTATTCTCCAATCCACCTTATGATTCTTAGAAGGAGTCTTCAAGAGATTAATCATAAGTTGAGATTCAGACTCAACTAACACCTTTTCCCATCCAACCTTAGTAGCCTCCTGAAGGCCTTTAAGGATACCATACCCCTCAAGCAAGGTTATTGGAAAGAATACCCAAATTCTCAAGCAAAAGTAAAAACTAGGGAGCCATCCGAAAGTCTACCAATTTCTCCCACACTGGCTTTTCCAGGGTTCCCTCTAGAGGCTCCATCAGTATTGAATTTTCCAAAATCCTTAAGAGGAGGTTGCCAATTTCTAGTCCTATCCATATTACTAATACTCACATTCCCTTTAAGATGGTTGCCCTTGGAAGATTTAATCTTCAATCTTTTCATCACTTTATCCCATCTTTGGTGGGAGTTTTGGGGGTGATTAAGGAGTTGATGGACTGATTCAACTAAGTTGGCTATGGTCTTTTGCCAAATATAGTGAATATCCTTCCTATCTTGATTAAAAATTCAATTGTTCCTTTCATTCCAAATATTCCAAAGAAGAATGGTAGAACCCATCCAAACTAACTGCCTAATAAAATGATCAACACCCTCTTGATTAGGCCAATCCCTTCAAAGTTGTTCAAAAGTAAAAACATTGGACCATTGTAAGCCAAGTAAAGTGGCCATTCTCCTCCATAGCTCAGAGGCTAAAGTACACTCAATAAAAATATGGTTGAGATTTTCTACATTCTCTTCACACATTTCACATCTAAAAGGGCCATGAAAACCATGCTTCATAAGTTGCTCACCAGTAAGCACCCTACTATGCAATAAAAGCCAATTAAAGAACCTCACCTTAGGCCAGAGCTTTTGAGCTCACAATCGAGAAATATGTCAGAAGAATGGTTGGGATTATTATGGCATAAGGTCAAATAACCTTGAGCAACTGAATACTCACCCTTAGTAGTGTTGTTCCATCCAAAACAATCTTTCTCATGGGACCAAGAGAGGGATCTCATATGAAGGATGCCTTGGATATCTTGTCTTTGCCTTTATGGGATTTGAATAGGCCAGTCCTCAATAGGGATCTAATATTTATCAACCTTTGAATTACCAGTATGGTATCGACAGTAATTAGCCACCTTTATCCAATTAGCTTGGTGAAGCTCCTCCATACAATGACTCCAACTGGGAAACTAAGTTATCAAAGGCTTGTGACCATCCCAAGAATCTATCCAAAAATTTACCTGTTGACCATTATGAATGATCCAAAATAATTTTTTCTTTATCAAATCCTCACCATTCTTAAGAATGGCTAAAATGGGAGAACCTTTGGTAGGAAGTTGATAGCGAACAAGGTCTTCAGGACTTTTGTTCTCAGTATATTTAGCACGGAGATTAATGGCCCAAAGAGCATTGGGGTTATGCAACATCCTCCAATATAATTTAGCAGCTAAAGCATTGTTGTTATTAATAGAAGATCGGAATCCTAACCCCCCTTCACTCTTAGGAAGACATAAAGTATCCCATTTCACCAAGGCCCATTTTCTTTTCTCCTTAGTACCACTCCAAAGGAAACGATGACTAATTTGATCCAATTATCAAAGAACAACCTTTGGGATATTCAAAATGGAAGAAACATAAATAGGAATAGCTTGAAGGACTGATTTTACCAAGGTGATTCTACCCCCAGAAGAAAGCCACCTATTGGTCCACTTTCCAATTTTATTCTTTGCTCTTTTCCTTTTTCAAATCTGATGTACTTTGAGGGTTATTTTCCCTCACAAATGTAGAATATTTTGTTTCTTTTACTATAAAATTTAGCATATACTAACACTTATAACTCTTTTATTAAATCAATCTAATGATGCTATAATATTTCAACTTTCTCAGATAATAAAGTGGTTCTATCCCAATTTTTTTTGTTTGTGGAAAACATCCCAAAAGGGATGCCACTTTTGGGTAAGGCCCAAGGAGGCAGGGGTATCCTAGTTCTATCCCACTAATCAATGTTAAATAAATTTGATTTTCTCTTAAAAAAACATATAATCAACTTATCACTCCAATTAAACTTGTAATTTTGCTTTTATAATATGCAATTTTTCACTAAATTCAATAGTGTGAAATATTGTCCTTATGAGTTGAATGACACCTCAAAATCCTTCTTTTAGATAGCTCTAAATAACTTCAATAACTGATTCTTTAAACTCTTGATAAACTCCTTAAAAAAATCTATAGTAGTAATCAATTTTACCCACATTTTTGTAGCTTATTCCTTTGTAGATTACTGTCTTGTATTTGTTGGGTTTGCACCCTTCAATTTTCTATCAATAGATCCTTCAATTTGCAGAAAAAATGGCTGCCTCAAAGCTTGCTTTCTTTTCCTTTACAGGTGCTTTCTTCTCCTTCAAACAGGTGTTTTATTCTCCTTCAAACAAGTGCTTTCTAACTTTGATTTTTACAGCTTCAAATGTTGTCCAAATGCACTCCAAATATGCAATCAACCTCATTTGTAGGTGATGCAACTAACCCTTATGCTTTGTTGTACAAAGCTATCTCAAATATTTCCCAAAGCTTCTTCAAAATGCAACTAATTTTGTTCTTACAATATTGTCCAACAATGCAGCTTAAATACCTTCTAATTGTTGTTTACAAAATATTATGTGATGAAGTTTACTAACCTTCAAATTTGTTGCTCTCTTTGCTATCAAGCCTACTCTTAGTTGGTTGTCCAAATCTTCCTTGAAAGCTTCTCAAGAGCTTTTTAATCTGCAATTTTATGCTTCTTATTTTTGCAGTCCTTTTTCCTTTCAAATTTTCTTGTAAAAATCAGCAACTTGTGCTTTTAAAAATTAGCCTACAAAACTTGTGTGACTATCTTCAAATTTCTCAAATTTGCAGCTTTTGCAATCTTCTTGCTTTCTTCTAACTTCTTGTTGAATTCTATCTTCAAATATGACCTCTATCTCTGTCTTCTTTCTCAAGAATCTAAATGTCTTGAGTTCTTCAAAATCTTCTTCAAATTTGACAAACTTCTTTCCAAATTCTTTTCCTTGGGGGCTTGTTGTCGGATGACGACTATTGTCCCAATTTCTTCTGGTCAAGTACTCTTTCTTCTTGCAATCTTCTACCATGAAATATGCTTCAAATATTCTTCAATAATAGCTACTTCAAATTCTGTAATAAGGCTTTTTTGTAGCCTTATTTTCTTCTTCAAGATATTCTTTAGACCTCAAATCTTGGGTCTTCAAATTTTGCAGCATTCAAATTTATTTTTCAATGAAACCTTACCTTGGTTTCTTCAATTTTCCACTGTGGGAAATTCTTCTATGAGATCTCTTTCTGGATCTCCAAAATTTGCAATAGGATTTTCAATAGTCCTTTTATATTTAGTATTCAATCTTCAATATGTTGCTTCAATTTGCAATAGGACTTTCAATAGTCCTTTTATATTCAATCTTCAATCTGTTGCTTCAATCTGCAATAGGACTTTCAATAGTCTTTTAATCTTCAATATTCAATCTATTTCTTTGATCTGCAATGGGCCTTTCAATAGTCCTTCAATATTCAATTTTCTAATATTGGAAGTTCTTCAATATGATCTCTCTTAGGGTCTCTTCAATCAAGTCTTGCAATGAGAACCTCTCCTTGGTTCTTCTCAATATTCGATTGAGGACTTCTTCTTGGACCTCATTCAATTGTTATTTTATGTAATAGAAATTGAGCAATAATAAGGTGTTTGTGTGCCTGTAACAAAGCAACACTTTAATATTGATGACATGGTGTTTGTGCACCTATAACCTTACAAACAATCAACATTGAAACAACAAGGTAAATTCAAATTACAACTAAAATATTTTGAGCCATATAGGGCCAGGGCACGAGTGGAAGAAGTTGCATATGCCTTAGATATTTATAATAAGGGAAAATTTTGTGATGTCTTCCATGTTTCCTATTTAAATAAATAGCTTGGAAAGATCCATGTTCCATAATAAAAAATTCCTATGACAAATGATGAATTAAGACTCGTGTTACAACTAGAATCCATCCTTGCAATGGAAACAATGCATCTGTGAAACAAAGCAGTATAGGTACAAGGTCAAGTGGAAGGGCTACCCCATTGAAAAAGCAACATGGGAGTCAAAAAATATATTCCTGAAATTCCTACATCTATAGCTACAAGTGCTTGATAATATGTAGTTTTTGCAGTATAGCAACAGAGTAAAAAAAAAACTAACCACTTTTTCATTTATGTAGTTTGTTGTTCATCTTTTTGTCTACAAATCATGGAACTTCCCCATGGGGAGTGAAAAATTGGGACTTCTCATTTGGTCACCCATCCTTTCCCTACTTTAAGTTGAACGCACTTAATTTTGGTGTTGCTTCTAGCTTTGGGACCAAATATCTTTAAGGGGGAGAGCATGTTGTGTTCCTAAACACAAAATTACTTAAATAATTATTGTAAGTGATAGTTGTTAGCTTGTGGATAAAATAGAAACTTCTAAAGTGAAGAAAGAGAACAGTTGTATGCAAAAATAGGAGTTGTTCACTTAGCAAGTATGCTAATTATTATGTAGCTAGGGTTTCACTCCTTCTATAAAAGGAGGAAACCCCATTGTGTTCGGGATATCAATTATCTTATTCTTGTTGGGAGTTAAACTTATGGGATTATTTTATTGATACAAATGAGTTACATATATAGGCAGAAGGCCTATATCATAAACTGACAAGTGTCAATATAAACTGACAAGTGTCAAAACAGAGGCATAGTGCACTTTAATTCTAACATTCCCCCTTAAAGTGCACTATCCTAACTAAAGAAAAAAACAAGTCAACATTAGGTAACATTCCCCCTTAATGTTGACTTCGCTAAAAAACAACCTATCATCCTCTTCTATTGTTGATTTGGTCTAGGCTCGTGCTCTTTGCACTTGGATATCCAACTGTGACTAATGCTAGATTCACTGTGTATACATCTCAGTCTATTGCCTCAGGGTCAGCCACTTCCATGGGTCTGTTACCACTGGGTCAGCAATCTAAGTGCCTCAGGGTCATCATGGGTGCCTCAGGGTCAGCCACTTCTGGGTCTATTGTCTCTACAGGTCATCCTCAGAGGATGTTGCCTCTCGTAGGTCACTGACTAGATCCACCATGAATATCAAGTTCCTCATCATGGTGAACTCAATCTAGAAGGTGTCGGTCTCTGCCGAAAATGCACCTTAATACAAATGAAAAATGAGCCATATAAGAGTGTCGGTCTCTGTCAAAAATGCACTCAATACAATAAAATGAGCCATAGAATCCAAATATGGAGGAGGAGAAGAAAGAAGAATAGAAGAGAATCTTCTGAAGTGTCTTCGTCTGTAGTCTTCAGAAGTAGATCCGAAAAAACCTCGGATAGAGTCTAGGGTGTCTATGTCTGTAGTCCCTAGAATAAGTGTCCTTATGGTAGTCACCTCATCTTACCGGAATGCATGGGTAACCAGCCGCTGCATCCGCCAAGTAGAAAGAGGTGAATACTAGATACTAGGTTCACTTACAAGTACCTTGGGAGTGTCGGGTACAATCGAAAGTGCACTCCAAGGTAGAAAAACTTTGAGGCTAAAAAACTCAATTGAAATAGCCTCAAAATTACAATATGACACCACCATTGTGTTCGTCGTGAAAAAATGTTTCCAACGACTATAAATACCCCTATGCTTGTATTTGAATTGGGCCTTCAACATGTGGAAACCAATACCATGCCTATCTAAGCAGTAAATAGACAACATCGCTCAATAGCGGCATCGCTCTCAGGCGAAATAAAAATAGTCTTAAAATTTCCCTCGCAGGGGAATTACATGGGCCATCAGTCCTTTCACTTCCACTTCCTATGATTTAAATAATTAACCCCCATGCAATTTAAAAATGGTCCTTTCAACACCGACTGAAACTAAACTCCTCCTTACCATTGTTTCCTGCAGCTTCTCCACGTGTGGGGCCCATAGTGAGGTGGGTGAACGGAATAGCGAATCGTCGACCACCTATTGGGCATGCTGTGGCAGTGAGGTGGTGGGAGACATCGTGTGGCAGCCGCGTGACTCGTAATTATTAAATCACCTGGGTTTAATGCCCACTCGCAGACTACTGACGATCAACTCGTAGAGAGTCATGGACAGCAAAAATATGCAAAATCTCAACAACCACTTCTACGCACATCATGCCCTTGCTGATCCACTGTGAGGCACGAGCATCTCTATTGGATATTTCCCATTGCTGAAAATAGAAGCACATAAAAATCATCGAAACTGTAGCCATTGCCACCACTAGCACTTTCGCCTTAAATTTGCATGCCTAAATGCATGCTGTAACTGCTTGTAAAACACATATGTCAACACATATCACTTGCAATAATGCCAAAATTTTAGATCTCAATGAAAGAAAAAGATCATATTTATGCTTGAATTGAAGTCGTCCAAGCCACCAACGTCATCCGCCACCACTGAGCTGACATTACCCTCAAGCTAACATTGTCTACAACTGTTCCATTACTGCCATGACATAAGGGTTTTTGAAATTCGATTTTCACCACTCTATATCAAACTTCGACGACTGAGGAACTCTCCGTAAAGAAATTAATTACACAGCAATTCGTCTTCGTCTTCGTCTGGTCACTCCAACAGACCATTCGGTCCTCTCTCATTCCAGCCAACAGGCCAGGGTTTTCGCCGCTTCATCAATCATCTGAAACACATTGTTACACCACCACATTGGTCGGTGACCATGGACGTTGTCCCACCTGGACATGCATCAACTTTAAAATCTTTACAACAACATTGCAATCTGAGAACATGGCGGTTAAACTTTGCTGACGCACAGCAATGCATCTACATGAAATTGGGCCCACCATTGTTAATAGTGCAATCGGTATTCATAAAAAATTAGCAACACAAATTTTCTCTCTAAATATTTCACTAGGAATGGAATACATGATCTTTGGCTGAAAAAATAACATAGGATTTGGAAAGCATGTAGATCTCTACAGGAATGACCTTGAATCACCACGAAAAAATAGAGGGCCATTTTTTATTTTTGACACCCTAAAAATGGATGCACGGGAAGTGAAATTCCTCTCCTTCGGGTGTAGTCGTTGACCTTTTACAACAGACCAAAAAATTTCACAAAAGAAAATTTTTAATCTCTTTTGGGCATCCAAGTCCTCAAAAACTCCACTTCAAACATTTGCTCTTTGACGAAGTCGTATGAATCTGCACCAAGTGGCTGCATGTGAATCTTCGGTATCCACATTAATTGGAGTTTAACAACAGCAAGATACAACATCAAACACAAGTCCGTTAAGAAACAACAAATGTTGTCTACTGACTTCCACTAACATCCACTACAGTTCCTGGAGCAACGAACACGTAGACTCGCGATGTCTCGCCAAGTTTTCCTGTGAATCGAGCTATATCGAGGTTCCCTTGGTAATTGTCTACTTCATCAAAATAACATAGAAGGCAATAACAAATATCGGTCGCTTCGATCTTGTCGTCGCTCTCACCAAGACGTACACAGGTCAGCTGTTCCATCCCAGTAACAGTCGTAAGCCCGGCCGTCAGATCCGAACCCAGCACGTCCATAAAATTCTTGAAAATTTTGGGTGATCGTCTCAGGAAGGGCGTCCCGTCGGCATGGAGATCGATGGCCTACCATTTTCCCAAACTTTAAAAATTCTTACCATCTGGTTTCTGATCCATCAAATGATGGAGAGCATACTCCCTCGGTAATTTTTTTTTTTTTAAAATAGGGAAAAACAAAAAAAATCATGGGAGGGAGGATTTCCATGAGGGAAATCCCCCCTCAAGGGTTTTCACAGGCAGGAGAGGAAACCTGCTCTGATACCAAATGTTGGGAGTAAAACTTATGGGATTATTTTATTGATACAAATGAGTTACATATATAGGCAGAAGGCCTATATCATAAACTGACAAGTGTCAATATAAACTGACAAGTGTCAAAACAGAGGCATAGTGCACTTTAATTCTAACAATTCTTCTCTTAATGAGACTCTTGGGTTGAGCATTGCTCCCTTCTTATCACTTGTTGAGTATAGCTCCCATCAGGTTTGAGCACTCACTTGTCACTTGGGTGTGTAGGTGCTACCCATTTTACTTGTTATTGCATATTTGATGTTATTTTTCTATTGCAAGTTCTATTTGCATATTTAGAACACTATAGATTTTAACCTTTGTATTGGGTACCCATGCTTATAACTGCATGAACTCATGATATTTGACAAATTGATTAGTTATGTGGGGTTGAAATCACATGGTCCCTAATTGTAATATGTCTATTTAAATTGGTGTACAACTCTATCCCCTTTTGAACCTAAATTTTGCATCTCCCTTTTAGAATGCATAAGTATTTACTATTAGACCCACTCAAGTTGTACTAATGTTAATATTTTCCCATGTAGTTGGAACCTTGATCAACAATATGGAACTCCTTGTTATTGTTTACTTCAAACACCATGATAAAATGCTAAGGTTCACCTATGAGACTCAAATCTTGGTCTATTGTGTGAAAATATTCATTTTTTACCACTTATCCTAAATCAATGGGTAGAAAATGTTAAAGTTTACCTATGGGATTGCAACCTTGGTGTATGGTGTGAAATTCCTCTCTCTTGATTACCTGTACTAAACCTCATGGTCAATAATGTTAAGGTTAACCCATAGGATTACAATCATGGTCTATGTTGTGGAACTCCTCGGTCTTGATTGTTTGCTTTAGACCTAATGGGCTAAAATGTTAAAGCTCACATATGAGATTGTAACCTTGGCCTATGATGTGAAACTTCTTCCTCTTCACCTTGGGTCTAAACTTTAAATAGTTTTTTTCCATATGATTTTGAGTAGATAAGGAGAAAATTACCTTCATTATTCCTAAAACACCACTTCCATCAATATTTCAATGCTTCCTTTTGGAAGCACTACCTAAATTAAGTTTGATGAACCTAAATTTTGGATGCTTTTAATTTATTATCGATTGACATAGATCATTTGTGCTTAACTCCATTATCGCATATTTTTTTTCAATTAGTTAAATGGGATCAAAACAAACCCCAAATAAATTACATCGTCACTATGTAGTAGTATTACAATAGCTTGGATATTATCCATGTACCTTGGGAAATATTCAAACCTTGGTCTCCTCCTTGAATGTTGAGGAATCTAACTGGTTGAGCTAATACCATTTGATAACTCCATTACCACATATTAACCCTATATACATATTCAAATATTACAACTAAGAGGGTTAGACATCTTGTTCTAAACTCAAGATATCCCATGATGAGCATAATACCTACAACACACTTTGTAAGATAAAAATATAAATTAAAATTTCAATATGATTTCAAGATTTCTTTAAAATTATATTGTTTTTTGTTAAATGTACAATGATGGTGTTTGAAGACCATTGAGTGTTATTCAAATTGGTGGATTGTTAGTGATTCTTTATGAGTTGAAGTGTGGACCAAAAGTACATCAAGCTCAAAATGGAGGAAAATAGACAGGATACAAAAGTATTTGATTATAAAAAAATTCAAAATAAAAGTTTCAATTCCATATAAAATAGTCTTAGTAGAAACATTTAATTTACTTATACATGCAATTGTAATGATTTGTCTTTTAGGATATCTAAAAAAAAGTTGAACAATGGATGTAAATAGGTGGACTAAGGTTATAATAAGAGATGAGTTAAATATAAAAAATACATGGATGAAACAAGAGATTAAATGGATGAATAAATGAGGTGTTTGATTTGACTAAATGCCTAAACAACAAGGATATATAATTCTATGTAAGGGAAAAATTAGGTAGTGGCATGGGCAAAAGAGTTAGGAAAAAATAAGGTGCAAAACCTTGTTAAGTTTAACCTCATATAGAGTTGCATGTTTAGTGCGGTGGTAAGGGCTTTGGCCTCTCTTTGAGAGGTCCAAGATTCACACCCCACTCAATATGAGGGGACTGGGACCCCTCATAAAAACCTATGTAAAATCATTGAAAAAAGTTTAACCCCATATAAAAGCAACATAAAAGAATATGTATGGATGCAAATATCAAATAAGAGCAAAGATAATTATAGCCCAACTGTGGACTAGCTCACATTGACTCGGATGTGAAACAAGTAGACGAAAGACACTTCAAATAATATGAGAAGAGAATATGTACTCACTACAGTTTTGGGGGCAACACAAACAAATATATACTTTTTTTAGATAAGCTATGTGTGGCTTCTATTGGGAGTCACTCCCATTACAAAAACAAAACATTACATTGCTATCATCACATTTCTAACAAGTTAATTAAAGCATACCCATCTTTGCCTTTCTATCAAAGATATTCTCCATCTTCTTCAAACTGCTAAGTTTCTATAATCAATTTTTTTTAAGGAACTAACGACAAGAACAACCCTTACATGACACATAATTCCAACAGATAGAAGGAAAACAAACATAACAGTCATCCATCAAAGAGAAAATTAGTTTAATTGTTTTTCTTTTGTAGTAGAGGTTCTTCCTCCTTTAGAGTGGTAAGATCTAAGAATACATTTTTGCACTTCAAGCTCCTAAGGTAATATCTATTTGTAACACATTTTGTAGGATATTTTTTTTCAAAAAACTAACCGTCATCATCGATTATTTCATAATTAGCTTCAAGAATACCATCTGAAGTGCTAATATTTTCCATGGAATTGTCTCGATGGTCTTTAGTAACCATTTGACTTTTATCAATGATCTAATTCAAATTCTCTTTTTGGGGTTAAGTCTTTTGTTGCTTGCATGATTCCTTTTGGACAATTGGTGCATTTGGAGAATGATATTCTTTATTTTAAACTGGGATATTTTAAGGTTTCAAAGCATTCGCATGTAGGGCCTTCTCCTCCATCAAGGATGAATCAGAACATGATCAGATGATCGAACATCTCTTCTTTAGGTGGCCATATTGTTGACAATTATAACATCTTAGGGAGAAGTTTTTATATTCAATATTTTGGACCCATTTCCCTTTACTTGAGAATATAGTAATGGATTGAGGCACAGGAACTGAAACATCCATCCAAACAACCAATCTTGCTTTACTCATATTAATTTTGATAGACAAAGTTTCCTTTATTTGGGCATCCATATACTGGAATGCACTAATGGCATTACCGATTTTGGTGAATATCTTCTCTCCCCAAAACTCCACAAGGAGAGCATAAAGATTCACCTAGACTTGGAAGCCATTAACTTCTTTTGTAAAGGGGTTGAAACTAGGAGTCTAAGGTCTTATATAGACACCCCTTTGTTCGAAAAAATAATTATATCTATAATCCATTACCCTATCTCTATCCGCTAAATTAGAAAAGGAAACATAAAAGAAATTTTTGGGTAGGAGAGTTGTAAGTCAAATTTTGACCACATTGTAGGATGAGAAGAAATGTTGAGGAAAGGCAAATTCACTACATGTTGGGACTGCCAAATTTTATAAAAAATGGCTAAGTGTTCAAAGAATGATTCAAAACCACAAATTTCTCAAATCTGTGGTAAAAAATCAGTTAAGGTTCACCTGGTAGCGAAGGTGTGTGGCTGCATAAGAGCTTGACCTCAAATCTAATGATTTTTGTAAATCCACGATGAATTTGGCTTAGGTGACTCACCGACCTTTTTGCCTTGCGACCATTGGATTTTATTTGTTAACCATGCAACTGAGAGAAGTGCAGAAAAAAGAAAATTGAATCCACCAAAAACTGCAAATTCACGATAAGAATGGCAAAAGTGAGACAAGGTACATTATGGCGCATAATTATCGATTCTTCTTTGTTAATGGCATGAAAATAATAAAAGTGCTTAGAAGCATAAGCGTGATGGCCAGAGCAACTCACAACCATTGATTTACGCGATTTTCCAAAATGGGTTTGATTGTAATTTGAGGTGCAATTGAATGGATCTCTTTGTTAGCATCACGACCAGGAGAGAGGAGTAAGCATAAGCTCGAATCCGCTAATTTCAATGCAACTACGAAGTTCCTCATAGCTGCGATCAAGTTTGATAAAGTTCTTTAGATCTCAAAATCATGTGTAGTTGCAAGGAAAAATTAAGTGAAGGTTTCCCATGGTTGCAGGTTAAACAGTTCAAAAGAGCAAGGTCTAAAACTACATTTTTCTACTTTTTTGTGCCTAGATTTGTCAAGAGCTACCCAAAGTGAGGAAAGCACATGGATTTGACAAATATAGAAGCCAACTATGACTGCGAGCTAAGCCATGCGCTAGTTGATCACAACCGCTAATTTCCAAATCGATGGCAAGCATCAGTCTTGCTCTAGATCTCAAATTTTAAACATGATTCTAGTGTGGTTGTGTGGCAGAATAACTCATAAAAAAGAATTAGAAGCCATGGAAGCTGAAGCATCAAGGAAGATTAGTCTGGAATCTTTTATGACTCGCTGTCCAACTAACTTGGTTGTAGATTTGCAGTCGTGAAGATGTTGCAAGAACAGGGGATGACTGAGAATGAGTTTGTTCTAGGAGAACTGTAACTGTTTCAAGAAAGCATAGTTGGATGTCAGCATTTATGATCAAGTTGCAAGAAAACCAAGAACTCTAAAAATTCCTTGTAATGTTAAAAATGCAAATAATTAAAATCTATAAATAAAGATCAAACGCTTATTTCAAAGGGCCAACTCTAAAGTGTTTGCTTGCGCTATTGTTGTACATTTCCTACAATTAATGAAAAGAACATTACTTGCGATGTTTACCTCAAACTTGTGTCTACATTGCTTGTTGATCATTATTTTATGAAGCCATTTCTACTACTGCTGCTATCGTTAGTGTATTATGTTAATTTAGATTACTAACTTAGAGCAAATTGGAATGATTCATATATGAATGTATGCTTCTAAGAAGTCATTTTTGTTAGTCAAGGTGTTAATCTAATTCTATTAACTTGGATTATTAATGCTTTAGATGTTTGGAATGATTCTTTAAGTATGCAAAAGCTCTCAATGTTAAATATTGCCAAGTTTTGAATGTTGTTAGTCCTGAGCATCATTTTTTGGAAATTAAGTTGTTAGGGGATTCTCTGTAGATGCCTATGTTGTTAGCTTTATCCGTCCACTATCAATTCATTAATTTCTTAACCCTTTCACTCTTCTCCCTAATATTTTATTATTTTGAGCTAAAAGAGAGTCAACATTCAATAAGTTGACAAGGTATACCAACCTACTATGGAGGTCAGGTTAAGGTATTTTTAACCTTTCCAATGTGTGGTTTGGATTGTGATTAATGGGTGCTTGCCTTTCAAATCATTGCAGATGATAGTCATAGTGACAAACCAAACCACAACAAGAGTTACTTGGAATTATGTATTGGTACATCAATCTTTAATGTATCCTTTGAGCTCATATAGGCTTGGTCTTTTGCTTTTGATTTTGCAAATAATTGGTCAGGATTCATGATCATTCAGATCCAACCCAAATTCATCCTCTGAAATCCTGATAGAGGGCAAAGGTCCATCTACCTGTGAACCCAAAGATCCCTGAGAGATATTTCTTTTGATCGAAGAGGCTTTCTCACAAACTGAAGAGACGGTCTATGAACAACCCTCTTCCTTCAATGTTTGACTACACCTAAGTTTTGCATCCCTTTCATGAAGATTGTAGCCAAATTTGTTGCTTTGTTCCATCGCTTGACTGCACCTAGGGTTTATACAATAAATACTTTATCTTGATTAGTAAAGCTTAAAATGATTTTTGGAATGATATAGTAATACGAATATAATAACAATGGATTCAATGTTTAAATTTTTGGGATTACCAAAAATAAAGGAACTAGGAGAATTTATCAATAAAATTAATAACAAAAGAACATTTTTTTAAAAAGAGAGAATGATAGATCAAACATTATTTTCACGTAAACTTATTTTTATCTAAAGAGTAAGCACAATAACATATTATATTTGATAATCGCGGTGTGGGAGAATGTGTGAGGGGGTGGGTGTATGTATGGATGTGTGTTTGGCCCCTATTGATAATTTCAGTTCTCACCCTTATGAAAGGTCATGGTTGGGATGGGGATGCCCAACCCTCAGCATCGGTGGCAGGGGTTTCTCACACTAACCTAAATTTAAAAAAAACATATTGTATTTGATAACTCATCTTTATGTTCCACAAATTATTTTGGCTACGCCGATGTAAAAAGCCTTACATTATAAGCAAACCAAATATTTTAACAAATCATTTTTTTCATAAAATATTTTATATTTTATTTTTAATTAATTAATTTAATATTTTATCTATGACTTAAATAAGATAATTTTTTTTTTTTTTTATATATAGAAGCAATGGTTACAATCACGATTTTTAGTAGCTACCAGCATTGGTAGGGTTCAAACTATCTACAAAGGCTCCCAGGACTTTCACTGTCTCGGTACATGGTAACCTGGCATGAGATGGGGACCGCCGGACGCACAGGGGTTGCACCGTCGTCATCAATCTGGTGCACCACTCAGAGGAATCAGATCTGAACTACTGTCTGTGCATGGGCAAGCCCGTGGGATTGGAACCTAGGTCTCCTCAATAAGATTAATCACAAAGACTTTAGAACTCTAAATTAAAAGTTTAGAGTTTAAATATAAAAATTAATGAATTTATACTATATTCCAATAATAAATAAATAAACAACATTATCTAATCCTATATATTTTATAACCTTATAAACATTGAAAACTACTTTATATGTACAAGAGTATCTGTGATTATGAAGGAACTTGAAACCTAGACCTCAACGAGCTCCCTCTTTTCACTTTATCTGCCCCTGAGAGTTAGGTGGATTGGTAAGTGCTTGTCTGGTAGTCACTTACTAAGAAGACACCTAAGTCCAAACCTTGGGGGCAACCCGTTTACAAAGGTAGTAGTTTGATTTGAATCGTCTGAGTGCGCATCGTAGTGATAATGATAGTACGAACCCCAAGCGATCGATAGTCCCCTTCACACCGGAACAATGATAATGAGGCAAAATAGGTTTGGTGAGAGCAACCCCTGTGGTTTGAACCCTGCGTTTGTCAGTTACTAAAAATAGTGTGGTTGTGACCAACTCTCCTATGTAACAATTTTTTTTTATTTATCTTTCCAAAAGATCTAAGTTTAAACATTACCAAATATAAATACATAATTGTCAAATTGTTATAATATTACTATATTGTTTTTTTTTTTTTAATTTACATGGTGGAATCTATAGCTACCACGAATATGGGCAAGCTGTCCGGTTTTTATGACCGCCACATTATTTTGCGTTATCCGGCACAGAAGCCGTCACACAAATCTTCGCACAATCTGCCCTTATAATCACCATGCCACAATCGTTTTAAACCTTTTACACCGGTAAAAGCACCAGGAAAGGAATAAATACTACATTGTTATAAGACGACGATATCATGCATAATTATCAATGTTATAGTACTACTATATTGCCATAAGACGACGATATAATGCATAATTATCAATGTTATAATACTACTATATTGCCATAAGACGACGATATAATACAAACAAAATTAGTTTCAATCCCGTATAACCATTTATACAAAATAAATAATCCAAATTATATATATCTTTATTTTAAACTTAAAAAACCAACCTTTTATTAACAACAAAAGGAGGAGCATCAACAACCCAAAATATTGGCCCAAGGTCTAGGTGGATTGATAATTGTTTGTCTTCCCAAGGGACTTACTTAGAAGAGACATAGGTTCAAACATTGGGGGCATGTTTGTTTGCAAAGGTAGTAGTTTGCTTTGAATCCTCTGAGTGTGCGCTAGATTGATGGTGATGGTATGAATATGGAACGACCAATGGTCATCTTCACATTAGGTTATAAAATAATAAGGTGGTATAAGTTTGTTGGAGGCAACCCATATAGTTTGAATCCTGCACTTGACAATTACTAAAAATAATGTGGATGTAACCAACTCCCCTATGTAACCAACTCCAGGTCCCAAGGTTCCTAAGTAAGAAGAGCTAGAGGGACTCAGGATTGGAATCGTCAACTTCAAGCTAACAAACACTCAAGCAAAACCAGTGGGTCTACTACCTCCACCCTACCAACTCAATATATTACATGATAGGTCAAAATAATATATATTATATCATCCTTTGACAACTAGATTATGGTGGATAAAAAGGCATCGTTGGTCCCATTATGTGGGATTCCTACCCCTATTAACACCGAGTTTGGGCATGTGTGTGGGGGGCTAGACCTCTTGCTTTCTACCCGGTTCATGTGATGATGCAAATCTACCAACTCAAAATATTACATGATAGGTCAAAATAATATATATTATATCATCCTTCTCCCATTATGCGGGATTCCTACCCCTATTAACACCGAGTTTGGGTATGTATGTGGGGGGCTGGACCTCTTGCTTTCTACCCGGTTAATGTGATGATGCAAATCTAGGGGCATATTCCATGATTGAAATTCTGTTCCACGTTAATACCTATCTATTTATGATTGAATAAGCATATAAGATAAAAAAAACATCCTACATGAAGATATTCAATCATAAATAGATAAAAAAAACATCCTAGATGAAGATAGATTCATATAATCTTTACCCTCTCCTACATTAAAAACTATTTTATGATTGAATAAGCATATAAGATTAAAAAAAACATCCTACATGAAGATAGATTCATATAATCTTTACCCTCTCCTACATTAAAAACTATTTTATCCTATCTAAAAAATCCAAAAAAGATAGGGAGTGTAAACTCTCTACTGGTTGATAACAGCCAAATGCTTACCACTAAGCTGCCTCAATTTGATTTTGTAGAAGGTCATTATAAAAATTATGAAATATCCTCATTCGACTTCCTAGAAAATCGTTAAAAAGGTTCATAGAGAAAAAATAGTAGTCGAATACAATTTTAGCTTTACAAAATATGTATTTATGCTCCATGGTCTTGTAGGCGAAAAAGCTACGAGTTAAGGAGGCCTTACGGGGATATGCAGGCCTTCAAATTCCAATTTCTTTTCATGTTCGAGTTCTCAGGTTTTGTAAAAACCAAAAAATTCGTCGACGTGAAAACCTGCTTTTAACCCTCGTTTTTTCAAGTACCCGAAGTTGCCGACGAACGTTTTATCTCCTACATCGGATAGCAAAAAGATTTCAAAGAATATATTTTTTCCTACTGCATCAAGAATTCAAGAAATCTGCTTCAATTTTAATTTCCTTAACTCTGCCCTTCAGCGGAGGAAATTTATTAAGAAAAGAAAGACAGAAAGGACAGAGAGAAATTATTGAAGATGGCGAATTTGCTGAGCGAGTTGGAAAGATTTGAGCAGGAAATGAAAGAATTAGTATCGGATTCCAACTCTCCGCCGGACGCAAATCCTGCAAACATCAACACTTCGTCAAATTCGGCGTTTCAATCTTCGTCAGAGGTACATTTATTTTCCTTTGCTTCGCTTAAGAAAAACCAGAAGCTAGGATTTACTATTTTCTTAGATTGCAAAAGATGTACCATATGATATTTTGGCGGGGATAGTTTGCGCGGATATCGAATTCGTCGCCACTTTTGGATTGGTTAGGGTTTTGTGCATTGCTTTTCTAACACAATTTAGACTAGTAATCATTTTCTTATGTAATACAGTTGGACTTGTGTAGTTGTTTTTTTTTTTTCAATTATAAAAGATTTTTTTGGGACCTAAAGTTTAGTTATGTAGTTCCTATGAAATCGGTCCCAGCATCAAAATTCAAAGAGAGACCCTTAATTAATAGTAATGGTGCCAGGTGCCAGGTGCCAGTTTGAGGTCTTGACACAAATTAGGGTTTGATCTAATAACTTGAGTGGTAAACACTAAGAGGACGCTGTGGTAGTAAATTTTTAAGTTAACCAGTGCATTTTTAGACTGCATTCTTGGCAATTGAAATGCGACGAATGCTTAACTACTCCCTCTATATGGAATACAGGTTTCATGAGAAAGGTCGGTAACAAAAGATTAGTTCTTCAGAAAGAGAGAATGATGACAAAGATTTGATTTTTCACATAATTTCCTTTCCTTTGATAGGAATTAATAAGATGACATATTGTGTTTGATGACAAAGCTTTGTTGTTCCATAGGTTGATTTGGCCTTGCGAATGTTAAAAGCTTTCTGTTTCTATTTCTAGTATTGTTGAGATTTAAACAATGATGTGCACCTTTCAAAATGCCTTAGTTCTAAACCCAGAGCTCAAACCCTATATCCATTAAAGCCTCGTGAAGTTCGTCTTCTAGAATTGCATTTTGGTGATGAGAAATTTTGATGTGATCTGTGTGACACATGTTTTTGCCTTTTTCGTCTTCTAGAATTACATTTTGGTGATGATAAAATTTGATGTTATCTGTGTGACGCATATCTTGTAAATGATTAAATTTTTAGGTCCTGGAGGTCCTTATTAGTACGATTAGTGGGAGCCATGTCTCCTTTTAAATAACATTGTGAGGGGGTGGGGTTGAGTTTGGGGGGGGAATATGGCTCTAAGAAAGCGTGAAGTTAAAAAGAAGATGGAGAAGATGCAAAGGTTTTGTGGAAGAATATCATATGCAAATCTAGCTCAATCCAATTAGTAGGAATGAATTTGAAAGGTTAAACATTAGACTGGTGAGATGCACTTAACCTACACATAATAAATATCATTGGATGTTCATGAAGCTTTTTTGTTTTAAGTAAACGGTCTAGAGAGAGGAAATCAGAAGATTCAATCGAATATAATTTGAAGGAGATATTAAATGTAAAAGACAAACAAATCTAGTGACTTTGAGATCATAATCAATCATTATTGTCAAGAAATCAAGTAGCTGAAAAAGAAGATATCAGCAAAAGAATCACACTGTTGTTAAAAAGGACTATTTGGAGAAGATTGCACCAGTAGTGAGCAAAAGGAAGAGAAGCAAAATGTAGATAAACTGTTTAAGGCTTCGAGAACCCTTGAATCATATTACCCAAAAATTTAAGAAAATAGACAACAATGACAAACAATAGTTTACAGCTAATAGCCAAGAAGAAATAATTAGCATACACATATTTTTGGACAGAAATTTGAGAAATTAATTCATTAACACAAGTAATGATATGAATTACAGAAATTAGGTACTCTTTACTTTGATTCTTCATTATGTGCATAATAGGAAACTCAAATTACATGTATGATATGATCATCACAATCAAAAGCTAATAGGATGATTAAACAATAGCTTTTATACTGTTAGAATTTATATTCTTAAAAACAACTAGTCTAGAATGACAATTTATAGATATAAAGTGTATAACATATATCGCATATCAAGGATTGAATCATTTATGATTGTAAGTTTGTTGATAGCGTTGGTGCCATTGGACTGAATATTGCTGATGGTGAATATTGCCTTGCTTCCCATGTTGAAGACAGATGTACTGTTTGTTTCTCAGTTGTGTTTTTCTTCATTTAATCATTGCAAGGAAGTGTTCTGATATTATAAGATTCATCGTATTGCTATATATTGTGTTACAATATCACATGAATATATAGCACATTACATTCCCTGAATAGCTAACTGCCTCTTAACAGAATATCTCAACTGGCAGTTTAACTTAGACTTAAATCTGATATGCAGTTATGCAAATATACTGATATCTAAACTTATTCCAGCCCTCCCCCCTCCCCTCCCCTTTACCCCTTAATGACTAAACTGAATACCCTTTAAGGTTTAGTCATTAACATATGCACAAGCATGCCATTACATAGGTGTTACTATTAGACCTAAAAAAACACAACAGACCAACTAGAGACTCAACTCAAAAACTCCTAAACCCAAAACGAAATGCTGAACTGAATTCTAGACTTTGATGAGAAGCAAGTTGTAACAGACCACAAAACTTGATAAACCTGAAAGCCGGACCGAAATCCAGATTTCATGACACCTGCACTACTCTGAACCATCCAAGCAATGAACCAAGCTGAACAAATTCTCTACTGAACTCTGAATTGTGTAGACCACAAAGTGGACCGATCTCCAGACTTCAAACTCCAAACCATCCAAGCAACGAGCTTCACCCAATCCGGCAAGCCCAACCAGAGTCTTGATCTAGTTTTGAAATGTCTAACAACAATCTTTATGCCAAAGGTCTATCGATCAAACGTGTGTTTTGTCGATGACATTTCCTTTCTAAATTGTCTTACGTATCGTCTTCATAGTCTTCATTTAGATGTCACGTGAAATGACGTGCTCAACTACAAGCCTCAAATATCAAGTGATCTAAGCATCCTTCTGATACCAAATGTTCAAACAACATCTGACCGGTCTCACGTAGGATCTCCTAAGATCTCCTAAAAGGCATAAAACAATGTATCTCTCCTCCATAGTGATCAATGATATAGGTTGCACTGCAAACATAGGCTGAGTCGAAGACATTTTCCCTTGGATAAAGCACCTTGCCGGACAAATAAGACTCACCAGTAGAACATATAAATTGACTTGATCAGTTCATACAATATCAAAATACCAGGACCTGGCTGAACTTTACCATAAAAGATTAATATAACTGATCTTGACACAATATTATTATTATTATTATTTTTAAACAGCTAAATAATGGGCATTGACTAGTATTGAACTCTTGACCTTAACCTTTAAAGTCAACCATTGCACCAAAACGGTGGACGAGAGGCTGCTCCAAAACACACATAATTTACCTGGCGCCCAGATATTCAAACGTGCAATCTCATGAATAGAAGCCAATACCTTCAACCAAAGTGCTTTCAAATCATCCCTCCACGTGCTTTTTTTATTAAATCTTGTAGATGATGAGGACTTGTCAGAGGTGTACAAAAACTCTTCACATGGTGGCAGTTCTTCAAACTTTGAAAAAGCAATAACTACCTTGATAGTTGGAACAACAAGAATAGCAACTTTGATGGGAAAGGTCCTAGTGGGAAGCTTCGTGGTAAGTAATTTCTGGAGCCGATGGACGACCTTAACCATTTATGCCCAGATATCTAACAATGGCAGTAGCTCTTCTATCTTGAGGGGAAATGTGGTGTTAGCCACAACACAGGTGTCAATCCCTTCTTATATACACTTTCATGGCTATTACTGCCTGTACTAGTGTGCTCATTGCTAGAAATAACTTCTTTTGGCCTTCTACTATGTTCCTTGGCCACCCACTTTCTCCCATCCATCTTCCCAAAATCTTCTGCCCCCATGAACTCATGTCTCTTTACGTCCATGGACCTCCAGGCCAGCGGGTGCTGTGTCTCTGATTTCTTGGAATGCAGACGCGGACCCCAACCCAGACTGAGGTGACTGACCTGCTTATCAGCGGTAAGAGAGCTTCGGGGAGGCTGAGGTATCTTAGGACAGTCCTCATCCTTGAAACTTTGCCGACCCGAAACCCCATTCTTCTCCTCCTTGCTACTGAACCTCAACTCAAAGTTGACATTTTTACGAGAAGTGGAAGTGAAAGTAAAACTAAACCTTTCCTTCTTTTCCAAATAAAAGTCCCCTCTGTCATAAGAGCTGTGCCTGTGTGGCCTCATCAAATCAGTGGGCCTCTTCGCAACAAGAAAGCCATCTTCCACCTCCCTGTCCAATTCTAGCTCCTCCATCATCAGCACTTTGTCCATTGGCCGCTTCTCTTCCTCTCTCTCTCTTTTTTTTTTTTTTTAATTTTGTAAACTCACTTCCCTCTTCCTGCTAATCTTCTCATTGCTTGCAAGTCATGACCCTTCGTCTGCGGCACCTGTTCCAATTGTGTTTGAATAGGGCAAGGAAATATTGTCCGCAATAATGATGGGGATGTGGCCGAACACAACCAATTTGAAAATGCATGAGCTCCATTGGGCACACCCCAGCGGGCACAGGCAAAACAGGCAAAACACAACACGAGTATTTTTGAATGATAACCTGCGTATCTCTTCCGCTGTATGAAGAATTTCCTGTTGTGCGCGAACCTCTGCCAGATTGTTGTTCTCACTCCCTTGCTGTATACATGACCGCTAATGATCTTGGGATGGATCTCCATTTTCCCTCTGAAGAATGCCCAAATGTCATGCTTGTGCTTCTGAGGAGGAACAGACCCTAGAGTGGCTTCAGTAGACTTGGGAGACACATAAGGAGGAATCTGAATATGTTGGGTGTTTGCCCTTAACACCAGACGTCTGAGGAATTATAGAATTTTGCAAGAACAAGGTATCCCATCACTGAACGCAATGCCCTCCGTTGCATGAAAGCAATCTCCCTGATCATAGGTGGCAGCAAAAACATGATCGGCCCCTTTGCTCCAATTTCAGTTAGGCATGGCCCCGGAGATATACTCTACAATAGAATCGAGCAAAGTGCAGATATGGCCTAGGGCAGGAAACCCATTCTTGGTGCTAAAATTGCAGGAAACATAGATCAGAACAAAGGAAAAATCCACCTTCCGAGGATTGAACATGCACATAGAGCTTCTCATCTAAGCTCGATGGATGACGACCTCTGCAGTGAACAAATGGCTTCTGCAGTGACTGTTATCAAGCCAGTCCCCTTATACTTCACCGGAAGATCGTAAACATAAACCTTAACATTGCTAGACAAACCTGAAACTTTACTGACTGCATCAGAATAAACATTCTTCCTGAGGCAACCATGGCTGAAGTTCTCTTCGACCACGATGCTGGCCGCCAGGTTGTGGGATCAAACCACAAACTTTCAAATCCCACCCCCCTTGAACGTAGACTTCTCCTGCCTCCAATCAAACATAAACAAATGTGGCATGAGATTCAAACCTGAGATGCCTCCCATGTAATTTCCGGCTGAGTTTGTTCCTTCTGGCTTCTCACACAGAACTCATGTAAGTTCCATCTCGGTTTGTTCCTTCTGGCCTCTTGCACATACAACAGCAAAACAAGTAGATGACTCCTCCCACAAGAAGCTAGACAACCATGACGGTTGTTGCCGTGGCTGTGACAATTTGACATTCATCACTGCCTTCAACAGTAGACAGAGACACTATGCCTGACGTTCCAGTTGAGATAGGAAGCAGCCAATAAGTCCAAAAGATGCAATGAAGATATCCTGATTCCTCCTCTTCGTAAATATTGGAGCTTACTATTTTTCACCATGGAGCAGGGTGGGAGGATGTCCTCACCATCCTGCTCTGCCATCATTACGTGGCTCTGATACCATATAAGATTCATTGTATTGCTATATATTGTATTACAATATTACATGAATCTATAGCACATTACATTCCCTGAATAGCTAACTGGCTGATAACAAAATGTCTCAACTGGCAGTTTAACTTGGACTTAAATCTGATATGTAGTTATGCGGATATACACAGATATGAGAAACAGGGTATGTTTCCTGTAGACTGATGTTGAACTAATTACGGGATCTTTAAGGAATTCAAACAACCTCTTTGTCTGTATTTTTGTTGAAGCACCATGGGCCTTTTCTGCTAGTTACTAGATTTTCAGCATCAAAATGTTTACTGAAGGATTCCCATAGCAAGTTGAAGGTAGTTTTACAACGATTTAGTAAAATTCTTCTACTTTTGGTGGAGTATTTGCTTGATAAAATAGAATCTGTGGCCATTTAGGGACAAAAGACAATACACTTGTTCTATTGTTGTTTCTTAGGTCTTGGTAATAGGCATAATAATAAATATGGAATGTTGAATGCTTCAATAAGATAGATAAAATATCTGTTTCTTAGGTCTTGGTAATAGGCATAATAATAAATATGGAATGTTTAATGCTTCAATAAGATAGATAAAATATTTGTTTCTTAGGTCTTGCTAATAGGCATAATAATAAATATGGAATGTTGAATGCTTCAGTAAGATAGATAAAAGAATCTGCAGGTATAAGTCAACATGCAAATTTGTTTATGATCATTCTTGTCTTACAGAAAGGCCCTGTTGGAGGTTTTACTTAATATGAATAAAGTGGTTTTATTTATTTTCAAAATGCCTTTATGTTTCAGTCTCTAGGCCTTGAATTTATCTTGTTATGTTGTTTAAAAGTACTACATAGTCCAATGTGCTATATAATTGCACACCCGTTCCACTTCTTTATGAATACCAATTTACTAACTTGCATGCGTTGTGGGATGTTGGCTTTTACACGGAACTGTGAGTTGCTCTTTACTTGATTGGAGTGCCTTTTTTTGCAGTTTATGTTGAATATATCCTTGTTCAAATTATTATTCTCACGAGGTGGGTTACTTAAAAAAAATGCTGTCATTTATGTTGTGATATTCCTCTTCATGTTCTTCAAACGTTTTCATGTTCTTTAGGCATCAAAGTAGAAATTTCTATTCCAGTGCTTTCAATGCAGAGGAATATGTTCCAGTCTTGATGTAAGGTTCCATGTAAAATATGCTCATGATGCTGATTGTCTTTTCATGCGTCAAACTAGAACATTGTGCATTTATAATTGTTTTCTGAAAGAATTATCAGTGGAATTAGGTTATATCTATTAGTAAGTCTATTGAACAACTTCATCCTTCTGTATCATTTCATTCTGAGTCCTGTGGTGTTCACTATTCCCATTTTGGTGTTCACGGAGCCTCAATGCACCTAGGCATTAGTGAATCATTTCTTGCTTTGCTTTTCAATGAATTTCTAAGTCCATCTGGCTTGTTGCTATTGCTCAAAATCATAGTTTGTAAACCCTTGGTTTAGAAGAGGGGGGAAAGTTTTAAACTGTAGAAATTAAAAAAATTGAAGTTCTGAGAGGCTGTAAGCCCTAAACCTGAAAATTAAAAAAAAATCTGAACTGATACTTTTTCTATTAGGTCAATTAGACCATATCCAACTTGCATTTCTGTCAAAGATAAGTCTTCCTCTCCTTCAAACCTCTACTTCTCTTTTGTCAACTCCTTGATATCATTTCCATCAAGAGAGAGAATTTTTTTTAGCTAAGCTACCTTCTAAAATTTAAATTTCACCTAGACGAATATCAACAACATGGCTGGTTAAGTTATCTGCCACCAAGAATCCTTCCTTCTCTATAGATATGCTGGCATTTCCAAATACAGCCTCTAATAATTGATAGACATAAAAAATAATGCTATTGCTGATCCATTCTCCACATCCATTTCTCTCCACAATACTAATAATAATCCGTGAATCCCCCACAATTGAAATGTATCTTCATCATTTTTCAGTGGCAATCTTGATCCTTGTAAGAAGTTCCCTAGCCTTTGCATAGTTTGTTGAATTTCTATATGATTATGAGTAGATGAGGAGAATTTTGCCTTCATTATTCTGAACCTCCATCAACTTTTCCAGGGTTTCCTGTGGAAGCACCAGCAAAATAAAGTTTGATGAACCCACCTTCTAGACATTTCCATTTTACCATAGATCGTCCCTCGCATTTATATTCAAAATTTAAAACCAAGTGGCTAGCACATATTTCTCCAGACTTGAGACTTCCATGATGAGCACCATACTAGTTAACATTCTGCAAAAGAGTCAACAATACGATTCCAAATTTGAATATGATTCTGAGGTTTGTTTTTGAAAATTTTATTATTTCTTTCAAGCTATAGATTCCACAAATAATGGCAGGACCAATCCTTCACAGAATGCTTAATGCTTTAGCGTTGAAACAATTAAATCAACATTTCATAAGTTTTTATGATGTGGATGGAGCAACCCAATATTCTTTCTCTCTCTCTCACCCACATAACCACACACACCTACAAGTAGCCCCAAATGTTGTAAGCAAAAAGACAATGAAGAAGTAGATGATTTGTTGTTTCTAGCTCCTCCCTAAAAGTTCCATTACATTTTCTTTTTTGGCAGACTGTCACTATAAGAATTTTTCTTTGGACTGCTAACCAAAGGAACTATGAGCCCTTAGGGAGGGCCTTTAGTTACCAAACCTTCTTCCAAGGGAAACCCTTGGGAACAGTGAATTCTGATTGCTTCAAAGCCTTATATCCCATCTTGAGCCAGTATCCACGATCTTTTGATAGATTTCAAACCAAGTCATCCTTCTGCAAAAAAAGAGGAAAATAGTCCTCTTGAAGCAATTTTTGGATCTTTTCCACTACTTGTTAGAGGTCCTCCCCCTCAACTAGATTGCTGATAAAAATCCAAGATCTAGAATTTTTGCTCACATCAACATAATTTTTAACATTTGAACAACTACGAGCCAAAGAGGCCTGAACCAATGGTTGCCATTTTGGATCAAAAGTAGAAGGATAAAGCTTCAACCAAACATCAGACCAAAAATTTGCAGAATACTTCTTATTGATCGACCACCTAATATGTTTATTGATCAATTGCAAACTCTTTGATATGAAGTTCTAGATTGTCAAACCTTAGGCAGGGTTCATTTCCCTCGAACTTTTACTCCATCCCTGGAACCTCTATGTTTTTGAACTAACTTATTTGTCCAACTCTTTCCTTGATCTTTGAATAATCTACAACCAAGTTTTGGCCTTAATACCAAACTCCTATATCTACAATTTTGAAATTTTGCAAGCCTGCCACTCCTATATTCTTTTCTCTGCAAACCTTATCCTATTTGTAAAGAAGAAACCTAAAGTTTTCTTCACATCTTTACTAAATAAAATCTCTTTGAATTTTGTCAAATTTGGGATGTTTTACCTGCTGGAAAAAATGACATCATTAGGGATAGATTGCAATGTAGCTGTTATGAGTTGTAGTCTTCTAGCCTTGGTTAAGAACTTACCTTTCCAACCTGCCAAACAAGATCTCAGTTTATCCAAAATTGAGTCCAAAATCTCCTTTTTCCTTTTATCAGACAAGGAGATACCTAGATATGTTGATGGCGATTTTGGAACTTAAAATCCTGAAATCCTTGCAATAATCTATTGTAAACTTAGGGCAATGTTAATGAAAAATATCCTCGATTTTGTTATATTAACCAACTACCAAACAACCGTTGCATAGCATGATAGCATTCATTTAAATTCCATGGCCTTGCTGACTGAGGGATGATCCAAAGGAAAAATGTTATCAACAAGTCAGAGATGAGATTCAATAAGACCATTCGTTGCAACTTGAATACTTTTGATTTTGCCTTTGAGAGAGCTCTTCCTAAAGTCTCAACAAGAATAAGGAAGAGATAAGGCGATAATTGGTAGAGTCCAGGGGATGATTCAACGTATCTAGTGGGGGGATCCATTGATCAGAATAGAATATTTTGGAGTGCTGTAACAATATCTAGTTCTAATCCATTTACACCAACCTTGATCAAGACCCATTTTTTTAGAATATCATTTATAAAACTTTTTGCAAGCATACCTGGTTTCTCCTTGGACCGAAGAGAATGTATGGCCTCTCGTGCAATGATTGTACCGTCAAGGATTTTATTGTCATGATGAAAACTACATTGTTCCTCTAAGATAACACAATCTAGAATGCTTTACAATCTATGTGTCATAATTGTTTTAAATTATCTAATAATTTTTTTTTTTTTTTAATTCTTAATTTATTTAAATGGTTATATGGGATTGAAATGGGTCCCCCCAATGTATTATGATGACCTCATTACGGTGGTATTTTAGCCAACTACATAGTGGTTTTACAATTGACAATCATTCATATATAGCATGACAAGATTTGAACTTGGGTCTCCACATTGGGATCCCACATTTTTAACCACTTGAGCTTATGACATTTGATTCTTATAAATCATGTTACAGGGCCTTATTGAATGAAAACTACCAATATATTGTCTCACCTTTCTTGGGAATCAATGCAATAAAGGTGGCATTGGTCTCACTTTGTCTCTTCAAATGCAAACAACATGTCACTCTCCATCAGAATCCAAATTCTTTGAAAAACAATTGCAGGAAAGCCATGGGGGCTGGGTACCTTATCAATGTGGAATGGGAAAACTGCCTCCTATAGCTCTCCTCCATCATGATCTTCCTCATTAAGCTTTTATTTTGTCTTTGATAATTGATGGAATATTTTGCTAAAACTTTCTATTACAAAATGATCCTCTTGCTTCAACTTTGAGTTTGTTCGATGACCAAAACTTTGTTGAATTCATGGCCGAGGCCAATATTGTATGATGTATTGGATAGACCTAAAGGGCATTCATTGTACATTGCATTAATTTATTGTAATATTTTATTATGTAAGTCCTATGGGCCGTGGTTAACCTTGTTATGGTTAAACCCTCTTAATAACATGTAACTAACCTTAAGCCCTCTTGTTCTGTCGGCATAGGTTAAACTTTATTATGTAATTGGGGTTTTGATATTGGTATAATACCCTCCACTCATTTGATTATCGGAGTCGTGTAATTTTATCTATACATATAGTGATTATTTCTGGTGCCGATGGGCGCCTACCATTTCTCTCTCTTTATCGTCCTTTTTCACTTTTTGTATATGATTTGAGTGGATGGTTTTCTTATAGTCGTTTTTTGGAAAATATTGTGTGTTCTAACATGGTATCAGAGCGAGTATGGAGCGACATTGCTTGGTCACGTAGAAAGTACATTAGGAGCCTCCAATTCTTCCTCCAAATTTTAGGACGACTTACTTCTCAAAGCTTTGTAAGTGTCTTCAACATAAGAAGCAAAAAGGAGATTTTTTATTTGTCATTTTTTCTTTCAAATCTCTTGGAGAATTTTTGCCTACTCCAAAGATCACCTCATTATCATTGAGGTATTTTTGACCTTTCGCATGCAGATTTAAATTTGATTCAAATTTTCTTTGATCTCTTTTGTTTTCTTCAAAAAGGGAAATAAGCTCAAAGTAGGAAATGGAGGGAAAAATTTGAATTTGAATTTTCTACGTTTCCTGTTGTTTTCACAGGCTTCTTTTCACATGCGTCTTGTCATAAAGCATCTTTGACATTGATGTCTCGATCAACACTCCTCTTTACAAGGGGAGAGTTTCTTTGGCACCATGCGTGGACGAGTCATGATGGCTACATGGAGGGATATGAGGACCTTCTTTGGCGAAGGTCTCAGGTTCAATCCGCGAAAACCTCTTTTTGTGAAAATTTACGCTTCTGACCAGCTCAAATGGTGAATTATTCTGCGTTCTTTCCAACATGGAGTCTTGGCAGGTTCGACAGTAGAGAGGAAATCAAGGCACTTGTCTTGGATGATCTTTGGTTTGAGCTGTGAAAAGTCCTTTTTTTTTTCCTCTTTGTTTTACACTTTAGGCAGACAGAGTGGCATTATCTACCGATGCGCCATTACTTGAGTCATCATAGAGCTCGTTGATGGTGGGCGTATGGACTTAGGTTAGAATCCCCTTGAGGTGCAGACATCGTTGATTTTTTGTAGTGGTAAACTATAGTGTAGAAAAGGTTGTCTATAGGGGGTTTCTGTTTTTGGTCACAAAAGCACCTTTGATGCCTTGGCTACCGCAAGGCGCATTACCGATAGGAGATCCGGTTTGAATCCCAGTTTTGACATGCTTCCAAATGGATGACTTTCCTGCCGATGTGGTACCCTTGTGTGCCACATCACCTATTTTAAAATATATTTAAACCCATTAGCCAATTAGAAGAAGCTAGATGTTGGATTGGTAGTGCGCAAGTGAAGGCCAAGTGGTGAAGAATTAATGGTAGCCATCAAGAAATGAGCGGATGACATGTGGAGGGCAGTGATTCAATGTAATTTTTTCCAAGGTTTGGCAAATAAATTTTACAATTTTTGATGGCTATTAGGGTGAAATTTCTAGAAGCCATAACTTTTGCATATGGAAGCGTTTTGAGCCCCCTTTTTTTTCAAATTGCAGGATTTTTCGAGCTCTACATGTTGGTGAAAGAAGTTTACAGACCTATTCCAGTGATTGGGGGCGAATTGTGTGGAATAGTCCTCGAGTCCTTTTGTCCTATTTTGAAAGGGTGGATTTACATTCTTCTATGCAATTAGAATCTTTGGTCTATTTTTTGGGAGATATAGATGGATTTGTGACAGTTGCAGTAGATTTTGAATCTTTTGGAGGCTTGTAGGAAAAGGATTTAGAATGTGCTTTAAGTCAGTCCCTTTTCCTCTTTTGGGCGATTGACTCAACTTATTCATGAAGATCTAATATTTTATGATATCTTCCTCCTATTTCTTGTCTAGGTACTCTTGGAACTTTGTTACAACTCTTTTTTTTTTTTTATGTAGGTTCATGCAAAGCCTTTTTTGGTGACTGAAATCAGGTGGCCCAAGGGAAAGAGGAAGTTTTAAAAAAGGGTGATGTATGTCGTGAGTGAAAAATTGAGCCTTCAAGATATACCTTATGCGACAATGGAAGATTGAAGGAGCTTATCTTTAAAGGAGGTGGTGATCTTGACTTCTCTTCTTCATTTGAAGTCCTAGCAGAAGTGTTTTTTGGATGTGTGCAGGAGTGTCTAATAGTGGTAGTGGTGACTACGGTCCAGCCTAAGGAGACTCTTATGCAGGAAACATTTTTGCAGCAGCAGATTTTAGATGATGGGGGGATCTAAACGAGTCTACCTCAAAATGCAAATGTCCACTAGAGCATCCATTTATGGAGGGGGGAGATTATTGTTACTAATGTCTTCTTTCCTTGGCCCCTCAGTTCAGATTATGGGGGGGGGGTGTTGAATTTGTAATCTGATTCATGACCAAGGACAACATTGTATGATGTGTTGGATAGACCTAAGGGCACTCATTATACAATGTATTGATTTATTGTATTATTTTATTATGTAAGCCCTATGGGCCATGGTTAACCTTGTTATGGCTAAACCCTCTTTTTAAATTGTAATTAACCTTAACCCCTCTTGTTCTGTCGGCTTAGGTTAAACTTTCTTATGTAATTGGGGTTTTAGTATTGGTATAAATACCCCCTCCCACTCTTTTTTTTTTTTCAACGAGTTCTCCTACTCCCCATTTGATTATCAGAGTGTTGTGTAATTTTATCTACAAATATAGTGATTATTTATGTTGCCTATGGGTTCCCACCATATCTCTCTCTTTCATCCTTCTCTTCAAGCCAACTATTACCTATGGGATATACCTGTGAAGATGAGGATTTTTGATGCCTTGGTCAAGCCAACTATTACTTATGGGTCAGTGGTTTGGGGTCCTAGCCTTGGCCCGACTGAGTGGTCATGGGTTGAACGAGTCCAAACACTCTTTCTTTGACGATTCATTCATTGCAAGGGCATAGTCTTCCACTCTATTATTCTGGTAGAGTTTGGGGCTTCTCCTCTCCAACTTGAGATTACCTGATTATCGGTTATCTTCACAGGATCTGTACTTTCGGAGATACCCCTGAGGGTTGTAGGCAGTACCCTTACCTCGCCCTTCGCTCCTTGATGGAGCTCTCTCCGAGTTCTCGGGGAGGCCGGAGGAGCTGGTATTTTCAAGTTTTTGCTCTCCTGGCTAGCATTCAGATATGGATAGACAGGCTCCCGTCTTATTCTTTAGGGGTTCTCCCCCCCTCTCAGCTTAGTAAGGAGAAGATGCTCTATGAGATTTGGAAGGATGTTAGTCTCCAGTACACCAGATGCACATGGATCTCTCTTGTTGCCCCTCTTTCTCCTAAGCTGTCTTTCTACCATGAGCACTTCTTACAGATTCAGGAGGGCAGAATAGTTCCTCCACAATACCTTCAGCAACACACAATGCATAGTCTTCGGATCACTATTGGGCAACTCAGGGTGTGTTCTCACCAAATCCGGATTGAGTCAGATCACCATATTTCGACAGAGGAGCGGATTTGCTTGTTTTGCTCCTTGGGTGAAGTTGAAACCCTTCATCACTTTATTTTTTGTTGTCCCATTTATTATGAGATCCGAGGTAGGTTCCATTGCCTTTTCAAGGACAACTCTCGATCTGTTTCTACCTTCTTCAAATACCCGGACCAACGTTGTCTCGCACTCTTTCTTAGGGAGATAACTTAGCTTCGACGACATAAAAGTTCTCTAAATGGATCTCACCCTCCTCAACATCGACTCATCACTACATACTTCACCAACTCCGACGGACCAGGTGACTTCAATTGGAAACGCCCCACATCATCCATTTCGGACAGAAGCAGGGTCACTAGACAACGCACCAACAGTTTGTCAAGGTTCCGAACTAGCAATGGGCAGAGACATATCATGTATTTCTTCAGCTCCAGTACTTCGGCCTCGACTGTTAGGAGATATTAGTTTCTGGCGGGTTCTTGGAGCTTGCCCTCCCTGGGCTGCTCCCTCCTCCCTCCTCTCTCTTCGTTCTTCTTGGCGTGCAGTCCTCTCTGTTGGATTGCAGCCCTCCCCCCATCTGCTCTCCCTTTTCTTGTCTTTTCCCTTTCTCTTTGGCTCGTTTGTCGGGTTTTATCTTGTATTTATCTTAGTTCTTTTCTTTGTTGGGCTTTTTAGCCTGCTAGCTGGCAGTCATTATTGTCCTTCTTATAGTCCCTTGGGTCTTATTTCAGCCCACAATGGACATTAATAATAAATCATTTCATTTTTTTTCTTCGATTTCTGTATAAGATTTGAGTGGATGGATTGCTTCCATTTGTTACTGGAAAATGTTGTGAATTCCAACAATCTTGTCATCTATGTTTTGATGATTTCACTTTGCAATCTCTTGCCATGTTTCCGGTCCCATGGCATTTGATAGGTATTGATTTAGGATAAATTGTTATGTTTTTCTATTAGTCTTTGGGATTCATTATGCGATAGGATTTTTTTTGCTTGATGTTTCGAGACAACATTACGTGTCTTGTCATCAAGAGTGAGAAAATCCAGTAAGTTTGAAGCAAGACGATACATAGATTGTTATGTTCTTTTCATAGTTACTAGGTTCAGTCTGGTTCAGTCCTTTTTTTTTTTTTTTTTAATTTGCAATTTTTTTAATATATTCCAAAAATGAAAAAACATAAAGTATGGCTCATAAAATATAATTTATATGCTTATTAAGTATAAAATATGCATGATGTAGAAAATATGGAAGAATCTGAAATTTTTTATATTTTTTGGCATATATGTATTTTAATGAATATTTTGTATGGGTGTATATATTACTTATATATTAATTATCCAAACTTTTCTGAACCGAACCAATTTCCCTGAAAAAACTGAACCTCCAAGCTTTTTTGGTCTTTCGAACCTCCATACTGAATCATACTTAGTAACTATGGTTTTTAAAGTCTACATGTTTGTTAATATCAATTCGTATAAGCGTCATTTAGCTTATTTGTGTCTGGTTAGTTGTATCCATGATATGGATTAGCAGATTTATTTCCATCCATGTGCACTATGGTTCTCTATCTGGATGTTAGTTATTGTGTGTGAAATATTTAAAGGCTTTTTTGATCAATAAATGACAGCATGATTTCAGCTTCCACATCAATGATTCAGCTATGTTGTCATTGTCCACTTGTTGAACCCATTTCTTAATTCGGATTTAATAAAAATGTATTTTGGTTAAGGTTTCAAAATATCCATGGTGACACATATCTTGAGATACACAGCTTGCTTTCACTCTTTTGAAACTGGTGTCTCCTGGTTGAACTTTGTTGAAGTATTACCAATATGCTTTAGAACCTCCTTATTGTAGGCTCATATGGAAGTCCAAAAAGCATAACCCACACAAGAAGTCTTTTTGACATCACAGAAAAAATCTCACTTCCTGGCCTTAAATACAAGCCATCTCTTCCCCTGAACCATGTGCCACTACCCATTATTTTATTCCTGACTTCTGAACTAAAGTAGATGACAAGAATTTTTTTTTTTTCAAAAGCAAAGTCATCCTATAATGTGAACTCAATCCCCATGTCCATCAATCCACTGTTGAATCGCCAAATTAGTTGGCTGGCATCTGTTGAACTTACGTATGAAGCCTTTACTTTTAAGAACCATAATATTGATGCTCAATCATTCATCATTGATAATCACTTCTGGTGAAACATCTGCCACTTGGATAGGGATTACCATAGATTCATTTTTCCTTTTTCCCCCAACTAGGGCATCCTTACTTCCAGCTAAGACTTCCATAAATGACTTATCTTTCTTGCTACGTAGCTTTTTGTCATGAAACCTTTATCTATGGCAAAAAATTTGTACACCCAACAAACATTAATTGAATAAAATTATCAATGACAAAAAATGGTTCCCTGTGGACGCACAACTGGTCCCCATTATCTGACAAGGTACGCTTGGACTTGTGTAACTTGTCCCAATGGCCACACAAAATACTAATATTGAGTGTAAATGCTGTTTATTTTCTAGAATAATTACAACATTGTGTTCAATCAACATAACAGGAAAAAAGGTACGTAACATGTAATCTTATTTCTGTGACTTATTCTTCCCAGCGAATGTCATTAGCTCTCTTTTTGTCTATTTTGATTTGTCACCTTTGCCTTATGAATAGTAACAGGGTGACCTCGAGACCATGGATTATAGATTTCATTTGGATGGCATATTCCTTGAAGCACCAATATGGATTGCGTATTTCAGTTGGTCAACTGGTCTTAAAGTCAACTAAAGAGGAGTTCAAAGGTTGTAAGTTTTGAAAGACAATGAATTCACTGCCTTTTTTATTTGTATTCTACCATGTGATATCTTGTCCCAAAAGATAATCAAACTGTGCAGGATGAACATTTTTGCACAGATTTCAAGGTTTTACATGATGCATTTCTGGAGTTTGTCTGAATCCCATATGCTCTATCATTTGTTCTTCCCAAAATTCCATTTCTTGTGTATTTTGCTTTTCAAAGAAATTTGTGAGCAAAAAATTGATTAATCTTATGCAATGGGTTGTTTGTATCAGTGTGCAATAATAGAAGCAGCAAAAGGCTAGGGAATGATAACATTCACAAGTGCAAAGGCAAGAAAGCCTCCTGGACTATGGACGGTGCTCTTTGGCACTAATGATCAATTAAACATATAATATGGAAAATAGTAGATTGACCCAGGGTTGAGCAGCAACCCTATTGTTCCAATTTAACAAAGCATCTCTACCTAGTTGTATCATGGGAGGAGCATCTTCTCCTCTTGGAAAATGGTTTGACACATATCAGATCTCTTGCATGTAAGGTCCTTTTTTACTTTTATGTCTTTTTGGTTCTCTCAAGGCTGTCTCAGGGTATCACTTTCTATTATGGTTCTTTTCCCCATTGTTCAACTCAGTTATCATCAAAATCCTAAAAGCCATTTGGTTGTTGTTTATATCTTATTATAACATATCTTGTGGACTTGTTCCTTTTGCATGGACAAGTTACAGAGATTTTAGTCCTATCCAACTGTTATTCTGGTATTTTGCCTGTTGAATCTCAAGATTTCATTGCATGTAGGTTCTATTATGTTCTAATTTCTTGACCTAGTTTTTCAGTTTTCCTCATTTTGGAGACCATTCCCTTTGGTGAATGATAGTATTTGCTGGTTATGTACTGTCTAGTGAATCATGTCTTCATAAGCATGTTTGGTGAATTTTTGGCTTCTGCATTTATATGGAATGTGTATGAGACTCACTTTATGGAGAAATTTATAAATGACTAACTGACTGAAATGGCACTTGCTTTTTCAGACAAGTACACTTACTGCTGCACCATCCCCAAATGGCACTGTAGTGCAAAGCACAGCTCCAGTGCAGCAGTTATCAAGGCCTCCAGCACCTCCTGCTTCATCGGTTGGTACAAGTAGTTATATTGCAGCAAGACCTTCACCTATTATATCTTCAAGTGCACAGTTGCAGCCTCAAGTATCTGCTCCTCCAGCTCCATCAGGTTTATCTCTTCCAGCAGCGCCTCATTTGCAGTGGGTGAATGGTGGGGCAGGACCAGCACCTGTCCCTCCAGTTTCAGCATCAACCTCATCTCAATTCACATACTCAAGTGGGGCATACCCACCTGGACCTTCTAATGTTCCTTCTGTGTCAGGGACAGCAACATCTAGTGGGGCATACCCACCTGGACCTTCTAATGTTCCTTCTGTGTCAGTGACATCCACATCCGGTGCTTCATATTTTCCTCTTCCTTTTCATCTTCAGCAGCAGGCTGACCATCTTCAACAACAACCGCAGCCAGAACCGCAATACGGTCAGCAGCAGCCATATCTGATGCCACAATATCAGCCTCAAGTTCAAAAGTATCCATTAGCTCCACAGCCACAGCAGCCAGCCCCAATTCAACCACCTCAGTACCCTTATTCCTCTTTATATCAGGCACCTGCAGGTGTGGGTGGAATTTACTCTCTTCCTCAGCAACAACAGGTACATTTGTTGTTTTTATATTTTCAAGAATTACAAGATATGCTTCATTTCTTTTGCACTTATGATTCAGATTCTCCTACAGATAATTGGCCTGCATTTTCAGAATAGACACAATTCTAACTAGTCAGTTTTTGCTTGTCTAAGCACATTTTGCTTAGATTTTGGTGTGTGAAGTGGAAATTCTTTTAAGCAATTTTTTGGCATATTGAATAGAATAAATTCAAATGGCAAGTATGCTTTAAAATTTGTCTTCAAATGATTGTACTTTTGGGCTACTGTCTTCATATGCTTTTACTGCATATTTTGAAAGACTAATTCCTCATCATATGTTTGTAAAGTGTTTTGTTGCTTAAATTTTCAATATTTTATTGTTTGAACAGGCTCAACAATTATTCCAGAAGGATGCTCAAACAATCACACCTGAAGCCCTTGAGAGTGTAAAGGCTGCCCTTGCAAGTAGTGAAAATGAGCATAAGGCAGAAACTAAAAAGAAAGCTATTCCACGAAAAGCTGCGGGACAAACATGGGAAGATCCAACACTTGCAGAATGGCCAGAAAGTATAAACTTTGCCCTATCATATTTTGGAGTTGAATTAAATTATGTTCAGTTTCTTACTGTTTGATATTGTAGCTTTATAGCTATAGCATGAATGACTTATGTGACATGGTTAGTTATGGTGAGATGGTTGGTGATTAGATTGCTATTATTTTCATGAAGTATTTGCTGATAAAAACACTAACTTTGATACTTGTTATAGTTGACATTTGCACAATTTCAATAGTCATGGTATATTTCTTTGTGTAAGCCATTGTCTGATGGATGTGTGTAGGTGAACTAGTTTATAGGGGATTCTACTACCACAGATCCTTGTAGTTGCATGCTCTAAGAATGATGTTACAACCCTCTTGTAAGAAGAACTAAAGTAAAGCCAGTCTAATATGATCCAAATGAAGGCCCTCTCAATACTACCATTAACTTTATCTAAGTATATTTTCAATAAAATGAACTTTTCAACCCGGTTCATGAGTCTGTTTGAGGCCCTCCTATGCTATGATATAATTATCAAGATTAAAATTGCCTTAACCTTTTGGAATGAGTTTCACTAGACCTACATAACAATTTTTTCCATTCTCTTGTTTGTCAAGAGTTTCTAGCACATTTTTAATTAATCGGATTTGATCCTTTTTTTTTTTTGGGTTGATGTGTAAATTGGGGGCTGAGATAGCACTTTCCCATACTACCCCATAATCGTATTGTCATGGGCTGCCTTAGTGTGGGCTATCATATCACTGTGGGGAGATTTGAACCCAATCGTGCTCTTACAAATGCATACCATTCCATATTGCCATGAACTTTTTTTTTTATTATTGAAATTGCTGCTAAATTCATATTAGCCAAAATCTTAAGGGAACAAATACAATATAAAGGTAGACCGTGGTCTGGGTGCCTACATCTAGGCCTGAATACTTAACATCGGAACCACGATAGGCTTCCCTCTAGTAGGGACAAAGCAAATACAGGCGCATTCACAGGGCCACGCAGGGCGCCCATCACCAGAAATAAGCACATTGGAGACCGCACACAGATCCCCACTACTGTATTACAACATGCGGCCATGAAGGACCAACACAGAGGAGAACTGAGAAAAAATATGACATTCAGGGCACCCGACTACAAGCATTGGAAGTGAACAGCCACACAAATGATCCCCTGGTGACCCATGTTAATTACTGAGATATCCCAGTGGCTGTTATGGGGATGAAAAGGCAAGTCATCACCAAGACTCTAAAAAGATGTGCTGACATAAAACTGAATGACTAGAGACTGTTGGGTTGCTCCCTCTAATGGGTGGCCTGCACACTATCTGCTGAGAAGAGACTACTGCACTACCAAAACAAAAACTGCAAGGGAGCAGCCATGTTGGGAAAGATCTGCTAAGGAGACGAGTCTAAGTGAGCCTGTTCCACCTCATGCTACGATGGGAGCCTAATATGAGGACTGGAATGAGTGTTGTTGGCTTCTAATTCCACTTGACCCAAATGCTTCATCAAGTGTGCCTGATTATGCATCACGAGTTATGTTGCTCAGTTAATTCACCTACCATATTCTGTAATCTGTAAATACCATCCGATCTATGAGCTGAGGTCTCACAAATACGGCTCTTTAGAGCAATGATTTCTTCTTGTAGTGCTTTCTCCTTACGGGTGCAACTTGTTGACTCAGTATGCAACTGGCATTTTACAATAGCAAAGATGTTAGCTACTGAGAGATTAGAGATGTCTTCTTGATCATTTTTAAAATAGATTTGCATCGAGTCTTCCATATATGAAAGATGACAGCTGCCTTGGTAATGGAGAGAATAAATTTTTGATTGGGCATCAGATTGATCCCTAATAAGGCTTGATCCTTTGTTATAAGCAGTGGTAAGGGATAAAGCAACTGATGTGCTTCACACCAAATACGGTGGGCACAAGCACAGTTCCAAAACAAATGTTGTACTATCTCTTCCAAACCACAAAAAGGGCAATCACCTTGCCCTTGGCCCATCCGTTTCAGCCTACTTCGAGTAGGTAGACCTTGAAGGACTACATTCCAAAGAAGAATCTGGAACTTTCCTTGAATTGGGGCAAAGTTGATAAGCTTGAAGGTTCTTGCCCAAGTGGCCCAACTGAGCTCTAAGTTCCATTTTTTATTGAGCATATCTGCAAACTGTTGACAGTTCATGGGAAGCAGGGCTTGGTACCAAAACTTAAGGACTCCATCCCTTACCAAGCTGTAAGAAGATTATTTAAAATGTATCGACCTTTAAGGAATCTTGTTTGTTCTGGATGACCAATTTTTGTAGCCACTGGGAGGAGTCTTTTGGCGAGAGCCTTGGCCAAAATTTTATAAAAGGAATTGAGTAAAGTAATGGGACGCCAATCAACAAGCAGATCTGGATTATGTTTTTTGGGAATGAGCCTGATCAATCCTTGATTAGTGGCCTTCCCAAGGCCTCCAATAGTAATAACCTCCTCACGCATCTGCAGAAAATCAGCTCCTATAGTCTCCCAAGTACAATCATAATTGACAATTCCAAGTACAATCATAATTGACAATTCCAAGTACAAGTTTGAGTATAGAACCCTTCATAACATATATTTGATGAAGAAAATTCAAGGTAACATCCAAATTGCAATTGACAATTCCAAGTGCAAATTTGAGTGCAGAACCCTTTTGAGGGAGCGACTTCCCAATAGGTCATGACTCCAATAGACAACTCTCTCTCTCTCTCTTGCTCAATAGTTGTCCTTTATAAAATATAACAATGCTGACGAACTATCATGTAGGCCAACCTTGGATGCTTGGGCATAGGAACTCATCCTTGTATGTAGCATTTTCCAGTGATAGGTACTTCCATTTCTTTAGGTACTTCATGGTGGTTGGTTTCTTTGTTGCTGAATGGTTTTGGCCACGATCTCCTGTGCTTCTGGAATATTTTTGCTCTTTTTGTCAAGTTCCAAAGTCTTGGAGACAAAACTGCTTGTCAATGAACCAAATGATAATTTCCTATATTTCCAGTGACTATTCAACTATGATGTAGTGGATGGTGGTGGACAGATATAAAGACCTTGAAATAGGGTCGGTTTTGGTTGATATATAGTAAGATTTGATCTACACCACTTTGTGAAGGTTATCCAATTGACCCATTGTGCTTGCTTGTCAGATGTGAAATGTCAAAGTTTGAGGTAGCCAAAATTGGAGTAGAAGCCAGTGTCTTTTAATTGATAGAATGCTTAGTGGCAGCTTCTGTCCATCGAAATGAATTTTCCTTCTGTAGAGCTATAAAAAAAGGCTGCAATATTTGTATAATTTCAGTAAGACCTGAAGTTTTCATTCATGATCCATTTCTTGACTGTTTAGATCTTCTTTGGATCCACATTTGCTTTTTTTTCAACGAGTTTACACAGGTTTTTATGAAGGGTCTTGGTCCCCTCATACTGAGTGGGGTTTGTACCTTGGACCTCCCACAGAGATGCCAAAGCCCTTACCACTGCAGTAAGACATTTGCTTCTTATTATATGTTCCAAATATTCAGTATCATGTGCCCAGAAACGTTTTGGACTTTTTGCCAAAGAGTTGATTGTCTTTCCAAATTCGTAAAAACCTGATGTACATTCTTTAGGTGACTTCCCTAACTCTGGTTGTAAATAAGAATGGCAGAAAAAAAGTCTTGCACCAGTTTTGTTGAGAAACAATCAAAAGACTGAATTCACAAGGCATTGAAAAGTAAAAGGTGCAAATTTAGGGATATTTTGGTCCTTTATTCTAATTTGGTGATATCCAAATTTAAGATTTAGTTTTGTGAAGAAAACAACCTGATGCAATTCATCTAATACCCAATCAATTACAGCAATGGGAAACTCATCTTTGAGGGTGGTTCTATTTAGCTGTCAATAATATATGCACAAGCTCCATGAGTTACCCTTCTGTCTGACCATACCCACAGGAGAGTAGTAGGAGTTTGTACTTGGGAGAATGAAGCCAACACTCAACATTTCCTTATCAACAGCTTCATTTCAATCTTCAATTCATAAAGTTAGTGATATGACCAAATATAAGGACTGCTGCCTAGTACTAACTCAACAGCATGCGCATGCTTTCATGTTGGTGGGAGTCGCTTTGGATTTTGAAAGGCTTGTTGATGCTTATTGATTATTTTATCCAACTCAAGTTGGATGGTTGTTTCCTGTTTTTAAAGTATAATGAAAATAATTGTGCTACTATTCCCTGAGCATATTTCTTTAGAAGCTTATCCATTTGGTGTGAAGTAATAATTTGATTGGGTGGTGCTTGGAGATGTGATAGTTGATGCATTTTGGTATTGCCATAAAATCACATGAACATATGCTGAAAGATCATGAAGGAGGTTTTTAATTCTCTCAACCATTGCACACCTAAAACCATGTCAGTGCCATGTATCGGAATTATATTTCTTATGTGATTCCGATTGACAATCACCAATAGATAGATGAACTTTGTGGCATTGTTCTTCACATTGGAGGCAACCCTTCAAATAAATATAATTGTCCATTGGACAACGCCATAAATATAACGAATACAATATAATGACCCAGAAATATGAGATGGAATAGGCAAGGCAATTAACATTGGAGGCTACCCTTCTAATGAATATAATTATTCGCTTGTTGAATCAATGGAATTTACTGTGCATTGCTTATTGATATATCCATCAATCTTGAGTGTTAGAAGAGAGTTGATCCCTTGTAATGCATTTAAGGAAAGGTGGTCATTTCCTCATCCTTGATTAAATCTGGTTCCTCCATGCTGCCTTGAGCTGTCTATTCCACCTCTCGATCTTCTCCTGTCACTGATTCTGAATTGTGATTGGGCGCTTTTTGGCATGCTTGTGAGTTGGGGACCATTTGCTGTCACAATGAAGACACAACTCCTTTTCTCTTCTTTCCTCTTGCTGTTGAGGGGAAAGCTTATGGAATACCTGTTGGGCAAGTTGGCCAATAGGTGCTCTGCACCCCGATTGCTGTTCTTGAAGTACCTTCCTTGTGGCATAATTTTGCTTCTTCCGGTCTAGTATTATTTTCAAGGCATCTTTGACTGAAGGTTGTTGAACAGTTGACCACCAAATGTAATTTTTTTTTCCAATCAACTCGTACATTTGCAATCTTTTTTTCTTGGTGTAAATCTTGAATCCTTGTAGACAATTACATATGCTGGGAATTGTATTGACCTACTAAATCTCTTTGTTTTAGCCTCATCGGTTCCCATGAAAATTGCTGCTGTATAGATCCTCATATTTTTGTCATTTCTTAACAAAACGCACTTTAAGAAGGGAAGTTTTCATGAGGGTTTTGACTACATAACCATACATACCAGTTATGAGTTATAGAGTTCTGTTTCTAGAAAGGAGGAAGCCATATCCACCCATGACTCTATCCTGACATCTTGCAATCTGAAATATCTTTGCATCTGAATCGCCTACACCGATTCCACCAAACCATTGGGGTTTTACATTTGGCATGCTGCCTTCTCCATCGTGGATGTTGTGATTGGAAGAATGTTTTCTACTAGAACTTTTGTCCTGCATTCTTTGATGCATGTGTCCTATTGTTTTAAGGTTTTGCATTTGAATGTGGAGCACAGATACTTTGTCAAGATTCTTAATGATCGTGGCCTTCAATGATTCGAGATCCTCTTGTGTGCCATTGCTGCTAGTGTTTGAAGGAGGCTATTTGACATTCTATGAGGCACTGGTTGTTTTTCTCTGATTCCATATTTTGGGATGCTTTAGAGATTCCTTGAAATTTTCTGCTGCTGCTTCAAATTTCTCACTTGATTCATCCTTGGCTTTAGCAGATCTGGTAAAGGGAATATTCCTTGCAAGGATTGCACTAATTTCTTCTGTGCTCTCAACAATTAGAGTTTCATGAAAAGTAGGGTTTCTAGTAGATATCCTTGCCAATCAAAATCTGATCATAAAGGAACATGTGGACAGATAGATCTAGAAATTTATTTGACAGTGAAAAAGACACAAATTTGATTTGCTTGCCCAGATTCAAAGAGAGAGATTTTTCCTTTTTCAAATGGCCCAAGAGTTACTGAAATCTGATGCTTCTTCAAAATAAGGCTTTGATGTTTCTCAGTTTTTTTTTTGTTAGCAATTACTTTTGGGCCTGCAAAACTTTTCCCACTTGCTTGAATCATCACTACGACACTACTTGTAAGAGAACTGATACAAAAGTAAGCTAAGCACCAATTTACATCTAGATCTTCATAGTATGTTATAAAAACTCATACATCCAATCACATAATTCTAGATCATGCAGCAATAACTGTTCAGCCATTGACATGTGCACAATTTATAGTTGATAAAGAAAACGAAAATTCAGTATAATACCCAAATAGCAAATGACAATTCCAAGCACAGATTGAGTGTAGAATATTTTTGAGGGAGTGGCCTCCCAATAACCAATCTGGTTACATATTATTCCAGTAAGAAACCTACTCTCTGTTTATAGGCACATATAGGTGTGGCTTAATATTAACCTTAAATAATTGGTCCCTAATAACCAAATGACAACTCTAACTAGGATGCTGGTCAGGAGTCAGCAGTGCCTGAACCCTGATGGCCAATGATGGCTCATGCTTAGGGGTGTAATGAGAGAAATGGAACTTTCCTTTTCTGAAAACGGTTTTGATTTTTTTGAACTTTTACTGTTCATCTTCTATAAGGGCTCTGAGGTCGGCCAATGAAATAGGATTTTATTTTTTTCTATTTGCATATAGGATGGAACTTTTAGGGTGTATTATCATCTGTAGACCAGTCATGTGCACTGTTATTTTAACTCCTAGCTAATCTTCATATTTTTTGGGATGTTTTAGTAACTCTTCCCTTTCCTCCGCTTCTCTGTGTTAAAGCTGTTCTGTCTTGCGGAATCTGTCTTGATTGAGAGCGGTTCTGCCTAACTCATCCTCTATTTGCCAAACTTGCATCCTTTAAGTTTGCAAGCCCTGTCAGTTTGATCAAGTCATACTAAATTGCTGGGGCCCAAATCAATGTTTTCTATACTTGTAATTCATTTCTTGAGACTTTATTATCATGTAGATTAATATTCTATTCGTTCTCATGCAAAAGAGACTCATTTTCTTGGGTTTTCTACTGCATCTGAAGCTGCAGTATACAATCTAGCTGAACATGTTCTAATTGTCATTAGGAAGAAATTATGCTGATATGTAAGAATTGTTATGAAAGCCTCACGAGGTATGAAAATTTAAGATCAATATAAGTGCAACGTGTGAGAATGATTTATCAATGGTTGCTTGAAGCATACGTGTATGTAATTGTAAAGCATCCACATAGCTTGAAGCTCCAGACTAGGTTGTCTATTTCATAGTTTGAAATCTCGTCAATTTTTTGTGAGAAATTTGGCGAGGTGAGTTTTCTTTTTAAATTTCTCAGTGCCAAGAAATTAACTAGTTCTTGGCTATTTTCTTGCCAAAAAATGGAGCTGATTTCTTGGGAAAAACTTGGCAAAACTAGCCCATGTAGACCAGAATAGGATTTTTTTTTAATGGGATTGAAACGGGTCCCACCTGTATTACATTATCACCACATAGTGGTATTAAAACAGAGCTTGGATATTATCCATATATCGTTTGGCAAGATTCGAACCTGGGTTTCCTCCTTGAAATTTTTAGTAAATAAGCTTTGAATTTTTCTATTTGTAATATTAATTGATTATTTTCAAGAAAGCTACAACTACATAAACAATGGATTGAGGTTTGAATCAATGAAAACGCTACTATTCTTAAATTTAGTCAAAGTCTTCTATGGTTTTTGTTGAGCATGGTGATCAAGGTAGTACTTAAGAATACGTAGTAAATGACATTAATTTTTAAATCGTTTTAATTAAAAAAATTTGGAATAATTCAAGACATAAATAATAAAGGTTATCAAATTATTTGAAGTTCTTTGGATTTGGTAAGTATTATATATATATTTTAATAATCAGTAAGTTTTATATTATTGGGTTGCAAGGTTGGAGTGTCTTATCATGGGCAACCCAACCTCTCTACTATCATTCATTCATGAGCCATGGTATGTTGTTTATTCGTTGTATTTTACTATTTTGTTGGTTTTTGATGAGCATTCATGATCATGAATTGTATTTGAACTCTTTTTTATGGAAGTCTAATCGAAAATCAACTTCCTAGCTCTCTAAATTCTGTTTTAAATATATCTTTTGTTGAATTAAATTATTTTGTGCGATGGCATTTTTGCCAAGTTTTCCTGAGTTGCCAAGAAACTCCCCAAAATTGGAGTACTGAATTTCTACCTACAGGTTGCTATTCTCATTTCTTATTTTGCTTCTTATTGAATCAGGAAGAATTTGTAACAGCTCTTTTCAATGAGTCCCATTGGCCTACTTTTGTCACCTGTGGACATTAATAGAATTATCTTATCTGTTACCTTCTACCATCGAAATCTTTTCTTTGGAGAGAAAGTATCTTATTTAATTATTGGTGTGACTTTAAGACAGATTGCCTTTGTATATATAAGAGTGGCAGGGAAGATCTCCCTTCTTTAAAAGGGATTGTCTTTAAAGTTTAAATTGTATATTCTTTTTTTTTGAGATACATTAAAACTTTGGGTGCTTTCCCATTTGTGTACTTTTTGTTTTACTGATCTTGGTTTTTATTTCTACTGATACCAATGCTTACTTTGTGCTCTTGTTCTGCAGATGATTTTCGCTTATTTTGTGGAGATCTTGGCAATGAAGTGAATGATGAGGTTCTTACCAAAGCATTTTCAAGATATGCAACTTTTAACATGGCTCGAGTAAGACTAGTTCTCCTCGTCCCGTATTGATATTTTCAAACTTACAAGTAGATGATGGCAGTTTATTGTGTTTTCTCGTGTTCTGCATGACGTTTTTTATGGTTGGCTTTTTTATTTGTCATCATTGATTTTTGTCAGATTAAGAGTTAGACAAAGAAGGCAGTCAATCTTATTTGTTGACGGTTGCTTTTGTGTGAAGGAGAATAGACATGATATTATATTTTGCTAGTTAATCAGCTTAGGACATAGTTGCATTATACTGTCGGCAACTATGTGGTCCTATTGTATATGCACCCAAATTCTAGTTTCAACAAAGTTGGAAGGAAGGGCCAATGGATCTTGGCCAATCTCTAGACTTAGACCAGCTCCCCACTATCCCCTTGAAATACTCCTACGCTAATGTACACTAATTTCATAGAAAACCAAGAGGGCGGTGCCATTGATGGAATGCATAAGGACTTGTCAATTTCTCAACAATCTCATGAGATCAAAGCACAATGTGGGTTTCACAAAGTGTAGCTTTGAATTCTCATGGCCAAAAGATGAATACAATGGAGTCCATGGCTCGTATTTATAGGTGTTTACCCCTGAGTTACCTAGTGTGAGAAACAATTACTCCTAGTAAAAGTAAATATTTGGGGGCATCTCTTAAAAAACGATGCATGTCCAAATGTTACATGTCTCTAAATGTGCCTCTAGTAGGCTTATAAAATAAATTAGTGTGCCACTACATGTTGAAATGTCCCCCTCAAGAGATTCTTCTTAGGATTCGTGCCTTCATTTTTACCCTTCCATTGGCTGGCAAGTGATGTGAATCACTCGACTTTGCTAGCAAATCGCTAGCTGACCTTGACCGGTTCGCTCCTCACAGCTAATCGGGTCCTTTTGGAAGCTAATTGGTCCTGAACTAGTTGATACTTGAGTTGGACTTAGACAAATTTTGGAGGGTTTTGTAAGGCATTGGCTGCTTTGTACCCTTACAAAATTGCGAATTCCTAGGTAGTGTCAAGGCACCACAGGTCCAAGGGAATATAATATATTATTTTACTATTTTGTGCCTTTTTTATACATATGAAAGGGAGGGGACTGTATATAATGGACTTAACGGCCCCGCATGTAATTCCTTAGATACTGTTTATAAGCTTATAAACATGGTATCATTTATGACATTACCATGTCTTTGGTTAATGTTTTTTTGTAATAATTATGCCGAGGTATCTACAATAAGAGCCGTAGAGGGGGAGATGGGTTTGGTATCAGAGCCCTAGGTCATAGTGCTAGAAGCTTCCATGGAGGGAACTTAGGATAAGCCTTGACTTGATGAGCTACTTTGGGGAGACTTACTCTACTAGAGACCTTAACATGATCTAAGATAAGACAGGTATTGCACGCCGACTGGACCAGTCGAATCAAGGAGTAAAAATCCTAGAGAGTATAGTTTCTTATTGGGGATGGTACCTTGCAGTGAGGCAAGTGTGACCATGATCATTATTAGATGAGTGAAAATGGTCTAAGTTAGTTCATGGGGAAATGAAATTAACTAATTTGAAGTACAATTTGGGAGAAATTGTAACTTATCCAGCTTCTTTTTGTGGATAGAAGATGGCACTTGTTTTGAGAGGAGGATAATCCAAGAAGCCAGGGACAACTACGTAAGAGGAAGCGGTAGTACGTTCCCAAAAGAAGTTTGGAAGAACAATGGAATCCAATAAGAGAACTAGGAGAACAATGGATTCCAGTAAGAAGTTTGGAAGGACGATGGACTCCAGCAAGAAAATTGGAAGAACAGTGGGTTCTAGTGAAAGGGTGGAGGATCTATCTTCCATAGTAAAGTTCCTTCAAGAATAGATGGAACAACAACAAAAAATGTTAGAGACCTTGGTTAATAAGGAAACAGGTTACGCGAAGAGAATCCTGTTAGAGGAGCCCATGAAGGCAAAGCTTGAATCGAGGCTACGCTTGCCAAAGACCTTAAGAATTTGAAGGTATCTAAATTTAATGGAAGAGAAGGGGGTGATGCAATAGAGTAATGGTTGAATGAGTTGGAAACTTTCTTCTCCATGAAGAATTACTCACCCGAAACCCAAACCGTTTAGGCTACCCTTCATCTTCTGTATGCAGCCTTAGAATGGTGGAACACATTCATAGTAGGCAAAAGAATCCAAGCAGTAGACCTTAAATGGTATAGTTTTGTTGGAGCATTTAAAAAGAGATTCCTATTAAATCAGTTTCATGTGGAAAAGTTTGAGGAATTCTCTATGCTCCAACAGGGTACAATGTCTGTGGAGGTATACTATCAAAGATCCGTTAAGCTCCTAAAAGATATGCCCGAGTACGAGACCAATGAACAGTGGAAGGTGCATAAGTTCATCTTGGGGGTAGATCCTAATATTTGAACAGTGATTAATTTTCTCAAACCTAAAACCCTTCGAAAAGCATATGATTTGGCTAGACAAGAAGAGACCAGTCTACAAACCAAGAAGACCACCTTCAACTGTGCAGGGTTGACAGAGGTAGAAAGTCAGGAACTCAAGAAGAGAAAGAGGGTTTATGAAATGGGATAAGAAGAAAAGCAAAGGGAACCCAAATTTCGGGAATAAGAACAAAATGGGAATTATAGGAAGAAATTCCAAAAAAAAGACAAGTCAAACCCCCAACCTCAGAAGCAGAATGAATCAACTCAAAAAGAGGGAACAAGGGAAAAAAGATAGGAAATATCTCAAGCACCTAGGATAGGTTGCTTTATTTGTGGGGGTCTTCATTAATCCAATAAGTGCCCGCAATGACCAGAGTCGAGCAACATAGCAGAGGAGTAGCCGCATCAAATCTATATGCAACCATAGGGAGTCAGAACCTGGATGGACAAGCAACTCGTATGTTATCGAATGGTAATTTGTTTAATAAGAATGTTAAAGTTTTAATAAATAGTGGAGCTACGAATAGTTTTATTTCCACTAGTATTATTGAGGATATGCTGGGAAGACCTCGATTTTTGGCACAAGGGTGGAAAGTTGAGTATGGGTCTGGACATACCTACTTAGTGGATCGATGTTTGCCTACGGCCAATATTACCTTACCCAATGGATCCACTATATGGCACTTATATGTAACACCACTACATGCATTGATATTATCCTAGAGATGGATTGGTTAAAGGCTCATGGATCCTTAATCAACTTCCTCAACTTCCAAAAGAGGTGGATAGAGTACACTGATAAGGATAAGAAGAGAGTAAGGGTTCAAAGTAGGCAAGGGTCTTTTCGACCACATCTGTTGTCAGCTATGCAACTAAAGAAAGCTATTAAAAGAGGTGGTATGCTGTATGTAGTCAAGATAAATGGCAAGACAAGCAAAAAAGGGGATGAGGAAATATTTAAGAAACATCCAATTTTGCATGAATTTAGGGATGTATTTCCAAAGGATCTCCCAATCCTACCACGTCAACATGAATTTGATTTCACCATTGAACTAATGCTTGGAGATGAGCCCATTGCAAGGACACCTTACAAAATGACCCCTATTGAGTTGCAAGAGTTAAAGGTGCAACTTCAAGATTTGTTGGAAAAGGGTTTGATCAAACCTAGTGTGTCACCCTAGGGTTCTCCAATACTATTTGTGAAAAAGAAGGATGGTTCCTTGAGGTTGTGCATTCATTATAAGATGCTGAATGAGGTGACCATCAAGAATATGTATCCTTTGCCAAGGATCGATGATATCTTTGATCAATTAAAGGATGCCACTATATTTTCCAAGATTGATTTAAGATCAGGATATCATCAATTGAGGATTCGCGAGGACACTGACAAAACCGCCTTTAAGACTAGGTATGGACACTATGAGTTCATAGTGTTGCCATTTGGGTTGACAAATGCTCTAGCAACTTTTATGAATCTGATGAAAGTGTGTTCAGGAAATATCTGGATCGGTTTGTTTTGATATTTCTAGATGATATCTTGATATATATCCGCACCAAAGAGGAACATGACCAACATTTAAGGTTAGTGTTAGAGGTGTTGAGGAAAAACCAACTATATGGAAAGTTGTCTAAGTGTGAGTTTTATGCCTCACAAGTTCAGTATTTAGGGCATATCATATCTGCAGAAGGGATTGCTGTAGATCCTAAGAAAATTGAGGCTATTTTGAGTTGGCCTGCACCCACAAATGTGTCAGAAGTCAAAAGCTTCATGGGGATTACTTGCTACTATAGGTGTTTTGTAAAGGATTATTCAAAAATAGCCTACTCTATCACCAACCTTCAAAGAAAAGGAAAGGAATTTAAATTGACATATAAGTGTGAGGCTATCTTCGGCACGTTCAAAAATAAGTTGACTACAACACCAATTCTCAGGATACTAGATCCTCTTGGTTACTGGATTTTCTTGAGGTGATCATATCAGACAAAGATTCTAGGTTTACATCAAAATTCTGGCAGTCTCTTCATCGTGCAGTGGGCACTCAGTTGAATATCAGTTCTACAAACCATCCAGAAACAGATGGGCAAACGGGGAGGGTCAACCTAGTTCTCGGAGACATGCTTTGTATGTACTGCATGGATAAAAAGTCTAAGTGGGAAGACTTTTTGAATCTTGATTTTGCATATAATAATGGATACCATGCATCCTTGGGGATGAATTTGTTTGAGGCCTTGTATGGTAGGAGATGCAAAACACCTCTATCATGGGACAATCCAAAGGATCGGGTGGTGATTGGACCGAACACTGTTAGAGAGATGGAGCAGCTTAGAGCGATTCGGGTAAGGCTCAAGGAAGCAACCGATCGTCAGAAGAGCTATGCTGATCTAAAGAGATCACCAAGATAATTCTCTTTGGGAGATAGAGTTTTCTTGAGGGTTAGACCCATAAAAAGTGCCATCAAGTCAACTATGTTGGATCCATGATACTTTCCACATGTCCTTGCTTAGGAAATATGTTGTTGATCCTTCTCACATTTGGAATGTTTCAAAATTGCAGATGGTAGATCCCTTAGCCATTGAGGTGCGATTGGTAAAGATTTTAGGGTTTCGTTCCAAGATGTGAAACAAACCCTAGATCAATGTAAGGTCGAGTGGGACCAATATTCTGAAAATTGTGCAACTTGGGAAGATGCGGAGGAAATGAAAAAGCAATTCCCATATTTATTTGAATGAAATATATATATGCTTACTTGGTTGGTTTGGTGGGTTGTTAAGTTGCCCTCATAGACAACAACAGACCTCACAGGATCCTTCAAGCTCTAATAGGCGAAACAAACCCGGAGAAATTTAACACTCTACAACAAGCGGTCGTCGATCTGCACTTCCAAGGCAAAAACTCTATGCTTTGCCAATTTTAGGATACTCCACCCCTAATTACAACACTAAAAAAACCAACGCCCCACAACTCTTGACTCTCACAGGCGCTTTAGGCCAACTAGCACTGCAACTAAGGGATAAAAGACAATAGAATGGCTCGCAGGCCAAATCAAGACACATCCACATCCTCCAAATCGGGTCAACAAGGCTGGAACGATGTCCAACAACGCTTGGAACCACACAGGCCGACTCCTAAGTCGGAGCTTCACCACAACTACCAAGGCAGGAACTATCCAAACTATCCTGCAAGGCTATGCAAAGGTTCGAACAACAAGATTGGCTACACTAGCCTACTTAGACGAAGCTTAGCTACAAGACCAACACGCCAACCCAATCCTCAACAAGCTCTAAAGGACAAACAACTTGGGCAACAAGGCTAAGCTTCTCAAGACAAAAAGAACCAAAGGACTCAAAGCAAACCAGAATACACAAACAAAAGAGTTTAAGCTCGAAAACATTTAGGTTAATTAAATCTAATGGAAGCATCAACAAGAATACATTTAATAAAGCATACACTAATTGCACGTATCACAAGAGGTAAATATCTCTGCCTGAATTATCCAGACGATTCTTCTCCTTCGATGCTATGCTTCTTGCCCTTTGCTTTCACACTCCAGTCTTCTCTTCAACTCACCAACCAAAACCAGGCAATATCTTACCCATATATTACCGAATAACCCACGTAAGACCAAAGAAGAAGTCATTCCTTCTTCATGCAAAAGTAATGCCCCCTTGCGACGTTACAAGAAGGTTTCTTATGCCGCCACTTTTCAGTGTTACTAAAGCAATTGCCACTCCTTTCATTTTAAAATTATTATAGATTAATTAAATCTCACTATCTTTTAAAAAGATAACTAATTTAAATTAGAGCAAGCCTATTAATACTTATTATGCAAAACATTAGAAAAGCTATCCATTTGACCATCAATAAGCATCCAAAAAGCAATTCATCAATAAGCACAAGTTTTGTCCTTAAGTAGGTGCTAAATCCAAAAAGAAAATAGTAGTCATAAAACTTGATATGGCTAATGCTTTTGTTAGAGTAGACACTAGTTGCGTAAAACAAGTCCTCTTCAAATTTGGCTTCCCAATCCAAATGATAAACTGGATAGGGCATGTATAGAAGGATCTTGGATATCCCCCATCATTAATGGTGACCCTGTAGACTTTTTTAAAGCCACTAGAGGATTAAGGCAAGGATGCCCACTATCCCCGTACTTATACAACCTTCTAGCTGAAAGCTTAGGAAGAACTCTAACCAACATGAGAAAAGGAAAATAAATAATAGGAATCAAAGTAGCCATGGGATTTAGGTCAATTGCGCATGATTGATTTGCAAATGATACTATATTACTAGGACTAGCATCAAAATAAAATGTGAGGATTCTCAAGGAAACACTAGAATGGTTTACTTCAACCACTGGAGTAGAGATAAATACTCAGAAAAGCAGATTTTATACAATAAATTCAGGGGTAGAAGACAAGATTCTCAAAAATTCTGGGGTTCAATACAGGCAATGATCATTCATTAAAATATCTGGGGTTCAATTAAGGCAATGATAGAGCCTTGAATCTTGAAAACGGAATGAAAACGACAATAGCCAATGGAGGAAGTGTGAATCATGATTGTGACGACAACTGTGATAGTTATCGTGATGACTTGAGCACAAAAATTGAGGCCATGCGAAAGGACATAGAGCATATAATTTAATGACATGAAGGCGGAGAAGAAGAAAGAGAAAAAGGACATATGGTGTTTCGATTGCAAATCAGGACACACCAATGTCAATTGTCCGAAGAAAGCATTTTGCAATATTTGTAAGTTGTGGGACATGCTACTGTAGACTATCCATTTAAATTTAGACACCAAACAATGACGATGCAAAAGGAGGTCAAGGATGACAAACCAAGCACTTCAAAGAGTGGAGAAGGAGCAACACGTGGTAGATACAGGAACAAGAGGGTCGATTGCAATACGATTTAGATAGAAGGCCAGTCATATAGTGTTAAAGATGTCAAGAGTGGGACAATTCACACACAATTGTCGGAATGTTCCAATAGGAGACAATGGGAACAACATTGCAATAATTGGAGGCAAATTGCTTAAAGAAAGCGAGTATGAGCAACTCGCAAAATGTCAAATTCATTGACATTGAGGAGCCTCTATAAGACCAACAAGAAAAGGAGAAACATGTGTTAGTTGTAACTCGGGCACAAGCTAAAAAGATGGAGCAGTACATGATTCTTACCCAAGAGGAGGAGAGATGGTAGGAAGCACGTGTCCAAATTGAAGAAGAAACAAACAAGACCAATCAAGAGAGGTTGTTAAAGGTAAAAAAGTTGAAGGAACCCATCATGATCAAAGAAGATGACACGTCAACACAACACTTGGCCACACAAGTAATGAAAACAAGTATTGAGATCAAGGTATCCAATCTACTATGCACAATGTCAAAGATTTATGTGACGATACGAGAGATGGTGTGGTCCAAAGGAGTAGAGAAGCTGCGATGCCAACTGGAAGCAAGAAGAATACCAAGGGTTCAGTACATTGACTTGACAGTCTTGATGATAGATGCTAGGAAGAACTGATCCACATGGAGTTGTTGAACCACAAGTTGATGCAAATGATCGTGGTTGGAGGTTCAAGTGTGAATGTACTACCTGAAAAAATGTGGAAGGATTTGGGGGTACCATTTTTGTGGTCTCCCAATTGTCGTCTCTATGATTGATCAATACGACATAGAGATGAAAGAATTATTGATTGCACAAAAGTGAATATCGCGGATCAAATGTTTATCATGGACTTTGTGGTAATCGCTATGCAAAAACCAGCCTATGATGCATTGTTGGAACGCGGATGGTTGCCCACAACAAAAGTAAACCACAACTGGAAGAAGGATCTATTGACATTTAAGAAAGGCCAGCACAAGTACGTTATCAATTTGAAGAATCAATCCTTAAGTGAAGAGTTGGCAACATCCAATGAATTGGGAAGTTCATTGTCAAAAGATGATCATAGGAACAAATGTGAACCAAATGGAGTGTTGGAATTGGAAGAGTGCACAAAAGACAAGCACCCAGATAGTGTACTTCTACACTGGTAGATGGAAGACTATGAAGTCTTCTAGCCAACCCACATGTGCGTCAAAGTAGAGGTAGAGATCCAAGATGAAATATCACGGTATACGAGATCGACAAATGTAGTCATAATGCCAAGCCTGCAACTAAAGTTGAAGAGAAGCGGACCATTCCACAAAATTTCAGTGTGTTCCTAGACAATTGGTCATTGTACGTGAGGAGCGAAAAGCATTTGAAGGCATTGGAGGAATGCGTGCGATTGTGTATTAATGCTCAACTGTCCTTGAACTCGAAGAAGTGCAAGTTGTTGGAATTGTATGGGATGTTGCTCGGGCACATTGTGCGTAAAGAGGATTTGAAGACAAATCTTAATAAGGTACAAGACGTAATGAGCATGGAAGGGGCATACAACGTGAGTTTGTTGATGTTCTTTTTAGGGCATGTCGAGTACTAGTGGTGCTTCAAAAACTTTGCACAAGTTTCACACCCTTTGGATGTGTTGATGCACAAAAATGTTCCTTTTAGATGGACAAAGGAGCATCTGAAGGTCTTTGAGGAGTTGAAGGCAAAGTTCATTTGCGCACCCATTTTGGAATTTCTAGATTGGAAGAAGGATTTTCACGTCCATGTTGATGTGTCCAATTTTGCAATTGGATGCAGGTTGACCTAGGAGGGGCAATATGGGTTGGATCAACCCATCTATTTCTCTAGTCGATTGTTGTCCCATGCAGAGAAAAATTATAGCACGACGAAGTGAGAAGCCTTGGGAATGGTGCATGCGGTTCAAAAGTTTAGAAACTATTTGCTCGCCAACCCCGTTGCTTTCTATGTAGATTAGCAGGCATTGTTGTACTTGATCAACAAGCCGACTATACACGGATGAATTAGCATGTGGCTCATCATGTTGTAGGAGTTCATGTTTCAAGTGGTGGTTAGACCAGGGAAGAAACACGTTATAGCGCATAAGTTATCATGGATTTGCTCAAGAGAGCCTCCGGAGGGAGGAATGTCTGATCTGGATACCTATCTGTTCTCAATCACTATGCTACCGTCGTGGTACAAGTATGAGGGTGAGAACTTGTCGACGAAGAAGCTGCCAAAGGAGTTGACGGCAGCTGAGAAGATCATAAAATCATTACCATTTTAGTTGATAGATGGTTAATTGTACAAGATCGAACCTGACAATGGACAAAGTAGTGAATTCAGCGCTAAAGGAAGCTCATGAGGGGCTGGCATGGGGGCATATGGAGCCATATGTAATTGCGAGAAAGGTGCTTTTGGTTGGGTTGTGGTGGCCTACCCTCTATTATGATACAAAGGAGTTTGTGATTGCTTGTGATACATACCAGAGAGCTAGGAAGCCGCTAAGGAGGGACTTTATGCCATTACACCCATCCCAACAGTAAAAATTGTTTGAAAGATGGGGTTTGGATTTTTTGGGGCCATTGAAAACCAGCAGAGATTGATGTAGATACATTGTGGTTGCAACTAAATATTTGACAATGGGTCGAGGCAAAGGGCATTGGCTGACAATTTTGCAAAGAGTATTGCAGGCTTCTTGTACGAGCAAATGATTACAATATTTGGTGTACTTCAGTTCACAAGTGATTGCAGAGGGCACTTCATTAATGAAATTCTTCAAAATTTGACTACAAAGTTTAAGATCTTGCATTCCCTATCTAGCCCGTATTACCCCGAAGCAAATGGGCAAGTGGAAGCCACTAATAAGGTCTTAGTCTCTATAATGTATAAGATGTGTGGCATTCATGAGGCTGATTGGGAAGAAAGATTGCCAACAGTCTTGTGGTCATACAAGACTACGTATAGGCCAACGACAAACCACACTCTATTTTAGTTGATGTACAATTAGGAAGCAGTTTTGCTAGTGGAATTTCTGGTGCCAAGTTTGAGAGTGGCGATACAGAACTGTCTTGGTGACCAAGAGAGGCTTATAGCACTCAACAAGTTGGATGAGAAAAGAGTGATGGCACTGTGAGCTATAGAAGTTGCCCAACATTGTTGGAAGTTGTGGCATGACAAGCAACTGAAGAAGATACAATTGAAGACAGGTGATTCTTTTCTAAAGTATAATGGCAAGAGAGAAATCAAGTCAAGAAAAGTGAAGAGTTTATGGCTTGGACTATTTCAAGTGGATGAAGTGATGATCAATGACATAATTAGTTTGAAGAAACTATAGGGGACTTCGTGTCCCAAGATAGTTAATGATTAGAAGTTGATGCCGTATAGAATGTGAGTACAAGTGAATATGGTGAATTTCAAACCAGAAGTTGAAGAAACAAGTATGAGTAGTCTAACAATGGCACCAAATCAATCTTTGGGACCCTTCCAAGGTATCTCAATTCAGGAAGTTTGGGAGTCAAACCGTACTACGAAAGAAGATGGTGCAACAAGTGATAGTGACTCAAAAAACGAACTTGCAAAATAGCTAGCATGGCCATACGAAGAGGAGCTATAACTGCGACGTTATCATCCTCCTACTAAGGATGGCTCTTTTGCTCAAATAGAAACCTCCTTACCCAAAGGTGTATCAAATCAACATACATATATGCAATGCATCTATATGAAGGGTTCTCTTTTACCCTTGAGTTGTCGATGAGAATGTCATCCATCATTTCCCATTTTTCTCTCAACTTTGGTGGTTGTCCCATACCAATCCACCAATGAGAGTACCTGGTCCTGCAACCACAAATACATCAACAGTACCATATTCTAAAAGTAGTATAATCAAAGCATAAAGTGCAACTACCAACACATATTGGTAACATAAAATGAGATTATGCATTAGATATCCACACATCAATACATAAATCAAATGTCAAGAATAAGTCCTACCAAGGAGGGTTGTTACATACTCCCCCTTGGACTAAATACAGTCCTCTGTGTTTCTTGCAAATAAGCATACATATATTTCATTCAAATAAATATGGGAATTGCTTTCTCATTTCCTCAACATCTTCCCAAGTTGCACAATTTTCAGAATATTGGTCCCACTAGACCTTACATTGATCTAGGATTTGTTTCCTTAACATCTTGGATTGAAACTCTAGAATCTTTACCAGTCGCACCTCAATGCCTAAGGGATCTGCCATCTGCAATTTTGAAACATTCCAAATGTGAAGGATCAACAACATATTCCCTAAGAAGGGATATGTGGAAAGTATTTAAGGATCTTTGACAGGTTGGGTGCTTCTAACTTTTGACACATTTGTGGGTGCAAGCCAACTCAAAATAGCCTCAATTTTCTTAGGATTTACAACAATCCCTTCTACAGATATGATATATCCCAAATACTGAACTTGTGAGGCATAAAACTCACACTTCTAACTTTCCATACAATTGGTATCAGAGCTCTAGATCGTAGGGCTAGAGGCTTCCATGGAGAAATGAAATGAAATATTATTAATGTCCTTGGTAGTCCAAAATAAGACCCAAGGAACTATAAGAAGAACAATAATGACTGCCAGCTAGTAGGCTGAAAAGCCCAACAAAGAAAAGAACTAAGATAAATACAAGATGAAACCCGACAAACGGGCCAAAGAGAAAAGGAAAAAAAAAAAAAGGGAGAGCAGAGGGGGGGAGGGCTGCAGTCCAAAAGAAAGTACACGCCAAGAAGAACGAAGGGAGAAGAGAGAGGAGGAAGCAGCCTAAGAGGGGCAAGCTCTAAGAACCCCCCAAAAACTAATATCTCCTAACATTCGAAGCCGAAGTACCAGAGTTGAAGAAGTCCATGATATCTCTGCCCATCACTAGTTCGGAACCTTGACAAACTGTGGGTGCGTTGTCTAGTTACCCTGCTCCCGTTCGAACTGGATGATGTGAGGCGTTTCCATCCGTAATCACCTACGTTATCGGAGCGAGTGAAGTATGTTGTGATGAGCCGATGTTGAGAAGGGTGTGATCCATTTAAAGGAGAACTTTTATGTCGCCGAAGCTGAGTTATCTCCCAAAGAAAGAGTGCGAGACACCGCTGGTTCGGGTATTTGAAGAAGGTAGAAATTAATTGAGAGTTGTCCTTGAAAATGCAGTAGAATCTACCTTGGATCTCATAATAAATGGGACAACAAAATATAAAGTGATGAAAGGTTTCAACTTCTCCCAAGGAGCAAAACAAGCCAATCCGCTCCTCTGTCGGAAGATGGTGATCTGACTCAATCCGGAGTTGGTGAGAACACACCCTGAGTTGCCCAATAGTGATCTGAAGACTATGCCTTGTGTGTTGCTGAAGGTATCGTGGAGGAACTATTCTGCCCTCCTGTATTTGTAAGAAGTGCTCATGGTAGAAAGACGACTTGGGGGAAAGGGGCAACAAGAGAGATCCATGTGCATCTGGTCTACTGGAGACTAACATCCTTTCGGATCTCGTGGACCATCTTCTCCTTACTAAGCCGAGAGGGGGGGAGAATACCCAAAGAATAAGGGGGGAGCCTGTCTATCCGTATCTGAATGCTGGCCAAGAGGGCAAAAACTTGAAAATACTAGCTCCTTCGGCCTCCTCGAGAACTTGGAGAGAGTTCCATCGAGGAGCGAAGGGCGAGGTAAGGGTACCGCCTGCTACCCGCAAGGGTATCTCCTAACGTACGAATCCTGTGAAGATAACCGATAATCAAGAAGAAGCCCCAAATCTGCCGGAATAATAGAGCGGGGTACTGTGCCCTTGCAACGAATGAAACGTCTAAGAAAGAGTGTTTGGACTCGCTCAACCCGTGACCTTTCAATCGGGCCAAGACTAGGACCCCAAACTACTGACCCATAAGTAATAGTTGGCTTGACCAAGGCGTCAAAGATCCTCATCTTCACAAGTATATCCTGAAAATGTGCTTTGAAGCAATTCCTCTCTAGCAAAGACAAAGCTGCATACCCCTTAGGATAAGCCTTGACTTGATGTGCTACTTTGGGGAGACTTACTCTAATAGGGACCTTAACATGATCTGGGATAACATGGGTATTGCACGTCGATGGACCAGTCAGACCAAGGAGTAAAAATCCTAGAGAGTATAGTTTCTTATTGGGGATGGCACCTTGCGGGTAGGCAAGTGTGGCCATGATTATTATCAGGTGAGTGATAATTGTCTTATCAGAGATGGCATCTTGCAGCAAGGCAACTATGACCATGATCATTATCGGGTGAATAATAATGGTCTTATTAGAGATGGCAGCTTGCAGGTAGGCAATTGTGACCATGACCATTATCACGGGAGTGATAAAGGTCAAAGTTAGTTCATGGGGAGATGAAACTAACTAATTTTAGAAAGTACATTTTTGGGGAAAAAGGAAACTTATCCAACTTCTTTTTGTGGATAGGAGATGGCACCTATATTGAGATCATCCAAGAAGGTGGGGTCAGTTATGCAGAAGGAAGTTGCAATACGCCCCCCAAGGAAGTCTGGAAGAACAATGTACTCCAGTAAGAAAACTAGGAGAGCAGTGGGCTCTAGCAGTGAAGTTGGTAGAACGAAGGATCCCTTTGGGAGAATGGCAGACGTTACTTCCCTAGTTGAGTTGCTACAAGAGGAAATGAAGCAACTTACATTCTTAGTTAGGTCACTGTGGGACCAGATGGAACAACAAGAAGTAATGCTGGAGATGATTGTTGAACAGGAATCCAAAAATGAGAGGCAAAAAAAATTCAAGAGAGGGATCTAAGATCAGGAAAAGGAACAAATAAAAACCCCAACCTTAGAAGCAGGATGATACAACTCGGAAGGAGGGAATAAGGGAGAAAGGGCAGGAAAGATCTAAGGCACCCAGGACAAGATGCTTCATCTGTGGGGGGTCCTCATTATGCCAATAAGTGTCCCCAACGACCAAAATCAAGCAACAAAGTAGAGGACCTAATGGTTTTGTCTGTGTCATGAGCTTAAACTTGCATCCAACATATTATAAATTTTATTTTTTCAATGATATATTCACGAGCATTTTCTAACCCACCACCTTTAGAATCATGAACCCTAATTAATATTAAATAAATTCACACCTTTGTAGGATTGTGGAACCCTAGGGGGAATAGGACTAGCCCGGAGTAAGGATTGTAGTTGCGTTTACTTTTAATTCGATTAGAAATGGTTTATCAGTCCACATCTTCCTTTCTCTTTCTGTTTTTTACTTATCTTGGATTATTGCAACTCAAGAGTTAGACCTGATTACTTAGGTTTTTGATACATTAGCTAAAAACTTAGTTTTAGTTAAAAAGAAGCAGCAATTCAAATTTAAATTTAAAAGATTTGGTATATTTTTGTGTAGATTCTTTCCAAACCATTAAATTTTATCAGTAGATACGTCTTTGCCAATTTTGTTTAAATTTTTTTAAATTGGTTATATGGAATTGGAATCAGCCCCACCCATATTACATTGTGACCTGGATCTCATTGTAAGTTGAGGTATTTAACCAGTTGATCCCATGCCATTTGATATGCCTTGGACATTTTAATTAGTTTTTTTTTTTGGCATAGAAGGCAAACTGCTTTTTGGATTTTCAGAGAGGGTACGAAACTAATGTCAAGTGTGATAAATGTCTGTGGATATAGAGACAATAAACCCTTTTGGTGTACGTGGTGCAAACTCGGTGATAGAGGTTCAAGTGTATGTTAAGGATTTTTTTTTTTTTTTGATGAACACACACTCACCCACGCCACGGTTTGAACCTTGGACCTCCCAAAGAAGTGCCAAAGCTACATGTCAAAATTTCATCTGCTACATGAGTCTGTTGAAATCTACTGTTTACATCGATGGTTACGCATCCAAGCAATTCTATCATTTCTGACAATGATGGTTGCTTTTGACCCATTCCTGGTAACGTCTATGAAATCCTGATGGGGAAGTGATATTATTCAGAACTTTGTAAACAACCAGTCAAGATCATTGGTGATATAGACTATTCCCCTTTTCAAATTGTTTGACGTGATTATATATCCATAGTGCTATACAACCAACACTCTTTATACCTGCCCAATAATAAGAAAAAGAGAACCAGCTGTCAACAACTCAGATGGACAAAAGCGTGAACTTGTAACTTGGGACATGCTCCTGCTAACCTGCTTCTGATTATAATTTATAGGATATTATGAATTAAAGATTGGTTTAACTATGGGATTGTGTCATTTAACTATGGAAAGCGAATAGAAGATCTTGGCACTGAAGATGTTATTGGCCAATAATTTTGAATCTAGTAAAATACTTATCATTCTTCTTAGGGAAGAAAATCCAATAATGTACAACAGTTTCATCTTATCTAGCAGGATTGTTGTAGCCTTTGCTTGTAGGTTAGGGAATATGGTGCAGGATGGTAAGGTGTAATGTTATGGCTAACCAAGATGAAATGTCATTGTTTAGGTTGTAAGAGACAAGCGAACTGGAAAAACAAAGGGGTATGGATTTGTTAGCTTCTCCAATCCTTCAGATCTTGCGAGTGCCTTGAAGGAAATGAATGGTATGTTTTTCACATCATTAGTTCAGTGCTGATTTCTTTGAGCAAAAATTAATTCTTCTGTGACAAGTTCATTTGTTTGATGGGAAAAATGGCAGGAAAGTATGTTGGAAACAGGCCCATAAAGTTGCGCAAGAGTAACTGGAAGGAACGCACAGATTTTGAAGCATGGGAAAAACATAAGGTATGTTATGGACTGTTTTTATTTGTCTCCCATATAGTTCTTTTGATCTTTTTATGGTGGTTTGAGATGTTTTGACATTCGTTTTCCAATAAATCTTTGTTGCTGACAGATGCATGGTCATAAGAAGGGAAGATTGTCAAAGAAGACTGTCTTGCATAAGTGAATCTGGAGATCAACTTTGGTTACTGACTTGTAACCCAATATGAGCAACACAATATTTAGTACGCACTGATGGAATATACATGTAGACTCAATTTGAATGTGCAATACATCATTTCAAAGGCTGCTCCCTAATGTGGAATTGTTTAATGTTTAATTATGTCAGATGTTTTAGATTGATTTTTAATATTGGCCTTCCTTTATAAACTTACCATAGGAACAAATAATTAATGGTTTCCTACCATAAACATGTCAGAGGACTGTGATTAACATGTGGATGCATTCCTGGGAATCTCTTTATGAATGGCTTCATAGACATGATTGTAGCGTAACTCCATCAGCTTCTCCCAGCCTATGCCAGCTGTTGGGGACATTTTTAGATTATGCAGGGGGGAACCATTTAGAGGTTGGCAATTCTGCAGACTCTGCTGCTCAGACAAATGCTCATGACTAGTGGTTCTGATGTTCCCTGGACATAGTTTTTGTTATTGAAGTAACTCCTAGGTATTTTAGATCTTTGAATTTACAATTTTTAGTTAAACTCTGTTTTGGGAACTGGTTATATGGTATTGAATCAGGCCTCACTTGTATTACATCATGACCATGTTAAACAAGATTTCAACAAACCATACAGTGGTGTTTCACAATTCTGCATGTATCGCATGGGAAGATTTGAAGCTGGGTATCGTGCCGTGAAAGTCCACATTTCTAACCACTTGAGCTCATGCCATTTGATAAATCCCTCGCTTGTTTTTTTCCTAGAGCTACTGTGCTTTTTTAAAATAATGTAAATCAATTTTTTGGGAGTAATTTTGATGCCTTGCTGGTGATATTCTAAAAGCTTGTACTCTACACTACCACTGATAACCTCTGGTTGTTCCGGCCTTTTTTTTCGGGATTACTTTTTCTAAAGACGAATTTTTTAATGCTGTCATGTGTGGACAATACTTTGCCTAAATCTGATGGCTAATGCTCCTAATATTTTTTTAAATTGAATTCCTTTTCATTTTCATTTAATAGATTGCTTCCTAGGAAAGGCTATGCAGTCCTGTAGTGTGAGCAAATATTCAAGTCATGTAATAAAATCATACAACACAAAGTAATGCAAGAAAGTAATAAACATTGTAAATGCTATCCAAAGACACCACATCAAAGAGATCTTTTTCACACAATGCAATACACAACCAGACAGATCAAAGGATGAATTGTTTATGTTCTGTACACTGAGAGAATAGCTGTGGTCAAACATGATGCTCTAGACCAGACGACTGAGCACATATTGTGAGGGTGGTTGAATACAACCATCGCTACCAACACATACAAACAGAATGAAAACTGCCCCCAATACTATGTATAAAGTATGCTATTGTTCTATCTTTTATTCTCAACACATCAAAACAACTCAACATGATAAAACATGATCATAATACATTATAATATGCTTGATGTCAAGATCCATGACCTAGGTGAATATGCTAGTTTACGGAGCCCAGGTGAAAAGTTGCTTCCCAAATTCAAGCTCAAACTAGGGATAGAACTAAAACAATATACATCATAGTAACTCTCAGATCTCTTAATACAAGACAGCATAAGTAGAATACATTTACTGACTAATTTTTCTTTTGAACTTGGAATGTAATTATTTTTTAATTAGAGAAATTTCTTACTCTAGCCTTAGAGATATATATGATTTGTATTCACAATGTTAGTGCTGGCATTAGTTTAATTTATTAAGCCCAGGTGGAGAACCCAGATGCAAGGTGAGCCATATATGCTGAGGAAGCTGAAGCTCGCTTAGGCCTGACCTGTAAATGCACCTTATAGTTATCTAGGAGTATAATAATTGAAAATTGAGGCATTAGTTACATTGCTTGCAGCAAAAGGGTGAACAAGGGAAACTATTGATAATAATAGGAAATTTGATACATAGATGGTTGGAGGTAGTAGACCGACTGGTTTTCCGTTGAGTGTTTGCCAGCTTGAGGTCGGCGGTTCCAATCCCAAGCCCCTCCAGGTCCCCTATTGGATTAAATACTTGCCGAGATGGACCAGGTGGAAAAAATCCAGTATATAAAAAAAAAATTGATAATATAGAGAATATAAAGAAACATAAACAAAATACGAGGACAGAGTACAAAAATAATACTATAATAAAGAAGTGGAGAATGTTCAATGCTTTTATATTGAAAATTCTTGGTGCTTAATTAATTCAAGGAAATATTGGATAAATTGCCTTCTAGTCAAGGTATGATATACATCTATATTTTCCTGAATATCTTTGATATATAGGAATTCCTTTGATTGTTAACGAGGGAATTTAAAAAAAAAAGTTTTGCTATTGGTTGAAGATTTGTCTGATTAAATCTGAAAGCTTCATTGTATGGGATTTCAATAAAAGTAGGTTCAATTTTTAATTGTATTATATTAAAAACTATGTTTGGTTTGAAATTTTTTCTTATGTGGTGGATTGTTTTTAACAATTTTTGAATACTCTAACATGTTACAAATTAAAGAAAATTATACAATACTCATTTGGTGACATTAAAAGATAAATATACTTCATATCGTGGATGAAGTCTTAATTTTGTTTATACAAATCAATAAGAAATGACATTGGAAGAACAAAATAAGAGGCGTCGGTAGCTATTGGCATTTGTAATACTCAAAATCAGGGAAGGATCATACTTTCCATAGGTTAGTGATGCAAATTAAGATTAGGTATGGAGAGTTTTATCACTTGATATCTTTAAATGATAAAAAACAAACTATTAATTAGTTGATATTGATGATAAGTAGAAAGACATCTCATAACAAGTCAAAGAATCATTGTATATGAAAAACAATCGATGGGTTTTTATAGTGACAATTATATTGTTTGTTTAGTAGATTTACTACAAATAGAAAAGCACTAAATCTTTGCTATTGGTTGAAGATTTGTCTGATTAAATCTGAAAGCTTCATTGTATGGGATTTCAATAAAAGTAGGTTCAATTTTTAATTGTATTATATTAAAAACTATGTTTGGTTTGAAATTTTTTCTTATGTGGTGGATTGTTTTTAACAATTTTTGAATACTCTAACATGTTACAAATTAAAGAAAATTATACAATACTCATTTGGTGACATTAAAAGATAAATATACTTCATATCGTGGATGAAGTCTTAATTTTGTTTATACAAATCAATAAGAAATGACATTGGAAGAACAAAATAAGAGGCGTCGGTAGCTATTGGCATTTGTAATACTCAAAATGAGGGAAGGATCATACTTTCCATAGGTTAGTGATGCAAATTAAGATTAGGTATGGAGAGTTTTATCACTTGATATCTTTAAATGATAAAAAACAAACTATTAATTAGTTGATATTGATGATAAGTAGAAAGACATCTCATAACAAGTCAAAGAATCATTGTATATGAAAAACAATCGATGGGTTTTTATAGTGACAATTATATTGTTTGTTTAGTAGATTTACTACAAATAGAAAAGCACTAAATCTTTGCTATTGGTTGAAGATTTGTCTGATTAAATCTGAAAGCTTCATTGTATGGGATTTCAATAAAAGTAGGTTCAATTTTTAATTGTATTATATTAAAAACTATGTTTGGTTTGAAATTTTTTCTTATGTGGTGGATTGTTTTTAACAATTTTTGAATACTCTAACATGTTACAAATTAAAGAAAATTATACAATACTCATTTGGTGACATTAAAAGATAAATATACTTCATATCGTGGATGAAGTCTTAATTTTGTTTATACAAATCAATAAGAAATGACATTGGAAGAACAAAATAAGAGGCGTCGGTAGCTATTGGCATTTGTAATACTCAAAATGAGGGAAGGATCATACTTTCCATAGGTTAGTGATGCAAATTAAGATTAGGTATGGAGAGTTTTATCACTTGATATCTTTAAATGATAAAAAACAAACTATTAATTAGTTGATATTGATGATAAGTAGAAAGACATCTCATAACAAGTCAAAGAATCATTGTATATGAAAAACAATCGATGGGTTTTTATAGTGACAATTATATTGTTTGTTTAGTAGATTTACTACAAATAGAAAAGCACTAAATCTTTGCTATTGGTTGAAGATTTGTCTGATTAAATCTGAAAGCTTCATTGTATGGGATTTCAATAAAAGTAGGTTCAATTTTTAATTGTATTATATTAAAAACTATGTTTGGTTTGAAATTTTTTCTTATGTGGTGGATTGTTTTTAACAATTTTTGAATACTCTAACATGTTACAAATTAAAGAAAATTATACAATACTCATTTGGTGACATTAAAAGATAAATATACTTCATATCGTGGATGAAGTCTTAATTTTGTTTATACAAATCAATAAGAAATGACATTGGAAGAACAAAATAAGAGGCGTCGGTAGCTATTGGCATTTGTAATACTCAAAATGAGGGAAGGATCATACTTTCCATAGGTTAGTGATGCAAATTAAGATTAGGTATGGAGAGTTTTATCACTTGATATCTTTAAATGATAAAAAACAAACTATTAATTAGTTGATATTGATGATAAGTAGAAAGACATCTCATAACAAGTCAAAGAATCATTGTATATGAAAAACAATCGATGGGTTTTTATAGTGACAATTATATTGTTTGTTTAGTAGATTTACTACAAATAGAAAAGCACTAAATCTTTGCTATTGGTTGAAGATTTGTCTGATTAAATCTGAAAGCTTCATTGTATGGGATTTCAATAAAAGTAGGTTCAATTTTTAATTGTATTATATTAAAAACTATGTTTGGTTTGAAATTTTTTCTTATGTGGTGGATTGTTTTTAACAATTTTTGAATACTCTAACATGTTACAAATTAAAGAAAATTATACAATACTCATTTGGTGACATTAAAAGATAAATATACTTCATATCGTGGATGAAGTCTTAATTTTGTTTATACAAATCAATAAGAAATGACATTGGAAGAACAAAATAAGAGGCGTCGGTAGCTATTGGCATTTGTAATACTCAAAATCAGGGAAGGATCATACTTTCCATAGGTTAGTGATGCAAATTAAGATTAGGTATGGAGAGTTTTATCACTTGATATCTTTAAATGATAAAAAACAAACTATTAATTAGTTGATATTGATGATAAGTAGAAAGACATCTCATAACAAGTCAAAGAATCATTGTATATGAAAAACAATCGATGGGTTTTTATAGTGACAATTATATTGTTTGTTTAGTAGATTTACTACAAATAGAAAAGCACTAAATCTTTGCTATTGGTTGAAGATTTGTCTGATTAAATCTGAAAGCTTCATTGTATGGGATTTCAATAAAAGTAGGTTCAATTTTTAATTGTATTATATTAAAAACTATGTTTGGTTTGAAATTTTTTCTTATGTGGTGGATTGTTTTTAACAATTTTTGAATACTCTAACATGTTACAAATTAAAGAAAATTATACAATACTCATTTGGTGACATTAAAAGATAAATATACTTCATATCGTGGATGAAGTCTTAATTTTGTTTATACAAATCAATAAGAAATGACATTGGAAGAACAAAATAAGAGGCGTCGGTAGCTATTGGCATTTGTAATACTCAAAATGAGGGAAGGATCATACTTTCCATAGGTTAGTGATGCAAATTAAGATTAGGTATGGAGAGTTTTATCACTTGATATCTTTAAATGATAAAAAACAAACTATTAATTAGTTGATATTGATGATAAGTAGAAAGACATCTCATAACAAGTCAAAGAATCATTGTATATGAAAAACAATCGATGGGTTTTTATAGTGACAATTATATTGTTTGTTTAGTAGATTTACTACAAATAGAAAAGCACTAAATCTTTGCTATTGGTTGAAGATTTGTCTGATTAAATCTGAAAGCTTCATTGTATGGGATTTCAATAAAAGTAGGTTCAATTTTTAATTGTATTATATTAAAAACTATGTTTGGTTTGAAATTTTTTCTTATGTGGTGGATTGTTTTTAACAATTTTTGAATACTCTAACATGTTACAAATTAAAGAAAATTATACAATACTCATTTGGTGACATTAAAAGATAAATATACTTCATATCGTGGATGAAGTCTTAATTTTGTTTATACAAATCAATAAGAAATGACATTGGAAGAACAAAATAAGAGGCGTCGGTAGCTATTGGCATTTGTAATACTCAAAATGAGGGAAGGATCATACTTTCCATAGGTTAGTGATGCAAATTAAGATTAGGTATGGAGAGTTTTATCACTTGATATCTTTAAATGATAAAAAACAAACTATTAATTAGTTGATATTGATGATAAGTAGAAAGACATCTCATAACAAGTCAAAGAATCATTGTATATGAAAAACAATCGATGGGTTTTTATAGTGACAATTATATTGTTTGTTTAGTAGATTTACTACAAATAGAAAAGCACTAAATCTTTGCTATTGGTTGAAGATTTGTCTGATTAAATCTGAAAGCTTCATTGTATGGGATTTCAATAAAAGTAGGTTCAATTTTTAATTGTATTATATTAAAAACTATGTTTGGTTTGAAATTTTTTCTTATGTGGTGGATTGTTTTTAACAATTTTTGAATACTCTAACATGTTACAAATTAAAGAAAATTATACAATACTCATTTGGTGACATTAAAAGATAAATATACTTCATATCGTGGATGAAGTCTTAATTTTGTTTATACAAATCAATAAGAAATGACATTGGAAGAACAAAATAAGAGGCGTCGGTAGCTATTGGCATTTGTAATACTCAAAATGAGGGAAGGATCATACTTTCCATAGGTTAGTGATGCAAATTAAGATTAGGTATGGAGAGTTTTATCACTTGATATCTTTAAATGATAAAAAACAAACTATTAATTAGTTGATATTGATGATAAGTAGAAAGACATCTCATAACAAGTCAAAGAATCATTGTATATGAAAAACAATCGATGGGTTTTTATAGTGACAATTATATTGTTTGTTTAGTAGATTTACTACAAATAGAAAAGCACTAAATCTTTGCTATTGGTTGAAGATTTGTCTGATTAAATCTGAAAGCTTCATTGTATGGGATTTCAATAAAAGTAGGTTCAATTTTTAATTGTATTATATTAAAAACTATGTTTGGTTTGAAATTTTTTCTTATGTGGTGGATTGTTTTTAACAATTTTTGAATACTCTAACATGTTACAAATTAAAGAAAATTATACAATACTCATTTGGTGACATTAAAAGATAAATATACTTCATATCGTGGATGAAGTCTTAATTTTGTTTATACAAATCAATAAGAAATGACATTGGAAGAACAAAATAAGAGGCGTCGGTAGCTATTGGCATTTGTAATACTCAAAATCAGGGAAGGATCATACTTTCCATAGGTTAGTGATGCAAATTAAGATTAGGTATGGAGAGTTTTATCACTTGATATCTTTAAATGATAAAAAACAAACTATTAATTAGTTGATATTGATGATAAGTAGAAAGACATCTCATAACAAGTCAAAGAATCATTGTATATGAAAAACAATCGATGGGTTTTTATAGTGACAATTATATTGTTTGTTTAGTAGATTTACTACAAATAGAAAAGCACTAAATCTTTGCTATTGGTTGAAGATTTGTCTGATTAAATCTGAAAGCTTCATTGTATGGGATTTCAATAAAAGTAGGTTCAATTTTTAATTGTATTATATTAAAAACTATGTTTGGTTTGAAATTTTTTCTTATGTGGTGGATTGTTTTTAACAATTTTTGAATACTCTAACATGTTACAAATTAAAGAAAATTATACAATACTCATTTGGTGACATTAAAAGATAAATATACTTCATATCGTGGATGAAGTCTTAATTTTGTTTATACAAATCAATAAGAAATGACATTGGAAGAACAAAATAAGAGGCGTCGGTAGCTATTGGCATTTGTAATACTCAAAATGAGGGAAGGATCATACTTTCCATAGGTTAGTGATGCAAATTAAGATTAGGTATGGAGAGTTTTATCACTTGATATCTTTAAATGATAAAAAACAAACTATTAATTAGTTGATATTGATGATAAGTAGAAAGACATCTCATAACAAGTCAAAGAATCATTGTATATGAAAAACAATCGATGGGTTTTTATAGTGACAATTATATTGTTTGTTTAGTAGATTTACTAAAAATAGAAAAGCACTAAATATTTGCTATTGGTTGAAGATTTGTCTGATTAAATCTGAAAGCTTCATTGTATGGGATTTCAATAAAAGTAGGTTCAATTTTTAATTGTATTATATTAAAAACTATGTTTGGTTTGAAATTTTTTCTTATGTGGTGGATTGTTTTTAACAATTTTTGAATACTCTAACATGTTACAAATTAAAGAAAATTATACAATACTCATTTGGTGACATTAAAAGATAAATATACTTCATATCGTGGATGAAGTCTTAATTTTGTTTATACAAATCAATAAGAAATGACATTGGAAGAACAAAATAAGAGGCGTCGGTAGCTATTGGCATTTGTAATACTCAAAATGAGGGAAGGATCATACTTTCCATAGGTTAGTGATGCAAATTAAGATTAGGTATGGAGAGTTTTATCACTTGATACCTTTAAATGATAAAAAACAAACTATTAATTAGTTGATATTGATGATAAGTAGAAAGACATCTCATAACAAGTCAAAGAATCATTGTATATGAAAAACAATCGATGGGTTTTTATAGTGACAATTATATTGTTTGTTTAGTAGATTTACTACAAATAGAAAAGCACTAAATCTTTGCTATTGGTTGAAGATTTGTCTGATTAAATCTGAAAGCTTCATTGTATGGGATTTCAATAAAAGTAGGTTCAATTTTTAATTGTATTATATTAAAAACTATGTTTGGTTTGAAATTTTTTCTTATGTGGTGGATTGTTTTTAACAATTTTTGAATACTCTAACATGTTACAAATTAAAGAAAATTATACAATACTCATTTGGTGACATTAAAAGATAAATATACTTCATATCGTTGATGAAGTCTTAATTTTGTTTATACAAATCAATAAGAAATGACATTGGAAGAACAAAATAAGAGGCGTCGGTAGCTATTGGCATTTGTAATACTCAAAATGAGGGAAGGATCATACTTTCCATAGGTTAGTGATGCAAATTAAGATTAGGTATGGAGAGTTTTATCACTTGATATCTTTAAATGATAAAAAACAAACTATTAATTAGTTGATATTGATGATAAGTAGAAAGACATCTCATAACAAGTCAAAGAATCATTGTATATGAAAAACAATCGATGGGTTTTTATAGTGACAATTATATTGTTTGTTTAGTAGATTTACTACAAATAGAAAAGCACTAAATCTTTGCTATTGGTTGAAGATTTGTCTGATTAAATCTGAAAGCTTCATTGTATGGGATGTAGGTTCAATTTTTAATTGTATTATATTAAAAACTATGTTTGGTTTGAAATTTTTTCTTATGTGGTGGATTGTTTTTAACAATTTTTGAATACTCTAACATGTTACAAATTAAAGAAAATTATACAATACTCATTTGGTGACATTAAAAGATAAATATACTTCATATCGTGGATGAAGTCTTAATTTTGTTTATACAAATCAATAAGAAATGACATTGGAAGAACAAAATAAGAGGCGTCGGTAGCTATTGGCATTTGTAATACTCAAAATGAGGGAAGGATCATACTTTCCATAGGTTAGTGATGCAAATTAAGATTAGGTATGGAGAGTTTTATCACTTGATATCTTTAAATGATAAAAAACAAACTATTAATTAGTTGATATTGATGATAAGTAGAAAGACATCTCATAACAAGTCAAAGAATCATTGTATATGAAAAACAATCGATGGGTTTTTATAGTGACAATTATATTGTTTGTTTAGTAGATTTACTACAAATAGAAAAGCACTAAATCTTTGCTATTGGTTGAAGATTTGTCTGATTAAATCTGAAAGCTTCATTGTATGGGATTTCAATAAAAGTAGGTTCAATTTTTAATTGTATTATATTAAAAACTATGTTTGGTTTGAAATTTTTTCTTATGTGGTGGATTGTTTTTAACAATTTTTGAATACTCTAACATGTTACAAATTAAAGAAAATTATACAATACTCATTTGGTGACATTAAAAGATAAATATACTTCATATCGTGGATGAAGTCTTAATTTTGTTTATACAAATCAATAAGAAATGACATTGGAAGAACAAAATAAGAGGCGTCGGTAGCTATTGGCATTTGTAATACTCAAAATCAGGGAAGGATCATACTTTCCATAGGTTAGTGATGCAAATTAAGATTAGGTATGGAGAGTTTTATCACTTGATACCTTTAAATGATAAAAAACAAACTATTAATTAGTTGATATTGATGATAAGTAGAAAGACATCTCATAACAAGTCAAAGAATCATTGTATATGAAAAACAATCGATGGGTTTTTATAGTGACAATTATATTGTTTGTTTAGTAGATTTACTACAAATAGAAAAGCACTAAATCTTTGCTATTGGTTGAAGATTTGTCTGATTAAATCTGAAAGCTTCATTGTATGGGATTTCAATAAAAGTAGGTTCAATTTTTAATTGTATTATATTAAAAACTATGTTTGGTTTGAAATTTTTTCTTATGTGGTGGATTGTTTTTAACAATTTTTGAATACTCTAACATGTTACAAATTAAAGAAAATTATACAATACTCATTTGGTGACATTAAAAGATAAATATACTTCATATCGTGGATGAAGTCTTAATTTTGTTTATACAAATCAATAAGAAATGACATTGGAAGAACAAAATAAGAGGCGTCGGTAGCTATTGGCATTTGTAATACTCAAAATCAGGGAAGGATCATACTTTCCATAGGTTAGTGATGCAAATTAAGATTAGGTATGGAGAGTTTTATCACTTGATACCTTTAAATGATAAAAAACAAACTATTAATTAGTTGATATTGATGATAAGTAGAAAGACATCTCATAACAAGTCAAAGAATCATTGTATATGAAAAACAATCGATGGGTTTTTATAGTGACAATTATATTGTTTGTTTAGTAGATTTACTACAAATAGAAAAGCACTAAATCTTTGCTATTGGTTGAAGATTTGTCTGATTAAATCTGAAAGCTTCATTGTATGGGATTTCAATAAAAGTAGGTTCAATTTTTAATTGTATTATATTAAAAACTATGTTTGGTTTGAAATTTTTTCTTATGTGGTGGATTGTTTTTAACAATTTTTGAATACTCTAACATGTTACAAATTAAAGAAAATTATACAATACTCATTTGGTGACATTAAAAGATAAATATACTTCATATCGTTGATGAAGTCTTAATTTTGTTTATACAAATCAATAAGAAATGACATTGGAAGAACAAAATAAGAGGCGTCGGTAGCTATTGGCATTTGTAATACTCAAAATGAGGGAAGGATCATACTTTCCATAGGTTAGTGATGCAAATTAAGATTAGGTATGGAGAGTTTTATCACTTGATATCTTTAAATGATAAAAAACAAACTATTAATTAGTTGATATTGATGATAAGTAGAAAGACATCTCATAACAAGTCAAAGAATCATTGTATATGAAAAACAATCGATGGGTTTTTATAGTGACAATTATATTGTTTGTTTAGTAGATTTACTACAAATAGAAAAGCACTAAATCTTTGCTATTGGTTGAAGATTTGTCTGATTAAATCTGAAAGCTTCATTGTATGGGATTTCAATAAAAGTAGGTTCAATTTTTAATTGTATTATATTAAAAACTATGTTTGGTTTGAAATTTTTTCTTATGTGGTGGATTGTTTTTAACAATTTTTGAATACTCTAACATGTTACAAATTAAAGAAAATTATACAATACTCATTTGGTGACATTAAAAGATAAATATACTTCATATCGTGGATGAAGTCTTAATTTTGTTTATACAAATCAATAAGAAATGACATTGGAAGAACAAAATAAGAGGCGTCGGTAGCTATTGGCATTTGTAATACTCAAAATCAGGGAAGGATCATACTTTCCATAGGTTAGTGATGCAAATTAAGATTAGGTATGGAGAGTTTTATCACTTGATATCTTTAAATGATAAAAAACAAACTATTAATTAGTTGATATTGATGATAAGTAGAAAGACATCTCATAACAAGTCAAAGAATCATTGTATATGAAAAACAATCGATGGGTTTTTATAGTGACAATTATATTGTTTGTTTAGTAGATTTACTACAAATAGAAAAGCACTAAATCTTTGCTATTGGTTGAAGATTTGTCTGATTAAATCTGAAAGCTTCATTGTATGGGATTTCAATAAAAGTAGGTTCAATTTTTAATTGTATTATATTAAAAACTATGTTTGGTTTGAAATTTTTTCTTATGTGGTGGATTGTTTTTAACAATTTTTGAATACTCTAACATGTTACAAATTAAAGAAAATTATACAATACTCATTTGGTGACATTAAAAGATAAATATACTTCATATCGTGGATGAAGTCTTAATTTTGTTTATACAAATCAATAAGAAATGACATTGGAAGAACAAAATAAGAGGCGTCGGTAGCTATTGGCATTTGTAATACTCAAAATCAGGGAAGGATCATACTTTCCATAGGTTAGTGATGCAAATTAAGATTAGGTATGGAGAGTTTTATCACTTGATATCTTTAAATGATAAAAAACAAACTATTAATTAGTTGATATTGATGATAAGTAGAAAGACATCTCATAACAAGTCAAAGAATCATTGTATATGAAAAACAATCGATGGGTTTTTATAGTGACAATTATATTGTTTGTTTAGTAGATTTACTACAAATAGAAAAGCACTAAATCTTTGCTATTGGTTGAAGATTTGTCTGATTAAATCTGAAAGCTTCATTGTATGGGATTTCAATAAAAGTAGGTTCAATTTTTAATTGTATTATATTAAAAACTATGTTTGGTTTGAAATTTTTTCTTATGTGGTGGATTGTTTTTAACAATTTTTGAATACTCTAACATGTTACAAATTAAAGAAAATTATACAATACTCATTTGGTGACATTAAAAGATAAATATACTTCATATCGTGGATGAAGTCTTAATTTTGTTTATACAAATCAATAAGAAATGACATTGGAAGAACAAAATAAGAGGCGTCGGTAGCTATTGGCATTTGTAATACTCAAAATGAGGGAAGGATCATACTTTCCATAGGTTAGTGATGCAAATTAAGATTAGGTATGGAGAGTTTTATCACTTGATATCTTTAAATGATAAAAAACAAACTATTAATTAGTTGATATTGATGATAAGTAGAAAGACATCTCATAACAAGTCAAAGAATCATTGTATATGAAAAACAATCGATGGGTTTTTATAGTGACAATTATATTGTTTGTTTAGTAGATTTACTACAAATAGAAAAGCACTAAATCTTTGCTATTGGTTGAAGATTTGTCTGATTAAATCTGAAAGCTTCATTGTATGGGATTTCAATAAAAGTAGGTTCAATTTTTAATTGTATTATATTAAAAACTATGTTTGGTTTGAAATTTTTTCTTATGTGGTGGATTGTTTTTAACAATTTTTGAATACTCTAACATGTTACAAATTAAAGAAAATTATACAATACTCATTTGGTGACATTAAAAGATAAATATACTTCATATCGTGGATGAAGTCTTAATTTTGTTTATACAAATCAATAAGAAATGACATTGGAAGAACAAAATAAGAGGCGTCGGTAGCTATTGGCATTTGTAATACTCAAAATGAGGGAAGGATCATACTTTCCATAGGTTAGTGATGCAAATTAAGATTAGGTATGGAGAGTTTTATCACTTGATACCTTTAAATGATAAAAAACAAACTATTAATTAGTTGATATTGATGATAAGTAGAAAGACATCTCATAACAAGTCAAAGAATCATTGTATATGAAAAACAATCGATGGGTTTTTATAGTGACAATTATATTGTTTGTTTAGTAGATTTACTACAAATAGAAAAGCACTAAATATTTGCTATTGGTTGAAGATTTGTCTGATTAAATCTGAAAGCTTCATTGTATGGGATTTCAATAAAAGTAGGTTCAATTTTTAATTGTATTATATTAAAAACTATGTTTGGTTTGAAATTTTTTCTTATGTGGTGGATTGTTTTTAACAATTTTTGAATACTCTAACATGTTACAAATTAAAGAAAATTATACAATACTCATTTGGTGACATTAAAAGATAAATATACTTCATATCGTGGATGAAGTCTTAATTTTGTTTATACAAATCAATAAGAAATGACATTGGAAGAACAAAATAAGAGGCGTCGGTAGCTATTGGCATTTGTAATACTCAAAATCAGGGAAGGATCATACTTTCCATAGGTTAGTGATGCAAATTAAGATTAGGTATGGAGAGTTTTATCACTTGATACCTTTAAATGATAAAAAACAAACTATTAATTAGTTGATATTGATGATAAGTAGAAAGACATCTCATAACAAGTCAAAGAATCATTGTATATGAAAAACAATCGATGGGTTTTTATAGTGACAATTATATTGTTTGTTTAGTAGATTTACTACAAATAGAAAAGCACTAAATCTTTGCTATTGGTTGAAGATTTGTCTGATTAAATCTGAAAGCTTCATTGTATGGGATTTCAATAAAAGTAGGTTCAATTTTTAATTGTATTATATTAAAAACTATGTTTGGTTTGAAATTTTTTCTTATGTGGTGGATTGTTTTTAACAATTTTTGAATACTCTAACATGTTACAAATTAAAGAAAATTATACAATACTCATTTGGTGACATTAAAAGATAAATATACTTCATATCGTGGATGAAGTCTTAATTTTGTTTATACAAATCAATAAGAAATGACATTGGAAGAACAAAATAAGAGGCGTCGGTAGCTATTGGCATTTGTAATACTCAAAATGAGGGAAGGATCATACTTTCCATAGGTTAGTGATGCAAATTAAGATTAGGTATGGAGAGTTTTATCACTTGATATCTTTAAATGATAAAAAACAAACTATTAATTAGTTGATATTGATGATAAGTAGAAAGACATCTCATAACAAGTCAAAGAATCATTGTATATGAAAAACAATCGATGGGTTTTTATAGTGACAATTATATTGTTTGTTTAGTAGATTTACTACAAATAGAAAAGCACTAAATCTTTGCTATTGGTTGAAGATTTGTCTGATTAAATCTGAAAGCTTCATTGTATGGGATTTCAATAAAAGTAGGTTCAATTTTTAATTGTATTATATTAAAAACTATGTTTGGTTTGAAATTTTTTCTTATGTGGTGGATTGTTTTTAACAATTTTTGAATACTCTAACATGTTACAAATTAAAGAAAATTATACAATACTCATTTGGTGACATTAAAAGATAAATATACTTCATATCGTGGATGAAGTCTTAATTTTGTTTATACAAATCAATAAGAAATGACATTGGAAGAACAAAATAAGAGGCGTCGGTAGCTATTGGCATTTGTAATACTCAAAATCAGGGAAGGATCATACTTTCCATAGGTTAGTGATGCAAATTAAGATTAGGTATGGAGAGTTTTATCACTTGATATCTTTAAATGATAAAAAACAAACTATTAATTAGTTGATATTGATGATAAGTAGAAAGACATCTCATAACAAGTCAAAGAATCATTGTATATGAAAAACAATCGATGGGTTTTTATAGTGACAATTATATTGTTTGTTTAGTAGATTTACTACAAATAGAAAAGCACTAAATCTTTGCTATTGGTTGAAGATTTGTCTGATTAAATCTGAAAGCTTCATTGTATGGGATTTCAATAAAAGTAGGTTCAATTTTTAATTGTATTATATTAAAAACTATGTTTGGTTTGAAATTTTTTCTTATGTGGTGGATTGTTTTTAACAATTTTTGAATACTCTAACATGTTACAAATTAAAGAAAATTATACAATACTCATTTGGTGACATTAAAAGATAAATATACTTCATATCGTGGATGAAGTCTTAATTTTGTTTATACAAATCAATAAGAAATGACATTGGAAGAACAAAATAAGAGGCGTCGGTAGCTATTGGCATTTGTAATACTCAAAATGAGGGAAGGATCATACTTTCCATAGGTTAGTGATGCAAATTAAGATTAGGTATGGAGAGTTTTATCACTTGATATCTTTAAATGATAAAAAACAAACTATTAATTAGTTGATATTGATGATAAGTAGAAAGACATCTCATAACAAGTCAAAGAATCATTGTATATGAAAAACAATCGATGGGTTTTTATAGTGACAATTATATTGTTTGTTTAGTAGATTTACTACAAATAGAAAAGCACTAAATCTTTGCTATTGGTTGAAGATTTGTCTGATAAAATCTGAAAGCTTCATTGTATGGGATTTCAATAAAAGTAGGTTCAATTTTTAATTGTATTATATTAAAAACTATGTTTGGTTTGAAATTTTTTCTTATGTGGTGGATTGTTTTTAACAATTTTTGAATACTCTAACATGTTACAAATTAAAGAAAATTATACAATACTCATTTGGTGACATTAAAAGATAAATATACTTCATATCGTGGATGAAGTCTTAATTTTGTTTATACAAATCAATAAGAAATGACATTGGAAGAACAAAATAAGAGGCGTCGGTAGCTATTGGCATTTGTAATACTCAAAATCAGGGAAGGATCATACTTTCCATAGGTTAGTGATGCAAATTAAGATTAGGTATGGAGAGTTTTATCACTTGATATCTTTAAATGATAAAAAACAAACTATTAATTAGTTGATATTGATGATAAGTAGAAAGACATCTCATAACAAGTCAAAGAATCATTGTATATGAAAAACAATCGATGGGTTTTTATAGTGACAATTATATTGTTTGTTTAGTAGATTTACTACAAATAGAAAAGCACTAAATCTTTGCTATTGGTTGAAGATTTGTCTGATTAAATCTGAAAGCTTCATTGTATGGGATTTCAATAAAAGTAGGTTCAATTTTTAATTGTATTATATTAAAAACTATGTTTGGTTTGAAATTTTTTCTTATGTGGTGGATTGTTTTTAACAATTTTTGAATACTCTAACATGTTACAAATTAAAGAAAATTATACAATACTCATTTGGTGACATTAAAAGATAAATATACTTCATATCGTGGATGAAGTCTTAATTTTGTTTATACAAATCAATAAGAAATGACATTGGAAGAACAAAATAAGAGGCGTCGGTAGCTATTGGCATTTGTAATACTCAAAATGAGGGAAGGATCATACTTTCCATAGGTTAGTGATGCAAATTAAGATTAGGTATGGAGAGTTTTATCACTTGATATCTTTAAATGATAAAAAACAAACTATTAATTAGTTGATATTGATGATAAGTAGAAAGACATCTCATAACAAGTCAAAGAATCATTGTATATGAAAAACAATCGATGGGTTTTTATAGTGACAATTATATTGTTTGTTTAGTAGATTTACTACAAATAGAAAAGCACTAAATCTTTGCTATTGGTTGAAGATTTGTCTGATTAAATCTGAAAGCTTCATTGTATGGGATTTCAATAAAAGTAGGTTCAATTTTTAATTGTATTATATTAAAAACTATGTTTGGTTTGAAATTTTTTCTTATGTGGTGGATTGTTTTTAACAATTTTTGAATACTCTAACATGTTACAAATTAAAGAAAATTATACAATACTCATTTGGTGACATTAAAAGATAAATATACTTCATATCGTGGATGAAGTCTTAATTTTGTTTATACAAATCAATAAGAAATGACATTGGAAGAACAAAATAAGAGGCGTCGGTAGCTATTGGCATTTGTAATACTCAAAATCAGGGAAGGATCATACTTTCCATAGGTTAGTGATGCAAATTAAGATTAGGTATGGAGAGTTTTATCACTTGATATCTTTAAATGATAAAAAACAAACTATTAATTAGTTGATATTGATGATAAGTAGAAAGACATCTCATAACAAGTCAAAGAATCATTGTATATGAAAAACAATCGATGGGTTTTTATAGTGACAATTATATTGTTTGTTTAGTAGATTTACTACAAATAGAAAAGCACTAAATCTTTGCTATTGGTTGAAGATTTGTCTGATTAAATCTGAAAGCTTCATTGTATGGGATTTCAATAAAAGTAGGTTCAATTTTTAATTGTATTATATTAAAAACTATGTTTGGTTTGAAATTTTTTCTTATGTGGTGGATTGTTTTTAACAATTTTTGAATACTCTAACATGTTACAAATTAAAGAAAATTATACAATACTCATTTGGTGACATTAAAAGATAAATATACTTCATATCGTGGATGAAGTCTTAATTTTGTTTATACAAATCAATAAGAAATGACATTGGAAGAACAAAATAAGAGGCGTCGGTAGCTATTGGCATTTGTAATACTCAAAATGAGGGAAGGATCATACTTTCCATAGGTTAGTGATGCAAATTAAGATTAGGTATGGAGAGTTTTATCACTTGATATCTTTAAATGATAAAAAACAAACTATTAATTAGTTGATATTGATGATAAGTAGAAAGACATCTCATAACAAGTCAAAGAATCATTGTATATGAAAAACAATCGATGGGTTTTTATAGTGACAATTATATTGTTTGTTTAGTAGATTTACTACAAATAGAAAAGCACTAAATCTTTGCTATTGGTTGAAGATTTGTCTGATTAAATCTGAAAGCTTCATTGTATGGGATTTCAATAAAAGTAGGTTCAATTTTTAATTGTATTATATTAAAAACTATGTTTGGTTTGAAATTTTTTCTTATGTGGTGGATTGTTTTTAACAATTTTTGAATACTCTAACATGTTACAAATTAAAGAAAATTATACAATACTCATTTGGTGACATTAAAAGATAAATATACTTCATATCGTGGATGAAGTCTTAATTTTGTTTATACAAATCAATAAGAAATGACATTGGAAGAACAAAATAAGAGGCGTCGGTAGCTATTGGCATTTGTAATACTCAAAATGAGGGAAGGATCATACTTTCCATAGGTTAGTGATGCAAATTAAGATTAGGTATGGAGAGTTTTATCACTTGATACCTTTAAATGATAAAAAACAAACTATTAATTAGTTGATATTGATGATAAGTAGAAAGACATCTCATAACAAGTCAAAGAATCATTGTATATGAAAAACAATCGATGGGTTTTTATAGTGACAATTATATTGTTTGTTTAGTAGATTTACTACAAATAGAAAAGCACTAAATCTTTGCTATTGGTTGAAGATTTGTCTGATTAAATCTGAAAGCTTCATTGTATGGGATTTCAATAAAAGTAGGTTCAATTTTTAATTGTATTATATTAAAAACTATGTTTGGTTTGAAATTTTTTCTTATGTGGTGGATTGTTTTTAACAATTTTTGAATACTCTAACATGTTACAAATTAAAGAAAATTATACAATACTCATTTGGTGACATTAAAAGATAAATATACTTCATATCGTGGATGAAGTCTTAATTTTGTTTATACAAATCAATAAGAAATGACATTGGAAGAACAAAATAAGAGGCGTCGGTAGCTATTGGCATTTGTAATACTCAAAATGAGGGAAGGATCATACTTTCCATAGGTTAGTGATGCAAATTAAGATTAGGTATGGAGAGTTTTATCACTTGATACCTTTAAATGATAAAAAACAAACTATTAATTAGTTGATATTGATGATAAGTAGAAAGACATCTCATAACAAGTCAAAGAATCATTGTATATGAAAAACAATCGATGGGTTTTTATAGTGACAATTATATTGTTTGTTTAGTAGATTTACTACAAATAGAAAAGCACTAAATCTTTGCTATTGGTTGAAGATTTGTCTGATTAAATCTGAAAGCTTCATTGTATGGGATTTCAATAAAAGTAGGTTCAATTTTTAATTGTATTATATTAAAAACTATGTTTGGTTTGAAATTTTTTCTTATGTGGTGGATTGTTTTTAACAATTTTTGAATACTCTAACATGTTACAAATTAAAGAAAATTATACAATACTCATTTGGTGACATTAAAAGATAAATATACTTCATATCGTGGATGAAGTCTTAATTTTGTTTATACAAATCAATAAGAAATGACATTGGAAGAACAAAATAAGAGGCGTCGGTAGCTATTGGCATTTGTAATACTCAAAATCAGGGAAGGATCATACTTTCCATAGGTTAGTGATGCAAATTAAGATTAGGTATGGAGAGTTTTATCACTTGATATCTTTAAATGATAAAAAACAAACTATTAATTAGTTGATATTGATGATAAGTAGAAAGACATCTCATAACAAGTCAAAGAATCATTGTATATGAAAAACAATCGATGGGTTTTTATAGTGACAATTATATTGTTTGTTTAGTAGATTTACTACAAATAGAAAAGCACTAAATCTTTGCTATTGGTTGAAGATTTGTCTGATAAAATCTGAAAGCTTCATTGTATGGGATTTCAATAAAAGTAGGTTCAATTTTTAATTGTATTATATTAAAAACTATGTTTGGTTTGAAATTTTTTCTTATGTGGTGGATTGTTTTTAACAATTTTTGAATACTCTAACATGTTACAAATTAAAGAAAATTATACAATACTCATTTGGTGACATTAAAAGATAAATATACTTCATATCGTGGATGAAGTCTTAATTTTGTTTATACAAATCAATAAGAAATGACATTGGAAGAACAAAATAAGAGGCGTCGGTAGCTATTGGCATTTGTAATACTCAAAATGAGGGAAGGATCATACTTTCCATAGGTTAGTGATGCAAATTAAGATTAGGTATGGAGAGTTTTATCACTTGATATCTTTAAATGATAAAAAACAAACTATTAATTAGTTGATATTGATGATAAGTAGAAAGACATCTCATAACAAGTCAAAGAATCATTGTATATGAAAAACAATCGATGGGTTTTTATAGTGACAATTATATTGTTTGTTTAGTAGATTTACTACAAATAGAAAAGCACTAAATCTTTGCTATTGGTTGAAGATTTGTCTGATTAAATCTGAAAGCTTCATTGTATGGGATTTCAATAAAAGTAGGTTCAATTTTTAATTGTATTATATTAAAAACTATGTTTGGTTTGAAATTTTTTCTTATGTGGTGGATTGTTTTTAACAATTTTTGAATACTCTAACATGTTACAAATTAAAGAAAATTATACAATACTCATTTGGTGACATTAAAAGATAAATATACTTCATATCGTGGATGAAGTCTTAATTTTGTTTATACAAATCAATAAGAAATGACATTGGAAGAACAAAATAAGAGGCGTCGGTAGCTATTGGCATTTGTAATACTCAAAATCAGGGAAGGATCATACTTTCCATAGGTTAGTGATGCAAATTAAGATTAGGTATGGAGAGTTTTATCACTTGATATCTTTAAATGATAAAAAACAAACTATTAATTAGTTGATATTGATGATAAGTAGAAAGACATCTCATAACAAGTCAAAGAATCATTGTATATGAAAAACAATCGATGGGTTTTTATAGTGACAATTATATTGTTTGTTTAGTAGATTTACTACAAATAGAAAAGCACTAAATCTTTGCTATTGGTTGAAGATTTGTCTGATTAAATCTGAAAGCTTCATTGTATGGGATTTCAATAAAAGTAGGTTCAATTTTTAATTGTATTATATTAAAAACTATGTTTGGTTTGAAATTTTTTCTTATGTGGTGGATTGTTTTTAACAATTTTTGAATACTCTAACATGTTACAAATTAAAGAAAATTATACAATACTCATTTGGTGACATTAAAAGATAAATATACTTCATATCGTGGATGAAGTCTTAATTTTGTTTATACAAATCAATAAGAAATGACATTGGAAGAACAAAATAAGAGGCGTCGGTAGCTATTGGCATTTGTAATACTCAAAATCAGGGAAGGATCATACTTTCCATAGGTTAGTGATGCAAATTAAGATTAGGTATGGAGAGTTTTATCACTTGATATCTTTAAATGATAAAAAACAAACTATTAATTAGTTGATATTGATGATAAGTAGAAAGACATCTCATAACAAGTCAAAGAATCATTGTATATGAAAAACAATCGATGGGTTTTTATAGTGACAATTATATTGTTTGTTTAGTAGATTTACTACAAATAGAAAAGCACTAAATCTTTGCTATTGGTTGAAGATTTGTCTGATTAAATCTGAAAGCTTCATTGTATGGGATTTCAATAAAAGTAGGTTCAATTTTTAATTGTATTATATTAAAAACTATGTTTGGTTTGAAATTTTTTCTTATGTGGTGGATTGTTTTTAACAATTTTTGAATACTCTAACATGTTACAAATTAAAGAAAATTATACAATACTCATTTGGTGACATTAAAAGATAAATATACTTCATATCGTGGATGAAGTCTTAATTTTGTTTATACAAATCAATAAGAAATGACATTGGAAGAACAAAATAAGAGGCGTCGGTAGCTATTGGCATTTGTAATACTCAAAATCAGGGAAGGATCATACTTTCCATAGGTTAGTGATGCAAATTAAGATTAGGTATGGAGAGTTTTATCACTTGATATCTTTAAATGATAAAAAACAAACTATTAATTAGTTGATATTGATGATAAGTAGAAAGACATCTCATAACAAGTCAAAGAATCATTGTATATGAAAAACAATCGATGGGTTTTTATAGTGACAATTATATTGTTTGTTTAGTAGATTTACTACAAATAGAAAAGCACTAAATCTTTGCTATTGGTTGAAGATTTGTCTGATTAAATCTGAAAGCTTCATTGTATGGGATTTCAATAAAAGTAGGTTCAATTTTTAATTGTATTATATTAAAAACTATGTTTGGTTTGAAATTTTTTCTTATGTGGTGGATTGTTTTTAACAATTTTTGAATACTCTAACATGTTACAAATTAAAGAAAATTATACAATACTCATTTGGTGACATTAAAAGATAAATATACTTCATATCGTGGATGAAGTCTTAATTTTGTTTATACAAATCAATAAGAAATGACATTGGAAGAACAAAATAAGAGGCGTCGGTAGCTATTGGCATTTGTAATACTCAAAATGAGGGAAGGATCATACTTTCCATAGGTTAGTGATGCAAATTAAGATTAGGTATGGAGAGTTTTATCACTTGATATCTTTAAATGATAAAAAACAAACTATTAATTAGTTGATATTGATGATAAGTAGAAAGACATCTCATAACAAGTCAAAGAATCATTGTATATGAAAAACAATCGATGGGTTTTTATAGTGACAATTATATTGTTTGTTTAGTAGATTTACTACAAATAGAAAAGCACTAAATCTTTGCTATTGGTTGAAGATTTGTCTGATTAAATCTGAAAGCTTCATTGTATGGGATTTCAATAAAAGTAGGTTCAATTTTTAATTGTATTATATTAAAAACTATGTTTGGTTTGAAATTTTTTCTTATGTGGTGGATTGTTTTTAACAATTTTTGAATACTCTAACATGTTACAAATTAAAGAAAATTATACAATACTCATTTGGTGACATTAAAAGATAAATATACTTCATATCGTGGATGAAGTCTTAATTTTGTTTATACAAATCAATAAGAAATGACATTGGAAGAACAAAATAAGAGGCGTCGGTAGCTATTGGCATTTGTAATACTCAAAATCAGGGAAGGATCATACTTTCCATAGGTTAGTGATGCAAATTAAGATTAGGTATGGAGAGTTTTATCACTTGATATCTTTAAATGATAAAAAACAAACTATTAATTAGTTGATATTGATGATAAGTAGAAAGACATCTCATAACAAGTCAAAGAATCATTGTATATGAAAAACAATCGATGGGTTTTTATAGTGACAATTATATTGTTTGTTTAGTAGATTTACTACAAATAGAAAAGCACTAAATCTTTGCTATTGGTTGAAGATTTGTCTGATTAAATCTGAAAGCTTCATTGTATGGGATTTCAATAAAAGTAGGTTCAATTTTTAATTGTATTATATTAAAAACTATGTTTGGTTTGAAATTTTTTCTTATGTGGTGGATTGTTTTTAACAATTTTTGAATACTCTAACATGTTACAAATTAAAGAAAATTATACAATACTCATTTGGTGACATTAAAAGATAAATATACTTCATATCGTGGATGAAGTCTTAATTTTGTTTATACAAATCAATAAGAAATGACATTGGAAGAACAAAATAAGAGGCGTCGGTAGCTATTGGCATTTGTAATACTCAAAATGAGGGAAGGATCATACTTTCCATAGGTTAGTGATGCAAATTAAGATTAGGTATGGAGAGTTTTATCACTTGATATCTTTAAATGATAAAAAACAAACTATTAATTAGTTGATATTGATGATAAGTAGAAAGACATCTCATAACAAGTCAAAGAATCATTGTATATGAAAAACAATCGATGGGTTTTTATAGTGACAATTATATTGTTTGTTTAGTAGATTTACTAAAAATAGAAAAGCACTAAATATTTGCTATTGGTTGAAGATTTGTCTGATTAAATCTGAAAGCTTCATTGTATGGGATTTCAATAAAAGTAGGTTCAATTTTTAATTGTATTATATTAAAAACTATGTTTGGTTTGAAATTTTTTCTTATGTGGTGGATTGTTTTTAACAATTTTTGAATACTCTAACATGTTACAAATTAAAGAAAATTATACAATACTCATTTGGTGACATTAAAAGATAAATATACTTCATATCGTGGATGAAGTCTTAATTTTGTTTATACAAATCAATAAGAAATGACATTGGAAGAACAAAATAAGAGGCGTCGGTAGCTATTGGCATTTGTAATACTCAAAATGAGGGAAGGATCATACTTTCCATAGGTTAGTGATGCAAATTAAGATTAGGTATGGAGAGTTTTATCACTTGATACCTTTAAATGATAAAAAACAAACTATTAATTAGTTGATATTGATGATAAGTAGAAAGACATCTCATAACAAGTCAAAGAATCATTGTATATGAAAAACAATCGATGGGTTTTTATAGTGACAATTATATTGTTTGTTTAGTAGATTTACTACAAATAGAAAAGCACTAAATCTTTGCTATTGGTTGAAGATTTGTCTGATTAAATCTGAAAGCTTCATTGTATGGGATTTCAATAAAAGTAGGTTCAATTTTTAATTGTATTATATTAAAAACTATGTTTGGTTTGAAATTTTTTCTTATGTGGTGGATTGTTTTTAACAATTTTTGAATACTCTAACATGTTACAAATTAAAGAAAATTATACAATACTCATTTGGTGACATTAAAAGATAAATATACTTCATATCGTTGATGAAGTCTTAATTTTGTTTATACAAATCAATAAGAAATGACATTGGAAGAACAAAATAAGAGGCGTCGGTAGCTATTGGCATTTGTAATACTCAAAATCAGGGAAGGATCATACTTTCCATAGGTTAGTGATGCAAATTAAGATTAGGTATGGAGAGTTTTATCACTTGATATCTTTAAATGATAAAAAACAAACTATTAATTAGTTGATATTGATGATAAGTAGAAAGACATCTCATAACAAGTCAAAGAATCATTGTATATGAAAAACAATCGATGGGTTTTTATAGTGACAATTATATTGTTTGTTTAGTAGATTTACTACAAATAGAAAAGCACTAAATCTTTGCTATTGGTTGAAGATTTGTCTGATTAAATCTGAAAGCTTCATTGTATGGGATTTCAATAAAAGTAGGTTCAATTTTTAATTGTATTATATTAAAAACTATGTTTGGTTTGAAATTTTTTCTTATGTGGTGGATTGTTTTTAACAATTTTTGAATACTCTAACATGTTACAAATTAAAGAAAATTATACAATACTCATTTGGTGACATTAAAAGATAAATATACTTCATATCGTGGATGAAGTCTTAATTTTGTTTATACAAATCAATAAGAAATGACATTGGAAGAACAAAATAAGAGGCGTCGGTAGCTATTGGCATTTGTAATACTCAAAATGAGGGAAGGATCATACTTTCCATAGGTTAGTGATGCAAATTAAGATTAGGTATGGAGAGTTTTATCACTTGATATCTTTAAATGATAAAAAACAAACTATTAATTAGTTGATATTGATGATAAGTAGAAAGACATCTCATAACAAGTCAAAGAATCATTGTATATGAAAAACAATCGATGGGTTTTTATAGTGACAATTATATTGTTTGTTTAGTAGATTTACTACAAATAGAAAAGCACTAAATCTTTGCTATTGGTTGAAGATTTGTCTGATTAAATCTGAAAGCTTCATTGTATGGGATTTCAATAAAAGTAGGTTCAATTTTTAATTGTATTATATTAAAAACTATGTTTGGTTTGAAATTTTTTCTTATGTGGTGGATTGTTTTTAACAATTTTTGAATACTCTAACATGTTACAAATTAAAGAAAATTATACAATACTCATTTGGTGACATTAAAAGATAAATATACTTCATATCGTGGATGAAGTCTTAATTTTGTTTATACAAATCAATAAGAAATGACATTGGAAGAACAAAATAAGAGGCGTCGGTAGCTATTGGCATTTGTAATACTCAAAATGAGGGAAGGATCATACTTTCCATAGGTTAGTGATGCAAATTAAGATTAGGTATGGAGAGTTTTATCACTTGATATCTTTAAATGATAAAAAACAAACTATTAATTAGTTGATATTGATGATAAGTAGAAAGACATCTCATAACAAGTCAAAGAATCATTGTATATGAAAAACAATCGATGGGTTTTTATAGTGACAATTATATTGTTTGTTTAGTAGATTTACTACAAATAGAAAAGCACTAAATCTTTGCTATTGGTTGAAGATTTGTCTGATTAAATCTGAAAGCTTCATTGTATGGGATTTCAATAAAAGTAGGTTCAATTTTTAATTGTATTATATTAAAAACTATGTTTGGTTTGAAATTTTTTCTTATGTGGTGGATTGTTTTTAACAATTTTTGAATACTCTAACATGTTACAAATTAAAGAAAATTATACAATACTCATTTGGTGACATTAAAAGATAAATATACTTCATATCGTGGATGAAGTCTTAATTTTGTTTATACAAATCAATAAGAAATGACATTGGAAGAACAAAATAAGAGGCGTCGGTAGCTATTGGCATTTGTAATACTCAAAATGAGGGAAGGATCATACTTTCCATAGGTTAGTGATGCAAATTAAGATTAGGTATGGAGAGTTTTATCACTTGATACCTTTAAATGATAAAAAACAAACTATTAATTAGTTGATATTGATGATAAGTAGAAAGACATCTCATAACAAGTCAAAGAATCATTGTATATGAAAAACAATCGATGGGTTTTTATAGTGACAATTATATTGTTTGTTTAGTAGATTTACTACAAATAGAAAAGCACTAAATCTTTGCTATTGGTTGAAGATTTGTCTGATTAAATCTGAAAGCTTCATTGTATGGGATTTCAATAAAAGTAGGTTCAATTTTTAATTGTATTATATTAAAAACTATGTTTGGTTTGAAATTTTTTCTTATGTGGTGGATTGTTTTTAACAATTTTTGAATACTCTAACATGTTACAAATTAAAGAAAATTATACAATACTCATTTGGTGACATTAAAAGATAAATATACTTCATATCGTGGATGAAGTCTTAATTTTGTTTATACAAATCAATAAGAAATGACATTGGAAGAACAAAATAAGAGGCGTCGGTAGCTATTGGCATTTGTAATACTCAAAATCAGGGAAGGATCATACTTTCCATAGGTTAGTGATGCAAATTAAGATTAGGTATGGAGAGTTTTATCACTTGATATCTTTAAATGATAAAAAACAAACTATTAATTAGTTGATATTGATGATAAGTAGAAAGACATCTCATAACAAGTCAAAGAATCATTGTATATGAAAAACAATCGATGGGTTTTTATAGTGACAATTATATTGTTTGTTTAGTAGATTTACTACAAATAGAAAAGCACTAAATATTTGCTATTGGTTGAAGATTTGTCTGATTAAATCTGAAAGCTTCATTGTATGGGATTTCAATAAAAGTAGGTTCAATTTTTAATTGTATTATATTAAAAACTATGTTTGGTTTGAAATTTTTTCTTATGTGGTGGATTGTTTTTAACAATTTTTGAATACTCTAACATGTTACAAATTAAAGAAAATTATACAATACTCATTTGGTGACATTAAAAGATAAATATACTTCATATCGTGGATGAAGTCTTAATTTTGTTTATACAAATCAATAAGAAATGACATTGGAAGAACAAAATAAGAGGCGTCGGTAGCTATTGGCATTTGTAATACTCAAAATCAGGGAAGGATCATACTTTCCATAGGTTAGTGATGCAAATTAAGATTAGGTATGGAGAGTTTTATCACTTGATACCTTTAAATGATAAAAAACAAACTATTAATTAGTTGATATTGATGATAAGTAGAAAGACATCTCATAACAAGTCAAAGAATCATTGTATATGAAAAACAATCGATGGGTTTTTATAGTGACAATTATATTGTTTGTTTAGTAGATTTACTACAAATAGAAAAGCACTAAATCTTTGCTATTGGTTGAAGATTTGTCTGATTAAATCTGAAAGCTTCATTGTATGGGATTTCAATAAAAGTAGGTTCAATTTTTAATTGTATTATATTAAAAACTATGTTTGGTTTGAAATTTTTTCTTATGTGGTGGATTGTTTTTAACAATTTTTGAATACTCTAACATGTTACAAATTAAAGAAAATTATACAATACTCATTTGGTGACATTAAAAGATAAATATACTTCATATCGTTGATGAAGTCTTAATTTTGTTTATACAAATCAATAAGAAATGACATTGGAAGAACAAAATAAGAGGCGTCGGTAGCTATTGGCATTTGTAATACTCAAAATGAGGGAAGGATCATACTTTCCATAGGTTAGTGATGCAAATTAAGATTAGGTATGGAGAGTTTTATCACTTGATATCTTTAAATGATAAAAAACAAACTATTAATTAGTTGATATTGATGATAAGTAGAAAGACATCTCATAACAAGTCAAAGAATCATTGTATATGAAAAACAATCGATGGGTTTTTATAGTGACAATTATATTGTTTGTTTAGTAGATTTACTACAAATAGAAAAGCACTAAATCTTTGCTATTGGTTGAAGATTTGTCTGATTAAATCTGAAAGCTTCATTGTATGGGATTTCAATAAAAGTAGGTTCAATTTTTAATTGTATTATATTAAAAACTATGTTTGGTTTGAAATTTTTTCTTATGTGGTGGATTGTTTTTAACAATTTTTGAATACTCTAACATGTTACAAATTAAAGAAAATTATACAATACTCATTTGGTGACATTAAAAGATAAATATACTTCATATCGTGGATGAAGTCTTAATTTTGTTTATACAAATCAATAAGAAATGACATTGGAAGAACAAAATAAGAGGCGTCGGTAGCTATTGGCATTTGTAATACTCAAAATCAGGGAAGGATCATACTTTCCATAGGTTAGTGATGCAAATTAAGATTAGGTATGGAGAGTTTTATCACTTGATATCTTTAAATGATAAAAAACAAACTATTAATTAGTTGATATTGATGATAAGTAGAAAGACATCTCATAACAAGTCAAAGAATCATTGTATATGAAAAACAATCGATGGGTTTTTATAGTGACAATTATATTGTTTGTTTAGTAGATTTACTACAAATAGAAAAGCACTAAATCTTTGCTATTGGTTGAAGATTTGTCTGATTAAATCTGAAAGCTTCATTGTATGGGATTTCAATAAAAGTAGGTTCAATTTTTAATTGTATTATATTAAAAACTATGTTTGGTTTGAAATTTTTTCTTATGTGGTGGATTGTTTTTAACAATTTTTGAATACTCTAACATGTTACAAATTAAAGAAAATTATACAATACTCATTTGGTGACATTAAAAGATAAATATACTTCATATCGTGGATGAAGTCTTAATTTTGTTTATACAAATCAATAAGAAATGACATTGGAAGAACAAAATAAGAGGCGTCGGTAGCTATTGGCATTTGTAATACTCAAAATCAGGGAAGGATCATACTTTCCATAGGTTAGTGATGCAAATTAAGATTAGGTATGGAGAGTTTTATCACTTGATACCTTTAAATGATAAAAAACAAACTATTAATTAGTTGATATTGATGATAAGTAGAAAGACATCTCATAACAAGTCAAAGAATCATTGTATATGAAAAACAATCGATGGGTTTTTATAGTGACAATTATATTGTTTGTTTAGTAGATTTACTACAAATAGAAAAGCACTAAATCTTTGCTATTGGTTGAAGATTTGTCTGATTAAATCTGAAAGCTTCATTGTATGGGATTTCAATAAAAGTAGGTTCAATTTTTAATTGTATTATATTAAAAACTATGTTTGGTTTGAAATTTTTTCTTATGTGGTGGATTGTTTTTAACAATTTTTGAATACTCTAACATGTTACAAATTAAAGAAAATTATACAATACTCATTTGGTGACATTAAAAGATAAATATACTTCATATCGTTGATGAAGTCTTAATTTTGTTTATACAAATCAATAAGAAATGACATTGGAAGAACAAAATAAGAGGCGTCGGTAGCTATTGGCATTTGTAATACTCAAAATCAGGGAAGGATCATACTTTCCATAGGTTAGTGATGCAAATTAAGATTAGGTATGGAGAGTTTTATCACTTGATATCTTTAAATGATAAAAAACAAACTATTAATTAGTTGATATTGATGATAAGTAGAAAGACATCTCATAACAAGTCAAAGAATCATTGTATATGAAAAACAATCGATGGGTTTTTATAGTGACAATTATATTGTTTGTTTAGTAGATTTACTACAAATAGAAAAGCACTAAATCTTTGCTATTGGTTGAAGATTTGTCTGATTAAATCTGAAAGCTTCATTGTATGGGATTTCAATAAAAGTAGGTTCAATTTTTAATTGTATTATATTAAAAACTATGTTTGGTTTGAAATTTTTTCTTATGTGGTGGATTGTTTTTAACAATTTTTGAATACTCTAACATGTTACAAATTAAAGAAAATTATACAATACTCATTTGGTGACATTAAAAGATAAATATACTTCATATCGTGGATGAAGTCTTAATTTTGTTTATACAAATCAATAAGAAATGACATTGGAAGAACAAAATAAGAGGCGTCGGTAGCTATTGGCATTTGTAATACTCAAAATCAGGGAAGGATCATACTTTCCATAGGTTAGTGATGCAAATTAAGATTAGGTATGGAGAGTTTTATCACTTGATATCTTTAAATGATAAAAAAACAAACTATTAATTAGTTGATATTGATGATAAGTAGAAAGACATCTCATAACAAGTCAAAGAATCATTTTATATGAAAAACAATCGATGGGTTTTTATAGTGACAATTATATTGTTTGTTTAGTAGATTTACTACAAATAGAAAAGCACTAAATCTTTGCTATTGGTTGAAGATTTGTCTGATTAAATCTGAAAGCTTCATTGTATGGGATTTCAATAAAAGTAGGTTCAATTTTTAATTGTATTATATTAAAAACTATGTTTGGTTTGAAATTTTTTCTTATGTGGTGGATTGTTTTTAACAATTTTTGAATACTCTAACATGTTACAAATTAAAGAAAATTATACAATACTCATTTGGTGACATTAAAAGATAAATATACTTCATATCGTGGATGAAGTCTTAATTTTGTTTATACAAATCAATAAGAAATGACATTGGAAGAACAAAATAAGAGGCGTCGGTAGCTATTGGCATTTGTAATACTCAAAATCAGGGAAGGATCATACTTTCCATAGGTTAGTGATGCAAATTAAGATTAGGTATGGAGAGTTTTATCACTTGATATCTTTAAATGATAAAAAACAAACTATTAATTAGTTGATATTGATGATAAGTAGAAAGACATCTCATAACAAGTCAAAGAATCATTGTATATGAAAAACAATCGATGGGTTTTTATAGTGACAATTATATTGTTTGTTTAGTAGATTTACTAAAAATAGAAAAGCACTAAATCTTTGCTATTGGTTGAAGATTTGTCTGATTAAATCTGAAAGCTTCATTGTATGGGATTTCAATAAAAGTAGGTTCAATTTTTAATTGTATTATATTAAAAACTATGTTTGGTTTGAAATTTTTTCTTATGTGGTGGATTGTTTTTAACAATTTTTGAATACTCTAACATGTTACAAATTAAAGAAAATTATACAATACTCATTTGGTGACATTAAAAGATAAATATACTTCATATCGTGGATGAAGTCTTAATTTTGTTTATACAAATCAATAAGAAATGACATTGGAAGAACAAAATAAGAGGCGTCGGTAGCTATTGGCATTTGTAATACTCAAAATCAGGGAAGGATCATACTTTCCATAGGTTAGTGATGCAAATTAAGATTAGGTATGGAGAGTTTTATCACTTGATATCTTTAAATGATAAAAAACAAACTATTAATTAGTTGATATTGATGATAAGTAGAAAGACATCTCATAACAAGTCAAAGAATCATTGTATATGAAAAACAATCGATGGGTTTTTATAGTGACAATTATATTGTTTGTTTAGTAGATTTACTACAAATAGAAAAGCACTAAATCTTTGCTATTGGTTGAAGATTTGTCTGATTAAATCTGAAAGCTTCATTGTATGGGATTTCAATAAAAGTAGGTTCAATTTTTAATTGTATTATATTAAAAACTATGTTTGGTTTGAAATTTTTTCTTATGTGGTGGATTGTTTTTAACAATTTTTGAATACTCTAACATGTTACAAATTAAAGAAAATTATACAATACTCATTTGGTGACATTAAAAGATAAATATACTTCATATCGTGGATGAAGTCTTAATTTTGTTTATACAAATCAATAAGAAATGACATTGGAAGAACAAAATAAGAGGCGTCGGTAGCTATTGGCATTTGTAATACTCAAAATCAGGGAAGGATCATACTTTCCATAGGTTAGTGATGCAAATTAAGATTAGGTATGGAGAGTTTTATCACTTGATATCTTTAAATGATAAAAAACAAACTATTAATTAGTTGATATTGATGATAAGTAGAAAGACATCTCATAACAAGTCAAAGAATCATTGTATATGAAAAACAATCGATGGGTTTTTATAGTGACAATTATATTGTTTGTTTAGTAGATTTACTACAAATAGAAAAGCACTAAATCTTTGTTATTGGTTGAAGATTTGTCTGATTAAATCTGAAAGCTTCATTGTATGGGATTTCAATAAAAGTAGGTTCAATTTTTAATTGTATTATATTAAAAACTATGTTTGGTTTGAAATTTTTTCTTATGTGGTGGATTGTTTTTAACAATTTTTGAATACTCTAACATGTTACAAATTAAAGAAAATTATACAATACTCATTTGGTGACATTAAAAGATAAATATACTTCATATCGTGGATGAAGTCTTAATTTTGTTTATACAAATCAATAAGAAATGACATTGGAAGAACAAAATAAGAGGCGTCGGTAGCTATTGGCATTTGTAATACTCAAAATGAGGGAAGGATCATACTTTCCATAGGTTAGTGATGCAAATTAAGATTAGGTATGGAGAGTTTTATCACTTGATACCTTTAAATGATAAAAAACAAACTATTAATTAGTTGATATTGATGATAAGTAGAAAGACATCTCATAACAAGTCAAAGAATCATTGTATATGAAAAACAATCGATGGGTTTTTATAGTGACAATTATATTGTTTGTTTAGTAGATTTACTACAAATAGAAAAGCACTAAATCTTTGCTATTGGTTGAAGATTTGTCTGATTAAATCTGAAAGCTTCATTGTATGGGATTTCAATAAAAGTAGGTTCAATTTTTAATTGTATTATATTAAAAACTATGTTTGGTTTGAAATTTTTTCTTATGTGGTGGATTGTTTTTAACAATTTTTGAATACTCTAACATGTTACAAATTAAAGAAAATTATACAATACTCATTTGGTGACATTAAAAGATAAATATACTTCATATCGTGGATGAAGTCTTAATTTTGTTTATACAAATCAATAAGAAATGACATTGGAAGAACAAAATAAGAGGCGTCGGTAGCTATTGGCATTTGTAATACTCAAAATGAGGGAAGGATCATACTTTCCATAGGTTAGTGATGCAAATTAAGATTAGGTATGGAGAGTTTTATCACTTGATATCTTTAAATGATAAAAAACAAACTATTAATTAGTTGATATTGATGATAAGTAGAAAGACATCTCATAACAAGTCAAAGAATCATTGTATATGAAAAACAATCGATGGGTTTTTATAGTGACAATTATATTGTTTGTTTAGTAGATTTACTAAAAATAGAAAAGCACTAAATCTTTGCTATTGGTTGAAGATTTGTCTGATTAAATCTGAAAGCTTCATTGTATGGGATTTCAATAAAAGTAGGTTCAATTTTTAATTGTATTATATTAAAAACTATGTTTGGTTTGAAATTTTTTCTTATGTGGTGGATTGTTTTTAACAATTTTTGAATACTCTAACATGTTACAAATTAAAGAAAATTATACAATACTCATTTGGTGACATTAAAAGATAAATATACTTCATATCGTGGATGAAGTCTTAATTTTGTTTATACAAATCAATAAGAAATGACATTGGAAGAACAAAATAAGAGGCGTCGGTAGCTATTGGCATTTGTAATACTCAAAATGAGGGAAGGATCATACTTTCCATAGGTTAGTGATGCAAATTAAGATTAGGTATGGAGAGTTTTATCACTTGATACCTTTAAATGATAAAAAACAAACTATTAATTAGTTGATATTGATGATAAGTAGAAAGACATCTCATAACAAGTCAAAGAATCATTGTATATGAAAAACAATCGATGGGTTTTTATAGTGACAATTATATTGTTTGTTTAGTAGATTTACTACAAATAGAAAAGCACTAAATCTTTGCTATTGGTTGAAGATTTGTCTGATTAAATCTGAAAGCTTCATTGTATGGGATTTCAATAAAAGTAGGTTCAATTTTTAATTGTATTATATTAAAAACTATGTTTGGTTTGAAATTTTTTCTTATGTGGTGGATTGTTTTTAACAATTTTTGAATACTCTAACATGTTACAAATTAAAGAAAATTATACAATACTCATTTGGTGACATTAAAAGATAAATATACTTCATATCGTTGATGAAGTCTTAATTTTGTTTATACAAATCAATAAGAAATGACATTGGAAGAACAAAATAAGAGGCGTCGGTAGCTATTGGCATTTGTAATACTCAAAATCAGGGAAGGATCATACTTTCCATAGGTTAGTGATGCAAATTAAGATTAGGTATGGAGAGTTTTATCACTTGATATCTTTAAATGATAAAAAACAAACTATTAATTAGTTGATATTGATGATAAGTAGAAAGACATCTCATAACAAGTCAAAGAATCATTGTATATGAAAAACAATCGATGGGTTTTTATAGTGACAATTATATTGTTTGTTTAGTAGATTTACTACAAATAGAAAAGCACTAAATCTTTGCTATTGGTTGAAGATTTGTCTGATTAAATCTGAAAGCTTCATTGTATGGGATTTCAATAAAAGTAGGTTCAATTTTTAATTGTATTATATTAAAAACTATGTTTGGTTTGAAATTTTTTCTTATGTGGTGGATTGTTTTTAACAATTTTTGAATACTCTAACATGTTACAAATTAAAGAAAATTATACAATACTCATTTGGTGACATTAAAAGATAAATATACTTCATATCGTGGATGAAGTCTTAATTTTGTTTATACAAATCAATAAGAAATGACATTGGAAGAACAAAATAAGAGGCGTCGGTAGCTATTGGCATTTGTAATACTCAAAATCAGGGAAGGATCATACTTTCCATAGGTTAGTGATGCAAATTAAGATTAGGTATGGAGAGTTTTATCACTTGATACCTTTAAATGATAAAAAACAAACTATTAATTAGTTGATATTGATGATAAGTAGAAAGACATCTCATAACAAGTCAAAGAATCATTGTATATGAAAAACAATCGATGGGTTTTTATAGTGACAATTATATTGTTTGTTTAGTAGATTTACTACAAATAGAAAAGCACTAAATCTTTGCTATTGGTTGAAGATTTGTCTGATTAAATCTTAAAGCTTCATTGTATGGGATTTCAATAAAAGTAGGTTCAATTTTTAATTGTATTATATTAAAAACTATGTTTGGATTGAATTTTTTTCTTATGTGGTGGATTGTTTTTAACCATTTTTTAATACTCTAACATGTTACAAATTAAAGAAAATTATACAATACTCATTTGGTGACATTAAAAGATAAATATACTTCATATCGTTGATGAAGTCTTAATTTTGTTTATACAAATCAATAAGAAATGACATTGGAAGAACAAAATAAGAGGCGTCGGTAGCTATTGGCATTTGTAATACTCAAAATGAGGGAAGGATCATACTTTCCATAGGTTAGTGATGCAAATTAAGATTAGGTATGGAGAGTTTTATCACTTGATATCTTTAAATGATAAAAAACAAACTATTAATTAGTTGATATTGATGATAAGTAGAAAGACATCTCATAACAAGTCAAAGAATCATTGTATATGAAAAACAATCGATGGGTTTTTATAGTGACAATTATATTGTTTGTTTAGTAGATTTACTACAAATAGAAAAGCACTAAATCTTTGCTATTGGTTGAAGATTTGTCTGATTAAATCTGAAAGCTTCATTGTATGGGATTTCAATAAAAGTAGGTTCAATTTTTAATTGTATTATATTAAAAACTATGTTTGGTTTGAAATTTTTTCTTATGTGGTGGATTGTTTTTAACAATTTTTGAATACTCTAACATGTTACAAATTAAAGAAAATTATACAATACTCATTTGGTGACATTAAAAGATAAATATACTTCATATCGTGGATGAAGTCTTAATTTTGTTTATACAAATCAATAAGAAATGACATTGGAAGAACAAAATAAGAGGCGTCGGTAGCTATTGGCATTTGTAATACTCAAAATCAGGGAAGGATCATACTTTCCATAGGTTAGTGATGCAAATTAAGATTAGGTATGGAGAGTTTTATCACTTGATATCTTTAAATGATAAAAAACAAACTATTAATTAGTTGATATTGATGATAAGTAGAAAGACATCTCATAACAAGTCAAAGAATCATTGTATATGAAAAACAATCGATGGGTTTTTATAGTGACAATTATATTGTTTGTTTAGTAGATTTACTACAAATAGAAAAACACTAAATCTTTGCTATTGGTTGAAGATTTGTCTGATTAAATCTGAAAGCTTCATTGTATGGGATTTCAATAAAAGTAGGTTCAATTTTTAATTGTATTATATTAAAAACTATGTTTGGTTTGAAATTTTTTCTTATGTGGTGGATTGTTTTTAACAATTTTTGAATACTCTAACATGTTACAAATTAAAGAAAATTATACAATACTCATTTGGTGACATTAAAAGATAAATATACTTCATATCGTGGATGAAGTCTTAATTTTGTTTATACAAATCAATAAGAAATGACATTGGAAGAACAAAATAAGAGGCGTCGGTAGCTATTGGCATTTGTAATACTCAAAATGAGGGAAGGATCATACTTTCCATAGGTTAGTGATGCAAATTAAGATTAGGTATGGAGAGTTTTATCACTTGATACCTTTAAATGATAAAAAACAAACTATTAATTAGTTGATATTGATGATAAGTAGAAAGACATCTCATAACAAGTCAAAGAATCATTGTATATGAAAAACAATCGATGGGTTTTTATAGTGACAATTATATTGTTTGTTTAGTAGATTTACTACAAATAGAAAAGCACTAAATATTTGCTATTGGTTGAAGATTTGTCTGATTAAATCTGAAAGCTTCATTGTATGGGATTTCAATAAAAGTAGGTTCAATTTTTAATTGTATTATATTAAAAACTATGTTTGGTTTGAAATTTTTTCTTATGTGGTGGATTGTTTTTAACAATTTTTGAATACTCTAACATGTTACAAATTAAAGAAAATTATACAATACTCATTTGGTGACATTTAAAGATAAATATACTTCATATCGTGGATGAAGTCTTAATTTTGTTTATACAAATCAATAAGAAATGACATTGGAAGAACAAAATAAGAGGCGTCGGTAGCTATTGGCATTTGTAATACTCAAAATGAGGGAAGGATCATACTTTCCATAGGTTAGTGATGCAAATTAAGATTAGGTATGGAGAGTTTTATCACTTGATATCTTTAAATGATAAAAAACAAACTATTAATTAGTTGATATTGATGATAAGTAGAAAGACATCTCATAACAAGTCAAAGAATCATTGTATATGAAAAACAATCGATGGGTTTTTATAGTGACAATTATATTGTTTGTTTAGTAGATTTACTACAAATAGAAAAGCACTAAATCTTTGCTATTGGTTGACGATTTGTCTGATTAAATCTGAAAGCTTCATTGTATGGGATTTCAATAAAAGTAGGTTCAATTTTTAATTGTATTATATTAAAAACTATGTTTGGTTTGAAATTTTTTCTTATGTGGTGGATTGTTTTTAACAATTTTTGAATACTCTAACATGTTACAAATTAAAGAAAATTATACAATACTCATTTGGTGACATTAAAAGATAAATATACTTCATATCGTGGATGAAGTCTTAATTTTGTTTATACAAATCAATAAGAAATGACATTGGAAGAACAAAATAAGAGGCGTCGGTAGCTATTGGCATTTGTAATACTCAAAATCAGGGAAGGATTATACTTTCTATAGGTTAGTGATGCAAATTAAGATTAGGTATGGAGAGTTTTATCACTTGATATCTTTAAATGATAAAAAACAAACTATTAATTAGTTGATATTGATGATAAGTAGAAAGACATCTCATAACAAGTCAAAGAATCATTGTATATGAAAAACAATCGATGGGTTTTTATAGTGACAATTATATTGTTTGTTTAGTAGATTTACTACAAATAGAAAAGCACTAAATCTTTGCTATTGGTTGAAGATTTGTCTGATTAAATCTGAAAGCTTCATTGTATGGGATTTCAATAAAAGTAGGTTCAATTTTTAATTGTATTATATTAAAAACTATGTTTGGTTTGAAATTTTTTCTTATGTGGTGGATTGTTTTTCACAATTTTTGAATACTCTAACATGTTACAAATTAAATAAAATTATACATTACTCATTTGGTGAAATTAAAAGATAAATATACTTCATATCGTGGATGAAGTCTTAATTTTGTTTATACAAATCAATAAGAAATGACATTGGAAGAACAAAATAAGAGGCGTCGGTAGCTATTGGCATTTGTAATACTCAAAATCAGGGAAGGATCATACTTTCCATAAGTTAGTGATGCAAATTAAGATTAGGTATGGATATTTTTATCACTTGATATCTTTAAATGATAAAAAACAAACTATTAATTAGTTGATATTGATGATAAGTAGAAAGACATCTCATAACAAGTCAAAGAATCATTGTATATGAAAAACAATCGATGGGTTTTTATAGTGACAATTATATTGTTTGTTTAGTAGATTTACTACAAATAGAAAAGCACTAAATCTTTGCTATTGGTTGAAGATTTGTCTGATTAAATTTGAAAGCTTCATTGTATGGGATGTAGGTTCAATTTTTAATTGTATTATATTAAAAATTATGTTTGGTTTGAAATTTTTTCTTATGTGGTGAATTGTTTTTAACAATTTTTGAATACTCTAACATGTTACAAATTAAAGAAAATTATACAATACTCATTTGGTGACATTAAAAGATAAATATACTTCATATCGTGGATGAAGTCTTAATTTTGTTTATACAAATCAATAAGAAATGACATTGGAAGAACAAAATAAGAGGCGTCGGTAGCTATTGGCATTTGTAATACTCAAAATTGAGGGAAGGATCATACTTTCCATAGGTTAGTGATGCAAATTAATATTAGGTATGGAGAGTTTTATCACTTGATATATTTAAATGATAAAAAACAAACTATTAATTAGTTGATATTGATGATAAGTAGAAAGACATCTCATAACAAGTCAAAGAATCATTGTATATGAAAAACAATCGATGGGTTTTTATAGTGACAATTATATTGTTTGTTTAGTAGATTTACTACAAATAGAAAAGCACTAAATCTTTGCTATTGGTTGAAGATTTGTCTGATTAAATCTGAAAGCTTCATTGTATGGGATTTCAATAAAAGTAGGTTCAATTTTTAATTGTATTATATTAAAAACTATGTTTGGTTTGAAATTTTTTCTTATGTGGTGGATTGTTTTTAACAATTTTTGAATACTCTAACATGTTACAAATTAAAGAAAATTATACAATACTCATTTGGTGACATTAAAAGATAAATATACTTCATATCGTGGATGAAGTCTTAATTTTGTTTATACAAATCAATAAGAAATGACATTGGAAGAACAAAATAAGAGGCGTCGGTAGCTATTGGCATTTGTAATACTCAAAATCAGGGAAGGATCATACTTTCTATAGGTTAGTGATGCAAATTAAGATTAGGTATGGAGAGTTTTATCACTTGATATCTTTAAATGATAAAAAACAAACTATTAATTAGTTGATATTGATGATAAGTAGAAAGACATCTCATAACAAGTCAAAGAATCATTGTATATGAAAAACAATCGATGGGTTTTTATAGTGACAATTATATTGTTTGTTTAGTAGATTTACTACAAATAGAAAAGCACTAAATCTTTGCTATTGGTTGAAGATTTGTCTGATTAAATCTGAAAGCTTCATTGTATGGGATTTCAATAAAAGTAGGTTCAATTTTTAATTGTATTATATTAAAAACTATGTTTGGTTTGAAATTTTTTCTTATGTGGTGGATTGTTTTTCACAATTTTTGAATACTCTAACATGTTACAAATTAAATAAAATTATACAATACTCATTTGGTGAAATTAAAAGATAAATATACTTCATATCGTGGATGAAGTCTTAATTTTGTTTATACAAATCAATAAGAAATGACATTGGAAGAACAAAATAAGAGGCGTCGGTAGCTATTGGCATTTGTAATACTCAAAATGAGGGAAGGATCATACTTTCCATAGGTTAGTGATGCAAATTAAGATTAGGTATGGAGAGTTTTATCACTTGATATCTTTAAATGATAAAAAACAAACTATTAATTAGTTGATATTGATGATAAGTAGAAAGACATCTCATAACAAGTCAAAGAATCATTGTATATGAAAAACAATCGATGGGTTTTTATAGTGACAATTATATTGTTTGTTTAGTAGATTTACTACAAATAGAAAAGCACTAAATCTTTGCTATTGGTTGAAGATTTGTCTGATTAAATCTTAAAGCTTCATTGTATGGGATTTCAATAAAAGTAGGTTCAATTTTTAATTGTATTATATTAAAAACTATGTTTGGTTTGAAATTTTTTCTTATGTGGTGGATTGTTTTTAACAATTTTTGAATACTCTAACATGTTATAAATTAAATAAAATTATACAATACTCATTTGGTGACATTAAAAGATAAATATACTTCATATCGTGGATGAAGTCTTAATTTTGTTTATACAAATCAATAAGAAATGACATTGGAAGAACAAAATAAGAGGCGTCGGTAGCTATTGGCATTTGTAATACTCAAAATCAGGGAAGGATCATACTTTCCATAATTTAGTGATGCAAATTAAGATTAGGTATGGAGATTTTTATCACTTGATATCTTTAAATGATAAAAAACAAACTATTAATTAGTTGATATTGATGATAAGTAGAAAGACATCTCATAACAAGTCAAAGAATCATTGTATATGAAAAACAATCGATGGGTTTTTATAGTGACAATTATATTGTTTGTTTAGTAGATTTACTACAAATAGAAAAGCACTAAATCTTTGCTATTGGTTGAAGATTTGTCTGATTAAATCTGAAAGCTTCATTGTATGGGATGTAGGTTCAATTTTTAATTGTATTATATTAAAAATTATGTTTGGTTTGAAATTTTTTCTTATGTGGTGGATTGTTTTTAACAATTTTTGAATACTCTAACATGTTACAAATTAAAGAAAATTATACAATACTCATTTGGTGACATTAAAAGATAAATATACTTCATATCGTGGATGAAGTCTTAATTTTGTTTATACAAATCAATAAGAAATGACATTGGAAGAACAAAATAAGAGGCGTCGGTAGCTATTGGCATTTGTAATACTCAAAATCAGGGAAGGATCATACTTTCCATAGGTTAGTGATGCAAATTAATATTAGGTATGGAGAGTTTTATCACTTGATATCTTTAAATGATAAAAAACAAACTATTAATTAGTTGATATTGATGATAAGTAGAAAGACATCTCATAACAAGTCAAAGAATCATTGTATATGAAAAACAATCGATGGGCTTTTATAGTGACAATTATATTGTTTGTTTAGTAGATTTACTACAAATAGAAAAGCACTAAATCTTTGCTATTGGTTGAAGATTTGTCTGATTAAATCTGAAAGCTTCATTGTATGGGATTTCAATAAAAGTAGGTTCAATTTTTAATTGTATTATATTAAAAACTATGTTTGGTTTGAAATTTTTTCTTATGTGGTGGATTGTTTTTAACAATTTTTGAATACTCTAACATGTTACAAATTAAAGAAAATTATACAATACTCATTTGGTGACATTAAAAGATAAATATACTTCATATCGTGGATGAAGTCTTAATTTTGTTTATACAAATCAATAAGAAATGACATTGGAAGAACAAAATAAGAGGCGTCGGTAGCTATTGGCATTTGTAATACTCAAAATGAGGGAAGGATCATACTTTCCATAGGTTAGTGATGCAAATTAATATTAGGTATGGAGAGTTTTATCACTTGATATATTTAAATGATAAAAAACAAACTATTAATTAGTTGATATTGATGATAAGTAGAAATACATCTCATAACAAGTCAAAGAATCATTGTATATGAAAAACAATCGATGGGCTTTTATAGTGACAATTATATTGTTTGTTTAGTAGATTTACTACAAATAGAAAAGCACTAAATCTTTGCTATTGGTTGAAGATTTGTCTGATTAAATCTGAAAGCTTCATTGTATGGGATTTCAATAAAAGTAGGTTCAATTTTTAATTGTATTATATTAAAAACTATGTTTGGTTTGAAATTTTTTCTTATGTGGTGGATTGTTTTTAACAATTTTTGAATACTCTAACATGTTACAAATTAAAGAAAATTATACAATACTCATTTGGTGACATTAAAAGATAAATATACTTCATATCGTGGATGAAGTCTTAATTTTGTTTATACAAATCAATAAGAAATGACATTGGAAGAACAAAATAAGAGGCGTCGGTAGCTATTGGCATTTGTAATACTCAAAATCAGGGAAGGATCATACTTTCCATAGGTTAGTGATGCAAATTAAGATTAGGTATGGAGAGTTTTATCACTTGATATCTTTAAATGATAAAAAACAAACTATTAATTAGTTGATATTGATGATAAGTAGAAAGACATCTCATAACAAGTCAAAGAATCATTGTATATGAAAAACAATCGATGGGTTTTTATAGTGACAATTATATTGTTTGTTTAGTAGATTTACTACAAATAGAAAAGCACTAAATCTTTGCTATTGGTTGAAGATTTGTCTGATAAAATCTGAAAGCTTCATTGTATGGGATTTCAATAAAAGTAGGTTCAATTTTTAATTGTATTATATTAAAAACTATGTTTGGTTTGAAATTTTTTCTTATGTGGTGGATTGTTTTTAACAATTTTTGAATACTCTAACATGTTACAAATTAAAGAAAATTATACAATACTCATTTGGTGACATTAAAAGATAAATATACTTCATATCGTAGATGAAGTCTTAATTTTGTTTATACATATCAATAAGAAATGACATTGGAAGAACAAAATAAGAGGCGTCGGTAGCTATTGGCATTTGTAATACTCAAAATCAGGGAAGGATCATACTTTCCATAGGTTAGTGATGCAAATTAAGATTATGTATGGAGAGTTTTATCACTTGATATCTTTAAATGATAAAAAACAAACTATTAATTAGTTGATATTGATGATAAGTAGAAAGACATCTCATAACAAGTCAAAGAATCATTGTATATGAAAAACAATCGATGGGCTTTTATAGTGACAAATATATTGTTTGTTTAGTAGATTTACTACAAATAGAAAAGCACTAAATCTTTGCTATTGGTTGAAGATTTGTCTGATTAAATCTGAAAGCTTCATTTTATGGGATTTCAATAAAAGTAGGTTCAATTTTTAATTGTATTATATTAAAAACTATGTTTGGTTTGAAATTTTTTCTTATGTGGTGGATTGTTTTTAACAATTTTTGAATACTCTAACATGTTACAAATTAAAGAAAATTATACAATACTCATTTGGTGACATTAAAAGATAAATATACTTCATATCGTGGATGAAGTCTTAATTTTGTTTATACATATCAATAAGAAATGACATTGGAAGAACAAAATAAGAGGCGTCGATAGCTATTGGCATTTGTAATACTCAAAATCAGGGAAGGATCATACTTTCCATAGGTTAGTGATGCAAATTAATATTAGGTATGGAGAGTTTTATCACTTGATATCTTTAAATGATAAAAAACAAACTATTAATTAGTTGATATTGATTGTAAGTAGAAAGACATCTCATAACAAGTCAAAGAATCATTGTATATGAAAAACAATCGATGGGCTTTTATAGTGACAATTATATTGTTTTTTTAGTAGATTTACTACAAATAGAAAAGCACTAAATATTTGCTATTGGTTGAAGATTTGTCTTATTAAATCTGAAAGCTTCATTGTATGGGATTTCAATAAAAGTAGGTTCAATTTTTAATTGTATTATATTAAAAACTATGTTTGGTTTGAAATTTTTTCTTATGTGGTGGATTGTTTTTAACAATTTTTTAATACTCTAACATGTTACAAATTAAAGAAAATTATACAATACTCATTTGGTGACATTAAAAGATAAATATACTTCATATCGTGGATGAAGTCTTAATTTTGTTTATACAAATCAATAAGAAATGACATTGGAAGAACAAAATAAGAGGCGTTGGTAGCTATTGGCATTTGTAATACTCAAAATGAGGGAAGGATCATACTTTCCATAGGTTAGTGATGCAAATTAAGATTAGGTATGGAGAGTTTTATCACTTGATATCTTTAAATGATAAAAAACAAACTATTAATTAGTTGATATTGATGATAAGTAGAAAGACATCTCATAACAAGTCAAGGAATCATTGTATATGAAAAACAATCGATGGGTTTTTATAGTGACAATTATATTGTTTGTTTAGTAGATTTACTACAAATAGAAAAGCACTAAATCTTCTAAAATGTAATAAAGCAAACCACGTGAAAGCAGGCCAATGAATCTAGATAAAAGAAATAAGCAACATATATTATGTTGGAGGAAGAAAATGAAAATAGAAAAGGCTATTGTAAGCAACTTCTCAAGGAATGAAAAAGGAACTCAAAAGCTTACATAAAAATGCAATGATACTCAATTGATAGGTTTGAAACCATTTTTATTTATCGTATGACTATGGGTGTCACACATGGTCACATTTGTAGTAATTCAGATTAAAATACCATTATTATAAATGAAGCAAGCACATGAATGATTATAGGACAATCAAGTGAACCCAAAATTATAGCTTTAATTGTTGAAATTGTAATCTGCATTTGTTATGGTTAAACCTTTTTTATAACTTGTAATTAATCTTAAGCCCTCTTGTTATGGTCACAAGTTTGAGGCATCGTTGGCCAGTTTTATAGTAAGATCGCATGCTTTTACAAGTCAAATCTTTGATGCCAAAAAATTGTAGACATGACACATTGCTCAGAGAACCCATGGGTTGCACACTTATAGAAGCAGGTTCTACGTTTGACTCAAACGAAGATGTTTGTTGATGGTGGAATTGTGAGAGTTTACCTATGGGGGCATCACCAATCAAGCCATATCAAGTGGCTTTGGTTGATTGGCTATGCCATGCTCGTGAAGACGCTTGCAAGTTAGAGTCTCTAGGTCGAACACCTTTCACATAGTTAGTGTTGTTGGTGTGTATGTTCCTTTGAGTGTTAGGGACAAGGATCTCAAAGAATGCGTTACTGTCTTGGCCAAAAGAATGTGCTTTAGCTCCATGAGACTCTGGCTTGAATCTCACTTGGGCACATTTTTTGGCATCGAACAAGGCACAAGTATCGAACATGAGGCTTTCACGTACCATGAAAACACAATTTTCCATATTTAAAATGCCTCAACCAATTAAATGCTTGAGAGTGTGGACGATTAGGCGAATTAGAGGAGCTAAAGCAACAAAGTGTGATTGGAGTTCAACAATGATTCAAAATTTGCCAAGTGGTAGGTAGAAATTGGCTCTTACAACCCTAAAGTTTTGAGCCTTTATTTTTAAATATTTTAGGGTCCACTAGGGCAAATGTTTTTGGAGGTCATCTGCATTCGAAAGCATTTAGAGCCCATTTGTTTTTTCAAATTGCATGAGTTTCGAGCTCTACACATTGGGGGCATTGGTTCATGGATCTATTATAGTGTTAGGGATTAAATTGTGTAAGATAAAACACAAAGCCCTAGTTACTCACCTTAATGGGCAAAATCATAGTGTTTGGTCAACTCAAATTATTGGCTTGTTACAAAGTAAGAACTTGTGCATCTTTCAAGAGGATAAAGTAGATGTTCTTGATGATGAACTTGTGTTACTTTTCAAGAGGATAAAGAACTTGTGCATCTGTTTCCTTATTGGTTGAATGCGTAATAAATGTCCTTGCTAATATTTCCCCATTTTTTTAGATGTTGAACCTAATGGTTCATATGATTCCTATGTTTTTGGAATCCCAAAAGAATCTTACTCTTGATCGACTTTTCTCTCGTAGTTCACTTTAAGGTGGCAATGGTGGGACTCCACAAATATAGGCTCATGCAAAGGAATTAAAATCTAAGAAGGCTAATACCTAGGGGCTTAAGGGCTAGGGTAAGTTTTTAAAGAAAATGAAGACCACTTGCAGATACTGTAAATGGGAGGGACATCCAACATGCTAAAATTGCAAAGAATTGGAAGCAAGTTCTTGAAGATTGGTGGACATCTTCCAAATGATGAGGAAGATTATGAAGAATCTAAGTCAACTACAAAGGTCCATTAGAGCACCCATTATCGGAGGAAGACATTACTTTCACTAATGTCTTCTCTCCTTGGCCCATTCAAATTATGAGGGGGGTGCTGAAAATATTATTTGATTCATGATCAAGGCTGACATTGTATGATGTATTAGATAGGCCTAAGGGCATTTCATTGTACAATATATTAATTAATTATAATATTTTATTATGTAAGCCCTATGGGCCATGACTAACCTTGTTATGGTTAAATAGATTTTATAACTTGTAATTAACCTTAAGGTCTCTTATTATGTCGGCTTAGGCTAAATTTTATTATGTAAATGGGGTTTTGGTATTGGTATAAATACCCCCTATCCACTCACTTTTTATTAGAGTGTTGTGTAATACTTTCTACAGATATGATGAATATTCATGGTGCCCATTGGTACCCACCATATCTTTCTTTTTCGCCCTTGTTTTACTTTCTTTATAAGGTTTGAGTGAATGTTTTACTTTCATTTGTTTCTCGAAAATATTATGAATTTCAACATTAATTTTGAAAATCCTAACGAGTAGTTGTTTTAGATTAAAATGTTAAAAGTTTAATCACATCAATTCCCTAGTCAAGTTACAACTTAAGTGGATAATATCCATTGGTTTCAAAGTAACGACTTAATTTTAATTTTTAGATGACATGAAAATTAAAAGGTGGAGTTGTATCTGTTACATGATATGTTGATCGTGTGAATTGCTAGATCTAAAGTTGGGTATAAAATAGTAGGGCATGACCCATTATAAAGAAGTCTCTTGTTCATAACAAATGAGTATACTTTAATTTTAAGTCCAAATTATGAACAATTGAAAAACGCATAGGTTTTGCTTAACTCAGTCTCATATAGACGTGTATAGAGAATTAAATACAATAGCATATTATCTATCCAAAGGACTCTAGGTAGAACAAGGAAGATGGGTATTGTGGGAGATAAGGGATGGAACTTTTATGCCAACTATAACCAATTGTATTCCTGATCCTTAACTAGAATCTTATGTCAAACAGAGAAATCAAAATATACACTCAAAATTATTATGGAAATTCAGTGTACCTTCTCAAAAGTAGAAGGGAAGGGAAATTTTTTAAAAATATTTAATTTAAAAATATCTTGATAGGTCTTAGAGAAGGTTATTTCTTGAAAAGTATAAGATCCATGAGGGCTTATCTACACCTTGTAATTTCATTCTCTCTTGAAATAGAAATTATGTTTTTTCTTTGAAAAAAATGAAAGGTCACGCTTGCAAACGTATTCGATGAGGATGATGACTAATTGGTGCATCTATATCATATCATATTTCTTGTTAACATAACTAGTTAAAGCTTAATGCATCAATGCTTAATTTATATTCTATGCTTGTATGTATTCGTATTTATACTATAAGACTTATAGGTTTGGGTATAAATAGGAATTGTAAAAGAAGGATAGAGTACTCAGATTTTTAAAATAAGTTAGGGCTAAAACATGAATAATTAATTTCCATATTTTTTCCATCTATAGTGAAGGAAATTAAGAACAATATCTAACATCCTTTTCTTGGGTATCAATATCTTGAAAGGATTATATGTATTGTAGAATATATGGTAGAAAGGGTGGATCATATGATTTACCAACACATAATAGAGAGGCTATTTGCATTGGAGTTGGCCAATAAATATTTGTTAATCAATAAATTTTTAATAAGAAGATAATTGCCATAATCAAGCCTCCATTTGAAGAAGTGTACTCAAATCTTATACAAATAGTGTAAAGGAGGAACGAAAGAAAAATAGAGATTGAGATTGAGGGTACCCATAGGCTACATAAATAATCACTATTGCACACACTTTGATAATCAAAATGAGGAGTGGGAGAGGAGTATTTATACCAATACCAAAACTCCAATTACATAATGAAATTTAACCTAAGGCAACATAATAAGAGGGATTTAGGTTAATTAGAATTTATAAAAGGGATTAGCTATTACAAGGTTAACCATGGTCCATAGGGCTTACATAATAAAGTATTATAAAATAATTAATATATTGTACAATGAGATGCCCTTAGGTCTATCCAACACATCGCATGTTAGGGTAAAAATTAGTTTGTTACTATTACCATTAGATTATTACCTTTTTACTTTTAACCTAGAAGATATTATTCCTAATATCTATCTTGTGGTTAATAGTTAGTAATTTTGACTACGTTAGTTGTTAGGTTAGTGGTTAGCGCTTTGTTAGCTAAGCGCGTTAGTCAGCTACCTTCAAGGAGGGATTACCTCTTAGGTTATTCATAGCCTATGACTTGTTATTTAAGCACTATGCATTATCAATTCCATTCTAGTGTTCACGTTCATTTTGTATCATTGGTATCAGAGCGACATTTACAAACTGACCTGGGTGAGCGAAATTGAGACAACAAGCTGACTGGACCAACGATGCACAATTCCCAAGATGGGATCACCTTCAATACCCTACTACTTAACATGTTTTCTAAGGCAACCTCTGTTGGATCCTGACATGTTTCTTGAGGTACATTATTTTTGGAACCTGCACGAATCTCGAGGTGGATCTGACATGAAATTTAGTACGCACTAAATTTTGGGTGTGGCATGACGAACCTAACTGATGGGCACTAAAATTTGGGTATTGCACGGAAGGCATAGCATGATGAACCTAACCATCTCGATAGCTACGTATAGACCTAACAACCTATTAGACCTGACAGATCCTGTTAGACCAACCCCCTCCTCAAAGTGCAGGCGACAATGGTGGCCCACCAATCTGCTAGTGACCGAACTCTGTTCGACGTGGAAACCCACCGCTAGTGACCGAACTCTATTCAACGTAAAAATCCACTACTTGCGACCCTTAATCTGACAGCATCCCCAACATCTTTAGCGCTTGACTAATCGCATGAATCTCGAGGCGATTCTAAATTCCATGTGATTTGCTGACAGAATCTAGCTCTCAGCTCGGATCTTGAGGAGGCTCTAACAAGGCAGACGTCATTTGACGCTAAGCTTATATCTCGAGGAGAATTTGAGAAGGCTAACGTGGACATTTGATGTGGTAGCTGATGTGGCACGGACATGAAATTTGAGGTCAAAAATTGACATGGCGAATGAGCTGAGCATATGACTGTCATCTAATGTGGTATGGGCTCACATTTCGAGGTGTTGAGTTGGCATCGTTGTTGAGTTGTGAGTTGGCATCATCTTGTTCATGTGGCGATGACCAACTCTGCTACATGGCGCCTACGTGTGTGATATCCACCGATAAAAGGTAGATTTTGACTACTCATAGGCAGTCGAAAGACTTATGGCATGTTCATCATTTTTAACATCCCAACATTGCCCACACGGACAATGTGGGATAAATAGTTCCTAAACTATTTTTTTTATCGCCAAGGAATGGGAACTCCTTCAAAGTGAAGGCGTTCCCCTTTTACTCCCATCGGGTTGCATAGCCCGATTAGCATGATGGCTAGTCGTCGGGGTAATACCCGCGGAGTCGTGGGTTTGAATCCCAACGGGGTCGCAAACAATTTTTTGCTAAAGAAAATTCCAAATTTTTTTTGGCAGGGAAGTTTTTTATTTTTTTTGCATTTTTTATTTTTTTTAGCTTTTTTTGTTAATAATTTAATATTATTTAATATAAAATCATTTTTTAACTAATAAATGATTTTTTATACATTTAATTTTATTATTAATTTAATCAATGCTTAAAATCAATTAGACTTTTGCATTAAATTTAAAAAAAAAGGGCCAATTTTTTTTTGCAAAATATAAAAATTGATGTTTTTTTCTCCAAATCAAAGGGGGGATAAGAGACAAAAATCAAAGCACAATTTCTTTTGCAACAAATTGAGATTTCTAACACTTTGCTCCAAATTTTTCTAATCATTTTTTAGAGTATAAGTTTTGTCTCATGAAGAAGAGGCCTTGGATCCAAAAATCTCTTCATCGTCTAAGAGTCATTCGAAAGAGAAACGAACTCCGTCGTCAAACCACAAGATCCAATTTTTGACGGATGCTTAGAAGATACAGAAAGAGTTTACCTCGTTTCAATACTTACATAGATCCTTGGAAGGGTTTGGATCGAAGCTATGGTCCCATAAGGATTAGAGAACCTTTTAATCCTGATGCACCTCCAATTTTTTAGTATTGAAGCATTAAGGGTCCACTAAAACCAAGTCGTGTGTCAACTGGTTCTGGAAAGCCTTTCAAAAGCTTATCATGTGTCGACTTGTCTTGAAAGGTGTGCTACTTTGTTATTTTTGCAAAACAAAGGGGGGATAATTGATAATTGATAATTGTCCTTTTGCAAAAATTGTAACACAAAAGGGGGAGAATTTGAAAATCAAATTAATTTTTTTGCAAAACACAAATCAATTTTTTGTTTCAAAAACTTGTAATTAGGTGCATTTTCGATATTACTCAACACCTTTATTAAAAATTGGTATTGCTAAATTAGGTGCATTTTCGGTTGCATCCGACACCTAAGTGATAAAAATTGTGTGGGCACTCTTTGATTGATTATTGCATTTATTTTTCTTGTTTTTTACAGTTATAAGTTATCAAAATCAGGAGCACTCAAAACCCCAAAATTTCACAATAATTTGTGTAAACTCATTGCACATGTGTAAAACCAAATTTCTAGATATTCTCTCGTAAATCAAAATCCCTAATTCACTCTTATTTGTTTGGCTTAATTCCCTCAAACTAACTATCCTTCTTTAGGAGGATTTTTAGGTAGGTGCCATTAAATATCAATTAGAGTGAATTATCTCTCATTTCTTCTTGTTTGGCTTAAATTTCCTCAAACTGATAATCCTTCTTCAAGGGTTTTCAGGCAGGTGCCATTAAATATCAAGTAGAGAGAAAGAGAGACCATATTGGAACCATTCTAGAACCTTCATCATGGCAACTATCAACAAATACCTAAATGATACACAATTGCTTAAAGGTTCTAATTTTTCAGCATGGAAAACCAAGATGAAGGTCATTCTTACTATTGAGGAAATGTGGGATATAGTGGATGGCACTATTCAAAAACCCACTACAGTAGGAGCAGATCAAATTGCATGGGATAAAAAGAACAATAGACTTCTCATGTTGATTTTGCTTGCCACTACTGATGAAATCCAACCTCACATAAGTGAAGCTAAAAATGGTAAAGATGCATGGGACGCATTATGTACCATTTTTGAAGGTAAGAATCAATCAACTATTCTAAACCTTTAAACTCAAATTCATACACTCCATATGAAGTCCAGAGAAACTATAGAGCTGTTTCTTTGTAGAGTGGCAAAATCTTACAAGATGTTAATAACATCCCTTAATGTATCTCAGAGAACAATAACCTTTGTGGAGTTAGTCAAATTTCTTCAAATCGAGGAAGCAAATCAGGTCCAAAGCGATGAAGTGTCAAACAATGCACTTTACACAAACAAACAGGGTGGAAAGAAGAAAGTTAACTTTCATAAGGGAGGATCATCTTCAGTATCATCTTCAATAGATAAGGGCAAGCAACCTCAATCACAAGGGAAGTATTGCACAAATTGCAAAATGGACAACCATGACACCAATCGATGTTGGTTTAAAAACAAACAAGACAAGAAGGGCAAAAACAAGCCATAGAAGAAAAATAGACAACAACGAGGACATGTTGCTATTGAAAATTTTGATTATGATTCATAAAGAGCACACAAAGTGCTCATGACCCATACAACTTCTACACAAAAGGATTTTGTTTGGTACATTGATTCAAGCACCAACAAACACATGGCTGACAACAAGCAGTGGTTTGAGATATTTATGGCAAGAGAAGGCAAACCAGTAACAATTGTTGATAATAAGACCTATCATGTCTAGGGAGAAGGTAGTGTATCTGTTTCCCTTCTAGATGGAAAGTGTCACATTCAAAATATCCTTTATGTTCTAGGATTGACAAACAACTTGTTGTTAGTTCCACAAATCTTGGATAAAAATATGGTTGTCAACTTCAAAGTGGAAAATGGACTGAAATGTTGCTATATCACCAAGCAGGGTAAACACGTAGCAACTAGATCTTATAAGCATGGCGTTTACACTTGATTTTGTTTCAACACCTCATGTTGCCATGGCAGTCAACATAAAGGAGTCCACTTCTCTTTGGCATAAGAGTTGGGCATCTAAGTACAGGGTATTTACTTGAGCTAAGTAAAAATCAAATGGTGAAGAGACTTCCCACCCTTTCATCTACATTGCCAATCTGCTCGGATTTCTTAGCAGGAAAACAACATCGAGTACCATTCGAAGCTAGCTCTTTCAGAGCTAAGAGATCGTTGGAGTTAGTGCACACTGATTTGTGTTGTCCCATACCACCAGGTTTTGGAGGAAAGAGGTATTGTCAATTGTTTTTGGACGATCGCTCACGAAATATGTGGGTCTTCTTCCTCCAACTGAAATCAGAAGCCTTTTCCTACTTTTAGCAGTTCAAGAAATTGGTTGAAAAGGAATCAGGGTGCTACATAAAGACCCTCCGCTCAGATCGAGGGGGGAATATACCTCAAACGAATTCTCTTCATTTCTAAAATCACATGGGATCAAAAGACAACTAACCATGACATATACTCCATAGCAAAATGGAGTTGCTAAAAGGAGTAATCGTTCCATCATGGAAACGGTTCACAATATGCTTAAGGGAGCAAATCTTGAGCAACGCTATTGGGCAAAAGTTGTCACAACGATAATATATATTTTGAATATGGCACCCACAAATACCCTTAAATATATAACTCCACAAGAAGCATGGAGCGGCAGGAAGCCCTCCATATCTCATCTAAGAGTCTTTGGGTGTAAGGCATTTATGCATATACCTAAATAAAAGAGAAAGAAACTAGATGAGAAAACCTTAAAGTGCATTTTACTTGGATATGATAAATATTCTAAAGGGTATCGATTGTTTGACCCTCAAACAAATAAAATACACATAAGTAGATATGTGGTGCTCGATGAGGCTTTCACACCTGACATCACATCCTTTGTATACCTGGAAGATGAGGAGCTACAAAACAAACTCCTCCACCTTAGCAAAAGGTGCCATAATGGTATACAAGTATTGTGAGAGATTCAAAGTTGACCTCACCTCTTGATCTTACTCTAAGTTATCCTCAAACTCACAACATGTCTCGACAGAAGAGAGCATAAGCATCACCAATAGTTGATGACTTTTGCTAACATTTTGAAGAAATTTATGTAGATAGAGATATTGATAGTGGATAAGAGATGGAGATTGATTATGAGAGGGTTTATATGTCTTCATATGATGAATATGAACCCACAACGGTCAAAGAAGCACTTAGTGAGACACAGTGGAAGGCAACTATGGATGCTGAATATAAATCTCTCATTAAGAACAATACATGGGAGCTGGTTAATTTACCTTCAGGTAAGAAACCCATAGGCTATAAATGGGTTTACAAAATTAAATACAAGGTAGATGGAATAATTGACAAGCATAAGGCCTGCCTTGTGGCAAAGGGCTATGCTCAAAAGAAAGGCATAGATTACAAAGATACCTTTTCATCCACTGCAAGGATAAACACCATTCGTGTTCTTTGTGCTATGGCAGCACAATATGAATGGAAACTTCATCAAATGGATGTAAAGAGCACCTTCCTGAATGGTGATTTGAACGAGGAAGTATACATGACTCAACCACAAATATTTGTTGAGGAAGGCCATGAGCAACAAGTTTGCAAATAGGTTAAATCCTTGTATGGATTGAAACAAGCCCCTAGAGCATGGTACATAAAGATAGACAATCATCTTATGCAACATGGATTTAAGAGAAGTCCTTCAGATGTAAATATCTATGTTAAGAACATTGGTTCTGAGATAGTGATACTTGTACTCTACGTGGATGATTTGATCATAACCGAAAACTTAGAGACATTGATAGATTCCATGAAGAATGACTTGAGAGAGTCATTTGATATGACAAATTTGGGACTTCTCCACTATTGTCTTGGTTTGGAGATTGAGCATAAAAAGAATTACCTAAGGGTGACTCAAAAGAAGTACTCCAAAATACTGATCGAAAATTATTGTATAATTTATTGCAAGTCAAAAGCAACACCGATAGAACAAGGGCTTCAATTGTCACGATACGATGATTCACCTCAGGTAGATGGTACTCTTTATCGTTAGATGGTTGAGAGCCTTATATACCTGACAAACACTAGACCAAATATCACATTTTCTATGAATTAACTTTCTTGGTTCATGCAAGAACCAAAAGTTACTCACTGGAAAGAAGCAAAGTGTGTTCTCCACTATATCCGTGGTAGTGTGGATTATGGTTTAGAGTATAGGAAGAATGGCAAATTATTCTTACAAGGTTTCACAGACTCTGACTATGCTGGATCAGTAGATGATTGAAAGTCAACATCTGGATATGTTTTTCATCTAATATTTGGACCTGTCTCATGGAACATCAAGAAGCAATAGGTAGTTTCTATATCTTCAACAGAGGTAGAGTATCACATAGCACAAGAAGTAGTGTGTGAAGCAATATGGTTTAGTCGCATTATGGCAAGTATGGGTTTACCCAAGAAACTTCCAATTCACTTGTACTACGACAACCGGGTTTTTTAAACTTTGTGAAGAATCCAGTTCACCATGAGCGCACCAAACATATTGACACAGTGTCATTTCATTCACGACAAAGTTCCTAAACACAACATCAAGCTCCAATACATTTCATGACGAACAAGTTGCAAATATCTTCATAAAGGCTCTTGGACGTGTCAAATTTGAGTTGTTCCGCAACACTTTTTTTATATCAAAATAAAATATAATAAAGAGGGTATGTTAGGGTAAACAGTAGTTTGTTACTTAAACCATTAGATTATTACCTTTTTAATTTTGACCTAGAAGATATTATTTCTAATATTTATCCTATGGTTAGTAGTCATAGTCATTTTGACTACGTTAGTTGTTAGGTTAGTGGTTTGCGCTTTGTTAGATAAGCATGTTAGTTAGCTACCTTCAAGGGGATATTATCTCTTAGGCTATTCATAGCCTATGACTATTGTTATTTAAGCACTATGCATTATCAATTCCATTCTAATTTTCACGCTCATTTTGTGTCATCACACAATGTCATCTCTTGGTCATGAATCATATTATAAATTTTACACCCCCCATAATCTAAATTAAGGAGACAAGGAGAGAAGAAATTAGCAGCAATAATATCACCCCCTTAATGGATGCTCTAGTAGGACTCTGTATGTTAAGATAGATTCATTTGGATCCCCCCATCATCTAAAATTTATCGTCATAATAATGTTTCCTACACAAGAGTCTCCTTAGGCTTGACCTTAGTCACTATTGTCACTATTGGACACTCATGCACATATCTAAAAAACACTTTTGCTAAGACTCCAAATGAAAAAGGAAAGTCAAAATCACCATCTTTTTTAAAGATAAGTTCTTTCAATATTTCATTGTTACATAAGGCATGTCTTAAGGACATAAATTTTTTATTCATGGCATACATATCCCTATTTAAAGACTTCCTCTTGCCCATGGGCCACCTAGTTTTAGGCCATGCTTAAAATAAAAGATATAACATACTATTGAGATTACTTGGACAAGAAATAGTGAAAGAAAGAGATCATGAAATATTTCATGAATAAGATGAATCAATCACCCAAAGAATAAAGAGTGATTGACTAAAGCACATCTTGAATCCTTTTCTTGTAAACCTCGAAAATATTCAAAATCTATTGCAATTGTCACAAATAATTTATATCTTCCAAAAAATTAGGCCAAAGATCCTGATTGCATAAAAATTGTAAAAAGTTTTGCTATTGATTGAATATTTGTCTGACTAAATAAAAAAGCTTTATTTTATGGGATTTTAATAAAAATAGGTTCAACTTTTAATTGTCTCATATTAAAAACTAAAATTAAAAACTATCTTTGGTTTGAAAAAATTTCCTATATGGTGGATTGTTTTTAACAATTTTTGAATACTTTAACATGTTACAAATTAAAGAAAACTATACAATCCTCATTTGGTGACACTAAAAGATAAATATACTTCATATCGTGGATGAAGTAATTCTTAATTTTGTTTATACAAACCAATAAGAAATGACATTGAAAGAACAAGATGAGAGGCCTCGGTGGCTATTAGCCTTTGTAACACTCAAAATCAAGGAAGGATCATATTTTTCATAGTTTAGTGATGCAAATTAAGATTAGGTATGGAGAGTTTTATAACTTTATATCTTTAAATGATAAAATACAAGCTATTAATTAGTTGATATTGATGATAAGTATAAATACATCATGGGTTTTTATAGTGACAATTATATTGTTAGTTTAGTAGCTTTACTACAAGTTAAAAAGCACAAAATCTTCTAAAATATAATAAAGCAAACCACATGAAAGCAGGCCAATGAATCTAGATAAAAGAAATAAGCAACATATATTATGTTGGAGGAAGAAAATAAAAATAGAAAGGGCTATTGTAAGCAACTTCTCAAGGAATGAAAGAGGAACTCAAAAGCTTACATAAAAACGTGATGATACTAAATTTTTAGGTTTGAAAACCATTTTATTTATCGCATGACTATGGGAGTCACACATGGTCACATTTGTAGTAATTAAGATTAAAATACCATTATTATAAATGAAGCAAGCACATGAATGATTGTAGGACAATCAAGTGAACCAAAAATTACAACTTTAATTGTTGAAATTGTAATCTGCCTTTGTTATGGTTAAACCTTATTTAGAACTTGTAATTAACCTTAAGCCCTTTTGTTATGGTCACAAGTTTGAGGTACCATTGGCCAATTTTATAGTAAGATCACATGCTTTTATAGGTCAAATAGTTGATTCCAGAAAATTGTAGACATGACACATTGCTTAGAGAACACATGGCTTGGACACTTATAGAAGGAGGTTCTACGTTTGACTCAAATGAAGATGTTTGTTGATGGTGGCATTAAGAGGGGTTACATATGGGGGCATCACCAATCAAGCCATATCAAGTGGCTTTGGTTGATTGGCTATGCCATGCTCGTGAAGACGCTTGCAATTTAGAGTCTCTAGGTCGAACACCTTTCACATAGTTAGTGTTGTCAGTGTGCTTATTCCTTTGAGTGTTAGGGACAAGGATCTCAAAGAACGTATTATTGTATTGTCCAAAAAAATATGCTTTAGCTCCATGAGACTCTAGCTTGAATCTCGCTTGGGTACCTTTTTCGACTTTCGAACAAGGCGCATGTATCGAACAACATGGGACTTTCACGTACCATGAAAAACATAATTTTATTTATTTAAAATGCCTCAACCAATCAAATGCTTGTGAGTGTGGACGATTAGGCGAATTAGAGGAGCTAAAGCAACAAAGGGTGATTGGAGTGCAACAATGAGTCAAAATTTTCCAAGTGTTAGGTAGAAATTAGCTCTCACAACCCTAAAGGTTTGAGCCTTTAATTTTAAATATTTTAGGGTCCACGAGGGTATACATTTTTGAAGGTCATAACTTCTGCATTCAAAAGAATTTATAGCCCATTTTTTTTTTTAAATTGCATGAGTTTTGAGCTCTACACATTGGGGGCATTTGTTAATGGATCTATTATAGTTTTAGGGATCAAATTATGTAAGATGAACTACAAAGACCTAGTTACTCACTTTAATGGATAAAATCATAGTATTTGGTCAACTCAAATTATTGGCTTTTTACAAAGTAAGAACTTGTGCATATTTCAAGAGGATAAAGTAGATGTTCTTGATGATGAAACTTACCATCAAGGAGATGAAAATGATCTTGGTCTGTTTCCTTGCTGATTGAACCTGAGTTACTTTTCCACATCAAAGAGGAGAGTGACACTCAAAGTATAGTCAAAACTACATGCACTTCTTGGGAAAGTTAATACAACTAAATTTGCTTAGAATTGGAGCTTTCCTTTCTTAAACTAGTTAAGTTTGATAATACTGGGGACTATATTGCGAGATTCAAGGTTTTAAAGGTAGATAATGCATATTCTAGAGGTAACAAAAGGATGATGCAGAAAGCATAAAAAATGTCCTTGCTAATATTTTCCCTTTTTTTAGATGTTGAACCTAATGGTTCATATGATTCCTATGTTTTTGGAATCCCAAAAGACTCTTACTCTTGATCAACTTTTCTCTCCTAGTTCACTTTTAGGTGGCAATGGTGGTACTCCACAAATATAGGCTCATGCAAAGGAATTCAAATCTAAGAATGCTAAGACCTAGGGGCTTAAGGGCTAGGGTAAGTTTTTAAAGAAAATGAAGAACTTGTAGATACTGTAAAAGGAAGGGACATCCAACATGCTAACATTGCAAAAATTGAAGGCATGTTCTTGAATATCATTGGACATCTTCCAAATTATGAGGAAGATTATAAAGGATTTACGTCAACTGCAAGGTTCGACTAGAGCATCCATTATGGGAGGAAGATATTAGTGTCACTAATGTCTTCTCTCTTTGGTCCATTCAAATTATGAGGGGGGTACTGAAAATGTAATTTGATTCATGACCAAGGCTGACATTGTATGATGTATTAGATAGGCCTAAGGGCATTTCATTGTACAATATATTAATTAATTATAATATTTTATTATGTAAACCCTATAGGCCATGACTAACCTTGGTATGGTTAAATAGTTTTTATAACTTGTAATTATCCTTAAGATCTCTTATTATGTTAGTTTGGGTTAAATTTTATTATGTAAATGGGGTTTTGGTATTGGTATAAATACCCCCTATCTACTTATTTATTTATCAGAGTGTTGTGTAATACTATCTACGAATACGATGAATATTCATGATTCCCATTGGTACCCACCATATCTTTAATTTTTACCCTCCTTTTACTTTCTATATAAGGTTTGAGTAAATATTTTGCTTTCATTTGTTTCTGGAAAATATTATGAACTCCAACATTAATTTTGAAAATCCTAATGAGTAGTTGTTTTAGATTAAAATGTTAAAATTTTAGTCACATCAAGTCCTTCAATTGCCTAGTCAAGTTACAACAGCTTAAATGGATAAAATCCATTGGTTTCAAAGTAACTACTTAATTTCAATTTTTAGATGGCATGAAAATTAAAAAGTGGAGTTGTATATGTTACATGATATGTTGATCGTGTGAAATACTAGATCTAAATTTGGGTATAAAATAGTAGTGGAAACTAAGGTGAATTTTACCCCCACCTATGGGGGATATAGAAATAAAATAAGTGTATTCAATTGTTGAAGTAATTTTATAAAGTTTTTGTAAGTAGTAAATTGGATCACAAAAGAAATAAAGCAAATGGTTAAGTTTACAAATGTTGTTAAGTTTTAGCTATGGTGAAAGGTTGCATTACAACTCCACTATTTCAACAATGAGCTAGCTCTTGAATTGGTGAAAAAGGCTGAACATGCAAACGTGAGATAAATACTACCAAATCTCAAGTAAATGTATTCAACACCAAGACCATGGTTTTAAATAATTAAGAAGAGGGATTGATCCCCTTCCATATAGATAAAGGTAATTTTAGGAAGAGGGATTGATCCCCTTCCATATAGGTAAAGGAATTTTTATGTCATAACACAACTTAGGGACATTTAGACCCCCTTGGGTGATCAAGTGGAAGTAGTCAAAGCTCACAGTATTGATCCTTATCAATCCATTTGTATAATGGATGAGTAATGAGGTTGTCTTAGCCTATTTATTTCTAGAGTGGTAATAGTGGTTTGCAAGGCATTATAATTGAGTTACATAATATATGTTTGATATAAAAATAAATCAAGTGATTCTTATTATAATGAACTTCATCTTAAACTATTGATTCATGATGGAGTATAACTAGTATAATTTACAAAGATATTTCTTATGAAAACTATTATATGGTTTGAAATATCTCATATTTATAACAAGTATATTGTTCATAACAAATGAGTATGCTTTAATTTTAAGTCCAAATTATGAACAATTGAAAAAAGAAGAGGTTTTGCTTAACTCAGTCTCATATAGATGTGTATAGAGAATTAAATACAATAGCATATTATCTATCCAAATGACTCTACGTAGAACAAGGGAGATGGATATTATGAGAGATAAGGGATGGAACTCTTATGCCAACTATAACCAATTATATTCTTTATCCTTAACCAGAATCTTATGTCAAATAGGGAAATCAAAATATACACTCAAAATTATTATGGAAATTCAATGTACCTTCTCATAAGTAGAAGGGAAGGGAAAATTATAAAAATATTTAATTTAAACATCTCTAGATTGGTCTTAGAGAAGGTTATTTCTTGAAAAGTATAAGACCCAGGAGGGCTTATCCACACCATGTAATTTCATTCTCTCTCGAAATAGAAATTATGTTTTTTCTTTGAAAAAAATGAAATGTCATGCTTGCAAACATATTCGATGAGGATAATGACTACTTGGTGCATCTATATCATACAATATTTCTTGTTAACATAACTAATTAAATCTTAATGCATCAATGCTTAAGTTATATTCTATGCTTGTATGTATTTGTATTTATACTATAAGACTTATAGGTTTGGGCATAAATAGAAATTGGAAAATAAGGATAGAGTACTCAAATTTTTAAAATAATTTAGGGCTAAAACATGGATAATTAATTTCTATAATTTTCCATCTATAGTGAAGGAAATTAAAAACAATTCCTAACATCCTCTTCTTGGGTATCAATATCTTGAAATAATTATATGCATAGTAGAATATATGGTAGAAAGGGTGGATCATATGATTTACCAACATATAATAGAGAGGCTATTTGCATTGCAGTTGACCAATAAATATTTGTTAATATAATTTTTAATAAGAATATAATTGCCATAATCAAGCCTCCATTTGAAGAAGTGTACAATTAATAAAAAATAAACTTAATTAAAGCATTTGAAATCATACTCATTGATAGAACTACAAGGTATACATTATGATCTTGATTTTGTATATCATACCAAGCGTATTTGGTCCCTTCATTGTAATAAAATAGAATAACGAGAAAGTATTCATGAATATGGATTCGTGATATGTAGAAATAACAAGAGAAGAATTTGAACCCTTATTTCCATGGGGTGTCAAATCTATTGTGTCTCACTTCAAGGATAGGGGAAGTTATGAGCCTAGTGTATTGTTTCGTGGTTTAGTTTGAAAACACCTACATTTTTCCTAAGATATTTATATGAATACTTGACTTTAATCTGGTATTATCTAGATACAAATGCAACCAAATAAAATGTAGCAAATAGGCCTATGACTATGTGCTTTGTGCTTTCTAATGATGTAATGAAGATAAATTTTATTTCCAAGTAAGGGTACAAGAAATAATGTAGGGAAACAAGTCTAATTTCCCACATGAACTTTGGTTTTTGATGATGATACAATGATTACTCTATAACAATTGAATATAAAATGATTAGTCCCCTAAGATGATATGATTAAGCATTTTATTTTTTATTTTCATTAATAAAATGAAAAAAATAGAAAATGAGATAACGAGACAACGGAACAGAAAACAAACATCCTCCAAATTAAGTCTAAGACTTATAAGATATACAAAATAGGATATTTTTAACTGGTTTTGTCTCAATGGTAGAAGTGCTATCTATCATAAAAATGTTGCCAATGCTTTTGATGGCTTATAATGCTTTCATGTGTACCTCCTTACTTCTATAAAAAAACCTACAAAATAGACAAAAATAATAATTTTAAATGTAGAGGGGTCTGCTTGAGTTAGTCAAGAGTTGTTATTCCCTTAGCTAGCATCGGACCCTTGTTTTACAAGGATAAATTGAAATAAAACTGCAAGCTAAATATGTTGACTGCTTATATAGAAAAAATAAGGTCAAAAAAAAATGTTGGTGACACTTTTGACTAAAGGTAGGCTTTTATTGCTCATGGATAAAATGTTGATTGTAAGATTTTTAGTCTTTGCTATAGGAGAATCAAAGTGCAAAATTTCTACTTGGACTACAGTTCTATGTCACTTATACATGCAAATATAATAGAATAGGCTTTGAGACTTGGAAATCTATGATGATTGGATGATAGATGAAAAACCTTGACCAAAAAGGTACAAGGACCTTGACCTGGTTTGTCTCAATGGTAGAAGTGCTTTCATTTGTACCTTCCTACTTCTATAAAAAACCTACAAAATAGACAAAAAAATAATAATTTTAAATGTAGAGGCATTTGCTTGAGTTAGTCAAGAGTTGTTATTCCCTTAGCTAGCATCAGATCCTTGTTTTACAAGTATAAATTGAAATAAAACTGCAAGCTAAAAATGTTTATTGCTTATATAGAAAAAATAAGGTCAAACAAAAATGTTGACAACACTTTTGACTAAAGGTAGGCTTTTACTATTCATGGATAAAATGTTTATTGTAATATTTTTAGTCTTTGCTATAGGAGAATCAAAGTGTAAAATTGCTACTTGGGCTACAGTTCTATGTCACTTCTACATGCAAATTTAATAGAATAGGTTTTAAGACTTGGAAATCTATGATGATTGGATTCTAGATGAAAAACCTTGACCAAAAAGATACAAGGACCTGAGAACGATAGACTATTGATTATTTTCATTACAAAAGATGCAACTTTGAGTGTGAAAGCTAAATTATTAGATAGGTAAGAATAGGATGATGACAATTATAAAGATAAAGCTAACTATTCGAAACAAAAGCAAAGGGGATGAGAGTCACAACCTAACAAATATGGGTGAGGATATTGCCTTGATTCTAAAGTCTCATAACTTATGACCTCCACATCTTGCATGGATGTTGACATAACCTTGACAAGATGCACATGCATATGTGAGAAGTTGAAGGGGTTATTCCTTGTAAAAAATAGATGAGTATAGAATTCGATAAAGTCTAGTTACTTTGTAAGTGGATTCAAAATTGGTAGAGCTTCACTACCAAAAATGGTGATAGATTAGGCTCCCCCAAGGGCTAGCTTTATTAATCATCATAGATCCCTTAGAGGATCCTTATGAAGATTTGCTAGGATTGGTAGATTGAAGAGGTGGTAAACTTGCATAGAGAGGACTAGGATGAGTGAAAGAAGATTGAGGAAACATTGACATGTAAGGGATGATGGTGGATAGGATAGAATCCAGAAAGGAATGTTTGTAGATTTGATTGCCAATCATAATGTTGTGGGATGGCAATTGCGATCGAAAAAAGTTAGAACTAGATTTGGAGGATAGGTGGTGCTTATCAATTATTTTATTTTCTTTTTATATTATGACTATCAATAGCACTAAGATCATCAATGTTGGTAATGCTAGGGATACTAGCACTAATTCCAAAACAATCGTTGCTAGGATAAATAGCTAGGAAAAGATGAAATTTGATAATTTGGCAAAAGCACTACTAGGTAGTTAGTAGAGCTATTAGTACTACCACCTTAGATATAGGGTTTTTACTTTGAAGCAATAGATACCCCTAAGTTTTGTTCTTGGATGCTTGATTTGATTAAGATATTTGTTTGACTATGTGATGCAAATCTTGGCAAGTTTTGGATATTTAATCATGTGCTCAAAATTGGGTGTCTACATTTGCTCCCTTTTGATGTATTTATTAATTGTTGAATGCATAAAAAACTTCTTTGCATGCCCTAATTTTGAGACAAGTGGTCTTGATATTTTATTAAGATTCATGATTTAATATGATTGATGCTTTTGATTTGTTGCTTACTGATGATGTTGAAGTTTACATGTTTAACAACATTAAATGCTATCATGCCCCAATTCAACCCCTTAAGTTTTAGAGGAAAATTCAAGTTTGACCAAGAAAACTTGACTTGGCCATACACATAGGTGCATTAATGGAAAATTACGATAAAATAGCTAAAATTGGTCAAGCTAGGTTGGAGTAAATGTTGGAATTCATAATATTTTCTAAAAATTAACAAAAGAAATCCATCCACTCAAATCTTATACAAATAGTGTAAAGGAGGAACGAAATAAAGAAAATATTGAGATTGAGGGCACCCATAGGCTCCATAAATAATCACTATTGCACACACTTTGATAATCAAAATGAGGAGTGGGAGGGGAGTATTTATACCAATACCAAAACTCCATATACATAATTAATTTTAGCCTAAGGCAACATAATAAGAGAGATTTAGGTTAATTACAAGTTATAAAAGGGATTAGCTATTACAAGGTTAACCAATGTCCATAGGGCTTATATAATAAAATATTATAAAATAATTAATACATTGTACAATGAGATGCCCTTAGGTCTATCCAACACATCGCACAATGTCAGCTCTTGATCATGAATCAAATTATGAATTTAACACCCCCATAATCTAAATTAAGGAGACAAGGAGAGAAGAAATTAGTAGCAATAATATCACCACCATAATGGATGCTCTAGTAGGACTATGTATTTTAAGATAGATTCATTTGGATCCCCCATCATATAAAATTTATCGTCATAATAATGTTTCCTACACAAGAGTCTCCTTAGGCTTGACCTTAATCACTATTGTCACTATTGGAAACCCATGCACATATCTAAAAAACACTTTTGCTAAGACTCCAAATGAAAAAGGAAAGTCAAAATCACCATCTCTTTTAAAGATAAGCTTTTTCAATATTCCATTGTTACATAAAGAATATATTAAAGACAAATTTTTTATTCATGGCATACATATCCCTATTTGAAGACTTCCTCTTGCCCATGGACCGCCTAGTTTAGGCCATGCTTAAAATAAAAGTTATAACATACTTTTGAGATTACCTGGACAAGAAATAGTGAAATAAAGAGATCATGAAATATTTCATGAATAAGCTGAATTAATCACCCAAATAAGAAAGAGTGATTGACTAAAGCACATCTTGAATCCTTTTCTTGTAAGCCTTGAAAAGATTCAAAATATATTGCAATTGTCACAAATAATTTATATCACCCAGAAATTAGGCCAAAGATCCTGATTGCATAAAATTTTTAATTTTTTTTGCTATTGGTTGAAGATTTGTCTGATTAAACATGAAAGCTTTATTTCATGGGATTTCATTAAAAATAGGTTCCATTTTTAATTTCATTATATTAAAAACTAAATTTAAAAACAATGTTTAGTTTTAAATTTTTTCCTATGTGGTGGATTGTTTTTAACAATTTTTGAATACTTTAACATGTTACAAATTAAAGAAAACTATACAATACCCATTTGGTGACACTAAAAGATAAATATAATTCATATCGTGGATGAATTAAGTCTTATTTTTGTTTATACAAACCAATAAGAAATGACATTGGAAGAACAATATGAGTGGCCTCGGTGGCTATTGGCATTTTTAATACTCAAAATCAGAGAAGGATCATACTTTCTATAGGTTAGTGATGCAAAATAAGATTAGGTATGGAGATTTTTATCACTTGATATCTTTAAATGATAAAATACAAGCTATTAATTAGTTGATATTGATGATAAGTAGAAAGACATCTCATAACAAGTCAAACAATCATTGTATATGAAAAGCAATGGATGGGTTTTTATAGTGACAATTATGTTGTTAGTTTAGTAGCTTTACTACAAATGAAAAAGCACCAAATGTGCTAAAATGTAATAAAGTAAACCACATGAAAGCAGGACAATGGATCTAGATAAAAGAAATAAGCAACATATATTATGTTGGAGGAAGAAAATGAAAATAGAAAAGGCTATTGTAAGCAACTTCTCAAGGAATGAAAGAGGAGCTCAAAAGCTTACATAAAAATGCGATGATACTCAATTGTTATATTTGAAACCATTTTTATTTATCACACAACTATGGGAATCACACATGGTCACATTTGTAGTAATTAAGATTAAAATACCATTATTATAAATGAAGCAAGCACATGAATGATTGTAGGACAATCAAGTGAACCAAAAATTATAGCTTGAATTGTTGAAATTGTAATCTACCTTTGATATGGTTAAACATTCTTTATAAATTTTAATTAACCTTAAGCCCTCTTGTTATGGTCACAAGTTTGAGGCACCGTTGGCCAGTTTTATAGTAAGATCACATGCTTTTACAGGTTAAATATTTGATGTAAAAAAATTGTATACATGACACATTACTTAGAGAGCCAATGGCCTGGTCACTTATAGAAGGAGGTGCTACATTTGACTCAAACAAAGATGTTTGTTGATGGTGGCATTGGTAGGGGTTACCTATGGGGATATTAACAATCAAGCATATCAAGTGGCTTTGGTTGATTGGTTATGCCATGCTCGTGAAGACACTTGTAAGTTAGAGTCTCTAGGTCGAACACCTTTCACATAGTTAGTGTTGTCGATGTGCTTATTTCTTTGAGTGTTAGGGATAAGTATCTCAAAGAACATTTTATTGTCTTGGCCAATAGAATGTGCTTTAGTTCCATGAGACTCTAGCTTGAATCTTGCTTGGGCACATTTTTTGGATTTTGAAAAAGGCACATGTATCGAACAACATGGGGCTTTCACATACCATGAAAAACACAATTTTCCATATTTAAAATGCCTCAACCAATAAAATGCTTGTGAGTGTAGACGATTAGGCAAATTAGAGGAGCTAAAGCAATAAATTTTGATTGGAGTGCAACAATGAGTCAAAATTTGCCAAGTGGTAGGTAGAAATTGGCTCTCACAACCCTAAAGGTTTGAGCCTTTATTTTTAAATATTTTAGGATCCACAAGGGAAATTTTTTTGGAGGTCATAACTTCTGCATTTGAAAGCATTTAGAGCCCATTTGTTTTTTCAAATTTCATGATTTTCGAGCTCTACACATTGGGGGCATTGGTTCATGGATCTATTATAGTGTTAGGGATCAAATTGTGTAAGATGAACCACAAAGCCCTAGTTACTCGCCTTAATGGGGAAATCATAGTGTTTGGTCAACTCAAATTATTGGCTTGTTACAAAGTAAGAACTTGTGCATCTTTCAAGAGGATAAAGTAGATGTTCTTGATGACGAAACTCACCATCAAGGAGAAGAATATGATCTTGGTCTATTTCCTCGCTGACTGAACTTGAGTTAACTTTCCACATCAAAGAGGAGAGTGACACTCTCAAAGTATGGTCAAAACTACATGCACTTCTTGAGAAAGTTAATACTACTAAATTTGCTTGGAATTGGAGCTTTCCTCTCTTAAACTAGTTAAGTTTGATGATGTTGAGGACTATATTACGAGATTCAAGGTTTTAAGTGCAGACATTGCATCTTCTAGAGGTAAAAAAAGGATGATGCAGAATGTGTAAAAAATGTCCTTGCTAATCATTCCCTCTTTTTTTAGATGTTGAACCTAATTGTTCATATGATTCCTATGTTTTTGGATTCCCAAAATACTCTTACTCTTGATAAAATTTTCTCTCCTAGTTCACTTTTAGGTGGAAATGGTGGGACTCTATAAATATAGGCTCATGCAAAGGAATTCAAATCTAAGAATTCTAAGACCTAGGGTCTTAAGGGCTAGGGTAAGTTTTCAAAGAAAATGAATACCACTTGCAAATAATGTAAAAGGGAGGGACATCCAACATGCTAAAATTGCAAAGAATTGAAGGCAAGTTCTTGAAGATCATTGGATATATTCCAAATGATGAGGAAGATTATGAAGGGTCCATGTAAACTACAAAGGTCCACTAGAGCACCCATTATGGTGGAAGACATTAGTATCACTAATGTCTTCTCTCCTTGGCCCATTCAAATTATGACGAGGGTGTTAAAAATGTAATTTGATTCATGACCAATGCTAACATTGTATGATGTATTAGATAGGCCTAAAGGCATTTCATTGTATAATATATTAATTAATTATAATATTTTATAATGTAAGTCCTATGGGCCATGAATAACCTTGGTATGGTTAAATAGTTTTTATAACTTGCAATTAACCTTAAGGTCTCTTATTATGTTTGTCGGCTTAAGTTAAATTTTATTATGTAAATGGGGTTTTGGTATTGGTATAAATACCCCCTATCCACTCAAATGTTTATCAGAGTTTTATGTAATACTATCTACGGATACGGTGAATCTTCATGGTTCCCATTGGTACCCACCATATCTTTGTTTTTTTCCCTCCTTTTACTTTCTATATAAGGTTTGAGTGAATATTTTGCTTTCATTTGTTTCTGAAAAATATTATGAATTCCAACATTAATTGTTTTAGATTTAAATGTTAAAATTTTAGTCACATCAAGTCCTTCAATTGCATAGTCAAGTTACAATAGCTTAAGTGGATAAAATCCATTGGTTTCAAAGTAACGACTTAATTTCAATTTTTAGATGGTATGAAAATTAAAGGTGGAGTTGTATATGTTACATGATATGTTGATCGTGTCAAATGCTAGATCTAAATTTGGGTATAAAATAGTAGTGGAAACTAAGGTGATTTTACCCCCACATATGGAGAATATAGAAACAAAATGAGTGTATTCAATTGTTGAAGTCATTTTAGAAATTTTTTGTTAGTAGTAGATTGGATCACAAAAGAAATAAAGCAACTGGTTAAGTTTGTAAATGTTGTTAAGTGTTAGCTATGGTGAAATGTTGTGTTACAACTCCACTATTTCAATAATGGGCTAGCTCTTGAATTTGTGAAAAAGTCTAAACATGCAAATGTGAGATAAATATGACCAAATCTCAAGTAAATGTATTCAACACCAAGACCATGGTTTGAAATAATTAAGAGGGATTGATCCCCTTCCATATAGATAAAGGTAATTTTAGGAAGAGGGGTTGATCCCCTTCCATATAGGTAAAGTAATTTTTATGTCATAACACATCTTAAGGATATTTAGACCCCCTTGGGTGAGCAAGTGAAAATAGTCAAAGCTCATAGTATTGATCCTTATCAATCCATTTGTAACTGGATGAGTAATGAGGTTGTCTTAGCCTATTTATTTCTAGAGTGGTAATAGTGGTTTGAAAGGCATTATAATTGAGTTACACAATATGTGTTTGATATAAAAAGAAATCAAGTGATTCTTATCATAATTAACTTCATATTAAACTATTGATTCATGATGGAGTATAACTAGTATAATTTATAAAGATGTTTCTTATGAAAGCTATTATATGGTTTTAAATATATCATCTTTATAACAAGTCTCTTGTTCATAACAAATGAGTATGCTTTAATTTTAAGTCCAAATTATGAATAATTGAAAAATGCATAGGTTTTGCTTAACTCAGTCTCATATAGACGTGTATAGAGAATTAAATATAATATCATATTATCTATCCAAAGGACTCTAGGTAGAACAAGGGAGATGGATATTGTGGGAGATAAGGGATGGAACTCTTATGCCAACTATTGTTGGAACATGACACTATTTAATGTTAACAAAATATTAAACCAGGATCATAATATTATGCATTGAAACATAACAACATCACATTAAGATCACACACATAAATATTGACACAAATATATCACAAAAGAGAGATCTTCATTGTATTATTATTCCATATTCAAGGTATGATACAACAATGGAGATTTATCTCCAATATAATACAATACATGACTTTTCAATCCTCAAACTATTGCTCTCCTCTACAAATCTAGGAAATGCAACCTTTCACATTCTTGTCATTAAGACAAGCTCTCAACATGCCACATGTCAATGTGACTCTTCACTCACTTCTCTCTTTTGACACATTTCACTTTCACAAAGTGACACATACATTAGGACAAAAGGACCAAATAATGTAATACTCACAACACCCCCTTTAGTACATTATTTGGTAAAAAAACTTTTACAAATTTGATGACTACACATTCCTCCTTCATCAAAATTGTATTCATTCTCTATGTGCCACTATCTCTATATCTTAGCAACTTTGAATCACACTTGGTTTCCTTTTGAAGAAACCATACAACATTCCTTTTAGCTTATCCCAAGCATTCATATCAATCCATCCACAATTTATTTTTAATCTACATTATTTTCTTTCTTTTTGTAGACAAAACATGTGTGAATGGTTATGTCCACAAAATTTACAAGAATAGATATTCCAACATTTCTCTATCCTATGACCATATTTACCACAATGCTCACATCTATTTTTTGTCACCAATTTGCTATCACTATTACCTGTTACAAATTTTGTGCTTGAATCATTTTGATTCACCTGTCCTATGTACCCAAGACCTTCACATTTTGGTCTTACTATTGGTACAAATGGTTCTTTCATGCCTTGTTCATGCTTTCCCAAACCTTTCTATTTGTAGCCCATTTTTTGTAGCAATTTGGAACCAATTCCCTTAGTGTGCTTCTCAAAATAGCCAAAACCATCATTATATTGCTCAACACAAATTTGAGCATCACTATTTTTGTCATCATTTGAGTCTATGTCCTCATCAATTACAATGGCATAGGCTCTCTCTGAATAATCACGAACCATGTGCAAGTCACTTTCATTTGGAAAGGGATCACAACATGCATCTTTTTCCTGCTCACAAAGATCATTAGTATCACAACATTCATCCACCATTATGGGATTCAAATCATTAGTATCACAATATTTATCCACCATTATGGGCTTCAAATCATTAGTGTCACAAACAACATCCTTCATCAATGGCTTGTTTCCTTGTGCTTTGATTTTGGAAACATTAAGAGTAATAACCCCCTTATATATTATCTTCAATAAGCAAGTAGGTATAGTGACAAAATTTTCATGACATTCATTTGCATCATTAATGACTCCTTGTATGCATTGTTATAGTAACAAAAATTCTCCTTTTTGGACTTCTTCAAGAATGGGACTTAATTATTTTCCTCCAATGTTCCCACATCCCCATGCTCCCTCACTTCACCCAAGGTCATTAAATTTTGGGAGGTGCACACTCCTCCAAATGCATTCTCTAGATTTTTCTTGGTTTTCTCATATGTTACTTGGCTCCCACATCATTCCAAATCACCTCCAAGTCACCCCTCTTCCCTCTTACCAAATTTTTATAAACCTCACCTCTTTTCTTCATTTGCATGAGAGAGTGAGATGACCTTGGGGAAACTCTACCAAAATTGTGCTAGGATCTACTTGTATGCATTTGTGAGTACAAATGTTGCTTTTTATGTGCTCTTTAACTTATTTTAAGTTTGGTTTAATGTAGTAGATTAAGTTTTCATTATTGCATTTTCTTGTGAAAATAGGTGCTACTAATATTTTTGTTGTTGGTTGTGTGTAGGGATCTTGAAGGCACATTCAACCAAGGGTGGTCCATCAAGCAAGACAAAGCTTCAAAACCCACCCAACCCTCTTGGTGGCATAGAAATATTTATTGCACTATTGCATTACTTTTTAAAAGGATCATCTTCCTCTTTAGAAGTTCCCTTCATAAAATTCCCAAGGGGGCTATTTGTAATAAAAATATTACTTGTAATATCTTTTATATTGTTCAATGCAATGGTGTTTTTCTATATCATACAGGGACCAATCCTCCATAAAATGAATAATACTTTAGCTTTAAAAAATAATGTAATATTTCATCAACTCTTTTAATGTTATCACTAAATGGTTTAAGAAAAGGGTCAATAAAGAGATAAATGATCTAAAACTTATAAATCCTTCTTACACAAGGGATAACTAAGAGGTCCTTGAAATTATTTTTTGCAAACTCTCACCTATAATAATTTTTGCTTTAGAGCACTAACCAAAGGAATGTTAGGGCCTTAGGGAGGGCATCTATTGAGAAAACATTCTTCTAGGGGAAACCATTAGGACAAGGAAATTTTGGTCCCTTCATATTTATGCATCCTAACTTGACTTGGTATCCTCCACATTTTGATAGATTCAAAGATAACTCATTCTTTTAAAAAAAGGAATATAAAACACTTAAAGCATATTTTGAAGATTGTATGCTAAATTTATAATGTCGTATTCCTCAACCATGTTGCTAATAGAAATACATGATCTATAATTGTTTCTCAAGTCAATATAATTTTTTACTTTCGAAAAACTATAAGGTAAATTCTATATTATAATTAAGAGGGTGAGGCTTCAACCATACATCAAACCAAATATTTTCAAAATCCCCCTTTTTTCAGAGCGATTTGCAGAGCGATTTCCAAGATTTCCACTGTTGGTGGGTGGTTGGTGGGTGTGGGTGGTTTAGCCCATGGGATTGTGCCCATTGTATTCTAATACCACATAATGGTTTAGGGTTGTGAGAGTTTCTTTTATATTTTATTGTAATGTCCCATTTTTGGGCAAGAAAGGAAAATAATAATATCGAGGAGTGGCTCTTGTTTTTGCTGGAGTATCCTACATCGGGTGAACCAGGGTAAATCTCCTATGTCATATGTGCATTGTGTGGTGTCATTTCTTCTAAGTTATTTATTTTTGCATTATTTCTGAAATAAGTTTATGTAGATCTCTTCAGTTTTAAATTTAAATAATAAAACATTCATAATAATCCATTGAGCAATCTAGGATATAGTTAGTTAAAAATATCCCATACTTTTTAATATTAATCAATTATCAATGTATTTATTTATATTCCATGGCAACAATAATTAAGGGATGATCCAAACGAAAGTAACATAAATAAAAAATAGATGATATTTGAAGGGTCCATTCATTACAACTTAAATAACTTTGCTTTTAGCTTCTATTTTTTCCTTTGATAAATTTCTTCCTAAAGCTTCAACTAGAATAACTATAAGATAAAGACATCATGGCTCACCCTTTTGGAGTTCATGAGATGATTCAAAGTATAAAACAAGGAATATATTTATAATACATGTGTAGATTAAAAATACACGCCAAACAAAAATAAATAAAATCACAATAATAGAGTACAGAATAGTTGCACAAAACAAACGATTTTTATTAATCGATGGAGTTTAAAAACTCTTTTTTTTTTAATACAACTGGGCCTGTAACCCTTTATTTGTGATACAAGATTACAATTCGTGCTAGGGTTCTCCAAAACCCTAGCTGGCACAAATGGTGGCGCTTTCGAAGAATGTATCTTCAATCCCAACAGAGTGAGTGGGCTTTGTTGTATCCCTTGCTTGGACCACTCCAGCTTAATCAGCTGCCATCAATAAACCGGATCTGCTATCAAAAACCTGCACACATTAACACTATCAAGGAGTTAGAAATTAATAAGAGGGCTCCACTGTGTGAGCCCTCGGAAACAATCTAAAACCCTAGAAAAATGAAATGCAAGAATTCAATAACAGATCAATAAAATAAAAGAAGTTACTTGCTTTAAACTAATTTATACCTATTCTCTGTTAACGCAGCTAGACCAGGCGACACCTGGAAGTAATGTGGTTGTCAAATCGGTTGCGAAATGCGCCCTGGTGCACTCGCTGAATGCCCGCGTGCTTCTGGATTAAGGTTTCAGACGCCGGTCTAAGTCTGTGGCTGTGGGTAAACGCCCGCGGGCACTTGGTAAACGCCCGTGGGCACTTGGTAAACACCCGTGGGCACTTGGTAAAGGGGTAAACGCCCGCGGGAACTTGCGAAAAGAATGGGGGATTCTGCAGAATGCTGCAGAAGAGATGGCGGCGAAAGCAGCGACGGAAGCGGCGATGGATGCGACGAAAAGGTAGCAGAAGAGAGATAGAGGGGATCAGAAAATGAGATAGAAGAATTTTAAGAAGATAGAAAAGATCCAAGATAGAAGTAGCAAAAGACATAGGGTTTGAGCCATCAAGGTGACTCAATTTATAATCTACTCTTAGGGCACACTTTAGGGTTTTAACGACACTTTGAACGTGTGGCTAAGATTAAAGTGGATCTAAGGGTAGAGAATAAATCTAGGTTGTGAAATGGATTAAGATGGATGGACGGATGAGATTAAATCACTTAAACTATTATTTAAATAAATTTGGGGATGGAAAATGGTAGGAAAGGTAAAATTGGGCCAAATAATGGCGGGAAAGTGTGGATTTGGGCCAAATAATGGCGGGAAGGTGGATGACCGACACGTGGCTGACAGGAAGGTATAGATGACTTGCAAGTGGTCGGATTTTGGTGTCTACAGATGCCCCTTTTGAGCTGCTTTGTGTGAAGACACAATGCAGCACAAAAACTTAGGACACCTGAAAAGCTGGATCAGACGCAACTCTCTCTCAAGACTAAAGCACAACTTTGAAGACCAAAGAATAAAAGAATATTTAAAATTTATCGACTTACCCCCTCAATTGGCGAGCGAGAATGGTTCTCACGAGCCAATTGGAAGAAATTCGGAATAAAATGAACCGTTTTTGCCCCAATGGTGAAAAAGGGGTTTGTGTATGAACCATCCGTTTATGTCCCAACAGAAAAGGGGTTGGTGTACAAACCAGAAAATAATATGATTGAAGACGATATGAGTGATGTGAAAGATGAACCATTTTTTGCCCCAACGGTTAGAAAGTGATTTTTGCCAAATTTTAAATTCAATGATCATGTAAGATGAATTCTACTATTAGGAAAGTTAAAAATTGATAACGGATGCCCCAACTCCTGTGGGTGAATCCATACTGTTGAAGAAAATTGCCTTGTTGGCGCCATTGATATGCAGAGATGCAATATGAAAGAGTCCAGAACTTCAGAGATGCTCCTAGTGACTGTATGGATAGTTCCTCGGGTCGAAACCAATCAACCTAGGTAGCCTTAATCTCTAGAAAGACTCAAAATAATGATGATATTGAAGATTGTCCACGTTTAAGGCCCCATGAACTAGGCCATCAATGACAACTGTTGAGCAAATTAATCTTGGTATGAGGTCACTTGAAAAGTAGGATATCCAAAATTGATTTCTAATTTTCAAGTAGTGAAATAATTGATGATGATAAATGGTAAGTGTCCTTATGGTGGTTTGATCCTCTTATCAAATTGCATGGATGCAAATCGCTGCAATCGCCAAGGTGATAGAATATACCACTAGATACGAGGTTTACTTTAATTTAATTTGGAAAAAATATGCATGATGAAAGAAGAATGAATGAAATTGATGATAGATCAGAAGAATTGATGAATGTGGTTAATTTTGTGAAGGTTTTGAATGTTTTTAACCCAATTTGTAAAACAATGATGAATGATGCGCTTTTTGAGCGAAATGACAAAATTTGTGTCCAAAACTATTGTAACCTTCACAAAATGTTTTATTATGATAAGAAGAATGGATGAATGCAATTTGATGAAATTTGAAGAAGGTAAGCTTCAATTTTGCAAGTTTTGTTCCTTTATTCAATACTGACACCAAACACCGGTATGCATTTGGAGGTGGCAGAAACACCCGCCGGTGTTTGAATGCATCATGAAACGCCCCAATGCGTCTGAATGCACCATGAAATGCCCCACTACGTTTAATGGCGCCAAAACCAGCTATTTAAACAGTTTCAGCAAGAATTTTGCTCATTTGTGCGTTCGAGCTTGAGAGAAGTGCGTCTGAGGGAGTGGAATGAAGTGAAGTGAAGTGAAAGGTTGTGTGGGAGAGTGAAGCACGCGGGAGCTATGGCGGATATGGGAGCGGACGCGCCAGTGCAGCCAGCTGAGGTATTTGTTTATTTAAGCAAGTACTTATTATGTGTTTGTTTGTTTTTGTTTTTTTTTTTTTTTTTTTGGGAAAAATTTGTAACAAATTTTTGTTTTTTTGTTTTGTAGCTTAGGGTGTTAGAGGCACGACACCGGTTCTCCACTATCATTCCGGGGATGAGGAGGTCGTTGTCCCAGGCAGACTGGGAGATATTGGAGGCAGTGGGACTAGCGAAGGCAGCCCGGTTGGAGGTAGTGAGTCTAGGCACACCACTAGGTCTAGGGCTCCTACTAGGTCTCAGGGGTCCTCTTTTGATGGTTAGCTTAGTGCTTAGATGCACTCTTTATGAGCCTTGGTGCCCTATTGTATATTGTAGCCTTTTGGAATTCATTGTACAGTTTGACCTTTATACATATATATATATATACATGGCTTTTATTTATTTGGTGTTTTACTCTCTTTTGTGTGAATGCCTATGTTTTTGTGATGCATGTTTTTATATGTTTTAATGTTTTTGATGCATATGTGATGGAATGGAATGGAAAATTATAGATGATTAATGCGAGACTAAGTAAATGAACTATGCACTAAGAAGCACTCATACTTTTAGATAGTTAGATTTAGCGAACTGTTATCATAATTGTTTAATCAGGGGTACCGAACTTGGTGGTTTGTGAATGGATGATGTATGGAATGACATGAATATGGAAGAAGATATGGAGGGTGATATGGAAGAAGATATGGAGGAAGACTATTTTACAAAGACTCAAACATGCTAGTGGTATCAAACAAACTTACTAATACTGCCTAATTCAACTAGGACCAAATGTGTGTGCATGCGAGTTCATTAACCAAATCGGAAGCATGGTAGTGACTCTAGGCAATCAAAAACCCGTGTGTGTGCAAGTGTGTTCATTAACCTCATATTGCATAAATTAGGTAACCTCGTTATGGAGAAGACCCCGAAGCTAGTTTGTCCGTATGAGCATTCGGAGGTCTCTTTTTTAGGAGAGACATGTCGCCATGCAATGAGTATACTCCACTTGCCAGCTCAAGCGTCTATAGCCCCGGTGAAGGTTAACTCCATAGTCCATGTTGTTTTTGACCTTTGTAAGCCTTGGGGATGACTACCTATCCGTCCGATTGGACAAGTAGTACGATCCTTACAACTTATTTGGGATCGGTGGTGTGTGAAAAATGTTCATTTCCTTAGAGCTTTGGGGAATCGGATTCTCAACCGAAGTATGATGAGAATTTTACCCTATCCTTACTACTCGTTTATATTTATATTTTGTGATTGCTTGTGATAGTGGTAAGAACCACTCGTTTTATGGACTATGTTTGCATGATAGGACAAACGAGGATTACCCTTTTCACTTCAAGGCACAACCCAAGGATGGTGTTATTTCTCTTTTACACAAGATGTTTTTAAGATGTGAAAATGTGATAGGTTCAAGACCGCTTTTGAAATCATTTCCCAATACTCAAGATTTTATTTAGTGTAATTTGTGATATGGCCCTAGAGAACTTTAACATGCATTTCAAAGTTTTCTTAAAACACTAGGAATGGCTGAGTGACTGAAAACATTTTGGCAATGTAAATATGTGCAAATGGAAAATGGGTGTACGAATGACAATTCGGTTTGATGGATTTTATGAAGGTGCCCTCGATTAAGGCAACATGACTTTTGCTTGACCAAATTTTATATCCAAAAGATAGAATGGTCTCTAACATGATATGCAACTATGGCTGAAAATGAAATGTTATGGTTTTGAATGAGATGTATGCACATGAAATGCAATGATGTATGCAACTAGCAATGCAAATTCTTTTTATTTTATTTGTTTTTTTGTTTCTTTTTTCTTTTTTTTGTTGTACAAGCCATGTATATACGTACATATAAAATTCAAACTATGCGTAGAATGCCCTCAAGTGTATAACATTAAGTGGTTCGGGTTCTTCTTCTTCCTCTAAACTGGCAATTATATAAGTTCCATTACCCACTCTTTCAGTGACCATATATGGACCTAACCAATTAGCCACGAATTTATCTCGAAGATGCGGCAATGCATTGGTGTTTTGTTGATTCTCTTTAAGGACAAGATCCCCTACTTGAAATTCTCTTAGATGAACTTTGGCATTGTAAGCACGTTTCAATCGGTCTTGATAAACTCGCAAATGCTCTAAAGCATTGATTCGTTTTTCATCTATGAGTGTGAGTTGATCAAGACGTGCTTGTCTAGCAGTATCATCATCGATAAATTCCTGCAAAGAAATTCGCAAGGAAGGGATCTCGACGAGGCGAAGCTAAGACTGGCGGAGATGCTAAGTACTGCTTGATGTCATCAAAGGCTTTCTGACACTCATATGTCCATGAAAATTGTACCCCCTTTTGTAGTAGGTGGCAAAATGGCCTACATTTATCAGAAAGTTGTGCAATAAAGCGACGAATTGAATTAATCTTTCCTTGTAAACTACGCAACTCCTTAAAATTAGTTGGGGGACACATTTCCATAATGGCTTTGACCTTGTTTGGGTCCACCTCAATACCTCGTTTAGAGATAATAAAACCTAGGAGTTTGCCTGAGGTAACACCAAAGACACATTTCTTAGGCTTATCCGGATCATATGGATTATGGAGCGGGGTGAATAAGTCTTCAAAATTCATTGTCAACTTATGGAAGAAAGGATGGGCGAAATGGAAGGGAAAACCGGTGAAGACCTCGGAAGACTTGAGATGCAAAACAACATAGTTTTTGAGTTTTTTTTTTTTTTTTTTTTTGTAGTGGTGAAAACCACTATTTTAGTATATACATATAATACAGGTTTGGATTATGGCTTATGGATGTGGTGGAGGGGGTGGTTCACCTCGTTCTTGTGGAAAAAACAAGCAAAAGATGGCCTCTTGGAGAGGGAACAATTGGAGATAAAACTCGTCTTGTTCAGTGAGGGGAACAATGGGCGCCGACTCTTCTTTAGATTCATCACCATTTGACATGACGTCAAATTCTTCATAGGCTTCATCTTCGGATTCGTCGGGGTGGAGAATTTCTTCTTCTGAATTAAGATTAATGCTTTGAAAAGCTCGTTCAAAAGAAGAAAAGGATGGAAGTTGTTGGTAGCCCAGACCAAAACGCTCAGTGGGTCTCTGATATGGCATATCGATGCGTTCAGTTACTCCTTGCTCGTAGCGACCTAGGCCAAATTGCTGCCAATTATGTCTATGGAAATAGCGAGAGGGAAAACCCTCCATCCTTTCGATATTGGCAGGGACTGGATGCTTAGGTTCTAGTATGGTGGTAGGACTAGAAGATGACTCTATTCCCCCATATACAAAATTAATGGAATTTGGCATAGAACCCATGTTATAAATCGATCCAATGGATAAATGTTGGTCATGTGGACGACCAAAATCTTTAACTTTTTGCACATTGAACGGTGTGATGTGGACATCTTGAATGGCATACTCACCAATACCTGCATCAGTGAGATGGACCTTGACTTGGGAGGGAGAAAGACTAGATGATGGAATAGAAGAATGTGGGATAGAAGAATTGGAAGGATTTGGTTGGGTTGATGCTTCACTAACTTGTGAAACATCAGCTGGTGATGGTTGGGAAGATGGAGGAATAATAGGTGATGTTGAAAAAGGTGTAGAAGAAGGGGGTAATGACATGGAAAGAGATGATTGGTCATGGCCACATGTGCATGTGGTCACTGATGAAGAAGAAGGAAGATTAGGAGATGAAGAAAGTGGTGAATGAGATGGAATAGCGAAAGAGGAAAATGGTTGCGATATGATGGGTAGCTCCTCAGGAATGGGAGCTTTAGAAGAAGATGGTATAGAAGAAATAGATGGGGTCAAGAAAAGATGAGTGGATGGCAACACAATCTCATAAGGATTTGAGACATAGTTGCAATGTTTGAAGGGTTCAATGTCAGCAGGTACACAATGAACTTGTCCCTCATATACATACTTCAGACATTGATGTAGTATAGAAGGGACACATCTCATCTCCCTAAGCCAAGGCCGTCCAAGCAATACATTGTATGCCATGGTCCCTTCCAAGATGTGAAACAAGGTATGCAAAGTTCGGGCCCCTACCTCAATGGGCAAGATAATCGTGCCAACCGTGGAAGATAAAGCATCATTGAATGCTTTAAGAGTAAAAGTCGACTTTGTGATAAGGGATGGTGATAGCTTTAGATGACTCAACGCCGATGTTGTAATGATATTGATTGAGGAACCGGTGTCAATTAAGACTCTCTTGAATGGCTTGTTATCGATCTTGGCCATGATATGTAGTGGAGGATCTATACTTTCTGTTGACATAGGTTTGATTTCAAAATCATAAAAAGTGATGGAGGGTTCCATGCATGTTTGAATACTCCCCACAAAGTTGTTGAAGGCATTAGTATCTTGAGTTTGAAGCTCGATTGATTTTAAGATTTCCATTAATACCTCTCTATGTGGAGGAGATTGTTGAATGAGGTCATAGATCGATAACTTGGCAGAAGCCATTTTTAAACTGGTAGTTAACCAGCTACTTAATGACATGATGGGTCATTGGCATTGAGTAGAATGATTTAGCGGTTGTTGAGAAGTACTAGCATGTCGTTGGGTCACTGTTACCTGAGGTGGACTGGGGGTTTGTACAGGTGGTTGTGGTTCAACTCGATTTGGTTGGTTCGCCTTTTGACCCCGGGTTACTACGTTAATAGTAACCACAAAACCTTGGTATTGTTGTACATGGTTGACTTGATTAGGAGGAGTTACCTGAGTTACTCCCCCTAAAGTTGTTGGACCTTCCTCCCAATGTGGAAGGGGTGTTTGAAATACACCAAGATTTTGATTTTGTTGGGCTAAGGGGCTATCCAATTTAATGGCTCCAATCTCAATAAGATCTTGGATCACATGTTTGAAAGCTGTACAATTATTGATATCGTGCCCATTTTGCCTATGATAAGGACAAAATAGGTACTCCTTGTAATACTTCCCTCTCCTAGATGGTTCTAAAGGTTTAAACTCAGGTAAAGTTAACTGATTTGTGCTATATAACTTGTTGAATATGACCGCATATGGTTCATCTAAAGGTGTGAATTGTCGCTTGGGACGATTGTTTTTCCAAGGTCGAGTTTCCATGGTTGGCTCAGTATTGTGAGCTGGTTGAGGAGGGGCGGGTACCGCATGATAAGCAATTGATTGCGGTTGACTTTGCATTACTTGTTGTTGTTGAGCCATTACGGGTTGGCTCGCCACCACTTGATTAACTTGGTTAACATTTGAGGTTGTACTAGCCTGTGCTTGTTTGTTTTGGCCATAATTATTATTTCGTTGTTGGCCCTTTTGTTGCCATTCTTTTCTACGGGGTTTTAAAACACCCTCTTGGACTTTAATGTCTTCTATGATACTTTCTTAGGCCAAAGCCTCTTCAAAAGTCATGTATTGTTGTAATTGGAGTAACCAAGAGATAGGTTTTAAACAACTCTGGGTGAACATTTTGGTTAACTCCTCCATTGGTAGGGAGAATGGCAGTTTATTAATGATAGCCCTCCAACGGTTTTCAAAGTCATAAACAGTCTCATCGTCATGTTGCTTGAGCTTGTATAAGTCGAACAATGAGACTCTCTTTTGTACATTCAGGGAGAATCGTTCTAAAAATAGATTAATCAATTGCTCGTAAGCATAAATGCTATGGTGAGCTAAATGATTGTACCACTTGTACAACATCTCCTCCTAATGTCTGAGGAAAAGTTCTGAGCATAAGAGCATCATTATTTTGGATTCTAAAGCAAGCATGCATGAATGAGCTCACATGTTCATGAGGATCCTCAGTTCCTCAAAATTTGTCAAACTTCGGTAATGTGAAATCAATCGGATATGGTGGTGAAGGTACCGAAGGATGAATTGGTTGATTGATCAATGACCTTAGCGTAGGTTTCTGACTAGATGAGCCAGGCATGTTGAGCATAAGGTTGTCAATCTGTTGTTGCATAGCATGGAGTCGAGAATCTTCATGAAAATTTTGATTCGTTTGATGATTATGATGATGCAATGGAGGAGTGGAAAATTGATGAGATGGGATGAAATTTCTTGAATTAGGCGGTGTGGAATGGACAGGTTGTTGGTATGGATGATACCGGAAAGAAGGTGATTGGGGTGGATGATGAACTGGACTAGGTTGGGAGAAAGGTGGGGTAGGAATGGACACCACCGAAGATTGGGGTACCAGGTGGGGCCCGAGCTAATAAAAGTTGGTCGGGTAGAAATTGGTTGGGGTGTAGGATTTACTACGACAGGTGGTTGGGCATTTTGTTGCTGTTGTTGCAAAATCAATTTGTCGAGATACTCCTTAACCTTATTAATCTCTAACCCAAGGGAGGTGGGATGATTGGATGAAGGTGGAGGGTAGGCTGCCATGGTAGTCACAGAAGACTGCATAGCAGGGGCGATGAAGTTGGGAGGGCAGGCTGCCATGGTAGTCACAGGGACTGCACAGCAAGAGCAATGAAGGTGGTTGAAGTAGGCGATACCTGGGAAGGAACAATAGACTGTGTCCCAGGTAGGGTGAAACCATAAATGGTTTGGGAAGAAGAGGGTTGAAATTGGTTATGGCTAGAAGAGTTTCCACCAACTTCATAAAGAGAATTGGTGTACACCCAGGTACATGGAGGAGAAGGTGGTCGAGAAGACACTACATTTGTCTCCAAAGGAGGACAATTGAGCATCTGGTAAGATGTTGGAGATGAAGCCGACTGAGCAGATACAACATTAGCCTCAAAAAAAGGGTTAGTGTAGACTTGAGTGAAACCAGCGGGTATGGTTGATGCAATATCCTACTGAAAAACAGAATCTTGCATAGGGGAATCTTGGATTGGCTCAAGGATATAGCCAGTGCCATCTCTTAAGTGAGTTTGCACTTGGGCCATATCAATGTGGACAATATGAGAGGAATTGTCTTCCTCCATGGGCATGGCCATGTGGTAGATGGTAGAAGGACGTGAAAGTCCTACAGGCGAACCTGCCTGAAATTCACTAGGATAAGTGGCCATGTTGGTGGTGGGGATGTTCTGTGAATTTCCCATTTGATTATTTAGATTTAACATTTTAGATTGATTCCTTGTTAATACCATAGAGCAATAAATCTAAACAAATTCAGAAAAGAAGAATGCAAAACTAGAATGATAAATTTACACTACAAAAATTATCAGAAAACAGTCACAACCTAGGTTTCAACCAATATGTCTTACTTGCGGTTAATTAATTATTTTCTCGATCTTAATCTGCAGTAAATTTTAAGTGTCCGGTTTATGAGTTTTGCATGTGATCTAATCTTGAATTATTCACAAAAAAGGTAAAAACTATGGCTAGGAAAGGACAACGAGATTCTTACTCGGTGATGAAATCCAGCAAGTTTGCTCGGGGGTGACCTATGGTGTCTAAGGCAAAAGTTTAATGGATGGAGATGAATTCCACCGTCACTAAACTTCAAGCAATACTTGGTGATGAAATCCAGATATCACTGTTTTAAATGCAATATGAAAATGCAATGAATTTTTTTTTTTAAATGTTTTAGTTATCTAATGTGTACATACAAGGCTATAAATCAAAAGTTCTAATGATCTAAGCAAGAGGCTACTGAAAACATGTCATTTCCTCTGAAGAAGTGGAGTACACCGTTTAAAACCCCTTGCCTATCAATGATATCAGATATCAAAGGAGCAACCGGAAGGTTCGTCCACTTCTCTGCCTAGAATCACCCAATGGCAGGAGTACTATTGACATCCAATCAATAGTCCTACTTAGATAATTAAAACAAATAATTCGTAGCTATTCTAATATGCAGCTAGGTATGCAAAAAAAAAAAAATTAATGCAAGCAACAATCAATAATGCAATGCAAAGAAAAATGTAATTAAAAATAACTGTTCTTTTCCAGATTACTTAGTTTTTGTTCATTTTAAAGTAATGATCTGAAAAAGAAACAAAATATGGTAGAAAAACCAAAAACGTAAAAAGTACAGCACTTACTTGGAAGCCTACGCTTTTCTGTAAAACTGACTTCAAATGCCCACGAGAGTTTGCACAGGCTGAAACGCACCTCTGCGTTTCGTATTGGACTTCCAGACACCCCTCTACGTCTGCTGCGTTTTTTGCAAACTCAGAAACCCTAGTTCACTGGAACAACGAATTTCGTGATTTTTGGAACCTGCAAAATAAAACAGAAAACAGGAACAGATTAGTAAAGCAAGTATTAAAAATATGAAACCCTAGGGGGTCCCACCGTGATCGCCATTTGTAGATTAAAAATACACGCCAAACAAAAATAAATAAAATCACAATAACAGAGTACATAATAGTTGCACAAAACAAACGATTTCTATTAATCGATGGAGTTTAAAAACTCTTTTTTTTTAATACAACTGGGCCTGTAACCCTTTATTTGTGATACAAGATTACAATTTGTGCTAGGGTTCTCCGAAACCCTAGCTGGCACAAATGGTGGCGCTTTCGAAGAATGTATCTTCAATCCCAACAGAGTGAGTGGGCTTTGTTGTATCCCTTGCTTGGACCACTCCAGCTTAATCAGCTGCCATCAATAAACCGGATCTGCTGTCAAAAACTTGCACACATTAACACTATCAAGGAGTTAGAAATTAATAAGAGGGCTCCACTGTGTGAGCCCTCGAAAACAATCTAAAACCCTAGAAAAATGAAATGCAGGAATTCAATAACAGATCAATAAAAGAAAATAAGTTACTTGCTTTAAACTAATTTATACCTGTTCTCTGTTAACGCAGCTAGACCAGGCAACACCTGGAAGTAATGTGGCTATCAAATCGGCTGTGGAAGGCACCCTGGTGCACTCGCTGAACGCCCGTGTGCTTCTGGATTAAGGTTTCAGACGCCGGTCTGAGCCTGTGGCTGTGGGTAAATGCCCGTGGGCACTTGGTAAACGCCCGTGGGCACTTGGTAAAGGGGTAAACGCTCGCAGGCACTTGCGACAAGAATGGGGGATTCTGCAGAATGCTGCAAAAGATATGGCGACGAAAGCAACGACGGAAGCGACGATGGATGCGACGAAAAGGTAGCAGAAGAGAGATAGAGGGGATCAAAAAAGGAGATAGAAGAAGTTTAAGAAGATAGAAAAGATCCAGGATAGAAGTAGCAAAAGACATAGGGTTTGAGCCATCAAGGTGACTCAATTTATAATCTACTCTTAGGGCACACTTTAGGGTTTTAACGACACTTTGAACGTGTGGCTAAGATTAAAGTGGATCTAAGGGTAGAGAATAAATCTAGGTTGTGAAATGGATTAAGATGGATGGACGGATGAGATTAAATCACTTAAACTATTATTTAAATATATATATTAAAATATTAAAATATATATATATAAATATTAATTTAAATAAATTTGGGGATGAAAAATGGCGGGAAAGGTGAAATTGGGCCAAATAATGGCGGGAAAGTGTGGATTTGGGCCAAATAATGGCGGGAAGGTGGATGACCGACACGTGGCTGACAGGAAGGTATAGATGACTTGCAAGTGGCTGGATTTTGGTGTCTACAACATGGATATTTTAAAACATTCTAAACAACATCTAAACCATTCACACAAACCTTGATCATACTAGTATTTTTTGGAATCTTGTGTAAAAATCTCTAAAAAATCAAATCATATGTTTTGTTCATATTAAATTTTACAACACCTAGTTATTTTAAGGAATGAAAATAATGTATTATCTTATGATATTATTATACCATCAAGGGTTTATATACCACAAACAAAAACTCCTTCTTCCATTTATATATGATAATCTAGTATGATTTTTAATCTATTTTTCATAATTTTTAAAATTATCTTTTAAATCTTATTACAAAGATTTATCACACAAAATTATCGAAAGTCTTTATCTCATATTTCTTGGGAATCAATATAATAAATGTGAAATTAATATAACTGATTATATGTTTTTACTTGGTTTGTTTACCCATAATCTACATATTATTGTTCAGTAAAATCTTAAATTTTGAATAGTAATTTAAGAAATCCATTAAGACTGAGTGTTTTGATAGAACAAAAATAGAAAAATTCCTCCTATACATCCTCCATATAGAAAAAATCCTAATATCTTCTTTTTCCTCAACAGTCATTCCATTTACAGTTGAGATAATTTTGATTTGATGAAAGTACAAATTAATCTCAATAGTAGCATGCAAGAATTAGGTATTTACATCCCATTTACTAGTCAATATTTCCTTAGATGATTAGGCCCAATGCAACTCTTCATTTTTTAATATATTATGATAATCATAAGGTAGTCATTATTTTTGCATAGAAGCAACTTGGTCAATTTAAACCCTGAAGTCTAGGTGGATTGGTAAGTGCTTGTATGGCTAGGCATTTACCAAGAAGACACCTAGGTTCAAACCTCGGGAGCAACCTGTTTGCAAAGGTAGTAGTCTGATCTGAATTTTTTGAGTACGCACTAGACCAACAATGATGGTACGAATCCCAAGCGACCGATGGTCCCCTTCACGTCGGGTCAACAATAACGAAGCAAAATAGATTTGGTGGAAGTAGCCCCAGTGGTTTGAACCTTGCACTTGTTAGTTACTAAAAATAGTGTGGTTGTGACCAACTCTCCTATGCAACCAAAAAAACTTGGTCAATTTAATTAATTTGTATATTATCTTGTAAAATGTTGAGCTTGAGTTGAACTTTATCCTTTATTTTAAATGTTTTTTTTGGTTACATAGGAGAGTTGGTCACAATCGCACTATTTTTAGTAATTGACAAGCACAGGATTCAAACCACAAGGGTTGCTCCCACCAAACCTATTCCACCTTGTTATTTTTGATCTGACGTGAAGAGGACCATCGATCGCTTGAGATTTGTATCATCATCATCGGTTTGACGCACACTCAAAGGATTCAGATCAAACTACTACCTTTGCAAACATATTGCCCCCAAGGTTTGAACCTGGATGTCTTCTTGGTAAGTTCTTTGCCAGACAAGCACTTACCAAGCCACCTAGCCCTCGAGGGATTATTTTAAATATGTTACCAAGAGATTTATAATGTTGAATCTTCATTTTCTCCTTAAATACTTAATTTTTTGAATAAACATACATAGCATTATTCTTCACCAATGCTCCATTTGACCATAACGTATTCATTTGGAAGAAATCAAGGTCTTATATCCACAGACTAAAATCAAAATAGCTTTAGATGATAATTATTGTTTATTTTACATTGTAACTGAATGGGTTTGTGATCTTATCTTGCTTGTAATAAAATATTTAAGCATATTATATAATCCACTTACAACCATAGATTAGATAATAAAACCATGACCAATGTTTTTGTTATATGATGTTTTTTTTAAATTTCTATGATATCATGTATATTCAAAACTTGGAAGGATAACATCCCAAAGGTCATTTGAACTATTAAAATAATAAAAATGCTCCATTACCCCTAAGGACTAGGTGGATTGGTAAGTGCTAGTCTGGTTGGGCACTTACCAAGAAGAGACCCAAGTTCAAACCTTGGGGGAAGCATGTTGCAAAGGTAGTAGTTTGATCTAAATCCTTTGAGTGCGTGTCAAACCGACGATGATGGTACGAATCCCGAGCACCCAGTGGTCCATTTCACACCAAGCTATAAAACAACAAGATGGAATAGGTTTGGTGGATGTAGCTCCTGTGGTTTGAACCCTGCACTTTCCAACTACTAAAAATAGTGTGGTTGTAACCAAGGGTACCACCCTTCATTTTCAAGGTATATATAGCTCTATTGAACGCACCTATGAAAGAATCCATAGATCATAACTATGAATAACCATTGAATTTGATATAAACAAATTGACTTCTTTCCAACATCTATCATTAATAGCAATTATTATTAGAGAATACATATTTATGATCCCGACATTTGATATTTTCCTCTTTCTTGAAAAAGACTAATAATCTAATTACTTCTTAGCTCTACCAATTGTCAATCCCATTTGTTATTATCCCATATTGTTACAAATACCTCATAAGGAACCAATAGAAGAAATTGCTAAACAATCATTTATCTTCTCCTTTTAAAAAAAAATCATCCTTACACTCCTCACTACTTAATTTTGTTTCTTGGATTAAAATAATTTTAGGACTATAACAACTTACAGAGACTATAATAACTCATTTTTTTGGAGTCTTTTTTATACACCTACTATTACAATATATTATTTTCATCATCACCATCGTGAACTTAACCCTTCTTATTAATATATGATATTTATTTTTTTATTTTCTATATAAATATTCCTTTAAATTTCATTTTCTCTTTGTTCATTGTTTTGAGGGCCTTTCTCTCTAGGCTTTTGTTTCCTTGGATAACTAGAAGTGCAAATGATGATCTCAAACATACTTTTTTTTTTTTTTAGCGAAAAACCCCTTGTGGGGCCGCCTTGGTCTGAGAAACCACGAACGGGGGGTTCTACACCGTCAAAGTCACCCGGGAGTCACACCCAGCCCTGCCCGCACCAACATTATCAATTGGATTTTGGGTATCCAATTCAGCTTTTTGGTAGGGTGGAGATTCGAACCTGGGACCTCCCTTGGAGGATTGCCCTCTCCTCTCCAACTCACCTACAACACCTGGGTAAAACTAATTTATAGTGGAAAACACCCCTTTCGAGGTGCCACTTTCAACAGGTTGGGCATAGGAGGAAGGGAGCCTTGTCGGCCTCTACCAGCACATAGGACATTCCTAACTATACCATATATCTGCAAGATGGAGACAAGGGGAATGGAACCTGGGTCGACCTCTACCAAAACCTAGGGCATTTACCATTGCACCACAACAAGCAGATTCAAATATACTTAGAGATAATGATTTATCTACTATTATTTTAATACTATATAGATGATTTATTACTTGAGAAAAATGACCGTGATTTACCTAGATCGATCTTGATGTATTGCTCTAAATTCATTTTAAATTTTTCCTTCATATCTTCCTCTATATATTTAATGCCTTCAAAAATTGAGCTTGTGAAATGAAATGAAAGATTTTAACTACGTTTGTGAGGCCCAAACATGGCCTATGGGACCCCCAAATATGGAAGTGCAATTATTTAAATCATATGACCATTAATATCCTTGAGAAGGTTATTCCTTCTTCTATTGATTTGGATTAGCAACTCCCCTACATTTTTTATTTTACTGTCTTCAAATAGAGTCAAATAACTCTATCATAGACCATTATTTGTGTTTGCCACGGATGTTCAAAAAAATCAAGAAAAACTAGAGCATTCATAGATGAAATATTCCTTTGTATCTATTGCCCCTCTGCTACATAGATTACATATCCTTTCTTCCAATTATTCCTTGGGCGTTGTCCATATCCATGTTTTACATCTAACCCTATGAGAGCTAGTCCTTATCTGAGCAATGATGATTTTATTCCTCCACTTGATTTCAGCACCTATATATGCTTTTTCCTTGTGGTTATACGTTGGGTTAAAGTTTGCAATATAGTATTGTCTTTTCTTGCTTGCAATTTTCCACATTCCACTTTTAAACTTTTCGTTCACATAGTTTTTTATGTCTTTGTTGAAATTTGAGCATTCATTTATGTTGATTTCCTAACATTTCAACCATTTTTATTTTGTTTAATCCATGTGTTCTTCCTCATATGAAACTATTCGTACCTAACTGCCCTAAGCCATATGTTGTTTTTCATGTTTTCTATTTTTCAAGTAATCTAACAACTTGGTCATAACAATTGCCTCTAAAGGGAACATTCCAATTTTAGCTAGAACAATTTCATAAGGGATCATGGCCTTAATTCTAAGAAAAATTATAATTAGACGTTTTTGAATCATTTCTATCTACCTCCATTTTGTATTTATCGTACCATTGGCCCACACCTCACATCCATACAACACAATCGATGTGACAAGTAGGCCAAATAAGACCTTGGTGGTCTTCCAGTCCCACAACTCAACATTCCTACACCGATTTTGAAGTGCATATAGCACTCTCCAACCACTTAGAGTTCTTTGCATCCTACATGTATTCCAATTGATCTTGTCATGAAAATCTATACTTGGGTATTTGTATTCTACCACAACCTCAAGAGGTTCTCCTACAAACTAAAATTCAAGATGTTACTTCTTTTTTCTAAAAATTTATGATTTTCGTTTTGCTTGTGTTCACCTGCATCCCAAATTCCTTATAAAAGAGTTCTAGAGATCGAAGGTGATCTTCTAGATCTTTAGCTATTTTGGCCACAAGAATTACATTGTCTCCATACATGAGGAGTTTTACCACAAATTTGGCTAAGTGCACACCCTCTCCCTCAAATTTGTTTATCCATTCTTCTAACTTGTCAATGTACAACCCAAATAAGGTTGGAAATAGAGGGCAACCTTGTTTGATGCCTATGCCACTCCTAAAAAACTTAGATAACCCTTAATGTGTTTTGATTCTAGTCTTTACATGCTCATATAATATGTGAACTGCTGCTAGTAGTGAATCGAAACCTCTAGCTCTTCCATTCTGCTCCATAATTTTTTTCTTGGCACTGTGTCAAATGATTTTTGAGGTCTACAAAACAACAAAAAGCCTCCTCTCTTTTTTCCCGTATTTTTCCCATTATATGTCTAAGCATGATACAGTGATCAATAGTTGAGTGCTTGGGCCTAAAACCCATTTGCCCTTTGCTCTCTTTCTCTTTTCTTCTATCCATTTGCTGATCCTATCCTCTATCATACTCCCAAATAGCTTTGCAAAGAGAGGGTTGTTCATGATAGTTCGACAGTTTGAGAGATTATTTACATCTCCACTTTTAAACAAAGGAATAGTCAAACTAGTTGTCCATTATGTAAGAAAGTCATTTTGTATGACCTCATTGAAAATCTCTTTGATTTACGGTGCAAGAATATCTACCCCCATTTTATATGCTCTGCCTAAATATTGTCTAAGTCACAGGCTTAACCGCTTCCTAACTTTTTTATCCCTTGAATAATGTCTTCATTTGTGAAAAGTTCTTTCTTGATAATGATAGTAGGGGGTGTCCCCTGCTAGTTACTACGCTCATACAGTTGTTTTGAATACTCCAACCTCTAAATAGTTGTTATGCTATTTTTAGTTTACATATTTTCACGCTTAGTTCCTTTCAAAATTTCTTTGGATCATGCTTCCCTAAGTAAATTAGTTCTTTCCTCCTTGTTTTGTTAGCATAACATATATCATGCATATATTACATTTTTGCTTAAACTTAAGCACTCCTTGTTTAAGCGTTGTTAGGGGGAGGTTATTAAAAAGTGGTTGGTTGGTTCAACTTCTCAAACCAACCAACATCATTGTATTTATTTCAAACATTTCCAATGCATTATTTACTACGTACATTTCTTCATGGTACCAGACCTAGGTTAAGGAAGGTGGTTCAATAACCACTCCACGTTCTTGGTGATTCTTGGCAGACACAACATTGGAGAACGTAAATCAAAGACCAGACCAAACGCAGATAGAGATTACTAACACTATGATAGACCAGACCAATTTGACCAGATGTAGACAAAGATCACTAACGATGTGACAGGCTAGACCAGTTCGACATGATGCAAAGACCAACAAGCATGCTGACACAAATCATTGTTGACATGGAGGCATGCACATAGATCGAGGCTGACTTGGAATTCATGATTGCTAACCTAGTTTTTTGGGTGACATGGCAAAGATTGGTTTGTTGGATCGGTTTATGTTTACGTGGCGAACAATGGTTCATTAATGGGAGGAAAAAGGGTGGGAGGTGACTACCCAAAGGCAGTCACTTTAATACTTGCATTCCTCAGGTTTTAAGTCGAGTGAAACACATCACCTGATGCATGTGGGACAATTCCCTATTTTTTTTTCAAACAACTGGCGTCAAAGCACTTGAAAATGCAATTGGTGCTCTCCTCTTCAGGGCAGGTGCAGTAGCTCGCGTGGTTTATGCTCCATGTTGTTTAGCCAAGGTTTGGAGTTTGAATCCCATGGAGGAACTTTGCTTCATTTTTTTCAAGATTCTGGTGGGGGGAATATTTCAAATATAGTGTGTTGTTGCTTTCCTCTCACTGAGGCTTGTAGCATGACCGATTAACATGTCCATTCATCGAGTGTTGGTTATGGGATCAAATTCCATGGGCACCTAGTGCGACCCCCATAATTTTTTTTTGCTGCCCGATTTTTGCCTTTAACACATTTTTTGATGAAGCAAGCAATTCCCAATTTTTTTTGTCAAAAGCAAGATATTGATAAGTGTTTTTTGTCATAACAAGAAGTTGACATTTTTTTGACAGCTTTTTACCACCCATTTTTTGCAAACAAAGGGGCATTTTTTTCCCAAAGGCGGGAAAGGAAGTTTTTTTTTCTACCGAAGCACTCGGAGGAGCTTTTTTCGAGGTATTTTTACAACATTACCTTGTTTATTCCTTTCAAGTAATTATGGAGGGATAAGTTTTTTTTGGAGTTTTGAAAGGGTAAAGGCACAATTTTTTTTCCTCGTTGTTTATTTTGCAACAAAAAGGGGGGATTCAATGCATTCTTTTTTGCAAAATTCTAAGACAATAGGTGGAAAGAAAAATTGTTGATCTGAAAAGTGAATATCTTCATTGTAAAACTAGCATTGTAATAGGTGCATTTTCGATGGAAACCGACACCTAGTGTGTTTAAAATTTTGTGGGCACTTGTGATTGTATTTTGCATCTAAATTTCCTATTTTCTTGCATTTTCAATCATAAAGTAAAAATTACAAAGCAAAGAAAAGACCCCAAATTTTTACACCTATTTGTGCAATTTATTACACGGTAGTGTTCGGTATCTGTGATACCTCTGGCCCACATTTACAGGTAATCTTGTCATGCTTTGGGCTACTGTATCCGTCACTAACATAGTTGCAACAACAACGTTTGAGCTTGTTCTCTATTAATCATCAGGGAGAAATAAGGCAAACCAGTTCTGAAATTCACTTTATTTATACCCTAATCATTATTTTTGTTAGACATAAATTCTAACGAAGTGATTTCCAAAGTGTTTAGGGGAAGTTACGCCCCACACATGAGGAAAGACCTTCTATGGTAGGTGTCATAAACAAAATGATTCCATTTCAGTATCGCCTAAGTTCCACATATCGTTCTCCTCTTATATATACTTATAGTCTCTCTCTCGTAAGGGCGGGTATATATAGAGGAGTTTCAGTATAAAGGTCGAGAAGGTATAAATAAAGGGACCCATTTTGTGTTATAAGGAACCTTCACAATGGCCACTATTCACAAATATCTCTCAGCTTCACAGTTGCTGAAAGGTTCTAACTTCACACCATGGAAGAATAAGATGTGTGTTATTCTTCAAGTGGAAGATTTATGGGATGTAGTGACTGACACTACAAAATGTCCTACAATAGTAGGGGTAGATAAATATGCTTTTGATAAGAAGAACAAAAGATGTCTCATGTTTATTATGCTTGCTACAACTAAAGAGGTCCAGCCTCATATCTATGATGCCAAAACTAGTAAGGAAGCTTGGGATGCTTTGATTACTATTTATGAAGATACGAATTGATGAGGCCAAGAATTGTCTCATCCATTGACACTTTTTGATACATTATAACTATTTGACTCACCCTTTTTACTATGTTTTTCATGTTAATTATGGGTAAAATGCATTATATAATGATGTTTGCATATTCTGAAATGACAAAGGGCATATACATTGTTTTATTGTTTTTACTGCAATTTCACTTGTTTTCAGTTAATTAATCAGTAGTATTATAGCAATTTAGAATTATAATATAGACCTTGTTGAATATCTGGTGCTTAACAATATTGTGTTCCTCTGTTTAAACTAATTCAAATGAAAAAAGATGCCAAGAACTTGTCCATTGTAGCTGACTATGCAGGAAAATAGGCTGTGACTGTGACAGTTCCAACCAGTTGTACATATACAGCAGGGCTTGGAATCAGTCACTCCAACACATGCCACCAATGCAGAAGGGTATACAAGATAAAGGAAAACAATCCAAAAAGTCAACAACTTCCTCCCTATGCGTTTGGAGTGCAGATAAGCAACGAATTATCACCTGCCTATTATTTCAGAGCAGCGCAAGAATAAGCGACGTAGGAATAGGGAATAGCGCAGGAATAATCAAAAATGGTCAAAATGTGCCAAAACCATGGAAAGTATGATTGGAAATTGACCAAGCAGTTAGTCCACCCTATTTGGACTTCGTTCCTTCACCATAAGCAGACCAGCTGGGATAAAGGGATAAAGGTTGACAAATTATAACCTTGCATTCCAAGAAACTATTTTGTAAACAGTTGGAAATTCTTAAAACTCAGCAAACAGATATATCAACTTTGTCTTATAAATAAATCTCCAAGCACAGTTGAGCATGGCAGATATAAATGGATAAATAGGGATAAATAAATTGTAGATAGTTATTAGCAGCATATAAAGTCTTTGTAGCATTACAGTAAATTGTAGATTTTTCTTGCAATACTGTAATGTAGTTTCAGATGGAATAAAAGGTGCATTCTTCAAATTTTATTAGTATTTTATGGTTTATAGTGCAAATTTAATTTACCTAGTATAATTCTTCACCCTCTTCTGGTTCTGGAAGTAAGGGCCACTTGCAGGATCAGAGGAAGGGCAGCACAGTGACAGAAAATTCTTGCTGATTTCTTGCTACAACAGATCAACAAAATTTTGTCAACATTTATTTACAGAATTAGTTTCATTTCAAAATTGCACCATAGCATCTAGAACAGGTTCAATCATGTGTTAGAACAGTATTTAGCATTTGACCTGTAATGGCATCATTTCTAGCATTTTCTACAATTTCTAGAATTACATCATTTTCAGCATTTTTTACAATTTTTAGAATTATGTCATTTTTAGTTTGAGTGCAATAAACATTAATTTGGTTTCTCAGATTCAACTTATGTTCAAAAAATTATGAGTTTTATCATTGGTTTAATTTCTGCAAGCGAGTGTGTGAATTTCCATTCTGCAGTTTACTTTCCTGTAATTTTGCTTTTTGGTCAAATCAGCAGCATTTTATTTCTTGTCAATTTTAGATTCTATAGTTTCATTTTCCTGTAATTTAAATTCAGCTTTAGATTGTGCAATTTGATTTCCTTTGTTAGAAATTAGGAAGATACAACAACCCCCAACACTGCTAACAAACCTACCAATAAAAGCTTGTTCTTGGATAAACTGAACCTACAACTGTGACACCTCCTATCGTATACAGCCTTTGGACACCGCCTTGGACTGACATATAATTATTAAATGATGAATGATCAATGACCCTCATTATTTTTGGCACCATTACCGGGGAACAAATAGTATTATTAGGAAAAGTGAAACAGGTCAAGAATTGTGTTACAATTTTTGAAATACTGCATTTCAGTTTATTTAGTGAATAGGCATGAATGCATAGGCCAAGAGACAAAAGAGGGAGGTTTATCAGAACTAGTTCTGAACCACCAAGGCGTTCTTCATGATCAAATGAAGAATTTCCTGTGCAAAAAATACCTTCTTCACCAACTGAAGCTTTGGAAATATTAAAACAAGAGCTTTTCGAAGCACTTGCTGCTAAACATTCCCCTAAGCCCGAACCATCCACATCAGACTCAAGAAAGAAAACAACTATGGCAACAGTAGCACCACCACCAGGTGGGTATGTTGATGATCCTCCTAAGACTTTTGAAAACCCCATACAGTTGGATCTAACTCTAGATGCTCCCATGAAAACTATTTCTCCATCCATATTGCCAATTTTTAGGGAAACTGTTTCAGAAGATCCTGATCAGTTTCTGTTTGAATTCAAAGTGTTATGTCAGACTTATGACTACATAAATGATAATAAAAAATTGAAATTATTTCCTTCCACGCTTAAGGATCTTTGCTCTCCGATGGTTTATGGGTAATCTTGAACCTAATTCAATCCATACTTGGGATGACATGGAGATTGCATTCTTACATAAATATCAAGATTACTGTAGAGTACAAAACAGGAAAGATGAGTTGTTTCGGATCAAGCAAGAAGAAGATGAGAGTTTAAAGGATTATCTTGATCGCTTTGCCTTTGTCCAAAAGATATGTGGTCCTGTAGAACCAGATTTCTTAAAACCTATCTTCTTAAGAGGATTGCAGGATGAATCTAGGGAAGTGTTAGATTTAATGGGAAAAGGAAACATAGATCAACTTGACCTTGAAGATATTGTGGAGTTATGCAAAAATTATTCCCGCACTCACCAAAAAAGAAAGAAACAAAATTCTGGCAATAGTGACATAAAGGAGTTGATGGAGGAAATGGCTAATTTAAAAACTGATATCCTTGTTCAACTTAATTCTGCATTAGGTGAGAGAAACACAAAACCTAATTCTACACCACCTTTGGCAATTTATTGCTCGAGATGTAGAAATAAGCATGCCTTGCAGGATTGCCCTTTAAACAAAACTTTTATTTGTGGAATTTGTTCTAAGGAACACTCAACAAATAAATGTCTTTTTTTGCCTCATATAAAATCTATTTTGGGCACTCAAACAGAAGAACTTAATGCTATTGGGCAAAGATCTGGTGGTGGCTATGCATAATATCCTAATGCTCCTCAGTTTCCAAATTGGGGACAACCTCCTTGGAATATGAATATGCCATGGGGAAATGCAGAAGTCTCTGCACAATATTGGAACCAACCTTGGACAACTCCTCCAGATTGGTCACATTCTGGGTGGATGAACCCACCTTGGCAAACAATTCATCCATAATGGACACAACAAGGACAAATATGGGGACAAAAATAGCATATCAAGGATAGCAACGGTATCAAGGGTAAGCTCAAAACTTGTTGCCCGCTCCTAATCCAAATTTTCAAGGAAGAGAACATCAACAAACACAACCAGTGAAACAACTTCCACTCCCAGCTCAGCCTGTGACTAACCAAATAATACCAGACAAACAACCCTTGTTTATGAGGCTGAGTCTGAAGACTCTGTTGTAGTTCATGTACTTGACTGTAGTAATATCCAGCTGCGTTCGGGGAAGGTTTTACCTAAACCTGTTCCACACACCATTGAAGAAATTAGTGAGAAACAAGAACCTCCAAATCAAGAGACAGTGCAACAAAAACAAAAAGAAGAAATAACAAAAAAAATGCAGGAATATTCTCCAGTAGCGTTGCCATACCCTGAAAGATTTGATCATATTGATACTACCCCTAAATCAGAATTAGTGACAGAACTTAAAAAGATGTCAATTTCTCTCCCTTTGTTGCAAGCAATAAGGGATGTGCCTTTACTCAAAAATACTATTCAGGAGTTATGTATCAAGAAACCTGGTAAAAAAAGAAGGCCTTTCCTAAAAGCTGTTCAGGTAGAAGGAAAATTAGTTGATTTATTGTCTAGGAAACTAGTCCCTCCCAAGTATAGTGACCCAGGTAGTCCAATAGTTACAATGACTATTGGGTTAATGCAAATTTCTAATGTGCTAATTGATCTTGGAGCTGCAATTAGTGTAATGACTAAGGACACAATGCAAAAACTGCAGCTCAAAAATCTTAGTCCTACCACCACAGTTTTGGAAATGGCAGATAGGTCAGTTGCTAAACCAGAAGGTATCCTAGAAGATGTAGCCATTGAAATCTCTTCTTGGGAATATCCTGTAGACTTCTTAGTATTGCAGCCTATAAATTCAATCAATGGATACCCAATCATTCTAGGACGACCTTGGCTGGCTACTACAACTGCTTTTATAGACTACAGGTCAGGGGAAATGACCATTTCTAATGGTGTTGACCTGAAGAAAATTTCTTTGTATCCACTAGCTCAATCTTCAACTAAATTTTTTGGACAAATTTGGTATCCTGAATCTGATGAAGAACAAGAAACCATTGTCACATTGGCTACAATTGTAGTGAAGGAACATATTGAGGAAATCACTACACCCAAAAGAGAAATATTCGAGAATGAAACTGTCCTAATTGAAACATTACAATCAGAAGGACTAACTGATGATCAAATTCTTGTTCATTGGTTATTGTGGAAAGAGGAGGAACAAATTTTAGAACCTTTGTCATCCATGCCTAGTCAGGAAAGATCATTCATACTACCACATGGATGGCATCATCATCTTCTTAACACCTTCAAATGTCCTCTGATTCCATCAGGTATCATCTTTGAGACAAATTCTAGAGTATTTCATACTCTACAGCCACATCATTGTCCATTAAATGCATTAATCAGTAACTATGAAGCAGCTAGTTCTGTCCATCCAGGGATCAAACAAATTGAAATACAACCAGGTAAATTTCTAAACATTAATAGCTGGCTAACTAAGGACCAAGAAACCAAATTGTTTGCAGTCTTACAGAAACATGTTCAAGCTTTTGCATGGAACTATAAGGACATGACAGGCATTCATCCTGAGGTATGTACACATAGGATATACACAGAAGATGTAAAACCAGTAAGGCAACCTCAGAGACGCTTGAATCCTGCTCTGAAGGAGATTGTGAAAGAGGAAATTAAAAAACTCTTAGATGTTGGATTCATTTATCCAATTTTAGACAGTAAGTGGGTTTCACCATTGGTCATTGTTCCAAAGAAAAATGGTAAAATGAGAGTATGTGTGGACTATAGGGAGTTAAATAAGGTCACACATAAGGATCATTTCCCATTACCATTCATAGACCAAGTATTGGATACCCTTGTTTGGAAAGAAATTTTTATGTTTTCTTGATGGTTTTAGCGGGTATAACCAGATACAAGTTGCACCAGAAGATCAAGAAAAGACTACCTTTACATGTCCTTGGGGAACCTTTGCTTACAGGGTTTTACCCTTTGGGTTATGTAATGCTCCAGCAACATTTGAGAGAGCTGTTTTAGCAATTTTTTTTATTTAACAAATGAAAGTGTTGAAATTTATATGGATGACTTCACAGTATTTGGAGATACTTTTGAATATACATTAGAATAGCTTGAAAAAGTGTTGATTCGTTGTGAAACATACCACCTCTCTCTTAATCCTGAGAAATGCTTCTTAATGATGGAGGACGAAATTGTTCTTGGACATCATATCTCTTCTTATGGAATCAAGGTTGATCCTAAGAAGGTTGAAGTCATCAAAAACCTCCCTCCTCCACAAACTCAGACTGATGTACGTAGCTTTTAGGACACATTGGTTTTTATCACAGATTCATTGCTAACTTCAGTACCGTAGTGAATCCCATGTTTCCATTACTCATGAAAGATTCTGAATTTGTTTGGTCTTCTGAATGTCAAAATTCCTTTGAAGACTTAAAGGAGAAGTTAACCACTCCACCTGTACTAAGAGGTCCTAATTGGGAGTTACCCTTTCATATTCAAACTGATGCTTCCAATACTGCTATTGGAGCTATGTTAGGACAAATTGAAAATGGGGAACATTATGCTATTTATTATATCAGTAAAAACTTGACAGGAGCTGAGAAAAACTACACTACCACTAAAAAATAATTATTGGTTGTAATCTATGCTATTAACAAATTCTGGCACTATATCACAGGGTACCAAGTATTCATCCATATGCATCATGCTGTAATCAAATATTTGAAGACTAAACCATTGGTTAGTGCAAGAATTATTCATTGGTTGATTATGTTACAAGAATTTGATGTTACAATAGTGAACAAACCTAGGAAATCTAATGTAGTCGCATATTTCTTGTCAAGAATACCAAATGCAGATACAGGAGAAGTGGTGGAAGATACATTTCTAGATGAAAAGTTTTTTGTTGTCTCTGTACAATCTCCATGGTTTGCAAACATAACTAATTACTTAGCTACAGGGAAGATTCCTCTTCACTTTACCCCTAAACAAAAGAAACAGTTAATCAAGCAAAGCTCTTATTTTAAATGGATAGAAGGATTACTGTTTAAATGCAGTCCTGATCATGTTTTACGCAGGTGTATCCGCCAGGATGAAGTATATGATATCCTATGAGCATGCCATGATGAACCATCAGGAGGGCATTATTCAGTAAAAATCACTATTCACAAAATTTTAGGTACCAAATACTATTGGCCATCTTTGCACAAAGATATAGAAAGGTACATTAGACATTGTGATGCCTGCCAGCAAATGGGAAAACCTACCTTTACTAATGAAATGCCATTACAACCTCAAATAGGAATAGAACCATTTGAAATATGGAGTTTAGATCTTGTAGGACCCATTAATCCTCCTTCCCATGGCAAAGTGCATATCTTGGTATGTACTGATTATGTTACCAAATGGGTAGAAGCTCGTGCCTTTAAGCATGCTAGAGAAGAAAAAGTTCTTGATTTTTTGTATTCACAAATTTTTCTATGTTTTGGAGCCCCACAATCCATCACTACAGATCAAGGACCCCGGTTTACTTCAAAAATTATTGAAGTCTTCACTCAACTCTATCAAGTCAAACACAAAAAGTCCTCACCTTATCATCCACAATCCAATGGTCAAGTTGAAGTGACTAATAGGGAATTAGAACGAATTTTAACCAAAACCATAACAGTCCATAGAAGAAATTGGTTGGACAAGTTACCGGAAGCTATTTGGGCTTATAATACCACTTAGAAATCTACCACTGGATTTACGCCATATGAATTAGTTTATGGAAAAAAGCTTCTTTTTCCTATTGAGTTTGAATTACTAACTCTTCGAACTACTTTGGAAGTAGGTATTGATCTATCATAGGCACAAGAAGATCGCATTCTACAACTTGATGCATTGGATGAACTATGCATGGATGCACTACATCAGACAAAGATAATCCAAGCACAGCGAAATATGTGGCATGATAGTCACATAAAGCAGCAGAAATTTTAGCAAGGTGACTGGGCCTTGTTGTTTGATTCATAATACAAGGATTTCCCTAGAAATTTGTAGACCAGATGGCTTGGACCGTACCAAATTGAGGAAGTGTTTGACAATGGAGTTGTTTGCCTTACCCCTATTGATGACTCACGATGCATGTTGTTGGTGAATGGATATCGTCTTCGTATGTACCATAAACCACACAACAGGGAAGAATTTCTCAAGCAAGTGGAAAATTTGGATGTACACATTTGGGAAGAAAACACTTCTTCCATACCGAATTCAGCAAATTGACACAATAAAAAAAAAAAAAAACAATAAAAATTCAGGAAGTGAAAACCTCTTTGAGGCGCTCCTAAGTTGGGTTTACATGAAAATCGGTGTTTCGACATGTTTACCTAGTTGGTTTCACCATCATTGTTCGGTCTTGTCTCATGACTGTTGTTTCATCTATTTTCAGATTGCACCTACCTTATTTCAACGATTGATTAGCTGGAAATCTCAGCAGGAGCACCCCGAAATGAAGCTAAAATGGTTATAACAGGTATGTGTCTTGTTCATTTTTTGAATAATGTAAATCATTAGTATATAGTGTATATATCCTTGATTAGTATAAAGCATATAAAAGGGGAATAAAAAATGGAAAGTTCTTGTCAGTGTTTCAAAAATGCCTCTGCCTAGTTCTGCTCTAGAATGAAAAAACAAAAGTGCATCGAAATCAAAAAGGGAAGCGCAGGAATAAAATGTTTATATTCCAAAGCACAGGAATAAGTTGTTTATGTTTTAGGTGCAGGAACGAGCTATGTATAAGTGCCAAAATAAATCACTAATCGCAGGAATAAATTTTTGTGCAATAAATTCTACAACACGTGGCCTGTAGTGATTTAATTGGTTTTGAAAAAAAGACATCTTAGATTCAAGGTGGCATGTGATAGCTGGCATCCATAACAAGAACGAGCAAAATTAAGGGTTGACAAATTCACGTACGTTGCCACATCACCTATCCTGATTACTCTACAATTTTTGAAGTAGTTCCTACACTGCTATAATTATTCCTGCTAAGACGATTAAAACCCTAAAATTAGACGCAAGCTCGTACTGTCCAAAAATTCACAGACACCACAGAACAGAAGGTAGAAGACTACACCATGGGGGGAAAGAAAATTAGAGCCAAACCTAAAAATATCAACTACTTGGAGACCGATCCTGCATCTCTACAAATCTTTACTGATGGGGGATTTTTGTTGTTCCTACAAAAATTTGATGGCTATTCTGAGGGCTTGGTGGCAGAGTTCGCACGCACCTTTCACAACAATTGAGTACACATTAGCAGGATGACCATCCAGGTAACTCTCGAGATACTCAATCAAATTACCCCTTCAGGGTTTGCAGATTATGAAAACTAGGAGAAATATTTTAGTTGACCTAGTTAATCAGTTTAAGGAATAAGGGGATGGACAAATTGAATTATTGATGCATAGGAATGTTTGTAAGGGGGTAAAAAGACCTAGTTTACCGTCCCCTTGGGACGAAGTTGCAATGTGGGTTATGAGATACATTACTTGTGATGGCCAATTTCACGTTGTATCTGTCCCACACCTTCGTATTCTCAACCATCTGTGCCATGGATCAGTAAAACCAAAATATAGGGTCAATATTCCCTTATATCTTTATCAAGAGCTAAAAGCTATGGCCCTAAAATACCAAGCAGGGAAAGGCAGCCCTAAACACCATGGGCTCATCTAACTCATTTGCAAGTATCACTTTAGGAGAAACCCTAGGAATTTTGACCTTTTCTTCTCTCCTTGGGCAGAAACAAATGATTCTAACTATACACCCGAGGAAGAGGAAACATAGGAAGAATATGAAGAAAACCCTAATCCAGAGCCCTCTGAGAGTAGAATTTATCCTTCTCCCGACGGTCCCCATCTTCACAAACTAGAAAACAACAAGCATACACATATGGTTCCCAGTTGAAAAGAAAAAGGGTAACATTTGTAGAAACTACACAACCCAGCAGAGAAATTGGGAGTTCAAGTGAACATGTATCTGATCCTAAATCAATAGCAAAATCTGTAGTTGCTCCAGAACAACCAGAAACTACACCTGCTAAGGAATATCCAAGTTCTACAGGGTTAAGAAGGTCTACTAGACTTCAAAAAATTAAAACCCTGCCAGAAACACCAATAAATATCATAGACCCAATCCGTCTATCAAGTGAAGGAAAATTTAGAACAGAAGATGCACAGGAAAAAGACATTAAAACAAAAATTACAGACAAAGGGATACAACCAATGGAACTAGACACAACTATGGAAGAAATTCCAATAAGCCCTATACGTCCACTAGTTGATTATACTGACTCTGATCCTGAGGAGCATTTGAATTCGATTCGAACCAGTTGAGGTTGATGTGCACACTCCAGTGCATGCTGAGTTTGAGAAATATTTTGAGTCTGAGTTCGAAGAAGAAATTGATATCCACACTCAATTGCATGCTGCAAAGAGTGTTATTAAAACCCAAACCCATTGGATTGAATAGGTTGAAGAAGCCATAAAACACAAAGATCAACAAATTTCACTGCTTCAGTAGCAAATTCAAGATCTGCAAAACAAATTGTCTCAACTAGAACATCAATCTACAGAGTTAGCAGAGGCATCACCTGATGAATTGGCATAGATCCTCTTGGATTTAGTTGAACAATCAGAGGCTAACACAGCACCTGCACAAAGATCACTTGTTGGAGAAGAAGCAAGAATAGAAATATCTAAAGAAGCTAAAAATAACACTGCCCTTCAGCAAGAAACACAAACACTTTTTGTGGAGGAACAAGAGGTTGCAGCTCAAGACCAGGTTTCCACACTCTCTCCTCTTGTTTCTATTAATCCAATTATTACAGTTACATCTGAATAAGGTACACAAACAGATTTGCCATTTGCAACACCAACTGTGGAAATAGGTGTACAAGTAAATATAGTGGCATAAATGCAACCCATTGTGAGGCCCCTAGACATAGTGTCTTTAACTAGGTACAATGAAGACCTAGCATATTGGATGACCCAGTGTCATCAGTTAGAGGGAAAGGTTGCCACTTTGAACTCTACAACAACCAAATTAGCAGAGAAGGAAACAAAAATTAATAGGTTAAAAGCACAGGTGCAAGATGTATGCCAGATTGCAGAATATGCGATACAATGCAGAATACCACCTAGGTTTTATAGCCTCCTACTCAATGAGAGATACCTTCGCTGGCAAATCATGAGACTTGCTTCTGAGCTGCCTCATCAGTTGAAAACTCCTAAAGAGTTTGTAGAGGCATTTGTGCAGAGTCCAACAAAGCAGCAACACCTGTTATGTGAGTTATTTTTGTATAATTTCTTTTTGCCAACAGAAAGTATGTTTATGCCTCATATTTATACAAGTGACTTACAGCTGAGAGCCTTCATGTCCACTCTGCAAAATCATATCTATTGGGACACATAAAAGAAATTAACTAAATAATTTGAATCACAAGTTGTTTTACTTATTAGGCCTGCTCCCCTGAATCATAGAGATTGTACAAGTGATCATTATACCTTCATGTGGAATACCAGAATGAAACAACTCTATCTAGGGAACCTTCAAAGATGTATAATTTAGTTTCAAAGTTTTTGTGCAGACTTCTTTGATGATGCTTTGGTAGCCTGTAAAAACAGATGGGTGAGTTATCTATCTCTCTAAAAAAATGGGAGCTAATTTCTCCCACTAATTTGCTGTGGTCAAGGAGAAGGGCAGAAGGCATTATCCAAATTATCTTAGAAATCAAGGAGCTTTGGATAGGTCTAAGATATAGGATGCCTATAATTATCACTCATGTCCCCTACTTCTTTGATAATGACCCACAACCTGATATGCACTTCCAATAGTGGTTTCAGTCCATAAAAGCAATCAGAGGATTCTATGCAGTTGGTGGCGCATGGTTAAAATTTCACGAGAGATATCTAGACCTGGATCTGTGTGCCTCTATAGCTGCACAGAATGCATGAGGGCATGCATTACCATAAGTTGGGGGGAAAATGATGAGGCTAGGAATTATCTCATCCATGGACACTTTTTGATACATTATAACTATTTGACTCACCCTTTTTACTATGTTTTTATGTTAATTATGGGTAAAATGCATTATATAATGATGTTTGCATATTCTGAAATGACAAAGTGCATATACTTTGTTTTACTTTTTTACTACAATTTCACCTGTTTTTAGTTAATTAATTAGTAGTATTATAGTAATTCAGAATCATAATATAGACCTTGTTGAATATCTGGTGCTTAACAATATTGTGTTCCTCTATTTAAACTAATTCAAATGGAAAAAGGTGCCAAGAACTTGTCCACTGTAGCTGACTATGTAGGAAAACAGGCTGTGACTGTGATAGTTCCAACCAGCTGTACATATACAGTAGGGCTTGGAATCAGTCACTCCAGCACATGCCACTAATGCAGAAGGGTATACAAGATAAAGGAAAACAATCCAAACAATCAATAACTTCCTCCCTATGCGTTTGGAGTGCAGATAAGCAACAAATTATCACCTGCCTATTATTTCAGAGCAGCGCAAGAATAAGCGACGTAGGAATAGGGAATAGCGTAGGAATAATAAAAAATGGTCAAAATGTGCCAAAACCATGGAAAGTATGATTTGAAATTGACCAAGCAGATAGTCCACCCTATTTGGACTCCGTTCCTTCACCATAAGTGGACCAGCTAGGATAAAGGGATAAAGGTTGACAAACTATAACCTTGCATTCCAGGAAACTATTTTGTAAATAGTTGAAAATCCCTAAAACTCAGCAAACAGATATATCATCTTTATCTTATAAATAAATCTCCTAACACGGTTGAGCATGATAGATATAAATGGAGAAATAGGGATAGATAAATTGCAGATAGTTATTAGCAGCAGATAAAGTCTTTATAGCATTACAGTAAATTGTAGATTTTTCCTACAGTACTGTAATACAGTTTCAAATGGAATAAAATGTGCATTCTTTAGATTTTATTAGTATTTTATGGTTTATAGTGCAAATTTAATTTACTTGATATAATTCTTCACCCTCTTCTGGTTCTGGAAGCAAGGGCCACTTGCAGGATCAAAGGAAGGGCAGCACAGTGACATAAAATTCTTGTTGATTTCTTGCTGCAGCAGATCAGCAAAATTTTGTCAATATTTATTTGCAAAATTAGTTTCATTTCATAATTACACCATAGCATCTAGAACATGTTCAATCATGTGTTAGAACAATATTTAGCATTTGACTTGTAATGGCATTATTTCCAGCATTTTCTATAATTTCCAGAATTACATCATTTTCAGCATTTTTTGCAATTTCCAAAATTATGTCATTTTCAGTTTTACTGCAATAAACATTAATTTGGTTTCTCAGATTCAACCTATGTTTAGATAATTGTGAGTTTTATCATTGGTTTAATTTTTGCAAGCGTGTGTGTGAATTTCCATTCTGCAGTTTACTTTCCTGCAATGTTGCTTTTTGGTCAATTCAGCAGCATTTTATTTCTTGTCAATTTCAGATTCTGCAGTTTCATTTTCTTGCAATTTAAATTCAGCTTTAGATTGTGCAATTTGAGTTCCTTTGTTAGAAATTAGGAAGATATAACAACCCCCAGCACTGCTAACAGACCTACCAATAAAATCTTGTTCTTGGATAAACTGAACTTGCAACTGTGACACCTCCTATCGTATACAGCCTTTGGACACCGCCCTAAACTGACATATAATTACTAAATGATGAATGATCAATGACCCTCATCACGAATAAATCCACTATTCTACATCTTCAAACTCAACTACATACACTCAATTTGAAATTTGGTGAGACAGTTGATCTATTCCTATGTAGAGTGGCAGAATTGAAAGCCAAACTAAATGTTATGGGATAGCCAGTGGATGATGCTCTTTTGACCTTTGTCATCTTGAGAGCATTTCCAGAGTCCTATAAGATGTTGATAACCTCACTTCACGTATCTAGTATACAAGTGTCTTTTGTGGAACTAGTGAATTTGTTGCAAATTGAAGAGGTAAATCAGTTTTAGGATGAAGTTCCAGATAAAGCTCTCTACCCCAAACAAAGGGGTAAGAAACCTGCAATTTCAAAAAGGAGGATCTTCATAAAAGGGAAAAAGGAAACAAAATCAATAGAAAGACAAACAATATTGCAATATTTGTGATATGAATAACCATGACACCAACAGGTGTTGGTTTAAGAACAAACAACAGAATGACCAAGATCATAAGAAGAAGGGCAAAGGAAAATATAAATTGTTAGAAATTTGAGTTAATTTGAGGCATTTTATGTTGTCATTGATGTCACATGGATCATATTTGATTTTGGTGGTAAAAGCACTTCATAGATAATCATCTATGATATTTTGGAGAGCATGGATATATACAAGGTTTTTATAAAAACCAAGGCAGGCAAAATAAAAGGTTTTATTTAAAACCATGGTGGGCTTATGTGGAAAGGGCTTTTCTTAAAAGCCAAGGTGGAATTTTGTTTCATCGAAAAAGGACCTCCGCTAATGAAGATATTAAAGTTTAAAGTTTAAGTTTAAGTTAATGGAGGGCCGACCTATGTGCAATTAATGGAGGTTGGCATATATATATATATATATATATATATATATATATATATATATATATATATATATATATATATATATATATATATATATATATATATTTTGTGTGTGTAAAGGTTTCAATTTATTTCAAAAAAGTGGCATATTATATATCGTCGAAAAGCTTATTTCGAGGGCTATTTGACTAACTTATTTAGAAGGAGAAATAAGGTGTGTGTAAAGAGATATTTCTGATTTTGCAAAGGGGTTCCAAAAGTGAAGTTTACCTTGTTCTTTTTCAAGAGGATTAATTCTTTCATGAGGTGACAAGATATGCAATATTGTGATTTATTTTATTTTATGGTATAAGTTGTTTTGGGAGTAAAAAGGTTATGCAATGTTTTGATTTATTTTATTTTATGGTACAAGTGGTTTTAGGAGAGATAAGGAAGTTGTGCAATTAAAGGCCTTGGTGATGATTATTGAAAAGTGGAGTAATGTTGATTATTTTGTGATCTACTAACCCTTGTGAAGATTGGCAAAAGAATTTTATGATTGTGGTAGATTTACAAAGAGATTTTTTCATCTTCATAAAAGGTATGGGCACATTCTCCTATTGATTGTTTATGGTGGTTGATTTCTGAAATATAATTGGAGGGAAAGTATTGTTTGTGGTTTCCTTTTCAAAGTGGTTAGTTGAATGCTTCAAGGTTTTCTAAATTGAGAGTTGTGTCTAAAACTTGTTTGATAAGCATAGTTGTTGAAACCCATTGGTTGTGAAATAAATTGAGATAGAAAAGAACATGAGTATCATTGTTATGTGAGATTTATGGTTGAGCATTGTTGGAAACATTTGAGTTGGTTGATATATACTTGTACTAGGGTTGTGTGAGAAAGAGTTGTCCCCTATGATGATTGGTTGAGTTGAGTTGATTGAGCCTAGTCAAGTGATGTGTGAAGTGATTGTTCAAGTTCTATGAAATAAACTATTCCATCATTCTATGTTGATTTGAGATTAAGGTTAGAACATATTGAGTCTCTAACAATTCTCTTTATGGTTCTATAAGACTTGAGTTGAGTTGAGGTTGACTTGAATTGAGTTGAGAGTGAGTTTAGAACATATTGAGTCTCTAACAATTCTCTTTATGCTTCTATGAGTTGAGTTGAGATTGATTTGGGTTGAGAGTGAGATTAGAACATATTGAGTCTCTAACAATTATCTTTATGCTTCTATGAAGTTAATTTGAGTTGATATTGCCATTCATTGTTGAGTTCATTTTGAGTACTACTTGAGCATGATTGATTGAGCCTTTGAGAAGGCATTTGGGACAAATTTGAGGATAGTTTTGGGATAACTTTATGGATAGCTTTGTGGAAATATTTGTAGATCAGATTTGGGAAAGTTCTTGGTGAGCTTGCTAGAGCATATTTGGTCATGTTCTTGGTGAGCTTGCTAGAGCAGATTTGGTCAAGTTCTTGGTGAGCTTGTTAGAGCAGAATTGGGCAAGTTCCTTGTGAGCTTGTAGAGTAGAATTGGGAAAGTTCTTGGTGAGCTTGCTTGAGTAGATTTGATAAGTTTTGTGTGAGCTTGTTAAGCAGGTTCTGTGTGAGCCTATTGATCAGGTTCTTAGTGAGCCTATTGATAGAGATTTGGAGGTGACAGAGTATAGAGGACAGAGTCTCAATGGATAGAGATCCAACAAATAGCACATTTGAAGACAAATTTGAGTGAGGAGTCTTCAATTAGAGAGAGGTCCACCAGTTAGTACAGCAGAGAGACAGAGTCTTCTAGAAGATCACATAGCCAGAGCATAAGGGGAAAGAGTTCTCTTATGGAAGAGATCCATGAACTTGATATTAGGGGATCAACATCTTCTTTGGACAGAGATCCATAAACTTTGTAATTGGGAGTGATTTCGAAAGAGATTGATTGAGAAAGTTTTAGTAAAATATTCTCTCCGTGGAGTAGCCCACATTGGGTGAACCACGTAAATTATGGTGTCTCTATTGTGTATGTTTCTGTGCATTGCTTTGATTATTGCTATTGATACTGCTATCTTTACACAACATAATATTGAATTGAAAGAAAAAGTAAAAAGTGGTCTTACACTATTCACCCCCCCTCTCAGTATAAGCTTGTGTTATTCATAAACCACAAAATAAGAATAAGCCACTCAATGGGAACGTTGCTTATGCCAAATCAAACTCAAATCTAGATTTTGCTGACTTTGACTCGGATTCAAATTTTGAGCGAGCTCACAAGGTGCTCATGACTCATACTTCATCTCAATAGAAAGATGCAGTGTGGTATATTGATTTTGGTGCCAGTAAGCACATGACTGGGGATCGATCATGGTTTGAGATATTTGAGGAAAATGAAGGTAAGCCAATCATAATTGCCAACAATCAAACCTACCAAGTACAGGATGAAGGTAATGTTTCTATCATTCTTCTAGATGGCAAATGTCATATTGAGAAGGTGCTCTATGTTCCTGGATTGGCTAACAATTTGTTGTATATTCCTCAGATCTTGGATCGATACATGGATGTTATTTTCAGTGTTGAGAAAGGAAAGAAGATATGTTTTATAACCAAAAGAGGAAAACATGTAGCAATAGGATCATACAAGCATGGCTTGTTTATTTTAGATGTTGTCTCAACGCCTCATGTTGCCCTTGCAGCAACTACCAAGGAGGCCACTTCTCTATGGCACAAGAGATATAGGTATCTCAGTTCAAGCTATTTTCTCGAGTTAAGCAAATATGAGATGGTGAGAGGCCGTCCCAACCTTTCATCCTCATTGCCCGTTTGCTCAGATTGTTTAGTAGGGAAGCAACACTGGGTACCATTTGAAGTTAGCTCTTCCCAAGCTAAGAATCCTTTGTAGTTGGTACACACTGATTTGTGCAGTCCTATGCCAACCAGCTATGGTGGAAAGAGGTATTTTTCAATTGTTTGTGGATGATCACTCATGGAAGATGTGGGCTTTCTTTCTTCAATTGAAGTCAGAGGTCTTTCTGTACTTTCAATAATTCAAGAAGCTTCTTGAGGAGTCAGGATGTTCCATCAAAACCCTCTGCTCAGATCGAGGGGGAATGTACCTCCAAGGAATTTTCATCATTTATGAATAAACATAGGATAAAGAGACAACTAAATACAACATATACTCCACAGTAAATTGGAGTTGCTAAAAGAAAGAATCATTCCATTATGGAAATATTTTGATGTATGCTTACAGGGGCCCACCTTGAACATGAGTACTAGGCAGAAGCAGTAAACACAACATCATACCTCTTGAATAGAGCACCCACAAGAGCTCTACAGATTAAAACTCCACAAGAAGCATGGAGTGGTAAGAAACCCTCCATTTCTCATCTCAAAGTTTTTGGATGTAAGGCATTCATGCACATACCAAAACAAAAAAAAAATAAGTTAGATGAGAAAACCCTGAAATTTATTTTCCTTTGTTATGATGAGCATTCAAAGGGATATAGATTGATATATCCTATGACGAAGAAGATGCATATAAGTAGAGATGTGGTATTTAATGAAGCTTTCACATCAAATAAAACTTCTACAATTGTATACCTTGAGGAAGATGAGCCTAAGAAAGAGACTCCACCTCCTAAAAAAAAAATATTTCCAAATGGTATACAAGTGCATTGAGAGATTCCAAGTTGACATCACTTCCAGATCTAACACTAGATCGACCCTATACCTATAGTATGACTCAATAGATGAGAGCAAAAGCATCAACTTCAAAAGTTGACAAGCTTTACCAATAATTTGATAACCTATCTGTAGATGCAAAGGATGGTAGGGAGACATATGGAGATTGAGAGGGTTTATTTGATAGCATTGGATGAAAATGAACCTAGAACAGTTCAGGATGCACTTAGTGAGCCTCAGTGGAGGGTTGCTATGGAAGCAATACATACATCTCTCATGAAAAATCATACATGGAAGCTAGTAAATTTACCTTCAAGAAAGAAGCCCATCGGGTGCAAATGGGTGTTCAAAGTAAAGTATAAGGCATATGGTACTATTGATAAGCATAAAGCTCGTCTTGTTGCAAAGGGCTATACTTAGAAAGAAGGCATATACTATGAAAATACTTTTTCCCCTACTGCAAAAATGACTACCATTCGAGTCCTTTATGCCATGACAACTCAGTTTAGGTGGAAGTTACATCAAAAGGATGTAAAAAGTGATTTCTTGAATGGTGACCTACAAGAAGTGTACATGACCCAACCAGAAGGATTTTTTGTTGAAGGGTAAGAATAGAAAGTTTGTAAGTTTATCAAATCCTTGTATGGGCTAAAACAAGCTCCTCAATCTTGGTACATCAAAATAGATAGTCACCTAGTACAACATGGTTTTCAAAGAAGTCCTTCAGATGCAAATATCTATATCAAGAACAATGGTTCTGACATAGTGATTTTGGTGATATATGTAGATGATCTGATCATAACAGGGAGCTCAAAGAGTATGATTGATGTAGTAAAAGATGATTTGAAATAATCTTTTGAAATGACAGATCTAGGACTTCTTCACTATTGTCTTGGTTTAGAAGTGACTAAAAAAAGAAACATATCCGAGTAGCACAAAAGAAGTATGCCAAGACATTAATTGATAAATATCACAAGACTGATTGTAATTCTAAGGTGACTCCAATGGAGCCTGGACTTAAGCTATCACGATATGACAAATCACCACAGGTAGATGGTACTCTCTATCATCAACTAATTGGGAGTCTCATATATCTGACAAATACTAGGCCAAATCTAAGTTATGTTATGGGTTATCTTTCAAGGTTCATATAGAAACCAAAGGTGAGTCATTGGAAAGCAACAAAGAGAGTTCTTCATTATGTTTGTGGTACTAAAAATTTTGGCTTGGAGTACAAGAAGAATAGAAAGTTCTATCTATAGGGATACACAGACTCAGATTATGCCAGATCTATTGATGATCGCAAGTCGACTTCTAGATACATTTTTCATCTTAGATTTGGTCTTGTCTCTTGGCATAGTAAGAAGCAGTAGGTGGTTTTTATTTCTTCTACAAAGGCAGAATATCGTGCAACTAGTGGTGCAGTCTATGAGATAATATGGTTAAGTCACATTCTTACAAACATGGGTCTTACAAATAACCTTCCACTTCATTTGTTTTGCTACAATCAGGGTGTTTTGAATCTTGTCAAGAATCTAATATTTCATGATCACACCAAAGACATCGATACTCGATGTCATTTCATTCATGATGAAGTTCCAAAGAATCACATACAACTCTAGGACATTCCCACCGATGAGCAAGTTGCAGATATTTTCACCAAGGCACTTGCACGTGTCAAATTTGAATTTTTTCGCAATGCTCTTTGTATTTACCAATAATGTAATAAGGGGGGATGTTAGCATAACATATTATATGTCATGCATATATTACATTTTTGCTTAAACTTAAGCACTCCTTGTTTAAGCGTTGTTAGGGGGAGGTTATTAAAAAGTGGTTGGTTGGTTCAACTTCTCAAACCAACCAACATCGTTGTATTTATTTCAAACATTTCCAATGCATTGTTTACTGCATACATTTCTTCATGTTCTAGTGTATTCTTATTTTCTTGCCCTTACCAGTTTCTCATATGCTTTTCTGTTTGCTCTTGTTTTATCCGTTGGTTCCTTTAGTAATCTTCGCGCTTCTTTACAATCTTCATCAAACCATGGGTTGGTTGGAAAGGTATTTATTCCTTTCTTTTTAGGTTTAGCTCTCTTGCATTTGTTTAGAGCTTCTTAGATAACGTGCATTAACCATTCACTCTTATCATAATCTATGTTACTATGAGGTAGTCCATGTCTTTCCCTTTCTTGTAACTTGTTATTCAATGCTACCTTGAAACTCTGTCGATTTTGTTTTGTTAAGAGAATTTTTCCCTTGTGAGGAAGTTTGTTTTGATTGCCTTGCACGTGTTTTTCCCTTGGTTTGTCCCCTTGCATTTGAAGTTTCATAACAATTGGGTTGTGATCTAACTTAAGTTCTACCGGGAAATCTTCCACTTCTAGCTCCTCTATTTTTTGTATGTAATTTTGTGAGCATATTGCATAGTCTATTACACTTTGTCCCCTATATGTTTTGCATGTATACTTTTTTGAATTTTTCCAACTTTTCATCCCATTGCAAATAACCAAGTTGTGTATGTTGCAAAGGCCTAACAACTCTTCTCCATATTGCGTGATAGCCCCATGCTCATATTATGAAGTCTTGGTCCACTGTTGATTTTCCTCTTCTGGCATCCAAAGAGGATTAATCTCAATATCTTCGTTACCTACTAGAATGTTAGCTTGCTTATTTACTGTCCTCACATTGAAGTCTCCAATTAATATAATCTCCCCCAACTTACTATATGTCAAAATGTCTCGTGTATTTTAGTTCCTCATTCTTTGTATTGTTCATAATTTGTTATATTATATGCTATGAATAAAATTTAAATGACTTTTCCATCTTATGAGGCAAGGGATTCCTTTACCACTTTTTTAGGAGTGAAAAATTATTGATCTAAACTACCTTCTATGAAATTATATTCTCCTTGCTTTATCTTTTAGTTTGTCTCATGATCAAAACTTTTCTTTCCTTTCTTGATAATTTTTACTTTATAATCTCGTCATGTGTCTAGTCTCATAAAATTTATAACATCACAGTACAATATTTTTATAATCTTTATTTATATTTCATCTTAATAAAATTTTGCAAAGGTTTAAGAAGAGACCCAGGTTCAAACCTTGGGAAGCCTGTTGCAAAGGTAGTAGTTTGATCTGAATCCTTTGAGTGCGCACCAAACTGACGACAACGGTACGAAACCCGAGCATCCAATGGTCCATTTCACGTCGGGCTATAAAACAATAAGGTGGAATAGGTTTGGTGGATGTAGCCCCTATGGTTTGAACCCTATGCTTGCGAGCTACTAAAAATAGTGTGGTTGTAACCAACCCTCCTATCAAGCAAAACATTTTTTTTTCAAAGGTTTTAAAATATCCATAACACCATACATATTAATTTACACAATGTGCTTTGACTTCTTTATAATTAGGCTCTCTTATATAATATGTCACAATATTACCATCATTCTTCAAAACCTTCCTATTGATAAGTTTACATAGATATAATAAATCCTAACTCACACTAGAATCCATAAATAATAGTTTTTATCTTCATAAAAGTAATCTCATACCACGGTCTTAAATAAAAGCCATATCTTCTTTAAAACCATGGTTCTTCAACAATTCTATTTCAAACTCATATAAGAAAAAAAAAAGTCATCAAAAATTTTATACTAAATCCTTATTTTTATTCAATCCACATTAAAATCTTAAATTAAAAAAAAAATGTCTACTATATATTAAACTTGCACATTAACCCTTACTTCTAATAACCACTAAATCATATTCATACTCAACAATCCTATCATCCTTTCTTCTATTATAAATTTTATATTCCTTATATACAAGCATCCTTTCTTCTTATCCTTTAATCACGTTTAATATGTCCTCTATCATTTTTGATAATCACTTGTGATAAATCCTATTATATATTTTATATTCGTTATATACGGGCATCCATTCTTGTTTAACATGTCCTCTATCATTCTTGATAATCACTTGTGATAAATCCTATTATAAATTTTATGTTCGTTATATACGAGCATCCATTCTTCCAAGCAGGGCAGATGCATCTTTAAAAGCGATTGTTAATATGCCCTTTATCATATATTCCTTATTTACGAGCATTCATGCATCTTTAAAAGCAGTTCACGTTAATCCGTGAGTTTAGGTGGATTGGTAAGTTGGGGCGCTTATCAAGAGGAGATCTAGGTTTCAATCCTACGGGCTTGCCTATGCACAGACAGTAGCCTAGATCTGATTCCTCTGAGTGGTGCGTCAGATTGATGACGATGGTGCAACCCCTATGCGTCCGACGGTCCCCATCTTACGTCGGGTTACCATGTACCGAGATGGTGGAAGTCCTGTGGGAGCCTTCGTAGATAGTTTGAACCCTACCAATTGTGCTGGTAGTTACTAAAAATCATGATTGTAACCATTGCTTCTATATACCAAAAAAAAATAGTTCACGTTGTTTGCTTTTATTTATTTATTTGGTTAGTGTGAGAAACCTTTATAACCAATACACAAGATAGAATAGTCTTCTCCTAATCATGATCCCTCGTAAAGTTGAGAGCTATATTTATTAATAGGGAATTTAATACACAACCATCACACTCCCACCGTCCTACACACTTGCTTAAGTCGTGGTTTGAACTTTGGATCTAAAACCTAGAACGTTGCAATGTATCCTAGGACAAAATCTTTGTTAAGGAAAAGTGTTTCTCGTATCCCTTGGAGTTAGGATTTTCTGTTCCATGGGGCCTATCCCATTCGAGTGAACCTTTCAGGTTAGTCAATTTTTTTGTATCTGATGCAGGTCGTTAGGCTTGAACCTTGAACCTCTTTTAGAGGATTGGAGGAAATTGCTAGTAAAACAGTGAGGTACTTGATGCGGATAAAACTTTAATTAACAAAAACCATTCCCCGTATCTCTTGAGAGCTAGGACTTTTTGTTCCGCGGGGCCTATCCCATGCAAGTATACTCCTTAGACTAGTCAGAAGGTTTTTTTGGTATTTGACGTAGGCTGCTAGGTTTGAACCCCGGAGCTCCTTCATAGAATTGAGGGAACTATCCCATCCGAGTATACCCCTTAGGCTAGCCAGAGGGTTTTTCTGGTATTCGACGTAGGCTGCTAGGCTTGAACCCCGAACCTTCTTCATAGAATTGAGTGAACTTGCCAGCAAGGTATCTAGTGCGAATAAAACCTTTGTTAAAAAAATCATTCCCGTATCCCTTAAGAACCAATAATTTTCGTTCCACAAGACCTATCTGGATGAACCGCTCAAGCTAGCCAAGGTTTTTCATATCTGACGCAGGCCGTCAAGCTAGCTTAAACCCTGGACCTCTTTTAAAAGATCAAGAAAACTTTTCGGTAAGGTACCTGGTACGGAATTGCACGTAGCTTCCATCTAGTTAATAAACAACTCACACAAATATTATCATTACCAATGACACATATATCCAATGGATGTATGCAAGACACCTTAGTGGTATATGTCTTTGGATTGTTATCAAGCTACCCAAACTCAAATCACAGGAAGGGAAGCCCCTATTATACCCTGAGAAAGTGTGGCCTAGTTGTGCCACCAGTTGTACTTTGCCTTACTTCAACATATATCCAATGAACAGTTCTCATGAGTATTATTTTATACATGAATATGATCTGCAGATTCCCTTTTCAATTATGCATATTTATATATTTAATTGGAAGGGAGTCTTTATAGTCACAATAGAAAGTTTTTTTTTAAGAGGTTGAAAAACAATGGCATTTTAGGGACCACATTTTATATGAATTGAATTTGGATCTCCGTTAAAAGAGTCCAATAATTTTTGCCTTTACAATGTTCTTGTCGGAATTGCCTGTAAAGGTTAGTGTTTAGATCCGATAAGCACAACTCAATGTTAGGGTTTTGACTTTTCTTTAAAAAAGTTCAAACTACAACGTACCTAGAAAGAGATAGGTTGGATGGTAGCGAGCAATTGTTTAAATTTATTCTAATCTAATGAACTAAGGTTTATAATAAGTTGGATGGTAGCGAACAATTGTTTAACTTTATTCTAATGCAATAAACTAAGGTTTATAACAACATCCCAATGTTTAACTAAGAAAGCAATTTGCTCTGAATCCTTCGAGTGTGCGCCAGACTGACAGCAACGGTATGAACCCCGAGCGACTGGTGGTCCTCATCTCACATCGGGTCATCAATTAACGAAACAAATAGGTTTGATGGTTGCAGTCCCTGTGGTTTGAACCGCGTGCTGTCAGTTACTAAAAATAGTGGTTGTAACCAACTCTCCCATGTAACCAAAAAAAACATCCCAATGTTTAACTAAAATTTCCTTGGACATCAAGTGTTCAAAAGTTTCGAGTAAATTAAAAAATCAAATGGTCTATAGGAAGGTTGACTAAAGGTTAAATGTTCGAGTTCCTTTGACGTTCAACAATACCTCTCAAAATCTTAAGTGAAAAGTTAAGGTTTGAGTATCCTTTTAATTGTGCGTGATATTTAAAAAAATAAATAATTTCCTTGCCTTAAAGATACGCGGGACTGGGTTAAAAACAAAATAATTGGTAAATTATGCAAATGGAACATATTTCCATTGTCTTTTGCTCGTCGGTTTGTCAAAAAAATTTGTCCTCATATTTCACTTATTTTGCTTCTACTTGGCTTTTTTTTTGCCTATTAGGTGGATGTGATTCAAACATATATCCGTAGATTTTTATAGTCAAATGGTCAAGGTGGGACTAAAAGACACTTAGTTAATTGGAGGTGGTGTACTTTTGAAAAGTTGAAGGGTGGTTTAGGATTGAAAAATCTTAAATTTCAAGGCAAGGTGGGACTAAAAGGCACTTAGTTAATTGGAGGTGGTGTACTTTTTAAAAGTTGAAGGGTGGTTTAGGATTGAAAAATCTTAAATTTCAAGGCATTGCATTATCCGTTAAGTGGATTGTGAAATGTTTAGATGACAGTGAACCTTAGAAGGTTTTGGTTAGATATAATTTTTCCAATGTTGTCCCTCATAAAGCTAAATTTTGGAAAAACTTGCACATTACGGATATTCTTTTTGGAAAATTTTATGTTGTACTTGCTGGGTCAGCAATTTTCCGCTAAGGGCCTGGGAAATGGTTGGTGACAAAATTGTTATTGAGAATTTTGTTGGGCACAATGTTGGCTTTTATTTTAAATTTGGTTCTATTTGGTGGAATTTTTGGTACAATAATAAGCCTCTTGCTCTTATCAGACGCTGTTCTGCTAAAAAATGGGCAACCAAAGGTATTAATATTTTTAATGATATATTGGTCAACGGTAATATCATGCCTTGGGAATGTCTTAGTTTCGTGTATGATCTTCCACAATCTCAGTGGAGGACATATTCTTTACTAAGGCTTTCCTTTTTCAGCATGGATGCCATGTTTTTATTGATGATCTTCAGCAGTTTTATGATTCTTGTAAGTGGTCCGATGGTACCAGACTCAAGTGCACTAAGACTAAACTGTTGTATATTCTCTTGCAAGATGCTTCTGGTATTGTTTGTCATGTCAACAGTAGTTGGCAACTGGCTCTCACTGTTAATCAAATTCAAAGCATTTTCCAGCACTTATGGTTCAGTCCAGTAGAGCCTAAAAAGGCTTGTTTCAGATGAATGCTTTTGTTACAGAGGCTGCCAATCAGTAGAAAGCCTCATAATTATTTTATATGTTTTCTATGTCGGATTCCAGATACATTTGATCATATATTTTTTGATTGTTTATATTCTCGTGAAATTCGGAGTTTGTTTTTTTCTACTATGACTGGTTGGAACATCAGTAATGTGTCTTTTAGACAACATATCTTATTTGGCTTCATTCCTCGGATGCATCACTGTTTTAATATGTTTTGGTTAATGTTATCTACTGAGATTTTATGACATATTTGGTCTGCTAGAAATGATGAGTTGTTTCGGCAAGTTATGAGAACCCTTACTGAGTCTCTAAGGAGACTCATAAGACTTAAAATTTTGCTTCAGGTTGCTCGAGTGATTGATGATAGCTTTCAAGTCCAAATTCATATCAAAGAATTCTCTTTTCTTTCCTCATCTTCAAAAGCTTCATTTTTAGATTGACGGCTATTCTCAGGTGCTTTTGATTCAACATTATCTTCAGATGTTTGTTTCATATTACAATGCCAAAAATGATCGCAGCTTATAGTTTCTTTTATGCAGATCCGAGGTTCAGGTTACAATGCCAAAAATGATCGCAGCTTATAGTTTCTTTTAAATGTTTGTTTCAGATTACAATGCCAAAAATGATCGCAGCTCATAGTTTCTTTTATGCAGATCCGAGGTTCCTTCGTGTTATTGCGTTGGTTATTGCGTTGGGTTTTAGGATGATAAAAATATTTTGTAAAAGGTTTTGCTGAGTAGTTGTTCGTAGTTCTAGTTTTTATAATCTTTGTTTATATAATTGATATATATATACTATGTAGTCAATAACTTTTAGGCGGGTGCTTTGTATATTTGAAAAAAAAAAAAAAAAAATTTATCTCAACTTTCATTCTTGTTGTGATTTGTTCGAGCTTCATATTTAAAAAAATAATAATAAAGCGTGTACACTTATGACCGTGGTGAAGCTTCATTTGTCAGATAATATTATTTATCTCAACTTTCATATTCCCCTGTTGTGATCTGTTCGTTTCGCTTCTCCTCTTTCCCCTACAAATTATGACTTGCAATGCCACTCCAGAATCAGAATCTGCAAAATCAGCGAAATGTCCAGGAGGAGGATCTTCGCTTGTTTCTGCCACAGAATCAAATATAAAAATTCTGAAATTTAAGAAGATTTAGAAATAAGAATTCAGACTTTTTCTTCAGTGGCAGAAACACGCGAAGATCCTTCTTCTGGGCCTGGACAATGCAGGGAAGATTAGACTGCTGCATATGCTGAAAGACGAGGTGAGTCTCTGACTTTTTTGGAATATTGTAGAAGGCAAATTGGAGTTATAATATTGATAATGGTATGGAAGTTCTCCAACCAATTGAGTCTTTGTTTAGTCGAACAACGTGTGTGATTGTGCCCAAAATTTCCGCGGTGAATTAGGGTGTGGAACCACCAAATATTATGGTGAACATGAGACCTTATTAATCTAGATATTAGGTCAGGCCTCTTTGCTATGTAGTTATGTTTGTGTGGAACCCTCGAATAATTTGCATGAAGGCAACAAAAGATTGGAATCAATTATTCCCTAAGTCAGGCCCTTTGTTAGGATAATGTGTCTCACATTAGCGGGTCGATACTTCGTCCAGGCAAAATTTCAATTTATACTATCTTCTACTTAGGGTAGTGGATCTTACATTATGTGGTTGGTTGGGTTAGGTGTAGGGTTCTGCTCTTATGCTGTGCTGAATTTGGTTGTCCCTGAACGAAGGGGGATTGGGAGGGGGGTTGTCCAAGATTCCTTAGATGGTGTTCTAATAAATAATGTTCAGGTGTTCTCTTGCCTTCTTTAGGGCACTTGGTATGGGATTATCTTTTCAATCAACCTTATCTGCATCAGATTATGTGCTTTATTTGTAATGCAAATTATATCTATTTTTTCCTCACCTTGTTGTAGTTGTTTGGCCAATTTAGCACCCATCACTGTTGCATCCAGGGCTATTGCCAGCTGTCATATGCCGAAATGTATGTTTCATTGCCATCCACGCGAAGGGCATTCAAATTTATTTAATGTAGTTGGCTCAGTGTTAGCTGTGGAATCTTGGAACCTGTTGGTCCGGTGTTAGGTTGGTGGTATTGTTGGCAGATTTGTTCTATGCCAGATTTCATTCTTCAATCATTTGAATAATGCAAATCTGCTTCCCTTTCTGTCTCACCTATTTCTATTTCAATTACGGAATTTAACATCCTCCACCGTCACCTCTTAACTTTAGACGATGGTAAACTTATTATCCTGCGATGAAAAAATAAATAATATGCTGGTTCTGTGGAGTTGTTTAAATCTCTTATCATTTTTTTTGAAATTTCAAAACACTCTACATTAAATACTTAAACTAAAATGATATAGTGTAGTTTTCAAACCTTTCTGAATGTTTTAAAACCTGGTATCTCATCTCTGAAATTTCAAAACACTCTCCATTCATGAGCCATGTCTTCTTAATGCCTAATATTTTTTGATGAAATAATTTGTGGGAGCACATTCTGTTAAACTTTGGAGTATATCATCACTGACTTCTTTTAGGCCTTAGCTGTCTGAAGTATGGATGAATGACATAGCCTTGCATGTTTAACTTTTGACCATGATGCCTACATATGCTTTTTTGTGCCCTTTCAGGTCTTCATTTTCCTTTAAATCTTTTTAAATCCTTTGCCGTGATTTTCCTGTTAATTTCTTATGCCTTTCATGTTCCACACTTCGAGCTGCTCCTATTTGGAAAACATATTTTGCACCTGTTCATTTTTGCCTGTAACATCATCCTTTAAAGGTCTTCTCTTATTACTTGCCTTTTGTGGGTAAAGGAACAAAGCATGAAGTTTTGGCAATTTTCTGCATAGTTTGATCTAGGCCTATGTTCTTTGATATTTAGTGTTTAGATGCCACAAATTCAACTTGTGCTTTTGGTGAAAGTATGGACTGTATTTTAAGCAGTTATGATGTGCGAGAAAATCAAAGATTCTTCCTGTAAGAGCAATGCCATATTAGGGGAAAAATCAACTTAGATGCTTGAGTTTGGACATTTTATTGCCTTGCTGGATACCAAACAACAGTTTTCATTATGCATACATTGATATAATTTTTATTTATTGTAATTCAGAATAACATGTCTGGTTTTGATTTCTTGGGACCTTGCTGTACCCTATTTGTTTGATTGTTGTGTCAAATCTATGGTATAATTGATATAATTTTTATTGTTTTGATTTTTATTTATTGTAATTCAGAAATTTTATTTATTTATCTTGCTGTACCCTATTTGTTTCTTTTATAGGGATTATATAATTTTTAGATGGCTTCCTGCATTTTAAACTATCTTATTTCCTTGTGTGGCAGAGGTTGGTAGAACATCAACCCTCTCTGTATTCTACAAGTGAGGAACCGAGTATTGATAAGATGAAGATTAAGTTTTTTGACCTTGGTAGTTCTCACATTGCTTCGTGGAGTAATGCAACACTACCATGCAAAGGTATTGGTTTTGTTAAGACTTAAGAGTGCACTTATCTAGTTATTATCTTCTGTAATCTTTCTTCTCTCGTTTTTTATCTTCTACACTTAGTCATTGTGTTTTGACCATGCTCATTGATGTTAAAATAGTGAGTGAAGGATATTGTAGTGCAAAGTAATTTAATAAAATCCATCCAACAAAATATGTTGGAAAATTTGAGAAAAAGGAGTTCAAGAGAGGAAAATAGTTTTTTTTTTTCTTTAAATAAAGAATTTCTTATCTGCAGTTTTGATTTGATTTAGGAACCTGACATCACAGTCATATTCACTGAATTTGATGATTTTGTTTGCTGCTTCTTTTTCTTGTCCTTTTCTTTTAAACTGGTTATACGGGATTGAAATAAGCCCCCACACCTATAACATCATGACCACATAGTGGTCTTACAATAGTCTGACAATTATACATATATCGCTTGGCAAGATTTGAACCTGGGTCTCCTCCTTGAAAGCTGAGGAATATAACTGGTTGAGCTAATGCCATTTGATGCCTTTTTTAATTTGCTTAAATTTGAAAATTTACCAAAAATGCAGTGAACAAATTATTTTTGAATATCATGTGATCCTGTTTTTGCATACTCTTGAATTATTTTCACTGTTTTTCCTCTACATTACCTCAATGTATTTGTGAGGTGTTATCTCCAACCTTTTTTTGATTGGAAAATCGTCCCTTTTATAGGTGTAACCCTTGGTTTAGATGTCATGACTGTGGGGAATCTCTTCTGAAAAAATTTCTTATGACTTGCACCTGCTCATATCTATTAGAGTATGCTGCACCCAAACTAGGATGTGGTAAATTACCCACTTTTCCACTCAACATTTGGTAACTATGCACATATGTGAACCAGGGTTTCCTTGTTTTAACTACTTAAATATATGTCGTTTGATAAATGTTAAGGTTAACATTTGGGCAGAGCTCATAGAGAATAACAGTGTGGGCTTTGATCTATAATATGTTGTTTAAAGTTTGATCCTACCTTTTATTGTCCTCATGGATATACAAGGTGCCTCCCCATGGGATTAGAATCTTGGCTTGTAATGTGATACTTACTCCACATTATATCAATTTTTTTTTAATAAATGGGTTATATGGGATTGAAATGAAACTGACTCCATTATATTATATGATGATCATATAGTTGTATTACAATAACATTTTGGATATTATGCATGATCGTCCGACAATATTTGAACCCTGGTCTCTGTCTTGAAGGTCGACATGTTTAACTGGTTGAACACCTGCCATTTGATATCCATGCTTGTTTTGATGTTGAGTTGGTGACTCATTTTCTGAGACTGGACAATTTCTCTGTTAGATTTATTGTCCTTGTGGACATTCTTCATGGCATACATCTTAATCTAATATTGTTGCAGATGGTCTTCATCGCTTAGTTTAATGGATGTTGACCTACTAGGATCTGATGATGTCCTATTTTAAAACATTCTTGGAGGTATCCTATGTTGTTTCTAAAGTTGCTGAGTTTCTGATTTTGGACAAATTAGGTCTTATTATTTTTGGGGATATTTTCTGCGGCAAACTCTTGTGAGCACAACTGTTCTTGCATTTTCCTGGTAATTCTTGAATAGAATTACTAACTAGTACAAGTACAAACATATGAAAAATGCGTTAATTTATCAGGACATGTAGGTGGAAGAGCTGGAAAAAATTTATAATAATACGTTTTGCGTTTTGGGTTTCCTAGCTTCTGCATATTTTCCTTGGCAATCTGGTTGAGCAATGCAACAATTCTCTTGAGATTCTTTCTTAAATTTTGTTGAAAGTCTTTAGAATCAGTTGAGTTCTAGTTTATTTTAGACTTGCCTCCTTGTACTTTGTGTTGGGCTTACTATAAGAGAATGAAATGTATTTTCTTTTGTTTCTAAGTTGTGAATGTTAAGCCTAGTGTAAGGGGAGCTGCAATATTACACAGCATTGGCAATTCCCCTTGTTCATCTGTTCTGCATAGCATAGTAAAGAAACTTGGACTTGGCAGGGCCAGCTTTTGACTCTGACTTGGCAAAAAAAACTCTGATAAAAAATAAAGAAATAAAATGCAAATCTTCATTTGGAAAAAAGTAATTTTTCATGCAAATCAATTAACATTGTACAAATCATCAAGTGGCATTAGCTCAACCGGTTAGATTCCTCAACATTTCAAGGAGGAGACCCAGGTTCGAATCTTGCCAAACGATACATGGATAATATCCAAGCTTTGTTGTAATACCACTATGTGGTGATGATGTAATACGGGTGGGGCTCGTTTCAATTTCATATAACTCATTGAAAAATAAATAAACATCGTACAAAACCAAAATATATATTGTAAGCAATACAACTTTAAACTACACATGAAAGCAACGAAACATAGATTAATTAAAGAAATTTTAATGCCAAGTAATATTTTTATATTGATTATTATATAAAAAGGTATAAATTGTGTCAAAATGCCTCATAGGCCCCCTACAACAGTCATCTAATCTATCTATTATCTAGCAATGCCTTTGCCTTTTCTCCTAGTAGCTTTGGTCCTCTCTCTTTATACTTGTGCCTCACACACTGCCTGTACCGCTATCTCCAGCATACTTTCAAGGTCATTCATTGAAAAAAGAGGCTTCTATTGCTTCTCCTCTAGCTCTGTGATCCATTCGGCTGATGGATAAATCTCATCTAAATTAATGGCTTCATAATTTGACCCCACAATTTTTTTGGTGGTGGAGATTTAGATTGTAATGAACAAATACAAGCTCATTCAACTTTTGTTGCATAAGTCTATTGGGCTTCTTGGAGTGAATGTGCTTAAACATACTATAGTTGTGTTCACAACCCAAGGCGCTCCATAGTTGACATAAAATTTTGATAGCAAAGTGCTGAAGATTAGGCGTATAGGCACCAAAGTCCTCCCATCATAAATCTAGAAAATGCCAAGAAAAAAGGAATTAAATATGTAAACTTATAAATTGAGATTATTTTTAAAAACAAAATCAATAATAATTCAATTCATAAGGGTTATCTGGCCTCTAAGTCCCCTTTATCCCGAATGCACTATTGGGTTGTGAAAAGGTAGCCCTCACATATCTTGTAATCTTGCAACTCATCCTATATCATCATCTTGTGAATTTCCTCATTTGGCACCATCTGTAAGGCATTGCTGAAGGCCTGACATCACCTCATAGTCAGCGTCAAACGAATCATCATAAAAGAATTTTGGGTAGAGATAATGCCCTGCTGCATGTAGTGGGCTATGGAGCTAATAAGTCCATTGACGGTCAAACAATTCCCAAATAGGAAGGTATTTGGGCTTGGCATAATTATAAAATGAGGCAATTGCCTCTTTGGCCTTGTCCATGGCCTCATATAGGTATCCAATTGGTGGTCTTTCTCCATCAACAAGATGGAGAACCCTCATTGAAGGCTTTGCCACTTGAAGTCAAACGAGAGATTCTTGTTATTATTAGCAACTTAGCTATTTGAAATTTGGATTACAACTTAATATTTGCAAACGTTCCCCCCACCCCCCCCCCAAAAAAAAACAGTCTTGTACCTTAATTGACTCATTCATAACTTACTAGAAGGGTTCTTAAACACATAATCGTACACCTTCTGACCCTCACTAGAGGATCAATATTTAGCAGCAGCCTTCTCCATTTTAGTCCTTACTCACAAACACCCTCTTCAATGTCCCCTGCATTAAAGAGGCTCTAGAATGTAATGAAGTTTGTTGCAAATCATGTCACTCTAACTCACACAAACTCCCTTCCATTTGTGAACTGCCTCTCTATGAATTTTTGTAAATATATTTGGCCTTATTTACAACCTCGAACACCTAGGGTAATTTTCCAATGTCTTTCAGAAGCAAATCAGGCTGTGCACGGTGTTCAAAAAATCGTGAGGAATCCCTCCAAAATCCTTCCAACTGCCACATAAGTTGTGTTGTCCGTGATAATTTGGACAACGTTCTCCTCCCCTACCACCCACACAACCTCCTTTAGCAACCTAGTAAGGTTTTTGACAATCTTAACTTGTGTCGATGCATCCATTGACTTGAGGAACACAATTCCTCCTATAGAAGCAATCAAAAAATTAATCAATGTACGATTCTTCCCATCAGTCCACCCATCCATTGACTTGAGGAACACAATTCCTCCTATAGAAGCAATCAAAAAATTAATCAATGTACAATTTTTCCCATCAGTCCACCCATCGTACATGATTGTGCAACCCCTTTTTCTTTATATCTCGTGCTGTTCTTCAACCAAATATTGAATATTCTCCACAGATTCTTGGAGAAGGCCTCTAAAATCATCACAAGTGGGCACCTTAAATCCTATGCCACAAACAATGAGGGCATTTACCATTCCTTGCCAATAGCGAGACCTTGCTACATTGAAGGGAATGTCAAAAAAATACTAGAAGCTTGCACAAGCCTTCCCCATGGACTTGTGCATCTCTTAGTTCCATGAAGTCATGCCCTCAAGCATGGGTTGTGACCTCGGAGTGGAACATTTCACAAAAAAAGGACTCCTCTGTCTCACTCCATAGGTGTGCCATTGATGGACTCGATCCATTATGGCGTCGCTAAAAATGGCTAAAGTTGCTTCTACTACCCTATGTAGGAGGAGGTCTAGAAGGAGGAGTAGCTATTGCTTCGCTTGTTCTTTTTTCAGTTCTTTCTTCTCACCATAATCTTCTAGGAGGGCATTGCATTTGCTCATAACTTTAGGCTCTACTCTTTTACATGTAAATTTTCCTAACCCTAGATAACTGTTGTCCTATGTTATTTTAAAATAAATCAGATCTGAGAACAATTTATTCAAACATGCAACAGTCACACAAATGGCTGGAAAATTAAACAGCGTGAACAACAGAAGTTAAATATATTTCTGAACCTGAAATATTACAAATAAAGGAGGCTACAACTACAACAGAACACTTCTGCTCTCTTGTTGCTTTTCTAGCCAGCAATTTCACTATTCTTCTCCTCCTAAGCTTGTAGTTTTCCTTCAACAATCTGTTCTCCTTCTCTTTTTTTCTGTGTAACTAAAACAGTCTTGATCTTGAGATTAGTTTGCTCTTACATCAAAAATAGAAAAGATCTCATCTCATCTTGAGATGTAAGGTTAAAAATAGAAAATCACTGAAGTGAATTTCAAAATAGAATCACTCAAGTGAATTTCAAAATAGAATCACTCAAGTGAATTACAAAATAGAATCACTTAAGCGATCTTAAAAATAGAAAATCACGTAGGTGAATTTCAAAATAGAATCACTTAAGTGAATTACAAAATAGAATCACTTAAGTGAACTTAAAAATAGAAAATCACTTAAGTGAATTTCAAAATAGAATAAGAAATGTCTCGAACCACTTCTAGCACATTCATACTGAAGCCTGTGCAAGAAGTTCCTGTCCGAGCTACATTTCTCAACATTATATGGCTTGACATCATGGCCGGGTATCCTCACCAAGTGGTATTTGCGGTGGTTCAGTAAAGTTCCCCCTTCATCACACCATACCTCACATACTTCCAAGCTGTCATTTTATTTTAATTTGGCTGCACATGGAGGCAATCATTAATTAGTTAGAAACTAAAAAATAAGAAAAAAAACTCTAGGATTTATGAATTGATAGCTGGAACTTTTTCTTTTTCGAATTCTTGAAAACTAGGAAAAATATGTATTTAGGATAATGTATGTTTTTTATTTGTTGTCACCTTATCTCTGTCCTCTCTTGCCATCATGGCCAAGTTTTTAAAATCAAACTTGCAAGTTTTCTAGGTTCGACAAGTCAAAAAAAAAATTCAGGAGTTGAGTCGGTAAAAAAAAAAAAAGGAAAATGTGGCTTGACCGTGGACTTGGCAAGTTTTTCAAAAATTCGTTTCGTAACTATGCCATATAGAATTATCAATGGGTGTATGGATTCTTAAATATTATAACGTTTCTCGGCTCATATCAATTCATATATATATATATATATATATATAAAATTAAATATGATTCTTAAATGTTTTGTTATACAATGTCCAATTTAATAAAATGGTGAATATGGCAGTTAGATCTAAGAATTTCAAGGTTTGGTCATACGCCTCCATGGAATTGAAAGAGATTATAAGAATTGATAATGAATCTAGCAGATAAAGAGGGCAGAGCAAAGCATAATATTTATTGGGATCATGTGATGAAGGATTTGAGCACACTAAATTACATTGTTGTCAGTGGTTTCTTTATCAGTTATGTAAAGCATTGAGCATTGCATAAGCCTTGTCAAATAGAAGGATAGCTGGAGGGATATTATTTCAGCTTCTCCATCAGTAGGTTTAGCCCAAGTTTGTTTGTTTTACTAAGATAGGGCTGTCTTGCTTTTGTTTGATCTTCTCTTGTTTTTTTCCTGTACATCTTTTGAACTCTTTGTAAAGGGTCAGGGCCCTTCAACCCCCTCTTTTATCAATACCAATTATTTTTTTGACAAATTTCATACTCCAATACTGTCTGAATCATAGTGAGTTTCTTTTTTAAACTCAGTGCTGAGAAAATCATTTAACTGTGGCAAGTTACACGTCAAAAACTTGTTGATTTATCGGCAAAAACTCACAAAACTTGCATATGGAGATTAACATGAATTTTTTGATGTATTAGCTTTGAATTTGTCTATTAATTGATTAATTTTAGGAAAGCTACAACTACATAACCAATGGATTGAGGTTTGAATCAATGAAAAGGTTATTATTTTTAAATTTAGCAGTGTTCCCCGAGGGACGTGTCCCCCGTCCCCCTTTTGGGGGACGGCTGGGAAACGTCCCCGGGGACGCCTGAGGCCTACGGCCTCCTGTCCCCGGGACGTCCCCTATTTTGGGGCGTCCCTGGGGACGGCCAGCCGTCCCCCATGGCTGGGCATCCTCAGCCAAAAGAAAAACTAAAAAAAAAATTAAAAATGAAAATTTAATCTCAGCCAAAAGAAAAACTAAAAAAAAATTAAAAATGAAAATTTAATCTGTTCTTTAGTACATTGTAAGACATTTGTGTTCTTCAATCTGTTCTTTAGTACATTGTTGAAAATGATGACTTTGACTTTCCACAAATGAAGATTAAAGCAAAAATTACAGTATTCTAAAATTACAGTATTCTAAAGCAAGTCCTCAGCCAATCTGTTCTATGAAGATTAAAGCAAAAGTTACAGTATTCTAAAATTACAAGTGAGGGATAAAGATTGTTGATATAATAAGCGGAGATCACTGAATAACATAAAGAGTAACAAAGAGAGACCCTACTCATACTAGTGAAAATTACTTAGAAAGAAAGGAAGTTTCTTAATGTCCGCAAATGATCAAAGCAGGTATTTGGACTCAAATACTACATTGTGTAACAACAGTCTGGAGAGAGCTGGAAATAGTGTTCCAAAGAAAAACCAAGAATACAAAATTAATAAGCATAAATTTACAAAATCCCTTTAAACAAGGTTAATCAAAATCTTTTGAGAAGGAAGCTGACAAGGAAAAAAATAGTTAAATTGTAGGATGTTAAAAAGTGAAACAAGCAAGTTTTACAGGACTCAGAACAGCGTGCCTCTTGACTGCATTTTTGAAAACATTTTTAGATCATGGCTTTGCATGTCTTAATTCAGGTTCATAATTCAGAAAATCATGTAAGGTAAAAACATGATGAAGCTGTTGGCTAGTAAAAGCGGCATGATAACTCTTACTGGAATGGCACTTTATTTGGTGGGGAAAAGACCCTGGTCCAAAATGCTTCTATTGCTGATTTATCTAATGTTCAAGAATGAAGATTTTGTAAAACAGATAGCATCCAATTAGATTCATGTTCACTGTTTTGCTTTTACGTGTGTTCCTTTGTTGCTATAAATGGTTATTGATTTGCTGCAAAGTGGCCTAAATTGTTTGCTTTGCATACACTTCCATTGAGAAAATACAGATGAGGAATGCTTGGCATCAACTTGTCTTATTCTTACAAAGAGACAAATCCCATTGAGTTTAGGACATTGACTTCAATGAGAAAATTGTAACTTTTGCTTTAGGACATTGACTTCAATGACAAATCCGCTTATTTTAGAATACTGTAATATTAGAATACTGTAACTTTTGCTTTAATCTTCATAGAATACTGTAACTTTTGCTTTAATCTGTTCTTTATGTTCTTTAGTACATTGTTGAAAATGATGTGTAAAAGCTGAATAATGTGGCATTCATTACTTGAGCAATAGCAACTAATTTGGTTAACTGTTAGAGATTGGCAGATTGCACTTGATATCCTTGGCTGAACCTTCAAGTTATATTTGTTGAAACAATTAAATGGCTGCACTTAGTAACTAATATCAATATGAATATCCTAATATCATTTTTGTTGTGTGTAGAATTCTGAATGTGTAGATTATTCTAAATTTCTAAAAAAATTCAATTTTCATAGTATTATACCAGCCGTCTCCCCAAGCCGTCCCCGAAACCCGTCCTCCCGTCCCCTACCGTCCCCCGAAACCCGTCCCCCCGTCCCCAGGCTCGTGGAACCTTGAAATTTAGCCATTTCTTATATGATTTTTGCTGTGGTCAAGGCAGTACTTAACAATACGTATTAAATTCACGAGAAGTTTGCTTAACAAATGAAAAATGATATTCAATTTTAAACTGTTTTAATTAAAGAAACGCAAAAACTAACCATACACGTATTACAAATTACACTTACCTAATTACTGAAACAGCTTTGGAAAAATTCAAAATAAATGATAAAGGTTATCAAATTATTTGATCTAGAAGTTCTTTTGATTTAATATGTAAGTATTATATCACTGGGTCACAAGGTTAGAGCGTCTTATCATGGGCTACCCAGCCTCTTTAGTATCACTCATTCATGAACCATTGTATGCTGTTTATGGGCTCACCACCTAGCTTAGGTTGTATTTTTCTATTTTGTCGGCTTTTTATGAGCATTCATGGTTATGAATTGTAATTGAATTTTTTTTTGAAAATCTAATAGAAAATCAACTTTTTGGCTTTCTAATTTCTGTTTTAAAATGTATATTTTTTGAATTAAATGATTTTGTTTGATGTTTTTTTTTTGCCAAGAAACTCTCCAAAATTGCACTGTTAAGTTTTTGCCAAGTTGTGAATTTTCCAAATACAGTCTAAATATTAAAATATGTAATCTCATCGAGGTGATTGTACATCTGGCATTTTTATCATCTCATTGGAAAAGAATCCTAGTTAATGTCCCTCCCAAAATTGCCTGATAATTGGTTTTAGGTTCTATTGGCAACTATGCCAATATTTGACCCTAGGTTTTCTGGATAAAAACAGTACATATGCTTGGTCTTGTCATTTCCAACATATTCTAACAATTGTATCTCAGGCTGATGTATCGTATTCAGCATACTTTCCCTGTAGAATTGCATTATTTGATTGGTTGGCAGTGACCAATCAGTTTTGCATGTCTGCATTCTATTATGCAGATTGACATGTTATCCATGACAGATTTGTTCATCAAATGTCTTCTTTTAATGCTGAAGATAAATGCAATGCCAATGCTAATTACTATTACTGGAAAAACTTATAACCTTGAGACCATAACTTGACCCAATTTTTATGGATTTTTAGAGAGCGAAAAATGTTTATAAATTTTGCATTCTACTACTTTTGGTCACAATGCAGACATACAATCTCTCTTGCTCCTAATTTTTTTCATAGAGCTACTGGCAAGTATAATGTTAAGACAAGAAAAATACGCCAGTAAATGCAGTTTTATAAATTCACCTAGAATGACTAGAGAATTACTAATCCATGTGATTAAAGACATTCAAATTTGCATTAATCAGCAGGTAAATTCCTAACCGTTGCACTTACTAGTATCAATCATTCCTTGCTTGACTAAATATTTATGTACACGACAAGGCATGGGTGCCTTATTATAGACATTATGTTACATGTTTATGGTGCCCTAAGTGTGGTGACAAGAGCGACTTGTGTGCTATTTCCAACGAACTATATGTATAGTCTATATATCTTTGTTTTCCTTCATTTCAAGTAAATTCTAGCCTCTCCATAGCAAGGTCTTAGCTAAGGTGTTACTTAAGACCTTGCAAGATGATATTGATGTTGTATGCTTTATATGAATGACAATTTACTCAAACGTTACAACTTATGCCTTTGTAAGTGTATGTGGCCATTTGTGACTTAAGTTATGATAGGGTGCACATATATGTAGGTATATATGGGAGTGTCGTGAAGATTTGCTTCAGTGGGCAAATCTTACCTCCAAAGGTAGTTTTGATCAGAAGCACTAACCTGAAGCCAAAATGAAGGGGACCAGCTCCTCCACTACTTGCGATACAGCCAAAGCTAGAACCGTCCAGAATGCATCCAAGGAGGAATGATCGTCGTCGACTAATCCTGTGCCTTAAACCCCCTTCACCATGAGCCTCAACCCAACCACTGGAGCAAAATCAAGCAACAAATCCAAAGCCTTTCAGGTGGCAGCTAAAGTAGGTCCTGATAATACTTGGAACCGCCCCACCATTCCGGTGACTACTAAAGGGGAACCACTCTTACTGAGACCTTGCTTTGACTGAAGCTCACGGCTTGCTCTCATCTTCAAAGAGTAAAGTCCCTAAGACCAGTCCCTTCCCCTAGCTGAGGAGGCCTCTTAGTCCCAAGTATCATTTCAAATTGATACCACCAGTGGATCCTGAGGACTAAGGCCCTTTCCTTCGTCAAAGGGAAGGAGTATCCACGGGGGCCAAGTGAAGAGGCAGCAAGGCAGGGATCTCCCTTTCCCAAGGGAAGACTTGATACTTGAAGGTCAAGGAAGAACAGAGCATCCCGAAAGGTTCCTAGCTGCAAAGTTCCCCCTAAACCTTTTGGTTTGCCAACTCCATAGCAACCTCCTCACGACATGTGGTGGAAGAGGAGTCCCTAGAAGCAGAGCAACTCAGAAGGTGGTAACCATCATCTCCATAGGGTGCATTGAAAGACACCTTCACCAAGGGAAGCTGCCAAGAGCGTTGATGAACCAAGATTTGAACATTGGAACTACCGGACCCACCCAAAGGGACCGGACGTGAGGGAAGGGATGATTTGGTTCCGATCCTGGCACTCCACAATCGGACACAGTTCCCCAGGCGACAGTTGAAGCATTAAAGTGGCGATAAGGAGACAGCCCAAGGGGCAACGCATGCACGAGACATTAATGATGGATGATCACGAGGATCTAATCATGGAGATTATCCACACCATCCGATTACGGACCTCCAAAGTCTCCAGATCATTAATTGTTGATGTCTACTAGCGTGGGAAAAGTTTTGAATTCAAATTTTGAATTCCTGCGTGTATTTTGGGGGGAAACCTTTCCCCACTTATAAATATCTCTCTTATTCTAATTGTAAAGTATTGAAAGCTCTCTCATTCTTCTGAGATGTGCTTTCCTTCATTCTCCTTTGTGTTCCTAGCCTTGCTCAAGCCTTGCGCACCTGTCGGGTAGTTTCAAACCTCTTCCTTTTGCATGTATGTAACTTGGAGTTCATGTTAATTAGAATCTGTGACTCTTTTCAAAATCTCTGTTCTGGTTCTAGCGTGGGTGTTCTGTTTCTGCTACATGTTCTTTGGGGGACTATGTTCCTGGCACACTGTCGATCGCTGCGCATGTGTTCATTTAAACCCGCCAAGGCACCGAGAAGGTCTTATTCTTATTTCTTTGGTGCATCACCACCCTTAGAATAGGCTAGGTAGTTTTACATTTCCCGCAATTTATTTTATGCTTTGTTTTCTGCTTTCCTTTTCTTTTTGCTTTTCCCTTGAAGTAGCCTAGGCTAGGATTAGATTAGTGTAGTGAAAGGAACGACGAGCGCCAAAGAAGACATCCATAAGTAAGGAATCGGCCTTGGGTAAAAAACCTTGGAGGTCGTTCGATAGGAGTCGCATCCCACGCTCTCCCAAACTTTCCAAGACTAGCACCCCTGCACAAGGCGTAGGGCATCGTACGTACCTGCTTGACAAAGGTGGCGAGGACACCTAAGAAGCCACAACCACGGGGGGTCGCGGTGCCTGAGGAGCACAAGGGGGTTACTCCCCGCCCCCCAACAGGGAGCATCAATAAATTTTCTATCTCATCTATTATTGATATTAGTTTAAGGATTTGCAGGTGTTCCCATCAACATGGGGTCAAACAACTTTCTAAGCTTTGCTAGGTAGTCTGCAGCATCCATTGGAAATTTTGCTTTGTTTTGAAGCAGCTTTGGATACTTGTTTAGGTTGCAGGTTTTTCTTTGATTCCTGTGTTGTTATAGAAGTCTATACGTGATCTGCTTAAGACTCGCCTTTGATAGTGTTCCTTCCCAGGACAAGGCCTACTGATTTCTTTTTGGACGCTGTGGGTAGTCTATAGATCCATTGCAGAATCTAGATGATTCGCCAGTGCCTCTGCATTATAACTAGAAACATTCTCAATGCTCTCTCTCATTCCCTTTTCGATGTCTAAAGTTTTCTGCCAATCAAACCTCAAACAATGCTTTTTGTTGTTGAAACTCGGATATGCATTTTTGTTGCATTCAAAGTGAGTATTTGATAAACAGGCTTGGTAAATTATCAAGTGAATTAAATCAGCATCGTATTTTTTGGTTTTAAGTATGTTAAAGTTTTGATGGAAGCAATGCAATTGTCAAACCTCGATAAAAATCTATTATAAGTTTAGACACTAATTTCCACACATCTCTTTATCATCTGAAATAATTCAATCTTCTATAATATTCATTAAATTTTTCAATGTGGGATGTTTTCCCTTGGTCTTGAGGAATTATAGTAACAGCATAGTTGAGAAAATCTGCAAAAAATCCCGATTCGAGCTAACTTTTCCTGATTCACAGCCTGGTCGACTTTTGTCAATTTTTTTTCCAAAAAATTGTGATATGCATGAAAAAAGGTTTTTTTCAATGAAAATTTGCATTTTCTTCGGTTTTTTCAATGAAAATTTGCCCATTTTTTGCTGATTTTTCCCCATTTTTTTTTGCCGTTTCTTGTTTTTTCCCAATTCTTTGTCCATGTTGATTCCGATACGATTCTGATTTTCTCAACTATGATTAACAGTGAAAGATACATATATTAAAACAGATAAATCAGTCCTAGAGTATCACCATACCCTCTAGGAATTATCAACAATACTATTTGGACGGAGGAAACAAAAAAAAGAGAGACCACAAACTGGGATATAGGTAAAACAACCAAAATGAGTCAAGCGGGCCCAAATGATAGGAAATAATTGTGATAGACAAGCCTTAATTCCATTACACACATTGTCAGCAGCCTTCCTTTCTGGACTTGTCCAAATTAAAAATCAAAATTGTCAAAACTGTCATAGGCTGGTGACTCAGTGAGATCTTATTAGGAACATCAAAAGGCACAAGGCATTCTTCAAGAAATAAAGGGTCAAAGACATTGACTGTTGGTTGATACATAAGGAGGGAGATCAAATTGCTTATGACATTCTTCAAGACCATGGATTGTAGAAAACAAAGGGTCAATGATGACTTACAAGCTAAACAGAGTTAGGTTTGGACGAAATGTTTCAAGTTTCCTACTTTGAAAAGGGGTCACAATAACCCATTTTTGGGATGCAACTCCATATTAAGGTTGTAGGAGTGATTAGAATAAAAAATGGAAAAGACAAACAACGGATGGGGGTAGGCTAAAGGATTAAGGTGAGATTTGAATGGAGCAACACCCCTTCCAAAAGGGCAAGGATAGCATGGCGAAGGGCCAGGAATATAATGACGAAAAGAAGACTTGCTTGTTCTTAACAACATGATGAGAAACTTGTATATTTGAAGTCAGTCCATCAACTTAGAATTTCTTTTTTCTTGAAAACAAAAACCATCTCTTCTTCAACGGGCACATTTGTATGTATATCTGTGGCGGCCATTTTTGTTGATTATTGGGTCTAAACCAATTAAATACAAAAGTTGATGGATCCTGAAGGCAACTTCCCTTATAAAAATACCATACAATCATGTAATATCCTCCATTTCAGCTCTGTAAGTAGAGGCAACCTATGACTTTTGCTTGAATTATGTCTCCTTCTGAGAATTCCATGGGTCAGTAGCAACATCACATCCATCCGCAGCTTCCTGATTACTGGGACTGGCATGCCAGATTTATTTACTTGTAGTGGGTTGTATCGGATTTAAATGGGCCCCACCTGTTTTACATTATGACCACCTAGTAGCATTACAACGGCATGGCAATTATTTATGTATCATTTGGCAAGATTGAAATCTGGGTCTCCTCCTTGAAAGTTTAGGAATTTAACCAGTTGAGCTAATGCCATTTAATACTAGCATGTCAGATGTTATGCTTAAAGGTTTGATAAATATAAAACATCTTTTTTTTAACAGGCAGAAATCAGGAGAATCAATCTCAGGTTATTCAAAGTTGAAACAGCCACAAATGTAATTATCAGTGCATTTTACGTAAATCCCAATACCGTTTAATGCAGTTCTTATGTTGTTCTATATCAGGCTTGCAATACACTTTATTTGAGAAGTCAAGGATAGATTTCAGACGAGTATGTTTTTTTTTATAAAAATAATGTTCTGCAACTTCTTTTGAATGGTGGAGGGTGGATTGTTCTTAAATGTTTTTATTTGAACCAGTTCAGAGATTGACTTGTTAGCAAAGCCTGTTGGAGCATCTGAAAAACTGTAGTAAACTGAGTAATGTGTTTGATTATCTGGTGTCTTTTAGGGACTGATGAAGAATGTATTTGTTTCCACTGCATATATCTGGACCATGCTAGCCTCAAGAATTGGATGCTTTGTCTCCTTGATATGTAATTATGATGGAGATGTGCTTTTGTTGTTTTTTGTTTGTGACATGTCTTGGTTCCCTTTTCCACAAGATGAACATTTATGTTGGATGACTACAAGATGGAGTTATGCTGCTTCTTTTATTATTTAACACGGTACGCTTTTTGAAAAATGTCGCATATAGTTTAGCTGATAAAAATGCCTTCCTTTAAATATGGAAGGGGACTTATATTACAGAATATTGGATGTATTGGATGTTTTTTTGGAGCAAGTCATGATTTACATGTGGTGTTAAAAGTTGCAATTTGGTTTTAAAAAAAATTGAGTACGGTCTGCTTTTAATTGTGCAAATACATCTGTCGCCCTACTATGATAGCCTTCATCCCTTTTGGCTGTTCTTTTGATCTGTTTTTACTGCTTGGAATGAAATAGACAAGCATGGCTAAATAAGAAAATGGTTGTATGTCTGCATTCCCATTCTATGATGATTATTTTAGTGAAAACTCAAAAATCAAACCACCTAACAGGCTTGAAATGTTGTCACATGGAACGCAAACACTATGTGTACCCCACAAAGGTTTATTGATACTTCAGTGCACTCCTACTTGGTATGTGTCCTGTGGGGAATATTGAGAGAAGGAACATTTGATAGAACTATGCACCTACCAAACAAGCAAGATAATTTTCAATTTAGTACGTTGATTTTGTACTCCTTTAGAAATGCCTGCTATGACAAACTAATATAGAAGAGGAAATAGGTGCTCATATCCTAATGTTTTGTCAGTCAAGATATTACTATGGAAGTGACTTCTTCTGTGTGGAATAATATAAAGAGAAGGCCTGTTGACATGCTTTATGTATTGTTTAGACTTCGTTTTTTCTGGGAAAGAAATTTTATACAATATTTAAGAACATGAAAATTACATTGACTAAGCATAATTGATTTTATGGGAACATCACCCTAGTGGAAGCCAAAAGGGCTAATATTTGGTTTTGCCTGAAAAGGCATAGACTTCACAATAAGAAAGCAAACTTGGATTTGAAAAGTCAAGCTTAATGCTTTCTCTTAAAGGAATTTAGGTAATATTTGTTCATTGAAAAGGAAGTCACCATGCAAAGGATACAAAGGTAGAATTGCTCTTTAAATAATGACAATCCCTAGATAGACAACAAAGCTATGCTATATTCATTGTCTGTTGGGTTTGACCTGCCAAGGAGAAAACAGTAGGCATGGCAGGACAAAGAAAATGATACGCTAAAATAAAGAATTTGTTAACATTTTCTTAGCATCCTTTCAGTTCTTTTTCCTAAAATGGATTGCGCTAGTCTATAAGTAATTATTTTTGTTCATCTAGGCTGCTTAGTTTTGAGAAAGCAAAGATTCTAAAGTGTTTGCTAAAAATTCTTTTTGCAACAATATCATGTCTTTGGATATTATTAGTTGGAGCATGCATTATCCTTCCAAGTGTTTATTGGTTGCTTGTTGCTACTTTTTACATTTGAGGACTTTGGCTAGCCATTACCCAAAGCACCTTCAGAGAATATTAATTTTTTTAACTGCTACCTTTCTTGTTTGTTTGTTTGTTTTTATGTTATTGTAGCTGGAATTGTTTTCTTCGGGTTAGATGTGCTCTCAAAGATTTAGCAGGTTTATTCTAATTAAAATATGGTGACGTTGGCCAATATTATTGTGAATTGTGTTTAAATTTGTTATTTACTTTCTCTTAAAGACAGGCCACAGGTTGCATTATGTGATAAGTGCAGGCAAAGATCCAAAACAGTGTCATTACTGATGCTATTTACTTAAATGCAGGTAGCTGTTGCAGATGAACAAACTTTTTTAGAGTCAAAAGAGGAGTTGTCTTCTCTACTTTCAGATAATTTTCTATCAAATGTGCCATTCTTGATCTTAGCAAACAACCATCCTTTGTCAATTTCTTCTTCACGACCGGATTCTCCACTTATAGAACTGGTGTATCTTCACGACCGGATTCTCCACTTATAGAACTGGTGTATCACATGGAGGCCATCACCCGTACTATTCGTCCAATAAAGGTCTTCATATGTAGTATAGTTATGGAAATAGGGTACGAAGAGGGCTTTAGGTGGCTGTTCCAATATATTAATTAGGCTTATCAAAAGGTGTTTCTTTCTTATAACTAGTCAATGTTACAACAATATCTGAGATTGAGTTTCACTTAGATTGGACCCTTTTAGTTCATGCTGTATTTACTATCTGTTGGGTATGTTCTTGACAATATGAGTTTTACCTAGATATCATAGCATGAAATTGTTTGTTTCAAACCCTTCAATTAAGATATACAACTCTTACAAGAAACGTATGTCTACCTCTATATTTTTGGTGCTCATTGTAATATGATAAAATAAGCAAGGTTCCACGAGGTTGAGGGACAAGAGGATGGGAGAATCGGTTTTGGGGACAGCGGCGGATGGCAAGCCAATTTTAGGAAACAGCTAGGGGACGATAAGTATAATAGTATTATTTTTTTTAGAAATTTAGAGAGCATCAACTTAACCGTGAACTCATCAATGACATCTTCAACTGATGCGAGATATTCTCAAAGTAGAGAGCATGGAGGGCTTTCCACTTAGGTGATAGGAGATTATGATATGACCATGACATCATTTGATCTTTTGTGACATCATGATTGCAGTTATTTAACAACAGCAGAATCATGTTAAAAACAAATTGGTTCAAATCCCTAGTTATCTCTCTCAAGGCAGACCTACATGTGCATTTTTGCTGTTCTATATTTAACTTTAGTGATGCTAATTTATGGATCAGTTAACAAACCATTTGACAAATCAAATGAAATCAAAATTTGCTAGTGTAACCAAATCAGAAGAGGCACAAGTACATTCTACCTGTGAAACATACCTTTAGAAGCATTAACCAACTCCAGTATCAGTGTTTATTATTTGTCAAGATTCACTTTTAAGTGAAATTGATTATTCTGACTTCAACCCTTGATTACACTGTTCACAATGATGAATAGGTCTGTTTCAGGATTTTGACTAGACATTTTAGGGATGGCCAGCTATGACAACAATGATTTTTTTTGCAGTCGCTATTGACTCACAAATTTATGATAATTTTGTTCACTTTAGTGCAAATCATTGAGTATTATACTTGTAGTATTGATTTTTTTAATGTTATTGGTAAGTAGTCATGTTAAAAAAGCATTTTTTTTAATTAAGTGTGAGACGCCCAGCCATGGGGGATGGCTAGGTGTCTCTAGGGACCATCAGGGGACGGCTAGGCATCCCCTCAAAGGAGACGTCCTAGGGACGGTCGCCTGCAGGCCCATGGCATCCTGGGGATGGCCCCCTTTGGGGGACGACGAGAAAATATCCCCAATGCCATCCCCCCATTCAGGGGATGGCGGAGACAGGGGGATGCGTCCTTGTGGAACACAAATAAGTGCATTAGTTGATATGCCAACAAAAGATATGAGTAAATGTGAAGAACATTTTTGTTTCATTATTGTATGGCAACTTATACCATTAATAGCATTTGAATCAACCTTCAAGCAATTTTATGCATTGGTAAGTGTTCTGTTAGCATTTGATGAGTGTATCAAGGTTAATGTTTGAAGATTTGGAGGCCTTGGATCTAGTTAATACAAATAGAGTTGCTAGTCTTTTTTGTTGAATTGTTTTGTGAGGTGTGGATGTTTGAAAAACAAATGGAGATTTTTAGTTTTGCGATTGGTATCACATATATGTTGAGGATTCTTAAAGGTAATTTTTGAGTAGCTGTTGTTGTAGGAGCTTATTAATTTGTTTTGTAAGTTGATTATAGTCCAAAGTTATGTGATTTTTGACATATGTCGTGATTCTATGTATGTTGTAAGTTGATACACAATTGAAATCTTGAAGGTGATTGTTGAGAAACAAATGCGATGTGCTTGATCTTCATAGGCATAATATGTTAGATTGCATTAAGTCGTAGTTATTAAGATACCTTAAAGATGTGCCCACAGGTTGCATGCATTGAGCGACGTGATTGAAATGAATGCAAGAATTTGAATCAAGGAAGCTATCATGTTAGTTGTTAAAGTTCCATGTGGCTCTTGTTTGTAAAGTGTTGCATTTCAATCATGAGATTTTGCTTCACTTGAAGTTCTCTATCAAAGTCAACATCTATAGTTGCTAGTTACTCCAAGGAATGCCTTTTGTCGGTCATGAGAACTACAACATCGAGAAATGTTCATGAAATATAAAAGTCAAGAGAAGATAACACTCTTTGAATTTATGAAAGTGAAGAGTATTTAGTGTATTTTAAAAATGTGACTTTGTATTCAATGAGTAAGGTTTAAAAACAAATTTACATTTTCGTGTAGATCTTATTTGCAAATAAGAAGGATAGAAAGGAAGGATAGGCTAAGATATAAAGGATACACATGTTTGTGATTACTTTAAATGTAATGTCAAACTACATCTTTGCAAAAAATAAGTTTAAAATATTGGTGTATATTTTCCAAATAAAAAGGATATAAAGGAAGGATGGGCTAAGAGAGGAAGGATGCACAAGTTCGTAACAACTTTAAACCTGGAAGAAGTCAAACTGCATCATGACAAAATTATGAGAGTGATTATAATCAACTATTACTTTGCATATTCACTTCAACAACCTTATCAATGTTCTACTAACATGAGAAGGATATAAAGAAAGGATAGGCTAATATAGGAAGGATGCACAAGTTTGTAAATACTTTAATCATGCATAACTTCATCCTTGTAGGACTACTGGAGATTTAAATCACCAAATACTTTTCATAGTCATATCAATAGCCTTATGAATGTTCTACTAACATGAGATCTTTCCATTATAATGACAAGACTCAGCCAGGAGTTGCATCATTCTCAACAATAATATGGAAGAAACAAAATACAAATGATTTGAAGGTGCATCACTCACTTTGTATGTGTGAAATTGAAACTCCATGGTACACTAAGCATACTACTGAGTACTATTAGTTTAGTCCATGAAGGCAGTAATGAGCACTATCAGTTTGGTCTATGAAAGAATATGAGACTTTCTTGATGCTTTGAAAAGATAATAATTTTAATTCTCCAATTCAATTGTAGAATAGAGAGAATTTATAAAAGTATAATCACAAGTAAATTCAAATAAAGCTTTAGTTTCATATTAAGTACTTTTAACAAAAATGAGTACTTTCCCTATAGAGGTAACCATTATGATTCATCTTCTAGGCTAATCTAAAAAACATTAAAAAATATGGTCGCAAATAAAGGACCAAAGGTTATCCATGTATTATTTGTTAACAATATGAATAAGTGGGATATTAAATTTGTTGAATGCCCCCGTATAATAATAGGAGTATAAAGGTCTATGTTTCTTTTTGAGTAAAAGGTAAAAATTTTATTCAAAAAAATTGATCAGCTTATACAAATCCATTTTGATATCCTGCCTTTCTTGGCAAGGCTCAAAATGCGGTTTTTCTATTTTCTTTTATCTGCCGAGGATCTTTGAACCACTTGTTCTTTAAACTTTACCTCCTTAACTGTATGTCTTCTTCCAACAAAGATTACTGAAGTCCTCTTTGTTCTTTTATCTACTGCTGATAGCTTTCATGTTGCATTTGATTCCATAGTTGTGCCCAAATGTCTTGTTCTACCTATGTCATCGAAGATTCTTCTTGTACTTTGGTTTGCACTGTTTCTAATAACTTCTTTAACATAATCCCCCAAGTCCTCTCCTCTGAGCCAAATTTGTCTTTAAAAATTATGTTGTTTCGTTCCAACCATATTTGTCAGCAGATGAAGCCAATCTCTAAATTCCAAGTTGTGCTTAGTGTTTTGGATTTGAAGGTGTTATATGACCAATAGTCCCAAAAATTACTACCGTTAGAAGGATACCATTTTGTTTGGTAGTTATGTAGACAAAGGATTTAAGGAAGAACACTTCTTCGTCAAATTCAACCCTAGATATAAACACTGAAGCACACACATTAATTCGAGAGCAAAGATGCTTATGACAGAATTGAAATCTAGCCCACATCGAGTCAAATGTGAGATTGAAAGAGACCAAAAGAGAAATGAGGGTAGAGGATATGCACTTTGCAAAAAGAGAAGTATTTCATCTTGGAGTGCAATTTTTATAATGGATATGTTATGTTGATTCTCTAGTAGTGGACTTTATGCATTGAACAATTTGAGAACGAAAGGATAGTGGAAAAAATGGTTCAAAGTGTAATAAAAAAAGTGTAGTGCAAATTTCTTGTTATTACACAACCTAAGTTTCTTTTCTAAAAGAGCAAACAAGATATTATGTATTGTGTGATGAAACAATTTCTAGAAATAAAAAAGTAACAGTAACAATTCAATAATGTACGAAAGTAAACATCCACTAGAACAATAATATAAATTCAATGCCAAAAATTCAATAATGCAAGTGTAGAAATTCCAAATTCTAAATCAATACAAATCCTAATCACTAGAGAGAGCAAAGTCTCTTAGCCACTTGGAGAGGGTGAAGTTTCATATGCATAATAAAGGTAACTAAGATTCAAGTATTAAAGATGATTCCAAGTACAACATAATTCTTCTTACTTATAGATTAAATCAAATAACCTTAAGGATTGAGCTAAAAATAACAAAGATAGTTGAGGTGGCTATATCAAAACCGTTACATGGCTCCCCCCTTAGAAAGCTTTGTCCTCAAAGTTGTAAATGATAGGAAAATGCTCTTAGGCTCCTACGTTGCATTTTTTCTAGAAGATCCTGCCACTTTATGAGGAACTCCTAAATCTGGCAAGAGCACATATTACAAACTTTGGGCCACAATACCGCTTTTTACTAGAGAGTGATTCACCTTTAATTAAGTATTAAGAGCTTTTTCCAGGCTTGCAACTTCTTGTTAATAACCTATTTAAGACAAGAAACATACAAAACAAGGTGGATGTAGGAAATGATGGAAGCTCCAACTATATGCCACTTCACCAGTGTTATGAACCATCTTATAGGAGTTGCAAAACCGAGAAGCCAACTTCTTGACTAGACTTGGTATTTAAGGACATTTTCTTATAAGGCTGGAGACATAAAAGACCATATCCCCCACCACAAATTGCCATTGAGAGCGATGCATGTCCTCCCATTGCTTGATGCGATTTTGGGCCTGGGTAGCACAATTAAATGTTGCAACAAATCATCCACCTAAGCCACCTTGGAGGATCCTGGAAAATAATCAGTTATTGATGAAGGTTTTTGGCCATATAATGCCTCAAATAGGAACATCTTGAGGGAATAACGGTAAGAAGTGTTATATTGTCATTGGCTAAAGAGAGCCAATAAACCCAATGATATTGTTTGCCTTTGGCAACCAATATGGGTAAGTACACACATTTATTCAAAATATTTTTTTGACTTTTGATTGAGGGTGATAAGAAGAGGACATACTTAGTTGAGGACCACTAAGACGAATAAATTCCTTCCAAAACTTGTTGATGAAGATAGGTTCATAATCATTGACAATGGACTTAGGCATACTATGAAATTTGAAAATAAAATCAAGAAATGCCTTGGCAAACTTGCTAGTTGAGAAAGGATGTTGCAGTGCACAAAAATGGGTGTGCTTTGAAAGGTAACCCCCTACCATAAATATCACCATTTTACCCTTAGCTTTGGGAAGGTCCTCAATGAAATCCATGGAAATGTGTTCCCACTAGTGATCAAGAATAAGCAAAGGTTGCAACAAACCAAGATATTTAATAGTTCCCCTGTTTCATTAGTCTTAATGATTAAGAATGGGGGAAGATAATGGGAGAAGTCTCTAGGTCATAAAGCCATCCCTCTTGAAGCTAATAAAGTCATCATGGAAGAGGACTAGAGATGGCATTAATAGCAATGTCATCATGTTTCTACGACAAATCATCAACCACCACATTCTCCTTTCCCCTCTTGTACTCAATGGCAAAATTATATTTCACTAGTTTTGTCAATCATTTATTCTTTTTTAGGCATGAGAGATGGTCTAGGAAATGCTAAGGTTGCTATGGTTGGTCTTGATGATGAAGCGTCGTCCCAAAAAATAAGATCACCATTTTCCTACGACACAAAACAATTAACATTTCCTTCTCGTAAATCAATTGACCTAGATTCTTGCTAGAGAGTTTATTGCTTTCAAAGGCCAAGGGATGTCCATATTGCATCAAAACAACTTGAATACCTGTGCTTGAACCATCACGTACAATGTTAGGGTTCTACAAAAATCAAGAGTGGCCAAAATAAGGGTGTTACACATAGCCTCCTTTAAGAAATGGAAGGCTTGGGAAGATGTTTCAAACCAAATAAAGGTGTCTTTCTTAGTGAGAGTAGTGAGAGGAGCGATAACCTTTCTATAGTTGTAGACAAGTTTTCTATAGTACCCGATTAGACCTAAGAATCCATAGAATGCTTTGAGGGATTTAGGTAGGGGTTGATCTTAATGGCTTTGATCTTGTTAAAATCTACCTTCTCAACCTTCACTCCTTGAGATTCTATATGTCCCAAGTATTCTACCTCATGGACCCCAAAGGAACACTTGGAACTTTTATCAAAGAAGTTTTCCATTCGCAAGAGATAGAGAACTTGGTCCACATGAATAAAATGAGCTTCCTAGGATTTGTTGTAAACTAAGATATCGTCAAAGAAGACTAGTACAAACTTGAGGAGAAAAGGTCAAAAGACATAATCCATGAAGCTTTGGAAAGTGGAAGGAGCATTAGTAAGACCAAAGGAAATGACTAACTCATAATGAATCTCAAGCATGTGAAAAACAATCTTGGGGTTATCCTCTTATCTAACCTTAATTTGATGGAACAATAAGCACAAGTCTTGTTCAATATTTAGTGCCATGCAATTTACCCAAAAAATCATATATAATAGGGATAGAAAACTTATCTATGATGGTGATCTTGTTGAGAGGTTGAAAATCAAAACACAAGTGTTAAGTTGTCCTTACACCATAATCATCGGAGAGGGATAAAGAATGATGCTTGGACGAGTAATTCCTTGCTCCAACATTTCCTAAACCACCTTCTCAATATTAGAATTTTGGGATGGGGATAGTAGTAAGGACAAACATTTAGATGTTGTATGTCTAAACCTAGGTGGATGACATGATCATGTGTGTACTTAGGGGGAAGACCCATGAGTTTGCCCAAAATGTCTACATAATGATCCACAATAGTCTATAAGTCTCAAGCAAGAGCTAGAAGAAGTGACTCTGAAGATTAAAATTCTATGCAATTGACCTGGGCAAAGAATCTATGATCATCTTTCTTCAATATCTTTTCCATGTTATGAGAACTAACCATCTTGGAAGGAGGTTAGATTCCTTGGAGACAAATGACCTTGTAATTCTTTGTCCATTTGACATATAATTGTTGCATATTTATAGTAACATCCCCATTCCAGGATAACCATTGTGCTCCCAAGATGACATCTACACTTTCAAGATTCATGGAAAAGAGATGGGTAAACCATGTATAATCACCCATTTGGATGTTAACCTTAGTTATTAGACCCACACACTAGACTATGTCTCCATTTGCAATCAATACTTGTATTTTATCTTGGGTCAAAGTATTACTACAATACTAAAGACTTTGTTGTTTTGTTATTAATAAAGCTACGCATGCTACTTGAATCAATCAAGACACTAATGCATTGATGTTTGATGAATCCTTGGACCTTGATGGTATGGTGAGCCTAGAGCTCCATTAGAGAAAATGTGGAAAGAGCCATGGTATTAGCCTCATGCTCAGAATCAACTACTTCAAGTGTTGTCTCCTACTATAAAGAATATTGATCTTTATCTTTTGACAATGGCAGTTCCTCATCTTCCACTTGGAATATGAATTAAAGTAACCATCGAGGGTTTAAATCATGCCATGGTTGGGGTTGAGAATGTTGGTGATATTACATTATTTGGTCATATAAATAGTTTAGGGAGTATTTAATAATTAACGTGTTTGATATTTAGGTCTATAGTGTGTGTCATGTGAGCATGTGTGAAAGGTATCATGTGTGGAAGTGAAGAGTCATGAGTGTGAGGTGTCAAGGAGGTATGTGCGAGTCATGTAGGTTAGGTGTCATGAGCAATAATGAGAGACTATCGTTACGTAATATGTGAGAGAAGAGGAAAGGTCAAGAGACATGCATATGAAGTGTCTCATGTAATTATATATTGAAGATAAAACTCTATATTATATATCAAAGTAGCAATGTATTTATGCATGCTATAGTGGATTTTTATCAATAATGTTTTAGTACTTTGTGTGCATTATTGGGTGAGAAATATTGTGTGGTCTTGTGGAAATTATCCTGTGAGTAGAGAGGTGATTTGCTAACAATGGTATCAAAGCTATGATGATAGAGAGAGTACAACAATTGGAAATGATAGCAGTGAAAATATCATATTTTTGAAGGAGCTAAGCCTTGAAGAAGGAAGGCTCACGATTGCAATGAAGTTATTTGTGTTAATCCAAAGACGCATCTATGAAGATGAGATATTAAAGAAGAAAAGAAAGAAGAGAAGAAAGAAAAAAGAAGTCGGGTTGGGTTATCCAACAATTGAAGAAAATGAGGGTTGAGATCATCCAAGATTGAAGATAGCCAACTAAAAAGGTTGTTGGAAATTACAGAAGCCAAGCAAGGCAAATTAAATTTATTTGAAGAAAGTTATTTTGAAAGAAGATTGAATTATAGTGATTTCAATTGTTGGAGATATTATTATTTGGAGAAATTAATATTGTTGTTGGGGATATAAGAAGAAATTTTAGAGGAAGAAGAATTATTGTCCAAAGATATAAGAATTATTGGAAGAAGAAATATTCTAGGGAAAGAAGATTGGAGAATAAAATTTAAGTGAAAGCTTTAAGCAAAAAGAGATTGAAAGTATGAGTGGAAATTGTAGGAAAGAAAGAGTATTGTAGAAGTATTGAATTGCATGCAAGTGGATAAAAAGGAACATTATGCATCCAAGGACAAATATCAAAAGAAGAGCAGTTGGTGGACCACTAAAAGGAAAGTGTTAGAACAGCCGCAACATAATGCATTTATGGAAAAGAAACTCGAATGGGAAAAGTCTCAATGAATCATGGTCCTTTTGCACACCTATATTGGGTTGTATGGAAGGAGAGGAACCATCACATCTTCCAAAACCACAACAAAACTGAAGTAGAGGTATACCATATTGTTAAACTCTATGTTAGTGAGAATTATTCAATTTGTAGGCCACCAGGGGATGGAAAGGATAGTGAAATGATTAAGGTGCTTCAAATTCTCTCCCATGAGGGAAGCAACAGAGGGAGTAGCAAGCCTGAAGTATGAGGTGCTGCCACCAAACCCAACTGTTGAGAAGAAAATGCAGTGTGTGGTTTTCAAGACCTTTAAAAAGATGTAATTTTGCTAATTGATGGGTTCTTTTGTATTATTTTGACTAGGTATGCTTTAGTTTTGTTGGGGTTTCACCTGGGTTTTTTTATGGTATGATAAATATATACAAATTTTTATGCTTTGGTTTTGTTACAATGTTGTTGGGGATTTGTTGTTTTTATGTGAATTTATGAAATTTTACTATAAATAACTACCTACCCAGTAGTCTTCTCATTACATGATAGTACTAACTTCAACTTTTTGGCCTTACCAACTAAGGGATGACCCAAAAAAAAAAGTATCGTCAACAAATTAGGTTTGATATTTGTAGGGATCGTTGTTGCAATCTACCTACCTTTGATTTTTCCTTCCATTTTTATATTTGAGAAAACTCTACCCAATCCCTCAACAAGAATAATACATAGATAAGATATTGTTCATCACCTGACAAAATCTTTAAGATGATTTAAAGTATCCAATAAGGGATCCATTGTTCAAACTATGGTATTTTGGAGTGTTATAACACATCTAATCCATTCACACCAATCTTAATGAAAACCATTTTTTTGAGAATATTATAGAAAACTCCAACAAACCCTATCATATGCTTTGTTCATATATACTTTTATAAGCATACTTGGTTTGTTTCATTGAATGAAGAGAAATATGACCTCTCATGCAATGATGACACTATCAAGAATTTGTTCACCATGAAGAAAACCACATTGTTCCTATAAGATAACACAATCTTGAATGTATATCAATTTAATTGCCATGGATTTTTAAATTAACTTATAAATCATATTACTAAGGCTTATAAATCAGCTAGTGGAAAGGGAAAGATTTGATATTAGGGTGTAATATATGATAATATGAAAAAGGTGTCCTGAGCAATTTTGCTAGTAGCAGTGCATTGGAAAGTCTAGCAGGAGTGCAATGAAATATCTATAACAAGAGTGTGAAGGAATACATATAGAAAATCATGTTGAAATATTCATAATAGAGATGTGTCAGAGTATGTTGTAGTGTTTATGCACAAGAATAAACTCAAGATCTAATGCATAAGAATATTTTAAAGTTTTGACAGTTTTGATGTAACCAAAATAAAAGGACTATTACTTGTGGGTAATTATTGGAAAACTGTATATGAGGATTTTGTTATAAATCTCATTTGATCTAGACCCTCTTGGGTTATGTTGTGGATTTTTATTATAGGGCTCGTTAGATCTGATCCCTCTTGGGTTTTGCTATGGGATTTTTTTACAGTGCTTGTTTGTTTTGGTCCCTCCTAGATTTTGTTGTGGGATTATGTTGCAAATCTCATTCAGTCTTGGACCTCCTGGATTATGCTATGGGATTTTATTAATGAGCTCATTCGATTTGGTCTCTCCTAGGTTTGTTGTGGGATTTTGATGCAAAGCTCGTCCAATCTAGTCCTTCCTAGGTTTTGCCATGGGATTTTTTTATAGAGCTCATTGAATCTGGTCCCTCCTAGGTTTAGTTATGGGATTTTGTTGCAAAGCTCATCTGATCTAAATCCTCTAGGGTTGTGTTGTGGGATTTTATTATAGAACTTGTCTAATTTGATCCCTCATGAATTTAATTATGGGATTTTGTTGCAAATCCAGTCCAATCTAGTCCCTCCTAGGTTTTGCTATGGGATTTTGTTACAAAGCCCATTTGATTTGGACCGTCTTGGGTTATGCTATGGGAATTTATACAAAGCTTGTCTAATTTGGTCCCTTCTAGGTTTTGCTAAAGGTTTTGGTTGAAGAGCTCATCTGATCTAGTCCCTCTTAGGATTTGTTGTAGGATTTTGTTGTGCTCGTCTAATTTAGTCTCAAATGGGTTTTGCTATAGGATTTTGTTGTCGTGTCAAAATACGTTGCAGCGTTTTTGTACCAAAATAAATTGAAGATCTAATACAGTTGAATGTATTAAAGTTTTAGTATTTTTTATGTAGTCAAAATAAAAGAAATATTAGTTGTGGGTTGATGTTGTAAGAATGTATATGAAGATTTCAGTATGTATTGAAGTTTTTGTAAAAGCAAAAATGGATTGTAAGACTGCATAGACCGGTCTAGGCTCTTAAAAGGGTTTGGACCCTTTCAAAGACATTTTTTTACCAATACAAAAAAAAGTCTTAATGGACAAAAACTATAAAAATATTTTGTAGTGCCTTTCTTGGAAATCAATGAAATAAAGGTGGCAATGATCTCACTTATTTTAGTCTTCTTTTTCCTAGCCTCTTTAACTACAACCAACATATCATTCTTCATCAAATTGCAATTTTTTTTAAAGAAATAGCTCACCCTAATATATGTTTTTTAATTAGTTATATGGAATTCAAATAGGTCGCATATCATGATCACAATCATATAATAACAAAAGTTTAGAAATTATGTATGTTTTGCTTGGTAATATTTAAACCTATGTCTGTACTTTAAAAGTTGAAGTATTTAATAGTTGAGCTTATACCATTTGATTTCCCAACCCTAATATTATTATTAAATAAGTTTATATAATTTATAAAAGAAACTACAATATTTGTGTAGAATTATCAGAGCTTAAAGTGACAAAGATGACATAATAACTTTTGTCGTTCTAAAGGAATCTGAGTTGGCACTACATGGAGAGGTCCAAGTAGTAGTAAAGGGTGATAATGTCCAACATTTGATGGTTGCCATCTTAGAGGTTGTCTTGGAGATATCGATTGGACAAGTGGATGCATCCTAAGAATTGTGCAAGGATGCCATCCAATATTTATGGCTTGCATATGTGTTAGTGCAATGTTGTAGCAAAATAGAGCTTCTCTATCAGGGTTATACATAAGGGATCGGTCCCAAAATGTATTTATAATAATGGGACGAGTCAATTTCAAAATCAAGGCAAATAGTATCCAAAGTCATGTAGAAGACATGGCAAATTACCTTTTTTCACAAAAAAATATAAAAATGTGGCGAATTTAACATATTATTTAATAAAATTATAAAAAATTTAAATGCATAGTAAAATACTATCGATAGCATTAACATTAATGGTTGACAATAGTTTATCAACAAGAGATAGGACGACTACAACAATCTATCAGTTGCATGGCACACGATGATATAAGAGAGTCTACCTGTTGCATGCTAGATGATGGCTGACAATAGCCTATCAAAATGATAGTCGATCAGTTGCATGCCAATTGATGACACCTAGAAAGAACCTACTAACATGTTTCATGTCGACTATTGATTATCGACCAATAAAATGATCTATGATCCCTAACAGGAGCCTACCAATAGCATGTTTCATGTCGATTGACAACAACCTTCCAATAGCAAGCATGCACCAACTCACGACAACCTGTCGATAGCATGCACGTGTTGATTGACGATAACCTATCGGTAGTATGTACGCACTGACTAATGACAGTCTACCGATGGCATGTCCCATGACAACTAAGATAATTTGTCGATGACATGCCACACGTCACTGCCATGTGTCAACACCTCATTTAATTTTGCTACGTGTCAATACCTCGTCTAATGTGCACATGCAAACAATTATAAAAGGGCATTCATAGTTTCATTTATCTTCTTTGCACAACAAAGCACAAAAAACCTAAGTATTCAAAATTTACCCCAAGCCTTTCCAAAGCCTTTTGAAGTCCTTTTAATCTTTCTCAAAGCGATAGATCTATTGCATCAATGGTTAGCCCGTCCTCTATTCATGCATCAAAAGTTATTTTCAAAAACCTCGTTTGCCCTCTCTTATCTAAACTTCTAAAAAAAACTTTATTACAATTCCACATGGCTAACAAAATCTAGCATTATGGGGTTAGTATCAATGCCCAAATACAACACGGACAATAATTTATTACATAGAATTGTTGAGTGCTACAACAATAGGCCTCTGTCATCACCATGACCATTAAGAACAAGACTCTTTCATTCTCTGTCAAACCGAATGACATCCACAAATTGATAAGGCTTCCATATAAGAATTGTGAACCCATCACATCAAAGTTATCTATGTCTGACCACGATAAAATATACCTGAAGACTAGCTACAATATCTCATCAAATTTTTTATCAGGTAATTCTCCTCTTCCAAGTCTTCCAAACTGAAAGTGTCCTCTAGCATTAAATAATTTGCAAATGTAATTTTTAATTGTGTAATAATTTTTTCAGTTCACTCAAATTCATCTAGAAGGGGCCTGCTATTTTCAACTATTATCGATAAGTTCCTTTATGCGGTCATCTAGTTTTTCCAAGCACACATTGTTTTGCAAGGGAGAACAACGAACATTCCATTATGGGCATTAGCATATATGGTGCATTGTCTTGGCCACGATAGATTTGATTGGTCTTCATACATTTCCAATCGAATCACAAATGATATAACAACATGCGCACAAACACTTCTGCCACTTTTTTTTCTACAACAAATTTTTTTTTTTATGAAGCATTTTACGACGTAAAGAATACCTCGCTCCCAATCTCGCTTCACCCAAAACTGAGGATTGTTGGCTTAACAGCTAAAGAGGTGTAGGTAAATTTTATATGTTAAATTCAAATTTGAAATATATGAATTTTTATTATATTAGAATATAGTTTTTATATTTTCATTTTTTTTAATTTACACTTACCTGTAGAAAAGAGCGACCTCATATTCCAACAAAAGATAGGTTGCAATTAAAGGACTTATACTAGAGGCTAGTGGAGATTCCAAGATATAGTCAGCACCACAACTAATAACAAGATTTTCTAAATGGATGAGGTATTTTGCATCTCCTCTTGTTCGTGCAACTGCCTCTTCAGTTGCCCATCAAGAGCACATTGATATTGAAGAAGTCAGCCAATCCATGAGAGGTAATGTTTACTCTTTCATTAGTTGGTTCAATGTAATTTATTTCTTTTACTTAATTTTAGTTACCTTTATCTAATGTTTTTAAAAATGTATTTAGGGCAACATCGTGCCTATACTTCAGAACAATCAATCAAACCAAAAATAGAGGCCACACCAACATCCGATATATGCAATTAAAGTTAACTAATCGCTATATATATTTTTCATCATTTTATTTCAATATTTTTTAATAAATGTTATTCTGTTTTTTTTGTAGGGGCCTTAGGTCAATCAGTTCGCCAAAGACAACGAACAATGCCACCACTGCCTCCACCACGACAACAGTTGATGAGGGGTCAACAACATATGTATGGAAAACAATTATTTGGTGCAAGGAGTTTAGGAGGATGCCATACTCAAACTATTTGACTTTCCAACTTCTTCACTCAAAAATATGTCTATTATGCAAGGCATTTCTGACTTGGATAATCCTCCCCTTGACGAGGATTATCTTTATCAAGGCAACATTCGTAAGTATTTTAAAGCTTTCGATGTGCTTCAAACTAAAGCACAAAAAACTGAAGGTCGAGTGACTATTGTTGAGAGCTCCTCCCCTCTTCAAACCGATGACCCTGCTTCTATTATTGATGATGAGAAATTATACTTTTAGAATCTATTTTGCTAGTAGATAATTATGATGCCACAATAAAAGAGTATAATGTAGTATTACGAGATTAGCAGTATCGAGCAAAAATTGTAATTAAAGAAATAAATGTTCAATACTTAAGTGTTGATTGAACATGTTAGAATAATAATATGTTTAATGTAGTTGTGTTAAAGGATACCTTCAATTCATCCCAAAACGAATGGTAGGGTACCTAGGAATAGATAATTGGGGACATATTATTATATTGTATAAGGGTTGGCATGGGCCACATATAACCCAAGGTTGATTGTATTATAATATTATATTAGTAGTAGGCTCCCAAAAGTAGAATAAGAATATGGATATCATTGAAGAAGAATCTTATGTAATCGTCGTGCCCACGAAGTGGCCTCTCATCTTGGGAGATCTTGTGGAGTTATTCTTTCCTTAAGGATTATTATTGGTGTTTCCCTACCTTAAGGGTATTATCTACCTCTCTCTCATTTGTGGATTGTTAATGTGGATAATTATTTGTGGATGAATGATTTGATATTTCTGCATAATGGTGAATGATTTATGTTAATGTTAATAAAGTTGTTAGGCCTCTCATCTTGGGTGATCTTGTGGAGTTATTCCTTCCTTAAGGATTATTATTGGTGTTTCCCTACCTTAAGGGTATTATCTACCTCTCTCTCATTTGTGGATTGTTATTGTGGATAATTATTTGTGGATGAATGATTTGATATTTCCGCATAATGGTGAATGATTTATGTTAATGTTAATAAAGTTCTGCAACAACGTATCAAAGCAACGATTTTGACAAAGTGGGGATTTTTTGTGAGATTGCAAAATTAGGGCAATTTTTTTTTGGAAAAACGTCTCATCTTTCAGGAGCCATATCTCTGCGTGAGTTTATCCGATTAAGGCAATTCTTGGATCCGATTGTGCAGAATTTAAGATCTTTAAAATGAGTAGTCATATGAAGGAATTCGAGCAGTATTGAGGGAGATACGACCTTTTGAAGTTAGTCATCCGAAACAAGGATAGTGACGAATTTTGCAGATTTTTCCTAGAAAAACATCTCATCTTTCAAAAGCCATATCTCTGCAAAGGTTTATCTGATTCAGGCGATTCTTGGACCAGTTTGTGTAGAATTTTAAGAGCTTTAAAAAGAGTGGTCATATGAAGGAATCCGAGTAGTATTGAGGTAGTTACGACCTTCTGAAGTCAGCCGTCTAGAACAAGGGTAATGAGGAATTTTCAAGTCATGAATTTTTCAAAAGACGAAATTTGTTTAATTCAGGTAAGCAAATCAGTTGCACTTTATTTTATTTAGAAAAAAAATTGCAGATCTAGTTCTCTGTGGATTTTTAGCTTCAAATCAGTGAGAAGCTATTTATTTCCATAAAACCCTAGTTTGCATTAAGGCATGATCTATATTACCAAATAAACCCTAATTGCATTAGGGCATGAACAATGGCACTCCAAAGTTTTTCTGGAGAAGATGATATTGATGCTAGAGAATGGTGGACAAAGTTTTGATCCCTTAATAGAAATCCTTTCTGGAAACCCTCCCTTAATTTATTTTTTAAAGGGAAAACTTTATCTTGGTGGATAGATTTTTGTAAAGAAACGAATAATGAATACAATGGGGATAAAGTGGAGCATGCATTCTTGAGTAAATGGGACCCATATTATGTAGATAGCCTAGTGGATTTCATCGATGATCTTGAAAAGAAACTACAAGGAATTCAAAATGAGCGAAATGCAATAAAAGGAGAATGGGAAGTTTTCAAGAAACAGAATGAAGACTATGAAAATGAAATAAAATTACTCAAGAAGAAAGAGGAAAATGTCATGGAAGATAAAAAAGATGTCAGTATGCAAACAGAGGAAACCATACCTTTGATAGAAGATAAATTAGAAAATGGACAAAAGAATTTGTTTGAATCTAAAAAGTCTATTTTGCAGGTTCATGGAAGCATTCAAAAGGAACGGGTTATTATTTCCATTGACCCTGGTAGCAATTATAATTATATTTATATTACTTTGGCTAAGAATTTGCAAGTTCAAGCAAAAAAAATTAAAGACATACAACTAGAGGGTGAGAATGTTCAAATTTTTGAAGATTTGAAGATCACCATGGATAAATATGTTTTACATTCATATTTCTATGCTATTAAGATGGATGATGAGGATATTGTTCTTGGTTATCCTTAGATTCTTTGGGTACTGTTATCATTAATGTGCAAAAGAAGTTTATGAAATTATGGTACAGGAAAAAGAAAATAACATTGCAGGATATTTCTCAGTTTAAGGAGCAAGGATCCAAGGAAAATCAAGAAGTGGTTGTAGAGAAACAAATTGAAGAACCTAAAACAGAATCCAAGAAGGTAGTATCAGCAACAAAGTCCATGGAAGAAGTAGTAGCAATTGAGTCCATGGAAACAATAGTAACAAAGTCCAAGGAAGCTTTGATAGAAGAGCACAAGGACACACCAAACAACGGGAACATGAAAGAACAATGTGTAGAAGAATTTAAAACAATGGAGCCAAAGGTTGAGAATTCAAAGAAGGTAGAACATCAAGTTAAGGTTGCACCATATCGCCATCCACACCACCATGAGAATCAACAATCTTGGAGGTATGGTTCAAAGAAACAATATTATGGTTCTACATGGAATCAAAAGGGCACCGACTACGACAGTGTTTGGCAGAGAAAGCATAGGGATCTTGGTTTTCAGAGTGGATCATCAGCATTAAGGAAAGAATGGACCCATCATTCAAGTTATCAAAATACAGTAGCAAAAGCGTGGAGCCAACGGAGCAAATTTGGATACTCAAGTAACAAAATGGCATACCAACATCAACATGTTTCACTTGGATGGATGGATGATCCAGATTGGTACCAATTGCTAACTTTGCTTAGCAAATCATATTATCATGTTTCTTCATATGTTTCGAGGACGAAACATCTGTAAGGAGGGTGGCATGGTAGGGTACCTAGGAATAAATAATTGGGGATATATTATTATATTGTATAAGGGTTTGCATTGGCCACACATAACCCAAGGTTAATTGTATTATAATATTATATTATATTATAATATAATATTATATTAGTAGTAGGCTCCCCAAAGTAGAATAAGAATATGAATATCATTGAAGAAGAATCTTATGTAATCGTCGTGCCCACGAAGTGGCCTCTCACCTTGGGAGATCTTGTGGAGTTATTCCTTCCTTAAGAATTATTATTGGTGTTGCCCTACCTTAAGGGTATTATCTATCTGTCTCTCATTTGTGGATTGTTATTGTGGATAATGTATTGTGGAGGAATGATTTGATATTTTTGCATATTGGTGAATGGTTTATGTTTAATGATAATAAGTTATGCAACAACGAATGTGTCATTAAGAACTTTAATTTTTATTGTAATATCAAAAAATCATCCAATGTTTAAAATATTCAATAGAGCAAAGTAAAGGCTATCTTATAAAACATGTAATTTCATGAACAAAGGGTATGATATAAAATTAAATTTTTCATGAACAAGGTTATGATAAACAATATAAAATTTGAACATATTATTTTAGAAACTCAGCAATCGAAAAAGAATTTTCATAATCTTGAAAACAGATGTTTACAAAAATCATGCAAATATTATAATAAAGAAAGTTGAAACAAACACTTCCTATCTTGTCCCAAATCACTTATACACATAGCTAATCTCTGTGAATCATTGCAATTATAATTTTCCTCATTATCATGAATATTAGTGATACTTTTTATGTCTTCCAATATGCCAGAGCTTTGTCAGAAGGATACTTGTCCACCTCATAATATGGGACATATTCTCAAGCAATTTTCTAATTTTTTATCCCATCTGTTACGAACTTTAGATTTGACAAAAGACAATGCACTAAAAACCCTTTCATCCTCCACTAATCCCAAAATCATTGCTTAGCACAATTCATATAAGTGAAAATATTCGCACATCATATACTATAAAACACTACTAGGGTGCTCCAGGATTAGCCAAAAATAGCTGCATGAGCTATCTAACTCTAGCCTTAATGATCAAGGGTCACCTTTACATTAAAAAATGGTGCCTACTTAATATTAACTAAACTATTACAATAAATAAATAGAAAGCGTTAGGACATGAGGTCCTAAAAGTTAATAACTTTCAAGAATCACACCTACCAACAGGATGCATTTCTAGTGGCTTCCCTGGCTAATAAAAAGAAGTGAACTAGAGAGCATCATGTCATGTGTTCAAATCTCATTCCTATTAGTAGATATTATGTGTATATTTTTATTAAAGGAAAATTTATTGTTATTTTAATTCTACTAAAGACCTAAATCATAAATGAGGATATTGAGTTGGCTCTTAACCAAAGAAAAATTTATTAAGGGTCTTTTGAATTTTTCCTAAAGAGCAACAACTTCACATGTAACGGCCCACATTTGTGATGTCTAATTAAATTTTTAGTAAAATCCCAGTTCTCGTTAGTTTGAAGCCTAATTAAGGAAATCAAGGAAGTTCTTTCAATAGTCATGCCCCTAGTTTTCATGTGGCATACAAGATATAAAATTTAGCACATGTCCACAATTGTGTGCTTTTAGAGTAAGTTTTTGTCACTATTCAGTTTTATGTAAGAAGGTTCATAGATCTTTTATGCTCGATAAGATGAAAGTAGCTCTTTAGTAATTTTACAGATTTTTACTGAATTGTGTGCTTTTAGAGTAAGTTTTTGTCACTATTCAGTTTTATGTAAGAAGGTTCATAGATCTTTTATGTTCGATAAGATGAAAGTAGCTCTTTAGTAATTTTACAGATTTTTACTGAGATCCTCTTTATAATAGAAGCTTTTACATCTATTATAGCTTGTCAAACATTTACTGCTTCCAACTATAGTTTATCTCAACTGATATCACTCGTGGAAGAATTCTGTCTTAATATTTTGCATGCGATCTCTTATTCTTTTGCCTTCATGAATCAGATGCAGAGATTTCAGTGGATTTTATTGATTGTGTTATTTCACCCAACAGTGTATCAGTTGATGGTCCTTTTGTTAAATTTCCTTTTGGTTACAACTTGGTTGGTTGATGTTGGGAATCTTATCCTTTGAGTTTGACTACATGCCCATATGAACAACAAAAATTTTATATTTGCATGTTTGGAAAATGTTCAAGCATTGGGAGCAAAAAGACTTGGATTATACATGACATGCCTATAAAAAGAGAGAAACATAATTACGAGCCTTTGCTTTAGCATTAAACATAAGTTTTCATAAAGATATGCTTTTATATATAAAATATAAACAAACAGCAGTCCATGCTGCAAATGATCCCAGGAACCTCAAATGGCTCCGGCTCCGTTAACAATCAACACAACTTCATTAGTCTTTAGAGCAGAATTTCCATCAAGGCCAATCACATCATCACTTCTTTAGAGTTGGGAGGGCTTCCCGAGTTAAAACCTCAGGGCTTTTGCGTGCTACTGGTTGCTTTTCAGAGTGTGGAGACATTGTGTAACTTATTATAAGGATGGCAGTTTCTCTGTAAGACAGACTTTATGTTAATCATCAGTGGCCTTTTGCTGTGGAAATTCTACCCGTGGAGGACATCTTTGGTAGCAGTTTTGCCACCTCCTGATCATTCTTCCTGCTCATATTGCCTGAATCAGGTAATTTAATCAATTTTTTGCAAAAGTTAGTGGTGACAGTTGATTAGACCCTGGCACGAGACCTCATTCCAATTTCAGTAGAATCTTTCTCCAAATCATGAGAAGTGGAATCATTTATTTTCCTTTTAAAGGAAGCTTTAAACTTTTCATCTGCAATTACTCTGCTATCTGCAACTTCTTTCAATACCTTCCTTTCCTCTTTATTGCCTGCAACAAATTCTCCATAATTGTCTTGAGATTATGCTTAAGAGATTTGAAATCTTCAGAGGGATCCAACTTCTTGTATTTCCCTATTTTTCCTTTCCCCTCTTAGTCTTTATCTATTAACCATGATGCTTCTCCTAGTAACCATGCAAACTCCCCCTTGAATTAGTGGCCTCTTGTTCCAATTATGCTGTTCTGGAGTTTCTCCAATTTTGCCTTCATCACTTAATTGTAGGCTCTATAGGATTGTAGATGTGACCCTCTCAATGTGCAGAGCTCTAGTCACCTGAAGTCCCATCCATGCAGAAAAATTGGGCCCAGTAAACAGAGACGGGCCAAAACTACCGAAATGTGGGAAGAAATCCACATCTGAAATATCTTACCACAGGGGAGAAAGAAAATGGCCCAGGGTCTTAGAATTTTTGTTGGGAATTGAACCCCCATTCTAGAAAGATCAAGAGTAAACTAATGCATCTTACATGAAAAGGAGGGCATAAACTTTGGCATAATTAAGTTCTTTCTGGTCTTATCTAACCCTCTGAGAGTGAGATCCAGACTTCAAAATCATGAAAGGAAAATATTCAAAGGCCGACCAAATCATAACAGACAATGGGCTTATATTTAAGATTTTACCGTGCACCTCCGGTGCCTTGAATAAAAGCATTTGCCTCAATTGTCATTAAACGAATTCGTTTGCAAGCAGAAATCATAACCTTCAATAATTTGAAGACAGCGGGATTAAACCTTATGCTGTGTCTCCCACAGATAACATCTTCTTGCTTGTAAAAATGTCATACAATAGTAATAGAACATTAATCATAAAGGTGTGTGATGTCATATTAGGATCGATCTCCTTTCATAGTTTCTGAATATACCTAGCATGTTGGAGTTCATGTTTGTCATAAAAGGTACCTTAAGATCTATGGTTTTATTATAATCAAAATATATAAACCTCTAATATATTTCTTTGATATTCTCTGTAAGGAGGGTTAACACGCCTATTGGTCAAAAAGTCTGAAACTGGATTTCTTTTGCGGTTGCACAAGTAAAGGATATCTACGAAAACAAATTATTAGAATACTTTGCTTGCTTAATCGAGACACTAAACCTTCAATTCTGACTTGTAGCCGACCTAGTGTTGTGTATTATGGTCTTTGGGTTGCCTGCTAGTACTAGGGTACTAATGGCCAGGTTGATAGCAATTTAAGTCCTGTGATCATAGCTTCAGGTTTCGTTATATCATCTGTAGTATGACCAAGGTCCATAGCAAATATCCCTTATCCCTAATAATTCCTCCTCCTGTTAGCCATGAATTGGCCTTAGCCATTCTATAAAAAATCAATTTGAAAATCTTTCTTGGGAGAAGGGTCCATTCCCAGACATCTGTTGTCTCATTTCCAGTGATATCTTTATAAGGGATAAGATTTAATCTACTTTATCTTATTATTTGGAAGCCTCATCATTAGTTTGATGAATCAGTTCTTAATACTACCATAATCATAAAGAACTTAAAGAAAACGCAACAGAATCTGCTTCACTTGATAAATCCAACTCACCTGTTAAACCCAACATAGACAGTACCAAATGTGTGGCTACCAAGGGGTTTTCCTTTTTGCCATTGACCTGGAGTAGCCAATGTATCACTTCTTAATGTACTTTTATCATTCCTAAACTTCCACAATATTTTTGATTGCAACATGAGAGAAAATATCATTAACTTTATTTTATTGTGGGTATTTTATTTTGTAACCATCCACATTGTGTTGGAATGGAAAAATAACCCCTTAAGCCAAAGACAGTATCAACAATTGTGTATCCTTTGAATAAGATGTCTAAGAGGTAACATTTCTACTACAAATTACTTGAAACTTGTATGTTAACCATATCTTTGAATCCCTTGCTAAGGGTATATAGCAGCTTAAATTTTTCCAAGAAAAAAAGCTTGGTAAATTTGGGTTCGAAAAGTGATCAAATTCGTTGTATTGTCAATGTTTTATTTTGTAATCATCCAATTTTTTCACATTAGAATGAAAAAAGAACCCACAAGATTCCTTTTGGTTATTAAATTCAGCACCAAATTCTAGTAAAAACAAGGGTCTACCCTAAACCTTAAGAAATCACCCATTTGTGGTCATAGGCTCTCTCCTTAAATTAACAAAGGGAAAGCTAAATACTTGATTCTCATTGTAGTCTAATTATCAATCCATTCCATGCTTTTATGGTAAGTTCCAAACATTAAACTTTCCATGTGTTGGGGTAAGGACCTATGAGACATACCAACATCAAGAGGCAACTCTTCTACCAAAATTTGCTTGAAAATTGCACCTTAAGCACATTCTAAGGGTACGTGTAACCTGGAAATTTAAAAAGAAAAAATAAAAAATAAAAAGAAAGTTCAATAAAACTCCTCCCAAATTACACCATTATCATGTCCCTAGGTGTGAGTTGACTTGGCACAATGTAGGAATTTGAACCTGATCATGCTCTTACAAATGCACCTTACTTGCCATTACTCCACAATGCCTTGGGTGCTTTAAATATTTAAAAGGAGAATTAAACATTAATTTGATATACATTTTGTTTAGTTATTTTGGAGTGCACCATTCTTAAGGACTTTGAATATCATGAATTTCATTTCTAAGTGTCCCAATTTGACACACAAAATCTTATCAGAGATTTCAAATGACCTTTACAAAAGCACCTGTAAAAGACTTGACACATTCCTCTTATCATCCACAAGACATCAACTTTTAGTGGCAACAAGAACGAACAACTCCTTACATGCGACTTAAAGTTCTAATTTTTTAAAATATGTATTAGAGTGCGAAGTAGTAGGCATCTAACTAGTGATTCTAGGAACATATCAAAATTGATAGGAAAGAAGAGCAGCCTTGGTTATAGTAATATACATCCATATAATACAAACGAGTACCATATGCAATTCTAGCTCCCCTAAAGGTTCCCCTCTTTCAAGTCCCAGCTGCTTCTATGACAACAAAAAATAACCTCTGATGGCTACCACAATAGCCTTGTTCAAACGTAACAACAATCAATAACAAGTGAATCTGAACTTGACCATGGTAAATTGTTAATTCTTGAAAATACGAACCAATCCACTATCTCTCCTAATTAATCACAAGAAGAAGCACCGATCGACTGTATTCCCTAAATAACAATAACAAAGATGATCCACCTCTTAATGGAGGTTGTCAAATTCAGCCAGTTATCTTAACCTTAAGTTCTCGTATCTAAGGACTCTCCAAGTGACAAGTTTTAGATAAATGTGCTTCACTGGCAAAGAAGTTCGATACATGATCAGACTTTCAAAACACCAAGGGTAACACGATATAGGTATGACTTCACAAGTAATCCAATGTTTTCGGTAGAAACTAACACGACTGCTCCTGTTCTTCCGAATGACTACCAAAGATACATAGACTAGATGCTGTACCACATTCAAAAATAGGTCTAACAAAGCTTCCATTCTTCTGATTACTCACAGTATGAGCGAGATATTACTACCGACTTTTGGCAAAATACACATTAATCTTAAATTTTCATTTTTGTAATCAAATTACCACAATTTTGAACTAATTCAGTAGAGTATGAGCACAAAACCTGTTGTGTTGGCAGTGTCACCTGCTTTTAGCAAATATTCCACTTCATTGGTGGATAGGAAGCTAGCATATTAAGTTCTATTTTAGGAACCATGAATAAGTATCTTATATGATACTACAACTGATTTGCTTTCTTAGAAAGCAGCAACATATGGCTCTTTGCAGAAGAATGGCAAAAGACATATCAATTATTCACAGGGATATAAGAGTTTCACAGAAGTCATTTTGATTGCTGCTCATTCGCATCCATATACATTGCTACAATAGGTAGAGCTGGAAAAGTTTTACAATTACCCCATTTAATGGACTTATATTAATATTACCTATTTCAACTATCATCATCATATGTGCTTGAACATAACATTCTTCTGTCCATTGACGACAAGAAAAGGAAGACACTTGTTTTTCCAAACCCATCACCAAGGTGGAAAGTTTCGAGTCCAAAGCCCAAGTTTCCAAAAACACACTTATTATAGAATTCGATCCTATGTTCATCTCTAAAATCCTCTGTTCTTCCCATTGAAAAATGACAATATTATGGAGAGAATAATTGTGATGAGTAACTTCCAGCAGCAAATGCAAATTCAAATCATATTAATTCACATTGCCACCAAAACCACTGCTTTGTATTATGTCTAACAAAGTGAGGTAAGCTTCTAAAATATCAGAAGAAACCAGTACAAGGAAAATAATTTGAATAAATCAAGGCAAATTCTCACCTTTATGTTTTTGATCTTCAATTCTAGTCACTCGTGCACTTGAATCCCCCAAGACAGAAACCAACAATCTGACACACAGCCATTGCATCTTTAAAAAAATAGTTGGACTTGAATAAACGAACTATTGGATGTAAGACTATTAGATGGACGCCAATGGATAACTACAATAAAACATAAAAATTAAAAAATGATAATAGTATTACCTAGACTTTCCAAAAAAGAACCTATGTTCTACTAGGTCCCCTTTTAAATGGGGAAAGGGAAACATACAGAAGTGAAAAGGGGACAGCTGGATGCTCCCCCAAATTATAGAAAAAGGAGACTGCTATTTAAAAGAACATATGTAAAGGAGACTGATTTTTAAAAAAATATATGTAAAAAATACAATTTTTAGAAGCATTTCCACTACAAACCACTAAAGGCTGAGCAAAATCAACAAGGGTTTATCCCAATTTTTCGTGATCACATGAACTGAATTTGAAATCTCATGCCTAATAAAACCCTTGCTTGAATGATAAATGAAGGGGATATATCCCTATGGGAGGCGACTGGAAAAGCGTAGGGGACATGTGAAACAGGAAAAAATATAGTGATAATTACAGCAGAGAGAACTATCAACAGCCAAGCCATATAAATTAGCTTTCCTTGAGTGTCATCTAGATACATACTTTGCAATATCAGCCCATATCCATTCAAGGTACTACACAAATTGAAAGTAAGCATACTTGATCATAAAGTCACACCTAAATCTTCCCTTGAATCCTGTGAAGTTATATGGGCTCCTTTAACTTTCTGATATGGATGCATTTTGCTCACTCCAATAATAGATATGTCACCTTCACTAGTTCCACTGCACATTCATTAACCAGTTATTGTCAACTCCTGAACAAAAGCCCAAAATATAATAGAAGACATACACCATTTTTCCATGGTTCAAGGTAATTATTTTTTTCATCTGTGCCTCATGTCCATTTTTTATGCTTCTGAACTGTTTGATACGTGTCCAGTAGAATCATTTGTTACTTAGAATCTAGAGAACATTATATTTCATGATATCAAACACACATCATTAGTATCTCATTATTAGTACCATTTCTGCATGCCCCATCTTTAGTGGCAAAGAACTGGTTTTAGAAAGAATTCATCTGCTACACAAGATACCTTAAAAAAAAATTATTTTTTAATGGAAAAGGGGTCTACCCCAACCCTTCAGAAATCACCTTAACTGTCCCATGATTGGTACAGCTGGTCCCTTAAATCAATTATATTCAATTCTTGTTGTAGTTTCATATTTCCACAATAAGATCCAAAATTAGAACTTTCCTTTTGTTGAATAGGCTATGGGGCTTATCAACATCCAAACCATCTACATTTGGATCTGCAGGGATCAAACCCATTGAAAAACCTACATGGTAGTCCCCATCACACTCCAGCATACATACAGCAGCAGCACTGGCAAAGGAAAACAGAGCTTCCCTTAGCAGAAGAGAAGTACCACTCATCCTGGCAAAAGCTCCAACAGAAATGACATAATCATCTTATATGAGATGCATTCATCTGACAGAATGACCTTATCATGTTATATGAGATACATGCATCTGATATGATGTCCTTAATGTTCAAGAAAAGTTACAAATACCAGTCCATAATTCACTCCAATAATAGATATGTCACCTTCACTGGTTCCACTGCACATTCATTAACCAGTTATTGTCAATTCCTGAACAAAAGCCCAAAATATAATAGAAGACATACAACATTTTTCCATGGTTCAAGGTAATTAATTTTTTCATCTGTGCCTCATGTCCATTTTTTATGCTTCTGAACTGTTTGATATGTGTCCAGTAGAATCATTTGTTACTTAGAATCTAGAGAATATTATATTTCATGGTATCAAACACACATCATTAGTATCCCATTATTAGTACCATTTCTGCATGCCCTATCTTTAGGGGCAAAGAACTGGTTTTAGAAAAAGGAAAACCCCTTGGTAGCGGCACATTTGGTACTGTCTATGTTGGGTTTAACAGGTGAGGTGAATTTAAGCAGAGTCTGATGCGTTTTCTTGAAGTTCTTTATGATTATGGTCGTATTATGTTATTTGCTTTTGTTATGCATCCCAATTATATGGTTTCTGTTGTATCTGAATTGCAAAATGGTGCAGAGAAACAGGGGATATGTGTGCCATGAAAGAGGTCCTTCTGATTCCTGGTGATTCTAAGTCTTCTGAAAGTATCAAGTAGCTGGAACAGGTCTTTTTCCTTTGCATCCTGAAATATGTAAAAATTGCAGAAAGTTTGTCTGAGATAAAATGAAATATGTTTTTTACCATGATGCCTATGTGCATTTAAACAGATACTAAGACACGCAACTGTAGCATGATGTCTGCAGTTCTCCAAGAAAACAGAACTTTGGAGAATACTAAGAAATGTGCCTTAATTAGTTTTTGTGTACCATTGGATTTGTGAGCTTTTTGCTAAATGGATTTAAAGTTGAAGAAAACAGAACTTTGGAGAATAATAGCAAAGACAATCTTTCTGTGCCCTTTCCCACCAATTTTTGATTTCTCCTGTGGTCCTCATGAGATATATCCAAAAACCAAATTTTAAATTAAAAAAACAGATATTTTTTAGATAATTTTATTTTATGCGATTTTACTTGTTTCAGATTTAGTTGTTATTCCCAAGACCATTTTCGTGAGTGGTCATTTGCTTCTATGACCTTTTTAAATTTCATGTAAATTGGTGATAAACATAAACACATCTAAGCAATGTTAGTACTGTGATAATCATAATCCACAGGGACCTGCAAAGCACACAAGCACATCTAAACAATGTCAGTACTGGAGAGTAGAAAGATGTTAACAATCTTTTCTCTCACGAGCTGAGTGATGTTAATACTCCTCAGCTATCTTGATAGTTCCACTTTATGAAAACCTCTAATAAAAAAGTTAAAAATAGGCATTATCCCTGCAGGAAAAATAAGCTTGTAGGAATCTCCTATGTTGTTGCTTAATGCTGTATCTTCTTTGAGATCCAAAGGAATAATTACAAGTTATAGAGTATAAAATTTAAAGCCTAAAACTATATTTTAGTAATGTCTTGAAGTATTATTCACAAGTTCCACATTGAGTGGAATGCGCTTATGAAAATAGTGTATTGTTATTTAAACGTAATAGTATTTAATTTATCAATTTCAATAAAACTTTTCGTCAAGTTTTACTGTTCCCCTCAGAAACCTACATATTAGTTCTGAAAATCATTCTTTTGTCTGCTTAGCAATCTGGCAAAGCATGTGAAATGTAACTTGTAAGTACCCTAATTAACACCACTTTATCAGGATTTATGCTGTATGTTCACCAAAATGCTATGTTACACGGGAACATGTCCCTAGCATTGTGTACCTGCAGGGATACATCCCCTAGGGGATGGGGATGGGGACATGTTCCCAGCGTTGTATACCTGCAGGGATACATCCCCTAGGGGACAGGGATGGGGACATGTCGACAACTGAAATATGGAGAGTTATTTCATGTATGTGTAATAGAGAGTTATCAGAATAGATAAACAACTAAAATCTGAACATTTAATTCCCCCAATGTTCTAAAACTTAGAAGTATTTTTAGTGAGAGGAGAATGCAAATATATGGATAACTGCATAGCTTCTGTTGAAAGTTAACTCTAGCATCTCACAAGAAGTTTTAAAATCCATTTATGCACATATGGTGAATGCATGGCATTGCTACATAATACTTTTGGATGATTTGGAACAACTACAGATAATAAAAAAATGAGTCACTTGAGACGGTAAGTTGAACACGATACATTGGAAAGCATCCTTGGCAGTCCAATGACCCACTAACATTGGACTAATCACTATACTCTCTAAATAATACATCATTGTATTTTCATTTTGTCTATGATTGCTGATTAGTAATGAGAAAACCAATGATTAACTCAAATTTGTGCATTTTAAAATGTTTTTCCATTTGTCTTTAAATTTTTAAAGTTCAATATTTTTTTAAAGTAGCTGTCCCCTTTTCGCATCCCTCCATTTCTCCATCCCCATCAAATAGGTACTCTGAGTAATGTAGCATAAATGTGGCTTGCTGCCTCTCTCGCACAGGGTAATTTGCACAACCGCACATTCAGCATAAGGGTCAAGTTTTCAACATATTTCTTGACATGCAATCAAGCTGGATACTTGCCTGTTCGCCCGCATGAATTATTGCTTAATTGTTTTGCAACAAATTTTCACTGCATAGTTTGATTGTACATGAGTTTATGTTTGGCCTTATTCTACTTTGATTGAAGTCACTAACAATAACGTTTAGTCTGAATAAGCATAAAGTTAGAGGTAAAGTTACTTTTAGATTCTAGCATGATATGAAGCTAGATCACACGAGACGTTATTGGTCAATTGTATGCAAAGAACCTTATTGGCTAAGTGTCACTCTCATTGAAGTTGTACAACACCCTTATGGAGTTAATCCTTTAGCACTTACTGTATTTAACTGATTGCTTGTCAGTCCCGTGAGGCATACCATAGTGGTATGTCTTTGGGTTCTCATCTAGGAGACCCAAGTTCAAACCCTGGTACAAAGGGATCGGAACCCCTTTCAAAAAACCTGTGCTTTACCTGAAAATAGATCAAACGGCATTAGCTCAACCAGGTAGATTTCTCAACTTTCAAGGAGGAGAGCAGGGTTCGAATCTTGCCAAGCAATACATGCATAATGGTCAAGCTTGTTGTAATACCACCATGTAGTCATAATATAATACAGGTGGGGCCCATTTCAATACTCAAAAAAAAAAAAAAACTGATTAGCTGTCAAGTTCCATATGGAGGACTATCTTGCTGGAGATATGAAATTCCCTGGCTTCAGTTTTACCGAGAAGTGAAATACATGTTATGCAACATCACTTACCCAAAATAATTTATTTACTTCAAGGCTAGTTTTTATTTGACTTATGGATAGAACTGTAGGCACATGAAGCAATAATGAATTGATTTGCTTTTGCTTCCAAATTGCTTATATGCAAAATTTATGGGAGTAGAAGTAAGCTAATAATCAGTTAGTGGTCTATAATAATCTTCTGCACAATTGCACGATGCTTTGGCTTCTATTGGCTAATGCATATAGGCAATTTCCATTTGTTTACAGATCCCTTATATGCAAGCTTTGTGGGAGTAGAACTATGCTAAATTCTAATCAATATGCGATCAGTTAGTGGGCTATAATAGTCATCTGCACAGCTGCACAATGCTTTCAATACTACTGGCTAATATATATATAAGCAATTTGTGGGCAATTTACATTATGAGATCTGTGGGAGCAGAACTAAGCTAAATTCTGATCAATATGCTAGCACTTAGTGGCCTATTTAAAATATAGATTACTAAGATACACTAAGATTCAGGTATTTGTGCCACTCATTTAAAATATGGATTACTAAATACACTAAGATATTCAGGTATTTGTGCCACTCATTTAAAATATGGATTACTAAGATACACTAGACATAGATGCACTAGATGGCAACATGTTTTCTGCTGCTGCTCCACTGCCTATGTGTGATAAATGTCTCTTGCAGAAAAGGAAAATGAATTGGACTATAATACAACTAGTTGCAAACTAAATATTGTTAATAATGCATAATTGACTGTGAGTGTGGTTAAAGGGTTGAAACCCAAAGAGGTACACCATTACACTAACAATATAAGCTGAAGGGAAGAGTTCTTTTTGCTCACACAAGGGTCTTATATTCTCAGGAGGCATGCTGGCCTGGCAATGGCCTATAAAATCACTATTATCCTTGTCTCAATCTCACATTTAATTTATCAAATGGCATGAGGTCAACGGGTTAAATACCTTGACTTTCAAGGAGGAGACCCAGATTCGAATCTTGCTAAGAGATACATGCATACTTGACAAAAAGTGTTGTTGTAATGCCACTACGTGGTCACAATGTAATACGGGTGGGGCCCGTTTCAATCCCATATAACCGGTTTAAAAAAAAAAACACTTTTCATTTATTTATATTCGTGTTATGTAAACAATAATTGTTCAGATTCAAACTGGTGACAGTTGTTTGAATTCAAACTGATAATAGTATGTTTCTGTCAAATGTTCCTCACAATAGCATTTATTTTGCTTGAAAGTTGAATGATAAGGACTCTTCGGCAACAAAGGAGAGGCTAAAGAACTAGCTATATAATCATTACTGTCAAAGTTAATCTATGATGATAAAGCTTGGGAACTCCAAAATAACTGCTACATTTCATAGTTTTGTCGATGATTTTACATCTGTGTCTCTAAATCATTTTTAAAATGAAGTGGTACTTCATGGCTTCTTGGTGTCAGTTTGCAGTTAAAGTTGCCTATTTTAATAAGGGAGGTTTCTTAGAAGCATCTCTACCAATAACCTAGTTTTTCCCAATAAATTACCATTTTTAGATCTTTCAAAGCAGAATAGGAACAAGAGTTTGGTATCAGTAATAGTACACTGAAATTAACATGGAACCTCCAACTCAAAATGGTTACAGTGAAGTTCAAGATGGGTACATCGTCATGGAAAAATCGAAAAATATTAGTATGGTACGGTCTAAGTAAAACTGCACCAAAACTAACCAATCTAAGTAAAACTCATTCTCAGATATTGTCGTAGCATTGAATGGTACAGCCAGTTAAAGCCCTCTTCATACCCCATTCCCCTAACAATACTCCAACTGAAGACCTTAGCTGGACGATTCATACCGTTGATTTTTCAACAATTATGGATCAGTTCCATAAGGTCCGACTCTAGCCCCCCTTGATCTTCATCATAAGTGTTTGCCATGATCAGTAGTGGCACATTTGCTAGAGAATCATCAAATAGTAAAGCCACTAACTCGCAGAATGACATTGTATATGTTTGTCTATCTGTGACATCAACCAAGTACACAACAGCATCCACCTGCATTTAAGTAAATAGAATCAGTAATGACATTGTTCTGGACCTTTGCTTGTACATATCACATAATGCAACCTGTGGCCTGTCTTTAAGGGATAAAGCAAATAACAAATTTAAACAAAACTCACAATATTATTGGCCAATGTCACCATCTTTTAATTAGACTAAACCTGCTAAATATTTAAGTGCATATCTAACCTGAAGAAAACAATTCCAGCTATAATAACATGAAAACAATAAACAAACAAGAAAGGTAGCAGATTAAAAAATTAATATTCTCTGAAGGTGCTTTGGATAATGGCTAGCCAGAGTCCCCAAATGTAAATAGTAGCAACAAGCAACCAATAAACACTTGGAAGGATATGCATGTTCCAACTAATAATATCCAAAGACATTTTGTTGCAAAACGAATTTTTAGCAAACACTTTAGAATCTTCATTTTCTAACTACGCAGCCTGGATGAACAAAGATAAATAATTACTCACAGACAAGTGCAATCCATTTTAGAAAAAAAAAAACTGAAAGGATACTCAGAAAAAGTGCAATCCATTTTAGAAAAAAAAAAACTGAAAGGATACTCAGAAAATGTTAACAAATTCTTTATTTTAGTGTATCATTTTCTTTGTCCTACCATGCCATGCCTACTGTTTTCTCCTTGGCAGGTCAAACCCAACAGTCAATGGATATAGCATAGCTTAAGCTTTGTTGTCTGTCTAGAGATTGCCATTATTTAAAGAGCAATTCTACCTCTGTATCCTTTGCATGGTGACTTCCTTTTCAATGAACAAACATTACCTAAATTCCTTTGAGAGAAAGCATTAAGTTTGACTTATCAAATGCAAGTTTGCTTTGTTATTGTGAAGTCTATGCCTTCTCAGGCAAAACCTAGATATTAGCTCTTTTGGCTTCCACTGGGGTTTAATTTCTGGTAAAATCAATTATGCTTGGTTGATGTACTTTTCATGTGCTTAAATATTTTAACTCTTTTGGCTTCCACTGGGGTTTAATTTCCAGTAAAATCAATTATGCTTAGTTGATGTACTTTTCATGTGCTTAAATATTGTATAAAATTTCTTTCCCAGAAAATAAAAAAAACTAAGTCCAAACAATACATAAAGCATGTCAACAGGCACTCTATATTATTCCACACAAAAGAACTCACTTCCTTAGTATTACCTTGAATGACAAAACATTAGGATATGAGCACCTATTTCCTCTTCTATATTAGTTTGGCATAGCAGGCATTTCTAAAAGAGTACAAAATCAATGTACTAAATTTAAAATTCTCTTGTTTGTTTGGTAGGCACGTAGTTCTATCAATTGTTCCTTCTCTCAATATTCCCCAGAGGACACATACCAAGTAGGAGTGCATTGGAGTATCAATAAACCTTTGGAGAGTACACACATGTGACAACATTTCAAGCTTGTTATCTGGTTTGATTTTCAAGTTTTCCCTAAAATAATCATCATCACAGAATGGGAATGCAGACATACAACCATTTTCTTATTTTTCCATGCTTGTCTATTTCATTCCAAGCAGTAAAAACAAATCAACAGAACAGTGAAATGGGATGAAGGCTATCACAGTAGGGCGACGGGATGTAATTGCACAATTAAAAGGAGAAGATACTCTTTTTTTTAAAGACAAATTTCAACTTTTAACACCTCATGTAAATCATGACTTGCTCCAAAAAAACATCCTATATTCTGTAATACAAGTCGCCTTCCATATTTAAAGGAAGGGGTTTTTATCAGTCAAACCGTATGGGAAATTTTTCAGAAAGTGTACCATGTTAAATAATAAAAGAGGCAGCATAACTCCATCCTGTAGCCATCCAACATAACTGTTCATCTGGTGGGAAAGGCAACCAAGGCAAGTAACAAACAAAAAACAACAAAAGCACATGTCCATCATAATTACATATCAAGAAGACAAAGCATTCAATTCTTGAGGCCATAAATAATTGGAATCTTGTCAAATTATACATAAATAATTGCCATACTCTTGTAATACTAATAAATATGGGGTTCGTTTCATTCTGATACAACCCATTAAAGATAGCTTTATCTCACATGTTGGTCCCAGTAATCAGGAAGCTGTTGGGGATAAGTGCAATATTGCTACTGACCCATGGAATCCTCATAAGTAGACATAATTCAAGCAAAAGTCGCAGGTTGCCTCTCCTTACATAGCTGAAATGGAGGATGTTACATGATTGTATGGTATTTTTAAAAGGGAAGTTGCCTTCAGAATCCATCAACTTCTGTATTTATTTGGTTTAAACCCAACAATCAACAAAAATGGCCACAGCAGACAAACATACAAATGTGCCCGTTGAAGGAGAGGATGTTCTTATTGTCAGGAAAAAAGAAACTCTGAGTTGATGAACTGACTTCGAATATACTAATTTTAACCTTGTTAGTTCGGATCTCTCAAGTTCCTCATCATGTTGTTAAGAACGAGCAAGTCTCCTGTTCGTCATTTTATTCCTGGCCCTTTCCCATGCTATCCTTTGCCCTTTTGGAAGGGGAGTTGCTCCATTCAACCCTCACCTTAATCCAAATCCAATTATCACGCAATTCTGGGAGGGACATTAACCAGATTCCTTTCCAATCAGATACTAAAAATGCCAGATGTACAATCACCTAGATGAGATTACATATTTTAAGATTTTGACCATAATTGAAAAACTTGCAACTTGGCAAAAACATTCTGGGAGGGACATTTACCAGATTCCTTTCCAATCAGATACTAAAAATGCCAGATGTACAATCACCTAGATGAGATTACATATTTTAAGATTTTGACCATAATTGAAAAACTTGCAACTTGGCAAAAACTCGGCACTGCAATTTTGGAGGGTACCTCAGCAACTTGGCAAAAACTTGGGAAAACAAGCATCGAACAGAATAATTTAATTAAAAAAATACATTTTACAACAGAAATTAGAGAGCCAAAAAGTTGATTTTCTATTAAATTTTTAAATAAGGAGTTCAATTACATTTCATGATCATAAATAGAAAGACAACAAAATAGTAAAACACAACTTAAGCTAGGTGGTGAGCCCATAAACACCATACCATGGCTCATGAATGAATGATAGTAGAGAGGTTGGGTTGCCCATGATAAGACGCTCCAACCTTGTGACCCAATAATATAATACTTACATACTAAATCCAAAGAACTTCAAGTTCAAATAATTTAATAACCTTTATCATTTATGTCTTGAATTATTTGAATTTCAAACCTGTTTCAGTAATTAGGTATGTGTGCTTTGCAATCCGTAAATGGTTGGTTCTCGAGTTTCTTTAATTAAATATCATTTTTTATTTGTTAGACGAAGTTCTCGTGGATTTAATACGTATTGCTAAGTACTGACTTGGCCACAGCAAAAATCATAAAAGACTTTGACTAAATTTAAAAATAATAACCTTTTCATCGATTCAAACCTCAATCCATCGTTTATGTAGTCATAGCTTTCCAAAAAGTAATCAATTAATAGACAACTTCAAAGCTTATTCACCGAAAGATTCATGTTCAAATCTACATATGCAAGTTTTGCCAAGATTTTGCCGAGAAATCGGCAAGTTTTCAACGAGAAACTTGCCACAATTCAATGATTTTCTCGGCATTGAGTTTTTATTAAAAACAAACAAAAAAAAAAAAAAAACATTGACAGGAATTTCTCACGAGTTTCATGAGAAGTCCTGACGATCTCAACAAGATTTCTAACTATGATTTAGACAGTATTGTAGTATGAAATTTGTCAATTGAACATTGTATAACAAAACATTTAAGAATAATATTTAACTACATGTATGTAGAATCAATATCAGCATAGAAATGTTATAATACCATACACCCACTGATAATTATATGCAGCATAGTTGCAAAACTCAACGAATTTTTGAGAAACTTCCCAAGTCTACAGCAGAGCCACATTTTCTTCTTTTTTTAAACCGACTCTGCGAGTTTTTTTTCAACTTGCGGTTTTTTTTACTCTTCGAACTTGGAAAAACACGTAAGTTTGATAAAAAAAACTGGGCTGCAGTGGGAAAAATGCAGGAAATGGGATAGAAGCTTTTTTTTCCAAATTGGCCTCATTTTTATTGTTTGCACTTACAGAGAGGAAAGAGAAAAGGTGAAGGCAGATTAAAAAAAAAAAAAAACACATTTGCATCCTAAACACAATTTTTCCTAGTTTTCAAGAATGTATAGAAACAAAGTTTCTGCTATCAATTTTTAAATCCTAAAGCTTTTTCTTTTTTCTTTAGTTTCTAACTAGTTGATGATTGCTTCCATGTACGGCCACATTGAAATGAAATGATCGGAAAAAGAGACCCAGCGTGGAAGTATGCGAGGTATGGTGCAAAGAAGGGGAGAATTTACTGCCACTTTTATGACAGGATTTTTAGAGGCATGAAACCACCTAAATACCACTTGGCAAGGATATCCAGCCATGATGTGAAGCCATGTAAAAGAGTGGCGCCTGAAGTTATGAGCAAATGCAATGCCCTCCTAGCAGATTATGGTGAGAAGAAAGAACTAGAGAAAGAACAAGGAAGCAATAGCTACCCCTCCTACATAGGGTACTGGAAGCACCTTTGGCCACTTTCAACAACGGAGCAATGGATTGAGTCCATCAATGGCACACCCAGGGAGTGGGACAAAGGAGTCCTTTTTTGTGGAACGTTCCACTCCAGGGTCACAACCCATGCTTGAGGGCATGACTTCATGGAACCAAGAGAGGCACAAGTCGACAAGGAAGTCTTGTGTGAGCTTTTGGTATTTTTATGACATTCTCTTCAATGTGACAAGTTCTCCATATTGGTAGGAATGGTAGATGCCCTCACTGTTTGCGGCCTAGGATTTAAGGCGCCCAATTATGATGATTTCAAGGGCCTTCTCCTTCAAGTATTTGTGGAGGATATCCAATATTTGGTTGAAGAACAATGCAAGATGTGGAGAAAAAGGGGTTTCAATTATGTATGGTGGGTGGACTGATGAGAAGAAATGGACATTGATTAGTTTTTCAGTTGCTTTTGTAGGAGGAATTGTGTTCCTCAAGTTAATAAATTCATCAACACAAGTTAAGAGTGTAAAAACGCTTAGGTTGCTCGAGGAGTATGTGTTGGAGGTAGGGGAGGAGAATGTTGTCCAAGTTACAACAGACAACATAGCAGCTTATGTGTTAGATGAAATGATTATGAAGGAGGGATTCTTATCTAATATTTTTCGGATACCATGTGCAGCCCATTGTCTCAATCTACTTCTCAAAGACATTAGGAAATTACCCTAGGTGTCCGAGGTTCTAAATAAGGTCAAATGTATTTACAAAATTCATCTACAACCATACATGGTTCTCCAGTAATGAAGCAGTTCACTAATGGAAGGGAGCTTGTGCAAGTTGGAGTGACATGATTTGCAACAAACTTCATTGCATTGAAGAACCTCTTTTATGTAAAGGGGGCATTGAAGAGGGAGTTTGCGAGCGAGGACTGGAATGGAAAAGGCTGCTCCTAAATATCGATTCTCTAGCGAGGGCCAAAGGTGTACGATTATGTGTTTAAGGAGCCATTCTAGACAGCTATGAATGAGGCAATTAAGGTACAAGACCTTTTTTTGTTGGGGTCATTGGCAAATTAATCCAAATTTCAAAAAGCTAAGCTGCTAATAATAACTAGAATTTCTTGTTTGACTTCAAGTGGCAGAGCCTTTAGTGAGGGTTCTCCATCTTGTTGATGGAGAAATATCCCCAGTGGGATACTTATTTGAGGCCATGGACAAGGCCAAAGAGGTAATTGCCTCATTTTTTAATTATGCCAAGCCTAAATACCTTCCTATTTGGGAATTTATTGACCGTCGATGGACTTCTCAGCTCCATATAGCCCACTACATGCAAGGCACTATCTCACACCCAAATTCTTTTATGATGATTCATTTGATGCTGACTATGAGGTGATGTCGGGCCTTTAGCAATGCCTTGCACAATATGATGATACAAGATGAGTTGCAAGATTACACGAGATGTGAGGGCTACCTTTTCACAACCCCATAGTGCATTCAGGGAAGGGCAACTTCAAGGCCATGTAACCCTTATGAATCAAATTATTATTGATTTTGTCTTTTGATTTTATTTTTAAAAATAATCTCAATTTATGAGTTTACATAAATTATTAAATTCCTTTTTTCTTGGCATTTTCTAAATTTATAGTGGGAGGACTTTGGTGCCTATACGCCTAATCTTCAACACTTTGCCATCACATTTTTATGTCAACCATGCAGCGCTTTAGGTTTTGAGCACAATTGGAGCATGTTTAAGCACATTCAGTCCAAGAAGCCCAATAAACGTATGCAACTTACATAAATTATTACATTCCTTTTTTCTTGGCATTTTCTAGTTTTATGTCAACCATGTAGCACTTTGGGTTCTGAGCACATTGGAGCATGTTTAAGCACATTCACTCCAAGAAGCCCAATAGACACATGCAACAAAAATTGAATGAGCTTGTATTTGTTCATTACAACCTTCACCTCCACCACAAAAAAATTGTGGGGTCAAATTATGAAGACATTGATTTACATGAGATTTATCCATCATCTAAATGGATCATTGAGCTAGAATAGGAGCAACAAGAGCCTCTCTTTTCAATGAATGATTTTTAAAGTACGGTGTAGGAGTTACCGGCAAAGGCAATCAAAGAGACACAGGTACAAAGAGAGAGGACCAAAGCTTCAACTAGGGCAAAGACCAAAGTAATTGCTAGACACTAGATAGATTAGATGACTACTATAGGGGGCCTATGAGGCATTTTGACATATTTTATACCATTTTATATAATAATCAATATAAAAATTACAAAATATTAGTTGGCATTAAAATTTCTTTAATTGATCTGTGTTTTATCACTTTTATGTGTAGTTTAAGATTGTATCACTTATAGTATTAGTTTTGGACTTGTATAATGATAATTGTGATATGCATGAAAAATAAAAATCCAAATGAAAATGTGCATTTTCTTTGTTTCTTTTTCTTTTCTTTTTTTTTAAGTCAAGTTTATCGGAGTTTTTTCGCCGAGTCCAAGTTTGAGTCTGACTCAAAAACTCGCCTTTCCAAGTCCAAGTTTGTCTACTATGCTATGCAGAAAAAATGATCAAGGGGAATTGCCAATACTGTGCGATATTGCAATTCCCCTTACACTAGGCTTAACATTCACAACCTAGAAACAAAAGAGAATACATTTCATTCTCTTCTAATAAACCCAACACAAAGTACAAGGACGCGAGTCTAGAAAAAACTGGAACCCAACCGATTCTGAAGACTTCCAACAAAATTGAAGAAAGAATCTAAAGAGAATGATTGCATTGTTCAACCAGATTGCCAAGGAAAAGATACAGAAGATATGACGACCAAAATGCAAAACATATTACTGTAAATTTTTTCCAGCTCTTCCACCTACATGTCCTGATAAATTAACCCATTTTTCATATGTTTGTACTAGTACTAATTAGTAATTCTATCAAAAAATAGCCAGGAAAATGCAAGAACAATTGTGCTGACTAGAGTTTGCGGCTGAAGATATCCCCAAAAAAGATAAGACCTAATTTGTCCAAATTCAGAAACTTGGCAACTTTAGAAACAACATAGGATACCTCCAAGATCACTTTAAAATAAGACATCATCAGATCTCAGTAAATCAATATCCATCAAATTAAGCAATGAAGACCATGTGCAACAATATTAGACTAAGATATATGCCATGAAGAATGTCTACAAAGACAATAAATCTGACAGAGAAATTGTCAAATCTAAAAGAAAATTAGTCACCAACTCAACATCAAAACATGCATGGATATCAACTAGCAGCTGCTCAACCCGTTAAATACGTCAACCTTCAAGACAGAGACCAAGGTTCAAATACTGTTGGGTGACCATGCGTAATATCCAAAATGTTATTGTAATACCACTCTCTGGTCAATGATGTAATACAGATGGGGTTTGTTTCAATCCCCATATAACCAATTTATAAAAACAATTGATATAATGACAGAGGAAGTATAACATTGTAAGCCAAGATCCTAATCCCATGGGCAGACACCTTGTACATCCATGAGGGCAATAAGAGGTGGGATTAAACTTATAACATATTACAGACCAAAGCTCATACTCTTATTCTCTATGAGCTCTGCTCAAATGTTAACTTTAACATTTATCAAATGGCATATGTTCAAGTAGTTAAAACAAGGATAGCCAGGTTCAAATATGTGCATATTTACCAAAATGTGGAAAAGTGGATAAATTACTACATCCAAGTTTGGGTGCAGCATATTCCAATGGATATGACCAGGTGCAAGTCCTGGGCAAATTTTTTAGAAGAGATTCCCCACAGTCATGACAGCTAACCCAAGGGTTACGCCTATAGAAGGGGGTAATGTTGGAGAAGAGACCCCACAAATAAACTGAGGTAATGTTGACGAAGAAACGGTGAAAATAATTCAAGATTGTGTAAAAACAGGATCACATGATATTCAAAAATAATTTCTTCACTGCATTTTTCAAAAAAAATTCAAATTTAAGCAAACTGAAAAAGACATCAAATGGCATTAGCTCAACTGGTTATATTCCTCAACTTTCAAGGAGGAGACCCAAGTTCGAATCTTGCCAAGCAATATATGTATAATTACCAGACTGTTGTAATACCACTATGTGGTCATGATATTAACGGGTGGGGCCCATTTCAATCCTATATAACCAGCTTAAATGAAAAAAAGGCAGCAAACAAAATCAACAAATACAGTGAATATGACTGTGTCGTCAGGTTACTAAATCAAATCAAACTGTGGATAAGAAATTTTTTAAACTATTTTCCTCTCTTTAACTCCCTTTTCTCTATTTTTCCAATGTATTCTGTTGGATGGATTTTATTAAATTATTTTGCACTACAATATCCTTCATTAGTTTAACATCAATAAGCATGGTCAAAACAGAATGACTAAGTGTAGAAGATGAAAAGCAAAAGAAGAAAGATTACACAAGATAATAACAAGATAAAGTGTATTGTTGAGTCCTAACAAAACCAATACCTTTACATAGCGGTCTCTCCATTCTCTACGAGCGCTTTGATAATTATCAAATTCAAGAGCCTTGAACTTGATCTTACCAATACTCAGTTCCTCAAGATTACAAGAATAAGTGGGTTGAGCTGGTAGATAATCACCCAACTCCTGCCATATAGGAAATTAAGAAAGTTCAAAATGCAGGAAGCCATCTAAAAAATACATAATCTATACAAAAGAGATTAAGTTTTGACATGTCAATCAAACAAATAGCATATAGCAAGATCCCAAGAAACCAAACTCAGATACACAAATGTTATTCCAAATTACAAATAAATAGAAATTATATCAATATATGCATAATGAAAAATGTCGTTTGGTATGCAGTAAATTACAATAAAAAAAATTATATCAATATATGCATAATGAAAAATGTTGTTTGGTATCCAGTAAGGCAATAAAATGTCCAAACCCAAGCATCTAATATGATTTTTCCCACAATATGGCATTGCTAGTACGAGGATCTAAAAGAATATTTGGCTTTCTTGCAACACCAGAACTGCTTATAATATAGTCCATACTTTCACCAAAAGCACAAGTTGAATTTGTGACGTCTAAACACTGAATAACCAAACCTCGATAAAACTATTGCAGAAAGGTGTCAAAGCGTCCTGCTTTGTTCCTTTACCCACAAAAGGCAAGTAATCAGAGAAGAACTTTAAATGATGATGTTCAGTACAGGCAAAAATGAGCAGGTGCAAAGCACATGTTCCAAATGTAAAATAGGAGCAGCTAGTGCATCTCCAACTAAGTGTGGAACATGAAAGGAATGAGAAATTGACAGGAAAATCAAAGCAAAGGATTTAAGAAGACTTGAAGGGAGATGAAGACATAAAAGGGCAAAAAAAAAAAGCATATGTAGGCGTCATGGTCAAAAATTAAACATGCAAGGCTACGTTATTCATCCATACAAATTATTTCGTCAAAGATACTAGGCATTAAGAAAACATTCCAAATTGACAGGCTCGTGAATAGAGAGGGTTTTGAAATTTCAGAGATGAGATACAAGGTTTTAAAACATTCAAAAAGGTTTGAAAACTATACTATATCAATTTAGTCTAAGTATTTAACAAGGTTACCAGGTGCGGGGGTGCGGGGGCGGCAGGAATTGCAGGTGCGGGGGCGGCGGGAGTTAAAAATAGGGTTCGTCGGGTGCGGGTACAGCTAATTTTTATTTTATATATATATATATTTTATCAAAAAAATTAAAAAATTAAAAAAAAACACATTGTAAAATAATTAAATAAATGATAAATCATACACATTGTGAAATAAAATAAATCATTCATACACTACAAAATAATAAATATTTAAATATGGTATCATAAAAACATATTGATATATGATATTTCATATTAATGTAAACAAATGATAGGATGTCAAGTCGTAAAGAGTCAAGAGATAACAATATACTATATAGTAGTGGACATGTACAAAGATAACATCAAATATCTGATATTTGACTCTCATTCGTCATATTCCTCATCATCATCTTTTAGGCCCTCCTCCTATGGACCTGGTGGTGGTAGATCTGAAAAGCCATCACACCTACTATCATCTCTGGTGTCATGAGGAACTGCATCCCAACGTGCAAAAGGCCCCTCTGTATAACCCTTGTCCCTACGAGACATGAGTCGAAGAGTACTATGGACATACACGATGTTCTCTGCCCTACTCGCCTCTAATCGACCTCTCCTTGCTGAATGGATAAATCCATATGTACTCCAATTCCTCTCACAACCTGAGGAATTGGCAACCTGAGACAACAAACGACATGCTAGTCGCTGCAACTATGGCGTCCCATGTCCGTGCAGTGTCCACCAAAATATGGGGTTCTTCAAACTCCTGTCATATAAGGCCTCAATCGACTGGAATGTACCCCGTGCACAAACAAAACATGCAAACTGCTCTCTAATATTTGTTGCCTCTTGTCCAATGCCATATATGTCATTTACTGCCTGTAGAAACCCTGCAGTAACCTCTGGATCCAGATTTGGTGCCCTCTTCCTTGTTTTTTCTACATCATACCACTTTGGGTTAAGAGCATAAGCTGCCATGTGAAGTGGTGAGTTGAGGGCATTCCACCTCCGATGAATGATGGTCTGTAATTTTTTTTAGCCCGTATGGGTTGGGTGTGGTCGGGCCCACCTTAAAAATAATAATAATAAAAAAAACGTTTTTTTTTCCTATGTTAATGCCCAAACTGGGTTGGGTTCGGCTGGGTGAACCCTGACTGACCACAGGGTGCGGCTTCGCTGAACCCTGACTGACAGAGTTCGATCAAAGCTGAACCCTGACTGACAAGGTTCGGATAGGGTTCGGCCCAGCTGTACCCGATCGTGAACCCGCGAACCCGGAGCGGACGCGGATGCGGGTTCGCGAACCCAGCCAAGTGGGTGCGAGAACCCAGTTACACTGGTATTTAATGTAGAGTGTTCTCAAATTTCAAACAAAATGATAAGAGATTCAAACAACTCCACAGAACCAGCTAGTTATTTATTTTTTCATTGCAGGGTAATAAGTTTACCATCTTCTAAAGTTAGAGGTGACAGTTTTGCATTGCAGGAAAATAAGTTTACCATCGCCTAAAGTTAGAGGAGACAGTAGAGGATGTTAAATTCCGTAATTGAAATAGAAAAAGGTGAGACAAAAGGGAAGCAAATTTGCATTACTCAAATGATTCAAAAATGAATTACCCGGTAAAATGCTTGCCGATCGAGTGCTTGAAGATCGAGTTCTCGTTCTCGTTCGTCGAGTGCTTGTTGGTAGAGGTTGAAGGCTTGCTGGCAGAAGTCAAGTGCACGTTCGCTGTGGTCGATCGCTTGCCAGACACAGTCAACCGACCGTTCTCGGTCGAGTGCTTCGTGGTATTGTGCGAGCTCTTCCTCATAGAGATCAAGTGCTTACGGTTCGTAGTCGACCGCTTGTTGGTAGTGGTCGTCGTCTTGCCGGTAGGGGTAGAGTGCTTGTCAGTAGCTGTAGAGCTCTTGCTCTTGTTGGTGCGGGTAGAGCGCTGCCCATCCCCGGCCGAACACTTGCCTGTTCGGGCCGAACGCTGCGCATCCTCGGCCGAACGCTTGCCTGTCCAGGTCGAACGCTGCCCGTTGCAGGACGAGCTCTGCCCGTTGCGGGTCGAGCTCTGCCCGTTGCCGGTCGTACAATGACTGTCGCCAGTCCAGCTCTTGTCGGCCGCGGTCGAGCTCTTGCTGGTACCGGACAAGCGCTTGCGCGTCGAATGCTTGTCGTACGAGACGTTCGCGTGCTTACCACTTGACTGCTAGCTAGAGGGCTTTCTTCAGTAGTTGCTGTAAATTTTCCAAACCCTAGATAATTGTTGGCCTATGTTCTTTTAAAATAAATCAGATCTGAGAATAATTTATTCAAACATGCAACAGTCACACAGATGGCTGGAAAACATAAACATGAACAGCGGAAGTTAAATATATTTTTGAACCCGAAATATTACAAATAAAAGAGGCTACGACTACAAGACAACACTTCTCGCTCTCTTATTGCTTTTCTAGCCAGCAAGCACTGCTCTTCTCCTCCTAAGCTTGTATTTTTCCTTCAACAATTTGTTCTCCTCCCATTTTTTTCTGTGTCTTTGTCTGTGTATCTAAAACACTCTTGATCTTCTCCTTTTATCCTTGAAAAAGGTAACCCTAAGATTAGATCTCATCTCATCTTGAGATGTAAGGTTAAAAATAGAAAATCACTTAAGTGAATATCAAAATAGAATCACTTAAGTGAAGTACAAAATAGAATCACTTAAGTGAACTTAAAAATAGAAAATCACTTAAGTGAATTTCAAAATAGAATAACTTAAGTGAATTACAAAAGAGAATCATTTAAGTGAACTTAAAAATAGAAAATCACTTAAGTGAAATTCAAAATAGAATTAGAAATGTCTCGAACCACTTCTAGCACGTTCATACTGAACCCTGTGCAAGAAGTTCGTGTCCGAGCTACATTTCTCAACACTCCCTCTTAGCGAGGAAGGAATTCTCGCACCAATCCAAGTTTGTCTTTGAATGCTTCAAACTTCCCTTTCACTAAGGGCTTGGTCAGAATATCAGCTACCTGCTGATCTGTGGGAATATACTGGAGCTTTATGGCTCCCTTATGAATCTGTCATCCCATAGATGAAGCTAAAAACATAACTGCTCTAATGGAAGTGTATTGGGCAACTGGAGCAAAAGTCTCCTCATAGTCCACTCCCTCTTTCTGGGAAAACCCTCTCGCCACAAACCTTGCCTTGAACTTCTCGATGTCGCCATCTCGCGACATGCTTAATTTTGTAGAGCCACTTGGAACTCACAACTGACTTCCCCTCCGGTCTTGGCACTATGTCCCAAACATCATTCTTCATGATGGAGGTGTACTCCACCATGGCATCCTGCCAAACCTCCTGGTTTGTTGCCTCCTAAAAACTGGTAGGCTCTGAATTTATGATGTTACTCATCAATGCCATGTAGCTTGAAAACTTCCTTGGAGGTCTGCTCTCTCTAATCATGCTACTAGGAGCCTCAACATACTCCTCAACATCCCTCAATGTCTGTGTAAACCATTGAGGTCTCCTGATAGAACTGGAAGGGGCTAATGTCTCCACCTCCTCACCTGAAGGTTGTTGTTCGAACCGGAAACCACTGGTGTCTTTGGTGACCCTGGCTCAACCTTCGCAGCTTCTTGCTCCTCATTCTCTATCACTGGAATAGGCTCATGGGACTTCTTGGATGCAACGTCCTCCTCAAACTTTACATCCGTGCTCGCTACTATCTTCCTCTTCTCTGGAATATAAACCCTGTAAGCTTTTTGAAGTCTCACTGTATCCTACAAATAAACCCTTCCTACTGGAGGGCTCCAACTTGGTCCTCTTCTCTACTGGAACATTGATATAAACTGGACATCCAAAGATGCGGAAATGACTCACCTCTGGTTTCACACCAGTGAATGCCTCCTCTGGTGTCTTGTCCTCCAAGATCCTGTAAAGACACCTGTTTTGAATGTAGACTGTTGCGTTGCATGCTTCTGCCCAAAGAAACATCAGCAAGCCCTGGTCATGAATCATGGCCCTAGCAACCCCTATGATGGATCGATTCTTTTGCTCTGCAATCCCATTCTGTTGTGGGTTGTATGGAACAGTCAGCTCCTTGATTCCTGCCTGTTTGCAGAAACCATCGAACTCCTTGGAGGTATATTCACCCCCATTGTTTGATCTCGAGACCTTGATCTTCTTCTCTATTTGGTTCTCAACTAGAGCTTTGAATCACTGAAACCTGCTAAAGACTTCATCCTTGGTCTTTAAAAAATAGATCCATGTCTTGCAAGAGAAATCATCAATAAAGGAAACATAGTACATGCTACCTGAAATTGATGCTACTGACATCGGTCCACAAACATTCGAATGTACTAGATCTACTATCTTCTTAGACCTATGCTCATTGTTTGGGAAAACAGCCTTGGCGTGCTTGCCAAGCGTGCACCCTCTGCATACTCCTTGTTGCTCAATGCTCGAACTCTAGAAGATCCGTGACTATCTCCCTCAGAATAGGCAACACTCTATGATGCAAGTGCCCCATCCTCTTGTGCCACAAATCACACAAGATGTTACTGCTATGAACTAGGGCTCGAACAGGTTCACCCTGCAACCTGTATAAACTGCCTTCTCTAACCCCTATTACTTGTGCTGTTTTCGGACTAGATTCTTTTGGTCTAATAAGGACATGCTGGTTCTTGAACTCCACTGCATAACCCCAAGTTCTTCCTGAGACCTGGAACAAACAAAACATCATCAAAGTCTAAAGATTTTCCTGATTGGAGTCGAAAAGGAATGGTATCAATTCCTACAACTGGATATTTGGTATCATCACCAAGCTCAACTTGAACCCCTAAGTCTTGCTCTTGTAGACTCATAAAACATTGTCGGGTTGATGTTATGTGTCAGGATGCCCCACTATCCACATACCAAGCATTCCTTGGAACCGTGTTGGTAGAAAGGCAAAAGACCAATGAGAAATCCTTCTCGAATTTGGCAGCAAACTCACTCATCTAAGTTTCTGCAGAGGCTGCTACCTGCATCTGCTACTGCTTCCCTTTGCCCTTCTTGTTTGGACACTGTGATGCATAATGGTCGTGCTTATGACAAATGAAGCACTTGATCTTGCTCAAGTCTTTCTTCCCTGACTATGAGGTTGACTCCTCATTCTTTACCTCACCCTTGTTGGGTCCTTTACCTTTGCTCTTCTTGGTTTGCCCAAAAAGAGCTAGGTTATGGTCACCACCTTTCTTGTTGGCCTTTGACTCTATCCGAGTCTCCTCCTGGATGAATTCATCCCACAGTTTCTCAAATTTGGGAAGGTTCTCACGAGCACAAATGCCTTTGACAAATGGTTCCCATGAAGCTGAGAAACCATTAAGTGCCACGTTCACCAACTCTGTCTTCAACCTTCTCCCCTACTATTGTCAGCTGATCACGAATTTGTGTGATCTTCATTAGGTAACTGGTAACGGTGTCATATCTAGTCATCTCCATAGATCTGAGTTTGTTCCGCAATATCATCTTCCTGTTTATGTTCACGCTCCGGTAGAGGCTAACCAAGGCATCGAACATCTCCTTTGCCTTAGTCTTCTCGGATGTGTGAGGAATCAGGTGATCCTTCACTACATCAAAGATCATCCGCTTGGCCTTCACTTCCTTCTTTTTGTGAGCAGTCAATTCTTGCGGATCTATAGGCAAAGTCACATCAGCCTTGACAATATCCCAGAGATCATTCTCTTCCAATAAGAACATTACCCTAACTTTCCAGGGCAAAAAATTGGAGGCACCTTCCAATCTATCCTCAAATCCGAGGCTAGTCGCTACCATTTCCGAGATCTCACTGAAATATTAATGACTGAAAAAAACAGTCTTGCAAATAAACTTAGTCTTTCAAGCCAAAAAAAATATGAAACCCTAACTGTTTTTTTTTTTTTATTATTTGCTTGAAATCCTAACTGTTTTTTTTTTATTTGCTTGAAACCCTAACTGCTGAAATATTAATGACTCAAAAAAAAAATTCTGCAAATAAGCTTAGTCCTTCAAGCCAAAAAAAAAAAATGTAACCCTGATTGTTGTTTTTTTTTTTTTTGCTTGAAACCTTAACTGTTCTACTACTGTAAACCCTTGAGGATCTCAATCACAGAACCTAGATCTGATACCATGTAAATTTTCCAAACCCTAGATAACTGTTGGCCTATATTCTTTTAAAATAAATCAGATCTGAGAATAATTTATTCAAACATGCAACAGTCACACAGATGGCTGAAAAACATAAACAACGTGAACAGTGGAAGTTAAATATATTTATGAACCTGAAATATTACAAATACAGTGGAACACTTTTGCTCTCTTGTTGCTTTTCTAGCCATATTCTTCTTCTCCTAAACTTGTATTTTTCATTCAACAATATGTTCTCCTCCCATTCTTTTCTGTGAATCTAAAACACTTTTGATCTTCTCTTTTTATCCTTGAAAAAGGTAACCCTAATCTCTAACCCTAAGATTAGATTTCATCTCATCTTCACATGTAAGGTTAAAAATAAAAAATCACTTAAATGAACTACAAAATAAAATCACATAAGTGAACTTAAAAATAGAAAATTACTTAAGTGAACTTAAAAATAGATTGAATTTCAAAATAAAATCACTTAAGTGAACTTAAGAATAACATTTAAAGTTCAAAATAGAATTAGAAATGTGTCGAACCACTTCTAACACGTTTATATGAAACCTTGCAAGAAGTTCCTGTCCTAGCTACATTTCTCAACAAGTAAAATGCTTGCGCTCCGATCGGGGTGATTGCTTGCCTGTTAATCGGGGTGATTGCTTGCCGGTTAAGAGCCCGGATTTGATTTACTGAACTGTCGATCCCTACGGAACCAAAAAAAAAATGAATCCTGATATAGACTAAATCTGTAAACCTAACACCGGACTAACAAGTTCCAAACATAGCGAAGAGGCCTGACCTAATTCACCGCAGAATTTTTGGGCACAAACACAGACCTAGTTCGACTGAACATATCGACATTATAACTCCAATTTGCCTTGTACAATATTGCCAAAAAGTCAGACACTCACCTCATTTCTCCACAAATGCAGTAGTGTATTCCCTTCTCTGACCTAGCCCAGAAAAAGAATCTTCTGGTGCAGCACGACCAGAATGATTCTGTAAAACAAATTCTTCGCGTAGTTCAGCCACAGGCTGAGAGAGACCGTAATTCTGTAAAACGAATCAAGAGGAGACATTCTGCGATACCCTAAAAACATGCACAGATAGCTTTATCTCAAAACACATTGAGAGAACTTTTCAATTTTAACTCCAATTCAAATAAAATATGGTGGATAGATGAAAGCTAAACCATGGCGAATTTATGTTTTAGCATCAAATGGACAATGATTAAGTGACAGTAAGGACATATATGGCGTAGTAAGTGACAATAAGGCAGATTGACGTCAGTGCTATATCCATTTTAGATCTATCAATATATTCTTATGAAAATCTTACAATATTTTGCAGCTATGTTATTTATAAGAAAACTCTACTCTCTTAATAATATCAATACTAGGGAAATTGTATAGAAGGTTCTATATCAACACGTTCCTAATCATTTTTGTAGCGCTAATAATTTTCAAGGACACTCCATTTTACACAAGGAGCGTATTCTATTATTATATTATATTATATGATATTGGTTTTAAAAAAAAAATTAAACGTAGATAATTAAAGAAATATATAAATTAATAAAACATAGTAAATAAAGTATAAAAAAAGAATTTACTAAACTGAACACATTCTCAAATGATTGTTCATATTGGTTATTAGGGGCGAACTGTACAAAGAACTATGTAATGGTTTTCGGAGTGGATAGTGTAGAATACTGTGATAATCGTAGAAAACCAAATAACCTGTTGGCATTTGTGGCGGTTACTAATTTTACCGTGTAAATTTAAAAAAAAAAAAAACATATAATATAAATAGTGTATTTGTTTTTAAAAATAAATAAATAATATTAAATTATGTGTTTTAATAATCGTCTGGTTAGATTCTTCCAACATTTCAAAGAGAAACCTTTTATTTTTTAAATAAAAAATAAATAAATAATATTAAATTATGTGTTTTAATAATCAATTGGTTAAATTCTTCAACATTTCAAAGAGGGGACCTAGGATCTGCTTGTTGTGGTGCAATGGTAAATGCCCTGGGTGCTGGTAGAGGCCGACCCAGGTTCCATTCCCCTTGTCTCCATCCTACAGATATATGGTATAGTTAGGAATGTCCTATGTGCTGGTAGAGGCCGACAAGGCTCCATTCCTCCTATGCCCAACATGTTGAAAGTGGCACCTCGAAAGGGGTGTTTTCCACTATAAATTAGTTTAACCTAGGTGAGTTGGAGAGGAGAGGGCAATCCTCCAAGGGAGGTCCCAAGTTCGAATCTCCACCCTACCAAAAAGTCGAATTGGGTACCCAAAATCCAATTGATAATGTTGGTGCGGGCAGGTCGGGTGCGACCCTCGGGTGACTTTGACGGTGTAGAACCCTTTGTTCGTGGTCTCTTAGACCAAGGCGGCCCCGCAAGGGGTTTTTCGCTATACAAAAAAAAAAAAAAAAAGAGGGGACCTAGGTTCAAATCTTGCAAAACGATGTATGGATAATATCCAAACTTTGTTGTAATACCACTATCTGGTGATAATGTAATACGGGTGGGACCCGTTTCAATCCCATATAACCCATTTAATTGGAGTAATACTTCTTATATGCATCCATCGTGGGATTGAACTGGGTCACCTCACGAATAATGCAAGAGGCGACCTTGCTAGTAGACCACACTCATGTGGATAAAAATTATGTATTTTAATAAAGGTTGTTTTTACATATAAATTGTATGAGGGTTTTTTTAAATGTACTATTTTTTAGGATTCATATCTTCGTGAAGAGCTATCCAATTTCAGTTCATTTTTGGACCAACTTGTGCAGAATTTGAATAGATTTATAATGAACAATCATATAAAGAAATCCAAAAAATATTGAGAGAGATACAATTTTGTGAAGTCAACCATCCAAAATAAGAATAGTAACAATTTTTCAAGTCGCGAAAAATAAAATTGCAAATATTTGTTAGCTAGGGTTTGGATGATGAGAAGAGTAATGAAAGGCTAGGACTTCAGTGAGGCAAGACATTCTATCTAGACATAAAAATTTTCAATTAAGGTTTTTTTTTTTCTTTATCTTGGAAATTTTGCATGTAAATTATTATAATTTTTTTATCAAATATTATATTTACTATAGGACATTTTGACAAATTTCAATAGATTTTGAGTTTTAGTTTCCTTTCCATGGATCGATTTATAGTTAAATCCTTAGAATCGTCTTTAGTGGTAGAGGTTAGTGAGCAAACCTCAGAGAGATCCTCATTGCTTCAAAATAGGATAGTTTTTGGTAAATTTAATAGGTATTAGCAAGGGGCTTCAACTTTTGAGAAAATAGATTAATAGGAGTTGGAAGTCTCCAAGAGTGATTCTATTCTTTCTTCCCAAAGGTTTTTTCCTATCCATTTTTTGTTCTAGGGAATAAAGAGACAAATATCCTAAAAGGGGGTCCTTGGTTCATGGGAAGAGCATGACTCTTCCTTACCTGCGAGTATGAAGGTTTTTCACCTGAAAATGTAAATCTATTCCTTGGTTTATGGGTTAAGATGTTTGGGTTATCCATTAAATTTTGGGAAATATATACCTTCAAGGCAATATGCAACACTCTAGGAGAATTCCTTGAGATTTCAGATACTACAAAAGATGGATTCTTGGTTATTTATGCTCAAATATTGGTCATGATTGATATAAGTAAAGCTTTACCATAATCAATCATTCTTAAGTATGGGGATAAGATGTGGACCCAAACCATAGATTATGAAAACATATCTTTTAGATGTAGAAGATGTCATAAGGTGGGACATATTGAGATATCATGCCCTAAGAAGAGCCTAGTAGAATCATATGTAGAAAATCGTAAGAGAAACTTACAAATGGTTATGGATGAAGATGGTTTTCAACTTCCAAAAAATAGATCTAAAAAAATGAAAGAAAACAAATAGTGAAGACCAGTAAGGAAGGATATTGGAAGAAATACCAACTCTTTTGAGGCTTTAGCCTATGAAGAAAAAGTAGATCAAAACTTACAGGACACAATACAATAGGTTCAACATATTAACAAGGAACTATTTACTCAGTATAATATTGATATAAGGAAGAACATTCTCGATGAACCCAAGGAATGTGTCTCATCATATTTTAAACTCTCTTGAAGTACCATGCACCATTCACGAGAAAAAATGGTAAAAAAATATAGTTTTAGAAGTTAATACCTCTACCATTAATAAGGAAATACCTAAAAATGAGTAGGCCAAGTCAAAAGCTTATGTAGTAGAGATAAGAGAGGTTAAATATGATGAAAAAAATTGTGAGAGAATATTGAAGAATAGAATAATAAGACATAATCCTAATATAGGCAAGGCAACAAAAAAAAGGAAAACCCTCTAATTATCAAGCAAGATCCAGGGAAGCAAGAACAACCATAGAGAAAGGAACACAAACTAAGAAGGTTGAACTTCTCTTTACCAAACAACAAAATGATATTGATAATACACAGGCAGTGCCAATAACCCCTAATGAGACATGATTATCATCTCATGGAATATAAGGGGTTCTAATGCCCCTTCAAAACAAAGGTGTGTAGAGGACCTATGTTTAAGCAATGAGCCTGATATTCTTTGTATCCAGGAAACTAAAATAATAAAATAAAAAGTTTCAAAAACTATGAAAGCAAATATGAGCAAGATGTGAATGGGATGCTATGGATTTTGAAGGAGCGATAATGGGGATTCTAACTTGTTGGAATCCTTCTAGAACGTCCTGTGTAACCATTCATAAAACTAGACATTGGATAGCCTCTTTAGTCACTTACTACTTTGCAGATATTTGTTTCATCCTTATCAATGTCTATGGATCTACAACTCAATCAGGTAGATTAGAATTTTAGAGTGATATTGAAGCCTTTATGAGAAGTAAAGACCAAGAAACCCGATTCATGATCATAGGAGATTTTAATGCCATAACCAAGTTGGATGAAAAATTTGAGGGAATTAGGAAATCAACCCAAAGTATGAGATATTTCTTAGCTTTTATTCAAAACAATAACCTATGGGAGGTTGAGTTTGAAGAAGACAACTATACATAGACCAACAATAGGAGAGGATAAAACCTAATAGCAAAAACATTAGATAGATGCATACTCTTATATCATTGGCTAGATGAAGGAACTTGTGCTAAAATTAAAACCTTAACAAGGATTGGTTAAAATCATTGACTAACTAGAGTTAAAATTGTGGTAAGTGAATTAAAAAAAAAGATGATATTTTAAATATGAGCAGATGTGGGAAGACCATCCTCAATTTTTTGATATAATAGCACAAGTGTGGATTTCTTCAAGAAATGATGGGTTGTATGCTCTTCCAAAATAAATCAAAACATCTAGATTAAAATAATGGAACAATAAGACTTTTGGAAACTTTTTTTAGAAGAAAAAGAACTAAAAGATAAACTTTCAAAATTCCAAAAAGTTGATAATAATCCAAGCTTAGAGGAAAGGGAGTTGCTTAGTGAATATCATAATATTTTGAGTAGGGAAGATAAATTATGGAGATTAAAATCAAGACAGACTTGGCTTAAAGGAGATAAAAAATCAATTTTCTTTCATAGGATGGCTATAATACAGAGATCAACATCCGTAATTAGTAGAATTAAATCACTAAAAGGGGTTTGGATCGAATATCATAGTGAAATTAAAAAAAAAAGGTAAAGTATTTTTATCATAATATTCTAGGATCAGAGGAGACTGAAGTTATTAATGATAAACTTCTTCAATATGTACCTTCGATTATAAAAAATGAAGACAATAGGAAACTTATAGAGCCTATTACTCTAGAAGAAGTTCATTTAGCCATTTTCTCCTTTATTAAGGATAAATCCCAAGGTCTATATGGGCTCTCTATTGCTTTTTACCAACATAATTGGGATATAGTGAAGGATTCTTTATTGGTGGTAGTGGAACAGTCTAGGGTAAAACAATACATACCTTATAAAATAAATGCAACATATCTTACCCTAATTCCAAAAAATAAGGATGTTGAATTATTTGATTCTTTTAGACCCATAAGCCTATGTAATATGGCATATAAGATTATCTCCAAAGTGATGGTGAATCAATTAAGGCCATTGTTAAACAAAATTATTTCAAAAGAGCAAGGAGGATTTGTGAAAGGGAAATAAATTTTGGATGGGATTATAGTAGCTCATGAAGTTATACATTAAACAACTTCAAGAAAAGATAAAGTAATGATCTTAAAACTTGATATGATTAAAGCATATGATAGGGTTAAATGGGATTTTCTTTGCAGTTTTAGAAAAGTTTGGATTTGAGGAAAAATGGGTTAGATGGATTAAAGCTTGTGTATATATAATTTCTTATTCAATGTTGGTCAATGGGTTAGTAATAAAATATTTTAAAGGCAATATAGGCCTTAGACAAGAAGATCCTCTATCTCCTTATTTTTTCATTATTATAGAAAAGGTTTTGAGTATGAACTTAAAGAAAACTTATAAATATGGGTTTGTAAGTGGACTTAAGGTTAGTAATAACATCAACAACATCACCCATCAATATTTTATAGATGATACAACCCTGTTTGGAAGGGTAATGATGCTTATAGAGGTGGTTCACATTTGTGATGGATGCAAAAGAATGACGGAGAGAAGAACTAGGAGAAAGGGTATGTCAGGTTCTCATTGACCAACCATTCGAGATCGGGTCTGTGTCCATCAAAAAGGCTATGCGCTCTCTCGTATAAGGGATTAGCAGCACTGAAAAGGTAATCCCTTTTTATATCCTAAGAGCTTCACCGGGGCTTCGACTTTGGCATCTCTCCGCCGCTCCTCTATTTTAAAAGTAAAAGGCCGAATTTGAAAGCTTAAATGAAAAGAGCTCTCCTCTATAAATATGGCTAGAGCTTTGAATAACTTTTCAAAGGAATATGAAAGATCATCAGGGTAAAAAGTTAATAGGACAAAATCTAAAATTTACTTCCTTAACACTCCAGCTAATATCAAAACAATAATTTGCAAGTTACTTCAAATGGAGGAGGCAAATTTGCCAGCAACTTATCTAGGGATGCCTTTATTTGAGGGGAGAATGAGGATAAAATTATGGAATCCAGTTATTAATAAAGTTCATAATAAACTTCTAGCTTGGAAAGGTAGATGGTTATTGTTACTAGTAAGAGTGTAATTATTAAGTCAGTCTTATAGACCATTCTATCATATTATATGTCATTGTATACTATGCCAAAATTAGTTGAAAAATGTTTAATCTATACTATACAATATTTTTTATGGTCAGGTTTATATGATAAAAGAAAATTTCCTTAGGTGAATTAGAGCAATATGTGTGATGATAAATCCAACGAAGATCTTGGTTTAAGAGTTCTTACAGATGCAAACTTAGATCTTAGGGGAAAAATAATTTGGAGATTGTACAAAAATAATAAAAGGCAATGGGCAATAATTCTTCTAAGTAAATATGTTGAGCCCAATGACCCAATTTTAATATCTACTGCATTCTCTCTACCAAATGGTTATACTCTTTGGGATGGTTTAAAAAAAATCTATTGATCTAATGATTAAAGGTCTAAGATGGGTGGTGGGAACTGGAGAAAAACTTCTATTTGGATGGATACTGGGTGTGATAAAAAACCACTCAATTTAGATCTAATTTTGAAACCTTGGATTACTTCAAGACTAATATTGATCCTTAAATAGCCAAAACTTGACTCTTTCCTCAAATAGATCACAAATTTTTCTTAATCCTTCAACTTAGGTTAGTTAAATATATCCATGCTTAGAGTTTATGCTTTAGATTATATGTGATATTTGATCTACTTATCAAATTGAAATTAAAACTCAAATATTGCAGAAATGAAATCACACACACAATCATAAATTGCAAGAGGACACAAGATTTTTATGTGAAAACCCAAAATGGGTAAAACCACGATCCAATAAAATTAGATAGATTGTTATTAGGATTCAAATATGATACAAATCCTTATTGATATTCAATTGGTTGTATTATTTAGTTTGTTCTTCCCAATCTATGCCATTACCTCTTACTCCTCTATGTATTGGTTATCGCACTACAGATATGACAATCAAGCCCTCACAATGTGTTGTTTGAAAAGTCCTCATGATGTGTTGTGCAAAAAACCCTCACAATGTGTTGTGCAAAAATCTTTCACAATGTGTTTTACAAAAAATCCATCACAATGTGTTTTGCAAAAAAACCATCACAATGTGTTATGCAAAAAGCCCTCACAATATGTTCTGCAAAAAGCCCTCACAATCTGTTTTACAAAAAGCCATCACAATGTGTTGTACAATAATCTCTCATAATGTGTTGTGAAAAAAGCCCTCACAATGTGTTGTGCAAAAAGTCCTCACAATGTGTTGTGCAAAAAGTTTTTTTTTTTAAATAAGTGTTGGTATTTAAAACCAACCCCTTTTCTTAATTGAGTGTTGGTATTTAAAACTAGTCTTTTTTATTAAATGAGTGTTAATATTTAAAACCAACCCCTTTTATTAAATGAGTGTTGGTATTTAAAACCCACTCATTGAATTCTAGAAGTTACAACTAGTTTTCTATCATTTTGAACAACCATTTTTTAATTGATATAACTTTCTATACTAACCTCTATTTTTTGAGAAACCACTATAGAAATATGCTCTTTAAAACCATCTTTCTAAACGATACCAGTTTCATCCAATTTGGCCCAGTAACGAAGAAGTTACAACCTTTTAAAGATGTCCTTGTAAGTAGTTTTGAACACGTCAACCCATACATTATAGGACTTAGTGGTTCAATAATTTGGCCATAACTTTGGCCTTGGTTGTCCATTTCGAGTGATTCAAAAAGTGTCAAAAATATCTTTCCAATACGCATATCATTGAGCCATCCACATTCACATTCTATAAATTTTTTCTAGAATTTGAAAACACAAACCTTACTACAATTGTCCTCCATACTCTGCTCCAACAAGTGTTGATTGCTCTGAAGTGAGGATTTTACCCGGAGCTCCTTACACACTTCCTGTAGATGACCTTTCAATTGGTCTCCTAATCAAGACCTCTCTTGTTGGAGAATTTTGGTCCCTCAAAATCATCTTTATTTAAATGAATATATTATTTCTCTACTTGTTTCTTGGAGATCCATTTTGCCTTGCTTAGCATTTTTCCCTTAGGACATACCAGCCATAAGTCTTCCTATCCTTGGTGAGTTATCTGCAATTTTTAAATAAATTTAGACACATCATTATGTATATTAGACCAGCAGACATATCGTTGCAAGTTAGTTACTATTTTATGCATGTCAAAATGACCAACAACTAGTGATGTGTGAGCTTTCCTTATCAACTGTAAGTGTTTTTCTCCCTTGGACACACATAATTTTCCCCTTTGAACAACCAATTATTTTCCAAATGAAATGGATTTGCCTTGCACTCCATTTTTCACTTCATTTGACTCACTTACAAACTGTCTATACAATCCAATATTAGACAAAGGTGAATCAGGTAAGAGTTGAATTTTATGCTCCACTTATCTCTTTGGTGGTAAGCCTTTTGGTTCTTGCATCAGTTAGCAAAATGTTTACAATATTTCCTCTAATTTCTTTTTTTGTTGGGGAGGACAGTTGGCTGCTTCCACCTCCTTACTGATCTACACGTTACCATCTACACCTTTTATCATCAATAGCATGAATCTCTTGCTTACATTCACCAAATGTTTAGCATGTTGCGTTGTCATAAGTTGGAACTTTTTTAACCTGCTAGGATTAATCACATATGTGATTCCACCTTTCTTCAACTTCCAAAAATTATACCTCTGCTTAAACAAAGCATATATTTCCCATAAATATGGGCTACCAAAAATTACTTAGCAACTATCAAGAGGTACTACATCACAAGTAATTACATCATGGAATTTATTTTTGATGAAAATTGTAAAGTACATTGTTTGGTTACCTGTAGATCCACATTCTTTTGCACCCATCCTAATGGGTACGGTTATGGATGATCCACAATATTCAATCCCAACTACTTCACTAGATCCTCATAAATTAAATTCCTTTGGGATCCACTATCAAACAATGTTGTAACTTTTGTCCTCTACACTTATATGTAGACCAAAAATAATTCCTCTTTCTTGGCCTCTAAAGCTTGTTACTCCTTAGAGATCTACTCCTACCTTAAAGGATTATTTCTAGTATCACACTTCCCTTCATCCTCTTCCTCAAAACACCCTTCTTTCTCCTACTCAACCTTTTTTGTAGAATTAGCAGATTTCTTCTTTTCCTTATTCCACCATTTTGGCCTCTTTTTAAGGTGTAGCTTCCAACAGTCCTCACTTGAATGAGTAAGTCAATATTATATTCCTTGCAATGTTTTTCACCCTTTCATGATTTGATGGTTGTAGCCCCTAATTTCTTCTTACCTTTACTGTTGGAATCCTTGGTTTTCTTTGTAGGCTTGGAGGGTTTAGATAAAGTTTATGCCTTATTATCTTTTAATGGTTTTTTGAATCTCATTTTAGGTGTGTGGATTTAATGCATGCCTCATCAATATCATTGGCATCAAATAATGTCGAGTTCTATCCTGATCTAATAGATAATATATTTTTAGGTTCGAGGTGTAGACCAATTGGTTCCCCCAAACCCCGTAAGGGGGGCAAAGGTCCAAGGTTCAAATCTCAGGGCCTCATTGGACTGAACGCTTATCCCTTTCCTAGTGCTTTCAACAACGTAAAAGGTTTAAAATGATTGTTGCATGGTGGTTATAGGGACGGACTATGCGGATATTTGTATAATAGCTTTTAGGGTGGACAATGCATAATACTATGGCGGCCATAAAAAGTCAAACAACCTACCCAGATTCGTGGCAACTACCAATTCCACCATGTTAAAAAATAAATAAATAAGCCACACTTATATTTCTCAAATATTTGAGGATCTCGGAGATTAACACCCATTAACATGACTTGTTTTCTAGATTTTGTGGTGTGTTCTTGGATTGTTTGGTCTTACCTTTGTTTAAGAATCAACCATCTCTTCTCCATATTCTCTTGATAGCCAATAGGATAAAACTAAGCACTTATAGCTTTCACAAATTTTGCCCATGTTTCTACAATTGACTATTGATTTCTTGCTAATCCAACTGAGTATACCTCCCACCATGTGAGAGCATGACTGCCTAATTTCAATCTAGCAAAGTTGATTTGTTGTACCTTTGTATAATACTTGGTACTAAAGTAAACCCATCTAATTTTTTAGGATCTAACTCCCCTTCATAGGCTAGAATATCAATTTTGACCTCCATTTTAAACAAATTTGTAGTTAAGGATTATGATGAAACATTCTCAAGCTATTTGGAGTGGGATCCTTCAACCTCCATTTTCTCACCATTGGAAGCACTAGACTCAGTTTCAAATTCTGAATCTAGTTTCTTCCTTCCCTTGATTTCCTTTCTTCTTTAGAATACATTATCTTCATCAAGATTTAGGTAGTATCTTCCATTTCAAGAAATCTTATTTGGAATTCCTTGCTAGACATTGTTGGAGAGTTATGTCCTAATTGTTCTATCATTTTCTCATATGAGATACTTTTTCTCCCAATATTTGGGTTGTATGGAGCTACGTCCTTTCCTTGAGATCTTCTACTTGCATACATAGTTTTTAGGAAAATCTCCTCTGATACCAAACTTGATCCGTAAAGAGCCAAAACTTGACTCTTTCCTCAAACAAATCATAGATTTCGCTTAATCCTTCATCTTAGGTTAGTTAAATATATCCATTCTTAGACTGTATGCTTTAGATTGTATGTGATATCTGATTTACTTATCAAATTGAAATTAAAACTCGGATATTACAAAAATAAAATCACACACAATCATAAATTGCAAGAGGACACAAAATTTTTACGTGGAAACCCAAAATGAATAAAACCATGACCAAAATAAATTGGACAGATTGTTATTAGGATTCAAAGTTGATACAAATCCTTACTAATATTCATATGGCTATATTATTTAGCTTGTTCTCCCTAGTCTTTACCATTGCCTCTTCCTCTACCTCTTAGTTCTCCCACTACAGATGTGGCAATCAAGCCCTCATGATGTGTTGTGCAAAAAAGCCTCACAATGTGTTGTGAAAATATCTCTCACAATGTGTTCTGCAAAAAAGCCATCACAATGCGTTCTGCAAAAAATCCATCACAATGTGTTTAGCAAAAATCCCTCACAATGTATTTTGCAAAATACCTCACAATGTGTTATGTAAAAAGCCATCACAATGTGTTGTACAAGAATTTATCACAATGTGTTGTGAAAAAAACTCTCACAATATGTTGTGCAAAAAGCCATTTTTTTAAATGAGTGTTGGTATTTAAAACCAATCCCTTTTCTTAAATGGGTGTTGGTATTTAAAACCAACCATTTTTATTAAATGAGTGTTGGTATTTAAAACCCACTCATTGAATTCTAGAAGTTACAACCAATTTTCTATCATTATGAACAACCTTTTTAGTTGCTATAACTTTTTGTGCTAGTATCTATTTTTTGAGAAACCACTCTAGAAATATGCTCCTTGAAATCAGATTTCTAACATCCAATTTGGCATAGTAACAAAGAAGTTATGGCCTTTTAAAGATGCCCCTATAAGCAGTTTTGAACATGTCGACCCATACATTCTAGGACTTCGTGGTTTAGTAATTTGGCCATAACTTTGGCCTTGGTTGTCCGTTTCGAGTGATTGAAAAAGTGTCAAAAAGATATTTCCTAGAAGCACATTATGGAGCCCTCACATTCACCCAAATTCCATTAATGTTTCCTAAAATTAGAAAAAATATACCTTACTATATTTGTCCTCCTTACTTTGTTCTAGCAAGTGATGATTACTTCAAAGTTAGGGTTTTACCTGGAGATCCTTCCACACTTCTTGTAGATGATCTTTCAATTGGTCTCCTAATCAAATATGGTGATTGGGTTTCAAACATTTTGTACAAGGAGTAGGAAGGATGATACAAATGGAAAGAAGTTTTTTTTACAAGTATACAACACATTGATGCTAGGAGGCAATTGAGTAGAAAAATAACAACTATGATTATTCCAAGGGGAGCTAAGGAAAAATTGATTTGGGAGTTTAATAGATCAAGAGAATACACAAAAAAAAGTGGATATAATCTAAATAACCAACAAAATAACAATATCATTAGAATATTTTGAGATATTCGGGATATCCCAAGCATTCCTAAACTCAATTTTTTTGTTTTCCTAGTAGCTCATAGAAGAATTTTAACCTGGGATAACCTTATGAGAAGGGGTTTTCATGATCCCTCTCAATATATTCTTTGTAAAAAGGAGGAGAGTATAGACCATCTCTTGGGAAATCGCTCAATAGTATGGAAACTATGGCAATGGATTTTTAATATGTTTGGTAAATGCATGGTGATAAATAACAAAATTGAAGATTGGTTAAAGAAATGGTAGAGCACTTATAAAAGTGAGGTTTTACAGACAATATGGGATATATCAAAAGATACAATACTTTGGATTATATGGCTAGAAAGGAATAGAAGAATATTTAAAGGAAAGCAAAGCAGTTTAAAGGTAATGAAAAGAAAAATATGTTTAGCCATAGAGGAGTCTAAACCAACCTTATCAACTTACCCAGTCTCTAATTTGAAATCAAAGAGCCTTGATAGATGGATTCAAGTCATTAAATGGAATTATTATGTTGGGTACAAGAGAAGAAAAAGAAGGCAAAGAATATAAAGTGGAAACCACTAGATGTGGAGTGGGTTAAATTGAACTTTGATGGAGAATCTAAAGGAAATCTAAGACCAACATGAGAAGGAGGAATAATTAAAAATAATAGAGGAGAGATTTTATCTCATTATGCTTTCAATATTGGATTTAAGACAAACAATGAAGTTGAATCTTGGGTGGCTTTAGAAGGGTTAAAAAATGTAAACAAATGAAATGAAATAAAGTATGGATGGAAGGTAATTCTCTCATAGTTATAAATGCAATTTTGAGGAAAGCAAAGGCTCCATGGAACATACAAGAAATAATTGTGAAAATTCATGATCTTGCTAAAGAGTTTGAAGAAACCAGGTTTACACATACATTAAGGGAAAAAAACAATGTGCAGAAAGGCTAGCCAATAGAGGGATTTTGATTAAGGATCGTGAAGTTCAATTCTTCTTTCCATGGTTAGAGGAATTAGTAAGTTTAGTTAAAGGTAACAAGAAAATGTTGACTGCCAAAATCAAATAATGATTAATATTTTCTTTTATGTTTTCCACTGGTAATATTTGCTTTCTTTTATAACAATAATGTGTTTTCATATAAAATATTTATTATAATTTTTATGGTTGCACTTGTGTTTCAGGGAGGAAACTAGCAATCTAGATTTGGTAAATCGGACTATGATAGTGAGATGTTCTGGAAACATTACTCTACTAATATGCAATGCATAGATAGTATATATGAAGTTTTGGTATTTTGAAGGCTGCTAGAGAAAATGTCAAAAAGGATGCTAAATTCTAGAATATTTGTATTCATACAAAAAATTGAAAAGATCCAAAAAATAAAAATATGAAATTTAGACATTTGATGTAAGTTTCTAGATATAACATCTCAAAGATGAGAAGTGTATATATTTGTAAACTCTCAAGATATAGATAAGAGAGTTATTATTTGTCAAGGTTGGGGGACCTGAGTAGAACCCCTTATTATCTAGCCAAAAAAATAAAGGTTGTTTTTCTTTTCTAAAATTTTATGAAGGCCAGAGGAAAAAAAGTAGAGAGGGGAGGGTCTCGATCCCTTCCCTGCTCCCCCTTCCCTGGTTCATGCCTAGTCCTTGGCTCTTTCCAGGTCATCCCTCCCTGGGATTGTTTGTTGTGGATGATCTCCTTGAGGGAGATCCTTCCCCTCTTTCTGCACCTCTCCCGCGTCGGTTAGGGTTCCCTTGTTTGAGTTTTTGGCCTGGTGCTTCCCAGGGTTCCTTGCTATTTTCGGGATCCCTTCCCTTTTTTTCCCTCAGGCTTCCCCCTAGGGTTTTCTGTAGGTTTTTGGCGTGGATCTGGTTCCCTATGGTTCTCTGGGTGGTGGGGGTGATTGGTTGGGTTTTTGACGGCTTCCTAGGGATTCCTTTGAGGTCCTTACTGCTTTGGGGGTGGTCTGGGGGGGCCTCTTTCCCATTTTTGATAGTAAATCCCCTCTGTGATCATGTGGCTTCATAATCAAGTTTTGGGATCCTAGTTAAAACCCATTGTAGATACAAATGCTACTTAACAGAAAAAAAAAATTATGAAGGCAAAGCAATGATCTTAAAACTTGATATGAATAAAGCTTATGATAGGTTTAAATGGGATTTTTTTCAAGTTTTAGAAAAGTTTATATTTGGGAAGAAATGGGTCAAATAGGTTAAATATTGTCTCTACGGTATCGTATTTAATGCTAGTCAATGGGCTAGTAACAAAATCATTTAAATCCAAGAAAGGTCTTTGATAGGAATATCCTTTGTCATTGTATTTGTTCATTATTATGGCAGGGGTACTAGGAAGGAACTTGAAGAAGGAATACAAAGATAGGCTAATTAGAAAACATAAGGCTATTAATAACATCAACAACATCATCTATCAACAATTTGTAGATGATACAACCCTTTTTGGGAGGGCAAGGAAAAACGAGTCTAGAGCTTTAAATAAGTTATTAAATGAATATGAAAGAGCATTCAGGCAAAAATTTAATAGGACAAAACCCAACTTTACTTCTTAAATACTCCATCTAGAATCAGAGTCGGGATATGTAGGTTACTTCGAATGGAGGAGGAAAATTTACTAGCAACATATCTAGGAATTCCCTTGTTTGAGGGGAGAATGAGGATAAAATTATGGAATCCAATTATAAGTAAAGTTCAAAATAAACTACCAGTATGGAAAGGTAGATGGTTATTGTTAGCAGGGAGAGTACAGCTAATTAAATAAGTCTTATAGGTCTTTCTAACATATTATATGCCGTTGTATATTATGCCAAAATCATTAAAATAAAGTTCAATCTATATTATATTGTCATTTTTGTAGTCAAGATTATATGATAAGAGAAAATTTCCTTTGGTGAAATGGAGCAAGGTATGTGATGATAAAACTAGAGGAGGTATCGGTTTAAGAGTTCTTATGGATGCAAACTTAGCTCTATGGGGAAAATTAATTTGGATATTGTATAAAGAGAGCCAAAGACAATGGGAAAAAATTCTTCTAAGTACATTGAACCTAATGACCCAAGCTTAATATTTATTATTTTCTTACTACTTAGATGACTCTACACTATGGAACTATTTAAAAAAATAAATTGATCTAATGATTAAAGGTCTAAAATCGATAGTGTAAACTGGAGAAAATTTTCTATTTGGATGGATACTTGGTGTGATAAAAGACCACTCAATCTAGATCCAATTTTGAAACCATGGATGAGATTACTTCAAGACAAATATGGTGATACGGTTTCAAACATTATGTACAAGGTTTAGGAAGGAAGATACAAATGGAAAGAAGATAATTTTACAAGTATATAGGACATTTTACTAGGAGGCAATTGAACAAAAAGATAACAACAATGATTATTCTAAGGGGAGTCAAGGATAAGTTGATTCAGGTGTTGAATAGCTTAGGGGAATACACAACAAGAAGCATATATAATGTAATACACCAATAAAATAGGAATACCACAAGAATATGGAGAGGTATTTAGGATAGCCCAAGGATTCCAAAAGTTAAAATATTTGTATGGGTAGTAGGTCAGAAGAAATTTTTATCCTAGAATAACCTAATGAAAAGGGGTTTTCATGGTCCTCATAATGTGTTCTATGTAAAAATAAAGAGGAGAGTGTAGACCATCTCTTGGGACACTCCTGAATAGTATGGTAACTATGGTAATGAATTCCTAATATGTTTGGTAAATGCATGATAATAAATGACATAATTGAAGAATGGTTAAAGCAATGGTAGAACACTTTTAAAAGTGAGGCATTACAAATAATTTGGGATACATCAAAAGATACACTATTGTGGACTATATTGATGGAAATTAATATAAGAATATTTAAAGGAAAGAAAAGCAGTTTAGAGGTAGTGAAAAGGAGGATTTGTTTAGCCATAGAGAAGTCTAAACCAATCCATAAACTCACCTACTCTCTAATCTTGAAGCAGAAAGCCTTGATAGATGGAGTAAAGTCATCAATTAGAATTATGATGGTGGGTATAGGAGAAACAAAAGGAAGGCAAAGAATACAAAGTGGAAACCATTGAAAGTAGAGTTGGTCAAATTAAATTTTGATGGACCATATAAAGAAAATATTAGACCAAGAGGAGGAGAAGTAATTAGAAATAACAAGGGTTATATTTTGTCACATTACACTTTAAGTAGTGGATTTAATATAAATAATGCAACTAAAGCTTGGGCGACTTTGGAAGGATTAAAAATATGCATACAAATGAAATGAAACATAGTATGTATGTAAGGTGATTCACTAATAGTAATAAATGCAATTTTGAGGGAAAAAATGGCTCTGTGAAACATACAAGAGATCATTGTAGAAATACAAGACCTTGTTATAGAGTTTGAAGAAATTAGTTTACACATACATTAAGGGAAAGCAACAAATGTGCAGATTGACTAGCCAATAGAGGCGTTTTAATAGAGGATCGTGAAGTAAATTTCTTTTTTTTTCATTATTAAAGGAAGTAGTAAATTAAGCTGAAGGTGATAAGAAAAATTTAAAAGGAGCAAATTCAAAATAATGTTCTAAAGGACTACAAAATGTTCCAAGGAATCCATTTATTAATCAATAAAATGGAGGAAACTAATAGTCTAGATTTGTTAAAGTGGACTATGATTTTGTGAAGTGAGTATTAAGTTTTGTATGCTTAAGCATAAGAAGATGATGTTAGATGGACTTCATAGCCGAATGGATTATTTAAGTTGTTGATTGTTGGTTGGATTATGGGACAAAGTATGGATTGGAACTTTCAACTTTTTAAGAAGGCTAAACTATTTATTAAAATAATACCATTATTATTTATTAAAATGTCTTTATAATATGAATGAGATTCATTTCATAACTCATAAAATGATAAAATATTTTTTTAATTAGTTATTGGGATTCAAATGAATTTTACTTGTATTATATAATGTCTCATAGTTTAGTTATTATGCATATATCCCTTAATAAGATTTAACATGAACTTTCATTAGCTTCTATTGGGAGACACTCCCATCAAAATACCAAAATATTACATTTGTTGCAACATACCTTTTTATCACAATTTTTCATTTTTGTTTTCTCTTAAAAATATTTGTCAACTTCCTCAAAGTGCTATGTTTCCATAATCAACCCCTTGACGTCATTTTGATTAAGACATAAAATCTCACTCGGCTAGTTATCTTCTAAAATTTGAACTTCATCAAGATGAAGATCAACATCATAATTCGCTAATTTATCTACTACCCGATTTCCTTCTCTATAAATATGCTCACACTACCAAGAGATTGCCTCTAATAATATATGATGAACATCAACAATAACATTATTTTTTATCTAGTCTCCACATCCATTTTTTTTAATAAAATTGATGATAATTTGTGAGTCCCCCTCAATTAAAATATATTTCCATCATTTTTCTACTGCAATTTTAATCCTTGTAAGAAGTGCCCTAGCCTCTGCATAGTTATTAGTTGAAGTTCCATATGATTCCGAATGGAGATTTTTGCATTCAGTATTTCTAAAAACACCACCTCCACCAACTTTTTGTGGATTTCCTTTAGATTAATTCTGATAAACCAAATTTATGAACATTTTTATTTTACCATAAATCGAAGTAGATCCTTTGTTTTAATTTCGTTGTTGTAGATGACTATTCCATGTATGTTCAAATCTTGTAGTCAAGTTATTAGCATCTCTTTTTCTACAATTGATACTTCCCATTATGATCACCATATTTGTAGACATTTTAGAAAAGAGACAATACGCATGATTTTGAGATTTATTTTAAAAAAATGTTATTTCTTCCAGGCCATAAATTCCAAAAAATAATGATAAGGCCAATCCTCCAAAGAATACATAATGCTTTAGCTTTAATTTATCTAATATTTTATCAATCCTTTCAATGTTGATGGAGCTACCCGATATAATTTCATATTTGTTTAAAAATAACCCCGAATGGTGTGAGCAAATGGACAATAAAGAAGTAAATAATCTGATGTTTCTAAATCCTTCTCACACAAGGCAAATATGATGGGCCCATAATAGCCTCTTCTTTGTAGACTCTATCCTGTAAGAATATTACTTTGAACTGCAAACCAAAGAAATGTTGAGGCCTTATGGAAAACCTCTAATGACCAAATGTTCTTCCATGGAAAATATTTGGGAGAAGGAAATTTTGATTGTTCTAAATCCTCATATCTCAACTTGACCAAGTATCCACCATCCTTTGATAAATTCCAAACCAACTCATCCTTTCATGTAAAAATCAACAAATAAAACTCTTGAAGCATATTTTGAAGTTTGTCTACAATTTTTTTGACTTCCTCTCCATCAACCAGGTTAATAAAAGAAATTCATGATATGGAGTTTTTGCTCATAATAATATAATATTTGACCTTTGGACATTTACATGCCAGTCACGCTTGAGCCAATGGTTTTTATTTGAGTTAGAGATAAGAGGATAAGGCTTCAATCAAACATTAGACCAAAAAATTGTATAACTCTCCCCATTGACTGACCATTTAATATGTTTCTTTATCAATTGCAAACTCTCTTATATGAAGTTCTAAGTTTATGATCCTTTGGGTAGAGTTTTTTCCTAAATAATTTCATTGCATCAAGAGAACCTATATATTTTTGAAGTAATATTTTTACCCAATTCTTTCCTTGATCTCTGAATAATCTCCACCCATTCTTTGCTCCTAATGCTAAATTCATAAGTTTGCAATCCTGCAAACCCACTCCTCCAATATTTTTTCCTTTGCAAACACTATCCCACTTACAAAGAGGAAACCTAAATGTTTTCTCACAACCTTTCCATAGAAATTGTCTTTTAATTTTATCATTTTTTGATGGAATACTTGTTGGTAGTCTTGAAAGTGACATCATATAAATAGGAAACTTTCAAATTTTTTAGACTAATAAACTATTTATTATAGTTCTTGTGGTTGCAATTATGCTTCAAGAAGGAAACTAACAATCCAGAGTTTGGTAAAGCAGACCATGATAACACAAAGTTTTGAAAATATTACTCTAGTAAGATGTAGTGCATAGATTATAGAGGTGGATTTTTTGGTATTATGAAGGTTGTTGTAGGAAAATGTCAAGAAAAGGGATGTTGAATTTTGAAAAAATTGTATTTACAAAGAAAATTGAAGAAGATCAAAAAAATAAAATCAAGAATTGAAACTTTTTAAGAAAAAGTTGTAGGTATCTAGCTATAGCAACTCAATTGAGATGAGAATTAAATTTGTTTGTAAACTCTCAAGATCTAAAGGGAAGAATTGTGATTTTTCAAGGGTGAGGGACCCAAGCACAACCTCTTTTTCTCCATTTTTTTTTTTGAAGGTAAACATAGTGTGAGTGGTGAAAACATTCTATAAATAAGTCATCCACATAAATAGAGTATATAATTTTTATTATCTTATTGTGAATATTTTTATTTTTATTTTTAACCTAAGCAGTATAAGCATTTTAATAAAATGTTATAAGTAGATATGTTGGGGCACCAAACATCAATTATTCTTTAGAACTTTTGTGTAAAATAAATTAAAAAAAAATAAATCCAAGGGAAGATTATGATTTATAGTTTTTATGACTTTTAAAATTTTTCATATTTCTTTAAATATGAGAGTTTATTTTAATTTTTAGATATAACTTTAATTAGAAATATTAACTATATGTGTGCATAGCACAGTTTATTACTCCAACTTTGTACTTGGTTGGACTCAACTACTTGGTAATGCAAGCCGTCAAAAGCTAGCTCATCCGTAATCTAACATTGGTATGTACAAAAAATGTCGGTAATATGACAAACGTGTCACCATGTGTAAGGCTACTCCACTGCCAGATAGGTGTCTATAGTCCATTGCTAGCAGTGGAGATCGCCCCATGGTTTTTGAAAAACTGAGAATTCTAGAGATTCAAGCTTTTTCCCTCTTTTTTTATTTATTTTGGGATACTTGTTCATTTTAGAGGGGAGCAAAAGAGATTTTATTGCTTTGCTTTTTGGGAACTTGCTCGTTTTGGAGAGGAGCAAGGGGATTTTTTTTTGGAGATAGAGAGATTGTCATTTTATTAATTCTCAACCTTCTAGACCATGCACATAATAAGAGAGCAAAGGAAACTTTTCACTTTTGAGGCAATAATCACTTTATATTTCATCTTTCCTTATTCAAAAATTATATTTAAGAGTATGAAAATGTGTTGGGATTTTGAGATAAGCAAGGTACAATCAAATCAAGACCCTACCTCTATAAATCAATATGGCTTTCCACAAAATTTGAAAAGAAAACTAGGAATGGTTGAATAACCAAAAGACCTTATTGGCCACCATGTGATAACTTACTTGGGAAGAATACAAATACCAAGAAAGGGAGGTGTGGATGTGAATGAACAGTGTGACGGGATGCTTTCCTTGTGAAATTTTAAATATTAAGAGGTTTGTGTAAGATAGTCAATGATCATATGAAAACCATTGATGATGGTCATACAATATTTATTCTATTGTATGTGGATTGCTTAGTAATAAAAATACCATAAAGAAAGATGTGTAAGCGATGATAAGCAAAAATGGGTGCTTTATTTATGAACTTTCAAAAATTAAGAGGTGTGCATAAAATATTCAGTGGTCGTATGAACACCATTTCTAATGATCATATAGTATCTATCATATCTTACACAGATTGCTTAATAATCGAAAGATCACAAGAAAAGGTGTAAACGATGACAAGCAAAAATAGGTGCTTTCCTTATGAACTTTCAAAATCTAAGAGGTGTGCATAAAATAGTCAGTGGTTGTATGAACACCATTGTTGATGGATATACGGTATCTATCCTATCTTATGTAGATCACTTAATAATAAAAAATCATAAGAAAAGGTGTAAGCGATGACAAGAGAAAAAGTTTGATAAAAAATAAATGACAAACATACAAATGTGGTGTTATTCTTAGTGCTTACAAGAAAATACTAATGCAAGTGCAGTGATACAAATTCCTAATGCAATATGACTATAAGTGTAGCTAAACACTATGAAATGCCAAAATGAAGACATCAAAATGCATGGTGCAATAAATGATGATATGCAATACAATGGTAATGTGTAATGAGGTGTGATGCATGGTGAAATGAGATGTTTTTTGTACCTTTTGTTGTTTTTATTTATTTTTTGTTTTGTTTTTTTTATTTTATGCATAAAATACCTGCAAGTGGAGAATATTCAAGGGTTCAGGCTCATCAACACCTTCAAGTGAAGCTAACCAATATGTTCTCTGTCCCACCTTCTGTGTTATTATGAATAGACCTAACTAGTTTGCAGTGAATTTTTCGTGCAAATGGCTTGTCAAGTTGGAGTTTTGTTTATTTTATTTGAGTACAAGATCACCAACTTGGAACTCCCTAAGATGAACTTTTGTGTCATAGGCTCATTTAATACGATCTTGATAAACATGAAGATGCTTGAGAGAATTAATGCATCTTTCATTAAGAAGCGTAAGTTGATCAAGGCAAGCTTATTACACATCATCATCAATAATAAACTCTTATAGTGAGATGCACAACAAAGGGATTTCAAGTTCTCAGGCCATAATGGCCTCAACACCATAAACTAGCAAGAAAAAAGTTACCCCTATTAGTGTTTGAATACTCATCCTGTAAGCCCAAAGTGCTAGAAGCAGTTGAATATAACAATCCTTGTAATGGTTGTTAACTATTTTTTTAGCATGGCGATAACTATTTTATTCTATGCCTCATCTTATCCATTAGTTTACAGATAATAAGGGGTCAAAAATCTATGATGGATGTGATACTTTTGGCATAAAATTCGAACATCCTTATTATTGAATGGTGGCCCATAATCTAAAATTATTTTGTATGAGATACCAAAACGATAGATGATATTATGAAGTAAGAACTCTACGATACGTGCACCTATTATCATGGTAAATGGGATAGCTTCAACCCACTTTGTGAAGTACTCAGTGGTCGTTAGAATGAACGTGTGTCAACCCAAATATGGAGGTGAGATTTTTCCAATTAGATCAAAACCCCATTGAGAAAAAGGCCATAACAAGTGGATCAACTATAGCACTTGTGAGGGTACATGTGTTAGAATAGCATGATGTTGAAACTTGACACACATTTTGACATAAGCACAACAATTCAACTCCATAATAGGCCAGTAGAAGCCCATTTGAATAATGCGCTTTATGTTGGCCATGCTGCTAAAATGGCCACCACATGTATCATCGTGAGCTTGAGAAATGACCCAAGTAGACTCTTGGGGCTCTAAACATCGAAGAAGAACTCCATCATAACTTCAATGGTATAGTATATCTCCTAACAAGATATATTTAGTCACTTTTTTTTTTAATGTTCATTTGGTGGCATGCGAAAAACCCACTGGAGGGCCACCAAGCTCCAAGAAATCTTTGATCTGGGAGAACTAGTCTTGATATTGCTCAGCTTAAACTAAATGAATAAATTGCTCCTCTCTAGAAACACCTCACAAATTTTTTGATTGAGAGACGACTTTAAGATAAATGGTTATGAAATTATCATAAGGGCCCTGTGGGATTAAGGATCCCCAATAAACAAGTTTTAAGAAGTCTTGCATTTGTGAGAACCAATCTTGATATGGTTCAATTTGTACCATGTGGATGCTTTACTCTTTTGTAGTAGTGTCTCACAAGATCATGGATTGTGAGAGCATTTTGACATGAATAATCTAATGGGTTTTATAGAATTAGGGATCCCAAGGAAGCCATTGTATCTACAAAATGATTGAAGGACTGAGGCACGATCTCGATGTCAAACCATTAAAACTTTGCAAGAAGATTATCCACGATGGTCTTGTATGACTTCAAGACTGAGCATTTGCATTGGTATATTTCTTTTACTTGATTGACTATGAGCAAGGAGTCACCAATTTTTTTGAATATCTTAACATTCATGGTGAGAGTTGTTTGAAGACCTAAAGGGAGGACTTCATACTCAATGTTGTTATTGATGCATGAGAAATTGATTTTGAGTGAAAGGGGAATAGGAGCCCCTTATATTGTAAAAAACATGATTCCTGCACCACCCCCTTGCTCGCATTTTGAACCATCGAAGAACAATGTGAGATCTTCTTTGTGCTCTAGTTCTTCTAAGCTAGATAATGCAAAGATTGCATCATTGGGTAGCTCAATTATGATAGGCTTATTTTCGTGAAGCGGTGCTTCTGCTAGTTGGTCTGCGATGACCTGGCCTTTAATAAAATTTTATCCAATGAATTCTAGGTTAAAATCCATCAAGAGCATGATCCACTTTGTGGTGCAACTGTTATGATAAGTACAACTCATCATGTATCACAAAGGGTTCTCTTTAGATATGATATAAATTGTTTGACTTGTCATGTAATGATAGAGATTTTTAGTGGTAAAGACCATTGCTAAGTAGATTTTATTGACATAAACATACTTTATTTCATATGAGACCATGGTTCAACTAATGTAATAGATAGCATGTTCCTTATTTACCTTGTTCTTTTGGGCCAACATGGTCCCTAAGGCAAATCCAGTGGCTAAGATGTATAAGAGAAAAGATGCACTAGGTCTCGAAGGATTCAATATTGACATGGAAGCCAAGTATTGTTTGATATCTTCGAAGGCTGCTTGGAAATCTTCATTCCAATGAAAGATAACCCCCTTATGGAGAATATGATTGAATAGTCGACACTTGTTCAATAGTTACATGATGAATCATTGGATGGCCTGTAGGCATGACCTTATAGCAAAAGGTTCCCCATGGCATAATAAAGGTTGTTTTGGCTTGATCTTTATGATTGACTTGGATTTTATTGTATCCTAAGAAGCCATCCATAAGAGCCCATTCTATGGCTCATGATTGCATCTACCAACGTATCGATAGTGAAAATTCATCCTTAGGGTTTGCTTTATTAAGATCATAAAACTATGTGCATATACGCACCTCCCATTTCAATTTTTGAACAAAAACCATATTGGACACCCAGTTGGTAGTTGATAGGTTGGATGAATCTTGCATCCAACAATTTTTATAATTCATATTTTATCATAATAGCAATTATTGGATGTAACTTTCAAATTTTTTGCTTGACAAGTTTAATTGTTGGATTTAGTGTCAAGTTGTGGACGTCTGGATTTGGATCTAGGCCAGGCATATCTCGATATGACCAAGCAAAAAAAAATTGTACTTCTTTAGAAGAGCGAAGAATACCTTGTGTTTTGTTATTGAAAGACCCTTTCCTAGCTTGAGAATATAGGGGTGTTCAAGATCATCATTGACATTGATATTAATCATCTATTCTATTTACGTATGTGATCCCTTCAATTAATGAGGAGTAAGGATAAAGTGAATATTATCATATGGATTAAGAGAGTCACATGCATTATCAAAATCTATCTCAGCTTGGAGGATAGTAATGTAAGATATGATCGTAGATGGTACATTTGTAGCATGTCCTCAGAAGGGAGAAACTCATATGGTTAAGGTAGAAAGGCAGTATGATCAAAATCAATAGCCTTAGGATTAAGAGGCGATGATAGAGAAGGGTTACCAAGATAATGGAGTAGAGTAGTGAGATCAATGGAGATCATATTGATGGATGGTGGATGATCTCCATTTGTAGGTGGAAATAGGTGATTAAAGATGGGTGGGTGCAAATGTTTAGGAGGTGGTTGTGGTGGAATGGGTATGATGGGGTGTCCCCTAGGTGGGATTGGGATGACTGGATCCTCAGGTGGGAGAAGCTAATGCCAGCTGGATAGTAATAATCTCAAGAAAAATATGAAGATAGAATTCATCTAGATCCGTGAGAGGCTCCATGGGAGCAAACTCTTCTTTTGAGCTATCTGAAGCATTGAATAAGGCCTCCCAATTATCTCTTAACTCCTAATAACTTTCTAAATCTTGATCATTTTTGAACTCCTTGTTTGATGAGTCATCATTAGCAATTGATAAGGTAGCAATATATAGATGATCGCTAAGTAGATGAGCATTACCAGGGTCGACATACTCGTTGCCATCGATATCTACCCCCAAGCCTAAGTTAGGGTATTATAGATAGTTAGCAAGAAACTCATCAAGCATGTGTATACCGTATCCTAAGCCTAATTTATCTATTGGTAACTAGTAGTGTGGTTCTAAAGGAGTTTGAGGGCCTTTCTCATATCATCCCAAGTCATTTCCATGCCAATTATGGCAATGAAAATATCGCATCGTAAGGGATGGATTTGAAATATAATTGATATTTGCCTAAAAAAAATCTTCATCCTCTAGTATAGGTGGTGGTATCAATATCACCATATAAAAAATTGGTTTGGCTTGGGTAAGATCCAAGAGGAACTATGGTACCTATGGGCAAAAGTGTGTTGCACGGGCAACCAAAGTCTTGGATTGACTAAACGAGTGACGTGAATGTGACATCTTGCACTTGATATTCAACTATACTCGAATTCATCATGCTAATTGTGACTTATGGTGACTCTACTAGGGGAGATTATAAAGGAGATGTGGGTTGTGATGAAAGTGGTATGATGATAGGTGGTTCCTCCTCTATGGGGGAAGTGTGGTTAGAAGTGGTAAAAAATGATTGAAATCAAAGGTGCAAGAGGTGTGATGGATAGTTGAGATATGAATGTATGTGTTGGTGAAGGTGGATATGAAGGTGATGCCATAGGTACCTTCTTCAAATTTTGATGTGGAGGATATGATGATGATGAAGGCATATTTAATGAAACCGATGGTGAGGGTAGGGATGGAGGTGGTGGTGGTGAAGTTATGGATGATAATAGTGTGAAATTTTTGGTTTGTATGGGGTTGCTAGACCGAATTTCCAAGTGTGTGGAAGGCAAGGTGGACTCCTAGGGATACACAACCATATTGCAATATTTGAAGGGCTTTGAGTCTGTAGGGATGCAGTGAACTTGACCTTCATGTATATTCTTTATGCACTGATGCAATATAGAAGGCACACATTTCATGTCTCGAATCTAGGGTCTACCAAGAAATATGTTGTATTACATGGCACCTTCCAAGACATGACACAATATATGAATAGTATTTTTTCCAACCTAAATAGGAGGGACTACTGTGCCAATAGTGGAACATAAGGCGTCATTGAAAGCTCAATGGGTGAAAGTGGATGACATGATGGCTGATAATGGAAGGTTAAGATGCTAGAGGGTAGTGGAGGTGATAATGTTAATTGATGATCCCATGTCAATTAAGACACATTTAAATGGGGTCCTATCCACACTAGTGATGATATGCAGTGGTGGATCAGGTACCTCAATAGGTATCATCTGAATTTCATTATCTTGAGATATAATCTTAGGATCTTGACATGTTTGAATATGCCCCAAAAAATTGATGAAATAATTTGGGTATTATGGATGCAATTCAATAGATCTTAAGATCTCTATCAGAGCCTCTTGATGTGGTTTCAATTGCTAAAGAACTCATAGATGGAGAGCCTTACCGATGACATAATCAGATTTTGGGGAAGTTTATTCCTTAGTGTAAGCATTGGGTGAATCGGAGTAGGTGTAACCAAATTTGATATCGGTGGTGCTTGTGATGTTGATGGAATATTGGCAGGGTCCACGGATTATGTGGGTTGCGTTGGATACCATCTATTCCTTGTCACAATATTAATCATTCCCATGAAACCTTGGTTAGGTGGGGTGGCATGCACTTGATTAAATTGCTTAGATTTATTTGTTTTAATAGCAAGTATTGTATTTAATCCACATTTGGGTAAGGGGTCTTGGAAGATGAGGCAAGAGGATTATCGATCTGAATATATTACCTCTCGATCATATCCTACACTATATTATTGAATGCGTAGCATGATTGAATTTCATACCCCTTTTGTCGATGATAGTTACAATATTGATCCTCCTTGTATGATTTGGATTTAGGACGATTTGGATCCAATGATCGGATCTTAGGGAGCATTATTATTTATGCCTCACATAATCGATTGAATATTGATGCCAAAGACTTTGACAATGGCATGTATTGACGAGGTAATCGATAAGGTTGAGTTTGAAGTTGTTGCGGTGGATTGGCCACTTGAGTGTTGTTGCATCGATGGAGGTTGGGCTTTATAGTTAGGTTATGATGCTAGAGCTCAATTTGAGGGTCCAGTTGCACTTAAGACAACCTAGTTTACTAGGGCTACCTTAGGTTGAATTTGGCCATATTTTATGTATTTATTAGGCCGTTCTTTTTTCGAAAGTTTAATTTCTCCTTCCTAGACCTTGATGTCCTCTATTACCTTTGTCTGGGCCAAGGCCTCCTCGAAAGTCCTATGCTGTTGAAGTTGCAATAATAATGAGATTTATTTGGTGCAACATTTAGTAAACATTCGAGTTAGCTTTATGATGGGTAGGTTGAAGGATAATTTTGTTATAATGACATTCCACCTATTCTCATAGTCTATGACTAGTTCATCCTTCAATTGATAAATATTATACAGATCAGTCAAGGGGGCCTTTTTCTTGACACTGAAGGCAAAGCATTCTAGAAAAGCATTTGCTAATTGTTCAAAGGTTAAAATGCTATGGCGTGGCAAATGGTTATACTACTCCAAAGCACCCCTAACAAGTGTTATAAGGAACATTTGTAGCATGAGAAGGTCATTGTCCTGAATATGGAAGCAGGTGTTCATGAAGATTTTCACATGCTCGTGTGTATCTTCATCACCCTTTAACTTATCCAAATTTGGCATTTCAAAGTGCTTAGGATAGGCCAGTGATAGAATTGATGGGTGTAGAGGCTTGTTGGTAAGCTATCGCAGGGTAGGTTTATGGTAACTTGAACCTAAGGCTTGCTTTTCTAACATGTTAAGGTACTCTATCAATAAATTATAGGTCTTTGATGAGATTATGGCATCTACTCACCTTTGGCCTTGATTTGTTTGGATATTTTATTATGGATGAGGTGGTTGAAGAGTGGTATCAATAGGCATATAGTCATATGTTGCCTTGGGGTATGTATCAAGTAGTTCTTGATACTTAGGTTGTTGTTATTCATAGGCTTCATCATCCTATTGATAGAGGTACACTTGATAACATTCTTGTGAATGAGGTTGATGATGATGCATGGGTGGTGGTCTAGGATGATCATGAGTTTGATTTGGACATGGACAAGGTGGAAGATTCTGATTTGTATGCAATGGAAGGTTGTGTCATTGTGCTTAGCACCCTCGGTGTTGTTGGGTTGGTTTCCTTTGTTGTGTAGGCATGAACAACCTCTGATGCATCATCCATTACATTTGATTATCCAAGGTTATTCTAGGTACCTGGTTTCGATTTGCCAAGTCAGTGGTGTGTGGCCTATTTACACATGTGTGAGTGGTACGAATAAGCATCTTTTGTACTTCAACCCTAAAGAGATTGGTAACTTGTTTTTTGAGGATACAAGAGGCCACATTGACCTAATATTGTTATCAAAAGATAGGTTTTGTGTAATCAAGAGGTGTTGAAGCACACTATGCTTACCCATACTACCTATCATAGGGTATAACAGGAGGATGAATATCATCCTTGGGCTCATGAGTTGACATGACAAAATCATGAGCTAACGTTATAACATTGTTATTACCTTAAGAAATGCATATGTTCAAATAATCATACTTACGACTCATCCAAGGATGATCAGTTGGAGTAGCTTGAGCATTCTTGTCTTGTTGTGGGGTGCACTGATGATCTTGATCCAGGGGAGTCATAGGTCAAGTTGAGATATGGATGTGTGGTAGGGGTTTCCTAGATGTTTCAACTCGGTTGTAGTTATCCCTATAAAAGGTGTACAAGGTATCCTGATTAGGATAATCCATATCTTGATCATAGTTAGTACTTATGGATGAATTATGAGTGTGGATACCCAATGTAATAGGGTCAACGATGTGATGGATGATATTTAAGCCAAGATGATCGTGTTGCCACTTAGGGATGATGACATCCTGTGGATCAATCTGAAAATGGTCCATGGCTCTAGGCAATGGATCAACAATGTAAGCTTGTGAATGAGCCTGGTTGTGTGTTATGATCGTCTGCTAGGTAAATTATGCATAAATATTTGTGACTATGCTCTCAAGCACTTTCTAAACTATGCAAATAAATAACAATACAAAACAATCAAGAAATCACTTTTTTTTTTTTTTTTGATGATTTTTATTTTTGTTTTTTTGAGTTGGTTTTTATGTGTTTTTGTTTTTCAAATCTACTCCTAGAAAACTAAGGAAAGATAAAATGGTCACTATAGAAATGTAGTTTGTACACAATCTCTATTGAGGAATGCAACACAAACTACAAAACTGGCTTCCTATGGGTAATATATGGGTGATAGGTGTTGCTATAGGAATAATACCCCTTGAGGAGGGGTCATAATATATAAATCCTGCTACTTGCTGAGTGGTTAAGGGGCATCTAAATCTAACCTATCTTAGGATGCACCCAAAAGTAGAGAGTCTCTCAATGATGAAGTCTGAGAAATCACTTGTGGAGATTACTATGTGTTTAGAGGGACAAGCTAGTAGAAGGAGGTAAAATTCAACGTCGCTAGTCTTGATTGGGGGTTGGTGATGAAGGCCAACCTTACCAATGTTTAAGTGATACATGGTGTATGGATTCCTTTTATTGCTAAAAAGAGAAAAAAAGAGCACACAAATGATTCTAAATAATGCAAATTATAAAGCAAAATGCATATATTTTTGCTACATGAGGATTCATCTTTTTATCAGACAACAAATATAGTAGAAAATAGGGAGAACACAAAGATTGTATTAATAGATACGGTTGCAAAATAGGGACCGTATCACCCTGATAAGGTCATGTTGTGGCTGATCCACAACACACCCCAAAATTGGGGACCCACCTTTTTGCAGGCTTTCAAAGAAAATCTCAGTGACCCAGATGCTAAAAATCAAGAAAAAGGGGCAAAATTGCACAAGGAAGAAAAAGTGTCGCGATATCGCGACATGTCGCGCCATCGCTGTAGAAAAATGAAAAGTGTCACGAAATCGCGACATGTTGCTCCGTCGCGGCCCAGAGAGGAGAGAGAAAGGCAAAATGGAAAGGCGTAGCGAAATCGCGACATGTCGCAAAATCGCGGGTCAAACCAGTCAAACAGGGCAAAGCAGAAAAACGTCGCGAAATCGCGACAGGAAGCGGCAAACGGGGCACGAAGCAGAAAGGCGTAGCGAAATCGTGACGTGTCGCAAAATCGTGGTCAACATAGTCAGCGACAGCAGGTGGGAAGAACCGTCGCGAAATCGTGACGTGTTTGATTTTCACGGCTTGCAAGCGGGTGGAAGGCATGAAATGTAAAATGGTCGCGAAATCGCGACAAAATCGAGCCAAAGGGCACAAAGCACAAAACGTCACGAAATCGTGACAGAATCGAGCGAAAAGGCATGAAGTGTAAAATGGTGCGAAATCGCGACAAAATCGAGCGGCGCAAATGCCAGGAAAAAGTCGTGAAATCATGCAAATTTTAGAAAGGGTCAAGGAAAAACGTCACGAAATCGCGACAGAGAGCAAAGGAGTGCAAGTGAAAAACGTCGTGAAATCACGACAAATGGTGGTGAAACGCAAATCGAGGAAGAGTGAAAACGTCACGAAATCGCAAAAAGACAGGAAACAGCAAAAGTGAGAAAACATCACAATCACGAAAGTACCAAAGATATCAAACGAAAAACGTCACGATTTCGCGACAGGTTGCGGCCGAGAGTGTACGAAAGAAAAGCGTCACGATTTCATGACATGTCACATTTTCGTTGGGCAAAAAGGCAAGAAGGTTGTTGGCCGAAAAACGTCATGATTTCGCTACCTGTCTCATTTTCGCTGTGCTGGCAGAGGAACAAGCTGCATGCATAAAGACGTCATGATTTACATGGGGCCATTACGAAACATGCTGGAAACGCAGAACACGTGGCATACAAGTGTCAGGATTACAGAAACGTTTCATGTAACAGAGAATATCGAACGTTTCGACAGCGCGCATAAAATCAAAAGCAACGAAAAGGTGAGGAATTTGAAAAGACGCATTCTGGGAGGTGAAACGAAGCGACGTAGGTGAACCGAAGAGCCATATCAGTTAGTATAAAATCAGAAGCGAAGATCGATACAAGGGTTGGAAATTGCTGCTAGCAGAGTTGCAGAGACAAGGGCTGCAAGCCATTCTAGGCCTGCACTTGGAGCAATTTCCTTCATTTGTTCTGGATTTGTTATACCTGGAACATTCTGTCATTGTAACTGATATACCATTTTAATACAGAAATACAGAGAGTTGGCATCTCATTGATGAGAAAGAAGGAGTCATTTTTGCATGCATGATTTAATGTTTATCTTCCCCTTTCAGATTTTAAGGTTTATAGATGGAGTTTAATGCGAGTTCTCTCGGTTGCTTCATGCGAACGCCTAAAATCTGAAATTACAGTAAAACCCTAGAAACCCGCACCTAGCTTATCAAGATTGTGCGAATGTGCAGATTCAATAGGTTAGGTTGCATGTAGAAAACCTCATTATCTTCGGTTTCGTCGAATTGAGGTGGCAGCATTCTGAGCGTAGTTTAGTTTACTATTCTTTGCATTTTCTTTTATTCACAATTCTTCATTTTATTTTTTGCATTTTAATTACTGTAATTTAAATAAATAACTGAAAATCCATCAAAGCTCAAGATCAAAACAAATTCATCTCTTAGATTTATTCACTTTGAGTCCACTGCAAATTCAAATTAAAATAAACAACAGTGCCCCTTGTTAACATCCACTTGCAACCCTAAGGTGTTCCCAACATTTAAATTGAACAGCATCATTGGTATACAAAGAACCAGCATAACAGGAACCTTGGAGAAATTATTCTGTTATAATTTCTTTGCAAGCAGAGGATTTTGGGACTCAGATCCTACCGGAGAGTGTGCTTTCACAATTGGGTGAAAACACCACTCAACAGTATTGGCGCTAGAAGGAGGGCCCGAATTGGTTTACTTTATTTTGATTTTCATACATGAGTAATATCTCTTTGATTTGATTTTGAAATCATATCTTAAATCTCACAAATAGCTAAACTACAGCTTTTGTTGTTCTTTTTGTTACAGGTTTTCTTTGAAATAATCTAGGGTTTCATCAGGTAGGCTGGACCCACCGCGTCGTATTGCGACCAGGTCCCAAACAACCGGGGAAACCATTTTTCATGACCTTACGCTCACTGGTACTCCCAAGAATAAAACCAAGCAAGTCGTAAGCTTACCAGTCACAAAAGCCCTTTTTTCTCCAGGAACATCGAGTGGACCTACACCAGTGACATCAGTTGCCACTAGTGTGCCTATTGTCAGTAATATTTCTACTGCTCTTGTAGGGTTGTCCTCATCGATTTTGAGTCAAATGGCTCAACCTCCAGCAGCTCCTTGGTATGGAGCTAACAATATTCCTTTGAACATTGTAGGGGATATCCATGAAATCCCCAAGAACATAGAAATATTTTTGCCTAAATACAAACCAGATGGCCTAAGAATAGCAGAAGAACATATCCAAGCCTATAGGGATGTTTTAATTAGGCTGCAAGTCCAACATGAAGATGTGGCTTGCAGACTTTTCCCCATGAGCTTAGATCCAATAGCATATGAATGGTATATATGCTTACCAACTGGTTCAATCACTTCATGGACGCAAATGGAGAATGCCTTTGTCAATCAATTTAGGTCACCCTTGGATCCCGCAACCATTTACAATCAATTCATTACATGCAAAAGGGGCCAGGGGGAACCTATCCGAACATTTAATCAAAAATTCCAAAAGTGCTATAATAGAGCAGTTCGACATTTTGCCATCGATCCCACAATGGCTTTGCAGATATATTTTGGGGCATTGGACCCCATGACAGCCATGTTTGCAAGACGAAATCCTCAAGTCACCACGCTAGCTCTAGCCTATAATGAAGCCATGACCATCGAGCAACAAATGACACCACAGGGCTATGGGTTTCCCCAGATGCCTATGATGGGACAATATGCTCCATATGGTCAAGCTCCCTTGGCAAATCAGATCATGGCACCGCAAATGCCAAGCATGAATGCCTTCCCATATCAAGCAACCGTATCCACCAAAGACTCGCATATGCACCCATTCCAATCCAACCAATTACATCCATTCCACCTGTTCTCGCATTTTTGTAGAATAGTCAATCGACTATGCAAGGAACCAACCAAGTTAATTCTCAGGCTATAGTTCCTTTCCCAAATCCAACTCCGATTCAAAGTGTCAATCCATACGGGAATCAAATTCCTCAAAACCCGACCCAAATGTTGAATCAAGACCCCACCAATTACGCAAATCCAACGGGGGTTAACAACAATGTGATTCCATCGAAGGAGATTTATTCAGAGGTCGAAGAGCTCAAGAAAATAGTTCATAAACTGAGCAATGACATGGTTCAAAAGCAGAAGTATGAATCCCATGCCCCTCACTCAAATCAAAATTTTAACAATAGAGGGAGACATTGGAACACAAAGCCAAACAATGGGGGAGTACCCGCTCCCATTGCTAATCAACTAGATACTTCGTCAATCCAATTCCCTTTTGAATCTTTCAGATTTGGCATGGGAAAGGGGGTGTAGGTTGCACAACACAAAAGAACACAATGAGAGGAATTGTCCTGAAATTTCTAGATACACTCATTGTCTTCGGGCACAAGTTGATGATTTGGAACTGGTATCAAATGAGGGTCCATCGCAACATCAAGATGATAACATTATGGTGATGGAAACTGTATATCATCAAGAAGGTGAGAGTGAGGAAGAAGAAGACGAAATTTTGGAATAGGAGGTGCAAGCTTTTCAAGATTTTAGAAAGGGGAATCATGGATACCATTTGAGAAGTAAATCTAAAGCCCCTAAAACCTCATCAACACCTCCAAACAACTCTATTCTTCCTCTGGATACTAAGGCAAATAATAATCCTCCTCCTCCACTCAGAAGAGAAATGTCTAATGACGTGCAGAAGACAGTCAAATTCGAAAAACCAAACTATGACATAGTGGAGGATCTAAAGAAGTCCAAATCTAGCCTTTCGTTCTTGGACGCGGCTAGATTGCCTGGCCAAAAGGAGGCGTTGATAAAAGCTCTGAACTCACCTGATCAAATGTGGAAGGGAAAAGGAGTTGAGTCCCATCTGATTTTACGAAAGGAGAGACGGGATGTCCCGCCATTCTTATTGACTCTGAGAATTGCGGGTAAGAATTTGCATAACTGTTTGGTGGACACGGGTGCCACGAGCAACCTCATGCCTTCGGAGATATGTCAAATGCTAGGTCTGCAACCTGTTTCATCCAAATGCAAGGTCCTGCAATTGGACCGATCGGAGGTAAATGTGGTAGGGACCCTATATGATGTCAAAATTCAATTAAATTCTGAACCCAGTGGTCCAAGCAAGTTGTCGACATTCTCGGTTGTTAATATCCCAAGTAGATATGGAATGCTACTTGCGAGGGATTGGATGAAAACTCGAATGGCTATTTTTCAACAGATCGCTCACATATGTGGCTACCCTGGAAAGGAATTGCAAATCAAATCAGAGTGGAAAATGAACCGAGGCTTAAAGAGATCATAACAAAATTTAACAAGCCGAATGAAGTTCAGTTTTTTGAGCCAGAACTGGGGGTTTATGCACTTGATGTTGAGGAAGCTACTGAAGAGCCTAAAGAGGAAACATGTCATGGTGGCTCTTCCGAGGAAAATGATTGCACATGGTTGCTCAGGTTCGATGGATCAAAATCTAGACAGGGAGCAGGAGCTGGAGTCGAGCTCACTGGTCCAGGAGGTAAACCATTATTGGTTGCTTACAGATTGCAATTTCCTTGCACGAACAATGTGGTAGAATATGAAGCATTGATCTTTGGTTTACGTCTAGCATTGAGCAAGCAAGTTAAATGCTTGAAGGTTTTGGGAGATTCTGAGCTGGTAGTCAAGCAGATCAAAGGACAATATACATGCCGTGACAGGAGACTAAGCCTTTATAGAACTAGGGTTATGGACCTCATTGAGGAATTCGACGCATTCAATATAGCCCTTATTTCTAGAAAAGGAAATCGAATAGCAGACTCTCTTGTAGTCGCCGCGGGCATGTTAAACCCGGTTGATATAAAAAGGTGTAAAAAGTTCTCCATTGAATTGGTTCCTTGTCCATCAATACCCGACAATGTCAAGAATTTCCAGGTTTTTGAAAATGACAGACACATCTTCAAATTTGTCACGAACTCGGGTATTTTTGAAAATCAGGTGATTGATGAGGAGCAAAGGTGGCAAGATGAAACAGAAAACGAGAGTGAAACCGCATGTCAATCCAACAAAATACCTAAAGACGTGGTTTCATTGGAGAAAATGTTCGACGTGGGATACAAGACCAAAAAGGAAAAAGGGTCCCACTCCCCAAAGATGCATGTGATTCAATTAATCTAGGGAGTGCAGACAATCCAAAGGAGGTGTACATTGCAAAGGCATGTACAGATGAAGAAAGGAGCAACATAATACAGGCATTGAAGCATTACATAGATTGCATTGCTTGGAATTACAATGAGCTGAAAACATACAACCAAGACATCATCACACATACCATCCCTTTGAAGCCAGACTCCAAGCCTTTTAGGCAAAGACAACGAGTTGTTAACCCGCTATTGGAGCCTTTGATCGAAAAGGAGGTCAAAATATTATTGGAAGCGAAGATCATATTTCCTGTTAGGCACTCAACCTGGGTTGCTAACCTCGTTCCAAAGAGGAAAAAGAGTGGAGAGATTAGGTTGTGCATAGATTTTCGAAATCTTAATAAAGCCTCTCAAAAGGATAATTATCCATTGCCTTCAATTGATGAAATTCTACAAACGGTAAATGGATCTGAAATGATGTCCTTTCTTGATGGGTATTCTGGATACAACCAAATTCTTATACATCCAAATGACAGGATGAAAACAGCCTTCACCACCAAGTGGGGGACATTTGCATATAAGAGAATGCCATTTGGACTGTTAAATGCCGGTGCAACATTTCAACGCGCCATGGACTATGCATTCAAAGGGCTTATAGGCAAATGTATCATCGTGTATGTGGATGATATTCCAATATTCTCAAAGAAGAGAGAAGACCATGTCAAAGATTTGAAGAAAGTGCTCCAAAGATGCAGAGAACATGGAATTTCCTTAAATCCCAAAAAGTGCATTTTCGGAGTAACAGAAGGAAAATTGCTTGGTCACATCATTTCAAAAGAGGGCATATCCATTGATCCAGAAAGGATACAAGCTATCCAAAATTTACCTCTCCCAGGTAGTAAAAAAGAACTGAGATCTTTCTTTGGGCAGGTTAATTTTGTGAGGAAGTTTATCTCGAGCTTTGCTGAGATAGCCAAACCTCTGAACAAGATGCTCAAGAAAGATGTAGAGGTCAAGTGGAACGAGGAAAGTAGGGTGGCCTTTCAGAACATCAAAGATGCCATTTCCAGAGCCCCTGTCCTCATAAGTCCAGACTATTCTAAGCCTTTCTATATTTATGCTTTCGCATCAGAACACTCTTTCGCGAGTGTCTTAACCCAGAAAGGTGAGGATAGTGCTGAAAACCCCATAGCATTTTTAAGTGCCCCTCTAAAAGATGCTCAATTAAGGTATTCAATCCTTGATAAGCAGATGTACGCACTTTTTAAAACGGTAAAAAAATTTAGGCATTACATTGTGCACAACAGAGTTATTGCCATCGTGCCTGACTCTGCTGTTAAGACCATGTTTTTACAAAACGAACTAGGTGAGAAAAGAGGGAAATGGATTTCCACCATCCAAGAATTCGATCTCGAAATCCAACCTATGAAACTAGTTCGAGGACAGTGGACCGGTGAAGGCGATCGCTGAAAATAATCCGCAAATAACATGCCAATACTCGAATACAGAATACATTGCTAAGGATGACTGGTATGTTGATATTGTGCAATTTTTATTGAATGGTAAGTGTCCTTCTAATCTGAATTCAACCCAGAGAAGAGCTTTAAGGCTTAAGTCTATCAATTATCTGATGAAATCTGGTGTTCTTTACAGGAAGAATCATGAAGGGATCTACCTGAGGTGCCTGAACAAAGAAGAAGCTGCCAGGGTGTTGCAAGAATTTCACGGGAAACATGGAACTGGTCATGGTGCGGCAAATGCTACAACGCATCAAATCCTGAGAGCAGGATACTACTGGCCCCACATTTTCAAAGATGCACATGCCCATGTACGATCTTGTCATATCTGTCAAGTGGCTGCCAATAGAGAAAGAAATGCAGCCATGCCATTACAACCTGTAGTTGAAATGAGACCATTTGCATAGTGGGGACTAGATTTCATTGGGGTTATTAACCCAAATTCTTTTGATTCTCATAAATTCATATTGATAGCTACAGACTACTGTACAAGGTGGACAGAAGCGATTCCTACTAAACATGCCACCACAGACGTTGTAATAAAATTCCTTGAGGACCATATTATAACAAGATTTGGAATGCCCGATTCTATTGTCAATGACAATGGTAAAGCTTTTATTTCTACACAATTTGCAGATTGGGCATATGACAACAAAGTGAGCTTAAAGTTTGCATCTAATTATTACCCTCAAGGAAATGGTTTGGCCGAATCTTCAAATAAAAATTTGTTGAATACCATTAAGAAGTTGCTGGAAAAGAACCCTCGGGATTGGCACAACCAATTAAAGTTTGCCCTTTGGGCAGATAGGACCAGAGTAAAGGAATCCATAGGGAATACTCCCTATCATTTGGTCTATGGGCAAGACCCGATATTTCCTGCAAATTTGAAGTTGCAGACCTTGCATTTCATACAAGAGTACTTGGGGACAGATGATCAAGTTGAAGCCAAGTTAAGTCATTTGCTGCACCTTGATGAAAAGAGAGAAGAAGCCATGAATCACATGAATAAACACCAGGAAGTTATCAAGAGATGGTTTGATAGAAGGGCCAAAATTAAGTCCTTCAGAATTTCAGATTTGGTATTACTATGGGACAAAAGACATGAGGAAAAAGGGAATCATCAAAAGTTTGATTGTCTTTGGTTAGGCCCCTATCAGATTTCAAAAATTCCTAGAAAAATACCTTCAGGCTAAAAACTTTAGAAGGGAAAGATTTTATGCTACCGGTTAATGGGCAGATTTTAAAGCATTATTTTAGCCCTTAGGTTGTGAGATTTTGATGTTATTCTTTTCGATTTTGGTGGAGTTTTTCAGATTTTGTTTTCATAGTTTAGGATTGTTAGTCTAGTTAGGATTTAGGTTGTGGGTTTGATTTCAATTGACATGTTTTGTTTATTTTTATAAAAAAAAAAAAAAAGAATAAAATTGAGATGTCAACTTATGCTTAAGACTAGGAGAATATGAAATATTGGAATTGTCTTGTAAAAGCTCCACAAGTCACACAAACATTTTAAGTTATATCGTTTGAAATTTGTGATGCATGAAGTAGTCAGCTTTGTATGGCAAATATTTCATTTGCAATTCAAGAGATAATGCATTCATGTTACATCTCACTTTACATATACATTCCATCTTAGTTGCATATGCATCTTAGGTACAAATCATTAAAGTATGTCAAATCCTCTTAGGGTTGTGTTATAACATAAATGTAAGAAAAATCCTAAGGTTGGAAACTGAGTCTTGAGATATCTAGAACCAAGCACGTCTTATACATTAAAAAGGATCTTGAGCAAAATGATCAAAACCTAACTTGGAAGAAAAGGTTGGGCGAAAGAAGTTTTTCATGTCTATCCTATTATGCAACATGATCCTTAAAACAGTGGTTTTGACCACTTCCATAAAGCTTAAAGCCTAAAATCAGAGTAGTAAGGATAGGGTTAAGTCCTCATCGAACTTAGGTTGAGGATCCAACTCCCCAAAGCTTTGATTTGACCTACATGGAGTAGTAAGGATAGGGCATAAATTCTCATCTCGCTTAGGTTGAGAATCTGATTCCCCAAAGCTCTTATGTCTCATTTCATAATAAGTCTTGGATTGGAAGGATCGTACTACTTGTCCTCTGCAAAGGATGGGTAGTCATCCCCAAGGTCTAAGCAATAAATTAATATTTTCCATTTTTATCCAAAGCTTGGATTGGAAGGATCGTACTACATGTCCCTAGCAAGGATGGGTAGTCATCCCCAAGGTCCAAGAAGTAAAAAATTAATTTTTCCCATCTCATATTTATATTGGATTGGAAGGATCGTACTACTTGTCCTCTCGCAAAGGATGGGTAGTCATCCCCAAGGTCCAAAGAAATGAAGATAAGTCTTGGATTGTGGGGTTAGGTATGCCCATGCATGGCAACATGTCTTGTCTAAAAAACAAGACCACCGATTGTCCAAAGGGTTAGACTAACATGACCATTTCTTCCATAATTGGTTAAATTATTTTGCTCAAAGTGAGGTAATGAACTCTAAATCGGAATAGTAAGGATAGGGTTAAACTCCCATCTTGGTAAGGTTGGGAGTCTGATTCCCCAAAGTTCTGATTTCACATTCACTTGCACATGGGTTCAAGATAGTAGGGACTCATAACCAACTTTGGGATATAATAAAACAATTCATTAGTGGATCCTAAGAGGGTTTGGCAATCTTGAATGTTTGTACATGATACTAGAAGAAAGACTATGCCTTTTATAAAAGCAAAATCTCCTAGCATATTCATTAGGTTACACAAATCATTCACAATCTCACATATGCATTCATGCAAACTGACAATGGAATGTTGATCAATTTCAAACGATAGGAAAAGAAATTCATTGCACACACTGAGCTAATACTTGATGATTCTCGATGATTCATGTACTTCTGATCTTTGGGCATTTGTTTATATTGCTTATGTGCTAACACATGTTTTCGAGTTTGTATATGTTTCAAGGTTGGGTTCTCACTAAAATGCTCAAGAGCATTTGACAAATAGAGTCGCCATTTGTTGTGGCTGATCCACAACACACCCCAAAATTGGGGACCCACCTTTTTGCAAGGCTTTCAAAGAAACTCTCAGTGACCCAGATGCTAAAAATCAAGAAAAAGGGGCAAAATTGCACAAGGAAGAAAAGTGTCGCGATATCGCGACATGTCGCGCCATCATTGCCAAAAAATGAAAAGTGTCACGAAATCATGACATGTTGCTCCATCGTGGCCCAGAGAGGAGAGAGAAAGGCAAAATGGAAAGGCGTAGCGAAATCATGACATGTCACAAAATCGTGGGTCAAACCAGTCAAACAAGGCAAAGCAAAAAACATCATGAAATCGTGACAGGAAGCGGCAAACGGGGCACAAAGCAGAAAGGCGTAGCGAAATCGTGACGTGTCGCAAAATCATGGTCAACGCAGTCAACGACAACAAGTGGGAAGAACCGTCGTGAAATCGTGACGTGTTTGATTTTAGCGACTGCAAGCGGGTGTAAGGCATGAAATGGAAAATGGTCACGAAATCGTGACAAAATCGAGCGAAAGGGCACAAGGCACAAAAGTCGCGAAATCGCGACAACCGAGAAAGGCATAAGTTAAAAGTGTCGCGAAATCAGCACAAGAAAGCAAAGAAGTGAAAAACTCGAAATCGAATTGAAAAAGGAGTGAAGTAAAAACGTCATGAAATCATGACAATGCAAAGGGGCGAGTGAAAAACGTCGCGAAATCGCGAATTGAAAGGAGTGAAAGTCAATCAATGAAATGCATCGCGACAGTGGCAAAGGAGTGCCGAGTGAAAACGTCACGATTTCACGGTGAAAGTTCAAATGAAAGCGTCGTGATTTCACGACAGGTTGCGGCCGAGAGTGTACGAAACAGAAAAGCGTCACGATTTCGTGACATGTCACGATTTCGCGACATGTCGCATTTTCGCTGGGCAAGAAGGCAAGAGGGCTGTTGGTCGAAAAACGTCGCGATATCGCGACCTGTCTCATTTTCGCTGTGCTGGCAGAGGAACAAGCTGCATGCATAAAGACGTCGCGATTTACATGGGGCCGTTATGAAACATGCTGGAAACGCAGAACACGTGGCATACAGGTGTCAGGATTACAGAGACGTTTCATGTAACAGAGAATGTCGAACGTTTCGACAGCGCGCATAAAATCAAAAGCAACGAAAAGGCGAGGAATTTGAAACGACGCATTCTGGGAGGTGAAACGAAGCGACATAGGGTGAATCGAAGAGCCGTATCAGTTAGTATAAAATTAGAAGCGCAGATCGATACAGGGGTTGGAAATTGCTGCTAGCAGAGTTGCAGAGACAAGGGTCGCAAGCCATTCTGGCCTTGCACTTGGAGCAATTTCCTTCATTTGTTCTGGATTTGTTATACCTGGAACATTCTGTCATTGTAACTGATATACCATTTTAATACAGAAATACAGAGAGTTGGCATCTCATTGATGAGAAAGAAGGAGTCATTTCTGCATGCATGATTTAATGTTTATCTTCCCCTTTCAGATTTTAAGGTTTATAGATGGAGTTTAATGCGAGTTCTCTCGGTTGCTTCATGCGAACGCCTAAAATCTGAAATTACAGTAAAACCCTAGAAACCCGCACCTAGCTTATCAGGATTGTGCGAATGTGCAGATTCAATAGGTTAGGTTGCATGTAGAAAACCTCATTATCTTCGGTTTCGTCGAATTGAGGTGGCAGCATTCTGAGCGTAGTTTAGTTTACTATTCTTTGCATTTTCTTTTATTCACAATTCTTCATTTTATTTTTTGCATTTTAATTACTGTAATTTAAATAAATAACTAAAAATCCATCAAAGCTCAAGATCAAAACAAATTCATCTCTTAGATTTATTCACTTTGAGTCCACTGCAAATTCAAATTAAAATAAACAACAGTGCCCCTTGTTAACATCCACTTGCAACCCTAAGGTGTTCCCAGCATTTAAATTGAACAGCATCATTGGTATACAAAGAACCAAACATAATAAGAACCTTGGAGAAATTATTCTGTTATAATTTCTTTGCAAGCAGAGGATTTTGGGACTCAGATCCTACCGGAGAGTGTGCTTCCACAATTGGGTGAAAACACCACTCAACAGGTCACATACAAGATATCATCTCAACCTAAGATGGTCACTATTTGATAGTTTTTAAACTAAAAATAAAGAATATGCATGCAACTAGATGATGTATATATATTTTTAGTTTTCTCTATGAAACATGAAACGAACTATACTAAAGAGTGAAAATGGAACCTAGATTCCTTTCATTTGATGTTGTTCCTTGTAGATCTGCACTATATTATCCTTGGTTGGAGACCATCTCGCCCTGATATGGTTGTCGAATATGGGTTGTTTGAGACGATTAAGACAACAGAGAGGGGTCATTTAAGATGGTTATGACTATGTACCTACAAATCACTAAAGAAAACAACAAAAATTAGTTATTTTGATTCATAAAAACAATAAATGATGATAAAGGATGATCCGTAAGGGGTCCCACCATTATCACCATTTGAAAGAGTGAAAACATGCACTGTAAATAAACAAATAAGACTAAACAAGATGCAATCACAATGCAAAAGAGACCAAATGGCAACAAATCTGGCTAAATTAAATTGCATTGATTTATTTTTAAAATGTGTTACAATGAATCCCTCTTAGGGATTATACCGATGATACATCGTTATAGAAAGGATCATGATATCCTTTTCATCGAACCAAATTTTCTTAGGTGCACTTTGAAATGTTCTCACGCTAGCAACAATGTCTGGAGAGCGGGTTTTAGAAACCACCACATAAGAGTTGAATTTGAGGGTCTTTTGCAATACTTGATTTTGTAACCTACGTGCAATGAAATAAAAGAGATATTAGTAGCATTTGTGGGGTCCACCCATGTTGGACCCATATTTGATCAAGAAATAAAAACAAAGATCTATGCTAATGTAGCAAAATGACATGCACAAATGATTTTATCTAGTGATAAAATGAACATGCAAAGTGTAATCTAAACTATCATGTAGAAAAAAAATAAAAATCAATCACCTAAATGGGACTGTATCGAGCAAGATGATCTTTGTTTATGAATCATATCAAGGCGAGACGATTGCTACCGCATACCTGCAACTATTGAAAACCAAGTCTGGTTGCGTTGGGGATGATTTGAGGGTGGTTTTGTCGATGAATTTATTGTTAATAGGAATGCGAGTTGGATGATTCAAACTATCTAGAGCAACTGGGTTAATCAAGTGATATGATGGAAGGAATATTTGAAGCTCGTGTAGCAATTTGATAGCATAGAAGCAACAAGGAAGCTTGGCAAGTGATTTGGGTAGCACTTAATTACGAGAGTTTATAATTAGGGATCCTCAAATGGAGGGAGGAAGCCTTCGATTTATAACCTCCTTAGCATGCAACCAAAGAGATAAGTGGTAATTAGGGGTAACCTGATTACCACTTTGCAGGTGGTAGGAACGACTGCATGTCATCAAGCACGATAGGAAATCAACCGCTACACTGAAAAGCAATCCTGGTACCTAATTATTTATTTTTGAATTAGTGTGTATGTGACCATCTCACATCAAGATGGTCCTAACTTGGAGACCGTCTCGAGCAATATGGTCATGGTTCCCTTCGGGAAAAAATACCCTTTTGTTGGGGAAATGCACTAAAACTCCCTAAGGTTCCCTTAGGTGGGTTATATGGGTTAGAAGGAGGTCTTTTGGAGAGTGTCTTTATGATTACGCATTTTAGGTGTCTAAAATACCACCCTATTAAGTCAACTGTCCTGGACAAGGGTAGTGATGATTTTTTAAGTCGTGAAAAATGAAATTGCAAATATTTGTAAGCTAGGGTCCGGATGATAGGAAGAGCAATGAAGGGCTAGGACTTTAGTGAGGCAGGACATTCTATCTAGACATATAATGTTTTAGCTAAGTTTTTTTCCCCTTATATTAGAAATTTTACATGCAAATTATTATAAATTTTTTATCAAATATTATATTTTTTATAGGACATTATGATAATTTAAAAAAAAATTGAGTTTTAGTTTCCATTTCATGGACCAATTTATAGTTAAATCCTTAGAATCATATCTAATGGTAGAGGTTAGTGAGTACACCTCAGAGAGATCCTCGTTGCTCCAAGATAGGATGGTTTTTGGTAAATTTAATGGGTATTGGCCAAGGGCTTCAACCTTGAGAGAATGGATTTATAGGAGTTGGAAGTCTCTAGGAGTAATTCTATACTTTCTTTCCAAATGTTTCTTCCTAGGCATTTTTTGTTCTAAGGAAGAAAAAAAAATCCTAAAAGGGGGTCCTTGGTTTATGGGAAGAGCATGACTCTTCCTTACCTGCCAGTATGAAGCTTTTTCACCTGAAAATATAAATCTATCCCTAGTACCAGTCTAGGTTAGGATGTTTGGGTTACCCATTGAATTTTAGGAAATAGATACCTTTAAGGCAATAGGCAACACTTTAGGATAATTCCTTGAGATTTCAAATACTACAAAATATGCATTCTAGGCTATTTATGCTTGGATATTGGTCACGATTGATAGAAGTAAAGATTTACCAGGATCAATCATTCTAAAGTATGGGAATAAGATGTGGGCCCAAACCATAGATTGTAAAAACATATCTTTTAGATGTATAAGATGTCATGAGGTAGGGTATATTGAGAGATCATGCCCTAAGAAGAGCCCAATAGAATCATATGTAAAAAAATGCAAGATAAACTTACAAATGGATATGGATGAAGATGGTTTTCAATTTCTAAAAAATAGATCTAGAAAAATGAAAAAATAAACAGTGGAGACCAATAAGGAAGGATATTGGAAGAAATACCAACTCTTTTGAGACTATCCTATGAAGAAAAAGTAGATCAAATCTTAGAGGACATATTACAATAGGTTCAACATATTAACAAGGAATCGTCTATTTAGTATGATCCTGATTTAGGAAAGAACATTCTCGATGAACCTAAAGAATGTGTCTCATCATATTTTCAAGACTCTCTTAAAGCACCATGCACCATTTAGGATAAAAATTTGGTAAAGAAAATACAATTTTAGAAGTTGATACCTCTACCATTAATAAAGATATAGACACCAAATTACAACCATTGATCCTCCATCCTAACCATCATATCACCCACTTGTCCACCATCCACCTTTCTCACCATCCTTTTAACCATTTCATACCTTTCCTGCCTTCAAAAGGCCCACTTTAGCCCTTTCCTACCACTTTCCAACCCCTTTGGACTTAATTTATATGTATTTTATATTATTTATATTTAATATAATATTTTATTATTATATTTTAATATATTTATTATAAAATATATATATTTAAACCCAATTAACCTCAGCCATTAGATTTAATCTAATCTCCACCGTCCATCTTCATTAATCCATGCCACATCTAAAATGTAATCTCAACCTTAGGATCTGATTTGATCTTAGCCACACGATTAAAAGTGTAAGGCTAAAACCCTAGGAAAAACCTAAGGTTGGATTATAAGTAAAGGCATTTGCAAATGCTCAAACCCGGGAATGTTCTTGCCTCGGATGTGATTATTGAAGAAGTCCTTGTGAAGAAAAAGGATATAGAGCCCTGAAGATCCAAAACCCTAGCAATTTGTATTCATTGTGTCACAAAATTTTTGTCAAGGCAAAATTAATTGTACAAAGGAGTTTTTTAGCTCCCCACCATTATTTAATAATAATATTTCTTGTGCAATTACATTTGTCTTATCGGATTTGTTTACTTTTTGTTGTTATTTAGTGTTGTGCTTTTAGATCTACAAATGGCAATCATGATGGGACCCCACAAGGGTTTCATTATTTAAATTGATTTACTTTTCTAACTTGATTTTATTTATATTTGTTGCAGGGATTTTCAAAAGCGCAAAAGTCACCGATTTCGTCGCTAGGGTTTCTATAGCATTTTGTGACACTTTCAAAGGTTATGCAAGCGTTCGACAACAACTATAGACAACCACGGGTGCCCATATGCACTTACACAGGTGCCCTTATGTGCCTACATAGGTGTCCTACTACGCCTGGCAGGCGCCCTACTGCACCTAGTGTTGACTAGAGGTGTTTGACTGTGTTTTCCTACACAAACTACCCTCACAGTTTTGGCCATATATCACTCATCCAAAGTTGGATTGGGCTAAAATTGTGAGGGTAGGTTTATGACACACCATAGCATGTCTCCATAAATTTTTAGGTCAATCGGATAAGCATAGATCTAAGAATAACTTCACCAAAATGCAGGCTTCCCTGGTAAGCCCTACATCCATTCAGCTTAAATTTTTGTGTTATTTATTTATTTACTTATTTGGTTTTTTGTGTGTAATTTTTATTTTTGGACTAAAAATTAACCACATTAAAGAAATATGGAAAAAAATCATCATAAGTTGCATTTTCAAGTTACATCTTGCATGTTAAAACATTTAGTTTTAGGTTTCTTGTTTAATGGTGTGACTGTTTGCATCCTTGTTTGCATTGAAATCAAAAAGATCATACCTAGTTGCATTATTAGGGTTAAAAGCTACTTGATTTCTTTGTTTAAGTTGGAATAACGTGAACATACAAAAAGTAGTCCTGCTCTAGGGTGGCACCTTTAGCGGGGAAGTGGACGAACCCTCCGGTGCTCTTTTGATATCATTTGGTATCATTTGTAGGTAGGGGTTTCAAGCGGTGTACTTCACTTTCGTTGATGAAATTTGTATCTTTATGTTAGCTTCTAGTTTAAACTTAGGAATCTTGTTGCTTTTAATATTGCTTGGAACACAATAAACAACAAGAAATATAAAATTAACATCACACACTTACACGATTCACTTTTTAACAATAATGTTTGGATTTCATCACCAGCCATTGCTTGAGATTTGGTGATGGTGGTAGTTATTTCCATCCACCAATCTCTGCCATAGAAACCATAGGATTACCCCCGAGAAATTTTTTTGGAGGTCATTACCAACAAGAATCTTGGTGCCCCAACCAACCATAGCTTTTTACCTTTGTTTTCTTTAAGCAAGATTAAGTTACATAAAAACACACAAGCCTATAACTATAAAAATAATCTCACATTAACAAAAGAAAATAATTAAAGAACAAGGTAAGCCACACATGGTAAAACCTAGGATTGATTGTTTTCTTTTACTTTAAATTCTGTAAGAGTTTTCAGTTTGTGTAATTTTGATAAGCTTTAAATTTTTGGTTTAAATACTTTATGGTTTTAACAAGATGACAAAAGAAAGTTATAAACCAAAATTGTTTAATGGAAAACATTTCCCATTCTCTTGCTACTTCGGTAGCCAACTTATCCAGTATGGTTCAGACTACTTCGTCTGGATCTCCATATCCATCCCTACCTCAAGTAGGATCCCTTCCACACAATATGGAGACAACCACCACCCAAATAGACATGGAAAAAGTGAAGGCCATCTACAAGTCTTCCAACTATGTCTTAGATCCCCTTAGCCAAGAGGGTTTTGAAGAACCCAAACTGGATACCTCCTGCTCCACACAAGGACATCATAATTCTATTTATGAATATGGTATGACTTCTTCCATGAGATAATCATAACAAAATCTAAGTGTTCCTAACACTTACCCCACATCCACCTATACCAACCCCTTGTATGAGGAGTATGTTAATGCTGCCTCACAAGTACCCAACCCCCAAGTTGTCACATCAAATGCAACTTTCTCCATGCCCATGTCTTCTCATCCATATTAATCCACCCCTCCATCATCTAACCTAGCCACAACCACATCCTTTGACACCTTGTCAAATCAGGAACTTCAAGAGACATTAGGTCTTGTGAACAGATTGCTCTTACAACATACAAAGGCTAAGCAGCAAGTTCATGAAGACCCTATGCTCCATGTTGTTCCAACCCAACCCATAGTAACCAACCAAAATCCAACTTGGATACCCTAATCTTTGGGGGTGTCCATTTCCATACCTCCATCAACCCATTCCATTCCTATAAGTCCACTCATCCATAGTCCTCATACATCATATCTTTTCTTCATTCACAATCATTTCCTCACCAACCCCATCATCATTAAATTCATTCTGTGACCCCCAATTAATCACATCCCCAACAACACATTCAATTTCATCCATTCATTAATACATTCACCACATCTCAAGTCACTCAACAAGTCAACCAAGGCTTACAATCATATTGTCAGCACACTGAAATTCTACAACAAATCTTAACTCGACTCATCAACATTGAGTTACAGTTGAGTCATCTTCAACAACCACAATAGTTGAAGCATCCACGTTCAAAACCCACGTATTATGTTTTTACACTTGTACCACAAATTCAAAGTCCAAAACAATTAGACACAAGCATCAAGCACCCCAAAAAGCCTAATCGTAACTACACAAGACTTTCAAAATCTTATGCAACCATTTTTCAAAGGTTTTATGAAGCACAAAATATTGTACTACCAAAAATCAAAGCAAGTGATCTTAACAAGCCACATGGAAAAAATTATAAGGAACACTTGTATTGTCCTTATCATTGACAATCGGTCCATAACATCAACGATTGTAAAGTATTCAAAAATGTGGTCCAAGAACTTATTGATCTGAAAGTCTTCACTCCAAATGGTCCAACTATCTCATCTGATCAAGACATCGGTACCAACTCAATCACTAAGGACATCGGGGACTCTCAGGATATCACATCCTCCTAGTCATCCACATAATTCCAATTTCAAAAAATCCCCAAAGGTCATAACCCCTTTGGTCACATTCAATTTCAAAAAGCCCCAAAGTTCCTATCCCCTTTGGTCACATTCAATTTCAAAAAGCCCCAAAGGTTCCTAATTCCTTTGGTCACATTCAATTCTCAAAAAGCCCCAAAGGTCCTAATCCCTTTGGTCACATTCAATTTCAAAAATCCCCAAAGGTTCCTAATCCCTTTGGTCACATTCAATTTTCAAAAATCTCCAAAGGTTCCTAATCCCTTTGGTCACATTCAATTTCAAAAATCCCCAAAGGTCTTAACCCCTTTGGTCACATTCAATTTCAAAAAGCCCCAAAGGTCGTAACCCTTTTGGTCACATTCAATTTTCAAAAAGCCCCAAAGGTCTTAACCCCTTTGGTCACATTCAATTTTGGTCACATTCAATTTTTAAAAAGCCCTAAAGGTTCCTAATCCCTTGGGTCACATTCAATTTTCCAAAAGCCCCAAAGGTTCCTAATCCCTTTGGTCACATTCAATTTCAAAAAGCCCCAAAGGTCTTAATCCCTTTGGTCACATTCAATTTTCAAAAATCCCTAAAGGTCTTAACCCCTTTGGTCACATTCAATTTCAAAAATCCCCAAAGGTATTAACCCCTTTGGTCACATTCAATTTCAAAATACCCCAAAGGTCTTAACCCCTTTGGTCACATTCAATTTTCAAAAATCCCCAAAGGTCTTAACCCATTTGGTCACATTCAATTTTCAAAAGCCCCAAAGGTCTTAACTTCTTTGGTCATATTCAATTTCAAAAAGCCCCAAAGGTCTTAACCCCTTTGGTCACATTCAATTTTCAAAAAGCCCTAAAGGTTCCTAATCCCTTGGGTCACATTCAATTTCAAAAAGCCTAGGAAAACCCTAAGGTTGGATTATAAGTAAGGGCATTTGTAAATGCTCAAACCCTAGAATGTTCTCACCCCAGATGAGATTACTAAAGAAGCCCTTATGAAGCAAAAGGATATAGAGCCCTGAAGATCCAAAACCCTAGCTTTCCATAGGACTTACACCATTCCAGACACTTCCACATCCATCTCCCATCGTTGTCACAATCCACCATCCATTCTTCATCGTCATAGCAGTCCCCATCCATCTACCGCATTCCTCGCATCCCTATGATCTGCTTCTGTAGATTTACCCTAACCCGCAGGCACTCACAAGAGCTTGCTAAGCTCACTATAGAGCCTACCAAGTGCATGCCATAGCCTTCCATATCCCGCAGGAACACACCAAAGCCTACCATATCCCGCATGTGCACGCCAAAGCTTGCCATATCCTGCAGGTGCACGCCAGAGCCTTCCAGGCTTGCACCAAAAACTTGCCAAGTACCCGCCAGAGCCTACCGTCATCATCAAACGCTCTACGGATATGCTACATCACATCTGTTGTTGTTGTTAGGGTATCACACCAACAAATCTGCAATGAAGCAACATCAAGTTCAGCAAGGTAAATCACCATCTTAGTTGTTATTTTATTGCACGATATATAGATTTTCATATGCCATTTGATCTCTTGATAGCTAGGGTTTTTATTTATATTTGAGGGTCTCACATCGTGGAGCCCTCATAGGTATTTTTAATCTCTCTTTCTATTTATGTGTATGCAATATCTATAGGTTCTATTTATTGTTGGACGGTTACTGAAGCTAGAGTGGCCCAAAATCAAATACTTGAAGCCCACTCGTTCTATTGGGAGTGAAGCGCATTGAAGACACCCTTTTATTGTAGCTAGGGTTTCAGAGAACCCTAGCAATTTGTATTCATTGTATCACAATATTTCTGTCAGGTCATAATTAATTGTACAAAGGAGTTTTACAGATCCCCCCATTATTTAATAATAATATTTCTTGTGCAATTACATTTGTCTTATCGGATTTGTTTACTTTTTGCTGTTATTTAGTGTTGCCCTTTTAGATCTACAAAGGAAATACCAAAAAATGTGTAGGACAAGTCAAAAGCTTCTCTAGAAAATCTAGGAGAAGATTAATATGATAAAAAATAAAATTGTGAAAGAATATTTAGGAATAGAATAATACAACCTACTCCTAATATAGGCAAGGCAAAAAGAAGAAAACCCTCAAATTATCAAGCAAGATCCAAGGAAGCAAAAACAAACATAGAGAAAAGAACACAAACTAAATTGGTTGAACTTCTATTTACCAAACAACAAAATAATATTCGTAATACGCAGGCAGGGCCAATAGCCCCTAATGAGACATGATTATCATCTCATATAATATAAGGGGTGCTAATTCCCCCTCAAAGTATAGGTGTATCAAGGACCTTTGTTTAAATAATAAGCCTAATATTCTTTGTATCTAGGAAACTAAAATGACAAAAGAAGAAGTTTTAAAAACTATGAAAGTAGTATGGGAAAGATGTGAATGGGATGCTATGGATTTTGAAGGAGTGGCAGGGGAATTCTAACTTGTTAGAATCATTCTAGAAGCTCTTGTGTAACCATTCATAAAACTAGGCATTGGTTAGACTCTTTAGTCACTTGCTACTTTGTAGATATTCATTTCATCCTTATTAATGTCAATGGACCTACAACTCAATTATGTAGATTAGAATTTTGGAGTGGGATTGAAGCCTTTATGAGAAGTAGAGACCAAGAAACCTGATTCATGATCATAGAATATTTTAATTCCATAACCAAGTTGGATGAAAAATTTGGGGGAGTTAGGAAATTAACCCAAAGTATGAGATATTTCTCAACTTTTACTCAAAATAATAATCTATGGGAGGTTGAGGTTGAAGAGGACAACTATACATGGACCACCAACAAGAGAGGCCAAAAATTGATAGTAGAAAAAATAGACAAATGCATACTCGTATATCATTAGCTAGATGAAGGAACTTGTGCTAAAATTAATACCTTAACAAGGATTGGTTCAAATCACTGGTCAATAAGAGTTAAAATTGTGGTAAGTGAATTCAAAAAAAGATCATATTTAAAAATATGAGCAAATGTGGGAAGACCATACTAAAATTATTTGTATGATAGCACCAACGTGGTATTCTTCAGAAAATAGTGGGTTGTATGCTCTTCCAAAACAAATTAAATCTATGACATCTAGATTAAAAGAATGGAACAATAACACTTTTGGAAAAAAAATTTAGAAGAAAGAAGAACTAAAAGATAAAATTTAAAAATTCTAAAAAGGTGATCATAATAATCCAAGATCAAAGGAAAGGGAGTTGCTTAGTGAATATCATATTATTTTGAGTAAGGAAGAGAAATTCAGGAGATTAAAATCAAGACAAACTTGGTTAAAATGATAAAATTCAAAGTTTTTTCATAGGATGACTATAGTATAGAGATCAACATCCAAAATTAGTAGAATTAAATCAGTAGAAAGGATTTGGATTGAATATCAGAGTGAAATTAGAAAAGAGGTAAATTCTTTTTGTCAAAATATTCTAGGATTGAAGGAGACTGAAGTTCTTAACGATAAACTTCTTTAAGATGTACCTTTAGTTATAATGAATGAAGGTAATAGGAAATTGGTGGATCCTATTACTCTATAAGAAGTTCATTTAGCTCTTTTCTTTTTTAATAAGGATAAATCCCCAGGTCCAAATGGTCTCTCTATAGCTTTTTACCAACATAATTGGGATATAGTGAAGGATTCTTTATTGGTGGTAGTGGAATAGTCTAAGGTAAAACAATACATACCTTATAAAATATATGCAACATATCTTACCTTAATTCCAAAAAAGAAGGAAGCTGATTTTTTTATTCTTTTAGACCCATAAGCCTTTGCAATACGGTATATAATATTATCTCCGGATATGAGAAGTGTATCTATTTGTAAACTCTCTAGCTCTAAAGAAGAGAGTTGTAATTTGTCAAGGGTGGGATACCCGAGTACAACCCCTTATTATCCAACAAAATAATAATAATAACTGATATAATATTTTGCAAAAGCTCACATTGAATGTCTTTATTTTTTTTAACATTAAATAATGTCTTTGAAATAATTAATTACTTCTTGATATCTTCTTCCTCAATATTTTTTCTATACAAAATTTATTTTTTGTTTTGGCAAAAAAAACAATCTATTTTGGATATAGCATGAAAAAATGGGTATTTCTATTCCCTTCCTTAAGCCATATCTCCTTACTTTTACTTTTTTAATACATTATGATAATTAGAAAGTAATTGTATTTCTTGCACATAAGTATCTTGGTCCATTCTATTGAATTATACTATCTCTCGTACATTGTTGAGTTTGGAATTAATTTCCTCCTTTGACATAAATATGTTACCAAAATACCTAGCATTCCAAATATCCATTTACCCTTTTAAATATTCCATATTTTCAACAAAAATATACATACATGATCCTTCAAACCTTGCTTCATCCCACCATTATATAATCACCTAGAAGAAATGAGGGTCTTAGAATCACATTGACTAAAATTGAAATAACTTTAGATGATTATTATTGAGTAAATAACATCTTAAGAGAATGGGTTCATGATATGATCCTACTCACAATAAAAATTATAAAGAGATTGTATACCAAAAATTTGTGTAGTCTTTTGTTTTTTTTTTTTCTGTTTTTGGTTATACAAGATTGAAATGGGCCCCATTCGTATTATAGTGGTTTTACAAAAAAAACTTGGATATTATCCATATATCACTTGCAAAATTCGAATCTTGGTCTCTTCTTTGAATGGTTTGGAATCTAACCAACTGAGCTAATGCCATTTGATAAAACTTAAGTTTACATAGGTTTTTATGAGGGGTCTTTATCCCCTCATACCAGGGTTTGAACTTGGGTCTCCTTAATGAAAACCCAAGGACTTACCACTATGGTATCCCTCATGGGTTTATCTAGTCTTTTTATTATATGATTTTTTCTTATTTATTTATTATCCCAGGTATATTGAAATATTTAAGGAACATGTCAAAGGTAATCTAAATTGATAAATAATGCAAAAAACTTTATTGATTTAGACCATCTAGAAGTGTCATCCTTCTTTATCAAAGGAGATAGAATTGTGAGGAAGTCCCTCCAATCATTCATAATTCACATTTATGAATCATCATTAAATTTGACATAAATACACTAAGGTCCTTCCAACATCATTCATGAGGAGTAACTATAGATGGATCATATACACTTCTAACCCTAAATTTGATATTTTCCTCTTTCTTACAAAAAACTGACAACCCAATTAAATTCTATTTTTAGCAATTGTCCATCCCATTTGTGTTTGTCCCATATTGTTGCAATACCTCTTGAAACTCCTATCACATAAACCACTAGACAATCCTTCATCTTCCAAATATTTTTAATGCATCCTTACATTCCTCACTACTTATTTATGTTTGTACTAGAACAAAATCAAGACTATAACAACTTATTAATTCTCTACTAAATATTTTTTTAGGGATCTTATCACACCCCTAATATTCTAGGCTACCATTTTCACCGTCACATTTTAGTATTATTTGTGGGATAAGCCCCAATTATTATTAACACTTGTAGTATTTTTTTCCATATGTTGATGTCTATGTGTTTAATTTTCTCTTTTTCTAGATTTGAGGGTCTTCTTATCCTTTTTTCATTCCTATCAACGCTTTCATCTTCATCAATCTCTTTGATTTTTCCAAAATATTCATAGTGATACTTGTCATCTATAAGTTTATGTTGCCTCAGAGAACTTGAGTTGCAAGGAATGTAGAATGAACCTCTTCTGTTGATGTGAGTATTTCACCTAAAAGTTCTTGGTGCAAAATTGTACTAAGACCATAAATTTTGTACTGAGGATAATTCTAACTACAAATACAAGGACTAATGACAAAAGTAGGATTAGTATCGCATTGCTAATAATAAAAATATTAAATAATAAAAACATGGAACTCAAATCAATTTAACAAGAGTAAATCTACAAATATTGCTTGCCTCTTCAAAGGGGCAACCTCCTTTACAATATATTATAGTCTTCTATCCATGAAGGTTACATCATTGAATTTTTATAAGGCTTACAAGCATATTCCAACAATCTAAAATTACCATTATTTCTAAATTACTCTATGATAATATTTTTCATCGACATGATTCTCTTACAAATTTTATGATAATATTATCCTACGTATTCTTAACTTGACAAGTGGACCTATTCATATACTTTATATAGAAAAATAACATAGGACAACATGGATTACATTGACGGGGTACATAACATGACACCTCCCCTAGAAAAGCTTTGTCCTCAAAGCTAAAAAATGGGAAACTATTTTTGAATCTCTTGCAATGGGTCCCACATGACATCTTCTAGTTAGGGTCCAAGCCATTATACAAGGACTTAAAGGGTGTCCGGGAGCAAATGTGTCAAGTATACTGATTAAGTATGGCTACTAGTTCAAGAAGAATAAATCCTTATTCATCTAGTTTTAGGAGGACTATCTATAATGGGGAATGTTTTGCCACCACCTTCTTTAAGAAAGACACATGGAAAATTGGGTGTATATTGGATGATGTAGGTAGCTCCAGTTTGTAAGTAATTTTTACCACATGTTGGAGCACCGTTTTAGATCCATAGAACCTAGGTCCCATGTTGTGTCAATATATTTGTTTCAATAACTTCTACTTGTAGGGTTAAAGGCAAAGGAAAACTATGTCACCTTATGCAAACTCTCTCTCAATTTTGTGTTGAGTTACCTATTGTTTCATGAAATTTGGGAGATCACTAAGTTTTATTTTAGGGTAGCTAGGATATCTTGTCGATAAGTGAGGACAGTATCATCTACCTTGACCTTTGAACTACCTAGAAGATAAGAGGTAAGTGTCAGAGGTGATTGGCCATAGACTGCCTCATATGGAGTCATCTTAGCGACTATATGGAAAGTGGTGTCGTACCACCATTCCATGGGGGAAGCCATTGGCTCCACTTGGATTGTTGGTCAAATATAAAGCATATAAGGTATATTTCTAGTCATTTAATAACTACCTCAATCTAACCATTAGTCTATAAATGATAAGATATACTTATTTTTAGCTTTGTCCCTTTAATATGGTGGAGTTCTTCCCAAAACCTATTAGTGAACACTTTGTCACAATTACAAAATATTGAGTGAGGGATCCCATGGAGCCAAAATATCTAGTCCATAACAAATTTTGCCATTATTATTATAGCACAATAATGATCCAAGGGGTAGAAGTGATCATACTTCATCAACCTATTTTCTACTGCCATGATAACTAGATTTCCTCCTGATGAGAAAACCCCTCAATGAAATCCATGGAAATATATTTTCATTGTGAATCAAGAATGAGAAAGGGTTGAAGGAGGCCTAGTGCTTTAACTATTTCTCCCTTTTGACATTGGCATGTACCATAGGTGTCCACAACATGCTTCACATTAATTATCAAACCATGCTATCAAAAGCTATGTTTGACTTATTCATAGGTATGTAAAAATCCAATATGTCCTCCTATTGGTGAAGATAGAGCTTCATTAAATTTTGATACCTGAGTCCTAAGGTGGATGGAATGACAACCCTCTACTTATAGAGGAGTATCCCCTCATTCCATGTGTAGTTAGGATGATCCCCTATTTCTATCTAGAGGTCATTAACGATTGTTGTGAGGGAGGGATATCCTTGCCACTCTGACTTGAGTCCCTCTAGCCAATCAACCTAGAGGATAGACACTACATAAATAATATCTTGTGTTTATAAAAGTCTATAGAGGGAATCTACTACCATATTTTCTATACCCTTATGATAGACTATCTCATAGTCACACCCTAAAAGTTTAGTTACCTACTTTTGATACTTTAGAGGAGAAACCGATTATTCCAAAAGATATCAGGCTATGATGATTCATCTTGATGATGAAATATCACCCTGTCAAATATGGTTTTTAATGGATAACCACAAATACAATGACCATCATCTCTTTTTTATAAGTTGATTTGGCTAGATTTCATGTTGATAATGCCTTACTAATGAATGTAAGGTTTTGCCTTATTACATGAGTAGATCCCCAATCTAACCCCTAATGCATCACTCTCTATCATGAAAGTCTTGGAGAAATAAGAGATTTTCCAAAATTAGGGTGTTGCACATAACATTTTCTAGGATAAGGATGGCCTAATATGCTTCCTTAATCCACACAAATGAATCCTTGTGGAGCATATTTATTAGGGGTACTACAATTTTACCATAATTTTTGATAAATTTATGGTGGTATCTTGTGAGTCCAAGGAATCCCCAAAGGATCTCTAAAGTGTTGGGTTTGGGTCATTTCTTCATGGACTTAATTTTTGCAAGATCCACATGCACATCATCCCTAGCCACAATGTGTCTCAAATATTTCACTTTTGTAGCCCCAAAAGTAAAATTGGATTGTTTTCACATAAAGTTGATTTTCTTGTAGTAGCTTCAAGACTCGGTTGACATGTTGGAGGTGTTAATCCCATGTCTTTATGTATAATGGGATGCCATAAAAAAACAAAGTAAAATTCCACAAAAATGGTTTGAGGATCTTGTTCAGTAGACCTTATAAAGTTGAAGGTAGATTTGTGAGGCCAAAAGATATAACCAAAAGCTTATAGTGCCCCTCATGAGTCCTAAAGGGTATTTTGGCTATATCTTCCTCATGGATGCAAATTTGATGGTACCCTAACCAGAGGTCTAGTTTGGTAAAATATTATACCCCATGTAGTTCATCCATTAAGTAATTGATTACTAGTATCGTAAAATTATCCTTAATAGTGATATTATTAAATTTGTAGAAATCCATACACATCCTCCATGATCCATATTTATTTCAAACTAATAATACTAGGGATGAAAAATGACTCACACTTGGGTGGATTCAAATATGTCCTGAATCTAATAGATTCTTTACCATATTTTTAATCTTGTTCTTTTGATGGTAGGGGTACCTATATAGTCATATGTTGGGGGTTGACTACTTGGTATTAAATTGAACCTATGGTCCTCTAGTTTATTGAGAGGTAGTTGAGTTGACTCATTGAAGACTTTTTTATTTTTAGTGAGGATGGTCAACAAATCGAGGGTACCTTTTTTATTTGCATAACACAACTATATTTGACAAAATATTTCAACTAGTGGCCTATGATCCTTTTTTATCGGTCACTATATTTTATGGGATGTTATGACCTTGGGGTTCCCATAATTTATTCCTTGGAGGGTGTGTGTGTCTTATTATTGATTGTGAACCTCATCCAAAGTTTTAAGAAATCCCATAGAACTAGCCCTAGAGTCCTCAACTAGGGGCATCCTAGCATAATACCCACACCTACTAAGGGAACTATATAGAGATTGGTCTGAAATTGGTAATCACCTATGGGTAGAAGAGTATTTTAATATTTCTCATTACATGTCATGATGTCTCTATTAGCAATCTTGATATTAATTTGGTCTTGGCCACATATGAATTAATCTACCTTTTTTGCTATACTATAATTTATGAAGTCAACATGCATGATCTAAACAAACTTAAAGATGATGAATGCGTGGATTTAGCAACAAAAAATAATTTGGAGTTGTCTTGGACCCAACCATGGTGTGATTTCAATCCTTTATGGCATTAATTCAATAACCACAATTATGAGTGCCCCCAAGGATTCTTATGTTATAAATATTGTTCATGCCACCCTTGAGATTAGGCCTATAAAGAACATCATAATTTCCAAGTGGAAGATAAAGAAGCAACAATGTCAGAAGATGAAGATCAAGATTTCTCATAATAGGAGACGCTACTTGAAGTAGTAGATTCTGATCATGAGGCTGATACCATGGCTCTCTCCACATTTACCCTAATAAAGCTCTAAGCTCATCATACTATCAAAGTCTAAGGATTCATCACACGTTAGTATATCAATGTGTTGATTGATTCAAGTAGCACACTTAACTTTATTGATAAAAACAATAGGCTTTGGGATTGCATATCAATATATATATATATTTTTAAAGCAAAAAACCCCTTGTGGGGCCACCTTGGTCTGAGAGACCACGAACAGGGGGTTCTACACTGTCAAAGTCACCCGGGAGTCGCACCCGACCCCTGCTCGCACCAATATTATCAATTGGATTTTGGGTACCCAATTCAGCTTTTTGGTAGGGTGGAGATTCGAACCTGGGACCTCCCTTGGAGGTTGCCCTCTCCTCTCCAACTCACCTACAACACCTGGGTGCATATCAATATATCAACCCAGTATAAAGTTAAAGTATTGATTGCAAATGAGGGTATAACTTAATGTGTGGGTTGAAAAACCAAGGTTAACATCCAAATAGGTTATTATACATGGTTTGGCCATCTCTTTTCCATGAATCTCAATATTGTAGATGTCATTTTGGAAGCATAATGGTTATCCTAGATTGACAATATGATTAAAAAGCAATAACTATATGTCAAATGAAAAATAATGGTAAGGTCATTTGTCTCCAAGGAATCCAACCTCCTTACAATATGGTTAGTTACCACAAAATAGAAAAGATTTTAAGAAATGTGATCGTAGATTCTTTGTATAGGTCAATTGCATGGAAGTTTAGTATTCAGAGTCACTTCTTCTAGCTCTTCCTTCACACTTGTAGACTATTATAGATCATTATATAGATATTTTGGGAACACTCATGAGAATGAAAATCTAACTGATGTCACTTGGCAATGAAATTTAGAAAGCATTTGATCTCGGTTATGACCCCTTAATCAACCCTCCTATAGATAAGGAAGGTAAGCTCCTATAACACTACAATTTAAAAAGCAATGAATACACTTTTGAGAGGTTTGCATAGAACAGAGTCTATGAAAGTTATGCACTGTAAAACTGCAAAAGAAATGTGGGAAAAATTGCAAGGTATATATGAAGGAGATAAAAGTGTTAATAAAGCAAAGATATGAAATCTCAAAGGACAATTTGAAGCTTTAATAATGAATGATGAGGAAACTATTAGTGCTTATATACTTTGAATTGATGAGGTTTTCAATGATATGCAAGGACTTGGAATGAAGATTGATGAATCAGATGTTTGTGATAAAGTCTTAAGAACTCTTCCAAAAAGATTTAGTGAATTTTTTTTTGCTATAGAAGTGGCAATGGATGACGAGTCTTTGACAAGAGATAAATTGCTTGGTATGCTTATAGCTTTTGAGATAAGAATAAAAGACCCTATTCCCCATAAGGAAGCAACCTTAAAAGCAATCAAGAAAACAAAGGGTAAGAAGTCAAAATCAAGCAGTGAGTCATCTAGTGATGAAGAAGCTAATTATGGTAGAAGAGATAAAGATTCCAGAAGATCTAGAGATCTAAGATCTGTTAAGTGTTTCAATTGTGGAAAGTTTGGATATTTTGCAACATATTGTCAAGAACCAAAGAACAACAATGGTGAAGAAAAATAGGATCATAGGAACAAGGAATCAGAAATATATAGGCACCAAAAGAAAAGCAAGTATGGTCAAAGTAGACAAGGAAATAAGTTCTTTCAAAGACAAAAGAGGAGCTACTATGCGGATAAGGAAAGTAAGTACTCAAGTGATAGTGATGCTAGCTTTTCAGATAATGATAGAGATGAAGTCCTATTTATGATTGAAGAAAAGAGCAAATTAAGAAAAAGACTCCAGTTATTCTCAAGTGTTTTAGATGTGGTAACTTTGGACATCTTGAAGATAATTGTACAAGGGATGGTTATAGTTTCAGTGATGATGAATATGGAGATACACTTGAAGGACCAGATGAAAATCTTCTAATGGCATTAGAAGATGAAAATCTTCTAATGGCATTAGAAGATGAAAAGGTGATCCTATAGAAGAAAAGACCATAGAAAATAAATATGTGGACAAAGGTAACAAATAGAGGAATATTCAAAAAATAATGGCTATGATCTCTAGGGATAACTTATTTATGCCCTTGACACGGTAAAGAAGGTAAGAAAGCAACACTCTAAACTTGAAATTTAGTTTCAAGAATGTGATTAAGAGAGAAGATTGCTTATAGAGGATTTAGAAAAATCAAAGGCTAAGGCAAAAAGGTTCAAGGATAAGTTAGAAGCAAAGATCTTAGAATGTGAGAAGTTATCACAAGAAGTGGCACTACTAAAATAAGATTTAGAAGACTCCAAGGTCAAAATTAAAGGTTTTAAAAACAACTCAAAGAACTTGGATAAGTTCATCAAGACACAAAAGACTACATCAAGCAAGACAGGTCTGGGATTTGAAAAGAATCAAAAGAAATGGGAAGGAGAGTCAACCTCAAGTTTTGGAGAAGAAGAAAATTCAGATGAAGATACTTCAGAAGAAAACAATGTAAAATAAAGTGAGACATCTAAGGATGAGTTGGACAATAGAGAACTCAACAAAAATAGGAACAATTCACAAAGAAGATACAGATAGAACAACAATCAGAATAGTTCAAAATAAAATAGGAGACCAATGAGGTCAAGACAAGGAAAATTCAATGGAAGATGCTTTTCATGTCATAGGTTTGGGTACATGGATTCACAATGCAGGACACATGAAAGATAGGAATATGGGAACAAACAACTTTTCCATGGGTATTGCTACTCATGTAATCATTTTGGTCACAAGGCAATGAATTGTAGGGTTCATGACATAAGAGGATATGGCTTCACTAGGATAAATCCTAAGAAATTTGCACCTCCAAGGAATAATAACATTAAGTATTATAAATGCAATATTTATGGTCACACAACAAAGTGGTGCAGAGCAGACATTCCAAAATCAAGAAGGAACATGAACAAGAATAGGAACATGGATATAAATAGGAAAATGAACAGGAACATGGATAAGAACAGGAACAAGAACATGAACATGAACAGGAACAGGAATAGGAACAAGAACAGGGACAAGAATGAAGACATGGATAGGAACATGGACATGGAAAATAATCAAAGGAAATAGAAATATTAGATAAGAAGGACAAAAGATAAAGGTAAAGAATAGTGCTTTCTGGGAGTAGAAATACTCCCACCCCATAATTAATCACCTCATGAGGATGTGGGGGAGGGGCTAAGCTAAGAGGATCATTATTAGCCCCGAGCCCCAAAGGTGACCCTTTGCCATTGATATCAAAGGGGTAGAGATTTGAGTAAGAGGGAGAGATTTGATATTTGAGAGAGCATTGAGCCTGGGGGGCAATGTCCCAGGGGAAGCAAAACAAAGGAAAGATTAGGTTTTCAGTTAAAATAATTTAGGTTGCCAGTAATGACAAAGGGGGAGATTGTTAAACATTTTGAGCTTATTTAGTTGTCATTGATGTCAAGGTAAAAATTCATCATTGATGCCAAAGTAAACATATGAAGATGTCATTAATACCATGGAGCACACCATTAATAGCACCAGGAACAATGCGAAAAGTTGAAGGAAAAAGTTGGCAAAATAATATTTTATGAGGGTTTATGGTAAACTCATGGTGGAAGATTCAATGGTTTTATTAAAATTATTATGAGGATATAAAAGTCTCCTCACACATTGTAATGGCAGTTAAGATTTTAAAAGACCCACAATGGTAGAATAATTTACAAATTAAAGGTTTAAGTTTAAACCCAAGGAAGGATTTAATCTCCTTAAAGTTAAAGTTTTAGAATTTAAATATTTTATAAATTATAAAGTTTGAAAAGTGTTGATGTCATCAAACAAGTGGGAGCACCGATGTCTAAGAAATAAAAGGAATTCATGTATAAATTAATACCAAAGAGGCATTTAAAACTTACCACTCAAAATTTTAATGCATGCGACAAGTTTGAATCATTTTTGTGAAATTGTGATTGTTGAGGAAGATGACAAGGATTCGCTTGTCTTTAGCACTAGGTAAAAGACCAAAGGAAAGAGCATTTTTGGTTGAATTACAAAGGACACGGTGGTCCATTGGTAGTGCACATTTTTTAAAGGTGTTTGGAGTTGAGGAGTCCACGATCGATTCGTGTTGATGATTGGCGTGTTCGACTTGAGCGCTAAGGAAAAGTTTTTTGTTTGCGGTTGGTTTTGAGCGCTAGGTGTGGTAGAAAGAGCACGAGGTGCTCGTGGAGTGTTAAGCATGCGTCTAGTGCACACGATGGCTAAGTCTGTGGCTAGAGTGCTTGCGAGGACAGAGATTGTGGGTTTGAACCCCACTAAGTGGCAAAGGTAATTTTTGATTAAATTTTTATATTGCCTAAAGTTTTCTAAGGTGTGGTTTGGAGTTATAAGGGTTTGTGAAGAATTATTTTTTAGTAATTTATTTGTGTTTATTTGGAGTTATAAGGGTTTGTGAAGAATTATTTTATTGGAAATTATTTTGTGCCACTTGGAGTTAGAAGGGGTTTTTGAAAGATTGTTTTATTAAGAAGTGATTTATGTTAGTTTAAGGAAAAAGGATTTGATTCTTGCCAAAGTTATTTTTGCCATTAAAATTGATTAAAGAGGTTTTGAGTTATTTTGGTGGAAGTTGAAATTATTTTAGTTGGGAGTTTATAAGGTGTTGTTGGATAAATTTTTTCTGTATGTTGATGGTTGTTTTTGAAAGGTGGAGTGATAAGGTGTAATTGAGTATTTACATTATATTGTGAGAAATATTTATCTTCTAACCTCTTTGAGTTTGGCATAGAAGTATTTGTGGTTGTGGCAGATTTATGAGATCCCTTCATCATCAAGAAAAAGGTATGAGTACATTCTCACATAGTTGATTTGATTGGTTGGTTTTTTTGAAAATAAGTTTAGAGTGAAAAGGACTTGATTAGGGTTTCCTTTTGAGAGTGTTTGAGTTAATACATCAAGGTTTTTCTAGAATAAAGAGTTGTGAATAAAACCTTGTTTTATAAGCATTGTTGTTGAAGCCATTGGTTGTGTGAAGAACTTGAGTTAGGGTTTTGCAAAAGAACATGAGTATCATTGTTATGTGAATATTGTTTGATAAGCATTGTTGTTGAAGCCATTGGTTGAGCAAAGAACTTGAAATAGGGTTTGAAAAGAACATGAGTATCATTGTTATGTAAGATTTGTTATTAAGCATTGTTGGAAACATTTTGAGTTGGTGGTTATGTGCTTGATCTAAGTTTTATGATAAAGGGGTGTTTCATTGAGTGATTGGTTGAGTAAAGTTTATTGAGCCTAGTCAAGTGGATGTGTGAAATGATTGTTCAAGTTCTATAAAATAAACTATTCTAGATTATGATATGAGTTGAAAAAGTGATTGAGCATTAAGTATAGAACATATTGGGTCTCTAACAATTCTCTTTATGTTTCTATGAGATTGGAAAAGTTCTATGTAGACTTGTTGAGCAGATTGGTTAAGTTATGTGTGGACTTATTAAGTAGATTGATTAAGTTTTGTGTGGACTTATTGAGCAGATTGGTTAAGTTCTATGTGGACTTATTGAGCATATTGGTTAAGTTTTGTGTGGACTTATTGAGCATATTGGTTAAGTTTTGTATGGACTTATTGAGTATATTGGTTAAGTTCTATGTGGACTTATTGAGCAGATTGGTTAAGTTATGTGTAGACTTATTAAGTAGATTTGGTTAATTTTTGTGTGGACTTATTGAGAAAATTTGAACAAGTTCTGAGTGGATTTATTGAGTATATTTGAGCAAGTTCTGAGTGGACTTGTCGAGCAAAATTGAGCAAGTTATGAGTGTACTTGTTGAGCAGATTTGAGCAAGTTTTGAGTGGACTTCTTGAGTAGATTTGAGCAAGTTTTGAGTGGACTTATTGAGCAGATTTAACCAAGTTCTAAGTGGACTTGTTGATCATATTTGAGCAAGTTATGAGTGGACTTGTTGAGCAAATTTGAGCAATTTCTATGTGGATTTGTGGAGCAGAGTTTGATGCATATTTGAGGACAGGTTTGTTCCAGACCGAAGATAGAGATTGAGAAGATTTGTGCTAGACCAAAAGACTATGTTTAGTGTAGATTTGAGACAGAGCTTTGGAGGTGACAGATAAAAGAGGACAATGGTCTCTAGTGGATAGAGATCCATCAGCCAGGGTAGTGAGGATAGGTCTTATGAGTGGGGATAAGAGTCTTAAGTGGAGAGAGATCCACAAGCTAGTGTAGTGGAGGCAGTAGTCTTCTAGAGGATCACCAACCAAAGCAGAGGAGAAGGAGTTCTCCTATGTATAGATATCCACAAACTTGATTTAGGGGATCAACATCTTCTTTGGATAGAGATCCATAAACATTGTAATAGGAAAAAGATTCCTAAGAGATTGATCGGGAAAATTTTAGTGAAATATTTTCTCTACTGAGTAGCCCACATTGGGTGAACCACGTAAATTGTGGTGTCTCTATTGTGTATGGTGTTTTGTGCATTGCTTTGATTACTATTGTTGATAATTCTATCTATACATTGCATAATATTGATTGGGAAAGAAAAGTAAAAAGTTGTCTTATACTGTTCACCCCCCTCTCAGTATAAGCTTGTGTTCTTCAAAATGTTCAATCATACTTCTATCTCGTTATACTCTATTATATTATTTGTCATATTTTTACATTACTTGATGTGATGTAATTTTTAGGGGGTGTTTAATGATATCATATCATGTGAGGTTGTATATTCATATTTCCCATGAGAAATTTGATAATATGAAAAGATATGTTGAAGGTGAAACACCAAGGGTCTCTTGAATCAAAGAGACACCATATTGTATTAAATATGTATGTTGTGTGCTTGTGAATATTGGAAAAGTAATGTGAAATATTGCTAAAATATTATATGAAAATATTGTGTGAAATATTTTATCTAAATTATTGTGATTGTCTTCTTCCATTTCCAACATTTGGTATTAGAGCCTGGCAAAATTATGTGAGGATTTTGAATGAGAAGGGACACTTATTGTCCTCCAATGATATGCCCTTATAGTTTATTTTGTGCAAGTCTAGGTTGATGTGCAAATTCCATTTGAAGATTCCGATGTTGTGTGAGTTCTAAAGTGTGGTTTGAGAAGAAAGCATTTGAAGACACTTGAAAGTTTAGGTGACACTTGAGAGATTCTTTGGCTATTTTTCATAAGTTGTAAAAGTTAGAGGAGACATGAAAGTTTGAACAGTCTCATTTGGAAGGAAATATCATATCTTCTACACAATGTATAAACTTCCTCTTTTTCAGTGTGTTTCCAAAACTATGCTCGTATTTTTTTTAGCTCAACTAAGTCTTTGCTATTCCTATGCATTTTAAAAATTAAATCTATTTGTGTTATTTTTTGAGCCCATCTACATGATAATCATATTATGTTTGGGTGCCAAGAAGAATGAATTACATTTACCCACAATATATTTTTAACAAAATGCTCAATTTATAGACTAATAGAAATTTCGAGGTGAAAAAATCATATGATTATGAAATGCTCAATTTGTAGGTTAATGAGAAATTTGAGGTGATGAAATTATGTATTTGGTAACATCCTTGACACTTGATAAAGTTGTTGCATTACTTTGTTTGACAAAGATTTCAAAAGGCTATACAGGTAACTTGTGATTTGTCTAGTCTATCTTTGTGAAATACTTTTTAAAGTGAAAGGCCTCTTATTTATACTACAAACTGCATAGTAGGATAATTGGTTATTGAAACAATGCTTAAAAAATTGAATAGTGGGTTATGGGTTCAGTTCATTTGAGCACTTATTTGGAGGATTTTTTTAACTTACATAGTGGGGACCTTATATTTGCAAGGATGTTTTTTAAGAAATAAATTATAGGGGGATTTTCTTAAGGAGTTAAAAGGTGTAAAGTTAAAAAGGTGCATTGTATTCTATAGAGGGATATTGACATCATAAAATAAAGGAGAAAAATAAATATTTGAAAGAAAATTAAAAGTTTTGAATTTTGAAGCTAGAGGTCTAAAGTGATTTTTTTTTAAGAAAAATTATAATTTTATTGTAATAAGGTGCACTTTCGACATGATCGACACCTTAATTTTTTTCAAACAAATTTTGCATCAAAAATATTTTGCATCAAAAATATTTTTTATACGCAAACATCAAACATGTGCTTTGCACAACCGTAGCGCTTAGTATAAATGACACCTCTAACTTGTGGTTACAGGTAATGTTGTCATGTTTTTTTCTTGATAATAAGGGGTTGTGCTTGGGTCCCCCACCCTTGACAAATTATATCTCTCTTGTTCAGAGCTTAAGAGTTTACAAATTAATACACTTCTCATATCAATTGAGATGCTATAGCTAGAAACCTACATCATTTTACATAAAATGTCTGAATTCTTGATTTTCATTTTTTGAATCTTTTCAAATCTTTTTTTGAATATAATTACTCCATAATTTAGCATCTTTCTTGACATTTTCCTATAGTAGCCTTCACAATGCAAAAAATTTACCTTGCCTTGCATCTTAGTAGAGTAATATTTTCAAAATATTGCACTATCATAGTCTGCTTTAGCAAATATAGATTGCTATTTTTCTTCCTGAAACACAAGTGCAACCACAAAAATTATAATAAATAGTCTAAATGAAAACACATTATTGTTACAAAATAAAACAAATATTACCAATGGAAAATATTAAAGTAAAAATTAATCATTAATTAATTTAAGGAGTCAACATTTTTTTTCAGCTTCAACTAAACTTTCTACTTCCTTTAACCATGGAAAGGACAATTTAACTTCATGATCCTCAATCAAAACCCCTCTATTGGCTAGCTTATCTGCACATTTATTTCCTTCCCTTAATATATGTGTAAACCTAATTTCTTCAAACTCTTTAGCAAGATCTTGAATTTCCATAATTATCTCTTGTATGTTCCATGGAGCCTTTCCTTTCCTCAAAATTACATTTATTACTATGAGAAAATATCCTTCCATCCATACTCTATTTCATTTAATTTGTTTACATATTTTTAAACCTTCTAAAGCTACCTAACCTTTAGCTTCATTATTTGTCTTAAATCCACTATTGAAAGCATAATGAGACAAAATATCTCCTCTATTATTTCTAATTATTCCTCCTCCTCTTGCTGGTCCTAGATTTCCTTTAGATGCTCCATCAAATTTCAATTTAACCCAATCTATATGTGGTGGTTTCCAATTTATATTCTTTACCTTATTTTTGCTTCTCTTATGCCCAACATCATAATTCCATTTAATGACTTGAATCCATCTATCAAGACTCTCTATTTACAAATTAGGAATTGGGTAAGTTGATAGAGTTGGTTTAGACTCTTCTATGGCTAAACATATCTTTTTTTTCATTACCTCTAAACTTCTTTCCTTTCCTTTAAATATTATTCTATTCTTTTCTAGCCATATAGTCCAAAGTATTGTATCTTTTGATATACCCCATATTGTCTGTAAAGCCTCACTTTTATAAGAGCTCCGCCATTGCTTTAACCAATCTTCAATTTTGTTATTCATCACCATGCATTTACCAAACATATTAACAATCCATTTCCATAGATTCCAAACTATTGAGCAATATCCCAAGAGATGGTCAATACTCTCCTCCTCCTTATTACAGAAAACACATTGAGAGGGGCCATTAAAACCCCTTTTCATAAGGTTATACCAGGATAAAATTATTCTATGACCCTCTAGTCAAACAAACATTTTGACTTTAGGAATGCTTGGGCTATCCCAAATATCTCTCCATATTCTAGTGACATTATTATTATGTTGGTGTTGAACATTATATCCACTTCTTGTTGTGTATTATCCTAAGTTATTCAACTCCCAAATCAATTTATCCTTGGCACCCCTTGAAATAATCACAATTATTATATTTCTACTCAATTACCTTCTAGCATCAATGTCTTGTATACTTATAAAAAATATTCTTTCCATTTGTATCTTCCTTCTCGATCCTTGTATAAAATGTATGAAACCCTATCACCGTATTTGACTTGAAGTAATCTCATCCAAGGTTTCAAAACTAGAACTAAATTGAGTGGTTTTTTATCACACCATGTATCCATCCAAATAGAAAAATTTTCTCGAGTTCCCACTACCCATCTTAAACCTTTAATCATAAGATCAATATATTTTTTTAAACCATTCCAAAGAGTAAAAACATTTGGGGGAAAGAATGCAGTAAATATTAAACTTGGGTCATTGGGATCAACATACTTAGAAAAATTCTTGCCCATTATCTTTGACTTTCTTTGTACAATATCTAGATAACTTTTCCCCTAAGAGCTAAGTTTGCATCTGTAAGAGCTCTTAAACCAAGGCATCACCTAGTTTTATCATCACACAACTTGCTCCATTTCACCAAAGGAAATTTCCTTTTATCATGTAAACCTAACCATAAAAAGGATCGCATAATAACGATTAAATATTTTTCAACTAATTTTGGCATAGAAAACAATGACATATAATATGTTGGAATGGCTTGTAAGACTAACTTAATTAACTTCTCTCTTCTTTCTAATGATAACCATCTACCTTTCCAAGTTGAAAGTTTATTTTGAACTTTACTAATAATTGAATTCCATAAATATATCCTCATTATTCCCTCAAATAAAGGCATCCCTAGATAAGTTATTGGTAAAATTACCTCCTCCATTTGAAGCAACCTATAATATCTTGCTTTGATATTAGGAGGAGTGTTAATGAAGTAAATTTTGGATTTAGTCCTATTAATTTTTTTCCCTGAAGCTCTTTCATACTCTTTTAAAAATTTATTCAAAGCTCTGGCCTCATTTATCCTTGCCCTTCCAAAAAGGGTTGTATAATCTACAAACTATTGATGGGTGATGTTATCGATGTTATTACTAAACCCATATTTGTAAGGATTCTCTAAGTTCCTACTCAAAAATTCTACCATAATAATGAACAAATAAGGAGATAGAGGATCTCCTTGTTTAAGGCCTCTCTTGGTTTTAAAATATTATATCACTAAACCATTGACCAGCACCGAATAAGAAACTGTAGAGACACAAGCTTCAATCCATCTAACCCATTTCTTCCCAAAACCAAACTTATCTAAAATTGTTGGCAATTTTGGGTACTTTGGGTACATTGCCTTTGCTTAAGTGTATAAGTTGTCATTGATGTCAAGAAGCTCTTGAAAGAATTTGATTTGATGTCAAACAACTTTTTTTGATGAAGGTTACGACATGACAGTTTCAAAGGTCTTTTGTAAACCCCAAGTTGGCAGGTTTAAAGATTACAGGTGGATGCATTAGTTTAATGCATTTGGGTCCAGGAGGAAGTATTTATTTAATAATTAAAAACCTTGTTAAGGTTTTTTTTAATTTATTTTAAATAAATTTATTGTTTGCATTGGGTTCTCCTAACCCATGGCGCAAATGTCTTAACTTTGATGGCGCTATGTTCTAAGATTGTGGGCGCTAGCCAAGACCTCCACCGACATGTTAAACTCCTCCGTCGACGTGTTAAACTCCTCGCCGACGTCAAGAGTTTATGGGAAATATGCATATAAATCTCCCACGATGAAGATCAAAGATCATCCCATCCGCATTTTTGAAAAGTGTTGCTTGCTGTGATTTTGCGATCTGATGTTCGATTTCTTCTTCGTTGAGATTTTGTGATCCGCTATTCGGATATCTGTCGTTCATGTTTTGTATCCGTCGTAAGGTTTCATCGTCGTCATTCACGTCAAAAGACAGGGAGGCCTGCTGTTTATTTTAGCCCTGGTGCAGAAGGTACAAGGGAAACAGAGTGAGGTTCATACCTCACCGGACGCCTTTGGCGCACCGGTAGTGGCTAGGTTGTTGGCATGCTACCCGAACGGGAGCTTCTGTGTTTGAATAACATGAAAGAGTTTTTTCTTCGTTGAAGTGGACGCAGCGGGTGGTGTTAGAGTTCGTGCGCAATTTCTCCATAGCGCGATTTTTTGTGTTGGCCAAGGTATTTTCGAAATTAATTTTTGCTAGTGTATTTTGCGGATGGAGGAAGTTTATTAGAGAGAAAAACAGCTTAGGAGTTATAAGGAGTTTGAAGCTTGCTTTATTTTGATAAAAGATTATTTTTAAGGTGTTGTTTGCATTATCTTATTGCATTCTTATGAGAGATAAAGTTTATTGTTGATAAGACTATAAGGGAGAAATAAGGTGTATAAGGGATAAATATTTTTTGTAATGTTGAGAGTGCTTTTGATTGATTATGGAAATGAAAGCATGATGTTTTAAGGTTAGAATTACTTCTTGTGTGAAGTTGTGAAACCTTAAGTGGGCAGCTTTGAGATTGACATTAGCTTTCATTAAATTGGTTATAATCAAGCTATTCTTTACTTGGTTAAAGTGTTGGGCTTACTTCTTTGTTGATGATTTGAAAAGTGTTTTGTGCTATTGTGATTTGAGTTGGTGGATGTTTTTTGTTCAAATAATGTTGGAGAGAAAAGGAGTTCTACTTGTTTCCTTTTCTAATGTTGATTGTGAAATGCTTCAAGGTTGTGTTTTGAGTTAAATGGTGTTGATTGAACCTTGGTTGATGAGCATTGTTGTTGAAGCCCTAATTGATGGTGAAAAGAACATGAGTATCATTGTTATGTGATTCTTTGCATAGTTGGCAATTATTGGGGTTTCATGTTCTTGAAAGAAAGCATTCTATCCTATCCATTTCAAATATTGAGTTGAGTTTTCAGATTTGAGATTGAGATTGAGCTGAATTGATTTGAGTTGAGTTTTGAGATTGGGATTTGAGTATAGAATATATTGAGTCTCTAACAATTCTCTTTATGCTTCTATGAGTTTGACAAATCACATTGGGTCTCTAACAATTCACTTTATGATTTCCTACTGTATCGCTCCAAATTTTTCACACCCTTACCTTCAGGCTATAGGATCCGTGCCCGGAAGGGGGATGTGAAAAGGATGGCATGGTACCTCGGACTGAGAGGCCTTGCGAAGGTCCCGCCTCTCGGGGGAGGTGTATTATGGTGATTTTTCGACGGATGGTGGGTTCACCAGGAAACGTTTGAATGGCAGTTTCCACGCCTAGGTTGGGAATGTGTTTAATGTGTTCAATTTTAGCTTTAAACATTCGAGTCCTAGGTTTGGCCAAATGAATCTAAGTTGTTCTATTATGAAAATGCAGACTAAATGAAATACAAAAAATAGATTTTAAACAGAAAACAGAGAGGAAAATCTAAATTACAGAGCCATACCTGATCCGGATGTCTGATGGAGATTCTGATGTTTGAAGCAGACAGGATCGTCTGGAATTTGACAGGATCGTCTCCGACCTGCAGGATCGTCTGAGATCTGACGAATTCGTCAGACAAATTCGTCAGAGACCTGCAAACAGAGAAATAGACACGAAATACAAAAAATGCAGCAATGCTAATAGAGGATAAAGATGTAAAATGACAATAAGGATGTTAACAAATAATCCTAAATAGGAATGCAAGCAAATTACAATGTTTTAATAGTTAATCATGATTTCATTATGCAATTAAACTACATGGGTGAACTCCAAGATGCAGAATAGCAAAAAATAATAAATAAACTAGCTAGTTGCAGAATAAAACAGGAGATGAAAAGAGAAAAATGCAAACTCTGGGCAGTGATTGCCCCCAATGCAGATTGCAGTCGAAATCGTCTCTAATTTGACAGGATCGCCTCCGATCTGAACAGGATCGTCTGCGACGATGTAAGCTTGCTCCGGCTGAAAAATGACAAGGTTCCTGCAAGAAAATTGGATGCAACAAATGTGGATGGTAATGCAGATTATTCTAATGCGTGTGAAGGTCGATTTATAGGAAAATTCAGCCAGGGGTTGGGAAGGGGAGGTCCTAAGTTTAAATAGGCTTAGGAGGGAGGTTAGGAGGTTGGAGATCATCCCAATTTGGGAGATCTCCAACGGGGAGGGTCTCTAACGGCGCAGACACGCTTCTGCCCGGATTAGAGACGCCGTTGGAACAGAGACTAATTGTGAAAAATTAGTTTTGGGACAAGATCGTCTGGACGTCCTAGTCCAGACGAAATCGTCCGATCTGAGGCGATATCGTCTGATCGGCGACGATATCGTCAAACGGTCAAAACAACCTCTAAAAATGGCACGGGAAATGAGGAAACGGATTAGGCGGCGGTTTGGGAGCGGTTTTGGGGGTTAAAATTTGAATTTGAATATTTACTAGAGTAATTGTAATTATTAAAGTTTTACTATGCCAATTTTAGGGTGCTACATTTTGCCCCCTCTTTAGCGAATTTTTCGAAGAAAATGCGTTAAAGATGAGTTCTTCTCGATCTACGAGAAAGCAAAAAGTATTCCCATTTTTAGGCGACGATTCTTGGTCGAATCGTACGACAACTTACTATGGTGCCCCCTCCGTGTTTTTACCCAAATCGAACGTTTGAGGTAAAAACGCGGAAAAGCAAAATTTTAAAATGTTTTTAATTGTTTTTTGAATAAAATTAAGAAAAATAGGGTAAAACCCTAATTCATTGTTACTGTTCATTTTTACTGGTTTTCTGGTTTCTAGAGCTCTGGAGACAAGATGGTCGAGACAGCGCACAGATCAACAGAGGTCCGACGCGGGCTACGGGTAAGGGTCTAAACTTAGTTTAGAGTGCTTTAATTTAGAATTTAATGCTTTTTAGACTAGATTTACTTGAATTTTGAGCATCGCGACCGTTTTTGGGCCGTCGACGTCATCGAGACGAAATCGTCTCGATTTCGTCGAAATCGTCTCGATATCGTCGATTTCGTCCAAGGGCGAAATCGGCGATAGGGGGACGATTTCGTCAAAAAGGGGACGATTTCGGCTGGCGAAATCGGAGACGAATTTGCTCAAATTGGGGACGATATCGTCCAATTGTGGACGATATCATCATTTATAAAATTGAACTTATTTTGACTTGAATTTGTTTTTATTAATGATTGTTATTAATGATTTTTATTGTTGATTTTGTTGTTTATGTTGCAGAGAGGATTACTAAAGAGCAGAGAATGGAAATATGGTGGGTTGAGGGATGACTTGGCCACCCTGTCTCAGGCAGAGCGAGATCAGCTAGCACAGGTCGGCTTGCAGCATGTGGCAGAGATGCCACAAGTTTCTATAGACATGGGGCTATTGACAGCCCTAGCAGAGAGGTGGTATCCGGGTTCTTCCTATTTTTGGTTATCGATAGGGGAGATGACTCCCACACTGGAGGATGTATGGAGGATTTTGAGGATCCCCATACAAGGACGACTGATCACTCCCACAGCCAATCAGGGCCACGCGATGATGCGACTATGTGGCGATCCGAGCTTCGCCCTAGAGAAGGGCGGAGTGAATATCGAGTCACTACGTCAGATGCCTAGGGCATCTAGACTCACACGGGTTTTGGCTGGGGTAGTAGGTGGACTTCTGTTGTGCCACCAGAGTGGGTGCAGGATACCATGGGTACTGACAGATGTGGTCTACGACATGAGAGACCATGGATACAGATTTTCTTGGGGGAGCTTTGTGCTCTGTAGATTGTACAGGATCCTGCATGGGGTCGTGTACAAGGGCGGCCGATGTCTGGTTATGACATCACTACTACAGGTTTGGTGCTGGGAGCACATCGCGGTGCGGAGGCCGGTAGGGCTTCCACTGAGAGGGATTGACGGGGAGAGGCCCCGAGTTTTCTACTGGTGGCTCCAGAGAGGGGCACAGTGGTGGATAGATCTACCAGTGTCCCGAAGACTACTAGATGACCTCGTCTTCGACCAGATCACCTGGAGGCCTTGGAGAGATCATCCAAGGTGGGCCGAGGATGGACAGGAGCTGGCTCGCATCAAGCGAGTCTACTGGCTGAGGATGGAGAGGGGAGAGGTGGAGCTCCATCGGTATGATCGAGTTTTGAGGTAGTTCGGTCTACAGCAGGGGATTCCATCTCTGAGAGACTACGAGTTTTCTTGGACTATCCGGGATAACACTACAGTTAGCGGGGCTCCAGATATGCAACGATTCTGGAGTCAAGACGTAGATGATGCCCCCATTCAGCCAGTGGATGGGGATGACACAGGGGTAGCCGACGGCTACGATGCCTGGTACACAGGCATCCGCCCTCCTCGGATGACGAGGGCTCAGGGTCCGATTCACGTAGTTGTGCATCAGATGGGGAGGCGGTACCAGGCGGCCATTGAGGCGACACAGGGTCACGATGGGAGAGAGCAGAGGAGGCCACAGGCACAGCAGAGGCCATGACAGTGAGAGAGGAGGGAGGAGAGACCCCCTTCTCCACAGAGAGAGAGGCCACCATCGCCCGATAAGGGCAAGGGTGTTGACACTAGGGAGAGCAACGAGACAACGACTCTCTGAGTGGAGACAGTCCATCTCTAGGCACAGGTGCAGACATTGCAGGATGAGGCTGCATGCCACCGAGCTGAGGTTACACAGCTCAGAGATGAGATTGCATGCCTTAGAGCATGGGGCGGAGGAGCGAGCACTTAGGAGCTGGCACGGTCGATTGCTCAGACCGCATTCTACCAGGGTATCTACTTCTAGATGGTGCCAGAGGGTCAGAGGGTACAACTGCCAGCCGACATTGCTGACCCGATCAGGATTGGGTCATCGAGGACTTCATCTCGATCGAGGACTAGGACTCACAGTACCACACATACTACGATGGGGCCACCTCGTCCACCTCAGGGCGGGGGAGGAGATGAGGCTGAGAGCTCGAGGGGTTCTCGAGACACTACACAGAGGATATATGATTGAGAGGATTGAGTATGCCAAGATGTAGATTGTGGCATACCAATCTAGGTTTTTGATATGATGTACATATATTTGATATATATATAGATGAGATATTTTTTGATCATATGACTTGTCTTATGCGTTTGTATAATGCTTTAATGTTTGAAGTGTGATTGATTTAATAATTCATGTAATTATGTCATTGGAAATATGTATGGTTTTTAATAGATGCTTTAAAATTTAAATGAAATAATCTGATAGAACAAATTGGTTGTTTGTGATGTGGTGATTTGATAAAAAATAAAAGAGACTTTTAACAATAATTTCAAAGGACATTGTCGCTATTATAGACCATTTCATGGAGTCGCCGCTCACTCGGTCGTCAAGCTAATCCCAGTATAGAAATATTGTTAAAAAGTAAAAGAGTGCTTAAGAGACTGTCTTAAGACTTTGGTGTGATGATGCAAATGATGATGATGATGGTTTGTTTTCAGATTTTCATAAAAATAGTATGCATGAAATAATGTTAAAATGATTTTTGCTAGGCATAAATTCCTAAGTGTGATAATATTTTTGGATAATTCCCTAGGAATTATACCATCATTGCAAAATTGAAGGTTGACATAATGACATGAAATAGTGATAATGTGCATTCTTTTGAAAGCATAATTGTGTAACATAATGATTTAAGTCATATGTTTTTGATGAATTGATTTGAAATAAATGGAGAATAAAAATTGGTACAATGGTTTGCGCTAGGCATAGAATATTTAGGTATAGACTTATACCATCATCGCGAAATCCAAAAAGAAAGATAGTTTTATTGCATGGTTGATTTTTAATTTTTGAAAATAAACAAAAAATATGAAGATGAGGACTTGCGCTAGGCATAAAATTCCAATTTTGGTTTTGGAACTATACCATCGTCGCGAAAGTCGACAATATATAAATATGTGTTTTTATTGTATGGTTTTGAAAGAAATTTTGATTTTTGTTTTTGAAAATGTATGTAGTTGTCTTTATACTAAACAACTATTCTCAAATAAGAAAATGAAATTATTCCAGACAATTTGCAAAAATATTTCAAAGTATCTTGAAGACAAAAGTTAGATTTATAAGGAATCCCATGTGCATATGTGAGTTCATTTCCAATCTTGATTTATCATAATGATACACAAAATCTCTCAAATACAAATGTGTGTGCAATTGCATTGTTCGTTGACCAGTTTTGAGCAAGATAATTTGATACAAGTGATTTGAATTAACCAAATAAGTGTTCATTAACCATGATTTAGATGCATATAACCATACCAGACTACTATGTAAGTCGGATTATCAAGAGCTAGCTAATCCATAAGCAGACATAGGTCTGTACAAAAGAAGGTCGCTAATGTGACAGACATATCGCCACGCTAGGAGTTACCCAAGGCCAAGCGGGTTGGGCACAAACCACCTGTTATGGGGCTTACCTCACAATTTTCGAATAATTGAGAATTCCAGGGATTCAAGCTCATCAACCCTTCTTTTCTTTTCAAAGGGTAGGGAAAGGGATTTTATTGCTTTTGCTTTTGCTTTCTTTTCTTTTCTTTTGTATTTTTGCTTTCTTTTGGAGATAATGCTTGGAACATTGTTGTAATGATATAAAATAACTTTTTTCTTTTTCTCTTTTTCTTGAACTTTGCTTTTCTTCCTATGCTAGGGATACTTGCTCGGATTAGCTGTAGAGCAAGGGATTTTTATTCTGGGTAGGGGTGAGCTTGTCCTTTTGCCAATTCTCAAAGATTCTAGACCATGTGCATGATAGGATAGCAGGGGAAACTTTTCGCTCAAGAAACCACTTCTACTATGTAGCATAGCATGGATATTACAAATATAATCATTTTATTGTGAAAGGATGTGCTTGGTTTAAGTAAATAACAAGATCAATTCTCCGTGCTCAAACTTTATTTAATTGAATTTTGTGGACTTTTGATATAAGAGAGATTAGTAATCATGCCAGATAAAATCAAGATATTTATTTTTGTGTTTGTGAAAGTGAGGGATTCCAAATAAATGCTAATTTATCCAAAATAATTTGAAACTATAACTGCAACATTTGTAAGAAGAAATATATACAAATACTTTTTGAGAAGTTTGAGAATGTTGACTCTCTCTTTCTTCTTTATTTTGTTTTGGTTTCGAAAGAGTCAAGAATATTGTTGTTTTTATTTTTGTTATTTTTGTTTGTTTTTTTTTGAAAGAATTAACAAGTGCCATAAATAAATACAACAAATAGTTTTGAATATTTTGATGATTATGAATGTTTTTGGTATTTTTGAATTTATAAATTGAAAGAAATACAAGATAGTGATTTTGAAATATTTTAAACAAATATATACAAGGATGAAATGACCAAATTTATACATAGTAACGTTTAAGATGCATAATATTCATAGGTTCTTTAAGTTCTTTACCATCCAAGGTAGATAATTTGTATGCTCCCGATTCAAATTTAGCAGTGATAATGTATGGTCCAAGCCAGTTGGGCTCAAATTTACCTTTAAGGTCTTTAGTTGCATTAGTATTTTTTTGATTTTCTTTTAAAACAAGGTCGTCGATCTCAAAGGATCGATGACGAACTTTTTTAGCATATGATCTTTTAAGCTTGTTTTGGTAGGCACGGAGATGCTCCAAAGCATTGATGCATTTTTCATCTAGGAGTTCCAGCTGACTGAGTCTGCCAGCTCGATATTCATCTCCTACTTCGGTATCTTGAAGTAGTAGAGCCAAAGAAGGAACTTCTAATTCAAAGGGAAAAACGGCTTCAACACCATAAACCAAAACAAAAGGTGAAGTTCCAGTGGGGGTTCGAACACTAGTTCGATAGGCCCACAAGGCTGGATATAATTGAATGTGCCAGTCGCGGCCAGATTTATTGACCAATATTTTGAGAATTTTGATTAAGGTTTTGTTAGATGCTTCTGCTTGACCATTACCCTGAGGATAATAGGGAGTGGACCAACGATGTTGAATCTTATATTTTTGGCATAATTTTTTAACATCTTTATTTTTGAAACAAGTTCCATTGTCTGAGATGAGATTTGCAGGAATTTCGAACCTACAAATGATTTGATTAAAAATAAATTTAGAGACTTGTGTGCCAGTGCAGGAAGCTAAAGGCATAGCTTCAACCCACTTCGTGAAATACTCGGTGGCGGTTATGATGAATTTGTGTCCATCAGATGACACAGGATTAATTTTGCCAATAATGTCTAAGCCCCATTTGGAAAAGGGCCAAGGAGATGAAATAGCCTGCAGTTCTTGTGCAGGGGCATGGACAAGGTCAGCATGTTTCTGGCACTTGTCGCAATGGCGCACATAATCATGTGCATCATTCTCCATGGTAGGCCAAAAGTATCCTATCCTAAGGAGCTTTTTAGCAATGACACTACCACTGAAGTGTCCTCCACAAGATCCATCGTGGGCTTCACTCAAGGCTGATTTGGATTCTTCTAGATTCAAACATCTCAATAGGATACCTTCAAAAGATCTCCTATATAAAGTATTGCCAATTATTACAAATCGACTTGCTCGTCTACGTAATAACCGACGCTGGTTTTTATTAGAATTGGCAGGGAAAGTCCCATTTTGAAGAAAATCAAATATATCTGTATACCAAGGTTCAGGAGTAGTTTCATTAATTAGAAACACATCCAAAGGCTCTAAGCATGACTTATTTGAAGCGGGTTCCTGGAGCCGACGAATAATGATGGTGGCATATTCGTCATCTAACTCCAAGGGCAGAAGAGATGCAGCTGCGGCCATAGCGTCAGCTGCACGGTTGCTAGTTCGCGGAATAGCTTCCAAAGTAACTGTATCAAACAAGGATAATAGTTGCAAAACATATGCTTTATATGGGCACAATTTATCATCTCTAGTCTGATAAACTTCATTAATTTGATTTATAACAAGTTGAGAATCACCAAAAACTAACAGATGTTTAATTTTTAGCGCCAAGGCAGCTCGTAATCCAAGGATTAGAGCTTCATATTCAGCAATATTGTTGGTGCAAGCAAATGTTAATTTGAAGGACAGAGGAATAAGATGTTTTTGTGGGGATATTAAAATAATACCCGCACCAGCCCCACTCATGCATCGGGCTCCATCAAAGTATAAGGACCATTGTTCAATCTGGTCCGCCTCTAATTGAAGGCATTCATCAGGAAACTCAATGATGAGGGGATGGGTAGACTCTAAGGGTGCAACGACTAATTGATCTGCTATGATTTGACCCTTAACAGACTTCTGTCCTATGAACGTGAGGTCAAACTCGCTTAGAGCAAGAACCCACTTGGTTGTACGACCCGATAAATAAGGTCGACTCATGAGATACCTCAAGGGATCATATTTAGCAATGACATAAGTTTTTTGACTAAGCATATAATGGCATAATTTTTGCATAGCAAACACGATTGCTAGACATAGTTTTTCTAACGCTGTGTAGCGGGTTTCATAACTGATGAAGGTTCGGCTAATATAATAATTAGCACGTTCTCTCTTCTCATCATCAAGCTGAGCTAACATAGCTCCTAAGGCAGAATCTGAAGCTAAAATATATAGGAGAAATGGGCGATCAGGTCTAGGTGGAGAAAGCACAGGTGGGTTAAGGAGGTATTGCTTGAGAAGTTCAAAAGCTTCCTTACATTCGTCATCCCAATTAAAAGGGACATCCTTCTTAAGGAGCTTAAGAAAGGGACCGGTTTTGTCCGCCAACTTATCGATGAAGCGACGGATAGCTTGAAGCTTACCTTGTAAACTTCGTAATTCAGATATATTGGTAGGTGCGGGCATATCAGTGATAGCCGCAATCTTAAGAGGGTCAATTTCGATACCACGTAAAGAAACTATAACCCCTAATAGTTTACCGGACTTAACTCCGAATATGCATTTGGCTGGATTTAATCGAATAAGATATTCTCTTAACCGATTAAAAACTTTTCTCAAATCATCTAAATGGTTATCTTCATTAATAGAGCGAGCTATAATATCATCTACATAATCATGTAGGATATCATGCATCATATCATGAAAAATATAAGTCATAGCTCGTTGATAGGTTGCGCCTACATTTTTTAAGCCGAATGGCATCACTTTCCAACAAAAGGTACCCCAAGGGGTAATAAAGGTTGTTTTAGCCTGATCTTCAGGAGCTATCCTGATCTGATTATAACCGGAGAATCCATCCATTAAGGACATCATCCCACTCTCGACAGTAAAATCAATGATTTGGTCCATGTTTGGAAGAGGAAAATCATCTTTAGGGCATGCAACGTTAATATCTCTAAAATCTGTGCAAACCCTAACTTTGGTAGCTTCTTTCTTGGTGACTGGAACTACATTTGAGATCCATTCAAGCATAATCAATAGCTTGTATAAAGACAACATTCAAGAGTTTTTCTAACTCCCCTTTGACTAGCAAGGCCACTTTGGGATGCATTTTTCTAAGTTTTTGTTTAACAGGTTTAGCATCCGGATGGACTACTAGGTGATGCATGACTACGGAAGGGTCTAGACCTGGCATATCTTCATATGTCCAAGCGAAGACATCTTCATATTCTTTAAGGAATGCAATGTATTGCTCTTGTTTTTCTTGACTTAATTCTGATCCAATATTGATTATGTGAGGACTATCCTCAGTTCCAATATTAATTTTAATGACGTTTTCTACTTCCATGTGTAGATCTCTTTCAAAATTAGGTGGGGCGGGTGAAACGCCCAATTCTTGTAATTCTTTTAAGGTTAAGTTGGATAATTCATCTTGAGGATTAGTGGTCTCAAGTTGGGCTATAGTAGGTATAGAACCATCAAAATAAAAACCATTATGTAACATCTCTTCAATGGAGACATCATGGAAAATATCTCCTTCCAACTCCTCATCGGATTCAACAATCATTTCAGGGTAAGCTATGGATAGCATGTTACATGTAAATGGCTGATTTTTTAGAGGCAAATCATCACGCCTATCCAAATAATCTTGATAACATATGAGTTGATCATCATCTTCAAAAGGGAAGGGTTGACCCTTACTAGGAAATAGGCCCACACCACAGTGGGCAGGCCACGGTTCTACCTCGAAAGGTTCTTTCATGCCATTTTGGAAAGGTCCCAAGCCTTTCCCTTTATATCCCATTTTAAGCATTATAGGTTTAGCTTTAATATACTCATTAGTAAAATAACATCGAGCATATCCCTCATGATGAGTTTTGATATTCCGAGGTATTCTTCCCCAATCATATCCTTTATAAATGAAGGCACAACTCCCGACTTGGTAAATACTTCCCATAGGTTGTGGGAGGCCCAAAGTACGAGGAGATGGCGACAAGTTATTTAAAAGAATTGAATCTTGCATGAAAGCATTTGTTTTTTTTATATTAAAATTGTGGATAAATCTGGTAAAAGTTCATCAGAAAGAGCATAAGATGTAGAAGGATCATTCCCTATATCTTTAGATGTGGAAGGTATGATAGATGTTGATAATGTGGAAGTGTTAATAGATGGGTCTATAGGTTTTGAAATTATAGGGATGGAACATGAAGGATTGGTTGTAGATTGAAGGTCTTTTTGAGGTTCTAGAGTGGTTTGTTTAGAAGATTGTTGATCTATATATGAGGGTGAAATGAATGGAGGGGAAATAGGTGAAGTTATGGGTGTGTGTTTCATAGTTTTAGATGAAAAATAAGAATTAGGATGTGTGGATGACAGAGCAGGGCAAAATTGAACTCCAACAGGCTCTGCCAAAGCACACATATCAAAGGGTCTAGGATCACCATGGATAGTGACCAACTGATTTTTAAATTTGAATTTAACACATTGGTGTAAAGTTGATGGGACAGCCCGCATTGCATTGATCCAAGGATGACCCAAGAGTATATTGTACGATGCGGGGCAATGTACAATAAACACGGTTGTATCTAGAGTTCGAGGACCAACTTGCAATGGGATGGTAATAACTCCACACGTTTCTTGTGTTTCGTCATTGAAAGCTTTGATAATCATGTCAGTTTTCTTCATTTCATCACTTCTAAAGCCAAATCGTTGGTAGAAGTCAAAAGTGCAAATATTTAGAGATGAACCATTATCAATCAGGACTCTTTTAACAGCTACATCTCCAATTAGAGCAGTAATATATAAGGGGTTATCCTTATGTAAACTGTGTTGTGGGATATCTTTATCCCGAAAGTCAATACAATCGACTTCTCTAGTGATGATAGTATTGGCCATGGCTTCAGGTTGAATATTTTGAGGTACCATCATTTGGCTTAATGTAAGCATTAATTCATCTCTATGGGTAGGAGAAGATCTTAATAAATCCAAGAGAGAAATTTTGGCTGTAGTATTGGATAATTGCTCATTAATATTGTAAGGGGGTTTAGGTTGAACATTGGAAGCATGATTCCCTTTATTAGGATTTTTCAAAACAAATGGAGCTGATCCATCATTCTGGTTTGGTTCTTGTTGAGAATTTTGAGCCTGTTGTCTGGTAACGACTCCGATGGTACCTACAATGTTGTATTGAGGACGTTGAATAGATCTTGGTCTAGCATTTATAGCTTGTTCATTAGAAAGAAATTGATCAGAAGAGGGTCGAGTAGTGACTCTTCTAGGAAATGGTTCTTCTGGAATCATAGCATCTGTAATAGGTTGAATAGGATCTGATTCATTTTCAGAACTATTCGATTGGTTTGAAGTGATTTCCATGTCACTTTCAATGTCTGATTCTATATCACTAGGATCTGGAGTTTGAGTATTATGTAGGGGCCTGGTTGTGACCATGGATAAAGTTGTGTCAAATTTTTGTAAATCATGATTAGGTAAATGTCCGCTAATAGTTCCTACATATCGGGTAGGAGGAGGAACATTATGATGCTCAATTTGATTGGCCACCTCTTTACCATGTCTTGGTAAAGGGTGTTGAAATATGTCTAATGATTGATTAGCATTTTGATTTTGATTTTGGGGAATGTTCTTTTGAGCATTATTAGGAGCATTTTGTTTAGGTTGGAAAGCTTGCACCTCCATTTCATTATTATCAATCAGATCTTGTATTTTATGTTTCAACCTTTTACAAGCGTTGGTAGAGTGTCCAGGTCCTCTATGGAACTCACAGTGTAAGTCAACTCTGTATCCGGGTATAGTTGGATCAGGTTCCCGGATAGCTGGTAATTGGATTAAACCTCTTTCGAGTAATTGAGGTAAAATAGTTGATAATGGTTGATTCAATCTAGTAAATTCTCGAGGAGGTTTATCAAGAGGTTTCAATATAAATTTTTTTGTTGTTTTCGTTGCATTGATATTAGCAACATTTCTGCTATCAGTGACTCCGTCACCTACGACTTGTTTGTTTTTATATTGATTTCTGGATGTTTTCTCATCATCTTTCTTCCTAAGTTGGCCTCTCCTAATGAGGGCATCTTCTACTCTTCGAGCTAAATCTATAGCTTGATCGAAGGTAGTTAAAGTAGCAGTTGATAACTCATAAGATATTTGTTCTTGCAAATTATTGATAAAAATGTCCAACATTTCCCTATAAGGTAGCACAAAGTGCAGTTTTCCTATCAACTGCCTCCATCTAGCTAAGAAATCAGCAAAACATTCATCTTTATCTTGTTTTAAGTTGTATAAATCTTTAATGGTGACATGCCTCTCGATGTAGGCACTAAATTGATGGACAAAAGATTCAGCTGTTTCTTCAAAATTTCTCAAAGAATGAGTGGGTAGTTGATAGTACCACTCTAATGCCATTCCACCTAAACTTTTTGGGAACATTTTTAGTAATAGCAAGTCATCATGTGATATATCATGACATGCTATCCTAAACATGCGAAGATGCTCTATGGGATCTTCGGTTCCTTTATATATAGGCAGGATGGGCATGGGAAAATGCTTAGGGTACGGTTGTGCTACAACTATGGGATCCAAAGGTTGACTACATATCTCTCGATAATTGTACGAGGGACGGTAGGGATCTATCTCGGTCCATACGCGAAGCTAACTGTTTCACCATGGCTTCCAGATTACTAGTTTGCCCACCATATTGGTTCGGTAGGGCATTGATATGGGATTTGTGAGCATATGATGGAGGGACATGGAGATTAGATGCTATATTGCTATTGTGTAAATTGTTGGTAGGAAAGGTGTTATGAAGGAATTTTGAAGTTGTATTATGTTGTATTCCAGATTGTTGAAAATTGGTGTTTGGCTTCATTTTAGGTTTTTGTTTACTTGAAGCATATTGATCAATAGTTTGGCGAAGTAAAGCAGTGAAGGAAGTTTTCTTTTGTGTGGGAATGATTTTAGGCTCAATAACGGGTTCCTTAGGAGGTTGGGTAACCTGTTGTTTTGGCATGTTTTGAATCATAGTGACCATATCTCTATTGGATGGTCCAGCCCTATCACTTTCTTGATCAATAAAAGACAAGGGATTAGTGTGCACATCAAACATATGTTCCATGGCTGCTTGAGTGTCACTAATTTGCCCTTTATCAATACGAACTGCCATATTAAGAGCGCCAATGTTATTATTGAAAAATTTCCAGAAATGATCTAAGTTATCAAAAGCAATAGTTCCATCCGGAGCTACTCTAGGGGATGAGGATCCATCCTCTTTAACATTTTCTTCTTGTTCATTGTCTTCACCTAGGTCATCTTCTGGTTGATCTAGAGTTTCTCCTTCCGGAATTGGATCCTCAGGAAGGACATTTGGGTCTCTAGTTTTATCTTCTAACCAATCTTCTTCTTCTCCTTCAGTTTGTTTACCATTCCTAAGTTTAGGCATTGTGCTCAATTTAGATTTCAGCAAATATATATAAAAATATATATATATATATATATATATATATGCAACAAGCTTAAGAGGTATATATTAATTATATACCTACTACAATATTTAAAATGAAATGTTTTGGTTTTTATTATGTTTTTTAGTTTTTCTTGTTTTTGTAATAATATTGTAAAGATATCAAACAACACAATAAATGCAAGAAATAATACTGAAAGTAATGATCTAGTTTTCTATAAATAATTTATAAATATCATTAATGGGCTCAAGTTCTTCAGGAGTCATGAAGTGTTCTTCTTCAAATTGGAAATTTTCTTTCAAGAATTTAATGAAAAGGGCTATAGTGATATTATCTGTCTCAGATTCTGGTTGATAGAAGTAAAGCTCGTGGCAATACTCTCGATATAACACAGCTCTAGGAACTCTCTTCCATATTTCCCTATCCGTAAGAACGACCTCTTGGTCTTCTACACGACCTAGGAACTGGTGTATAGTGGCTACGTTCTCGAGGTATTCCTCGAAGGTGAACAATTCTGAAGACACAAGAGCTCTCCTATAAGCTAACCATCTATGGCAGGCTCTCTGAAGTTCATGATAAAAGATGAGTTGATGAGGATCCAGGATTCTATCTAGGACAAGCCTCTTGATTTGTTTAAGTTTTGTTGACCTAGATGAAATGACACCTAGTCTTCTATCAAGTTCGTCCCACAAAAGTTGATTTCTATCTGTTTCAGGCACACTAAGCACATAATTGATTTCTATGGCTGCTAATTGGTTTTCAACATTTATAGTAACTGCTAGTATTTTCTTAGGAGCTACCATCTAAACATGATATGCAACTTATTAATTTTAAATGATTTGAAATGCATCTATGTTTTTTTTTGTTTTTTGTTTTCAAAAGGTTTTAAATGCATTCACGTCGGGTTCACCAAAATGTATCGCTCCAAATTTTTCACACCCTTACCTTCAAAGCTATAGGATCCGTGCCCGAAAGGGGGATGTGAAAAGGATGGCACGGTACCTCGGACTGAGAGGCCTTGCGAAGGTCCCGCCTCTCGGGGAGGTGTATTATGGTGATTTTTCGATGGATGGTGGGTTCACCAGGAAACGTTTGAATGGCAGTTTCCACGCCTAGGTTGGGAATGTGTTTAATGTGTTCAATTTTAGCTTTAAACATTCGAGTCCTAGGTTTGGCCAAATGAATCTAAGTTGTTCTATTATGAAAATGCAGACTAAATGAAATACAAAAAATAGATTTTAAACAGAAAACAGAGAGGAAAATCTAAATTACAGAGCCATACCTGATCCGGATGTCTGATGGAGATTCTGATGTTTGAAGCAGACAGGATCGTCTAGAATTTGACAGGATCGTCTCCGACCTGCAGGATCGTCTGAGATCTGACGAATTCGTCAGAGACCTGCAAACAGAGAAATAGACACGAAATACAAAAAATGCAGCAATGCTAATAGAGGATAAAGATGTAAAATGACAATAAGGATGTTAACAAATAATCTTGAATAGAAATGCAAGCAAATTACAATGTTTTAATAGTTAATCATGATTTCATTATGCAATTAAACTACATGGGTGAACTCCAAGATGCAGAATAGCAGAAAATAATAAATAAACTAGCTAGTTGCAGAATAAAACAGCAGATGAAAAGAGAAAAATGCAAACTCTGGGCACTGATTGCCCCCAATGATGATTGCAGTCGAAATCATCTCTGATTTGACAGGATCGCCTCCGATCTGAACAGGATCGTCTGCGACGATGTAAGCTTGCTCCGGCTAAAAAATGACAAGGTTCCTGCAAGAAAATTGGATGCAACAAATGTGGATGGTAATGCAGATTATTCTAATGCGTGTGAAGGTCGATTTACAGGAAAATTCAGCCAGGGGTTGGGAAGGGGAGGTCCTAAGTTTAAATAGGCTTAGGAGGGAGGTTAGGAGGTTGGAGATCATCCCAATTTGGGAGATCTCCAACGGGGAGGGTCTCTAACGGTGCAGACACGCTTCTGCCCGGATTAGAGACGCCGTTGGAACAGAGACTAATTGTGAAAAATTAGTTTTGGGACAAGATCGTCTGGACGTCCTAGTCCAGACGAAATCGTCCGATCTGAGGCGATATCGTCTGATCGGCGACGATATCGTCAAACGGTCAAAACAACCTCTAAAAATGGCATGGGAAATGAGGAAACGGATTAGGCGACGGTTTGGGAGCGGTTTAGGGGGTTAAAATTTGAATTTGAATATTTACTAGAGTAATTGTAATTATTAAGGTTTTACTGCGCCAATTTTAGGGTGCTACACCTACTAAGAAAGTTTTTCTTTGTGAGCTTACTGAGTTTTTGGACAGGTTCCGATGGGGACTTATGAGCAGTTTTTGTACAGGTTTCGGTGGGGACTTGTGAGCAGTTTTGGACAGGTTCCAATGGGGATTTGTGAGCAGATTTGGATAGGTCCTAGTAGAGGACTTGTGAGCTAAGTTTGATAGTTCTATCAGAGAACTTGAGGACAGAGGTGCACTAGTTCTATGAGAAGAACTGAGGACAGATTTGGCAAGTCTTTGAGAAGGCTTATATGCAAAGGATTGATTTGTTCAAGAGTTGGATAGATCTAACAAACAAAGGAAGACTTGTACTAGACCGAATGACTGTGTTTGGTACAGGTTGCTGAGCTACTATGGACATGATCATAGAAGGCAGAGGTCTCTTAGGCTAAGCATTAAGGACAAGAGGTCTTTGGTGGAAAGGAGTTCCACATGCTGGCAAGAGTTAGAGGCAGTTGATCTTCTGAGGGATCATTTCCAGAGCAGAGGGGAAGGTATCTCCTTTGAGTAGAGGCTCATAAATTTTGATTGGGGGAAGGTATCTCCTTTGAGCAGAGGCTCATAAATTCTGATTGGGGGAAGGTATCTCCTTTGAGCAGAGGCTCATAAATTCTGATTGGGGGAAGGTATCTCCTTTGGGCCGAGGCTCATAAACATTGTAATTGGAAAGGATTTCCAAAGAAATTTGAGATAACTTTTAGAGAAAATTTTTGTGGATGTAGCCTAGCCATTCTGGGTGAACCACGTTAAAATTGGTGTCACTTTGTGGATGATATTGTGCATTGCTTTGATATTGCTTTACTATTTTGAAGTATAATGGAAAAAGTATAAAGAGGTCTTATACTTGTTCACCCCCCTCTCAGTATAAGCTTGTGTTCTTCAATTGGTATCAGAGCAGATGCCTTCGAAAAGTTTAACAGCTTGAAGGAAAAGCTATTAAAGAACACAATGGATCATTCAAGTGGCAATGCAACACTTATTCTTGATGGGTCAAATTTTGGTCTTTGGAGTGAAAGGATGAAGGTTCATCTAATGGCACTTGGGAATGAGGTTTGGGAAGTGATTGAAGATGAGTACACTATTCCTAAACATGGTCCTAATACTAAAGAAGAAAGGCTCCTATATCACAACAATTTAAAAGCAATGAATGCAATCCTGAAAGGTTTACAAAAAGCAAATCTCACCAAAGTGATTCACTGTAAGACAGCTAGTGAAATGTGGAATTAGTTGAAGGTGGTTCATATAGGTGATACAAATGTCAGAAAGGCCAAGTTGAGACACTTAAAAGGTATGTTTGAACAACTCAAGATGAATGATGATGAAAATATCAGTGACTACATACTTCGTATGGATGAGGTTGTTAACTCCATGAAAGAATTAGGTCTTGAGCTTGCTGAAAATGATGTTTGTGATAAGATTTTAAGATCTCTTCCTAATAGATTTAGTGAAAATATTTTTGTTATTGAGGAAGCTAAATATTTGGATAAGTTGAAAAAGGATGAGCTCCATAGTATACTTGCGAGAATTTGAGTTGAGAACTCAAGTGAAGGTTGATGTCAAGAAAGAGGCGACTTTCAAGGCTACCAAGAAATCCAAGGGTAAATGACTTCAAGATAGTGATGAGTCTTCTAGTGATGAAGAGGCATATTACAGTAAGAAAGGCAAGTTCTCTAGAAAGCACAAAAGTATGAAAAATATAAGATGTTTCAATTGTGAAAAGTTTTGTCATTATGCTACTGACTGTACTATTCCCAAGAATGAAAGTGATGAAGATAAACAAGATTCTAAGAGCAAGGATTCTGAAAAGCACAAGCATCACAGGAAAAAAAAAGATGAGCACAACAATCAAGAAAAGAGGTATTCTCACAAGCACAAGAAGAGTTTCTACCTAGACAAAGCAAGTAAGTGTTCTAGTAGTGATAGTGAAAGTTCTTCAAGTGATGATGAAAATGAGATGTTGTTCATATCAAAAAAAGAGGAAGAACCGAAACATAGATTCATTATCATGAAATGTCTTAGATGTGGAAACTTTGGTCACCTTGAGGATGATTGCACAAATAATGATTTGGTTTCTAGTATGTATGAGGATGCTTCAGAAAACTATAAGGAAGATGTATGTATGGTTTTTGAAAAGGGTAGCACCTCTAGTGATAAGAAATCTGAAAAAGGCTTTGATGATTCAAAAAGCAAACAAATAGAGGAAGATATAGAGGAAGGTGAAGTAGATCTTGAAGGTGAACTTATTAGTGCTCTTAGTGCTTTGAAAAAGGAAATAAAGAAGAATGCTAGACTCAAGGATAAGTTAGATGAATGTTATATGGAAAGAGATGATCTTATAGAAAGTCTTGACTTCTCTATAGCTAAGACACAGGAACTCAAGGATGAGTTAGAGTCTAAGGTTCTTGAGTATAGTGAGTTAGAACAGAAAATGGCTTCTTTGAAAGAGGAAACTAAAGAGTACAAGGATAAGCTTTACAGGTTTCAAGATAGCTCCAAAAAGGTTAAGTCACTCATCAAAGGTCAAAGAAAGACAACAAATAAAACAGGCCTTGGTTTTGTTAAGCCACACAAGGAACAAGTTGGAGAGTCTAGTAAGAGACTCCAAAAGGAAGAGAGTTATGATGAGGAAAGTATTTTAGAAAAGGATTCCTTGAATGATAGATGCACAGAAACAAAAAACAAAATTCAGAATGAGAAGAAGTTTTTAGAACCTAAGGGGTCAAATAAAGGAAAGTTTCAAGGCAGATGTTTTGCTTGTCACAGGTTTTGTCACATGGCTTCACATTGCATGGCTCAAGTGAAGAAGGTAAAATATAGTTTCAGAAGTGCTAGTTACTTTCAAGGGTATTGCTACTCTTGTCAATAGTTTGGGCACAAGGCAGTTTATTGCAAGGCAAATAACATGAACAAGTTTGGTCAGAACAGGTTTGGTCAGGACAGGTTTGGCCAGAACAGGTTTGGTCAGAACAGGTTTGGTCAGAACAAGTTTGGTCAAAACTGGTGGATTCAAAGATCGAGTTTACCTTAGAGAAACAACATCGTCAAATGTTTCAAGTGCAACAATGAAGGTCACATAATCGGACAGTGTAGAGATAAAATTCTAGAATACAGGAACAGGAACAGTGGCATGATCGGGTCCAAGGATCAAGGCATGGACAAGAACAGGGATGAGAACAAGAACAAGAACAGTGACAAGAACAGGAATATGGGCAAAGAGTTCAAGAGAAGGCCCGACAAGGAAGTTATAAACGTTGATGATGATCAGTGCCTAATGGGAGTTTTACTCCCACCCTAGAATTAATCACCTCATCAGGAGGTGGAGGAGGGACTAAGCTAAGAGGCTCATTCTTAGTCTCAAGCCCCAAAGGTGACCCTTTGCCATTGATGACAAAGGGGGAGAGATATGAGTAAGGGGGAGAGCTTCAAAGTGAAGAGGAGAGCTTCAAGTCGGGGGAGCAAAACTTCAAAGGAAGATTCTCAGTTGTGGGCACAGTTGGTCAGTTGTTAGCATAGTTGATTTCAGTTTTGGCTCTTGAGAAATGTTTTTAGTAAAGGTTTGCCATCAATGACAAAGGGGGAGATTGTTGGCAATTTTGGGTACTTTGGGAACATTGCATTTGCTTAAGTGTATAAGTTGTCATTGATGTCAAGAAGCTCTTGAAGGAATTTGATTTGATGTCAAACAACTTGTTTTGATGAAGGTTACGACATGACAGTTTCAAAGGTCTTTTGTAAACCCCAAGTTGGCAGGTTTAAAGATTACAGGTGGATGCATTAGTTTAATGCATTTGGGTCTAGGAGGAAGTATTTATTTAATAATTAAAAACCTTGTTAAGGTTTCTTTTAATTATTTTTAAATAAATTTATTGTTTGCATTGGGTTCTCCTAACCCATGGCGCAAATGTCTTAACTTTGATGGTGCTATGTTCTAAGATTGTGGGTGCTAGCCAAGACCTCCATTGATGTGTTAAACTCCTCTGTCGACGTGTTAAACTCCTCGTCGACATCAATATTTTATGGGAAATATGCATATAAATCTTCCACGATGAAGATCAAAGACCATCCCATCTGCATTTTTGAAAAGTGTTGCTCGTTGTGATTTCGTGATCTGATGTTCAATTTCTTCTTCGCTGAGATTTCGTGATCCATTGTTTGGATATCCACCGTTCATGTTTTTTATCCGTCGTAAGGTTTCATCGTCATCGTTCACGTCAGAAGACAAGGAGGCCTGCTATTTATTTTAGCCCTGGCACAGAAGGTACAAGGGAAACAAAGTGAGGTTCATACCTCACCGGACGCATTTGGCGCACTGATAGCGGCTAGGCTATTGGTGTGCTACCCAAATGGGAGGTTTCGCGTTCGAATAATGTGAAAGGGTTTTTTCTTCGTTGAAGTGGACGCAGCGGGTGGTGTTAGATTTCGTGCGCAATTTCTCCATAGCACGATTTTTGGTGTTGGCCAAGGTATTTTCGAAATTAATTTTTGCTAGTGTATTTTGCGGATGGAGGAAGTTTATTAGAGAGAAAAACATCTTAGGAGTTATAAGGAGTTTGAAGCTTGCTTTATTTTGATAAAATATTCTTTTTAAGGTGTTGTTTGCATTATATTATTGCATTCTTATGAGAGATAAATTTTATTGTTGATAAGACTATAAGGGAGAAATAAGGTGTATAAGGGATAAATATTTTTTGTAATGTTGAGAGTGCTTTTGATTGATTATGGAAATGAAAGCATGATGTTTTAAGGTTAGAATTGCTTCTTGTGTGAAGTTGTGAAACCTTAAGTGGGCAACTTTGAGATTGACATTAGCTTTCATTAAATTGGTTATAATCAAGCTATTCTTTACTTGGTTAAAGTGTTGGGCTTACTTCTTTGTTGATGATTTGAAAAGTGTTTTGTGCTATTGTGATTTGAGTTGGTGGATGCTTTTTGTTCAAATAATGTTGGAGAGAAAATGAGTTCTACTTGTTTCCTTTTCTAATGTTGATTGTGAAATGCTTCAAGGTTGTGTTTTGAGTTAAATGGTGTCGATTGAACCTTGGTTGATGAGCATTGTTGTTGAAGCCATAATTGATGGTGAAAAGAACATGAGTATAATTTTTATGTGATTCTTTGCATAGTTGGCAATTATTGGGGTTTCATGTTCTTGAAAGAAAGCATTCTATCCTATCCATTTCAGATATTGAGTTGAGTTTTCAGATTTGAGATTGAGATTGAGCTGAGTTGATTTGAGTTGAGTTTTGAGATTGGGATTTGAGTATAGAACATATTGAGTCTCTAACAATTATCTTTATGCTTCTATGAGTTTGAAAAATCACATTGGGTCTCTAACAATTCACTTTGTGATTTTCTACTAAGAAAGTTTTTCTTTGTGAGCTTGCTGAGTTTTTGGACGAGTTTCGATGGGGACTTGTGAGCAGCTTTTGGACAGAGTTACGGTGGGGACTTGTGAGCGGTTTTGGACGAGTTCGGTGGGGACTTGTGAGCAGATTTAGACAGGTCCTAGTAGAGGACTTGTGAGTTGAGTTTGATAGTTCTATCGAGAGAACTTGAGGATAGAGGTGCATTGGTTCTATGAGAAGAACCCGAGGACAGATTTGGCAAGTCTTTGAGAAGGCTTGTATGCGGAGGATTGATTTGTTCAAGAGTTGGATAGATTTGACAGACAGAGGAAGACTTGTACTAGACCGACTGACTGTGTTTGGTACAGGTTTCTGAGCTACTGTGGACGTGATCATAGAATGCAGAGGTATCTTAGGCTAAGCATTGAGGACAGGAGGTCTTCGATGGAAAGGAGTTCCACGTGCTTGGAAAGAGGTAGAGGCGAGTTGATCTTCCGAGGGATAATTTCCAGAGTAGAGGGGAAGGTATCTCCTTTGAGCAGAGGCTCATAAATTTTGATTGGGGGAAGGTATCTCCTTTGAGCAGAGGCTCATAAATTTTGATTGGGGGAAGGTATCTCTTTTGAGCAGAGGCTCATAAATTCTGATTGGGGGAAGGTATCTCCTTTGGGCCGAGGCTCATAAATATTGTAATTGGGAAGGATTCCCAAAGAACTTTGAGATAAATTTTAGAGAAAAGTTTTGTGGATGTAGCCCAACCATTTTGGGTGAACCACATTAAAATTGGTGTCACTTTGTGGATGATATTGTGCATTGCTTTGATATTGCTTTGGGTATATTGCTTTACTATTTTGAAGTATAATGGGAAAAGTATAAAGAGGTCTTATACTGTTCACCCCCCTATTAGTATAAGCTTGTGTTCTTCAAAAATTGCAAAAAGAAAATCCCATTTAACCCTATCATAGGCTTTACTCATATCAAGTTTTAAGATCATAGCTTTCTCTTTTCTTGAAACTGTTGAATGTATAACTTCATGAACTACTATGATCCTATCTAAAATTTCTCCCTTTCACAAATCCTCCTTTCTCTTCTAAAATGATTTTTTCTAACAATGGCCTTAATTTATTTGCCATCACTTTGAAAATAATTTTATTTGCCATATTACATAAGCTTATGGGTCTAAAAAATCAAATAATTCAACATCCTTATTTTTTGGAATTAGGGTAAGATAAGTTGCATTTATTTTATAAGGAATGTATTGTTTTACCCTAGACTATTCCATAGCCACCAATAAATAATCCTTCACTATATCCAAATTATGTTGGTAAAAATTTTTAGAGAGCCCATATGGACCTAGGGATTTATCCTTAGTAAAAGAGAAAAGATCTAAATGAACTTCTTCTAGAGTAATAGGCTCCATTAGTTTCCTATTGTCTTCATTTGTTATAACTGGAGGAACATCTTGAATAAGTTTTTCATTACGAACCTCAGTCTCCTATGAACCTATAATATTTTGATAAAATAAATTTACCTCTTTTCTAATTTCACTCTGATCTTCAATCCAAACCCCTTCTATTGATTTAATTCTATTGTTTCTAGAAGAAGATCTTTGTACTATTAGCCATCCTATGAGAAAATTTTGTATTCTTATCTCCTTTTAACCAAGTCTGTATTGATTTTAATCTCTAGAATTTCTCATAATTTTGGCATGTTAAGTTATTGTGTCTAACACCTAAAATAGCTACCATAATGACATTTGAGCATTGGCCATATAAATCATCAAGGAGGAATATAGACACATTTTTTGTGATATTTTGTTTCACTGATTCATTACCCCATTTGTTACTATCGTTATACATAAATTCTAAAATGAAAAAATCTAAGTATATAGGAAAGTTATGCCCATGTATGAGGATTTCTCTTTAAGCAAGTGTCATTGATCATACAAATTCTTTTTAGTACTACCTTGGTGCCATGTATCAATCTCTTTCACATACCTTAAGGTCTCTCTCATGTACAACCACATATATCAAGAGGACTAGCTTCTTTCACATACCAATGAGTATATTGGAAGGGTGGGTATACTTAAAGGATTGGTATTTAGGATTGGTGGTATATTGAAAAGGGGATTGTTTCTTGAGATATAAAGAAACTTTGCCATGGCTACATAAAAAATCTTTCTCATAGAATCTTAGTTGCTAAAGAATCCCAATTTTACACCATGAAAGATAAAAATGATAACAATATTTATTGTCAAAAAAAATTAGGATATTGTCATTAGAGTTGAAACTCGTCCTAAGGAGACTGTACCTAGGCAAAAGTATGATGAAGGATATGCAAGGGTACTTATGCTCATCACATATGGAGTAGTTTATGAGATACAACCACATATAAGTGAAATATAAACATCAAAGGATGCATGGAATAAAATTTATATCATATTTGAAGGAAATAATGAAGCCACAATTCTTCGTCTTTAGTTACAACTACATACACTGAGGGCCCAAGATGGTGAGAGTGTTGAACAATTACTTCAATGAATTGTAAAATTGAAATCAAAATTGAATACAATGGGAGAAAATGTGGAAGATAAGCTCTTAGTCTTAGTTGTACTTAGAGCTCTCCCTAAATCATTAAAAACATTGGTGACATCTCTCCAAGTGTCAAATAGAAGTGTGTCATTTGAGGAATTGGTAAACATACTTCAACAATATAAAGTGGATAATAATTTGAAATGAGTTGTCCACTAGTACCCTTATTTCCACCAAGAAAAAACAAAAGGATACAAATGGTCCTTCTATCCCTTCATCATAAAATTAGCCTCAATGGAGAAGAGGGTATTAGCAAGATTTTTTAAATATAATTCATTGGCTTGAAGGAATAAAGTTCAAAGACCTCCTAAAAGGAATAAATAATATTAAAAAGAGCGACAATGACAAGGGAGATATTAAAGAGGGCAATCTCAACAAAGGCCACAACAACAGGGATATATTACATAGGGTGAATCAAAACCAAATTGTGAAGAAGAATGTGAAACAACGCAAAAGGTTCTCATGACTAAAGAAGTATCAAAACCAATAAATAAAGGTTATAGTAAACAATTCAAGATAAAAGGTGAAATTCAAAAATGTGTGTCATCAATAATTAGAGAAGGTGGATAATTCTCAAAACTAAGATCTTGTTTACAATCAATACTTAGAAAAGTTAGTGAAGGATACTTTTAAAATGGTGTGACAATTTTTATTGGTGTTATGAGAAGAATGTGTATGACACTATTGACCCATTGACATCATTGAGGTATAGTGTCAAAAAAAAATTGAAATAATTGAGAAATTGAATGATAATCCCATGATGAAATATATTTGTTGTGACACAAGTGTTCTTCTTCAAAGGATAGATTTGAATTATGATACTAAGTCATTTGAGACCCATAATGGCATATGTGTTATGACACATGTGATCTTATTCAAAGGGAAGATACAACATATGGTACGTGTGATTTAAAGATTGATGATGAGAATAAAGTTTTTGTGAAAGATGGTTGTGATGGCCATGATAAAGGCCATATTGCCATAGTTGATAGTGATAGTGTTATATCAAATTGCATTGAATGTTATTGTAATGATTTGAACGTTGATAGATATCAAAGTGGAGATGATGAAGTTCAATGTTCAAGTAATGATGAAAAGATTTGGTTTTGTGGCAAAGGCTATTGTGGTGATGAAAAATTTGGATATTTTGAAAAGCATGCAAAAGGTATTGATTCAAAATTATGGATAAAAATAGAATATGATGGTACAGGTTTAATAAGAAATGGGTAAGATGTGAAGGAGCCCATAGTACAAAATTGAAGGCTATAGAATGAAGACCTTGGATATACGGGGCAATAAGAAAGAAGTGAAACCTAAATTTGTGACAAGTAGCAATAACACAACAATTGTGAAAAAATAATTATATGCAGAAGTTTCTAGTGTGGGTTGTTGCAGTCATTGTGGAAGATGTGGACATGTGATAGTTATATGTTGGAACCTACATTCTTGTAAAATTTGTGGAGGTAATAATCGTTACAAAATAAAGTGTTGGCACAAAGAGAAAGTGACAAAAAAAATGCATATGAATTGTGATGGATGAATGTGATAAAAGGAATAAAGCAAAATAAATATTGAATATTTTCTATAGAAGACTAAGTTTGGTGGTTGAAAATCATCATAGTTCATAGAATAAGAAGAATGTAAGTCTTTCCATGGAGAAATGTCTTCGGAAACTTGAGATAAATTATTTTAACATCAAAATAATATGACCCAAGTAGTGCTTGGAAGACATGAAGTGGCAGGACTTATAGATGAAACATTATATGGATGATTTTTAAGACATGGAATATTCTAAAGATATAATTTAGTGGTGATTTCTAGAGGTGATGACCTAACGATAGATGTAAAGGATAACCTAGAGGGAGTGATGACCCAAAGGCAACCTAGAGGTGAAAAGGTAACCTAGTGGTAATGACCTAGAGGTAGAGGCCCAAAGGTAACCCAAGAGTAATGAACTAGTCTAGAGGTGATCTAGAGGCAATGGCCCAAAAATAGAGACCTAGAGATGACCCATCGGCAAGGAACTTGTGACAATAACAAGAGGTAGACCGAGTGACTAACCAAAGAGGTAAACTAAGTGGATATTACTTATAGAGCCAATAAAGCCAGAGCTATAAGAGTAGAGCCAAAGCCAAAGCTAGATCTAGATCCAAAACCAAATAATAGTTCTAGTGTACCACTCCTAAAGTCATGGGGGATAAAAATATTTATACCAAATAATGTAATAAAGGGGGGTGTTATACTTATTATATTATTTTTCATATTATTACATTACTTGACATGATGTAATTATTAGGGGGTTTTTGATGATATCACCTCATGTGAGGTTGGATAGTCATCTTTTCTATGAGGAAATTGAGAAAATGAAAAGACATGTTGAAGGTGAAACACCAAGGGTCTCTTGAATTAAAGAGATAATATTGTATTAAATATGTATGTTTTATACTAGCAAATATTACTGAAGTAATGTGAAATATTGCTTGAATTGTTTTGTGAAAACATTGTGTGAAATATATTGTCTAAAACATTGTGATTGTCTTCCTCCAATTCCAACATATCCCTAGCCCTAAAAGTTAGAGATTGAGAATTTGGTTTAGAAAATGTTGGAGCAAGAAATTATTCATTTAAGCATTATTTATTATCCCCTTTTGGTGGTTATGATGTAAGGACAACTTGATGCATGTATCTTAATTTCCAACCTCTCAACAAGATCACCATCAAAGATAAAAAAATTATCCTTGTTATAGATGATTTGTTGGATGAATTGCATGGCACTAAATACTTTACAAGACTTGTGCTCTAAGTTCCATCAGATCAAGGTTAAAGAAGAGGATATACCCAAGACTACTTTTTCAATGTTTGAGGTTTGTTATGAGTTCTTAGTAATTTCCTTTGTGTAACGAACCCTTTCGTTACTCCTTCTTATCCACATATTTTTTTTTAAATGTTTATATGGCAAAGACCCAATCCATAACTCAAGATAGGCATATTCCATTGGATTATAGATTTCAAGGCAAATAGCTTCATGAGCTATAGAGACTTGATCAGAGTCTCTTTAAGTAGAAGTGATCAGCTTCTATGAAACCCTCATACCTCACTTGGTATGAGTATGTTGGCCAAGCATACTGGTTTCAACCTCATAAAAGGAGGAAATCACCAAATGGTCCACCCAGACCAGGTGAATACCTTGAAGATGGTAAACCACAATGGATGGAATAACCACACCTATGTTTATCCATAAATCTTAGCTCTGATCTAATCCATCTAGAAAGGAGTTCTAAGACTATTGTATCACTATTGTGATAAAAATCCATGGAACATCTATCTTTAATCCTCCTTGCACATTATTACACCTTTAATTAGGCAATCCCTCTAATGAATTCCTTTTAAGTGGACAATACTAGTCCCATGCAATTTTAATCCTTTAGTGTAGAGAGGAGGCTATCTTGGATTGTAATTCAAGGTCATAGTGTACTCTTGAGAGTTTTATTCCACAATATGATTTCAACTAAACCATCTTAAGTTCATTTAATTCATGAAGTAAGATTCATTACATCTTGTCCTTAGGTTTAAAGCATTATACAAAACCTTATTTTTAGACGGATTTGTGTTCCATTCAAGAATAAGGATATAATGTGTAAATCCAATTTTCCCCTTAAGGTTTGGTTTCTATAACATGAGTATAAACGGTGTTGCATATCATTAATTACCCCTCAATGTTTTAGTGAAAATTAGACAAATGCCATTGAACCATTAACACATCTAAATAACATCCATCCATCACATGAGATTGTTCTACTAAAATAAATCATTATTACAAAAAGAATGAGACAATTGCATTACATTAAATTATCAACATAATGGAATTTGAGCATACTTTCTAGCATCCAAACATATTTAACCCAATGAAAATTTAGCATATATCATAGTGCATAAAATAAACATTACATCATGAAAACAACATTCACAAAATATAACAAATCAAACCACAAAATTAGAGTAACACCAAGATTTATCCTGGGAAAACCCTAACGGGAAAAAACCCAGCCTCCAAAATATATGCTTCCTCATTTTCATAAACTAAAAAGGCAAATATTACAATAATAGCAAGGCATCTACAGGCCCTTCTTCTCAAATAAAGAGCAAGGAGTACAACAATCCATTTTAATCTCTTGATGTAATTAAGGAATCACCCAATTCCTTTTTCCAAGACATCAATATGAAATTCACTTTATCATTGAGGGATATCTAGTTCCTTTAGGTTCCTTTCTCTAAATATTTTAATATCTTACATTGTTTATGAAAGTCATTGGAAATATATTTTGGAGATATCGTATTTTGAGGGAGTCCTTTAAGTTCCCTCACGAATGAATTCCAAATTCATTCATCATAATGAATTAAAGTCCCATACCTTTAATTCATATCAAACATTATTTTGGCAATCACATTTTGTTTTCCCATTAAACAAATTATGATCTATAGTTTTATTAATAAAGTGGAATCTTTAATCTTATTTTCCTTATCTCAAGTTCCTTTAAGATTCTATATATAAATACTCAATAAACTCTTAGTTGAAATAATTTAGTACTGAATGTTTCTTCTTTAAATCGGGTTTACTTATAAGTACTAGATCCTTAGTTTACTTATTCATCATAGCCTTTCAAAGATAATACTTGTCCCATAAGGAATTACCCCTTTCTATTAGTATATTGGAAATCCTCTATATCCCTTAATGGATAGGAGAATACAAATGACCTTATATCTCATACAACTATCATCGGATAGTGGTTTATTATAGCTTCTATATACCATTAATTTAATTACGAGATTGCCATTCATCCTATGAGTCCTAATTTTATCTGTGTTTGCACACGGTCCACACGATTACATGTCTAACAAGCTTCCACGCAAGAATATTCCATACGGGTAAATCAACACAATTCATCACTTGGTTAATTAGGGTGAATTCCTAGCATAGGGACTATAAGGGATACCTCCAGATCTTTCCAAACCATGTAACCAAACCCTAAAAGTGTACGATAATTGTGAGCGCATTTGAATTTGATGGAGAGGCAATTCAGAGCAATTTCATTGTATTGGAATCTAACATTCCCATTTCTATTTTTATATCCTAATTGACCTCCTATTGGTCACTGTGGTCATAGCTTTGGACTGAAACTATTAACCCTTCAAGACAAGCTATGGTCAGCTGCCAATGGCGTGGTCCTTGGCTTCCAACTGCCTCCTTCACTGTCTTTGTGGAACCCCCCCAACTGAGATATGATCATTACAGTGCTCTGACCCTACAAAGTTTGAATACCTAAGACCACAAACCATATTGGGGAAAGTGAGACCATAAAATAAATGATCCTAATTTAAGCAGGGTAAATTCAAGGTCTGGTTATAAAGCAACTAGCAATGATTTTGATACCAAACAAGATTCAGATTGGTCATTCCTCCTACTTTGTTAATCTAGATGACCTTAAGTAAATTCGATCAAAGTTTTTGATAACCAGTCATTACGAATGTAACATCTGATCCCTCGTAGGAAGGCTTTGGAAGAGTAAGGATCAGGGCATTTTATTTCAAGCGTCTATGCATCAGGTAGGTGCTAAGCAACGATCAGGTTTTGCTTCCAAAATTGATGGATCATTGGGGTATTACAGAGCTAGATATTCTCGTGATGAATCATATCCTGCATGACACCATAACCTCGCTAGGATAAATTCTTATCGAACCTTCTAACATAAACCCCACCAATTTCTTTTTAGATAGGGTACAACCTATTTTTGGGAGCAGCTACTAGGCAGAGTTATTGAAAGTAGTGTCTCTGTTGAACGATAGTCTCCATGGTCTATAATCCCCATGTTCCACTGATAAGGACTAATGTTAGCGCTAGATTTTAACCGAGTGTGGGGGTTGGTTCATCGAGGAGAAACTGAGTTATTAGCTTATAGTAACTCGAATCAACTTTAGATATTTCAAGATCAACAACATGGACAGTCATATTTGGTAGTTGTATTGTATTCTATCCAAAACTATTTTCAATCCCTCCGACATACTTTATGGTCAACGCATCTATTATTGATCATTTAAATAAGAGTGTTAGGTTCTTAGTATTATGAACATGAACTAAGCCTTTGTGGGGTATTATAACCATAAATAATAATGGTTTCTTAGTAGTTTGAACCACGAGTGCTAGGAGATTAATATTTCTCTATAATTCTGTAGAAGATTAATGTTAATAATTTCATTGTTGTTAAATTGAAGAGAAACAACCTTTCAAAATTCATATCAACATAAAATGCACTCTAGTAAAACCAGGGAGCCATATGAAAGTCTACCAATTCCTCCCACACTGGCTTTTCCAGGGTTCCCTCTAGAGGCTCCATAAGTATTGACTTTTTCAAAATTCTTAGGAGGAGGTTGCCAATTTCTTGTCCTATCCATCTTACTAATACTCACATTCCCTTTAAGTTGGTTGCCCTTAGAAGATTTAATCTTAAATCTTTGCATTACTTGATCTCATCTTTGGTGGGAGTTTTGGGGGTGATTAAGAAGTTGATGGACTGATTCAACTAATTTGGCTATGGTCTTTTGCCAAATATAGTGAATATCCTTCCTATCTTGATTAAAAATATGGTTGTTCCTTTCAATCCAAATATTCCAAAGAAGAATGGTAGAACCCATCCAAACTAACTGCCTAATAAAATGATCAAAACCCTCTTGATTAGGCCAATCCCTCCAAAGCTGTTCAAAAATAAAAAAATTGGACCACTGTAAGCCAAGTAAAGTGGCCATTCTCCTCCATAGCTCAGAGGTTAAAGTACACTCAATAAAAAGATGGTTGAGATTTTTCTCTTCACACATCTCACATCTAAAAGGGCCATGAAACCACACTTCATAAGTTGCTCACCAGTAAGCACCCTACGATGCAATAAAAGCCAATTAAAGAACCTCACTTTAGGCTAGAGCTTTTGAGCCTACAATTGAGAAAATATATTAGAAGAATGGTTGGGATTATTATGGCATAAGGTCAAATAACCTTGAGCAACTGAATACTCACCCTTAGTAGTGTTTTTCCATCCAAAATAATCTTTTTCATGGGACCAAGAGAGAGATCTCATATGAAGGATGCCTTGGATATCTTGTCTTTGCCTTTTTGGGATTTGAATAGGTCAATCCTCAATAGGGATCCAATATCTACCAACCTTTGAATTACCAGTATGATACCGATAGTAATTAGCCACCTTTATCTAGTTAGCTCGGTGAAGCTCCTCCATCCAAGGCTTCCAATCAAGAAACCGAGTTATCAAAGGCTTGTGACCATCCCAAGAATCTATCCAAAAACTTACCTGTTGACCATTATGAATGATCCAAAATAAATTTTTCTTTATCAAATCCTCACCAGTCTTAAGAACTGCTAAAATGGGAGAACCTTTGGTAGGAATTTGATAGCGAACAAGGTCTTTAGGACTTTTGTTCTTAGCATATTTAGCATGGATATTATTGGCCCAAAGAGCATTGGGGTTATGCAACATCCTCCAATATAATTTAGTAGCTAAATATTTGTTGTTATTAATAGAAGACCGAAATCCTAACCCCCATTTATTCTTAGGAAGACATAAAGTGTCCCATTTCACCAAGGCCCATTTTATTTTCTCCTTAGTACCACTCCAAAGGAAATGATGACTGATTTGATCCAATTCTCGAAGAAAAACCTTTGGAATATTCAACACGGAAGATACATAAATATGAATATCTTGAAGGAATGATTTTACCAAGGTGATTCTACTCCTAGAAGAAAGCCACCTGTTGGTCCACTTTCCAATTTTATTTTTGACTTTGTCCAACAACCAATTCCAATATTTATTTTTTTGCCTTTGAATATTTATGGGTTTCTCTATGTTTCTTGTGTCCTAAGTTGAAATAATATCTTCAATCCATTATAAGTCTATGTTTTCTATCCTACTAATAATAAAGTTAATGCAATTACTAAGGTGTGTGTACTTCCTATAGCCCTCTAATATATTATAGCAATGGTCGATAATGTTCGGACCAATATTTTAGGTCACTACCAAGGAGGATGTAGATTGTACCCTTGGATGCACTACCTACCCCTTTGATCATTACATGAGGGTACTCTTCTCAAGTGTTATTCTTAGTGCATTATAGATAAATACATGACTAACTTGATTAGATTTATATATTTTAACGTTTGACCAAAGGTTTCTAATAATGGTCTCTCGATATATGTAAGGTATGTGGAATATCAATTATGTGTTATAGGGTAATGGCTTGGTTTTAGGTCTTTTAGTACCTACACCTTCACACACTGTCATAAAATACTAATGTGCTTTGCCCTAATGGTAGATCCTCCTGATTATTTTAAAACAACCAAAACACCATTTCTAATCTATGGATCTAGGATTAAAATAAATAAATAAATACTCACAAAAGGAGCTTACCACACCCTATAAAGGGCTTTGATACCACTTGGAATGAACCTCTTTCATTGATGTGAATATTTCACTTGAAAGTTCCTAGTGTAGAGATGTATTGAGACAAGAAATTTTGTATCAAGGATAATAACTACTAATACAAGGATTAACGACAAAAGTATAATTAATATCGCAATGCAAAGAATATAAACATTAAATAAGAAAAACATGGAAACTTAGAATTAATATAACAAAAGAAAATCTACAAATATTGTCTACCTCTTGAAGGGGCAACCTCATTTACAATATATTGTAGTCATATACCTATAAGCATGTTCCTATGATCTAAAATTAACATTATTCCCTAACTACTCTATGACAATATTCAACACTGACATTATTCTCTTACATATTATATGATAATATTCTCCTATCTATTCTTTGACGATTCTCTTCCATATTCAACAACAATATTTTTACACCTATTCTTAACTTGAAACATGGTCCTTTTCATATACTTTATATGGTAAAATAACATATGCCAACATGGATTACATTTATGGGGTATGTGACAAAATAAATTCAAATATATTTTTCCATTGCCTTTGGATCCCTAAAGTATAAGGTCTATCCTTCATGGAACTTACTTTTTTATGTTGTTTCAAAAATATATATATCATTCATCCTTTATTCTTAATTACGTTGTTCTTAAAACCCTAAAGTACAATCATAATGAGACTAAGATTCATGTTGTGTTAGAGAATTTAAAGTGCAAGAAATAACCTTGCAAACACTTTCTTATTTATGCTGCTATGGAAAACCTAAAGTGCAAGGATGATTCTTCATAGTAATTACTTTATTATGCTGCTATAAAAACCTTAAATTTTTATGGATATCTTCCATAACTATTTCATTATCATGCTGCTCTTTAAACCCTAAATTACAAGGTATAAATTCTACACTAATCTTATTCGTAATACACAAAAAAAATATAATAATTAAGGAAACTCAAGATGATTTGCTTGGATTAAAATTGATCTCTTTAGTCTCCTTTACTTTAAAATATGCATCTACATCTTCCCTTGTACCTTTAATTCCTTATGAATTTACTTCCTCATTCCTCGTATCTTTATTTATTTTCTCTAATGGTTGATTTGAGTAAAGTATGATGGGATTTTCCATATAATGGTGGAGAGGGGTTTTCTTTACCACTTTCATAAGAGTGGAAAACCCTTTATCTAATCCATTTTTTACTTCGGTATGTTCTCTTTGCTCTATCTTGAAATTTGTTTCATGCCCAAAAATTTTCATATTTTTTTTCTGTTGTTTCACTTTGCAATCTCTTTTCATATGTAGAGTCTCATACTTTGTGGTATCATAATACAATATTTTCATAATCCATTTGTTGATCCTATCCTCTTGATTTAGTTTTAATATTAATGTATTATGAAAAAGCTTTTAAAATTTTCATGGCAATACATATATGGGTATATACAACATGCCCTTGCTCCTTAATAGTTGGTCCCTTCTGTGATGAACTACCTTAGAGTGATTAACTTTCTTAGTGTATTACAATTGTTCTTCACAACCTCCTTACCTATAAGTTAATAAGAACATCCAAAATCCTAATCCAACCTTCAAATCCTTTAGATAGTTTTTGTTCGTATAAATAAATTATCATTTCATGGTCTTTAACATTATGTATCTCTCTCATTAAACTATGAGCCATCACCCATTATGTTATCCCTAATTTTCAAACTAGAGAAGTTGAAAAGGAAAATACTTCCAAAAGAAAAAATCATGGAGTAATTTGAATTCAATCCCCAATTCCATTTGATTCAATTTTAAATCTCTAAAAAACCCAGCCAATATTTGGAACTTACATATTAATCTTTTTTTAAGAACAATTATGTTATGCTCGAGCATCTCATCCTTGACGATCACTTCTCATCTAACATCTACTTATTGAATAAGGATTGTCATTTATTCACTCTTCCTTTTCCCTCCAACCAAGCATCTATACTTCTAGTTACACATTCTTACTTCTAGCTAAGAATTTAATAAATGACTTTCATGCCATGCTACCTAGCTTTTCCTCACAAGAATCCTTTTTTTTAGAGGTTTTAAAAAATGCTCACATTCACTTTTTGTTTACACTCCAACACTTATTCCCCACCATTTCTTGAAAATATAAAACAAGAAAACGTGAGGCTCACTCGTGTATCACACTTGAAAAACTCTTTCGACAACTATATAATTTTATTATTTTAACATTAAATTTTTAACATTTTTTTAAATTGGTTGTACGAGATTGAAATAGGCCCCACCTCTATTACATATCGATCATATAATGATATTACAACTGGACAATGATGCATAAATTGTTTTAAACTTGGGTCTCCTCCTTGAAAGTTGAGGAATTTAATTAATTGATTTAATGCCATTCAATATTTTAACAACATTTTGATGATATTATTATTTTAATATGAAAAATTTAGTAACATGTTTTGAAATCTATTATATAGAATTAAAATGAGACCCACTGCTATTTCATCATAAACACATAATGATATTACAACAACTTGACAATCATGCATAGATTGCTTGACAAGATTGAAAACTAGGTCTCCTCTTTAAAAGTTGAGTAGCCTAACCTATTGATTTAATGCTTGTTGATATTTTAAAATTTTTAAATTATGTATATAAAGTTTGAAGTTACATGGAACAAATCAACATGCTTTAGTAATTCACTTGGTAATATTAAAATAACATTTTAACAATTCATCACAAAAGCCTAAAGTTTTGTTAGGGTTAGGGTTGTACACCATACACCATTAACCAAAATTTGGTTAGATAAACAATCTCCTCCACGAGGATCGTCTCAATGGCCTCTGGTCTTGGACGTTAAAAAACTCCTTTGCTTTTTAATTATTCATATATAGATTGATAATATTTAATTTATTTATTTTATTGGAGAACAAGGGGTTGTACTTGGGTCCCCCACCCTTGACAAGTAATACTATCTCCTTTATAGCTTTAGAGTTTACAAACATATTCAATTCTCATCTCAATTGAATTGCTATAGCTAGATACCTACATTTTTCATAAAATTTCTAAAATATTGATTCTAATTTTTTGAATCTTTTTCAATTTTCTATGTGAATACAAATATTCCAAAATTGGAAGATCACAGATGGCGGGAGTTGGAGCAGGAATGGGAGCGGGAGTAAGAGCGGGACTGGGAACAGGTTCAGATGCTGGTGCAAGTTCCAGGGTGGGCGCTAGATTGGGATCGAGGTCGGGCACGTCGAGGCCCGGACCCAGGCCTACAAGGCCCTCGACGGGCCCAGAGGAGGGCTCAGAGGCTAAGCAGAATGGTGGCCAGGGTGGGGACAACATCTTGGGCCCAAGACCTCTTCCCTGCCTCGATGCAAGCTTAGGCCTAGGGAAAAATCCTTTAGATCCTGGGTAGGGTTCTGCCTCGGGCGGGCCCAAACCCTCCTATCAACAGATCCTGGCTGGTACTAGGACCCAAACTCGAGATTTGGGTTTAGGGCTTTCCCTCGAGGGCACCCACATTTATATTCAAGAGGAGGTCTACTCCTTTGTTGTTGGATCCTATGCCTCCCTGGTTGGGAAGTTCCTAGGAGAGCGACCGAACATGGAGACCGTCAGTAGATGGCCGACTTCCAAATGGAAAGTTTCTAGAAATATTCAACTGGTGGCCCTTACCAAGGGATTCTTCATCATCAAATTAAATAACAATGATGATGCTAAAAATATCCTATTGGGCGGGCCCTGGTTTTTGGGACGCAAAAGCCTCTTCCTTAGGCGATATGGAGTTGAATTCCACCCTAGCACCCAAAGTATCAACTTTATCTCGGTCTGGGTTTGACTCCCTGAGCTTCCCTTACACTTGTGGCATGAAGATATCCTAAGGCTTATTGCCCAGTCGATCGGGGAACTGGTGGCATTCGACCCCGCTACCAAGACAGGCTCCCGAATGGTCCATGCCAGATTTTGTGTCAATGCAAATCTAGAATCCAAACTCCCCTCTTTTGTGACCATCTCCTTTGGGTCCTTCTTTTGGCGCCAAACTCTGATCTACAAAAAAAAACCTGCTTTCTGCCCTCTCTACTGCACTCAGGGACACCTCCCCAATCAATGCCCTATATCCAAGAAGGCTGATGGCCATCTCCCCAAACTCCATTCCCAACCAGATCGGGCCCCCTCCCGAGGGCCCCCTCATGATGGCCACAGATCCCAGGCTTGGACCACCAAGGAGGCTCCCACTTCTATTCCAAAGGAATCCAAAACGGGCCTTGGACCAAAGGATGGTCTTTCCCAGATTTGCCCTTCCCCTGCACCCTTACCTAGGTCTTCTTTCGAGGCCCTGATCCTAGGTTTTCCCCCTCACCCAATGTGAATACCTCCCTACAGGCCCTTGTTTGTGCCCCCTCCTAGCCCTGTGAGCCACCCGGGCTCTCTTCCCCGTCGGTTCCCACCTTCTGGTCTTCCTCTGTCAGGGTTTCCTCCTCCCCCCACCCCCGCTATCCCCTCCTCGACCCCCTCCCACCCCTCATTGTGGTCCCTACTAGCCTCCCCCCATCAGAATGCAACTTCGAGAGGTCTGACGAAGAGGTTGAGGGCAGTTCTCCATCTGGGCTCGATGAAATCAGTTCCAAGATGACCCAAAGTAGTACTTTCACCATAGACTTTGGCATTAAACTCAAGAGAGGCCGACCCACCCCGGGTGACCAATGAGCGAGGATCACTGAAGATGACATAGCCAATGACTCCCAGACAACCATCTCTAACTTTGCCACAAGCCTCTCCAAAATAGATGTCCTTTGACCCAAACCCCTCGCTCAGCTCGGGAAGGGGGGCAAGCAACCCCACAAGGGTGTCAAATGAAGCTCATCACCTGGAATTTTAGGGGGCTCAATGGTGCCCCCAAGAAAAGGATCCTCAACCAACTCCGCAAGGATCACCGCCCATCCTTCCTCCTCCTCTAGGAGACCAAAATAGATGAAGCAACCGCCCAAAGGGTCACCCAAGCTACTTGGCGCAACTGCGAGTCCCTTTTTACCCCTATGGCTAGCACAATCGGGGGCCTACTATGCATGTGGGATCCCCGCTATTACGAGGAGAGGCTCAAATCATATTCTCCTAGAATAATTAACATTATGGTCCATTGTGTGAAGTCAAGGCGTTCGTGGATCCTGTCTAACGTCTACGCTCCTAACAGCTCGGTTGAGAAAGCTGCCTTATGGAAGGAAATCAGGTCGATGAGAGAAGCCTTTGACCCCTTCCCTGGATCCTGGCAGGGGACTTCAACAGTCCCATTTTCATTTCTAAAAAAAGTGGGGGCTCAACGGCTTCGAGAAAAAGCATGGAGGACTTTGGAGCCTTCACCGACCTCAACAAGCTCATGGACGTTAGCCTAAAAGGAGCCAGGTTCACCTAGTCAAATAGAAGAGCGAGAGCAAGCCATATCCAGGTCAGGTTGGACAGAGTGTTCCTATCTAAGGAATCCATTCCCCTATTTGCTGACACAACCTTGCTGGCCCTCCCTAAAATTGGGTCTGACCATAGCCCCCTCCTTGAAATCGACCATCGCTCCTCCCTCAAGCGACCCTTTCGGTTCGAGTCCATGTGGCTACATCATCCCAATTTCAGGGCCCAGGTTGGCTGCTGGTGGGCTCCCCCAGTCCCTGGATGCCCCGTTGAGCAAGTCTACCACAAAATGAGATGCCTCAAAGAGCAACTCAAGGTATGGAATAGAGAGGTGTTTGGTGACATCTTTGAAAATAAAGTAGCAGTTAAGAAAAAACTCGAAGACCTCGAGCTTAGGTTCCAAAGGGATCCTAAGACCCAAGGATCAGGGAAGAGGAATGCTTAGCCCTTAGTGAGTACCATAACATCCTGGCCAGGGAAGAAACATTTTGGAGACAGAATTCGAGAGCCCTATGGATCCAAGATGGCGATGCTAATACTAAGTTCTTCCACACATCAACTCTTAGAAACAGGGACTCTAATAGAATTGCCGAGTTGGTGAGCAGTGACAGTAGAATTATGAAGGACAAAGAGGACATTCAGACTGAAGCCACCAAATTTTTCCAGGAGCTCCTTGGCGATAGTCCTCCCATGTCCCCAGAAGCGGTAGACTCCTTGCTGGAACATATTCCAACTTTAGTTTTGGCCATGGCAAACGAGATGCTCCTGTAGCCCTTGTCTAACTCTAAAATCCATGTTGCCACATTTTCCATGAAGGCCGAGGCGGCCCCAGGCCTGGACGGGTTTCCCCCCATTTCTTCCAATCCTTTTGGGACATCGTTGGTCAAGAAGTATGCGCAACCATCTGGGACCTCTAGACTGTCAGCTCCATCCCCAGAGGTATAAACTCCACCTTCATTGCCCTGATCCCTAGGTCTCAGGCAGCCAGATCCCTCTCTGATTTCCACACCATCAGCCTATGCAATGTCTTATACAAAATCCTTACCAAATCCATGGCCTCCCGCCTTAAGGATATCCTTCCCCTGATCATTGCCCCCTGCTAGGGGAGCTCGGTCAAAGGCAGATTGATCACAGATAGAGTTATCATCATGCATGAGGCCATTTACTCGACCTTCCTTTCCAAAAATGCCTCCTTTTTGCTCAAGCTGGACATGAACAAGGCCTTTGACAGAGTTGACTAGGAGTTCCTTTCCAAGGTCCTTCTCAAGTTCGGGTTCCACCCCTCCTGGGTCAGGCTCATCAACAACTATGTGTCCTCCCCTTGGTTATCTATCCTTATCAACGGATCCCCCGCCAGGTTCTTCCCCAGTTCTAGAGGCCTTCACCAAGGTGACCCCCTCTCCCCGATCCTCTTCATCATCCTGGCCAAGGCCCTAGGATGAACCATCTCGAGTGTTGTTTCTTGCGGACTCATTTTGGGTATCAGGCCTACACTAGGCCTACCCCCTGTGTCCCATCAGCAGTTCATGGACGATACCATCCTCGCCACTTCAGCTTCGATCCCTTAAGCCAAGGCCCTCAAGCACATCTTGACCCTGTACAAGGAGGTGTCCGGACAGAAAATTAACCTCCAAAAAAGCAAAATCTTCTTCATCCACACCCCCTAGCTAGGCAAATCAGGATTGAACGGATTCTAGGCTATACCCTTGATTCCCTTCCCTCCTCTTACCTCGGGCTTCCCCTGTTTACAAGTGCGTCCTCCAAGGCCCTATGGAGCAGGATGATGGATCGAATCCAGAGGAAGCTGGCCCCCTAGAAAGGCCATCTCCTCTCTCAGGCTGGTAGAGCCACCCTCCTATCAGCGGTCCTTCAAAGCATTCCGATATATTTCATGTTGGTCTTCAGAATCCCGGGCTCCATTACAGCTCACATCAAACAAATCCATAAAAGCTTTCTATGGTCGAGCAGCAAAGATAAGAAGAGGATTCCCCTGGTTTCCTCGCCCCCTCGTCTACTGCCCCAAAGGTGAGGGAGGGATCAGGCTCAGGCAGGTGACCCTCATGAACAAGGCCCTCTTGTCCAAGCATGTCTGGAAGGTGTTCACCAATGCCCTTGACGAGTGGGTCATTATCGTGCACAAAAAATACTTCCACCTCCACCCCTTCCTCAGTGAGTCCCAGCCCAGAGATGGATCAGCCTTTTGGATATCCCTAATTTCCACTAAAGACATCATTCAAAAAGGGACCATATGGATCCTCGGGGATGAAACCAAGATCGACTTCTGGGAAGATAGGTGGATCCAAGATGAGGCCATGACTGTTGATAGCGATCTCTTCATCCTCAAATCGAGACTAGAGGAAAAAGGGCCCAAAGTGTCAGCCTATCTCTTCCAGAACCAGGGACAAGTAACTTGGAAACCCATATTGAATCCCAGACACCCGATCCAAGCTTCCAGGCTCTAGCGCCTCCTTAAGGTGACAATTATCCTGTATTTTAGAGGGAATGATAGATGTGTTTGGCACGGCTCCCCTAGTGGCATATTTTTTGTTAAATCTGCCTACAACCTCCAAAGAGTCCCTAATGAAGCCCCATTCCTAACACATCAGGTGTGGGCCAAGAAGCTGATCCCCAAAATCAACCACTTCGTCTGGGCGGTCATCCAAAATAGGATCCTGACCATCAAGAACCTGATTAGGAGGGGCTTACAGATCCTAAACAGATGCTTCCTTTGTTGTGCTTCTTGGGAGTCCACTAATCACCTCTTTCTCAGATGCCCCTTCTCTTATGAAGTCCTAGGCCTCATCCTTTCCCAATTTTCTATTCAGTGGGTGGCCCCCAATTCCATATCTGACCTCCTGTCTCAGTGGCCCAACCCCTTTGCCCACCCCTTCATCCACTTCCTCTGGGGATCCTTCCTTCGTCACTTGCTTTGGCAAATCTGGCTTGAGCGCAATAGCAAAGCCTTATCCTCCCCGACCTGCTCCCCCTAGTGGGTAGCGACCAAGGCAGTTACCTTCGCCCTTGAGAACTCCCGCTCCATCCCTTTGATCGAGGCACCCTGACGGTTGGGTGATTCCACCCTCCTATCCTCCCTTGGAGTCTAGTTTCCCCCACCCGGTCCCCACCTCCCATCGTTCTATGATAAGGTGGACTGCCCCCCTCCCGGATGGGTCAAAATTAACTTCGACAGAGCTTCTAAAGGAAATCTCGGGCCCTTTGGAGCGGGCAGGGTCATCCATGGTAGTCACGAGACCCTGATCTTGGTGTATGCCACTCCGCTTTGCATTTAGACCAAAAACTTCATCGAAGCAACAACTCTCCTCAGCGGGCTGACCGCCATTAAGGAGTCATCCTCAAAAGTCAACATCAAGGGTGATTCCCAAGTCATAATCAAAGTTTCCTGTAGTCCGGGAAATAGCTCTTGGCGCATTCACAACTCCATTCAAGAAGTTCTCACCATCCTCCAAGGACTCCATTACCATGCCTTTCAGCATGTGTACAAAGAAGGCAACAAGGCAGCCGATTTCATGGCCAACCAAGCCACCATAGTAGAAGATTTCACTACCTAGACCACGAAATTCCCTGAAGCTCTGGTCCAAATAGTATCTCAAGACAATTCTAGCACCGATGAGGGCCTAGGCGCTTAGCCCACCTTGAGTCGAGGCCCCGAAGATGCGCTATCATGCCCCTAGTGATCAGGGGCTACTCTGTCATGATGATTTGCCCTTGCGCCCCTCTCGCTCGAGATCTGGGCAATTTGATCAAGCTCTCCCACGTGGTTCCAATCAGTGACCTTGTCAGACTGTCAGATCATCCCGTTCTGGATAAATGTAGCCCCACTGGCAATCTTTGCAAGTCCAAGTCAAAGCGCATGACTTCCCACTTCGACTTTCTCACCTTGGATGCCACACCGTCAGATTCCCATATTGACTTAGCTTGCTCGTGACTCTATCCCGTGAGGTCTCCCCAAGCTACTCCACCACTCAAATTGTGCCATCTAGAGCACAGGCATTGGCCCCCCTCCCCTGCCCCACATGGCAACCGATAGCCATGCCCCCTTAGCTCCTCCCAACTTGTGTCACCCCCTGCCCCAAGCGCTCCTTCCCGATGTCGGTGGCCCTTCCCCTCCTCTGTCCCCCCTGCAAGTTTTTAAACCTATCACGCACAAAGCTCTCTCGCATTCTTGTCTGCTTCCCCCTCCCCCTGTCCCTGCGTCTCTGGTCAGGCCACCCCTGGTTTCCATGTCCCTGGACTGCCAGTTCGTTGCCCATGGATGCCAAGGCCTTCTTCCTCGAGCCCTCCACTCTTGATCTGAGTAAGTCTGCCAAGATATTTTCCAATGCCAATAAATACACCCCTTTCTTCAGCAAATTCGTAGGGACCGATGAAGATATTACTCAAGGATTTTTGGACACCTGGAATGACGAAGAGGTCAAAATGAAGGGACTTCACTTCAAAGTGACCAAAGAATTTCTGACGGAGGTGACAGGTTTGCATCACAAGGAGAAAGGCAGATTCATCCGATGGGATAAGCACAATTGGGAGGAGGAGCTATCCCGGTTCTCGGAGCAGCAGTGGGACAAGGCCAACCTCTTTCATGCTGACCTCCCGCCCCCCTTCGACAAGGCCATCGTCCCTATGATGCAATACATCATCTACGATGACTTGTACCAGTGGCTCTATAACGGCTCTATAGCTTCCACCTCAGCTTCTACAACCACCTTCGTGGAGCCACACTGGTAAGCACTCCTTGATTTCTCCTTTACTCCTTGAGCCTCACCATCGACCGGGCTCACAGGAACCATTCTCGACCCTCACACCAAGGGCTCATGGCTATCCTATATAGGCACACCCTAGCTAACCAGTCGTAGCTTCACTACATACCTCCCCTGTCCTCTGTTCCCCCCTGAAGTGGCTGGCTCCCCCGGTGCTACCCATGCAGCATCCAAATCCAAGGAGACCCCCTCCCCCGAAGCCTCCCCTTCCCGAAATGATGTATATCCACCTGGAAGTGTAGAACCTCGACTCAAGGCCCAGGCGAGGCCCCGACTCCTGGTGCAAGCTCAATCCACAAAGACCCGACCCCAGGTAACAATAGGGCTACTGGAAGCTCCAAGAAGGCTAAGGTGGAGGCCCCGAAGGCTATCGAAGTCAGCTCTGACTTCGGCAGCAAGATGCAAAACTTGGCGACCAGAGCCCTCATTGACATTACGATTGGCTCCCTGATCGCTTATGCCAAAGCGGCTTCCTCAATGACCAATGCCCTGGCCGAACTCTGTCACAGGTTGGGCGATGGTCCTAAAAGGGAAAGGAGTTGATCTGTCAGGTCGGGCCCCGCCTGAGCCAGGCCCAGTTGCATGGCTACTCATAGTAGTTTTTTGTGTTATTGGCTTTGCTATTTTGTGGTTTTTTCATGTTTTGGTGGCCTCAGGCCAAATTTTGTTTTGCTGGTTCCATAGTTGGTCTGTCTTTTTGTAGGCACCAGGGCTCTTGACCCCGGTTTGTTGCCCATGGGTGTAACCTCAATTTTTAATCACAAATACAACCACGACTACCTATGTAACTAAGGTTTTGGGATCCTTCAAAAAAAACCCGCTGTAAATATATTGTTACTTATCAAAAAAACAATATTCCAAAACTCAACATCCTTATTGACATTTTCCTATAACAACCTTCACAATACCAAAACTCCTTTTTACCCTCCTTTTTACAAATAATACATTGTGAGGGGCCATGTAAACCCCTTTTCATAAAGTTATCCTAGTATAAAAAATTTCTATGACCTACTAGCCAAACAAACATTTTGACTTTAGGAATGCTCGAGCTATTCCAAATATCTCTCCATATTCTTGTGATATTCCTATTTTGTTGGTGCTTTACATTATATCCACTTCTTGTTGTGTATTCTACCAAGCTATTCAACTCCCAGATTAGCTTATCCTTGGATATCCTCGAAATAATCACCGTTGTTATATTTTTCCTCAACTGCCTCCTAGCATCAATGTCTTGTATACTTGAAAAAATCTTCTTTTCATTTGTATCTTCCTTCCTGGTCCTTGGACATAATGTTTGAAACCCTATCACCATATTTTTCTTGAAGTAATCTCATCCATGGTTTCAAAATTGGATCTAGATTAAGTGGTTTTTATCACATCAAGTATCCATCCAAATATAAATCTTTTCTCTAGTTCCCACCACCCATCTTAGACCTTTAATCACTAGATCAATATAATTTTTTAAATCATTCCATTATGCATAACCATTTGAAAATGAGAATGCAGTAAATTTTAAGCTTGGGTCATTTGGTTCAACATATTTAAAATAATTCTTGCCCATTGTCTTTGACTCTCTTTATACAATCTCCAACAAATATTTGATTTATTGTTCTTCTTTAAATTGGTTATAAGGGATTGAATTGCAACAACTTGACAAGTATGCATATATCCATCAATAAGATTTAAACATGAGTCTTCTTTTTAAAAGTCGAACTAATTATCTTAAAAATTATTATCACAACTATCATTCACTTTTATATTTTACTTTAATCTTATAATTCTAGACATTCCTACAATTATATATATATATATATATATATATATATATATTCCTACAATAAGATATATATCTAAAAACGCCGAGAGTTATCAATCTCGAGGCGCTCATTAGTCGACTGTTTTAGTTTAAATATTTTAAATGTTTTTGTTAATGTCAGTTTTTTTAATAAAAAAAATTGTTTACGGCGTGACATGTATGACCTCTTTGCCTCCCACCCCTGTATGCCATTGTAGGAACGCCTCTCAGCGTAATTATATATGTATTACTAAGCAAAATTTAAACCTGCTTTAAAAAACTAAAAATATAACTAATTAAATTAATATTTTTTAATGTAATTATATTTAGATTTTTATTTTTTGTAAAAGAAAAGGACATATATTGATATTCAAATTTGCAAAGAAAAATTCTCCAACAGACAATTTGGAGGTCACAATATTGTTGTCCAAATGGAGAAACAACCAACAAAGCAAATTCAAAAACTCTAAAAAGTGTAACAATATACCAAGGGTGCCAAAGATGCAAAGGGTACCATAATCATCAAGAAAACTTGAAACACCAAAAGCTTCTGAATCACACAATGTTCTAGGGTTTTCCAGAGGCATCAAATTCTCCAAGGGCATTGAAATCTTCAAAGGCTCCAAAATTGTCATATGCTTCCATCATTTGTGTCACTCATGTTGTCTGCTTCTTTTTTTGCTTATTACTCTAAAATGCAAATAGGCTATGTTTATGGCCTCATTTGCAAGGCGGTCAACCATGATATTATGCATCCTTTCAATGTGGGAGTATTGTTTATATTCAAACTTCTGCTCTAATTCTCTTAGTTTTCTTTGAACTATTTATAGTTAGATTGATGAGAAATCCTCCCCTTAGTTAGGGTAAAGATCACAAGTCTCGAATTATCATATACATGAAGTTGTTTAATGTCTTGTTCCTAAGACAATTTTTGTCCCATTTCACAACCTATCAATTTTGCAACATCATTGGTTGTTTTTTCCAAATTGATTTTGAGTTGAAGCATTTCATAGTGTGGTGCCACTAATATCACACCACCAGTCGTTGCAAGGTCTAGGATTCATTTAGAGACTCCTTAAAAGAAAAGTGGAAGGAACTTTATCTCTAGAGGTTTGATTGTTCTAACCTATGGCCCAAAATTCAAGAGATTTTGGAGATCCATTTGGTGTAACATTTGTATCTCCTTTGTTCTTAATCTCCTAATGTCTTGTTGTTTATGATATATAGATTTTGTGTTCAAGGCTATCTCCCTTAACACTCTATTGATTAACACTCGAAAATTGGTTCTTTTGTTATACAAATTTATCTTGTTTCTATCTTTCCATATGTGCCAAACGATGAACATTGGCACTTAACACCATATTTGATTGATAAGGTGCTTGTACTTCAATCCTCATTTATACATTTGGCCTTAATTGGTTAGGTAAATTTTTGAGTTGAAGGTTCCTGATAGTGTTGATCCTAGTTGCTAAGTTATTTCGATCTAGGTTTTAACTACTTTTGTACATTGAAAGAATATATGTGATATTGTTTTATTGTTCTTAAGATACCTATGGCAAATATGAGACCCCATGATATTCCTCTTAATGAGGTTGTCTCTAGTAAGAATCTTGTTTTGGAGCACCAACCAAATAAAGGCTTGAAGTTTGGGGGAACCTTGTAATTCCATACCTTAGCTATGGTTGAATTATTATGAACTTGTTGTAATAACACCCATTGGCTGATTGTGTAAACACTTGATCCACTAATAGAGCCTCATATAAGTTGATCTAGAATTTAGAAAGAATTTTTAATCCCTTTAGTTTGGATGTGCAGTTGTCTCCATGAGTCTTGGTCAATATGTGGCAGGGGTGGATCTCTCACCCATTCAATTAAGCTTGCAAGAGAGTTAACACCCAACTATTGTAGGTCTACTTTTATTACTAGGAAAAAATTCTGAATGATCGGAGGTCCTCTTGAGATTGGATCATCTCATATGTTAATTTGTTTACCATCCCCTAAAGGCCAAGTGGTGTGATTTAATATAATATCTTTAGCTTGCACAATATGTTTTAGAATTGAGGAGGGACCTGTTATGATTTTCACACTTTTTATGAGTTGTATCCCATTAGAGTTGTTTAAATATTTGCATTTTAAGATTTGCTTCCATGGAGAGTCTAGTGGAGTGAGCATATTCCAAAGTAGCTTAACACATAGCGCCTTACTAACAATTATTATTTTTTCAATTCCTAGACCTCCTTGCTCCTTTGACTTGGTAACAGTATCCCAACTGACCAAAATATAACTTTTTCCTCTTTGACTACCTTCTCCTTTGCCATAAGAAAGTTTTTAACATTGCATCTAACTTCTACAAGATATATAAGGGTGCACGATACACCAACAATTGATATATGAGAAGACTTACTAATATTGATTTGATTAAAATAATTCTTCTAGCCAAACTCGACTAACCAATATTATTGTGTTCTCCTTGACATATTTTCTAAAATTACATTTCTAGTTTTCTCCTTTTTCATGGAAGGCCATAAGAAGACCTAGGTAGTTAAAGGTATAACTACCATTGTGAAATCCTAAAATTCAAAAGAAACATCTATCTTCTGCTATTGAAGTATTTAGAGTGTAAAATATAAAACTTCTTTGATCAACTTGACATTCAGTTTTGTGGCTTTCCCTAGTAAAATAGTGTTATCTGCAAATTCAAAAATGAGTGTTTGTTCTATATCTTGTAGTTGCTCTAATTTCCAATATTTCTTTCCTTCTCAATTTGGTCAAGGGCTTCTCTAGAGTTTCATCTAGAAGGATATAAAGGTAAGGGGATAGAGGACACCCTTGCCGTAAATCTCTAGTGGCTTTTAAGAAGTTAGCAAGTTCCCCATTGACTAGAGGGGCTATCCAAGGCCCCTTTATGCAAGCTCTTATCCAATTTATCATTTGAGCTAAAAATCCAAATTTGGCTAACACCTATGTTTAAAAGCCAATGTCTACTTTATCAAAGGCATTAGCCATATCAAATTTAATGACTATTCTTTTCTTTTTGGAGTTGGCACTTGAGTGTAGGACTCCATAAATCATTATAATGTTGTCATATATTTGTTTCCCTCGAACAAAACTCCCTTGGTTTGGCTCTATTAAATAATTTATCTTCATTTTAATTATTTTTGCTATTATTTTAGTCATTATCTTTAAACAACAATTGCTCAAAGACATAGGTTTGAATTTATCAAAAGTAACTGCGTTTTTTTTTGGAATTAAAGTTAAGAAATTCGAGTTGATTACCCTAGTTAGCTTACCTCTTATCCTTTTCTCTTCTATCATTGCAAACAGGTCATCTCCTATAATTTCATAAAATTGTGGATAAAAATTGTTGGTGAAGTCATCTGGTCCTGAATCTTTGTCCTGGGTTGCATGTATTGAGCGATGTGATTGAAATGAATACAAGAATTTGAATTAAGGAAGTTATCATGTTAAGTTGTTTAAGTTTCATGTGGCTTTTGTTTGTGAGTGTTGCATTTCGATGGTGAGATTTTGATTCACTTGTTCTCTATCAAAGTCAACATCTATAGTTGCTAGGTACACCAAGGAATGCATTTTGTCGGTCATGAGAACTACAATGTCAATAAATAATGAAAAAACATATAAAAACCAAGAGAAGATAATGCCTTATGAATTTATGAAAGTGAAGAGAATTTAGTTTATCTTAAAATGTGACTTAGTATTCAATGAATAAGGTTTAAAAACAAATTAATTTTTTTTTTTTTAGATTTTAGTTGCAAATAAGAAGGATATAAAGGAAGGATAGAGGCTAAGATAAGAAGGATACACATGTTTGTTATTAATTTAAACTTGAAAAAGGTCAAAATGCATCTTTGCAGGAAATAAGTTTAAAATATTCGTTTTATATTTTATTTTCATATGAAAAGGATATAAAGGAAGGATGAGCTAAGAGAGGAAGGATGCACAAGTTCGTGATAACTTTAAACTTGGAAAAATTCAAATTGCATCATGACAGAATTAGGAGAGTGATTATAATCAACAATTACTTTGCATATTCACTTAAACAGCCTTAAATGTTCTACTAACATGATAAGGATATAAAGGAAGGATAGGCTAGTAAAGGAAGGATACACAAATTTGTAAATACTTTAAACGTGCATAACTTCATTTTTGCAGGACTATATAATCAATAATTACTATTCATAGTCCCAACAATAACCTTATGGAGAACTAATAGAGTGATTAGAATCAACAATTATTTTACATGGTTACATCAATAGCCTTACGATTGTTCTGCTAATATGAGATATTTCCATTATAATTATGAAACTCAGCCAAAGGTTGCCTAATGCTCAACAATAATAGGGAAGAAATATAATACAAATGATCTAAAGGTGCATCACTCACTTTGTATATGTTTCAAATTGAAACTCCATGGTACACTAAGCATATTGACTACTATTAGTTTAGTCCATGAAGGCAGTAATGAGCACTATTAGCCTGGTCCACGAAAGAATAGGAGACATTCTTGATGCTTTGAAAAATGATAATTTTATTCTCCAATTCAAAATGTAGAATACAAAGGATTTAGAAAAGTATAATCATGAGTAAATTCAAATAAAAGCTTTAGTTTCATATGAAGTAATTTTAACAAAATTAAGTACTTTCCCTATATAGGTAATTGTTATTATTCATCTCCTAGGCTACTCTAAAAGAGGTTAAAAATATGGATGCAAATAGAGGACCAAAGGCTATGGTTTCATCCATGTATTCTATTTTTAACAATAAATGGATGAATAAGTGGGATATTAAATTAGTTGAATGTCCATATAATGACAAGAATATAAAGGTTTATGTTAGGGATAAATTCAGGCCAGTTATGTAGACAGGATTTAAGAACGAAGAACACTTGTTTGTATAATTCAATCCTAGATATAAACACGTAAGCGCAAACATTCATTTGAGAGCAAAGATGCTTATGGTAAAGTTGAAATCTAGCCTACATCAATTTAGATGTGAGATTGAAAGAGACCAAAAGAGAAATGTAGGTAGAGGATATGCACCTTTTGTATATCATGAACAATGCAAAAAGAGAAGTATTTCTTCTTTGAGTGCAATGTTTATAGTGAATACAATTTAGTTATGTTGATTCTCTAGTAGTGGACTTTATGCATTGAACTATTTGAAAACCCAAGGATAGAGGAAAAATATGGTTCAAACTTTAATAAGAGTTATATATATATATATATATATTTTTTTTTTTTTCTGTTAGAGTATATTACATTATTTGGTACATGTCCATGTATATTACATTATTTGGTATTTGTTGCAGGAAAAGGAGATTCAAAGAAATTTGGGAAGCTTCCTACAAAGAGCTAGGAAGAATATTTTCTTTGGAATCGATCTAGTGCTTAAAGCAACTAGTTGAAGACTAAAGATTTTAGAGGCCTTGAGGAAAAGATCCCATTGCTAGAGTTGCAAACTTGTAGAGTGCAAAAGAGGAATAGGCCATGGGAGCTTGATTGCATATTCAAGGAAGAAGGAACTCTAAAAAAGAGTCCAGGAGAATATTGAAGATTGGTGATCTCCATTGAAGACTGAAGACTGTAGATTGCAGGAGGAAATAACCTAAGAAGCTGAAGAGACCTAGAGAAGGTTCCACTGAAGAACATCCAATTTTGGAAGACTAAATATAGAGGACTGCCAAAAGTCCTATTGTAGATTTTAGAGAAATACATTGAAGGAGTTTCAAGAACTCATTGGAGAAATTTACTAGCAAGGAGGTGTTCTTGTTAGTGAATGTTTTTGGGACAATTGTTGCCATCCGACAAGCCCAAAAGGAGAAATATTTGGCAAGAATTTTGCCAAATTTCGAAGGAGATTATTGAAGATCTCAAGACATTCAGATTCTTAAGAAGAAGGCTTGCAAATAGGCCAAGGTTGAAGTTAGAATTCGACAAGGAGGTTGAAGAAGAAAGGAGTTAGGAGAAACCACCAAATTTGAGATATTTGGAGATAGCCATTGAAGGCTTGAAGGTTATTTCAGAGAAAGGAGTCTACCGATTTTACAGCTAAAAATTGGTCTCTAGGAGATAAGTTTTAGTTGCAATTTGGAGGAGTTTTCCTAGCAAGTTGAGGAGATTTGAGGACAACAATTCTAAAAGAGAAATTAGCTGCGTTAGAATCTAAAAGTTTCAGAGTTACATGTAGCAATTTGGGCAGCATTACCAGATGCTAAGTTTCTGAGTTCAAGGGAACATTGTGAAGGAGAGTTCAAGCCACAAAACTACACTTTTTGGCAGCAAGTTAGAAGAGTCTCGAAGCTGCAAATTGATGAACTAGAAGAGCTACGACTTCATCTAATACAAGGCAACAATTTGGTGAATCTATTAATATTGGTGAGAGCTGTGACTATAAATCAAAGTAGAAGTGAAGTGTCAAAAGACACTATTGAGCGCAGGAAATATGCAACATATTGTGGCATAGAGAAACCACAAAAAGGAGTAACATACCTCCAAATATTGGAGAAGAAATCTGCCATATCAAGTCAAGAAAGGAAGCTACAACAGAGACTAAGAAAGTATCAAAACCAAGTACAAATTTGACACAGGGTTTAACTTCATACTTATCTTTTACTTTATAATAAAATAAGATAAAGGGTGAGCGTCTAAAGACACCAGTGAAGCGCTATATTACAACACATAAGTGACAAAATTAAGTAAGATAAAGCACACATTACGGTGCTAAGGATGTAAAACCATCAAAAAGGGCTCAATACCATCATCCTCAAGGTGTTAAAGAACACCATAATCAATGCCATAGTATCATGAATGCAACACCACAATGAAGACACATGTCATAGCAAACAAACACAATGCTACAATGAAGACAACTATCATAGCAAACAAACCTGCAACAAGAAGGAGATTAGCAAGACAACAATAGTGCAAGTTGGAAACAACTAGCAAAGACAAGGTGCAAAGGAGAACAACGCCAACAATTACCAAAGAAGAAATTTGGATGAACTGCCATCATCATTGAAGCCGTGTATGATGAAAGAATCACACACCTTGTTGTTACAAAGAAGCCAAATAAACATGCAAAGGAAAGAATAGGTGATGAAGGAACAAATAAGCAAGGAAAAGCATCAATATTAAAAGGTATGTTGAGTTGTTTGATTCCATGCAAGGGAATGTTATCCACCTACCATAACAATGCAAGGAATCTAGTACCACTTGGCACAAGGGAAGAAAGCGTTTGTATTTCTGCATAATGTTTGTGCTCAGGTAGAAGAGCATCCAAGTTGGTGAAGCATTTCAAGAAGACTCGTCAATCATTATTCAACACTCAACATAATGATAGCGTCATCTAAATAATGCCTCCAAAGAATGTAACATCCAAATGTCATACAATATACGTTATAAGCAAGAATGTAAGTAAAATAAAGAGCAAGCACATATCCAAAATAAGAGGTTAGAGTGCACATAAGGAAGGACAAAGACCGTCTTAGAAGGCACGAGTTGAATGTTGAGCATTAATTTCTCACTAACATATGTAGAAGATCAACGAGTACAATGCCCAAGCTTGGATAAAGAATCAATCATATTGCAACACTAAGGAAGGTATAGTTTTATAATTTTATATTTGTTTTCTTAGTATAAGGAGTTATAAGGCGCTTTATTATATAAGGTTGAGGTTATTTATTATTTGCATTGAAGATATAAGCAAATACCAACCTTAGAGAATTAGAAAGTAAACTTAAACAAGGAGTTTATTTCCTTGAGTGACATTTCAAAAGTGCACTAGTTGAAATACAAAACATCATAATATTTGCAATTAATTAAATAGGAGTGATAAGGTTTTATACCTTGGAAAATTAAAGTGATACTATTTTGCAAATATTATCATTTCTAAATTTCCAAATTAGGGAGATATAAGGAGTACTACATCAAACATTAGTTTATTGGAATTTAGAAAATTGAACTATTGGAAGTTAAGGATAAAAGAAGCAAGTTCTTTGATTGCTTAAAGAGTTGGAATTTATTGCTTATATTTGTCTCATATTCACATTAAAGGGACAAAAGGAATCCAACCATAGATAACTTTATCAAATTGAAAAGTGCATAGGGAGAAATAAGGAAAATAGGAGTTGAACATTATATCAAACTTGTCATCAAACCACTAGGGAGACAAAAGGGATTCAAATCAAAGTAACCTAAAAGCTAAGTCAAGTCTACGATCTAAGCACTTTATCAAGACTATAAAGTAATTAAATTACTTGGGAGATATAAGGGATTTTACAAAACTTGATAGTGATAGGATTTTTATCAAGTTTGATCATATACTCTAAAATTACTTGGGAGTCATAAGGTAGAAAACTTCAATTTTTTTGAAGTACAAGACTTCTATCATAAAATTGTTCAAGAAATATTACTTAAAAGGACCTATGGAAAGACTTATTAAATATATAGGTCTCAAAGAATCAAAATGGTTCAAAGATATACTTGATTCTAGAATTGATAATAAGGAAAATGCAATTAGAAGAGAAGAATCAATATGGTTTAGAAAGACTTCTAAGAATTCACAAATCAATAATTTGGCAAAAGTAAATTATTCAAAAATATCTTTCAATGATGACAACTATACTAATGAAGATATTGAGAACCATATTCAAAAGGTAGAAAATAATATTCATCAAAAAGATATCCTACAAATTTATGAAAGAAGTAAGTATGAAATAACTTCAACAACACATAAATGGTTTAACTATTTTATCAAGGAGATAGATGTACTTGATTCTCCAAAAAAATAACAAAGAAGCTGGGACATCTTCACTATGCACCTATTACAACAAATTTGGTCATGAAAAAGCAAACTGCTGGAGTTTCCATCCATGTAAATATTGTGGAGGGAAAACTCATTCATATTTCTTCTGTTACTATAAGGACAAGTACTATAAAATATTTGAAGAGACTAATTTTTAGATTAGATTTTTTCTTCCAAGTTCTTATTTCAGAAGCATCCACTAATAATGAATTCAAGCTTGACATTTTTGAATATTGAGGAGATAGGTCATACAGAAAACCAAAGGAAATAAAATGGAGTAATTTTGATCCAATTACATCCAACAAGATTATAAGATCTCTAGTTCATCAAGAATACTTGGAAGACTTAAAGAACAAAGATTCTACCAAACACGCTGAAACAACAAAAAATAGTAAAATGAAGAAGACAACAAGAGACAACATGAATACCAAAGTAGAAGGAGTACGCGATCAAGTTGAAGAATATTTGAAAGATGAAGATCCATATTGAAGACTAAATGTAATACAAGGGGGTGTTAGAGTATATTACATTATTTGGTACATGTCAATGTACCACCTTGGGTATATTATTATATTAGGAGTAGTTACTTAAAGCAAGTAATAAATGCACAAGTGTTAGAATGTGCAATGATGTAAATGTACATAAAGTCCACATGTACATGAGTCATTAGATGGGTATATGAAGAGTCATGTAAAAGTCTTCAATATGAAAATAATGTAATACAATGGGGTGTTAAAGTATATTACATTATTTGGTACATGTCAATGTACCACCTTGGGTACATAATTATATTAGGAGTAGTTACTTAAAGCAGGTAATAAATGCACAAGTGTTACAATGTGCAATGATGTAAATGTGCATGAAGTCCACATGTACATGAGTCATATGATGGGTAGATGAAGAGTCATAGGTAGAGTAAGAGATGAGGCATATTCCTATATATATGCCTTTGGTGATAGTAAAATGGACAGACTAACATATAGATATATAGATACATATAGTTATATAGAGTGATTTGTAGATAGAGTACAATGTAGTTCTTTCATTGAAATTATGGAGTGTTCATGTCCCCCATTATAATACATTGTACCATTTTTGTAAGCATCCATTAATGGCATATTTTTGAGCTATTGTAGAAGTTTCTCTTATTATTTTCCTACATATTATAGTGCCATTATAATATAGTTATCATTGCATGTTCATTTTACATATTTTGGTTGCATTTCCTTTATTGCAAACTTCATGTTATGACACAACTTAGTTTATTTTCTAAAACAACAAGCAAGATATTATATATTGTGTAATGAAACAACTTCTAGAAAACAAAATAAGAGTAACAATTCAATAATGTGTGAAAGTAGACATCCACTAGAATAGTGGTATAGATTCAATACCAAAAATTCAAAAATGCAAGTGCAGAAATTCCAGGTTCCAAATCAATACAAATTCTAGCCATTAGAAAGGGTAAAATCTCTTCGCTACTTGGAGAGGATGAAGTCTCATATGTGCAACAAAGGTTACTAAGATTCAAGTATTAAATATGATTTCAACTAGAACATGATTCTTTCTATTTAAAGACTAAATCAATAATAACCCTATATTTAATGCTCAAGGGTCGATTACCTTAACCTAAGGGTTTAGATAACAATAATAAATATAGTTGAGGTGACCAAATTGGAGTTGTAACATGGATATCCCATTAGAAAACCTTATCCTCACAGTTATAAGTGATTGGAAAATGCTCTTAGGCTCCCATGTTGCATATTCTTCTAGAAGATCCTGCCACTTGATGAGGAAATCCTAAATCTATTGAGAGTGTAATTTACAAACTTTGCACAACATCGCTTTCAACTAGAGAATGATTCACCCTTATTCATTGAGTATTGGAAAATTTGTCTAGGATTGCACCTTCTTTCCAATAACCTGTCTAAAACAAGAAACATGTAATTTAAGGTGGAAGCTCCAATTGTACAACTAATTCACCAATCTGATGAACCATCTTGTAGGGATCATAAAAGAGAGGAACCCACTTTCTGATTGGACTTGGTATTCAAGTATAATTTTTATAAGGCCTAAGGCACACAAAGACCATATCACCCATTGCAAATTATCATTGAGAGTGATGCATACCCTCTTGTTGCATCATGCAATTTTGGACCTACATAGCACAAGTAAATGCAATTGCAACAAATCATCCACCTAGGCCACCTTGGAGGATCTTGGAATATAATTAATTACTGATGGAGGTTTTTGGTCATATAATGCCTCAAATGGGAACATATTAAGGGAAGAATGGTGAGAAGTTTTATATCACCATTTGGCCAAAAAGAGCTAATAAACTCAATGATTTTGTTTGTCTTGGGTGAAATAGTGAAGGTGAGTACCAAAATATTTGTTTACAATATCTATTTGGCCACCTGATTGAGGGTGATAAGAAGTAGATATATTCAATTGGGTGCCACTGAGATGAAAGAATTCCTTTCAAAAAAATTTGGTGAAGATAAGGTCATGATCATTGATAATGGACTTAGGTATACCATACATTTTGAAAATAAAATCAAGAAATGCCTAGGCAACATTATTAGTTGAGAAGGGATACTACAATGCATAAAAATGGGTGTGCTTTGAATGGTGACCCACTACCATAAAGATCACTGTTTTGCCCTTATATTTGGAAAGGTCCTCAATGAAATCCATGGAAATGTATTCCTTCTAGCATTCAAGAATAGGTAGGGATTGCAACAATCCAAGATATTTAATAGTTCCCTCTTTCACTGACATACCTTACATTCAACCACAAAGGCATTGACAATTGCTTTTAATCCTTTCTAACAAAATTATTGCTTCACCATTGGTATATTCTTAAGAATCCAAAATATCTAGCCAAAGGAGATGCTTGCAATTATTGGAGGATAATAGTTTTAACGACCAAGGATGGGGGAAGATAAATATGATCCTTTTTGTAGAGAAACCCCTCAACATATGAGAAAAAAGAATGTGATAAAGAGCCAAACTCTAATTCACAAATGATGTGAGAAGCCTTTGGTTAAGAAAGCTATAACTATTGAAGCTAATAAATCCATTATGAAAGAGGATTAGAGATGACATTGATATTACCAATGTTATCATGTTTCCAAGATAGAATCAACCACCACATTCTCCTTTCCCTCCTTGTACTCAATGACAAAATCATATCTCACTAGCTTTGTCAATCATTTATTCTATTTTAGGTATGAGAGACATTCTAGAAAATGCTAAGGTTGCTATGGTCAGCCTTGATGATGAAGTGTTGCCCCAACAAATAAGTTCGTCATATCTCTATAGCATGCAAAACAACTAATATTTCCTTACCATGATGAGATTGACCTAGATTATTGCAGAGAGTTGCTTGCTTTCAAAGGCCAAGGGATGTCCATATTACACTAAAACAACTCGAATAGTTGTTCTTGAAGCATCACATTCAATACCAAGGCTTCCTAAATTCAATAATGATCAAAATAAGGATGGTACACATAGCCTCTTTTAGGGAATGGAAGGCTTGGGAAGATGATTCAAACCAAATAAAGGTGTCTTTCTCAGTGAGAGTAGTGAGAGGAGGGATAATATTTTCATAGCTATAGAAAAATTTCCTATAATACTCTATTATACCTAAGAATCCATGGAGATGCTTTAAGGGATTTAGGTAGGGGCCAATATTGCATGGCTTTGATCTTGTTAAAATCCACCTTCACTCCTTGAGATGCTATATGTCCCAAGTATTCTACCTCATGGACCCCAAAGGAACACTTGGAACTTTTGACAAAGAGTTTTTCCTTCTATAAGAGGTGGAGAACTTGGTCCACATGAATTAAATGAGCTTCCTAGAACTTGCTATAAACTAAGATATCATCAAAGAAGACTAGTACAAACTTGAGGAGAAAAGGTCTAAAGACATAATTCATAAAGCTTTGAAAAGTGGAAGGAGCACTAAGACCAAAAAAAATGACTAACTCATAATGAACCTCAAGAGTACAAAAAACAATCTTGGGGATATCCTCTTCTCTAATATTAATTTGATGGAACTCTAAGCACAAGTCTTGTACAATATTTAGCACCATGCAATTCATATAATAAATAATATATAATAGGGATAGGAAACTTATATTTTATGGTAATCTTGTTGAGAGGTTGGAAATCAAGATACATGCACCAAGTTATCCTTACACCATAACCATCGAAGAGGGATAATAAAGGATGCTTGAACAAATAATTTCTTGCTCCAACATTTCCTAAACCAACTTCTCAATCTCATACTTTTGGTGCTAGGGATAGCAATAAGGACAAACATTTTATATCCCAAAGAACTTTGTAGTGCAATTGGCAGTAAGGGAGGCACCAGGTTTTTGGCGAGCATGAGGTGCAGGGATCGAATCCTGTGAGTTTGTATTTTGCGAAGCGAAAGAAGTTTTTGTCAGTGAAGTTTATGTGCTAGGTGGAAAACAAAGAAAAAGCTTTTGCCTTTTCCTTTGTCTAGAGGCTTGTAGCCCACGTGGTAGATGCACATCTGGCTAAGACACTTGGAGTGGTGAGGTTAGGTGTTTGAAACCCGTTGAAAGTGTTTTGTTGGGCTAAATAAGGTATGCACCAATTTTTATCTTGCTAAGGTTGTTATTTCGGAGGTTGCTTTGCTGTGGAAAATAAAGGTTGATTAAAGTTTTTGAGGGAGATATAAGGGGATTAAAAATTAAATATTTGATTTTAATTTTTGGTGATTAGAGTTTATAAAGTTGGATATTATAAGGTGTATAAGGACTTTGCTATACTTGTTAGGTGTAGTGTTATGGTGAAATTATTAAATTGAATATTGTGAGTTTGGAGATTATAAGGTGTACAAAAGGGATTTATTATTTTGTATGAAAAATAATCTTTGTGGAAATTATTTTGTGGAGATCTTGAGAGAGGTTGTGATAACCTAACCCTAGTGTTGGTAAATAAAATTTTGATTGTGGTTAAGATAGGTTTTGAAGATATATCTCCATAAAAATAAAAAGGTATGGGTAACTCTTCCTTGTGAGAAAAATATTGTTGGATTGAATGTTGTGAATGCTAAGTTGGAGTGAAAAAGATTGTTTGGTAAGCATTGTTGGGTTTGCTTAGTAAAGGTTTTCTGAGTGAGAGTTGATGATAAAACCTTGTTTGATAAGCATTGTTGGAAATATTGAGTAATATTTCATATGCTTGAACTAGGGTTTGTGAAAGAACATGAACGTATCATTGTTCATGTGAAGTTGAGAACTATCTTGAACTAGAGTTTGTGAAAGAACATAAGTATCATTGTTATGTGAAGTTGAGAACTATCTTGAACTAGAGGTTGTGCAAGATCATGAGTATCATTGTTATGTGATATTGTTTGATAAACATTGTTGGAAATAATTGAGTGAGTGATTCATATGCTTGGACTAGGGTTTGTAATGAAGGAGTGTTTTTTTGAGTGATTGATTGAGTGAAGTTGGTTGAGCCTAGTCAAGTGGAAGTGTTGAATTAATATTTCTAATTCTGTGAAACAATTTGTTCTATAATCTAAATTAATTTGAGAAAGATATTGAAAGTGATTGAGTGTTTGTGAGTGTGAAGCATATTGAGTCTCTAACAATTCTCCATATGTTTCTGTTGTAAAAAAGAAAGAGTGAAAGTGATTGAGTGTTTGTGAGTGTGAAGCATATTGAGTCTAATAATTCTCTATATGTTTCTATGATAAAAAGAGAGAGAGAGTGAAAGTGATTGAGTGTTTGTGAGTGTGAAGCATATTGAGTCTCTAACAATTCTCTATATGTTTCTATGATAAAAAGAGAGAGAGTGAAAGTGATTGAACATTATTGTGAGTGTGAAGCATATTGAATCTCTAACAATGATCTATATGTTTTTGTGAGATTGAACAAATTCTATTGAGAACTTGTTGAGTAGATTTGAGGCATGTATTTGAGAAGACTTGTGGACAGATTGGTGTGCACTTTTGTGGAAGCTTACAATACAAATTTGTAGATAGAGATTGAGAGTAGATTGGACAAGTTCTAGAGAGGACTTGTGGACATATTAGTGTGAGATTTTGTGGAAACTTACAATGCAGAGTTAAGACAAGTCTTTGAGAAGACTTGAGAGCAGAGTTGATTGATTGATTTGTTAAAATATTGAGTTAAGGTTTGGGGCAGATCTAGCAGAGTTGATTTGTGATTGAGTCAAGCTTTTTGTTAAGGCTTGAGGACAAATATTGAGTAAATTTGTGCTAGATCGAAGGACTGTGTTTAGTGTAGATTTAAGGATAGATTTTGGTGTAGATTTGAGGACAGATTTGTGTCAGACCAGAGATAGAGATTGAGCAGATTTGTGCTAAATTGAAGGACTGTGTTTAGTGAAAATTTGAGAATAGAGTTTGGTGTAGATTTGAGGATAGATCTATGTGAGACCAAAGATAGAGATTGAGAAGATTTGTGCTAAACCAAAGGACTATGTTTAGTGCAGATTTGAGATAGAGTTGAGAGCAAGATTTGGAGGTGATAGAGTATAGAGGAAAATAGTCTCTAGTGGATAGAGATACATTAGCCATGGTAGTGATAAAAGGTCTTCTGAGTGAGGATAGGAGTCTTCAGTGTATAGAGACCCATTACCCAGTGTAGTGGAGGTAACCATTCTTCTAGAAGATCACTAGCCAGAGCAGAGAAGGAGTTCTCCTATGGATAGAGATCCATGAACCAGTTGAGAACATTGGTGTCTCCTATGGATAGAAATCCATGAACTTGATTAGATGATTGGTGTCTCCTTTGGATAGAGATCTATAAAAATTGTAATAGAGAAAGCATTCCCAAGAGATTTTTTGAGAAACTTTTAGTGAACGATTTTCTTCGTGGAGTAGCCCACATTGGGTAAACCATGTTATATTGGTGTCTCTATTGTGTGTAGTGATTTGTGCATTGCTTTGATTATTGTTGTTGACATTACTATTGATACATTACATAATATTGATTGGGAAAGAAAAAGTAAAAATTGATCTTATATTGTTCACCCCCCCTCTCTATATAAGCTTGTGTTCTTCAGGAAGTAGAGCAAGATCTAGAAGAGATCAAGGTCATCTCCACCAGGGGTATAGATGCCTAGATGGCAGTGGAGCAATGCAAAGGCACATTTTTAATGAGTGACATTCTATAGCCTAAATGTAAAATAAATGATGGAATCTGAATTGTTTCAAGAATGCAAAATGAATCATAATTCACACATTAAGCAAAGGCAAATGATTCATCTATTTTCATTTGAAGCTATTTACCCCATTTTCTTTGGATATTGCTAGATGATGTTTATTTCTCTGATATTTGGTTTCTTTTGTTTTATATCGGGTTCTTCATCCAAAATGCTCAAAAGCATTTCCTAGAAAAGTCACCTTTTATTGTGACTGTCGACAACTTTCCCTAATTTTGGGGATCCACATTAAATTTTGATGTTAGGAAAAATGTTGGGGTACTTTGAGTAATTTGTCGAAATATCCCTACCCATTTTTTTGACATATGGGTTTCAAGGTTGGGATGTTGGTTAAATGTTTACTTTTAATTTCTTTTCAAAAGTTAATTTTAATGTTTTGGGTTAGGTTTAACGTTTGAATTTCAAATGTTAATTTCAATGTTTTGGTTAGGATTATTGTTTGAGTTTTAAATATTAGTTTTAATGTTTTCTTCTTGTTTATTTTGAATTAAAATAATTCAAACATTTAAAATTTGATTGATTCAAATTTTAAAATAAAATTAAAAAATAATAAGAATAAAAGGGAATCACCTTTTCATTGTTATGAAAGGTGTTGAAATAAAGTTCTTTTATTATGCTTTGTCTTATGGATTTGTACTAAGGGTTTTGAAATGAATTACATTTATAAATTGTACATAAATCCTAATTTTGAAAACTATTTTTATATGAAGGTTACAAGTCGGTGGTTCTTTTATTATGATTTATCTTATGGATTCGTACTAAGGGTTTTTAAATGAATTGAATTTATAAATTGTACATAAATCCTAATTTTGAAAACTATTTTTATATGAAGGTTACAAGTCGGTGGTGCGATGTTCGAAGTAAAAGAGGGTTATAGTGGCACCATATTGAAGACAAACGTAGAAAGGATCAAGGTTTGGCATTGATTTGGAAGTGGATATGATTGTCCATGGTGGACCTTACCTAGCGATGGACTACGACATATTCCATAATGAATTTTTTTTTGAGCCTGATGTGGCGACAATTTGGACTGACCAAGATGAGGATAAGAGGGATGCGCAAGGGAGATCACTGAGTGGTGATCAAAGTCAAATATATACATTGCACCTTTTAAGGTAGTTTAGCATCTACGACATCCTACATGTGGGATTAAATTGGTAGATGATTCTTGTCAATACTGTACCATCCATGATCATGGGGTGCCATCATAATGAAGGTGATATTGATGGAGATGGCTTCAGCTAGAGAGAATATATGGGTACTATAATACAAGCTACAGGTGGTCCATGTTGCGAGTGGTGCTCATGGACCTCAAACCTGAGACCACAAACAATGTATGTGTCGGTCCGGTCGATCATATTTTCAACAAGTTTGGGTGATCTAGTGTCGGTAATACCTTGAACTCAAGGCTACTTTGATGAAGCAATCAAAGCTACTCCTTACAATAGTTATATGGTTACATCGTACGCAAATATCTTATGGAACTCTAATGAGATGGATTCTTTGTAGAGCACTATGTTGCAATGACTGCTATTGATGTGGCTTCATAATGAGAGCAGTGCATTTCACTGATCAGTCTCTTCAGATATTGACACTATGGAGTGGCATAGGAGACACATGTAGATTTAACCTATACTTAGTCACAAAGGCTGTTATAGAGACGTCCTCTTCCATTTTATGGAAATGGATCCTATACATTGTGAGAGAATATTTCCAACCAATACTGATAAACAATAGAATTCGATCTCTTTGAACTGGTCTTGGGGTAATTGGTTTAGTCAAGACTATCTACTATATAAAGATGTTTCTAATATAATTCCATACCGAGAGCTTTTGGGCTTTCATAAATTTAGAGAAATCATATCAGGCAAGACGCTGGTGCATATGGATATAGTGAACATCATCATTTTTTTATGGTGTATTATAGTCTCATTTAATAGCCAGTATTCTAGATAAATATGCTCACATAGGGATGGTGTTTACCAAGCGGATTCTTCCTTTCATATTAGCCATGTGGTTGATATATTCGGTGATAGTGGTGCAAATTTTGGCCTACACGTACAAGAGAAATCAGATTCATAAATGATAAGAAATTAAAATAAATTAAATTAGCCTAATTTTCATAGATAAAAAATATGGGTGCAACCAACACGGTTATGGTGAATTAAAGTGGATAGAGTTGGTAGGGTAACCTACAACTTGAACACCTAGAAAAGCCTGCATTTGAAATGATTGCCTAGCATAAAGAGCATCGAAATAGTTATATCTATGGAGAAGGTTCATAGGTGAATTGTTTTTAGATTCCTGGTAATGACGACCAAGTGTGGATAAGCATTTTCTAAAAGTGGGTGATTATTTCATTAAGGCATGTCAAATTACAAAGACATTTTGATTCAAACACTTTGAACCAAATAATAGAGTATGACACGGATACTCGGTGTATCCAATCCATGATATTGTGTGGTTTTTCATAACGATTGCCCTCAACCTAGCATCTAAATGTTAGGACTTAGATGAGTGAATAGGATTTTGGGCACATGCAAATTTCATATGTTTCCCTACATTGATTTGTATGGTCCTACACACCAGAGAACAAGCATTTCATTATCAGTAGCTACAGATAAAGGAGGTCATTTGATTATTACCAAACTCCCAAATACGAAAGCCCATTAGTTGTACGGTGTCATGGGGGACCTATATTTGAGGCACATAAGGGATTTGAATGGATCATTCCTTATTGGACTCGTCGAGGGTGGGTCTTTGCTGATGTCAACTATGGAGGATGATTATGTTGCGGCTTATATCAGACGTGTTACCCAAAGGATGTTTAAAGAAAAAATAAAATAAAATAAAATGAGTGAAAGTTTTCATCATATGCCTAGGCATTGTAACGTTTCAGAAGATATATACGTGCATATTACGGTTACAAAGCAAAGAAAGAGAATGGATGGTTAAAAAGGAAAATATTACGAGTCCCAAACAAAGAGAAGGAAGAATACGAATAGAATAGACATTCGCTAAAGGCATTATGAAAACCAAGAGTTGGGGAAAGGAAACGAAGCGAAAAGGTTTCTTCAAAAACTTTAAAAACTCATGAAAATATAGAAATAGGGCTAGATGTTTTTTAGAACAGGGAGGCATGAAGAGGATTGGAAGGTTTTTGGAAGCTATTGCGAACATATTCTTCTTGTCTTGTATGCAACTAAAGAGAATTTGAATACACGCTTTATTGCAGATTTGTCCCTTTCATGTATTGAGTTCATTTGATGATGTTTTATGCATGGATATGGTAGCATCATTTAGTGTTTCCAATGCATACCTTTATTCCTTAGACTCTTGCACTTAACCAAATTTAGATTGAGTAGATGCAGGTCTAACCTTGTTTGGTTTTAATATTCATAATCTTCTATTTTTTGTAGAATAATAAGGATTAACTTACAGTAGCTCTCTTTGATCGCTTTTCCGCACTTTGTTTCATATTATTTTAGATTTTTCATTTTTTCTCTAACCCTAGATTTTGTCTTTATTTATTTTTCATTTTATTTTCTTTAAGTTCCATCAAGCACTCAAAACCCTAAAATGTTATATTGTTTTGCACAAAAAAAAATCAATAATGGGGGTTTTGAAGTAATTAGAGCATCCAAATAATTTTGTTTTGCTAACTTATTAAATTATTTGGACACATTTAATTAAAGCATTGCTTAAGGTTCCAAAATGAATTCTTGCACTCCAGAGGTTTTTATTATTTTTAAATTTGCTTAACAAAAGAAGATAAAATATGTTTTAGAAAACAAGATAAAATGGATTAAATCACTGTTTCGGGATTAACATTTCAAAAAATAGATTTAATCATTCTATTTCATGTTCAAACAAAGCTTAACAAAAGAAGATAAATTTTTTTAACAAAGCAAGTTGAAATCCATTCACAAAGCAAGATAAAATAAATTAAATCACCGTTCAGGACTCACATTTCAAAGTTAGATTTTAGTCTTTTCTTTTATGCTCAAAGCAAAGCTCAATAAAGTAAGATAAAAATTGTTAAAAATCTGCTTAAAAAAAGAAAATAAAATCTACTTAAAACACTTTGAGATAAAATGAATTAAATCACCGTTCTAGGATGGTCATAGAGGACCAATAATGTTACATTTTCTATTTTTTTTTCAAATTTCATGAACAATAAAGAGCATAGTAAATCAAAGTAATACCAAACCATAGGCACCTTGTTAACAGTTACTTGCACCTCTAAGGTATTTTAACACATTTGGCATATTTTCACAAGCATTCAAGCACACATTAAGCAAATAAGAACCTTGGAGAAATTTTGAATTTATTTGCAAGAGAGGGTTTCCTAACAAAAACCCCGACTATGAGTATGGTTTTACAATTAGGCAAAATTATTACTCAACACACTATTTGATGGGATAAACAAATGTATAAAGGATATCTAACAGAGTTTAGCGTAGTGAGCCACCCTATCAACCAACTTTCTCGCGTTCTCATGAATCTTCACACCCAACAAGAGGGGGTAGGTTTCCAACACATTTGTGTAGAGGAAAAGGCAGGATCTTAAGAAGTCGCATTGGAGTGCATTGCTAGCACAAGACCAATGTAATTATATTATTTTACATGTTCAAATATTGTATTTGGGATCCTCCTCCTCATCCCCTATAAACTTGTGACACTTTTATTTGTCTACTATTGTAGCCATTGTTATTGGTGGTAGTTGTTTTCTTAGGATTATTTTTTTTGTTGACAAACTTCCATTTAATAAGTTGTCTTCGTCTTATGCAAACACTCATTGACCACCACCTAATACAATTTTGTTATGCGATCTTCTTCATCATATGCCTTTGGTCTTTGGTAGGATTTGAGCAATCCGTAGGCCTTAAATTTTTCTAAATAAGAGAAAGATTCTATGGCTTTCTTCCTACTAGGTCCTCCTGAATGACCCTAGTCTTCCCCCAAATTCAGTCACCCAATAATTTGGAGGAAAGACAAGTCATGAATTCCCATTGGGTGGATGGGAGGGTGACCCATGGATCCTGAATGGGAAAAAACCTTAGCAAAAGTGATGCTCCATTAGTTATCATCAAAAGGGATCAAGGGGAACTTTTGTTAAGGCTCTCCCTAGCTATCATCAAAAGACCTAATGCCTAGTTGTGTGTTAGTTTGATGGCTTAGCTATGGCATGTGATTGGGGGAGTTTTAGGCATAGGATCAATTGGAGATGGTGGCCCATCATTGGTTTAATATTAAATAGTCTTTTGGCTTTGATTGCATTATAAGTAGTAGGCTCTGTTGGATTTAGTATTATTGCAAGGAGAGTTAGTGAGGCAAAGGATGACAATGTCATGAAAATATTTCTTAGGCACCTCCTGCACTAACATACAAGCAGTCTACATAGTCAAAGGCATGTAGGGACTAATTTTGACTACACAAATTTTGTAGATTTTCTTGTATGCTAACATTTTTTGTAGCCACCATGGCATCATAGAGATGTATCATAGGCATAAGACATGGGGTTATATACTTGGAATAGTATATAGATTAGGATGATGGCACTTGGTACCCCTATTGTATCATGTACCATAAGATTGATGTACATACATATATATATATATATATATATATATATATATATATATATATATATATATATATATATATATATAATGTGTACTGTGTGCATTATATTCATTATTTTGTCTCACGTTCTTTTATGCATGTATGCTTATTTGCTTGAGCACTAATTATTCAATTTACATTTCATTGATTTGAGACTTAGTTCATGAGTTTATTTTAGTAGGATGTCACATAAGACATTTTTAAGATAATGTGTAGTAAATCACCTAAAATCTCATTGTATAAGTATCTTTTTACTAAGATCATGCATGATATGCTACTTAGTGCTAGAGTAGGTGTTTAGACTCTAGCTCATGATATGCTACTTAGTGTTAGAGTAGGTACTTTATTTTTATATTAGTTTAGTTTATTTTTCCCACCCACTTTATGTGTGGATATTTGTTTTTATCTTATTTAGATATTATAAGGATATTTGGCATTCTTAGGGAGTTACACTCATTGAAATACATTTGGAGGGTTGAGATCTTCTCTCCATGGATCATATCGCACCTCCATATGTGTATGGTGGATATTGATTATTATCTCTTTGTTGATCCTATGAATGTGGTGGATCTTCCCTACCTATTTAAGCAAGGCTTATCCATTTTATTCACAATCAATTCTGATATATGATATGATATTACAGTTTTTGTGTTAGCTTCCATTATCTTGTTTATGTTTTTCAATCTCTCTATTTTGGTTAATGTGGTGTTGCTTCAATCCCTTAATCCTTGTGGTTTGGTTCAATGTTTTGAATTTTTTTATCGTTCCTTTCATGGTATCAAATCTTTGAGGATTGTTGGAGATATCCATTATTGAGGTTCATGCAAATGGATCATGTTGAAGGTTTTGTAGTTGGATATTGGAGGTTTCTAAGCCCTAGAAGGTGAAAATTGATTTTTTTTTTCTCTTCTATTGTTTTGCAAAGAGCTTCTATATCTTTTTTAGTCCTTCATTGCATCTTGGTTGATCCCTCTATGGAATATTTTTGAAATTTTTGTATGGGTTGTTTTAATAGTTGCAAAACCATCGATGGCCTTCTTCACCTAACCGTCTGTTGAGCAAGGTGCAACGACAATATTGTCATTATTGTCAACACTCTCAGATGGACAGGTTAATGAAGTGGACAGTTGTTCGGAGTATATACAGTGATGTTCAAGGATTATGAGGATGTTTTTGATGTTCGGGTGAAGTTGTTACAGGTTGTTCATGCAAATTTGCAAAAGTTGAAAAAATCGTCAAGAAGTTGTCAAAAAATTGCAAAAGTCATCACGGGTGCAGTTGGACAGGATGGATTAGTTTAGAACATGCCAACATGTCAGGAAATAGTCCAGAACAACGTTGGAGTGTCAGCACAATGTTTGTATTGATCGATGACGTTTTTGATATCTTGACGGATGATTTGGCAAGTGGTTGTATAGGACGAAAAAGGGCAGTTTTATCAGAAGCACTGCAAGCAAACCGAGAAGAATTTGATAGCAAAATTCGAACTAGAGGTGGTCGTTATATTCAAGAACATGTGTTACAAATTTCCACAAAAACGAAGAAATGAGGAGAATGTTACAAGCATTTCAAGACTGTCATAAAAATGCTCTTTTTGGAAAAAGTGTGTCAGAAACAGTTTTCATGGAGGTGGTATAGGCCAACCGTAAGGATTTATGCAGTGATATTTATACTGGATGTAGTCAGTATTGCAAAGATTCTACATTTCAAATTTCAGAGAAAACAGAGTTACGAGGTGAGCGTTATAATTGTTGCAAAAATGGTATAGGTCACTTTTATGTCAATTTGTTCCACTTGTGCAAAATCCTTCAGTCGGCCATTTTGACCTTGCAGAGTCGCCAAAGTTTTGGTTTTAGTGTTGTTCCACCTTCAAGGCATCAAATATAGCATCTTTCATTTTTGGTTTGAGGTGTCACGTGGCTCCAAAGTAAGAGAACGAGTAAGGTGTCAATTCTTTGCATGTGACGTGTTTGACGAAATGCCTTCTCAAAATAAAAAAAAAGAAGTTATATTGTTTTAAGAAGCTTCATTAAAAAAAATATTTTTAAAAATTGAAAAGGGAATTTTTTATTTATTGAAAAGGTGGGGACTTTATTTTGTGAAGAGAGAAGTGTGTGTGGAGAAAAATAAAGAGTGAAAATTCGTGATTTTTGGAGAGTGGTGAAAAACATCACTTTAGTATTTTGGGCATAACTTTCTCATATGATATCAATTTTGGCTAAAAATTTGAGAGGAGTTCGCAGACAAAGTGCTCCACAATACCCAAAAAAAATTTAGCAATTGGTAGAACGAGCTAAGAGAACACTTAGTTTCTTTGTGAGGAGAATATTCAAATTCTGAGTAATGCAGAGAGACGGATGTTATACTGGGTGAAATAGAAAGTTTTAGATTTTGAGCTTACAGACCATAGAGGGTCCTGGTTTTAGTGAAGACATTCATATATGTCATTTTATTATCAATACCAAAATCAAGTGGGTGCTTGGCAGAGGGGTTGGTGCTCCTTTCTGTTGGTGCAGATAAATCAGGGGTTGGTGCTCCTTCTAGTGGGTGCTGGTAAATTGATTGTAAAGTTGGTGCTTTGCAAAGGCTAGATTTGGATGGGAGTCCAAACAGTCATTTTCGAGGATGTAGCCAAATCGATGAACCTCGGTATATCTTGTGTTGTGTGATGTTCTCTTGTTATACTTGCTTTATTTGATTTTATGTTTTCATTGTTTTGGCTTTGAGTTTTGAAGATTTAAGTTTTAAAGAGCTACACTGATTCACCCCCCCTCTCAGTGTCATTGTGAGACTAACAATTGATATCAAAGCGAGGTTTCTGAATAGGCTTAACCGGATAGGGTGATCTTGGAAGTGACACAATGACAGGAGGTGAAGGCTTCTCATCAAACAAAACACCATTGTTTGACGAAACTAATTAGGCATTTTGGAGACTAAGGATGTAGACATATATTTGTGCTTTAGGATACAAAATTTGGGATTCAGTAGATAGTGGATACAAAATACCCACCACTTCTCCAACCGATGTTACTGATAAGAAACTGTTTGAGAATGACTCAAAAGCAAAGAATGCTATCATGTGTGGATTAGTGGACAGTGAACTGGTAAATATTATGGGTTGTAAAACGAAAAAGGAAATATGGGACAAACTGAAGAGCATTCATGAAGAAGACGTTAAGATCAAAGAGGCCAAGTTACAAACACATCGAGCTTAGTTCAAAGTATTAAATATGAATGACAATGAGAATATAGAGGCATATATGCTAAGAGTTAATGAAGTCATTAATGTGATTAGAGGACTCGGCAAGGAAATCAAATATTCTGTCATTATGAAAAAGGTATTAAGATCCCTTCCCCAAAGATTTGATTCTAAAATTTTAGCTATAGAAGAAGCTAAAGATCTAAATTCTTTTAGTATGGATGAGATGCATGGTTCTTTGACTGCATATGATATGAGAATAGGAAAATCTAAACCCACAGACAAAGAAGTTGCTTTTAAAGCTAATAAAAATATGAAAGCAAAACAAGAATCGAAGGAAGAAGAGACATCAGATGAAATGGAAGCAAACTTTGTTCGAAAACTAAAAAGGGGAAAAGGAAAATACAGAGGAAAGTTACCATTTAAATATTTCAAATGTGGAGGCGTTGGGCATTTTGCATTTAAATGTCCACTTAATGAGAAGAACAGAATTGATGAAGGATCGCACGAATAAAGAAGTGACTGGAAGAAAAAAATAAATTTCAAAAAATGCAACTTCAAGAAGAAAATTTTCATCTCCAAGAATGTCAGTTAATCAAAAGATAGCTCCAGTGAGGATTTTGAAAAGGAAACATGTGAAGCTCTTTTCATGGCACTCAAAGAAGAAAAACCAGAAAAAGAACAGGAATGTGATGAAGAAGAAATTGATGCAGAAGTGAATTTGGAAGAGGAACTAATTGCAGCTCTAGATGAATTGAAGATAGAAAAAAAAAGAATAAGAAAATTTTACAAAATCTTGAGGATGCAAATGAAATCATAACAAATTTGAAAGTACAGATAGAAGAATCCAAAAAAATCTCCGAATATCTCGAAGTACAAATAACCATGAAAATAGATTATTGCAGCAAGCTAGAAGAAGAGATTGTTGGTTTAAGAATGCAACTAGAAGAGATGAATCAGAAAATTAGTTGTTATCACAAACGTGAAGAAAGTTCTATGAAGCTGGATAAGATCATAAATAACCAAAAGACTACAGGCATAAAATTAGGTTTGGGTTTTGATGAAGGAGAATCGTCAAATGGATCAAAGGCCATAAATGAAGAATCCACAAAGAATGAAGAGAAGAAACAGGTTGATCAAGCAAAAATGAATCATGCAAATGAAAGCAATAATGCAAGGCACGAAAGGAGAATTGACAATGATGGCTTCACCAATGTCACACATCAAAGAAGAAGAAGATTTATGGCTCCTAAGACAACATGGCAAAGACCACCACCCAGGTTCAATCATCTCTTTTTTGGTTACTTGTTTTAAATGCAATGGTTATGGACATAAGATCTCAGATTGCAAGTATAATGTAGGACCAAGGAATTTTACCAATAGAAATGCTTTTTCACCTTTGATGGATTATGCAGTAGAATGTTATAATTGTCATAATTTTGGGCATATTGCAAGAAATTTTCAAAGTACATTTGCATCAAATCAATTTTAGGGAAGAAAATTTCAGCCAAATGGAATAAGAAAAAATAGAAAATTTCCCAAAAAACATGCACAAGCTACTGAAAAAGAAAAGCCAAAACAAGAGCCCAAAATTGTAATCAAACCTGAGTGGAAATAAAAAGAGCGACCTAAGGAAGAAAATGAATCCTTGATCGTATAGACGACATTTAAAGCGCAAAATAAATCCGCACCATGGATACTTGATAGTGGATGCTCCAGTAATGTGACAGGTGATAAAAAAATTTTTGAGAAGTTGCAACAATATGAAGGTGGTTCAGTAAAGTTTGGAAACAATGATGGAGCTAAGATAGTTGGCAGAGGTTCAGTTAAGATTAGTGACAAAAAAATTAGGTCAAAAGAAGTCTTGTTTGTGGTTGGTTTGGAGCATAAATTATTGAGCGTAAGTCAGATTTGTGATAGAGATCATGAAGTGATCTTTAAGAAGTAAGGTTGTGAAGTCAGAAAGGTAAACAATGAAAAATTGATAGCAACTGGATCAAGGACATATGGCAACCTGTACACTCTCTCAAAGACTTCAGAAGGAGCTTGTTTGATTGGACAGGAAGAAGAGAATTGGTTGTGGCACAAGAGGCTCGATCATATCAGTTTTGACAATCTAGTAAAAATCAACTCAAAGAAAGTAGTGAGAGATATTCCCACCATTGGAAAACCATCAAATATCATTTGTGCTTCATGTCAAAAGGGGAAGCAAACTAGATTCTCATTTAAAACAAGAGTACTACACAAGCAAACCTTTGGAACTAGTACATACTAATTTATATGGACCCATGAGAACACAAAGCATAAACGGTGACAAATATTTCATGTTGTGTATAGATGACTATTCCAGGATGACATGGGTACTATTTTTTAAGCATAAATCAAAAGCTTTTGAGATGTTCAAGGTTTTCAAAAATTAAGTTGAGAATCAAACAGGAAAAATTATTAAATGTTTAAGGTCAGACAGAGGAGGAGAGTTCATTTTAGAGGATTTCACAGAGTATTGTGAAAAATATGGCATTAGGAGACAGTTTTCAGCAGCCAGGACACCTCAACAGAATGGTGTGGTAGAAAGAAAGAATAGGACAGTGCAGGAAATGACACGGACTATGTTGACTAAGAGCAAAGTAGCAGACATATTTTGGAAAGAGGCAGTCCATACTGTGGTATACATCCAAAATAGGTGCATGTTGAGGACACATGAAAGCAAAACTCCTTATGAGTTGTGGTTCGATAAAAATGCAACAACAAGATAGTTTAAAGTTTTTGGTAGCAAGTGTTACATCAAAAGATCAGAAGAAAACCTTGGTAAGTTTGAAGATAGAGCGGATGAAGGTATTTTTCTTAGCTATTTGTCAAAAAGCAAAGCTTACAAATGCTACAAGAGGCTAAGGAAAATTGTGGATAGTGTCGATGTTAAAGTTGATGAAGGAAGGGAACGAGTAATTAGCTATGAAGAGAACTACCCAATTTATGAAGAGGTCATTGAAGGAGATGAGGAAAAGAAAATGGAAAAGAAACCAAAAATTGACTCAGAGGATTCAAACAGTGATTCAAAAGTGAAAGAAAATGAGAAATTCAAAACAAGCAGCTGCCAGAAAGATCATCCTAGAGAGCAAATAATTGGAGACCCCACATTTGGTGTTCAGACAAGAAGAAGATTAGTAAGTAACTAATCTTTATTATTCAACATTGAGCCCAAAAATGTTGCTGACGCAAACAAAGATGAAAGTTGGGTAAAGGCCATAAATGAAGAATTAGATTAGATCGAGAAAAACAAGACTTGGGAGTTAGTACCAAGACCCACAAATAAAAATGTAATCGATACTAAATGGGTCTTTCGGAACAAATTGAATGAAGACGGACAGGTAGTCAGGAAAAAATCAAGATTGGTATGCAAAGGCTATGCACAAGTTGAAGGTATTGAATTTGAGGAAACCTTTGCACTTGTGGCCAGAATAGAGGCAATTAGAATGTTTTTAGCTTTAGCAGTTTACAAGAATTTCAAAGTTTATCAAATGGATGTGAAATCAACATTTTTGAATGGGAAACTTGAAGAAGAGGTTTATATTGAGCAACCAGATGGTTTCTAGCTTGGTGATGATCCCAACTTGGTTTGCAAGTTGAATAAAACATTATATGGCTTAAAGCAGGCACCCTGAACATGGTATGCAAGTCTAGACAATTATCTTACTTAGCAAGGGTTCAAGAAAGGTATGGTGGATAGTAATTTGTATGTCAAAATAGAAAATGGTCATCATATTGTTCTTGTTGTATACGTAGATGATATCATATTTGGCAGCAACAAAGATGAGTTGTGTAAAGATTTAGCAAATAAGATGCAGAAAGAATTTGAAATATCAATTATTGATGAAATTTCGTATTTCCTCGGATTGCAAGTTAATCAAAAGAAGGCCATATTTATTTCTCAAATTAAATATGTGAAAGAGATGCTGAAAAAGTTCACAATGGAGGATTGTAAGCCAATTAGCACTCCCATGACGATAGGTTGCAAGTTGAGCAAGGATGACAAATATCCACATGTTGATCAAACTATGTATAGATCTATGATTGGGAGCTTATTGTACTTGATAGCTACCAGACCAGATATTTTATAGGCAGTATGCATGGTAGCATGATTTCAGGCTAGTCCCAAGGAGACTCATGTGACAACAGTTAAGAGGATTCTTCGGTACCTCAAGGGTACTATGGAGTATGAGTTATGGTATCTGAAAGGTAAGGACTTCACCCTTATTACGTATTCAGATGCAGATTGGGTAGGATGTGTAGATGATAGGAAGAGTACCAGTGGAGGTGCATTCTATCTTGGAGATAGGTTGGTCACGTGGCATAGTAAGAAACATGAGTCAATCTCCTTATCCATAGTAGAGGCAAAATACATTACAATGACAACGTGTTGTACGCAAGTGTTATGGATGAAACAAACTTTGAAGGATCTTGGCATTAATTTCAGTGAGCCAATTTTAGTTAAGTGTGATAAAACCAATGCCATTAACACCTCAAAGAATCCGGTTATGCATTCTCGCACAAAACATATTGCTATCCGATTTCATTTTTTGAAATAGAAAGTTGCGGAAGGTGAGGTTAAGTTGGATTTTGTTCCAAAAACAAAGCAAGTAGCGAATATCTTCACCAAACCATTGCCCAAAGAAGTCTTTGAGTACCTTCACAAGAAATTAGGAGTGGTCACACTTTCCAAGAATTGACTAGCTATTGGTGCCACATTCTCAGGGGGAGCATTTGTGTATTTGTTTATCTTTTTGCTCATGTTTGTGATTTTTGCTAAGTGTAATAATTTTTTCCTAAGAATGTTGTGCATGGACTTAGGGAGAGTTTGCAACAACCCTTTGGTCTTGTTGTAAAATAAGGAAAATATTTATAGGAAATTGTGCGTGTGTTGCCAACAATTGCAAAGGGGGAGATTATTGAGCAAGGTGCAACGACAGTATTGTCATTGTTGTCAACACATTCAGATGGACAAGTTGATGCAGTGGAAAGTTGTTCGGAGGTTGTTCGGAGTATTTACAGTGATGTTCAATGCTTATGAGGATGTTTTTGATGTTCGAATGAAGTTGTTACAGGTTGTTCGTGCAAATTTGCAAAAGTTGAAAAAATTGTCAAGTTGTCAAAAAATTGCAAAAGTCGTCATGGGCGCAGTTGGACAGGATGGATCAGTTTGGAACATGCTAGAATGTCAAGAAACAGTCCAGAATAGCGTTGGAGGTGTCAGCACAGTGTTTGTATTGATCGATGACATTTTCGGTATCTTGACGAATGATTTGGCAAGTGGTTGTATAGGCTGAAAAAGGGTAGTTTTGTCAGAAGCACTGCGAGCAAACCGAGAAGAATTTGATAGAAAAATTCGAACTGGAGGTGGTCGTTATCTCAAGAACATGTGTTCCAAATTTCCACCAAAACGGAGAAACGAGGCGAATGTTACAAGCGTTGCAAGACTGTCACAAAAACGCTCTTTTTGGAAAAAGTGTGTCAGCAACAGTTTTCGTGGAGGTGGTACAAGCGAACCGTAAGGAGTTATATAGTGAGATTCGGACTGGATGTATTCAAAATTGCAAAGATTCTACGTTTCAAATTTTAGATAAAATAAAGTTACGAGGTGAGAGTTATGATTGTTGCAAAAACGGTACATGTCACTTTTATGTCAATTTGTTCCACTTGTGCAAAATCCTTCAGTTGGCCATTTTGACCTTGTAGAGTTGCTAGAGTTTCGGTTTCAGTGTTGTTACACCTTCAAGGTATAAAATAGAGCATCTTTTTTTTTTTTTAAGGTGTCACATGGCTTGAAGTAAGAGAACGAGTAAGGTGTCAATTCTTTGCATGTGACGTGTTTGACGAAATGCCTTCTCAAAATAAAAAAAGGAAGTTATATTGTTTTAAGAAGCTTCATTAAAGAAAATATTTTTAAAAATTGAAAAGGGAAAAAGAATGCAAGTGTGTGATTTTTAAGTGATAAGGGATTTTATTGAAAATATGGGGACTTTATTTTGTGAAGAGAGAAGTGTGTGTGGAGAAAAATAAAGAGTGAAAAACCGTGATTTTTGGAGTGGTGAAAAATGTCACTTTAGTATTTTGGGCATAACTTTCTCATATGATATCCATTTTGGCTGAAATTTTGAGAGGAGTTCGCAGATAAAGTGTCTCACAATACCCAAAAAACATTTAGCAATTGGCAGAACAAGCTAAGAGAACATTAAGTTGTTTTTGTGGGAAGAGGAGATTCAAATTCTGAGTAATGCAGAGAGGGATGTTATACTGGGTGAAATAGAAAGTTTTAGATTTTGAGCTTACAGAAGATAGAGGATTCTGGTTTCAGTGAAGACATTCATATATATCATTTTATTATCATTATCAAAATCAAGTGGGTGCTTGGTAGAGGGGTTGGTGCTCCTTTTTGTTGGTGCAAATAAATCAGGGGTTGGTGCTCCTTTCTGTTGGTGCAGATAAATCAGGGGTTGGTGCTCCTTCTAGTGGGTGCTAGTAAATTGATTATAAAGTTGGTGCTTTACAAAGGCTAGATTTGGATGGGAGTCCAAATAGTCATTTTTAGGGATGTAGCCAAATCGGTGAACCTCGATACATCTTGTGTTGTGTGATGTTCTCTTGTTATAGCTTAATTTGGTTTTATGTTTTCATTTTTTTGGCTTTGAGTGTTGAAGATTTAAGTTTTAAAGAGCTACACTGATTCACCCCCCCATATTAGTATCATTGTGAGACTAACACCGTCATCGATCCAGAACCATCGTTGATCACTTTTGATCGCCAACAGCTACTGACGTATAAAAATTATGTGCAGGTTTTTCTTGTACATAGTGTAGACACAAAAATCTAGCCACTTGTCATCCATCCATAACTTCCAATTGTAATTATCCATTATTTATATATTTAAATAATAATATTTTATATATAATAAATAAATATATATATATATATATATATATATATATATATATATATATATATATATATATATATATATATATATATGAATTAATCCCAACCATCCATCATGTTTTAATATTAGTCATCCATCTACCTTAATCCATGCCACTTATCCAGATTTAATCTCCACCCTTCCTCATGTTTTAATCTTAGCCACACAAATTGTGTCATCAAAACCCTAACATGTCTAAGGGAATATTATAAAGAGGAGTCATTTTGACAACTCAATCCCTAAGTCTTTTGAGTCCTAAATCCCCTAAATTTTAGAGTTATCTAAGCTTTTGAATCCCTTGAGTTTCTTGAGCCCTCGTGACCTAAGTTCTCAAGTATCCTCACCATTTTAATCTACCATCACTCCCTCTCACATCCTCCACATCTACCATCATCCACCTCGTGAACCTGATTTATTTTGCAACTTCTGCCTCACACCACCGAACACCCTCCAAAGCTTCGTGAGTGCCTCTCGAAGTCTCCCTAGCATCTCTAGGTGCTTCAAACCATCACAAAGTGCCCATGGGTGTTTCTAGTCCAGTTTTGTAGCCCTACAACCCTCGAGCGATGTTAGGGCACATCTACATAACCATCTTCTGCAACAACAACGAAGACAAAAATGACAAGTCAGTGTAGACTAGGTAAAATTTTATTTTACAAGCATTTTCATATTGTTATATCTATTTATGGATTTTATTCTATAACTAGGATTTAGTGATTTCTTTTTTGAGGGTCTTACACAATGGAGCCCTCACAGATATTATTAATCCTCATTTTTTTTTATTGTGTGCAGGTTTGAGAAGAATATTCATTCGTAGCTACTGAAGCTCAAGTGGCCCTACATAGGATACCAAAGCCCACTTACCGCTCTATTAGGATAAAATACGAGCAAGAAGACACCACTGTTCATTAGACTAGGGCCTCTAAAATACTAACATTATAACAACTATATCGAGAGCATTGTAAAAAATCCGTATTGGGACACATTATTTGTACAATTGGGAGATCTACCTACATTCAATAAAATAATATCCATTCTGTGCAATTATGTGTTATTTACTTGTGCATTTGTTATTTTTATATATTGTATTGGTATTTTGTTTTTGCATTCATAAATGGCGATCACAGTGGGACCCACAAAGGGTTCTATATTTTAAATTATCTTGTCAGTGACTTGTGGTTATTTGTTTTACAGATATTCTAGAAAAACGGATCGTACAAATTTTGCAGGACTAGGGTTTCTAAAGAGTTGTAGAAGGTTCAAAAACACTCAACGATGTTTGAGGGATGCCCTCCAGTGTTCAAAAAATTCCTGGGTGCATTTTAGAGGTGCTGGAAGGCATTTTACAGAGAGGGAAGAATAATATGTAGGCTTATCTATAAGTCTACTTTAAAACCCTAACCCCTCTATTTTTGTTTTTACGTTTTTTACAGATAACATGGTAAAAAGAGCATAATTAAATGTATGTTAAAAATGAGAATTTTTAATTTGTATTTTAGGCACTCAGAATAGTTTTGCCTCCATATTCATCCACATATTCATATTTCAAATTAAAATTTCATTGTTTTTTGGTGTGTTGCATTCAAAATCCTGAATTCTGTTTTCATATAAATTGATAATTGCATGAGATAGTTTGCATTATAGGGTTAGAAATATATATTTTTACTTGTCTAAGTAGGAACAATAAGAGAATATTAAAATTAATTTCATATTTTGTGATTCAAGGTAGAAGAGTAGACGAACCCCCCATTGTTTAGAGATGGATTTAAGCGGTGTACTCTACATCTTTTGAGGAAATTGATATTTCTACTGTTGCCTTTTGATTTAGACTTAAAATATTAGTTATTTTTGATATTGTATGTACACAATAGAAAACTAGAAATTTTAAAAGGAATCACACACAACACGTATCACATTAAACAATAATGTGTTGTATTTCATCACCAACCATTGCTTGAGATCTTATGACGATGGGTTTCATCTCCATCCACCAATTTCTACTCTTAGCCACCATAGGATACCCATGAGCAATTTTTTTAGATTTCATCACCAAGAAGAATCTCATTGCCCATCCAAACCATAGAGTTTACCCATATTAATTCATATTAGTACATCAAAAATACAAAACAAAAAAAAAGAAAAAAGAAAAAAGAAAACATTAAAAGAAGATAAAATAAAAAGGAGGTAAGACACATCTGTTGCATAAACATAGAATTGAGTGTCTTTAATTGATTTTTGTGAAGTTTCATTTGCACATTGCATATATTTGGTTAATTAGCTTATGGTACTAACTAGAAATTATAAGAAAGTAAAGAATCAAATTTCCATCCACCAAAATACTACATCCATGGACTATTCATCATCCTTCCCCACCACTTCTGTGGTCAACCCCACTAGTGTGATACATACAAGTTGTTTAGATTTGCCTACGGGTCCCTCACACACTATGCAAAATACTGATGTTTTGCATAGAGCCATGCAAAAAACCATTCCAAAAATAGAACCATTTTCCCCAACCATTGACCACAACATTACCCATATCGACATGGCCAAAGTATAGGCTCTTTATAGATCTGATAGCTATATCTTAGAACCAATTAACAACTCCCCTAGGCATGATCCTTATTTTTAGTAGGAGCTTACCTCGTCCCAACCTTATAGCCTTACCGAGGTGTATAACAACCCTCTTTTTGAGGTGTTAGTTGCACCTTCCCATCATTTTTCCATACCTCAATAGTCAAGTGCTCCAAAAACTTCCATCCCATATTCCTATACCACTACCTATAACAACCCTTTGTATGAAGCTCATGTCAATACTGCTTTACAAATGCCAGCATCCACCTCATCCAATCTAGTTATAATTTTGATTGTAAATTATCCTCCATTTACATCATCCATTCCATCCACATCTATGCCATCCACTTCAGATATAGAAATACATGAAGCATGGGAACACCTTAAAAAATTGCTTAAGAAGTGATAGAACGCTCAATAACAAGTTCAGGTGGTCAATCCTAAGTCTCAAACTATTTCCATCCAATCCACCTTCGTTGCCCAAAGTCCATCATGGGTACCACAATCCTCTGTGGTTTCCATTCCCACACCGCCATCAACCCATACACATGTTATTCCCATAAATCATCATATGCATAACCCTCACACATCATATCCTTTTAAACATTCACCATAATTTCTTCATCAGCCTCATCATCACCAATTTCAATCCACTCTACCACATCATCATCATCTCATTACACCTCAAAATATTTCCACCCCACCTTCACAAAATCATCAAGTGATTCAGGGTTTCCACATTCTAGGAGAAGACCCTAGGATCCAAACCATGCAATAGCAAATTGACAATCTGATGCAACATACTCCTAGTTTGATAAACCAGAAGCCCACTTTACACCAATCGATCAATAAATCTATTCATCCTTCAGTATGATCACCACCCTATTTGATAGAATTCACTGTACCAAAGTTTGAAAATTTTAAAGGGATTGAGGACCCTAAAGAACATGTGAACACATTTATCCATTCATGCTTCAGAATCTAAAGTAATGATACTCTAATGCTTTGAATGCTTTCTCAAACATTGGGGGGATGCCGTAGAGTAGTACAATCATTTGCCTCACCATAGTATTTATACTTTTGAACAATTGGTTGACCAGTTCCTTGAAATATTCTCCCTTAATGTTAAAGAAAAGGTATCATTAACTAACTTATATGCTCTAAAGAAAAATGATGATGAGTCAATTTACGATTTGGGCAACTATTGGAGGGTCGTTATTACCAAATTATCATTCTTCCTCCCAATGGAAGAGCTTACTAGACTATTTATTAAGAGTTTCTTAAAACACATCTCTTGGTTGTTACAATTACAAAAATATTGATCATTTGAGGAAGCTCTTGCCCAGGATAACATCATTAAGGAAATAAATGTCCAAGAGGGCGTACTTAAGCCTAAAAATAAAGAATGGCAAAGTAAGGGCCAATATAAGGGGAACTATTCTGGACAAACCAAATAAAATAATGCCAATCCGGCCAACCAAGCTAATCAAGTTAATCAAGTGGTCATGAGCTAGTCGATAATGGCTCAACAACAACCTGTGAAACAATCACCACAACAAATTGCATATCATGCGATACCTTCACCATCTCAACCAACTCAAAATATAGTGCCAACTGTGGAAAACCACCCATGTCAATAATATATTTGACAAAATTGCCAATACACTCCATTAGCCAAATCATATGCTTCCATCTTCTACCAGTTGTATGACACCAATAAACTTGTCTTGCCTAAAGTCAGACTAGATGATCCCACCAAACGTAGTAAACACTATAGGAAATATTTGTTTTGCTCTAGTTATAGGAAAAATGGGCATGATATTAATAACTACCACATATTTAAAGATATAGTGCAAGATCTCATTAACTTAGGGGCCATCAAGCTAGATAGTCCCATAGCCCAACAAAACCAAAACATTAGAATTTATCAAATATCACTTCCTTATCATGACGTGGTACAACCAAAAATAGGAGGATCTAGCCCCAAGATTCCTCCAAATAAAATCAATCATGTGCAAAAATACTATGGTTTTGTGGGTTCTATCCATGTAGTTACCCGAGGTGAATAATGCACTAATCAACAAAATGCACAACAACAATCTATTCAACCACCCATAGCACCACAAATAAGTGTGTCTCAACCTACCCCATCATCACCACCAATCCATATTCCAAGCTATACAAATCCACCCATACATCCCATCAACCACTCCCAAAGGCCAATCATCTCCTTGAGTAGCCAGTTAACCACAAGCCTAAAGATGGATTCAACAAAACTATTTATATATGAGCTCATTCAATGATCTCCTCCACATCACGAGGCATTAATTGATATTTTAAATTCCATTGAACTTCAATCACAAGATCTTAATGCCTTTAGCAATTTTGTGGTGATTATTCAAATATGCATGGAGCCTTCCATTTGTTCTATGATTTTGATATTAAACTAATATAATAGAAATCGGTAGATCCTCCATTGCATATTATGGCTCAAATTGATAGGAAGCCATTTAAGTGAGTTCTAATTGACATCGACTCCTCCATCAACATCATCACCAAATCCACCCTTCATCATCTCAATATTCCACCATCCCATATCATCAAATCCACTTTCATATTGAAAGCATTTAACAATGCTATTTGTTCTACATTTGACACTATCGTTATACCCATTGAAGTGGGGATAAAAATATTGCATACCATGTGTTAGGACCCTCCTAACATGTCCTAATACTTATATTATTTATTAATTATATTCTAGGGTCACAACCCTTCACTCTTACAACTATTAGACTAGGTATTTAAATGCAATCCAAATATGATAATAAGGCATCATCGAACAAATATATTAATTAAGTCTATTGTGGGTTTTTCTACCTTACAATCAAAAAGTGATTCAATATAAAAATGATTCCTCCTTCCGCACTATTTAGTTTCATACCATCCGGATCAGAGCTAGATCAAGGAGCAAATTCACCATTAAAAAATTTATTCGCCTGCCACCCTACCAGTCTGCCTTCCCGCCTGCTGCCCTGTCAGTCTGCCTTTCGCCTACCGCCCTACTGATCGCCGCGCGCTCTCGACCCTGACGCCTCTACAAGCTACCTGTTAAATAACAGAGAGCAACAAATTCAAAAAGTTGATAGGGCATTGCCCACCAAATTTTTGACAAATTTTGAAAAAAAAAAAATTGCTAAAACAACTTATAAAGTTGTTAAACAAAAAAAATTTGCTCACCTGTACCAAGTCATATTGATCGTTACCTACACCAACCGCAATGGCTGAAGGACGACGATCACTGGATTCCATTCATGAGAAACACGAAAGGCTCGCTGAAGAAGTTCAACAGGAAAGAGAGGAGAATACCCGTAACACAAGAGAACTCTTCGAGAAAATATTTGCAATGGATGTTAAACTTGATGCCATCAGTCAAAATCGAGCAACAACACATGCAAATTCAACCAACAACGGGTCATCAAACCGAGCAATGTTAGGAGGTCCACAAACTTCCATTCTACCATGGACGACCAAATTAGACTTCCCAAAATTTGAAGGAGGAGACCCTACAAACTGGATCTACCGAGCAGAGCAATATTTCTCACTAAATCAAATTCTCGAAATGCAAAAAGTGCATATCGCCTCCTTCCACTTGGAAAACGATGCCATCCAATGGTACCAATGGTTCGAGAAAACTAACGGCACTCCGACGTGGTCAACCTTTACACAGAATCTATTAGTGCGATTCGGCCCTAGCAAGTTTCAAAGCTTTACAGGGGCCCTCACTAAATTATGCCAAACCACTTCGGTAAGCGAATACCAAGCAGAATTTGAAAGGCTAGCTAATCGAACATCCGGATTAGATGTTGCCTTCTTTCAAGAATGTTTTGTCAGCGGATTAAAAGAAGAAATTCGAATAGAGGTGCAAATGTATAACCCTACAAACATGTTAGAGACCATCGGCTTGGCGAAATTAGCGGAGGACAAAATCAAGGCACGAAATCGGTTCACAAAACCAACTTGGGGGAAACCATCAAACACTTATACCAACCCCAAACCAATGCAAAATGGATGAACCCAAAACTCCTACACAACCCCCAAAATTAACCCCGCTCTACCAATTAAGCGTCTGAGTTTCGAGGAAATGAAGGAAAGACAAGCTAAGGGTCTTTGCTACCATTGCGATGAGAAATTTGACAGAAATCATAAATGTGCCTCACGAAAATTATATATTCTAGATGCCACAGAGGAAGGGAATTCTACTGAAGAGGAACCTGAACTCGAAGAAGAGGTATTATCCAACACACTTGAAAGTGACGAAGAAAATGCACCAAAGGTTTCCTTCAACGCCCTTGCCGGATTTTTTGCCCCTCAAACAATGCGAGTAAAAGGGTATTTTAAGAAACAAAACCTTACCGTGCTCCTAGATTCTGGTAGCACGCACAATTTTATCGATCCAAAGGTGGCTAAACAAGCAAATTGTTTTATATACCCTTGCAATAACTTCGAAGTGATGATTGGAAACGACAGAAAAATTGCATGCAAAGGAAAATGCAGAAATATAAAACTAACTATGGGGGTTTATAACATGAAAGGCGACATGTACGTCCTACCCCTAGGTGGGTGCGACATTGTACTAGGCGTACAATGGTTACGAACCTTGGGCGTAGTCCAATGGGAATTTGATGAACTATGGATGAAATTCACAAGCAAAGAACCAAACCTATATTATCCAAGGCCTGAAATCAGGACCTTCCCAAATCGTCAGCTCGCATAGAATGGAGAAAATTATCCGAAAAGGAAACAAAGGAATGGTCGCCCAATTATTTTCAATTCAACCTAGTCACAAAGAAGACGAGACACCAGAGTTACAAAATATTTTAGACCACCATAAGGCGGTATTCAATGACCCAAAAGGACTACCTCCACAACGAAGTCACGATCACACTATTCCACTATTTCCAGGGCATCAACCTCCTAATATTAGACCTTATCGTTATCCATACCTCCAAAAGACCGAAATAGAGAAATTAGTACAAGAGCTTCTTAAGGCAGGAGTCATTAGACCTAGCAAAAGCCCTTACTCCTCTCCAATTATTTTAGTTAGAAAAAAGGATGGCTCGTGGCGTTTATGTGTCGATTTTTGAGCGCTTAATAAAATGACCATCAAAGATAAATTTCCTATTCCGGTCATAGACGAGCTATTAGATGAACTCCACGGGGCAGCTTATTTTTCCAAGTTAGACTTACGGTCAGGCTACCACCAAATACGAGTCAATGAAAAGGATATTCCTAAGACGACCTTTCGCACTCACGAAGGGCACTACGAATTCTTGGTGATGCCATTTGGCCTGACCAACGCTCCTTCTACCTTTCAAAGTCTAATGAATAAGGTATTTCACCCTTTTCTTCGTAAATTTATATTAGTTTTCTTTGATGACATTTTGATTTATAGCAAAACATGGGAAGAACATTTGGACCATGTTAGACAAGCGTTCCAAATCTTGAAGGAAAATCAACTTTATGCAAAAAGATCAAAGTGTTCCTTTGGAAAACAAGAAATTGAATACTTAGGGCATATTGTCTCAAAGGAAGGAGTTATGGTAGATCCTTCCAAAATCGAGGAGGTGAAAAATTGGCCTATTCCAAAAACCTTAAAAGCTCTACGTGGGTTTCTTGGACTAACGGGATATTATAGAAAATTTGTCCAAAATTATGGTAAAATCGCTGCTCCTCTAACAACATTACTTAAGAAAAATGCTTTCAAATGGTCGTCTAAAGCGGATGAGGCCTTTATCACCTTGAAAACCGCAATGTGTACCACCCCTGTTCTAGCCATGCCCAACTTTTCTAAACCGTTCGTCATTGAAAGTGACGCTTCAGGAATAGGAATGGGAGCCGTACTCATGCGGGATGAAAGGCCTCTAGCTTTTATAAGCAAAGCATTTTCTCCTAAGAATTTAGCTCGCTCTACGTATGAAAAAGAGATGTTGGCGATTGTCCATGCTATTCAACATTGGAGGCCTTACCTTATTGGCCAACATTTCATTATACGCACTGACCATCATAGCTTGAAGTATTTTTTGGAACAAAGGACTAATACCCCGGAACAACAAAAATGGGTTACTAAACTTCTTGGCTATGATTATGAAATTACATATAAAAAGGGAAAGGACAACATGGCAGCCGATGCACTTTCTAGAAAATTTGAAGATATGCCTCAAGTCCATGCTCTTTCCTCCCTTATTCCTAAATGGGTAGATGAGGTGCATGAAGAATGGATAAATGATCCTACTATCCACGCCTTAATTCAACAACTTCAACATAATCCTAGTAGCAAACCTCCATACACTTGGAAGGACAATATATTAAGATACAAAGGGAGGATGGTCCTCACCCCCAATTCAACTTATCGTGAAAAACTTCTTCATGAGTTACATACCTCACCCACTCGCAGGCCACTCAGGGGTTCTTAAAAACCTATAAAAGAGCCACTACCTCCTTCTATTGGGTAGGAATGAAAAATTACATCAAAAACTTTGTAAAAGAATGTGAAGTTTGCCAAAGACAAAAGGGGGAGACCCTCGCTATTCCAGGATTACTTCAACCTCTTCCTATACCCACCAAAACATGGGCAGATATTTCTATGGACTTTATTGAAGGATTACCAAAATCGGGAGGAAAAACAACCATTTTTCGTAGTCGTTGATCGTTTATCTAAATATGCCCATTTTTGCTCCGTGGCTCATCCTTATACCGCTAGCACTATAGCCCACCTCTTCCTAGATAACATCTTTAAATTACATGGTATGCCCTCCACAATTGTTAGTGACCGCGACCCAACTTTCACTAGCACCTTTTGGAAGGAATTGTTCAAATTACAAGGTACTCAACTTCGTATGAGCTCCGCTTACCATCCTCAAACCGATGGCCAAACAGAAGTTGTAAATAAATGCTTGGAAACATACCTTCGATGTTTTGTTTCTACTCAACCACTCCATTGGGTAAAGTGGCTTTCACTAGCGGAATGGTGGTATAACACTTCATACCATACGTCCATCAAAATGACTCCTTATGAAGCACTATATGGTCAAACACCACCATCCCTCACTTCCTATATTCCAGGGACTACAAAAGTCCATGCGGTGGAAACGGAACTTGCTAATAGAGATGACATACTACGGATCCTAAAAGAGAACCTACACACCGCCCAACATCGCATGAAGCAAGAGGCCGATCAACATAGAAGCGAACGTAGTTTCCACGAGGGTGATATGGTTTTCTTACGTCTCCAACCTTACCGTCAATCCTCTCTTAAACAAAAAGGTTCTCAGAAGTTAGCACCCAAATTTTACGGGCCGTATAAAGTTCTCCAACGTATTGGGACCGTTGCTTACAAACTAGAGCTTCCTCCCTCTTCCAAACTTCACCCCGTATTTCATGTATCTTGCCTTAAGCTCGCAGTTGGAGCCCATATCACGACACAAACCACTCTCCCTGAATTCTCCGATAATGGAGTACTTCTAGTCGAGCCAGAAGCTATCTTGGATCGCCGCTCGCGTCACCTTCGTACTCGCGATATCACGGAAGTTTTAATCCATTGGAAAGGTCTACCTTTAGAAGACGCAACGTGGGAAAATTTTCAAGATATCCAGCAACAATTTCCAAATTTCCAGCTTTGAGGACAAAGCTCCTTTAAGGGGGGTGGCATGTTAGGACCCTCCTAACATGTCCTAATACTTATATTATTTATTAATTATATTCTAGGGTCACAACCCTTCACTCTTACAACTATTAGACTAGGTATTTAAATGCAATCCAAATATGATAATAAGGCATCATCGAACAAATATATTAATTAAGTCTATTGTGGGTTTTTCTACCTTACAATCAAAAAGCGATTCAATATAAAAATGATTCCTCCTTCCGCACTATTTAGTTTCATACCACCATGTTTCACATATTGGAAGGATCCATGGCATATATTGTACTCCTTGTACAACCTTGGATGAGGGAAATGAGATGTGTCCCTTCTATACTCCATCAATGCTTGAAATAAGTACATGAGGGACAAGTTCATTGCATACTAACGGATGTCGAACCGTTCAAATATTACAATTTTATTTCAAACCCCTATGAATCCATGTTGCCTTCCACTCATATTTTTCTCACATCATCAAATGCCTCATAAACCACACCATGCAAATCTTCATCAAAATTTCCCATTCCTGAGGAGTTGCCCATCACCACTTCACATCAAGCATCCACTTCCATGTCCCCATCTTCATCACCATTAACTACATGCACATGTGGTCACACTCAATCCACATTAGCCACATCATCAACATCATCTTCCATAATTCTTCCTTCCACATCATCATTACCCATCCAAAAATCACCACAACCAAATCTATATCCTTACCCATCAACCAATGTATCACAAGTTGAATTGATGATTATGAGATGTCCACACATCTTTCATTTTCTAAGCTATCAACCAACCATGAGATTCCCACATCCACACCCAATCCATCCACCACCACATCATCCTAAGTTAAGTTCCACCTCACTAATCTTGGTATTGGTGAAAATGTGGTCCAAGATATCACAATCACACCGCTCAACATTCAAACTGCTAAGGATTACGATCACCCATGTGATCCACCCTTATCTATAGGAGCGATATATAAAATGGGTTCAACACCTAATAGCATATATTTTGTTTGTGGGGATTAATTCTTCATCCAATCTAGCTCCCTTAGAAGAACCCAAGAAACCAACACCAACCAATATACAACATATATCGGATTTTCCATCCTAATATTTTCACATAGTCAATTGGCAAGGACATTGTCTAGGATGACATGAGCAATGAATGCATGAGATTATTGATGTTTCATATTAAGAAGTGCATGATCATTTAGGTTTAGGTTATCATCTACTTTCATTTGCTTCTTATCTTAAATAAGCTTTCCAAAGCTTACATTTGAATTTAGGAGAAGATATCCATCACATCGATGATTGTGAAGATGAAATCTATGAGGAATTTGACCTCATGTCGATTTATTTTGATGAATCTAAAGAGGAATCATAACCCATCATTCCACACACTGAACATGATGATTTTTATCTCCAAATGTTCCCCATCCATCAGCCATCATTCACTTGCTTCTTCTACAAGAGCGAGCCAAACCAATCAGTAAACCACCACCTCCATCTCATTAATCCACATCATCGACCAACTTTGTAATATATGTACATAAATTCAATAAAATAATCACAAAAACACAAAAACAAACTAAAAATATATCAAATTTTGTATTCCATGTACATTGCATTTATTTGTGTTGCTTGCTATTGTTTAGGTTCCTAGAGTTCTAGCATCAATTCTAGTAAATTGGATCTATTCACCCTCCATTCACCCTAGCCTATTAGCATATACTTATTCCATCATTGTTCTAGGTATGCATTAAATTGAAGCAAAAGAATAGCGCACGTAGGCGCTCTCTAGGTTGGTTTAATAACCACCAAGTTTGTTTCATAAACCAACTTATTGTAACCACATTGTAACCTTTATAATTCATATCAAACGCAATGAATAATTGCTTCATGAAATTCTTCATGGTACCAGAGATTGGATGATCACAAGCAAGCGTTGGGCAAGGTGGTTACATTCCTAACTACTCCAAATTCTTTACTAGCCAAATCAAACTGAAGGATATTGACGGACGTAGGACACAGGATGCAGACAGAAGGACTACTAACAGATGCAGAGCCAACCACTGATGGACGCAGGATGCAGATAGAGGATATTGGGTGATGGCAGACTAAGACACGCAAGTGGAGGACACGCAGGACATAGACAAAGGAGACTGAGTGACGGTTGTGGAGGCAAAAGGGTGGGGAGGTTGCCTGAAGGCAACCAAAAGCTTCATATTGCCTTCGTAAGTTTTAAAGAACCCCACAGTGGCAGCATAGGCCATGTGGGATTATTGTTTTTAAAAAACTTCTTCTTTGCACTCGACATGGTAAGACCCATCTGGCTTCATGGAGGTTCTCGTCAGGCTCTATGGCTTACGTGGTTTGTGTTGTACTTGTTAGCCACAAGGTCATGGGTTCCATTCGCTTCAGGGAGGTATAAGAGGTTTTAATATTTTTTATTTCCTCTTTGCATTGAATGATACTAAAACCCGCTTGGCTCTTGCTTACTCTTGTTGGGCCCTCTGGCTCATGTGGTTTGTGTTGTGCTTGCTAGTCGCGAGGTCGTAGGTTCCATTCGCTTCGCATGTTGTGATGACGGGTGGTGTTTTTTTGACGCCCTGAGAATTTTTTGACGGTGGGTGGTGTTTTTGATGCCCCAAACAGTTCTGTTGATGCCTCCATTGAAATTGATGCCTGTGCAGTCCAAAAATTGACACCTTGAAGGCTCCCATCAATTTTTTTTTTGGAGTTAAGGTACAAATTTTTTTCTTCCTTCTCTATTTTGCAAAACGAAAGGGGGAATCTCAGTCTTCACATGATTCATTTGCAAATTGTCAGATAAAGGGGGGAAATCAAAATATTTGAAAGTGAAAATTGCTGGATTTGTAATAGGTGTTTAAATTTATGGGCATTTGTGATTGTTTTTTTTGCATTTAAATATTTTGCTTTCTTGCATTAACAATCATAAATTACAGAAAAAAATAAGACCCCAAATTTATACCCTATTTGTGCAATTTATTGCACAACAATGTTTGGTATTTGAGATACCTCTGGTCCACACTTATAGGTAATGTTGTCGTGCTTTGGACTACTGTATCCGCCACCTAATATAGCTGCAACAACGATGTCTGAGCTTGTTATCTATCAATTGTCGGGGAGAAATAAGGCAAACCAGTTCTATTATTCATTCCATCTCATACCCACATCGTGATTGTTGTTAGGCATAAATCCTGATGAAGGTTTTTCCAAAGTATTTAGGGGAAGTTACGCCCCACGCATGAGGAATAAACTTTCTATGGTAGGTGTCATTAACAACATGATGCCCTTTTAGTATCTCCAAAAATCAATATATTGTGCTTCTCATATGTACTTATAGTCTCCCTCATGTAAGTACGGGTACATATTGAGTGGTATGCTATTCATATATACCTATAGTCTCCCTCACGTAAGGGTGGGTACATATTGAGTGGTATGTTGTTCATATATACCTACAATCTCCCTCACGTAAGGGCGGATATATATTGAGTGGTTATGATATATAGATTTTGCAGGTATAAAGAAAGGGAGACCAATTGGTGATATAAGAAACTTTCATAATGGCCACTGTTCACAAATATCTCTCAGATTCACAGTTGCTAAAAGGTCCTAACTTTGTTCCATGGAAGACAAAGATGAGAGCCATTCTTCAGATGGAAGATTTATGGGATATAGTAATTGGTACTACAAAACACCCTCAAACACCAGGAGCAGATCAAGAAGCTTGGGATAAAAAAGATAAAAGAGGTCTTGTGTTTATCTTGCTTGCACTATAGATGAGGTGCAACCTCATATTTGTGATGCAAAAACTAGTAAGGAAGCTTGGGATGCCTTGGTTACAGTATATGAAGGAAAGAATCAGTCCACTATTCTACACCTTCAAACTCTACTACATACCCTTAGTATGAATTCTGGGGAAACAATTGATCTATTCCTCTATAGAGTGGCAAAATTGAAAGCAAAGCTAAATGCTATGGGAAAACAAGTAGATGATGATATCTTAAATTCTGTCATTTTGAGAGCATTACCAGATTCCTACAAAATGTTGATCACTTCCCTCAACATTTATGGTAGACAAGTAACATTTGTGGAAGTGGTAAATTTGCTTCAAACTAAGGAAGCAAATCAGGTTCAGAAATATGAAGTAATATCCTCTACCCAACAAAAGGGTAAGAAACAAGGTCAATTTCAAAAAGGGGGTTCTTCTTCCAAAGGAAAAGGGAAGCAAAATCAGCAGAAAGATAAACAATATTGAGAGATTTGCGATATGAATAATCATGATACAAACAGGTGTTGGTTCAAAAACAAACAACAAAACGATCAAGGTCCTACGAAGAAGGGCAAAGACAAACAGAAATACAAAAAGAAACATAAGCAACCTAAAGGCCATGTTGCTTATGCTGACTCCAACTCAGACTTAGATTCCCCTGGGTTCGATTCAGATTTTGACTCTGAAAGAGCATAAAGCCCAACTTGTTGCAAAGGGTTATGCTCAGAAAGAAGGAATAGACTATGAAGAAACTTTTGCCCCTACTACAAAGATGACTACCATTCAAGTACTTTATGCCATGGGAGCTCAATTTGGATAGAAGTTGCATCATATGGATGTTAAAAGTGCTTTCTTGAATGGTGACTTATAAGAAAAAGTATACATGACTCAACCAGAAGGATTCGTGGTTGAGGGGCAAGAACAGAAAGTGTGCAAGTTGATCAAATCCTTGTATGGGCTCAAACAAGCTCCTCAAGCTTGGTATATCAAGATAGACAATCACCTTGTGCAACATGGATTCAAAAGAAGTCCTTCAGATGTAAATCTCTATATTAAGAACAATGGTTATGATATAGTGATTCTAGTGCTTTATGTAGATGATCTGATCATAACAAGAAGCTAAGAAAAAAATATTTATTCAGTGAAAATGATTTGAATTAATCATTTGAAATGACAAATCTAGGACTCCTGCACTATTGTCTTGGTTTGGAAGTAACTCAGAAAAGATATCATATCAAAGTAACACAAAATAAGTATGTCAAGACTTTAGTAGAAATATATCGGATGACTATCTATAAGTCAAAAACAACTCCAATGGAGCAAGGACTTAAGTTATCACGATATGATGAATCACCTTAGGTGGATGGTACTCTCTATCGCTAGTTAATTGGGAGTCTCCTATATCTGAAAAATACTAGGCCAGATCTTAGTTTTGTTGTGGGCTATCTTTCAAGGTTCATGCAAGAACCTAAGGTGAGTCACTAGAAAGCAGCAAAGAGAGTTCTTAATTATGTATGTGGTAGTACAAATTATGGCCTGGAATACAAAAAGAATAATAAGCTTTTCTTACTAGGATACACGGACTCAGATTATGCTGGATCCATTGATGATCGTAAGTCAACTTATGGATATATTTTTCATCTGGGATCTGGACATGTCTCATGGCACAATAAGGAGAAGTATGTGGTTGTTTTATCTTCTATAGAGGCAGAATATTGTGCAGCCAGTGAAGTAGTCTGTGAGATAATGTGGTTAAGTTACATTCTTTCAAACATGGGCCTTCCAAAGAATCTACCCCTTCATTTGTTTTGCGACAATCAAGGTGTTTTGAATCTTGTCAAAAATAAAAAATTTATGAACGTACCAAACATGTTGATACTAGATGTCATTTCATTCAATATGAAGTTCCAAAGCACCATATATAGCTTCAATACATTCCCAACGATGCACAAGTTGCAGATATTTTTACCAAAGCACTTGGGCGTATCAAATTTGAAAAGTTTCGAGATACTATTGGAATTTTCCAATAATGTAATAAGGGGGGATGTTAGCATATACTTATTCCATCATTGTTCTAGGTATGCATTAAATTGAAGTAAAAGGATAGCGCACGTAGGCGCTCTCTAGGTTGGTTTAATAACCACCAAGTTGGTTTCATAAACCAACTTATTGTAACCACATTGTAACCTTTATAATTCATATCAAACGCAATGAATAATTGCTTCATGAAATTATTCATAGCCAACCAACAATTTTCCCCTTAAGTCAACATGAATCCTACTGACTTATTCACCCAACTCCGTAATCCATGACTTGGAAAAGCCAATTCCAATTGACATGAGCTTTATTGATATGGATCGAATTTCCTCACCTCTATCCTTTTTCAAGTTTGTCCTATTTGAAGAATTGTTAAAGGCTTCAACTAACTACATTCCTCCATCACCTTCACTTTTGCCTTCACCTTAACCTTCAGATCCTAAGGTTTTCCAAGAAGGCATAGACGAGCATAAGTCAGAATATTTTGATGACATTATAGATGACATTCATCTAATCCCAATACCCCATTAACTTGAGGAAGGTTCTCACATGTCCATTGAAGATACTATCAATGTTAACCTTAGTTTAGATGCAAACAATCCCTAAATTGTCAAACTTGAAAAATGTTTATCCATAGATGAACAAGAGAAATTAATTGCTCCTTAAGAGAAAGAATAATATTTTTACATGGTCTTACAAAGACATGTCTGGTATTAACCCTAATTTAATTGTACACAACCTCACCTTACATTCTGATGCTAAGTCGATCAAACAAAAACTTAGAATGATGCATCCTATCCTGGCCCTCATAGTCAAAGAAGAGCTTCAAAAAATTTTAGATGTGGGTTTCATTGTTCCCATTGAATATCTTGAGTGGCTTTCAAACATGGTACCCATTTGCAAGTCTAATGGGGCGATACACATTTGCACTAATTTTTGAGACCTTAACAAAGCATGTCTTAAGGATGATTTTCCTCTTCCAAACATTAATACTCTTGTTGAAACCTATGCTGGCCATTAAATGCTTTCTCTCATGGATAGTTTTTTAGGATACAACCAAATTCGAATAAATCTTGGTGACCAACACAAATTTTTTACAAGATAATACCCTTTGGCTTCAAAAATGTAGGTGCCACTTATCAACGTGCCATGACATACATCTAATGAGGCCTATAAATGCCTCATTATTGCACTATGTTTGACATATAAAAAACTGTCATATTACCAAACATAACAAAGTTAATTACCAAACAATTGATTAGAATATATTATTTTTTAATCGTTTGCATGATTTTATGTTAGGAATACTATACCCCTATTATGACTATTTTTCAGCATTTTATGACTGATTTTGCTTGATTAAGTAGCAATTAAAACATGAATTTCAATTAGCCAAATGTGGTATGCTGATTTCCATTAATTTCATAAAGGTGTTTGAATGTTTTCCCACATTTTGAACTTATTTGAAATCCACATTGGAGCCAAATTTCTAGGATTGTCATAAATCTAGAAATTTTGCAAAGGACAACCATTAAAAATCAGCAAACTATCACTTTATAGGAGCTCCTTGAAGTTTTCAATAAAAACATTAGAAAATGGATTGAATGAGTTTAGAAGGACTAAAAACTATATCTAACCTATTTAGAAGCATTCCCACATGGTCTAAATAGGCAGCAACAGGGTATAACAGAGCAACACTATTGCACAGTTTCAACATGGTTTCCTGATAAATGAAATGCATGATTTTGATAAGCAACATGATATATTCCCTTGTGTTTATATTTAAATTATTTTCCACGTGCTAATTGGTCTAAAAACTTGCAAATAGCACCAAAGTTGTAACTATTACAATGGAAGCAAGAAAAACACAGAATTACCATGTAAATTCCAGCCTTTTGTCAATGAATAGTAGGGCCTAGAATTTACCAATGGAGAAGGATGAAATTAGTTGGAATAACCTCATGAGAGTTGGATTAAATGACTTACCTGAAAGAAACAACCAAAAAAGACATTTTGAATGTGTTTGGAGCTTAAAGTGCACCTACATCCAATTATTCCGAAGATCTTCAAAATAACAGGGGAACACGCTTCTTTTTTACTTTCTGTGGTTTCTAAGCGGTTGAAAAGGTAAAATAAGGTTTAGGGGATATAGGGAAAGCTTCCTACAACTATCTCCACCATTCCTTGCTGACCAAAAGATAGCTTATGAGGAAATATCAACTTATGTAGCTGATTCTGTCATGAAATAAACCCAGATTAGTTGCAAAATAATAGGCAAATAAGTTGTAAGATATGAAAATGATATTTTAAAGTGGATATAAGTGTACAAGATATTCTAAGAATCCTCTAACATACTCCCACCACTGAATATGTCTTCTAAGGGCCAATGACTACTGTTGCTGCATAAACTGCCCAAAATTACACTTATTTCATATTCAAAATTATTGGTAAATCACTATAAAATAGCAACTAGGCTTATTTGAGCATGAGATATATAGTAATATTTTATTATAAATAAAACAAATCCCTTCTTAGTTGAGCTAATTAGGAAAGATAATAGAGGAGAGTAGTTAGTAGTAGCAAATATGACAATACAACAATTCTCTGTAACAATTTCAATATGTTTTGACATCAATAAAAGTGCAGTTTTTTTTTTCAATTTTGGTTAATGATAAAGTGTGATTGTTAATTAGTTAAGGAGTGTTTTCCCACCTTATTATAGATTAGGAATCTTGGACCCACTTTCAGGCCTAGAAGGAGGATTTTCATGATGGGTTTTTCTGTAATTTTGCTGTAGTAGAATTAACAGATTGCTTGTCATATTTCATTTTTTTTTTTTAAGTTTGTGTGATGTTATTTATATTTTCCATTATGTTTATATGCAACATTTGTGTGTTTATCAACTAACAAATTAGATTAGACCTATGTTTTCCCTTGTTTCCTCTGCTTTTCATGTTCCCTTATTTTTTTATATTTCAACAACTTTCAATTTTCAACAGATTTCATTTTGCTGTCAATTCCTATAGTAGAAGCTTGACGACCTTTTGTGGCAGGACATTGACAGGTGTTTTTACCATAAGTTTTATTTTCAAGAATCATTTCAATTCTGCAAGAGTAAACTAGGTTTCAATTCTGCAAGTGTAATTTAGGATTTCAATTCAGCAAAATTTTAATTATGTTATTTCAATTTTGCAAAAGTAAATTAGATTTCAATTCAGCAATTTCCAATTCTTGCAATTGTAGTTAATTGTCAATTTTTGCAACTGAGATTTAGTTTTCAATTCATGTAATTTAATTCAGTTTCCATTCTATAGACTAGGTTTAGTGTGACACCAAAAGGCTAAACCAACATTTGTTTCACCCAATAAATGCTTAAAATCTGAATGCCTGAATTGTACTCTACCCTAACCTTCTATCGTAGACAACCTTAGACACCACCCCGGATTGATAAATCATAAGATTAATTGATGCTATTAACGACACATTATTTTGGCACCGTTTTTAGGGACACGGTGTTGTTAGAGGGTTAAAGCTGTCAAATAATTATTATTATGCTAAGTTGTGAAGTTCAGAGTATAATTATTGATAGTTGCATTTCAATCCATTTAGAAAACAAGCAAGAAACCACAGGGATGTGATCTTCACACTTAGGAGTTAAATTGCTCATGTTTGAAATTCCTGATAAAAATTGAAAGAAATTCATCATCCTTATTATCAAGAAACATAAGATCTTTTAAAAAATTTAGAGTCATCTACTAGTATAGCCATTTTTATATCCATATCATCAGGGTAGTATAAAAAAAAATTGTACTAGATGTTGGGAATACATCATGGCAGATATACAAGACTATCCCTTGAACAAAATAACCATAACAACTACTTGTAGCATTTATTCACAGGGACATATCACTGATAAATGTCATTTACTTCCACAACTCAAAAATATCCTATAGATGCAAAATTTGTTGCCTAGTCTGAATTATTCTCAAGATATATCCCAACAACAACAAACAAAGCAAGTAAATCAACCACTACCTCCAGCCCAACCTGTGACCAATTTGAATAATATAGGACAGGAAACCCTTGTCTATGTAGCTGAATCTGGTAAAAATATTGCAAAAAATGGTATTGACTGCAACAACATCCAACTATACTTAAACAAGACCTTACATGAGTTTGAAGAGATAAAATTCAATGGAGATACACAAATCCCTTTAGTCTAGACACACATAAATCAACCTTGGATAAAAGAGAAAAACTAGAAAATCTGCACATAAAATTTACTTCCATTGAACTCCTTAGTAAATAATTAGAAAGGGGTAAATTCTATCCTCCTAGGAATGAAACAAATTGAAGTACAACCAAGAAAATTCTTGAATATATTAGTTAGCTGACTTATGAAGAAAAAATAAAATTGGTTGTTGTTTTGAAACAATATTTCAATCCTTTTGCATGGAAATACAAGGGTATGTCAAGATTTGATAACTGATGGATTCCTCCATTAGTTATGATTCCAAATAAAAATAGGAAACTAAGAGTGTGTGAATATTATCAAGAACTAAATACAGTCACACATAAGGACCATTTTCTATTTTTTGATCATATGTTAGACATACTCAATTTCACACTGCATGAACTGGTTTATGATAAGAAACCATATTTTTCTATTGAAATTGAGTTACTAAAGCTTTTAACATCTTTGGGAATTGGTATTGGATTATTTCAAGTACAGATTGACAAGATTTTGCAGACTAGGAGGCATGGACCACGTTTAATTGAAGAAGTTTTCAGATATGGAGCAGTGCTTCTTTCTCCCATTGGTGATTCATGGAGGAAGTTAGTGGTGAATGGATATTACCTTCGGGTATACCATACACCATTAACTAAGGAGGAGTTCTTGAGGGAGGTTGAACAATTGGATGTACATAGGATGGAGGAGAATTTCTCTTCCATGTTAGATTCAGAGTGATGATAAAAAGTTTGAAAAAAAAAATACAAGAAAAGCAAAAAGAGAATAATCTTGCTTGTGAACTTCCTTCATGGGCACAAGCAAGACAAAAAAACAAAATAAAAGAGAGAAAAAAAAATTGTAGCAAAAGGCATGTCCCATAAAATGAGGATACATGAGGACAAACATCAATTTCAGTAGGGAGGAGGAACAATGAAGTCAATATTTCATTTCTAGCAATAAGGAGTTAATGATGACATAAGAAGGCTCTTATTACTCATATGGAAAGAAAGGGTGCATCATTGTTGCAGCTTTCAACAGGAAAATATGGTGTCTTTATACAAGTATTGACATGTCTTTGTAGAATAAGGATTATTCTTGCCCAAATAAGAGTGAGAGACATTCTCTCTCGTTGAAGGACTTGAGAAAAAATAGTTGGTTGAAAACCAAAAATGGCAGCCTCTTCTGATGAAAAAAAAGAATAAAAACAAGGGGAAAAAAATGAAAAAAAAAATGAATAACTCAATAGTGAAAACCTCATTGAGGCGCTGCTGAGTTGGCTTGCATGAAAACCAGTTTTTCGACGTGCATTGCCTTGTTGATCCACCCATCATTGTTTCACCATTGTAAAAATCTCACACTACACATGTTATGTTTATGTTTTCAGATAGCTTTCTAACAATCATCAGAAGCAGCTTGTAAGGTGCATGATCAATTTTTAGGACAATAAGATATGTGTTTCTTTCATTTAAGTCATAGTACGCATTTAGAATTTAGTGTATGATAATCGATATTTGACATAAACTATTCATACAATATTGGCAAGTTGAAAATGGAACATGTTCAAAATGTCACAAGAAACACCCCCTTCTACCCTTAGTTGCATGGGAACTTCAAAACTGTGCAAAAACCTGATTGTGGGATAGACATGGAAGCAATTCTATTTTAACTAGGAGGGCATGTTTCAGAAAGAGAACTGCAAGTTTATATCTCACAATTGTCTCATAAATTTGAGGATAATATGGAAAATGCACCTAAAAAATATTTTGTTTTACTACTACTGCAATAAAATAGCAATATACAAAATGAAGAATATCATCTAAATAAAAAGATAGAGAAAGGATTTTTGATGTTATAGAAGGCTTAAATACCCTAGAGATGGATCCAGAACAGAATCTACAACTAACTTTTGCATAGGATGTCATTTCTGCATTTTTGGATGCATCTTTAGAATAAACAAGAACATCTTCGAAATAAGAAAAACTGTACCAGAATTCTTGAAAATTTTGTAGAACAACAAAATAAGTAGGTCACATCAAATATTGAGGTTCCTAAAGCTCAAAATCATCCCACCACAAGTAGTACATCCCTCCAAAATATTCAAATTCAATTTTTTGTCAAGTCATACATGTGCTTAGTTGTAAAATGCTTGATATAGTGCAGCAAGGAAAAATTTCTCAAGTATGTGGAAAATAATATATTTTCATAAGGATAAAACATACATATTACTATGGCCTATAAGGATGCATGAGGGCATGCATCAGTTCAATCTGGGGGGATGATGACGCCTATAAATACCTCTTTATTGCACTATGTTTGACATATAAAAAACTGCCATATTACCAAACATGACAAAGTTAATTACCAAATAGTTGATTAGAATATATTATTTGTTAATTGTTTGCATAATTTTATGTTAGGAATACTATACCCCTAGTTTGACTATTTTTTAGCATTTTATGACTAATTTTGCTTGATTAAGTAGCAATTAAAACATGCATTTCAATTAGCCAAATGTGGTATGATGATGTCCATTAATTTCATAAAGGTGTTTGCATGTTTCCCACATTTTGAACTTATTTAAAATCCACATTGGAGCCAAATTTCTAGGACTATCATAAATCTAAAAATTTTGCAGACGACATCCATATAAAAACCAGCAAGCTATCACTTTATAGGAGCACCTTAAGTTGTCAAGCAAAGTAGAATAAAATGGTTTGAATGAGTTCAGAAGGACTAAAAAAGACATCTAACCTATTTAGAAGCATTCCCACATGGTCTAAATATACAACAACATGGTATAACAGAGCATCACCATTGCACAATTTCAGCATGGTTTCTTGATAAATGAAATGCATGATTTTGATAAGCAACATGATATATTCCCTTGTGTTTATATTTAAATTATTTTCCATGTGCTAATTGGTCTAAAAACTTGCAAATAGCACCAAAGTTGTAACTGTTGCAGTAGAAGCAAAAAAAACATAGAATTACCATGTAAATTCTAGCCAGCTATCAATGAATGGCAGGATCTGGAATTTACCAATGGAGAAGGATGAAATTAGTTGGAATCACCTCTTGGGATCTAGATTAAATGACCTACCTAAAAGAAACAACCAAAACAGACATTTTGAATGTGTTTGGATCTTAAAGTGTGCCTACAACCAATTATTTCGAAGATCTTTGGAATAATAGGGGAACACACTTCTTTTTAACTTTCTACAATTTCTAAGCGGTTAAAAAGGTAAACTAAGGTTGAGGGAATATAGGGAAAGATTTCTACAACTATCTCCACCATTCCTTGCCAACCAAAAGACACAACTCATGAGGAAATATAAACTTATGTAGCTAATTCTATCCTGAAATAGACCTAGATTAGTTGTAGAATAATAGGCAAATAAGTTGTAAGATAGGAAAATGATATTTTAAAGTGGATATAGGTGTAAAAGATATTCTAAGACTCCTCCAACGCACTCCCACCACTTAATATGTCTTTTAAGGGCCAATGACTACTGTTGTAGCATAAACTATCCAAAATTATACTTATTTTAGATTCAGAATTATTGGCAAAGTAAAATAGCAAATAGGATTTTGAGCACGAGATATATTGTAATATTTTATTATAAATAACACAACTCCCTTCTTGGTTGAGCTAATTAGGAGGGAGAATAGAGGAGAGTAATTAGTAGCAGCAAATAGGACAATACAACAATTCTTTATAACAGTTTTAACATGTTTTGACAACAATAAAAGTGCAGTTTTTTTGTCAATTTTTGTTCATGAGAAAGTGTGATTGTTAATTATTTAAGGAGTGTTTTTTTCCACCTTATTCTAGATTAGGAAGCTTGGGCCCACTTTCAGGCCTAGAAGGAGGATTTTCATGATAGACTTTTTTGTAATTTTGTTGCAGCAGAATTAACAGATTACTTGTCAGATTTCATTTTCTTTTTTTAAGTTTGTGTGATGTTATTTATATTTTTCATTATGTTTATATTTAGTATTTGTGAGTGTGTCAGCTAACAAATTATATTAGACCTATATTTTCCCTTGTTTCCTCTACTTTCTATATTCCCTTGTTTTTTTATATTTCAACAACTTTTAATTTTCAACATATTTAATTTTTCTATCAATTCCTGTAGCAGAAGCTTGATGACCTTTTGTGGTAGGACATTAGCAGGTTTTTTTAGCATAAGTTTTATTTCCAAGCATCATTTCAATTCTGCAAGAGTAAACTAGGTTTCAATTTTGCAAGTGTAATTTAGGATTTCAAATTAACAATATTTTAATTCTCTTATTTCAATTTTGCAAAAGTAAATTACATTTCAATTCAACAATTTCAAATTCTTGCAATTGTAGTTAATTGTCAATTTCTGTAACTTAGATTTAGTTTTCAATTCCTGTAATTTAATTAAGTTTCCATTCTATAGATTAGGTTTATTGTGACACCAAAAAGTTAAACCAACATCTGTTTCACCCAATAAATGCTTAAAATCTGAATACCTAAATTGTACTCTACGCTAACCTTCTATCGTAGACAACCTTGGATGCCAGCCCGGATTGATAAATCATAATATTAAATGATGCTATTAACAACATGCATCAATATCTTCCACAATAACATGCATAAGATTATCAAATATTATGTGGATGATCTCTTGGAAAAATCTAAAACTTGATAAGAATACATTGGTGTATTGGAAAAAGAGTTTGATCGACTTCTAGAGCACAATGTAAGGTTGAATCCCAAAAAGTGTGTCTTTGGTATTACCTATGACAAACTACTAGGATTCATTGTCTCCAAAAGAGGCATTGAGGTGGACCCAAACAAAGTCAAGGCCATCATGGAGATGCCTCCCCCAACAAATTTGAAGGAATTGCATAGTTTACAAGGAAATATTCAATAAATCCATCATTTCATTGCATAACTTTCTAACAAATGTAGGCCATTCATTCACCTGCTACAAAAGGGGTGCCATTTTCATGGATAGATGAGTGCCAAAAAGACTTTTATGAAATTAAGTAGTACCTAGCTTCTCCACCAATCTTAGCTCCTCCTCGTCTAGGGTCCCCTTCCATATTTATGTTTCAATAATGGACTTTGCATTAGGGACAATGCTTGCACAAAAGTTTGAAGATAATTGATAACAAGTTGTCTATTACATTAGTCGAACATTAGTAAGCTATGAAACTAGATACACTTACATTGAAAAATTGTGCTTAGTAGTGGTTTTTACCACTAAGAAACTTAGACATTACATGCTTAGTCACACCACATATGTTATAGCTAGAGAAAATCCTCTGCGTTATATGATGTCTCACTTACAATAACACTTGCACTACTAAATGGATAATTCTTCTCACTAAATTCAATCTTGAGTTCATAAGCCAAAAGTTCATTAAGGGTCAAGTCATAGTCGATCAACTTGCAGAAGCTCCACTTCCTAGTGATCATCCATTTATTATTGAGCTCTCAAATGATTCGATATTTGTTGTCATTGAACAAGAAAAATATGACATTTTGAAGAAAGACATCAATATCACACTATTCTTTGATGGTTCATTTCCAATTGAAGAAAAAACAGTAGGATTCCAAAATTCAATAGGGAGGCCAAAGAGTCTAATCCAAACAGGAGCTATAGAAGGCATATATTCTTTGTCTTTAAATTTAGTATGCCAGGGCTTCATGAAAAATCTTGCCTTTCCAAAAAATCAAGGACCCCCTCGAAAAGTTTTCTCTCTATCTTCATTATTAGCAAATCAAACAAGAAAATAACCATTTGGATAAATAGAGATTTGTAACTCACCTTTAGTTTTTCATCTTTTTGCAACCCAAACTTTGAAAGCAGATAGGCTCAGACGAAAACCCATGAACCGATAAATTAGTCCTATTTTTTCCAAATCTTCAATGCCAGTTTGAATGTTACCCATATCAAGCTTAACAATAGGAGTTCCATCAGCTGCTTTAAGACATCTTGACTTCGTTTTCCTGGGATCAATCTTAGGCATTCTTAGAGGTTTATGGGAAGCCCTAAGATTGATATTAGCATTGGGCTGAGGCTATCCACCACGACGGGCATCCCTAAAATTTATTTTTGGGGCTGAGTTAGAAATTCTTACCCTTGACAAGGGTTTTCACAGTAAAATTATTTTATGGGTGCACCTTAGCACCAAATCCACTTGAGATATGAGCCATTTTTTGATAAACTACTTGAAACTTGTTTCATGATCTCTTTAATCCTTTCCCTAGACATCGTGGAAAGATATGGTTTTCACTTTTCTTTTGTGCAACAAATTGGAAGTCGTTGTCACTCAAGTTCACAGTATGATCTGTTGAAAGATAAATTTCTTACTCATCTTAGATCCCCTGCAACATTTCCTGATAAAATATTGAGCATAAACCACAAAAATATTGGCCACTAGGGCCCGAAGGCCCCAAAAACCAACCTCTTGAGCTGCTTGCACTCAACCTAGATGAAACCCTCGCATAACTGCTTGCTAAAAATCTTGTTCACACATAGGGATGTGATAGGATATGTGTTGCTCCAAATGATATGAAAATTGGTGGAGACATTCTAGGGTTTTTCAGGCATCCATCCTCAAAATTTCAGCTCAATCCGAGTCCGGATGAGTGAGATATGGCTGAAACAAGTTCGACAGATTGGGTAGGACTGCGAAAAACGTTCCTCCTCTAAAGCGAATTTTTCATCTTAATTTGTTTTTTATTAAAATTATTTTACCAGACCACAACATCCTTGTTGAAACCTTTGAAAGCATTCTTTTATTAGCTTTGTAGGCCACCCATTTTCCCACTTTAATTTTCCAATGCAGCTTGGTTTTTGCATATGTGAATTATCTCAAATACATTATTGGCGTAGTAGACCTATTGTTTCACATTATAAGAATGTGAATTACCAAATCTGCATATGTACCTATTCTTAATTGCAACCTATTTGCCTTGGAAGCAGAAAACCAAGGATTTTTTCTGTGATCATCTTTTATTTTCCAAGTAAATTGTGTGCATAAATGGATGGCCTTTGGATGCACAATGTGAGTGACTTAATTCACAATCTTGCTAATCGTCAAAATTTTATAAATATATTCCACTAGAAATATTATGGTGTCTTGTACCTGTCTTTCTTGGCAATTCTTTTAAGCGCCAATCGCACGAAGGATCTATCCATTGCATTAACATAGTTCCTGAGTAGGATTTTATCCATGTAAGAGCTATAAATTTAGGATAAGGTATCAAGATTGGATATTTCTTACCGTGTGGTGCAAGTAGAAATGTTATAACAATAATTTTGAGTGAAAGTTGATCATTTTTTTTTTTAAATAAAGGGGTAAAAATTTATTGATAAAAAGTCCGGATTACAAAGTACAGCTGAGCCCCCAACCAGGACTCAAATAAGCAACAAGACAGGCTAAATCACCAGACAAGGTCAACTCCCAAAGAAAACCAAAAAAAAAACAAACCACATTAAGTCTGAACATCTTTATGGATCAACTCCCGTAGGTGTTGAGAATCCCCAGACGGGAGACTCTCTCAGTTATCAATACTCTGAGTATCCAATAGCTCAAAAGCCCTTTTGGCTAGGTAATCAGCAACCCCATTACATTCCCTTGGAATGTGCACAAAGGATATAAATTCGAACTCTTCACTCATTCTGAGAATCTGAATGGTCACAAAGGCCAACTACCAATTAAAATCCTCCACTCTTTTGTTGTTTAAAATATTAACCAAAATTTGAGAGTCAGACTCACAAAGAATATTGCGCCAGCCAAGAGAAAACCCCCTTTGCAAGGCCTCAAGTATCGCCAGAGCTTCCATAAGATTGTTGGAGTGAACACCTTTATAAATGGAAAAGAAAAAACTGACCACGCTAGCAGAATCTCTCCCAACACCACCAATTCCAGCATGTCCAGGATTGCCCCTGGACGACCCATCAGTATTAATTTTTAAAACTCCTCTAGGGGGCAGTCTCCATCTACCCTCTCTCCTAACCTTCTTGCTAGGCTGAGGAATCCTACTAGGGCTAGAAGAATTCACACCAACCCCAAACAAACCAAGGGCCTATCAAGTGAAAGTTGATCATTTGGCACCTTTTGCTATTTTAATTATTTTTTGCTTGAACACGTCAATATGCACATATAAATTGCATGCATAAGATATAAAGCGATAAGTTTACTTTTTGAATAAAATTTCTTCAACATTTATTATGTCTTTCATGAATCTCCTCACTTTGTTTTACGTTTCACATCTTCTAAATAAATCATTTGTGTTAAAACTCATTATGCCTACCATTAATGAAGTAATCTCATTACAAAATAAATTGCTTACATAAATTTGCTCATTTAAATTGTTTAACTATGATAGAGAATCTATTTATCTTTATATTAATTAGTTTACATGTATTACGATTGTGACATATTTTCATGGATTTATCTATCTTCTAGACCACTTTGAGTCGGACACTCCATGGAGAAGACCTATACAGGACAATGAAATACCCCAACCAAAACAACCAGACTTTTTATTTAAGGAGTTTGAGGAATTTTTAAATCTCTGTTTTGTACTAAGGTAACTGTTTTCATCTCTGATTTGGCATTTCCTTGTCTTTGAATAAAAATTTGCAGTAGAGAATCTATTTATCTTTATATTAATTAGTTTACATGTATTACGATTGTGACATCTTTTCATGGATTTATCTAGCTTCTAGACCACTTTGAACCAGACACTCCATGGGGAAGACTTGTACAAGACAACAAAATGTCCCAACCAAAACAACCAAACTTTTCATTTAAGAACTTTGAGGAACTTTTAAATCTTTGTTTTGCACTAAGGTAATTGTTTTCATATGTGATTTAGCATTTGCTTGTATTTGAATAAAGATTTGGTAGATTAGCATTTTGGCATATTCAATATTGTTTGGTGAATCAGCAATATGTGAAGGCCAGAATCACATATGGTAATTGGTTTTTACTCCAGTAATCATATTGTAGTAAGACTTCAATTTCACCAGGATAAGAGTATAGAAAGCGTCTATCCTAGAAAGAACATGTGATATGGTACCTAGATCTTGGGTGTGGTTGGTGGTAGAAGGTATACTTAAAATACATCATGAACATTGGTTTCTATGACTTATAGAATTATGTGATATATTAATTTTTTATTTGAATTTCATAGTCGTGTAGTACATTTATGGCAGTTGCTATATATTATTTAATCAACCTAGAGAGTATACCTTCAACTTTCAGAATAACATAAACTAAAATTCATCATGAACATTGATTAGTATGACTTTTATAAAAAATAGTAACTATGTCACATGGTACAACTTCAACTCATAAAAAACTATTTTGTACGATGAGAAGGATATACTTTGATAGACAAGTAGACAACTTTTAACTCAACTTAGAGAATAATATAAACTAAAAATCCATTAAAAAATAACACAAACTAGAATCCATCATGAACATTGGTTAGTATGGCTTAAGAAAATAGTAAATGTCATATAATACAACTTCAACTTATACAAAACTATTTTGTATTTTGTATATGAAAATGATACACTTTGTTAGATAAGTAGACGTAATGAAAAATTATATGGTGTATTATTGTATATTATGATGTATAATTGCATAGTTGAGAATAATAAAAATTTCATTTTCTTAAGTATTTATTTTAATATTATGATTTTTATAAAAATAGTGTACAATTAATGTATTATCAAAGCATAATCATTTACAAATCCACCTATTGAGGTCATTAATAATCCATCTACTGGGGTCATTGGAGGTGGAGTTGGTGGAAATAGTCACTAATCATCCTCAACCTTCCACTTATTATCCACCTACTGGGATCATTGTTATTGTTGGTGTGAAGTTGGTCGGAATAGTCAATAGTCACCCTCAACTTTCCACTTATTATCCACCTATTGGGATCATTATAATTATTGGGTTGGATCAATAGTCATCCACTTATCATTTACCTATTGGGATCATTAGTCATCCATTATCATCGTTGGGGTAGAATTGGTGAGAATAATCAATACTCGTCCACTTATCATCTACCTACTAAGGTCATTAGTCATCCATTATCATTGTTAGGGTAGAGTTGATGGAAATAGTCAATAGTCATCCACTTATCATATACCTATTGGATCTAGGGTCATTGTCATTGGGTCATTAGTCATCCACCTACTTGGGTCATTATCATTGTTGGTGGTGGAGCTTTAAAAATAGGTGATAGTTACTGTTAACTTTCCACTTATTGCGATCATTAGTCATCTAGTCATCCTTCTATTGGGATCATTAGTCATCCACCTATTGGGGCCATTATCATTGTTGGTGGAGTTTGACCCTATTTTTGATGTTGTGACCCTCATTGTTGGTGGTGGACTTGTGGGAGTAGTAAATAGCCACCCTAGTCAATTTATTTTATTAATTTGAAAATATAGTCAATAGCCACCCCAATCAATTGATTTTATTAATTTGAAAAATAACAAACTAGATAGATAGGTCTGTTTGATATGATGCCTTGCTATAACTATTAACCTGTTCTTATTTTTAGTCTTACATAATAATTGCTCATAACCTATATTTTTAGTCTGGCCCAATTGGTCATATTATACTATTTTTTATAAAATAATATATACCCTAATCTTCTAGATTAAAAAGATGAAGATAAAAATAAAATGCTCAGATAGAGTGTTGGTCACTATTGTAAGGAATTGTAATGAGAGCATAGTGTCAGCTAGGCCAAGTGGTTATATTATAATATTTTTGTATAAAATATATATACCCTTTAAAGTTTCGTTGTAGTTACAAGAAAGTTGCGTTAATAATAGCCACCCTAATCAATTTAATTTAATTTGAAGAATATAAAATATGTGAAGAGTATTTAAATATCAAAGGTAGAGTTGGTGTAAAGATCAATCTAGCAAACAACTCTTTGTGTTGATATTTCGAACAACCTAAAGTTTTGGAGATGATGAAAAGTATACTAGCGATTGTATTTTTAATGTTGATGTTTTTGTTGATGTTGGCATGTCCCACTCCTCTTGCGATTGTATGTTTCTCATGAGAAATAAATTATTTGTTAGATATAAACGTGAGTGTTGTATATGAGTCTCATCACCTCACTTCATGATGAGGATTGAATTATTTTGAGTGGAAGGATATTTCTTGTGCCTTCCACTTCCATAAACCATGTGTCATGACTCTCATTTTAAAAAAGTTTAGTTTTGAGCCGTGCATTCTTCTTTATTCAAGTTTAGATATTTGGAGCACTTCGATCTCATATATAATTTCTTCCAAGGTATTCTCATACCTTATGATTTTAAAAAACTAAAGAGACTAACTTTTCTTGACTTACCTTATGTTGAATTCACGAGTAAAATTCTTTGGCCTTGTCAAACTTGAATAAAAGATCAAGTTTGACAAAATATGAGTTATCAATTATAGTGTGAGGTTGGTGAGTTGGATGAAAATTTTGATAAGAGTGGAACACCTCTCTTTAGATGAGATAGACATATCTTCAACGATAATAGTGGAGTGTGGTGAAGTTCTTTCCACTGTCTCCAAGTTGAGACATCTATCTACGATGCAATGTTAGCTTGGAGGACCAATTTTGTAATTCTTTTGTGAACCTCACATCTCTCATCCATCTTGATTTTTTTAGAATTATCTATCAAGAAAAATACCTAGCTTTAAAATGCTACTTCCCACTTGCTTTCACTTGATCTCTCTGGCAATGATTGACATGGTCTAGTCTCTTCTAATCTACACCTTTCTATACATCAACTGCAAGCACTTTCCTCTCTCAAAATGAAGATATTGGAGGGGATGTTTCTTTTATTGTAGAGCAAAAGTTTTCCTCGTTGACCAGCATTGATCTTTAAAAAATATTTATGGAGAGAAATTCCTTTTGCTATAGGAAATATGTCATCGTTGAAGTACCTTTTTTTTTACATGAGCATCAAAGATACAATTACTCCCACAATCAATAATCTATCTAAATATGTTGATTTGTCATTAAGTTGAAATAGTGTATCGGGGTCAATCCCATCATCTTTAGCTCAATGTTTTGAACGTGTGTAATTGAGGCTTACTAGTAACCGATTGAACGGAACAATTCCATCCATAATTTTTGAGATTGTTTATCTAAAATACCTTTTTATCTTTTCCAATAGTTTAAAAGGCACCATTTTATTTTCTTTTCTTTTATAATTTGACTACACTTCAATAGTTGTTGCTTTCTCACAATCACTTATATGTAAATATTAGTTTAATGTGAATTACAAAGCTTGATAGCCTACAAAGTTTAGGATTGACTTCCTGTAATATTTCGGTATTTCCATCATTCATTTTCATTCAGTATTTACAATATTATAAAAAATATTTTGACATGGATATGGGATTTATCCAATTTATGGTACTTGAACCTTTCAAGTAACCAATTGACTATTTTATTACCATAGATATTGACATCCAATGCTCTAACATGAATAAATTTACATAATAACAACTTACAAGGTTATCTTCCTCTTTCTCCTCCTGGTGTTCAAGAGTTGAACATGTCAAAGAATCAGTTCAATGTTTCAATTCCTCCTAATATTGCTACATATTTCTATGTTTTTCTGGTAATAATATAAATGGGACTATTCCAAATATTGTACAACACAAATATGAGAGTTCTTGACTTGTCAAAGAATAGACTAAGTAATACCATTCCTACAAATATTTCAAAGAATTATTTGACTCTAAATTTTTGAATGTAGCAAAAAATCATCTTCAAGGGACCTTGCTAACATTGAATAACCTCATAGAACTTCAAATATTAAATTTAAATGGTAATAATTTGAAGGGGGATATTCCCCTATCCAGTGCAAATCACACTTCTCTAAAATTTCTTGATTTAACAAATAATATACTGAAAAGAACAATTTCTAAGTGGATTGAAAATTTGTCTCAACTAAAGATTTTGATGCTAAGATCTAATAAATTTAAGGTCATATTCCACATGAGATAATTGATCTTTCAAATATTCTAGTCTTGTATCTTTTTCATAATTTCTTTTTAGGGCCAATTTCAATAAGCCTCACACACTTGCATGCAATCATCAACTCTTCATAGAGTAGGCTAGAGAAAATTGGCTACCATAGAAATTATTTTGATAAGGATATCGAAATATCAGATCAGTGTGCATATCAGATGATTTTGGCAACCAAAGGTCTATTTTTAGACTATGAGATAGTTTTATAAAATTTTAAATTCATATATCTATTATGTAATAATATATCCGAAAGCATTTATTCAAATATAGGATATCCTCAACGATTGAAAGGTCTTAATCTTTCCAAATATCACCTGGAAGACCAAATCCCACTAACATTAGGAAACATGATTCAATTAGAGTCTCTAGATCTTTCTATGAATAAACTAGAGGTAAATATTCTATTAAACTATAAAAGCTAAATTATTTGGAATATTTGAATCTCTCATTCAACACTCTTGAAAGAAGAGTACCCCATGGAAGATATTTTTTAACTTTTGGAGAACCTTCCTACTTGTGCAACACTAATTTATTAGGGATTCATTTTATCAACACAAACCTAGGTAATTTTTATTTATTAGGGAAGACCATAGAATATTATCTTAAAGGCAATAGTAATTTTGGTGGCAATGAAGATGAAGAGGATACTAGTTTTGCACACAGAGGTAAGGGGTACAAAACATCTCATACCCAATGAGTGCAAATATTTTAGGCTCTTTAAATGTAAGCTTGTATTTTACTCTTTGCTTTCACTCTTTACATTGATTTGTCTATCTTTGAAAATGGCCAGAATAATAACATCATAGAAATAAAATACAATATATCTCACCCTTTTGTTGAAGTATAACAGTCCAATCACAATGGAGAATCCCAAGACAGCTTAATCCTATTGTTGGGATCCACAATTTTGTTTCAACTTCTAAATCTATTGGCTCTTCCCTACGTGTAGAACTATTATCCTTTCCATATCCATTACCACCAAACCTTTAAGATAATTGTTCTATGGACTTCCTAACAAATCAAAATTGTCTGGGCTTGTGTTTATAAAAATGATCCTTGACAAATTAGTGTTTCGCAAGTAGGAAGACTCCCAAAAAGTTAAACATTACCTTTCATAGGGTACTCTTCCTTCAAGAGTGTTCTATGAGAGAGTCAAATATTTCAAATAATTTAGCTTTTCTAGTTCAATGAAATATTTTTATTTAGTTTATTCACAGAAATATCCAGAGACTCTAATTGAATCATGTTCCCTAGTGTGGGTGGGATTTGGCCTTAAAGATGATTTTTGAAAAAATTAAGACCTTTCAAACCTTGAAGATATCTTATATCTAGAGGAATACTTTCGGATATATTATTACATGAAAGATCTATGAATTTAAAAATTAATAAAACTATCTCATTGTCTAAAAATAGACCTTTGATCACCAAAATCATCTGATATGCATACTGATCTGATATTCAAATATCCTTATCAAAAATTTTGCTATCATAACCAAGTTTCTCTGACCTACTTTGTGAAGAACTAACGATTGCATGCAAGTGTGAGAGGCTTCTTGGAATTGGCCCTGAAAAGAAATTGTGAGAAAGATATTAGACTAGAATATTTGAAAGGTCAATTATCTCATGTGGAATATAACCTTGAAACTTATTAAATCTTAGCATCAAAATCTTTAGTTGAGACAAATTTCTAATCTACTTAATAATGGTTCCTTCCAACATATTATTTTCTAAATAAAAAACTTTTAGAGAAGTACAATTTGCAATGGCTGGGGAAATATCTCATTTCAAATTATTACCATTTAGATTTAATAATTGAAGTTCTTTGAGGATATTTAATGCTGAAAAGACCCCTTGAAGATGATTTTCTACTACATTCAAAACTTTTAGAGCCAAATATTTTTTAAAAAAATTTTGAAGAATGGTATTGCTTAGTCTATTCTTTGACAAGTCAATAACTCTTATATTTGTTCTACGTAGTCTCTAGAATAGCCCCACTGATACTATTGCTATACAAAGATAGAAATATTACACCATCCACATATGTAGCAATATCAGGAGGAACTGAAACATTGACTTGATTCTTGGATAGGTCCAACTCCTAAACACTAGGAGGAAGAGGAAGACAACCTTGTAAGTTGTTATTGTATAAATCTATGCATTTAGAACATTGAGTGTAAATATCCTTGGTACTGAACTAGTAAATTGGTTACTTAAGAGGTTCAAGTACCATAAGTTAGATAAATCTCATATCCATATCAAAATATTTACTACAATATTGTTAGAAAATAGATCCAAATATTGTAAATATTGATTGATAGGAAATGATAGAAATATCATAATATTATGAGAAGTCAATCGTAAACTTTGTAGGCTATCAAGCTTTGGAATCCATGTTGAACTAATATTTATAGATAAGTGATTATAAAAAACAATAGATGTTGAAGTGTAGTCAAATTATCAAAAAGAGAAAGTAAAATGGTGCCCATTAAACTATTGAAAAAGAGAAAAAACAATTTTTGATGAACAAACTCAAAAAATATGGATTGAATTGTATTGTTCAATTAGTTCCCAATAAGCCTTAGATAAACAAGTGCAAAAAGATAAGCTAAAGATGATGGGATTGGCCTCGATAAACTGTTACAGCTCAATGTCAAGTCAACATGTTTAGATAAATTATTGATGGTGGGAGGAATCATACTTTAATGTTCATATCAAAAAACTTAAGGTACTTCAGTGATGACATTCTCTATAGCAGAAGGAATTTTGCATTCCATAGATGTTTTTGAAAGATCAATGTTGGTCAAAAAAGAAGACTTTTGCTTTGTAATGAAAGAAATATCTCCTCTAAGATCTTCATTCTGAGAGAGATCAAGTGCTTGAAATTGGTGTGAAAAAAGGAGTAGATTGGAAGATATTGAATCATGTCATTCATTGCCAGAGAGATCAAGTGAAAGCAAGTGGGAAGTAAAATTTTCAAACCAGGCTGGTATTTATCATGACATAGAATTATAAGAAAGGTCAAGATGAATGAGTGACATGAGATTCACAAGAAAATTAAAAATTGGTCCTCCAAGTCAACACTGCATCATAGATAGATGTCTCAACTTAGAGAGAGTGGAAAGAATTTATTTGCACTCCACTATTATCATTGAAGATATGTCCATCCCATCCAAAGAGAGGTATTCCACTATTTTTAAACTTTTCAGCCAGCTAGACAACCTCACATTCTACAACTGATAACTCAGGTTTTGATCATTTAAATAAGTGACAATGCGAGATGTAGGAAACATAAATTTGTATAGTTTGACAAGGCTAAAGGAATTTCACTCATGAATTCAAGATAAGGTAAGTCAAGAAAAGTGAGTCTCTTTAGTTTATTATCATAAGAGATGGAAATACCTCAAAAAAAAAATTATTTGAGATAGAAGTACTTCAAATATATAAACTTGAACAACTAAGAATGCATGTCACCACTCAAACTAATTTTTTCAAAATGAGAATCATGACATGTGGTCGATAGAAGAGAAAGGCACAAGAAACACCTTTTCACTCGAAACAATTCAATTGTCACCATGAAGTGAGGTGATGGGACTCATCTACAACACCCACCTTTATATCCAGTAAATAATTTATTTTTCATGAGGAACATACAATTGTAAGAGGAGCGGGACATACCAACATCAACAAAAATATCAACATTAAAAATATAATTGCTAATATGTTTTTCATCATCTCCAAAACTTCAATTTTCTTGCCAAATTGATCTCTACATCAACTCTACCTTTGATATTTAACTACTTTTCACATGTTTTTTATTTTTCAAATTAAATTAAATTGAAACTTCAAATAATTAAATTAAACTGACTAGGGTGGCTATTGTTAACGCAACTTCCTTGTAGTTGCAACGAAACTTCAAAGGATATATATATGTTTTATACAAGAATATTATAATATAACCACCTAGCCCAGATGACGCTATGCTATCATTACAATCCCTTACAACAACGACCAACACTCTATCTGAACATTTTATTTTTATTTTATTTTTATAATCTAGAAGAATGGGGTATATATTATTTTATAAAAAAAAGTATAATATGACCAGTTGAGGTAGACTAAAAAGACAGGTTATGAACAATTATTGTGTAAGACTAAAAATAATAACAGGTTCATAGTTATACCAAGGCAACATACCAAACAGACCTATCTGTCTAGTTTTTTATTTTTTCAAATTAATAAAATAAATTGACTAGGGTGGCTATTGACTATTTTTTCAAATTATTAAAATAAGTTGACTAGGGTGGCTATTGACTATTCTCACAAATCCACCACCAACAATGAGGGTCACAACTCCACCAACAATGGGATCAAACTCCACTAACAATGACAATGGCCCCAATAGGTAGATGACTAATGACCCTAGAAGGATGACTAGATGACTAATGACCCCAACAAGTGGAAATTTAATGGTAACTATCGATTCTTTTTACAACTCCACCACCAATAATGATAATGACCCCAATAGGTGGATGACTAATGACCTAATGACAATGACCCTGGTGGGTAGATGATAAGTGGATGACTATTGACTATTTCCACCAACTCTACCCCAACAATGATAATGGATGACTAATGACCTTAGTAGGTGGACGATAAGTGGATGACTATTGACCTTTCTCACAACCTTCATCTCAACAATGACAATGGATGATTAATGATCCTAATAGGTAAATGATAAGTGGATGACTATTTATCCACCCCCAAAAATGACAATGACCCCCTTAGGTGGATGACTAATTACCTAATAGGTGGATAATAAGTGGATGACTATTGACTATTCCCACCAAATCCACCTCCAACAATGACAATGACCCTAGTAGGTGGATAATAAGTGGAAAATTGAGGATGACTATTTATTATTCCCACAAAATTCACCCCTAATAATGACAATGACCCTAGTAGGTGGATAATAAGTGGAAATTTGAGGGTGACAACTGACTATTTCTACCAAATCCACCTTTAATGACCCCAATAGGTGGAAGACTAATAACCTTAGTAGGTGGATTAATAAATAATTATGCCTTAACAATATATTCATTATACACTATATTTATGAAAATCTTAATATTAAAATAAATACTTAATTAAGGAGATAAATTTTATATTAATCTCAACTATACAATTATACACCATACAATTTTTTATTAGGTCTACATGTCTAACAAAGTGTCACATTATCTCATACAAAATATAAAATAGTTTCGTATGAGTTGAAGTTGTACCATATGACATAGATCCTATTTTAGTAAGCCATTCTAACCAACGTTCATGATGGATTCTAGTTTATGTTATTCTCTAATGGATTCTAGTTTATGTTATTCTCTAAGTTGAGTTGAAAGTTGCCTACTTGTCTATCAAAGTATATCCTTCTCATCATACAAAATAGTTTTGTATGAGTTGAAGTTGTACCATGTGACATAGTTACTATTTTCATAAGTCATACTAACAAATATTCATGATGGATTTTAGTTTATGTTATTCTAAAATTTGAAGGTATACCTTTTATTTTATTCTCTAGGTTGATTAAAATAAGATTTTGCAGATACTGCCATAAATGTACTACATAACCATGAAATTCAAATAGAAAATTATTATATCACATAATTATATAAACCATAAAAACCAATGTTCATGATGGATTCTAGACATACCTTCTATGACCAACCACACCCAAGAGCTAGGCATGACACTCAATGCTAGAAACATACAACTCTCTATCAGAGAGCTCTAAATCTATTTTTGCATGATTTGACAAGGATATAATTGTCTAAGGACTGAAAGTTTACACCAACACATTCAAATTTTAGTTGTAATATCCCACTCGTATGTTATACTAAATATACTAAAATCTAGGATTTTTCAAATATGTATCTGGCTCTAAATATGAGTAACAATGTCCTGTATAATTTGACAAAGGATATAATTGCCTAAGGATTGTGATTGCAAGTTCAAACCAAAGCATTCAAACTCTGGCTCTAATATCCCACTTCATATGCAAATACTAAATATGAATATGCATAATGTATAAATATGAATATTAACTCTAGTTATAATGTCCTTCATTCTCTTCTTTTAAGAATAACTTTGGGTATAATGTCCTACATTATCTTTTTTACTAAATATGCATGGGAAGTGATTGGTAGTGGTTGTCTTCCAAAACTTCTCACAATGGCTCTCATATTTACTTTAAGCATTGCTCGATATTCCTTTACACATGAGTTTTGGAAGCATTTACAACCTCAACAACATATTTATACATGTGCTTCAAATGAGCCTTATAGAACTACTCATAATGTTTTTGAGTAGTGTTTTGACCCTTTTACATACTAGGTTCCCTCCATTTTTATCTTTTTTCATATTCATTTTATATTCTCTTTCAACTTCCTTGTTCATTTTATATTCTATTTCAACTTTCTAATAGGCTTGAATGTCAATGCAAATTCACTAGATCTTGCACTGGCCCTTTTGGGATATTTGGTGATGACTGTATTTCTACTTTACCTCCCACTATAGATTAATAATTTTTGTAGAGCTATGATTTTTCTAAAATTCGATTTTAGAGATGATACAAAATAAATTCTTAATTGGATTGATCCAAATTTTAAGTTGCTTAATGCTAATATTTGAATAGATAAGCAAGGCGCACACATCATTGGCTTTCTTTCTATCATCAAAAACTTAACCTTTGAAGTAACAACATATTTAAGTAAATAAGAAAGGCACACACATCATCAACTTCCTTTATATCATCAAAAACTAAAGCTCTGATGTAACAACATTGCCTCATTGCTCGAAATTACAAATTTTGCTTTAACATTATTGTAACATTGAGTTCCAGTGTCCTACATTGAGTAAGAAATTGTAATAATAGAATAGCATCAGCTGGGCCAATTGGTTATATTATAATATTTTTGTATAAAATATATATATATATAACCCTTTAAAGTTTCATTGCAGCTACAAGGACGTTTCGTTAAAACTAGCCACCTAAGCAATTTAATTTAATTATTTGAAGTTTTAATTTAATTTAACTTGAAGAATAAAAAAAATGTTTAGAGTATTTAAATATCAAAGGTAATGTTGGTGTAAAGATAAATCTAGTAAGCAACTCTTTGTGTTGATATTTTGAGCAACTTGAAGTTTTGGAGATGATGAAAAATATACTAATGATTGTATTTTCAATGTTGATGTTGATATGTTCCACTCCTCTTACAATTGTATGTTCCTCATGGAAAAAAAAATATTTGTTGGATGTAAAGGTGAGTATTATAGATAAGTCCCATCACCTCACTTCATGATGAGGATTAAACTATTTTGAGTGGAAGGGCATTTATTATGCCTTCCACTTCCACTGACCATGTGTCATGACTCTCATTTTAAAAAAATTAGTTTGAGTAATGACGTACATTATTCTTTGTTTAGATATTTAGATCACTTCAATCTCAGATAGAATACCTAAGGAGGTATTCACATCCCTTATGATGTTAAGAAACTAAAGAATCATTTTTCTTGACTTGCCTTATGTTGGATTCACGGGTGAAATTCTTTGGCCTTGTTAAACTTGACAAATGTGTTTTTTGCATCTCGTATCACCACTTATTTAAAGGATCAAAATCTGAGTTATCAGTTGTAGAGTGTGAGGTTGGTGAGTAGGATGAAAAGTTTAACAAGAGTGGAACACGTCTCTTTGGATGGGATGGACATCTCTTCAGTGATAATAGTGGAGTGTGGTGAAGTTCTTTCCACTTTCTCCAAGTTGAGACATCTATCTATGATGTAATGTTGGCTTGAATGATCAATTTTGTAATTCTATTATGAACCTCATGTCTCTCGTTCATCTTGACTTTTCTTAGAATTATTTATCAAGAAAAATACCAACCTAGTTTGAAAATATTACTTTCCACTTGCTTTTACTTGATCTCTCTAGCAATGATTGACATGGTCTAGTCCCTTTCAATCTGCACCTTTCTACACATAAAATGAAAACACTTGTCTCTCTCGGAATAAATATCTTAAAGGAGATGTTTCATTCATTGTAAAATATTTTTTTTCTCATTGAACAACATTGATCTTTCAAAAATATCTATGGAGGGAGAAATTTCTACTATAGGGAATATATCATCATTGAAGTACCTTAATTTTTTTGACATGAACATCAAAGATACGATTCCTCCCACCATAAATAATCTATCTAAACATGTTGATTTGATATTGAGCTAAAATAGTGTATCGGAATCAATCCCAACTTCTTAAGATCAACTTTTTGCACTTGTTTATCTTAGGCTTGTTGGTAACCGATTGAACAGTATAATTCCATTTGATCTTGTTCATCTAAAATACCTTTTTATATTTTCCAATAGTTTAAGAGGAACCATTTTATTTTCTCTTTTTGATAATTTGACCACACTTCAACATTTGTTATTTTCTCACAATCACTTATTTATAAATATTAGTTCAACAGCCTACAAAGTTTATGATTGATTTCTTGTAATATTCTGGTATTTTTATCATTTATTATCATTCAGTATTTACAGTATTATAGAAAATATTTTGACATCGATATGGGATTTATCCAACTTATGATACTTGAACCTTTCAAGTAACCAATTGATTGGTTTATTACCATAGAGATTAACACCCAATGCTCTAACATGAATAGATTTACACAATAATAGCTTATAAGGTTCTCTTCCTCTTTCTCCTCTTGGTATTTAGGAGTTGGACATGTCAAAGAATTAGTTCAATGCTTCTATTCCTCCTAATATTGCTACATAAGTGGGCGATGCAATATTTCTATCTTTGTCAGGCAATAATATCAATGGGACTATTCCAGAGATTGTACAACACAAATATGAAAGTTCTTGACTTGTCAAAAAATAGACTAAGCAATACCATTCCTTCAAAATTTTCAAGGAATTATTTAACTCTAAAAGTTTTGAATATAGCAAAAAATCATCTTCAAGGGGCCTTGCGAGTATTAAAGAACCTCAGAGAACTTCAAATATTAAATCTAAATGTCAATAATTTGAAAGAAGATATTCTCTCATCCATTGCAAATTGCACTTCTCTAGAAGTTCTTGACTTAGCAAATAATGTATTGGAAGGAACCATTTCTAAGTGGATTGAAAATTTATCTCAACTGAAGATTTTGATGCTAAGATCTAATAATTTCAAGGACATATTTCACATGAGATAATTGATCTTTAAAATCTTCTGGTCTTGGATATTTCTCACAATTTTATTTTAGGGTCAGTTCCAAGAAGACTTACACACTTGCATCCAATCATCAACTCTTCATAGAGTAGGCCAGAGGAAATTGGCTACCATAGATTTTTTTTTTAGAAGGATATTAAAATATTAGACAGATGATTTTGGTAACCAAAGGTCTATTTTTAGACTATGAGATAGTTTTATCAAATTTTAAATTCATATATCTATCATATAATAATATATTCGGAAGCATTCGTCTAGATTTAGGATATCTTCAAGGATTGAAAGGTCTTAATCTTTCCAAAGATCACATCGAAGACCAAATCCCACCGACACTATGGAACATGATTCAATTAGAGTCTCTAGATATTTATATGAATAAACGAAATTGAAATATTTCATTCAACTAGAAAAGCTAAATTATTTGAAATATTTGACTCTCTTATACAACACTCTTGAAGGAAGAGTACCCCATGGAGGATAATTTTCAACTTTTGGAGAGCCTTCCTACTTGGGCAACACTAATTTGTTAGGGATTCCTTTTATCAACACAAGCCTAGGTAATTTTGATTTATTAGGAAGACCATATAATAGTTATCCTAAAGGCAATAGCAATTTTGGTGGCAATGAAGATGGAGAGAATACTAGTTCTGCACACAAAGAAAATGGGCACAAAACATCTCATACTCAATGAGTGCAAATCTTTCAAGCTCTTTAAATATAAGTCTGTGTTTTACTCTTTGCTTTCACTCTTTACATTGATTTAACTATCTTTGAAAATGGCCATAGTAATAACATCGTAGAAAACAAATACAATATTTCTCACCCTTTGGTTCAAGTATAACAGTCCAATCATAATGGAGAATCCTAAGACATAGCTTAATCCTATTGTTGGGATCCACAATTCTATTTCAACTTCTGAATCTATTGGCTCTTCCTTGTGTGTAGAACTAATATCCTCTCCATCTTCATTAACACAAAACCTTTAAGATAAATGTTATCAGGACTTCTTAACAAATCAAAATTGTCTGTGATTGTATTGATAAAAGAAATCCTTTAAAAATTAGTGTTGCCTAAGTAGGAAGACTCTCCAAAAGTTAAAAATTGTCCTTCATAGGATACTCTTCCTTCAAGAGTGTTGTCTAAGAGTAAAATATTCCAAATAATTTAGCTTTTCTAGTTCAACAAAATATTTTCCTTCAATTTATTCACAAAAATATCCAGAGACTCTAATTGAATCATGTTCCATAATGTGGGTGGGATTTGGCCTTCAACATGATTTTTGGAAAGATTATGACCTTTCAAACCTTGAAGATATCCTATATCTGGAGGAATATTTTTAGATAGATTATTACATGATAGATTTATGAATTTAAAAATTGATAAAACTATATCATTGTCTAAAAATAGACATTTGATCACAAAAATCATCTGATATGCATATTGATATGAGATTCATATATCCTTATCAAAAAGTTCGCTATCATAGCCCAAGTTCCTCTGACCTACTCTGTGAAGAGCTGACGATTGCATGCAAATGTGTGAGACTTCTTGGAATTGACCTTGAAAGAGAATTGTGAGAAAGTTCCAAGACTTAGAAGATTTTAAAGGTCAATTATCTCATGTGGAATATGACCTTAAAATTTATTTCCAATCCACTTAAGAATGGTTCCTTCCAATATATTATTTGATAAATCAAAAAATTTTAGAGAAATACAATTTACAATGGATGGGAGAATATCCCCTTTCAAATTATTATCATTTAGATTTAATATTTAAAGTTCTCTAAGGCTCTTCAATGCTAGCAAGACCCCTTGAAGATGATTTTATGCTACATTCAAAACTTTTAGAGCTAAATAATTCTTTAATTTTTTTAGATGAATGGTATTGCTTAATTTATTCTTTGACAAGTCAAGAACTCTTATATTTATGCTACACAGTCTCTAGAATAGCCCCATTGATACTATTGTTAGACAAATATAAAAATATTGCACACCCCACATATGTAGCAATATCAAGAGGAATTGAAGCATTGAACTGATTCTTGAATAGGTCTAACTCCTAAACACCAAGAGGATGAAGAAGAAGAGAATCTTGTAAGTTGTTATTGTGTAAATCTATGCATTTAGAACATTGGGTGTCAATATCCCTGGTAATGAGCTAGTTACTTGGTTACTTAAGAGGTTCAAGTACCATAAATTGACTAAATCTCATATTCGTGTCAAAATATTTTTTATAATATTGTTAGCAGATAAATCTAATATTGTAAATACTGATTTATAAGAAAGTGAAAATATCAGAATATTATGGGAAGCTAATCCTAAACTTTGTAGGCTATCAAGCTTTGCAGTCCATGTTGAACTAATGTTTATAGATAAGTGATTGTAAGAAAGCAATATATGTTGAAGTGTAATCAAATTATTAAAAAGAGAAAGTAAAATAGTGTCCATTAAACTATTGAAAAAGAGGGAAAGGGATATTAGGTGAATAAACTAAAAAATTAAGGATGGAATTGTACTGTTCAATCAGTTCCCAACAATCCCTAGATAAACAAGTGCAAAAAGCTAAGTTAAAGATGATGAGATTGACCTCGATAAACTGTTCCAACTCAATGTCAAATCAACATATTTAGATAGATTGTTGATGGTGGGAGGAATCATACCTTTGATGTTCATATCAAAAAATTTAAGGTACTTAAGTGATGACATTACCTATAGCATAAGAAATTTTATATTCGATAGATATTTTTGAAAGATCAATGTTGGCAAATAATGAAGACTTTTGCTCTGTAATGAAAGAAATATCTCTTCCAAGATATTCATTCTAAAAGAGGTGAAGTGCTTGCAATTGATGTGCAGAAAGGAGAATATTGGAAGACATTGGACCATGCAAATAATTTTTAGAGAGATCAAATAAAAGCAAGTGGGAAGTAACATTTTCAAACCAGGTTGTTATTTGTCATGACAAAGAATTTCAAGAAAGGTCAAGATGAACGAAAAATGTGAAGTTCACAAGAGAATTGAAAATTGGTCTTCAAAGTCAATACGACATCATAGATAGATGTCTCAACTTGAAAAAAGTGGAAAGAATTTCTTCGTACTCAACTACTCTCATTGAAGATATGTACATCCCATCTAAAAAGAGATATTCTACTCTTCTCAGACTTTTTAGCCAACTCGATAGCCTCACACTCTACAATTGATAACTCAGGTTTTGATCATTTAAATAAGTGGTAATGCGACATACAAAAAAACATAGATTTTTCAAGTTTGACAAGGCCAAAAGAATTTCACTCGTGAATCTAGCATAAGGCAAGTCAAGAAAAGCAAGTCTCCTTAGTTTTTTAACATCATAAAGAATGAGAATACCTTGGAAGGAATTCTATCTAAGATAAAAGTACTTCAAATATGTTGGCAATTTTGGGTACTTTGCGTACATTGTCTTTGCTCAAATGTATAAGTTGTCATTGATGTCAAGAAGCTCTTGAAGGAATTTGATTTAATGTCAAATAATTTGTTTTGATGAAGGTTACGACATGACAAGTTCAAAGGTTATTCAGAGCATGGACAATGAGTTTCCAAGAAGACCACAGTGGCCCATTTGCAAAAGATCAAAGAAAAAAAGTAAGAAAAGTGTCGCGATATCGCGACATATACAGCAGACAAGAAAAACAGTTGTGATTTCGCGACATGTTAGAGGAGAGAGAAAGAGCTGGAAAAACTTTCGTGATTTCATGACATGTTGGAAGAGAGAGAAGAAGCAGGAAAAACTGTCGCGATTTCGCGACATGTTGGCAGAGAAAAAGGCAAGTGGAAAAATTGTCGCGATTTCGCAACATGTTGGCAGAGAAAGAGAGCAAGGTGGAAAGTGTCGCGATTTTGCGACATGTCGCATTTTCGCAACTTGAAAAGAGCAGGAAGGCAGAGAAGGAAAAGTGTCGCGATTTCGCTACATATTGCAAGGAAGGTTGTACGGACGAAAAAGTGTCGCGATTTCGCGACATATTGCAGGAGAGAGAGTCCAAAAGAAAAAGTGTCATGATTTCATGACATAATGCAAAAGAGAGAGTCCGCAGTGTGAACTGTCGCGATTTCGCGACAAGTTCGAAGAGAGAGAAAGTAACACGAAAAGTGTCGCTATTTCGTGACATGCTGTAGAGTTCGAAGTGAGAACTGTCACAATTTTGCGACATGCTACAGAGTTCGAAGTGAGAACTATCGCGATTTCGCGACATGTTGCAGATGAAAATGTTCCAAGTGAGAACTATTGCGATTTCGCGACATGCAGCAAAGGAAAGGTTTTGAAGTGAGAACCGTCGCGATTTCGTGACAGGTTGCAAAGAAAATGTACGAAAAGTTGATAGCGTCGCGATTTCGCGACAAGTTACAAGGAAAGCGTACGGAAGCTGAAAGCGTCGCGATTTCACTACGGGTCGCAAAGAATGCGTACGGATACAGAAAGTGTCATGATTTTGCGACAGGCAGAAAAGAAAGCAGACGAAAGCAAAAGTGTCGCGATTTCACGATAGAAACTGAAAGCAGGTCTGCTATAGGAGAAGTGTCGCGATTTCGCGACAAAAGCAGAGAGGAAGGGTATGAAGACAGAAGTGTCACGATATCGCGATAGAAGTGAAGACAAAGTCTGCAGAGGCAAAAGTGTCGCGATTTCGCGACAAGAGCTTAGTTGAAGTCGACAAAGGCTGAAGTGTCGCGATATCGCGACAGAAGCCAAAAGAAAGTGTACGGTTGCAAAGGTGTTGCGATATCGCGACATGTAGTAGTTTCGCGGCAAAATCTACAGAAGAGTTACAGAGGCAGTTGAAGCCGACAAAGTTAAATGTGAGCCGACAAAGTTTAGGGTTGTGCAGCTGACTAAAGATCAGGGTTACAGCTGACTAAGATTAAGGTTTTGATCTTGAAAGTGTTATTATAAAAGGTAGGCTGTTTTGAAGAGTTGTGGCATCATTTTTGCGACGTTCGCAAATAAAGCGCAGAGTGAGAAGTTCGATCGTCGAGAGCAAAGTGCGAAATTCGATCGAAGTGTGCAAAGTGAGCGAAGAGTCGTGGTGAATTGTTCTAAGTGTCGTTGTGATTGCGCAGACAGTGCAAAGGTTGAAGTTCAACCAAATGCAGCTGTGATTGCGCAGAGAGCAGAGAGCATAAAGAGCATAAATGGCAAAGACGAACGCGGTGTGCTGCTGCTTGAGGATAGAGAAGCACTGGTTCTTTGAGAAGAACCCGAGGACATATTTGGTTGTTGAGCTGTTGTGGACGTGATCATATAAGGCAGAGGTCTCTTAGGCTAAGCATTGAGAACAGGAGGTCTTCGGTGGAAAGGAGTTCCACGTGCTGGTAAGAGGTAGAGGCAGTTGATCTTCTAAGGGATCATTTCCAGAGCAGAGGGGAAGGTATCTCCTTTGAGCAGAGGCTCATAAATTTAGACAGAGGGGAAGGTATCTCCTTTGAGTAGAGGCTCATAAATTCTGTTTGGGGGAAGGTATCTCCTTTGGGCCGAGGCTCATAAACATTGTAATTGGGAAGGATTCCCAAAGAACTTTGAGATAACTTTTAGAGAAAAGTTTTGTGGATGTAGCCCAACCATTTTGGGTGAACCACATTAAAATTGGTGTCACTTTGTGGATGATATTGTGCATTGTTTTGATATTGCTTTAGGTATATTGCTTTAATGTTTTGAAGTATAAAGGAAAAAGTAAAAAGAGATCTTATATTGTTCACCCCCCTCTCAGTATAAGCTTGTGTTCTTCAATTGGTATCAGAGTCGGTGCCTTCGGAAAGTTTAACAGCTTGAAGGAAAAGCTAGTAAAGAACACAATGGATTATTCAAGTGGCAATGCAGCACCTATTCTTGATGGGTCAGATTTTGGTCTTTAGAGTGCAAGGATGAAGGTTCATCTAATGGCACTTGGAAATGAGGTTTGGAAAGTGATTGAAGATGAGTACATTATTCTTGAACATGGTCCTTATACTAAAGAAAAAAGGCTCCTACATCACAGCAATTCAAAAGCAATGAATGCAATCCTGAAAGGCTTACAGAAAGCAGATCTCACCAAAGTAATTCACTGCAAGACAACTAGTGAAATGTGGAAACAGTTGAAGGTGGTTCATACAGGTGATACAAATGTCAGAAATGCCAAGTTGAGACACTTCAAAGGTATGTTTGAACAACTCAAGATGAATGATGATGAAAAAATTAGTGACTACATGCTTCGTATGGATAAGGTTGTTAACTCCATAAAAGACTTAGGTCTTGAGCTTGCTAAAAATGATGTTTGTGATAAGATTTTAAGATCTCTTCCTAATAGATTTAGTGAAAATATTTCTGCTATTGAGAAAGCTAAAGATTTGGATAAGTTGAAAAATGATGAGCTCCATAGTATACTTGTAGCATTTGAGTTGAGAACTCAAGTGAAGGTTGATGTCAAGAAAGAGGCAGCTTTCAAGGCTACCAAGAAATCCAAGGGTAAACAGACTTCAAGAGAGTGATGAGTCTTCTAGTGATGAAGAGGCATATTACAGCAAGAAAGACAAATTCTCTAGAAAGCACAAAAGCGTGAAAAATATAAGATGTTTCAATTGTGGAAAGTTTGGTCATTATGCTACTGATTGTATTGTTCCCAAGAATGAAAGTGATGAAGATAAACAAGATTCTGAGAGCAAGGATTCTGAAAAGCACAAGCATCACAGGAAGAACAAATATGAGCACAGCAATCAAGGAAAGAGGTATTCTCACAAACACAATAAGAGTTTCTACCTAGACAAAGCAAGTAAGTGTTCTAGTAGTGATAGTGAAAGTTCTTCAAGTGATGATGAAAATGAGATGTTCATATCAAAAAAAGAGGAAGAACCGAAACATAGATTTATTATCATGAAATGTCTTAGATGTGGAAATTTTGGTCACCTTGAGGATGATTGTACAAATAATGATTTGGTTTCTAGTATGTATGAGGATGCTTCAGAAAACTATAAGGAAGATGTTTGTACGGTTTTTGAAAAAGGTGGCACCTCTAGTGATAAGAAATCTGAAAAAGGCTTTGATGATTCAAAAAGCAAACAAATAAATGATCTTGAAAGTGAACTTATTAATACTCTTAGTGTTTTGAAAAATGAAAGAAAGAAGAATACTAGACTCAAAGATAAGTTAGATGAATGTTGTATGGAGAGAGATGATCTTATAGAAAATCTTGATTTCTCTATAGCTAAGACACAAGAACTCAAGGATGAGTTAGAGTCTAAGGTTTTTGAGTATAGTGACTTAGAACAGAAAATGGCTTTTTTGAAAGAAGAAACTCAAGAGTACAAGGATAAGTTTTACAGGTTTCAAGATAGCTCCAAAAAGGTTAAGTCACTCATGAAAGGTCAAAGAAAGACAATAGATAAAACAGGCCTTGGTTTTGTTAAGCCACACAAGGAACAAGTTGGAGAGTCTAGTAAGAGACTCCAAAAGGAAGAGAGTTCGAATGAGGAAAGTATTTCAGATCATGAGTCCTTGAATGATAGATGCGTAGAAATAGAAAACAGAATTCAGAATGAGAAGAAGTTTTCAGGACCCAAGAGGTCAAATAAAGGAAAATTTCAAGGCAGATTTTTTGTGTGTCACAAGTTTGGTCACATGGCTTCACATTGCATGGCTCAAATGAAGAAGGTAAACGACAATTTCAAAAGTGCTAGTTTCTTTCAAGGGTATTGCTACTCTTGTAAACAGTTTGAGCACAAGGCAGTTTATTGCAATGCACATAACAAGAACAGGTTTGGTCAGAATAGGTTTGGCCATAACAGGTTTGGTCAGAACTGGTGGATTCAAAGATCAGGTTTACCTCAGAGAAACAACATCGTCAAGTGTTTCAAGTGCAACAATGAAGGTCACATAATCAGACAGTGTAGAGCTGAAATTCCAGATTACAGGTCCAAGGATCAATGCATGGACAAGAACAGGGATGAGAAAAAGAACAAGAACAGTGACAAGAACAGGAATATGGACAAAGAGTTCAAGAGAAGGCTCGACAAGGAAGTTATAGATGTTGATGATGATCAGAGCCTAATGGGAGTTTTACTCCCACCCCAAAATTAATCACCGCATCAGGAGGTGGGGGAGGGACTAAGCTAAGAGGCTCATTCTTAGTCCCGAGCCCCAAAGGTGACCCTTTGCCATTGATGACAAAGGGGGAGAGATATGAGTAAGGGGGAGAGCTTCAAGTGAAGAGGAAAGCTTCAAGTCAGGGGGAGAAAAACTTCAAAGGAAGATTCTTAGTTGTTAGCACAGTTGGTTTCATTTTTGGCTCTTGAGAAGTGTTTTTAGTAAAGGTTTGCCATCAATGACAAAGGGGGAGATTGTTGGCAATTTTGGGTACTTTGGATACATTGCCTTTGCTCAAATGTATAAGTTGTCATTGATGTCAAAAAGCTCTTGAAGGAATTTGATTTAATGTCAAATAATTTGTTTTGATGAAGGTTACGGCATGACAAGTTCAAAGGTTATTCAGAGCATGGACAGTAAGTTTCCAAGAAGACCATAGTGGCCCATTTGCAAAATATCAAAGAAAAATACAAGTAAGAAAAGTTAGAGGATCACGATTTCGCGACATGTTAGAGGAGAGAGAAAGAGCTGAAAAAATTGTCGCGATTTTGCGACATGTTGGAAGAGAGAGAAGAAGCAGGAAAAACTGTCACGATTTCGCGACATGTTGGCAGAGAAAAAGGCAAGTGGAAAAACTGTCGCGATTTCGCGACATGTTGGCAGAGAAAGAGAGCAAGGTGGAAAGTGTCGCGATTTCGCGACATGTCGCATTTTCGCGACTTGAAAAGATCAGGAATGCAGAGAAGGAAAAGTGTCACGATTTCGCGACATATTGCAAGGAAGGTTGTACGGACGAAAAAGTGTTGCGATTTCACGACATATTGCATGAGAGAGAGTCCAAAAAAAAATGTGTTGTGATTTCGTGACATAATGCAGAAGAGAGAGTCCGTAGTGTGAATTGTCGCGATTTCGCAACAAGTTCGAAGAGAGAGAAAGTAACATGAAAAGTGTCGCGATTTCGCGACATGTTGCAGAGTTCAAAGTGAGAACTGTCACGATTTCGCGACATGCTGCAGAGTTCGAAGTGAGAACTATCGCGATTTCGCGACATGTTGCAGATGAAAATGTTCCAAGTGAGAACTATTGCAATTTCGCGACATGCAGCAAAGTAAAGGTTTTGAAATGAGAACTGTCGCGATTTCGTGACAGGTTGCAAAGAAAACGTATGAAAAGTTGATAGCGTCGCGATTTTGTGGCAAGTTACAAGGAAAGCGTACGGAAGCTGAAAGCGTCACGATTTTGCGATGGGTTGCAAAGAATGCGTACGGATGCAGAAAGTGTCACGATTTCGCGACAGGCAGAAAAGAAAGCAGACGAAAGCAGAAGTGTCGCGATTTCACGACAGAAACTAAAAGCAGGTCTTCTATAGGAGAAGTGTCACTATTTCGCGACAAAAGCAGAGACGAAGGCTATGAAGACAGATGTATCGCGATATCGCGACGGAAGTGAAGATGAAGTCTACAGAGGCAGAAGTGTCGCGATTTCACGACAAGAGCTTAGTTGAAGTCGACAAAGGCTGAAGTGTCGCGATATCGCGAAAAAAGCCAAAATAAAGTGTACGGTTGCAAAGATGTCGCGATATCGCGACATGTTGTAGTTTCGCGGCAAAAGCTACAGAAGAGTTACAGAGGCAGTTGAAGCCGACAAAGTTAAATGTGAGCCGACGAAGTTTAGGGTTGTGCAGCCGACTATAGATCAGGGTTACAGCCGACTAAGATTAAGGTTTTGATCTTGAAAGTGTTATTATAAAAGGCAGGCTATTTTGAAGAGTTTTGGCATCGTTTTTGTGACGTTCGCAGATAGAGCGCAAAGTGAGAAGTTCAATCGTCGAGAGCAGAGTGCGAAATTCGATCGAAGTGTGCAGAGTGAGCGAAGAGTCGTGGTGAATTGTTCTAAGTGCTGCTGTGATTGCGCAGACAGTGCAAAGGTTGAAGTTCGACCAAATGCAGGTGTGATTGCGTAGAGAGAGCAGAGAGCGTAGAGAGCACAAATGGCAAAGACGAACACGGTGTGCTACTGCTTGAGGACAAAGAAGCACTGGTTCTTTGAGAAGAACCTGAGGACAGATTTGGTTGCTGAGCTACTATGGACGTGATCATAGAAGGCAGAGGTCTCTTAGGCTAAGCATTGAGGACGGGAGGTCTTTGGTGGAAAGGAGTTCCACGTGCTGGCAAGAGGTAGAGGCAGTTGATCTTCTAAGGGATCATTTCCAGAGCAGAGGGGAAGGTATCTCCTTTGAGCAGAGGCTCATAAATTTAGATAGATGGGAAGGTATCTCCTTTGAGTAGAGGCTCATAAATTCTGTTTGGGGGAAGGTATCTCCTTTGGGCTAAGGCTCATAAACATTGTAATTGGGAAGGATTCCCAAAGAACTTTGAGATAACTTTTAGAGAAAAGTTTTGTGGATGTAGCCCAGCCATTTTGGGTGAACCACATTAAAATTGGTGTCACTTTGTGGATGATATTGTGCATTGTTTTGATATTGTTTTAGATATATTGCTTTACTGTTTTAAAGTATAAAGGAAAAAGTAAAAAGAGGTCTTATACTGTTCACCCCCCCTCTCAGTATAAGCTTGTGTTCTTCAAAATATATAAAATTGAACAAAGAAGAATTGACATCACCACTCAAACTAATTTTTTTAAAATAAAAATCAAGACACATGGTTGATGGAAGTGGAAGGCACAAGAAACACCCTTCCCCTCGAAACAATTCAAATCTCACCATGAAGTAAGGTGATGGGACTCATCTACAACACCCACCTTTACAAAAAGTAAATAATTTCTTTCACATGAGGAACATACAATCTCAAGAGAAGCTAAACATACAAACATCAACAAAAACATCATTGACAATACAATCGTTAGTATATTTTTCATCTCTAAAACTTCATGTTGCTTGCTAGATTCATCTCTACACCAACTTTACCTTTGATTTTTAACTACTCTTCACATCTTTTTTATTCTACAAATTAAATTAAATTAAATTGAAACTTCAAATAATTAAATTAAATTGACTAGGGTGGCTATTGTTAATGCAACTTCCTTGAAGTTGTGGGCTATAAGAGGCAGAGCAGAATACAGAGAATAATTGCCACAATATAAATAAATAAAACCACTCTAGTTAAAAATATATTTTGTATTAAATTCAAAAAATTTACACAGAGCTATAACTCTTTTTTTTCAGCTTCTTCTCCTCTGTTGGCTACCTACAGGTCATCATTAGATTCAAAAACTAAAAAAATGGAGTATTTACAATAAGATTTCTTTCCTCACATTGAGGCCAAAAAAGCTACGAAAAAGCCTTAATTTCCTGCAACAGTGGATTGGGCTAATCCCAAAACAATATTATCCTTCCAAAGATTTGCCTTTTTATAATCCAAAAAAATTCTAAAAGTAAAATACTTATATACACCAAAAAACAAAAAAAATTATATAAGAAAACTATGCAGTTGAGATTATTCTTTCCAACACTGCCCCTTAAGCTCAACTGTTGCACCTCCATCTATGATGCCCAAATTATCACGGTGCTGCATGAAGGTTTTTATCTTCAATGGTTTTGTAAATATGTCTGCAAATTGGTCTTCTGTTCTACAATACTCCATGATGATTTCTCCTGCATTAATCAACTCCTTGATGAAGTGATACCTTGTGTCTATATGCTTGGTTCTCTTATGAAACATTGCATTCTTGGAGAGGGCAATTGCTGATTTATTATCACAAAAGAATTTTGTTGGTTCTTCTTGCTTGTGTCCTAAATATTTTAACATCCTTCTCATCCACATTGCTTGACAATTGTCCCTGTAGATGCCACATACTCAACTTCAGCTATGGAAAGTGTGACAATCGGTTGTTTCTTTGAAGCCCATGAGACAACACCGGATCCAATATGGAATACATAGTTCGATGTGCTCTTTCTATCTTCTATGCTACCTGCCCAATCACTATCTGTGTATCCAATTAACTTGAATTCATTTGTTTTGGTATACAAGATGTCATACTCCTTGGTTCCATTGACGTATCTTAAAATTATTTTTGCTGCTTGCAAATGCGTTGCCTTGGGAGTCTCCATGAACCTTGAAATTAAACTAATTGCATACATTATATACGGCCTTGTGGCTGTCAAATACATCAAGCTCTCTACAATACTCTTGTACAATGTTGGATTCACATTTTTAGTCCAATATTATTTTCTCAGTTTTAAACCAATTGCTACAGGAGTGGGGGTAGGTTTACAATTTTCCATTTCAAATCTCTTTAATATATCTGCTGCACATTTTGATTGACATATAAAAATACCATGATCCATTTGCTGCACTTCTATCCCAAGAAAATATCTCAATAATCCTAAATCTAACATCTCAAACTCTTTCTTCATTGCATTTTTAAACTCAATGACAATATCTTCATCATTGCCCATAAAAATTAAATCATCTACATACAACACAACAATCAGAAGATTACCTTGACTTGATTTAATGTAGAGAGTGGGCTCACCATCACTTTTGCAAAATCCATTGCTCAGAAAATAAGAATCTATTATGCTGTACCATGCCCATGGTGCTTGCTTCAGTCTATAAAGTGTCTTTTTCAGTTTCTATACTTCGTTTACTTCTCCTTCAACCTCATAACCAGGTGGCTACTGCACATACACTTATTTCAACACTTCATTTAAAAATGCTAATTTCACATCCATATTGAGCTGCAATTGCAAGGACTATCCTCACTATTTCCATTCGTGCTACTGGAGTGAATGTCTCATCATAATCAATTCCATATTGCTGCTTGTATCCTTTCACCACTAATCTTGCCTTATGTCTATCAATATTTCCTTCAACATTGCATTTGGTTTTGTAGACCCATTTTACACCAATTACATCCTTTCCTTGTGGAAGATTTACTAACTCCCATGTTTCATTATTTTCTATGGCTGCTATCTCTTCATCCATTGTTGCTATCCATTTCTCCTCTTTAACATCTTCAAAATGTATTGGATCATATACCGATGAGTAAAAAGCAAATAGTGAATTCTGATCTGCATTGTTTTGGCCTTCATATTGCTCATAAATATCATTTAAACTTCTATATTTTTGTCTCCTTAAGCTTGCCAAAGTTTGGTTTGATGAATCACCTAAACTTAGACTGTTTGATGGGACTGCTTGTGATGTTTGATGTACTTTTGTTGGAGTACTTGCTTGTATTATTGAGGCTGATCTTGTATTGGCTATTGGGGTCACTTGAGGACCACTTGGTTGAGCTTGATTTGGTGTGGGAGGAGTCACAAGTGTAGGTGCATTGATTGTTACTAATTCTTCTTCATCTTCTTGAGGTGAGGCTACCACAACATTTATTGTTTTCTCCAAGCTTCCATCCCATGCTTCCTCTTCTATGAAATTTACATCTCTACTGATTATTACCTTCTTGGTTATTGGATTAAGCAATTTATACTCAGATTCTTCACTATATCCTATAAATATACACTTTTCTCCTTTGTTGTCCAACTTCTTTCTCAATTCATCCGAGATATGTGCATAAGCTACACATCCAAATACTTTCATGTAAGCAACACTATGCTTTCTTCCTGTCCATGCTTCTTCCGGAATCATGTTTCTTACACTTTTTGTTGGGCATCTATTCATGATATAGACTGCAAATGCTTCCCCTTCAACATACTTCTTGCCATCTCCACGATTGTTCTATTTTTTCTCTCAGATACACCATTTTTTTGAGGTGTATACCTTGCTGTGAATTGCTTGCGAATACCATGTTGCTTGCAAAAATTTAAGAATTCATTTGAAACATATTCTCCACCTCTATTCGTTCTCAACACCTTGATGTAATGTCCAATTTGCTTCTCCACTAGTGCCTTAAATTGTTTGAAGTATTCAAATGCTTCATTCTTGTGCCTTAGGAAATAAACCCATGTCTTTCTTGTATAGTCATCTATGAATGTCAAGAAATAGTTCCTTCCACTCATTGATGATGTTTGCATTTTTCCACATAAATCTGAATGAATTATGTCAAAATGTGCTTGTGCCCTCATTGTTTTTCCTGTTGGAAATGAAACTCTATGTTATTTTCCTAGAATGCATCCTTCACATGCTTTTTTAGACTTCTCTATAGGTGGTAATCCTTTCACCATTCCTTTTCTATGCAATAAATTCAAACCTCAAAAGTTGAGATGTCCAAATCTCAAATGCCTTAACCAATTTTCATTCTTAATTACTGATTCAAACATTGTTTGGCTGTCTACTTTGTTGCTGAATGAATCCTTGGGAAAATGCTTTGGTCCACTCCTTGAAATATGTAGAAAAGTGCTTTTGGATCCTTATTTCGGTTCTCTTTCAGTGTCTTTCTCAGCTCTTGTGAGTGCATTGAATGTTGCCGCATCTGTTGGCTCTGGAAATCCATTCTCAACAACTTCCCATATATCTTGAGAACAAAATAAGGCCTTCATTGTGATTGACCGGTACTCATAATTTTTGCCATTTAACTGAGGAATTTGTGGATTTGCCAGACTTGTGCTTAGACCTGCTTGTGCTGCCATTGTAGCTTGCAATCTTCTGCTTGAATCCCTTGTCTCTGGAAATTTTTTTCTAAACCCTACGCTATGATACCATTGTGGGATCTAGGAGGCCAAGCAGAATACAAAGAATAATTACCACAATATAAATAAATAAAACCACTCCAACAGAAAATATATTTTGTATTAAATTCAAAAAATTTACATAGAGCTACAACTCTTTTTTTTCAGCTTCTTCTCCTCTGTTGGCTACCTACAGGTCATCATTAGATACAAAAACAAAAAAAATAGAGTATTTACAATAATATTTATTTCCTCACATTGAGGCCAAAAAAGCTACAAAAAAGCCTTAATTTCCTGCAAGAGTGGATTGGGCTAATCCCAAAATAATCTTATCCTTCCAAAGATTTACCTTTTTAAAATCCAAAAAAATATTCTAAAAGTAAAATACTTATATACGCCAAAAAACAAAAAAATATAAAAGGAAACTATGCAGTTGAGATTACTCTTTCCAACACTGCCCCTTAAGCTCAACTACTGCACCTCCATCTGTGATGCCCAAATTATCACGCTGCTGCATGAAGGTTCTTGTCTTCAATGGTTTTGTAAATATGTCTGCAAATTGGTCTTCTATTCTACAATGCTCCATGATGATTTCTCCTGCATTAATCAGCTCCCTGATGAAGTGATACCTTGTGTCTATATGCTTGGTTCTCTTGTGAAACATTGCATTCTTGGAGAGGGCAATTGCTGATTTATTATCACAGAAAATTCTTGTTGGTTCTTCTTGCTTGTGTCCTAAATATTTTAACATCCTTCTCATCCACATTGCTTGACAAGCTGCCCCTGTAGCTGCCACATACTCAGCTTCAGTTGTGGAAAGTGTGACAATCGATTGTTTCTTTGAAGCCCATGAGACAACACCGGATCCAAGATGGAATACATAGCCCGATGTGCTCTTTCTATCTTCTATGCTACCTGCCCAATCACTATCCGTGTATCCAATTAACTTGAATTCATTTGTTTTGGTATACAAGATGCCATACTCCTTGGTTCCATTGATGTATCTTAAAATTCTTTTTGTTGCTTGCAAATGTGTTGCCTTGGGGGTCTCCATGAATCTTGAGATTAAACTAACTGCATACATTATATCCGGCCTTGTGGTTGTCAAATACATTAAACTTCCTACTATGCTTTTATACATTGTGGGATTCACATTCTTGCTCCAATATTCCTTTCTCAGTTTTAAGCCCATGGCTATTGGAGTTGGAGTAGGTTTGCAATTTTGCATTTTGAACCTCTTCAATATGTCTGCTGCATATTTTGATTGACAAATAAAAATACCATGATCCATTTGTTGAACCTCTATGCCAAGAAAATATCTCAACAATCCCAAATCTGACATTTCAAATTCCTTCTTCATTGCATCTTTAAACTCAACTATGAAAACTTCATCATTTCTAGTAAAAATAAGATCATCTACATATAGAACAACAATTAAAAGTTTATCATTGCTTGATTTAATGTAAAGAGTGGGCTCACCATCACTTTTGCAAAAGCCATTGCTCATAAAATAAGAATCTATTCTGCTATACCATGCCCGTGGTGCTTGTTTGAGCCCATAAAGTGCCTTTTTTAGTTTATACACCTTGTTTTCTTGTCCTTCAACCTCATACCCAGGTGGCTGCTGCACATACACTTCCTCTTTCAACACTCCATTTAAAAATGCTGATTTCACATCCATTTGATGGACCTTCCATCCATATTGAGCTGCAATTGCAAGGACTGTCCTCACTGTTTCCATTCTTGCTACTGGAGCGAATGTCTCATCATAATCAATTCCATATTGCTGCTTGTATCCTTTCACCACTAATCTTGCCTTATGTCTATCAATATTTCCTTCAGCATTGCATTTGGTTTTGTAGACCCATTTTACACCAATTACATCCTTTCCTTGTGGAAGATTTACTAACTCCCATGTTTCATTCTTTTCTATGGTTGCTATCTCTTCATCCATTGTTGCTATCCATTTCTCCTCTTTAACAACATCTTCAAAATGTATTGGATCATCTACCGATGAGTAAAAAGCAAATAGTGAATTCTGATCTGCATTGTTTTGGCCTTCATCTTGCTCATAAATATCATTTAAACTTCTATATTTTTGTCTCCTTAAGCTTGCCAAAGTTTGGTTTGATGAATCACCTGAACTTGGACTATTTGATGGGCCTGCTTGTGGTGTTTGATGTACTCTTGCTGGAGTACTTGCTTGCATTCTTGAGGCTGATCTTGTATTGGTTGTTGGGGTCACTTGAGGACCACTTGATTGAGCTTGATTTGGTGTGGGAGGAGTCACAACTGTAGGTGCATTGATTGTTACTAATTCTTCTTCATCTTCTTGAGGTGAGGCTGCCACAACATTTATTGTTTTCTCCAAGCTTCCATCCCATGCTTCCTCTTCTATGAAATTTACATCTCTGCTGATTATTACCTTCTTGGTTATTGGATTAAACAATTTATATGCCTTAGATTCTTCACTGTATCCTATAAATATACACTTTTCTCCTTTGTTGTCCAACTTCTTTCTCAATTCATCCGGGACATGTGCATAAGCCACACATCCAAATACTCTCATGTGAGCAACACTATGTTTTCTTCCTGTCCATGCTTCTTCCGGAATCATGTTTCTTACACTTTTTGTTGGGCATCTATTCATGATATAGACTGCACATTGAACTATTGTTACCCAATACTCATTTGGCAAATGCTTCCCCTTCAACATGCTTCTTGCCATCTCCATGATTGTTCTATTTTTTCTCTCAGCTACACCATTTTGTTGAGGTGTATACCTTGTTGTGAATTGCTTGTGAATACCATGTTGCTTGCAGAAATTTAAGAATTCATTTGAAACATATTCTCCACCTCTATCCGTTCTCAACACCTTGATGTAATGTCCACTTTGCTTCTCCACTAGTGCCTTAAATTGTTTGAAGTATTCAAATGCTTCATCCTTGTGCCTTAGGAAATAAACCCATGTCTTTCTTGTATAGTCATCTATGAATGTCAAGAAATAGTTCCTTCCACTCATTGATGGTGTTTGCATTTTTCCACATAAATCTGAATGAATTATCTCCAAAGGTGCTTGTGCCCTCATTGATTTTCCTGTTGGAAATGAAACTCTATGTTGTTTTCCTAGAATGCATCCTTCACATGCTTTTTCAGACTTCTCTATAGGTGGTAATCCTTTCACCATTCCTTTTCTATGCAATAAATTCAAACCTCCAAAGTTGAGATGTCCAAATCTCAAATGCCATAACCAATTTTCATTCTTAATTACTGCTTCAAACATTGTTTGGCCGACTACTGCAACTCTCCTTTCTACTTGTGGATTCAAATCATGTATTAACTCAAGGGGAAACATTCTATTGTTTGTCATTTGAACCTTTGCTATAATTTGCTTGCTAGGGAATTGATCTAGAATCACACATTCCTTGTTTTCAAAATACACTCTATATCCCTTTTCAAGAAGTTGTCCTATGCTCAACAAATTATGTTTTAGGCCAGGAGCAAAATATACATCCGAAACATGTTTCTTCTCCCCCTGTTTGGTTAGAATGTTGATATTTCCTTTCCCCATGACTGAAACTTTATTATCATTTCCCAATGTAACATCAGATTTAACATTCCCATCTAAATTTGAAAATACTTCTTTGTTGCCAGACATATGGTTGTTGCATCCAGAATCTAAATACCACACATTTTGCTGATTTTCTTGCACTACATTACAAGCTAGCAACAAGGTTTCTGATTTTTCTTCTTCACTTGTGAAATTTGCATTTTTCTTACTAAGATCATATTGCTTCTTCCTACATTCATTTGCATAATGGCCATATTTTTTGCAATAATAGCATTGTGCTTGAGATTTGTCATACCTTTCACCTTGAGATTGATTTTGTCTCCAGTTTTGGCTCATGTTTTGGTTGCTGCCCCTTCCACTCAAACTTGATGGATTGCCTCTTCCTCCTCTATACGAATTTCTTCCTCTTCCTCTGAAATTTTACCTTCCTCTGCCTCTGCCTTGGCCAATATTAACTTGTGTTTTGAAGGTATTCTCCAATGAGGTGTTTCCTGATCTACTCAACCTATGCTCATGTGAGATAAGAGATGCTTGGAGCTCATCCACTAAATATTGGGCTAAATTCTTTGTTTCTTCTATGGCTACAACAAGAGAGTCAAACTTTGTGGGTAGGCTTCTCAATATTTTCTCCACTATTCTTCTATCCTCAATATTCTCTCCATGTGATCTCATCTGATTCACTAGCCCAATAACTTGGGTGAAAAATGAATCTACTGATTCTGATTCCTTCATTTGCAATGTCTCAAAATCCCTCCTTAGCATTTGTAATTTTGCTACCTTCACTTTCTCCATTCCTTGATAAGTTGTTTGTAAAATATCCCAGGCTTGCTTAGACTTTGTTGCAGATTGAATCCTTGGGAAAATGCTTTGGTCCACTCCTTGAAATATGTAGAAAAGAGCTTTTGAATCCTTCTTTTTGTTCTCTTTCAGTGTGTCTTTCTCAGCTCTTGTGAGTGCATTGAATGTTGTCGCATCTGTTGGCTCTGGAAATCCATTCTCAACAACTTCCCATATATCTTGAGAACAAAACAAGGCCTTCATTGTGATTGACCAGTACTCATAATTTTTGCCATTGAACTGAGGGATTTGTGGATTTTCCAGACTTGTGCTTGGACCCGCTTGTGCTGCCATTGTAGCTTGCAATATTCTTGCTTGAATCCCTTGTCTCTGGAAATTTTTCGAAACCCTACGCTCTGATACCACTATTGGCTCTAAGAGGCAGAGCAGAATACAGAGAACAATTACCACAATAAAAAAATAAAACCACTCCAACAGAAAATATATTTTGTATTAAATTCAAAAAAATTTACACAGAGCTACAACTCTTTTTTTCAGCTTCTTCTCCTCTTTTGGCTACCTACAGGTCATCATTAGATTCAAAAATTGAAAAAACAGAGTATTTACAATAAGATTTCTTTCCTCACATTGAGGCCAAAAAAGCTACGAAAAAGCCTTAATTTCCTGCAAGAGTGGATTGGGCTAATCCCAAAATAATCTTATCCTTCCAAATATTTGCCCTTTTAAAATCCAAAAAAAATATTCTAAAAGTAAAATACTTATATACGCCAAAAAACAAAAAAAAAATTATATAAGGAAACTATGCAGTTGAGATTACTCTTTCCAATAGTAGTTGCAACAAAACTTCAAAGGGTATATATATTTTATACAAAAATATTATAATATAACCACCTAGCCCAGCTGACGCTATGCTATCATTACGATTCTTTACAACAACGACCAACACTCTATCTGAACATTTTATTTTTTAATCTACAATAATAGGGTATAATATGACCGGTTGGGGTAGACTAAAAATACAGGTTATGAACACTTATCGTGTAAGACTAAAAATAATAACAAGTTCATAGTTATACCAAGGAAACATACCAAATAGACCTATCTATCTAATTTTTTATTTTTTCAAATTTATAAAATAAATTTACTAATGTGGCTATTGACTATTTTCTCAAATTATTAAAATAAGTTGACTAGGGTGGCTATTGACTATTCCCACAAGTCCACCACCAACAATGGGGGTCACAAATCCACCAAAAATGGGTTCAAAATCCACCAACAATGATAATGATCCCAATAGGTGGATGACTAATGATCCCAATAGAAGTATGACTAGATGACTAATGACCCCAATAAGTGGAAATTTAATGGTAACTATCGACTATTTTTATAGCTCCACCACCAATAATGATAATGACCCCAGTAAGTGGATGACTAATGAACTAATGACAGTGACCCCAATAGGTGGATAACTAATGACTCGGTAGGTAGATGATAAGTGGATGACTATTGACTATTTCCACCAACTCTACCCCAACAATGATAATGGGTGACTAATGACCTTCGTAGGTAGATGATAAGTGGATGACTATTGATCATTCTCACCAACTTCATCCCAACAATGACAATGGATGATTAATGATCCCAATAGGTAAATGATAAGTGGATGACTATTTATCCATCCCCAACAATGATAATGACCCCATTAGGCGGATGATTAATTATCCCAATAGGTGGATAATAAGTGGATGACTATTGACTATTCCCACCAACTCCACCTCCAGCAATGACACTGACCCTAGTAGGTGGATAATAAGTAGAAATTTGAGGATAACTATTGATTATTCCCACCAACTTCACCCCCAATAATGACAATGACTTTAGTTGGTGGAATATAAATGGAACGTTGAGGGTGACTACTGACTATTTCCACCAACTCCACCCCTAATGACCCCAATAGGTGGATGACCGATGACCTTAGCAGGTGGATTAATAAATAATTATGCCTTGACAATAACATTCATTGTATACTATATTTATGAAAATATTAATATTAAAATAAATACTTAATTAAGGAGATAAATTTTATATTAATATCAACTATACAATTATACATCATAATATACAATTATACACCATACATTATTTTATTAGGTCTACTTGTCTAACAAAGTGTAACATTATCTCATACAGAATACAAAATAGTTTTGTATGAGTTGAAGTTGTACCATATGACATAGTTACTATTTTCATAAGCCATACTAACCAATGTTCATGATGGATTCTAGCTTATGTTATTCTCTAATGGATTCTAGTTTATGTTATTATCTAAGTTGAGTTGAAAGTTGCCTACTTGTCTATCAAAGTGTGTCCTTCTCATCATACAAAATAGTTTTGTATGAGTTGAAGTTGTACCATATGACATAGTTACTATTTTCATAAGTCATACTAACAAATATTCATGATGGATTTTAGTTTATGTTATTCTAAAATTTTAAGGCATACCTTTTATGTTATTCTCTAGGTTGATTAAAATAAGATTTGGTAGATATTGCCATAAATTTACTACACAAACCATGAAATTAAAATAGAAAATTATTATATCACATAATTCTATAAACCATAGAAACCAATGTTCATGATGGATTCTAGGCATACCTTCTATGACCAGCCACACCCAAGATCTAGGCATGACACTCAATGCTGGAAACATACATCTCTCTATCAGAGAGCTCTAAATCTATTTTTGCATTATTTGATGAGGATATAATTGCCTAAGGATTGTGCTTCAAAGTTTAGACCAAAACAATCAAATTTTGGTTGTAATATCCCACTCATATGCTATACTCAATATACTAAAATCTAAGATTTTTCAAATATGTATTTGGCTCTAAAGATGAGTAATAATATCCTGCATAATTTGACAAAGGATATAATTGCCTAAGGATTGTGCTTAAAGTTCAAACCAAAGAAATCAAACTCTAGCTATAATATCCCACTTCATATGCAAATATTAAATATGACTATTAGCTTTGGCTATAATGTCCTTCATTCTCTTCTTTTATGAATAACTTTGGGTATAATGTCCTACATTCTCTTTTTTACTAAATATGCATGGGAAGTGATTGGTAGTGGTCGTCTTCCAAAAATTCTCACAATGGCTCTTGTATTTACTCTAAGCATTGCTCGATATTCCTTTACTCATGAGTTTTGGAAGCATTTACAACCTCAACAATATATTTATACATGTGCTTCAAATGAGACTTATATAACTACTTATAATGCTTTTGAGTAGTGTTTTGACCCTTTGATATACTAGGTTCCCTCCATTTTTATCTTTTTTCATGTTCATTTTAGATTCTATTTCAAATTCCTTGTTCATTTTATGTTGTCTTTCAACTTCCTTATAGGCTTCAATGTCAATGTAAATTCACCAGATCTTGCATTAGCCCTTTTGGCATATTTGGTGATGAATGTGCTTCTACTTTACCTCCCACTATAGATTAATGCTTTATGTAGAGCTATAATTTTTCTAAAAGTCGATTTTAGAGATGATACAAAATAAATTCTTAATTGAATTGATCCAAATTTTAAGTTGCTCAATGTTAATATTTGAGTAGATAAGCTAGGTGAACACATCATTGGCTTCCTTTCTATAATCAAAAACTTAACCTCTGAAGTAACAACATGTTTAAGTAGATAAGCAAGGCACACACATCATCAGATTCCTTTCTATCATCAAAAACTAAAACTCTGATGTAACAACACTACCTCATTGCTCAAAATTATAAATTTTGCTTTAACATTATTGTAACATTGAGTTCTAGTGTCCTACATTGAGTAAGGAATTTTAATGATAGCATAACATCAGCTGGTCCAAGTGGTTATATTATAATATTTTTATATAAAATATATATACCCTTTAAAGTTTTATTGTAGCTACAAGGAAGTTTCGTTAAAAATAGCCACTTCAGCCATTTAATTTAATTATTTGAAGTTTCAATCTAATTTAATTTGAAAAATAAAAAAGATGTGAAGAGTATTAAATATCAAAGGTAAATTTGGTATAAAGATCAATTTAGCAAACAACTCTTTGTGTTGATATTTCAAACAACTTGAAGTTTTGAATATGATGAAAATCATACTAACGATTGTATTTTCAATGTTGATGTTTTTGTTGATGTTGGTATGTCCTCCTCCTCTTATGATTGTATTTACCTCATAGGGAAAAAATTATTTATTGGATGTAAAGGTGGATGTTGTAGATGAGTCCCATCACCTCACTTCATGATGAGGATTGAATTGTTTTAAGTGAAAGGGCATTTATTGTGCCTTCCACGTCCACCGGCCATGTGTCATGACTCTTATTTAAAAAAAATTTATTTTGAGCGATGACATGAATTCTTATTTGTTCAAGTTTAGATATTTTGAGAACTTCGATCTCAGATAGAATTCCTTCTGAGATATTCTCATCCCTTATGATGTTAAGAAACTAAAGAGACTCACTTTTCTTGACTTACCTTATTTTGGATTCACGGATGAAATTTTTTGGCATTGTAAAACTTGATAAATCTATATTTTTTGTATTTTGCATCACCACTTATTTAAAGGATCAAAATCTGAGTTATCAGTTGTAGAGTGTGAGGTTGGTGAGTAGGATGAAAATTTTAACAAGAGTGGAACACCTCTCTTTGGGTGGGATGGACATCTCTTCAATGATAATAGTGGAGTGTGGTGAAGTTATTTCCACTCTCTCCAATTTGAGACATCTATCTATGATGCAGTGTTGGCTTGGAGGATCAATTTTATAATTCTATAATGAACCTCACATCTCTCTCGTCCATCTTGACTTTTCTTAGAGTTCTTTATCAAGAAAATACCAACCTAGTTTGAAAATATTACTTCCGAATTGCTTTTAATTTCTCTCTGGTAATTATTGACATGGTCTAGACCCTTCCAATCTTCACCTTTCTACACATCAACTGCAAGCACTTGCCTCTCTCAAAATGAAGATCTTGGAGGAGATATTTCTTTCATAGCCAAACAAATTTTTTTCTCGTAGACCAGCATTGATATTTCAAAAATATATGTGGACGAAGAAATTACTTCTGCTATAGGGAATATGTCATCGCTAAAGTACCTTAAATTTTTTGACATGAACATCAAAAATATGATTCCTCCCACCATCAATAATATATCTAAACATGTTTTAACATTGAGCTGAAATAGTGTATCCATGTCAATCCCATTATATTTAGCTCAACCTTTTGCACTTGTTTATCTGAGGCTTGCTCTTAACCGATTGAGCGATACAATTCCATCCATAGTTTTTGAGCTTGTTCACCTAAAATACCTTTTTATCTTTCCAACAGTTTAACGGGAACCATTTTATTTTATTTTTTTGATAATTTGATTACACTTCAACATTTGTTGTTTTTCACAATTACTTATCTATACATATTAGTTCAACATAAATTTCAAAGCTTGATAGCCTACAAAATTTAGGATTGAATTCCTATAATATTCCAGTATTTCCATATTTTATTGTCATTCAGTAATTACAGTATTATAGAAAATAGTTTGACATGGGTATGGGATTTACCCAACTTATGGTACTTGAAACTTTCAAGTAACTAATTGACTAGTTTATTACCAGAGAGATTGACACCCAATGCTCTAACATGAGTATATTTACACAATAACAACTTACAAGGTTCTTTTCCTCTTTTTCCTATTGGTGTTTAGGATTTGGACCTGTCAAATAATCAGTTTAATGTTTTAATTCCTACTAATATTGCTACATATGTGGGCGGTGCAATATTTCTATTTTTGTCTAGCAATAATATCAATGGGGCTATTCCAAATATTGTACAACACAAATATGAGAGTTCTTGGCTTGTCAAAGAACAAAATAAGTAATACCATTCCTCCAAAATTTTCAAGGAATTATTTGACTCTAAAAGTTTTGAATGTAGCAAACACCATCTTCAAGAGGCCTTGCGAGTATTGAAGAACCTCAGAGAACTTCAAATATTAAATCTAAATGTCAATAATTTGAAAGAAGATATTCTCTCATCCATTCCATTGCAAATTGCACTTCTCTAGAAGTTCTTGATTTAGCAAATAATATATTGGAAGGAACCATTTCTAAGTGGATTGAAAATTTATCTCAACTAAAAATTTTGATGCTAAGATCTAATAAATTTCAAGGTAATATTCTGGAAGGATTAATCTATCCTTCTACACAACGAGAATTACAGAGATGGGTATATGTCTATGATAGCGATCTCTGGAATTATCCGAAGTGCCTATTTGCTGTTCCCAATCATCATTTTGATCGACATTGTCTTCATTCCTTTGGGCATGGGAGTGATATTGGGGATTAGTATTGGGATTAAGCTGGTTTTGTGCTTGCACTAGGGATTTTAGGTTGAGACTAATTTCGTTCATACCCTCTAGTAGGAGTCGAAGAGAATCGTCGTTGGAAACGGCTGAGTTACTTGAGTTTCCTTGTGTGATGTTTTCGTGAGTTGGGAGAGGATTAGTAGCCATAGGATCTACCAGTGGATGATGTGGATTATAACTACCAATTTTGAAAGGAGAAAGAGAATTTTTTGTACCTGGGCTTCGATTAGGTCTTCTTGCGTTGTTATTGGGCGTTTTCGAGCTTGATAATCGACCGTCAGAACCTTTGGTCCATTGTTTGCTCATGCACTTGTTAACATAACCTGCTTGGGATTCCGCTTCAACTACCGCGAAATTTGGTTGAATTTAGCAAAAGAAAAAATGTGGATTCCGCTTCAAATGTCGCTCCAACTGCGACGCGGAGTTGAATTTTGCTGGCTCACCTCCTTAACAGCAACTTTTGACGACTTTCAGCAACTTTTGACGACTTTCAGCGAGGCACGACGTGTAGACAGGATTGACGACACGCGAGACACGCGACGACACGCGAGACCAATTTACAGCGACTTTTGACGACTGTCAGCGAGACACGACGCGCAGACAGGATTGACGACACGCGAGACACTAGACACACGCGACGACACGCGAGACCAAGACCGAGACAGAACGGAAGACATGACACCCGACACCGTGACCAAGACAGAACGGATGACACGACACCCGAGACCGCGACCGAGACAGAACGGAAGACATGACACCCGAGACCGCGATCAAGATAGAACGGAAGACACGACACGCGAGACCGAAACAGAACGAAACGAAAGACACGACAGAAGACGCGACGCGAGCAGAGGGACACCAAACGGCGAACAACAAAAGACTAAACCAAACGACGAACAACATAAGACTAAACCAAACAGCGAATAGAAGACCAATCCCAACAGTGAGAAATCCAAACGACACGCGCGGAGGAAACCTTGCGTGGCCAAAGCCACGGAGATTTAAGTGACCCCGAACCACTATAAACCACAAATTTTTCCTTCCCTGGCGAATGTGGGATATTTCCCAGTAAAAAAAATTTAAAGCGAAACTATACCCGCACGAACCTTAGGAAAAAATAAATAATTTTTGGAACCGCGAGCGCTGATTGGCCGCTGGTTACAAACGGCGGACGCTGCGTCGGATGGAATTTTTTGCAATGATTTTCGAATGGCAGGTGAAGCGTAAATCTGCGATCTTGCTATTGATGATGCGACCGCACCGAAAACTAACGTCGCACAGGGAAAAAATTTACGTGATCGGCTGGTGATTAACAGACCATACCGAAACGGACGCTACGCAGGGCTGGTGCTATTTTGCCCACTATGAAGAACGCCTGCTGCCGAAACGAGCAACCAAGACTGTGGTGCTAACAACTGAAACTGAATCGTCTGCCCCCTTCTTGAATCGCCTAGACTGATACCACTTGGAAGGATTTATCTATCCTTCTGCACAATGAGAATTACAGAGAGATTTTTGAACAGAATGACGAAATTAATATACCGAATAAGAATTAGTAGCGGAAGAATAAAATAATTAAATGCCACTTGAGGTGGGCACACCCTCGTCGTATAGGCTAATGCGAATAACGCAGATGAAGTTTGAAAAATAAGAATGATGATTTCAATTAAACTATTGTGAATCAATATATACTAAATTTTAAACGCTTGGAAAACATAGCCGACGTAGACTATGTTTGGAATGTAACATATTCCATATGAGATAATTGATCTTTCAAATCTTTTAGTCTCAAATCTTTCTCAAAATTTCCTTTTAGAGTCAATTCCAAGAAGCCTCACACACTTGCATCAATCATCAACTCTTCATAGAGTAGGCTAGAGGAAATTGGCTACCATAGTAATTTTTTTTAGAAGGATATCGAAATCTCATATTAGTGTTCATATCAGATGATTTTGGTAACCATATGTCTATTTTTAGACTATGAGATAGTTTTATTATATTTTAAATTCATATATCTATCATGTAATAATATATATAGAAGCATTCCTCCAGATATAGAATATCTTCAAGGATTGAAAGGTCTTAATATTTCCAAAGATCACCTCGAAGACCAAATTCCATCGATACTAGGGAACATGATTTAATTAGAAATATTCCATTGAACTATAAAAGCTAAATTATTTGGAATATTTGACTTTCACATACAACACTCTTGAAGGAAGAGTACCCTATGGAGGATAATTTTTAACTTTTAAAGAGCCTTCCTACTTGGGCAACACTAATTTGTTAAGAATTTCTTTTATCAACACAAGCCCAGGCAATTTTGATTTTTTAGGAACACCATAGAATAAGTATCTTAAAGACAATAGTCGTTTTGATGGCAATGAAGATGGAGAGGATACTAGTTTTACACATAGAGGAAAGGGGTACAAAACATCTCATACCCAATGAGTGCAAATATTTCAAGCTCTTAAAATTTAAGTCTGTGTTTTACTCTTTACTCTCACTGTTTACATTGATTTACCTATATTTAAAAATGGCTACAATAATATCATAGAAACCAAATACAACATTTCTCACCCTTTGGTTGAAGTATAATAGTCCAATCACAATGGAGAATCCCAAGATATAGCTTAATCCTATTATTGGGACCCATAATTCTGTTTTAACTTCTGAATCTATTGGCTCTTCCCTATGTGGAGAACTAATATCCTCTCCATCTTCATTAACACAAACCCTTTAAAATAAATGTTCTCTTGACTAACCAATGTTCATGATGGATTCTAGTTTATGATATTCTCTAACTTTAGTTGAAAGTTGTCTACTTGTCTATCAAAGTATATCCTTCTCATCATACAAATATTCATGATGGATTTTAGTTTATGTTATTCTAAAAGTTGAAGGCATACCTTTTATATTATTCTCTAGGTTGATTAAAATAAGATTTAGTAGATATTGCCATAAATGTACTACACAACCATGAAATTCAAATAGAAAATTATTATATCATATAATTCTATAAACCATAGAAACTAATGTTCATGATGGATTCTAGGCATACCTTCTATGACCAACCACACCCAAGAGCTAGGCATGACACTCAATGTTGGAAACATACATCTCTCTATCAGAGAGCTCTAAATATATTTTTGCATGATTTGACAAGGATATAATTGCCTAAGGACTGTGCTTGAAAGGTTAGACCAACACATTCAAATTTTGGTTGTAATATCCCACTCGTATGCTATACTAAATATACTAAAATCTAGGATTTTTCAAATATTTTTTTGGCTCTAAAGATGAGTAATAATGTCCTGCATAATTTGACAAAGGATATAATTGCCTAAGGATTGTGCTTGCAAGTTCAAACCAAAGCATTCGTACTCTGGCTATAATATCCCACTTCATATGCAAATACTAAATATAAATATGCATATGAATATTAAATCTGGCTATAATGTCCTTCATTCTCTTCTTTTATGAATAACTTTTGGTATAATGTCCTACATTCTCTTTTTTACTGAATATGCATGGGAAGTGATTGGTAGTGGTCGTCTTCCAAAACTTCTCACAATGGTTATCGCATTTAATCTAAGTATAACTTGATATTCCTTTACACATGAGTTTTGGAAGCACTTACCACCTCAACAACATATTTATACATTGCTTCAAAAGAGCCTTATAGTGTTGAGCAAGGTGCAGCGACAGTATTGTCATTGTTGTCATAACACTCAGATAGACAGGTTGATGCAGTGGACAGTTTTTTGAAGTATGTACAGTGATGTTTAATGCTTATGAGGATGTTTTTGATGTTCGGGTGAAGTTGTTACAGGTTGTTTGTGCAAATTTGCAAAAGTTGAAAAAATCGTCAAGAAGTTGTCAAAAATTTGCAAAAGTCATCACAGGCGCAGTTGGATAGGATGGATTAGTTTGAAACATGCCATCATATCAGGAAACAGTCCATAACAACGTTGGAGGTATCAGCACAGTGTTTGGATTGATCGGTGACATTTTCGGTATCTTGGTGGATGATTTGGCAAGTGGTTGTATAGGCTGAAAAAAGACAATTTTTTCAGAAGCACTGAGAGTAAACCGAGAAGAATTTGATAGCAAAATTCAAACTGGAGGTAGTTGTTATCTTCAAGAACATGTGTTCCAAATTTCCACCAAAATTGAGAAACGAGGCAAATGTTACAAGCGTTGCAAGACTGTCACAAAAATGCTCTTTTTGGAAAAAGTGTGTCAACAACAGTTTTCATGGAGGTGGTATAGGCGAACCGTAAGGAGTTATATAGCAAGATTCAAACTAGATGTAGTAAGTGTTGCAGAGATTCTACGTTTCAAATTTCAGAGAAAACAAAGTTACGAGGCGAGAGTTATGATTGTTGCAAAAACGGTACAGGTCACTTTTATGTCAATTTGTTCCACTTGTGCAAAATCCTTCAGTTGGTCATTTCGACCTTGCAGAGTCGCTAGAGTTTTGGTTTCAGTGTTGTTACACCTTAAAGGCATCAAATAGAGCATATTTCATTTTTGGTTTGAGGTGTCACGTGGCTCCGAAGTAAGAGAATGAGTAAGGTGTCAATTCTTTGCATGTGACGTGTTTGACGAAATGCCTTCTCAAAATAAAAAAAATGAAGTTATATTGTTTTAAGAAGCTTCATTAAAGAAAATATTTTAAAAATTGAAAAGGGAAAAAAAATGCAAATGTGTGCTTTTTAAGTGATAAGGGATTTTATTGAAAATGTGGGACTTTATTTTGTAAAGAGAGAAGTGTGTGTGGAGAAAAATAAAGAGTGAAAATCCGTGATTTTTGGAGATAGGTGAAAAATGCCACTTCAGTATTTTGGGCATAAATTTCTCATATGATATCCATTTTGGCTGAAATTTTGAGAGTTCACAGACAAAGTGTTGCACAATACCCAGAAAGCATTTAGCAATTAGAAAAACGAGCTAAGAGAACAATCAGTTTTTTTATGAGAAGAGAAGATTCAAATTCTGAGTAATGCAAAGAGGGATGTTATACTGGGTGAAATAGAAAGTTTTAGATTTTGAGCTTACAGACCATAGAGGGTTCTGGTTTCGGTGAAGACATTCATATGTCATTTTATTATCAATATCAAAATCAAGCGGGTGCTTCGTAGAGGAGTTGGTGCTTCTTTTTGTTGGTGCAGATAAATGAGGGGTTGGTGCTCCTTTCTGTTGGTGCAGATAAATCATGGGTTGATGCTCCTTCTAGTGGGTGCTGGTAAATTGATTGTAAAGTTGGTGCTTTGCAAAGGCTGGATTTGGATGAGAGTCCAAACATTCATTTTCGAGGATGTAGCCAAATCGGTGAACCTCGCTACATCTTGTGTTGGGTGATGTTCTCTTGTTATACTTGCTTTATTTGGTTTTATATTTTCATTGTTTTGTTTTTGATTGTTGAAGATTTAAGTTTTAAAGAGCTACACTGATTCACCCCCCTCTTAGTGTCATTGTGAGACTAACAATTGGTATCAGAGCGAGGTTCTTGAACAGGCTTCACCGGCTAGGGTGATCTTGGAAGTGACACAATGGCAGGTGGTGAAGGCTTCTCATCAAACAAAGCACCATTGTTTGATGAAACAAATTACATATTTTGGAGACTCAGGATGCAGACATATCTTTGTGCTTTGGGATACGACATTTGGGATTCAGTAGATAGTGGATACACAATACCCACCACTTCTCCAACCGATGCTATCGGTAAGAAACTGTTTGAGAATGACTCAAAAGCAAAGAATGTTATCATGTGTGGATTAGTGGACAACGAACTGGTAAAGATTATGGGTTGTAAAACGACAAAGGAAATATGGGACAAACTGAAGAGAATTCATGAAGGAGACGTTAAGATCAAGGAGGCCAAGTTACAAACACATCGAGCTCAGTTCGAAGTATTAAATATGAATGACGATGAGAATATAGAGGCATATATGCTGAGAGTTAATGAAGTCATTAATGCGATTAGAGGACTCGACGAGGAAATCAAATATTTTGTCATCGTGAAAAATGTATTAAGATCCCTTCCCCAAATATTTGATTCTAAAGTTTCAGCTATAGAAGAAGCTAAAGATCTAAATTCTTTTAGTATGGATGAGATGCATGGTTCTTTGACTTCATATGATATGAGAATAGAAAAATCTAAACCTACAGACAGAGAAGATGTTTTTAAAGCCCATAAAAATATGAAAGCAAAACAAGAATTCGAGGAAGAAGAGACATCAGATGAAATGGAAGTAAACTTTGTTCGAAAATTAAAAAGGAGAAAGGAAAATACAGAGGAAAGTTACCGTTTAAATGTTTCAACTGTGGAGGCGTTGGACATTTTGTAGCTAAATGTCCACTTAATGAGAAGAACAGAAGTGATGAAGGATCGCACGAAGAAAGAAGTGACTGGAAAATACAAATTTCAAAAAAGATAACTTCAAGAAGAAGAGTTTCATCTCCAAGAATGTCAGTTCATCAAAAGATAGCTCCAGTGAGGATTATGAAAAGGAAACAGGTGAAGCTCTTTTCATGGCACTCATAGAAGAAAAACCAGAAAAAGAACAGGAATGTGATGAAGAAGAAAATGATGCAGAAGTGAATTTGGAAAAGGAACTAATTGCAGCTCTAGATGAATTGAAGATAGAAAAAAGAATAAGAAAATTTCAAGAAAGCTTGAGGATGCAAATGAAATCATAACAATTTTGAAAATACAGATAGAAGAATCCAATAAAATCTTTGAAGATCTCGAAGTGCAAATAACCATGAAAATAGATTATTGCAGCAAGCTAGAATAAGAGATTGTTGGTTTAAGAATGCAGCTAGAAGAGATGAATCAGAAAATTAGTTGTTATCACAAACGTGAAGAAAGTTCTATGAAGCTGGATAAGATCATAAATAACCAAAAGACTATAGACATCAAATTTGGTTTGGGTTTTGATGAAGGAGAATCGTCAAATGGATCAAAGGCCATAAATGAAGAATCCACAAAGAATGAAGAGAAGAAACAAGTTGATCAAGCAAAAACGAATCATGCAAAGGAAAGCAATAATATAAGGCACGAAAGGAGAATTGACAATTATGGCTTCACCAATGACACACATCAAAGAAGAAGAAGATTTATGGCTCCTACGACAACATGGCAAAGACCACCACCCAGGTTCAATCATATATTTTCTAGTTATTGTTTTAAATGCAATGGTTATGGACATAAGATCTCAGATTGCAAGTATAATGTAGGACCAAGGAATTTTACCAATAGAAATGTTTTTTCACCTTTGATGGATTATGCAGTAGAATGTTATAACTGTCATAATTTTGGGCATATTGCAAGAAATTGTCAAAGTACATTTGCATCAAATCAATTTTAGGGAAGACAATTTCAGCAAAATGGAATAAGACAAAATAGAAAATTTCCCGAAAAACATGCACAAGCTATTGAAAAAGAAAAGCCAAAACAAGAGCCCAAAATTGTAATCAAACCTGAGTGGAAAGAAAAAGAGTGACCTAAGGAAGAAAATGAATCCTTGATCGTACAGACGATATTTAAAGCGTAGAATAAATCTGCACCATGGAACTTGATAGTGGATGCTCCAGTCATATGATAGGTGACAAATAAAAATTTGAGAAGTTGCAACAATATGAAGGTGGTTCAGTAAAGTTTGGAAACAATGATGGAGCTAAGATAGTTGGCAGAGGTTCAGTTAAGATTAGTGAGAAAAAAATCAGGTCAAAAGAAGTATTGTTTGTGGTTGGTCTGAAGCATAACTTGTTGAGCGTAAGTCAGATTTCTGATAGAGGCCATGAAGTGATCTTTAAAAAGCAAGGTTGTGAAGTCAGAAAGGCAAACAATGGGAAGTTGATAGCAACTGGATTAAGGACATCTGGCAACCTGTACACTCTCTCAAAGACTTTAGAAGGAGTTTGTTTGATTGGACAGGAAGAAGAGAATTGGTTGTGGCACAAGAGGCTCGGTCATATCAGTTTTGACAATCTAGTAAAAATTAGCTCAAAGAAAGCAATGAGAGATATTCCCACCATTGGCAAACCATCAAATAGCATTTGTGCTTCATGTCAAAAGGGGAAGCAAACTAGAGTCTCATTTAAAACAAAAGAGTACTACACAAGCAAACCTTTGGAACTAGTACATATTGATTTATGTGGACCCATGAGAACGCAAAGCATAAACGGTGACAAATATTTCATGTTGTGTATAGATGACTATTCCAGAATGACATGGGTACTATTTTTGAAGCATAAATCAGAAGCTTTTGAGATGCTCAAGGTTTTCAAAAACCAAGTTGAGAATCAAATAGAGAAAATAATTAAATGTTTAAGGTCAGAAAAAGGAGGAGAGTTCATTTCAGAGGATTTCACAGAGTATTGTGAAAAATATAGCATTAGGAGACAATTTTCAACAGCCAAGACACCTCAGCAGAATGGTGTGGTAGAAAGAAAGAACATCAGTGCAGAAAATGACATGCACTATGTTGAATGAGAGCAAAGTAGCAGACAGATTTTGGAAAGAGGCAGTCCATACTGCGGTATACATCCAAAATAGATGCATTTTGAGGACACATGAAAGCAAAACTCCTTATGAGTTGCGGTTCCGTAAAAATGCAACAAGATACTTTAAAATTTTTGGCAGCAAGTGTTACATCAAAAGAACTGAAAAAAACCTTGGTAAGTTTGAAGATAGAGCGGATGAAGGTATTTTTCTTGGTTATTTGTCAAAAAGCAAAGCTTACAAATGCTACAACAAGAGGCTAAGGAAAATTGGGGATAGTGCTGATGTTGAAGTTGATGAAGGAAGGGAACGAGCAATTAGCTATGAATAGAACTACCTAATTTATGAAGAGGTCATTGAAGGAGATGAGGAAAAAAAATGGAAAAGAAACCAAAAATTGACTCAGATGATTCAAACAGTGATTCAGAAGTGGAAGAAAACAAGAAATTCAAAATAGGCAGCTGACAAAAAGATCATCCTAGAGAGCAAATAATTGGAGACCCCACAGTTGGTGTTCAGACAAGAAGAAGATTAGTAAGTAACTACTCTTTATTATCCATCATTGAGCCCAAAAATGTTGTTGATGCAAGCAAATATGAAAGTTGGGTAAAGGCAATAAATGAAGAATTAGATCAGATCAAGAAAAACAAGACTTGGGAGTTAGTACCAAGATCCGCAAATAAAAAAGTAATCGATACTAAATGGGTCTTTCAGAACAAATTGAATGAATACGGATAGGTAGTCAGGAACAAAGCAGGATTGGTATGCAAAGGCTATGCACAAGTTGAAGGTATTGACTTTGAGGAAAAATTTGCACCTGTGGCAAAACTAGAGGCAATTAAAATGTTTCTGGGTTTAGTAGTTTACAAGAATGTCAAAGTTGATCAAATGGATGTGAAATCAGCATTTTTGAATGGAAAACTTGAAGAAGAGGTTTTTATTAAGCAGCCAGATTGTTTCTAGCTTGGTGATGATCCCAACTTGGTTTGCAAGTTGAAGAAAGAGTTATATGGCTTAAAACAGGCACCCCGAGCATGGTATGCAAGGCTAGACAATTATCTTACTCAACAAGGGTTCAAAAAAGGTATGGTGGATAGTAATTTGTATGTCAAAACAGAAAATGGTCATCATATTGTTCTTGTTGTATACATATATGATATCATATTTGACAGAAGCAAAGATGAGTTGTGTAAAGATTTAGCAAATAAGATGCAAAAAGAATTTAAAATGTCAATGATTGGTGAACTTTCGTATTTCCTCGGATTGCAAGTTAATCAAAAAGAGAAGGGCATATTTATTTCTCAAATTAAATATGTGAAAGAGATGCTAAAAAAGTTCACAATGGAGGATTGTAAGCCAATTAGCACTCCCATGACAATAGGTTGCAAGTTGAGCAAAGATGACAAATCTCCATATGTTGATCAAACTATGTATATATCTATGATTAGGAGCCTATTGTACTTGATAGCTACCAGACCAGATATTTTATAGGCAGTATGCATGGTAGCATGATTTTAGGCTAGTCCCAAGGAGACTCAAGAGGATTCTTTGGTACCTCAAGGGTACTATGGAGTATGGGTTATGGTATCCGAAAGGTAAGGACTTCACCCTTATTGTGTATTCAGATGCAGATTGGGCAAGATGTGTAGATGACAGGAAGAGTACCAGTGGAGGTGCATTATATCTTGGAGATAGGTTGGTCGCGTGGCATAGTAAGAAACAGGAGTCAGTCTCATTATCCACAGCAGAGGCAGAATACATTACAGCGACGTGTTGTACGCAGGTGTTATGGATGAAATAATCTCTAAAGGATCTTGGTATTAATTTCAGTGAGCCAATTTCAGTTAAGTGTGATAACACCAGTGCCATTAACATCTCAAATAATCCAGTTATACATTCTTGCACAAGACATATTGCTATCCAGTATCATTTTTTGAAGGAGAAAGTTGTGGAAGGTGAGGTTAAGTTGGATTTTGTTCCAAAAACAGAGCAAGTAGCGGATATCTTCACCAAACCATTGCCCAAGGAATTCTTTGAGTACCTTCGCAAGAAATTGGGAGTGATCACACTTCCCAAGAATTGACTAGCTATTGGGGCCACATTCTCAAGGGGAGCATTTGTATATTTGTTTATTTTTTTGCTCATGTTTGTGATTTTTGCTAAGTGTAATAATTTTTGCCTGAGAATGTTGTGCATGGACTCAGGGGAGTTTGCGACGAACCCTTTGGTCTTGTTTTCAAAGGGGGAGAAGAGTTACAGGAAATTGTGCGTGTCTTTCCAACAATTCCAAAGGGGGAGATTGTTGAGCAAGGTGCAGCGACAATATTGTCATTGTTGTCAACACACTCAGATGGACAGGTTGATGTAGTGGATAGTTGTTCAAAGGTTGTTCGGAGTATTTACAATGATGTTCAATGCTTATGAGGATGTTTTTGATGTTCGGGTGAAGTTGTTATAGGTTGTTCGTGCAAATTTGCAAAAGTTGAAAAAATCGTCAAGAAGTTGTCAAAAACTTGCAAAAGTCATCACGGGTGCAGTTGGACAGGATGGATCAGGTTGGAACATGTCAGCATATCAATAAACAGTCTAGAACAGCGTTGGAGATGTCACCACAGTGTTTGGATTGATTGGCGACGTTTCCGGTATCTTGGCGGATGATTTGGCAAGTGGTTGTACAAGCCAAAAAAGGGCAGTTTTGTCAAAAGAACTACGAGAAAACAAAAAAGAATTTGATAGCAAAATTTGAAATGGAGGTGGTCGTTATCTTCAAGAACATGTGTTCCAAATTTCCACCAAAACGGAGAAACGAGGCGAATGTTACAAGTGTTGCAAGACTGTCACAAAAACACTCTATTTGGAAAAAGTGTGTCAGTTGTTTTCGTGGAGGTGGTACAGGTGAACCATAAGGAGTTATATAGCGAGATTAGGACTGGATGTATTCAGCATTGCAGATATTCTATGTTTCAAATTTCAAAGAAAACTGAATTAGGAGGTGAGATTTATGATTATTGCAAAAACGGTATAGGTCACTTTTATGTCAATTTGTTCCACTTGTGCAAAATCCTTCAATTGGTCATTTCGACTTTGCAGAGTCGCAAAAGTTTCGGTTTCAGTGTTGTTACACCTTAAAGGCATCAAATAGAGCATCTTTCATTTTTTGTTTGAGGTGTCACGTGGCTCCGAAGTAAGAGAACGAGTAAGGTTTCAATTATTTACATGTGACGTGTTTGACGAAATGCCTTCTCAAAATAAAAAAAAATGAAGTTATATTGTTTTAAGAAGCTTCATTAAAGAAAATCTTTTAAAAATTGAAAAGAGAAAAAAAATGCAAGTGTGTGCTTTTTAAGTGACAAGGGATTTTATTGAAAATGTGGGACTTTATTTTGTAAAGAGAGAAGTGTGTGTGGAGAAAAATAAAGAGTGAAAATCCGTGATTTTTGGAGAGAGGTGAAAAATGACACTTTAGTATTTTGGGCATAACTTTCTCATATGATATCCATTTTGGCTGAAATTTTGAGAGGAGTTTGCAGACAACGTGTTACACAATACACAGAAAGTGTTTAGCAATTGGCAAAACGAGCTAAGAGAACACACAGTTTTTTTGTGAGAAGAGAAGATTCAAATTCTGAGTAATGCAGAGAGAGGGATGTTATACTGGGTGAAATAGAAAGTTTTATATTTTGAGCTTACAGACCATAGAGGGTTATGGTTTCAGTGAAGAAATTCATATATGTCATTTTATTATCAATATCAAAATCAAGTGGGTGCTTGGTAGAGGGGTTGGTGCTCCTTTCTGTTGGTGCAGATAAATCAAGGGTTGGTGCTCCTTTCTGTTGGTGTAGATAAATCAAGGGTTGGTGCTCCTTCTAGTGGGTGTTGGTAAATTGATTGTAAAGTTGATGCTTTGCAAAGGCTAGATTTGGATGGGAGTCCAAACAGTCATTTTTGAAGATGTAGCCAAATCGGTGAACCTCGGTACATCTTGTGTTGTGTGATGTTCTCTTGTTATACTTGCTTTATTTGGTTTTATGTTTTCATTATTTTGGCTTTGAGTGTTGAAGATTTAAGTTTTAAAGAGCTACACCGATTCACCCCCCTCTTAGTGTCATTGTGAGACTAACATATAGAACTACTTATAATGCTTTTGAGTAGTGTTTTAACCCTTTGATATACTAGGTTCCATCCATTTTTATCTTTTTTCATGTTCATTTTATATTCTCTTTCAACTTCCTTGTTCATTTTATATTCTTTTCCTCCCTTGCCTAACAAATGACTCCATCGACACAGAAGGGGGGTGGCAGATAAGCTAGATATAGCTTGTTGTAACTGCAATGGTATGATGTGGTATGCCCGAGGGTCCCTTGTTGATGTGATTGGTAGACATGACATCATTCGTATCTATGAGACGCACGAGAGTCCCGAGTGGGCCCTTCCAGTTATCTCTGGTTACTTTTGGTGGTCCAGTTGTTGGCAACTCACTCGACGCTCTGGAGGGGTTATAGGGTCAGGAGGTGTTGTTGCTCTCATCAAGGATAAGCTCAAGGGTTCGGTTTCCTTGGTTTCAACTGACCCCCACTCTAGGTTTTTATGGATTAAAATCCTTCGTCACCCACCTCTTTGGGATATCTACATTGCCACCTGTTACTTTCCTCCACCATGTCCAATTTTTTTATTCACATGGACGGGGACCCTTTCCAAGATCTCTATGAGGACATTACTAGATACTCGGCTTCAGGGGAGATGCTTTTGTTGTGAGATTTCAATGCTCGAACCGGACCTATGCAAGTTTGTCTTCATGACCTCACAACCAATGAGATGCAGACTCGGGAATTGGATCTTGAGGGCCTTGGTTTTACTCGAATCTCCAGTGACACGCAGGTGACTGCTTATGGTAAGCATCTTATTGAGTTGAGTGAATCCAACAGGCTAGTTCTTCTCAATGGTATATCTTGTTTTCCAGATTCTAGTGGATTTACTTGCTTTCCTCATAGTGGTGGAGCCGATGTAAGTCGACTATGCTATTTCCTCTACCACCCTCATTCCATTCATTTCCTGATTCAACGTCTCTGATCATCCTCCTCCCCTTACTGATCATTCAGTTCTTTCTCTTACGTTATCCATTGTTTCCATTCCTGTTACTCCTCCCCCTCCTCCCTCCCCTTCAATCCCTCGAGTCACTATAGACTTTGACTACTATTATTCATTTACCTACATGGACCGGTTGCATCATGTTCTCCCCAAGGTGTCTTCTATTTCTGATGTTTTCGATCATTCTGCTTGCTTGGTCCAAACTATTTGGAAGGCTGCTTTGAAATCATACCCCCACACTATTTGTCCTCCCCCTTGTCCTCATCCCCTTGGTCATTGCCCTATGAACATCTGGTATGATGAGGAATGTAAGTCTGCCCACCAAAGGTTGAAATATGTCAATCGAAATCCTTCCCAACCCCATGCCATTTCTCATAAAGACTATAGGATGTTTCTTCGAAAGAAGAAGCATCTCTTCCTCTCTTGGTATCGACTTGATCTTATCCACTCTCTTCAGCAGTATCCTAAATCCTTCTAGCGCCTTATCCTCCCCTGTGATCGGATTACTCATGGGATCGATCTTTCCTCTTGGACCATCCATGCCTCTTCCCTTTATACCATTCCAAATCAGCGTCGTATTTTTGTTCCCTCCCCCCCTCTTCGTGCCACCTCTTTTCTACTGGTCTTGTCAGACAGGCTATCTAGAAACTCTGTACAAGCAAAGCAACAAATTTGGGTGGGTTACAGGCAGATTTTTTGAAGCATGGTATTGACCCTCTTGTTGGTCCCCTTGCTGATCTCTTTAATCTTGCTGTTTGTTCTAGGTTTCCTGAGTCCTGGACTCAGCATATCATTCATCCCATTCATAAGGCGGGTGATCCCCATGAACCCAATAACTACAGGACTATCATGATTGGGCATATCTTTGCCAAGCTCTATGCCATATTATTGGATGTGCTTCTCTCTCGAAGGTTGGGGGAGAGGGGTTTCAGGGCTCTTGGCCAAGCTGGTTTTTGACAAGATCATCAGACCACAGATCACATTCTAGTCCTCAGAGCTATTATTGAGGAGGTGCATTTCAGGTCTTTAAAGGTTTATTGTTGCTTTGTAGACTTCAAGAAAGCTTTCGACACGGTGCCTCAACATTTACTTCTTGAGAGGCTTCGATAAATTGGCATCTTTGGGCAACTTTTGACAGCGGTTACATGGTTATATGAGACCATGAAAGCTTAGTTTCGCTCCCCTCAAGGGCTTTCAGCCAATATTCTTAGCACCATAAGAGTGAAACAGGGATGCCCCCTTTCACCGACACATTTTGGGATCTTTATCGATGAGCTTAAGACTTTTATTAGGGAGAACGCTCACCCAGAGGATGGTTGCCTTCTTCACCATGTGTTGATTTCTATTCTCCTCTTTGTCGATGATGTTCTTTTGGACTCATCCCCTAAATGGCTTCAGCGTCATCTGGACACACTTGTCGCTTTTTGTGACTCGAGACAATTGACCAAGGTTATGGTATTCAATACTACCAAAGAGGCTATATCCCATCTCCACTTCCTTTTCCACGACCAGGAGGTCGAAATCACCACCTCTTATGTGTATTTGGGGGTTCTTTTCACTGGTCCCACTTTTGGTATGAAACCCGTCGCCCAGGTCTGCGTGTGTAAAGGGTATGCATCTCTGTCTTTGCTAGAGAGGAATTGCTTCAAAGCACATTTTCAGGATATACCTGTGAAGATGAGGATCTTTGACGCTTTGGTCAAGCCAAATATTACTTATGTGTCAGTGGTTTGGGGCCCTAATCTTGGCCCGACTGAGTGGTCACGGGTTGAACGAGTGCAGACACTCTTTCTTCGATGATTCATTCGTTGCAAGGGAACAATCCCTCGTTCTATTATTCTAGCAGAGTTTGGGGCTTCTCATCTCCAGCTTGAGATTATCTTTCTAATTAATGGTTATCTTCATAGGATTCGTACTTTCGAAGATACCCCTAAGGGTTGCAGGCGGTACCCTTACCTCGCCCTTCGCTCCTCGATGGAACTCTCTCCGAGTTCTCGAGGAGGTCGAAGGAGCTGGTATTTTTAGGTTTCTACTCTCCTGGCCAGCATTCAGATACAGATAGATAGGTTGCCCCCTTATTCTTTGGGGGTTCTCCCCCCTCTCAACTTACTAAGGAGAAGATGCTCCACGAGATTTGGAAGGATGTTAGTCTCCAGTACACCATATGCACATGGATCTCTCCTATTGCCCCTATTTCCCCTAAGCTATCTTTCTACCATGAGCACTTCTTACAAATACAGGAGGGCAGAATAGTTCCTCCACAATACCTTCATAAGCACACAATGCATAGTCTTCGGATCACTATTGTGCAACTCAGGGTGTGTTCTCACCAACTCCGAATTAAGTCAGATCACCATCTTTCGATGGAGGAGCGGATTTGCTTGTTTTGCTCCTTGGGTGAAGTTGAGACCCTACATCACTTCATTTTTTGTTGTCCCATTTATTATGAGATCCAAGGTAGGTTCCATTGCCTTTTCATAGACAACTCTTGATGTGTTTCTACCTTCTTCATCGGCTCATCACAACATACTTCACAAACTCCAACGGACTAGGTGACTTCGATCAAAAATGCCCCACACCATCCAGTTTGAGCAAAAGCAGGGTCACTAGACAACGCACCAACAGTTTCTCAGGGTTTCGAACTAGCAATAGGCAGACATATCATGGACTTCTTCAGCTCCGATACTTTGGCCTCGACTGTTAGGAGAGATTAGTTTTTGGGGGATTCTCGAAGCTTGCCCCTCCCGATATACTCCTTTGCCCCTCCTGGTCTACTCCCTCCCCCCTCCTCTCTCTTCGTTCTTCTTGGCATGCACTTTTCTCTGTTGGACTGCAGCCCTCCCCCCCTCTGCTCTCCCTTTTCTTTTCTTTTCCCTCTCTTTGGCCCGTTTTTCGAGTTTGATCTTGTATATTTTTCTTAGTTCTTTTCTTTGTTGGGATTTTTAGCCTACTAGCTGGCAATCATTATTATACTTCTTATAGTCCCTTGGGTCTTATTTTGGCCCACCGCGAACATTAATAATATTTTATTTCATTTCATGTCATTATAGGCTTGAATGTCAATGTAAATTCACCAGATCTTGCATTGGCCCTTTTGGGATATTTGGTGATGGTTGTGCTTCTACTTTACCTCCCACCATAGATTAATGCTTTATGTAGAGCTATAATTTTTCTAAAAGTCAATTTTAGAGATGATACAATATTTATTCTTAATTGGATTGATCCAAATTTTAAGTTTCTCAATATTAATATTTGAATGGGTAAACAAGGCACACACATCATTGGCTTCCTTTCTACCATCAAAAACTTAACCGCTGAAGTAACAACATATTTAAGTAGATAAGCAAGGCACACACATCATCAAATTCCTTTCTATCATCAAAAAGTAAAGCTCTGCTATAACAACACTACCTCATTGCTCAACATTGCAAATTTTGCTTTAATATTATTGTAAATAGAGTTCCATTGTCCTCCATTGACTAAGGAATTTTAATGATAATGTAGCATCAACTGGGCCAAGTGGTTATATTATAATATTTGTGTATAAATTATATATACCTTTTAAAGTTTTGTTGTAGCTACAAGGAGTTGTGTTAAAAATAGCCACCCTAGTTAATTTAATTTAATTATTTGAAGTATCAATTTAATTTAATTTGAAGAATAAAAAAGATGTGAAGAGTATTTAAATATCAAAGGTAGATTTGGTGTAGAGATCAATATAGCAAGCAACTTTTTGTATTGAGATTTTGAGCAACTTGAAGTTTTGGAGATGATGAAAAGCATACTAGCGATTAGATTTTCAATATTGATGTTTTTGTTGATTTGGTATGTCTCAATCCTCTTACAATTGTATGTTCCTCATGAGAAAAAAATTATTTATTATATTTAAATATAGATGTTGTAGATGAGTCTCATCACCTCACTTCATGACAATGATTGAATTGTTTTGAGTGGAATGACAATTTGTTGTGCATTCCACTTCCACTAGCCATGTGTCATGACTGTCATTTTAAAAAAGTTTAGTTTGAGCGGTGACGTGCATTCTTCTTTGTTTAATTTTAGATATTTAGAGCACTTCAATATCAGATAGAATTCCTTCTGAGGTATTCCCAACCCTTATGATGTTAAGAAACTAAAAAGACTCACTTTTCTTGACTTACCTTATGTTGGATTCATAGGTGAAATTCTTTGGCCTTGTCAAACTTGAAAAATTTGTGTTTTCTGCATATCGCATCACCACTTATTTAAAGGATCAAAGTCTGAATTATTAGTTGTAGAGTGTGAGGCTGGTGAGTTGGATGAAAATTTTGACAAGAGTGGAACACCTCTCTTTGGATGGGATGGACACTTCTTCAGCGATAACAGTAGAGTGTGATAAAGTTCTTTCCACTCTCTTCAAGTCAAGACATCTATCTATGATTTTGTGTTGGCTTGGAGGATCAATTTTGTAATTATATTGTGAACCTCATGTCTCTCATCCATATTGACTTTTCTTAGAATTATCTATCAAGAAAAACACCAACCTAGTTTAAAAATGTTACTTCCCACTTGCTTTCACTTGATCTCTCTGGCAATGATTGACATGGTCTAGTCCCTTTCAATATACACCTTTCTACACATCAACTGCAAACACTTGCCTCTCTCAAAACGAAGATCTTGGAGGAGATGTTTCTTTTATTGCAGAACAAAATTTTTCTTTGTTGACCGGCATTGATCTTTCAAAAACATCTATGGAGGGAGAAATTCTTTCTGCTATAGGGAATATGTTATCATTTAAGTACCTTAATTTTTTTTTATATGAACATCAAAGATACGATTCCTTCCACCATCAATAATATATTTAAACATATTGATTTGACATTGAGCTGAAATAGTGTATCGGGGTCAATCCCATCATCTTTAGCTCAACGTTTTGCACTTGTTTATCTGAGGCTTATCCTAAACTATTATGAAAATCCAATCCTAAACTTTGTAGGCTATCAGGCTTTGGAATCCATTTCAAACTAATATTGATAGATAAGTGATTGCGAGAAAACAATAGATGTTGAAGTGTAGTCAAATTATCAAAAAGAGAAAGTAAAATGGTGCCCACTCAACTAGTGTAAAAGAATTAAAGAGATTTTAGGTGAACAAGATCAAAAATTATGGATGGAATTGTAATATTCAATCAGTTCCCAACAAGACCTAAATAAACAAGTGCAAAAATCTAAGCTAAAGATGAAGGAATTGACCTCAATAAACTGTTCCAATTCAATTTCAAATCAACATGTTTAGATAGATTGTTGATGGTGGGAGGACTCATACCTTTGATTTTCATGTCAAAATGCTTAAGATTCTTTAGTGATGACATTCCCTATAGCAAAAGGAATTTCACATTCCATAGATATTTTTGAAAGATCAATGTTGGTCAACAAAGAAGACTTTTGCTCTGTAATGAAAGAAATATCTCCTCCAAAATCTTTATTCTAAGAGATGTCAAGTGTTTGCAATTGATGTGCAAAAAGGAGCAGATTAGAAGGTATTGGACCATGCTAATCATTGCCAGAGAGATCAAGTGAAAACAAGTGAAAAGTAATATTTTTAAACCATGATGATATTTGTCATGACATAGAATTCCAAGAAAGGTCAAGATGAATGAGAGATGTGAGGTTCACAAGAGAATTGAAGATTAATCCTCCAAATCAACACTGCATCATAGATAGATATCTCAACTTGGAGAGAGTGGAAAGAATTTCTTTGCACTCCACTACTATCATTGAAGATATGTCCATCCCGTCCAAAAAGAGGTATTCCACTCTTATCAGAATTTTTAGCTAGCTTGACAACCTCACACTTTACAACCGATAACTTAGGTTTTGATCATTTAAATAAGTGGTAATACGATATACAGGAAACACAGATTTGTCAAGTTTGAAAAGGCCAAAGAAATTTCACTCATGAATCTAGCATAAGGTAAGTCAAGAAAAACAAGTCTCTTTAGTTTCTTAACATCATAAGGGATCGTAATACATCAAAAGTAATTCTATCTTAAATATAAGTACTTCAAATATATAAACTTAAACAAAGAAGAATGCATGTCACCACTCAAACAATTTTTTTTTTAAATAAGAATCATGATAGTGGTCGATGGAAGTGGAAGGCACAAGAAACACCCTTCCACTCAAAACAATTTAATCATCACCATGAAGTGAGGTGATGGGACTCATCTACAACACCCATATTTACATCGATTAAATAATTTTTTTTCCATAAGGAACATACAATCTCAAGAGGAGTAGGACATATCAACATCAACATTGAAAATACAATTGCTAGTATGCTTTTCATCACATCCAAAACTTTAAGTTGCTTGCTAGATTGATCTCTACACCAACTCTACCTTAGATATTTAACTACTTTTCACATCTTTGTTATTTTTCAAATTAAATTAAATTGAAACTTCAAATAATTAAATTAAACTAAGGTAGCTATTATTAATGCAACTTCCTTATAGCTCCAATGAAACTTGAAAGGGTATATATAAGTTTTATATAAAAATATTATAATATAACCACCTAGCCCAACTAACACTATGTTATCGTTACAATTCCTTACAACAACGACCAACACTCTATTTGAACATTTTATTTCTATTTTATTTTTTTAATCTAGAAGAATAGGGTATATATATTATTTATAAAAAATTGTATAATATGACCATTTGGGCTAGACTAAAAATATAGGTTATGAATAATTATTATGTAAGACTAAAAATAATAACAGGTTCATAGTTATACCAAGGCAATATACCAAACAAACCTATCTATCTAGTTTTTTATTTTTTCAAATTAATAAAATAAATTGACTAGGGTGGCTATTGTCTATTTTTTCAAATTATTAAAATAAGTTGACTAGGGTGGCTATTGACTATTCCCACAAATCCACCACCAACAATGGGGGTCACAACTCCACAAACAATGGGGTCAAACTCCACCAACGACAATGGCCCCAATAGATGGATGACTAGTGACCCCAATAGATGGATGACTAGATGACTAATGACCCTAATAAGTGGAAATTTAATGGTAAATATCGACTATTTTTACAGCTCCACCATAAGTAATGATAATGACCCCAGTAAGTGGATGACTAATGAACTAATGATAATGACCCAGTAGGTGGATAACTAATGAATCAGTAGGTAGATGATAAGTAGATGACTATTCAATATTTCCACCAAATCTACCCCAACAATGATAATTGATGACTAATGACCTTAGTAGGTAGATGAGAAGTGGATGACTATTGACCATTCTCACCAACTTCAGTCCAACAATGATAATGTATGATTAATGATCCCAATAGGTAAATGATAAGTGGATGATTATTTATCCACCCCCAACAATGACAATGACCCCAGTGGGTGGATGACTAATTATCCCAATAGGTGGATAATAAGTGGATGACTATTGACTATTCCCACCAACTCCACCTCCAACAATGACAACGACTCCAGTAGGTGGATAATAAGTGGAAAATTGAGGATGACTATTGATTATTCCCATCAACTTCACCCCCAATAATGACAATGCCCCTAGTAGGTGGATAATAAGTTGAAAGTTGAGGGTGACTACTGACTATTTCCACCAACTCCACCCCTAATGACCTTAGTAGGTGGATTAATAAATAATTATGCCTTGACAATAACATTCATTGTACACTATATTTATGAAAAAAATTAATATTAAAATAAATACTTAATTAAGGAGATAAATTTTATATTAATCTCAACTGTACAATTATACATCATAATATACAATTAAACACCATACAATTTTTTATTAGGTCTACTTGTCTAACAAAGTGTAACATTATCTCATACAGAATACAAAATAGTTTTGTATGAGTTGAAGTTTTACCATATGACATAGTTACTATTTTTGTAAGTTATACTAACCAATGTTCATGTTGTATTCTATTTTATATTATTCTCTAATGGATTCTAGTTTATGTTATTCTCTAAGTTGAGTTGAAAGTTTCCTACTTGTCTATCAAAGTATATCCTTCTCATCATACAAAATAGTTTTGTATGAGTTAAAGTTGTACCATATGACATAGTTATTATTTTAACAAGTCATACTAACCAATATTCTTGATGGATTTTAGTTTATGTTATTCTAAAATTTGAAGGCATACCTTTTATGTTATTCTCTAGGTTGATTAAAATAAGATTTGGTAACTACTGCCATAAATATACTACACAACCATGAAATTCAAATAGAAAATTATTATATAACATAATTCTATAAACCATAGAAACCAATGTTCATGATAATGTCTAGGCATACCTTTTATGACCAACCACACCCAAGAGCTAGGCATGACACTCAATGCTGGAAACATGCATCTCTTTATCAAAGAGCTCTAAATCTATTTTTGCATGATTTGACAAGGATATAATTGCCTAAGGATTGTGCTTGCAAGTTCAAACTGAAGCATTCATACTCTACCTATAATGTCCCACTTCATATGCAAATACTTGTTAGGAGGTGAAGTCAATATCCATATCTCCAATGTTCTTCAGCAGAGAGGTGCATGGTGGTGCAGCTTATAAAGAGGAAACAAACAGTATTCTATAGTCTTCCTTTGGAAGCGGAAACGAACAGTTTTTTGGACTCTTCCTTTGGAAGAGGAAACAAACAGTTTTTGGACTCTTCCTTTGGAAGAGGAAACGAACAATTTTTGTTTTTTCTATAAAATGGGAATGACCCCTTGCATGTAAATTATGATTGAATGTAATTCTACCGAAATCAATAAAATATCAAGCTGCCATTGCCCCGTGGTTTTTCCTACACATTGCAAGTTTTCCACGTAAAATCTGTGTTACTGTTTTTCCTGTGTTATTGTGTTTTTCTGCTTGCACATAATTTTGCTATATTTTCTAACATCCGGTATCAGAGCCTAGGGTTTTGTGCGAGTGGGAGCTGCAACAATGACTGGAAGTGTAACCAAGTTTGAGATTGAAAATTTTGATGGCAAGAACTTCGCCCTATGGAAGATGAAGGTGGAGGATTTGTTGGTTCAAAATGACCAAGCCCTAGCCTTGAAAGGGGTCGCGAGTAAACCAAGCAACATATAAGATGAGGAGTGGGTAATGTTGGATAGGAAGGCGATTTCTACAATTCGTCTATGCCTAGAGGACTCCGTCTTGTTCAATGTTGTTAAAGAAAAAACCACGGAAGCCCTTTGGAAGAAGCTTGAAAAGTTGTATGAGACGAAATCTGCAACAAATAAGGTTTTAAAAAAAAACAGCTTTACAGCCTAAGGATGAAAGAGGGCTCATCTGTGGCAGATCACTTGAATGAGTTTAATACCCTCATCAGTAAACTGGTTTCAATTAATATGAATATGGAGGATGAGGACAAAGCTATAACCCTACTTTGTTCCCTCCCAGAGACTTGGGATCATTTGGTTATGACCATTAGCAATTCATCATCAGGAGCTCTAACTTTTGATGACGTGGTAGCCGCTTTGTTGGCAGAAGAGTTGAGGTGGAAAACATCTTTGGAACCCTCAACCAATGAAGCCCTGGCTGTGAGAGGTCGATCTTTCGAGAAGAGTCAACAAAGTAGATCACAATCCGGATCTAAGTCTAAAGGACAAAAGTTGAAAGGGAAGTGTTGGCATTGCGAGAAGCTAGGGCACTCAAAGAAGGATTGTTTGCAATTAAAAAATAAAAATAATGGTGAAAAGCAATTTCAGCCTTCAAGCTGAAGCCGATACGATGAGATTCAGGAGAGATGACAATATGTGAGGCTTTCCGTATCGGCAACAACAGATCTATTTTATATACCGGGTTTTGGACTTGGGTGCATCTTTCCACATGTCTCCTCACAGAGACTGGTTTGACAAATATCAGCCATATAGTGGTGGGAAGGTGATGCAGGAGCATCCAACAGCACTGGCAGCAGAGGCATCCAGTTGCGGGAGAGCCACTTCTGAAGAGTCGGCTCGGGAAGAAGAAGAAGAAGGCAAGAAAAATTTTGCTAAGGCAAAATTCGAAAAGTGTAGCGAAATCGCGACGTCGCAGCGGAAGAGGAGGCGCAGTGGGAAAAATGTCACGATTTCGTGACATGTCGCGAAATCGCGGCATGTCGCAGAATCGCGACAGCAGAGCAATGACAAGGCGCAGAAGTGCAGAATGGTAGCGAAATCGCGACGTCGGAGTGAAGACTCGGCGGGAGTTGGCAAGGAAGTGAAGGCAAAGGCGGAGGCAGAAGTTGAACCGGAGGGTGAATGCAGTAGCGAAATCGCGATGTCTTTTGAAGGTTGAGGCAAGGCGGTAGAACGGTCGCGATATCGCGATATCGCGACAGACATCAATGCGGGGGAGAAAGCGGCAGAACGATCACGATATCGCGACATAATCAAAAGCAAGGGGCTTTCGGCAGAATTGGTCACGATATCGCGACATGTCGCGATATCGCGACCAAAAATGGAAAAGAGCGCAGAGGAGCAAAAACGTCGCGATATCACGACATGTCGCGATATCGCGACGGAGAGAGAAAAAGGCGCGGGAGGAGAAAGAGATGGCGAGAACGGCATTTTCGAGGACCGTTCAAAGATGACACGTGGCACAAGCTGAAGTTAAAGCGGGGGATTACCCAGAAGCGCGGGAGACGAAAAGGATGGGCGCGCAGAGAATCTGACAGAATCAGCAGTGACAGGGACCGTGCGGAGAGGGGTCTTTAATCGGGTTGGTGTCCCGGTTTTCACGTCCTTGTAATTAATCAGGTTGGTGAACCCATTTTCGAAGAATGTTTTCAGAGGGTCGAGGCCTCTATAAAAACCCAGTTTAATGTTTAGATCGGGATGGTGGATCGGGGGAATGCACGCTGAGGGTGAGAAGTGTAAAGCTAAGCCGAGAGCTAGCTAATGTAAGCCTGCGGGCTGTATGCATGTATATTTTGAGATTTCTTAATGAAAAATGAGGGTTTGAGTAAGGGTGTATTTTCTTGTTCCCCGTTAGTGGTATCAGAGCTAATGATCCTGAGTGTGTAATAGATCGCCGGACGTGAGGCAGTTACACCAAGATCTGTGGTAGGGTTCTGAGAGAGAGAGAGAGAGTTAAGATCCCCGAGCGTGTTAGCAGATCGCCGACTGTGAGGCAGCTACACCGGATCGGTAAAGCTTTGTAAGAAAAGCAAGGAGAAATGCATCCCCGAAGAAGTCGTGTCAATAAGGAAGATATGGTATCGGAGGAAGAATTCTTGGCATTGCAACGACAATTTAAAGCCCTGCAAGAGGAGTGGCTCAGCATAAAATTGCGAGAGCAAGAGGAGAAGCGTAAAAGGCGAGAAAGAAAGACAGAGAAAGAGAGATGCCGAAGTGCATCAGAAGTTGAAGTTGAAGAAGGCTGCAGAGGTGTGCAGCAATGTTGAAACCTGCCCGGAAGAAGACAGATTTTTCTGTGCAAGAGGAGTTGAAGCGGGCTATAGATGAAGAAGTGTGTAGCAGTATAATCTGTCTGGAAGAAGATAGGAGTTGTGTGGACCATGAGAAGGGTTTGGAGCAGTCTGTAGAGACAGAGAAAAGTCTGGAGGTGTTGTAGGAGGCAGCAACCAGACCTTGCAAAAGTGAAGATCACTTCTCCACTTACCCCGGGTGTCTGATACAGGATCATCCAGCAGCAACAGGGCAATCTGGCATTGAACAAAATTTTTCTAAGTGTTTCGCAAATCGGGAAAGCAGGGCAGAAGTTGCAGTAGGAGGAGGGGTTGCGAAATCGCGACGTAGGAAGGGCAAGCGAAGAAATGGTGGGAAAGGTCGCGATATCACGACGTCGCGATGTCGCGACGAAAAGCAGAGGGAGCAGGCAGCGGTCGAAAAGGTCGCGATGTCGCGACGAAAAGCAGAGGGAGCAGGCAGCGGTCGGAAAGGTCGTGGTGTCGCGACGTCGCAATGTCGTGACGAACGGAAAGAAGCCAAGGCGAGGACAGGAGTCGTCGCGATATCGCGACATAAACAGAAGCAAGGGGCTTTCGGTAGAATTGGTCGCGATATCACGACCAAAAATGAAAAAGAGAGCAGGATGGCCAAGACGTCGTGATATCGCGACATGTCGCGATATCGTGGCGGAGAGAGAAGAAGGCAAAGAAGGAGAAGGAGAAGGAGATGGCGGGAAACCATGGCAGGCGGTATTTTCAAAAATTGTTACAGACGACACGTGGCACAAAGTGCAGTTAATACGGGTGATTACCCAAAGCGCAGGAAACGACGAGGATGGTCACGCAGAGTGATCCGATGGAAGCGACAGTGACAAAGGTCGTGTGGAGTGGTGCCATAAATCGGGTTGTTGCCGATTTTCACGAGGAACGTTTAAATGCTTGCTGGAATAGCGGATCGGGGCAGTTGCCATTATTGAAGAGAAATTGAAGACTCGGTCGTAGGAAGCCGATGTGGCAGGTTTTGATGATGTGTTCTTGTGGAGTATCATTAATGGCTCAGAGGGTCGGGGCCTCTATAAAAACCCAGTTTAATGTGATAGTGAAGGTGGGGGGGATCGGAGAATAGACGCAGAAGTGTGAGTGGAAGAACCGAGCCGAGCTACCGATTAATGTAAGTCTGCGGGCTGTAATGTGTAAGAATTTCCAAATGAATAGAAGAAAATTTGTAAAATTGCAGGAGTGCGTTTGCGTGTATTTTTCCCGGTCCCCCATCAGTGGTATCAGAGCCAGTGATTCTAAGTGTGTAACAGATCGTCGGATGTGAGGCAGTTACACCAGGATCTGTGGTAGGAGGAGAGAGTGAGTTAGGGTCTTTGAGTGTGTAAGCCGATTCGTCGAGCGGAAGGCAGTTTACGTCGAGACCTGGTAAAAAAAAAAATGCATTTCTGAAGAAGCCGGGATAGCAAGGAAGATATGGTACCGGAGGAAGAATTCTTAGCTTTGCAGCGGCAATTTAAAGCCCTGCAAAAGGAATGGCTCGGAATAAAGTTGCGGGAGCAAGAGGAGCGGCAAAGAAGGCGGGAAGGAAGAAAGAAGATGGAGTGCTTCAGAAGCTAAAGCTGAAGAAGGCTGCGAAAGAGTGCAGCAGTGCCGGGACCTACCCGGAAGAAGGCACAGATTTTCCTATGTAAGGGGAGGAGTGCAAGCAGGCTGCAGAAGAAGTGTGCAGTAGTATAATCTGTCTGGAAGAAGACAGAAATTGTGTGGACCAGGAGAAAGGGTTGGAGCAGACTGCTGAGGCAGAGAAAATTCTAGAAGTGCTGCAGGAGGCAGTAAGCAGACCTTGCAGAAGTGAAGATCACTTCTCCACTTACCCCGGGTGTCTGATGCAGGAGCATCCAGCAGCACCTGCAGCAGAGGCATCTAGTTGCGGGAGAGCCACTTCTGAAGAGTCGACTCGGGAAGAAGAAGAAGGCAAGAAAAATTTTGTTAAGGTAAAATTCGAAAAGTGTAGCAAAATCGCGACGTCGCAGTGGAAGAGGAGGTGCAATGGGAAAAATGTCGCGAAATCGCGACATGTCGCAGAATCGTGACAGCAGAGCAATGACAAGGCGAAGGCAGTGGAGAGGTCGCGATTTCGCGACAACGGAACAGCGGAGAGGCGAAAGTGCAGAATGGTAGCGAAATCGCGACAGCGCGATTTCGTGACGTCGCGAAATCGCGACGTCGGAGTGAAGACTCGACGGGAGTTGGCAAGGAAGTGAAGGCAAAGGCGGAGGCGAAAGTTGAACCGGAGGGTGAATGCAGTAGAGAAATCGCGATGTCGCGAAATCGTGACGTCTTTTGAAGGTTGAGGCGAGGCGGCAGAACGGTTGCGATATCGCGACAGACATCAATGCGGGGGAGAAAGCGGCAGAACGGTCGCGATATCGCGACAATCAAAAGCAAGAGGCTTTCGGCAGAATTGGTCGCGATATCGCGACCAGAAATGGAAAAGAGCGCAGAGGGGCAGAAACGTCGCGATATCGCGACATGTCGCGATATCGCGACGGAGAGAGAAAAAGGCACGGGAGGAGAAAGAGATGGCGGGAACGGCATTTTCGAGGACCGTTCAAAGATGACACGTGGCACAAGCTGAAGTTAAAGCGGGGGATTACCCAGAAGCGCGGGAGACGAAAAGGATGGGCGCGCAGAGAATCTGACGGAATTAGCGGTGACAAGGACCATGCGAAGAGGGGTCTTTAATCGGGTTGGTGTCCTGGTTTTCATGTCCTTGTAATTAATCAGGTTGGTGAACCCATTTTCGAAGAATGTTTTCAGAGGGTCGGGGCCTCTATAAAAACCCAGTTTAATGTTTAGGAGGGGATGGTGGATCGGAGGAATGCACGCTGAGGGTGAGAAGTGTAAAGCTAAGCCGAGAGCTAGCTAATGTAATCCTGCGGGCTGTATGCATGTATATTTTGAGATTTCTTAATGAAAAATGAGGGTTTGAGTAAGGGTGTATTTTCTCGTTCCCCGTCAGAAGGTCTACTTGGGTGATGATCACCCTTTAGAAATTGTGGGAAGAGGGGACATAAGGATCAGGTTGGACGATGGTAGAGAAAGGATGTTATGTGATATGCGACATGCGCCAGATTTGCAGAAGAATTTGCTCTCAATCAAGATGATGGATAAGCTAGGGTATTCTATCACTTTCGATAACAAATATTGCAAAATTACCAGAGGTGCTATTGTAGTAGCAAAGGGAGAATCTTATGGGACCCTATATCGTTTATGCGATGATACGGTGACGAACCATGCAGCAGTAGCAACTTTAGTTCAGGATGCAGTAATGCTATGGCATCAACGCCTAGGCCATATGAGTGAAAAAGGTCTAAAAATTTTGCATGACAGAGGTATGCTTTCTGGGATTAAGTCTTGCAATTTAGACTTGTGTGAGCACTGTATTTTGGTAAACAAAAGAGGGTTCGATTTATCGCAAGCCCCGGTAAGAGTTCCGATTTTCGCAACTTATACATTCGGATATATTTGGACCAGTCCCCACTCAGTCCTTAAATGGTGCCATCTATTTTCTGACATTTATAGATGATTATTCTAGGAGAGTGTGGGTTTATTTTCCGAAGAAGTCGGAAGCTTTGCAGAAATTTAAAGAGTTCAAAACTCGAGTAGAGAAAAGTTTGGGCAAGCCTCGTTATATGTCTTAGGTCAGATAATGGGGGTGAATATTGCTCCAAGGAATTTGATAAATTTTGTACACAGGAAGGAATTAAGCACCAGAAGACCGTACCATATACTCCACAACAAAATGGTGTGGTTGAGCGAATGAATCGCACAATCATGGAACGTGCAAGAAGCATGCTCAGTGCATCCATGTTGAATAAAAGGTTCTGGGCAGAGGCTATTAATACAGTTGTTTACCTCATTAACAAGTCACCTACAGCTGCGTTGGATGGACAAATTCCAAAGGAGGTTTGGTGTGGTAAGTCATTTGATTACTCTCATTTGCGTACCTTTGGTTGTGATGCATTTGCCCATGTGCCTAAAGAAAAAAGGTCCAAACTTGACTCGAAGTCATGCAAATGTGTTTTTCTCGGCTATGGAGATGCAATAAAGGGGTATAGACTATGGGATCCTACTGCCCACAAGGTAATTATTAGTTGAGATGTTATTTTTGATGAAAAATCCATGCAAAGGAAGGAGGTACAACAAACACATAATGTTGTACCAGTTGAAGTAGACATGAACGAAGATGAAAATGAAAATCAACATGCTAAAATTTTTGACCATCATGCTAAATTTTTTGACCAACATGTAAAACAACAAGTAGAACAACAAGTAGAACATCCACAACAATCACAAGACCAAGAGCCACAATCAACAGATCATTGGGTTAGAAGATCTACACGTCCACAAAAGTATCCGAAAAGGTATTCTCATGTTTATCAATCCTCTTTTGCTTTGTTAACTGATGATGGTGATCCTATTTCATTTCAGGAAGCTAGAGAGTCTGAGAATGCATAAAAGTGGAGGAAATCCATGGAGGAGGAAATCGAGACACTTCGCAAGAATAAAACGTGGGAACTTGTGGATCTCCCACTTGGAAGAAAGACTGTTGGAAACAAGTGGGTGTACAAAGTGAAGAAGAACAATGATGGGTTGTTGGAACGCTATAAAGCTCGCTTGGTGGCAAAAGGCTATGTGCAAAAGTAGGTATTGACTTTAATGAAATTTTCTCTCCAGTTGTGAAGATGACTACTATTAGAGTTCTACTTGCACTTGTAGCTACACAGGATTTAGAACTAGAGAAACTTGATGTAAAGACTGCTTTCTTGCATGGTGATCTCGAGGAGGAGATTTATATGGATCAGCCTGAAGGCTATAATGAAAGAGGCAAAGAGCATTTAGTTTGCAGACTGAAGAAATCTTTGTACGGGTTGAAACAGGCGCCAAGGACGTGGTACAGGAAATTTGACACCTTCATGAAGAGCCAAGGTTTCGATGAGGAGTGAAGCTTACCATTGTGGATACTATAAGAGGTTTGGTGATGGCAGTTTTATTATTTTGTTGTTGTATGTTGATGATATACTGGTTGCAGGCCCCAGCATGAAGAAAATCATTGATATTAAGGCTCAATTGGTTAGGACATTTGAAATGAAGGATTTACGAGTAGAAAACCAAATTTTAGGGATGAAGATACACAGGGACAGAAAAGGAAGAAAGATTTGGTTAAGTCAAAAGTCATATATAAAAAAGATTCTGCAACGCTTCAATATGCAGAATGCAAAACCAGTTAGTACCCCACTTCTTTCAAACTTAAAATTGTCTTCCAACCAGTGTCCTAGAATAGAAACAGAGAAGACAAGCATGTCTCGTGTACCGTATTCATCAACAGTAGGAAGCCTCATGTATGCCATGGTAAGCACCAGACCGGATATTGCCCAAGCAAGGTGGGAGTAGGTAGCCGGTACATGGCAAATCTCGGTAAGGAGCATTGGAATGTTGTGAAGTGGATATTTAGATATTTAAGAGGCACTTCAGATCCTGCTATTTACTACGGATCGGATAGTTTGCAAGTTAAAGGTTTTGTGGATTTTGATTATGGTGGAGATAGAGATGGGAGAAAGTCCACTACATGATATACTTTCACTCTTGCTGGTGGAGTTGTGAGTTGGGCTTCTAAGTTGCAGTCTATGGTGGCTTTATCAACCATCGAAGCAGAATATATTGCGTTGACTCATGCCAACAAAGAGGCAATTTGGCTAGAGCGACTGTTGGGTGACTTCAAGGTAATGCAAGGGAAAATTATGTTGCATTGTGATAGCCAAAGTGCTATTCGCCTAGTGAAGAACCCAACATTCCATGATCGCACGAAACACATTGATGTCAAGTACCACTTTATAAGAAATGTGGTGGAAGAAGGTAGGATCCTGTTGCAGAAAATCGACACTGAAGTGAATCTTGTAGATATGCTTACTAAGCCGGTCAAGATAGAGAAGTTTGAGTGGTGCAAAACCTCTCTGGGCTTGCTGAAAATGTGATAAGGGCAACATTGGGCAATTGGCACTTGGATGGAAAAACATAGGCAAAGAATTCCTGTATATCGACTTCAAGTGGGAGAATGTTCGGAGGTGAAGTCAATATCCAGATCTCCAATGTTCTTCAACGAGAGAGGTGCATGGTGGTGCAGCTTATAAAGAGGAAACAAACAATGATTCTGTAATCTTCCTTTGGGAGAGGAAACAAACAGTCTTTTGGACTCTTCCTTTTGGAAGAGCAAACGAACAGTTTTTTGGACTCTTCCTTTGGAAGAGGAAACAAACAGTTTTTGGACTCTTCCTTTGGAAGAGGAAACGAACAGTTTTTATTTTTTTCTATAAAATGGGAATGACCCCTTGCATGTAAATTATGATTGAATGTAATCTCCGAAATCAATAAAAGATCAAGCTGCCATTGCCCCGTGGTTTTTCCTACACATTGCAAGTTTTCCACGTAAAATCTGTATTACTGTTTTTTCCTATGTTATTGTGTTTTTCTACTTGCACATAATTTTGCTATATTTTCTAACAATACTAAATATGAATATTAACTCTAGCTATAATGTCCTTCATTCTCTTGTTTTATGAATAACTTTAGGTATAATGGCCTACATTCTCTTTTTTACTAAATATGCATGGGAAGTGATTAATAGTGGTAATCTTCCAAAACTTCTCACAATGGCTCTCACATTTACTCTAAGCATCACTTGATATTCCTTTACACATGATTTCTGGAAGCATTTACAACTTCAACAACATATTTATACATGTGCTTCAATGAGCCTTATAGAACTACTTACAATGCTTTTGAGTTGTGTTTTGACCCTTTCATATACTAGGTTCCCTCCATTTTTATCTTTTTTCATGTTCATTTTATATTCTCTTTCAACTTCCTTGTTCATTTTATATTGTCTCTTTCAACTTCATTATAGGCTTGAATGTCAATGCAAATTCACCAGATCCTACATTGGCCCTTTTGGGATATTTTGTGATGATTGTGCTTCTACTTTACCTCCCACTATAGATTAATACTTTATGTAGAGCAATGAGTTTTCTAAAAGTTGATTTTAGAGATGATACAAAATAAATTCTCAATTGGATTGATCCAAATTTTAAGTTGATCAATATTAATATTTGAATAAATAAGCAAGGCACACACATCATTGGCTTTCTTTCTATCATCAAAAACTTAACCTTTGAAGTAACAACATATTTAAGTAGATAAGAAAAGCACACACATCATCACCTTCCTTTTTATAATCAAAAACTAAAGCTTTGATGTAATAGCACTGCTTCATTGCTCGGAATTGCAAATTCTACTTTTATATTATTGTAACATTGAGTAAGGAATTGTAATGATAGCGTAGCATCAACTGGGTCAAGTGATTATATTATAATATTTTTGTATAAAACATATATATACTATTTAAAGTTTCGTTGCACCTACAAGGAAGTTGGGTTAACAATAACCATCCTAGTTAATTTAATTTAAATATTTAATGTTTCAATTTAATTTAATCTCAAGAATAAAAAAAATGTGAAGAGTATTCTAATATCAAATGTAGAGTTGGTGTAGAGATCAATCTAGTAAGCAACTATTTTTATTGATATATTGAGCAACTTGAAGTTTTAGAGATGATAAAAACCATACTAGCGATTATATTTTCAATGTTGATGTTTTTGTTGATGTTGGTATGTTCTGCTCTTCTTATGATTGTATGTTTCTCACGGAAAAGAAATTATTTGTTGGATGTAAAGGTGGGTGTTGTAGATGAGTCCCATCACCTCACTTCATGATAAGGATTGATTTTTTTTTAGTGGAAGGGCATTTATTGTGTCTTCCACTTCTATCGACCATATGTCATGACTCTCATTTTAAAAAAACATAGTTTGAGTGGTGACATACATTTTTCTTTGTTCAAGTTTAGATATTTTGAGCACTTCGATCTTAGATAGAATTATTTCTGAGGTATTCCCATCCCTTATGATGTTAAGAAATTAAGAAGACTCACTTTCCTTGACTTGCCTTATGTTGGATTCATGGGTGAAATTGTTTGGCCTTATCAAACTTGAAAAATCTATGTTTCCTATATCTCGTATCACCAATTATTTAAAAGATCAAAATCTGAGTTATTAGTTGTAGAGTGTGAGGCTGGTGATTTGGATGAAAAGTTTGACAAGAGTGTAACACCTCTTTGGATGAAATGTATCTCTTCAATGATAAAATTGGAGTGTGGTGAAGTTCTTTCCACCCTCTCCAAGTTGAGACATCTATCTATGTAGTGTTGGCTTGGAGGACCAATTTTATAATTCTATTGTGAACCTCATGTGTCTCATCTATCTTGACTTTTTTTAGAATTCTCTACCAAGAAAAATACCTAGTTTGAAAATATTTTTTTTCCACTTGCTTTCACTTGATATCTCTGGCAATGATTGCCATGGTCTAGTCCCTTCCAATCTGCACCTTTTTACATATCAACTGCAAGCACTTGTCTCTTTTAGAATGAATATCTTTGAGGAGATGTTTCTTTCAATTTTAAACAAAAGTTTTCCTTGTTGACCAGCATTGATATTTCAAAAACATTTATGGAGGGACAAAATATTTTTGCTATAGCGAATATGTCATCGTTGAAGTACCTTAATTTTTTTGACATGAACATCAAATATATGATTCCTACCACTACCAATATATCTAAACATGTTGATTTGATATTGAGCTAAAACAATGTATCAGGGTCAATCCCATCATCTTTAGCTCAACTTTTTGCACTTTTTTATCTGAGGCTTGCTGGTAACTGATTGAACGGTACAATTCCATCCATAATTTTTAAGCTTGTTCACCTAAAATACCTTTTTATCTTTTCCAATAGTTTAATGGGCACCATTTTATTTTCTCTTTTTAATAATTTGACTACATTTCAACATTTATTGCTTTTTAAAAATCATTTATCTATTAATATTAGTTAAACATGAATTCCAAATATTGATAGCCTGCAAAGTTTAGGATTGACTTCTTGTAATAATCTAGTATTTCTATCTTTTATTGTCATTCAGTATTCATAGTATTACACGAAATATTTTGATATGGATATGGGATTTACCCAACTTATGGTACTTAAACCTTTCAATTAACCAATTGACTGGTTTATTATCAGAGAGATTGACACTCAATTCTCTAACATGAATATATTTACATAATAACAACTTACAAGGTTCTCTTCCTCCTTCTCCTCCTGGTGTTCAAGAGTTGAACCTGTCTAAAAATCAGTTCAATGTTTCAATTCCTCCTAATATTGCAACATATGTGGGCGATACAACATTTATTTGTCTGGTAATAATATCAATGGGGTTATTCCAAATATTGTACAACACAAATATGAGAGTTCCTGACTTGTCAAAAAATAGACTAAGCAATATCATTCCTCTAAATTTTTCAAGAAATTATTTGACTCTAAAAGTTTTGAATATTACAAAAAATCATCTTCAAGGGTCCTTGCCAGCATTGAGAAACCTCAGAGAACTTCAAATATTAAATCTAAATGATAATAATTTGAAATGGGATATTCCCCCATCCATTACAAATTGTATTTCTCTATAAGTTCTTGATTTAGCAAATAATATATTAGAAAGAAACATTTCTAAGTGGATTGAAAATTTATCTCAACTGAATATTTTGATGCTAAGATATAATAAATTTCAAGGTCATATTCCACATGAGATAATTGATCTTTCAAATCTTTTAGTCTTTGATATTTTTCACAATTTTTTTTTAGGGTCAATTCCAAGAAGCCTCACACACTTGCATACAATCATCAACTCTTCATAAAATAGGCTAGAGGAAATTGACTACAATAGCAAAAATTTTGAGAAGGATATCCGAGTCTCAAATCATTGTGCATATCAGATGATTTTGGTAACCAAAGGTCTATTTTTAGACTATGAGATAGTTTTATCAAAATTTAAATTCATATATCTATAATGTAATAATATATTCAGAATCATTCCTTGAGATATAGGATATCTTCAAGGATTGAAAGGTCTTAATCTTTCTAAAGATCACCTCGAAGACCAAATCCCATTGACATTAGGGAACATGATTCAATTAGAGTCTCTAAATATTTCTATGAATAAACTAGAGGGAAATATTCTATTGAACTAGAAAAGCTAAATTACTTGAAATATTTTACTCTCTCATACAACACTCTTGAAGGATGAGTACCCTATGGAGGATAATTTTAACTTTTAGAGAGTCTTCCTACTTGGACAACACTAATCTGTTAGGGATTCATTTTATCAACACAAATCTAGGCAATTTTGATTTGTTAAGAACGCCATAGAATAGTTATCTTAAAGGTAATAATAGTTTCGGTAGCAATGAAGATGGAGAGGATACTAGTTCTGCACACAGAGATAAGGGGCACAAAACATTTCATACCCAACGAGTGCAAATATTTTAGCCTCTTTACATTGATATACCTATCTTTGAAAATGGCCACAACAATAGCATCATAAAAATCAAATACAATATTTCTCAACCTTTGGTTGAAGTATAACAGTCCAATCACGATGGAGAATCCCAAGACATAGCTTAATCCTATTGTTGGGATCCATAATTATTTTTCAACTTCTGAATCTATTGCCTCTTCTCTGTGTGTAGAACTAATATCCTCTCCAACTTGATTACCACCAAACATTTAAGATAAATGTTCTATAGACTTATTAACAAATCAAAATTATTTAGGCTTATGTTGATAAAAACGAATCCTTGAAAAATTAGTGTTGCCCAAGTAGGAAGACTCCCTAAAAGTTAAAAATTATCCTTCATAGGGTATTCTTCCTTCAAGAGTGTTGTATGAGAGTCAAATATTCCAAATAATTTAGCTTTTCTAGTTTAACAAAATATTCCCCTTTAATTTATTCACAGAAATATCTAGAGACTAATTAAATCATGTTCCTTTGTGTGGGTGGGATTTGGTCTTCAAGGTGATTTTTGAAATGATTAAGACCTTTCAAACCTTTAATATATCTTATATCTGGAGGAATGCTTTCAGATAGATTATTACATGATAGATCTATGAATTTAAAAATTGATAAAACTATTTTATTATCTAAAAATAGACCTTTGATCACCAAAATCATCTGATATACATACTGATATGATATTCAGATATCCTTATCAAAAATTTTGCTATCATAGCAAAGTTTCTCTAACCTACTCTATGAAGAGTTGACGATTGCATGCAAGTATATGAGGCTTTTTGGAATTGGCCTTGAAAGGGAATTGTAAGAAATATCCAAGACTTAGAAGATTTGAAAAGTCAATTATCTCATATGGAATATGACCTTCAAATTTATTATATCTTAGCATCAAAATCTTCAGTTGCGATAAATTTACAATGCACTTAAGAATGATTCCTTTTAATATATTATTTGTTAAATCAAGAACTTTTAGAGAAGTGCAATTTGCAATGGATAGGGAATATCCCCTTTCAAATTATTACCATTTAGATTTAATAGTTGAAGTTCAAGCTCTTCAATGCTAGCAAGACGCCTTGAATATGATTTTCTGCTACATTTAAAACTCTTAGAGCCAAATAATTTTTTAAAAATTTTGAAAAAATGGTATTGCTTAATCTATTCTTTGACAAATCAAGAACTCTTATATTTTTGCTATACAGTCTCTAGAATAGCCCCACTAATACTATTGCTAAACACAGATAGAAATATTACACCACCTACATATTTAGCAATATCAAGAAAAATTGAAGCATTGAACTGGTTCTTAGATAGGTCCAACTCCTAAACATGAGGAGGAAGAGGAAGAGAACCTTATAAGTTGTTATAGTGCAAATATATGCATTTTGAACATTGGATGTCAATATCCCTGGTAATGAACTATTCAATTGGTTACTTAAGAGGTTCAAGTACCATAAGTTGGATAAATCTCATATCCATGTCAAATATTTCTTACAATATTGTTAACAGATAGATCCAAATATTAAATACTAATTGATAAGAAATGATATAAATATCAAAATTTTATAGGAAGCCAATCCTAAACTTTGTAGGCTATCAAGCTTTGGAATCCATGTTGAACTAATATTTACAGATAAATGATTGCAAGAAAGCAACAATTGTTGAAGTGTAGTCAAATTATCAAAAAGAGAAAGTAAAATGGTGCACATTAAACTATTGGAAAAGAGGAAAAAAGATTTTAGGTGAACAAGATAAAAAATTATGTATGGAATTGTATTGTTCAATCAGTTCCCAATAAGCTTTAGATAAATAAGTGCAAAAATCTAAGCTAAAGATGATGGGATTGACCTTGATAAATTATTCCAGCTCGATGTCAAATAAATATATTTAGATAGATTGTTGATGGTGGGAGAACTTATACCTTTGATGTTCACGTCAAAAAACTTAAGGTACTTCAGCAATGGCATTCCCTATAATAAAAGGAATTTTGCACTCTATGGATGTTTTGAAAGATCAATGTTGGTCAACAAGGAAGACTTTTACTTTGTAATGAAAGAAATATCTCCTCCAAGATCTTCATTTTAAGAGAGGTCAAGTGCTTGTAGTTGATGTGCAAAAAAGAGCAGATTGAAAGGCACTCAACCATGTCAGTCATTGCCAAAGAGATAAAGTGAAAGCAAGTGGGAAGTAACATTTTCAAACCAGACTGATATTTGTCGTGACAGAGAATTCCAAAAAAGGTCAAGATGAAGTTCATAAGAGAATTGAAAATTGGTCTTCTAAGTCAACACTACATCATAGATAGATGTCTCAACTTGGAGAGAGTGGAAAGAACTTCTTCACACTCCATTATTGTTATTGAAGATATGCTCATCCCATCCAAAGAGAGGTATTCCACTTTTACCAAACTTTTTAGCCAGCTTGATAGCCTCACACTCGACAACCGATAACTCAAGTTTTGATCCTTTAAATAAGTGGCAATGCGAGTTGTAGGAAACGTAAATTTGTCATTTTTGACAAGGCCAAAAGAATTTCACTCGTAAATTCAGCATAAGGTAAGTCAAGAAAAGTGAGTCTCTTTAATTTCTTAACATCATAAGATATGGGAGTACCTCGAAAGAAATTATATCTAAGATATAAGCATTTCAAATATATAAAATTGAACAAAGAATAATGCACCTCACCACTCAAACTATATTTTTTTTTAAATGAGAATCATGACACATGGTCGATGGAAGTGGAAGGCACAAGATGAATGAAAGATGTGATGTTCACAAGGGAATTGAAAATTGATCCTCCAAATCAACACTACATCATAGATAGATGTCTCAACTTGGAGAGAGTGGAAAGAATTTATTCGCACTCCACTACTATAATTGAAGATACATCCATCCCATACAAATAGAGGTATTCCACTCTTATAAGACTTTTTAGCCAGCTCAACAGCCTCACACTTTGCAACTGATAACTTGGGTTTTGATCTTTTAAATAAGTGGTAATGCAAAATACAGGAAACACATATTTGTCAATTTTGTATTTGCCAAAGAAATTTCACTCATGAATCTAGCATAAGGTAAGTCAAGAAAAGCAAGTCTCTTTAGTTTCTTAACATCATAAGGGATGGGAATACCTCGAAAGAAATTCTATCATGAATCTAAGATAGAAGTACTTCAAATATACAAACTTGAACAAATAAGAATGTACATCGCTCAAAAAAAATAAAATAAAATAAAAATCATGTCACGTGGTCGATGGAAGTGGGAGGAACAAGAAACATCCTTCCACTCAAAATAATTCAATCATCACCATGAAGTGAGGTGATGGGACTCATCTACAATATCCACCTTTACATCAAGTAAATAATTTATTTCCTATGAGGAACATACAATCGCAAGAGGAGCAAGACATACCAACATCAACATTGAAAATACAATCACTAGTATGTTTTTCATCATTTCCAAAACTTCAAGTTGCTCGCTATATTGACCTTTACACCAGCTCTACCTATGATATTTAACTACACTTCACATTTTTTTTATTCTTCAAATTAAATTAATGAAACTTCAAATAATTAAATTAAACTGACTATGGTAGCTATTGTTAACGCAACTTCCTTGTAGCTATAATGAAACTTCAAAGGGTTATATATATATATATATATATATATATATATATATATATATATTATACAAAATATTATAATATAACCACCTAGCACAGCTAACACTATGCTATCATGACAATTCCTTACAACAACGACCAACACTCTATCTGAACATTTTATTTTCTTTTGTTTTTTTAATCTAGAAGAATAGGGTCTATATATTATTTTATAAAACAATAGTATAATATGGCTAATTGGGTTAGACTAAAAATATAGGTTATGAACAATTATCGTGTAAGACTAAAAATAATAACAGGTTCATAGTTATACCAAAGCAACATACCAAGCAGACCTATCTATCTAGTTTTTTATTTTTTCAAATTAATAAAATAAATTGACTAGGGTGGTTATTGACTATTTTTTCAAATTATTAAAATAAGTTGACTGGGGTGGCTATTGACTATTCCCACAAGTCCACCAACAATGGAGTTCACAACTCCACCAACAATGGGGTCAAACTCCACCAACAATGACAATGGCCCCAATAGGTAGATGACTAATGAACCCAATAGAAGGATGATTAGATGACTAATGACCTCAATAAGTGGAAAGTTCATGGTAACTATCGACTATTTTTATAGCTCCACCACCAATAATGATAATGACCCTAGTAGGTGGATGACTAATGACCTAATGTCAATGAACCCAATAGGTAGATGACTAATGAACCCAATAGAAGGATGATTAGATGACTAATAACCCCAATAAGTGGAAAGTTCATGGTAACTATCGACTATTTTTATAGCTCCACCACCAATAATGATAATGACCCTAGTAGGTGGATGACTAATGACCTAATGTCAATGAACCCAATAGGTGGATAAATAATGACTCAGTAGGTAGATGATAAGTGGATGACTATTGAATATTTCCACCAACTCTAACCCAAAAATTATAATGGATGCTAATGACCTTAATAGGTAGATGATAAGTGGATGACTATTTACCATTCTCACCAACTTTATCCCAACAATGATAATGGATGATTAATGATCCCAATAGGTAAATGATAAGTGGATGACTATTTATCCATCCTCAACAAGGACAATGACCCCAGTAGGTGGATGACTAATTATCCCAATAGGTGGATAATAAGTGGATGACTATTGACTATTCCCACCAACTCCACCTCCAACAATGACAATGACCCCCATAGGTGGATAATAAGTGGAAAATTGAGGATGACTATTGATTGTTCCCACCAACTTAACCCCCAATAATGACAATGACCCTAGTAGGTGGATAATAAGTAGAAATTTAAGGGTGACTACTGACTATTTCCACCAATTCCACCCCTAATGACCCCAATAGGTAGATGACTAATGACTTTAGTAGGTGGATTAACAAATAGTTATGCCTTGATAATAACATTCATTGTACACTGTATTTATTAAAATCTTAATATTAAAATAAATACTTAATTAAGGAGATAAATTTTATATTAATCTCAACTATACAATTATACACCATACAATTTTTTATTAGGTCTACTTGTCTAACAAAGTGTAACATTATCTCATACATAATACAAAATAGTTTCGTATGAGTTGAAGTTGTACCATATGACATAGTTACTATTTTCGTAATCCATACTAACCAATGTTCATGATGGATTCTAGTTTATGTTATTCTCTAATGGATTCTAGTTTATGTTATTCTCTAAGTTGAGTTGAAAGTTGTCTACTTGTCTATCGAAGTATATCCTTTTCATTAGACAAAATAGTTTTGTATGAGTTGAAGTTTTACCATGTGACATAGTTACTATTTTTATAAGTCATACTAACCAATATTCATGATGGATTTTAGTTTATGTTATTATAAAATTTGAAGGCATACCTTTTATGTTATTTTTTAGGTTGATTAAAATAAGATTTGGGAGATATTGCCATAAATGTACTAAACAACCATGAAATTCAAATAGAATATTATTACATCACATATTTCTATAAACCATAGAAACCAATGTTCATGATGGATTCTAGGCATACCTTCTATGAACAACCATACCCAAGTTCTTGGCATGACATTCAATGCTAGAAACATACATCTCTCTATCAGAGAGCTCTAAATCTATTTTTGTATTATTTAACAGGGATATAATTGCCTAAGAACTGTGCTTGAAATTTTAGACCAACACATTCAAATTTTGGTTGTAATATACCACTCGTATGCTATACTAAATATACTAAAATCTAGGATTTTTCAAATATGTTTTTGGCTCTAAAGATGAGTAATAATGTCCTGCATAATTTGACAAAGGATATAATTGCCTAAGGATTGTGCTTGCAAGTTCAAACTAAAGCAGTCATACTCTGGCTAAAAATCCCACTTCATATGCAAATACTAAATATGAATATGCATAATGTATAAATATGAATATTACCTCTGGCTATAATGTCCTTCATTCTCTTGTTTTATGAATAACTTTGGGTATAATGTCTTACATTCTATTTTTTTACTGAATATGCATGGGAAGTGATTGGTAGTGGTCATCTTCCAAAACTTCTCACAATGGCTCTCCATTTACTCTAAGCATCGCTCAATATTCCTTTACACATAAGTTCTAGAAGCATTTACAACCTCGATAGCATATTTATACATGTGCTTCAAATGAGCCTTATAGAACTACTTATATTGCTTTTGAGGAGTGTTTTGACCCTTTGATATACTAGGTTCCCTCCATTTTTATCTTTTTTCATGTTCATTTTATATTCTCTTTCAACTTCCTTGTCCATTTTTTATTCTCTTTCAACTTCCTTATAGGCTTGAATGTCAATGCAAATTCAATGATATTGCATTGGCCCCTTTTGGATATTTGGTGATGAATGTGCTTCTACTTTACCTTCCACTATAGATTAATGCTTTATGTAGAGCTATGATTTTTCTAAAAGTTGATTTTAAAAATGATACAGAATAAATTTTTTAATTGGATTGATCCAAATTTTAAGTTGCTCAATGTTAATATTTGAATAGATAAGCAAGGTGCACACATTATTGGCTTCCTTTCTATCATCAAAAACTTAACCTCTGAAGTAACAACATATTTAATATATAAGGAAGGCACACACATCATAACCTTCCTTTCTATCATCAAAAACTAAAGCTCTGATGTAACAACACAACCTCATTGCTTGGCATAGCAAATTCTGCTTTAACATTATTGTAACATTGAGTTCCAGTGGGTCCGAGGTGTAGACCAATTGGTTCATCCAAACCCCATAAGGGAGGTAGAGGTCCAAGGTCCAAATCTCGGGCCTCGCTGGACTGAACGCTTGTCCCTTTCCTGGTGCTTTCAGTGGCGTAAAAGGTTTAAAATGATTGTGGCATGGTGGTTATAGGGGCGGACTGCGTGAAGATCTGTGTGGCGACTTCTGAGGCGGACAACGCAGAATACTGTGGCGGCCATAAAAAGCTGGATAACCTGTCCGGATTCGTGGCGGCTACCAATTCCACCATGTAAATTCAAAAAAAAAATTGAGTTCCAGTGTCCTACATTGAGTAAGAAATTGTAATGATAGTGTACAATCAGCTGGACCACGTGGTTATATTATAATATTTTTGTATAAAAATATATATCCTTTAAAGTTTCATTACAGCTACAAAAAAGTTGTGTTAACAATAGCCACCCTAGTTAATTTAATTTAATTATTTGAAGTTTTAATTTAATTTAATTTGAAGAATAAAAAAGATGTGAAGAGTATTTAAATATCAAAGTAGAGTTGGTTTAGAGACCAATCTAGCAAGAAACTCTGTGTTGATATTTCGAACAACTTGAAGTTTTGGAGATGATGAAAATTATACTACCAATTGTATTTTCAATGTTGATGTTTTTGTTGATGTTGGTATGTTCCGCTTCTCTTACGATTGTATTTTCCTCATGAAAAAGAAATTATTTGTTGGATGTAAAGGTGGATGTTGTAGATGATTCACATCATCTCACTTCATGACAATGATTGAATTGTTTTGAGTGGAAGGGCATTTCTTATGTCTTTCACTTCCATCGGCCATGTGTCATGACTCTCATTTAAAAAAAATATAGTTTGAGCGATGACATACATTCTTCTTTGTTCAAATTTAGATATTTGAAGCACTTTGATCTCAGATAGAATTCCTTCTAATGTATTCTCATCCTTTATGATGTTAAGAAACTAAAGAGACTAACTTTTTTTTATTTTTCTTATGTTGTATTCACGAGTGAAATTATTTGGCCTTGTCAAACTTGACAAATCTATGTTTTATGTATCTCATACTACCACTTATTTAAAGGATCAAAATCTGAGTTATTAGTTGTAGAGTGTGAGGCTAGTGAGTTGGATGAAATGTTTGACAAGAGTGAAACACCTCTCTTTAGATGGGATGCACATCTCTTTAGTAATAACAGTGGAGTATGGTGAAGTTCTTTCCACTCTCTCTAAGTTGAGACATCTATCTATGATGCAGTGTTGGCTTGGAGGACCAATTTTGTAATTTTATTATGAACCTCACGTCTCTTATGCATCTTGACTTTTCTTAGAATTCTCTATTAATAAAAATACCAACCTAGTTTGGAAATGTTACTTTCCACTTGCTTTCACTTGATCTCTCTAGCAATAACTGACATGGTCTAGTCCCTTCCAATTTGCACCTTTATACACATCAACTACAAGCACTTGCCTCTCTCAGAATGAATATACTGGAGGAGATGTTTTTTTCATTGCAGAATAAATATTTTCCTCGTTGATCAGCATTGATCTTTTAAAAATATCTATGGAGTGAGAAATTCCTTTTGCTATAGGGAATATGTCATCGTGGAAGTACCTTAATTTTTTTGATATAAACATCAAAGATACAATTCCTATCACCGTCAATAATCTATCTAAACATGTTGATTTGAAATTGAGTTGAAATAGTGTATCGAGGTCAATACCATCATCTCTAGCTCAAATTTCTACATTTGTTTATCTGAGGCTTGCTGGTAACTGATTGGATAATACAATTCCATCCATAATTTTTGAGTTTGTTCATATAAAATACTTTTTTATCTTTTCCAACAGTTTAACGAGCACCATTTTATTTTCTTTTTTTGATAATTTGACTACACTTCAATATTTGTTGTTTTCTCACAATCACTTATCTGTAAATATTAGTTCAACGTGAATTCCAAAGCTTGATAGCCTACAAAGTTTATGATTGACTTCATGTCATTCTAGTATTTCCATCATTTTTTGTCATTCAGTATTTATAGTATTATAGAAAATATTCGAAAATTGATATAAGATTTACCCAACTTATGGTACTTGAAATTTTAAAATAACCAATTAACAATTTATTACCAAAGAGATTGACACTCAATGCTCTAACATGAATAAATTTACACTATAACATCTTACAAGATTCTCTTCCTCTTTCTCCTCCTGGTGTTCAGGAGTTGGACTTATCAAAAAAACAGTTCAATAATTCAATTCCTCCTAATATTGCTACATATGTGGGCGGTGCAATATTTCTATCTTTATCTGAAAATAATATCAATAGGGCTATTCCAAAGATTGTACAACACAAATATGAGAGTTCTTGACTTATCAAATAACAAACTAAGCAATACCATTCCTCCAAAAATTTGAAGAAATTATTTTACTCTAAAAGTTTTGAATGTAGCAAAAAATCATCTTCAAGGGGCCTTGCCAACATTGAAGAACCTCATAAAACTTCAAATATTAAATCTAAATGGTAATAATTTGAAAGGGGATATTTCTCCATCCATTGCAAATTACACTTCTTTATAAGTTTTTTATTTAGAAAAAAAAATATTGGAAAGAACCATTTCTAAGTGGATTAAAAATTTGTCTCAACTGAAGATTTTAATGCTAAGATCTAATCAATTTTAAGGTCATATTCTACATGAGATAATTGATATTTCAAATATTCTAGTCTTGGATCTTTCTCACAGTTCTCAATTTGGGCCAATTTCAAGAAGTCTCACACACTTGCATGCAATCATCAACTCTTCATAGATTAGGCCAAAGAAAATTGGATACCATAGCAATTTTTTTGAGAAAGATATAAAAATCTCAGATTAGTGTGCATATCAGATGATTTTGATAACCAAAGGTCTATTTTTAGACTACGAGATAGTTTTATCAAATTTTAAATTCATATATCTATCATGTAATAATATATCCAGAAGCATTCCTTCGGATATAGGATATCTTCAAAGATTAAAATGTCTTAATCTTTCCAAAGATCACCTTGAAGACCAAATCCCACCAACACTAGGAAACATAATTTAATTAGAGTCTCTAGATCTTTCTATGAATAAACTGGAGGGAAATATTCCATTGAACTAGAAAAGCTAAATTATTTGGAATATTTGACTCTCTATACAACACTCTTTAAGTAAGAGTACCCCATGGAGGATATTTTTTAACTTTTGGAAAGCCTTCCTACTTGAGCAAAAATATTTTTTTGGAGATTCATTTTATCAACACAAGCCTAGGTAATTTTTATTTGTTAAAAAGGCCATATAATAGTTATCTTAAAGGCAATAGTAGTTTTTATGGCAATGAAGATGGAGAGGATGCTAGTTCTACACAGATAAAAGGGGCACAAAACATCTCATCCCCAACGAGTGCAAATCTTTCAGTCTCTTTAAATGTAAGTCTGTGTTTTACTCTTTGCTTTCATTGTTTACATTGATTTACCTATCTTTAAAAATGACCATAATAATAACATCGTAGAAATCAAATACAATATTTCTCACCCTTTGGTTGAAGTATAACATTCCAATCACAATGGTGAATCCCAAGATATAGCTTAATTTTATTGTTGGGACCCATAATTTTGTTTCAACTTTTGGATCTATTGGCTCTTCTCTGTGTGCAAAACTAATATCCTCTTCATCTTCATTACCACCAAACCTTTAAGATAAATGTTCTTTGGACTTTCTAAAAAATCAAAATTGTCTAGGCTTGTGTTGATAAAATGAATCCTTGAAAAATTAGTGTTTCCCAAGTAAGAAGACTCTCCAAAAGTTAAAAATTGCCCTCTATAGGGTACTTTTCATTCAAGAGTGTTGTATGAGAGTCAAAAATTTCAAATAATTTAGTTTTTATAGTTCAACAAAATATTTTCCTTCATTTTATTTACAAAAAGATCCGGAGACTCTAATTGAATTATCTATCCTAGTGTGGGTGGAATTTGGCCTTCAAGGTGATTTTTGGAATGATTAAAATCTTTCAAACCTTGAAGATATCATATATCTAGATGAATGCTTTCAGATAGATTATTACATGATAGATCTATGAATTTAAAATTTGATAAAACAATCTCATTGTCTAAAAATAGACCTTTGATCACCAAAATCATCTGATATACATACTGATCTGAGATTCATATATTCTTATCAAAAAGTTTACTATCATAGTCAAGTTCCTCTAACCTACTTTGTGAAGATCTGACGATTGCATGCAAGTGTGTGAGGCTTCTTAAAATTGGCCCTGAAAGAGAATTGTGAGAAAAATCCAAGACTTAGAATATTTGAAAGGTCAATTATCTCATATGGAATATGACCTTGAAATGTATTAGATCTTAGCATCAAAATCTTCAGTTGAGATAAATTTTCAATCCACTTAAGAATGGCTCTTTCCAATATATTATTTGCTAAATCAAGAACTTTTAGAGAAGTGCAATTTGCAATGGATGGGGGAATATCCTCTTTCAAATTTGTACCATTTAGATTTAATATGTGAAGTTATTTGAGGCTCTTCAATACTGGAAAAACCCCTTGAAAATGATTTTTTGCTACATTCAAAACTTTTAGAGCCAAATAATTTCTTAAAAAATTTGAAGGAATGGTATTGCTTAATCTATTCTTTGACAAGTCAAGAACTCTTATATTTGTGCTACACAGTCTCTAGAATAACCTCACTTATACTATTGTTATACAAATATAGAAATATTGCACCGTCTACATATGTAGCAATATCAAGAAGAATTGAAGCATTGAACTGATTCTTTGAGAGGTTCAACTCCTAAACATGAGGAGGAAGAGGAAGAGAACCTTGTAAGTTTTTATATTGCAAATCTATGCATTTAGAACATTGGGTGTCAATATCCCTAGTAATGAACTAGTCAATTGGTTACTTAAGAGGTTCAAGTACCATAAGTTGGCTAAATCGCTTATCCATGACAAAATATTTCCTACAATATTGTTAGCAAATAGATCCAAATATTGTAAATACTGATTGATAAGAAATGATGTAAACATCAGAATATTATGGGAAGTCAATCTTAAACTTTGTAGGCTATCAAGTTTTGGAATCAATGTTGAATTAATATTTATAGATAAGTGATTGCAAAAAAGCAACAAATGTTGTAATGTAGTCAAATTATCAAAAAGAAAAAATAAAATGGCACCCATTAAACTATTGGAAAAGAAAAAAAATAATTTTAAGTGAACAAACTCAAAAATTATGGGTGGGATTTTACTATTCAAACAGTTTCCAACAAACTCTAGATAAATAAGTGCAAAAAGCTAAGCTAAATATAATGGGATTGACCTCGATAAATTGTTCTAACTCAATATCAAATCAACATGTTTAGATAGATTTTCGATGATGGGAGGAATCATACCTTTGATGTTCATATCAAAAAACTTAAGTTACTTCAACAATGGCATTCCCTATAATAGAAGGACTTTCGCATTTCATAAATGCTTTTGAAATATCAATGTTGGTCAACAATGAAGACTTTTGCTTTGTAATGAAAAAATCTCTTTCAAGATCTTCATTCTGAAAGAGGTCAAGCGTTTGCATTTGATGTGCAGAAAGGAGTAGATTGGGAGGCACTGGACCATGTCAATCATTGCTAGAGAGATCAAGTGAAAGCAAGTGGGAAGTAACAATTTCAAACCAGGCTAGTATTTGTTGTGATAGAGAATTCCAAGAAAGGTCAAGATGAAGTTCATAAGAGAATTGAAAATTGGTCCTCCAAGTCAACACTACATCATAGATAGATGTCTCAACTTTGAGAGAGTAGAAAGAACTTTTTTTGCACTCTACTACTATCGTTGAAGATATGTTCATCCCGTACAAAGAGAGGTATTCTACTCGTGCTAAATTTTTCAGCTAACTCGACAGTCTCATACTCTACAACTGATAATTGAGGTTTTGATCTTTTAAATAAGTGGTAATGCGAGATATAAAAAATGTAGATTTGTCAAGTTTGACAAGGACAAAGGAATTTCACTCATGAATCCAACATAAGGTAAGTCAATAAAAGTGAGTCTCTTTAGTTTCTTAACATCATAAGGGATGAGAATACCTCGAAATGAATTCTATCTGAGATAGAAGTACTTCAAATATATAAACTTGAACAAATAAAAATACACATCACCATTCAAACTAATTTTTTTCAAAATGAGAGTCATGACACGTGATCGATGGAAGTGGAAGGCACAAGAAATATCCTTCCACTCGAAACAATTCAATCTTTACCATGAAGTGAGGTGATGGGACTCATCTACAACACCAACCTTTACATTGAGTAAATAATTTATTTCTCATGAGGAACATGCAATCGCAAGAGGAGTGGGACATACCAACATCAACAAAAACATCAACATTGAAAATACAACCACTAGTATGTTTTTCATCATCTCCAAAACTTTAAGTTGTTCGAAATCTCAACACAAAGGGTTACTAGATTGATCTTTACACCAACTCTACCTTTGATATTTAACTACTATTCACATCTTTTTTATTCTAAAAATTAAATTAAATTAAAACTTCAAATAATTAAATTAAACTAACTAGAGTGGCTATTGTTAACACAACTTCCTCATAGCTGCAACGAAACTTCAAATGGTTATATATATATATATATATATATATATATATATATATATATATATATATTTTATACAAAAATATTATAATATAACCACCTAGCCTAGCTAACGCTACGTTATAATTATAATTTCTTACAACAGCAACCAACACTCTATCTGAGCATTTTACTTTTATTTTATATATTAATCTAGAAGAATAGGGTATATATATTATTTTATAAAAAAATTGTATAATATGACCAGTTGGGCTAGACTAAAAAGATAGGTTATGAACAATTATCGTGTAAGACTAAAAATAATAAGTTCATAGTTATACCAAGGCAACATACCAAGTAGAGCTATTTATCTAGTTTTTTATTTTTTCAAATTAATAAAATAAATTGATTAGGGTGGCTATTGACTATTTTTCAAATTAATAAAATTAGTTGACTAGGGTGGTTATTGACTATTCCCACAAGTCCACCACCAACAATGGGGTCACAACTCCACCAACAATGGGGTCAAACTCCACCAACAATGACAATGGCCCCAATAGGTGGATGACTAATGACCCCAATAGAAGGATGACTAGATGAATAATGACCCGAATAAGTGGAAATTTAATGGTAACTATCAACTATTTTTATAGCTCCACCATCAATAATGATAATGACCCTAGTAGGTGGTTGACTAATGACCTAATGAAAACGATCCCAGTAGGTGGATAACTAATGAATCAACATGTAGATGATAAGTGGATGACTATTGACTATTTCCACCGACTCTACCCAACAATGATAATGGATGACTAATGACCTTAGTAGTTAGATGATAAGTGGATGATTATTGACCATTCTCACCAACTTCATCCCAACAATGATAGTGGATGATTAATGATCCCAATATGTAAATGATAAGTGGAATGACTATTTATCCACCCCCAACAATGACAATGACCCCAATAGGTGGATGACTAATTATCCCAATAGGTGGATAATAAGTGGATGACTATTGACTATTCCCACCAACTGCACCTCCAACAATGACAATGACCCCAATAGATGGATAATAAGTGGAAAATTGAGGATGACTATTGATTATTCCCACCAACTTCACCCCAATAATGACAATGACCCTAGTAGGTGGATAATAAATATAAAGTTGAGGGCGACTATTGACTATTTCCACCAACTCCACCCCTAATGACCCCATTAGGTGGATGACTAATGACCTTAGTAGGTGGATTAATAAATAATTATGCCTTGACAATAACATTCATTGTACACTATTTATGAAAAATCTTAATATTAAAATAAATACTTAATTAAGGAGATAAATTTTATATTAATCTCAATTATACAATTATACACCATACAATTTTTTATTAGGTCTACTTGTCTAACAAAGTGTAACATTATCTCATACATAATACAAAATAGTTTTGTATGAGTTGAAGTTGTACCATATGACATAGTTACTATTTTTGTAAGCCATACTAACTAATGTTCATGATGGATTTTATTTTATGTTATTCTCTAATGGATTCTAGTTTATGTTATTCTCTAAGTTGAGTTGAAAGTTACCTACTTGTCTATCAAAGTATATCCTTCTCATCATACAAAATAGTTTTGTATGAGTTGAAGTTGTATCATGTGACATAGTTACTATTTTTATAAGTCATACTAACCAATATTCATGGTGGATTTTAGTTTATGTTATTCTAAAAGTTGAAGGTATACCTTTTATGTTATTCTCTAGGTTGATTAAAATAAGATTTGGCAGATACTACCATAATTGTACTACACAACCATGAAATTTAAATAGAAAATTTTTGCAGCACATAATTATATAAACCATAGAAACCAATGTTTATGATGGATTCTAGGCATAACTTCTATGACCAACCACACCCAAGAGCTAGGCATGACACTCAATGCTAGAAACATAAATCTCTCTATCAGAGAGCTCTAAATCTATTTTTACATGATTTGACAAGGATATAATTGCCTAAGGACTGTGTTTGAAATTTTAGACCAACACATTCAAATTTTGGTTGTAATATCCCACTCGTATGCTATACTAAATATACTAAAATCTAGGATTTTTCAAATATGTTTTTGGCTCTAAAGATGAGTAATAATGTCCTACATAATTTGACAAAGGATATAATTGCCTATGGATTGTGCTTGCAAGTTCAAACCAAAGCATTCATACTCTAGCTATAATATCCCACTTCATATGCAAATACTAAATATGAATATGCATAATGTATAAATATAAATATTAACTCTGGCTATAATGTCCTCCATTCTCTTCTATTATGAATAACATTGGGTATAATGTCCTACATTCTATTTTTTACTGAATATGCATGGGAAGTGATTGGTAGTGGACGTCTTCCAAAAATTCTCACAATGGCTCTCGCATTTACTATAAGCACCGTTCGATATTCCTTTACACATGAGTTCTGGAAGCATTTACAACCTCAATAGCATATTTATACATGTGCTTAAAATAAGCCTTATAAAACTACTTGTAATTCTTTTGAGTAGTGTTTTGATCCTTTGATATACTAGGTTCCCTCCTTTTTTATCTTTTTTCATGTTCATTTTATACTCTTTCAACTTCCTTATAGGCTTGAATGTTAATGCAAATTCACCAGATCCTGCATCGGCCCTTTTGGGATATTTGGTGATGATTGTGCTTCTATTTTACCTCCCACTACAAATTAATGCTTTATGTAGAGCTATGATTTTTCTAAAAGTCGATTTTAGAGATGATAGTGGTGATACAAAATGAATTCTTTAATTGGATTGATCCAAAATTTAAGTTGCTCAATGTTAATATTTGAATAGATAAGGAAGGCACACACATCATTGGCTTCCTTTCTATCATCAAAAATTTAACCTCTGAAGTAACAACGTATTTAACTAGATAAGCAAGACACACACATCATCACCTTCCTTTCTATCATCAAAAACTAAAGCTCTGATGTAACAGCACTGCCTCATTGCTCGGCATTGCAAATTCTGCTTTAACATTATTGTAAGATTGAGTTCCAATGTCCTACTTTGATAATTTCCATATATAAATACAATTTCATTCTATTTTGTATAATTGCATTCTATTTCATACTCTATCCAAAATATTTCCACTCAAAAACAATCACAAACTCAGTATTTCTAAATCATAAAAATAAAAATTCGTAAGAACTAGACAGTTATACAAAGACACAACCATAAGACATGTTCTTTCTAGGATGGACCCTTTCTACACTGTTATCCCGATGAAACTAAAATCTTACTACAATATGATTGCTGGAGTAAAAACCAATTACCACAAGTGATTCTGATATTGACATACTGCTAATTCACCAAACAATATTAAACATTCCAAAATGCTAATCTACTAAATCTTTATTCAAAGACAATCAAATGCCAAATCACAGATGAAAACAATTACCTTAGTGCAAAACAGAGATCTAAAAATTCCTCAAACTCCTTAAATGAAAAGTTTGATTGTTTTGGTTGGGCATTTCCTTGTCTTGTACAGGTCTTCCCCATGGAGTGTGTGGTTCAAAGTGCTCCAAAAGCTACATAAATCCATGAAAAGATATGTGACAAATGAAATACATGTAAACTAAATAATATAAAGAAAAATACTTCTGCACCATACTAAAACAAATTAAACGAGGAATTTATGTAAGTAATTCATTAATGAGATTGCTTCATTAATGGTATGCATGATGAGTTTTAACACAAATGATTTATCTAGAACATATGAAACGTAAAACAAAGTGAGGAGAGCCATGAAAGACATAATAAATGTTGGAGAAATTTTATTCAAAAAGTAAACTTATCACTTTATATCTTATGCATGTAATTTTATAAGTGCATCTTGACGTGTTCAAGCAAAAATTAATTAAAATAGCAATATGTGCCCAATGATCAACTTTCACTAAAAATTATTCTTATAATGTTGCTACTTGCACCACATGGTAAGAAATATTCAATATTGATGCCTTATCCTAAATGTATAGCTCTTACATGGACACAATCCTACTCTAGGAACTATGGTAATGCAACAGATAGATCCTTCGTAGGATTGGCGCTTAAAAGAATTGCCAAGGAAGACAGGTACAGGACACCATAATCTTTCTAGTGGAAGAGATTTTAAAGGATAATTTTTTGATGATTAGAAATATTGTGAAATAAGTTGCTCACATTGTGGATCCAAAGGCTATCCATTCACGCACACAATTGACATGAAAAATAAAAGATGATCACAAAATAAATCCTTATTTTTCTGCTTCCAAGGCAAATAGGCTACAACTAAGAATAGGTACATATGCAAATTTGGTAATTCACATTCTTATAATGTGAAACAGCAGGCTTAAAATGAGAAAATAGTTGACCTACAAAGCCAATAAAAGGATGTTTTCAAAGGTTTGAACAAGAGCACATCTAAAAATTTGAATTTATGTAAAAACTTGTAGATGAAGGTCATTATTTCTCTTGATGCCATCAAGGAGGTTATAGTTTCTTTCCAATTCAATGTTTAAGTTGCATCAAGCATGTTCTATACATATGAGTGTGTTGGCCCGCAAATTGCATTTGTGGGTGCAGTTTGAAAAATTTAATAAAAATTTTTTTTTTTTTTTTCGTAATAGGGGTTCTCTTAACTATCTTTTGTATTTCCAAACAGATGAACTTGAGGTACGTTAGCCTAAAATCTAACATAGCACCACTCTACAATGAATCAAAACCTTTAGGATCTAACACACATAACAAAATGTTGACATGCAGAAAGGGAAAAAGTATTTACGGTCGCTACATGTTATCGCCTGGGTGGTATTATCCATTGTATAAGGAAGATTTACGGACATACAAGTTGCACAGATTTTGATTAGAGAAAAATACCAGGTAAAAGAGATAGATGCCAAAATATTTTCCACTCTTAAACTATATATTCATAGAGATGTTAACAATAATATACCTATAAATCAAATTGTAAATTTGCATGTGAGGAGAAATATCAAATAAGTTCAGCAATCTCATAAGGATCCCCCTGATAAAACTTCTATAAGACTTTTCTATCAAATACCTATAAAATTAAAAGCAGATAGAAATTGAAAAACAAGTACCATTCATGCATGATAGCTTCAGAACATGCAAACACAAAATATTAATATTAGAGTAGTGTGTCAAACTTCTTTGTTACATTTGTAATAAAAAAAAGATCATCTCCTTACAATCAACTCCTATAATGCTAGTCTAACAACAAATACTCCTTGCAATACAAAAATGAATGACGACTCTCAATTTATAGGAAACAATAGGTGGTATTTATGTATGTATGCTAAGCATTAAATCTACTACTACTCCTATTTAAAGCCATCACATTCAAACGTGATGATCCTTTATCTAGGCTATTACTCAATTAGGCCATCACTAATACCTTCAAGAGGCTCATCACATATTACAACTTTATAGAAGTAAATAAATTATCATAGAATAAAGTGAAATTTAGATTCCCCATGGGAAATCTGTGAGGTTTATTATTTGTGTTGATGCCTTGTTTTTCCACGAAATCTTAATTTTTCATCCTTGACCTTCTTTTTTTCCACATTAATGTTCCAATAGCTAGCTAAGTTTATCAATTTGCCTGATATTTGATATTGGTGACTTTTAGACATTCAGCAGAACTAATTGAAACTTTCTCTTCACTAGGCCAAGCACCTCATAGCTTTTTTCCCACATTAATGTTTCAATAGATAGCTAAGTTGTTTATCAATTAGCCTAATATTCGATATTGGCGACTTCTAGACATTCAACGAAACTAATTAGAACTTTCTCTTCACTAGGCCAAGCAACCTCATAGCCTCCTTCACTTTTTCCTCTTCTAGACATTCAACGGAAATAATTAGAACTTTCTCTTCACTAGGCCAAGCACCCTCATAGCCTCCTTCACTTTTTCCTCTATTTAACAAAAATAATTATAGAAGTCCATGACTCCATCTTCTGCATATTCACAGACGCTGAGGATAGTATTGCTCTAGTACCTTTCCATCTCCTCGAACATCTTTTCTTTGGGATGCTTGACCAACACTTCTTCTAGGTTACTCTCCATATCCATTCCCATGGTCACCACCAAAGAGGCCATTGGCAAGAGAGGTTTACGGGGTTGCAGGGAAACAAAGACACAAAACATATTCCACTAAAAGGAAGGAAAACCTAGAGCTTTTTGCACCTACAAAAAATGGCATTACTTGTTACTTTTGAACTTGTGGAGTGCAAGGGTAAAACATGTGCAGCTATTTAAATGGAAAGTAGGTGGGGAAAAATAATTCTGCATCCACAAAAGGGTAAAGGGACCCAACCTACCTAATTTTGGGTTTTTGAAACTGAGGAGTGGAGGCCCAAGAAACTTTGACCCGTCAATATCTAAAGTCAAGTATAACTACCAAAATTCTGCACTCAAAGAAGGTTGCAAGATCACCAAACATTATATACCCAACATTAACTGACCATGTTTTCACTTTTTCCTACATGTATAGATAGACAACCACTTAGGTGATTTCAAGAAAAATGAAGGGATATGCGAATTGCAGATTTGAGGATGCTTTCAGCACTCGTTTCACCCTCCATCAAAATTTCTTAAGGAATATCTAGTTTCAAAAGGGGAGGATTTAACATTTTGAGGGTGACAAATTTTTGCAAGGAATAAAGTTACAAGACATACTTGGAAAATCAGGTTACAATAAATGGTTTCAAGGGCGTTGAATCTACAAAAGATAATATTTAAGCACTTTTGCATTGACCAATAGGGATTCGACTGAGGGACATAAAATGGTTTGCACACCAACAAAGCATTCTTGTCAGAAATAGGGTTTGACACATCAACTCAAAGACATAAATGAGCTGAAAAATAGATGTTTTAGGATTAAACCAGTTGTTACAAAACACAACACAGGGATGTAAACATTAGGTCAGGTTTAAAGAACAGTTCCTACTTCCTTCTTCTCAACCATAACTCAAAATTATTAGCAACAAAAAAATTTATACTACCTAGAGGATAAAACCATTACCAAAATTTAATTTAATCTCATAAATCATAGCACACACCTAGAAATAACAACACAAATCAAATTTTGTGCAATAATATCTCAAATACACAAATCAAGAAAGAACCCTATACTCAATTTTGTGAAAATTACCATGGATATAGGAGGAAAAACTCCAAAACCCAACATTATTTCCCAACCAAATGGTAAAATAGAAATTATTTTGAAAATATTAAATAAATCGATTTGATCATCACTATGTAGAGGAAGCCGCATGAGAAAATAGGTAGAAGTTGGATTGAAAATCTGACAATATAAAATTTTAATGGGGGTAAGGAAGACGAACCACTTCTAGAGGAAAGTTCATATTTAATATGGTTGAAAGTTGCATTTAATACCCACCTCACCTCATTCTTGAATGTTCATGATAGTTGGCTAATGGAAGAACAAGCATAAGAGAGCAACACGTGGCATCAACAAAGTGGGGAGGTGCAAGCATTAAAAGTAACACATAGCATCAACAAAGTGAAGAGGTGCAAGTATAAGAGAACAACATGTGGCATTAGCAAAGTGAAGAGGTGCAAGCATAAGAGAATAACACGTGGCATCAACAAAGTGAGGAGGAACAACTTACTAGAGAGTTGGAAAAATAAATTATATCACAAGGGGAGGTTCTCGTCTAGCCATAACAATACGAAATAGTGTATTCTGCATAGTTATGGTAATAATGGATCACTCTCTCTAATAGGATGTCTTTCAAATTTTTTCTTACCTCAACCAAAGTGCATAGGATTAAAATGAATAAAACATACATTCTTATATGCTAATATTTTTAAGTTAAATGCTATTTCTACCATTAATGTGGTTTTAGTTAGGGAATTCCATGTGATGAGCAAGAAAACTTAAGCATTTGTGTACACTCTCCTTCCTTAGCTTAAACCTTGTTTATTTTATGAGTTCTTTATTTTGTTGGAGATTTTGAAACATCTTGTTTATGTCAATACAAAAAATATGTTGGCTTGCTACTTTTTATCAATCTAGCTCTAAAGAATAGTTGCTAATAAGAGATTTGAGTCCACAAATATTTCTTTAAGCTCTAGAATGGCTTGAAAGTTTCTTGAAGCTCAAAAATAAAGAATCTTAATGCATTATTAGTCGAAAATAAAGAATTGAAAGAATAATGAGTCTTAAAGACTCTTTAAGGTTTGAAAGCAAATAATGTAACAAGATCAATCTACCTTAGCTCCTTTTCCTTTGGCTCTTTCTTCTTTCAAGGAGACATCCTCTTTGCCTTAAAAATGAATAAAACATACATTCTTATATGTTACAATTTTTAAGTTAAATGCTATTTCTACCATTAATGTGGTTTTAGTTAGGTAATTCCATGTGATGAGCAAGAAAACTTAAAAGTTTGTGTACACTCTACTTCCTTAGCTTAAAGCTTGTTTATTTTATGAGTTCTTTATTTTGTTGGAGATTTTGAAACGTCTTGTTTATGTCAAAACAAAATATATTTTGGCTTTGCCAATTTTTATCAATATACCTCTAAAGAATAGTTTCTAATAAGGGATTTGAATTCACAAATATTTCTTTAACCTCTAGAATGGCCTGAAAGTTTCTTGAAGCTCCAAAATAAAGAATCTTAATGCATTATTAGATGAAAATAAATAATTGAAAGGATAATGAGTCTTAAAGACTCTTTAAGCTTTGAAAGCAAATAATTTAACAAGTTCAATCTACCTTAGCTCTTTTTTCTTTGGCTCTTTCTGATTTTAAGGAGACGTCCTCTTTGCCTCAAAAATGAATAAAACATACATTCTTATATGTTAATATTTTTAAGTTAAATTCTATTTCTATCATAAATGTGGTTTTAGTTAGGGAATTCCATGTGATGAGCAAGAAAACTTAAAAATTTGTGTACACTCTCCTTCCTTAGCTTAAACCTTGTGTATTTTATGAGTTCTTTATTTTGTTGGATATTTTGAAACGTCTTGTTTATATCAACACAAAAAATATTTTGGCTTGCTAATTTTTATCAATCTAACTCTAAATAATAGCTGCTAATAAGAGATTTGAGTCCACAAATATTTCTTTAAGCTCTAGAATGGCCTAAATTTTTCTTGAAGCTCCAAAATAAAGAATCTTAATGCAATATTAGTCCAACATAAAGAATTGAAAGAATAATGAGTCTTAAAGACTCTTTAAGCTTTGAAAGCAAATAATTTAACAAGTTCAATCTACCTTAGCCCTTTTTCCTTTGGCTCTTTCTGCTTTCAAGGAGACATCCTCTTTAACTTGCTACTTGCTAGTTGCTACTGTTTATGAGACCTCAAGACTTCTAATATTTAGACCTTCATAGAAAAAGGTTACAACATGTCAACACTCAATTCTAATTTACCCTTGTCAAGTGGTATCTTAGGGGAGTTATTTGTCCAACTAATTTTAGTCCTAATCCATCACTAGTATAGCTCATCTTCTCTACTGTCTTCATACCCACTGTATATATGTTTCATTGTTGCTCAGATGGAGGTGATGGTGAATCCTACTACCAATCTAAAATAGTTATTGATAATTCTATCACATTCATAACTTATTACCCAACAATATAAAATAGTTACTGGTAATTCCATCTATTCCAAGGAAGTGGTCGATTCCTCACAATCTTCTTCTAAAGCATGATGGTCCTTCGAATCAGTTATCACTTTATCTAGATTTTCCTAAAAAAATCTCTCAATGCTTCCCATCCTCAAATAGAAAATTCAAAATGCCTTACAAAATAAGTATCCAACCTCATTGACTTTTCATGGGTCTAGCTCTTAAGAAAACTCTATCTTCCATAGAGAATTCTCCAAGTGATCTTTTCAAATTAGACAAACACTTCTAGTGAATGACGACTTCCTTAAGCCTCTACTCCATATTTTTTCATGAACTCCATATCTTTTCATGAACTCCAACACTCTGTTTTTAGAGTTCCTATCAATCTTCTTTTGTCAACCCTCAATTTGTTTTTGGGAACTGTCTTTGCTAGTTCATCTATTCCCTTTTGTTGTTCTATCTGCTCCTATAGTAAGAAGACTACAAGAGCGAGGTTCTCCACCCCTCTATTATAATTCCTAAAATTTTCATTCTAGTTTCATTTGCCTGACTAGACATGGATTTTAAGAAGATTTTCTTCTTCCTCTCCTTAACTTGGGTGTCATTTCTCCTAGCCACACAAAGGAGTTGGATAAGTTACAATTTCTCCCAATTGTACTTCAAATGGTTAGTTACATCTTCCCATGAACTAACTTAGACAGTTAATATTCTTCTCATAATGGTTAGGGTCACACTTTTATCCCCACAAGATGGTATTGATTTGACTATTATCACTTCTCTGGTAATGATTTGGTCATGCTTACATCATCATGAGTGCCTTTTCCCTTATGCTTGTACTTCTAACTTTAGTTAGTTTATTCATCCTTTAGAACTAACTTAAAGGTCACACTTACTCCATGCAAGGTTTCTTTCCTAGTAAAAGTTTACATAATTATCTCTCCCTTGATAATGATTATGGTTACCCATGTAAGGTACCTTCCCTAGTAAGATTTTACACCATTATCACTCCCCTGATAATGATTATGGTTACACTTGCTCCACACAAGGTGGAATATCCAATAAGATATTGCATTCTCTAATATTTTTACTCCTTGTTCTGAACTAATCCCATCAACGTGCAATACTCAATGAACCTGATCCAAGTTAAGGTTCTTATCGCTAGGATTTCTATTCCTTGGTCTAAACTGATCCCATCGACATGTAATTCCCAGTGAATCTAATCCAAGTTAAGGCTCCTAAAGTCGCATATCTCCCCAAAGTTGCACATCAAATCGACCAATCCTAACTTCTCTCCATGGAAGCTTCTAGTCCTATGACCTAGAGCTCTTAAACCAAATCCCATGCCTTCACAATAGTACATCCATCATTCTAGGATCTTGTTGTCCATTTGAATTCCACTAATTTATTTCTTCTTTTGTCCTTAAGCTTAATCTCATGATGTGGATAATTCTTAGGATCATATTCAAACACTTACTTACATATTGATCTCTTCTTTGTTTGTTGGTTTCACTTCTTCCTTTCAATTCCACTAATATTTTTCTTCTTTTGTCCTTAAAATCATAGATTTATCTCTTCTTATTTTTTCCTTAATCTCACTTCTTCCTTTTAATTTCTTTCTTCTTTTATCCTTAAAGCTCACTTCTTCCTTTCAATTCCACTAATTTGTTTCTTCTTTTGTCCTTTAGCTCATGATGTGAATAATGATTTTTAATTCCACTAGTTTATTTCTAACACACTCATTGTAACAACATGGACTGACCCACAAGATCAACAAATAAAATTTCTATCGAGAGAAGAAGGTTAATAAGGACAATCTCTTTTTTATTTTTAATATTTAATTTGTCACCCATGAAGTAATCAGTACATAGCATCAAATATCACTTTTGGGTTATGACCTCTACAAACAGCCCCCAAGTGGACAAGGTTGGCACAATCTCGTAAAAGGAGCCTTTAGTGATTTTATCCTTCTCACCCTCTATCCCGACATGAGAACCTAAAACCACAGCTTGGGGTTATCCTCTAAGGCCCATAACACTTAGAGGGTGGACGCATAACTCCCCTCCCTTAACATGTGGAATCTTGAGTTTAATTTTACTCATTTATTACCAAAATAACATGTAAGGATATTTTAGCGTAGATGCTATAGTGCTTAATTGGAAGCTACATATCTAGAATAATGTCTAGCACCATGGGAAATTAAGGCCATGTCATTCATCTGACACTGATCATGGCTCTCCCTCGTCAAGTCATGAATATTGTGATGAGTTATCCCATACCAACCATCATGGATCCATATAGGCCATTTCATGAGCGATATGGTGATGGCCCCTTAGTAATTTGTGGATAAGATGAAGTCTTCTTTTGTCCTTAAGCTCATGATGTTGATAATGCTTAGGAGGATAATTATGATCTTCTTTTGTTGGTTTTACTTCTTCCTTTCAATTCCACCGATTTCTTCTTCTTTTTTTCCTTAAGCTCGTGATGTGGGTAATGCTTAAGATCATATTAAAACACTTCCTTATAAATTATCTCCAAGGAGGATGATTACTTCTATTATTTTCACTTCTTCCTTAAGTATCTCCAAGGAGGATGATTATATTCTTCTTTTGTTGGTTTCATCTATATAGGGCTTTATATGCCTCTGCCAATTCCTATAGGATCGTGGAAATATTTGAGCATGGATTTTGTGTTGGGATTTCCTAACACACAACAAAGTAATGATTCAATTTTTGTTTTGGTGGATAGGTTTTCTAAGATGATACATTTCATTGCTTTCCATAAAACTAATGATGCTACCAGAGTTGCAGATTTATTTTCTAGAGTTGTTAGACTACATGGTGTTCAAAAAATGATCACTTTAGATTGAAACACAAGATATTTGAGTCACTTTTGAAGGACTCGATGGGGAATATGGGGATAAAGCTATAGTTTAGTAGCACATATCATCCCTAGACTGATGGGCAAATGGAAGTAGTAAATAAAAGTTTGGGAAATATTCTAAGATGTGTTGTTGGAGAAAAACCAAAACATTGGGACTTAGCCTTACCACAATCTGAGTTTACATATAATAGTTCAATCAACAAGTTAACAAGAAAATCTCCTTTTTAGATTATTTACAGTAAGAATCCCAATGGTGTGCTAGATCTGATTGATCTTTCGATTTAGGGTAAAATTAGTGATGATGCAGAGATATTTACAGAGCACATGTAGGAATTGCAAGAAGGTGTCAAAAAGAAGTTGCAAGATAGTAATGCAAAGTATAAAATAGCAGTAGATGCAAGTAGGAGAACGAAATTATTTGAGGTGGGATACATGGTGATGGTTCACCTCAGGAAGGAGAGGTTTTTGAAGGGCACATATAACAAATCGAAGTATAAGAATATTGAACCATGTAGAATTTTGAAGAAGATGAATGATAATGCCTATAAGGTGGAGTTGCCTAATGATTTTAATATTTCATCAATTTTAATGTTTTGGATTTACATGAATTTTATGGGGATGGAAAAGAAGTTGAAGAAGAAGAAGACATAAACTAGAAACAACAAATACCCAAGAAGAAGAAAGCAAAAATTATGCAAGTACTTGATAAGAAGACAGTCAGTACTAGATAGGAAAGCTACAACAAATATTTGGTACAATGGAAAGGTTTATAAAAAAAAATAATACTTGGATTTCAGAGTGAGAACTGAAAAATATTGATAAATAAAAGTTGCAAGATTTTGACCAAAGGAACTTGCAAGAGCAAAGTTCTTTTCAACCAAAAGAGAATGATGTAGGGGTATATATTTCAGAGGGCGTAACTTTTGATATGACCGTTAGATCAGCTTGAGATTTTATGAGGAGCTAGATACTGAGGAAGAAAATGACACGAAAAGGTCCTTAGGACCTTTGGTCATCTATTTGAGGCCTTTCAAAAATAATTTGGGCCCTAATTCCTTCATCTAGTACCTCGTAAATTGATTTTAATGTTTTTTAGAAGTTTTTGCAAGGAAATAGACTTTAATAACTTTTTGTTTAAATATGGTTAGGTGTTGATTTTTTCTAGGACACCTAATACAAGTGTTATGATGATGTGTTAATTTGGAGGGTTTTCGAGCTTTTTGTGAATTACTAAAATAACAATTTTTGGTTAAAAATGATAATTTGTCAAAATAGTAATTTTTTTATCTTTAGGGCTTTAAGCTTTAGGGTTTTATTTTAGGGTTTATTTCGGGATATATATTCCCTTGGTATTGCATTGTAAAGGAAAGTGGATCTAGGAATGAGAAAATAAAATTATTACAAGTTTATTTTTTAATTTGTTTGTAAATTTCATGTGATTGGAGGTATTTGTTCTGACCTCTTGCAGCTGGATTTATACCATTTCTTTGAGAAGGTCTAAGGTTCAAACCATGACGTACCTAGATGGGGATGGGTTTAATGGTAGCAATGAGTATTTTTTGGTTGGTTACCCTAGTCTGATGCCCTCAAGGATTGAGAGTCCCCTTAACTTTGTCTAATCAAATGGGCTAGGGTTTATAGTGGTAACACCAAATGGTGTTAATAATTTTCCTATGTATTAAAAATATGTATCTCATACCATTTGATGATCATTTACTTAGTTATTAGTTTTAGTATTTCTTTTTCTTTTAGTGATCTATTTGTATGCATAAAACTTGCATTACTAACAAAAATATATATTTTAAAAGTATTTCAAAATATTGAATGTACTATAGAAATAATTGAGCAAACCCAAATTGGAAAAACATAAAGAAAAAAGAAATATAATTTTTATTCATGAAACATAAATAATGTATTTAAAAAATCTAGGTCATCATATTTCATAAAGAATATATTCCACATTTTTAGAAAAGTTATTTATGCCTTATAAAAACAAGCACGTGATTTTTTTTTTTGGATTTGGTTATTGTGAGAAACCTCTATGACCAACGCGCAAGACTGAGCAGTCTCCTCCCAACCATGGCCCCTCATAAAGCTGAGAGCTATACTTATCAATAGATAATTTAACACAAAGCCACCACACACCCACCCCCTCACACACTCTCCTACGTCGTGGTTTGAACCTTGGACCTTCCGACAATAGAGAATTTAACACAAAGCCACCACACACCCACCCCCTCACACACTCACCCACGTCATGGTTTAAACCTTGGACCTCCCGAAGAAACAAGCACATGAATTTTGAGTTATGTATCAAAGAATAAATTATTCCTGAGTTTTAGAGCTTTTTCAAAAGGTCTCCTTATATGTTAGGTAATGGAGCCAAATTGATAACAAGGAATTAATTACTATTAAATATTGTTGATGGTCAATGATCAACAATAGGCCCATGAATGGGGTTCCAAGGGGCAGCATTAAATATTTAATTACCATTAAATATTGTTGATGGAGAAATTTATTGAAAATTTAACCGTATTTCTTGGTGAAAAATACTTGTCAAAAGAACGTTATAAGTGTATGGGTGGTTTAAGCTCATGGTTTTTTGGCCCATTGTATTCTGACACCACTATGTGGTTTCGGGTAGAGAAAAAGTTGTGAACCTCTATATATTTTGTACTGTAAAGGTCGCCTTTGTGGTTAACGCTATTTTCTGGTTTAGAGCAAGAGCAGAGAGGAGACATTGTACAAGTGGAGAAGATTGTTGTATTATTGCTAATACAAAGGACTGATTGTTTCTCCGTGGATGTAGGGTACACTTCTCGAACCACATATATTTGTGTCTCTTACATTTGTGTGATTGTTTATTGTTTATTGCACTTCTTAACTAGGGTTTGAACTACTTTTCTATTTTTGCTATTATTATTTGCATTTTGTATAGGTTGTGTATTGTTTGTACATGGTAAATTCCTAACAACTGGTATCAGAGTGATCTTGTTGGGAAAGGGTACTCACGGGAGAGTTTTCTGTTCGAGTGGAAGAAATGGGAGAAAGTTCAAATTTTAAACTAGAAAAGTTTACTGGATAAAATTTTGGTATGTGGAAAACCAAAGTGGAGGATTATCTATATTAGAAGGATGATCTATACTTGGCTCTAAAAAAGAAGATCGATGGTAAACCTGAGATTATGGATGATGATGAATGGTATTTGATAGATAGGAGGGCATTGTGGGTGATCCGGTTGAGCCTAGTTGATTTTGTTGCATACAACATCAGGAAGGAAACGACCACCAAAGGAGCCATGGATATACTAGCTAAGTTGTATAAAAAACCCTCAGCTTCAAATAAATTTTTCTTGATTAGAAAGTTATTTACTATGAAGTTGCAAGAGGGTGGATCTATCCAAGAACACCTTAACGAGTTTTATAATGTTATGGGTTCTTTAAAATTTGTAGGGCTTGGTTTTGATGATGAGGTTATGGCTTTAGGGTTTCTTTGTTCACTACCAGACTCGTGGGGTAGCGTCGTAATGACAGTGAGTAATTTTGTGCCTGGATCTGGAAAGCTGGTGTTTGATGATGTGACTAGCACAATTTTTAGTGAGGATATGAGGAGAAAAACCTCAAGGGGGGCTTCATCATCTAGAGTAGCACTATCTACAGAAAGCAGAAGCAAAAACAAAGAAAGAGAAAAATGCCAAGCTATAGGGAAAAGCCATAACAGATGAAAATGGAAGGGTAGATCTAAAAGCAGAGACAAAAGCAAGATTGATTGTTTGCATTGTGGGAAGAGTGTACACTTCAAGAGGGAGTGCAAAGACAAAAAGAAGAATGAGAACAGTAATGGGAATGATGCTCAAGAGGTAAATATTGTAGGTGCAATTTATCAAGATGCCCTGATTCTTGCAGCAACTTGCACGAGTGAGTATTGGATTATGGACTCTTGAGCTTCTTATTATGTCACTTCTCATAGGGAGTATTTTGCTGATTATACTCCAGGCTATTATGGAGAGGTTTTGTTGGGCTATAACTGTCCATGTGAGATTGTGGGTATTGGCACTATGAATGTAAAGTTGTCAAACAGAAATATCTGGGTACTTAACAATGTTAGGCACATTCCTGATCTGAAGAGGAACCTGATTTCAGCCAGTGCACTTGATTTGGAGGGATACAACACTAATTTCAGAAACCGGCAATGGAAAGTGACAAAGGGTTCAATGGTGATTGCAAAAGGTGAGTTGACTGGAACTTTGTATTTACTGCAGAACTCATCTTATTGTACATTGAGTTATGTTGCTCAGGATGATGCGAAAGCATGGCATTTACGGTTGGGTCATATGAGTGAGAAAGGGATGAAAATCCTTCACTCTAGAAAACTATTTCCAAAACTCAAGGAGGTTGATTTGGGTTTTTGTGAAGGTTGTGTATACAGAAAACAAAAAAGGGTAAGATTTCTGAAAGTTTGTCCAGAAAGGAAGAAAGACAAATTAGAGTTAGTACACTCGGATGTCTGGGCTCCCTCACCGGTACTCTCTCTTGAGGGCTACTCTTATTATGTTACCTTCATTAATGATTTCAGCAGGAAGATATGGATCTACACAATCAAGCATAAATATGATGTTTTGGACACTTTTCGGAAGTGGAGAGCATTAGTGGATATTGAGGCAGGTAAGAAAGTAAAGTACCTTAAATCTGACAATGGTGGTGAATATTGCAGCAAGGAGTTTGATGACTATTGCGCAAAGGAAGAAATTAGGATAATCAAGACTACTCCTACGACACCACAGGAGAATGGAGTCTCAGAGAGGATGAACAAAACTATAATGGAGCGTGCCAGAGCCATGAGATTGCATGCAAGTTTCCATTGTTCTGTTGGGCTAGTGCAGTTGATACAATAGTTTATTCGATAAACAGAGGACCTTGTACTACATTGGATGGAGGTATTCTAGAGGAGACTTGGAAAGGTAAGCCGATAAACTACTCTTTCCTTAGAGTATTTGGCTGTGAGGCTTTTGCCCATATAGATAAATAAAATAGGAGGAAGCTTGATGCAAAGTCTATAAAGTGCTATCTTCTTGGTTATGGTGTGGATGAGATGGGATATGGGCTATGGGATAATGTTGGCTAAAAAGTTATCAAGAGTAGAGATGTGATTTTCAATGAGGATAGGTTGTACAAGGATAGGCACATACAGGTTGAAGAGGATGCACCTTAGTTTGTTGACTTGGTCCCAGAGCATGGTGTAAAAAGACAGCCTCTTGTTCATATTGATGAACATGGTGCTCATGAGGAAGAGCAAGGTGAATAGGAAATTGCTATTACTCCACCATCATCCCCATAGGAAGTAAGGAGATCTACAAGGGTAAGACATGCACCTGATAGGTATTCTCCTGCTTTATATTATGTATTGTACACTGATGTCGGTGAACCAGAATGTTTTCATAAGGCTTTGAAAGTGGATGCTAGGATTAAGTAGGAGCATGCTATGAAGGATGAGATGGACTCATTGACTCAAAATCAAACTTGGGATTTGGTTGAGCTTCCCAAGGGAAAACGGGCATTGCATTGCAAATGGGTGTACAGGGTGAAGGATGAAGTTGATAGCAGCAAGAGGTACAAAGCAAAACTTGTTGTGAAAGGATTTACATAGAGAAAAGGTATTGACTATGATGACATTTTCTCACATGTAATAAAAATGACTTCAATTCGGACTATTTTGAGTATAGTTGTAGTAGAATATCTTCATCTTGAACAGTTAGAAGTGAAGACAACATTCCTTCATGGGAATTTGGAGGAGATCTACATGTACCAACCGGAGGGGTTTGAGGTCAAAGGCAAGAAGAGCCTTATGTGTAAACTGAAAAAGAGCTTGTACGGTTTGAAGCAAGCTCCAAGGCAATGGTATCTCAAGTTTGACAGTTTCATGAGTGAGCATGATTTTACTAGGAGCCAGAGTGACCATTGTGTTTATTTATGGGCTACAGGAAGTGGTAACTTCATTATTCTCTTATTGTATGTTGATGATATGCTTGTGGCAGGATCCAATATGCTGGATATTAAGAAATTGAAAAGGTAGTTGGCAAGTAAATTTGCCATGAAGGATTTGCGAGAGGCCAAACAAATCCTTGGCATGAGAATCACTAGAGATAGAAAGGAGAAAACATTGAAGTTGTCTCAGGAGGATTATGTGGAAAAGGTGCTTACGAGGTTCAGTATGCATGATGCAAAACCGGTAGCCCAACCTCTTGTAAAGCACTTTAAGCTCTCAAAGAAGCTATGTCCCAAGACAAAGGAGGAGGAAGAGTACATGAAGAAGGTACCCTATGCTTCAGCATTTGGGAGTTTGATGTATGCTATGGTGTGTACAAGACCAAACATTACCCAAGCAGTGGAAGTTGTGAGTCGATATATGAGTAATCCAGGTAAATCTCACTGGCAAACAGTGAAATGGATACTCAGGTATTTCAAAGGGACTTCAAAATTCTGTTTGAATTTTGGAGGTTCCAAAGTTAAGTTACAGGGTTATGTGGATTCATATATGGTAGGTGATTTGGATGGTGGGAGGAGCACTACTGGGTATGTATTCAAAGTTGGAGGTACAACAGTGAGTTGGATATCCAAGCTACAACGTGTTGTTGCTCTTTCTACTACAGAGGCTGAGTATGTGGTCGTCACGGAAGGTGCCAAGAGTTCATATGGCTTCAGAGGTTGATTGAGGAGTTGGTTCAGGATCAAGGAGATGGGACACTTTGGAGTGACATCCAAAGTGTCGTTCATTTAGCGAATAACTCTGCTTTTCACTCACGGATAAAGCACATTCAGTTGAGGTATCACTTCATTCGATCAGTAATGGAGGATGGTTTGGTAAAGTTGGGTAAGATTCACGTTTCCCAAAATTTTGCTGATATGCTTACTAAAGTTGTAACCAGGGAGAAGTTGAGCTTTTGCTCTACTTCGGTTGGCCTTAAGGAGTAAGGTCATATTATGAGAAACTTCCAGTCCTAGGGTGTAGGGATGTTGCATCAATCTTGTCTCCAAGTGGGAGATTGTTAGGTAATGGAGCCAAATTGATAACAAGGAATTAATTACCATTAAATATTGTTGATGGGCAATGATCAACAATAGGCCCATGAACGGGGTTCCAAGGGGCAGCATTAAATATTTAATTACCATTAAATATTGTTGATGGAGAAATTTTTTGAAAATTTAACCGTATTTCTTGGTGAAAAACACTTGTCAAAAGAACATTATAAGCGTATGGGTGGTTTTAGCTCATGGTTTTTTGGCCCATTGTATTCCGACACCACTATGTGGTTTTGGGTAGAGGAAAAGCCGCGAACCTCTATATATTATGTACTGTAAAGGTCGCCTTTGTGGTTAACGCTCTTTTCTGGTTTGGAGCAAGAGAGGAGAGGAGACATTGTACAAGTGGAGAAGATTGTTGTATTGTTGCTAATACAAAGGATTGATTGTTTCTCCATGGATGTAGGGTACACTGCCCGAACCACATATATCTTGTGTCTCTTACATTTGTGTGATTGTTTATTGTTTATTACACTGTTTAACTAGTGTTTGAACTGTTTTTTCATTTCTGCTATTATTATTTACATTTTGCATAGGTTGTGTATTGTTTGTACATGGTAAATTCCTAACATTAGATACGCTATGATTATTTTAAATAAATTTAACAGAAAACCAAATCTAACCAATTAATAGTGATGTCTAGTGCAAATAAAATATTTATATTTCTAATGTGTATTAAAATTATTAATCTAAAGTTCTAGAACAATAAAAATTATAGGATACCTTTCATTATATCAACCCAAATAAAATATTTTCAAAGATAATAATGGTTATTTTTTCTATGTGTATAGTCCCTGTTATCCTCCATCTACTTTGAGGAATGGGTGAAGAAATACGAGGAGGAGGTGAACATATTATAAGGTTATTATTTAGTATTGGTAATTTATATAAATGATCTTATATTATAAGAAAAATATAATTTTTTTTATTTGGATAGTGTGAAAAAAATTTATAACCAATTGTTAGAGCTGAGCATTCTCATCCCAACCATGATCCCTCGTAAGGCTAAGAGCTAAGCTTATCAATAGGAAATTAACACAAACCCACACAAATGTACAACAATTTGAACCCTAGACCTCCCGAAGAAGTTCCAAAGCCCAAAGATGCACAAGGAGAAGGTTCGAACACCAAACTTTTACGTAAATAAAAAACCTTCATGCCATTCTTAAATGGTCGATAGCTTCATTCCATCTAGGTATACCACTAGAGAAAATCCACATGAGATTTTTTTGTTTACAAATATAGTACAAGAATGGTTCAAACACTAGAACCAAACCAACTACACAACAAAGATGCACAGGGAGTGGTCAAACATTAAAACTTTTGGATAGAGAGAAAGCCTCTAGAGCTAGTCTTAGGTGGTCGATAGTATCGTATCATCTGGGTATACCACTATCGATAGGGATGCCATAAGATTTTTTTGTGTCTACAAATAAAGTACAAGGAGTGGTTCAAACACTAGAACCTCCAATTCATTTTGGGATCATGTCCTAGAAACCAACTACACAATGAAGATGTCAAACTCTTGGGTAAAGAGAAAATCTCTAGAGCTGCTTTTTGGTGGCCAATAGTGTTGTCCAATCTGGGTATATCACTATCTAGAGGGAAGCCACATGATATTTTTATATGTATCTGTAAAAATAATATAATGAAGGTGCCAAACTCTTTGATAAAAAGAAAATATCTAGAGTTGCTCTTTGGTGGCCAATAGTGTTGTCCAATCTAGGTATACCACTATCTAGAGGGAAGCCACGTGAGATTTTTTTATATATTTGCAAAGACAATATAAGGGGTGGTTCAAACATTGGACCTCCTATTTATTAGGTCATCAAAAAATAAATGTGTTAATATAGTAAATGTATTTCAATATCACATATGAGATCTAAAAAATTAAAATTTTATTTATATAATATGTATTTATCCTTACTTTCTTATCTCATAAATATCATAAAATAACTCAAAATAAAATGAAAATATTTATTTTACTTTGTAAATTTATTAAAAGTCCTCTTGATGACTACTTGAAACAACATTCATAATCACTTCTTCGTGTCTATTGAGATTCATTTGACTCTATGATTTATCTTCTTCAATTTTATTCTCTATGAGAATAATTTATATCATGTCTCTTTTATTAGATTGCATTTCACAACTATCTAATTCTAGTTTGTAATAAATATTTGTCATTCTTTCATCGCTAATTTTTTTTCCAAATTATAGCCTCGTTATTTCTATTAAGGTGAGATATAGTGGTATTTTCTTCATATCCTTGACATGTTTAAATTACAAATCCTAGGATTAAGGAGGTCACCATGGAAATAACAAGGCATATAATGGCATTTTCTTCTTTCCTTAAGATGACATATTTTAATATGAATAATCCTAAAGTAAACCATAGATAATAATTTAACCTATTTTAATTGATAATATAGTATCTTCCCACCCATATCACATATAGCTATATTACCAAATATACTTTAAAAATCCACATATTCACTATTTATTATTAATTATAATAATAATAGAGGGACAACACAACGTTATGGACTTTGTCTCTTCTTCGGGAAGTCTAAGGTTCAAACCGTAATGTGGGTGAGTGTGTGAAGGGATGGGTGTGTGGTGGATGTGTGTTAAATTCCCTATCGATAAGCATAACTCTCAGCTTTACGAAGGATTATGGTTGGGAGGAGATTACTACAGCCTTGTGCATTTGTGGTAGGGGTTTCTCACACTAACCAAATTAAAAAATTTGGTATTTATGCTTATATTACCTTATACAAAATTGAATGTTCATGGTTGGATGGTCATATTTTTAAGTATCATGTTATTTGATGGTCATTTACTCAATTATTTTAATTATTAATTTTATTTTAGTCGTCATGTCATGTTATATGATGGTCATTTACTCGTTTAATAATTTTAATGATTGTTTTTATTTTAGTGGTCTATTTTTATGCATAAAACATGCATTGCTAACAAAAATATAGATCTTAAAATATTTAAAAATATTGAATATAATATAGAAATAATTGAGCAAACCCAAATTATAAAAATTAAAAACTAAATTTGTATTCATGAAACATAAACAATGTTTTTAAAAAAAATTGTATAGTCATATTTTATAAAGAATATATTCTATGTTCTAAATGTAATTGTAGAAGAACAAATACAATCTAAGTATGAAGTTTATTATGTTTAAGTAAAACAAGCACATGACTTTTGAGTTGTGAATCAAATAATTAATCAGTCATAAGTTTTGCATAGATTTTTCATGAAGTTATTTTCATATATGTTATAAACATTTTGAATAGGGTAATCCTCCAAGGGAGGTCCGAGGTTCAAATCTCCACCCTACCAAAAAGTTGAATTGGGTATCCAAAATCCAATTGATAATTTTGGTGCGAGCAGGGTCGGGTGCAATCCCCGGGTGACTTTGACGGTGTAGAACCCCATGTTCGTGGTCTCTCAGACCAAGGCGGCTCTGCAAGGGGTTTTTCGCTTTTATTAAATGTTGGTGCGAGGAGGGCTGGGTGCGACTCCTGGGTGAATTTGACGGTGTACAATCCTCTGTTTGTGGTCTCTCAGACCAAGGCGGCCCCGCAAGGGGTTTTTCGCTTAAAAATAATAATAATAATAATAATAATTTCTAGTGGCTATTGTTATTGTTAATGATATTCAGGATATTTTTAAGAAGCAATTGGATTCGACAACCTCTTAGGGCATTGGAGACCAAGGAGTTGCAGGTCTTTTGTTGATTCTTAATATCTTCCCTATGGTTTTTGCTTATCTGGTTATCTCTTGTTTGTGGTTCTATTTGGAGATTCCTTTTCTAGCATATTATACCCTTTTTGGGTTGTGGTCTTTGTCATGAAAGTATTAGCTTCTACTATGACTTTCCCTATTCTGTATGTAATAGGGTTTGGACATCCTCTCAAAACCTCTACTTTTAACTAATCAAAAAAAATTATGTCTAGTGCAAAAAAAATATTTATATTCCTAGTATACACTATAATTAGTAAACTAAAGTTTTAGAACAAGAATAATTACCCATCTAAAATTATAGAGTACCTTATATTGTATTGGCCCAAATAGAATATTTTGGATTAATATAACAACATCAAATACATTCACACTGCCCTTAGTTAAAACCAAATTGTCTAAGAATATAATGTTGGAAATTTTGACAAAGCCTATAATATGATTTGCTCATAAATTAATTTTATAAGAATACTTATTTATTTCATGGAATAAAGAAAAGTTTGGCAAAGCCTATAATATGATTTGGTCATATATAATTTTATAAGCATACTTAGTTATTTCATGGAATAAAGAGAATTTATGAGCTCATGAGTAATGATTATATCATGAATTAATTTGTTACTATGAATAAATCCACCTTATTTCTCTAATATAACATGATTAGTGATGCTTTTCAGTGCATTTGCTATAATTTTTAAAATTATTATATAAATTATATTACATAGGATTATTGGATAAAATTTATTAAGTAATATATCTTGCATGTCTTGGAAAACATTGTAATAAATATGGCAATGATATCACCTATTATAATATTTATTTCCATAGGCTATTAAACCCTAACCAATATGTCACTGTTCAATAAATACAAAATATTTTGAAGGAATTTTGTCAAAAACTATCAAAGCTAGGCACATTGTTAGAAGGACAAATGAGTTTTGTGAAAAATCTATCAAAGCTAAGTACCTTGTTAGAATGGCAAGAGAAAACTACATCTTGCAATTCCTCCATAGAAATATTCCTTATTAAGATTTCATTTTGTCCTTTGATGATAATTGATGAAGTATTTAGGAAAGGATTAGGTTAATGATCCTTATCTTCCTCCACTTATTTTTCTATATCTTTGAAAAATTTAATTGCTTTCTAATATATTTTATTTTTACTTTTTGAATACATCTTCCTAGAACTCTTGAATTAATAGAACGACAAATATTTTACTCTAAAATAAAAAACTTGTTATTCTATTAACTTCTCTAATCCTTATCTTGTTTGAATTTTAGGACCAATATGACTCTTCGGAAGAACAAATATTTTCCTCACATATAAGGAACTTGGTTTACTAATAAACCAATTAAATTTTTGAGCTTCGATTTAGTTTTCTCTATTGTTTTAAATATGTTATAAAAAATTTGGCATCCCAAAATATTCCTTTTCTCTTTTATATATTTTCCATTTTGAATAAAATTATGTGTATAATTTTTTTAAAGTAGAGAGAAAAAAATTAAAGTAGGCCACGAAGATCAAACTTTAGTGGAAAGAGATGGTTTTCTTCTAATAAGGGGAGTAGATTTTTTTAAGTAGATGATGGAACAAGCGATAGAGTTTTTGAAGCATGTGGAGAGCTAAAATAAATAAATAAAATGAAATAGGCAATAGAGATCAAACCCAGTGTGAGGAGGTAGACAACAAATTAGATGGTGGATTTTCTAAAGTAGATGAAGAGGCAGCTGATACATTTTTTGAAGTAGGTGAAGAGAAAAAAATTGTAGGTAGAAAGTATTAAAGAAAAAATAAAGCAAGTGGTGGAGATCTAACCCTTATGTAAGAAGGGTTGAGAAATAGTTGGGTAGTGTGAGGAGGTAGACAACAAATTAGATGGTGGATTTTCTAAAGTAGATGAAGAGGCAGCTGATACATTTTTTGAAGTAGGTGAAGAGAAAAAAATTGTAGGTAGAAAGTATTAAAGAAAAAATAAAGCAAGTGGTGGAGATCAAACCCTTATGTAAGAAGGGTTGAGAAATAGTTGGGTAGTGTGAGGAGGTAGACAACAAATTAGATGGTGGATTTTCTAAAGTAGATAAAGAGGCAGCTCATACATTTTTTGAAGTAGGTGAAGAGAAAAAAATTGTAGGTAGAAAGTATTAAAGAAAAAATAAAGCAAGTGGTGGAGATCAAACCCTTATGTAAGAAGGGTTGAGAAATAGTTGGTTTTCTACCGGTGATCATAGGTGATAAGGCTTGGGGAATTATCTATAGTGAGAGGGCTTGAAGATAATGTGATGACATCATCGAGTTCACAATAAACTAATAAATTTTAATAGATAATGTTATTTCCATGTCCATAATAGATGGGACCATCACAAAAAAAGGGTCATCATAGCATACGGTATCATCACTGGCTTCTCAATAGGTAATGTCATCCTAAGAGACACCACCATCACAAAATTTGGACAAAGTCATAGCTCAATTAAAATCCATAAATGAAAGGAAGCAGAGGAGACCAAGGAATTTCCAGATGATAACACAATATTGGTAGGACCGTTGATAGTATTGAGTATGGGGCCATCATGATCACAAAAGCATGGTAGAGCAAAACTATCAAGATATTAAAAATAGCAATTGCTAGCACTCAAGAAAACGAGGCTCTTATCATTGGACTTTGGTCAATAAAGCCAAGAAGGAGAGAGGGGGATAGAAATTTTATAAAATAATTTGGTAGAAACTCTCAAACAGTGAGACTTAGACCATTGATCACTAACAATGGCAAGAGGACTAAGCCAATGATAAATGAAGAAGATATAGTGGACTATAGTGAATAGCCTAAGGAATATTTGAAGGCCTTGATTTTTTTCTAAGGAAGGTTTTTGAATTATGGTATAAGGGGGGCAAAGAACATGGAGGACTCGACTTAGACCCATACTTGACCTTCCATTTAGCTTCAAGGGGGAAATGAAGAAAGGGAAGTGCTACCAAATAAACTAGTGGAAACATTGAAGGGTAGTCTGATCAAATTAGGAGACAAAAAAACTGAGCCAAAAAGGGGAAAAACAAAAAGTATTATATAAAGTTGCAGAAGGAGCTAGTTTAAATGGTTGTAGATGAGGATTTAATGCTAGAGTAAGTTTAATCACTACAAGGCAATGCTTTATCAGAATATTTTATGGATTGCTCCATGAAACCAAAAACATTGTGATATTTGATAAAAAATACTAGTTGGAAGTTTGAACTTTGGGCTATACTCCATTTCATGTGATGACAAAGGGTTGGATGGTTTTTGTCTTCCAAAAGGTAAAAGAAGCTAGAATTATAAAAAATGGAAGATAGATTTGGGGGTTTGATGTTTTGAATCTAAAATTGTGAACTCTTGGATTCAATTCATGTTCTAATAAAACTAATACCCATCCTATTTTAGTCAAGCTATCCTCTTTTCCCCTTGAATTATTGAATGAGACAATGCTACATGATATTTAGAACTCCTTGGATTTTTGCTTGGGTAGACATGGAAAACGTAAATAGTATTCATAAAATAGTAGCTCATATCTAAGTGGAGCTTGATCTCAGTTTAGGATTTCTAAAGACCATGGAATTTGTATCAGGAAATTGGATGTTCTTATAGAAGCTTAACTACATGAAGGTGCCTTTTTGATGTAGTAATTATTATCATTATGGCCATCTTAAGGAAGATTGTGAAATGGAAAATAGAAGAGGAAAAGAGACTATATAGAAGGAAGTTGAAGGTTCTTCTAAAATCAGAGGTAGTAGTGGTCAAAGCTCAAATATAGGAGGACCTAGTAAATACTTCCGAACTGCTTAAAGAAAGATTTATTGTCATCAATATCCAATCAAAGGAGAAGGAGTTGGTTTGCAACAACTAAGGGAAGGGATACCACACCTACAACTAGTGAAGCATATGGAGGTATTTTATCAAATAACCAAAAAAGCCTAAACCTAATTTTTCCTTTTTTTGGGAATGGGAGATGAAATTCTAATAATGATAAATATGATATATCATCTTGTCTTGGGTCAAGCTCTTATATGGAGGGTTTGATAAGCCATAATTTAGATAGGACATTTCAAGAGAGTGGTGCTATCAAGGGCATAAAACAAGTAGAGGAAAAAGGTATATAATCTTCTAAGTTCTTATCCTCTTTAGCTAGAAATATTTTAGACCATGGAAGCAAGCATGGATTAAATAACCCTAGTAGGATCTCTTTCCCACCAAGTACTCCAAATCCCTATTATACAAGTACATATTTTGGAAAATATGCTCTAATAATGAAAAAGGTAAAGGGTATAATGGTTGTGGTTAGGTATTAGGGGGGTTGGGTTTTGAAACAAGTCAATCTCAAGAGCTTAAAGTAGAAAGGAAATCCTACATGAAAAAATGCACAAGAAGAAGTTAAAAAGGAAATTTTATCTAGCAAACAAAAACCTATAGTTGGGGTTCATAGGACAAGATAACCCCAAGAGAAAGGATATCAATGATCATCCTCTCTTTAAATGTTAAAGGGCTTTCATCCCCTCATAAAATAATAGCCCTAGAGTATTTTTTAAAATTCATAAGCCAGATATGAGTTTAATCTAGGAGACTATGTTGGATGCCAAAAAGGTAATAGCCATACTTGTCTCTCTGCTACCAAATTGAAACTTTTTAAGGTTAGACTCAAAAGGAATATCATGGGAAAATACAACAAGATGGAATTCCTCCTTTCAAATATTTGATAAGGTTTATATTGAGGCAGGTGTGGTTACATAATTACATTCTATGGAGCTACATAAGTTGACTTATGTAGTCAATTTGTATGGTCCTTATGGTAGTAGAAGGTAATTTTGGGAAGAATTCTTTATTCAAGAATTTAAAAAAAAAAAAAAAAAAAATTAGAAGTGGGAGGAAACTTAAACTTTGTAACCAAAGGAGCAAAAATATGGGGAAAGGAGGCTAGAATGGATCTCCTTGCTAAATGTTTCCTATAGAAAATCCAAAATGTAAGGTTGTATCATGGTTTAGCTTTAGGGATGACCTCCTCCACAAAACCCAATTAGTGGCAAAATCTATTAATTTAGTGCTCACTTAAAAGAATCAAGTAACTGGATGATAAGATATTTCTAAAAGGTTGAACATATTTTTAGTTTCATAGTTAAAATAGAAAGACTGAGGTGGATTTTCAATTAAGCTGCAGACTTCCCTATTGTAGAAGATGCCTTCAACCTCATATAAATAGAAGGCTTCTAAATAAAAATTTAAATTTAAAATTAACTAGAGCAGGTAGAGATGGAGATTTCAAATGCAAACAAAGTATGTCTGTTTCAATTTATGAAGGCTGATAAGGCCGTGGTCTCTCCTTTCTACTAAAATAATATGCATTTCTCTATCAATTTAGTAAGTTATTTAGGTCTCTTTTTTTTAACCCCCATGCTTTTCCTTTGACAGGTCACAGTAGGGCATCAATTTAGTCGTACCCTATCACACATTTAGTTAATGCATAGAGCTGAATCAGCTGTCCAAGAGATTTCTTGTACTTTATGACATAGAGCGCCTAAGATTACAGTCAAATAAACTTGTGAAATAAAATATACTGGCCCTGTCAAATAGTTAGAGTTTTATTTGCTCATCTAAAGTCTAAAGCACGTGGAAACATAAGTGCTAAAAAAGAATAGTAAGAGAATATATTTAGTCCTGGCATGACGATATACCTGTGCAACCAGTGCCGTCACGGTAACCAGTTCCTTCAAATCCAGCACGACATGCACACAAATGGCTCTGCTTCGTTTTGGAGTGCCGGACCGTAAGAATAGTGTAAGTAAGATAACACAAAAGAGTAGCAAAGCAAATTCTAGGTCGGCCTTTGGTATCTTGGGAATTACCTATATAAGATAATCACCGAATACTGAAGCTTCACATGAATTTCTTCCATCTTTCTCTGCATCCTCAAATTGGAAAGCGGAAACCAGGTATCATGGATCGATTCAAGGGCTATGTGCCACTCACACAGATTGTAGAGGAAGAGGAAGCTTCACAATAATTTATTGTCCGTGAGTCAGGCGTTTGAGTATTCCACCTTTGGAAGAATTGTCAAGGAAGAATGGTATCCGATGTCATGTAAATTTCAGAACAAATTTGGTTGCAACTTCCAACCCACAGCGCCAAATTTTTCCCCAATTGTTTCTAACATACGGATTTGACGATGTCGGATAACGTCATGGACATGGACGTCTACTTCCACTTATCGTCTATTTTTTCCAATTTTTCTAACACGCGGGTTTGACGATGTGGGATAAAGCCATGGACGCGGACGTCCACTTGCACTTCCTCCCGCCTATTTTTTTCCCATGTTTTTTCGTTTTTGCTAACGCGTGGATTTCTGATGTGGGAAGGTGTCATCTTTGCCATTCGTACAAGACTACAAGACAACAAAGACGCGTGATACGGAAATTTAACTTTGCCGTCGAAGTCCAAATTCGTGGAAAGATGCGAAGAAAGAAAATTTCACAGGAAATCAACAAATCCACGATAGTCGACACACCTAATGGGAGATAGTTGAAACAAGATACGGTAAGCCTTAAATTGGAGTACATTGCTAGCACAAGACCAATGTAGTAATATTGTTTTATATGTTCAGATATTATATTTGGGATCCTTTCACTTCTTGTTACACTTTTGTTTGTTTACTGTTGTCATTGTTATTGGTGATAGTTGTTTTCTTAGGATTTTCCTTTTCTCGACAAACTTCCATTTAATAAATGGTCTTCCTCTTGTGTAAACAATCTTTTACTATCATCTATTATAATTTTGTTATGTGATTTTTTTCATATATCTTTGGTAGGTTTTCAGTCACCCAATAATTTGGAGGAAAGAAAATTCATGGTCGGTTCCCCTCGAGTGGATGGGAGGATAACCCATGGATCCTAGATGGGGCAAAACCTTAGCGAAAATGATGGCCCTTAGTTGTGTGATAGTTCGATGGCTTAGCTATGGTATGCGATTGAGGGAGTTTTAGGCATAGGATCAGTTGACGATGGTGGTCCCTCCTTGGTTGCATCTTAAGTAAGTCTTTGGGCTTCGATTGCATTGTAAGTAGTAGGCTCTGTTGGATTTAGTATGATTGTAGGAAGAGTTAGTGAGGCAAAGGATGACAATGTCATGATAATCCTGCTTAGGTACATCCTGCACTAACATACAAGCAGTCAACACAGTCAAAGGCATGTAGGGAGTGATTTGACTACAATTTTTGTAGATTTTCTTGTATGCTAACATTTTTTGTTGCCACCATAGCATCATAGAGATGTCTCATAAGCATAGGACATGGGGTTATATACTTGGAATAGTATATAGCTTAGGATGATGGCATTTGGTGCCCCAATTGTTTCATGTACCATAACATTGATGTACATACATTTTTTGTAATATATATATATATATATATATATATATATATATATATATGTGTGTGTGTGTGTGTGTTATTTTCATTATTTTGTCTTACATTCTTCTATGCATGTATGCTTATTTGCTTGAACATCGATTATACAATTTATCTTTCATTGCTTTGAGACTTAGTTCATGATTTTCTTTTAGTAGGATGTCACATAAGATGTTATTAAGATTATGTGTAGTATATCACCTCAAATATTATTGTACAAATATATTTTTAGAAAGATATTGCATGATATGCTACTTAGTGTTAGATTAGGTGTTTGAACTCTAGCTCATGCTCGCCTAGGTCCTTTCTTTTTATATTAGTTTAGTTTATTTTCCCCACCCACTTTATGTGTGGATATTTGTTTTTATCTTATTTAGATATTATGGGGATATTTGGCATTCCTAGGGAGTTACACTCATTGATTACATTTGCAGGGTTGAGATCTTTTATCCATGGATCATATCACACCTCCCTCTGTGTATGGTGGATATTGATCCTTATCTTTGTTGATCCTACAACCGTGGTGGATCTTCCTACCTATTTAAGCAAGGCTTCTCCATTGTATACACAATCAATTAGGATATATGATATGATATTGTAGTTTTTGTGTTAGCTTCTATTATCTGGTTTATGTTTTTCAATCTCTCTAGTTTGGTTAATGTGGTGTTGCTTCAACCCCTTGATCCTTGTGCCTTGGTTCGGTGTTTTGCATTTTTTCATCGTATCAAATCTTTGAGGAGTGTTGGAGACATCCATTGTTGAGGTTTGTGCAACCATATCATGTTGAAGGTTTTATAGTTGGATATTTGAGGTTTCTAAGCCCTAGAAGGTGAAAATTGAAATTTTTCCTCTTATATTGTTTTGCAAAGAGATTCCATATGTTTTTTAGCCCTTCATTGCATTTTGGTTGACCCCTCTGACCATAGGGGTTGATCAAAAAGGTTTTATGTTTTGGAATATTTTTGGAGTTTTTGTGGGTTGTTTTAATAGTTGTAGAACCATCGGTGGCCCTGTTCACCTGATCGTCATCAGTCCAAAACTATAATCGATCACTTTCAACTACTACAGCCACTATCATATAAAAAAAATTGTATGTAGGTTTTTCTTGTATATAGTCCGTGAAATATCTAGTTTTTTGCAATATCTGAAGCTACTTGTAGATTTGGTTTTTTGACATTTGCAACCTATCTTCTTCACTCCTAAGTTCTTTCCAATTTTCAAACTCATATTTACATTTAAGTTACTAACAAGGTTTGCTAAAAATACATTTTTTAACAAAAAAAAACTATTTTGCTGGCAGTTCTGTGTATTTGAAAACAACTTTGTAAAATATTTGTTTTGTGAAGTTATTACTCAATTTTTTTGTTCTTTTCAAATTTGCAAAATTTTAGTGATTGTAAAAATCAAATCTGATCATATACTTTTTGTAATGCCTGAATTATAAAGGCATTTGATTTTTGAAGCATTAAATAAAAATATTTTGAGTGGGGTGTCTTGGTAACACCGACTTTGTGGATCTTGCATTTTATTTCTTATGATTGAAAATTGGATTTAGAGGATTTTGAGCCACTTAACTCACATATGGAAGCCACACATGATGACACTTATTCAATCTAAAGGGTTATCAATATTAATGCAAGAAGAGCTACTTGAAGTTACAAAAGAGTATCATAAGTTTTGCTATGATTGCAAAATGGATGAGTGTAAGGGATAAATTGGGATGCATGTGAGTGGTAATTTTTTTATTTCATCTTAAATGATTGTGACACTCCTTTTCAAATTTAGGAGAAGCTTGAGAATCTATTTGGGCAAGTGGACACTTTCAGAGTTATATATCTTGATGTCGGGATTAGTGCTCTCAATCTAGATGATTTTCCATCTATGGATGATTTTCTCACTAAGTTGCAATCCTTGCTCACACCTTTAAAGGGTAGTGGAGAAACTACAATGGATGAAGAATATATTTTCATGATCTTGTCAAAACTTAGGGGTCCATTTCGTATGTTTGCCTCTATATTTTTTGCCAATATGGATTCCATGGGTTCTGATCACAAAATACCTACTTTTGATAAGTTTTGTGCCAATCTTTTGAGGGAGGAATCCAAAGTTCTTAACTCTAAGCATTACACCTCCTCACATAAGGTATTTGTTGCATCCTCCACTTCCACTTCCAAAGGCAAGGGAAAGTCCAAGTCCCAACCTAATATTTCCTCTTCTCCTTCATTTTATCAAAATCCCAAAGAATCACATCAAAAGAGTCATCCTCCAAATATTCCAATCATAAACCTAAGCAATCCAAAATAAAAAATAGGTCAAATATTACTTGTTTGTATTGTGGAGTCAATGGTCATTCTGATGACAAGTATAGAAATAAATTACAAGACTTAGAGGAAGCCTTTAGAAATAAAAAAATATCCTTCACTTCTTCAAAATATAAAGGCAAGGCTTTAAATGCTTTTGGGAAATCATCTAAGGCCATTTCTGAGGATTGGATTTTGGATTTTGAAGTGACTCATCACATGACTTCATCCAAGGAGTCATTTGCCACCTTGTGTTCTACTTCTACATCATGCATTGAGGTTGGAGATTCCTCTTACATTTTAATTAAGGGAAAATATGACATACAGGTTGATGGTGTATGCATTAAAAAAAAAAATGGTGTTCCAAACATTTCCACCAATTTGCTCTCTGTGTACCAAATTTATCATTCTAGGGAAAAACTATGTTGTTTACACCTCAAGGAGCTACGATTAGATATTTGAGTTACCCATAGTCTATTGTTGTATAAGGAGTTGTTGACGATAGTTCACATCTTTATCACTTTGAGGGTTTTGATTCTTCACTTGGAGGTACTTGTTTGGTGGCTCATGTAGATTCATAAAGCAAGATTTGGCATGAGATATTTGACCATATCAATTACATATATTTGAAGTATTTAAGCACTTGTGATATGGTCATTGGATTACTTAAGGTCTCCTGTATTGATGGAGTTTTTCCAAGTTGTGTACTTTGCAAACAACATCAAAATCCTTTTTTCAAAGGTAAGTCCAAGAGAGCTTCTTCCCATATTGAGTTAGTGCACAATGACTTGATGGCTTTTCACACTCCTTTTTAGGAGCTAAGAATGCACTCACCTTTATTGATGATTTCTCATGGAGAACTTGGGTATATTTTCTAAAGTTCAAGAATGAAGTTTTTACCACATTTAAATTATTTAATGCTTTTGCTGAGAATAAGCCTTTCAGTTGCATCAAGAAGCTTCACACAAATAATGGGAAGGATTATTTTAGCAGGGAGTTTTTATTTTTGGCCCTTCATGAGATTCTACATCAACACTTTGTCCCACATACACCACAGTAGAATGGTGTAGCTGAGAGGAAAAATAGAACACTCAAGAAAATGGAAAATTTTATGATGCACTCACGGTATTTACCTTCCAATTTTTGGGTCAAGGTATTAAATTGTGTGAATTACATTCAAAATCGTACACCTCATTGAGATCTTTAGTAGATGACTCCATAGGAGGCTTAGATAGGGACCAGGCCTAATGTTTATTATTTTTGAATTTATGGTAGTCAAGCATGGGCTCATGTTCTGAAGAAAAAGGATATCTTTGGATAGAAAGAGCAAGCCAATCATTTTGTTCGCTATTGTAAGGATATGAGGGCTTATAGGTTACTGGATCCAGATACACATGAAGTTATTTTTTGAGCTCATGTCCATTTTGATGAGCATGATTCTCCAATTGAGCCCACTCTTTCTACTCCTCCATCCTCATCTACTTTTCACTTTGAAGATGGTTGTTTTGATGATGATCACAGTGAGGATGAGGATATTGTTGAGATAGTTGTAGAGGTTCCTGCACATGCTGCCCCCATGCCTAGATGGGCTTAGACTATAGTTGAGGACTCAACACATTTCATTGAAGGTCTCCCACCTTCAAGGCACACTTCTACTTTTGGCAAGGGTCTTTTTTTCCAGGTAGTTTCTATTGATCCACAAAGGTTTAATGAGGAACATGGCATTCAGGAGTGGGATGATGCCATGTATGATGATTATTGCAAGTTTTTTGAACATCAAATGACTAAGCACATTGAGATTCATATGCACTTCATTCAACAACTTATCCAGGATGGAGTGATTAGCTTGAATTACATTCCCACTCAATAGTAGATTGTCAACATCTTCACTAAACCCTTTCCATCTCCTCATTTTCATTTGTTGTGAGAGATGATTGGGGGTGAAGGAAGTTGTCCTTGGAGGGTGTGAATGAGGCAACCTTCCTTTCTTCTTCTCTCTTTCTAGATGGATGGATTTTCCAATGTGGTTTTCCATCCTATTTTAAGAGGAAAAAAGAAAAAAAAGGAAGATGACATGAAGGACGAGGAAAAAAGAAGTATCTCCATAAACCGACCCCAAAAATGTCATAGAGTAGTACACATCCAAGGCCTCAATAATGCTCGCCATGACACCTAAGAATTCCTAAGAAATAAATGATGTGATCCTAGTGAATATTGAGATGCTTCCATAAGCATTTACTTTGTAGTTTATATTCCTTACTTTCAAGGAGTAGTTATATTATTTACTTCCTTACTTTCAAGGATTCATCAAATCTTGTCATTTCAATCCCATATAATTTTAAAATAAATATAACTTAAAATTTTTAAAGAAAAAAAAATCTTCCAATATATTTTATGTTTTTTTTCTATACTCTCATTTCTTTGTTTTTCTTTTTTTTCCCTTCAATTGCATGCTTCGTGAAAATATTTGCTTCCAAAATTTTCGAGGATGTTGTTTTAAGTTTCTAAATAGATTTCCTTATTTTTCTTAAGGAGTATTCTCTTTTTCTTAGAGAGAGTATTGTGTACTCTTTTATCCAATGACTTCCACTAGCCATAAAAGTTTTAAAATATCTTTTGCCATAAAGATAAATAGAACTTTGATGGATAGATTTAGCATTTTATAGATTGGATATATAGGAGCAAAGTAGCATTTTATAGTATTTAGTTTTTTACTCTATATATTCACTTCATTTCATTTATATTTCTTTGCTTGTTAAGCATCAAATTTATAGATATATAACTTTTTGGTAGCAATTATGAAGTAACAAGCCACACCGTCAAAAAGTCTACCTTTTATGTTGCCCTTTGATCTCCAAAATAATTGTTTATAAAATAAAAATCCATGTATATTAGGTATTTCTCTACCTTCTCATACCTAAGTTTCTAGTGCAGGGAACACATCATATTCATCTAAAAAGTATATAAAGCTTTCACATATTGATGTTTCATACATAGAATTTTAAGGTCCGTATTGGTTTCTATTATATTTCTTGGCTTTGGTTTATTCATTTTTTATTTAGTAATTACCAAAATCTTATTATATCTTAATAATGCAACATGTTCATGCCAATGTTGTTACTTTAACCTTTGATAATTCCTCAATATTATTTATGTTATATGCCTCCAATTATACCTCTAACAAGCTTAAAAGGATCCAAAAATACTTCGTGTACCCAAAAAGATACCAAACATATAGATTTCTAGGATATTTCCCTTAAATTTATGTTGATTTTCACTTTTATTCCTTGTCAAGTGATTTGCTCATTTTCAATATTATTCATCCTAAATTTCTCTAAAAATTCATGTTGATTTTAAAGTGATTTGCTTACATTACCTTTGCCAAGGTCATCACTTCTTGAGAAAATCAAGACCTGTTTGAGTAAATCACTCATATCAGGAGGTTTTGCAAGTGAATCACACTTTTTCTAGAAATAAAAAAATATAGATTTTTGAGGTTTTTCCTTTAGCTACTATTTTTAATTGCTTCAAAATGTGCAAAATTTGGCAAAGGTAGCATCAAGAATGTGCAAAATTTGGTAAAGGTAGCATCAAGAATGTGCAAATTTTGGCAAAGGTAGTGTTGAGGTATTGTATTTATTGCAACTTCATGGGATGCCAAGCTCTTTGTATTTTAGGCATATTCCTAAAATAATATCAAATATACATTTTCCATTAAGAGGAGGCAGGTTATTATATTAAAGAGGTCAATTGAAATAGGAATAGAATCTTGAAGTTCTTACTCCTTTTGAAATAGAGAGGACTCGATTTTCATCTCCCTATTGTACGATTATGACGCTCCCAAGACTCAGGAAAGAATCCCCCGCCTAGGTCATTTACCTACACTATTGGGACTTCAGAACCAACTAGAAACCATAGTCTATCATATTTTTCAATAAGGAAAAACCATGTGGAATGTCAAACACATTCTAGATACCTTTGAATTATATGTTATAAAATATCAAGAAATCCTTAGGGTTTAAAAAGAACCCTCGGCTTGTGGAAACTTGTTCACCTAGTACATGAAAATCATCTAGAATTTATGTCCACCTTGAGGCCTCACTATAATAGGTTACACCCGAAATGGAGAAATGAATTAGCCTGAGTCTTCGAGATTATGCCTCTATCCTTACATGTGGAGTCTACAAAATTGTCAAAATTTGTTGTAAAATTGTTGCTTTGGTACTTAAAAAACCTTGGATGGTTAATCCCCATCGAGTTTTGCCATTCATTGTCATGGAGCAACTACACTGTCTTGAGGTCTTCAACTTCCCTCACCAAGTATTTAAAAGGATTTTTTAATAATTCTTCCCCTTTGGTTGCCAACTCTTTCAATTTAGAATGGATTGGCTTCAACTTTTCACAAACTTTAGAGGTGTTTCCTTCATTGAACTGCTCTTTTACCTTTTCAATCATGGTATGTTTCCTTCATTGAACTGCTCTTGTTTACCTTTTTAATCATGGTATAGACAACATCATCATCTATGATGTATTTATTGTCATCATAGGTTTTTCCTCTAGCTACTATTATTAATTGCTTCAAAATGTATAAAATATGGCAAATATAGTGTCGAGGTATTGTATTTATTGCAACTTCATGGGATGCCAAACTCTATTGGTATAAAATCCTAGACCTGCCTTTATCCTTAAGCATGGAGTCTACAAAATTATCAAAACTTGTTGCTTTCGTCCTTAGATAACCTTGTATGGTAAACCCCCAACAATATTTGACATTCATTGCTCTTAGACAACCTTGGATGGTAAACCCCCAACAATATTTGACATTCATTGCTCTTAGACAACCTTGGATGGTAAACCCCTAACAATTTTGCCATTCATTGTCATCGAGCAATTGCACTGTCTTGAGGTCTTCAACTTCCCTCACCAAGTATTTAAAAGGATTTTTGAATAGTTCTTCCCCTTTGGTTGCCAACTCTTTCAGTTTAGCATGGATTAGCTTCAACTTTCCCCTCATTGAACTACTCTTTTTCCTTCAAGGGTTGTAAATTTTCTCAACTATGGTATAGAGAACATCATTATCTATGATGTATTTCTTCTTCCATAGGTTTTTGGCATTCCAAACAATAATCAACCCTTGAATTTATTCTTCCATCAACCCTTGAATTTCTTCTTCCATCAAAAATATTTTTGAATAGTTCTTCCCCTTTGGCTGTCAACTCTTTCAGTTTAGAATGGATTGGCTTCAAATTTTCATATACTTTGGAGGTGTTTTCTTTATTGAGCTGCTCTTTTTCCTTTTCAATCATGGTATAGATGACATCCTCATCTAGGATGTATTTCTTGTCATCATAAGTGTTTGGCATTCCAAACAGTAATCAACCCTTGAATTTCTTCTTCCATTTTTTTAGACTTGGGTTTTTAGTGATGGCAGGTTGTCTTTGTAAGCTCCTTTGGATGTCGAAGATATTTTTGATATTTTTTTACGATGTTCTTATGATCTATCCCATGCTTCAATGTCTATATTTGGGTCATTGGTGTAAGAATTTTTAAAACCTATCGATGATCGCCTCTTACGAAAAGGAACTCTTCTACCTATTTGATGATGTTTTTAGCTATTTCCAAGCTTTCTACTATAGAGGATGTTATCTTGAAGTACTCATTGTCATTTTTTACCTACTTCACGATTTGGTCCTACATGTCCATAGTTATTTGGATTTCTTGTGTCAATATTAGGTCACCTACTCTTTGATATGGTCCTACATGTCCGTAGTCATTTGGATTGCTTATGCCAATTTTAGGTCAACCTTCTTTCCTATGGGTTTTGAGGCTTCCAATATCTATTGACCTTTATTTTTTACATCCTATAGTTGTCCATTTTTATCCTTAGTCATCTCTTGCATGAGCCATTTAGACTCAACAAGTTGGACTTTGAGGTCTTCCACATATTTTTAAGGCCAACTTTTTCTTTCCTATGGGCTTTGAGGCTTCCAACTCCTTTGTCTATTGATATTTATTTTCTACATCCTATAGTTGACTATTTTACTCCTTAGTTGACTGATTATTTTAGACTCAACAAGTTGGGCTTTAAGGTCTTCCATCTAATTTTCTATTGCTCTTATCTACCACCTCTTATGTCGTTGGAGTTGGTCCCTCTCAACCTTAACTTTCACCCTCTTACTTTAACCCTTCATTATGTTGTGGAATTTGATCCCTCTCAACTTTAACTCATTAATTCTACCTCTAGTCTCCTATTTTTTAGTAGTACTTCCTCATCCTTAACTTATAGTCATCCATACTTGATTTCCATACCCAACATGATCTAGTTCTCCATATGGGCTATCTACCATGAGTTGTACTACCCCATCCTCAATTGCTAGTCATCCATGCTTGATTGTCATGCCCATTGATTGCCACACCCAATGTGATCTGGTTCTTCATATGGACTATCTAGTATGGATCTAGATATTCTAGTTTATCTCTAGGTCCATTTATGACACTATAATAGTCAATTCAACAAGGGCTAGTGCTAGTTTGAAGGGTCAATCTCCAAAATCTCAAAAAATTTTACCTTATCTCCTTCCCCAAACAATTGAAGGAAATATCATTGAAGCCCTAGATATTTTTTTATTAGAGTCATTTGTATTATTACTTACTTATCTTCTCCTAGGTGAAAGACACACATATAATGCCTTAATTATGTCAAAACCCCTAACTTTTAAGACATAGATAGGACCAAACCCTTGAGAGGCACTCATTGACAAGGGAGCTCCTATATGCTCAACACCTTGAGTAGGGATAGTGGGTGATTGACAAGGGAATGACAAGGGAGCTCCTATAGGCTCAACTCCTTGAGTAGGGATAGTGGGTATCCTTGGATACTAAAGGAGTTACCTTGTAGGATATGGGATATGAGTGGAGGTGGTATGTATAGTGAGTGGTACAAACTGAGTGGTGATGGAAAGAAATGAGGTGGAAGTGGGAGGAGTGGGTTGTGATGCCAATCCAACTAGGGTAACCAAATTTGGAGATATCGTTTATGGGACTTTGGGTTGTGATGCAAGTACTTGTACAAGTGGATATGAGAATGATGTAATGGGATTGGTCCCTATTATGACAATAATAATGGGAGGTAGAGTATCCCTTGGTTGATCCATCGAGTCAATAGCACCTAGGAGTAATATGGGTCAAGCTGGTAAAGGATGAGAGAATCACAACAAAGTAATAAGTAAGAGTGAAAATTGGGTAAGAAGGAGAAAATAGAGATAAAGTGGAAGCTAAAGAAAACAAGATAACAGAGTGAGAATATGGGATGGTGAATGGTGAGTACGTATATGGAGGAGTGAATGCAATCGTAGCCATTGGACTGGACAATACCAAATTTGTAGGAGCATTTCCATATGGGATTTTCTCCTCTTCCACCTAATTTTTCTAACTTTGGTATAATTTTGTTGCTATAGCTTCCTCGTTGAACATAAATTCATATCTCTAAAACCCCCCTTTTCCATTTGATTTCCATTTTTTTACTACTAGTTGTTGATATTATCTACTTCTTGGGCTTCTATTTTTATGGGTCCAAGGTACTTGTTGTTGTTACCTCTACAAAAATCTTTGCCCTTTTGGTGTTCTTGGGATGTATGACCTGTTCCAGATGGTAGAGAATTCAAAGTCAAATAGACTAAATAAATGTATCCATCTTGTACCTCATATTGCTTGTCTTGTCCATCTTTGATGGATTTGATCCATCAAAAATCTTTGCTCTCTTAGTGTCATTGGGGTGTGTTCCAGATGGTAGAGAATTCAAAGTCAAATAGGCCATATCATTGTATCCATATTGTATATCATATTGTTTATCTTGGCCATCTTTAATGGATTTGATCCATCAAAAATCTTTGCCCTCTTGGTGTCCTTGGGGTGGATGGATTGTTCTATATGGTAGAGAATTAAAATTCAAATAGGTCATATTTGATGGATTTGATCATTGTATCCATATTGTACCTCATATTGCTTTTCTAGGCCATCTTTGATGGATTTGATCATTGTATCCACCTTGTACCTTATATTGTTTGTCTAGGCCATCTTTGATGGATTTGATCATTGTATCCATCTTGTACCTCATATTGTTTGTCCAGTTCAAAAAGAACAAATGATGGTAAATGATATATATATATACATATATATATCCACAAAAATATTTACCCTCTTGAAACCCCCTATCCATCTCGTACCTCATATTGCTTGTTTAGGTCATATTTGATGGATTTGATCATTATATCCATCTTGTACCTCATATTACTTGTCTAGGTCATCTTTGATGAATTTGATCATTATACTCATCTTGTACCTCATATTATTTGTCCAGTTCAAAATGGATAAATGATGGTAAATTATATATATATATATATATATATATATATATATATATATATATATATATATATATATATATATATATATCCACAAAAATATTTACCCTCTTGAAACCCCCCCCCCTTTGCCAAAAAATGATGGTAAATGATATATATATATCCACGAAAATCTTTACCCTCTTGAAACCCATATCTCTTGAAACCCCCTTTACCATTTGATTGTCATTTGTTTTACTACTCTAGTTGAGATGTTAATTTTTGGTATTATCTATTGCTTGGGCTTCTATTTTTATGGGGCCAAGGTACTTGTTGTTGTTGCTACCCCTACAAAAACAATTGTCCTCTTGGTGTCCTTGGGATGTGTGGCTTGTTCCAAATGGTAGAGAATTCAAAGTCAAATATGGTATAGAATTCAAATTCAAACAGATCATATTTTATGGGTTTGATGATACTATCCACCCTATACCTCATATAGGCCATCTTTGATGGATTTGATGATTGAATCCATCTTGTACCTCATATTGCTTTTCTAGTCCATCTTTGATGGATTTGATCATTGTATCCATCTTATACCTCATATTGCTTGTCTAGGCCATATTTGATGGATTTGATCATTATATCCATCTTGTATCTCATATTTCTTGTCTAGGCCATCTTTGATGGATTTGATCATTGTATTCATCTTGTACCTCATATTGTTTGTCCAGTTCAAAAAGACAAATGATGGTAAATGATATATATATATATATATATCCACAAAAATATTTACCCTCTTGGTGCCCTTGGGGTGTGTCTTTTTCCATATGGTTGAGAATTCAAAGTCAAGTAGGCTATCTCTAGTGGATTTGGTCATTGTATGCATTTTGTACCTCATATTGCTTGTCCAGTTCAAAAGGGAAAATGAGGGCAAATGACATATATATCCATTGTATATAACCATACATAAAGGTATTATTTCATGCATGCTCCTAAAAATATTTTGATGCTTATGTATAATTAATATTCCTCGAAACAACAAGTCTTACATTAGGGCAAACGATCTTAACTTAGAAGGGCAAAAACTCTTCATTTAGAAGTACAAAAACTAAAATTGATGATGAGGGTTGAAGGAAATTATTGGACCAATGCACAAAGGTTTTAGGATATTTTTTGAGTTTATCATTATTATCATTAAAATGTGATGTCCATTCCCAATAATTTATCAAAAACCATGTAAAATAGCCCTACATATCGCATTCATCCTCATTACAAAATCATTGTTATGTCACATAAGGTATGACTTGAAGACAATAGCTTTTCCTTTTACAAAATATATCACCTTCCTTTTTTACCCAGGTGTTGTAGGTGAGTTGGAGAGGAGAGGGAAATCCTCCAAGGGAGGTCCTAGGTTCAAATATCCACCCTACCAAAAATCTGAATTGGGTATCCAAAATCCAATTGATAATGTTGGTGCGGGCAGGGTCAAGTGCGACTCCCGGATGACTTTGACGGTGTAGAACCCCTGTTCGTGGTCTCTCAGACCAAGGCGGCCTCGTAAGGGGTTTTTATCTTAAAAAAAATATATCACCTTCATTTTGTAATATATGACTTGAAGGCAATAACTTTTCCTTTTACAAAATATATCACCTTCATTTTAAAATACATCACCTTATTTGAAGGCTTCCACTTGCCTTTGGAACAAGTGATTTGAACCTTCTTAAAGAGATATTACAAGCTTTCAAGAGTACCTTCAATAGTACCAAGATGCGATAGAAGAAGAAAGAGATCATAAATCATTAGATCTTCATGAAAAAATTTAATCCATAGCCCAAAGGAGGAATAGATATTTGACTAAAGCACATCCCAAATCCTTTTCTTGTATGTCTTTTAAAACTTAAAATTTGTTACATATATCACAAATCCAATCACATTTACCAAAATAAATACCAAAGATTTTTATTGCATGGAATATAATAAATCTACCCTAGAAAAAACAATAAATCTTGAGAATCATACCATACAATTTGGTCCCTAATACTAGAATAGGTCCATAAACTAATATCATGAATGCATAGGAAAAAGAATTAAAAATGCTTCTATATGCAAAAAGATATGGCCTCCAAAATTTTTACCTAAATAACCCTCAAAAATAAAAAATTAGATGTCCAAATATTAGAAAATTAAAAGCCACTTACCTGTTGCCACTTAGTACCTGTTACCACTTAGTTCCCTATGATTCACAAGTGTCTTCCATTGATATTATTTTGATAATTTTAATATTTTTTCTTACCCCTTGCTACTACAACCATCTTTGTTTTCGATGGTGGTAGTGGTTCATCAAATTCCTCATGACTCAATGAACGTTCAAAAATCACCACTCAATGAACCTTATTCTGACAACTAGTCCTTCACAAGCAATTGTTGGTCGCTTCCTACCTCACTTGCACTCTACAATCTTCAATGCAAATACATGAGCATCGGTTCTAGTCTTTCGAGCATACTCCGCTATGGTTCCCCTTGTGCTTGAATCTCATTTGATGAGGGAGCATTTGAGAAAACAAAATGTAGGGTCTTTCTAGCTATTAAGGAAAGAAGAGGAGGTATGTATTTCCATCTTCCACCATTGTTTCTCATGGATGAAAAGGCATAAGTGGAGGTATTGTTGCTAATTCCAAGGACCAAACAAGACTGCAAGGAGTTGACAAAGGTATTGATAAGAATTGGTGAAAGGCCAAAAAGGGACCAATAAGGGATTCAACAATGATGTTTTGATTGCTAGAAGAGGTAAACTCTTCCTTGCACTTGTGTTGGAGTTACCAATTGCTCAATCTCTCAGTCTCATCCCATGTTGACAATTTCAACCCCTGTGAAAACATTCTCCTCATCCCAATTTTGGTTTGCTTGTTGAGCCTCCACTTCTAAATCTTCCTCTATTTTCAAATCCAATGTTTTGTCCTAGACTTACTCATATGGGTTACACACACTCCACTTTTGATGACAAGACAATCATCACGTTCCCTGTATTTCCTTGCAAATAAATTCTCTCAACATGTTGATAATTTACACATCACCAAATTCACCTTCATGTTAACTCCTTGTTGCGCAACTCATCGTTATAACGTGACTTTGTTTTCAAATAATTATCCATCTTGTATCTCTTCATTGTCATGTAACTCTCCACTATCATGTAGATGGTTACACTTTCAATAATTCTCTATTTTTGGTGTTACACAATCCTTTGACCTATAAATATTCATTTATTATGTCCTCATATTGGGTTAGCTATCGTTCCCTTCCTCCCTATTCATTCATTCTTGTACTTTTCCTTCACGTCCACGTCCTCCTATTGGGTTAGCTATTGTTCCCTTCCTCCCTTTTCCAAATATCTCTATGTCCAAACATCTCTATGGTCACTAATTTGTACTTCAAATAATAATGATGCAATGGTATTCCACATTTGAAAGAACAAAAAATAACATTCATCATATTACAAGAAAAAGTTATTTAGACTTATAATGGAGAAAAACTACACATTGACATTTGTATTTATTTATGAACAACAATACAAAATCATGTACAACAAAAATATTCTTCACTACTGTGATATTCTTCACTGCACATGCAAATACTTATGCACACACACATATTGATATGCTTCTAGATGTAAATGATATTCATAAAATATATAAGGTTTATTCATACTACTCCTAGACAAGGGAGGCAATTTTCAACTTTTGTACCTATCGCTAACTACCATGCTTGACCCATCATATTCATATTCATAATATGTATGAGGTCTATTCATACTACTAAACAAGGGAGGCAGTTTTCAACTTCTATACCTATCAATAACTACTCTTACATGACACATCATATTACATGACATTTGAATTACTCTCATACTAATAATCTCTCATAATCTTTTTGAGAAAAAGATAACTTTATATACAATCAAAAAATTATGTGCATACTTGTCTCCATACACTATTGTTCATGTTTGAGGTAGTGCTTGAGGTGGTGCCACATCAAAACCGGTTGCTACAACCACACCCAAGAATCGTTTCCTAGCTATGCATTATACTCAAGGCTGGAAACCATAAATCTCTTTATCAAAGAGCTCTAAATCTATTTTTTAATAAGCAAACTACACAAAATGATAAAACTTTATATACATTCTATTTTGCATGAGCAAACCACACAAAATGAAAAACTTTATATACAATCAAAATTATATGTGCATACTTGTATCCATACACTCTTGTTCATGTTTGAGGTGGTGCTTGAAGTGGTGCCACATCAGTACCGGCTACTACAACCACACCCAAGAATTGTTCCCTAGCTAGGCATGACACTCAAGGCTAGAACTAGAACCATACATCTCTCCATCAGAGAGTTGGAACCATACATCAAAGAGTTGTAATAGCCCACTTCATATGCAACACTAAATATACTAAAAGCTAGGATTTTTCAAGTATGTTTTTGGCTTTGACGATGAGTAATAATGTCTTGCATGATTTAACAAATGATATAATTGCCTAAGGACTATGCTTGCAAGTTCAACCCAAAGCATTCGAACTTTAGCTATAATATCCCACTTCATAAGCAAATACTAAATACAAATATGCATAACGTATAAATATGAATATGAACTCTAGCTATGGCATCCTTCATTCTCTTCTTTTCTGAATAACTCTGGCTATAATGTCCTACATTCTCTTATTTTATGAATAACAATGGGAATATATTGGTAGTGGTCGTCTTCCAAAAACTTCTCACAATACCTCTTGCATTTACTCTAAGCGTCACTGGACATGAGTTCTATAAGCATTTACAACCTCAACAACATATTTATACATGTGCTTCAAATGAGCCTTATAGAACTACATATAATGATTTTAAGTAGTGTTTTGACCCTTTGATATACTAGGTTCCCTCCATTTTTGTCTTTTTCATGTTCATTTTATACTCTCTTTCAAATTCCTTCTTCCTTATTCATTTTATATTCTCTTTCAACTTCCTTATAGGTTTGACTATCAATGTATGAACTCTAGCTATAACATCCTTCATTCTCTTCTTTTTTTGAATAACTCTGGCTATAATGTCCTACATTATGTTCTTTTATGAATAAGCATGGGAAGTGATTGGTAGTGGTTGTCTTCCAAAACTTCTCACAATACCTCTTGCATTTACTCTAAGCATCACTTGACATGAGTTCTATAAGCATTTACAACCTCAACAACATATTTATACATGTGCTTCAAATGAGCCTTATAGAACTACATATAATGATTTTAAGTAGTGTTTTGACCCTTTGATATACTAGGTTCCCTCCATTTTTGTCTTTTTCATGTTCATTTTATATTCTCTTTCAACTTCCTTATTCCTTGTTCATTTTATATTCTCTTTCAACTTCCTTATAGGCTTGACTGTCAATGCAGATTCACCATATCCTGCATCAACCCTTTTGAAATATTTGGTGATGATGACTGTGTTTCTACTTTACCTCCCACTATAGATTAGTGCTTCATGTAGAGCTATAATTTTTTTAAAAGTCAATTTTAGAGATGATACAAAATTAATTCTTAATTGGATTGATCTAAATTTTAAGCTGCTCAATACCAATAAAGCAAGGCACACACATCATCAACTTCCTTTCCATCATGAAAAGCTTAACCTCTGATGTAACAACATATTTGAGTAGATAAGCAAGGCACACACATCATTAGCTTCCTTTCTATCATCAAAAACTTAACCTCTGATGTAACAACACTGCCTCATTGTTCGACATTGCAAATTTTGCTTTAACATTGTTGTAACATTAAGTTCCATTGTCCTACTTTGATCATTTTCGGACATAAATACAATTTCGTTCTATTTTGTATAATTGCATTATATTTCACTGTCTATCCAGAAGATTTCCATTCAGAAAACAATGACAACTTAGTATTTCTAAATCCTAAAAATAAAAGTCAGTAAGAATTAGACTGTTTTTTCTAGGATAGACCCTTTCTAGACTTATCCTGATGAAATTGAAGTTTCACTATAATATAATTGCTGGAGTAAAAACCACTTACCACAAGTGATTCTGGTCTTCACATATTGCTAATTCACTGAATAATATGAACATGCCAAAATGTTAATCTACCAAATCTTTATTCAAAGACATGCAAATGTCAAATCACAGATGAAAATAGTTACCTTAGTGCAAAATAAAGATTTTAAAATTCCTACTTCTTAAATGAAAGGTCTTCTGGTTTTGGTTGGGGGCATTTCCTTATCCTGTACAGGTCTTCTCCATGGAGTGCCAGGCTCAAAGTGCTCTAGAAGCTACATAAATCCATGAAAAAATATGTCACAACTGAAATACATGTAAACTGATTAATATATAGATTCTCTACCTAGTAAAAAAATTTAAATGAGTGAATTTGAATGATACGTAAGCAATTCATTTTGTAATGAGATCCCTTTGTATCTTATGCATGTAATTTTATATGTGCATCTTGACGTGTTCAAGAAAAAATTAATTAAAATAGCAAAATGTGTCCAGTGATCCAATTTCACTAAAAATGATTGTTATAACATTGCTACTTGCACCACATGGTAAGAAATATCCAATCTTGATACCTTATCCTAAACGTATAGCTCTTACATGAACACAATCCTATTCAGTAACTATGGTAATGCAAAAGATAGATCCTTCGGTGCTTAAAAGCGCCAAGGAAGACAGCTACAGAACACCACAATCTTTCTAGTGAAAGAGTTTTTAAAGGATAAATATTTGACGATTAGCAAGATTGTGAATAAATTCGCTCACATTGTGCATCCAAAGGCCATCCATTCATGCACACAATTTACCTGGAAAATAAAAGATGGTGATCACAGGACAAATCCCTGCTTTCCTGCTTCCAAGGCAAATAAGCTGCAGCTAGGGATAGGTACATATGCAAATTTGGTAATTCACATTATTATAATGTGAAACAACAGGCCTACTAAGCCCATAAGGTATTTGAGGTAATTCACATATGCAAAAACCAAGCTGCACTGAGAAATTAAAATGGGAAAACAGTTGGCCTACAAAGCCAATAAAATAAAGTTTTCAAAGGTTTCAACAAGAGCACATCTAAAAACTTGAATCTATGTAAAAACTTGTAGAAGAAGATCATTATTTCTCTTGATGCCATCAAGGAGGTTATATTTGCTGTCCAATTCAATGTGTAAGTTGCACCTAGCATGTTCTATACATGTTGGCCCGCAAATTGCATTTGTGGGAGCAGTTTAAAAAATTCAATAAAAATCTCCTGTTTGTTTTTTTTTTTTTCGTTGTTGTTGTAATAGGAGGTTCCCTTAACTATTTTTTGTATTTCCAAACAGTGTGAACTTGAAGTAAGTTCAGCCAAAAATCTAACATAGCACCACTCTGCAATGCATCAAAGCCTTTAGGATCTAACACACATAACAAAATATTGACATGCAGAAAGGGAAAAACGTATTTAGGGTAGCTACATGTTATCACTTGGGTGGTATTATCCATTGTATAAGGAGGATTTACGCACATATAAGTTGCACAGATTTTGATTAGAGAAAAGTATCAGATAAAAGAGAGATTGATGCCAAAATAATTTGCCACTCTTAAACTCGCAATATATTCATAGAGATGTTAATAACAATATGACTATAAATCAATTGTAAATTTGCATGCGAGGAGAAATATAAAAAAAAAAAAAATCAACAATCTCATAAAGATCCCCTGATAAAATTTCTATAAGACTTTTCTATCAAATAACTTTAAAATTTAAAGCAGATATAAAGTGAAAAACAAGTACCATTCATGCATGATAGCTTCAGTGCAAGCACAAAAGATTACAGCAGAGTGCTACAATCAACTCCTATAATGCTAGTCTAACAACATATACTCCTTGCAATATAAAAATGACTGACCACTCTCAATTTATAGGAAACAGTAGGTGGTAGTTATATATGCATGCTAAGAATTAAATCTACCACTACTTCTATTTAAAGCCATCACATTCAAACTTGATGATCCTTTATCTAGGCTATTACTAAATTAGGCCATCACTAATGCCTTGTGATTAAACTAGTTGTTACAAAACACAACACAAGGATTTAAACAGCAGGTCAAGTTTAAAGAAAGGTTTTTGCTTCCTACTTCTCAACCATAACTCCAAATCGTTAGCAAGACAAAAATGCGTGCTACCTAGAGGATTAAACCATTACCAAAATTTCATTTAATCCCATCAATCATAGCACACACCTAAAATTTTGGAGGAGAAATAGCACCACAAATCAAATGTTGTGCAATAATATTTCAAATACACAAACCAGGAAACAACCCTATACTGAATTTTGTGAAAATTACCATGGATACAGGGGGAAAAACTCCAAGACCCAACATTCTTGCCCAGTCGACTGGTAAAATATAAATTATCTTGACCATTCGACCATTGCTATAAACCAATATAAAATATAAAATATAAACCAATTCGACCATTGCTATATAGAGACGTCACGAGAAAATGGGTAGAAGTTGGATCGAAATTTTGACAATGTAAAATTGCAATGGAGGCAAGGAAGATGAATCAATTGCAGAGGAAATTTCAAAGGATGCAATGACAGAATAGCCCACCCAAAAAAAACAACACATAACATCAGCAAAGTGAGGAGGGGAGGTGCAAGCATTAAAAGTAACACATGGCATCAAGTGCAAGCATAAGAGAACAACACATGGCATAGCAAAGTGAGGAGAAACAACTTAGAGAGAGTTGGAGAAAAGCAATTACATCGTAAGGGGAGGTTCTCACCTAGCCAAAACAATAAGAAATGGTGTCCTCTACATAGTTATGCTCTACATAGTTATGGTAACTAGGGACCATTCTCTCCAATAAGATGTCTTTCAAAAAAAAAATTACCTCAAAACAAGTGCATAGGATTAAAATGAATAAAACATACGTTTTTATTTGCTAATATTTTTAAGTTAAATGGTATTTCTACCATTAATGCGGTTTTAGTTAGGGAATTTCATTGATGAGCAAGAATTTTTTTTTTTTTGGTAGATAAGATACTATAACATTAATACCGGGTTTTACAAAGTTGACCCAAAACCTTTTACAAAAATCAGCCCAGGGCTGTTGATGAACATGTCCTTACTAAGGATCCTATATATGTAAAATCTACATGCTGCCAAAGCAATTAATCTGGTAAGGCACATAGCTTGTTATCAAAAAGAAACTTCTCATACAACATTTTGGGTAACCCCGAGAAAACACACCTGCATCATAATTACAAAAAAAGAAACAGATACGAATCCCTTCTTTGAAACAGTGGAGAAACAAAAAGTTGTAGACACACATATCAGAGTACTGAAAAAGATTCCCACAAGCTCTGTATTGACAATTACTCTTAATAATTCTTTGGTAATTTCTTTCTTTCGTATATGACATGCTTTGGGACCACATCCCGCCTTGGCCAATCAGCCTTGGAGAAGTGAACCTGCTGGCTAGATTTATGGCGGTGGTTATCTGGTGGTCCACGTGGCTCTGGTTCGAAGTCTTATATTGTCGTTTCTTTCTTTCCTTGTGATTATCAACCAACCTCAAATTACTAAGATGACTAAGAGCCATGTTATCCGACATGTGACTATCCCCATTAGTCTTTGTGGTATTTCCAAGCAGCATCCACGAAGACTGACAACTCGAATAATTTTTATTGTGAGTCCATTTCAAAAAAGATGTGGGAATACTCCTAGCCTTCAAACTTACAATGCCTTCCTTGTTAGTAAATTCGACTATCATTCTTGGCATTCTTGTTGAACAAGCTCCTCTACTTCGCTCGGGACACAGTGTTCCCATTTGAAAAGTCCGTCACCATCGACACCCAAATTGGCCAACTTATCAACAATTTTGTTAGCTTCCCGAAAGACATGTTGAGCTTTTTTGTCCTTTCTTCCCTAGAAAAGGATCCTAGCCTCTTCAAAAATTGTTTTAATCCTTCAAGGAGGTGTTTTCCAATTATTGAGGAGATTTATAACATGCATAGAGTCTCCTTCTACGATCAAATTGCCTTCTAAGTCTTGAGTCATTTGAAGGCCTCTCCACATAGCTCTAGCTTCAACTTCGTTGTTCGTCCTTGTTCCCAAATATTCAAAAAATGCAAGCATCATATTCCCATTATGATCTCGCACAATGCTGCCAGCGCCTGCTCTGCCAGGATTGTCCTTAGCCGCTCCATCAAAATTAAGTTTAAACCAAACCTTAGGAGGTGGGGACCACTTAACATTGGCTCTGGGGTTGACTACCCTAGGCACAGACTCATATAACAAGGTTAAGCTTAAATATTGAGAAATTGTGGTCTCCTACAGATGAGGTTTACGGCTATCAAAAGGGATAAGGTTCACATTCTCGTTGGCAAAGGATAGGATCCTGGCAATGATAGTTTGATGATCATGGATAGACTCATTAAAGACTCTATGGTTCCTTTCTAACCACACCTGCCAAAGATAGTGATTGAGAAAAATTTTCCACATGTATCTAAGTCTTTGGCTTGAAAAAGGGGCAAGGCCACTGGATGAACAAATCAAGTACGATGGCTGTTTTAACCCAGGAAATATTGAAGGTCTGAAAAACCCCACTTAGGACAATCAATGAAAAAGGGCACTCAAGGAAAATGTGATAAATGGTCTCCCAATTAGCCCTGCATAGATAACAGCGATTAGTGATATAAATACCTTTACGCATCATATTATCAATGGTTAGAATTCTTCCTTGGATAATTAGCGATGAAAAGACTACAATTTTTGGAATTAAATTTTTTATCTAAACTAAGTCCTTTTGGATGACAAAATCCTCGTCATCAAACAGAAGCTTGTAAGCTGATTTAACAGTGAACTGGTCGTTTTTCGTAGGAGCCCAGATCACTTGATCTTCCTTGGGTCTCATGGGGATAAACTGTTTTTCGATAATGTTACAAAGATCATTTGATTCCACTTGAAATCCTTGAATCCTTATTTGTTTCCACTTCATTCTGCCTCTGTCCTCAACCATATAATCGAAGAGTTTTCTACCAATGAGTTCTTCCGTGATATCTCTGATTTGGGCTAAGTTAGAATATTGCGTCAGTGGTTCGTCCTTAGCCCACCTATCATTCCAAGCAATTTATCCTCTCACCATTGCCTAAAACCCATATTAAACCTTTTTGATGATTTCCTTACAATTGAGAATTGCTTTCCAAAAAGCAGAACCTCTGATTGGAATTGAGTCACTTAGAAATTCCATATTTTGAAGATACTTTCGTTTGATGATAGTTGTCCATTCATTTTCTTCACCAGAAATGAGGCGCCATGCCTGCTTAGCTAGTAAAGCTAAATTCATATGAGCAATTCTTCTCAGACCTAAGCCCTCATTTTCTTTGGGTCTGCACACTTTGGTCCATCCTACAAGGTGTATCCTTTTTTTCTCCTCTGATTCAGTCCATAAAAATTATTTTTGGAGTTTCTCAATTTTCTGGAAAACCTTCACAGGGGCTTTGAAAACGAAGAGGAAATAGACTAGAATGCTCTGAAGAGAGGCCTTAGTGAGGGTCAGCTTTCTTGCTTGAGATAGAAGATGACCTTTCCATCCAACAAGTTTTTTTTTAATTCTTTCAATAACCCTGTCCCACATTGACTCTCTCGAAGAACCAATGAAAAGAGGGAGACCAAGATACGAAGTGGGGAGGTTTGCTATATCACACCCTAAAATTTTTGCAATCCTTCCTTACCTTTGAATGGGGGTGTTCAAGAAATATAACTTGCTTTTACTAAAATTAACTTTTTGACCAGCAGCGTCCTCGTAGAGTTGCAGGATGTATTTAATTCTTTTGGCCTCAACCACCGACGCCTTAGTCAATAGAAGGGTATCATTGATGAATTGTTGGTGAGAAACAACCCTAGTGAGAGATGTTGCCTTGATTCCCAAAATTAGCCTTGAACTGCAAGCATTTTTTATGGTTCTACCTAAAGATTTTGCCACAATGATGAATAACATGGGGCTTATAGGGTCCCCCTGCCGAATTCCTCTATGACTTTGAAAGTAACCAGCAGTTGTTCCATTAACCATAATCGAGAACCATGCTTTAGAAATGCATTATTTGATCAAATTAACCCATTGGTGGTGAAAACCAAACTTAAGGAGGACAACAATCAGAAAGTCCCAATTTAGCTTGTCAAATGCTTTGTTCATATCAAGCTTGAGGGCAAAAATAGACCTATTAGTCTTATGAGCAGAGTGCAGAGCTTCATGAACTGTGATAACTCCATCCAAGATTGACCTTCCCTGGATAGAGCTTCCCTGGTATGGATCTATGATGTGGGGCAGAATATCTCTCATTCCATTTGCAAAGGCTTTAGTTAGGATCTTATAAGAAACATTGCACAAATTGATTGGCCTAAAGTCAACCATAGATTCAGGGGTTTGCTTCTTAGGAATTAGAGAAATAAAAGTAGAGTTGAGACCTTTTGGGATATGATTGCTTGCTTAGAATTCTCTGACAACAAAAATTACATCCTCACTTACGATGTCCCAAAAATCTTGATAGAAATGAGGGGGAAAGTCGTCGAGTCCTGGGGCTTTGTCTGGCTCCATGCTAAACAAGGCTTCCTTAATTTCCTCATCAGAAAAGGGAGCTAGAAGCTTAACGTTTATATCCTCTTTCCTTAGCTTAGCTTAAACCTTGTTTGTTTTATGAGTTCCTTATTTTTTTGGAGGTTTTTAAACGTCTTGTTTATGTGAACACAAAAAATATTTTGGCTTGCTAATTTTTATCAATCTAACTCTAAAGAATAGTTTCTAATAAGATATTTGAGTCCAATAATATTCCTTTAAGCTCTAGAATGGCTTGAAAGTACTTCTTGAAGCTTAAAAATAAAGAATCTTAAGGCATTATCAATCGAAAATAAAGAATTGAAATAATAATGAGTCTTAAAGGTTCTTTAATCTTTGAAAGCAAATAATTTAACAAGTTCAATCTGTATTTTTAGACTTGTGAACATAATGTATAATTTTAACTACGTTATTGGCATCTTCGAGGGATTTTTCTTAGAAATTTTTTTTATCTAGATGACCATATTTTTGTGTTGTAGAGTCCTATTTTGTGGACCCAACATCTTCTTCTCCTCTCTTTTTTCTTGCTAGCTACAAAATCTTGACCTTATAAGTTGAGAAGTTGCTTGACTGCATCCCATTGCTATTGCGTTGGGATCTAAAAAATTTTAGCCATTTCAAAAATTGATGCTAGGTCATGGGATTTTTTGTATGAATGATTTTAATAATGCTTTCCTAACCCTATTACCTTAGCATGCAATATAACCAAATTTTTTGAAAATTCAAAGATTTTTTCTTCATCAACATTCTCTTGCCAGTATAAAAATTTAGTTGAATTTTCAACTATTTCATTATAGATTCTCTTTAGCTCATCAAAAGAACGAGTATGAATATCACCTGTCTAGAAATATGGGATTCCATTTCCAATGACTTCATTCATTTTGTTTGGGGCTTTATTTCTAGTGGTGATGGGTGAATCGAGGGTCTGAATCCCTTTTTGATTGTTTGTTCACAATCTATAACTTGTGTCGCTATTCTATGTATTGATATTCTATTCTTAGCTAAACATATCTACTAGCCAAACACCTTATATAGTGCATTAATGATTGTTTGATATTCTTGACCTTTTCTAGCTATAATATTTTCTATGGCAGCAAAACCATCCCTTGTTTTAGTGGTAAATACCTAGCAATAGTTAATAAATTCAACAAGCAAGGTTAGTCTCATGCTATATTAAAAAATTTAAGCCTTTTAACTTTCTTTTTTGTTCTCTGGAAAGCATCTATGGAAATCTAGGAGGCCCAAATTTATTTCTTTATAGACAAGCTCTTTAGAAAGGTGTCTGGCGGTAGAGATGAGTGAGGTGGAGAATAAGGTGACAAAGAAGAAAGTTGTGAAGAAGAATGAGGAGGAGGAGAATGAGGTGGAGATGATGTACTTGCCTCTTGCATTGTGCTTTCTAGTTGTGCATCCTATGGGGGTATCATTACATTAGCTCTTTTTCCTTTGGCTCTTTCTACTTTTAAGGAGACCTTGGCCTCTTTACCTTACTACCTGCTACAAGCTACTATTGATGAGATCTCTAGACTTCTAGAATTTATACCTTCATAGGAAAAGGTTACAACATGTCAACACCTAGTTCTAATTTACCCTTGTCAAGTGGTGTCTTAGGGGGAGTTATTTTTCCAACTACTTTTGGTCTTGATCCATCGCTAGTATAGCCCATCTTCTCTACTATATTCACACCCACTGTATATGTGTGTCGAAGTTGTTACTCATATGGAGGTGATGGTGGATCCTATTGCCAATCTAAAATAGTTACTGTAAATTTTGTTACGTCCAAAACTTATTGCCTGCCTGTAGTTGTGTCCTTTGGAATTTTCTCCATCTGTTCCAAGGAAGTGGTCTCTTCCTCATAATCTTCTTCTAAAGCATGAAGGTCCTTCAAATCAGTTCTCACTTTATCCAAATTTTCCTCATAAAACATTCTCTCAATATCTTCATCATTTTTTGTCATACCAAATCCCACCTTTTTTATGCTGCCTTCATAATAGTACATCCACCATTCTAGGATATTTTTGTTAATCCATTTCAATTCCACTAATTGTTTTTCTTCTTTTGTCCTTAAGCTCATATTGTGTATAATGCTTAGGATCATATTCAAACACTTCCTTACATATTTATCTCCAACAAGTATGATTATCTTCTTCTTCAGTTGGTTTCACTTCTTCCTTAATTGTCTCATCATCTATTTGATTTTTGGCCCTTTCTATTCCTAATCCTAAGGTATTGCTCAAATATTGTTAATTTGAGCAAGGTAATCCTTTAGATTTTTGGCCCTTTCTATTCCTAATCCTAAGGTATTGCTCAAATATTGTTAATTTGAGCAAGGTAATCCTTTAGAATACCTTCTAGATCATAGCTTCATCTATGTGATACTATTTCAAGCTTCATTTTTAGAAGTGTCTACCTCAACACCTTACCCAAATTCTAGGTTTTAATACTTATTAGCTCATAACACAAAGGTAAAGGATATAAAGTATGTTAATTTATTTTACGTTCAATATTTGCATCAGCATGGTCCATTTAGTGACAAAGCCATATACAAAATGGGGTTATAAAAATAGCTTTGCACCAAAGCCATATGCCCTTAAGATTATACCTTTTGGTATAAAGTACTAGTCTCTAGATTTTGCGTTAGGCATGCACATGTGAGCTTTAACTTCCTTTTCTAGCTAGGAAATTTATCCCTTTATACATGTCAATACAAGTGTGGAGCACCAAAAGGTGCATAGAGGTACTATCCTTTGGGTTTCCTCAAGGGTTGGCCCACACTTGGATGAGATATCCCTGTTGCTAACTTGTCATTTTGCACTTTGAGTTTTTATCTTTGGTGAGGAGTTTTGGGTTCACCAAGGGTTTTATAGATTTCCCTAAATCTAGTTTTATGTGTTCAATTTTGTCAAACACTTAAGGTTTTTGTTCTAGCTTAGTTTCTAATATGCAAGATGAAGGTAGAATACAATGTGAATATAAAAAAGTATAAAACAAGGTTCTAGGCTACATGCAATCTTGTTTTAATGAATGTTAAGAAACTAGAGTTTTTATTTTTTGAAGCAAGGGCCAAGATAATGCAATACACATAAACTATCTTAATGCAAAAGCTACATGCAATTCAGATTGAATGTCTAAGAAAAATAATTAAAATGCTAAGATAAATTCAACATTTTTTTTTCTTTTAAATGGTATCTAAAGACAAAAAACAAATAAATATACAGGCAAGAACCAACAAACAATCTATGCTACTAGAAAAAATTAAGAACAAGAATTGTACTTACCTATTTTACTGGCTATTGTGAATATGTCGCTTGTGGTCAAATTCATTGTCTTATGAGTATGCCACCTAAAACATTTTAGCTAGCAAATATGTTAATCTTACAAAATCAAACAAACTAAAAGAGGGGATTAGATTTCGAGGGCCTACAAAACAATAATAAATGTCAAACTTTATGTTTGGCACAATCAGACTGATACTGATAGCCAAAAATTAACAAATTCAGCAATGAAGAGCTGATTATTTACTTTCCAAAACTTGTTATATATAGACAGATACACCACCTCTTATAACCCTTCTAAAAGCTCTCAAATAGGATCATTATATACTACTATATTAGTCAAGCCTATAAGAGATTACACACGGAGGTCTAACTTTTAAACATATATCAAACATATCAAAAGGTGATCTATAATTTTAACATGAAATTATATGTTGGCCATGTCAAAAATATTACATTAAATATTAATCCCTATAATTCCTCCCCACAATAGAAGCATTGGGATCTAATGCATATAAAAAGGAATAAAATTTGAGAACCATTAGGTGGTGGCATTGGACTCCAATGCATACAAAAGGGAAGAAAAATCATGAACTAGTTGGTAGTGAGACATGGAAAAGGAGGAAGAGGACTACAACTAAAAAAGGATAATGCTAAAATAATTGAGAAGTTGATACAAAAAAATGAGATAGCCAAGGATCTAGTGAGCCTAATATAGAAGTTATGATGTGTTTGATGTGGTGTTGCCTTGTGAAATCTAGTGATCCTTGATTATGAAGACATGAGCCAAGCTAAAAAGTTAAAATATATTGAGAGAGACGAGCCACTAGAGGGCAAATATAACTTTGATTGTAGGAGTACTCATGTGATGCCTATTGATCACATAAAAAGGGTCATGGTCTTGTGAAGGAAGAGACAATGACAACTCCGTATAAAGGAGTACCCATGTGATGCTTGTGATCACATAAAAGGGTCATGGTCGTGAACATCTCCAAAGACAACTTTGTATGTAGGAGTACCCATATGCAAAGGCCATGATTTGGAGGATATTTTTCTTCCAAAACAGTCTTGAATGGCAAAGGTGGATTTAGGAATGTCAGGTATGACCAAAAATGCACTCGATATAATAACTATTTTTAAAGGTAGTTTGGGCAAGCAAAACTTCAAAGCACCATAGGTCAAAGTAGACCTTTATAAAACTAAAAAATAATGCTTCTTCTAGATCTAGTTCAAAAAGAACTTTCCAATGAGTATAAATAAGCCTATACTTGCAACTAATTTGATGCCCTACATTCACAAAAAACAAAGACTCTTTGGTAGCAAAAGAAAAGGGGACTAGATGCCCTTTACATGAGAGAATATTCTAGGAATACTCTAATGGAAAAATTTAGCAAGATATTATGTTTTAAAATTTATAGGGGCCGCAACTTTTACATGTGATTAAAATATTGGATTAAATCAAATATAGGGGTTATGCGAAGCCCTCCCATGACCAATGTGGGATAAGAGAAAAAAGAACATATAAAACAATACGAATTCTTCCATGTGGCTAGTGTAGGTAGCTACTATTGATGGACCATGTGTCATAGATTATCATCGTGGAAGAGGGAGCAATGTCCATCAATCAGGTAGCTTGGGGCAGTATGGTGTAGCATAGGGGGAAGTATTCCTGAAGGGGGAGGTGAATTGGAATATTTTGGGATGAATTCTAATATTTTGTAATTGATTTGACCCAAATCATATAGGTGTATGATTTTTTATTGATGATTTACAAATCTCACAAAATTGACTATACGGTTCCCAAATCATATAGTTGTATGATCCAAATCGTACAACACCTTGGAATGTATGATTTTCCACTTGTACACTTTGTTGGAAGTCATTTTGCAACTCAAACTAAACAATTTTGTAATCATTCACTTTTAAACCTTCATTTTCCATATTTGACCAAGTAAACTATGCAAATGCATCACCAAAAAATGCAATTGATTAGGTGTGTGGTTTGGTTAGTTGGTTGTATAGTTTCATAAAACCTTTACTATAATTACACAGTTGTAGATTTCTCAACTTACACTCCAATTCTTTCCAAAGTAGGAATTGTCTCTTTCTATGAGGCAATTATCAACCTAGTTTGCTAACATGCAAGTCCAAAAATACCGTGTGCAATTATTGCCATCAATTCCACTTAGTATGCATTCTCATAAATCGTACAACATACATATGTCTCAATATCACTTGCAACAACAATCATAAATTATTAGATGCATTCACAATGATCACACAAGGTTTAGGAATCACCAATGCTTATTTCCATTCATCTCTTTATATAGTAATACGACCACAATTACAGAGGATGTACAATCCATATCCACTAGAAATCTTAGCATGAACAATAGTCAAAATAATGTACATCCATAATGTACCATGAGCATCAACATCAATCTCTCGTTAAGTATGAACAATTGATTAATCAACAACCACAATGAACCATTCTCTCGTAATTATGAACAACAATCAATAACTATCATGAACAACCATCCAAATTTAAATGGGGGCTTTATAATGCTTTCCTAATTCATTCCAAAGCGGTTCGTAAGACAACCATTATCACAATTGCCATCCCGTAAGATAACTAATTGCATTAAGGTTTCCCTAAGTCTAATTTGATTTTTATCAAATTAATCTAAATGCACATTTCAACTTAATTTCATTTAATTTCTAATTGCACATTTATGAAATTGTACAATTACACCCAATTGTACATTTACAACCCTACACTATGTAATTAAACAAAACTATACATTATACATTTTAACAAAATTGTACATTTGACAAAATTGTGCAAATTCAAAATTATTTCTTCTTCTTCTGGGAGGTGGATTTTCTGCCTACATCTGCCTTCCCTTTTACATCAATCGGTGTCCTCACCAACTCGATTATCTTAGTCTTCGTCGATTGGTTCTGTTGAAGATCATCAAGCTAAACACAGAGAATAGCATGATTGTTTTGCAACTTAGCCGCATAGTTGTTGAGTTATATAGTCTTCAACCCATACTTTTTGGCCTTCTCTTTTACCGTAGCCAAAATTTGTAATAACTCCTTTTCTCTTTCATATGCTCCCTTATGGATCTTTTTCTTTAGATCTACCTCTATCCGGGTTGCAATGACTAGTTCCTTGTTCTTCGTAATGACATGAATGCACTGCTGCGACTTAACCTCATAAGTTGATTGATGCTCTTCCTTGATTTGGAGTTGTGCCTTATGATCCATAATCATGTCATTATAGTGCTTGGCATATTTTTTCATATCTTCTATCTTGTGGTACAACTACAATCATCCTTCAAATGCCTTCAATTGGTCCTCATTCTTGGTCAATTATACTTTTGGATTGCTAGTTGTTCTTCTTGTTGCTTGAGTTATTGATTGTGCAAACTCAACTGCTCCTCCTACTATTTGATATGCACTACATATTGCTATAACAGCACTTCATGTTCCTCAAACCACTTCTGATCTTTTGCTTATTGGATCATAAGTTGTTTTTCTTGTTCTTACGAGTGTAGCTTCTCTTCACAAGTGAGCTTCATATCATTCAACTCAGCTTTAGGCTTCGTCAAATTTTCCTTGGCCTCAATCTTGTTGCGTTCTAGTTCTTCTTCAATCATAGCCATATCTTTATGAGTAGCATCTATTTCCTCCTACACTTCCTTGGCTTGATAGATTTGTTCACAACCTAAGCTTAGCCACTCAATCCAATGTGTCAAGAAATTCAATTTTTGAAGGATGAATACCAGATCCAGAGGTGCCCTTCAATGTTTTGTATCTAGTGTGTTTAGTGGACATATCTAACTCTTATCCAAAACCAAGTACACTCATGGATACTCTCTATAATTGGTCTTCACTCCTTTTGATAAATCCATAATTCCCGACATAGTTGTTACCTCCCCTTTGGTAACTGCCATGGGTGTTGTGCATGAATATGAGCTATGTTCCTTGTTTTATTTTCATTGTACACCCACTCCATGATATTTTTCATCTTGGTGAATGTTTTCTCCTTCCAGTACTTTAGTTGGCCAATACCTCCTATGTGGAACTACATCTGAGTACTAGCAAACATATTGATAATCTATTTCAGGAATTGGTCCACATATTCATCTTTATCTTTGTCATCTCCCTCCAAAAAATCAAATTAAGGTACTTCAAGAAAAAATCTTGTGCAAAGTCTTTCATCCATTTCCCATGGTGGAGTCATTTCCTCCTCTTTCTCCTATGGAAGTGAACTTCCTTCGATCTCCTTAATCACATCTGTTGTAGTCTCCTAAAGCAAAATGTGTGCTACAGTTCTATTTGTCTCTTCATCTATTGATCCGATCTCCTTGACATCAATAATATCCTTAAGCATTTTTTGTTCCTCCACAGGTGCCTAGACTTCCTCTTATGGTTTTTACAATTCTTCCTACTGTGTGTTTGCCAACCCTTCTTCTTGTGGATTCAACTGTGCTTCTACCACTACTGTGGCAATTGAAATTTGATCATATAATTCCTATGATGGTCTTGTGTTCTCCTTCTCTAGATAACTATTTCCACCTCACATCACAATATTTATTTATTTCTTCTTCTTCTCTTTAACCCCATTCGATGGGGTTTTCATCACCGCTTTGGATTTTGTCCTTGGTGGTTGTCATTACTCTATCCAGCCAATGATTAGATACCTCTAATATTTCAAACTCATTGGTCTAAAGAAATATAGGAGATCCCATCACTTGTCCTACCTAGCCTATTCCAATTGGCACACTAATATATATCAAGTCCAAGTATTCTAGCTCCAAGTACACATCATCTGGGTTGGTGAGCATCGATTGCGATTGCTCCCTCTATAGAGGAGTTTTCTTACGCATCTATTTCTCCCATTTCCTACATGTCAAAATTTACACTAGATTGGATGTTTGTGTTACTAACTCCTCTTCCTCATGAGATAGTGGTTTATCCTACAACCATCGTATAGGTTCTTGTTGCTTTTAATCTTAATCCGAGTGTAGTTGTTATCATCTTTTTCTCTGATGGTGAACTTTTTCATCTTATGAAGTCTCTCTTTCCTCAACCAAGGGAGGTTCAAATTTTCTTGTAGTCTTTTATTGTCTTATATTTTTTTATGTCACTTTTTTAAATGGCACTGAATTTACCCATCGCAATATGAAAGGTTGATCGTTCGACAGATCACAAGGTGATGTTAGCCTAGGAAATGCAATACCAACTTGTGAAACTACATCCAACATTATAGCTATTGCATGGAATATCATGGAAAAAAAATTATTTATCCTCTACAATAACCTCTAAATACTTTGAGCTAAGTATGTTCCCCAGTCATATTGTACTCCTTGGGTGATACCTTCTACATATTGTGCCATCTAGATCAACATTTCAAAAAATTGTGCTTCTCTTGATAGTCTAGCATAAGCTCCTTGGTCCTTAGCATACTCTACTTGATCCCTCTTCCTCCAGGACCAAAATCCTTTGTAGCTAATGAGGACTTAATCTTTGTGAGCTCATTGATTAACCTATGGGCTTCAATGGCATCCACAATTTTTCTCTTAATGGAAAACCCTTCCTTTGGCAACCTGAATGATCTTTGGAAGGTAGCAGTCGAGAAATCCACCTTTATATGATGATTTCCAACTCGTACAAAGGTGCAATTCTGACTAGGATCATATGATTGTATAATCTACAATAAGTACTCATTAAAGAATACCTTATCTTGGGGTGGAATGTGCACCAACACACTCACTCTGGTGTGAGTCAATACTATACTCAATGGGTTCTTATCATCATTCTCATTCCATAATTTTTGGTAGAAGATATCTTTTAGCTATACAAAAGTGATATCCTTGATTTCCACGTACCCTCCTTCATCATCACTATTATGGTCTAGTTGTTCTTCCCTGGTAGCTTTCCTATGCACCTCACTACGAAGTTTCCTGTGGTGTACCCTAGGTGGTTCCATCTCCTTCTCAAAAAATTACAATCATGTCCTTCCTCTGCCACCACACCAATTATTATATCCCCTCCATGACCTATAACCTCTCTCCCTCCAAGGATGGTAGTTGCATCCTTCTTGTGGCTAAAACCCTCATCCTCTACCTTGTATTGGGTAGGTCTCTTCATATTGCCTAGGTCGCGAGTCTATCTAGTGTAGTGGTCCTAGTGAGTGTTCAACCCTTGTTGTTGTAATCCACCATAGATGAGCATGGAATTCTCTATCGATGCTCATTTTTCACTATTCCTCATTGTGGAACCACTTCTCTATTAATCTTCTTCAATTTGGTAATTCAAGACAATTGCATCACAAATTGTACAATATGCCTAAATTTTGTACAACTACTTCAAAAATGTATAGCTATCTCCAAAAATCATACAACTGCTACTCACAATAATACAGGTGCTTTTTATAATCGTACAATTCCCTCCAAATCATGTAGTTGTTTTTGAAATCGTACAATTGTATTCCAATTTTGTACGATTCACCCAAAACGTACAATCTAAGCTCCAAATCATACAATTTCACCTTGAAATCATATAGTAAGCCCCAAATCATACAATTGCAGCTCACTTCCATATAATTGCATAAAAAATTGTACAATTGCAATTTAAATCGTACAATTGCACTCAAACCACACAATCCGGGTTTCGATTCGCACAATCTTGCTCTAAAATCGTACAATCTCTCTCCAAATCATACAATTTCATCCCCAAATCATACAATCTACTTTTTAGGCTATCACTTGCCCTAAAATATTTGTTCTTGCATGATTTTTGCAAATTACTTTTCTCTATCGCCATTTGTGCAATTTCCTCTTTTCGATTGTATTTTCGGTTCACTTATGCAATTTTATTTTTTGTTTGTGTAATTCTTCAACAGTACGGTTCAATTTGGCAATATGTACAATTTTTTGTATGGCCCTCTCCTTTATCCTTCTTCACATGCAAAGACCTAATCTTTGTGAGCTCATTGATTAACGTGTGGGCTTCAATGGCATCCACAATTTTTCTCTTAATGGAAAACCCTTCCTTTGGTAACTTGGATGTTCTTTGGAAGGTATAAGCCGATAAATCCACCTTTATATGATGATTTCCAACTCGTACAAAGGTGCAATTTTGAATAGGATCATATGATTGTATAATCTACAATAAGTACTCATTAAAGAATACCTTATCTTGGGGTAGAATGTGCACCAACACACTCACTCCGGTGTGAGTCAATACTATATTCAATGGGTTCTTATCATCATTCTCATTCCATAGTTTTTGGTAGAATCTATCTTTCAGCTATACAAAATTGATGTCCTTGATATCCACTTACCCTCCTTCATCATCACTAGTTTGGTCCAGTTGTTCTTCCCTGGTAGCTTTCCTATGCACCTCACTACAAAGTTTCTTGTGGTGTATCCTAGGTGGTTCCATATCCTTCCCATAAAATTATAATCATGTCCTTCCTCTACCACCACACCAATTATTGTATCCCCTCCATGACCTATAACCTCTTCCCCTCCAGGGATGGTAGTTGTATCCTCCTTGTGGCTAAAACCCTCATCCTCGACCTTGTATTAGGTAGGTCTCTTCTTCTTGCCTAGGTCGCGAGTCTATCGAGTGTAGTGGTCCTAGTGAGTGTTCAACCCTTGTTGCTGCAATCCACCATATATGAGCATGGAATTCCCTCTCGATGCTCATTTTTCACCATTCCTCATTGTGGAATCACTTCTCTATTAATCTTCTTCAATTTGGTAATTCAAAACAATTGCATCACAAACTGTACAATATGCCTAAAATTTGTACAACTACTTCAAAAAATGTATAACTACCTCCATAAATCATACAATTGCTACTCACAATCGTACAGGTACTTTTTGGAATCGTACAATTCCTTCCAAATCATGTAGTTGTTTTTGAAGTCGTACAATTGTATTCCAGTTTTGTACGATTCACCCAAAATGTACAATATAAGATCCAAATCATACAATTTCACCTCTATTGAGTGAGAAAATTGTTTAGCCTTGCATACCATGCTCGGGGTGCCTGTTTCAAGCCATATATCTTCAACTTACAAGCCAAGTTGGGAACATCATCAAGCTGGAAACCATCTGGCTGCTCAATATAACCATTTTCTTCAAGCTTCCCATTCAAAACGCTGATTTCATGTCTGTCAACAAAATTGATAAGTGACTCACACTTATACCAACTTTTGTTCAGCACTGAACCAACACTACAATTTTACTGCAAACTCTGTGCAAGCATCAAACATTGTACCATACACCAACCAAATCCCTTTTTATATTTTCAACTTGATCTATGTTTTCTACAGTCACCGCTGGTCACTCCTTACTTTCAACTGTTCGAATCAGAAGACAAAATTTTGATAAATACTTCACGGCCAGCTATAGTGCACCTTACTCAGCCTCAAAATTTTTAACCTTGGATTGGCATTTTATCAACAGTTAAAAATAAATTGTCTGTGAATTAGATCATTTCACCAAGATGTCATGAAAGATCTCACAATCTTAACATCAATGAGTCGAACAAAAAAAACACGCTGCAACTATCGAAACACAAATATACGGCTAGAGCAACATTATTTTGCAAACCAACTTATCTGAACTGATATAAAACTTAACTTATGACAGTGACTGTGAGAACCATCAACAGTATATCAATGACATAAAGCAAAATTACCAATAAAAGCACCTCTCAAATTAATCTTGATCCTTTACAACACTACCACAAAACTCCATGATCTGAAAACATACTTTGACAACTATATGACAACTCCCCCTAGCTTCCTGCTTTACATCCTCAGAAACCCAAACACATACATAGGAGCATTAAAATAAATCTATAAGATTGCTCCCCCTGAGGATGTGCTACCTGGAGCTGCTTTAGTGCATCAGAGGAGTAGTCTCCTTCAGTCCAAGGAGACATGATTTCCTTTGTTCTATCTTTCTCCAAACTTTCTTGAACTCGGGCTTGGATTTTTCAACCGCGTCCTTATTTTGCACCTTTGCATGAACTCGAATATTTCTCTGGTGTGGTTGTCTCTTATGTATCCATGACGAATGCTTATTTTCCTTTCTTCTATGTACCTGAATTATTCCCTGTCTGTGTTGCGTTCTTTGCATCTTATGAAATCTATTGTTTTGCCTTAGATTTGATACAGAAGCGCTTGGACAAAACTTTGCTATGTGTCCATGGCCATCGCATTGAAAACATTGTACATAATGTTCACTCAGATATGCAGATGTATTTCTACCAGCATAACTCTTTGATTTATTTAATCCATAATAATTTGCCTTGTGACCATACTGGTTACATCTGAAACAATAGCGTTAGTATGAACAGAGTAAGAGTGGTAGAACCTCTTTTGTTGTGGCTGCTTTGCTGTAAATCTCCTTTGATATTTTTCTTCTTTTGAAGATACATATTTAACCTTTTCTTGCTCCGACCCTTCAATAGTGAAATTTTTCTTCTCTATAGAGTTGGATGATGAAGGTTGTTCAGCTTCAGACTTTTTATGCTTTGATCCTTCAATGGTGAGCTCCTTTTTCTCTACATATTTGGATGATGGGGGTTGTTCAGCTTCATATCCAAGACCATGCTTATCCGTGGAGCTTCTCTGATGACTTATCATTTTATCTAGCAATTCTGTGCTCTTCTCGAATTTAAGATTTGTATTGGCCTCTTCTAGTTGTTTCTTCAAAGAAACAATCTCTTCTTCTTGTTTGTAGCAAACAGTCTCTTTCTCATTGATCTGAGACCTGAGAGTTTCTTCAATCCTTTTGAACTCTTCTATTTGCAGCTTCAAATCGCTAACAATTTTGTTGGAGTGTTCTTCATGTTTGCTACATACATCAACTTTCTTATTCATCTCTTCTGTCTGCATTCTTAGACCGTCAATCTCTTCTTCTAGCTTACTGTAATACTCTATTTTCATGGTTAACTGCATTTCGAGATCTTCAAAAAGTTTCTTGTATTCTTCTGTCTGTACTTTCAAACTGGTTATGATTTTGTTTGTATCCTCAAGCTTTCCTAAATTTTTCTTATTCTTCTTTCTTGGAGCTGTAATTTGATCTTCATTCCAATTTGCTTCTGTATTCATTTCATCTTCATTACATTCCTGTTCTGATTCTGTTTCTTCTTCGTCGAGTATCATGTAAGGACCTCCATCTGTTTTCTTTTCAGAATCATCCTCTAGGACTTCAATTTTGAGAGTATCATCTTCATCTTCACTGCTACTAAACCCATGGCACTGACGTTCATTATGCCCGAGTTGACCACAAACAAAACATTCTGAACCTTGTGAACCTACATCATCACCGAGTTGACTTTTGGCCTTTTCTCCATTGTTTGATTCATCTCTTGAATCTACAACAATAATGAATTCATCTTTGTTTTCTTTTATGACCCTGTGTGATCTTTTCTTCTTGTGTCTCATGGTTCCATTCTTGCCTTTCTTTGCCATTAGAGTATTAATCCAAGATCAACCCTAGCTGATTTAGCCTTTGAAGGGAACTTGGCTCTGATACCAATTGTTGTACTTAGTATGGCACTGAGAGGGGGGGTGAATCAGTGTAGCTCTTTAAACCATGAATTTAAAGCTCTTAAAACAGCAGCAATTAAAACTTAAAAATAGATACAGTAATAATAGCAATAGAGCATCACACAACATAGGATTTTAACGAGGTTCACCAAAATGGCTACTTCTCAAAAAGAATGGCTGCTTGGACTACCAAACAAATCCAACCCTTAGCAAAGCACCAACTTTACAAAATATTTACCAGCACCAATTGGAAGGAGCACCAACCCCTGATTTACCAGCACCAACTAGAAGGAGCACCAATCCCCTAATTTACCAGCACCAACTGGAAGGAGCACCAACCCCTGATTTACCAGCACCAACTGGAAGGAGCACCAACCCCTGATGCCAAGCTGCAACCTGGACTTCGATTCTGAATGAAAAATGATTGACAAGAAAAATACCTTTGGTTTCACTAGACCTTGACTGGTCTAAAGCTTACTCGATCTCTCTCACGGTTTGTAAGATACAGATATCTGCCATACTGCTACAGCTGAACTCAGTAATTCGAGTTCTCTGCTTGCTTTGTGCATTCACTGCTACAACCGAACTTAGCAATTCGACTTCTCTGCTCGCTTTGCGCATTCACTGCTATAGCTGAACTCAGCATTCAATTTTGCCCTTTGTGCTCTCTGCACACTCTGCTTTCTCTACGCACACGCTTTGCACACTCTGTGTTGTTCCACACTCTACTCTCTGTGCGCATTCGCAATCAAACTTTGAACAACTCGACACGACTTGCTCACATCACATACTTTGCCCTCATCTCGTCGATTCTACACTATCTGTGCTCTTACGGCTGCATATCGCACACACCAATTCTCCCTTAGATACTTAATCAATTCTCCAAACAACCCTCCTTATATACTAGAGATTTCAAGATGAAAAACCCTAATTGTAGTCGGCTGATTATGCAAATGCAAACCCTAATCTTAGTCGGCTCAGATTCAACTTTGTCGGCTTCAACCCTAAAGATCGTCGGCTGCAAAATCCTAAATACCGTCGGCCTAGATTCAACTTTATTGGCTTCAATCGCCTCTGCCACCTCTGTCACTTTCCTGTAGCTTCTGCTGTGAAACTACAACATGTCGCGATATCATGACACCTTTTACATCTGTACACCTTCTTATCCCTGCTTTTGTCATGAAATCGTGACATTTATGGCGTCATACAGTCTCTCTCCTCCTAGAGTCACGAAATTGCGACATCTTCATCCTGCTAGCTTCTTCACTGTTGCCTGTCATGAAATCATGACATCTTCATCCTACTAGCTTCTTTACTGTTGCCTATCGTGAAATCGTGAAACTTTTTGCATCCGTACATCTTTCTATCATCCTGTCGTGAAATCGCGATGCTTTCAGCTTCCGAAGGGTTTTCTTGCAACCTATCGCGAAATCACGACACTTTTGGCTTTCGCACGCTTTTCTCCTCAGTCACCATCAAAAACGGAACATGTCACAAAATCGTGACACTTTCACTGCCTTGGCTTCTTTTCTGTATTTCGCCCGCGAAAACATAACATGTCACGAAATCGCGACATACTTGCCTTCGTACATTCTCTCTCCTCTTCGGGTCGCGAAAACCCGACATGTCGCGAAATCGCGACACTTTTCCTCCTTGGCACTTTTTCTCCGAACATGTCACAAAATCACGACAGTTTTCTTCCTTAGCGCTTTTTCTCCAAACATGTCGTGAAATCACGACAGTTCTACCCAAACTTTCTCTCTCCTGAAACATGTCGCGAAATCGCGATAGTTTTGCCCAAACTTTCTCTCTCCTCGACCATGTTGCAAAATCACGATAATTTTGCTTGCGCCTTCTCTCTCCTCGGCTATGTCGCAAAATCATGACAGAAAACATGTCACGATATTGCGACAGTTTTCTTACTTGTCTTTTTCTTTGATCTTTTGCAAATAGGCAACTATGATCTTCTTGGAAACTCACTGTCCATGCTCTGAATAACCTTTGAACTTCTATTCTCTGCATTTGAATGACTTATGAACTGCCTGTCCACTGCATCATTAGATCTAATTGCCTGTGTTGACAACAATGACAAAAATCTTGCAACACCTTGCTCAACATCATACAATTGCACCTCACTTCCATACAATTGCATCAAAAATTGTATAATTGTACTTTAAATCGTACAATTGCACTCAAACCACACAATCCGGGTTTCGATTCGCACAATCTTGCTCTGAAATCGTACAATCTCTTCCAAATCATACAATTTCATCCCCAAATCATACAATATACTCTTTAGGCTATCACTTACCCTAAAATATTTGTTTTTGCACGATTTTTGCAAATTACTTTTCTCTATCGCCATTTGTGCAATTTCCTCTTTCCGGTGCATTTTCAGTTCACTTGTGCAATTTTCTTTTTTGTTTGTGTAATTCTTCAACAGTACGATTTAATTTGGTAATACGTACAATTTTTTGTATGGCCCTCTCCTTTATCCTTCTTCACATGCAAAGACTAAGATGTTCTTGCTTTTTCACCAACAAATTTTCATGCACTAGGTTTTGATATTTTTCACTCCATCTATTTTTTTTTAAAACAACTCAAAACCTAGCCCTATTTTTCTCTACTTAGGTTTTTCTTTGCCATAATTTTGCTTCAATCCCTAGCTTCACCAGTATGGATTTCACTTGCAAGTATATTTTCTAAAAAACCTAGATTTTCTCCAAAGTAAAACCCTAATTTTTACTATTTTTCTCCAATTCTGGCTTGTTTTTTTGAAAACAAGAAGATTACTTGGTGCAAATTCATGATGGGTCAAAAAATTTAGCCAAAATGTGATGTTTGCATACCCATGTGGAAGAAAAACCATTCAATTGCACACTCCTTACTCCTAGATGCTCTGAAATTCAATTGTTTAATTCATGCGATTTCCAATTTTGATGGTAATAACATGCATGGTGCCTGCTTTTTTTATAACTAAATATCCTCTTGCATGAAAATCTGCCACCTCAGCCTTCTTTGCATGTATTTTTGGATTTTTGCATGGATGATTACCAACTCATCTCTTTTTGCATGCAATTTTATCTTTTTCTTGCTCTTTGAATATTTTATTATTCTCTTTGCTTTACTTTTTATTTTTCTTTTCTTTTTCCTTTTCTTTTCTTCAAAAGGGGCCACCATTTCCAGTTTTCAACCCAATTTTTTTTTTGGTATAAGGTAGAGGTGGTTATAAGGTCCACAAACCTTTTACATAGTCAAAATGGGCTGGTTCTAGCATCAAGCCCGTATAATAAAAATACAAAATGGATCTTCCTAAGACCCACATTAGGCCATACTTAGAGTCTTCCTAAGACCCACATTAGGCCATACTTAGAGTCCACAATCCTATACTTGTCGCTTGACTATTCAGGATAAAACAAAAACCAAACAACACCTAGCACTTACTAATACCACTAGGTTGTTGTACTGTACACTTGTCACCTCCTAGGCCCCAGCAAATGGGATGCCTTTTCTGCCTAATTCCATCTGTCGGATTACTCATCATCAACCCCTCTGATCTCCTGATGCTCTAATAGGTTTGATATTAGCTCTTCTCTAGAAGCCAACACCAATAGTTATTGAGGGAAGTTATCCTTCCAAATTTGCATCTCCCCAACAAAACTGTAATATTTGCCATTAGATCCGTCGCCTGGTTCCCTTCTCTAAAGGTGTGTTGGATTCGGGCATTAACCAAATGAGATTTATGAATCTTTGCTTCTAGGATAAGCTCCAAGATGGTCTAGTTGGGGTCTTTATCCTCCTTAATTGCCTTTATTATATTAAGTGAATCCCCTTCAAAGATAACTTCCTTATAACCCTCAAGTCTGGCAATTCTCATTGCTCGCATGCAGGCTCGAGCTTCGCAAAATGATTTGTTTGAGTTCCCAAAGGCTCTGCAAAGGCAAGGACCACTTTTCCTTCCTCATTTCTCAAACTCCTCCTGCTCCTGCAGCCCTCAGATTTCCTTTAGTTGCCCCGTCAAAATTAAACTTAACCCACTTTTGTGTGGGGGCATCCACTTGACACCATCCCATGGGTTGGTTGTAATGTCTAGGTTTGGAAGTTCCTCTCCCCAGTTCCGCAAAATCCTCCTTTCCCTTAGAGACATGGTCTCATTTTTGAAGAAGAAAGTTTTCCAATTTTCTTTCAAAGCTCTGATTATTTTATTACCACATAACCTGGGATCTTTCTTACGTCCTTTAAATACTCTCTTATTTCTCTCATTCCATATCCCCCATAAAAAATTGGGTAAGCTGAGCTTCCAGAGCCAAGTCAAAAGTTTCACCCGAAAGGGGGAAGCCCACTGTATGTAGAAGTCAGACATGCTATTTGGATAGACCCAATATATATGAAATTTGGACATGATCATTTGGAAGACTGTACAAGAAAATTCACAAGTTAGAAATATATGACTTACAGATTCTATCGCTTTCTCACACAAGATACATCGATTGATGAATTGGAAACCTCTCCTTTGCAGATTATCTATTGTCAGAATCTTATTTTGAACTGCCAACCAAAAGAAGAAAGCTATTTTTGGGGTTAAATTATTTAACCAAATAATAGAAGTCGGAGTCCAGCCATTGAATCCTGAGTGGATTAATTTATAGGCAATTTTTACTAAATAGATCCCACTTGTAGTTTTGCCCCAAATCGCCTTGTCTCTTCCTTCCCCAGGAATGATCGGGAACACCCTTAAAGCATCATTAAGTTTTGTTAGGGCCACCTTCTCTTGCTCTGACAGATTATGAACTATGATTTTCTTCCAAGAGGAAGTTTCCTGTGCTACAGCAATAAAATCCCCTACTTTTCCTCCCATTTCCTCCGAAAGTTTATGTTGGATGACCTGAAGGTCTAAGTTATCTTTCATAGGGGCCTCTTCCAACCACAGGTCTTCCCAAAAGTCCACTTGTCTTCCATTACCAATTCTCCATCTGATGCCTTTCCTGACTACCTCCCGACATTCGAGCAAACAATTCCAGAAATAGGATCCTCTAGGGAGATTATCGACTTTCAGGAAGTCCTGATTATTTTTGATATATTTTGCCTTAAGAAGTTTTACCCATCCCAATTGATCATTATTGATAAATCTCCATACATGTTTGCCAATCAGAGCTTGATTCATTTCTTTCATTCTCTTTTGCCCCAGGCCCCCCTGATCCTTGCTTGCACACACCTGATTCCATGCTACCAATGAAATTCTCTTTCTCTCCTCTGAACCTGACCACAAGAAGTTGCGTTGAATTTGCTCCAATGTAGCTCGAACCTTTACAGGCATTCTAAATAGAGACATGCAGTAAATTAGAATGCTCTGTAAAGTAGTTTGAACTAATAAGGCTTTTCCTGTGGAGCTGAGAAGGCTGCCCTTCCACCCTACTAACTTTTTGGAGATCCTGTCAATGACTGAGTTCCACAATGTAGCCTTCATTCTTCCTTCAAACATAGGCATGCCTAGATAAGTTGCTAGTAGAAGCTCCTTTCCACAACCGAAGAGGTTAGCTATTCTTTCCTCCCTCCCACTAGGCGTGTTAAAGAAATAGATGCTACTCTTCTTATAGTTTATGTACTATCCTGCTCGTCTCATACTTGGTTAGAATTCTCTTCAGCTTCCTAGCCTGAGGCACCGAGGCTTTGGACACAATGATTGTATCATCCACAAACTATTGGTGAGACACTGGCTCTGCTGTTGAGGCTGGTTTGAAACCTTCCAATTGACCATCTGCCACCGTTGCTGAAATGTTCCTACCCAATGCTTCCACTAAAATAATAAACAAGTATGGAGACAAAGGATCTCCTTGTCACAACCCCCTTTCACTCTTAAAGTAACCAGAGGGTGACCCATTCACCATGATAGAAAATCTTATAGTAGAGATACAACTAAAAATCAACTTAATCCACTGGGGACAAAAACCAAACTTACCCAAAATCTTGGTGAGGAACCGCCATGAGACTCGGTCGTAGGCTTTATTCATATCAAGCTTTAGTAACATACCTGCTTCCTTACTAGCCACCATTGAATGAATAACCTCATGAATTGTGATGATACCATCCAATATTTATCGCCCTTTCACAAAGCCTCCTTGGTTCATATCAATGATGAAAGGAAGGATAACCTTCAACCTATTGGCGATTGTTTTTGTGAGAATCTTCATCAGAGTGTTACATAAACTGATAGGGCAAAACTGGAAAATTCCATTGCTCCCACTAGTTTAGGGATGAGGACTAAAAATGTAGCATTAACTCCTTTTGGGATTTCCATGTCCTTTTGAGCTTCAATTATAGCTTCCACTACATCATTGCCTAGGATATCCCAAAACTTCCGGAAGAAAGTCGTGGGGAAGCCATCCGGTCCTGGGGAGATGTTACCATCCATGTCAAAAACCACCTTCTTGATTTCCTCCTTTGTGAAAGGACTAAGTAAGAATCCATTAAGATTCTCAGTTACGAGGGGTGGAATGGCTGCCAACAGAGAGTCCTCTTCTTCAATAGTCGGATTTACATCTTCTAGCAATGATTTAAAGTACTCAACCGCTTCCCTCATTATGTCTTCCATATCTTTGGTGTTAGACCCATCAGCCATCTTGATCTCCTTAATTTTGTTAGTACTCCTGTGGCGAAGAGTAGAGACATGGAAGAACTTTGTATTTCTATCACCCTCCTTTAACCAACGCAATCTGGATTTCTGCCTCCAAAAGGTTTCTTCAAATCCTAGCATCGTGTGGTATTCGGCTAATAGCTCCCTCTCCTGGTTTCCCAGATCCTCTGTAAGCTGCTCTGACTTCAGCTTCTCCTATAGTTCATTGATCTTGTCTTTTAGTTCTGCCTTTTTAACAAAAATATTGCCAAAGGAAGTTTTGTTCCACTCTCTAATGTTAGCCTTCACATTCCTTAGTTTACATGCCACTTGGGCCACTTTCGAACCATTATACTTTTTGTCCCACCATTGGGCAACCAGATCCTTGAGATCCTGATGTTGGAACCATATAAGTTCGAATCGAAAGGGTCTGATGTATCTTTTCTTAGAGTCCTCCCTTGTTTCCCACAGAATTGGGTTGTGATCAGACCCGATTCTTGGGAGTGCCATTAATGAAGAGTCCCCAAACCTCTCTAGGCATTCTTGAGAAAGAAGAAACCTATCTAATATAATCTGAATTTGGTTTTCCTTCAATCTTTTGTTAGACCATGTATAGGAGAATCTACGCAGGTCCACATCCATCAGCTCATATTGCTTAACAAAATCTCTAAACTCGTAGATATCAGCAATTATTCTTTGAGAGCCCTCCAATTTATCTGCAAGATTAAGGTAGCAATTGAAATCCCCCGTCACAATCCAAGGGTAGTTGGGGACCGTCTCCCTCAATTCAGCTAGCTGACTCCAAAGAACCTTTCTCAGTCCCTGTCTAACTGGAGCATATACATTCGTTAAGATCCACTCTTCCTGCGTGGTTTTATCCACACATAAGAGACAAATAAACCAACTAGACATCATAATCACTCTACTATCAATCACATTCTTGTTCCACATAACTAGCAACACTCCTGTTGTTCCAGTGGCCTCTTGGCCTACTACTTCAGCTTCTCGCCAAGTCCTATTCTTAAAAGGAATAACTCTACTCTCCTCCATTTTAGTTTCTTGCAGTAAAATCATATCCGGTCTATGTTCTTGTCTAAGAGCATACAAAGCTCTTATTTTTGCAGGATTACTCCCGCAAATATTCCATGAAAGAATCTTCATTTATGGGCTTTGGATCCTCGAGCCTTCACCCCAAAGAGCAATACTGCTTGAGTGCTATCAGCCACTCCTCGCTCTGCTTCTTTCTACCTTAAGGCAGCATTGCTAGGTTTCCCTCTTCCTACCGAACCATATCCCCATACATCCGCTCTAGGTCGGGGTTCCTTGGGATTCACTTGGCTTCTAGTAACCATATTGGATAGGTCAGGCCTTGGTCTTTGGGGTAACAATCCGCTTTCTAGGTTAACCGGTCTTTCCGACGGTGGAGATGATTCCGTGCTCTTTGCTTCTTGATTAGTAGATTCTTTTTTCCCTGCTTTGGGGTTACACCGATCTTGGTGGTTCACCTCTTCCTCCTGAGTATCCTTGCTTGTATTATTAGTTTCCTGCTCCTTCCTCTAATTTTTCTCCTCTAAATCCTTCTCTTGAGTCTCCTCTACCTCGGATTCCACTTCTTGGCTATCCATCCGATCTCCCTTCAGATGATTTAATGCATCAAAACTGTTCTCCACTGGGATGTTGATCTCCTTGGAATTTCTTCCCATAAATTCCTCTACAAGACATGGGACCACTTCCATCGAGCCTCCATAGGCCTCCTGTATTACCCAATCAAACTTACTTGCCCTGCAGGCGTTGATCTATGGGGTTATTTCCTTTATGATTTGGCTCTGAGGCTTGCTATATCATCTTAGGAGCAGGTTGAGCTTGAGGGTTCCCATCAAAGGGACCAGCTCCCCTGTGAGAGGGTTTCGGGGCATAGGTATTTTTGGGAGGAGGGTTATAACGTTGCCTCTTGCTTACAATAGGGCGAATAGGGTCTTTGATATTCGAATTTCGAGCTCCATGTCCTTGAGGCCCATGTTGGGTAGGAATGGAGATCTGCAGGGGAGGGATATTATTCTGGGTTTTAGGAGCAGTATTTTGGAGTGGGGGCTGGTTCTTGGAAATGTAGTGGATACCCTGGTGCCCTACCTTCCCGCAAAAACTACACTTAAAAGACATATTCTCATATTCAAAGACCTGAGTATGGAGGCCAAACATAGACGACAATATAATGGATTTAGGGAGCTCTTTACTCAGGTCCGCCAACACACACATACGAGCAAAAAGGAGTCTTGTTTTGCTCAAGGTTGCAGGATCAATAGTTATTAGTTCTCCAATCTCTGTAGCTATCCTAGCCAAGATTTGTTCATTCCAAAAAAGCAGACGTAATCCTCGCATCTTAACCCAAATAGGAGCCAAATCCAGCACCTGAGTCTGGGGGTTGAAATCGGGGGACCAACGCTCAGATACAAGCCCCTTTTCCCAAAAAACCAAGGACCTCCTTGGAGAGTCCTTTCCATGTCCTGTTCACATTGAAATGTCACCAAAATAAAACTCTTGGGTAAAGCCTTAATCATCATACCGACCCTTGGCTACCATTTTTGGATGACCCATATCCTTATGACTTCCAAGTTCGGCCTCACCTCCATAAATTTAGCTACCAGAGATGTTCTGCCCTCCATAGCCACATGTTGAGCTAAGATATCCGGGATGTGCAACCTACCATTGACAGATTTTAGATTAAAATAAGAGTTGGATAATTTTTGCTTATCGTGAAGAGCATTAAGATATGAAGGTCTCCAGTTGCCAGGTTTCTCTTTGTCTCCTTCTTGGGTCTTCCTTTGATCCTGATGCATAGAGTCTTGGTCCCCCTCAGAGATATCTTCAACCGCATCCGCCCAACACCCTTGGACCGGTTCCAATAGAACTTCCTTGTCCACATCCTCTGCCTGGGGGCCTGCTATCTCACCAGAGCCCCCACCTGCCACGTCTATTGATCTGCCCTCCGAAGCCCCACACCTAGGGTTTTTTGCCCCTAGACCTCCCGCTCCTCCTCCTTGCTGCTCCATCCGTCACAATTTGTTGCCTCCAAAATCTGCCATTTTTTTTTTTTTTTTAGGGCCAAAATTTTTGTGGCCGCTACAGTAACCAAATAAATTCCCCAAAATTGTTTTCAACCCAATTTTGAATAACATACTAGTATCACTTATCATGCTCCTTTCTCTTTTACCTATTCCACAGGTTCGTTGCAACTATCATTACTCCAATTCACAATTCACACCACCTTGTGGCCTTGATCAAGATGAACATCATCAACATGATGGGTAACACCCATCGTCATCTATGTTAGGGGTTAAGGGGGCAGGATCCCTCTTGTAGGATTAAGGGATAGTATCCCTTGTAGGATCTAGGGGAAGTGCCCTTCACGTGTATCCTATCGCAATACATGGCATGATCAAGGGGCAGAGCCCTTGTAGGGTTCGAGGCAATGCCTCGAAACCTCAATGGTGAAACTATTAAAACCATCACTATCCAAGACAAAATTTTCTCTTCATTAGCACTTTGGTGGCCTCTGCTTAACCCACTTAAACAACTCACCATTGACTCCATTTTGCTTCTCTCAGGCTCTAGGTGACTAAATCTTAGCATTGAACTTCCCTGTCTTAACCATTGATAGAACACCTTATACGATTTTACTATGTACGATTTCATATGGTACAGTTTCACCTTGTATAATTTCACATTGTACGATTTAACATGGTACGATTCCATTTTGTACAATTTCACCTTGTATGGTTTCACACTGTATGATTTGACATTGAATAGTTTCATATTGTATGATTTGACTTACAACTGTACAATCTTTATCAACTGTACAATTTCATTCACCAGTTGTACAATTTGTACCAACTGTATGATCACACCCATAAATTGTATAATTTCTCCCAATATTTATATAGTTCTCTCTTGCAAAATCGTATAATCCTAATCTTCCTCAAACAATTTTGATTGTATGATCAGTTGTTCTATTTGGACAACATCTTCCAATTGTACAATTGAATGTTCCACTTGAACAACATCCTCCAATTGTACAATTGGGCTATCCTCAATATCATACAATATTCTGCCTCTTGTATATATGTGATGAGTGTCATAAAACACATCACTAATAACAACCTTCCTCTTTACACCCTGGCTTTGGGCTACATATACTTGTGGTGATGATTTTGCACTCTCCGAGTCACACTCATACTTAGAGTCAACATTCTTTTCTTTGGAGTCATTTTCTTCCCTGACTTCTTGACTCCAACACTTCTCTTATCCAAAATCATCACTCTCATTGTCTAAGTTATCCTCAATATTAGAATCACTTTCCTCTATAGAGTTACTCTCATATGCATTAACATGATGCCCATTCATCGATGAGGTTTTTGCATCACTTTCCCAAATCAAGGCATAATCCAAAGCCTCTTGGTATGATCTTGGAGGAATTATCTTCATCTTCCTTTTATACATAGGAAGAAGTTCATCTATTAACCACATCTTCTTTTATAACTCTAAGTGATATTTCTCCACATGGTCAAACAAACCACTCAATCTTCAATTACAATAATAAACAGACTCATTCTCTCCTTGTATTCTATAAATTTCATCATCGTATGATCAAAATTCTTCTAGAAATGCATCACACAATTCTTTACATATCTAGAACTTATCCTCTAGTAATTCAATATACCAATCTATTGCAAATCCTTAAAATATTGCAAGAAACAACCACCTCCAATCTGCCTCATTGGTCTGCCCAATCGCTTTCCACAACATGCGATAAATTCTCCAATACCTAATCAAGTCTTCCTTTCCTTCTCCTATGAAAAGTGGACATATTTGTTTTCTTGATATTGTGTCTATGTTAGCCATTGATGTGGTTCCTCCTTCATCACTTGGTGAAGTATCCTCTAGAATCCTTGATTGATTCCTCCTTTATGTGGGTGATCTACTATGTTGCACCTCATCGTATGCTTCTATCCTTGGTACCTTATTCTCACCAAACAAACATCTCTTGTCCTCTTGTGCATCCTCACTCCATGACCTTCTTCAGTAGAATGTTGACTATGGCCCTAGTATTACTTCCTAAAACCTCATTTGTCGTTGCTCTAGTGCTTGAATCATATCCTTCGTACCCCTTGGAAACCTTCCTGTCGATTGTTGTGGTGTTACCATCCACTCTTCATCTCCTCACACAGTTTCTTCATAAACATCTTCCCTTATGCCAACATTCTTGTTGATCCTTTGTGGTTCTTGTACCTCTTCTTTTGTATCTATCAGTAATGTATCCCACCTTTGAATGTCTCATTCATTTGAATTCCATACTTGTTCTATCACTGGTTCGTTATTTTTTGTGTGGAGTTGTTCACATTATCTCTTTGAGTAATTCTTGTACTTCTTACTGGAATCTACTCCTCTCCTTGATTTCATCTCCCACGTCTTTTTAAACTTGTATCTGTCATTCACCTCCAATTAGTTCTTACTAAAAAATTATCACTCACAGGTCCCTCTCAACTGTGACAACTTTCATCCAATTTTGATAAAAATGATGCCAATTATCAAAGTTCATTTAGGCAATGGTGCCAAATATAGCACACTTTGGTGTAACCTATCAAATCCTCGGTGTTATCCATAATGGAAATTATACCAAATGTTTCATAGGGGGGAGTATTCTCGAAGGGAGAGGTGAATTGGATGGTTATGGAATAAATTCTAATGTTTTATAACTGATTTGGTCCAAATAGTACAGGTGTACGATTTGTTACTAAACGATTTACAAATCTCACAAAATTGATTGTACAGTTTCCAAATCATACAACACCTTGGTATGTATGACCTTCCACTTGTACACTTTTTTGGAAGTCATTTTGCAACTCAAACTGAACATTTTTATAATCGTTCACTTCTAAATCTTCATTTTCCACCATTGACCAAGTCAACTATGCAAATTCATCATCAAAACAAGGTAATTGATTAGTTGTACAATTTGGTTGGCTGGTTGTATATTTTCACAAAACCCTTGCAACAATTACATAGTTGCACACTTGCCAACTTACACTCCAAGTCTTTCCAAAGTAGGAATTGTCTCTTTCTATGGAGAAATTATCAACCTAGTTTGCTAACATGCAATTCCAAGACTACTATTTGTAATTATTGCCATCAATTCCACTTATTGTGCATTCCTAGAAATTGTACAACAACATACATACATCTCAATATCACTTGCAACAACAATCATCAATTATTAGATGTATTCACAATGATCATGCAAGGTTTAAGAATCATCAATGCTTATTTCCATTATAGCTTCATCTCTTTACATAGTAATAGAACCATAATTGCATAGGATGTACAATCTATATCCACTGGCAATCTTAGCATGAAAAATAGTCAACACAATGTATAACCATAATGTACCATGAGCATCAACATCAATCTCTCATTAAGTGTGAATAATTGATCAATCAACAACCACAATGACCATTCTCCTGTAAGTATGAACAATTGTTAACTATCATAAAAAACCATCAAAATTTGAATGGGGGACTTTATAATGCTTTCCCAGGCCATTCCAAAGTAGTTCTTGAGACAACCATTATTCACAACTGCCATCCTGTAAGACAACTAATTGCATTAAGGTTTCCCTAAGTCTAATTTAATTTTTATCAAATTAACCTAAATGCACATTTCAAATTAATTTCATTTAATTTCTAATTTCACATTTATGAAATTGTACAATTACATCCAATTGTATGTTTTACAACCCTACATTGTGCAATTAGACAAAACCCTACATTGTACATTTTAACAAAATTGTACATTTGATAAAATTGTGCAAATCTAAACTTATTTCTTCTGGGAGGTGGATTTACTACCTACATATGGGGTATATGGTGGAGAATAATTTATGAACTACAAAAGAGTACCATTTATGTGCTAGAAAGGAGGTTTTCAATGATGTTGAGGGAGTGAAGGCGGCCAAACAAACCAATGCAAACATTAACAAAATCCATCAGTGTTCTTTAGCAATTTTGTGCCCTTGTCTGCTACTCTTAAAATAATGAAATGGATAAATATAACAATTCTACTATAGGGGTTGTTACAAAGCATCTACTACTAGAGAAATAATGGTTGAAAATGTGGTGTGATCATCATCCTCACACTGTATGACATTGTAGGCATGGCAAAAGAATAAGTGGGCAATGAGAGAGGAAATCATTTTTTCTTGGTAAAACTATAAGCAATATCCATGCAATGAACCTCTTCTTCTCATGTGAGTGTTTCACCTCAAAATTCTTATTATAGAGTTGTCCTAAGATAAAAAAAGTGTTTCAAAGATATTCTAACTAAGATCACGTAAAGTTTTGATAAAAGCAACACTAACATTGTATATCCAATAACAAAAGCATTCATTAATTGAAACATGGAAACACAAATAACAAAATTACAAGAATTCAAGACAAAAATATTACTATCGCGAGCCACTTTGAGGGGGCAACCTCCTTACAAAATATGCAAATTATTCTCTAACTTGTGAGGGTTACATCCTTCCCATTTTAAAAAATTTACAAGAATATTTCCTACCATATTATGACAATATTCTATGACATCCTTTTATGAAAATATTTTATGATAATATTCTTGGCTTATCTAATTTATGACAATTACATTCATAATTCTATGAAAACAAAGAGATTCCATGACAAAGCAATTACATACATGATGCTATGACAAACCCTTTTCCAACTTAAAACGTGGACCACTTCTAACTAGATACAATATATACTTATTTACAATAATATGTGCCTCAATGAGTTACAAGTGTTGGGTGTGTAACAATCCAGTTCCATCTTGAGTTACTCCCATGAATTTATCATGGAAGGAAGACACGTTTGAGTCAAGTGTCCCCATTAGAGGCAAAGGTGTGTGCAACTGAGGAGGCATAGTGGTGGTATTGCTCAATGTAGGGATGGTGTTGTAGTGGTGGTAGTGCTCGATGTAGGGATGATACTACAATGGTTGTATTTATCCCCTATCAAAGGCACTACAGTATTTTCGTGAAACTAGACCGGCTCGAACATATTCTCATTTTTAAATGATACATCAAAAAAATTCTCATAGACAAGGATTGGCAGCAATGAGGCTTATCTCTAATAATGGTAAAAGGGAAGACCTCATAAGAATGTGGTAGAAAATGAAGAGTGACTCACTATGATGATTGCATATTTGATAAATGATAGGGCTAAAATTTAAAAAGTGCTAAATCATCCACAATTGAGATAGAAGCAACTAGAAGGCAATAAGTAAAATAGAAACAACACGAATATGTTAAAAAGCAACAACAAAGGGCTAGAAAGGTTACTGGCACATAGCTAGAGGATGTGCTTGCATTGGTGAAAATAAACTGACATCAAGAAAATGGACATAGGAATCCATTGGTCATTATTGTGGACATACAAGCCCTACATCTTATCAGCTTAAAGGAGAAACCTACCTTTGAGGAAAATCACTCTAGATGAATGCATGTGGGGAACAATTACACAATATGACTCGATTAAAGTTAATATTACAATGGAGAGGCTATGAATATTAAATGTGATATCCTCCCTTAAAAGGAATCAATTGTTGGATTTTTTATCTTGACAAATTGTATGGCTATGGTGGCCCTAAGGAGGTCATTCTTGATCTTAATTCTAACCTTATTCAACATGATGGGGAACAAGATAGTAGAAAACAAGGAGAGGTAGTAGAGTAGTTATAACTACAATGATGTTAGCAAGTAAGAATCATAATGAACTTGGGTATGTCATCAAAGTAGGTGAATAACACGAGATAGTTTAGTGGATGGATTGGAAGGTCATAATTATAGAAGATAAAATGTGATAGCTTTAGCAAATTGGAGGGGGAGGGAAGAATTTTCAAGAGGAAAATCCCCCCCAAAATGCAAGATCAATGATTTGATACCAAGCTTATATGAACAACTAGAAAGAGATAAATTTAGCAATGGAGAACTAATTATTTACCTTCCAAAACTTGTTATAAATAAATAGATACATAACCTCTTGGAACCTTTTGAAAGCTATTATATATAATCATATTTATATCTATGTTAGTCAGGCTTATCAAAGATTACAATTAGAGGCCCAAATTTTAAATTCTATCAAACGTATCTAAAGGTGACCGATAATTTTAACTTGAAATTATATGGTGGCCATGAAAAAATATTACATAAAATATTACATTTAATATTAATCCCTATCATAGACCCCTGATTTCATATATAACATTAATAATTTAACCTTAAGATGGATTCATAAATACCTGTGAGGAATCCATCACCTAAAATTTTATAGCTAGCAGATTTGTTTAATGTGATAGAGACAAATTAACAAGGGGCTAAAAATTAATAAATGGTTTCCAAAGTGGTGATAAAAATTTATGTACATATAGGTTAGACAGTTGTGATACTGGATTGCTATAGGGAATAGGGGTTGCATGTGTAGAGGATGAATCCATCATCTAAATTGGTTATAGATGGTGGATTTTTTCTATGATAAAATTAAATAGATGGGTCTTGGATCAGGGTCCTAAAAGTCGTGGTAGTCATGAATAAATATGTTGCCTGAATAAAGAATAGGCAACAAACTCACTTTTGAAAGAGAAAAGAAAAAATAACATATCAATAGAGGTTGTAAAACACTGCTTAAGATGCTTAGATAGTCCTAGGGATGATCTAATATCCTAAAAGCCTCCTAAAATGGCCTATAAAGGGTTGTTGGATGCTTAACGACGAAAAATCTTATTAAATGCAAATAGAAACATATATGAATACATGCATAAACAATTGATCTAAGATGCTAATGACGAGTAAAAAGCTAAAAGAAAATAAGAATAAGCAATACAACTAATATCATAAATATCAAGTGCCTCTTATCTCCCTCTGAAGCTCAACAAATTGCTTGAAGATAGCAAATAAAATGCAACATGCTTTAGCAAAAGCCTAGATCAAATTTTTGCAGTATCTTGATACTTGAGAGAGTGTTGTCTAAATGCTATCCCAAGGGACCAATTTGTAGAAAAGGCCCTCTTAGAAGTTTTCCTAAGTGGAGGGATGAGGTGTCCTACCAAAATTGGGTTGATTGGGATGGAAGTTAACTGCCCCTTGATTAGGGTTGATTGGGAAGGTGGAGGAAAGTTAGCCATCTTCCCCCTAACTATTGATTTCCCACAACAACAAAGAAGATTGATGAAGCACATGCACCATTCATCGGGTAATTTGTAGGTAGGACTAGCATGTTGTGGGTCTTAACTGAATCTATTGCCTACAAATTTTCCACCAATAGATTTATTCAAGAAATGAATTTGAATATTTGACCGTTGCAAGTCAAATCCTACTAGGAAGTTTGAAAAATGGGTAAGGATGCAAATCTGCCAATTGAGGTGCAAATTCGTTGTTGACAAATTCTCTCTTAGATGGTGAATTTTCTACCAATGGAATTTGGCTACAAAATATGGGTTGAGGCATCAACGTAGTTGGGTTGATCAATCTATATATTTATGTTAAAAATAGTAAAATTAGTTGATCTAATTTAGTATCTACAATGGACCAAAAAAACCTAATTAAAATCATAAAATGATATGGAAGCCTGGAGGATTGGAGTGTAGTCTACTATAGACAAAGCTCTTCCATATTTTGTGCATTTTTTTAATTTGAAGGCTTGGAAAGGTGTCTACCTTGCAATATACAAAAGCCATGCTAGATATCATGGGTATCCAGAAAAATCCCCCTTCTAACAAAATTGGTCAAGTTAGATGATCCAATTTTAGGTATATGTATTTGCCCCTTTTTCTTTGCATTTAAAATAATAAATGTGTAAAAAATAGTTGTAGAGACCCCTAACTTTTAGAAAAATATGGTAGTTGAGCTTTGATTAATCAATGCAAGGAGAAAAGCACAAAAAAATATCCAAGGTTTTATTGGGTAATCTTCATAGCATTTTTAACACAAAAGGTCTAACACGTTTTTTCCTAGCTTGGGTGCCCTCTTGAGTTTCTAAGAGATAAAGTGGGGTATCGATGGAACTCAAATAGACTAGGTAAGAGATCAAAGGAGAGAAAATGTTTACCATGATAGGGTAAAATAGAGCAAGGGGTAAGAGAAGAAATCATTTTCATCGTATGTGAGAGAATAAAAGAGCTTTGGAAAAAAAGTTAAGGCTTTGCAAAATGGCATAGTAGGGATGTCCAGTGCATCGACTAGAGGTAGTACGAGGGGTGTTAGGATCGATCAAGGACCATGCATAGGTATGGTCAAAGCCCATCAGTTAGTTTTTATTACTTATATTTTTTTTAAGCCTAGTGGGAAGATTTTGAAAATATCTTTACAATGACATCAAATTTACAGATTTTCAAAAAAAATCTTTCCAAAAATAGCAGTTTCTCATCGTAGTTCGAGAACTTATAAATGTGATATCTCATGATATATAGCGAACTTTTGAGTTTTATTAGCATATTTGGATACCCATTTGGCCCATTTGGATACATAAAAAATCTTGTGAAATTATGGGCACTTTCATTTTTGACCTATTTTTCAAGTCACGTGAATGAAACAGGTGAAATCCAGGAATTCTAAAACCTATGGAACCAATAAAAAACAAGGAGAAATTCATAAATTCACTGAGTTCAATGGAAGAGAAAGAAATTTCCAACATATGCTTTTCATGGGACAGATTCCAGATTCTTCGCAAATGGCACCATGAAAAGAAAAGCTTTGAAAAGTCAAATTTGTATAAATGCGCCGAAAAAGAAGTTTTTGCTAGAAAATGAGCTTTCAGAAAAAAATTCTTAAGTTTATCTAACTCCTTTGTAAATTGAGTGCAAACAAAAATGAGTGAAAACAAGAATGCGCTAAAAATTAGGTAAAATTGAAAAGTTCTTAAGTTTCTCTTGCTCCTTTGTAAATGGAGAGCAAAAAGAATGCGCTGCGAAATAAGCTTTTGCTAGAAAATGAGCTTTTGGGAGAAAACAAAAAAGCGTTGAATTCTCAATTGTGTTGAAAAACAAGCTTTCACTAGAAAATGAACTTTTGGGAAAAGAATTCTTAAGTTTCTCTTGCTCCTTTGTAAATGGAACGCAAACAAGAATGCACTGAAAAATTAGTGAAAACAAGAATGCGCTGAATATTAGGTAAAATGGAGTTCTTAAGTTTCTCTTGCTCCTTTGTAAATGGAGTGCAAAAAGAATGCACTGCGAAACAAGCTTTCACTATAAAATAAGCTTTCGGGAGAAAACAAAATTATGTTGAATTCTCAATTGCGCTGAACAATGAAAGTGCGGATTTAAGATTTCATTGTAATTTTATTAAGAGAACGCATTTTCAGTTTTTCTTTGCATGAGTGCAAATTTGGAAGGACATTGGAATTAAATATTGAATATAATGTCTCACCCTAAAATAAAAATCTCAAACCTTTGGGATATTTTAAATCAAAATAATTAATTAATTCAAACTAATAAAAGGTGCAAACTATAGAAGAATTAGTTAATTAATAATGGAAAAAATAAAAGTTCAAACTATAGAAGAATTAATTAATTTAATAATTAAAAAATCAAAAGATTTACACATTAGAAAAATTAATTAATTAAGATTAATTATAATATTAATGTTCTAATCTTTGCCTTTCAAAATTTTTGCAGAAAACATGATGGCGGGCATGAATTTTCAATGCAAGTACAATCGAGCAGGTGGAAGATGCAGGAAATCAATGATCAACCCAAATTTTACGGGATAATGAAGAATTAATGAGGCATGGTCATTCCAGAGTTCCTGAGCATCGTGCAATTTGAAAATTAATGAAGTGCAGTTGTTGTAGGTATTGTTGCAGACAAAGGCATAATGAGGCATTGTTAAAGTAATATGCATTTAATTGAAGCGTGGCCGCAGTATGGTAGGAGATTTAATTTCAGAGAGTCCATCCCAAAATTAGAGGAAAATTAATTGCAAGATGTAATGTTAGGTGAAGGTCAAAATATTGTATAAATAGTGACTCACTAGCCTATTAGAAGGGTCAAAAACCATCTGTTAGCTAGCTCCCTTTGAGTTCTTTATTTCTCTTTGTAGTTGGATGGTTTTTTAACCAAGTTGCTATTGTTTTTGAGCTCTGCTCTTTGTAATCCATCAAAGTGGATGAACCTGAAACAATGTACTCAACGATTATCTTTTAATATAAGGCTTTGATATTTGTTGTGTGTAATCTACGCATGTTGATGGTGGTTGCACTCAGTTATTTTCATAGTCTATTATCCCTCTGAAGATCGCACCATCTTGGACCTAAGGTTGTGTGAATACTGGTTGGGTCAAGATTGGCTTAAATTTGGGTTCATTGCTTTACTGAATTTGAGGTGGAGTTTCAGGGCAGTATTAGCTTGTTTTATTTTATTTTCTCTCACCCTTCAACCTTTGACTTTTATTTGAAACTCTTTTAGATTAGGAGTAGATTAGTTTTCATTCAAAGCATTGAAGCTATTTTCTATAGCATATTCTAAGATTTTATATAGCTTCAATATAATCATTGCTTTCATATATGTGATATATCTTAAGGGCAATGAACAATACTATATGGGAAACCATTGTTTACATAGCTTAAAATTTAACTTTGTTGTCCATTTTGATTCTACTTAGCTCATGTATGTGAAGATATATGTGTAGTAGAATTATTTTCATATAGTCAAGTATTTTTTTTCAAGCATAACCAGCAAAGGTCCCTTAAAAGGAGCAGTTATCATTGACCTCTGAGTCTATCCACATCAGCTAAGACCTGGCATACCTGACCCTTGGGGGAAATATATTTTCCTTTCATTAGGGAACAAATCCCTATTCGAAGTACATTGACATGCCCTTGAAAACATGTCATTTGCATGCCCAATAGAACTGGTGCTAGAAGGAGGGCCTGTTTTATTTATTTCACTATTATTGAAGGTTTAAATTTCCACAAATATTTTGAATCTTGAGCTTGGTTCTTATATTTATCCTCCTTAGCGCTCAACAGAACTAGAAATGGTGCTATAAGCAGGACCTGATTCTAAGTGTTAAAGTTTTCTTTCCTAGAATAGTGTTTGTATGTTACATCTTGACTATCAAAGTTAGTACCAAAGGTCCATTATGGAAGCTCTTTCTCCATGGATGGTAGGAAGCAACCCTTTGAACATACCTGGGCATGCATATGATATGCCTAATTATTTTGAAATATATCTTCCCCAGCATAGACATGATGGAAAGAGATTAACTAAAGAACATATTCAGGCATAAAGAGACAACATAATCTATTTACAATTTATGTATGAAGATGTTACCTATAGAATGTTTCCATACACATTAGATGAGTTTTCTTATGATTGGTATATCAACTTACCTTCAAGCTCTATCACTTCTTGGGATCAACTAGAAGTAGCCTTTCTCGACCATTTTAGAAAACCTATTGACCCAATTATGATATACCATCAGTTTGCCTCTGCCCGTAGAGAACCCAATGAGTCCTTGAGATTCACTACTAGGTTCCACAAGTTATACACTATACTAGTGATACCTTACATCCTTACAGATGAAACAGCCATCCAGATATACTTTGGAGCCTTGGATCCATTAACTTCCATATTTTTGAGGAGAGTTCCTCAAATCACATCCTTACCTAAAGCATATAGTGAGGTAGTAACATTTGAACAACAATTGATTTCTCAAGGTTTTGGTATGGGTCAATTACCATCACTTGGACAACTTGGAGCCTACAATCAAATACCACAAATGAACCAAGCTCTTGCACAACACCTTCCCATGGTGAACCCTTTTTCAAGAGTTATGTATCCCAACTAGTACCAACATTTCAATTTTGCACCCTTGAATCAAATGATGTCTAATGAGAGTGATCAACATGATGAAATTGATTATTCAAAACGTAAAACTAATTTAAATATTATCCAAAATGAGGTGAAAGTTTTGGAGTCAATATCCACCAACAAAAATTGTAGGAATCAAGTTAATCAAAATGTAAGGACAACCTTAATATTGAAAACATATGAATCTTCAGAATTAGAGGAAGATAAATCTGAAGATGACATGGAAGAATATATGGAATCTCACCAAATGTTTTTGAATAATAATGATTATATTCTTCAAGATAGAGAAGGGGAATCACTCACTTCTTTTGCACCTCCCAAGGAAATTTCCATCCTTCTTGATGTGCAAGAAACTGAAAGCATTGTTCCACATAAGGATCATGCAATGCCTCTACAACTAGAAGTCAATGTGCCATTACCATAGATAGAGAAAACTCCAGAACAAAATAATTTTGGATATGATATCATTCAAGACCTCAAGGAAACCAAGGAAAATATTTCTCTATTTGAGATAACTCAGGTGGTTGACCAAGAATATTTGTTGCTTAAAACATCCCTTGACCAAAAGGATGGGTTGATTGAGAAAGAATAAATTATAAAGGTTATCAATAATCAAGTGGCTATACACAAAGCAAAGGTAGAATCTCCACCTCCATTGTTAACTACTAGAATTGTTGGTAAAATTTTACACAACTGCTTTGTGGATTCAAGTATTTTTGGTAATGCAATACCATATGTTTCTGGAAAAAGGTTAGGATTAATCCATTCTCCCTCAAGCAATAAAGATGTTACATTGGATAATATGGAGGTAAATAAGGTTAGCTTATTACAACAAACTCTCATACAGTTTGTTGTTGAACCTAGGATGCAAGAATACATTAATATTCAAGTTGTGGATATCTAAGATACATATGGGATGCTGCTCAGTCATGATTGGTTAAAAATGTTGAATGATTATACGGCATGTGGAAGAAGTTTTTCACTAAGTACAACAATTTCAATGAGGGTTTATGCATTGATTCAGAATGGGGAGCTTGCATTGTGGCAGTGGAAACCATAGCATAAGGTAATTTTTTGATATCAAAGACCCCACATCAAAAGCAAAAAATAATTCAAGACCAGTTGTGGATCCTCAATTTTAATGGATCAATGTCCAAGTATGGTATGTTGGGAATGGGAAAATATGATATGTATTGATACAAAAATGGATTACAATATATAGGCATAAGCCTATATGAAAATGTGACAAGTGTCAAGAGAACATGACAAGTGTCAAACTGAAAGAAGGCATAGTGCACATTATAATATTCTAACATGGTAGTGATGGAATTAAATTGAGCTGGTGGGGTGAGAGAGGTAAAATAAAGGCCTTCAAGATTTCTAATTTGGTGTTACTATGGGAGGATACCCATAGAAACTGGCATGCCTATCATGATAGGCATCTTTCAAATTATGGTAATCATGTTTGGGATCCTAGAAAGTTTAATTATGAACAAATTTGATCCTTTCATCCAAGGACCATTTCAAATATCAAAAATCTCAAGTCCTGTCTTGTAAATATTTTTGTACAAAGATGTGGCTTTCATTTTTATTTAGCTTTAGATTTTTTTGTTTTGTTTTCAGTGCTAGTTTCATTTTGTTGTCGTTTTTCAATTTTGGTTTTTTTTTGTGTTTTTCTTGGGGTTGGTCTAAATCATCTAAGTGTAACCTGCTTGTGGTTGCTCTAAGCTGGAAGTTTTTCGCACAATTTGGGGATGAAAGTTCCCACGCTGAGCTCATTGAAGCTGAAATTAGCTTAACCAGTTGTTTGAAGTTTATTCATTGTTTGGGATGAAGCAGATGAATCTGAAAGTAATGCAAAATGATGTTGCAGCTCCACATTGAAAACACACTTTAAGGAAAGTTCTAGGTCAGGAGAAATGAAACCATCATGGTTTAGTATTTTATTGTGAAGTCTATTCAAGTATTTACCCTCCTATTTGCCATGGAAATCCCCAACCCAGAAGAAGAACCTAGTGCTTACTAAAAATATTTGGTATAAAAAAATGAATGAGAGAATTTATGTTCAAACAAAAAAAAAAAAAAAAAAGTTTCAAGTGCCTAGGTGATTCAAACAACCTCTACCGAGGCTATGAACATCCGACTGAAAGTAGAGCAAGTTCTAGAGTGGAATTAGAGATAACTCCATCGGGGCTATAAATTCCCGACTGGCAATGGAGCAATGTCTAAGCAAATTGGTGACATGTCTACCTGTGTGACAAAACCCATCATAAGTAGACCAATGTTCGCTCAGGGGTAAACTAGACCATTTTTCCAAACCATGGTGGCAAATTTTAACCGATTCTGGAACAAAATGAACTCACATGCACACAATTTTGCTAAAACAAAATGGAGTATTGTTTTCATATAAAATTACCTAACTCCAACCTTGGGTGGATGTCAAATTTTTGGTTTTGCTGGTTTGGAAGTTTGATTGTTTTTCTAGAGAGAGTTTTTTCTATTCCCAAAATGCTCAGGAGCATTTTCTAGCAAACTCGTCATTTGTTGTTGCGCTTGCACAACACGCCCCAGTATGTACTGTGGACCCCCTCTTTGAAAATTTGGTTTTAAGTTCAAATTTTGTTTTTAGCAAAAAATTAATTTTTCTTTGCCTCATTTTGAATTTTGATTGCCCCAAGGTGTTAATTTTGCTTGCCTCTATTATTTTGAAATTGATTGCATTGAAAATTTTGAATTTTGGCTCTTCAAGGTCATTATTTTGGATTAATATCTCAAAAGTTTGAATTTTAAAAGTTTATCCTAAGGTTTGAAATTAATTAAATTCAATTTTTAAGGTTATTTGATTTTCACTATCTTGCCCTATTTTTGATGTAAATTTAAAATGCCATATATTTTGAGTGAAAGATCTGTTTTGGGTGATTAAAATCCTAGTGGGAATATTTTGAAAATATCTTTACAATGATATCAAATTTGCAAATTTTTAGAAAAGAATTCTTTCCAGAAATAGTAGTTTCTCATCATAGTTTGTGAACTTCTAAATATGATATCTCATGATCCATAGTGAATTTTTGAGTTTTATTATTATATTTGGATACCCATTTGGCCCATTTGGATACATATAAAATCGTGTAAAATTATGGGCACTTTCATTTTTGACCTTTTTTTCAAGTCACGGGCAACATCCAAGAATTCTAAAACCTACGGAACCAATAAAAGACAAGGAGAAATTCATAAATTCACTAAGTTCAATGGAAGAGAAAGAAATTTCAAACATATACTTTTCATGGGACGGATTCCAGATTCCTTGCAAATGGTACCATGAAAAGAAAAGCTTTGCAAAGTCAAATTTGCACAAATGCGCTGAAAAATAAGCTTTTGCTAGAAAATGAGCTTTCAAGAAAAAAAATCTGAAGATTCTCTTGCTTCTTTGTAACTTGAGCGCAAACAAGAATGCACTAAAAAATGAGTGAAAACAAGAATGCATTGGAAATTAGGTAAAATGGAGAAGTTCTTAAGTTTCTCTTGCTCCTTTGTAAATGGAGAAGTTCTTAAGTTTCTCTTGCTCCTTTGTAAATGGAGAAGTTCTTAAGTTTCTCTTGCTCCTTTGTAAATGGAGCGCAAAAAGAATGCGTTGCTAAACAAGCTTTCGCTAGAAAATGAGCTTTCGGGAGAAAAAAAATACTTTGAATTCTCAATTGCGTTGAAAAATAATCTTTCGCTAGAAAATGAACTTTTGGGAAAAATTCTTAAGTTTTCTCTTGCTCCTTTGTAAATGGAGCACAAACAAGAATGCCCTGAAAAATGAAAGCACAGATTTAAGATTTCATTGTAATTTCATTAAGAGAATGCATTTTGGATTTGCTTTGCATGAACGCAAATTTGGAAGGGCATTAGAATTAAATTTTGAATATAATATCTCGCCCTAAAATCAAAATCTCAAACCTTTGGGATATTTTTAAATCAAAATAATTAATTAATTCAAATTAATCAAAGGTGCAAACTATAGAAGAATTAGTTAATTAAAAAAATAAAAGCTCAAAAATATAGAAGAATTAATTAATTTAATAATTGAAAAATCAAAAGGTTTACATCTTAGAAAAAATAATTAGTTAAGATTAATTATAATATTAATGTTCTAATCTTTGCCTTTCGAAATTTTTGCAAAAAACATGATGACGAGCATAAATTTTCAATGCAAGTACAATTGAGCAGGGTGGAAGATGTAGGAAATCAATGATCAACCCATATTTTTCCGGATAATAAAGAATTAACGGGGCATGGTCATTCCAAAGTTCCTGAGCATCGTGCAATTTGAAAACTACTAAAGTGCAGCTATTGTAGGTCTCGCTACAGACAAAGGCATCATGTGACATTGCCAAAGTAGTATGCATTTAATGGAAGTGTGGTCGCAGTATGGCAGGAGCTTTAATTTCAGATAATCCATCCTAGAATCGAAGGAAAATTAATTGCAAGATGTAATGCTAGGTGAAGGCCAAAAATTTGTATAAATAGTGACTCGCTAGCCTGTTAGAAGGGTCAAAAACCATCTGTTAGCTAGCCCCATTTGAGTTCTTTATTTCTCTTTGTAGTTGGTTTTTTAAACCAGGTTGCTATTGTTTTTGAGCTCAACTATTATCTTTTAATATAAGGCTTTGATATTTGTTGTGTGTAATCTACGCATGTTGATGGTGGTTGCACTCAGTTCTTTTCATAGTCTATTATCCCTCTAAAGATCGCACCATCTTGGACCTAAGGCTGTCTAAATATTGGTTGGATCAAGATTGGTTTACATTTGGGTTCATTGTTTTACCAGATCTGAGATGGAGTTTTAGGGCAGTATTAGCTTGTTTTATTTTATTTTCTCTCACCCTTCAACCTTTGACTTTTATTTGAAACTCTTTTAGATTAGGAGTAGATTAGTTTTCATTCGAAGCATTGAAGCTATTTTCTATAGCATATTCTAAGATTTTATATAGCTTCAATATAATCATTGCTTTCATATACACGATATATCTTAAGGGCAATGAACAATACTATATGGGCAACCATTGTTTACATAGCTTAAAATTTAACTTTGTTGTCCATTTTGATTCTACTTAGCTCATGTATGCAAAGATATCTATGTAGTAGAATTATTTTCATATAGTCAAGCATTTCTTTTTCAAGCATTGTACCAGGAAATTTATATTTTTCAAGCATAACCAGTAAAGATCCTTTAAAAGGAACAATTATCATTGACCTCTGAGTCTATCCACATCGGCCAAGACCGGGCATACCCGAACCTTGGGGGAAAGAGATTTTCCTTTCAAGAGGGAATAGACACATGTTCCAAGTACGTTGACCTACCCTTGACAACATGTCATTTGCACGCTCAACAAGTATGTTATGTGCCATCTCCAATCCACTTCCACAATGGACTACCAACTCCAAAGTGAGGTAACTAAATAATCTACCTTACAAGCCCTAATTTTGATTCTGTAAAATGGTTCTTGCTATCAAGGATGGGCAAAATTTGAGATGTTGAGGATGTCTTGTTATCCTTTAAAATGTGTCAATTTGTGAATTTATATTACAAGAAATGTATGCTTTCCCAACAGTGGACCATTTCAAGATCCTAAAAAGTTATGAGAAGACTAAACACACATTCTTTTGGGTAAGAATGAAAAAGGATATTCAAAATTTTATGGAAAAATGTGATACTTGTTAGTAGATGAAAGAGGAAATTGTTTGCACTCGAGGTACACTCCAATCTCTTTAAGGTCCTAAGAATGTTTGGATAGATATTTTGATGGATTTTATTAAAGGTCTCCCCAAATTTGGAGGTAAAAAAATCATTCTTGTGATAGTGGATAATTTCTCAAAGTACACTCTTTTTTGTTCCCTAGCCCATCCTTATACAACCTCCACAATTGCTCAAATATTCTTGGATTTCATTTTATGCCTACATGGTATGCCCCAATCTATTGTTTCTAACTAAGACCCCATATTTAATAGTTATTTTTGGTAGGAACTATTCAAAATATAAGGTAAAAAACTCAACATAATCTTGACCTATTGATGGACAAACAAAAATTTTTAACAAGTGCTTGGAGATGTACCTTTGTTGTTTTACATCTAAACATCCTAAATAATGGTCCAAATAGTTTCCCTTGGCAAAATTGTGGTATAATATGTTTTCTCACATTGCTACCAAGATGACACCATTTGAGGCGATATATGGACACCCTCCACCATCACTTTCTTCATATATTTTGGGTAGTTCTAGAGTCCAAATAGTAGATTGTTCTCTTCGTGAGCAATCACAACTCCAACTCAAAAAGAGTGGCAATGGCTCAAAATTGAATACTTTAATAGATTGATCAAACACCACTCAGAGTATAATTTTAATTTAGTGAACATGATCTTCTTTCACTTAGAGTTATACAAGTAATCATCATTGCAACTTCATGGTCATCAAAAGCTCACAATAAAATTTGGTGGACCCTATCAAGTGCTATAACATATAGGTGCAATGACCTACAGGCTCAATTTATCACCCTTGTCCAAGATCCATCCAATTTTTCTTTTTTCCTATTTGAATAAAGTTCTTGACAATGAGTGTAGGTCCAATCAACACTTCTAGAGTTAGATGTAGAAGGATCAATGATATTAGAGCCCAAGAGTATTCTAGATCTATGGACATACACACTCTACAATCAAACTCTCACTAATGTTTGGATACAATGGTATGGATTACAACCAAAATATACCACATGGAAATCGCTCTAATAAGTACAAAAAAAGTTTCCTCATATTAAGTTTTGAGGACAGTTATTCTTGAATGAGAAGGGCATGTTAGTGTTCTATCCTAACATTAATATGTAATTGTTTGGAAACTATCATAAATATATTTATAATTTATAAAACATAAAGTTTTATAATTTTGTTTTTCTTATAATTGGAAGAGATTCTTTCAAAAAAATTGCTATGCATTGCATGAAATATTGACATGGTAGTTTATCTACCTTGTATTTTTTATTTATAAAGTGTATATCAATTTGGGTCAGTCAAAAAGGCGCATGTGTAAGCCAAGCGAAGGATAAATTCATTTAAATAATTAAAACATCTTTCGTATTACATATTTGGGATGATAGATAATTACAAGTTAGGAGGACCATTAATTCCTCATCATTTTCCACTATCATTTTTTTAAAGGAGGACAAGGCTAATATATTATTTTTCTTTCTCTCTCCTTATAGTCTCGTAACTATTGATTTGAATCAATAAATATTGTCATATTTTAGTCTAAAGGAAGCAGTGGATTTTTTTTTAAATAGTTTAAAGGATAACTATTGACTTGAGTTAATAAATGTTGTTTTAATTCAAGAGAAGAATAAATATATAAACTATAACATATTCACAAAAGTTCCATGGATATAGTTAATATGTAAATTCTATGGATACTAGTCAAGTTTTTTTAAGAATTAAAATCGGGCAAAGAAAAAGTATAGATTGAATTCAAATCACTCCATGACTTTTCTTTCAAAAGGATTTTTTCTCCTCATCTTCTCCAGTTTGAAGATAGGGAGAAACAATGTACCCATTATTTATGGGGGAAGATGGATTATATTCAAGACTATAGAGTGAGAACATTTTATTGAGGCACAAATAATAAAAAAGCTTATAATGTTAATTATGATTTTTGAAAATCCATATCAATTTATTAATAACAAGGTTTTGGAGAATACTAACAATATCTAGGGTATTCCATCTAAGAGGGACCACCTTCTAATGATCCAAGGCATTTGTATACACCCAAATATATATTGTCATGGATATTTCAAAATCTTTGTCATAGTCTATTAGGATTAAATCTGAATGGGGACAATGGGATCAACAAGCAACTTATGAAAACATTACATTCTTATGTCATATATATTATGAGATTGAACACATGGAAAGAGATTACAAAGTGAACACGATGGACAAAGAAATAGAGAATTCTCAACATGATATAAACTTCATTATGAAGCAAGGATATCATATCATGGTAGAAGTGTAGAATCAAAGATTTTCCACTTCTAATAAAGTGTTGGAATATGTGGTGGTTAGGCTTCACTTAAGGTCATGATTGACCTTTATATTATACTCTTTGTATAATATCTTGGGTCCCTTGTATACCCTGTATAAGTAAATATTTTGTAATATTTTATTATTTAACCTAAAGTTCTGTTTCTAAATTGTTGGCTTTTAAGCCTTACTACCTCAATATATATCACAGGTCCCTTAATAAATAAGCCACAATATTAAAGATCAAAAAATCAATAATGAAGAGCAGAATTATATATGAGCAATCTAATACGTATGTAAAGGACTATATAATAATGAAATAACATCGCCTATAATATCAAATATGAATGTAAATAGCCAAAATCATTCATGTACAAGCATGAAGAAATACTACAATATTAATTACTCAAAATTTGTATAAAAACTTTATTTCTCATTTTTCTCTTGTATTCTTTTTCATGTTTATGTTACAATGTATGGAGTTTTATCTCCATAATATAGACATAGAAGACGATTCTTCATGTTCTTGACTACTACTCTCCATATGACAACTCCCATGACCTTTGGCTTATCATATTGCCACTTGCATACTAGACTTTTCACTCTCTTCTTACATGCATACTTGACTCTATGACACTTGCACACTTCTACATGACTCTTACTCTTCTACATGCACTTCTAATACAAGATATTTATGCACATCTTCACTTTACATATTTGCACACTAACATAGATGACACTTGTGTATTTCCTGCACATTGACACTTACATGAAAGGAAAAATATAAATTAGTCATCTAAACTAAAGACTATATCATATTTATATTTGTACCATGAAGGTACCATGGGGGTACATATTCATGTATCAAATAATGTAATATCCCTCAATATAAACCTTGACCTAAATATATCTTGTAACTGGGTATAAATACCTCTTTATACCAATCATTTTGTGAATAGTTGGTATGTAAGTCTATTTCCTTTAATGACATATTTTAGTGTCTTTAAACACCCTTTTACTTTGTCTTTTTTCTCTTGTTAGAAACCTTCTAATTAAAATAAGCACATCCACGTAAATATTACAATAAAAGTAGTAATTCGTGAAAGAATAGATATTCCAATTTGAAATGTAAATGTAGAAGTATATATATTAATCTCATAAATAACAATATAAAATCATGGCCCTCTTTGATGGGGAAACCTCCTTCAATACTTTGATTCAATTATTCAAAAAAATACATTCATCTATTCCCCCTTGTCTTTTAAGACACATTTTATGCAACCCTAACCTAACACTCAACAATTGTCTTACATGCAAAGTGCCACCTAAGCTAGAATCTTCTACCAAACAAATAGTTATATTATTTATAACAATTACATGAAATGGCATCACTTGTCTAGGTACCTCAATAGCCACATACCATTATAAATATTACAAAATATCAATAGAATTGGGTCCCTGCATTGGAAAGGGGCCATTACATAATAATGTTAGTATGGGGTCCTAACATGCCCTTCTCCTTTAAAAAGTTTTATCCTCAAAGATGGAGATAAAGAAATTATTGTTTTAGCTACTAGAGAGACTCCCATTTGGCATATTCTAGTTGTAGTCCATGTCATTGAACAAGAACCTCAATGATGACAGGTTGCAAAGGGTATGATCTTTACTCCAAATTTTGTTCAAGCTAGAGCATGATGGAACCTTCTTTATTTAACTTTAGTAAAGTGGATTGAACTTGTACCTTGTTTTCAATAACCTTCTTGAGAGAAGAGACATGGAAGACTAGATGGAGCTTGGATGTAGTCAAAATGGGTAATTTATAGGTTGTTGAACCAATTTGTTGTAATACCTGGTTGGGGCTATATTATTTGGTATCTACAGAATTGGAGTGATGACTATTTGTAGGGTTGTAGGTAGAGAAAAACCATACCCCTCACTTTAAAATTGCATTCAAAATTATTTTGATCAGCTTGCTAATGCATACGATTATGGGTGATTCATCTTAAATTATTAGAGGATGAAAACATACTGGTTGAGAGTGGTGTCTACAACATGAATTTTAGAGCTTATTGGACTGTATAAGGAGAATGTTGATTGGAGATAATCATATACTACTTCAAAGGGTGTAGCCTTGGTTGTGGTGTGAAATGAAGTATTATACCACCATTTGGCCAAAGGAATCCACTTTATCCACTATGTAATATGTTCGAATGCAAAGCAACGAAGGTAGGTTTCAAAGCATTTGTTAACAATTTTTGTTCGGCCATCAATTTAAGCATGATAGGCCAAACTCATTTTAAGTTGAGTTCCTACAAATTAAATAGTTATTGTCAAAAATGATTAATAAAGGTAGGTCTCTATTTGACATAATAGATTTGGGTATTCCATGAAGGTGAAATATGGAGTCTAAAAATGTCATGACCCTACCTTGGAAAACTTAATCACGAGATGAATTTGTGATCTAATATGATATCTTGTTTATGGAATGATTGACTATTTTATATTTTATTTTTGTAGGGAAAATATTTTATAGAAGACTAAGATATATTTCATCGATGAAATGACTGATTATTGCATATTTAATCTTCTTCTAGATATGATTTTATATGATATAATCTTATTTTAGATGTGGTTTCATTTTAAAAATAAATCTTTGCAAAGAAGAATGAATATTTATCTTTTGATTGACATTACTGCTTGATAATGATGTGGAAGGTTTGATAGCATTATTATTATTGGCTTGAGCTCAACAATGACTAAGGTTTTCATTAAAAAAATTATTAATGAATTAAGTGCTTTTGTTTACCAAAGAAAGGAAAGCATGTTCAAAGAAAGTCATTGAGTGGAGACTTACTAACCTCCCACTTTGTTAGATGAATTATTATTTCATTCTAAATTTTTTCTATGGCTAAATTGGCAATCATAAAAATGATAGTATTAAACCTTTTGTCATGACATTGGAGAACGATGTTAATTACATCATTGTGTGTTGGTTGGTATTTTCTTCCATCATCTGAATGGGAGGGGATGTGGGCGAGTTTGTGGAGATAGTGCACAATCCACGAAAGCCATCCAAAAGATTTGGATAATGGGAAACAAAGGCATTACTTGGGAGGAGGTTTTTAGTTTTGGGGAAGAAAGAAAGAGGAGGAAGGTTTCTTCTGGATAGGAGATGCGCGATCTAGTTCCCCGTCAAGACATATAAAAAAATGGTGCTTTAAACTCATTGGAAAAGGAGGTGACTATGTTGAACCAAAAGCAATGGATCACAGAGGAATAGGTACGTACTCTTGATGTGTTAAAATGATGTTTTAATCTATGTTTGAACTGTTGTGACTTTTGTTGAAGAAAATGGAGTTTTTCTAGAAATGAACATGTATTTTTAATTGAAATTGGTAGCTTTTAAAGAGCTTGATTTTATGAATTTGTTGTCTGATTTTTACTGAAGAAAGTGGAGGTTTCCATAAATGAACATGTATTTTAATTGAAATTGGTAGCTTTAAAAGAGCTTGATTTTATGACTTCGTTGTTTGTGATTTTTATTGAAGAAAATGGAATTTTTCCATAAATGAACATGTATTTTTAATTGAAATTGGTAGCTTCAGAAGAGCTTGATTTTGTGACTTTGTTGCTTGTGATATTTATTGATGAAAATAGAGGTTTCCAGAACTGAAAAAAATGCATTTTTAAATTGGATGTGGTAGCTTTAAAAGAATCTTTGAATTTATGACTTCGTTGTCCAAAAATGATGATTTATAGGTGTTTAAAATATGCTTTCGTTATGGAAAAATGATGCTTTTGATAAATGCTAGAATAGTTTGTATTCGCTATCGGATATGGTAAATCCTAGATTTTTAGAAAGTTATATTTTAAACTAGGAATAATAGTGGTGAAGACATAAGTATTCAGTGGTTGTTTTATCTGAAAACAACGAATTTTAGATACGTGTAGGTGTGTTTCTACTTTTATATACTGGTGCCTTAGAACTATGTTAAATTAATGTGTGCATACTAGATAAAACAATAGTTTTTGGCATCATGAAAATTATGTATTTGAATTAAAATTTCATTATGAATATGCCCTTGAACTTGTTGTTTAGTTGGTTGAGTTAGTGAATTTTGAATAGGAGGGGATTATTTCAAGAGAACATCTCTATACCTTCCTACGATTGGGGAGGGGTTTCATTTATTATATGTGCTGAGATTTTATCCTTGTGAGTACTGTAAATTAATGGAATAACTCTTATTTACTTCATTATTGCTAAAAGGATGGTTGAGGCTCCAAGTTATCACCTATCTATGTACTAGGATACTTGGTTTTACTAACTCATTGTGACTCATCAAACTAGAGATTGTGCTATTAAATTGCCTTCTTAAGATATCTCTCTTGGACCGCTGAAAAACTATCTTATGATTTATGTGGTGGGTCGAATCTAATGGGCTGATAGAAGTTTTCATGATTACGAAAATGGTCTCGTTCCATATTAACATGGAAGGATTCATATTTTTATGATGATGCAATCACTAACCTAGAGTTTTTTTATTGTAGATATTGAACATACAACTAGATTGTGTTATACATAAGACCAGTTGTGGTGGATAAACAAGTTTGCATAAATATCGTTGGTTTCATGCTTATTATCAAAATGGTATTAAAAAGACTTGAGCATCTCTTTGGTGGGTTTAGATGTGTATTTAATTATGTATACTTAGTAGTTTCAGGTATAATTTAGGGAAAGAAAGAAATTGAAGATGTCTCTATTTACTCTCTTATATTCTTTGCAGCGAGACCATTGCAGAAGATTATGGGGTCTTCTCTAGCGATATCGTAATAAGTCAAATTAGAGAATGATGTACTCAAGATAAGAAATTGATTTGCATGTATGATTTGAAGGACTAAGTCATTATGCAATACGATCGAGATATGAAGTTTTCTATGCTTGAAGATAAAGCATTATGGGGTGTTTTTAATTCAATGCATGGAGATGAGTTTGCATCAAAAGGTTAAAGGATTGGTTTATATTGAGGTCACATAAGAATTTTAGAAATTCTTATGTTGGAAGCAAGGCAAAAAGGAGTGCCTTTGAAATTCAATGTATGGAACCAATTATCTTATTAAATAAAATAAGGAAATGATTTAAGGTTGGGTTTATTCCCCACAAGGGTTCCCAGGATATATGAGTTGTTTTATGATTATATGTGGAGATTATTTATTATGGAATTTTCTTGTTAAATTGTTAATGGAATTCATATGCTCTCTAAATAATAGGATTTTTCTTATGTTTTCCCTACTTTCATAAATTGTGCACTAATTCCTTGACAAGAATTACTTGGGATGATTGTGAGCCTAGCATGATAAACTTAAATAATGCCAAAAGGGACTAAATAGATTGCTAACAAGTCAAGACACATATTGTGAATTATTCTTAAGACTAGCTCATCATGGATATGAAAGGAATGGTCTAGACTCCATGTGCTTAGTTAACCTACATAGGACTTGTAGACACCAAAATCTAGCCACTTGTCCGTCATCCATAGCTTCCCGCCATAATTACCTTTTTATTTATATATTTATATTTATTTATTTATTTATATCTATTTAAATATTAATATTTTATATTATATTTATATATATTTAATACATGTGTATTTATGTATGAATAAATCTCAGTCGTCCATCATGTCTTAATCATAGCCATCCATATGCCTTGATCCATGCCACTTGCCTAGCCTTAATCTCCACCCTTGATCACGTTTTAATCTTGGCCACAAAAATTGTGTTGTCGAAACCCTAATGTGCTCAAGGGAAGATTATAAAGAGGAGTCATTTTTATGACTCAACCCCTAAGTGGTCCCTAAATTCTAAAAGTGTCTTGAGTTTTCCTAAGTTTTTCAATCCACTTCACATCCTCGCCATCGCTTTTGCTCGCCTTTGCCTCCACATCCATCATCGCATAGTCCACATGAACCAGATCTGGTTTTATTGCACCTTTTGCAACTTCCCTAAATGCCCCTCCAAGTTTCCTGAGCACCCTCGAGTGTTTCTACACACCCTCAAGCGCTTCCTAGGTTTGTCGAGCACCCTTGGGTGCTTTAGACTGCCATCAAGCACCTGTGGGTATTTTATGTCTAAGATATGTAGCCCTACGGCCCTCGGGTGTTGTTAGGGAACATATGCATACAACTCTGCAATGATGACAGCATTGACAAAAGACAACAAAATCTGTGTTGACAAGGTAAAAGCGCATTTTTCATTCTTAGTATTTTCAAATCTATTTCACAATTATATTTTTGCAAATAGTGTTAGTATTTCATTTTGTTGAGGGTCTCACGCAATGGAGCCCTCTCAAGTATTATTATTGGAAATCTGGCCAGCCATACATTAAAATGAAAATTTGGGCCGTTAGATGATGTTTTTAGCCTTGGAAAGTGTCTCCTCTTAGAGGAGACAAAATGAAATCGTAGAGCTTCGAAATCTATGCAATCTGCAAAAAAAAATGAGCTCAAACAGACACCCGAGTCAAAAGTTATGGCCGAAATACTAAGACATGTAATAAACACCGTTGATGTAGATCCAATGGATGTGATTTGCTAGGGTTAGGGTTTGCTTTGTTTTTTCTTACTTAAGGCAGTTTTAGGGTTTTCTTTTAAGAAGAAGAATTTTACATTGTAGCAAGTTTGTGAGCTCTTCTAGAGCCTGTGAGGAGATTGTAACAAAGTACTGAAACTCTGCCAAAATTATTCTAGATAATAAGAAGATAATATTTGCTCCAATTTTGTTTTATTATATTATTGTAAATTCTTCATTTGGTATCAGAGCGAGGCGATCGAGAAATTGGATTCGAGTAACTGTGGAATTTTTGTTGTAAGTTTTACAGAAGCTTCTCGAAGATCTCAGTTCGTGTTGAAGGGAGCTATTATGGCCAACAACACCAATTCAATTCCGATCCTAGAATTTGACGATTTTGACTACCAATATTGGAGCATACGAATGAGGACGATTCTGAAGGCAAAAGGACCTTGGGCCATCATTGAAGTTGGTTTCACCGAACCAAAATATTGGAGTGCATTGACTGCAGATCAAAAGAAGGAGATGCAAGAGAAAGAGAAATAAAATAATTTGGCTTTGGCTTTCATCCAGTCAACTCTAGACAAGAGTCTCTTTCCCCAGATTTTTGCCTATGTTTCAGCTCAAGAAGATTGGAAGGCGTTGAAGTAGAATTACCAGGGGAGTGCTCAAGTTAAGGAGGTAAAGTTGCAAACCTTGCGGAGAGATTTTGAAAATCTCAAATAGGAGGAGAATGAAACTGTAGGAGATTACTGTGTTCGAGTAAAAACAATAGTAAATAAAATGGCCACACTTGGAGAGATCATAGAGCAAAATGTAGTAATTAAAAATGTTTTAAGAACCTTGACAGAGAAGTTTGACAGTGCAGCCCTTATCATAGAAGAAACGAAAGACCTCTCAAAAATGGATATAGATTCATTAATTGGCTCTCTCACATCTCATGAAGAGAGAATTGCCAAGAGGAAGAAAGATAAAGAATGAGGTTCTATAGAGGAAAAAGCTTTTTCGACAAAAGAGAATGATGGAGGAAGAGGTCATGGTAGGGATTCCAGAGGAAGAGGAAGAAATGGAAGAGGAGGTAGAAGAGGCTCCTACGGTGGTAGAGGTCGAGGAAGATCTCAAGATTCAAACAATGACTAGGCTCATGTTGTAAAAGGAGGATCCAGTGCAAGAGGAAGAGGTAGAGGTTGAGATATGAGAAATGTGTAGTGTTACAATTGTAAAAAATATGGCCATTATGAGAGGGATTGTAGGCTGAAAAATCAGCACATTATGGAGAAGAGGATTCTTATGAGGATGATACTTTGTTCTGTATGATTGAAGAAAAAGTGGAGCAAGCAACTTTCCTTTCTACACATAATAGCACAAAGGAGACATGGATCCTGGACAGTGGATGCACAAACCATATGACCGACAAGAGGGATGTATTTTCATCTCTTGATTCTTCTTATCAATCCAGTATTAGGCTTGGGGATGAGAAGAGCTTGGAGGTGGTTGAGAAAGGAGAAATGGAGGTTCCTACCAAGAGAGGAAAAATAATGAAGTTTTTAGATCAAGGGGGAGCTCTAGAATTTTTTGGTGTAGAAGGTAAGGAGAGGCTATGGCATTTACGGTTTGGGAATTTAAATTATAAGAGTTTGAAGATGATTTCACCACTTGTCTATGGGTTGCCAAAAGTTGAAGACTCCAAGGAGGTTTGTGAAGGTTGTGCACTTGGAAAACATGCAAGGGGATGTTTCTATATGGTGAAGCATGGAGGGCCCAACATCCATTGCAGTTGGTTCATAGTGACATTTGTGGACCAATGTAGACATAGAGTATGGGTAAAGCTTCTTACTTTTTGACTTTTATTGATGATTTCTCCAGATATTGTTAGGTTTATTTTATTAAGCATAAGGATGAGGCATTCAATTGCTTCAAGAATTTTAAGGCTCTAGTTTAAAATGAGAGTGGTCATTATATCAAATGTTTTAGGACATATAGAGGAGGTGAATTCTATTCTCAGGAATTTGATGATTTCTATAGTAAGTTTGGGATTAAAAGGCAGAAAACAAGTCCTTACACACCTCAACATAATGGGGTGGTTGAAAGAAAAAACAAGACTTTGGTGGAGATGGCACAGTTCATGATAAAAGAAAAAGGTATGAGTAAGTTTTATTGGGCTGAAGTAATTAGGAATGCTTTTTACATTTTAAATATAAGTCCTCCTAAGAGTCTTGAGAATATTAACCTTTATGAATGTTGGTACAACAAGAAGCCAAATGTAAATCATTTTAGAGTTTTTGGATGTGTGGTTTTTGTGCATGTTAATGGTGAGAATAGAAATAAGTTGGATGCAAAGAGTGAAAAATGTATTTTTATTGGGTACAGTGAGCAATCTAAGGCTTACAGGTTCTTTAATCCTATTTCACATAAAATAATTGTATCTAGAGATGCAATTTTTGATGAAGGGGGAATTTGGGGATCACAAAAATTGTTTGTTGAGGATGTTTTTGGTGAAGAGAAGGTGGAACCAAGCCATGTTTCAGTTCATCCCAGCCATGAAAAATTTTCCAGTTCATCTTCTGCAAGTGCATCTTCAAGTCCAAGAGAAGGTTCTTCCAGTAGTTATCCACCTCCATCACCACCGGCCAAAGGAAAAGGTAAAATATTGTTGAAGGATCACCCAGAATCTCAAATTCTTGATAATAATTTCCATAAGAGGGTGACAATGAGTCAGCATACATATATGAATGCAATAATAGAGAGGTTAGAGAACCTGCATCTTTATGAAGATGATGACAGTGAAGATTCCAAAGGTGATGTTGTAAACTATGCACTTGTTTCACAAGTTTCTAAAGTTTCAAAAGTTGTTGTTGATGATTTTGAGCCTTCATTTTTTGAGCATGCTAGTACTAACAAAGTTTGGGTGAAGGCTATGCAAGAAGAAATGCATTCTATTGAAAAGAATGATACTTGGGAGTTGTGTGTTTTGCCCAAGGATAGAAAATGTGTAGGATGCAAGTGGGTCTACAAGATCAAGAAGAACAGTGATGGATCCACTAAGCAAAGGGTTTCACTTAGAAATATGGTTTGGACTATGAGGAAATATTTGCTCCAATGGAAAGGCAAGAAACAGTAAGGATGTTGCTATCATTGGCAGCTCATAAAAGGTGGAGGGTGCATCATATGGATGTCAAAAGTGCATTTCTCAATGGGTATTTAGTTGAAGAAGTATATGTGGAACAGCCACAAGGTTTTGTTGTCCAAGGAAAATAATATCAAGTATACAGGTTGAAGAAGGCTCTATATGGGTTGAAGCAAGCTCCAAGAGCTTGGTATGCTAGAATCCATGACTACTTCCTACAGTGTAATTTTGAAAGGAGTAAGAGTGAGCCCACTTTGTACTACAAAAGGGAAGGTAATGATATTCTTATTGTATGCCTTTGTGTTTATGATATGTTATTTATGGGGAGTAGTTCTTCTTTGAAAAATTCTTTTAAACATGATATGGAGTTTGAGATGTCTAATTTGGGTTTGATGAGTTACTTTCTTGGGATGGAAGTACATCAAACTAGCAATGAGGTTATTTTTTATCAATCCAAATATGTAAGGGATATGCTGAAGAGATTTAGTTTGAGTGAATGTAAACCTGTAGCAACACCCATTGCACATGGGGAGATCTTGAGTTTGGAGGATGGAGCTGAAAGGGCAAACAAAATAGAGTACAGGAGTATTATTTGTAGCCTTATGTTCCTTTGTAACACTAGGCCAGATATATGCTTTGTTTTTTCACAGTGTTCCAAGTATATGGCTAATCCATCACAGTTACATTTGAAGGTATCGAAGAGGATTTTGAGGTATGTTCATGAAACAATTGATTATGGGATCCACTAATCACAGGCAAAGAATTTGAAGTTAGTGGGATTCAATGACAGTGATTGGGGCAGTAATATTGATGATAGGAAATCCACGAGTGGGCACTGCTTTTCTCTTGGTTCAGGTTTGGTGACATGGAGTTCCAAGAAATAATTACAGTGGTGTTGTCTTCTATTGAAGTAGAGTATATTGCACTTACATAGGCAAGTGCACAAGCATTGTGGCTTCTAAAGGTGCTAGGAGAGATTGGGGAGAAGCAAGGGACTCCAACTACTTTATTCTATGATAATCAGAGTGTCATTAAGTTGGCACATAATTATATCCAACATACCAAGTCCAAGAATTTCGACATCAAGTACCACTTCATTCAGGACATGGTAGAGAAGGAACAAGTTAAATTGAGGTATTGCTCCACACACGATCAAGTATCAGATATTTTTACTAAGGGAGTAGTAAAACCTCAGTTTTTGCTGCTAAGGAACTTGATAGTCAGTCCCCTTACCAACAAGGGGGAGAATGTTGGAAATCTGGCCAGCCATACATTAAAATGAAAATTTGGGTTGTTATATGACATTTTAAGCCATGGAAAACATCTCCTCTTTAGAGGAGACAAAACAAAATCATAGAGCTTCGAAATATGTGCAATCTGCAAAAAAAACGGGCTCAAACGGACACCCGAGTCAAAAGTTATGGCCAAAATACTAAGACATGTAATAAACACCGTTGATGTAGATATGACGGATGTGATTTGCTAGGGTTAGTGTTTGCTTTGTTTTTTCTTACTTAAGGCGGTTTTAGGGTTTTCTTTTAAGAAGAAGAATTTTACATTGTAGCAAGTGTGTGAGCTCTTCCAGATCCTGTGAGGAGATTGTAACATAGTACTGAAGCTCTGCAAGAATTATTCCAGATAATAAGAAGATAATATTTTCTCCAATTTTGTTTTATTGTATTATTGTAAATTCTTCAATTATTAACTCTATCTTGTTTTCTATGTGTGCAGGTCTAGAGATCACATCCACTGTTAGCTGCTGAAGCTAGAGTGGTCCTGCATAGGATAACTAGAAGCCCACTCACTCTGTTGGGATTAGAAATGATTTTGAAGACACCAATATCATTTGTTAACTAGGGTTTCAGAGAACCCTAGTCCATTGTAATAAATTGTATCAAATTAACAGCCTTTGTAAACCCCACATTTAGGGTATTCTTGATTGTAATAAAGAGATACACCAGTGATAACAATACAAATCTATTTTCTTTGTGCAATTTGGTTTATCATTTACATTGCTTGTTTATTTCATTAGTTTCTATGTATGGTGTTTCATTTTTGCATCTATATACTTATGTAGGTAAAGGAATTAACATTTTATTTTTGATGGATTGAGAGGGACAAGCTAGCTCATTGGGCGAATGAGAATGATAGTTATCATATAAGACACCTAGTACTCTTACATAGTACTTATGTAAGGAGTAGGGATGGGTGTACCCATTGAGGGTTTTAGAAGAATAAGTTTACTCAAATAAGTTAAGGGTCATACAACTTAGCTAAGAACCACTAAGAACATAATTCAAACCCCTGGATAAAGTCTTTAATGAGTGGGCTTAAGATAATATTCCAAAAAAAAAACATGTCAAGTGGGATGAGAAATTTAGGATGTGACTTTTTGGGTTGTGACAATTTTTTTTTGTATACTATAGAAGCTATGTAAGGAAAACATTTGGGGATAATTTGAAATCTATGTAAGGATGGTCTAGGGAACAAAAATGAGCATACTTTGTGAGACAATCTACTACCACCAAAATAATTGATTTTCCTCTCAACTTGGATAATTCTTCAATAAAATTGATAGAAATGTATGCCCATATTTGTTCTGAAATTGATAAGGACTAAAATATTATGGGGAACATATACTTTCTCCTTTCATCCTTTGACACTTGTCACATTTAGCCATAAATGTTTTAATGTCCTTCTTCATTCCCTTCTAGAAGAAAGTACACTTAGTCCTCTCATAAGTTTTTAGAAATATAGAATGTCCTACTATTGGTGAGACATGCATTTCCTACAAGATGGATTCTCACATTTGTGAGGTTTGGAAAAGAACCAATATGTCATGATATCTCAATTCTTGTCCATCCCAAGTGTATCTAGAGCATGAATTAGGCTCTACTTGAAGTTTTTTTATCAAAGTTTGCAAGCCAGAATCTTGGGCTATTTCTTCTCTAAGATTATTAATCCATTAAGGAATTGGTGAAGAGATAACATTTAACATAGTTTGATATTCATATTTTGGGATGGTTTATCAACCATGATATTCTTCATTCCTTTCTTATATGTGATTTCATAATCATAGCCCATCAATTTAGAAACCCACTTTTGTTGTTTAGGTGTGGCTACTCATTGCTCCAAGAAGTGCTTAAGACTTTGGTGGTTGGTCTTGTTTGAAAAATTATGCCCAATGATATGCGTCTTCTAATGATTAACAACATGTAAAATGGTTAGCATCTCCTTTGCATAAGCAGATTTACCTAAAATTTGGATTGAAAGTGCTTTACTGGTAGGGTTATGCATAACAACGAATCATTGTTAATTCACAAATATTAAGATTTTTGAAATTTTAAAATGGCGAGTATAGGGACCCTAGACATCGGCCTATTCACCCAAAAATTTTAGAAGCAAATTTTTTTATGGGTCGGATCGCCCCCCTTTGATAATAATTTCATTGCTTTATTTTAAATTGCCAGCACTCCCACCTAAATCTTGGATCTTTTTGCCTTGAAATTATAAATAATTTTAGTTATCCCATCAAATTCACCTCTTATACCACTAGTATATATACCTAACATGATAACAATACTCATACATCTAAAACATTCATTCTCCTCAAAAAACAACTTGTAGCAACGAAAAATAAGTGGTTGATAATAGAGATAGTTGATAGAATAAATGATCGACAACAAGAAAAACAAGAATGATCGACTAATGGAATAGGTGATAGACAAAAGGGAAAATAAGGATGATTGGCTAATATAATAGGTGATATACAACCAGAAAAAAAGATGACCTACTGATATAATAAGTGATAGACAATAAAGAAAATAAGGGCAACCGACTGATATAATAAGTGATAAACAATAGATAAAACAAGGGCAATCGAGTGATATAGTTGATAGATAGTAGGGAAAACAAGGATGATTGGTTGATACAATAGATGATAAACAACAAAGAAAACAAGAGTGATCGATTGATGGAATAGAGACATACAAGAGAGAAAACAAGGATGATAGACTTAAGGAATAGACGATAGACAATTGAGAAAATAAGGATGATCGACTGATGAAATAGGTGATAGAAAATAGGAAAAAAGGACAATCAATTGATGGAATAGATGATAGACAACATGGAAAACAAGGTCAATCGACTGATATAATAGGTGATAAACAACAAGGAAAACAAGGATGATCAACTAAGATAATAGGCAACATACAACAGAGAAAATAAGGATGATCAACTACTAGAATAGGCTATAAACATAAAGAAAACAAGAATGATCGATTGATGGAATGGATGACAAACAACAAAGAAAACAAGGATGATCAACTGATAGAATAGTCGACAGACAACAAGGAAAACAAGGACGATCAACTATTAAAGAAATGATAAACAACAAGGAATTTTGATAACCTAGAATTGATCTTACTCTAGTTGAATTTTCACTCTTTTTATCATCATGCTCATTTTCTAGCATAAAATACTTTTTCTATACAGGTATAATGGAACCTAATGGCAATGGAAAGAAGGGAGGTCAATCTTCTAAAAATAGTATCCTAAAATACTTTAGCCATATTTTGAAATCAAGTGAGCCATCAACCTCTACACAAATTCAAGGTACATACCCATTTTACATACTAAACAATTAATTTTCATAAGTTATTACAAAAATGATATAGAACACCTTTGTATGTAGAAAACACATTTGACCCTAATATACCTCCCAAGGATGAAATGCCCCACATGAAAAATTTCTTAACAATGAGATGCAACAACTTGAAGAGATTCCTGAAATAGCCACACCAATCAAATAAAAATGATCCTTCTAATACAATCTCAACTTTTGGATAATCTTTCTAGAAACCTAAACGTAGAAAGTTAACCAAGTGGACTATTGGAAGAACACGTCAGCTTGAATGGTCATCAACATATCCATTTATTGAGCTTGTACAATCGAATAATAGTAATGATATACCTACAAAATGTACATGATTTGTAGTTGGAAACTAGGAAAGGATCATAAGATGCAACTTAAGTTGGACACAGTAAAAAACATTATGGAAAATTTTGTGACAGTGCAAGAAACTGATGGAACAATTAGGTGGAAATATGCATCAGAATGTGAATATGTGAGATATGCATAGGAATATACAAAAATGAAACAACAACAAGCTCTTGTTGAGAAGGGTGGAACGATTCAAGCCCAATTTCAAAAAAATTATAAGGCCACTTTAGTTTCTAAAAGTTTATAGTTTGCTATTGTTTATACTATTCTCAGATAGGGTAGACCTATGTTCAATTTTATTGATTTTAATCATTTATTTCAACTAGCTGATGTGCAAAATCTTCCTAGTGCCCATTGATTAGCTTGAAGTGGTTGGAAAATGGTGTCTCTCATTGGTTGAGGAGCACCGCAAAGAGAAAGTAAAACATGCAAAATTCATTTCACTTTCAGTTGATGAGGTAACTGCTTTTGATAACACATCTTGGATTTGTATGCATGTTTACACATTGCAAAATCACATAAGGCAACCTCATTTTTTAGCACTACATAAGATGGTCAAAAATTATAATGCCAAAAATATTTATAATTTTGTTGTAAGCAATTTAAAGGATATTGCAGGAATGAATGATATAGGAATAGCCACTAAGTTAATATGTGTTGGAGTTGATGATCCTGCTACAAAGTAAGGACACATGAATGGTCTTTGTGTTCGACTTCAAAAATCAATTGCCCATATTTGATCTCCATTCCTTGTATAGCTCATAGAATAAATCTTACATACATAATTATGAGCACATTTGAAAATGTTGCGAGAGTGGAAGAACTTGTCCGTGAAATTGTAACAACCCAATTTTTTTTTGAAGAGCACTTACAAAACAAAGTCTCTCAAGGGAGACACCCTTACTATATTTATTTTAGCAAACAAGGCTTCACCACACTTGAGTTCCAAGTCGTTGTAGATGACACTCAATGGATAGGAGAGGCCAACTATTGTAACTTCCGGGATTCACCTTACTAAACCTACACATTTAGAAGGACACCATAAGTGGTTCACCCACCTTTCCTACACCCTCCTTGGTATAGGACCATGTGACCACGATGTAGGGATTATCCTTTAAGACCCATAACACATAAAAGGAGACACCAATTCCCTAACCTGACTCTAGGTCCTCCTAGGCAGGTTATTCAATGTAGAGCCTTGGTGCTTAGTTACCATACCTCCACAAGCTAAGGTTATTTCCACTTTGATAACAACTAACATGATCTTGGAATCCTACACAATCAAGGTTATCTTGTGATTAACTTATCTCCCACACCCGATCCTACTTATTCAAGATGTGACTACTCACAAGTACCTTGGTTGTTATATACACACAAATCCTTTCATGTTTTGGAGACCCTAACTATTGCATTCTTGCAACTCCTTCTAGGACTCTCATATACCTAGCTATTGCATTCACGCAACTCACAAATCTGATCAAAAACTTGTACAGGCTAGATGATCAAAAACCTCGCTCAGGTCTACTCCAAAAATTTGATCATTAATGGCATCAACTTCTACTCACACATCCGATCAAAAACTTCTCTCATGTCTGCTCCAAAATCTGATCATTAATGGCATCAAATTTTGCTTACAATTTTGACCTTTAATGGCATGCAGGACTATTCACAATTTCGGCCTTTAATGGCATACAGGACTGCACATAATTCTGTCACAAGGTCTTCTTGTATCTGCACTCTAATATTTGTTCATCAAGATATTATAATCCATGTTGTACCTTACTTTTACTTTGCTCGTGTATATTGAAGACATTCAATGAAAATCGTTGTTTAGAAATGAACTCTGGACTTGTATTTATAGAAGAGGATGCAACTCTTAAAATGCAAACCTTTCACCTTCTTGATTTTGGCACCCAAGAGGTCAGCCCATACACACATCACATTAATATTTAAATATTTAATTTAAATATGTCAAACTTTGGTTGTGTGCCCCTCATGGGTGGGTTTAAATATTTAAATGTTTTAAAATCAAGTAAACCCTTTGATTCCTTATGGATGGATTTAAATATTTAAATGTTTTAAAATCAAGTAAATCATGTGATTCCTTATGGGTGGGTTTAAATATTTAAATGTTTTTGAATCAAGTAAACCCTTTGATTCCTTAGGTGGGTTTAAATATTTAAATATTTTAAAATCAATTAAACCCTTTGATTCCTTATGGGTGGGTTTAAATATTTAAATATTTTAAAATCAAGTAAACCCTTTGATATCACCCAAACTCATAAGCAAACCTATAATTAAATCACCCTTGAAAAAATATATCTGCCTTGAATAATTTGCCCAAGCACACCACCATTTGCTAGCAACCAAGTTGGCCTTTGACATCAATGACAAATCAATACTGAATAATTCTAACAGGTACATACTTAGGACATTATATTACTTTAGGGTAAAGTTATCTAGTTAATTCATGTAATGTAATAAATACACAAGTGTCAATGTGCAAGCTATATATATGCAAGTTCTCCCTTGCATAGCTAGGTAGAGTGTTGGCCAAGGAACCTATTTTGCCTATATAAGAAAGGCCTCATTGTAATACAAATATAGAGTCGGGGACATAGTAGCTTAGAGCATAGTATAATTTTGTGTAGATCACCATCTAGTGGTGATGGGTGTAATCTAGTTCAGTAGTTTTATTAATTGAGTGTTAATTTCCATAGCTACATTGTATTCATTTATATCATTTCTATTTATTGCATATCTCAATCATCTAGCAAATTTACTTTCTTTCATATTATTCTACATCTCGTGATTGTTATCTCCCTTTGGCTATTACATCAAAAGCTAACAATTCTTACATGCATTAATCACTCAAAAAAAATAATGGCCTTTATTTAATTTAGGCATGTTAAAATACATAGAGGACTAATTTAAACCATCATAAAAAGAATGAAAGCAATTCTAAATTAGCTTCCTTCCACTAATTAAAAAAAAAAACTTAGAATGCTTCCTTCAGTGCATTTCCATTTAAATTAATTTTTTATTAAATTGGGAAAGTATCAGAAAGTTATGATCCATTGTTATGTAGTTCCTCAAACTTGGATTTATTTAAACAATTGTGGAGATCGATAAAAATTTTATTAAAAACTCGAACCCATAAAAGTAGCTCTTCCTAATGTCTCTCCACATTATTAAAATATTTTGCAATTTATATACATTTAAAAGTTGCTCCTACAACTATTTCTTTCAATAATTCCCATTCAATATTACTTCCAGTACTGAATCATAAGAAAACCTCTTGCACCACAACTCTAATATTTATCAATTAACCCAGGCTATTGGATAGAGAAGAATTAAATAAATCTTCAAATCTTCTAAGTTCAAATAGCATTACAAAAGTAAGGCAATAGTGCTATTAAAACCTCATAAAGTTGAATGTATGTATACGTATATCTCCACCTTATAAGTTGGCTACAGACTTGGTACTATCTAAACTTCAATTAGCATATTCAGTCGGTTTTATTTATACAGGTTTGGACGGATGATAAAAGCAATAGGCCACCTAAGAAGCTGACAAAAAGAACTATAGAATGGTGTCTTGGCTTGGAAGCGCCTCCCTAGTTCAAGCCAACATATTTATATTTCTAAAACATTGTTCCAGGTAACATTTTTGTAGTCATCAAGGGTACTATAGTTGAAAGAATGAATTAAAATAGGTTAAAATATTAATAAAATAATTCCTTACTGAACAAAGTATATCTTTACCGGTATAGTTTAACACAAGTATTGTCTACATATACCTAAGTAATTAAACAAGGACAAATAATATTGAATCAACAGGTGCATCTTGTTCTAAAGCATTTGAATAAGAATTACCTTTAAAAAATCTTTCCACATAATCCTTATGTTTAACTTGCGTATGTGTCCTTTCTTTTGTCCTTCCAATTTTGTGTAGCTCTTTCCCTTGTCTCCTTCCTCTTCACTTACCGTCCCCTTTTTAAAATGAAAATTAGGGAGGAATGACGAGGCAAGTGTAAGGCCATGCAATCGGCCAACTCAATTTTAAGTTCTCCAACCAAGTGGTACTTAATTTTTAAAGTTTTAATGAAATATTTAAATTCAAGCTTCTTTTGAAATCAATTGGAAATCCTCTAAATGCATAATTAAAATAAAAATTCTTTTAATTCATTTCATTAATAATTTCTATTAATAAATTTAAAAGTAAATAATGAGTAAATAAATAAACAAATAATTTAAACCATCACATACATCCATACCTCCAATATATTTTATCATATAGGCAATCTAATGATAATAAAATGTTATCTACCAGACAAAAATAGCTCTCATGCTTCGTGGCACTTTCCTTGCCATTGGAAGATTATCAAAAACAAGCACTCATTCATTTTATTGATATGAAATATTCATTCACAATGTACCTATATGAATGCATCTACATGGGCTTCCATGTACCCTTGAGTCATTGGTGAATATTTCACTATCAAAACTATATTGTCCTTTAGCTATAGTGAATGTTTCACCACAGTGAAAATATCCATCGCCATCATTTCCAATTTTATCTTTCGAGGACTTGTACCTACAACACAAAATTCATCAACAGTACCTCGTCCAAAATATTAAAACCTAGAAAATAATAATTCATAAGAAAATAACACAATATACATATAGAAATAACATCATCATAAACCATGTTTTGGGAGGATCATGATAGATTGAGAAATCAAGGAAATCTAAGTCACCTTGACACTATTTGGGTTCTTAGGTGCGACCTAAGACATTTGCAGCAAATATTGTTCGTCAAGAGTGTGAGAAGTTTTCTACAAAAAATAGAGAAGAATTTCATATTCAAGTGCAAGAGAAAGCTGGAAAGAAGAAGGATATATCAAGGATTGATATATCTATCTTATAGTCGGATTTCATTGAACGAAGGTTAATTAAAAGTTGTAAAAGATTAAGGTACTGGAGATAGACCTTGACAAAGATAGAATTTGATTCAACATTCAATTGAAGAATAGAGACTTTTCAAATAAAGAGATCCATAGTAAAGAATTGAGGCCCTTATTAGTAAAATAAAAGAGGTCATATACCATATATTTAAGTCCCTTATTAAAATAAATAAAGGAGGCTTGAATATATAAGAAATGGAGGTTCTTCAGGAGAATCAAGAAAATAGTCTCAAGGTCAAATAGATAAAAAAAAAAATGTAAGCAACAATAATATAAGAAGACTCAAGGTATATTTAGGTATAAAGTTCCTGAGACATTTTGTAGTTAGCAAGCCAAGGGAGCATTGGAGCTATGAGAATGTCTAAGAGCAAAAGAAAGAATACAAGGCGCTTGAGAGCAAAAGTGCCTTAGGAAATCAAAGTGTCGAAGGAAGAGGCAAGCAGTCTAAGATATGAAGAACAATTGTAGGACGTTTAACTGCAAAAGAAGACAAAGCAAAAGCCACTTGTGAGAAGAGGAAAGGAAACACTCAAAGTAAAAATTTCAAGGTGCAAAACAAAACACTATTAACATCTAAGGGTGATTAGTTTACAAAGCTTTCACAAAATAAGTTTGTAGAGAAATCTATCGAATACAAGGATGATTTAACCTGCAAAAGATGCACCATATTAAAAGAGTTAAAGCAACAATATAAAAGGAAATACAATGTATAGCTACAATGGAAGTTTCAAGCTATGTAAGAGTCGAGTCAAGGAAATGCAGCAGCAAATTCAAGCCAATCTAGAAAGAGTTAATGTAGCAACATAGCTAAGCCAACCTAGGAATAGTGAATGCAACAATAGAGTTGAGTCAACCAAGGAAGAGGAAACACAGTGACAAAGCCAAGTTAGTAAGAGGAAGCATTGTAGTCTATCTCCAAATATGAAGAGAAAATGAAGCAACAACCAAGTTGATAACACCAACAAAACAAGAGAACGTCTCTAAGCGGTGGTAAAGAATAATCATCATATTTTGGCAAAAGTGTAACATTTTTGGGTAGCACCAATATTCACAAAGCCAACTAGAGGAACATTTAATTTAGTGGTAAAAGACCTAACACTGCCCAAATTAGATCAAGCAACATTCAAAGCAATGTCAAAATACCTAATGTCTCATGTCTGAGCTAGAGGCAAAAGGTCTAATGTTCCACCCAAAGTGAAACATCTAAGTTGAAAGCACGTAGCACCTAATAAAAACTATTTGCATGAGTGCAATCCAAGGTAGTTCGAGTGCAGTCAAAGGCAATTCAAAACATTCAAAGATTTCAAAGCTCACTATTGAAATTTAGAAGGTAATCTTTAATTTAGGGTTTTCTAAAGTTTTCTAAAGACTGATAAGGTAGAAATAATTTAATATTTTATTCGGGTAAGGGTTAATTTATTAATTAAGAAGTAATAAGGTTTAATTTAATGTTTTTTATATGGAGTGATAAGTAGGTTTATAATTTGGTTTTTTATGAATTTGGAGTCAAGTATTATTCTATAATTGTTTGTTTTTTCTAAATTAGAAATTTAATCTTTTAAAAAAGATTTACAAATTAATTGATTTGGGAGTCAAAAGGAATTCAACATCAAACTTAGGAAAGATTAAATTTGCAAAACTTTTATTTTCTTAGTTTCTAATAATTTGGGAGATATAAGGATTTCTACTTCATAGGTTTTTTATTTATTTAAAGTCTACGGAGTTATAAGGTAGTCTACATCAAAGGAAATATTTTCCTAGTATTATTTGCATATCATGGAAGAAATTGTTAAGAATGCATCCCATAAGGATAGTGAAGAAATGTTACACACTTAAGTTTTATTCTCAAAATTTGATAGATAACTTTGATGGAAAGAAACAAATGTCTAATGATTTAAAAGAAAAATTGTCTTTGTTTCTCAAGGAGGCAAAAGAAGAAATTTTACAACACTTATAAATTATCTTCATGAAAAACTCTTCAAAACATGGTGGAATTATCAAAACACTATTATACTTTCTTCAGAGGAATGCTTAATGATGTATTTATCATTAATTAGTTTTGAGCTCTTTCAAGGGAAGAAACAAGAAAAATAAGAAGTCACATATAATTTGAATGAAGCTTATGTTAGTTTCAATAAGTTATCATTAGAATTAGGACAATATTATTATGATGATTTGCTAACTTAATGTCTAGTAGATATATCGTTAGAATATATCAAATAAAGATGCAGAAACAAGAAGAGAAGAAATCACTTCAAGAAGGACAATAGAAAATCTAAATTCAAACACAAAAAATAATTTCATATTAAAGATTCAAATATTGATCTAAAGGAGGTAGATTAAGATGGAGGAAAAAGACCTAGGTTGAAGACTAAAGTCTTCAATAACCAAATAATGTGATATAAGGGGGTGTTGGAGTATGTTATATTATTTGGTACAAGCTAATGTACACCCATGGTACCTCCTTAGTACATCTTGTAAATATTAGACTAGGGTCAAGTCTTAGATTAGAGTGTGAGTAATATTTTATGTAATATAATAATGTGCAAGAAATGCACAAGTGTCATGTGAGTAAGTGTGCAAGTGTAATGTGAGTATATGTGCACAAGTGTCTTTAGATTAGAGTGTGCTAAGTGAAGAATCATGTCTAGGTGTGCATACAAGATAGAGTCATGTGTATGCAAGTGTCAAGTAGAGAAGCCAAGAGTCATGAGACTTGACATAAGGAAAGGAATAGACAAGTATACAAAGAGTTATTCTACAATGGCTAAATATTACTCCATGAAGTTCCATAGTGGATATAGCAAACATAGCAAGTATAGTTAAGTGTGCACAAGTATCTTTAGATTAGAGTGTACTAAGTTAAGAGTCATGTCTAGGTGTGCATACAAGATAGAGTCATGTGTATGCAAGTGTCAAAAAAAGAAGCCAAGAATCATGAGACTTGACATAAGGAAAGGAATTGACAAGTATACAAAGAGTTATTCTACAATGGCTATATATTACTCCATGAAGTTCCATAGTGGATATAGCAAATATAGCAAGTATAGTTAACATTATTATAATAGAATTTTATGATACATTTATAAGATAAAGAGAAATAATAAAGATTGCATATGTTTCGAGCAACTAATATTGTAAGTTATGATACTTGCTTTATACATGTATGATTCAGATATTTTGTATATTAAAGAATGTTTGTTGATATATTTTAAGCCTTAATATACATATTAGTTTGCTCATATTATTCTATTTACGTCATTATCTTCATCTTACTATATTGCATCTATCTTATATTTGATCTTGTAAAATTTATCCTATAAGTTTACATTAATATTAAGGCTTCAAAAACCATCATTTTCCAACAAAAAAATTGAAAAGCAAACATAATAAATGTGATTATAATTTTAATAAAGGATCAACTCATCCCTTAAGAGAAATTATAAAAGATAGTATGTATCTAATACACTTTCAATATGCTAAAAAAAAACTTACCTTAAATAAAACACACTTGATATTAAATGTAGTTATGCTTATATTTTTATAATAAATATTATATAAATTATTTAAAAATAAAAAATTTAACCTATGTTGATTTAAATTATTTTGTTAAAAAGACCAATACCAAATCCAATTACGCCTTGGTTTAATGGTTGAGATATATGAGTGACACAACCCACACCAAGGTTCAAATGCCAACAACACCAAAAATGTTATATAGCTCAATATGACTAATTGATGTGACCTACTATAAAATGGAAAGGGCAACCCTTTCAAAACCCAATCCACACCAGGGTTCAAATCCCAATGTCACCAAAATTATTACATAGCTCAATATGACTAGTTGATGTGGCCTATTATAAAAGGGAAAAAATAGTTTTTCATATATGGTTCAATCTTGATTTTTCATATGGACTTGTTTTATTTTTTAATTTATCTACATTATTCCTATATAAATTACATGAAAATTTTATAAGTATAACAGTCCAATCACAATGGACAATCCCAAGACAATGAGAATCACAAGACACAAATTAATTCCATTGTTGCTTCCCATAATGTTGTTTCAGGAAGCGATTCACTCATGAAATCAAGTGATTTGCTCAAATTTGAGCAAAGTTTAGATTTTTTTGCAAAAGTAAGTGATTTGCTTCACAAAGCAAGTGAATCGCTTGACCTAGCAATTGAACCACTCATATTCAGATACACTTCTAAAAAGGCTAAAAATCAAGCTATTTGCATACATTATTTAGATGTTTGAACCTAGTTTTGCTTAAGATTTCACCCATTTTTAAATATTTATGCTTATATCTTACAGGCAATTTGCAACTGGTGACTCTAACTTAAATTCATAAAACTAAAATTTCCATAAATATGATTTCAATAACATCCAAACAAACTCAAATCTTACCTCATATGCACATATTCCCTGGGAACAAACACTTGAGGGATATTTTTTAGTCAAATTTACACAACTCAAAAACTGTAAACCAATTTTCTTGATAAAGTGTGTGATTCACTTGATTAATTATGGAATCAAAACAATACCTATCGAACAAGAAATTTGCTCAAAGCAATCTACTAGGACAACTTTCTTTCCATTCAACATTTTTCTAAGTCTTACTACATGAGTGAATTGCTTAACAAAGTAAGCAAATTGCTTGACTTTTTAAGTGAATTATTCCATTTTTTTATTTTGACTAAATGAATGTTAATAGTGATTGAATCACTCAAACATATAAGTGGATCACTCCAATTTACAAGTAGATCACTCAAATTGATAGGTTATTAAAAGACTACATTTTAGAATTGAATCACTTGAAATTATAGGTGAATCACTCTAGTTTACTAGCAAATTGCTTGAAATAGGCAAATTGTTAGGAATTATTATCATCATAGTTTAGTGGCATAAATTAGAGTGGATACAACTACCACTCACATGATCTAGGTGTTCATGTTAGTTAAGGTCAACTAATGTCCTTACATAGAAACTACCATTCACAAGGACCATAGGTCAGTAATTTAGGAGGTATTATATTCATAAGGATTATGAGTTCAAGTTAGTTGATGTCATCATACAGATAGTAGCTACACCATATTTGGAAATGTTTCCTATTTAAATATTCCTCATTTGTAGTGCAAGGTTATCCAAGCATTAAGGATCAACATAAACCCTATTTTATTATATATATATATATATATATATATATATATATATATATATATATATATATATATTGACTATGATTTCACATATTTTGATCCTAGGACTTTGTTTTTACAAACATGATTTCTACTTAAATGAGTTATCTAAACCTATGAATGAGTTATTCTACCACCCTGGCTACTATGACTTAGTCCAATACTATAACCCATACAAAGCCCTTATACTATATACTGATAGACATTAATAATTTCACAAACAACTCACTTTTTGCACAACATTTCTACAATGGGCCTTTAAATACATGAAGTTTTTCTCCTATAAATATTCCTTTGGTTCAAATCCCCCTAGGATCTACTACTTCAATTGTCCCTCTAGTTTAGACCATGACTAATACTAGATCCATAGGTCTAAACATGAACATCACATAAACACATAAGAAATGGTTGGGAAAATAGGGCTATAGGTGTCCCAAGGACCCACTAAGGAATTAACACCACCTCTAACTAATCAAGCATAGAAAAATATGCAAGGGTCATTCCTTTTGAACCAATTCCTACTATAAGGTCAGAATTATGTCCCTCCGTAGAAAAGCTTGCAACCACCTTCTAACTAGCAATGGGCTAATCCAAATATGCCCCCTCAATACCCATTATATTATCCTTCCTATCCATACTCTCCCTTCCATCCATACCAACATCCAAGTTACATAGTGTACCCTCCCCACCAATAATACAACCAACCTCCTCCCCAAAAAAATAATTTTGGTCTACATATTACACCCCTAAAGTAGCTTCTAGATTGGACCTACCAAGGTCCCCTAAACTAATTGATCTACTTTCCTATCCCTTGATTGCCATGAAGTATCTACTAAAATTTTACAAGAATAGAAATAAGACCTTGTTGGATCATCTTAATGAGTTGTCTACACTTTAATCACTTCATCACATTCAAGAGGAATACATAATGGTATATTTACTCATATAGTCCCTTCATGGTAGAGATGCATTACGATAGAGATGTGTTACGTTATGAAGGGTTGTCTAATAATTTTTTAATTAATTGGACTTCAATAGTTGATCCTTTTATGCATATATTTGGAATTATAGAAAATGGGCATTTAAATTTGTTTCAACTAAATACCATTCACAAGGTTCCTCAAGAAAATATACATAATTTTGATACTAGGCTCTTGAGAACTTTAAATTTTATTCCATAGAATGTTAGGCCTAATGAGTAGGCATTACCATATTAGTGTAATTTTGGTCTGTATATTACACCCCTAAAGTAGCTTCTAGATTGGACCTACCAAGGTCCCCTAAACTAATTGATCTACTTTCTTATCCCTTTATTGCCATGAAGTATCTACCAACATTTTACAAGAATAAAGATAATACCTTGTTGGATCATCTTAATGAGTTTTCTACACTTTAATCACTTCATCACATTCAAGAGGAAGACATAATGGTATATTTACTCATATAGTCCCTTCATGATAGAGATACATTATGGTATGAAGGGTTGTCTAATAATTTGTTAATTGATTGGACTTCAATAGTTGAGCCTTTTATGCATATGTTTGGAATTATAGAAAATGGGTATTTAAATTTGTTTCAATTAAATACCATTCACAAGGTTCATAAAGAAAATATACATAATTTTGATACTAGGCTCTTGAGAATTTTAAATTTGATTCCATAGAATGTTAGGCCTAATGATTAGGCATTACCATAATAGCGTAAAGGCTTACAATATTATTTAGCATTGATGGTTTGTAATGCTAAGAACCATGTCTTACCTATAACGTTTGAAGGATTAAGATGAAGAGAAGACATCCTCATTAGGGTTATAAATAATTCCCCCCACTTTGCCAATGCTTTACATAGTACACATTTTCCATAATAATCCAACAACAGTGCTATGCCTAGCTACTCCCCTATTTCAAAACCTCCATTAGGAAACCATATGCACCCTTCTTGACCACCATACATCATTACTCATAGCCAGATTACATGATATATAATAGCCTTTCAACCTTTGCTTCCATCTAACCCAAGCAACGAACCTAATAATAGCTTCATTATGAACAAAATCCCATAAGCAATCAAGACTCTAGAAAATCAAAACAATGGAAATAGCCAAGAAATATGCCATATCTAATAAAATATCAAGTTCCACACCAAAGTGCTAATCAAGGTAAGAATCAAGCTCACAACATGGTAAAATCAAATATTGAAGTAAAACCCATGTGGTGCCTCCCATGTATTGATAGGCATGATCTTATTGAATGTATGAATTCTATTAAACATTCTCAAATATTCTAGTACACTCAATAGTTCCAAGTTCAACAAGCATCCTCTATCGGTCAGGTCACCCCTACAAAAAAAGGTCATTGCATACTAGCAACCAATGACTATAGAAATGATGCTCATTCTACCTAATCATAAAAATGCAATATTTGAAAATTTTAGCATCATCAATATTGATGAAGAGTCACTATTAAAATATAATACAATATTTCCCAATCAACAAGCAGAAACAAGAGGGGAGAGGAAAATGGCGTTAAATAATCAGTTAACAAAAAGGTTGGTACTAAGAAAGGAAAAATAGTCCTTAAAAGGGGATGCCCCCTTTACATGTAAAATATAAAGGGCCCATCATTGTTTAGTATAAAAAATAAAAGGATAAGGAAAATATGGGAGTGATAATTATAGAGACACCTCAAAGAGAAGTCAATAAGACTTCAATTGATAAGAATTAGAGAATGGATAAATGAAAAGAAATAGTAACAAATGATGCAGGGAAAGGAACAACTAAAAGAAAAGTTGATGATTGTAGAGATCTATTATGAAATAAAATTGACAAAGAATTTAAGTATCCCTCCCTCACACATGAAGGATGTCAAACAAACCTAAGGAAAGCTACCAATTTTTCCATAAGGAAAGACATTCCTGTCACTAAATTCAATATAGTAGAAGAAATGAAGAAGATATCTAGTAAGGATAGTATGCTAGAAGCTTTACCCCTACCTAGATAATGGGACCTACTTTACTAGGAATAAAGTTATTTAAAAAGTAAATAGTGAAGATCATCCTCATCCCAAGTGGTGGAGCATTAAAATGTGATTGCAAAACAACCATAAAATATCAAATCTAGTGCTTCTAATATACAAAACACTCCAAAATCAAAATATCTAAAGCTCCCTCCACTCTATGTAAGACTAAAAATTGAAAACTATATCCTAAAAATTTACATCGCCAATTTAGGGGCTAAAGTTATCATCATTCCCAAAGTCGTGTGCAAAGAAACAGGCCTTCCTTACACTAAGACAACTAGACACTCCCTACAAATGGATGCAATGAGGGTCAATTTTGTAGGTGTTCTCAAGGATTTAGTCATGACCATAGCTAGGTACACAAAGTTCATTATGTATGAGAAGTAATTGTTGTAGACCTATCACCATACTTTGGGATGTTATTATCTAGAGAATAGACAAAGAAGTTATCAGGAGATGACTATCTAGAAATGGACTATACACACATTAAGGTGTCTAAAAATGGTGAAATTATCAAGATAGAAAATGAACCACCCTACAACTATCTCTTACACAAAATAGAAGATGATCACATCTTAAACTATAATTAACTCCAAGAATACATAGATGAAAATGTATATCAAGAAGAAAATCCTGAGGTAGAAATGATAATTGGTGTGCTTCAAGATGATAAGGATCATGTATGGGAATTTGAAGAAACAAAATTGGTCCTTTAATTGATTGTAGATATCCCTCATAAAATTCCTTCCTTGACAATTAATGGGGCTGAAAAGAAATGAACAATGTACTTTGATGGGACCAAAACCAGTAATGGGTAGGCATTGGATTGCAATTCATCGATACTCAAGGGGTACAAATAAATCACATCTACAAACTACTATTTAATTACATAAACAACATGGTTGAGTACAAAGCCCTATGTATCAGTCTACTGGGAATTTGAAGAAACAAAATTGGTCCTTTACTTGATTGTAGAGATCCCTCATAAATCTCTTTCCTTGACAATTAATGGGGCTGAAAAGACATGAAAAATGTACTTTGATGGGACCAAAACCAGGAATGGGGTAGGCATTGGACTGCAATTCATCGATCCTAAAGGGGTACAGATCAATCACATCTACAAACTACTATTTAATTACATAAATAACATGGTTGAGTACAAAGCCCTATGTATCAATCTAAGGAAAGTAGACAATATGGGAATCAAAGACATAAGAATATATGGTAACTCTAAACTAATAATGAATCAAGTCAATTTCTAGTGTGCTACTAAGAATAAGCACCTAAAGTCATACAAGCACTAAATTTAGGATCTGCTCAAAAGTTTTGACTATTATGAAATTAAAGCAATACTTAAGGAACTAAATAAAAAACCAAACAAGTTGGTAGGTATCATAGCACGATTTCACCCTAATGAGAGAAACCAAAATAGTTGGAGGTCATTTTTAGACCCATAGTCCCTAATAACTATGACCACTAGCTAGTATTTAATAATGATAAGTTGATAATATAATTCTTGATAAAAGAAGCACAATATGTTTAAGAAAAGAATGAATTTAGGGATGATGTCAAAGATGGGGTCATATAACTTAAATAAAACCAGTTTCTAAAGGGACTAATTACACTAGAAAGTTTGTTCAACCCTAATGATAGCACAAAGAAAAACAACCTCAAGGTAAAATCCTTTGCATATCAACTTTTTGAAGTAGCCAAAAGAAAGAACTTACTACCTAGAAATTATTATACTCAAGAAGAATAGGATCTATTTAAATGACTCTGCACAAAGTATGGAGATATAATTGCTTGGTTGTACGAAGATCTGAATGTCTATACCATAATATAATAGAACTCGCCATCAAACTAAAGCTAAATGCTAGGCCTTCTTGTCATAAGTAGAGACAAGTTAATCCTAAAATAGAGGTCTTAATGAAGAAAGAGTCGTTGAAGCTCCTACAAGACCGCATCATATTCCTAATTAAGCATTCCACTTAGGTCGCCAACCTTGTAGCAATGTATAAAAAATATGGAGATATCAAGTTGTGTTGATTTCAAAAATTTAAATAGGAAATCCCTAAAAGATCAGTACCCATTGCCTAACATTGACTAGATATTATAAAAAGTGGTTGGTTCACAAATGTTGTCACTTCTAGAGAGTTTTTCTAGATACAATCAGATTTGGTTCAAAGATAAAGATCAAAACAAGATGGCTTTCATAATGAAGTGGGGTATATTTTCTTATCACCAAATGCCTTTTGATTTATCTAATGATAGGGTAAAATTCTAAAGTATAATGCATATAGCCTTATAAGGGCTAGTGGATGAGATCATTCTAATTTACCTTGATAATTTAATAGGCTTCTCCAAAGATATGCATAGGCATATCAAACACCTCGGTTCTATTTTTCTAGGATGCAAAGAATTCGGCATCGCCCTAAATTCAATGAGGTCTATCTTCATGGTCCAAGAAGGGAAGTTATTAGGCCATGTGGAATCCAAGGATGGCCTCTCCATAGATTCTAATAGAATTAAGGTTATTCAAGATTTAATATTACCATCATTAGTTAAAGGTAGCAGGTCGTTCTTAGGATAGATTCAATATGTAGGCAATTTTATCACTAATTTTACATAGATGGTAAGACCATTAACTAGGATGCTCAATAGGTATGCCTCATTAGAATGAACTAAAGAAGGAAAAAAGGCCCTGAAAGAAGTGAAAGATACCATTATCAAATCTCCCATCTTTGTCAATATTAATTTTTCCAAAGAATTTAGGTTGTATGTGTTTGAGATAGAAGAAATTATTGTGGTCATCATGATTCAAAATAATAATCAAGACAAAGAAAATTTCATTTCTTTCATAAGTCAATATCCTCACAACTAAGAAGAGAGGTACACCCTAATTAAAAATTAAGTATTGGACAAAGAAATTTAGAACTACCTCACATATCAAACCATTGTCTTCATGATACACCTTGATGTTTGATCCATAGTATTACACGGTAAATTAGGGGAAAAGAGAGTTGTCTAGATCACTAAAATACAAGAATTTAAAATTGAGATCAAGCTTACCAAGTTAATTAAAGGTAGGGATCTATAAAAAATATTGGAAAGGGCAATATATAAATAACAAGTCTCTCTAGTTAAAAATACAGGTAATAATTGGGGCTTGGGATGGATGAGTGATATGTTTAGGTATATGGGTATAGGATGGTTCCCTGAAGGACTAACTACCAAAGAAAGGACTGGGTTCAAAGAGAAAGCAACTCATTATTAGTGACTAGATAACATCTTATTCAAAAAAGGCTATTATGATGTTTTGCTTCAATGCATGGAAGAAAACAAACACAAAGCCCTAATCAAGTATCACCATGATGAAGGAGAACACTCCTCTATGCCCTCTACAACTCATAAAATCCTAAGAGTAGGATATTACTAGATGAAATTGTTTAATGAATGGTATCAATGGGTAAAAGATTGCAAATATTGCCTTATGTTATTAGAAAAGAAGAAAAGGGTCTCATTATCACTAAAAATAGTTGTTGTCACCAAATAATTCTAAAAGTGGAGCCTAGATTTTATAGGTAAAATAAATCCATTATCAAGTGTTGGCCATAGGTGGATCCTCACAACCACTTAATTTACCAAATGGGTCAAAGTAATGCTAACCAAGGTAGGCAATCAAGAAACCATAATATATCTCCTTGAATATATTATCACTTAATTCAAGACACCTACTTCTATAGTGATAAATAAAATGACATGTTCTAAAGGATTAAGGGAAATAAAGTTCACCTTTGAATGTGGTTTCTTGCTTAAACCATCATCCAATTACTATCCTTATTTAAATAGATTGGATAGTAATTAGATGAAATAGATTGTGTGAATAAACTAAAAGGTTGATCTATAAGATTTATAAATTGATCAACTAGCAAATCTTGGAAAGTACCATTTTTAGTGATAGAGGGATTGACACATTAAACTATGTAAAGTGTTATGAGTAAATAGGGTGACATCAAAGGAATCTACATCATTGTCCCCCCACATGTTGGTATATGACAAAGAATTTGTGCTACCAATAAATCTAGAGCCATCTTCCATACAAATATTACAACTCAATCTAGAAGACACTAATAATGGACCCTTGCAAGCTAGTATGAACATGTTATTAGCCTTGGTGGAAAAATAAAATACGTTTAGGAAGATCACTCGAGGACAAAATGCCATTGAGTAATGGTTCAATAAAGAAGCAAAAATATGGAGTACAAGGAAGAAAATTTTGTCTTCAAACTAGATGAATATCATGCAAAATCAATACGCATCAAAAGTTTGATTTTTATGGAGTGGACCTCATCAAATTGTTGAAATTGCAGACTCAAATGCATATAGACTTACCTCCATAGAAGGAGTGATTTTGTCGATCTCTATGAATGGGAAGCATCTTCGCCTAATGAAATATGGATTCCTAGCCAAAAGAATAAGTATGTACATACAATGTTGGCTATTAATTATTTTTCTACTTTTCCTAGTCTCCCTTATCATATTTTTCTTCCCCCTTCATGTTTGTCTTTTGTCCATTAAAATAGCATTTTTCAAGTTAGACTAGGCAATTGATGTTTGTATTAGCACCCTATTTAAAAAAAAAAATGTTATTCACTTGCTTCAATAAGCGAAGCACCGACCTTACCCAATGGGCTAGGCCTATCATTCAAACAAAGGGTGAATTAGACCTTAACAATCCAATCACCCTGGTTGGATAACCTACGCTCTAATTAGGGTAAAAATAGGCCAAAGTAGATAGATTGAACACTACATAGGGTCTATAAATAACTTGTGTGGGACCATAATACCCCACTGAGCCAACCACAAATACAACTAAGCAAATTATTTCTTCCCCATTGTTAATCATATCTTCAATCGTATATGCATGTAGGTGCCCCAAGTTAGTCACAACCTCATTGGGGCTCCTCATTAGTAGACAAGCTAATCACTTGGAAACAAACATAAACTTTTCCAAGTCCTAACCGACAAGCTAATTTCTTAATATTCTAGAAAAATCACTCACCACTAAAACCAAGTGATTTGCTTCCTTATCCAATTTAATCATTCAAACTACCAAGCAAATTGCACCCAACCACCTCCTACAAGTGAATTGATCCATTCTGTGAGCAAATTGCTTTAAAGACCAAAACCCCCATTTTTTTCCAAATTTGTAACTTTTTGTCATATTTTCATCCCTTTTCTTTTCTATGGACACCTCATATACCTTTTCCAACCCTTAACTTCCTAAATTTTTAGGTAGCAATACCACAAATAACATTTTCGACTCCTCCTATGGTAGCTCCCATTTTTCCTATGACCAACCTAACTTCATAAATAACATCACTATGGTGGAGGTCAACTCATTGAAGGAGGAGGAATCACCATAGGAGGTAGGGTCATATAAGGGATAGGGAAAAAAAAAAGAGGTAAGAGAAAGAGATACTAAGTTTGTATGCCTCCCAAAAAGCCCTAACAACAATTTGAGTATCCCTATAGGAAAGTAGTCGAGGGCAAATACATACATTGTATTGGGAATTTTAGTGTAGAGACTCCCATAAGATTCAATCTAGGCCTGCAAATCAACTCATAGAGCATAAGTTAGGCTTGAAGCTCTGGCTTAGCTATAAACCTTGGCATAGAAATATGATTTTACTACGAATTTCTTATGACTACCCCAATGGACTAAAGATGCATTTAACATTAGAATACGAGTAATGAGTATGTTGAAGGTCAAATTAGACTCATCCATGTGGATGCCATGTATTCCTAGGACCCAAAGGGGCTACTATGATAGGTAGTACAATAGCTACTAGCATAGTTTCCTCATCTCGTCTGTGAACAATCCAAACTTACCCTCAATCTTCACCATTCCACTTGACTTCGATCAATTCAAGGATGATATATAAAAAATATTTTTAGGAATTGTTGTTGCCTTAGGTGAAAAATATTATTTTTTTATTGGTAAGAGGGGTTTTGAAAGGTTCTTGTAACCTTTTACAAAAAATTTCTAGTTAGGAAAAATGCTCCCAACCATCTAAAACAAAAAGGAAGCACCTTCTTCAAAACAACCAAGAAGAAAGACAAAAATAGACAAAGAAACCCTCACAGGGGCAAAAGAGGAAGCCTCAACGGGCAATAAGAGGCATGAGTGAAATAGAAGTTCCACACAAGACACCATAATTCTAACCATCAACCAATACTCTCATGATGGATAGTAATAATTTTACCACCAGCTTCCTACAAGCTCATGTGCAAACATAAAGTTGCTCTAGGAACTCACAGTCATCCCTCATCTACCAAAAGAGACCAGTAACAATGATTCATAAATTTGGTTTGGAGTAAAGCTGACTCACGTGTCTGGGTAAGATAATATATGGCTCTGTTTTGTCATTTGTCACGCAACAAAAAATCTACAAGAGGTGTTCATTGAAGATGGTGTAGTTACAATGTCTCCATGTATGGCTCACAAAGGCATTATCCATGTTGAGCCACAAGCTCCACATGCCTTGAACATTGAAGCCACGCATGAGAGTGTATGCTAAAAATAAATCCTATGAAATTAGAAAATTTCATAAATTAATCAAACCTCTAATGATGTGTCTTGAAAATGCTATCCAATCTTAGACGTATTCCCATACCATGGAGAAGATGTGGCTACCCAAGAAACCTGAATACTAAGAAAACTCACAAAAGAGATACAAGTGTGGGATTGCCATCGACTAACGGGAGAGGATAACTTTCATTCCAAATGGTGAGGTTAGGCAAAGAAACCCCCAAGTTAGCTCGAAAGTCAGCGGTTTGGTTTCCTTCCCTAAAGACATATTGGATGATGACATTAGGGGAAGAGCTCAAAAAAAACTTTGCCTCGAATATTAAACTAGAGATTTTCCAGGAAGCTAATTGGGTGCCTACAATGCTTCTAATAATGTTCATAGAGTCACCTTCAACAATAATGTTAGGGCAGTTTATTCTAGACAAGAGAGACAGACCTTGGAAGAGAGCTTGAGCTTCAACAGAATGGTTGGTTTGGATGCTAAGATTTTCTGCAAAGGCCAACAATATATTTTCTATATTATCTCAAAAGATACCTCCTGCTCTAATCGGTCTTGGGTTTCCCTTGGTAGCACCATCAAAATTATACTTGATCCATCCCAAAGGTGGAGGAGACCACTTGATAAGCAAGCGATCAACCACAGAAGAGGGAGAAGAAAGATTACAAGAAGGAAGTTGGAGGGACTTGGCTAACTGAGCTTCATTTGGGAACTCCGGCCACCTAGTGCCCTAAATAACAAAGATATTTTTAGTTGTCACGTGGATAACTCTGGAAATAACATAGTTGGAATCCTAGATGGAGTTATTGAAGGCTTCAGAGTTTTGTTCATGCCAGACTTCCCATGGGAAATGGGGGAGACAGAAGGTCCAAAAGGTTTTGACACAGAAACTTTTAAAGGGATTAGGCCACTATAAATAGAGTTCATTCAGAGAAAAGGAAGGAACCAAGAAATACCCACAAAGGAAAATAATGAACAAAGAACTTTGAGGGAGAAAGAATAGGAGAGGAAAATATGTTGGGTGGATTTGCACTCCTACTTCCAAATGTAACAACAGTTAGATATGGAGAGCCCTTGAATTTGGAGATTTGGAATAGAGACGATTTTGTCCTGAAAAGCAAGCCAAAAGAAGAAATAGACTTTGGGAATGAGGCGCTTGTTCCAAATGATCTTAGATGGAAACCATAGTTAACCGGGGTTTTCATTAAGGAAATAGTAAGGTATACAAGGAGCATATTTCCATGCTCCATGTAGTCCAAATTTATCCTAGGTATTCTCAAATGATCAATTATGCTTAGTATATCTTTGACTCGATGGATCTATAATTGAAGAAATTCCAAGACAATAAAAATGTGCCTACACATGTTACTTGTTATAGCTAATCCTATATTAGAATAAAAGTTGGTTTTCAACCCTCCAAATAGACCAAGTGGATAAAGATGACAAGCCCCTAAGTATTTTAAAGTACAAGCACCATGTAAAGAGGAGAATAATTCCTCATACTACTTATACAAAGAGATATATGAAGTGGTCATGGAAACATTTAATAGCAATGAACCAAGGTTAAGTGATGAGACACAAAAAATAATCATACAGGGGAAATGACCACAAGGTAATTTCTAGTTGGGGAAGACCAAGTCATTCATCTAACTATATGGATTCTCAAGAATGTCCTTCAAGTTTCCTCTCAAAGTCCTACATTATGTATTCAACCATAAACGTGTAAGGTAACTTGACTATGTGGATTTAAAGCATTTCAAAAGGTTGAAGAAAACTACATTTTATCCATTGAAGCAAAAAATCATGATTAACACTCCAAATATCTGTGGGTGTAATAAAGTGGTTGAGGAAAAGTTGAAAGACATGGGATTTGAATATCTCGAAGACCTATGGTCCAATGATCCACATAAAATCTTCAAGAATACCCTAAGAAGCAAAAAGGTGGACACATTCTTTACAAATAAAAAGAGATATAATGTCCATTAACAAGTAAATCTAGATGTGGAGATAGCCCTTGTCATTTTGGGGTGTAATAGGGGTTATGAGGATGAGATCTAGAGTGTAATGACCACATCCTAACACTATGATGTAATAACCCTTGTTTAATGTAAAGGACCCCATGATAATGTTTTGTAATGATATTATGTAATATTTTCTAATAGTTTATGGCACTAGAAGTGCCTAGACAAGTGGTGTCATTTTATGTAATTGTTATCAAGAACATAACTATTTTATTTGATAGAATATTTTAGTTTGGGTGGTATTTTGCATGTGAGTCAACCTTGACGGTTAGGTAGTGAGATTCACTCTACATTAAGATCTTTTACTCCTATTTAGAATATTCAAAAGATTTTTTTTTTTGTGAAATAAAAGATGGAAAGGAGGAATTTTTTCATGCAATGAAATAGGTACCTAGAAGTAAAATAATGAAAGTGTTAAACTAGGATCCCCTAAAATTTCACAAACAATCTAAACCTTTTGATGGTTCATCCATATCTATCACACTTTAACCCACACAAAATTTATCTTGAATGCAACCTATCACACCACCTTATCTTGCTAATGCACCAAACAAATTGTTAAACTAATTTAGCAACTTTTTCATGTAGCTTGAAGGTCTTTGTCATTCATATAAGTCTACCATAATTCTATGGCATATAGGGGCTACCAAAAGTTATTCAACCTCTTATTTTCTTCATTGAAAATCATGCATACGATCCTCTCATATGAGTTACATCTCAACAAGTAAAAACAAAGGAGAAAAGGAAAAGGTTTTTTTTTTAAATCATAATAGACTAATGAGGTCTTCAAAAAATATCAAAAAATCTAATTTGATGGTTAAGGCATCCATCTAGTCAAGAAAAGAACAAATAATGGATTGAATATCAAGGAGCTAAAATAAACCTTGTCGATGAATATTTCTTCTAGAGCAGATTCGTTACAACCTAATGAGATCCTAATCATTCAAGTCTTCCTAAGGTTTTGGCAAGTAAACCCTTAAAAAATAGAATCCAACCACAACTAACAAAGCTTCCACCAGCTACTTTTAAAAATATTGCTTCTTGGGACTATCATAGAAAGAATTATTGCAGAAAAGCAATCAAGTAGTGGAGACTCACACCTACTTTGATACCATGTTGGATTTGATAATACTTTCTACAAAATAAGGCCAACATGATCGCACAAACAAAAGAAATAGATCATAGAATAAACATGCACAATATGAATGGTGTTTGTAAGGACCAAAATAACCTCACTAATGGAAAAGAGTTACACTTCAACTAATCAATAAAATGGTTGATATGAAGGGGTTTAAATAGCCAATTATAAGATACGTTTAGGCTAAGGGTAAAGAACTAACCTTCAGATTAAATAATAAAATATTACAATAGATATACCTATACAAGGTCTACAAGAGCCCAAAGGGCTATACAAGAATATCATACAAAAAATGGTTATGGCCTTGAATTAATATTAACACCCCATATTCCAACACTTCGGTGTGTCTAAAATAGAGTATTTTGATCACATATTGTCTCACGAAGATGTCAACATGGACTCTAACAAGATCAAGGCCACACAAGATTGGCTAGTGCCTAAATATCACAAGAATCTTAGTGTTTTTTAGGTCACACTTGCTATTACAATAAATTTATCAAGAATTATGGGAATATTGCAACTCTTTTGATAGGTCTCACAAAGAAGGATACCTTTATTTGGTCAAATTATGCTACAACAACCTTCAATGCCTTAAAACACTTATGTGTACCACTCTTGTTCTAGCTACTAAAACCTTAACAAGTCATTCATCACTAAATATGATGATTCTAAAATAGGTATTAGTGTTATCTTAATGCAAGAAGGTAATTCCATAGCATACAAAACCAAATAGCTCTTTGACAAAAATTTGTGTTGTTTTACTTATGAGAAGGAAATGTTATCCCTCTTGCATTCAATGGACAAATGAATACCTTAATTATTGGGACAACATTTCATTACCCAAACAAATCATCATAGTCTCAAGCACTTCTTGGAATAATGTCTCTCTTGTCCAAATTAAAGCAAGTAGTTGACCAAGCTTTTAGGCAATGACTTTAAGATTGAATATATGAAAGGCAAGGAGAATTTGGCAGTAGACGCTCTTTCTTGCAAGTATGAATATTTTGAAGTTGTACATGCTATATTCAGCCCTTTTCCCATTTTGATCACCCTTATTTGAGATAAATGGCATTTAGATCTTGATATTGTTCATTTAATTCATGATGTTGAGGTTGGTAACCTACACAATCCATGGTTCTCTTGGTTTGATAGAGATGTTTGAAAGAAAGACCACATTTATCTCATCCAATTCTCTTAAGTCAAGAACAATATCCTTCAAGAATTGCATAATTCTCCTTTGGTAGGACATTTTGTATTTCTCAAAACATAACAACTGAAAAAACTCTTCTTCTTATAAAGGAATGAAGTTCATATTGAACGGTTGATAGAATGTGAAGTGTGCTATAATAATAATAGTGAAATATTTAAGACTTTTGAATTATTATAGCCCCTTACTAATATAGATAGCTAGAGGGAATACATATTCATGGACTTCATTTAAGGGGTTCCAAATTCTAAGAGAAAATTAATTATTTTATGGTAGTGAATCACCTCTCCAAGTATACCCATTTTTATACCTTACAACACCCATTCACCTCTATTAAGATGGATAAGCTATCCCTTGATTCTATTTTCAAATGGTGTGGTATATACAAGCCTATTATCTACAAACATGATGTTATTTTTATTAGTAACTTTTGAAAGGAGTTGTTCATTCTTAGTGGCACTCAACTTAATATGTGATCTTTTTATCACATTTAGTTAGATGACTAAACAAAAATTGTGAACAAGTTTTTTGGTACATATCTAACATGATTTCCCCAAGAGAAGCAATATCAATGGGTTAAATGGATTACCATAGAAAAATAGTGGTACAATTCTTATCATCTTTCCACTAAGATGTACCTATTTAAGGCATGGTATGGGTAGAAATCCCATCCTTGGTAGACTATCTTTTGGGATCTTTTCATGTTTCTCAAGTGGATGGTTTTCTTTAATAGTGCCAAATTGTCCTCCAAGTCATCAAGGACAATATTTGTTAGGCCCAAAATCCAATATGAAAATCAATGTCATTCTCCATATATTTTTATCTTTGAATATTTTTTTTTGGAGGATGGCATGTAATGTCTCTGATATAACCATGTCAACTATCTTTACTTTTTTGCCATGGTCCCTTAGGATAGGATAGTTGAACCTTGAGCATTAGGGTTACATTTTATTATTTTAATTAGTTATAAATAGAATAGGATGTGATGTAGTTGGATCATCATTCATTCATCTATATTCTACCCCCTCTTGTGTGCAGAAGAGACTTTGCTTTCTTTAAATGGCTATGAGGCTTTATCATCTTTGAATACCTTAGATTATTTTTTAGACTTGGAATATGGATCTATTATACTTTATTTAATTTACTATCCTCAAATATGATTCTCTTACAAATATTTTGGTTTATTTTGTTTCTATAGTATAATTCTAAAACTTTTTACTGAAATTATTGTTTTCTAGAAGTTGTTTCATTGTATAGACCCTTCAAAATTTGATCTCTTGGTTGTAATTGTTCATCCTTATATCCTTGGTTCCCCCTAAAGTCAGCTCCAAATGAACTATGATGCCCTTTTTCCAACTAACACAGAGGGTTTTTATTTATTACAATTTAGAAGGGTAAATCCTTGCTTCAAACTATATATTGTTGATATATAATCCATTTGCTTCAACTTTACACTTGTTTTATGGAAATAACCTTTCATTCTTTCTCATTCTAGAAAATTATGTCGTGTGTCTAGTATCATAATGCACCAAAATCCAAGGTTTTCATAATCTATTTATTGCTCCCACTTTATTGATTTAGATTTGATAATCATAGATTTTAAATAATATTTTAAAATATCCATGGCAATAAATATCTAGGTGTACACAAATAGATGATCCATAGAGGTCGATGCCACATAGATGAATTTCCTTAAGATATTACCAATAGTTTTCAAAACTTACATGTCTATAAGCATATACAAAAGTCCAAATAGACTAACCCACAAAGAATACTTTAAAGGTTTTTTCTCCACACAAATGTTTTCACTCCATTGTCTTAAATACAAAATAGTCCTCCCTCTAAACAATCTACCACCACCACCCATTATTAAAACCCTTTATTTCAAAGGGAAAATATTTTGAGAACCAAATAGGGCCTCTATATCATTTTCCACCCATGCCCATTTCTTACATCGCATTCTCCGATTGCCCTCTATTCCTTTTGGTCTAGTTGTCTCCCCCCTCGTTCTCTATTATCACCATTTTTCGTGGTTGTTACTTCCACTTACTCTTCAAAATATTTGGAGTGATAGCCTATCATGCTTGCATTAAGTTTAGGCTTTTTAGCCAGAGCCCTATGTTTTCTATGTGCATTCACTTGAGGACCTTCACTTTGCTAGGCAGTAGATATCGGTCCAGTTCATTCGATCCCGGCTCCCTCATCGCGATGACCATCGTGAAGCCCACAAACCTCCAACTTGAGGTAGGGATTGAAGCTTTACTCGAATCCAATAAATTCACCCCTTTTTTCAAGCTTTTCATCGATATGGATGAACAAGTGACCAAGGATTTTATCAGCACATGAAACGAAGGCGAATTTTAGGTCCGTGGCCTTCGATTTCAGGTAAGTATCCACTCTATTACTAAAGTTTTTGGTTTATCTCCTGGTGGAAGAAGTGTTCGAAGGGATAGGCACAAATTCAAGGAAGAATTAGAGCTCTTCCCTGATAAGGGGAAATACTTGGAGTGGGAGAAGAGGGGTGTGTTGCGCTCATCTCTCCTTAGGCCTTAGGATGTTTTCGTCATCCCTGTCATCCAATACATCACTGTCGACAATCCCAATCACCCCCTGCGTGCTTACCACCTTACTTTTGTGAACCACCTCCATGATATCAAACCAATGAATTTTCTTGACTTCCTTTTTCGGTCCATCTACATCACCATCACCAATATCAAAATAAGCATATCCTCCAATACCCCTCGCCACCAGGGCCTGTTCCTTGTCCTTTAAAAACATGCCCTTGCGCATCAAGTCTCTATTGGCATCCCTGATCGCTCTCCCAGCCTTGAACCTTCCTTTGCATTCCTTCGTAAGGACAAGGAAAGCTTCCCCCACTCCCTCGATTCTACAGATACCCCTTCATAGTCTATTTCCCTCATCAGCTCCCCCTCGATATCTTCTACCCCCACTCACTCTATTGGCAAGAAGACCTCTCCCCCAGCTCCCAATACCAAGACCTCTGCTCTGACTGATCGTTTCCCCCCTAGCCAGCCCCTGAGAAGAAAATAAAAATCATTCTGCCCCTCTTAGAAAAGTAGGAAATCTCGTCGACTATAGATAAATAACATGAGTTCTCTAGGACAGATTCTTGAGGTCATCATCGATGAGGATGAGGAGGCATCCAAAAATATCGAAGATGTGTTGCGCATAGCCACACTCACTCGCATCAACAGAACTGTGGACCTCTTGAAGTCAGCAACCAATATCATTAGGGAGGCTGGCTCCAGCATGGCCAACGCCATCAATGAATTTCAGGAGCTCCCTAGCGTGCTCGATGTCCTACTCGGCCCTAATCAAAAATAGGTTGATCACCACGATGGAAAAAAGGTATCACAATAGTCTTGGGAAGGTAGTTTCAGACCAGTGGATTGTCGATGATTGTATTAACATCTATTTAGCTCTGTACTAGTTGAATGCTTTTTTGTTTTGCCTTGGATGGAAGGGTTGAACCCTTAGACTATGTGTCCAGCATTGGTGTGTTTTTGTAATATTGGCACTGTTTATGCCATATGTAAAAGTTACGGGTCCCTTCAACCCAATCAGTAAATAAAAAAAAATTTACCTACCAAAAAAAAAAGGGGTTGTACTCAGGTCCCCCGCCCTTGACAAGAAATAACTATCTCCTTTAGAGCTTGAAAATTTACAAACAAATTCAATTCTCATATCAATTGAATTGCTATAGCTAGATACCTACATCATTTTTCATATAAAGTCTAAATTATTGATTATAATTTTTTGGATCTTTTCAATTTTCTATGTGAATACAAATATTCCAAAATTTAGCATCCTTTTTGACATTTTCCTATAACAAACTTCACAATACCAAAACTCCACCTCTAATATCTATGCATTACATCTTAGTAGAATAATATTTACAAAATATTATAATATCATAGTCTTCTTTATCAAAGTCGTCCAAGCTTTAGCTTCATTGTTTGTCTTAAATCCACTATTGAAAGCATAATGAGATAAAATCTCTCATTTATTATTTCTAATTATTCCTCCTTCTATTGGTCTTGGATTTCTTTTATATGCTTCATCAAAATTCAATTTGACCAACTCCATATCTAGTGGTTTCCACTTTATATTTTTTGTCTTCTTTTTGTTTCTCTTGTACGCAACATCATATTCCAATGGATGACTTGACTCCATCTATCAAGGCTCTCTGCTTCTAGATTAGGGATTAGGTGAGTTTATAGGGTAGGTTTAGACTCCTCTATGGCTAAACAAATTTTGCTTTTTATTACCTCTAAACTGCTTTCCCTTCCTTTAAATTTTCTTCTATTCCTTTCTAGCCATACAATCCAAAGTATTGTATCTTTTGATATATCCTAATTTGTTTGTAAAGCTCACTTTTAAAAATGCTTTGTCATTGCTTTAACCATTCTTCAATTCTTCCATTCATCACCGTGCATTTATCAAACATATTAATAATCCATTTCCATAGATTCTAAACAATTGAGTAGTGTCCCAATATATGGCCTATACTCTCCTCCTCCTAGTTACAAATAACACATTGTGAAGGGCCATGTAAACCCCTTTTCATAAGTTATCCTAGGATAAAATTCTTCTATAACCTACTAGCCAAACAAACATTTTGACTTTAAGAATGCTCGAACTGTTCAAAATATCTCTCCATATTCTTGTGATATTCCTATTTTGTTGGTGCTTTACATTATATCCAATTCTTGTTGTGTATTCTATTAAATTATTCAACTCCCAGATTAGCTAATCCTTAGCTCTCCTCGAAATAATCATCATTGTTATATTTTTACTCAACTGCCTCCTAGCATCAATATCTTGTATACTTGAAAAAAAATCTTGTTTTCATTTGTATCTTCCTTCCTGGTCCTTGTACATAATGTTTGAAACCCTATCACCATATTTTTCTTGAAGTAATCTCATCCATTGTTTCAAAATTGTATCTATATTAAGTGGTTTTTATCACATCAAGTATTCATCCAAATATAAATCTTTTCTTTAATTCCCACCACCCATCTTAGACCTTTAATCACTAGATCAATATATTTTTTTAAATCATTCCATAGAGCATAACCATTTGAAAGTGAGAATGTAATAAATATTAAGCTTGGATCATTTGGTTCAACATACTTAGAAGAATTCTTTCCCATTGTCTTTGACTCTCTTTGTACAATCTCCAACAAATATTTGATTTATTGCAACAATTTTACAAGTATGCATATATCCATTGATAAGATTTAAACATGGGCATTCTTTCTAAAAGTTGAACTAATTATCTTAAAAATTATTATCACAACTATCATTCAATTTTAAATTTTACTTTAATCTTAGAATTCTAGAAATTCCTACAATTATATATATATATATATATATATATATATATATATATATATATATATATATATATATATATAGCCCTACCTACATACTACATTGCAACAATACAATAAGATTACGATAACTTAACAATTATACTTGTATTACTAAGCAAAATTTGAACTTACTTAAAAAAAAAACTAAAAATATAACTAATTAAATTAATATTTTTTAATGTAATTATATTCATATTTTTATTTTTTGTAAAAGAAAAGGACATATATTGATATTCAAATTTGCAAAGAACAATTATCCAACAGACAACTTGGAGGTCACAAGATTGTTGTCCAAAAGGAGAAACAAGCAACAAAGCAAATTCAAAAACTCTAAAAAGTGTAACAATATACCAAGGGTGCCAAAGATGCAAAGGGTACCATAATCATCGAGAAAACTTGAAACACCAAAAGCTCCAAAATCATGCAATGTTCTAGGGTTGTCCAGAGGCATCAAATTCTCCAAGGGCATCAAAATATTCAAAGGCTCTAAAATCTTCTGAGGCTCCAAAATTACCATATGCTTCCTATCATTTGTGCCACTCATGTTGTCTGCTTATTTTTTTGCTTATTACTCTAAGATGCAAATAGGCTATGTTTATGGCCTCATTTGCAAGGCGATCAACCATAATATTATGTATCCTTCCAACGTGGGAGTATTTTTTATATTCAAACTTCTGCTCTAATTCTCTTAGTCTTCTTTGAACTATTTATAGTTAGTTTGATGAGAAATCCTCCCCCTTAGATAGGGTAAAGATCACAAGTCTTGAATCATCATACACATGAAGTTGTTTAATGTCTTGTTCCTAAGCCAAAATTTGTCCCATTTCACATCCTATCAATTCTGCAACATTAATAGTTGTTTTCCCAAATTGATTTTGAATTGAAGCATTTCATAGTGTGGTGCCACTAGTATCACACCACCAGTCATTGCACAACCTAGGTTTGATTTAGAGGCTCCATCAAATAAAAGTGCAAGGAACTTTATCTTTGGAGGTTTGATTGTTTTAACCTATGGCCCAAAATTCAAGATATTTTATAGATCTATTTGGTGTAACAGTTGTATCTCCTTTGTTCTTAATCTCCTCGTGTCTTGTTGTTTATGATATATAGTTTTTATGTTCAAGGCTATCTACCTTAATACTCTATTGGTTAACGCTTGAAAATTGATTCTTTTGTTATAAAACATTATCTTGTTTTTGTCTTTCCATATGTGTCAAATGATGAACATTGGCACTTAACACCATATCTAATTGATAAGGTGCTTTTCCTTGAGTCCTCATTTATACATTTGGCCTTAATTGGTTAGGTATTTTTTTGATTTGAAGGTTCTTAATAGTGTTGATCCTAGCTGCTAGGTTATTTCAATCTAGGTTTTAACTTATTTTGTATAGTGAAAGAATATATATGATGTTTCATTGTTCTTAAGACACCTATGACAGATATGATACCCCATGATATTCCTCTTAATGAGTTTGTCTCTAGTAAGAATCTTGTTTTGGAGTACCAACCAAAGAAAGATTTGAATTTTTGGGGGAACCTTGTGAAGAACACAAGCTTATACTGAGAGGGGGGTGAACAATATAAGACCACTTTTTACTTTTATTTAATTGAACAATATTATTCAATGTATCAATGCAATGTTAATAACAGTAATCAAAGAAATGCACAAATCACCACACACAATAGAGACACAAATTTAACGTGGTTCACCCAATGTGGGCTACTCCACGGAGAAAATATTTCACTAAATTTTTTTCAACAAATCTCTTGGGAAACCTTTCCCTATTACAATGTTTATGGACCTTTGTCCAAAGGAGATACCAATCCTCTAATCAAGTACATGGATCTCTATCTATAGGATACACCAATACCCTTAGCTAGTTCGTGGATCTCTATCCACAGGAGAACTCCTTCTCCTCTGCTCTAGTTGGTGATCCTCTAGAAGACTACTACTTCCTTTGCTCTGGCTTGTGGATGTCTCTCCACTAAAGACCTTTGTCCTCTCTGCCCTGGCTAATGGATATATATCCACTAGAGACTATTATCCTCTGCTCTATCACCTCCAAAGCTTACTATCAGCTCTGCTCAATCTCTGTCCCAAATCTACACTAAATATAGTCCTTCGATCTAGCACAAATCTACACTAAACATAGTCCTTCGATCTAGCACAAATCTATTCAATATTTGTCTCAAATCTGCACTAAACATAGCCCTTCGATATAGCACAAATCTACTCAATCTCTGTATTAAATTTGTACTAAACACAGTCCTTCAATCTAGCATAAATCTACTCAATCTCTATCTCTGGTCTGGTATAAAGTTGTCCCCAGGTCTGTACCAAACTCTATCCTCAAATTGTCTTCAAGCCTTAACACAAAGCTTGATCCGATCACAAATCACCTCTGCTAGATCTGCCCCAAACCTTAACTCAAGGTTTGAACAAATCAATCAATAAACTTTGCTCTCAAGTCTTCTCAAAGACTTACCTCAAACTGTCCACAAGTCCTCTCAAGAACTTGTTCAGATCTGATTGTAAGCTTCCACAAAAGCTCACACAAATCTATCCTTAAGCTTTCATAGAAGCTTCCTCAATTTTATCCTTAAGTCCCCTCTAAGACTTACTCAAATATGCTCACAAACTTTCACCAAAGCTTGCTCAACTCTGTCCTTAAGTCCCCTTTAGGACTTACTCAAATCTGCTCATAATATTTCACAAAATTTTATTCAACTCTATCCTTAAGTCCCCTCTAGGACTTACTCATAGCTGCTCACAAGCTTTCACAAAAGCTTGTTCAAATCAATTGCAATACTTGCACACAAAACTCAACTTAATCTCTTGCAGAAAACCTCTTCAATCACACAAACAAGTTTCACTCAAAATCTTGTTAAAGAATAGAAGCATATATGTTTGACTCACAAACACTCAATCACTTCCAACTCTTTTTAAATCAACATAGAATAAAGAACAATTTATTTCACAGAACTTTGAACTATCACTCCAACACTTTCCAATCAACTATGCTCACAAAATTCAATCAACCAATCACTCAATGAAACCCAACTTGCTTACAAACCCTAAACAAGTGTTTCATAATGCTTTCCACCATTCACACAATGAAACCCAAACCTTAACTCAAGATGATTCCAACATCACATAACAATGATACTCATGTTCTTTTACAAACCCTAGTTCAATATAGTTCTCAATTTCACCTTCAATTGACCTCACAACCATTCACCAATCATACATGTGAAAACTCACTCAAACATTTCCAACAATGCTTACCAAACAAAAACCTTTTCACTCCAACTTTGTATTTCACAACATTCAACAATATTCCACTCAAAAGTAAGATATGCCCATACCTTTTATTTGATGAAAAATTGACCTCAAAATCTGTCTCAATCACAATCAACCTCTTTGCCAATCTCAATGGTTAGATAGCAAAAATCTTCACCCAAATATTCTCTCAATATTAATTCAACATTACAAAATTGAAAGACAAAGCGTAAACCTTAGAATATTATTCAAAAGATTAAGGTTTATATACAATGTGCATAGGCCTAGAATAGCCATAGGATGCATGAGAGAAATAATAGGTAACAACTAACCTATTCCAAACAAACCTACTTGTTGATCAAAACTTGTCGTCATTACATGTCGTCCATAATATCGGTTGACAAAACAAATATCGGTAAACCAAGTAACTGACCTAGGTAACTAGGAAAAGTAAATACATGCGGTAAATAAATTCTACCTAATGTAGGGAAAGGGTAAATATACCAAACAATGGAATATTACTCTAACATCCCCCTTATTACATTATTTAGGTAATGTATATAACTGCCCAATACAGTGAAAAATATGTTGATCTATTGGTTCTTGCTCTTGCTCAGACTCTATCACAGTGCTCTGGTGTCTCTTAAGAAAAAAATGGACCATTCCTCACTTTGTCTTCACATCAATGAATGTCCTTATTGTAATATTTTCATCCAACTAAATTGCATGGGTAACCAACCACTGCAACCGCTAGGTGTAGTAGAGTAGATCATTGCATAGAGGTTCATTAGGTTACAATATGATTTTGCAAAAGTTTTGATAAGGTAGCTAAGGTATTGATCGCTGCCAAAAAAGCACCTTTATAAGTTTCCCCCCTTGTTGCAAAATATGTTGTAATAAAATTTTTGAAAGAAGTGTGACTAAGATAACAGTCGCTGTCGAAAATGCACCTTTATAAGTCTTCTTCTCTTTTTACAAAAATTTGTGTGAAGTAAGAAAATAAATGTTTATCCCCCTTAATTGCAAAAGATGTGCAACTCAAGAATCTTGTTAAGGCTTTTACAAATATTGCCTCCTAGGCAAATTTTACACCAAAAAATTCCCCCTTTTGTTACAAGTACTTCAAACAAAGATAGTTTGCTATTTATGAAGCCTAAAAAGAGGTACAATCACCCCTTTATTGCTAGTACTTCAAACAAAAACTTATGCTATTTATGAAGCCTAAAAAGAGGTTTTGGAAATGGTGCTTGCTTAAGGTGACAAATTTTGTTTCCCTTTACAATATTGTCTTAGCCATGAGCACTTTGTGTGCTCTTTTTGAACTAGAATTAGAATCAAAATCAGACACTTCACTAGCAACATGGCTTCTATGATGTGCGTTTGCCATTTTAGTTTTGCTTGTTTGGAAACAAACACTGAATGGTGTCATAGTTGTCCTTTTTACAATTTGTGCAAAACTTTACTTCCTAGGCAATTTAAAAAAAAAATCACCAAATCATCCTTCCTTATTGCAAGTACTTCAAGCATGGTTGCTCTTATGAAGCTTAAACGAAAAGGTATAATTTTTGATGAATTCTACTTTTTTGATTGCCTTTACAAGTTTTATCTACCTCTTGTCAAAATATGTTTTTGAAGGAAGAAAGGAGTTATCCCCCCTTAGTGCAAAATATTGCTACTTTCAAGGTTCCTTAAAAAACTTGTTCTTTCTTTTGATATACCCTAAAAGAGTACCAAAAGATAATTCACTCAAAAAGATATCTAATGGCACCTGCCTGAAAATCCTCCTAAAGAGGGTTAATCCGTTTGAGGAAATTAATACAAACAAATAAGAGTGAATTAGGGGTTTTGATTAGGAGAGAATATCAAAGAAAATTGGCTTTAAACCTGTGTAATGATTTACACAAATTATTGTGAAATTTTGAGGTTTTTAGTGTTCTTGATTTTATGACTTATAATTGCAAAACAATAATGCAATAATCAAACAAGAATGCCCACAAAATTCTTATCACATAGGTGTCGGATGCAATAAAAAATGTACCTAATTTACCAATAAAGTTTTCGAGTAAAATAAAAAAATGCACCTTTAATTTTTGCAACAAAATTTGTATTTGTGTTGTGCAAAAAATTGATATATTTTGTCTCCTCTTGTTTTCCAAATTTGCAAAGAATGGGGCATGAAACAATTGCCTTTTCTTTTTGTTTTGCAAATTTAACAAGTTTGATTTTGTTTTAAGTGCTCCTCACTTTTGTGTTACAATTTTGCAAAGAAGTACAATTTCTTGTCTTCCCCCCTTGATTTGCAAAATTAATAAATTAGCACTCCTTCCAAGACAAGTCGACACATGACCCGCATTTGAAAGGCTTCCAGAATCAGTCGACAAACGACTTGGTTTTGATGGACCCAAGGTCTTTAATTGCTTCTCAATTTTGCAAAAAATAGAATGTGAAATTTTATGTCTTATATCCTCCCTTGGAGAAAACAAATGCACACTTTGCCTTTGAATTTTGCAAAAATTGTGTGTCTCCTTGTGTTACAATTTGGCAAAAAAGAATTCAATTTTGAACCTTTATTGCATGCTAAATTAACAAGGCTTTTGAGAAGAATTATGGCTCCATAATTTTGCGAGAAATAGGTGCTTGTTATTTGTCTTATATATTCATTTGGAGAAACAAAAAAAACTCAATTTGGTTTTGAAAATTGCAAAAATAGGTCCTTTATAATTAATTTTAAGTTGCTAAATTTTAAATAAAAATTTAATCAAAATATTTTTAGTTTAGTAAGAAAAATTAAAATTTCGTTGAAAATAAATCAAATTTAATCAATAAAAGTGATTTAAAAACAAAAAAAAATTATATTTAAATTATTAACAAAAAATTGAAAAAACTTTCATAATAAAAAAACAAAATAAAAGATTGTGACTAAGATAGACAACAATTGTGAGGAAGGTGCGAGGAGGATGGAGAGCAGGAAAGGTAGCGATCGAGCGACGGATGGAGAGCGACAGGGAGGATACGGCAGAAAGGAGGCAGGACGGTCAGGCGAGTGTCCAGGAGGGACCAGTCGTGACGCGGTTGACGGGCAATGGGTGATGCATCAGGGACCCAGGCGGACGGGTCGGACAAGAGTGGAAAAGACCCTCCTGACAAGGAGGGACAAAAGGGCAGGCTTAACCTAAACCAAAAAGGGTCCTACGCTCAGGTCCTGAGGCCAGGATCATCAACAAAGCAACCCTCCCAAGAACTGCTTCCTTGTGGAACAGACCTAGTTATCCCGAAAGACCTAATGGATAGCTACATGGAGCTTGAGCGTTTCACTCTGGTTGGCAAGTTTGTTGGAGGGAGACCAGACATGGAGACCATTCGTAAATGGGCATTTTCCAAGTGGAAAACCAGTGGAAACATGGAAATCGTTGCTCTCTCTCGAGGGTTCTTCGCCATCAGACTCAATACTCAAGAGGACTGCTGCAACATCTTAGCTGGGGGACCCTGGTTCCTCGGACGCAGGAGCCTCTTTCTCCGAAAGTGGGGGGATGATTTTAACCCCGAAACTCAAAACATAAACGTAGCTCCTCCGTGGGTTTGGTTGCCAAACCTCCCTTTCCAGTTCCGGCATGAGGATGTCATTCGAGGGATAGCCCGCTCCATAGGCGAGTTCATTGCCATCGATCCCTCCACCAAAGTCCGATCCAGGATGGTCCATGCCCGCTTCTGTGTCTCCGCTAACTTGGAGACAGAGCTACCTTCCTTCATCAATTTGTACAGAGGATCCCATATGATCAGGAGGCAGCCCATCGAGTATGAAAACAAGCCTGCCTTTTGTACTCACTGTTGCACCCAAGGTCATCTACCGAATCAGTGCCCTGGTTTGAGGACCCAAAACCAAAAGGCGGCAGGTCCCACCAAGGGCATGCAGAGGAACCAGGGCATCCCCCCTCTCAACAAGGAACCGCTGGTAGGGCCGAAACACATCATGCGTAATCCTGCTCATCGAGCACCTCAAGAGGCTGGCCAGAGCGCCACTGTAGAACAAGGCAAGCAAACCAGTGAGCAAGGAGAAGGATCCCTGCCAAGCCAAAAGGAGCAGGAGGCGCTCCCAAAATTTTTGTTTCTCATCAGTCCCACCATAGAGGATCCAATGGCCCAGGTACAGACCCCTCCCAAAATGGTATGTCCAAATTCTCATTCGGATGAACACCTGGTGGTGAGCAACGAAAAATCCCCAATTTGCTCGAATAGGGGAGAGGCACCCCCTTCTCCTTCAGATGAAAAAGAAGACCTTTCTCTCTCGGGAAGGATCAGCCCCAGGAACACCAGGAGCAGGAAATAGGCAATAGACTATGGCAATGAAAGGAAAAGAGGGAGACCCTCTGACAATGAGAAAAGAAACAAGGAAACAACGGAGGATATCGCAAATGGGACCCAATCGACGCTTTTTTTTGATGAGTCCGACAATGATAAGCAAGGAACCAAACCCCCCTTCCAACTGGTGAAGGGAGGCAGGAAAAACCCCAAACCCTTGAGATGAAGGTTCTCTCATGGAACGTGAGGGGCCTAAATGAGGCAGCCAAGCAGAGGTTGGTGGCTGACCTAAGGAAAAGGATTAATCCTTCCATATTCATCATGCAAGAAACCAAAATCGATGAATTCTACTCTCGAAAGGCTGCCAAGGCCATTTGGGCCAGTGGAGACTGCCTTTTCAATCCTGCTCAAGGCACGTCGGGGGGCTTATGTGTCTGTGGGATCCTACCCTGGTCGAAGGAAGGCTTTTGTCGTCATCGAATAGGATCCTAAATATTTTGTTTCTCTCCAAGACCAGCAAGAAGTCTTGGATTCTGTCAAATATTTACGCCCCAAACTCACCCAATGAGCGGGCCGCGATGTGGGAAATAGTAACTCAAATGAGAACCAACTTTAACACCTTTCCTTGGATATTAGCAGGGGACTTCAATAGTCCTTTGCATCCATCTGAAAAGAGAGGAGGCAACGATTCTTACAGCAGAAGCATGGAGGACTTCAGAGGGTTTGTCAATACCAATGAGCTCATGGATGTTCAGCTCAAAGGATCCTCTTTTACTTGGAGCAACAAGAGGATTGATAGCGGACTCATCCAGGTCAAGTTGGACAAGTTCCTAATTTCTCAAGAAGCTATCCCATGGTTTGGCGATGCCACTCTACTGGCCTTACCTCGGATCGGATCAGACCACAATCCCATCCTCCTTGAATCTGGTAGGCCTCCCTCCTTTAAAACTCCTTTTCGTTTCGAAGCCATGTGGACCCAACACAAGGATTTCAAAAATCAAGTGTCCTCTTGGTGGCATCAAAGTGTCAGAGGGTCTGCCACTTCTCAGCTGGCTCAAAAGTTGAAGATGGTCAAAGAAAACCTAAAAATCTGGAATAGGAAGGTCTTTGGCAACCTTTTTGCCAACAAGAAAGCTATTACTGAGAAACTTCAGGACATAGAAAGGAGAATCGAAGCAGGGGACCACAACAGCCCCACTAGGGAGGAGGAAAGAAACCTCCTAGCAGAATTCCATAATATCTTGGCCAGAGAGGAAACTTTCTGGAGGCAGAAGTCAAGAGACCTATGGGTCAAGGAAGGCGATGCCAATACAAGGTTCTTTCATGCCTCCACCATGCGGCACAGGGCATCCAACAAGATCAGGGAGATCGTGTGCAACAACGGATCAATGTCCACTGACATTGTGGAGATCAGGACCGAAGCAGTGTCTTTCTTCCATAACCTCTTGGGAAGTGCCTCGGAGGATGACAGTCAAGCTCAGGATACTCTCCTTGCTAATATCCCCAACATCGTTCCTCAGGACTTGAACTCCAGACTGGTGGATCCCTTCACCCGCGATGAAGTTAAAGAGGCCTTGTTTTCAATGCAACCCGATAAAGCCCCTGGACCGGATGGTTTCTCGCCAAGGTTCTTCCAAACTATGTGGGATGTGGTGGAGATTGATGTTTGTAAGGCTATTAGAGAAATTTAAGAAACCAAAGTCGTCCCTCATAGTTTCAATTCCACTTTCTTGGCCCTCATCCCGAAAGTCTCTCGCTTGCAAATCCATCTCTGATTATAGGCCCATCAGCCTATGCAATGTCATCTACAAAGTTTTGACCAAGGTTATGGCCAACAGTGCTGAAGGCCATTCTTCCCCTCATCATTGACCAATCCCAAGGCAGCTCGGTTAAAGGGAGGAACATCCTGGATGGGGTCATCTCGATCCATGAAACCCTACATTCGGCCTCAATGTCTAAGAAGGTTGCCATGTTTCTTAAGTTGGATATGAATAAAGCCTTCGATAGGGTTGACAGATGCTTTCTTCAAAAAATCCTTCTCAAGTTCGGCTTCCACCCTTTGTGGGTCGATCTCATCCAGGGCTGCATTTCCTCTCCCTGGTTCTCAATTCTAGTCAATGGCTCCCCCGTCGGGTTCTTTCAAAGTTCAAGAGGTTTACGCCAAGGGGATCCTCTATCCCCCATCCTTTTCATTATCCTTGCATAAGCGTTGGGAAGAGCTCTCAAGGATGGCCAACGTCGAAAGAAGGTGACGGGGATCCTCCCTGCCTCCGAGGGTGATGCGATCACCCATCAACAGTTTGTGGATGACACACTTCTGTCCACCATTGCGTTAGTAGCTCAAGCTAAATCCATCAAACGAATCCTTGGTCTCTATGAGAAGGCTGTCGACCAAAAAGTAAATTACATCAAAAGCAAGATCTTTTTCATCAACACCCCGACCAGGCATCAAGTCCAGATTGCAAGGATCCTGGGCTGCTCAATTGACTACCTTCCCACCACCTATCTTGGCCTCCCACTTTTTTGCGGGCGTGCAAAGGAAGGGATGTGGAATATGGTGATTGAGAGGATCCACAAAAAATTGGCGTCATGGAAAGGCAAGTTCCTGTCCCAAGCTGCCAAGGCAACCCTTACCATGGCTTGCCTCCAAGGGATTCCGACTTTCTTCATGTCTGTTTTCAGAGTGCCTGCCTCAGTTCTTCTCAAGATCGAGCAGGCTCAACGAAATTTCCTTTGGTCAAGCAATGAAGATAAATCCAGGATCCCTCTAGTAGCCTGGGACAAAGTGTGCAAAAGCAAAAAGCAAGGTGGGTTAGGGCTCAGAAGAATGGCCATGATGAACCTTGCGCTCATTGCCAAGCACACCTGGAGGATCCTAGTCGAAGAACCGATCGAATGGGTTAGGATTGTCAGGAGGAAATACCTCAACAACACTCCCCTTCTTGAGGGTGGAATTCCCACCGGGGGTCGACTTTTTGGAAAGCCATTGGTCAATCCAGACAGTTGATCCAAAATGGCATCAGGTGGATCCTTGGGGATGGTCAAAGTATAGACTTTTGGAAGGACAGGTGGGCCCTAGAGGATCCTCTGTCATAACAGACCAGGTTGGCTCAACTTAAAAGTTTCCTGGATAACAATGTTGGGTAGAAGGTGGCCGATTTCATTGAATGGAGAAACGGCTCCCTGCAGTGGAAAGTCATCAATGCAGAAGGGCTAGAGTCGGAGGTCGGCTTCCTATCCTCAATCCTCAAGGACATCATCATACCCACTAGTAGAGGACCGGACAGATTGATATGGAGGGGGACCGATGATGGGGGTTTCTCTGTCAAAACTGCCTATGGGCTTCAATGCAAAGGACCAATTTTGGACTTTCCTTACAACTTGATCTAGAGGAAAGGAGTTATCCCAAAGGTAAATTTCTTTTGTTGGATTGCTTTTCATAACAAAGCCCTCACTATTGACAATCTTCACAAGAGGGGGTTTGCTTTAGCCAATAGATGCTACTTGTGCGAGTCTCGCCCGTGAGTCCTCCTCGACCATCTCTTCCTGCACTGTGGCTACACTGGGTCGGTCCTTGGCGCCATCCTCTCCGCCTTCCAGATCCAATGGGTTTCCCCCAAGACCATCAAGGAGGCTTTCTTCCAATGGGGCAATCCTTTTAAAAACCCCAAGCTCCGTTTCCTGTGGAATGCTTGCCTCCACCACTTTTTGTGGTAGGTATGGTTAGAACGCAATGGTCGGATCTTCGGTCACCCCCCAGGGATCCTCCCTTCATAGGGCCATCACCTTTGCCATTGAGAATGCCAAGCTTATCCCTAGCCCTTGGCCCAAACATGTGTTCGAAGAAGGTTTGTTCAAATCCTTTAAGTTATCCGGGGAGAGTAAGGAGCGGGAGGATCCACGGGTTTCCAGGAAGGACGTCAGGTGGGTCAGGCCTCCTCACGGGTGGTTGAAGCTAAATTTTGATGGGGCATCTCGCGGCAACCCAGGAGCGGCCGCTGCGGGTGGGTCAGTCCGAGATCACAATGGAAAGCTTGTAATGGCTTTCTGTGAAAACTTAGGGCATCAAACCAATCATGTCGCAGAGGCTAGAGGATTGCTGAGAGGACTCGAGCTCATGACGGAGGATCCCCGTCCCTTGGTTGTTGAAGGGGACTCTTTGAACATTATCAACTACATGACAACTTCCAAGGTTCCGACGTGGAAGGTTTACAATATCATCACTCAGGCCAAAAGCATCCTTCGTCGGAGGAACCAGGTTCAGTTCAAGCATACCTACAGGGAGGGCAATGGTCTAGCTGACCACTTAGCAAACAAAGGTTTAAAGTCCACATGTCTTGTGGTGTGGCATCAAAGTTTTCCAACGGACATTGAGAAGATCGCCATCCAGGATATTATTAATGTCTCCACATAAGCGTGATGTAAGGACCGGGCCTAGGTGGTCGGGCTCGGGGAGAGCCACGACACCTGCGCCACCGGACCCAATTGGCACACCCGTCATGATGGTTCATGGTAGGTATGACGGGAATGATATTTTCCCAAAGTCCCTCGAAAGGTGGTCCAACAGATCTCCGGTCCTGTCCCTCGTGCCTGGCAAAGGTCGAAGACAGGTGGATGTTTTGTTCATCTCCCTAAGATTTGGACGGGCCCGACACGCCCAAGCAAAGATCACCATTGGCCCTCTCCCGGGCACATCGAGAGGACGCTCCGGCCCACCTCTCTAGACATAACTACCAAAGGTGCCACTACCTTCGGCAACACGTGGCACCTTCGGAGGTTGCGTGTCCACCTCAACATCAATCTTTGCCACCATCCTGGATCTAACGCTATCTTTGGTAATGATGGCTCTCTCTGCATGCATGCGAGGCTCATATCCAAAGAAAATCTATTTAATCTAGTGGTGTTTGGGCGAGCCTTGTCTTTTGGTGTAAGGTGTCCCCTGGAGTGTGGTGCAGAGTCGTCTGGCTTCCCTCCTGGCGTGTGTGTTTGTCCTGAATCCATGGCTTCTCCTTATGTCGAGCCGGTTGATCTTTCCCTGTGTGACGAAGCCATGATGTTTATGAAGGCCAAGGGTATGCTCCCTTTCCTCCAAAAATTCCAAGGACCCGAAGACGATGTCACCCGTGCCTTTGTGGACTCCTGGAACCGGGGCGAGGTTGTGGTGAGGGGGCTAAATTTTAAAATCTCCATTGAGCTTATGAGTGAGATCACTGGGTTGTCGGTGGTAGGTCGTAACATTCGACGTGATCGTCACAATTGGGAAGAGGAATTGGAGCAATTCCCTGACAAAGGACGAAACCTTGGGTGGGATAAGTCGGCCCTCCTTCGCTCGGCCCTCCCTGAACCTTGGAATCTTGCCATCATCCCCATCCTTCAATATGTTACTTGCGATGATCCCGACAAGCCTCTCCGCAGTTTCCACATCAGTTTTGTAAACCACCTGAGGGATGCCAAGCAAGTCTGTATTCCCGACTATCTTGTCTACTCCCTTGGCCTCACTATCAAAAAGAGCAAGAAATCGTCTTACCCTCCCATCCACCAGGGGTTAATGAGTGTCATCTTCCGCCATGTCGCTGCGAATCGTCCTCTGCCCCAGGCGGTCCTTCCTATTGCTACCCAAGCCCCGAGTAGTCCTGGTTTTGTCCAAGAGGATGGGACTTCCAGCCCTATCCGTAACAGCCCCCTGAAATGGCCAATCCTGCGTCCCTCCAAAGAGTTTCCCGTAGCAAGCCAGCCAAGAGAGGGCAGACTGACGCCCCGACCCCATCTCGATCATCTCTGCGGCTTAAGAAGGTGAAGAAGGAGAAAGGGACCCCACCGCAGCAAATCAACTCTGACACTGAGAGCGAAGCCGAGGGGTTGTCTCCCAAGTTTCTGTTAGACATGACGGCCAACATCCTCTCCTCTACAAATGCAATGGTGAGGATCCTCAAGCGCTTCAAGGGGCGTGAGACCCAGGAGGATCAGGAGGATCCGGACGTGTAAGGAATTTTCCTAGGACGGTTTCCTTTTTGTCGTCTAGTGGAAGCGATCTATATAATGGATGGTTATGTGTTTTTTTATGGTTTTTCAGCTATTTTTTGACCTCCGTTGGGAGGGGTTGATGTAGCCCTCACGGGCATCACTGTGTTTTTTTTGTTTTTTTGGGAAATCTTCATATGGTACCTAATGTATTAGCCCAAAGGGCTCTCTCTAATGGTAAAGGCTACGACCTCTCTTGTTATAAGGTTTTGGGATCCTCTTAAAAAACCCGTTTTGTATATAAATTAATCTACTTACCAAAAAAAAAAACAAAAAAAAAAGCAAAGGTTTTACCTTTATGTCAAATGTGCCAAAAAGAAGTCACGGGGGCTTGAACCTGCGACGTTGCGGGCAACAAATTCGACGAGCGGGATTGGCCACTCCGCCTACTGTGGCAGATGTGAAGTAGAGGGGAAGATCGAATATTTAAAGCCTTCATGGGGCTTTAATGGAAGGAAATTTAAATTTCTTCGGGACTTTTAGTCCCACATTGCCGTTGTTGGCAATGTTTGGTGGTTTAAAACCACAAAGCCGCCCTCATTTATTCGACTGCCTTCGGGCAGTCAAAAACCAATATTTTTTTGCCCAACTGAAATGACCCCTTGATGACATGTCGATCAAATGCAACCCAACCCAATCATGTCGCCTGTCATGAAATCAGTTGTTTTGTGTCTGCCATGTGTGCTGTCTTGAGTTGCATGTTAGTGAGAGTTTATTAAGCGCTTACCACGTGTTTGGTCTTGAGTCGCGTCACAACCAATCGTAGCTTGCCATGTGTCCATCCTAGCCATGTCAGAAGTTGTCAGCTCAACAGTCAGGGTCTGCCACTTGGCTACCTCGAGATTTGTACCTATTAGTTATTCATAGGGGGCCACATCAGCCCACCTCGTAGGTCATGTCCACCACCTATCAACTGTTCGTAGGGGTCTCATCAGCTTCTCGTCAGCTCAGTTGTTTGACCTTCCTTAGGTTAGGATCTTGTGTGTCCACGTGTCTTCCCAAAGAGGGCACTCCTGCCCTCATGTGGTGGTCGACCACTGCACGGAGGGCACTCCTACCCTCACATGTTGGTCGATCGCTTGGGAGGGCGTGCCTGCACTCCTATTGGCAATGCCAGCCCTTCACATGGTCAAACATCATCGAGAAAGGCACGCTTGCCCTCCTGTCGACGTTGTCGACCCTTCACTTGGTTGGACATCGTCGAGGAGGGCGTGCCTGCCCTCTTGTCGACGGTGCTGGCATTGTTGGCGTGTTGTCAGCAACCCTACAGGCTGTCAGGCCTACGAGCTATCAACACTGTCAGAAGCTATCGTTGGTGCCAGTGCGCTCTATGGGTCGATCACCGCCCAATCTAAGGACCATCAAAAAGTGGACCATCGGTTGGTTGGGCTCATAAGAGCTCCCGTCATCGATAAGAGGTCACACGTCCGTTGCAGGTGACGTCAACAGCCCATAGGCTATCAAAGGCCTCGAGAAACATGCCTTACTGCTCAAGAGGTAGATCTTGAGCAATAGGTCCAGGTTCCATATGCAAACACCTCGAGATGCGTGTTGATGCTTGGGTTTCCATGCAAGCTCCAGGAGGGGGTCCCAGTTTGGGATTTCGGCTCCATTGTCTAGGTAAGCTGCTTCCTCAAAGAATCTGCCCACGCTTGAGTCACCTTGCCCAAAAACAAAAAATGCTCTAATACCATGAAAGACGGAGCGTAAACCTTAGAATATTATTTAAAATATTAAGGTTTATATACAATGTGCATAGGCCTGGAATAGCCATAGGATGTGTGAGAGAAATAATAGGTAACAACTAACCTATTCGAAACAAACCTACTTGTCGATAAAAACTTGTCGTCATTACATGTCGTCCATAATATCGCCTGCCAAAACAAATGTCGGTAAACCAAGTAACTGACCTAGGTAACTAAGAAAAGTAAATACATACGGTAAATAAATTCTATCTAATGTAGAGAAAGGGTAAATATACCAAATAATGGAATATTACTCTAACAAAAATTAACAAAACTCAAATACACCTTATTATCTCCAAACTTTATCAAATAAATATTTTATCCACTTAATTTCATAATAACCCCTTTTCAGAAATTTAATGCATGTAGCAATCCAAACACTACTTATGTTTCCCTACTCAATATTGCATTTTTCAAATAATTAACTTTATAAAACAATGCAATATATTTTTAACCTTCAATAAAATATTTCTCACTTTCTCTAAGGTAAAAATTAATTACCTTACCCCTTTTAACTCCCTAAGCACTCAACAAAAACCAAATAACCACGTGCTAATAACTTTCCCACTTCACACTTTAACCCAAAAATAAAGCATGTGCTTTAAGCGCCACAACAACCTTAGTCTATGCACAATTTAACCAAAAATCAAATACCTTAGTGCGTGCTCTTCGTGGGACTCGATCCCTAGTCGAAGTGCCGCCTGTGCCTTAGCCGCAGTTCCCTTGTCACATGAGCTAAGCGCTCACGTGGGAGGCAAAAGCGCCTTGCACACTTTGACCCTCCTCCCGTGCCAAAAGCCAAAAGGCTTTGTCCCGCATCGTCGTCGAGACTTGAATGCAACACCTCTACGTTCCCAATGCTCTACACACCTCGGATTCACCGCTAGCCCAACCAGCTGGTTGGTGTTTGACTTTTTTGCCTTAGTCACTTTGTCTTCCATGGATTTTGGGGGCAAATAAAAATTATAATCTTTGTCCTTTGCTTGCTCACGAAATATTCACCTTCACTCAAAATCGCATGCATTAATAATTTTGGAGACTTACCTTTTAGGGGTAAGTGCTATGGTATTTATACCATATGCCTTCCTTTTTCCAACGTCGATGGAGAATATAAAATTTGAATTCATTTTGGCGCCCAACCCAACTTTGGGTTATGAAAATATTATTTTTATAAATAAATTTATAATATAAATATTATAAATTATTTATAAACTACCTTAGGCATAATTAAAATTTTAATATTATAATAAAATATTATAATATTATTTCCATTGGGCCTAGGTGTTTTTCTCTTTTGCCCTTAGACCTTTTCTGATCGCCTTTAATATTATAATAATAAATATTATAATATTATTTCCTTTAGGCCTTTTCTTCAGGGTATTTAATCGTCCTTTTGAACAATCATGTGGAGCTCTTAAACCAAATCTCTTGGGCTTAAAATATAAATATTTTAACCTTTCTTTTGCCAAATCCTGCACTGATTCCTAACACTGAATCTTGACATCAACGACAACGAATCTAACTCAAAATTTCCAATACCTTGTAAGTCCATACCTTAGCTATGGTTATTTTCTTATGACCTTGTTGTAATAACACCCCTTGGCTAATTATGTAAACACTTGATCCACTAATAGAGCCCCATATAAGTTGATCTATAATTTGGGAATTAATTTTTTTCCCTTTAGTTTGGATGTGCAGTTGTCTCCATGAGTCTTGATCAAGATGTTGCAGGGGTGGATCTCTCACCCATTCAATTAAGCTTGCAAGAGAGTTAACACCCAACTTTTGTAGGTCTACTTTTATTACTAGGAAACAATTCTTAATGATTGGAGGTCCTTTTGAGACTAGATCATCCCATATGTTAATTTGTTTACCATCCCCTAGAAGCCAAGAGGTGTGATTTAATATAATATCTTTAGCTTTCACAAAATGTTTCCAAATTGAGGAGGGACCTGTTATGCTTTTCACACTTGTATGAGTTGTATCCAATTAGAGTTGTTTAACAATTTATATTTTAAGATTTGCTTCCACAGAGAGTCTAGTGGAGTGAGCATATTCCGAAGTAGCTTATCACATAGTGCCTTCCTAACAATTATTGTTTTTTTTATTCCTAGACCTCCTTGCTCCTTTGGCTTGGGAACAGTATCCCAACTGACCAAAATAGAACTTTTTCCTATCTGACTACCTTCCCCTTTGCCATAAGAAAGTTTTTAACATTGCATCTAACTTATACAAGATATATAAGGGTGCATGATACACCAACAATTGATATATGAGAAGACTTACTAATATTGATTTGATTAAAATAATTCTTGTAGCCAAACTCGACTAACCATTGCTATATTATTGTATTCTCCTTGACAATTTTTCTAGAATTATATTTCAAGTTTTCTCTTTTTATTTTTTATGGAAGGCCATAAGAACACCTAGGTAGTTAAAGGTATCGCTACCTTTGTGAAATCCCAAAATTCAAGATAAACTTGTATCTTCTTCTATTGAAGTATTTATAGTGTAAAATCTAAAACTTCTTTGATCAACTTGACATTCAGTTTTGTGGCTTTCCCTAGTAAAATAGTGTTGTTTGCAAATTAAGCAATGAGTGATTGTTCTATATCTTGTAGTTGCTCTAATTCCCAATATTTTTTTCCTTCTCAAATTGGTCAAGGGCCTCCCTAAAGTTTCAACTAGAAGGATATAAAGGTAAGGGAGACAGGACACCCTCGTATTAATTCTCTAGTGGCTTTCAAGAAGTTAGCAGGTTTCCCATTGACTAGAGGAGCTATCCAAGGTCCCTCTATGCAAGCTCTTACCCAGTTTATCTTTTGAGCTAAAAATACAAATTTAGCTAACACCTATGTTAAAAATCCAATGCCTACTTTGTCAAAGGTATTAGCCATATTAAGTTTAATGGTTATTTTTTTTTTTGGAGTTGACACTTGAGTGTAGGGCTCCATGAATCATTATAATTTTATCATATATTTGTTTCCTTGGAATAAAACCCTCTTGGTTTTACTCTATCAAATAATTAATCTTCCTTTTAATTATTTTACTATTATTTTAGTCATTATCCTAAAAGAACAATTGCTCAAAGACATAGGTTTGAATTTGTCAAAAGTAACTACATTTTTTTCTTTTGGAATTAAATTTAAGAAATTGGAGTTGATTACCCTAGATAACTTACCTCTTATCCTTATCTCTTTTATCATTGCCAACAGGTCATCTCCTATAATTTCGTAAAATTGAGCTTTGTCCTTAGGCAATGAATATATAACTTCTTCCAACTCTTCTTTGGTTAATGTTGAAGAGAGATATAATTTTTTTCTATTTTTTAACAAAGGAGAAATGTTGTTCAAGAGAGTATATTGAGCTTGTTGATTTACGGTTTTCTTTATAAGAAGTGTCGAGTAATGATCTCTTGCTAGTTCCTTTATGACTACATAATCAAAATAAATTTGTTTTGTTTGTGAATTTCTTTGATCGTGTTTAACTGATAGTGTTGCATTGTTTTTAGATGAAAGTAATTTGTGTTTCTCTCTCCTTTATTGAACCATATCATTCTTGACCAAAGTTTCCAATGTACCTTTTCTTCTTTGAAAGCTTAATCCATTTCTTGGTTCAATCAAATTCTTCTCTTTTTCTGTTGAGGGGTTGGAAGCTGATCACCTATCTATTGCTCTACTTCCTCCATTTGCTGTAACAATATGATTGACCTATTTTGAACTTTAATCTTTTTGGTAATTCAGTCCCTAATGGCTTTCTTAAGATTGAAATTTTTTATTTTTCATACCTTTTGGGGAATGTTTGCACATACATGTTGCTTCCAGATACTTTATACTAAAGGTGCAAACTCTTCATGCTCCATCCATTCTAGATTGTATTTCAAAGGAATCTTTCTTTTTCCTAGAGTATTATCACCTGTATCCAAATAAATAGGCTTATGATCTAAGACCGATCTTTGAATTATGCCACTTTATACAAGTGAACACATGAATATTATATTTTCTTGTATTAAGATTTTTTCTAATCTTTTTGCAATGAATTTAGCTTTAGTTCTTCTATTTGTAAATATAAATTTTTCAATTTTGAGGATTATATCCTTAAGTTTTTGCTCAATTATAATTTATAGTCTTAAATTTTTTTCCAAACCTCTTGTTTTAAGACTAAATTATTTGACAATGGGTTATGGTTGGGAGGAGACCACTCAACCCTATACATTAATAGTAAGGATTTTTCACACTAACTAAATTATTTGATCCATAAAAATTAACTATGATCCAAATTTATCCTTATAAAAAATTAATTTAAATGTTTTTTTTCACCTAATTTAAATATTTATTAATACATAGCAAAGCATCACAACATGTAAATTCAATGCAAGGAAAAACCCAAAACACATGATAAATCTATTAATATCCATATATTTTTCGTTATATACTTACTAACTACTCTATCAATTTAATTTATTGAATGCGAATAACGAGTGGATTCTATTAAACTTATATTCATATTTAACCATAAATTTTTTTAAAATATAATTTAATTATAAATCTTTTAAAGCTATAGTTCAACGTTTTTGAACCTGAGCGTAGCTAACACAGTCTCAAAGTTGTGAACATGTACCACCCCTAATTTCAACCCTCGCTCTTTTTCCTCACCCACCTCTTTGACCGTCAAAAGCGGGCCCACAGGTGACAACTGGCCTAAGCTCACTTTACTGGCTGAGTCGGTCACACGACCACAGAAACTCAAGGAGACCGGGAACTGAGGATAGGCTTGTCCTAAAACCTGCCCAGTCTGTCCCAGCCGGTAGAAGTCACCTCCCCTTTGTTCTGTTTTATCATACATATGGTTTTACCTTGTAAAATAATTAAGCAGTATTTAGTTTTTTAATCGTTTGGAGGTCACCTTATTTCGGGTTTTTCCCACGGCAGAGAGCACGGTTTGTCCATGATTTGGAGCTCTGAGGGCAGATCTGTGCTGGGTACTTCTTTGTTTTTGCAGCTGGGGAATTTATTTTAAGTTTTTTTGGGCCTTCGGATCGGCTTTTTCGTTGCTGTCTTTCTGTAAATCCGTCAATTTTTGGCATGCTTGAGCGATCGCGGCGAAATATCAAGACGGTCATTGGTGGAATATCGATTTGTGCAGTATTCCTCATTTGGGTCTCTTCGGCTTTGACGGAAGAAACCCCAGGGTTAGGGTTTGAATTTTATAGGGTATCGCAAAATGTTTCTTTTTGATTGGTTTTACAGCGTTCTGGCCTCTCTGGGCCTGTGGCAGAAGGAGGCGAAGATTCTTTTTCTGGGCCTTGACAACGCAGGGAAGACTACACTGCTGCATATGCTGAAAGATGAGGTGAGTGTCTGACTTTTTGGCAATACTGTAGAAGGCAAATTGGAGTTGTAATGTTGATAATAGTAAACGAATTTGGAAGTTCTCCAACCAATTGAGTCTTTGTTTAGTCGAACCAGGTGTGTGATTGTGGTCAAAAGTTCCCTGGTGAATTAGGGCATGGGACGACCAAATATTATGTTAAACATGAGACCACCTTAATCTAGATATTGGGTCAGGCCTCTTTGCTATGTAATGACCAACAAGTGAGTTGCTTATGGTGTTATGTTTGTGTGGAGCCCTATGAATAATTTGCATGAAGGAAACACAAGATTGGAATCATTTATTCCCTAAGTGAGTCCCTTTATATTTCCCATTGTTAGGATAATGTGTCCCACATTAGCGGGTCAATACTTTGTCCAGGCAAAATTTCAATTTATACAGTCTTCTACTTAGGATAGTGGATCTTGCATCATGTGGTTGGTTGGGTTAGGTGTAGGGTTCTACTCCTATGCTGTGCTGAATCTGGTTGTCCCTAAATGAAGGGGGATTGGGAGGGGAGTTGTTGAAGATTCCTTGGATGGTGTTTTAATGAATAATGTTCAGGTGTTTTATTGCCCTCTTTAGGGCACTGGGATGGGATTATCTTTTCAACCAACCTTATCTGCATAAGATTATATATATATATATATATATATATATATATAAGTAATACTTCTTATACACATCCACCATGGGGATTGATTATATCCTTTATTTGTAATGCAAATCTGTATCTATTTTTTCCTCACCTTGTTCTAGTTGTTTGGCCAATTTAGCACCCATCGCTGTTGCATCCAGGGCTACTGCCAGGTTTCATATGCTGACATGTATTTTTCATTGCCTTCCGCACGGAGGGTATTAAAATTTATTTTATGTAGTTGGCTCAGTGTTAGCTGTGGAGTCTTGGAACTTGTTGGTCCGGTGTTAGGTTGGTGGTATTGTTGGCAGATTTGAGTAATGCAAATTTGCTTCCCTTTTGTCCTACCTTTTTCAATTTCGGTTACGGAATTCAACATCCTCTACCGTCACCTCTAACTTTAGACAATGGTAAACTTATTATCCTGCAAAACTGTCCTCTCTAACATTAGAGGATGGTAAAGTTATTATCCTGCAATGAAAAAATAAACAATGTGCTGGTTCTGTGGAGTTGTTTGAATTTCTGATCATTTGTTTCAGATTTCAGAACACTTAACATTAATTACTTAGACTAAAATGATATAGTGTAGTTTTCAAACATTTTTGAATGTTTTAAAACCTTGTATCTCATCTTCGAAATTTCAAAACCCTCTCCATTTACGAGCCTGTCAATTTGGAATGTATTTTTAATGCCTAATATCTTTGATGAAATAATTTGTGGGATTGCATTTTGTCAAACTTTGGAGTATATCATCACTGACTTCTTTTAGGCCTTAGCTGTCTGAAGTATGGATGGATGACATAGCCTTGCATGTTTAAGTTTTGACCATGATGCCTACAAATGCTTTTTTGTGTCCTCGTAGGTCTTCATCTTCCTTAAAGTTTTCTTAGATCCTTTGCTTTGATTTTCCTGTCAATTTCTCATGCCTTTCATGTTCCACACCATCGGAGATGCACTAGCTGGTCCTATTTTACGTTTGGAACATGTGCTTTGCACTTGCTCGTTTTTGCCTGTACTGAACATTATCATTTAAAGTTCTCTTATTACTTGTCTTTTGTGGGTAAAGGAACAAATCATGGTGCTTTGCACCTTTCTGCATAGTTTGATCTAGGCCTATGTTCTTTCATGTTCAGTGTTACTGTATTATAAGTAGTTTTGGTGTGCAAGAAAATCAAAGATTCTTTTAGATCCCTGTAAGATCAATGCCATATTATGATAAAAATCAACTTAGATGCTTGGGTTTGGACATTTTATTGCCTTACTGGATACCAAACAACATTTTTCGTTATGCCTATATTGATATATTTTAGTTATTGTAATTCGGAATAACATTTGTGTGCTTCATTTTGGTTTCTTGGGATTTTGCTATACGCTGTTTGTTTGATTGTTGTGTCAAAACTTATTGTCTTTTATAGAGATTATATAATTTTAAGATGGCTTCCTGCATTTTGAACTATCTTAATTTCTTGTGTGGCAGAGATTGGTCCAACATCAACCCACTCAGTATCCTACATCCGAGGAACTGAGTATTGGTAAGATCAAGTTTAAGGCTTTTGACCTTGGTGGTCATCAAATTGCTCGTAGAGTATGGAAAGACTACTATGCAAAGGTATTGGTTTTGTTAAGACTCAAGACTACACTTTATCTTGTGTAATCTTTCTTCTCTTGTTTTTCATCTTCTACGCTTAGTCATTGTGTTTTGACCATGCTCATTGGTGTTAAACTATTGAAGGATATTGTAGTGCAAAGTAATTCAATAAAAATGGGCTCCACCTGTATAACATCATGACCACATAGTGGTATTACAACAGTTTGGCAATTATGCATGTGTTGCTTGGCAAGATTTGATCCTGGGTCTCCTCGAAAGTTGAGGAATATAACCAGTTGAGCTAATACCATTTGATGTTTTTTTGAATTTGCTTAAATTTGAAAATTTTCCCAGAATTCTGTGAATAAATAATTTTTGAATATCATGTGATCCTGTATTTTCATGATATTGAATTATTTTCACTGTTTCTTCCTCCACATTACCTCAATGTATTTGTGGGATGTCGTCTCCAACCATTTTTTTATTGGGAAATTGCCCCTACTATAGGTGTAACCCTTGGTTTAGCTGTCACGACTGTCTGTCATGACTGCGGGGAATCTCTTCTGAAAAATTTGCTGAGGACTTGCGTCTGGTCATATCCATTGGAGTATGATGCACCCAAACTTGGATGCGGTAATTTACCCACTTTTCCACTTAACATTTTGGTAATTATGCACATATTTGAACCTGCGTCTCCTTGTTTTAACTACTTGAACATATGCCATTTGATAAATGTTAAGGTTAACATTTGGGCAGAGCTCGAGATAAAACGGTGGGCTTTGATCTGTAATATATTTTTATAAGTTTGACCCTACCTCTTATTTCCCTCATGGATATACAAGGTGCCTGCCCATGAGATTAGAATCTTGGCTTACAATGTGTTACTTACTCCGTCATTATATATATATAGGGATTGAAACACATCCTGAAACTGACCCCCCCTGTATTACATCATGACCATGTAGTGGTATTACAATAACATTTTGGATATTACGCATGATTGCTTGACAATATTTGAACCCTGGTCTTTGTCGTGAAAGTTGACATATTTAATGGGTTGAGCACCTGCCATTTGATATTTATGCTTGTTTTGATGTTGAGTTGGTGACTCATTTTCTGAGACTGGACAACTTCTCTGTCAGATTTATTGTCGTTGTGGACATTCGTCATGGCATATATCTTATAATAATATTGTGCAGATGGTCTTCATCGCTTAATTTGATGGAGGTTGATTTACTGTGATCTGATGATATATCTTATTTTAAAATGACCTTGGAGGTATCCTATGTTGTTTCTAAATTTGCTGAGTTTGTGACTTTGGACAAATTAGGTCTTATCTTTTTTGGGGATATTTTCTGCCACAAACTCTAGTGACCACAACTGTTCTTGCATTTTCCTGGCTATTTTTGAACAGAATTACTTACTAGTACTAGTATAAACATATTTAAAAGGGGCTAATTTATCAGTACATGTAGATGGAAGAGCTGGAAAAAAACTTACAGTAATATGTTTTGTGTTTTGGTTGTCACATCTTCTGTATCCTTTCTTTGGCAATCTGGTTGAGCTATGCAACCATTCTCTTGAGATTCTTTCTTCAATTTCTGAAAGTCTTCAGAATTTGTTGAGCTCCAGTTTTTTCGAGATTTGCCTTGTACTTTGTGTTGGGCTTATTATAAGAGAATGAAATGTATTCTCTTTTGTTTCTAGGTTGTGAATGTTAAGCCTAGTGTAAAGGGAACTGCAATATTACACAGTATTGGCAATCCCTCTTCATCATCTATTCTGCATAGCATAGTAGAGATATTTGGACTTGGCAAGGCTTTGACTTGGACTTGGCAAACAGAACTTAATAAACTCGACCAAAAATTAAAAAAGAAACAAAGAAAATGGAAATTTTCATTTGGAAAAAAGGGTTTTCTTTTTCAAGCATATCACAATTAACATTATACAAATCCAAATTTAATACTGTAAGCGAGATAACCTTAAACTGCACATGAAAGTGACGAAACACAGATAAATTAAAGAAATTTTAATGCCGAGCAATATTTTTATATAAAAAGGTGTAAAATATGCAAAATGCCTCATAGGCCCCCTACAACCGTCATCTAATCTATTTAGTGTCTAGCAATGCCTTTGCCCTTTAACCTAGTTGAAGCTCTGGTCCTCTCTCTTTGTATTTGTGCCTGTTACACTGCCTTAGATGCTAACTCCTCCACCATACTTTCAATTTCAAAATCATCTATTGAAAAGAGAGGCTCGTATTGTTCCTCCTCTAGCTCTTCAGATCCATTCAGATGATGGATAAATCTCTTCTAAATCAATGGTTTCATAATTTGACCCTGCATTTTTTTTCATGGTGGAGGTGAATGTTGTAATGAACAAATACAAGCTCATTCAACTTTTGCTGCATGAGTCTATTGGGCTTCTTGGAGTGAATGTGCTTAGATATACTCCAATTGTGCTCACAACCTAGAGCATTGCATGGTTGACATAAAATTTTGATGGCAAAGTGCTGAAGATTTATGTGTATAGGCACCATAGTCCTATCACCATAATCTAGAAAATGTTGAGAAAAAAGGAATTTAATAATTTATGTAAACTTATAAATTGAGGTTATTTTTAAAAAACAAAATCAAAAGACAAAATTGATAGTAATTTGATTCATGAGGGTTACCTGGCCCCTAAGTTGCTGTTCCCCAAATGCACTATGGGGTTGTGAAAAGGCAGCCCTCACATCTCTTGTAATTTTGCAACTCATCTTGTATCATCATATTGTGAATTAACTCATCTGGCACCATCTGTGTAAGGCATTGCAAAAGGCTGGACATCACCTCATAGTCAACATCATATTAGAGAATCTCGGACTCGACAAAAGCTCAGCAAGGCCAAATTGGGACTCGGACCCGGACTTGACAAAATAAACCTCGAAGAAAATGTAAATTTTCATTGGAAAAAAGGTTTTTATGTATATCACAATTAATTAACATTACACAAATCCAACATGAATATTGTAAGTGATACAACCTTAAACTTTATTGCCTCCAAAATTCAAATATTCTTGTATTGCTTATGCTATTAAAAGGTACAAATTACAAAATGTGTTAGAATGTCTGAATAGGCCCACTATCTAGTGTCTTGCAATGCCTTTGCCCTAGCAGAAACTCTAGTCCTATCTCTTTGTGCCTGTGCCTGTGCCTGTGCCTCTTCCTGTGTGTTTTGCCGCTAACTCCTCTGCTATACTTTCAAAACCATCCATTGAAAAGAGAGGCATTTGCTGCTGCTGCTCCTCTTTGGTTTCTCCTATTCTAGACATCTGTGACTGGCATCACTTCAAACTATTGCCCACAACACATTGTTCTCCAATTGCTCACTCCACTTTCTGCAATCAGCCGTATCATCAACTTGATCAACATGACCATCATGACCTTCACGACCAACATGATGGGCAACATCCATCACCACTTGTGTCGGGGGTCAAAGGGAAACGCCCTTCATGCATGCCCCTTAATATTATCATTGTTTGAACTGAATTTTTCTCCTTGTTTGCATTTTGGTAGTCTGATTTCACCTTATCTCTGCTCTCTCTACAACTAGGAACAGCAAAAATGAGGGCACTTTGAAAAAGAAACAATCAATGTCGTTTTCCTATGCATGTGGGTGGGGCGAAGTTTTTTCCGGGGACTTGGCATTTTTTTTCACTTGCAAGTCCCAAAAACTTGTGAAGAAAAAGAACTCTATGAGCTTAGAAAAACTTGTTGAGTCGATCTCAATTGACTCAGCAAGGCCGACTTGGGTGCGGACTCCGAGTTTTGTAATGATGGTAAGCATCAAATGAATTATCATAAAAGAATTTGGGGATGAGATAGTACCTTGTTGCATGTAATGGGCTATGGAGCGGAGAAGTACATCGACAGTCAATCAATTCCCAAATAGTAAGGTATTTAAGCTTTGGCATAATTAAAAAATGAGGTAATTACCTCTTTGGCCCTGTCCATGGCCTAATAGAGGTATCCCATTGGTGATATTTCTCCATCAAAAATAAGGAGAACCCTCACTAAAGGCTCAGCCACTTGAAGTCAAACAAGAGATTCTTGTTATTGTTAGCAACTTAGCTATTTGAAATTTGGATTACGACTTAAAATTTGCAAATGACTATAAAAAAAGAAGAATTTTTGTTCCTTAATTGCTTCATTTATAGCTGTCTAAGGGATCCTCCTTAAACTCATAATTGTACACCTTCTGCCCTCACTAGAAGAGAATTGATATTTAGCAACAACCTTCTCCATTCCAGTCCTCACTCATAAACATCCTCATCCATGCCCTCTTTGCATCAAAGAGGCTTTGCAATGTAATGATGTTTGTTGCAAATCATGTCACTCCAACTCATTTAAGCTCCCCTCCATTAGTGAACTGCCTCATTACATGGAGAACCCATGTATGGTTGTAGATGAATTTTGTAAATACATTTGGCCTTATTTACAACCTCAAGCACCCAGGGTAATTTCCCATTGTCTTTGAGAAGCAAATCGATACAATGGGCTGCATAAGGTGTCCAAAAAATCGTGGGGATTCTCTCCTTCAAAATCTTTCCATCTGCCACATAAGCTGCTGTGTTGTCCATGATAATTTGGACAATGTTCTCCTCTCCTACCTCCAACACAACTTTCTCTAGCAACCTAGCAAGCACATTGACACTCTTGTGTCAAATGCATCCACTGACTTGAGGAGCAGACTTAACCAAAAAATTAATCAATGTCTAATTCTTCCCATCACACCACCCATCACACATGATTGTGCAACCCCTTTTCTCCATAACTTGCGATGTTCTTTAACCAAGTATTGGATATCCTCCACGGATTCTTGAAAGAGAGGGACCTTAAAATCATCATAAGTGGGTGCCTTAAATCCTAAGCTGCAAACAAAGAGGGCGTCTACCATTCCTTGCCAATATGGAGACCTTGCCACATTGAAGGAAATGTCAGAAAAATGCCAATTGCCTGCACAAGCCCTCGTCGTGGACTTGTGTCCCTCTTTGATTCCATGAAGTTGTGTCTCAAGCATGGGTTGTGACCCTGGAGTGGAACATTCCACAAAAGAGGACTCCTCTATCCCATTTCTGGGTGTGCCATTGATGGACTCAATCCATTTTGTTGTTGCTGCAAATGGCTAAAAGTGCTGTCGCTATATTTTGTAGGAGGAGGTTGCAATGGAGGAGTAGCCATTGCTTTGCTTGTTCTTTTTTCAGTTCTTTCTTCTGACCATAATCTGCTAGGAGGGCATTGCATTCGTTCATAACTTCAGGCTTCACTCTTTTACATGACCTCACATCATGGCCGGGTATCCTCACCGAGTGTTATTTGAGGTGGTTCATGCCTCTAAAAACTCTCTTCATAAAAGTTGCAGTAAAGTTCCCCCTTCTTTGCACCATACCTTGCATACTTCCAAGTTGGGTCACTTTTTCCAGTCATTTTTTTTCAATATGGCTGTACATGGAAGCAATCATCAAGTAGTTAGAAACTAAAGAAAAAAAGAAAAAGCTCTAGGATTTAAGAATGGATAGCTGAAACTTTGCTTTTTTAGATTCTGAAAACTAGGAAAAATTTGTGTTTAGGATGAAAACGTGTGTTTTTTTGATCTGCCTTCACCTTCTTTCTGTCTTTTCTGCAAGTGCAAATAGTAAAAATGAGGCCAATTTGGAAAAAAAAAGCTTATATCCCGTTTCCTGGATTTTCCCATTGTGACCGAGTTTTTTAATCGAACTTGTGAGTTTTTCAGAGTTCGACAAGTAAAAAAAATCGCGAGTCCAAAAAAAAAACTTGCTGAGCTGGTTACCAAAGAAAAAAGGAACGTGTGGCTTGGTCGTGGACTTGGCGAGTTTTTCAAGAACTCGTTGAGTTCTGTAACTATGCCACATAGAATTATGAATGGATGTGTGGACTCCTAAATATTATAATGTTTCTCTGCTGATATCAATTCTATATACATGTAGATAAAATCCAAGAATCTTTTTTCATACTTAAGCTATCAATTGAAGTTCCCGTTTGTAGCTTGCCGCTATTTGTGTGATCCATGTCTTCGTCTGCATCTACACTTGGACCTTTGTCATTTGGTAACCTTGTTTTTGCAAACAAAATGTTCTTTTGGTTAATATCATAAAATTCTTCAAAACTTTGTAGTTGTAAATCATAATCATTTATCTGGTTTTCATTTTGTTCACATAATAAGTAATGTTTTGTTATACAATGTCCAATTCGACAAATTTCATACTCCAATACTGTCTGAATCATGGTTAGAAATCTTGTCGAGGTTGTGGTGTGGGATTTCTCACAAAACTTGTGAGAAATTCCTGGTGGTGATTTTTTTTTAAAAACTCAATGCCAAAAACTTGCCGATTTCTTGGCAAAAATTTGGCAAAACTTTCATATGTAGATTAGAACATGATCTTTTTGGTGAATAAGCTTTGAATTTTTCTATTAATTGATTATTTTTAGGAAAGCTACAACTACATAAACAATGGATTGAGGTTTGAATTGATGAAAAGGTAATTATAATTAAATTTAGTCAAAGTCTTATATGATTTTTGCTGTGGTTGAGGCAGTACTGAGCAATGTGCAGTAAATCCGAGAAGTTCACCTAACAAATGAAAAATGATATTCAATTTTAAATTGTTTTAATTAAAGAAACTTGAAAACTAATTACTGCACAGCTTTGGAATAATTCAGGACATAAATGATGAAGGTTATTAAATTATTTGAACTTAAAGTTCATTGGATTTAATATGTAACTATTATATTATTGGGTCACAAAGTTGGAGCGTCTTATCATGGCAACCCAAACTCTCTACTATCATTCAGTCATGAGCCAGGGTGTGGTGTTTATGGGCCCACGTAGCTTCAGTTATATTTTACTATTTTGTTGGTTTTTTATGAGCATTCATGATCATGAATTGTAATTGAACTCCTTTTTATGAAAATCTGATGGAAAAACATTTTTTTGGCTCTCTAATTTCTGTTTTAAAATGTGTTTTTTTAATTAAATTATTTTGTTGGATTTTTTTTGCCGAGGTTTTGCCGAGTTGTGGTGAAACTCTTCAAAATTGTAGTGCCAAGTTTTTGCTTAGTTGTGAGTTTTCGAACTATTGTCTGAATCTTAAAATCTGTAATCTCATCTAGGTAATTGTACATCTGGCATTTTTGGCATTTCATTGGAAAAGAATCCTTATTAATGTCTTTCCCAGAATTGCCTGATAATTGGATTTGGATTCTATTGTCCTCTATGCGAATGTTTGACCCTAGGTTTTCCAGGAAAACACAGTACATAAGTTTGGTCTTGTCATTTCCTACATCTTCTGAAATTGCATTTCAGGTTGATGTATTGTATTCAGCATACATTCCCTGTAGAATTGCATTATATGACTGGTTGGCAGTGACCAATCAGCATGTATGCATTCTATTATGCAGATTGACATGTTATCCATGACAGATTTGTTCATCAAATGTTTCTTTTAATGCTGAAGATAAATGCAATGCCAATGCTAATTACCATTATTGGAAAAACTTATAACCTTTTGACCATAACTTGACCCAATTTTTATGGATTTTTAGAGAGTGGAAAATGTTTATAAATTTTGCATTCTGCTACTTTTGGTCGCAATGTAGACATACATTCTCCCTTGCTTCTAGTTTTTTCCACAGAGCTACTGATAAATTTAAGTGGTATCAAGCAAGTATAATGTTACGACAAGAAAAACATTCTAGTAAATGCAGCTGTTTTATGAATTCACCCAGAATGACTAGAGAATTACTAATACAATAGTTTATACAATCTATGTGATGAAAGACATTCAGGGTTGCACCAATCAGTAGTTAAATTCCTAACTGTTGCACTTACTAGTATGTATCATTTCTTACTTGACTAAATATTTATGCACATGACAAGGCATGGGTGCCTTATATAGAGACATTATGCTACATGTTTACATTCCCTTAAGTGTGGTGACAAGAGCAACTTGTGTACTATTTCCACAAGAGCAACTGTATGAATTAGTCTAAATATGTTCGTTTTTCTTCATTTCAAGTAAATTCTAGCTGCTCCATAGCAAGGTCTTATCTAGGGTGTTACTTAAGACCTTGTAGGATGATATTGATGTTGTATGCTTTATGTGAATGGCAATTTACTTAAACGCTACAACTTACAGAAAAGTGTATGTGGTTATTTGTGATTTAAGTTATGACAGGGTGCACATATATGTAGGTATATATGCTAGCATCAATTAATTTTCTATCTCATCTACTGTTGATTTTCATTTAAGGATCTGCAGGTGTTCCCATCAACATAGGGTCAAACAACTTTCTAGATTTTGTTAGGTCTGCAACATCCATTGGAAATTTTGCTTTGTTTTGAAGCAGTTTTGGATACTTGTTTAGGTTACAGTTTGTTTTTGACTCCGTGTTGTTATAGAAGTCCATACATGATCTGCTTAACAATTGCCTTTGATTGTGTTCCTTCCCAGGACAAGGTCTACTGATTCCTTTCTGGGATGCTTTGGGTAGTCTACAGATCCATTGCGGAATCTAGATGATCGGCGAGTGCCTCTGCATTATAGCTAGAAACATTCTCAATGCTCTCTTTCTCATTCCCTTGTCGATGTCTAAATTTTTATGCCAATCAAGCCTCAATCGTTACTTTTTGTTGTTGAAACTTGCACACGCATTTTTGTTACATTCAAAGTGAGTATTTGATAAACAGGCTTGGTAAATTATCAAGTGAATTAAATCAGCATCATAGTTTTTGGCTTTAAGTATGTTAAAGTTTTTATGGCAGAACACAATTGTCAAACCTCGATGGAAAACTATTACAAGTTTAGACTAATTTCTATACATCTCTCTATCATCTGAATAATTCAATCTCCTGTAGTATTCATTAAAATTTTCAGTATGTGGGATGTTTTCCCATGGTTGTGAGGAATTATATTAACAGTGAAATATATGCATATTGAAAACAGATAAATCAGTCCTGGAGCATCACCATGCCCTCTGGAACTATCAACAGTACTATTTGGATGGAGGAAGCAAAAAAAGAGAGACCACAAACTAGGATATAGGTAAAACAACCAAAATGAGTCAAGAGGGCCCTAATAATAGGAAAATAACTGCAATAGATAAGCTTTAATTCTATTACACACATTGTCAGCAGCCTTCCTTTCTGGACTTGTCCAAAGACAAAAACAAAATTGTTGAAACTGTTATAGGCTGGTGAGATCCTATCAGGTACATCAAACGGCATAAGGCATTCTTCAAGAAATGAAGGGTCAAAGACATTTACTGTTGGTTGATACATAAGTAGGGACATCAAACTGCTTATGACATTCTTCAAGACCACGGATTCTAGAAAATGAAGGGTCAATGACAACTTACAAGCAAAACAGAGTCAGGTTTGAAGAAAATGTTTCTTCAGTGTCCTACTTTGAAAAGCGGTCATGATAACCCCTTTTTGGGATGCAACTCCATATTAAGGCTGTTGTAGTGTTTTAAAAAATTTAAAAAATTGGAAAAGACAAACAACAATTGGAGGTAGGCTAAAGGATTAAGGTGAGGGTTGAATGGAGCAGTGCCCCTTCCCAAAGGGCAAGGTTAGCATGGGGGAGGACCAGCAATAAAATAACAAACAGTTGACTTGCTCGTTCTTAACAACATGATGAGGAACTTGAGATATCCGAAGTAACAAGGTTAAAATTAGTATATTGAAGGTCAGTCCATCAACTCAGTTTCTTTTTTCCTGACAATAAGAACATCCTCTCCTTCAATGGGCACGTTTGTGTGCCTATCTGTGGCCATTTTTATTGATTGTTGGGTTTAAATCAAATAAATACATAAATTGATGGATTCTGAAGGCAAATTCCCTTCTAAAAATACCATACAATCATGTAACATCCTCCATTTCAGCTCTGTAATTAGAGGCAACCCAATGGCTTTTGATTGAATTATGTCTCCTTATGAGGATTCCATGGTTCAGTAGCAACATTGCACCTATCCCCAGCAGCTTTCTGATTACTGGGACTGGCATGTCAGATTTATCTATTTTTAATGGGTTGTATCAGATTGAAATGGCCCCACCTGTATTACATTATGACCACCTAGTGGTTTTAGAACAGCTTGGCTATTATTTATGTTTCATTTAGCAAGATTTGAACCTGGGTCTTCTCCTTGAAAGTTGAGGAATTTAACTGGTTGAGCTAATGCCATTTGATACTGGCATGTCAGATGTTATGCTTAAGGGTTTGATAAACTTAAAACAACTATTTTTTAACATGCAGATATCCTGAGAATCAATCTCAGGTTATTCAAAGTTGAAACAGCCACGGATGTAATTATCACTGCATTTTAAGTAAATCACAATACAGTCTAATGTCGTTCTTATGTCGCTGTATATTAGGCTTGCAATACATTCTATTTGAGAAGTCAAGGATACATTTTAGACGAGTATGTTTTCTTGTATAAAAACAATTATTTTCTGCAACTTATTTTGAATTGTGGAGGGTGGATTGTTCTTAAATGCTTTTAGTTGAACCAGATTAGAGATTGACTTGTTAGCAAAGCCTGTTGGAGCATCTGAAAAACTGTAGTAAACTGAGTAATGTGTTTGATTATCTGGTGTCTTGTAGGGACTGATGAAGAATGTATTTGTTTCCAATGCATGTATCTGTTCCATGCTAGCCTCAAGAATTGGACGCTTTGTCTTCCTGATATGTAATTATAATGGACATGTTCTTTTGTCGTTTTTTGTTTGTTACATGTCTTGGTTCCCTTTGCCACAAGCTGAACAGTTATGTTGGATGACTATAGGATGGAGTTATGCTGCTTCTTTTTATTATTTAACATGGTACACTCTTTTTTTTTTCCCAAAAATGGTATACTCTTTGAAAACTATCCCATACAGTTTGACTGATAAAAACCCCTTCCGACTTGTATTAGAGAATATGGGATGTTTTTTTTGGATCAAGTCATGATTTACATGTGGTGTTACAAGTTGCAATTTGCCTCAAAAAAAAATTGAGTATAGTCTGCTTTTAATTGTGCAAATACATCCTGTTGCCCTACTGTGATAACCTTCATCCCAATTGGCTGTTCTGTTGAATGGTTTTTACTACTTGGAATGAAATAGACAAGCATGGAAAAATAACAGAATGGTTGTATGTCTGCATTCCCATTCAGTGTTGATGATTATTTAAGGGAAAACTTGAATATCAAACCAGCTAACAGGCTTGAAATGTTGTCGTATGGAATTCAAACATTATGTGTACTCCCCAAGGGTTTACTGATACTTCGGTGCACTCCTACTTGGTATGTGTCCTCTAGAGAATATTGAGAGAAGGAACATTTGATAGAACTATGCGCCTACGAACCAGGCAAGAGAATTTTCAATTTAGTATATTGATTTTGTACTCCTTCAGAAACTCCTGCTATGCCAAACAAATAGAGAAGAGGAAATAGGCACTCATATCCTAATGTTTTGTCATTCAAGGTAATCCCAAGGAAGTGAGATCTTTTGTGTGGAATAATGTAAAGAGAGCCTGTTGACATGCTTTATGTATTGTTTGGACCTAGTTTTTTCTGGGAAAGAAATTTTATACAATATTTAAGAACATGAAAATTACATTGACTAAGCATAATTGATTTTATGGGAAATATCACCCCAATAATTGATTTTATGGGAAATATCACCCCAGTGGAAGCCAAAAGGGCTAATATCTGGGTTTTGCCCGAGAAAACATAGATTTCACAATAACAAAGCAATCTTGGATTTGATAAGTCGAGCTTAATGCTTTCTCTCAAAGGAATCTAGGTAATGTTTGTTCATTGGAAAGGAAGTCACCATGCAAAGGAAACAGAGGTAGAATTGCTCTAATGGTAGTCCATAGATAGACAACAAAGTTATGCTATATTCATTGACTGATGGGTTTGACCTGCCAAGGAGAAAACAGTAGGCATGGCAGGACAAAGAGATTGATACACTAAAATAAAGAATTTGTCAACATTTTCTCAGTATCCTTTCAGTTCGTTTTTCTAAAATGGATTGCACTAGTCTGTAAGCAATTATTTATCTTTGTTCATCCAGGCTACTTAGTTTTGAGAAAAAGAAGATTCTAAAGTGTTTGCTAAAAATTCTTTTTCCGACAAAATTATGTCTTTGGATATTATTAGTTGGAACATGCATATTCCTTCCAAGTGTTTATTGGTTGCTAACCATTTCCCAAAGCACCTTAAGAGAATATTTAATTTTTGATCTGCTACCTTTCTTGTTTGTTTGTTGTTTTCATGTTATTGTAGCTGGAATTGTTTTGTTCAGTTAGATGTGCTCTTAAAGATTTAGCAGGTTTAGTCTAATTAAACATTGGTGACATTGGCCAATAATATTTGTGAATTGTGTTTAAATCTGTTATTTACTTTCTCTCTTAAAGACAGGCCACAGGTTGCCTTATGTGATATGTGCAGGCAAAGATATAGAACGGTGTTATTACTGATGCTATTTACTCAAATGCAGGTGGATGCTGTCGTGTACTTGGTTGATGCTGCAGATAAAGAAAGATTTGCAGAGTCAAAAAAGGAGTTGGATGCTTTACTGTCAGATGATTCTTTAACAAATGTGCCATTCTTGATCCTGGGAAACAAGATTGACATACCATATGCAGCATCTGAAGAGGAACTTCGCTATTGCCTAGGGTTAGCCAATTATACCACTGGGAAGGGTAAGGTGAATTTGGCAGATTCTAATGTTCGTCCAATTGAGGTCTTCATGTGTAGTATTGTTAGGAAAATGGGGTATGGAGATGGTTTTAAGTGGGTGTCCCAGTATATTAAGTAGGCTTTTCAAAAGGCGCTTCTTTCTTGTAACTAGTCAATGTTACAACAATATCTGAGATTGAGTTTTACATAGATTGGTTAGTTTTGGAGCGGTATTTGTTATTCAAGCTGACTAAGAAGACGTGGCACGGACAAACATTTTTGATTAGGCTCTTTTAGTTCATGCTGTATATACCATCTGTCGGTTATGTTCTTGATAATATGAACTTTCCCTGGATATCATATAGCATGAAATTGTTTATTTCAAACCCTTCAATTCAGATATATTATAATTCTTCAAGAAACTTTTGACTAGCTCTATATTTTTGGTGCTCGTTGTAATATGATAAAATGAGTGAATTAGTTGATATGCCAACAAATGATATCAGTAAATGTGAAGAACATTTTTGTTTCATTTTTGTATGGCAACTTATACCATTACTGGTATTTGAATCAGCGTTACAAGCAATTTTAAGCATTGGTTAGTGTTCTGTTATTCTCATAAGCAAGGGAAACTCTTAAGCCAGCTTGGTAAGTGACTTCCAAGAAATTTTCCTGTTCTGTATGGCATGGAAATTTCCACTGCTGATGGTTGGGAAATTGGTGCATTGTAAATTTTTTGAAAATTTATATTATATGCTTTGTGCTGCAGATAAAATGTTTGGATGTAAAAAATGTGATATCTCCTTTTCTTTTAAGTGAATTCACACTCCTCTGGACCTTCTGTTTTCTTATCTGCTTCAACCTTTGAATGTTGGACTAAATTTGACCACATTAAATATGTTAAGATGACAAAGGATCTGATTATGCAACCACCACTTTGAACTTAATATCCTGGAGTCAGATTTGTTGCTTTCCAAATCGTTCATGCTTTTAGTTTGTAAAAATTGAGTGTTTCAAGGTTAATGTTTGAAAAATTGGGGGTCTCGGATCTGGTTGCTTAAAATAAAATCAGAGTTGCTAGTCTTTTGTGTTGAATTGTTTTGTAAGGTGTGGATACTTGAGGAGCAAATGGAGATTTTTAGTTTTGCAATTGGTGTCACATATATGTTGAGGATTCTTGGAGGTAGTTTTTGAATAGTTGTTGGTGTAGGAGCTTATTAATTTGTTTTGTAAGTCCAAAGCTGTTATGTGATTTTTGGCATATGTCATGATTCTATTTATGTTGTACGTTAATACACAATTGAAATCTTGAAGGTGATTGTCCACAAACAAATGCAATGTGCCTGATCTTTGCAGGCGTAATATGAAAGATTGCATTAAGTCGTCGTTATTAAGATACCTTAACGATGTCCCTGCACGTTGCATGTATTGAGCAATGTGATTGAAATGAATGCACAAATTTGAATCAACGAAGTTATCATGGTAGTTGTTTAAGTTCCATGTGGCTTTTGTTTGTAAGTGCTGCATTTCAATGGTAAGAATTTGCTTCCCTTTGAAGTTCTCTATCAAAGTCAACATCTATATTTGCTAGGTACTCCAAGGAATGCATTTTGTTGGTCATGAGAACTACACATCAAGAAACGTTCATGAAAATACATATAGAAGCCAAGAGAGGATAATGCCAACGCCTTTTGAATTTATGGAAGTGAAGGTTATTTAGTTTATCTTAAACTGTAATTCTGTATTCAATGAATAAGGTTTAAAAACAAATTAAAATTTTGTGTAGATTCTAGATGCAAAGAATAAGGATATAGAGGAACGATAGGCTAAGATAGGAAGGATACATGTGTTTGTGATAACTTTAAACATGGAAGAATTCAAACTGTGTCTTTGCAGGAAACAAGTTTGAAATATTTGTGTATAGTTTAGTTGCAAATGAAAAGGATATAAAGGAAGGATGGGCTAAAGGATACACAAGTTCTCAATTACTTTAAATACCTGAAAGAAGTCAAACTGCATCTTGATAGAATTACAAGATTTTCTCAAATACTTTAAATACCTTGAAGAAGTCAAACTGCATCGTGACAAAATTACAAGAGTGAATCAACGATTACTTTGCCTATTAATTTTGATGGCCATATCAATGTTTTACTAACACGAGAAGGATACAAAGTCTCACTTTGGCCTCTCTAGTGGCTAGGATTTGTGTTGATTTGGAATCTTAAATTTTTGCATCTGCATTCTTAAATGTCTGGCATTGAATCTATATTACTGTTCTAGTGGATGTTTAAATTTGAACATTATTAAATTATATTGCTGTTTTTGTATTTCTAAAAGTTGATTCTTTACACAACATGTATATCTTGCTTGCACTTTTAGGAAAGAAACTAGGCTTTTTAATAACATGAAGTTTGATTATATATATATATATATATATATATATATATATAACTCTTAGTAGAGTTTTAACCTATCTTTTTCTTCTATCCTTGGATTCAAAGTTCTTAATGTGACATAAGTTTCTGAAGAGTTACAATATATCTGAATTGAAGGGTTTGAAACAAACAATACGATATCCAAAGAAAATTCATATTGTCAAGAACATACTTGACAGATGGTAAATTCAACATGAACTAAAAGGGCCTATTCAAAAAGGTTCATTTTCTGCCTTAAGCCATCAGTTCCACATCTTCTTAGTTAACTTGAATAACAAATACTGCCTCAAAACTAACCAATCACAAGAAAACTCAATCTCAGATATTGTTGTAACATTGATTAGTTACAAGAAAGAAGCAACTTTTGAAAAGCCTAATTAACAACCAATTAAAGCCCTCTTCATACCTCATTTTCCTAACAATACTACACATGAAAACCTCAATTGGAGGAACATTAGCATCTGCCAAATTCACGTTATGCTTTCCAGTGGTGTAATCGGCTAACCCTAGGCAATAGCTTAGTTCCTCTTCAGATGCTGCATATGGCATGCTAATCGGCTAACCCTAGGCAATAGCTTAGTTCCTCTTCAGATGCTGCATATGGTATGCTAATCTTGTCTGCCATGATCAAGAATGACACCTTTGTTAGAGAATCAAATGCTGCATATGGTATGTCAATCTTGTTTGCCATGATCAAGAATGACACCTTTGTTAGAGAATCATTTGATAGTAAAGCATCCAACTCCTTTTTTGACTATGCAAATCTTTATTTATCTGCAACATCAACCAAGTATACAACAACATCCATCAACCAAGTATACAACAACATCCACCTGCATTTAAGTAAATAGCATCAATAATGACACCATTCTGGATCTTTGCTTGCACCTGTCTTTATAACAAATTCAAACACAATTCACAAATATTCTATTATTGGCCAATGCCAACATCTTTTAATTAGACTAAACCTGTGAAATCTTTAAGAACACATCTAACCTGAACAAAACAATTCCAGCTACAATAACATGATAACAACAAACAAACAAACAAGAAAGGTAGCAGATTAAAAAATTAATATTCTCTGATGGTGCTGTGGCCTGTCTTTATAACAAATTCAAACACAATTCACAAATATTCTATTATTGGCCAATGTCACCATCTTTTAATTAGACTATACCTGTGAAATCTTTAAGAACACATCTAACCTGAACAAAACAATTCCAGCTACAATAACATGATAACAACAAACAAACAAGAAAGGTAGCAGATTAAAAAATTAATATTCTCTGATGGTGCTTTGGGAAATAAATGGCTAAAAACCAATAAATACTAGAAGGAATATGCATGTTCCAACTAATAATATCCAAAGACATGATTTTGTCACAAAAATAATTTTTTAGCAAACCCTTTAGAATCTTCATTTTCTCAAATCTAAGTAGCCTAGTTGAACAAAGATAAATAATTGCTTACATACTCGTACAATCCCTTTTAGAAAAAAGAATTGAAAGGATACCGAGAAAATGTTAACAAATTCTTTATTTTAGTGTATCATTTTCTTTGTCCTGCCATGCCTTTTCTTCTTCACAGGTCAAACCCAACAGTCAATGAATATAACATAACTTTGTTGTCTATCGATGGGCTACCATTATTTAAAGAGCAATTCTACCTCTATTTCCTTTGAATGATGACTTTCTTTCCAATGAACAAACATAGATTCCTTTGAGAGAAAACATTAAGCTTGACTTATCAAATCCAAGTTTGCTTTGTTATTGTGAAATCTATGTTTTCTCGGGTAAAACCCATATATTAGCCCTTTTGAATTCCATTGGGGTGATATTTCCCATAAAATCAATTATGCGTAGTTGATGTAAATTTCATGTTAAATATTATATAATATTTCTTTCCTAGAAAAAACTAAGTCCAAACAATACATAAAGCATGCCAATGAACACTCCCTTTATATTATTCCGCACAAAAGAACTCACTTCCTTGGTATTACCTTGACTGACAAAACATTAGGATATGAGCACCTATTTCCTCTTCTATATTAGTTTGGCATAGTAGGCGTTACTAAAGGAGTACAAAATCAATATACTAAATTGAAAATTCTTTTGCTTGTTTGGTAGGCGCATAGTTCTATCAAATGTTCTTTCTCTCAATTTTTCCTAAAGAACACATACCAAGTAGGAGTGCAATGAGGCATCAATAAACCCTTGGGGAGTACACATAATGTTTGAATTCCATATGATAATATTTCCAGCCTGTTAGTTGGTTTGATTTTCGAGTTCTCCCTAAAATAATCATCACACTGAATGGGAATGCAAACATGCAACAATTGAAAGCAGACTATACTCTTTTTTTTTAAGGCAAATTGCAACCTGTAACACCATGTATTTGTCTTGCAATTTGAAAACTAAATCAAGAAATACCTTGGCAACCTTGTTGGTTGAGAAGAGATGCTACACTGCATAAAAATAGGTGTACTTTGAAAGGTGATCCGCTACCATAAATATTACCATTTTGCCCTCAAATTTGGAAAGGCACTCGATGGAATACATGGAAATGTGTTCCCATTGGCGATCAAGAATAGACAAGGATTGCGATAAACCAAGAGACTTAACAAATTCCGATTATGTCAGCAAGCCAATCCTTTTGAAGCTAAGAAAGCCATTCTGGAAGAGCATTAGAGATGATATTAATATCAGAAAAGTCCTCATGTTTGTGAGAAAAAACATTAACCATCACATTCTCCTGCCCCTTCTTGTACTCAATGAAAAAATCATATCGCATTAGCTTTGTCACCCATTTATTATGTTTTCGGCATGAGAGCCATTGTTTTAGTAAATGCTAAGGTTGCTATGGTTGGTCTTGATGATGAAATTCTGCTCCAACAAATAAGGTTTCCATTTCTCTATGACATGTAAGACAACCCATATTTCCTTGTAAATGGATCAATTCATATTCTTGCCTGATAGTTGCTTTCTTTCAAAGGCCAAGGGATGCCCATCTTGCATCAAAACAACTCGAATAGTGTGCTTGAAGCATCACATTCAATGCCAAGGGCTTACTATAATCAACAGTGGCCAAAACAAGGGTGGTACACAGCCTCATTTAGGGAATGAAAGGCTTGGGAAGTTGCTTTAGACCAAATAAAGATGTCTTTCTTAGTGAGAGGAACTACAATCTTGCCATAGTTGTAGACAAATTTCCTATAGTACCCAATTAGACCTAAGAATCCATGGAGATGCTTGAGGGATTTAGGTAGGGGTCAATCTTGCGTGGCTTTGATCTTGTTAAAATCCATCTTCGCTCTTTGAGACACTATATGTCCCAACTATTCTACCTCATGGACCCCAAAGGAACACTTGGAACTTTTGACAGAGTTTCTCCATCTATAAAAGGTAGAGAACTTGGTCCACATGAATTAAATGAGCTTCCTAGGACTCCGAAGAAAGAAGAGTTGAAAGAAGTGACTTTGAAGATTGAACTTCCATGTAATTGACCTGGGCAAAGAATCTATGACCATCTTTCTTCAATATCTTTTCCATGTTGTGGGAACTAACCACCTTGGAAGGAGGAGGTTGGATTCCTCAGAGACAAATGACCTTGCCATTCTTTGTCCATTTGACATATAATTATTGCATGTTAATATTAACATTGCCAATCTAGGATAGCCATTATGCTCCCAAGATGACATATACACTTCTGATATTTATGGTAAAGATATGGCCAAACCATATATAACCACCCATTTGGATGTTAAGCTTAGTTGTTCGACCCATGCATTTAGTTGTGCATCCATTTGCAATCAATACTTGAACTTTGTCCTAGGTCAAAGTATTGATATACAATCCCAAAGACTTTGTTGTTTTGTTATCAATAAAGTTGTGCATGCTACTTGAATCAGTCAATACTGACGTACTAACATTTGATGAATCCTTGGACCTTGATGGTATGATGAGCCTAGAGCTCCATTAGGAAAAATGTGGAGAGAGCCATGTATCAACCTTATGCTCAAAGTTTATCACTTCAAGCAGTGTCTCCTACTAAGAGGAATCTTGATCTTCATATTCTGACATTGTTGCTTCCTTGTCTTCCACTTGGAAGTAATGGTGTTCTTCATAGGTATGATCTCGAGGATGACATGAATGATATTTATAACATATGAATCCCTAGGAGCCCTCATCATTATGGTTATTGAAGCAAGGCCATCAAGGGTTGAAATCACACCATGGTTAAGGCCAAGGTAACTAGAGCTTCTTTTTGGTTGCTAGATCCACGTGTTCATCATCCTCAAGGGTGTATGGATTGTGCATGTTAACTTTCCACTATATTTCATCCTTAAGGCCATATCAAAAGGATGATACCATCATCACTAGATGCCATCGATAGGTGTAAGAGAAAATAATTTTGAACTCTATGCAATAATCCTCAATCAATCTTGTTTGCTTGGTTTGTATTAAACAAACTATATACGAAGTAGAATATCCTTTGTCAAACTTATAACACCTAGAACTTACGCCATATAAGAGAGGTTTCGTGTTGATGAAGCTCCAATTACAACCATGAATGAGCGTTGGTTCTCAAATTATTAGAGACCAATGTAACACAACCTTCTTTAACAACATGGTGCAAATAGATGATGCTATCCATCTTGGCTAGCCAACCATGTGGATTTGCACCCTCAAATGTTGGTATGTCAATGCATAGAACAAGAACATCATGAGACGAAGAAAGGAAATTGATTAACTCACAATTTTATAGAAGAAAAATGCATCAAAATATTGAGCCAAAACAAATTTGAAAAAAATTACCTAGGCAATTAGAAGAAAAATTGATTGTCATAGGTTTTGAAATGGCTCACATGCCATTCTATTGCTCTTTCACACCATTATAGACAACCAAGATTGATGCTCTAATACCACTTGTAATCAAACAACTTCCAGAAATACAAAAATAATAGTATTAATTCAATAATGCGCTTAAATAAACATCCATTGGAACAATAATATATATTCAATGGTAGAAACTCAATAATTCAAGTGCACAAATTCCAAATTCCAAAGACTAAACCAACAAGTGTGAAGTCTCTTAGCCGCTTGGAGAGGACGAAGTCTCTTATGTGCGACAAAGACAATTAAGATTCAAGTATGAAATATGATTCCAACTAAAATGTAGCTCTTCCTTTTTATAGACTAAACCAACAACAATCTTAATGCTCAAGGGTCAATTACTTAAACTTAGGGCTTGAGCTAACAATAGTAAAGATAGCCAAAGTGGCCATATTAGAGTCGTTATTGTATTTTGAAGTCCCATAATATATTATATTTATAAAAAATAATCTCATAAACTATTACATTGATTAATTATATTGTATTTTGTAGTCCCATAAGCTATTTGACCTAATGAACATTAAATACATTTTGTTCTATTCTCTTTTAGGTCAATTTAATTTGCTTAAGTTCACCTAACATATTAAAGTATTTTAAACAGTTACATTGGTCAAACTAGTTTTTAAACAAAATTTCCATTTTAATTGTATTTACTTTGTTTAAATTTATATTTTACTAAGCATATCAAAGCATTTTTTTTTATAAGTAACTAGAATTTTATATACAAATTGGGTTTTTTAAGAGGATCCCAAAACCTTATAACAAAAAGGGCCATAGCACCGATATTTAAAGCAATTCCTTAGTACATGAAAATAAACACAAACTGTAAGAGAAAGGGCCATAAACAACCCTTGATCCAGTAGAAAGACCAGATTCTAGTACCAATTAGTGAGGCCCACTTCGCGAAAATATCATCCTCCTATTGCTGGCAGTCTGGGATCCTCACAGGGGTGGATACAACAGTCTGGTATCCTCCCAGGGGTGGATACAATAATCTAGGATCCACTCGGGGGTGGATACAACAGTCTAGGATCCTCCCAGGAGTGGATACAACACACCTGCCCAAACCTACGTAAGGAGAACGGGAAGGCCAAAAATAGCCTACAACCAGAAATCCTGCCTGAAAACCAGAAGCAATGAATTATTAGAAAACTGGAGAGGATCCTCGTCCAGGGACGACTCGGGATGCAACCCAGGGTGTAGCAGAGCAACAAGTAGCCGTGCAAGCAAAGCAACAAGAAACACCGAGATACATGCCAAGGATCAACAGTGGGACAACCTGGGAAATGACATCAAGGTCCTCAAAGAAAAAAACGGGAAGCCTTCGCATGAGCCTGAAAAGTGGAACAACACTACTGGGGATATCTACAGGCCAAGATATCCCTGTGCACAACAAGGAGAAATACGAGGAAGTTGGAAGGATCCAGGGAAAACAACAATAGGCGCAAAGACAAGGATCTCGAAAGCCAAAACTGAAGGAGGAAGGAGGGACCACAACTACAAATACACTGATCTCCCCCAGACCAGACAACACAGAAGGAAGCCCCCACCACTCCAGCAGAAAGGCCCAGGAACCACCATCCTTGCTCATGAACAGATCCAGGGAACTGGGACCAGAAGCCCCTGAACAGGAACTGAAACGAACAACCTGAGGATCCCAGGCGGGAAGCGACAACAGGCACAAATATGGGATCCTCGAAAGCCTAACCTGGGGGAACCAGGGTCTGCATGCACTGATCATGGGTCCCCCCAAGATCCAGACATGCAATAGAAACCCTAGGAACCCTAGAATAAGGGACCAAGATCCCCCATCCTTGCTCATGGATAGCTTCAAGGAACTGATACTGGGACTAGGAACAACACAGGCAGAGGAAGAGACCCACCTCGAAGGCCAACCAATGCCCTGGGTGTCCACCAAATTGTAGATCCAGTAAGAAGAAGCCTCCGAATAGGAAATTGAAAAGGGCCCTACCCAACGGGACGAGACCAGCAACAACCACGGGCATCCCAGAGAGGAGTCACTAGCAGAAGAGGAAACTGGCCCCCCAGACCAATCTCGAAGCAGAGAGGACCTGACAGGATGCACCAAGAAGCAGTCGAAATCCCAACCTGCCACCACCACCGATCGAGGAAGCCCTAGGAACTGGATCCACGTAAAAAACCTGCAAAAACCCTAGGGGAAAGCCTGAGGGAGATCGGGGAAGGGATCCCGAAAACATGCAAGAAACCCTAGGAGACCCCTGGGATGCACCAGACCATGGGCTCAGGTAGGGAAAGGAGCAGAAAGTGGAGAAGGATCTCCCCCCAAGAAGATCATTTGCTACAAAGCATTCCCAGAGTGGGATGACCCGGGATGAGCCAGGGACTGGGCAAGAACCAGGGGAGGGGGAGTAGGGAGAGGGAGAAGGACCCTCCCCCTTCCCCCCAAATTTCACCAAGAGATCGTTATCAAAGCATTTTAAGCACAATGGGTGAAATTAGTTTTCAAACTATTAGTTTCTCTTATGATATTTTTAAAACTCTCAGTTTTGTCATTTATCCTCTTTCAATGCAAAATAAGACTATCAATGATATTTTTTGTTTTTTCTAAACCTCATAATGTATATAATTATTATATGTATTTGTCTAATGCCAAAGGTAAAAAAATAAAAATAAAATAAAAATTTAATTAAAAGAGTTCAAAAATATATTTGGTTGCATTGACTAAATTCTATTTGAGTGAGGTAGTGAGTTCGAGCAAGGAGAGGGTCTCACCTTCAAATTTCCTACTTTGGATATTGGGAAAACAATGAAGGATTCCATGAGGAAATGATAAGAAGAAAACAATATGATTTAAAGAAGCCTATTAATAAAAAAAGAAACATGACAAAGCAGTACACTAAAAATGTAAACTAGTTTCTGATTCATCAAATTGTAGATGCACAAGTGAAGAACATACTCCTAGTGCTATAGGATTTCTAATTCACTAGATCGCATTACATGGTAAGTGAAGAGCATAATACCGACAACAAATATGTTTTAGAAAACAAAAAAAAAATATTAACACGAGTTAGGAAAGGAACAAAAGACACGAAATTGAATTTTATTTCGAAAAAAGAAGTAATACAACATCAAAACTCCGAACGCGTTTCGACCTATGGGTCTCATCAGCGGAGTGTGAGTTTAGAAGAAGTACAACACTTCTTTATAAAATCCTAACTCTAGTGGGGGAGCCATAATGTATTACATGTGGGATAATTTTTTTTTAAAAACCGTAGGTTTATAGACCAAACGGTAAACCCAGGCTCATACCCCAAGAAAAATTACTCGCCCAAATACAAAAACTTGCATTAAAAAATGCATTAAAAATTACATAAAAAATGCATTAAAAATGCAAGATACATAGTAAATCAAGAAAACTATATTTTGTAAATCAAGAACAAAAGGAAAAATGAATATATAGTAATCTCTATAGAAGTGACATATAATACACCATAAGCAATTATAACGGATGAGATAAATGAGCATGGTATAATGGTTCTTAGGAACAAAGAATTAATATGCATGTTTAATGACTATTGGCCATGTTTTTGAGAGATTCCATGGAAGTTGGTTTTGGGTTCAAATTAGTCAATAACTTTCCTTCGAGAAGGATTTCTTTAGCTTTTGTAGTTCAAAGACATGGATAAAATATTAGGTGGTGGCCCATGATTTAGAGGGAGAGATGGCTTGTATTTAAGGCTAGGGTAGAGGAACTTTTGTGAAGACAAATAATTTAGAAATTCTTTTAGTATAGATGGGGTTTTTTTAAATTCCATATCAACTAATATATAAGGAGGTTTTGAAGAATATTGACAATACTTTATGGGAGATTAATCTAGAAGGGGTCAATTATGGAACAAAAGCATGATGTGTATACTTGAATATATGTTGCTATGAATATTTCAAAACCTTTGCCAAAATCTATTAGGATTAATTTTGAATCAAAAGAATGGGATGACCAAATGGATTATGAAAATATTGCATTTTGATGTCATAAATATTTTCAAACCGAATACATGGCAAGAGTGGAAAGCGAAAAATGATTGAGAAAGAGATTAAATGCTTTAGTTATAAGACAAACTCAAACATGGAGCAAGGGGATAATAATGTTGCAAAAGATGACTTAGATCAAGGATTTTCTAGCCCTCCAAAAGCCATAAAAAAGTCCCCTCCACCTCATACGACAAACATGTTATCACAACTCATTTAGACCAACCATTTGGAGAAACTAAGGACGATGTACATGATGAGGAAGACAATGTGTAAGTTTAAATATAGGAGGAATCAAAGTTGCGAAGGAGATGCAAAGTGAAATTTCAAAAAGGACGAGGAAGAGATTAAGCTTAGTTTAGGTAAATCATCTCTAATCTCCTATAATAGTAGAAAATAATATCTTTGTACAAGTTGAGTGGCCTAATAGTAAGACTTTGAATTTGAAGAGGAGGTTCAAGGTTTGACTCTAGTGGGGGTAGAGTTGTACACATTGCTTTAGTAACCGAAGTTGGGTTGAAAAAATGTATACTAGGTAAATAACATCCTCTATGAGGGTTGTCTTAGATGACCTATCATCTCATGGACATTAAAAAATACTTTACCTTTTTAAAATGAAAATAGTCTATACTTTAGAGTTTTTAGAGAAGTAAAACAAAGAAAACATGAAAGCATTATAATTTGGGGGTTTTAATACAACATGAGAAAGCAAGTACAATGCAAGTTAATATTTGATCTCTAGGATTTCTAGAGTAACATAAAAATGGTGTTTCTAGGGTTATGTCTTGCAATTTAGGTTCTTTATGACAATATTATTCTATAGATGATAAGTTAAATTGTGAATAGTATAGAAAAATAGAAGATATTGATAAGGATGAAATCATTTGTGAGAATAAAAAAAGGCGAGGAAGACCCTCAAAGCAAAAACAAAGAGAGAAGGGAACTTAATGGGATATTGATTTGGGAAATCATAAGTGAACATCAGTAGTGTTACCAAGTAGGGTTAAACTCACAAATAATAATAAAAAATGATGATGAAAAGAGTATCTTGGAATATAAAATACCCTTCCAAAATGTTATCAAAAAATTAATAAATTGTTATAGTCTTGAATTTGTTTTATTATAAGAAACAAAAATAGATAACGAGGAATGTGAAAAAGTGTTTGAAAAGATTTAGAAGATTGGGGATTATCTAGTGGTGTTTCCTATGGGATCTTCAAGATTAATTGCAACAATATGGGGCAATTGTAAATGGGATGGACAATAGATATAAGCAAGAAGTAATTGGGTTGATAGTTATTTATAAGGAGGAGAAAGATATGAAATTCGAGTCATAAATCTATATTATCCAAATACAATCGCTCTTCAAGTTAGATGTTAGTAGGACCTTGATTTACTCATGTCAAAATCACAATATTTGGATTCTTGGAGGGAACTTCAACATTGTTCTATCTCCTTTTGAAAGAGAGGTGGTACTCTTGGTTAATCTAGATTAATGGAGGATTTTTCTTCTTTTGACAATTTAAATGGGATGTTGTTCCTTCAAGCATTCAATATACATGAGATGATAAGCATATTGGAAAATATCATGTGGCAAGACGATTGTATAGGTTTCTGATATCCACTATTTGGCTAAAAGTAAAATAGATAATCTAGTTAGACATTTCATTACAAGTGTGATTAGATTAGAGAATAATTCTTCTAAGGTGTAATCTACTCAATAAAGGTTATTCAATACCATTTCGTTGTTAGTATTTGTGACTCAAAGACCCTAGTTCCTTTCAAATGGTTATGTTGTGATCAGGTGAAGCTAAGTTTAAAGGACCAGACACACAATTTTGTTCAATAGATCAAATAGCTAAAGGGATGGATGAAGATGTGGAACATTAAAACTTTTGGTAACATATCTAAAAGAAAGGAGGGAATTAAATCCAATTGACGAGTCCTAAAAATGTTGCATTTTGGGACCATCTTAGGCATGTTTTATCATGTAAAAAATGACATTATGTAATTATTTTTTATAATTATGATGTAATTTGTAGGTGTTATGCAATATACTATGTAGTTTGTATTTCATGTCTATAAACTAGAATGAGAAAATTTATAGGGTTTTAGGGTGAAAAATAAATTTATAATAGAACTCTATAGTGTCATGTAACTTGCATACATAATGACATAATACCTTGCCTACATAAAAAAATCCAATGATATGCCATAGGGACCCAGGATGATGACATGGAGGACCAACTCCTATGAACCAACCTATGACATAAATGACACAAAGTGGCACTAGGAATATGGCACCAATAAAAATATTACTTTGTAAAATAATAAATGAAGGATTTTATGAGTAAGGACTTGATTGGTGATAGAGACTATGACATTAAGGGATGGATGACTATGGGGCCAAAAGATAGGGCCACTATCGACAACCATGGTGAATGTTGGTGTTGACATTAGTGGAAGTGCCAATGAATGATGATGGCACTGATGTGCATTGATGTCCAAGACTTGCACTGGTGTCATACATGTTATTGCCATAGTACTTTGGCCGATAGGTTGGTGCTAAGGCCATTGAGGCTAGCATCAAATATGGAAGTTGTGCCTAATTTGCTGGTATTAAAATTGAGGTTGGATGTGACATTAGTGTTAGAAACTAGTTTTGGAGCTAATGCTAAAGATGATTAAACATTCATAATTGGTGTTGGTTTTAGTGGAGTTGACACCATGCATAAATGTGGTACCATAGGTAGAGTTGGTGCCATGCAAAAATATAACACCATAGGTAGAGTTGGAACCATGAAAAAATAAGGTACCAAATTAATGCCAAGAATAGGAGTAACATGAATACCAAAGAGGGAGATGACATGATTAGTAGGTGATGCCAATGCTGAAGATGAGGTTGGCACTATAGGTTGTAATGATACCATATACAAATGAGATACCACAAGTAAGGTTGGTGCCATGCACAAATGTGATGTCGTAGGTGGTCATGGTGCTATTCCATAGGATGATAAGTCATGATGGACATCAAAACCTGTATGTTGGTGTTACAACTATAAGGACTCTAAGAAACCCCTACCTTACTTGGATCATGTGACTCTAAGCCTAACAAATTCTCAAATAAATATGAGGATAAAAGTCAGATTTATTGAGATTGATTTTCAATTAAATTGATTAGATCAAAATTAGTAATAATATTTACCAAATTATTCTACTTGTTATCTCATGGAATTGGTTGGATTTTTTCCCAACTAATTCTTATTAGAGATATTTTATTTTAATAGCTTGTTATTGATATATTTTATATGTTTTATCTATAAAAGAGGAGCCACATTGCGTTGTAACGACTTGAAGATTTGACATCCAAACATTGATTAAAATTTTGACTTCTCCATTTTCTCGTATTGTCAATTGAGTAGAATTATGATAAGTTAAGTGATGGGGTGGATATCTTCTTTAGATGTAGCAAGGAAGGGGCTCATTTTCTTCATAAGGAGTAAATATCCATTTTTTGTTATAGTAGGAGTAAAATATAATTAATATAGATGTTATATCAACTTCATAGGAAGGCTAGATAGGCTAGATTCAAATTTCCTTTATGGATGGGTTTATCCTACACATGCTTTGGTTGAGATTATACATCATTGAAATGATAATGTATGATGATCACATGTTTAGCCACTCAAAGTGCTACCAAAATAGAGATAAGACTTGGTTGGGTTTTTCCCTTGTACTAAAAGAAATAGTTTCCATGTTTTGCTACTAGATGGAGTCAAAATATGGTCCTAAGTAATTGATGGTTGATATATGAACTCCATCATTTTAGTGTTGTTGCCATGGATCCAAGGCACCATTTATCATATATTCTTTATTGAGAGGATATGGGGATACGTTGATATCAAATGTAACAACTTAGTCTCCTAGATAGAAGTTGATCATGAGAAACAAGTTCTTTGTTGAGAGGATATGAGGATCAAGCAAGTGATATATAATGACTTATAGTCTCTTAGACAAGGGCAGATCATTGGGAACTAGGTAGGTCTTTTATTTTTTCTAATTATGCTTTTATTTTTTGCAATTTTGCTTTTATTTTCTATGAGTGTTGCTTTTTTTTTTCATGTTTTTGAATTTTACCTTAGATTTAGAAAATAAATTGGAAACACCCCATATTTTGGGGAACCTTATGATCCTCTGCAATAAATTTCTATTAGTTCTAATAGAAAATATTTAATTTTTAAAAAACCCCAAACTCTTTTTGCAACATTTAAATGTTGCTAAAACTATTAGAAAATAGTTTGTTTTACCTCAATTTTAAGGGATCAATTGAATGACTATCAAAACCTATTTACATGAGGAAATTTTTGTAATCTAATTTAGGTTTAATTAAAATAATTCACCTTCGATATTGATGAGAGAGTTATACTAAAAATAATCACCATTGATTTGCTTGAAAATTGTCATAAAAATTATAAATCAACTTATTTCCTAGTAGATTTTAGATGACAAGTTTTTTTTATGTTCTAAAAAATTCTATTTATAGTGGAGATAGCCTTTTGAATCTAGTTTCTATTTTTTTTTAAAACATCCAAGTTCAATATTGTATAAATGATATCTTACCAAAATGCTATCTGCTAGTCTAATTTATCTCCAAAATGCTATCTGATAGTTTGATCCTTTTACTCTACTTTTTTAGATGTAGTAGAATGTTCTTTTGTAGATCTAAAGGATTAAATGAACATTCTAAAAATTTCTAGTCATAATAATTGCATTCCTATGAATATACTTTGGTTTATATTTTGAATCACCTTGATATAATGTTGGATGAGTGTTGGCAAATTTGACATCTTGTCACATTGCAATTTTTGTTGGGATTTTATTTACAGTTTTTATTGTAAAAAATCAACGAAATATAATGGATGAATAATACAACAATTTTGTTGATATATTTTTTTGAAATTGATTTTTGTTTTAAATCCTCTTCTTTTAAATTTTCATGGACACTGCACGTAGAAATAATGAGGTTTTAAAGCAAAATTAATGTCTTAAATTGAAAGAAACAAAGAAGCAGGGCTAAAACATTTTTGGAAGGCATAGAGCATGGGCAAGACAGAGAAGAGAGGTAATTTTTCTCTCCTTGGAAAGAAAAGTTGCAAAGGCAAAAAGAAAAGAACGCAAGTATTTTTACCCCAAGGGAGGGGCAAAATCCCTTGTCGCCCCTCATCACCTTCATTTTTACAAGTGCAAGCAAGACATGTCAAATATGGCCAAAGGGAGAAGTCAAGGGTGAGTTCGCCCCAAAGGAGGGGCGAAAACCCCATTCACCTCTTTATGAGGCGAACGTCATTTAAAAAGTTGGAGCAAAACCCAAAGTGAATGACCAATGACAGTTGAAAATTTAAAGGTTCTTTCACCCCAAAGGAGGGGTGAAAAGCCCTTTCGCCCCTCATTGGGGTGAAATCATATTTTAAAAGATAGATTAATTCATGGACCCATCATAAAAAGCCAAGGCGAAAGTAAAAAAAGTGAGTTCACCATGGTGGGGGTGAAACTCTCTTTCGCCCCTCTTGGGGGGCAAAAGCATAGAAAATCCTTTTGGAAAGCACGTGTGTAGGGCCCAAATTTAATTGTTGAAACAATAGTATTAAAAAACCCTTTCGCCCCAAAGGAGGGGCGAAAACCCCATTCGCCCCAAAGGAGGGGCGAAAACCCCATTCGCCCCAAAGGAGGGGCGAAAACCCCATTCGCCTCCATTTGGGGCCAACATATTTTAAAAGCAAATGGATTACACTAGCACAAGGTTGAAAAGTCAATCGTGTTTTCACCCCAAGTGAGAAGGTTGCAAGAAGGGTTTCATCCCAAGTACCAAAATAAACTAAAATAAACTAAGGTTGAAAAGCAAATGGATTACACTAGCACAAGGTTGAAAAGTCAATCGTGTTTTCACCCTTTCTGTACACTAGCACATTGTAAAGGGAGAGCGCATTGTGGGTCTCATAAACTAAAATAAAAGAAGGTTGCAAGAAGGGTTTCATCCCAAGTGAGGGTCAAAAATCCCATTCACCCCTCTTTGGGGCGAACATAAGTTTCAAAGGTAGCGCAAAATGTTGACAAGTCAAAGGGTGTTTCACCCCTAGAGAGGAACAAAACTTCCTTTCGCCTCTCTTTAGGGAAAAACATAATTTAAAAGATTGTAAGATGGTGCAAGTCATGGGATGTTAATTGGGATGTTAACAAAGGTAAGCAAAAAGAATATTTTTTCCCCAAGTGAGGGGCGAAACTCCCATTCGCCCCTCCTTTGGGCGAAACGGTATGAAATGGTGCAAGGCACAATTCGAAGGTGAATAACAAGGGATTTTCACTCCTCTTGAGGTAAAAAAAATGGTAAGGTGTCAAGTATTATCATGAGCATAAAGTGAGTTCGTCCTCAGAGGGGGTGAAAATCATTTTTACCCTCTCAAAGGGGCGAAACTATATGAATTGATGATTTTTATATTTTAAGCATTGTGTTTAAAATATGGGTGCACGCTCTAAATGAAAGGAAGTTTTGGCGAAGAAAGGAAAGCTTTGAACACAAAATAGATGACAAAATATTGAAGAAATGTGCACAGTGTGTTTTCGCTCAATTTTGCAAAGGATATTTTTCAAAGGCACCAATTGTGCAAATTTTTTCAAAAAAGACCAAGGGATAATGAAATTTGATTTTTGGGGCAAAACCAACCGTTTTGGGCCCGAATTTCAGCTGAATATCTACAGGGTTAAATGCTAAAAGGTGATTTTGATTATTTCCAAGGCATCACCCACCTACTTTACCTCTTTTCAAAACAACATATATATATTGTGGACTCTCTTGGCAAGGGTGCATTTCCAAGGCACAACGGTGACACAAATTCAATGACCAAATTCCCTATTTTCATCTAATTCTAACACATCCCAATACACCGACGTCCAAGCTTGCTAATTTCCCAAGAATTTTTCCTCCAAAGCTGGATCACTGCTCCCAAAGAAATATTTTCGAGGAGGAAATTCCTCTTGCTGGTTCCTGATCTATGGACATTTTGTCCTCATATGTATTAAAATAAAGAGGTGAAATCCTCTATAAATACTAGGCATTTTCATGTAACAAAGGAGGATGGACACTCTGCAGAAAAACACTTTGAGTTTTTTGCATAAATAGAAGGATACTCGAATTCTAATTCTTTGAATGGTTTTGTGTGTGATTTCTTTTTGCTTAACATTTTTGCTCATATTCATGTTTGTTATTGGCTAATTTTAAATTCTGCATCTGGATTTAACTACTTCTAGTGAGGGAGTGAATACTAGAATGTCCTTTGGAAGTTATCTCCACAAACTATAAGTGGTTCTTCTGCCTTTCTTTCTGTTATATGCTACTTAACACTTAATTTGAATTTTTACTGCTAGTTTATCCCCATCCTACATCATTCGGCTTATAGCCATATTTCCCATTTCTTTTTGCCATTTCCCATTTCTTTCCTGTAACTCTAAGATTAAAACCGGTGTAGGATTAGTAAGGGAGCCAACCCTCTCTGGATATTGGCCTGAAGGACATTTCTCTCCTTTAACCTTTCAATGTTGGTCGTGTCTAGGGTGCACAAACGTATGTTTTGTATTTTAGGCAGATATTTGACCAACAATTTTTGGCACGCCCGATGGGACTCACAAGTCTCATATTGAGAAATATATGCAGTATTAAGGTCTTGATGTTCACCTTTTTATTATTGATCTAGAACATCTGGTGACTCAACTATACCTAGAAGCCTTCGAACATGAAGTTGGTGAAAGCTGTACTTCATGATCACAAGATCAAAGGCCAAAAATCCCAAAAACCCCATTGAGTTCTTTGAGCTTGACACCCAAAAATTAGGAGAACACCCTAGATTAGTCACCCCAACTCTTACATCAGTCACGACATCTTCACAGATAGCTGGTGTGTTTTCCATTCCTTCAAGTCCAACTAGTACTACTACTAGCATTCCTCCACCTCAAGAAAATTCTCTAGTCAATATGGCTCAAAATCCACCACCACAACCACCAAGGTAGTTTCTAGCATGGAACAACTCAGGAGCTTTGAATCTACAAGCTCAAAATCCAGTCCCTCAAGCAGCATTGAAGGCTTTTCCCACCTACGATGGTACAGGTAAGATTGCTTATGAGCATGTCCAATATGTGGCTTCTATAGCGATAATCCACAACATCATAGATGAAGACATTAGGGTAATATTGGTCGTGTTGTCCCTCAAAGGAAAGTTGCTGTATTGGTACTAGTATTTATTGTCCACTACTATCACCATGAGGTACCAGTTGGTAGAACTACTGATTAAGAGTTTCCATGAGCAAGGTGATCCTTTTTTCTTACTGCACCAATTCACAAACATCCAAAGACATTCGGTAGAGGAAATAATGGATTTCAACATTAGGTTCACTCGAACTTGGCAGAGAGTTCTTGATGGTCTTCGATCGACTCTTGAACAAGCCACGTTCTACTATCTTCGAGCTTTCAACTCCGACATTGGTATGGCCATATGACAAGCCAATATCAATACATTCCCATATTTGTACATGCAAGCACAAAATGCTAAAGCGGATCTGATTACCATAGGTAAGCTACCTCCAAAGGTAACAATACCTATTCTTTCTTGATCTTCCATAACATCTGTACTCTAGTGCATTTTCATAGCCCATGCCTTCTATGTATCCTATTCCTTCATGGGGCTCAAGTTCACCTCAAATTACATCATTTCTAGCTCCATAATCACCCGCTCTAACTATTCCACAACTATCCATTCCTCTTCCTATTCTGATATTGCCTTCTTTGCCAATACCTCTACCTTTGCCAACACCTCCAATGCCCTCAAATCCCGATCCTCAAATGAAATTATTGCAAGAGATGTAATCAATTAATTTGGTAGTGAGAAAAATGTCAAACAAAATCATAGCCATTAAGAAGAAGCAAGTTGAGAGTGACTTTCGATCAAGGAGATTTCAAACACCATCGATTACTAGAGAGCAACCAACTTCGACTAGCAAAGGTTCTGAGAGAAATACAACCATATTGGTAAATGAAGAAGCTGGTACATTAGAGTGAACATATTGGTGCTCTACCTATAATGACCCTCATGGCGAAGATACATGTATGGTTTATTTGAACTATGTACAAACATTAGCAAAAAGTTCTACCGGTGGACAAATCAATATGATCATGGAAGTCGATCATAATTTCATGGTCCCTTCCTTGGAGCAAGTCTCAGTTCTTACGAGGGTTGGGAAGAAGTCAGATAACTGTTGATCTAGTAGAGATGGAGCCGCTGAAGATCCCCATTGAATAGAAGGTACAAGGTGAAAAGGCACAACCGCAAGCAAAAGCACCTAGTGCAATGCCTAAGCAGTAAGATTATATCTTGTTGAAATATATCTTGCCCATGCGAGCTCAAGAGAGGTTGTAGGTAAAGGCATCAACTTCACAACCTGCAACCGCTCAAGTACAAGTTGAGGTGAAAGAACAAGCCAAAGAATACCTCAAGTACCCATCATTGACCAAGCATCAAAGGGTAGAAGCTACTCAGTAGTACCAAAACAAATATGAGCCAGCTAGTGAAGGGAAAGACTCTGGTGCCTCTGACTATAACATTGTTGAAGAGATGAAGAGAATCCCTACTAAGGTGAGTTTGTATGATGCATTGCAACTCCCTAGATAGGTTGATCTATTGCAAGAGTCTCTCAAGTCTGCAAAGGATAAAAAGAAAAACCCCACCCAGATAGTGTTAGCACATACATTGACAACTTCTGCCACTGGTAAGAATAGACCACCCCCATTCTACTTGTCTCTCAAGATGGAGGGGTGGATTGTGCATAATTGTATGATTGATTCTGGTGCCATGACTACTTTCATGCCAAAGGTAGTATGTGAGGTCATGGGGATGGAGTACACAAGGAGCAATCCAGGTGTCTTACAGTTGGATGGGACCCCAGTCAAAATGGTGGGTGTGATTAAATATATTCCCATTGTTCTGCATAACATACCATAGATTACCGTCATTCAGGAAGTGGTGGTAGTTGATTTAGAACCATATTTTAGCATGTGCCTTACAAGAGAATTTATGATAAATTTGGGAGGATATCTTTCCCTAGACTATTCACACTTGGATATTCCTTTCAAGGGAAGGAGAATCTAGATCTATAATGAAAAGCCTTCCACTTTTCATATAGAGAAACTTGAAGAAGAAGAAAAGTCCGCAAGCTCGATCAACATGATGACAGAAGAGCTGCAAGAAATGGACCTAATGGAGGAAGCTCTTGTTGAGCTTCGTTTGGAAGATGAATTTTTGTTGATGGATTTTAATGCAATGGTGGAGACCGAGATTGGTTGCTACACCATAACCAAACTTAAAAAGGTTGAAGCCGAAGCTTCTAAATTCCAGGACCCTATATTCGACCAGTTATGGAAGTTATATTTTGATGGCACAAGATGCAAGAATGGCGCATGAGCCGAAATTGTTATTATTTCTCCTTCAGGGGTCAAAAAACATAATCATACCAATTAACCTAGATTTGTACAAATAATACTGCCAAATACAAATCACTGTGCCTTGGCCTGAATAAAGCAGAGAAGCTTGGAATCAAATAAATATAGATTTTTGAAGATTCCAAGCTAATTTTCAATCAAACTACGAACAAATTTGTATCAAAGCAACATTATTTGAAGGCCTACCACAATAAGGTATGAGATTTTTTCGAGTCTTTTACAACATTGAATGTTTAAACAATTTTGTGAGAATAAAATAAACATGCAGACATCTTGGCATCCCTTGGTGCTAACTTCTCTCCCATTGAGCAAGTGGTAAGGAGACCAAAGATTATAAGGGTGATTTTTAGACCTTCGGTCCTCGACAAAAACCTCTATTGGCAGGTGTTTGATAGTGATGAGAAGATAGTCAATTTTTTGATTAAAGAAGCTAGTAGTGCAGAAGAAATAATACTGGCTGAGGAGGAAATTGAAGGGATGATCTAGTTGAAAAATAACCACATTCCTAGGGGATTAATTTCGCTCGAGATCTTGTTTGACCAAAATGACAGAGCGGAGAAGCACAAGATTAAGGTCGATGAGAATGAGTATAAAGAATTACAACTAGAATTTGATAAGGTGATCAAATTTAGAATATACTATACTCTATAAGAGCTCGAGGAAATTAAGAAGTTGTGTTATGAATTCCATGAAATTGTCGCATGGAGTTATCACGATTTGAAAGGATATGAAAAAAATGTGATTCAACACACCATCGAATTGCAAGAAGGGGTAAAACCCTTTTGGCAAAAACAATGGCCTATTAATCCAAAAATTGAAGTACTGATGAAAGTAGAACTGCTAAAGATGTTGGAGGTAAAAATCATTTACCCCATCAAACACTCGACTTGGGTGGAAAATTTGGTTCCAATACAAAAGAAGAATGGAGATATTTGCCTATGCATAGATTTTCGTAATCTAAACCAGGCATCTCTAAAAGACCATTATCCCTTGCCACATATTGACCAGATCCTCCACGTTGTTGCTAGAGCGCAAATATTTTTGTTGCTTGATGGTTTCTTTGGCTATAATTAGATTTGGGTAAAGGATGAGGACCAACATAAAATAACATTTACTACCAAGTGGGGCACTTTTTCCTATCAAAGAATACCTTTCGGTCTTTCGAATGTCGGTGCCACTTTTCAAAGAGCAATGGATGTCACCTTTGGTGAGTTGTTGAACCAAATCATTGTGATATACCTTGATGATATGATTTTTTTTCACATCACAGGGAAGAGCATGGATCTCATCTAAGACAGGTGTTTGAAAAGTGTCAGGAGTTTGGTATCTCCATCAACCCAAAGAAATCTATCTTTGTTGTCAAGGAGGGAAAGCTCTTGGGACATGTCATTTCAAAGGAAGGATTAGCCATTGATCTTGTGAGAGCTAAAGCTCTCTTAAAATTACCACTGCCAACCAATAAGAAGGACTTACAGTCATTTTTTGGCCAAATCAATTTTATCCAAAAATTCATCGCCAATTTTGCTCAGGTAGTGAAGCCAATGACTGAACTCCTAAAGAAAAATGTAGATTTCAAATGGACAGAGAAGAGGAGGCATACATTCCAAGAGATTAAGGAGAGAATCATCCAAGCACCAGTGTTGATCAATCTGGACTATTCTAAAGATTTTATCCTTTACATAGTGGGTGAGCAGGAAAGTTATGCTGTCGTGCTTATACAAAAGCGAGATGATGGGGATGAACATCCAATCACTTTTCTAAGTCAAGTCATTCAACCGCACAAGGAAAAATACAATTTCATTGAAAAGTAGGTTTATGCGGTTATGAAGTCCCTAAATAAATTCTGATATTTCATCTCACAAAGCAAGACAATTGTCTATGTTATTCATCCGGATGTCAAGAATTTTATCATTTAAGGAGAGCTTGGTGACAAAAGAGCAGGTTGGGTCTCCAAGATTCAGGAGTATGATATTGATTGACCAAATTGGTTTACGATCGGGAACTATGTCAGGAGTTGGCTAAAAGCACAACTTCTCAATCGTCAATACCATCACATGATGAGGTTATCAACAAGAGCAATCTTGCTAACCAAGCAACAAGAAATCGTGACTGGACATAGGACCTAGTCAAATTTTTCACATCTGGAAGGTGTCCATCTCACCTCAATTCCTCATAGAGGTGAAGGTTTAGACTATAGGCCCTTAGATATGTCTTGTTGCCGAGTGGATTGTTCCACAAGAACATAGATGGAGTACTCCTTAGGTGCATTAAAGAATCTAAAAAACATAAGATTTTAGAGGAGTTCCACTCTGGCTTGTTTGGTGGACACTATGCAGGGAGGCCTATGGCCTTGAAAATCATCTAGGCTAGATATTTTTGGCCCACTCTTTTTGCAGATGCACACAAAGTGAGTCAAAGTTGTGATAACTGTCAGTGATATGTCGACAAGAGTAAGAAGGCATCCTTACCTCTACATCCAATCCAGGTAGAAGCTTCATTTCAATAGTGGGGCTTAGATTTTATTGGGGTCATTGATCCCCATTCTTCTGCTAAACATAAATATATTTTGACAATAACTGACTACTTTAATCGGTGGGCGGAGGCCATCCCAACAAAGAAAGTAGATCAAGCGATAGTCATCTCTTTTCTCGAGGGGTTGATTACCCATTTTGGCGTACCAGACACCATTGTGACTGATAATGGGACTCCCTTCATTAGAGCGAGGATTATTGAGTTTATGGGTAGGTATGAAATTTACCTCAAAATGTCTTCTAATTATTACTCGTAGGGAAATGGCTTAGCCGAGTCCACAAACAAGAACTTGCTTCGAATTTTTAAGAGAACACTCAAAAGCAATAAAAGGAGTTGGCATCTACTGCTAAACCAAGCTCTATGGACATATCACATTTTGATCAAGAAGTCCATTAAAAATTCTCCCTACTCCCTAGTGTATGGAAAGGAAGCAGTTTTGCCTACCCACATTGAACTCCCAGTTCTCCAGACCTTATAGATGCTCAGTGATGAGGATGATGAATCTAACCCCATGAGCACAAGGTTAGCCCAACTTTTGTAGCTTGAGGAAGAAAGAGAGAAGGCATATGTTGCTTTCACTAAACATGCCAAGATGACGTAGAAGTGGTTTAGCAAAAGGATGACTAAACGAAAATTTGAAGTTGGAGATTTGGTGCTTAAGTGGAATGAGAACAAAGCCAAGCCCAAAAAGCACCATAAATTTGAGGTAATTTGGGAGGGCCCATTCTAGGTTTCAGGAGTAAATTCAGCCAATGCATACCACCTTTAGGACATGGATGGTCGAGAGCTATCAATCCCAGTTAATGGTCTTCATCTGAAGGCCTATTTTCGGTGACAAAATCAAGGATACAAGTATGTAAATATGTACAAAGTTTGGTTGACTATTTATTTTTCATAAGTATTTTTATTACTTTTTTCAATATATATAAAAAATCCAAATTATATATAGGTGAGGGAGAGGAGAGGGAAATACACCAAGGGAGGTCCCGAGTTGAACTGCCACCCTACCAAAAGCAAGACAAAAAATAAACGAGAAAAAAATAATATTAAAAAAAAAATCATATTCGCCCCAAAGATGTTTCTTCTTCCTCAAAAAATTAATTTCGCCCCGAAACCTTTTTTATGGATAATATTATGAGTTTCGGGCGAAATTAAAATTAATTATTTTAAATTTTTTTAGCAAGTGTTTGAAGGCTCCAAAGTTAAAAATTGATTTATTTTTAAATCAAAGGGGCAAAGAGAGGAAGAAAAAAAAAAAAAAAAGGAAGAGAGGAAGTACTTAAAATTATTTTACCCCAAAAAATTTTAATGCAATAAAATAAAAAAAGAAAAGGCTAAAGTGAGAGATTTTATTTAATTTCGCATGAAGTTTTTAAAAGTGGAGGGCAAAATTAAAATTGGAGCAAAGGCAAAAAGTAAAGTTTTAAAATTGCAACTCCAAGAAAAAACTTTTTTAGAAAAAAGAGGGTTAATTAATTTTTAAATTTGCTTTTTCTAAAATTGGGGCAAAAATCAAAGCAAAAGATTATTTTAAAAGGAGGGATCTGACATGAGAAAGCATCAAACATGTTGGAGGTAATTTTTGGGAGCAAAGGAGGAGAAAGGAAGCACCTTCCCAAAGCTATTTCGCCCATCAAGTAGTTTTTCAAAAAAGATTAATTTTCAAGTGCTAGTTGACATCTCACCATATTTTTAGCATGCCTAAAGCAAAGTGATTTCGCCTGGATTTGCCTTGGGCAACATTTTGACGTCCCCAAGGAGCAAGATCTCTCAATTTCACCAAAAAAGCACTCATTGGTCCGTATGTGATGAATTTATTTTTTGAAAGTGGTCGTTGAAAATACAGGGTGCACTTTTCAAGGGTTAATGCGGTGGAGCACGACTTCCAAAGAAGATTTTAGGTGAAAGAAAGATTAATAATAATTTTAAAATCATTGATAATCATGTCAGTTGAGTGGAATGAGGCCCATATTTGCTCGACTTCGCCAAGAAGATATGCGCATTTACTCTAGTGGTTAGAGGCGCCATATATAAATAAGAGCCAAGTAAAATTGTTTAGAGAAGATGTAAAAAAAATGTTTTTTCAATGTATTTTTGAAGACTGGTGGTTACAGGATTTGTAGAGCGCTCCTCAAGTTGCTAGAATATCCACGATGGGTAAAAACGCTACAGAATCAAAAGGTACCGCTAAACTCAAATAGTCAAAGAAGAAAGTGGAGGGTGGAAAGAAGTCCAAGAAGGCCCAAAAAAATGAAAATATTGATTTGGACCCGTACTCTGACACCATGGTAGAAATTGGAGATTACATCATCACCAACAAAGGCGTGGTCAAACTACGCCAAGACGTGGAATTTACAATCAGGTAGAGATTGACGTCGGAGAGTCCGATAACTATGGCATATTATGCGCAGTTGTTCTGGTACCTGTGCACACCCATCCATTCTTACCCAGAGTTGGTGAGGGTAATTTCTAAATTTTATAACCCGATTACCAGGACTATCCGAAAAGCAAATGGGGAAGTGCTTTTCACCATTTCTTCCAACATAGTTCGGGAAGCATTTGCTTGTGGGGTGAAGCCTCCCTTTGATGTGGTCTTTAAAAAATTGCATCTCAGTGAACAGGAGGAGAAGTATCTATCTATAGTGTCAATGCGACAATTTATGGAGATGTAGTTAATCAGGGAGCCACAGTTAGGGCAGTTACTAAATTTACTAAAACCACTCTCATATTTTAAGAGCCCAAATTTGTTTTTGATGCTGGTGTGGATTGTTGGCCTCCCCGCAGATTCCACATTTTTCAAGTGGCAGGCAGCGCTGGTGCAATGCATCTCACAGGTTGAGTTCTATGCCCCAATAACAATGATAGTGGATAAAAATCCAATTTATTTTGATTGGGCTGATTATATAACACGAAGAATGCACATTTAGTTGGAGAAGATGAATACCAGAGAGGTGATGTCATTCAAGCACACATCATTTTTAGCCTAGTATTTCTTTTTCCATATGCACCAACACTTTTCCTTTGTAGCTATTAAGCAGGTTGATGAGGCAAACAGGGTTTTGCCAGTTTACATGTGGACTCCTAGTCTGTCAAGGAGGGAGTCATTTTATAACTTTAACTACTTGTTTTTGGGTCCTGCCATTGAGCTAATTTGTGGCAAGTGTGAGAGAGTGCCGCGAGCGATGAGAGAAGCGGTTGTCATTGAGGAGAAGGGTGACATTTTCTTGTTGACACAGGGTGTAGTTGTGTGAATATTCGACTTCACTAGCAAGCCATTTTTGCTCCCGTAATTCACCATAGAGCATGTCTTTGCGATGGAGGTGGTGTGCTAGAATGACTATATCAATGATGTTTATGGGGTAGGCCAAGGTAAAAGGACAACATGCACAATGCCCTTCAGATTTGGTAGTATTGAGGTGAGCCAGGTCGGTCAGAACCAGTTGCTCACAAAGGCTCTCCAAGATCTTGGTTTGGTGGAACTGCCTCAAAGGTGGAGGTATGACCCATTGGGTCATTTTACAACTTTGATCAAGGCCAAATAGTTTTATTTTTGCCCATGACCCAATATTCAACAACATCACAATAATCCATAGGGGCATGATTTGGAGTGGCATATTGAGGCTATGATGTCACTTCCACCGTGGCATGATTTTTATGAGCAAGAGGCTGAGTACAACCTCACAGTGCATAAGCAACATATTCCTCCTTTGGGTCTATTCAACCAGATGAAAAGCCAGCTGCCTACGTGGTCTGAGGAAAATATCACAAACTAGTGGATTATGAGGGTCCACCGAGGAAAAACTACATCAGCTTATGGGTTGAAGATGGATGAAGCATTATCTAATGCATATGATGAATTTTGTGATATTTATCAGCCCATCACTTTCTCAAAGGTTGTACCTCAAAGTTTCCAAAAATTTGACAGTGAAGAAAGCATGGCCAAAGAGGACCGCCCAACAGTCGAAGAAGTGACACATGTGGAAGAGGAACAACCATTGGTGTTTAAAATAAGGCCTCAATGAGAAAAGAGAAATGTAGAAGAGGTATTTCCTTTCCCAAGGTCATGAAGAAGCCAAGAACTAGTGCAATTTTTTTATCTGTAATAAATCCCCCTCCGCTAGTATCAGTCGCTCAAGATGGCATTTCCCAAGATATCCCATTGATTCTGGAGAAGTAAATGAATCAGCAGAAGGAGGTCATAGATATCGAATCAGAGATTGAGAAGGAGCAAGTCCAAGAGGAACTTGTATCTCAACTACCTCCATCACCGGCTCACATGGTACCTGAGCCTGAAGGTATGCCTCTCTTTCCTTCTTCCACTCATGAGTAGTTAGTGACTGTCACTTCTCTTCCCATAATTTCTACATCTATTGCTCCTCCATTTGGCATACCTTCTACTTCCATTTTTCTCTCCATTTCTCAACCACCAATCACTACTGCTCCATCTTCTATTCCCTTCTCTTTGATATCCCTTTCTTTCAGTTCATTTGCATCTGTCTCGAATCCATTTTCACTTCATTGTATTCTATTCCTATCACTTCTACTACAGCTGTAAGTACACAAGCTCCTCCATGAGTGAGTGTAACTGTAGTTGAACTTGTCACTTCCATTTTTCCATTCCACATCCCATTTCTATTTCCACTTCTTCCTTCAAGCCAAACCTTTCATAAGCTCGGTTCCCCTTCTCCCCATTCTTGGAGTTGTAGGTGTTGCTCAAGTTAGAGACAAAGGTGGTGCCTAAACATCCAGTTGTAGCAAAGATCATTCGAGCTCATTTGAGTTCATCACAATGGTTGAAGAGCCGCAAGAGGAAAGAAGCGCAAGCTCTAGCAAAGACACTCAAGAAGGTCTCCTTTGATCCAGAAGTGATGGAGACCCACACCATCAAGATGATTCCCTAGGTTTGGAAGCCACAAGGAGAAATGACTCCAAGTGATTACGCTTATGAAGTCATAATAGAGGACCTGATGAATATTGACACTACTGAGAAGATGGGAAACATTCAGGTTGACATGAGCTCAGTCTACTTGCACGACGAGCACTACAAGAAGAGATTCTATGAGGCCAAGAAAAATATTGTTGAGCTTGAGGAAGCAATAGCTGAGAGTAGAGTGCAACAGGAAAATACAACAAAGGAGGTGGAACAGTGGTGATAGCGAATGAAAGCCCACCAAAAAGCAAAGGAAGCAGCAGAGAGGCAGGTGTGGACAGTGCAAGTCCAACTCATCTCTATACAAAACCGACTGGCAAAGAAGGCTACACAGGCTATAAGCTTCTCTAAAGAGAAAATCAAGGAGACTTGCCATCATTTGGCTGGGAGTTGTGTGAAGATGGTGGCAAAAGTAAGCTTGGTCCTGCAGTATCTTTATGAGGCTCGAATACTAATTCATCTAAGTGAGCAGTTGGTAGAGAATACGAAGAATTTTCTAGAGTCATATCTGGAGTTAGCAAGAAGGATTCAAGATATTTCCCATTATGATATTTGTATTCGTTCCATGAGTGGTATGGACCGATCCTGGTCTAGTGCCAAGGTTACTCTGCGCAGTTATTTTCATAGATTAGACCTAGTGAGGGAGAGCAGGAAGCTGCTTACCATAGTTGAACAGGAGTGCTCCATTGTACTTGTTCATTTTTAGGACCTTGCTACCATGGGATTCCCAAGTTTCATAGATGATCATGATGTATCCCTACCGAAAGAACAACTAGAGGAGGCTTGGAAGAATTTTGTACAAGATACGTCAAAAAATTATAGTTGGATAAAGCAGAAGCAAAAGTTTTTTCGCTCATGAAAAGGCTCACCCACATGGAGTCATATTTGTTTGAATTGGCTCAAATATCCAAGCACATCAGCTTGGAGCATATTGAGACTCTATGGTACATATTTTATTCGCTTAGTCTTCCTTCCTTGTTCACCATAGATGCTTGGATTGAAACAGTTGCAGTTTATGAGACCACTTGTGCGAGTTTGGCAAAGTAGGAGGAGCAATCAGTAGTAGAGCAGGCACAGGAAAAGATATCCAGATCAACAACATCGACTAATGCAGCCCATGAGGAGGACCACTGAGAGCCCAATGGATAAAGGCTTGGGATCAATTGCATCCACGCGAGTTGGATACCCCGAGAGCCACCAGAAATATTGGCAGTTTTGACATCTTGCCACATTGCAATTTTTGTTGGGATTTTATTTACAATTTTTATTGTAAAAATTGGTGAAATATAATGGATGAATAATACAACAATTTTGTTGATATATTTTGTTGAAATTTATTTTTGTTTTAAATCCTCTTCTTTTAAATTTTCATGGACACTGCACCGGGAAATAATGATATTTTAAGCAAAAATAATATTTTAAATTGAAAGAAATAAAGAAGTAGGGCTAAACATTTTCGAAAGGCATAGAGCATGGGCAAGACAGAGAAGAGAGGTAATTTTGCTCTTCTTTGAAAGAAAAGTTGCAAAGGCAAAAATAAGAGAATGCAAGTATTTTCGCCCTAAGGGAGGGGCAAAAACCCTTGTCACCCCTTTTGGGGGTGAAATACCTTCATTTTTACAAGCACAAGCAAGACATATCAAATATAGACAAAGGAAGAAGTCAAGGGTGAGTTCGCCCCAAAGGAGGGGTAAAAACCCCATTCACCTCTTTAAGAGACGAACATCATTTAAAAATTTGGAGCAAAACGCAAAGTGAATGACCAATGAAAGTTGAAAAGTCAAAGACGCTTTCACACCAAAGGAGGGGCAAAAAGCCCTTTCGCCCCTCATTGGGGTGAAATCATATTTTAAAATATAAATTAATTCGTGGGCCTATCATAAAAAGCCAAGGTGAAAGTAAACAAAGTGAGTTTACCCCAGGTGGGGGCGAAACTCTCTTTCGCCCCTCTTGGGGGGTGAAAGCATAGCAAATCCTTTTGGAAAGCACGTGCGTGGGGCCCAAATTTAATTGTTGAAACAGAAGTATTAAACAACCCTTTCACCCCAAAGGAGGGGTGAAAACCCCATTCACCTCCATTTGGGGTGAATGTATTTTAAAAGCAAATGGAGTATGCCAGCACAGGGTTGAAAAGTCAAACATGTTTTCACCCCAAGTGAGGGGCTAAACTCCTTTTCACCCCTCCTTGGGGTAAAAACACATTGCAAAGGGAGAGCGCATCATGGGTCCCATTCGCTAAAAGCAAAGAAGGTTGCAACAAGGGTTTCACCCCAAGTGAGGGGTGAAAATCCCATTTGCCCCTCTTTGGGGCGAACGTAAGTTTCAAAGGCATAAAATGTTGACAAGTCAAAGGGTGTTTCACCCCTAGAGAGGAGCAAAACTTCCTTTCACCTCTCTTTGGGGTGAAACACAATTTAAAAGGTTGTAAGATGGCGCAAGTCATGGGCTGTTAATTGGGACATCAACAAAGGTAAGTAAAAGAATATTTTTACCCCAAGTGAGGGGTGAAACTCCCATTCGCCCCTCCTTTGGGAAAAATGGTATGAAATGGTGCAAGGTGCAATTCGAAGGTGAATAACAAGGGATTTTCACTCCTCTTGAGGTAAAACAAAAATGGTAAGGCACCAAGTATTGTCATGAGCAAAAAGTGAGTTCGCCCTCAGAGGGGGCGAAACTCATTTTCACCCTCTCTGAGGGGCGAAACTATATGAATTGATGATTTTTATATTTTAAGCATTGTGTTTAAAATATGGGTGCACACTCTAAATGAAAGGAAGTTTTGGCGAAGAAAGGAAATATTTGAACACAGAACATATGATAAAATATTGAAGAAATGTGCACAGTGTGTTTTTGCTCAATTTTTCTCCGGAAGGGCCTATCACCCCATTTTTGGGCAAAATCAATTTTAAATAGCAAGGAGACTTTTCAAGGACACCAATTGTGCAAATTTTTTGGGAAGGACCAGGGGATGATGAAATTTAATTTTTGGGGCAGAATCAATAGTTTTGGGCCCGAATTTTAGCTGAAGATCTATAGGGTTAAATGCTAAAAGGTGATTTTGACTATTTCCAAGGCATCACCCACCTACTTCACCTCTTTTCAAAACAACATTTATATCTGGTGGACTCTCTTGGAAAGGGTGAATTTCCAAGGCACAATGGTGACACAGATTCAATGACCAGATCCTTGTTTTCATCCAAATCTGATGCGTCCTAATGCACCGACGTCCAAGCTCGCTAATTTCCCAAGAATTTTTCCTTTGAAGTTGGATCACTGCTCCCAAAGGAAGATTTTCAAGGAGGAAATTCCTCTTGCTAGTTCCTGATCTATGGACATTTTGTCCTCATATGTATTAAAATAAAGAGGCAAAATCCTCTATAAATACTAGGCATTTTCATGTAACAAAGGAGGATAGACACTCTGCAAAAAAACACTTTGAGTTTTCTGCATAAATAGAAGGATACTCGGCTTTTGATTCCTTGAATGGTTTTGTGTGTGATTTCTTTCTGCTTAACATTTCTTCTCATATTCATGTCTATTATTGGCTAATTTTAAATTCTACATATGGATTTAACTACTGCTAGTGAGGGAGTGAATACTGGAATGTCCTTTGGAAGTTATCTCCGCAAACCATAAGTGGTTCTTCTACCTTTCTTTCTGTTATATGTTGCTTAACACTTAATTTGAATTTTCATTGCTAGTCTATCCCCATCCTACATCATTCGACTTATAGCCATATTTCCCATCTCTTTTCGCCATTTCCCATTTCTTTCCTGTAACTCTAAGCTTAAAACCGATGTAGGATTAGTAAGGGAGCCAACCCTCTCTAGAGATTGGCCCGAAGGACATTTCTCTCCTTAGACCTTTCAATATTGGTCGTGTCTAGGGTGCACAAACGTATTTTTGTATTTAGGCAAATATTTGACCAACAATGAGGTAGATATATTTAAAATATTGCTTGTTGGTCTAGACTGTCCCACTATAACATAACATATTTAATTAAATGTCTAGTTATGGATCTCAATAACTATATAGGTGATATAAAACTTTCCATTCATACATGAGTTAGATATTTGAATCTACTTTCACATGCTTTTTGATTTATTTTTAATTTTTTTATTTATTTTGACATTGTATGAAAACACTATGGTAAAAAAATAATCTACTATTCTAGTGGTTTCTAACCTAAAAAAATAGGTTGTCCATTAACCTATCAAATAATTTTTTTTAAAGTGTTTAATTTGTATGAGCCTAAATTTATATGATTTTTATTAGTCACTCTAGTATCTTAATATATTATCAACCAATTTATTACTAATAATTGTTATAAAATTATTCTATGGTTATATAGGATGTTCTATGACTTTCTATAGGAGAAATTTATAATGTTGTTACAACTACTAAAATTTGACTTGCTAATGGTTTAGAAGATTCCTATGATATTTTTTGTAGGTTATGAGTATTGTTAAAAACCTGTTAAATATTTGGAAAGGATATATGTTTAACATCTATCAAAATTGAATTGTTGAATTTATAAGACATCTCATATAAGTTATAGTTGATGTACGTATTCCCATAGTTGATTATGAATTTTATATCGTAGTATAGATTATAGAACAAGATAGTTGCAACCTATAATCATCCTTCTTTTTGAATTATTTGTATTTTTTATATACCTTTTTTTGCAATATTTTTTTGAATTTAATTGAAAATGATTTCTTATCAAATGACATTAGCTAAATTGTTAGAAACTCAATACTTTCCTAACATGATCTCATAGTATATCAAGAATAAATATTCACACAATTACATATATTCAATCCATAATAATAATGAACAATAACTCATTGAAAATATTATTGAGAAATATATGTACTTAAGCTATGCAAATACAATGCATTGCAAAGCTTCTTTGGTCAATCACATATTACAATCCTTTGTCTTCAATATATACACATTGTATATGAGACTCTTCACATTCACAAGACTCTTGACCTTTCTACTTACACAAAATTTTCATCTCCTCACACACATGGGATATATAACACTTCATATTTCTCATGGGAGAAATACCACATAATAATAAATCTATTATTGACTCTACATATCCACATAAGGACAAAGACTCTAATGATTACACATACTAAATGATAAACTCTTACATAACTCCATACTTACATGACACCTCACTTACATAAATCCGCACTTACATAACTCCACACTTACTTACATGACACCTACTATATACTCAAATATTAATCACACTAAAATAAACTATTTACATGGAACTTGCAATATTGTTGCAAGGTACCAAATAATGTAATACTTCCAACATCCCCTTATTGCATTATTTGGTATGAAGATCTTTTAGATTCATGTACTTTAAATCATTTATTCTACTTTTGGTATTTTTGTTTTGATTATGGTTACTCCTTTAGGTTCAACAACTAAATTTGTTCTTCTTTGTCTATTACATGTACTTGTCACACTTTTGAGCAAGTCATCACAATAATATAACTCATTAATGTTTTTCATTGTTCATTTTTGAGGTCAACATCATTAATACTACTCAAATAATTATTGGTCTCACAACTACCATCTTGAATATTAGTCCCCTAATGAAGATTATATGTATATTTCTTTTGTAGTGTATCAAAGAACATATTTTTCAACTTATCTATCATCCTTTCAAGTTTATTTGTTGATGTCTTATCTTGTTATTTTGCCATGAGAATTTTGTGTTCAATTAAATACCTTTTCTGATATCATTATTTTGGTAGAAGTTGATCCAATTATTTTTGTGCAAGTGTTATCACATCTAAAGCAAATATACCACTTTTGTAGGACCCAAGAGCTTCGACTTTGTTTAGTCTTTTGATAAGATATTTCTTACTACCATTGATGATTTTGAATTCTACTATTCTTCCTCTATCCAACAATTGTGATACTAAAATTAGATTGTTTGTTATTCCTAGAACATAAAGCACATTTAGACTAAGTGTAACATTGCTTGTTCCTTGTACTTAGTAGATTTTGTCATCAGCTATTTCACTTGAATAGAATCAAACCAATATAGGTTTCTAGTCATATGATTGTTGGCTCTTGAATCAATATACCAAGAATTATCTTCATACCTAATTTTTGGTTTTGTTTGATTTTTTTGTGATTCATTGTATCCAAGAACATGTTTGTGGCAATATTTTTTCTGCTTTCAAAAATATCTCTTCATGATGTTTACCTCTTTAAACATATGTGATTTTTTAAAAGACCTTTCTCATTATTATTTTCCAATTTTATCCTTTCAACAATAAGCCTTTGAATAATTCTGTAATTCTTTTTCTCACTTTAATAAAATCTTCCTTTTAATAATTAATTTCCTTTGTTGTTGAACTCCTTATTACTCCCAAATTTTAATATTTAAAAACTTCAAACAATTGTTCTTCAAATAACTATCTTCAATAATATTTTAATTAATTTTTCCTTTGTAGAAATCCTTTTAACTCCAAAATTTAATATTTTTAAAAATTCAAAGAATTATCTTCTCTCAAATATTTTTTTCTTCAATATTCAAATTAATTCAACTTTCTTATTCTTTCTTCAATAATCTTTCAAATTCCAATTAATCAAATAATATATTTTTTTCTTCAATAAAAAATCTTTCACTTTTCTTTAATTGTCTTCTTCAAATATTTATTCTTCACTATATTAATTTCTCCTTATAACTTCCAACAATTATAATACTACTCACAATAATTAACTTCCTCTTTATTCTTCTCTCTTTTAAATTCTCCTTTCAAATATTTAAATAATATCTTACTCCTTTTAATATTTTTTTGTTTTAGACTTCAATTTAATTTTAGCTTTAACCTTTCATAAAAATAAAATAGAATTTTTTAAAATACCTTTACCCTGGTTGAAACTGATACCATTCTTCTAGCTTGCGCATAGGCATTTTTACTAACTTATTCTCTCTGCTAGCAATCATAAACGTTTTCTTCTACTTAAAGATGCATTTTTCAGACCAGATTCTCCACTATTTTAGACTCACCTCTACGTTGTTTTCTCTTGGTGCCTAAGAGTCTTCTTTTTGATGTCCAATACCTTTACTTTTTGCTTTCTCGTCTACAACGTGCACTTCGTTCTTGGTTAACATCTATAATTTAAACCATTTCAAGTATGACTTCAACAATGTTCAATGTTTTCTCCTCTCCAAGATGCTTTCTCTCACTAAATGCTCTCCTAGTATGGTTCTCTTCATAGCTACATAATTACTATAACAACCTTTCGCTTAATGTGGCTCTCTTGTGACATGTTTATCTTTTCTCATGTTTGTTTCTCTCAACCCTTGGTTTCTTCTCCAATTATCTGCTTCACCAAATCTCCAATAATGGATTTCCAAAATATTCTCCAATATACTAAACCTCATGTATTTTTCACGTGGGCACTGGCAAATGTTGCTTTTGGCTAACATTGCTCACTTTCAACATACTAAACCTCACATATTTTTTATGTGGGCAACACAAAGACTGCCCTCAGCTATTGTTGCTTACTTCTCCTCAATTATGCAATAATATAAGTTTCTCATGTAGTCGTTGCTCTCTTGGCTAAGGTTGCTCTTCTCCATAACTTGCTATTTTATTTTTATTTCAACTATTAACAAAGTAATGTCTTTGATTCTCTATTTGTCCTCCTATAATTTCTAATTTTCTATTTGGTTGGCTATCTTCGCATAAATAATTCACAGCTCCTTACAATTCGCTTTGATACCACTATTAGCAACTCAATACTTTCCTCACAGGATATCACAATATATCAAGGATAAATATTCAAACAATCACATATATTCAATTCATAGTAACAATGAACAATAAATCACTATAAGTATTATTGAAGAAATATATGTACTTAAGCAATGCATATACAATGTATTGCAAAGCTTCTTCGATTGATCACATATTACAATGCTTTATCTTCAATATATACACGACTGTATGCTCCTCATTCATTTCACTGTTTACCCTTCTAGCACATATGAAAAGGGAAAATTATTTTTTATTTATTTTAGTTTAACATTTCATTTTGCTTTCTTAGGCATCCAAAAAATATACTGCATATAGCATTGTATTAGGGTAATTTGCATATTTACATCCATATTGCACCTTTTCTCTTAAGAAAAGAAAATAATTTTTATTCTCTTGTAACTTTTACCTTAGATAGCATCCATTAAACCAAAATATCATATAGGATAACACTTTATTTTCACATTGCAATGCATCCTCATCTTGCACATTAGCTTCTAGGATAGAATAAAACCTAGGTGTTTGCTAAATTTAACACATCAAACTAGATTAGGGAATCTAAAAATCCCTTGGTGAACCTGAATCCCTTCCACCAAAGATAACATTACATGCAAAATCATAGTCACAACAATGGGTTAGCAACAACGCTCTCTCACATGAGTGTGGATGACCCCATAAGAGATGCATCCAGGGTCAACATCCTCATGTGCCTTTTTGGCATCCTACACATAGGTATTCACATATAATAGTATATTCCCTTCTCTATTGTACATTTATTGTGTCTTGTAGAGGTAAGGAAGGATGACTGATTCGCCCAAAGGGGCAGACATTTGTGGTCCTTAAATTTTGGTGAATCTAACATGAAAACTGATATGAACACCTCTATAGGTAATTTTAATCCTCTCTAGCCCTCCTAACATTTCCTTTAAGATTTTTGATAATCTCTTTTTAATCTTAAGCTATGGTTGAACATTATTATTTTCTTCAAAGAAAAGCTTGTGCAAGGTCTCCTCTTTAGTTACCCTTTAAAGGTGATTATGAGGAGGAAAATACCTTCTATAATCCCATATTTAATGAAGAGGATGAGGAGAATTAGACTCCTAAATAAGATATTATGAATAGAATGGCTTTTGCTTCCATAGACCATTTGTGGGAATTTGTGAGGATGAATTGTTACATCTTCATGGATATTATTCATGGTGAAGACGATAACTAGGGCTTACCCTAAGCTTGAGAATCCTAGTCAATATCTACAAGTGCTCCTATCAATCCTCATGATAGACCTTATTATAGTGGAAACCCACTTAAATAAAGAGTTAACCAAGTTACTATTGCAAGCCCTAGTGCATTTATTCCATATTATGTAGACTCCATTACCTATATTTTTATTTTTTTGTGAGCAGTCACACTCAAAATATACTTTTCTCTACTCGATATAATATACCCATGAGCTATGTGGGCATATTATATCTTGAGGATAATTTACCTATGTCCCAACGAAGCTTTACTCATTTATCTATTCCTTAGGTTGCCCCTTACAATTCTCTTCCTTCTCAAAATCTACCCTTATTCGCTTCACATTCTATTCCTACAAATCCTTTTCTTTGTAGTGGATAGAATATAGTCTATTATATACCTATAGTCTCCCTTCCACAAGTTTTCCAAAGCCTCTTTATCAAATCTTAGTTACTTTTCCATATACTTCTGCCTAAATCATCCAATATAAATCCCAAGTTAGTAGATGAACTAGAGCAAATAAAGAGATAATTAGCCTTCATTCAAGGAAATTTCTTAAGCTAATAATATTTCTTTGATGAATTTTCTAATTAACCCTTAGACCCATCCATAACTAGTAAGTCTTTCCCATCTAACATTGAGGCACTCAAGTTTCTCATACATAAAGGACTATAAGATCCCATTAGCCATCTTCGACATTTCAAAAATTCTTGTAGTGTTGTCACTCATGACGAGTCTATGTTCCTTCAACTTTCCCTACTAGCCTTGGTGATGCTACCCTAGAGTGGTATTTTTCACTATCTTGCCACTCCATTAAAACCTTCCATGGATTAGCAAAAATGCTTATCCAATATTGTTTTTTGTATACATTAAAGAGTGAACCTCCACTTATGACCTTTACCAGTTAAAGCAAGCTAAAGATGAGTCTTTCAAAATTTTTTTAGCTAGGTGGGGAGCACTCATAAGAAAAATACAAGACATTATTCCACCTAAATATCTCCTATGGATCTTCATATATAGTTTGCATGATTAGCTATCTTACCATCTAGAATCATTTCCTATTTCTACCTTTAAAGCTGTAATGGATCTTGCTAAATAGGTCAAAGTTATTTTTTTACATAGGAAAAAATCAACTATGAAAGGAGGATAAGCCCAAGAATCAATACAAGAATAAACATATTCTAGGTGATAGAGTCACAAATTCCTGCCAAATAAACAATGTGAAGATGGTGATCCTTGTAGCCAAAAAGTGTTTCTTAGTGAAATAACACAAACCCAATCAAAATTTACAAGAAAAATATTACCTTAGTCTACCATTTTTAAGAAACTCCTCAAGGCTAAATTGATAAAACTTCTATAATGGAAGCCTATAGACCTTTCATAAGGAACACCTCATTGGTACAACCCTTATGAGCACTGTGAGTTTCGTCGTGTTGTTGGTATATGATCGATAGGTGTAACACCTTGCATAACCTTATCCAAAATATTATACATGGAGGATAGATTGTAATTATTGATTCTAATACCCAATATTCCTCTAATCAAGACCTTGGAATTTTCCAAAATGCTGCTAATAATATGACCTTCCAAACTATAGTAGGTATATTTTTTTCCTGTGCTCTAACCTAAAAACAATAAAAGAACCAACCCTCTAATAAACCTTCTTGATCCCCTCTAGTATTACAAAAGAAATGCAAAAATATTATTCCAAATTGATCTCCTCTAGTTATTCAAGATTCTAACATTGGATATTTTGATCTGTGCCAACAACTAGGGAGTGTGCTTGCTAAAATCTCCCTCCTAGAGCTATTGAGAATATCTTTTACCCATTGTGACATGCTTCTCAAACTTCTGAGTGAGTGGGTGGTCCCCCGTGATTTGTAACTTTGTGATTTACCAATATTATTATGAATTTATGAGGGCACTACCTCATTTATTTTCAAGAGACTTATATTCCTCCATAAGCTATCTTCAAGGACCATCCTTTGCATATTACTTGCAATATTGGAGAAAATTATATCAATTATGTCATAGTAGACAATGGATATGACCTTAATATTTGTAACCTAGAATTCCTCCATCACCTTAAATTGACACAAAGGAACTTGTAGAAATTAAAATTGATTATTAAAGCCTTTGATGGTAGGGAATGAGGAGCCTACATGTTGGTCATGAATCTGCCTAAGTACAAAATGCTTGTGTGCCCTAGACCTGAAGAACATTGAAAGGCCAAAGGAAAGAGATGTCCTTCAGGCCAATCCCCAGAGAGGGTTGGTACCTGTACTAATATAACACTAGTATAAGATCATATTAATAGAAAGCGATGGGAAATGAAAAAAAGAAATGGAAAATATGGCTATGAGCTAGAAACAAAAAGTGGGGATAAACTAACAACTAAAATCCAAATCAAGTTTTAATTAGCATACAATAAAAAGGAAAGCATAAGAACCATTCACAACTTGTAGAGATAACTTACAAGAAACATTTCACTATTCATTCCTTTACCAGAAATTAAATTCAGATGCAAAATTTAAACTTAGCTAATGATGGACATGAACATAATAAAAAATGATATGCAGAAAGTGATTGTACACAACACTGCTTCAGGAACTAGAAGTCAATAATCCTTCAATTAATGCAGAAAAATCAAAGTGTTTTTTGTAGAATGTCTATCCTCCCTTTTTAACATCAAAATGCTTAGTTTTTATAGAGGATTTTGTCTCTATAATTTAATGTACGTGAAAACAAAATGCTGGCTAATCAAAGACCAAATAACAATAATTTCCTCCTCGAAAACAACAATGCTTAAATCAAAATATTCTTCAGGAAGCTACGATCCCTTTTTTATGGAGAACACCTAGGAAAACTACAACAAGGAATGATGGAAAATAATTCCAAACGTCGGTGCATCAAAACATAGTGATATCGCATGATAATGAGTAGCTTGGATATTAAATTCTAGTTGCCATTTCATCAACTTGTACCTCAGAATTTTATCTTCATCAAGGAAGATCCAATGACTTTGTTTTTAAAAGGAGCAAAATCAGTGAAGGCGCCTAGAGAATGAACAAGATTACACAAAAATCAAGGACATAGCATTTAGTCTTGACAACTCTTCAGCAAAAATTTTAGAATATCTATTTTATTATCCCAAGGATTAAATTTCATCAATCTCTGACTTAAAAAAAAAAATCTGCCTTTGAAAGAAACTTCATTGAGAAAGAGAGGAAAAAACTTGATTTCGCCTAGGCAATGGGGCAAAAAGTCTTTTTGTTGCAGTCATGGGCGAATATAGAAGTTCATTTGATGTTTTCACCCACGAATGTATTTTTACCTTCCATCTGATTGTTTTCGTCCGAAAATGTGGTTCCCTTGCTTTGTTTCTTTTTCCAGGGGAATTTTACCTAAAAGTGAAGTAAAAATAACATTAACCAAGAATTGAGGTGAAAATGATTAATTTCACTAATATTTGTACTCAAACATGGAGTTTCACCCTTCGTTTGGTTGTTTTTACCCTAAAATCACACTCCCTTAGAAATTTCACCCAAAACATTTATCTTGCTTGAATTAGGGGTGAAAATGATTGATTTCACTACCAAGAAGGGCAAAAATGAACTTTGCCCCCAACTTGGGGTGAATTTAACTTTGACTGGTGCATGAGGATGATTTTTATGGACTTTCACTCCAAACTTGGGTGCTTTCATTGCTTTTGCCCAAAATCAAGAGAAATCATTAAATTTGCTAAAAATAAGGTGAAATTACCTTGGAAAACACCCTCATCATCCTTCCTGCTTATTTCAGAGTGAATTTGACTTTGACTGGTGCATTGTTTTCACCCAAACGATTCTTGCTCAATACTTTCACTCCAAAAATATCTTCAATTGGCAATTCATCCCAAAGAGAGGTGAAAATGAATTTTGTCCTCTAGTTGGGGCGAAATTGACTTTGAATTATTTATTTTTGCTTTGGAACTAACCAAAATTGTAATGTGCCCAAAAAAAAGGTGAAATCATCATGGAATGCACAAGTTTGGGCGAAATCATTAAATTTTATCTTTGTAAACTCGTCTCTTTGTTTCCAGTTTGGCAATTTTTGTTGCTTTTGCTCTGACTTGGGAGAAACTTGGGCAAAATTGTCTAAATGTTGGATTTCATCCAAAAGAAAGGTGAAAATTATTTTTACCCCTTCCATAGGGTAAAAACATCTTTTCTTTATTTTTCCTCGCTCCGAAATCATCTTAATGCCGACTTTAATTGCTTTTGCCAGTGAAATCATTCTTCTTAATTTATGTTAATGAAATAAAAAAGGAGGGGAGCAAAAATTTTAACAATAAAGACAAAAGACAAGCCCAAAAACTGCATCATTTATCTTTCATACTTGGAATTTTTACAATCAAAATTTAGTGTGGCAAAACTGCCAACACTTTTGGCAGCTCTCAGGGTATTCAGTTCTTCTAGATGCAATTGACCCCAAGCCTTCATCCATTGGGCTCAACTATCATCATGGTTGACTACATAAGATGGTACATTTGACTTAGCAGACTCCTTTTTTCTTTCCTCATGTGTCCATTTCTCTTGCTCTTTGGAAGCCTCTTTCTGCTTTTCTTTTGCTTGTGCATGTTCTTCTTGCTTGGTGAGACTTGCACACTGCCACTGCCTCAGTACAAGAATCTAAAGTGAAAATAGAAAGCGTACTTAGTGATTCAATGAAAAAATACAACGTCTAGACATGATCCAAACTGATGTGATTAGCGTACTTAGAATGCACAAGTTTGGGAAAAATCATTAAATTTTATCTTTGTGAACTCGTCTCTTTGTTTCCAATTTGGCAATTTTTGTTGGTTTTGATCTGAATTGGGAGAAACTTGGGTGAAAGTGTCTAAATGCTAGATTTTTCTCAAAAGAAAGGTGAAAATAATTTTTCCCTTCCTTGGGGTGAAAACGTATTTTATTTCTTTGTCCTCACTCTGAAATCATATTAATGTCGACTTTAATTGCTTTTGCCAGTGAGATCATTCTTCTTAATATATGTTAATGAAATAAAAAACGTGGGGAGAAAAAACATTAACAAGTTAGACAAAAGACAAGCCCCAAAATTGTATCATTTATCTTTCATACTTGGAATTTTTACAATAAAAACTTAGTGTGGCAAAATAGCCAACACTTTTGGCAGCTCTCAGGGTATTCAGTTCTTCTAGATGCAATCGACCCTAGACATTCATCCATTGGGATCAGCTAAAATTGTGGTTGACTACATCAGATGGTACATTTGACTCAGCAGACTCCTTTTTTATTTTCTCATGTGCTTGTTGCTCTTGCTCCTTGGAAGCCTCTTTCTGCTCTCTGCTTTTGCTCGTGCCTGTTCTTCTTGCTTGGCAAGACTTGCACTGGTAGTTTCATACACTACCATTGCCTTAGCCCAAGAATTTGAAGTGAACATAGAGAGCGTACTTAGTGAATCAATGATAAAGCACAAAATCTAGACATGATACAAACTAACGCGATTAGCTCTCTGATCAAGCTCCAATAGGGATGACTTGAGCTGGTGAGCCTCTTCATGAATGGTAGTATCCGTTCCTCTGTAATTGGCTCCTCATAACTATTGATATCTAAAGTATTTTTGAAAAAATTTTGCCAGGTTACTTCCAATTATTTCTTTGATAAAAGCTCCTCCTGATCTTCAGTGAAGCTCAAAAACTTGACATCAGCTAGAGCCTCAAAATAAACAAGCAAAATGCAACTTTCCTATTCAAACATAATCATCAGCTTCTGGCCCTCTCTTGCCAGCTCCAATCTAGAAAAATAGCTATGCAATGTAACCCTAGCCGTGACCAAGCTCGATCCATTCCCACTCATTTGTGTAACTTGGAATTTAGATTGACCCAATACATGAATATTCAATGCTATCTCTAATTTTAGCTCCAACTGCTCCTCGACATACTCCATTTTTTTTTTTTTTGGTAATTATAATAATAGATTAATTGTGGGTTTTTATAAAGGATCCCAAAACCTTATGTACAAAATCAGCCTTGCTAAAAGATATTTCATGCCGGATGGCTGGGTAAATAGAGCAGTTCGTAAAAAATATAGGGAAATACAAAATTCTCGAGGGCCCCAAAAGACGCGGACAGTCCTGGAAATCTTGATCTTGAAATACATTAAAAAAGAATAATAGCCGAAGACAATATATCAACAAAATTTGGGAGAAGACCTATGATACAAATTCTTCATCATGAGGGAATATCTGCCTTGGCCAAACTGTCCACCTCGGTTGGGAAACAAGAACGCCAAACAACCGGGCACATGGTCATCAGTCCTTTGTTGGCCAAGTGATCCGCCACCCGGTTACCTTCTCTGTAGATGTGCCCCGCCTCCCACCTAGCGCGCCGAGAGAGGAGCATCCTAGCCTCAAGGATGATATTTAGGACCCGCCACAACAGGTCTTTGGAGCCACGAAGGTAGTTGATAATGTTTAGAGAATCGCCTTCAATAATTAAAGGCCTAGGATCATTCGATATGACCTGCAACCCTTTCAACACACCACAGGCTTCGACAAAATTATTGGTCTGAGGGCCCAGATTTTCACAGTAGGCCAAGATCAGCTTCCCATTATGGTCCTTGACAAGCCCCTCGAAACCAGTGGGCCTCGGGTTCCCTTTAGCAGCCCCATAAAAATTAAGTTTGATCCACCCCAAAGGAGGTTTGGTCCAAGTGACCTCCCTGCGGCCATTCACTGAGTCAACTCTGGAAGAGGAGCCAAGGTCTAGTCTTTTGAAAATAATTGCCTCCCAAGGATTGTGAGGGCGAGAGCTGGGAATAGTTTTTGAATTCTCGACAGCAAAGGATAAGGCCTGCTGGGCAACAGAGGGAGCCATTCTAGGGATCTTGTCGAAGACTCTAGCATTACGCTCCAGCCAAATTTGCCAGATGGAATGGTGAAAGGCAGCCTCACAAAGGAATCAGAGCTTAGAATTTTTAAAGGGCTTGGGCCATTGGAGGAAGGCATATTTAAGGGAGCGAGGGGAGCACCAGAGTACTTGGAAGGAAGACAACACGCAACTTAGGATCGAATGGGAAAAGGGGCAATGCAAAAATAAGTGATCGAATGTTTCATAGTCAGCTAAGCAAAGATAGCACCTGTTGGGAATTGCAAGGCCTCTCTTGTGGAGATTGTCTATGGTAAGGGCTTTGTTATAAAAGGCAATCCAAGCAAAGTAATTTATCTTAGGAATAATCCATTTCCTCCAAATTGCTTTCCATCGGGGGTCCACAACAGCCTCACACGATAGAAGATCATAAGCGGACTTAACAGAAAACCGCCCATCTTGCGTGTTGCTACAAATAATTCTGTTGTCTCTTATGACCAAAGGAATTAACACCGATTAGAGGACACTATACAAGAAATTCACCTCATTATCAAACCCATCCACCATCGAAAGTTTCCACCGAGGGGGAAGGGAACTCCGGTTAATGCAATCCAAAACCTTGAGATGACTGTTTGGATCAATCTGGGCCCTCAAGCCAGCCAAGTTCTGATTTACAGTGAGAGCTTCATCTGTAGCCCACCTGTCTCTCCAAAAAAGGATTGTGGATCCATCCCCCAAGATCCAACGAGCACCCCTGTTAATCACCGAACGGCCCTGAAGCACCGTCTTCCAGAAAGTCAAAGCTTCATGAGGAGACTCAGCTTCCAGAAGAGAATTTTCCCCAAGATACTTTCTTTTAACTATATTGACCCATTCTGCCGATGCATTAATAAGAATTCTCCAAGCATTTTTGGAAATTAAGGCAGTGTTCATGAGCCTGGATCTTCTCAATCCCATGCCCCCTTGGTCCTTTCGAAGTCAAACCTTATCCCACACCACCAGAGGAATTCTGGATTTATCTTTACTGTCAGATCAGAGAAAATTCCTTTGAATCTGCTCGATTTTGGAATGGATAAACACAGGAAGCATGAAAACAAACATGAAATAGGTGGGAATTCCTTGAAGACAAGCTTTGGTGAGGGTTGCCTTCCCGACTTGAGATAGCAATTTGCCTTTCCAAGTGCTGAGTTTCTTATGAAGCCGTTCCAAAATCGAATTCCAGATGTTCCCATCGCCTCGCCCATTGCAAACTAGCGGCAACCCCAAATAAGTTGCAGGTAGGGAATCAATAGTGCATTCGAGGATTCTGGCAATGCGAATTTGCCTATGTAGAGGGGTATTAACAAAATAAATTTTGCTCTTCAAATAATTAAATTTTTGGCCAGAAGCCTTCTCATACCGGGACAGAATGCGCTTGATGGATTTGGCCTGAGTGACAGACGCTCCAGTGGATATGAGCGTGTCATCCACAAACTGTTGGTGAGTGACAGGATCAACTCTGGAAGTAGGCAAAATGCTAGAAATCTTGCTTCGATGGAGGGCTTCATTCAAAGACCAGCTACGGACCTCTGCCAAAATAATGAATAAAATAGGAGATAGAGGATCACCTTGTCTGAGGCCACGAGCACTCTGGAAGAATCCAGTGGGGGACTCGTTGATCAGCATAGAAAAGGACGGAGTGGAAATGCAACTGTTCACAAGGTCAATCCAGTGATGATGGAAGCCCAACTTGCAAAGGATAACACAGAGGAACCTCCTGTCCACTCTGTCAAAAGCTTTATTCATGTCTAGTTTAAGGAAAAGCGCAACATTCTTGGAACATTGGGCAGTATGGAGGGTTTCATGAATAGTAATGATGCCGTCAAGGATATTTCTACCCTTAACGATGCTCCCATGAGATGGACCTACCAAAGAGGGGAGGAGGGATCTCAGACGATTGGCAATGGTCTTGGTAAGAATCTTGTAGAAAACATTGCAGAGGCTTATGGGACGATAGTCAAAAAAACTTTTGCAGGCGGGCGACTTAGGAATGCGAGCTAGGAAGGTAGAGTTGAGCTTCGGATGGATGGATCTTGATGCTTGGATTTCTAAGATAGCCTCACAGACATCAGGCCCAACATACTCCACAATTTGATCACCAATAAAAAATACTATTTGGACCTCATGAATATACAACAAAACCTTGAGGGTTTTTATTGCCATATTTATGTAGTCTTCAGTAAGATGGAAATGAGCTTCTTTAATTTTATCCTTGGATAAGCCCACTGATTGTGCGGCTTTTTCAACCAGTTGATTCTAAAAAGATTCAAGCTGGTGGCCAATGCTTGCACCTATTTCCCTGCACCTTTCCGGGTTGTCTAGTGTCCCTTGTATGCTTTCTCTAAGTCTTCCACTTTCCTCTGCCAATGCTCTGCATCTAATTTTGCTGTCTCCAATTGTGCCCTATTTTTGGCTAGAGCTTCTTCTAACTCAATAATCTTTGCCTCAACAAGAAATAAAATGGTAGCTTCCTTTCTACCTCATCAGCTTGCTTGATAAATATGAAATAAAACTGCGGGTGCATGTGCAAGAAGAAATACCAGGACAAAAATGAAGTATGTCTGAACGATACTGCTCCTTCACTCTACATATTTTCTAACTGGGTATGCATTGCTTGAGCCATGTAATCCACCAAGTAAAAGAAAATTAGGTTCATGCTCGCTTGCACTACTATTGAAGCATAAAATTCCACCTGCAAAATACATTGTACAAGCATCGCTTGCCATTTATACACCGTGGAATTGATAGGAAGACCTGTCATCTAGGCCAACATGGAAAACATGTTTGTACTTTTAAATTCTATTAGAGACTTTGGTAAAGTTGGAAACTCTTCAAACTGGTGCACCTTTATCATTTAATTCTCCATGAACTGGTACAACATCACAGTTGATTGGTACCTCTCCTCTTGCTTCTTAAGATTTAATATTTTGAACATAATGTTCAGAGAAGGCTTCACTCCACACACAAATGCGTTATTAGCCAAAATGGTGAACAATTTGTCTCCCTTCATATTTTGAACAACCCTCATAGCAAGATTGTAAAACTTTGAAATCACCATCACCAACTTGGGGAGAGTATGAAAATGTGTACACAGGTACCAAAAAATATATACATGATAGACAATGGTTAACGAGCTTTTTGGTGTCAAGCCTTGCCCGACAGTAGATTCCACATCATGGCATAATTTTTCCATGCCCTTGTTTGAAATAACACTGTCACCAATCCAAGCCAACGCATCATAATATGGATCAAGCTCTATATTTTTATTTCACTTGGCTTTTTTAGTTTTCTTGCCTCCTTGTTCTTTCTTTGTTTAGTAGCTTTCTTTGGCTCAACAACTTTCTTTCCCATATTTGTACAATAGCTTTACTACAACAATTTGACAATTCTGCAACAAAGCAAAAATTTAGGAAAACTGAATGATAATTCGATAATGGTCCAAAAAATAATCTCAATCTTTCTTTATCTGCAAGCTTCTGGTTTTCCGTATTAAAAGTTTTTCTCCCAACTATCCAATTGAATGCAGGTGGTGCACCTGAAAAAATTCTTGTGAATGTGCTTCTTGGTTCTCTCACCTGGCACGCTTTTTTTATAATTTTTAAATTGCCACTTAACTAAAAATAACATCCTTGCACTAAAAATATTCTTTGAAATTCCTGCTGAACTGCTTTTTATCTTGAAGGGCACAATTTGGGTATCTAACGACTAATTTTGGGAATGATAAACACCATGTGTGAATGATGGGTACTTTTTGGGAGCGAAAGCTATTAATTTTGTTGCATTAAAATGTCGAAAATATCAACTAGAAATTTTGCCAATGAAATTAATTTGATTTCATGCTTTTAACTGAAGTTTACCCCGAAATTAGTCTATGCCAGTGAAAATATCAATTGGGCACACCTTTTTTGCTGAAAACATCCTTGGGTGAAAATACTCATGCAACTGACAACTTCATTCAACTGGCACTCCGAAAATGTTCTTCCCTACTTGCTTGGCATCCCCTTTTAAAATAATTTATCTTTTTTCATTTCGCTCCAAAAAATCTTATTGCTAAAAAGTAAGCTTAACTGTGAGTGCTTTATTGAAAAAGCAAGGCAAAATTAATCATGCTCCCTTCTTTTGCTGAATGTAACGCTCCCAACTGGAGCTCTTAAAAAAGCATGTGATTTTTCTCTCATTTTCTTGGAACTTTGCTTTGAAAATATATTTTGAGGGAGTTAAGGAGAATTTTGCCCCAAAATTAAAAATATGCATGGCAAAAATATTTTTCGAGTAAAAGTAAACCCCCCTTTTTCTTTCTTTCTTTTTCTTTTTGGCAATTAAAAATAGGAGCATTTTTTAATGAAAAAGAAAATCATTAAAATCCAAGTGCGTTCATGCTACCCAGAATGAAATATTTTAATAATATCTTTGAAGAAAACAACCTGCTTTCTTTTAATATTTTTGCCTTGAAAATAAGACAAAAGGCTTTTAAAACATTTTTGGGGTGAAAATGATTTTTTGCTAGTGGCAAAGTGCTTTCGGGATAAAAATAGCCTTTTGGGGGTGAACTCACATCTGCCCAACGAAACTACTTTTTTTTTTAAAATGGAAGGAATGATTAACCAAAGAAAATCAAATGACATAAAAAGACTATGTACATATTTACATACTTGGTCTCATGGGGTCAAATTCATCATATTCACTATCAAGTAAGTACAATGATTGAAAGACTGATAATTTGATATGAATGGGCAAAACTGCTTCCTTACCATATATCAAGGAGTAGGGGATGTCTTGATGGACTTTTTCACTGAGTGCGATCGATCCATAATGCTTGGTTCAAGAGCAAGTGCCAACTTTGCTTGTTGTTCCCAAGAATCTTGAGCAGATTCTTGTTTATGGATTCAGCCAGACCATTCCCTTGTGGATAGTAGTTAGATGAAGTTTTTAAATAAATACCATACTTATCCATGAATTCAATGATCTAGGCACCAATGAAAGGAGTTCCATTGTTTGTTATGATTGCATATGGGATGCCAAAGTAGGTGATCAATCCTTCAAGGAAAGCTATAATTATTTCTTGGTTTGCCTTCTTGGTTGGGATTGCTTCGACCCATCGAGTGAAATATTCAGTCACGGTTAGAATGTACTTATGCCCGATGGATGAGTTAGGATCAATGACCCCAATAAAGTCTAAGCTCCATTGCTAAAACGATGCTTCTACTTTAATCAGATGAAGGGATAATGATGTATTCTTACTTTTGTCAACATATCTTTAGCACTTATCATAATTCTGATTGACTTTGAAAGCATCTGCAAAAAGAGTGGGCAAAAAATAATGTACTTTGATAATATTCAATACCATAAGTCTCCTTGCATAGTGGCCTCCTAAAAATCTAGAATGAAATTCTTCTAGGATATTCTGCTTCTATGATTCTATGAAACACCTGAGAAGAACTCCTTTAATATTTTTGTGGAACAATCCACTTGGCACCAACACATACTTGAGAGCCTACAGTCAAAACCTCCTTCTCTATGAAGCATTGAGCTGTGAAGGACACCTTCCTGAATTGAAGAATTTGACAAGGTCCTCTATCCAATAACTATCAGCTATAGAGTGATTAGCGAAATTACTTTCACTTACTAAATCTTCATGTTGGAAAATTATTGAGTCATTGGCAACACTCTTAGCAAGATCTTGGCACATTGCTCGATCACCAACCAACTTGGTTGGGAAAATTTCAACATCATACTCCTAGATTTTGGAAATTCAACCAACTCTCTTATCTCTAAGCTCTCCCTGGATGATGAAACTTTGGACATCTGAATAAACGATGTAAACAATCATCTTAATCTGTAAAACAAAGTGCAAAAACTTCTTTAGGGACTTCATCACCACATTTACCTACTTCTCAATAAAATTGTATTTTTCTTTGTGTGGTTGAATGACTTGGCTTAGGAAAGTGATTGGCCACTCATCTCCATTGTCTCCCTTATATGTGAGCACAACTGCATAACTATCTTGTTCATTGATGGCATACAGGATAAAATCCTTGAAATAATCAGTGTTTACCAGAATAGGATCCTGAGCAATTCTTTATTTTATTTCTCTAAACACTTGCTTCCTCTACTTTGTCCATCTGAACTTAGTATTTTTCTTCAAAAATTTAGTCATCGATTTTACCACTTGGATGAAATCTACAATAATTTTTTGGATAAAGTTAATTTGGCCAAAGAATGACTGTAAATAATTCTTGTTAGATGGTAATGGAATATTAAAAAGAGCCTCAGATCTAGTTGGATAAATAGCTAAACCCTTTTCTAAAATGATGTGACCCAGGAGCTTTCTCTCCATCACCACGAAGATGGATTGTTTTGGGTTGATAGATATTCCAAACTCCCAACACTTTTCAAACACCTATCTTAAATGAGAGCTATGCTCCTCCATGTTATGAGAGAAAATAATCATGTCATCCAAATAAATCACAATAACCCGATTTAGCAATTCACCGAAGGCCACATCTATTGCTCTCTATAAGGTTACTCCAGCGTTCGAGAGACCAAACATAATTCATTGATAAGAAAATATAACCCACTTCATGATGAATACCATTTTATATTGGTCCTCATATTTTATCCATATCTGATTATAGCCAGAGAATCCATCCAATAGAGAGAACATTTGGGCACCTGTAACTACATGAAGAATCTGATCAATTTGCAATAGTGGATAATGATCCTTCAAATATGTTTGATTCAAATTTAAAAAATCCACACACATGTGAATTCTCCATTATTATTTCACACAGGGACCAAATTTGTTATCCAAGTAGAATGCTTGATCGGATAAATGATCTTGGCCTCTAGCATATTTAGCAATTCAAATTTCATTAGAACCTCAATATTAGGATTGAATGGTCTTTGTTTCTACCTAAAAGTTTTCACTCCTTGTAGTTCAATGGTGTTCTATATGGCATCCTTGTTGTACCCCTTCAAATCATGGTAAGTCCAGGCAACAATATTTGGTAACTCATAGCATAGCTTCTTAATTTGTTCAAGATTCTCTAGAGTGCAATCTGTTCCAACCTTGATTGATTTGTTAGAATCATGTCGTAGATCGATATACTCCTTTTCTACTTTGATCTTATGTTTCTCAGCTCTATCATTTTGATCAAGGAGACTTTCAAGAAAAATTAATCCTTTTGGGATATGATTATTCATCAGTTGGATTAGTCCTTCAACTTCTTATTAATCAAGCATTCTCCCTTCCACCATACTGACTTATCATATCAAGAAATTTACAATCTGCTCATCACTATCAAATACTTACCAGTAGATATTCTTGTCAGGGACTGAAGGCCTGTAGACTAACCTTACAGTCTTTGGTTTCCTCACCACATGCTCAACTAGAGAAAAGTTGGCACCAAGAGATGCCAAAATATCTGCATGTTTATTCTATTCCTAAAAAATCACTTGAACATTTAATTCTATGAAAGACTCAAATAGATCCCATACTTTGTTGTAGTATGCCTTCAAGTAGTGTTTCTTGGAAATACACTTACTGGTTACCTGGTTGATGATTAGCTTAGAAGCTCCAAAAAATTATAGTTGTTTGATCCCAAGCTTCTTTGCTTTCTTTAGATCTAAGAAGAGTGCTTCATACTCAACGGTGTTGTTTGTATAGCTCCAAGTCAATCGGTACGAATACATATTTTGTCTCCTTGAGGGGAGGTAAGAAGAATTCTAGCTCCTACACCATTCTTGCACCTTGCCCCATCGAAGTACAACTTCCATAATTGATCTGAAATAAGCTCATGGTTGTCGAACACCTCCACTTCAATTCTTTCAGGCTTGGTAATGGTGTAACAACTAATTTTGATCTCCATAATGGCATTGAAGTCAGTCATTGAAAACTCATATTCTAAAAAAAGCTCATCTAGAGCTCCCCAATCAAATCTAGATCTTCCATCTCTTCAGTTACCATGTTGACAAAGTTCACAGACTTTTATTTTTCTTCAATTATCTCTATGTGAAAAGTAGAAGGCTTCTCATTATAAAATCAAATTATTCTTCCTTTGAAAGTAATATCTAGGTGGGAATAATCCATAGAGAGATACCCTCCCAGCTTGGCAGTGAATTATCTTGGTAGACACATACTGAAATGCGACTCCAAATCAACTATAACCACCTCTTGAATTACAATGATCTAAGGTATGCTATGCAGGATAATGAGAATATCGTTGATAACACCCACTATTTTCATAGGGGTTCCATCTAACTGCAAGATACCTAGGTTGCTCCTTATGTAATCCATTCCTATAACTTCATAAACTACCTTTGGCATGATAGTTATCACAACACTAGAATCTATCATGCAGTTATGCACGATCCAAACTTCTATCCTAAGAGATAGATAAAAATGTGGTGGCCTATTCTTCCAAATAGTAGATGTTATCAGAATTTGGGCTAGCACAGTCTGAGTGGGATTTTTCTTTTTATCCTTCAAAAACTTCAATGACTCTTGCAATAGATAAACCTATCCTGGCAATTGCAGCGCGTCATAAAGACTAACCTTAGCAAGAATCTTCTTCAGATCTTCAACAATGTTGTATGTGGGTGCACTGGATTTATTTCCTTCATTAGTAGTTTTGTAATTGCTCTGGTATTTCTATGTGGCTTTCACCCTCTGATTCTTGGTAAAGGATGGGTATTTGACTTGCTCATTTTCCTGTTCTTTCATTTTAGCTTGCATTGGTGCAGTTTAAGGTTGTGATATCGATGCCTTTGCTTGTGTAGGTAGGAAGTCTTTCAACAAGATAGGCTCTTCCAGCCTAGATGCCATGCCAAACACCTTTTCTTATTTTTTTTTTCATTCTGCACCTTTGGATCAACAGACATCTTCAACAACTCCATCTCAGCTAGGTCCACTATAACCAACTTTTTTCTAGCTCTCATAAAAACTAAAACTTTTTCAATAGAAGGAACCATAAAGTTATGGCCAAATTCTGTAATCATGTTGATTTGGCCACCAAAAGAGCTATCTACCAGCATCTGCACATAGTTCAAATGAACCATGCAAGTTTCCCCACCATGCAGATCATTGTAGGTAAAGCACCAGTATGGTTAGACCCAGAGAATGAGTAGCCTTACACCGGCACTGGAGGTTGTTCCACTATTAAGATGGGTGGGTAGGTAGTTCCGTGCTCGATCAAGCTAGAGGTGAATATGCATGCGATAGAATAGTTGTTTTGTTGCTCTTATTCATTCAAAAATCTAGCTACCTTTTTCTGACGCGGTTGATACTGAAAACCAGAAAAAAGAGGATATGTTCCAAGTCCTTTCGGAAGAATTCTTGGGACCTATTAGAAAATTCTGGGGACCTCGTATCCAAGAATTGATACATTTTTTCTAACAAGCCAACTTCTTTTTTTAACACAATCGTATTCCTTTCGGGTGCTTTGTTGGTTGAAGCTGCTTACTCTCTAGTGATTGGTGGTTGAAATCTCCTAGGTTGGAAATATATCTCAACTTGGTTTCTTTTAATGGCTATGATATCATTCAATATTGCCCTTAATGCTGAGTTGATTGATTGCATCTCCTGCATCAACTTTACTTGAGTATTGGGGTTTGAAGGCATTGGAGCCGGTAATTGCAAAGGCACTGGCAGAGAAAGTAATGCTAGGACTGAAACAAGAGTGGGCAGTTGTGGAATAGGAGTAGGTAGTTGCAGAAAAAAAAACTATCTGGGTCTGAGATGAACTCGAATTCCATAAAGGGATTAGGTACATGGGTGGCATGTAAAAAGGCTGCGAGGATGTGTTGGAATACAAATGCTATAGAAGATCAGGAAGAATAAACATTGTCATTTTTGGTGGGAACTTACTAATAGTAATCAAATTAGCCTCATCCTTTTGTGTTTGAGAGTACAAATCAAGAAATGTATGGATGTTGGACTGTCAGATGGCCATGCTAATATCAGAGTTGAAGGATTGAAGGTAGTAAAATGTAGCATGTTCAGGATTTGATTGGAGACCATCAAGAAATCTCTACCAAGTTTGAGTGAATCTGACATTGAATTCAATGATTTCCTCCTATAGATGCCTTTGAATATTTGTGAACTGGTGCAACAAAGAGAAGGGATCTGCTTGTTTGATAAAACATTTTATTAGCAACTCCACCAATTGATCCCATGTGGCAATAGTGTTAGAAATATATTACATTATAGGATTAATTAGTTATTTTAATTTATTCGCTGATTATTATTAGCGTACTGTTATTGTATTGTTGCAGCGGCATCCTGTTGAGATGCGCCTTCTTCGGGCTAATCCAGGAATGTTGTGTACTATTTATTTATTGATTCAATAAGACAATGTTGTTCGATTTCCTAACATGGCATCAGAGCCTGTATGAGAGGAGGTTGGAGACCTGTGTGAAAAAGAATTTTTTTTTTTATTCCGTCGAAGAAGCACTGACGGAAGCAGGCTGGAGAACTTTAATTTTTTTTAAAAAGGTTGGAGAGCTTTATTTTTTTAAAGGCTGGTCTGAGAGGAGTCTGGAGACCTGTTGTGTAGAGAGCAGCCACCTCGTGCTGGAGAGCAGCCATCCCGCACGGCCCCTCCACCCTCGTGCCACCCCACGCGGTCCCTCCTCCCCGCGCCACCCTGGTGCCACCCCCACGTCACCTCCCATGTGCTGCCTATGGCTGTCCCATCGCACGGCCTCTGTCGCAGCTGCATGACGCAGAAGCTACGCGATGCAGAGGCCGCGCGACCTCTGCCGTGGCCCCGTAGCAGCCACGCGACATAACCGCCACCGAGCAACCTCTAATAGGAGGGTCTGGGTTTAGAACCTAGATTGGCTCACTAGCAAGTGAGCCACGTGGTGGGTTCTGGGAACCCAGAGGTCACGGGTTCGAGTCCCGTCGACCCCCCCCACATGAAAAAAAATAGGTAAATTTTTTTTTAATAAAGTTTTTTTTTTAATTATTATTTTTAGTTAAATTAAAATTTAATTTTAATTTATTTTAATAGTTTTTAACTATATAAATTAAAATTAATTTTTTTTTAACTTTAAAACTATACAATAGTTATAAAAATGCTTTATTAAGAGATTTTTTTTTTTTTTTTAAGGGGGGGTATTTTTTTTTTCAAAAATCAAAGGGGGAAAGTGAGTAATTTTTTTTTCAAAAGCAAATTTGGCATTATTGTAAAGGTGCATTCTTGGCAGTGCCCGACACCTAGAGGTTTATTTTTGTGGGCACTTTTATGTTGTATGTTGCATTTTCCATTTTCTGCACTACTTCATTAAAAGTTAAAAATCAAATACACTCCCTAAGTCCCCGAAATAATTAAAACCCATCCGTGCAATTTATTGCACTGCAGTGTTCGATATTTGTGATACCTTTGGCCAGCACTTACAGGTAAAGCTGTCATGTTTGTGCTACTATATATGCCGCCTAATATAGCTGCCACAATGATGTCTGAGCTAGTTCTCTATCAATCATCGGGGAGAGATAAGTTTGCCATTTTGCTATTTTTTTACTCCATCCACTACCCCAATCACTCTCGTGTTTAGGCTTAAATCTAGATGAACGTTCGGATATCCAAAGTGTTTAGGGGAAGTTACGCCCCACGCATGCAGATTGAAGACTTTCTAAGGTCGGTGCCATCAATGAGGTGATTCCCTTTCAGTACCGCCTAAGTACCACATATCGTATAATCATTAAAATTACCTATAGTCTCCCTCACGTAAGGGCGGGTAATTTTTTTGGTTTTTTCAAAATACCTATAGTCTCCCTCACGTAAGGGTGGGTATTTTGTACGGTATAATAGCCTGGCATTAAGGTATATCGAAGGGACGACCATTTTGGTGTTATAAGGAACCTTCATAATGTCTACAAAACTAATGATTGATTCTCATCAGTTGTTAAAAGGTCCAAACTATACACCATGGAAAACCAAAATGAAGGCAATCCTAGAGATGGATGATCTTTGGGATGTTGTTTCTAGAGCAACAGTAAGACCTTCATCTGCAACTGGAGCCACAACTCTCACTGTCGATCATAAAGCTTTTGATAAGACAGATAAAAAGGCAAAGGTGCTCATTTTGCTTACTGTCTCTGATGAAGTTCAACCCCATATTGTTGATTGTCAAAATAGTAAAGAGGCATGGGATGCCCTTAACACTATTTATGAAGGAAGGAATGATTCCACCATTCTATTTCTTCAATCTCAATTACACAATCTAAGCATGAAACAAGAAAAATAGTTGAACTCTTTTTGTGTAAAGTATTTGAGTTGAAAGGAAAGTTGAATTCCTTGGCAGCGCCAGTTGATGATAAGCTCCTTACCTCAGTGGTATTGAGAGCATTACCTGATTATTTTCAAGTATTGATCACCTCACTTCAGGTATCACAAAGGAAAGTTACCTTTGTTGAGTTGGTAAATTTGCTACAAGAAGAGGAAGCACGCCAACTACAGCGAGATGATTCTTCTAACACTGCCCTATATACCAAACCAACAGGAAGGGGTAAAACAAGAAGAAGGGTAATTTTTAGAAGGGAGGTAGTTCTCAAAAGGATTCAAAGGGGAAACAAACTCAACCTCAACAAAAAAAAGATATTGCAAGATATGTGACAAAGAAGGTCATGATACAAACATATGTTGGCATAAAAATAAACAATCAAAATAGAAAGGCCAGAACAAACCACAAAAGAACAAACAATAACAAGTGAATGTTGTTGTTGAAGAATCTGACACAGATTTTGAGAGAGCACACAAAGTGCTCATGACTACCACAATATCCAAACAGATGGATCCTATTTGGTATGTCGATTCTGGAGCCAATAAACACATGACTGGTGACAAATCATGGTTTGAGTCTTTTGAGGCCAAAGAGGGCAAATCGATCACTATTGTCGATGATAAAACCTACAAGGTTCAAGGAGAAGGAACAATTTTTGTCACTCTTCCTGATGGCAAGTTCCAGATTGAGAAATTCCTCTATGTTCCAGGATTGGCAAACAACTTATTATCAGTGACACAAATTATAGATAAAAATATGGTTGTAAATTTTAGTGTTGAGGGGGGCAAGAAGTGTTGTTCTATCACCAGGAGAGGTAAGAACATTGCAACCACTTCATATAAGCATGGCTTATTTTCCCTAGATACTATCTCTTCTCCAGATGTAGCCATGATTGTCTCTATAAAGGAGGCAACTTCCCTATGGCACAAGAGATATGGACATATGAGTTTTGGTTACTTACTTGAGTTAAGTAAGTATGAAATGGTAAAGGGTCTTCCTTCCCTTTCTACCACATTACCAATTTGCTCTGATTGCTTGGCAGGAAAGCAACATAGAGTACCTTTTGAAAGGAGCTCTACAAGAGCAAAGAAACCTTTGGAATTGGTTCACACCGATCTATGCGGTCCTTTAACACCCAACAGTTGTGGGGGTAAGAGGTATTTTCAGTTATTCATGGATGATTACTCACGAAAGATGTGGGTATTCTTTCTTCAACTAAAATCTGAAGCATTTGGCTTCTTTTAGCAATTCAAGAAATATGTTGAAAAGGAGTCAGGGACTTCTATCAAGACCCTCCGCTCAGATCGAGGGGGGGAGTTCACCTCTAAAGAATTCTCTGAGTTCTTGAAAGAAAATGGGATCACACGATAGTTGACTACTACTTATACTCCTCAAAAAAATGGAGTTGCTGAAAGGAGAAATCGTTCCATCATGGAAATGGTTCGTTGCATGCTCATAGGAGCTAGAATTGGGCAACATTATTGGGCAGAAGCAGTCACCACATCAGTATATCTGTTGAATAGGGCACCCACTAAGGCCCTACAAGGAATGACTCCACAGGAAGCATGGAGTGGCAGAAAACCCTCCATATCTCATCTACGCATTTTTGGTTGTAAAGCATTCATGCATATACCAAAAGAAAAGAGGAAAAAACTAGATGAGAAAACATTGAGGTGCATTCTTCTTGGGTATGATGAACACTCTAAGGGTTATCGATTGATTGATCCCTTAACCAAGAAGATACACATTAGTAGAGATGTAGTTTTTGATGAGGCTTTCACATCAGAAAACACATCAGATGTATACCTAGACCTTGTGGAAACTAAGGTTGAGAAGTCTCCTTCATCAAAGGTTGGAGGTCCTTCTTCATATTCTTCAACACCTCAGAAGAAGAATCCAAAGTGGTATACAAATACAATCAAATATTCTAAGCTATCCACTCCACCAGATTTGACATTGGATAGGCCTCATACTCACAGCATGGCTCGACAGGAGAAAGTTGCAACAGAGAATACTAGGGTTGATGATCTGTGTCAATCTTTTGAGGAAATTTCTGTAGATCCAGAGAGAGATACAAAAGATATGGATATTGATGATGACAGGGTGTTTATGTCCTCAATAGATGATCTTGAACCTACATCAGTGCAAGATGCTCTTGGTGAGCCTCAGTGGAAGGCCGCTATGGATGCAGAGTATAAGTCTTTGATGAAAAACAAAACTTGGAAGCTTGTCGATTTGCCATACGAAAAGAAGCCCATAGGCTGCAAATGGGTGTATAAAGTTAAGTATAAGGCATATGGGACAATAGATAAGCATAAAGCCCGACTTGTTGCAAAGGGCTATGCTCAAAGAGAAGGCATTGACTACGAGGAAACTTTTGCACCTATTGCTCGGATGACAACCATTCGAGTTCTTTGTGCTATGGTAGCACAGTATGGGTGGAAAGTACACCAAATGGATGTCAAGAGTGCTTTTATAAATGGTGATCTCCAAGAAGAAGTCTACATGACTCAATCGAAAGGATTTGAAGTGGAAGGCCAATAGCAAAAAGTTTGCAAATTGGTCAAATCCTTATATGGTTTGAAACAGGCCCCTCGGGCTTGGTACATAAAAATGGATAATCACCTACTACAGCATGGATTTAAGAGATGTTCGTCGGATGCAAACCTCTATTTCAAGAAGCAAGGCTCTAAAATAGTGTTGCTTGTACTCTATGTTGATGATCTACTCATAACGGGGAGTTCAGAAACAATGATCTCTACTGTCAAATAGGATTTGAGAAAATATTTTGAAATGACAGATCTTGGACTTCTCCATTACTGTCTTGGTCTGGAAGTGAACCAGAAGGAGCCCTACATCAAAATGTCTCAAAAAAAATATGCCAAGACACTACTAGAAAAATATCGCATGACTGACTGCAAGCTGGTGGCAACACCAATGGAAACATGTCTTCAGTTATCGCGATATGACAAATCACCTCAGGTAGATGTTACTCTCTATCGTCAGTTGATTGGGAGTCTCATATATCTGACCAACACTAGGCTAGATATCATATTTACTATCAACTATCTTTCGAGGTTCATGCAGGAACCTAAGACTACACACTAGAAAGCAACAAAGCGAGTTCTTCACTATGTCCGTGGCACAATGGAATATGGCCTAGAATACAAGAGGAACAACAAATTCTTCTTACAGGGATACACGGACTCCGACTATGTCGGATCATATGATGATCATAAATCAACTTTAGGATATTTGTTTCATCTTGGATCTGGTCCTGTCTCTTGGCACAACAAGAAGCAACAGGTGGTTGCTATTTCATCAACAGAGGCAAAATATCGCGTCGCACGTGAAGTTGTGTGCGAAGTGATATGGTTGCGTCGCATCCTGACAAGTATGGGTCTTCCATCAAAATCTCCAATACACTTGTTCTGCGACAACATGGGTGTTTTGAATCTTGTTAAGAATCCAGTACATCATGAGAAAACCAAGCACATTGATACACAATGCCACTTTATTCGAGATGAAGTACCAAAACACCGAATTCAGCTTTAGTACATCTCCACCAATGCTCAAGTTGCAGACATTTTCACTAAGGCACTTGCACGTGTCAAATTTGAATTGTTTCACAGCTCTCTATGTATTTCAAAATAATGTAATATGGGGGGATGTTAGCATAGCTAGAAGTTATTCAATTATCCAAATAATGTAATAAGGGGGGATGTTAGAAATATATTACATTATAGGATTAATTAGTTATTTTAATTTATTCGCTGATTATTATTAGCATACGGTTATTGTATTGTTGCAGCAACATCTTGTTGAGATGCGCCTTCTTTAGGCTAATCCAGGAATGCTGTGTACTATTTATTTATTAATTCATTAAGACAATGTTGTTCGATTTCTTAACAAATAGTAGCAGGTGGTAAGGACCGATACCAGTACAACTTCTCTCTGAGAGAGAGCATGAGAAATTTGAGCATGATATCCTCATCTATGATGCTATGGATTATCGCCAAGGAAGCCACGTATTGGACATGCTCATAAGCGATCTTTTTGGTACAATTATAAGTAGGCAAAGCCTTTAGTGCTACTTGTAGGATCATGTTATGTGCTTGTAGATTTAGAGCTTCGAAGTGGTTCCATGCTAGAAACTAGCAAGGTGGTTGCGATGGTGGATTTTGAGCCATTTGGATTGGATTATTTGCTCGAGGAGGTAGAAATATAGTGGCTATGCTAGCAAGACTTGAAGGAACATAAAACACGTCAACTAACTGCAAAGATGTTACACTTAATGGGACAGTCAAAGTGACTAACTTAGGATGTTCTCCTAAAACTTGGGTATCAAGTTCATAAAACTCAATGGGATCTTCTAAATTTTTAGTCTTTGATCTTGTGATCATGAAGTAAAAATTTTGCCAACTTCATGTTCGGAGGCTTGTAGGTAAAATTGAGTTTCTATATGTTCTAGTCAGACTGTAAAAAGATGAACATCAAATCTTAATACTATATAAAGTGTGCCAAAACTACTAACACCAGTGGTGACTTTACCAGATCAATGCAAGCCAAATATTCACCAACTCGGGCTCCCTTAAACTATGGAGACTATTTGTCCTACTAATACGGGGACTGTTCATACCACCAGGTGTACCAAAAACTGCTGGTCATGAATCTGCCTAAGTACAAAATGCTTGTGCACCTTAGACTCGAACAACATTGAAAGATCAAAGGAAAGAGATGTCCTTCCAGCACCCGTACTAATTTAACACTGGTATAAGCTTAAAGTAACAGAAAAATATGGGAAATGACAAAAATAAATGAGAAATATGGCTATGAGCCAAAAAAAAAAGGTGGGGATAAACTAAAAGCTGAAATCCAAATCAATTTTTAATTAGCATACAACAGAAAGGAAAGTATAGGAACCATTCACAACTTGTAGAGATAACTTCCAAGAAACATTTTAGTATTCATTCCTTTACCAGAAATTAAATTCAGATGCAGAATTTAAACTTAGCTAATAATGGACATGCACATAATAAAAAATGATAGACAGAAAATGATTGTACACAACATTGCTTCAGGAACTAGAAGCCAAGAATCCTTCAATTTATGTAGAAAACTCAAAGTGTTTTTTGTAGAATGTCTATCCTCCATTTTTTACATCAAAATACTTAGTTTTTATAGAGGATTTTGCCTTTGTAATTTAATGCACATGAAAAAAAATGCTGGCTAGTCAAATACCAAACAATAATTTCCTTCTCGGCAACAACAATGCTCAAATTAGAATATTCTTCAGAAAGTAACGATTCCTATTTTATGGAGAGCACCTAGGAAACTAATAGCAAGGAACGATAGAAAATAATTCCAGACATCAGTGCATCAAAACACAACGATATTATGTGACAATTAGGAGCTTGGATATTAAATTTTGGTCATTATTTCATCAACTTGCACCTCAAAATTTTATCTTCACCAAGGAAGACCCAACGAAAATTAAATTTGTTTTGAAAAGGAGTAAAATAAGTAAAGGCGCCTAGAGAATGAACAAGATCACACAAAAAATCTGGGACGTAGCATTTAGTCTTGGCAAATATTCAATAGAAATTATGGAATATCGATTTCATTGTCCTAAGAATTAAATTTCATCAATATTTGACCTTTTACGAAAAACATCTGCAAAAGTGGTGCCTTTGAAAAGAACTTCATTGAGAAAGAGAGGCAAAAACTTGATTTCACCCAGGCTATGGGGTGAAAAGCCTTTTCGTTGTAGTCATGGGTGAAGATGAAATTCCGTTTAATGTTTTCACCCACGAATGTATTTTTGCCTTCCATTTGATTGTTTTTGCTCGAAAATGTAGTTCCCTTGCTTTATTTCTTTGTCCAGGGGAATTTTTCCTAAAAGTGAAGTAAAAATGATGTTTGCCAAGAACTAAGATGAAAATGATTAATTTTGCTAAGAATTATGCTCAAACCTAGATTTTCACCCTTTGTTTGGTTGTTTTCGCCCCAAAATCACACTCCCTTAGGAATTTCACCCAAAACGTTTGTCTTTCTTGAATTAGAGGTGAAAATGATTGATTTCACTACCAAGAAGGGCGAAAATGAACTTCGCCCCCAACTTGGGGTGACTTTGAATTTTCCTTTGAGATTATAAGAGTCTCCTCTTGTTTTTTTAAGTGAATATCATTTTTCTCTATTATAAGTGATGCCTTTAAAGAAATATCTTTCGTTGGTTTTTGAAAGAAGTGTATATGATATTTAAAAAATGCATGAATTAGTAAATGCTTTAAATTTATTTATCTATTGTATTATTTTAATAAAAGAGAAAAAGGGTGTATGCTCTTTGCTTTTGAAGGATAATTCTTAAAAAATAGATTATGAACAGTTGGTTTTGAAAGGGAAACTAATATGGTGATTCTTGAGACCCTTGTGGGTTAAGAGATCACTATAAAAAGAAGTATTGGATTCTCTTCTATTAGATAGATTTTTGTATGTTGGTTTTGAAAGAGAAACTAATATGGTGATTCCTAATATGTTTGTGGGTTAAGGGATCACTATAAAGAGAAGTATGAGATTCTCTTCCATTAGGTGGAATTTTGCATGTTGGTTTTGAAAGAGAAACTAATATGGTATTTTCTAAGATCACTATAAAAAGAAGTATTGGATTCTATTCTATTAGATGGATTTTTGTATGTTGGTTTTGAAAGAGAAACTAATATGGTGATTCCTAAGATGTTTGTGGGTTAAGGGATCACTATAAAGAGAAGTATGAGATTCTCTTCTATTAGGTGGAATTTTGCATGTTGGTTTTGAAAGAGAAACTAATATGGTATTTTCTAAGACTCGTAGGTTAAGGGATAACTATAAAGAGAAGTGTGGGATTCTCTTTTGATTGACTTGTTTACTTATGGAAATAGCTTCTTTAAGTTGCATTGCATTTAGAGTTCTCTTGTTCTCTATTTATATCCCTCATAAAACATGGGTGGATACTCTATTGAAAGGAGCCACAATTTATAGAAGGCATATAGATTCATAGTGGAAGGCTTCATAGATTCTGGAATGTATAGTTGATTTGAAGGAAAAAGCATAACCATGTAAAATAGTGTTGGTTCAAGGAGCCTTGTAAACTTGAATTATCGTACAAACTAAAATATTCGGGAATTAAATCTGTACATCATGATATTTTGATCAATATTTTACTTTGGATAGTTTTACTATCATTTGTTAGAATGCATTATGATGATTAATGACTTGGGTTATTATGTTGTAAGCATCTATGTTTCTAGAATATATTTTATCTAAGCTTTATGCTAAGAATATGGGTTATGCATGATGTGGTTTTGTTTTAAATAAATTTCCATTTGATTTGTTATAGCTTTTTTGGATTGAGCAAATTATGAATCACTTTATAAACGCTTTGGTACTATGCAATGTGTATTGAGTTGCTTTAGAATTATGTTTTAATGAGTTTTTTTTTACCTTGGGAAGGGGTGTAAGATTTACCTTTAAGGAAACAAAATGTAATAAAGCCCAAATATCGAGAGGAGTTCCGTGGATGCAATAACTAGGTAAAAATGAGTCCTTAGAAGGAGTTGCAAGGATGAAATATCTAAGAACTCATGAACCTAGAAGGAGTTGTGTAAATACAATAGCTAGATATCTTGTGAATCTTTTCACCTTGAGTGAGTAGGATCGGGTGTATCCCGACTAAGAGTTTGGGAAAACCATTCACAAGTCAGCAGTGGTGATTCCCTTGAACATGTAGGTTCAGGTGATCATGTTTATTGCCAATGAGGTGGCAGAGACCTTAGTTAGCCCATGAAGGTGTGATAACTAAGCAACAAGACTCTATGCTTGATTAACCTACCTATATGGAATTAGAGTTAGGTTAGAGAATAGACATCCCCATTTAAGTGTTATAGGCCTTAAAGGATAATCCCTACATCATGGTCACATGGTCCTACGCTGATGTGGGATGGGAAATATGGGGACCATTTTTGGTATCCTTCTAAATATGTAGGTTTAGTAAAGTGAACCCTAAAACACATAGGAGTTGGCCACTCCCATCCATTGAGTGTCATTTGTAGTGACTTGGAACTCAAATTTTGGTAGCCCTATATGCTTAGATAAATAGAAGAAGGGTTTCTCCCTTGTAAACATTTTCTTGTGTTCATTATTTTTAATTTTTTTTGGGTTGGTAGTTTTGGGTTGTTACACCTAGGCTTTGAGTTGCTCGAGGTCTCATAGTTTCTCTCCTTGCTCAACATAATCATGTCCCTACATGCATAGGTCAACTTACTATATGATTAATTAACCAGGGTATAATAGTCCCCTACTAGTATTTTCTCCATACTAGATTTGCCATCTCAAACAATCATGACCTTCTCATCTAATTTACTCTCCCCACCCTTGGAACTTATGCTTGCTCGTTTATTCTCTATATTTAGGATGATCACCCTTGCAATTTCCACACCCTCTTCCATTTCACTATGGGATTCCATGCTACAAATACTTGTATCTACACCTTTTACATTAATATCCTCCACTCCCAAATTTTGCATAATGAATGCCTAAATCCATACTCCCAACACTCCCTTTTTTATCTCTCAAAATTTTACATTGTATATTCTTGAATCTATGTCTTTTATATGGTCTTTTTTGTTTCTTTTGTATTTTGTACTATAGACACCCATACCCATATCTTTTGCACTCTTCTATTTTCTATCCTAGGCATCCAAACTATGAGTGTCCTCTCTCTCGTCCACTCCATTTACATTTCACAACTCAACATTGTTGCTCTCTACTTCTCCCCTTTTGTTTCCTATCCCTAGATGGTATTATATCCTAATAAGGCTCTTTTTGTTGCTCCCATATTTGCACCCTTTGTCCTCTCTAGAGCTATGCCAATTGTTATCTCTTCTCATGTCTCTAGCACCTCCATGGAGCTATCAGTTGTCTCTCATTACCTTGTTCCTACCTCTACATTCCTTATCCTTATATAGAGACTAACTACCCCTATCTATGGAAATGGACCATGAGAACCCACATGGATACCCCTATCCATGCCACCTAGTTGATCCACTTCCTCCCCTTGCACTTCTTATTCCTCTCCTCGCGGTATTACTAGTTGTAATTACAACTCTGCTATTTGTCTCTCCAACTCTATATGTTTTTGAGTAGCTTGCAACTCTACCCACACTTCTTCTAGGGCATCCATCTCTTCTTAAACTAATATTTCCTCATCCTCTTATGGTTGTATGACCTCTATTTTCTTAGAGTATGATTGACCTTCCTACCTTTTCTCTAGATTTCTTTGCTCACTTGTCCTTTTCGAAAGGGGACACTCACTCCATTGTTTCTTTTGGGATAGACTATTTTTACTGATGCTTGTGACACACTTTTGGATGGCCCGCTCTACCCTATGTCATCCTCAACTAGCAAATCTATTAACCCATAATGTGCAAAAACCAATTATCCCCTCTAGAAAACTTATTCACTAACATGCTCTATTTACAATGTGATATAGTAGGGCAAATTAATATTAAACACTTCTTCATATTTAACCCTTTTTAAGTGAATTAAAAATTGGAGATGAAACCCTACCAATACTAAGTATCATTTACTATTGGTTAAATACTTTAAACAAAATAATGCCAGGGCATCATAGGGTGTACACAATGATGCCCTTATCACTTCCCATCTTACCACTTTGTATTTATGTCCCCCATCTCCAAATAATATTTCTAACCCTCGAGCCATGTTCAATGGCTCTCAAAAGCGCTCCTCCCTACATTCAAGCAACCTAGCGACCTATTGTGGTTGCTCCACAACTAGCCCCAAAACTTGGGGACCCACATTTTTGTTTGTGTTTTTGAGGATTTTGATATCCTTAGGGAGATGAGTGTAGTAAATTTTATCTTTGGCATGCGTAGTTCAATTGGCAGGATGCCTCATCGCGGAGGTTCTCTTATCTTTTGGTGTCTTATCTTGGGAGTGTAAAGAAGCTAGCATCAAATATAAGTTTATATGTATGTTCACATATATAAATTTATAAAAAATAAAATAAAAAAATAAAAAATAAAAAGAAAATATAATATACATAAATTTTACTAAACATGTATATTATAATAAAAATAAACAAGTCGAGAGGGAGCCGTGGTGGCCTCCCTCACATTTAAGCCTAGTTTTAGTTTAGGTTTTATTAAATTGATAGTGTTATGTAATGTGTAGGTTGTTTTGTTTAATTCGAAATCCCTAACTTTCACGTGTTGATCTTATAGGTGACCCGACGCAGGGAGACACGTCGACGAGGAGGTTTTGGCACATTGCATGGACATCCCAACAAGATATAGATGACAAAGCCAAAATCCTAGAAGAGTAGAATCCACGGGGACAAATGATAATGTGTGGCCGAAAGCCGACTGCGATGACATGAGTCCACACTGGCAAAGAACAGCGACAGATCCCCACACGACATTGGAGGATTTTGTGGGAAGGACTACGCGGACCCCACGTGGCTCAAACCAGTGACGAAAGGCCGCGGTATCTCTGCAATGGTGACAATGCTGTAATCAGATTCAACACATGACATGGACCAATGCGCAGAGCTTCCAGTGGGCAACCACCGGTTGGACGAAGCCGCACCGATTGGACGAAGCTGCTGGAGTTGTGTCTGGTTTCGACGATCAGTCAGAGCACCATATCATCGAATGGGTTTACAATGATTTTACGGTAATGGACATGACGACCTCTAATATCGGGTGTGTACATACAAATAACCGAAAAAATTTCTCATTTCATGGAGTCAACGATTACCGTGATGGAGAGTTCAAATAGCCAAGAGCCGAAGATCACAGTAGTCGCAGGAGAGTGACATGGAGTGTTAGCAGTGTGTTCTGGCAGAGATGTGACAACGTAGGTAATCAAGAAGACACACAACATGGATGAAAATTGAGTGCGAATGCGACGTGATAGGGCTATGGGAGAATATCGTCTAAGAGTCAGCGTAGCTACGGGTTACCGCGATAGACGACGAATTTACATGACGACGACATCGTTGACGAGATCGCAGGGGCATGCTCAAAGCACCAACATGGCATGGGACCCGCGTAATGAAGAAGCCACAATTTTAATGACTGATAGGGTAACTCCAGGTCAGAATTGCGTGGTCGCAAAGGCAATCGACAGGTTAGAATACACTGCGGAGGTATTACAATATTCAAGCCACTATGATAGTTTCAAAAGTGACAATGGAGATGCCTCATATGTGTCAGAAACGTGGTCTTCTTCAGTGGTGACTGAGGAGAGGATTTTATATCCGTTCCATCGCTCCATGTACATAGCAGTAATGATCGACAAACCCAAAGGAGCATTGAAAGGGAAAGTGTTTGGCCGTCGATTTGAAGGGATGTTTAATGCAGCTCGTATAGGGTTGAATACAGTGTGGCCGTCGATTTTTCAAAAGTAATTTTGTTTGCTTGATAATAGATGTCCTATTATGGTTGAATGCAGCCCGTATATGGGCAAAAGTTTTTATTAGCACCCATTCAAGGAAAAAGTTTTTATTAGCACCCATTCATATGCCTTTTATAAAACAAAGGGGAAAACGTTTTATCATAAGCATACGTTATAACAGGAAACGCATGTAAAGAAGTTTTTGAAAAGAACCAGAAGGTAAAAAGGCAGCAAACAGAAGACAAACATTTGCATGAGAGGGAAAATGAAAGGACGAAGAAAACCAATAGTTTCAGCAAAACTTTAAAAACTGGAAAAGTTGCATGCATAGGGGTTGGAAACTTTTTAGAGAAGATTGCAGTAATGGAGGCAGGAGCTTTGGCACTGGATTTTTCTGAATGTTTTCCTTCCATTTGGACTGGTTTTTGGGGAAAACCAGAAATTCTGCTATTGTAAAATGGAACATTTTTAATGCAGAAATTTTCAGAAATTTGCATCTTATGGGCAAGAAAGGAGGAGATTTTTTTCTGCATGCTAGATTTAATTGTTTATCTTTCCTTTTCAGATTTCGGACTTATAGATGAAGTTTATGCATGTTTTATTGGTTGCTTCATGCGAATGTCTGAAATCTGAAACTTATTTTTGTACCCTAGGAGCTAGCACCTAGCTTGTTTTGATTGTGCAAATTGCAGGTCTAATAGGCTAGGTTGCATGCATGGAATATCTCACATCTTCGGTTTTGTCGGAATGGGATGGCATCATACTGATTGTAGCATACTTTGCATTTTCAGCTTTCATTTTCAGTTTTTAGATTTTGTTTTTATTTTCTAACTTTTTATTTTTAATTTTTTTTTAAATTTTCGGACATTAAAATAAAAAGTAAAAAATTTTCAAAATCCAAAAATAATTGCATGGTTGCGTAGAGTATACTTCATACTTCCATTATGCACTTAGACGTTTTTACTTCGGAGTCATTTCGTATTTTTAAAAATTATCCGAAGTTGCTGTTTTTATTGCAGATTTTAAAATTTCAAAATTTCAAAATTTTCATTTTTGGGCCAAATTTAATTTTTTCAGCTTTATATCTCATTCATGAGCCTATGATGACATTTCCCTCATGAAAACTTCAATTTCATTGAAGGGGTTATGTTTTATGGCATTTCATAAATTACCATTTTGGGGTCCTAAATTGCCTTCTCTTTATAAAAATTCTGATTTTATGAAAGAGGGGTAATTTTTGCACTACATTGAAGATCATTATTTCAAAGCACTAAATTATTCATCTTTGTGAAAATTTGATTTCATTTAAGAGGGATAATTTGAAGTGACATTTTAAAGCCTCTATTTTAAGGCAATGAATTATCATCTCTTTGTGAAAATTAATTTCACCAAAGAGGGATAATTTATTAATCATATTAAAGGCTATCTTAATCTCCATGATAAGAAGCTACATTTGAAGACCCTATTCATCATTGAGGATTCACATTCATAGATAGATTTAATCTTTACTTTCATGCTTCAAGTAGGATTTAATGCAAGATAAAACTTGATTAAAATCCACTTAATAAGGAAGATAAAATCTACCTTAAAATCCTCAAGATAAAAGGAATTAAGGCACTACATCGTGGTCATATGAGGGCCAATTCACATTTACTTTTATTTTTGGTTTCATGAACAATCATTAAAGTAGCATGGTAAAATAAACCAACACATGCCCCTTGTTTACAGTTACTTGCAATCACTAAGGTGTTCCAAGCATTTAAATTGATATATCTTTATTTGAGATTACTAATACACATATGCAAATGCTAATATAGCGGAGACCTTGGAGAAGTTGTTTTGTTTAACTTCTTTGCAAGAGGGGATTTTGGGATCCAAATCCTAAGGGAGAGTGTAATTTCACAATTGGGTGAAATTAACACTCAACATTTTGGCGCTAGAAGGAGGGCATGAATTGGTTTATTTTATTGTGATTTTAAATGCTATAGGGATTTAAATTATGAAATATTTCATGCCCTATGATTATTATCTTTAGACCTCTTTTAACACACAACATTGTAGTGCTAAAAGGAGGACATGAATTGCTATTCATTGATCTAACGCTTTTGGATTGTTCATACAGGAATAATGTGATTTGATATAATTTTGAAAGTTTTGAATTGCTAAATATTTCAAGTTCATTTGATTAGCATCTTTGGTTTCCTCTAACACTCACACTTTGGGAGCTAGGAGGATTTGAATTGATTTATTTTATTGTTATTTAGATGCTAAATTGTTCATGTTACTTGAAAGATTTATTTACAAAACATTGGTCTTGACTAACGAGGTTTTGTTTCCATATGATTACTTTCATTTGATTCTAACATTCTCTATTTTTGATGATGTGCTAATGCTAATCTATTTGCAAATTTGAGAATGTTCTTCAATTTCATGGTTTAATGGATACATATCTCTTGGTTGATGCTAACATGATCATTCATATGTTGTACATTTGAGATTGTTAGTCATTTTATGCTTATTTGTAAGAAATCTTTATTTGACTAACAAATTGGTTTTGAAGTTATCCTTTGAGTTTCACTAATGGCTACAAATACTGGAAAGTGGTATGGGGTACATGGTAATCCTTTGAACATTAGTGGAGATGCTCATGACTTACCCAAGAACATAGAGAAACTTTTGCCCAAGTTTAAGCACAATGGCACAACATTAGTCGAGGAGCACATTCAATCCTATGTGGATATCCTAGTTAGATGGAATGTCGAACATGAGGATGTGGCATGTAGATTGTTTCCTGGGAGCCTAGATGAGGTGGCATATGATTGGTACATCAATTTACCCACTAGCTCTATTACATCCTGGGCCCAATTGGAAAATGCTTTTATCAATCAATTTAGGTTGCCCATTGATCCTCTCACGATGTATCAACAATTTGCTTCTTGCAAGAGGGAACCTAATGAGCCAGTGAGAATTTTCAACATGATATTTTGAAAGCTCTATGCGAGATTAATTGCTCCCTATACTATTGAGGAGAGTGGTGCTCTTCAAATATACTTTGGGGCATTGGATCCATTGTTTGCCATGTTCATTAGGACAAATCCTTTGGTCACTAATCTTGCATCGGCCTACACGAAAGCTATGATTATAGATCAACAATTGAGGCCACAAGGTTATGGGATGGAGCAATTACCTATGGTAGGACAACTAGGGGCTTGCAATCAAACCTCGATGGTAAATCAAGCATGGGCACAACAAAATTTGATATCAAATATTTTGCCCCACAATCAATTTTACCCTACCATACCCACTTATGCTCCCACATGTGCTTATACGAGTACATCTATCCATCCAACCACTCCACAGTTAGAGAATCATGTGGTCACTCATGGAGCCATTGCAACAAGTGTTCAAGCTTTGTCTATTGATATCAATCCAACTAATCCTACTACTTCTACCACTCAACCCAAGAAGCTTGTATCAGAAGTAAAAGAGCAAAAGAAGGTGGTTAAGAAGTTAAGTAGAGATGTGGTTCCATCACAAAAATGAGCACATCAATGTATGCATCCAAATCATCCTAGGAAGAAAATTCATAATGCTAATCTTAATGATATTTCATGTTATGCTCCTTCAGGTGATAGAAGAGATTTTGATGTGACTTACATTGAAGTAAATGCCTATTCAGAATGTCTTGAAGAGCATGAAGATTTTGGAGAAGAAATTCTATGGATGGGTAACAAGAAGTTGGAATCAAATGATCACCATCTTGTTTTGGAAAGAAAATATCTAGAATCATTACCCACAAATGAGGATTTGGATGAACAAACCTATGAGGATATGATTTGGTCATGTGTACTCACAAAGGAAGATTGGAGCGACTATATGGAGCAAGATGTAAAAATTGATCCCATTATAGAAGCTCCTAAGCCATCAAAAGTGGTTGAAAGTGAATTTGAAAGAAAATCAATAAATGAATTTGAAGACATAACCGAATTTCACCACTTGTTCTCGGAAGATACTTTGGATGATATTGTTGAAATTGATGGCCAAGAAGATCTACACCTTCCAAATTGTGATAAAATTGAATCATGGGTTACAAATTTGGATTATGATAGCCTTACAAATTTGAATTCAAGAAATAACCCACTTTTGGAAATAATTGAACCATCTAAGGAAGGTGAAGATGAATTGGATGAGAAACATGTTGATGAATCAGAAGATGATGAAGAAGTAATTGAGCATCACAACTTGATTTTGGAAGATGATTACTATGATTCTTGGAAGAAATGGGAAGAATATGCTCGCTCTAAATCTTCTAATGAACTTTTTGTGTCAATTGATATGCAGGATAATACGATTGTTTTCTCGCATGAGGATATTACAAATCCTGTACAATTTGAGAAAGTTTTGGAAGAGGGATTCGAATCTCATCAAATTTTGGAAAGTGATAAGGATTCTACAACCATGGATAAAGAAGGAGAATCATTTGCTTTAGATCCCTTTGAGGGAAAAGAAATTGAAAATCTTGATCCACTTATTTGTTCTACAATGTCTATGCCATCTCAAAATGAGGAAATTTTAGAACCTGAATGGTTTGGGTTTGATATCACTGATGATCCAATTGAAAATCTCACGTTATCTAAAACAACCCAAGTGATTGATCATGGAGATGTGTTAGTTGACCCATCCCTAGATAGACAAGACCTATGGTTTGAAAAGGATGGACATGTTTTTAATTGGGTGCCTAATTTTGGTGTCTTTAATAAACAAGTGCTACATGATGATGATGAATGTCATGAGAGAAAAGAGGAAGTTTCAAATCCTCTTCAAGTAATGGTAAATGAAAATGTGCCAAAGGTAAAATCTCACCTTTTAGGTTCCACCATTCGAAATTCAAGTGAAGGTTTGCCTAATGGATTGATGGATTCAAATACTATCAATGATGAAATGTCATTTGTGGTTGATAAAGAATTTGACTTAATTTCTCCTCACACCACTAATGATATTGCTTTATTGAATGAAAATGAAGTTGGTATGCTTGAAGTGTTAAATCAAGTTCATAATCAATTAGTAACAGAATCTAGGATAAAAACTTATGATGATGCTCATTTAATAAATATCCTAGATGCTTGCAAATGGTTACATGAATTTGATTGGCCTACAGATTTGAAAAATGATTTGGCTTTAAAATTTGTAGAAATAGGTTCCTATTTGCAAGATCTCATATCTAAAAATGAAAGCTTATTTCTACACCATGAATCAAAGTGTGAAATTGACATATTAAAGAATAGACAAGAAAGAATTGAAGATCAATTATTGTCTAATCAATTTGAGAATTTGAAACTCCACCATAGGATTATTAATGGAACTAAATCAAATTGGTATGGTGAGAGGGGCAAGTTGAAGTTTGTTGCATTGTTTGGTCTAATATTGTTTTTGTTGGATTCCTACAAAATTTGGCATGTGTATCATGTTATATGTCTTTTGAAATGTTCTAATCATGTTTGGGATCCAGGGAAGTGATAGTCCAAATTTTGCACCATCTTGTACCATATTGTACATTTGTATATAGATTTTGGTTTTCATGTTTTGGTTTTGGGTTTGGATTTTGTTTTGATGTTTCAAGTTTTGTGTGTTAACCCTTTTGGTTTGTTTTAAAAAAAAGAGAGGAGAAAAGTGAGATGTCAGTTTATGTCCTCATGAATGTTAACTAAGATAAGGAGAATATGAAACATTGGAATTGTATTGCAGAAGGCTCCACGAGTACTACAAACACATTAAAGAATATCATTTGAAACTTGGGATGCGTGAAGTTGTCAGTTTTGCAAATTAGGGTGAAATATTTTGTATACTCCATCTCATTCATCCATATTTCATGGTACATTTCACATTGCATAAACATTGCATCTCACTTGCATCTACATTTCAAAGACAATCATCGAAAAACATGTCAAATTATCTTAGGATCATTGCACAATATACACTAAGAAGATCTTGAGATTGGGAACTGATGCCGAAACTATCTTGAACCAAACACAATTTGCACATATTAAAAGCATCTTGGGTAAAATGGTCAAAACCATCCTTGGGAGAAAATGTGAGGTGAAAAGAGTCATCCTTGTCGGTCCTATCATGCAACATAGTCCATAAAATAGTGGTTTTCACCACTTCCACAATACTTGAAACTCAAAAATCAGAGTAGTAAGGATAGGGTCAAATTCTCATCATACTTAGGTTGAGAATCCGATTCCCCAAAGCTCTGAGTCTGCTTGCATCACACACCACTGACTATTGGATTGTAAGGATCGTACTACATGTCCCCTCAGAAGGATGGGTAGTCATCCCTAAGATTCAAGAAATCAAAAGCAAAATCATGGACTATGGGGCTAACCTCCATCGGGGCTATAGACGCTTGACTGGCAGTGGAGTATGCTCATGCATGGTGACATGTCTCATTTAAAAGTGAGACCTCTGACCGCTCAAACGGACAGGCTAGCCTTGTGGTTTCATCCATAACAAGTTTAACCATTTTGGTCAAAATGAGGTAATAAACTCAGATCAGAGTAGTAAGGATAGGGTCAAATTCTCATCATACTTAGGTTGAGAATCCGATTCCCCAAAGCTCTGAGTCCACTTACACACACTGGTTCTGGATTGTAGCGGTTCATAACTAAGCTCTTGATCTGGTAAATGAATTCACTGCACACACATTTGGTCCTAAGAGGGTTAGATAATTTTAGTGTGTTTGTTTATGGTACTAGAATGTTTGAGTCTCTGCAAAGCAGGTCGTTCATATTATAGCATCCTTTCAATACATCCAATCCTACATAAATCATCCATAACATATCATATGCATCCATGTGAAACTGACGATGGAATGTTGAATGGTTTCAGATGATAAGGAATGAATCACTTTGCACACACTGAGCTGATGCTGAATGATTCTGATGGTTCATGTCTTTTTGGTCTATTCTCATTCTCTGGATACTTGTTGATGCTTATAATTCTAATATTTGGGTTTTGTGTGTTTTTAGAGTTTGGGTTCTTACCAAAATGCTCAGGAGCATTTCCCAGTAGAGTCGCCATTTGTTGTGGTTGCTCCACAACTAGCCCCAAAACTTGGGGACCCACCTTTTTTTTTGTGTTTTTGAGGATTTTGGTATCCTTAGGGAGATGGGTGTAGTGAGGATTTTGATATCCTTAGGGAGATGGGTGTAGTAAGTTCTATCTTTGGCATGCGTAGTTCAATTGGCAGGATGCCTCATCGCGGAGGTTCTCTTGTCTTTTGGTGTCTTATCTTGGGAGTGTAAAGAAGCTTGCCTATGTTCATCGGGCTTGATGGGTTTACTTTTGCGTGATTCTTTTGTTGGTTGTATTTTTTGAATAGAATCTCCTCGTTTACATCTTAAAAATATTTTTTGAATATAAGTTTAGAATAAAAAAGTATAATAAAATTATATATATATATATATATATATATATATATATATTATATCTAATTATTTTAAAGCATCAAATATAAGTTTATATGTATGTTCACATATATATAAATTTATAACAAAAAAAATAAAAAATAAAAAATAAAAAAGAAAAAGAAAATATAATATACATATATTTTACTATATATGTATATTATAATAAAAATATAAAATAAAATAAAAATAAACAAGTCGAGAGGAAGCCGTGGTGGCCTCCCTCACCTTTAAGCCTAGTTTTAGTTTAGGTTTTATTAAATTGATAGTGTTAGGTAATGTGTAGGTTATTTTGTTTAATTCGAAATCCCTAACTTTCATGTGTTGATCTTACAGGTGACCCGACGAAGGGAGACACATCGACGAGGCAATTTTGGCACATTGCGTGGAGATCACAACAAGATATAGATGACAAAGCCAAAACCCTAGAAGAGCAAAATCCATAGGGACAAATGATAATTGTGTGGTCGAAAGCCGACTACGATGACATGAGTCCACGCTGGCAAAGAATAGCGGTAGATCCCCACACGACATTGGAGGAGATCTACCGCTGTTCTTTAGGTTAGACACAATACCATAAATTAGACTCAGCAACAGAGTGTAATGTGAAGCACAACAGTGGCTAGATTGGTCGATAGCCCGAAGATGTCAGGTTTGAAGCCTCATTGCAGTGATTTTTAAGCATTCAATGGGAGATGTTTTACAGACGATGTCAAGAGAAATGGTAGCAGTAAATGGAGTGCGACCATGATTCAGGTGTATCATGGCAACGTTGCATCCAAAATGCGACAGGGCTATGGAAGAGTGTCATCTAAGAATCAACATAGCTATGAGTTATTGCAATAAGTGATGAGTTTACATGACGACGGTGTCACTGACGAGATCGCAGGGGCATGCTCAAAGCACCAACATGGCATGGGACCCACGTAATGAATAAGCCATGATTTTAATGACTCATAGGGCAACTCCAGGTCAGAATCGCATGGTCTCAAAGGAAATCGACATGTTAGAATACACCGCAGAGGCGTTACAATATTCAAGCCGCTATGATAGTTTCAAAAGTGACAGTGGAGATGCCTCGTATGTGTCAAAAACGTGGTCTTCTTCAATGGTGACTAAGGAGAGGATTTTATATCCGTACCATCACTCCCTGTACATAGCAGTAATGATCGACAAACCCAAAGGAGCATTGAAAGGGAAAGTGTTTGGCTGTCGATTCGAAGGGACATTGAATGCAGCCCGTATAGGGTTGAATACAGTGTGGCCGTCGATTTTTCAAAAGTAATTTTGTTTGCTTGATAATAGATGTCCTATTATGGTTGAATTTAGCCCGTATATGGGCACAAGTTTTTATTAGCACCCATTCAAGGAAAAATGCGTTAATAGAGAATGTAATGAAGAAAGTCAAAAAGAGGTCATATGCCTTTTATAAAATAAAGGGGAAAACGTTTTATCAAAAGTATGCGTTATAACAAGAAACACATGTAAAGAAGTTTTTGAAACAAACCAGAAGGTAAAAAGGCAGCAAACAGAAGACAAACATTTGCATGAGAGGGAAAACGAAAGGACGAAGAAAACCAATAGTTTCAGGTTAACTTTAAAAACTGGAAAAGTTGCATGCACAAGGGTTGGAAATTTTTTAGAGAAGATTGCAGTAATGAAGGCAGGAGCTTTGGCACTAGATTTTTTTGAATGTTTTCTTTCCATTTAGACTAGTTTTTGTGGAAAACCAGGAATTATGCTGTGTAAATTAGAGCATCTTTAATGCAAATTTCTAAAAATTTGCATCTTATGGGCAAGAAAGGAGGATATTTTTTTTTCTGCATGCAAGATTTAATTGTTTATCTTTATTTTTCAGATTTAGGACTTATAGATGAAGTTGATGCATGTTTTATTGGTTGCTTCAGGCGAATGTCTTAAATCTGAAAATTATGTTTATACCCTAGGAGCTAGCACCTAGCTTGTTTTGATTGTGCAAAATTGCAGGTCTAATAGGTTAGGTTGCATGCATGGAATATCTCACATATTCGATTTTTTTCGGAATAGGATGGCATCATACTGATTGCAACACATTTTGAATTTTCATCTTTTCATTTTTAGTTTTTTAGATTTTGTTTTTTATTTTCTAACTTTTATTTTTTTAAAAGTTTTCGGACATTAAAATAAACAGTAAATTTTTTTCAAAATCTAAAAATAATTGCATGTCTGCGTAGAGTGTTCTTCATAATTACATTACGCACTTAGATGTTTTTACTTCAGAGTCATTTCGTATTTTAGAAATTACTCGAAGTTGCTTCATAATTACATTACGCACTTAGATTTTTTTACTTCGGAGTCATTTCGTATTTTAAAAATTACTCGAAGTTGCTGTTTTTATTGCAGATTTTAGAATATCAAAATTTCAAAATTTTCATTTTTGAGCCAAATTTACAATTTTCAGCTTTATATCTCATTCATGAGACTATGATGACATTCCCCTCATGAAAACATCAATTTAATTGAAGGGGTTATGTTTTATGACATTTCATAAATTACCATTTTGAGATCCTACATTGCCTTCTCTTTATAAAAATTTTGATTTTATGAAAGAAGGGTAATTTTTGCACTACATTGAAGATCATTATTTCAAAGCACTAAATTATTCATCTTTGTGAAAATTTGATTTCATTTAAGAAGGATAATTTGAAGTGACATTTTGAAGCCTCTACTTCAAGGCAATAAATTATCATCTCTTTGTGAAAATTAATTTCACTAAAGGGGGATAATTTATTAATCACATTAAAGGCTATCTTAATCTCCATGATAAGAAGCTAAATTTGAAGACTCTATTCATCATTGAGGATTCAGATTCATAAATAGATTTAATCTTTACTTTCATGCTTCAAATATGATTTAACACAAGATAAAACTTGATTAAAATCCACTTAATAAGGAAGATAAAATCTACTTTAAAATCCTCAAGATAAAATGAATTAAGGCTACATCATGGTCATATGAGGGCCAATTCACATTTACTTTTATTCAAAGTTTATGAACAATCATTAAAGTAGCATGGTAAAATAAACCAGCACATGCCCCTTGTTTACAGTTACTTGCAATCACTAAGGTGTTCCAAGCATTTAAATTGATACATATTTATTTGAGATTACTAATACACATATGCAAATGCTAATATAGCGGAGACCTTGGAGAATTTGTTTTCTTTAACTTATTTGCAAGAGGGGATTTGGAATACAAATCCTAAGGGAGAGTGTACTGTCACAATTGGGTGAAAATACCACTCAACATGACCCTTGCTACTTTTTCATAGGTATTGTTACCTTCACCTCCCATACCTTCATTTTCCTATTTTCTAGGTTACTTATGAATTCCATAGCAACCTCCTTACTATACCTTTTAAGTCTATGAAAGTATTCCATCCATCCTTCCTACTCAAATATTCCTAGCTCTACAAGATACCCATCTAGCTTAGCAGTATTATCCAACTCTTGAGGGTGGGATTTCTTTATTATTACATATGATATCATGGAACCTCTCATGTATTCTCACTTTTACTCCTTACTTATAAAAATTTCACATTAAGTGTCCTCTTTCCCTTCATCATTGCTCCTCCTTTGCTTTGTTTGTGTTTTCTTCCCTTTTTCACTCTTTTTAAATTCAACGACCCTACACTTTTATGGCCTATTCCTCAAACTCAGTGTCCCTTGATATAATTGTCTACTTTTATTTGTATCCAATATTTAACACTTGTCTTTTGTTAATATTCTTCTGCTATAATTTTTCTTTCACATATATCTTGGGATTTACACCCCTCCATTAAATGATTCTATAAATATTGTCACATGCCTTTTTAACTATGTTTCCCAAAATGCATTAAATATCTTTACCCAATCCTACCTTTCTTCATTTTTCATTAACTCATAGTCTATATCTATCTATTTTATGTATTTCACACCCATCCCATCTTGTACCTCATTTCAAAAACCCTTGTTTCATGTTTGCTTTAATGCATATTTTACGATACTCTACCTATTACATCTACTTTACTATATTTTATACCTATTCTTTTATATTTTGTGCTTGCACTATTTTCAATATTTCCATAATATTTACTTATTAATTCTCTCCCGTTCCTTCATAATATTGTTTTTTTGTTTCTGTAGCCTACTTACCCTATCTTATGGACCTCATTCCGCATCTGCGACACCCTCATATCTATTTGGATTATTTCATGCTCTATAAATTTTCTCTCATTATTTAAATATTCTAATTAATATTCTTCTAAAGTATATTTTATCATCACATACTCTTTAATGATTATTCCATGCATACCCAATATCTTTATTCCTCATCAAACAAAAAATAATGTAAATATCTACACATTTCCTATTGTCATCTTTCAACACACCTGCCAACCTGGGTTGGGGGGCTTGATGAGATAAATGTGTTGCATCTTATGTAGAGTAAAAAGGTAAGAATCACCATAAATAGGGGAATGACCTATGGGGTTACCTTCAAGGTTTTTAATCAAGACCGAATCCTTGTTAAAATATAATCTTTAACGCATAGTGGACCTCCATGAGATGAGGCTAGGAAAATAATAGCAATGAAAGTAAAAAATAATAAATTAAATACTTTTATAGGAAAATAAAATTCTAAGCTATGAGGGTGATGCCCCAAGAATTAACTTTGGACTATAACAAGTGGGAATTGAACACAAAAAATTCCATGTATGGCTAGTGAACACAACCAAGGAAACACACCACCAAGAATATAGATAAGCTAATATGAGGATAGATCAATATTAGTCAAGGCTCCCATTAACATGTTGAAATGATTACAAGACAATGAGACCTAGAGGGTTCGATGCTCCTTAGGCATGAGAAAAGGTTTTGAATCCCCTTGTTATAGTAGGAAATAAGGGTGAAAGGAAAAACCTAGAAGGTTAGGTACCAGGGATGAGCAAACAACTCCCAATGCGTTTTATCATAATATCAAGCCCATTAATAAGCCAAGAGGAAGGTCCTTTCCCTTCAAAGTCTTGTGTAGAAGGTCTACAAATATATTTTGTTCTTACAACTGAGAATCCTTCTATAAATTGTGTGGCAATAACTTTTAGGTCTCTATATTTGGGGCCATAAATATTGAAAGCTTTTGGATCTTCAAATAATGAAGTGTTTCTAAATTGGCTCTTTTTTGTTGCATTGGGGTGGTTGCACCATTACTCTTTTTGTCACATTCCTTATGGAATGCATCGTCTTGTTGATACAGTAGGTATGGTATTATTAATTGGTGTAGGTTGATAGGATAGGCTCACTCATATGTCAAGTGATGGTCGTGGATTATATACAAAAGGTTTTAATAGGATTGACTAAAAAAGTAAAGTTTGGTGGCCACTGGTAGATGTATTCCTTAAATATTTCTTTTCTTGTTTCCTCCCTTGCATGAACGACTACCATGTATCCTTAAATGAGGTGGAACTTTCTTTGGCCAATGGTGGATCTTATTTGTGAAGAATTAGTGTTTCATTTTTGGGCTTTTAACTAGTTGCCATGTGTTTGAATCTAGGGTTCTATCAGAGCCTTCTATTCTTTCTTGCACTATCCTTTGTTGGAAGAACCATGTGGGCTATTGGATTGAAGATCGATGACTCATGGACCTTTGTGTCCTTGATCTAGCTAGACTTGGGTAGAAAATGAGTGCTAGTCATAGATGTAATATCTAATAGTTGATGCAAAATTTAAGCTATTTCATATTTCATTGGAGTTCCTTTCTTTAAAATAAAGGTAAAAAGTTCCTTCCAAATACCTCTCCTTGTTCCATCCTACTTCTGACTAGTATTAATTAGAGTGAAGCAGGATTGTAGGGAAATATTCCCTATAACTTTGGTGGCTCTCAAGGTGCTTCGACTTGCTAAAGGAGTGAACCTAGACATCTAGTCTTGTCCATGGGTGAAAAGTCAAAATTTGGAAGGTTGTTTCTCCTTGGGATTTTTGGTTTCTTTACAAAATTGGGGTTCCCTTTATGATGATCAAGTCCTTCTTCTTGATTGATTCTAACAGGTATGAGGATTTATAGCTACATTCCTTCTAGTAATTACCTTTTTAGCATAATTTTATCCTTATTGTCATACTACCTTTTGTCTATATTTTTGTCATTATTACTCTTAATGTAGGATCTTTGGACCTTTACCTTTGATAATTACACCTAAAATGTAAAGGTCTAGATATTCCTCTTCCTTTTGTCCCTTATTCCTCCTCCTTTACTCTTGAGATTCACACTCCCAAGGTCTCTATTAATAATATTTTATCAATAGCCATGAGGCATTCATGACTAATGATATAGGAGCTATGAAGTCAATAAACTATCGAAGAAAGCTCAATTTTTGCAATTACCCACCTAGATGATGCGCAAGTTCTGTGTCATCATTTTTTTGATTAGGTAAATGAAGAGGTTTTGAAAGGGTCCCCAAACCTTTTACAAAGTGGAATAGAGGTTCTCCTGGAACAAACCCAAGGAGTACCTCACACTAAAAGAGAGAAAAATTGGTTGGATACAATCTAGCAATATAAAAAACTAGCTCAAATAAAACAAGAGAAAAGTTGTTCCAAATTAAGATATCCAATAAACATTGGGGACCAACCAACAACAAATTCAAATAAAGGAATGAATGCATTCTGGTTTGGAAACCCAATGTGGTATGGTAAGAAAGTGGAGAAGCTAGGTCCCATTAATGACATCCTAGAGCTTAATATCGAGGAGGAAAAAATATGTGAAGGTGCTAGTTTGCGAGAGGAGAGAGGGAGATAGAGCTGGAAAAAAATAATTTGGGCAAAGATGCTAGTTTGTGAGAGGATTTGATGAAGGAGGGCTAAAGAAAGGACAATGCATTATGTGAGAGGATTTTTCTAGATCTTAGGTTGGTGCATTGTAACTTCTCATTATTTTTTGATGATAGAGTTGATAGTAGATAACTGTGTAGTTAGATCGAGTTTAGATTATGTTCTTGCTACATAATTTGTAGTACTTGGATTACCTATGTGGTTCTTAGGAATACCAAATTTGATAGCAAATTTTTAGGACCAAAGACCTCCCCCAAGAACACTTAGGTAGATTATTTGGTGTTGTTAAGACCTTATATGCATAGGTGTTTGACGATTGGTTTTGATGGATCTTATTAATGGTTGGATAAAATCGTTATTATGGTAGTAGAGAAGAGTTGATAGTAGAGTTATTTATAGATTAATCGAGGTTAGATTATGTTCTTGAATCATGATTTTCAGTAATTGAGTTACCTATGTGATCCTTAGGAATACCAAGTTGATAGCCAATTGTTATGGCTAGAGACGTCCTCCAAAAACACTCAGGTAGAATGATTAGAGTTGTTAAGTCCTTATATGCACCTGTGTTTGACGACTAGTCTAGATAGATATTATCGATGGTAAAATAAACATGTTATTATGGCAGTAGAGTAGAGTTGTAGCCTATCCTTAGGATTTAGGAATTGTGGAATTTAGTTTATGCTTTACTCATTAGGGATTTGGGATTTTTCCTCTTAGAACATTTCTCATAAGATCAAGAGTGGTTAGATGCTAGTGTATGGCTTCGGTTAGAGTCAACATTATACCTTGGTGGAAATTGGGAAACCTTTCTACATTTGGCTCGATCTTGGAGATGAGTTGGGGCTAGGGAGTATTATAGAGGAATAGAGTAGGATGGGTAGCATTAAGTCTTCCTAAAATAATATGGATACTTTTTATACCTACCATAATACTTATTCTTAGTTGAACCTATGAGCCTTATAAAATGTATTTTTGTCTACCTTTAAGGAGTGCTCTTCAGACTAAACTGTGAGCTGGTATTGGTAGTATTAACGTGGAATTTAGTTGAACCAAGAGTAAGGTTCAGTAAGCTAGGTTGAATTCACTATGTTAGAGTTCCTAGTGTCGAACACATATGCTTGTGTAGCCTTTGGGATGATGATTACTTGTTGTGATCATCCCCACCATATTGAGTCATAGCTCATACTAGTTTGGTTACCTCACGGGGTTTGAAAGTAATGTAACATTAAGATTTTGGAATGCCATTACTAAGAAAGTTATGAAAATATGATAGTATGGGTTAATTAGGTTTATGAATGATGAAACATGGACTTTGATTAATGGGATTTCATTGGAGCTGAATAATGTTGTGTTTCATGAAAAGCATCCAATGACATGTAAAAGAAGACAAAATGGATTTGGTTTTATTTAGGAAGTCTATTCGAAAATTTAATTTTGAAGAAAGTATACTAATGTAATGAATGAATTGATTGACCAATTAAATCCATAGAAATCAAGGATTTATGGAATATCCCTATGAGGATAAAAGATAGATTGAAATGTCTTGATGTTATGTAAAATACATACCATTTTTAGAAATAAATAGAGGAAAGGATTTGGGCTGGTTTTTTCCCACGAGGGGATTTTCCAAGATAAAATAATTTTGTACTATTTTTGTGGATGTTCTATTTTTATGGTTCCTTTGTGTTTAAAACTTTATGAATGTTATGATTCTTTATGACCATTTTGTAAAATAGATAATATTGGTTATTTAATTACTAAATTATGGAATGAAGTCTTTATGATCTTAAATTATAATAAAGGAATTCCTTATGGTACATTTAATTGATGTGTTTTATTTATTTCATGAATTTATTATATCATGTGGTAAAATGGATAATGCTTGGTAAAATAGACAATGCTAGTTAATTAAATGTTAAAATTCAAAATAACATCTGAAGGATGTTCTTAAATAATCATGAAGAAAATTCTCTTGGGGTATTTAATTGAAGATGCCAATACCTTCTTGAATATTGTTTATGTTGTGGTAAAGGGGGGGAAATTATAGAGTAGTTGGATGCTACCTCAAATAATATTAAAAACATTGATGGGTGTAGTTAGGGTATTCCCTTTAGGAACAAGAAGTGGTTAACCTTATTAAAAAAATGAAAGGACCCAAGGAGTAATAAGACTTTGTGCAACTGGATTAGAGGAATGGATATGCATGATGTTGTTTCTTAAAAGAATTAGAAACGATGCTGTTAGGGAATATCTAGCTCAAAAGGATATGGGATGGAAGGACAACCCTCACACGCATAGACTACTCACATAGAATGACTTATGTGGGGTGTAAAGGTGGTGTGCAACTTTCAACAAATGAAAGGGAAGGTCAATGTTAGATCTTTGGATCCATGAGATGAATAAATTGACCGTGAAGTGAACACCTAGTACCCTTGTATAATTGGAATTATTTCAAGGGTAGGATGGGAGTGCCTCAAGGAATATTTAGGTAGGTAACCACTGTGGTGATTTTAGAATAGGTAAATAAAAAAATAGATGGGAAAATTTAGGGATGCGACTTGTGGTATTAGAGCGCTTGGTTCATAGGGAAATAATTTTCCTGGCATAGGATTAGATAGAGTACTATAGGAAATGCTCATTTGGAGAAGCTATACCTATAAAAGTAGTGGACCTCAATTGTATAGTTTAAACTACTAGAATATAGTTGCTAGTAGGAGAAACAATTTAGATATGGAAATTGTGAAACTGACCCCTCCTATCTCTCCTTATGTGTGGTCAGGGACAATGCCACCCAATAGAAGAAGAGTGGGTGCTTTCCCACTACTAAGGCAAACACGACAAAATAATGGGGAGGACATGATCATAGATATAGGTTCAAAAAATTCTAGTAATGAAGGGGGATCTCACTACCATAATGGCTTTGCTTTGGGAACAGGTGGAAATATAGAAGCAATTGTTGGAAGCTGTGTTGAATCATGAAACACAAATTGGAAGCTCTAGAGGTAGGCAAGGTGAGGAAATCTTGATATAAGCTCAACTAGCCCAGATAAGGCTAGAGGTAGAGTTAGGTAGGGACATGAAACATCTTAGATCCTCCAAATTCAATGGAGAAGAAGGTGGTGACAAAGTTGAAGCTTGGATAAAAGAGATAGAAACCTATTGTAATATGATGAACTATTCCATCGATACTCAAATCTCCTATGCCACACTTCATCTACAAGGTATTGGTTTGGAATGGTGTTGGCCATTTGAGTTATTTTGTGTTGTCATTGATGTCACATGGATCACATTGAGTTTTGGTGGCAAAAGCACTTCATAAATAATCATTTATGATATTTTGGAGAGCATGGATATATACAGGGTTTTGTGGCACAAGAGGCATATAATATTTAATTTTTTAAATATTATATTAATGGTTTTTATTAAAACCAATGGTAAAGGTTTTTATTAAAACCAACGGCAAGGGTTTTTTATTAAAACCAACGGAAAGGGTTTTCATTAAAACCATTGGAAAGGGTTTTTCATTAAAACCACTATGCTAAGACTTCTCCAAATTATGATGGATGAAAAGGTTTTCCAATAAAACCTAGGTGCAAAAAGTTTCATGACGAAATTCAAAAGAATGAAGGAGATATCCCAATTCAAAGTTAAAAGGTGAATTATTAAATTTTTATTTAATAATTCTAAGGTCTAAGGTTGTATTATATTATCCGTCGACGTGCAAAGGTTGGGGAGATAAATAAAGATTCATCGACGTCATTCGAAGGCATGGAGGTGCATATAAATAAAAGGTTAAAACCTTTGTTTATTGAAGACTTGACATAGCGCATGAGAGAGAGTCATCGAAAGGGGAGCAACGAAGAAAGAAGGATAAATAACTTTTGATTTGAGAGCAAGGTCAAGTAAACAACATGGGAAAGTGACATCACGCAGGAGCCTATAGCGCAGTTGGTAGTGCACGAACTTTGCACAAGGTAGGTTCATTGTTCGAATCCCACCAAGGGCAAAGTGTTTTGCTAAGAAAGTAAAATCGAGTTTTAGATTTGAGCGTAGGTTAAAGTTGGGTGTTTGGGATTAAAATCCCAATGTGGGCTAGCACCCACGTGGTAAGCACTTCACAGTGCTAAGTGAGAGGAACAGAGTTTGACTCCCGTGAAGGTGTGAAGGTGCATTGATTTTTGGCAAGGCATTAACCATTATTTTGGCAAAGTTATGATTTCAAAGGTTATGAAGGCAAAGAATTTCATATAAAGGTATTTATCTCCAGCGCATGGTAATATTTGTTATTACCAAAGTTTTGGTGCATTAAAATTATTTATGTGATAACTAGGGAGTCATAAGGAGTTTAGGGAAATAAATGATTGTTGTATGTGTTAATGTGCTTAGGGAGTTATAAGGTGTAGAATTAAATATTTGTTATTGTTGTGTGTGATTAGGGATATAAGGTGGGGAAATAAATATTTGTGATTGTTGTATGTGGAGTTATAAGGTGTGGAATTAAAAATAAAAGCATAGGTGCTTGTTGTATGTGTTAATGAAATTAGGGAGTCATAAGGTTGAAAAGTGTTGAACTTGTTATATGTCCTAGTGCATGATTTAATTATGAAATTAAACTAGGAACTTGAGACCTAGTTAATTGCTACCTTGAGTTAGAAGACATGCACATGAGTTAGGGTTTGAAGTTGAAGACAAATTGCTTGATTATGTGCCTTGGCTATTGAGAGGAAGTGGATGGATTAGAAAATCAATTTTATGGATAAAATTGATGCTTGAGTTCCATGATTGCTTTAGTGGAGTTCATTGAGAGTATTGCCATTATTGAGGAGGTTTTTGCTATTGCTTTGAGGAGATTATTGTTGGTTACTTGTTGAGTCCATTGCCACTATTTGAGACCATTGAGGAGATCATTTGCTAGTCACTTGTGGATACATTTGTCTTTCATTTGAGGAGATCATTGTTGGCTATTTGAGAGCTCTTTGCTTGAGGGAGTTGTGCTTGTTTCTTGAGAGCTTATTGACATTGCATGAGGAAGATATTATTGAGAACCTATTGCTATCACTTGTGGAGATTGTCCTTGGTTGGTTGAAGTCCTCATTGTTATTTCTTGGAGAGGTTTCCATTAGAGAGCTCATTTGTCATCCATTTGAGAGTACCATTGTTGAGCATTGTTGTCATCCATTTGAGAGTACATTATTGAGCATTGTTGTCATCCATTTGAGAGATCATTTGTCATACATTGTTGAGATCATTGTGGATCATTGTTGTCATCCATTGAAGAGTACATTGCCATTCATTGTTGAGCACATTGTTGAGTATTGTCATCATTCATTTGTTATCCATTGTTGAGTTCATCATTGAGCCTTGCCTTCATTGATTTGTGGTTGAGATTTGAGTGCTACTTGAGAGTCATTGGTTGAGCCTTTGGGAAGGCTTTTGGGATAAATTTTTATTAGATTTGAGACAGACTTTTGTGCATGATTGGTTGAGCCTTTGGAAGGCTTTTGGGATTTGATAGATTTGAGAGTTTTGATATTTGAGCCTTTGAAGGCTTTTGAATAGATTTGGGACAACATTTGAGCAGGATTGTTTGAGCCTTTTGTGAAGGCTTTGAGAATATATTTGGGACAACATTTGAGCAGGATTGTTTGAGCCTTGTGAGAAGGCATTGAGGTATATTTATGAGCAGTGAAAGAGATAGGACAAAAATAGAAAACACATCAACACTAGTTGCCTAGTTGAGCAGATCAATGGATAGCCTAGCTGAGCAGATCAATGGATAGCCTAGCTGAGTAGATCAATGGATAGCCTATGAGTAGATCAGTGGATAGCCTAGTAGATCATTGGATAGCCTAGCTAAGCAGATCAATGGAGAGCCTAGATGAGCAGATCAATGGAGCCCACCTGAGTAGATCAGGACAACCTAGCTTTGAGCAGATCAAAGTAATCATTTGTATTGGGATAAGGATCCCTATTTATTTATGAAATATTATAAGGAGAATATCTTGTGGACTACCCCACATTGGGGGAACCACGTTAAATCTTGTGTCTCAATTGTGTGTGATGATTTGTGCACTTGCTTACTATTGCTATCTATGTTATTAATGCACACTGCTATATTTGGTTATTGCAATTGAGGACACTAATTGATATTGGTTTGGAAAGAAAGTAAAAAGTGGGTGCTATACTGTTCACCCCCCTCTCAGTATAAGCTTGTGTTCTTCAATTGGTATCAGAGTGGGTTCCTTCAAAAAGGCTAACAACTTGAGGGTAGATTCTACAAGAACACAGATGGCTTCACAGAATGGATCATCTACAAGTAAGGCTCCACTATTTGATGGTAACAATTATGCTTTTTGGAGCATGAGAATGAAGAACTATTTGATATCACAAGGATATGAGGTATGGCAGATGGTTGCAAAAGAGTATAAGGTTGAAGGTGATCCCGAGATAGATAAGACTATCAGGAAATTGGTTGAGATCAATGCAAAGGCAATGAATTGTATTATGAGTGGGCTTCGTGAGATAGATTTTGCAAAGGTCATGGTATGTAATTCAGCTAATGAAATGTGGACCAAGTTGCGGAATACCTATGAAGGAGATTCCAAGGTAAAGTTGGCAAAACTACAAACTCATAGAAAAAGATTCGAAGAATTGAAAATGGAAGATTCTGAAGATATTACAAAGTTCTTGCTTCGAGTTGATGAGATTGCTAACACCATGAGAGGCCTAGGATTTGAGATGAAAGAATCAGATGTTACTCAAAAGGTTTTGAGATCACTTCCCATGAAGTATGATGCAAAGGTTTCAATGATAGAAGAAACAATGAATATCGACAAGCTAACAATGGAAGAACTACAAGGAACTCTCACAACTTATGAGATGAGGATAGATAAGCATCAGGATCCAAAGAAAGAAATTGCATTCAAAGCTTTAGAGAAAAATAAAGGGAAATATCCAGAGATAGATAGAGATTCAGATAATGATGAGGAAGCTAACTTCATCAAAAGGAAAAAGGACTCAAGGAATTATAGGGATATGAAGAAAGTCAAATGCTACAAGTGTGGTGATTATGGTCACTATGCAAACAAGTGTCCACATGAAGAAAATAGTGATGATGAAAAATAGGATCACAGAAGAAAAGAAGAAGGAAAGCATAAGCATGACAAAGATGATAGGTACAAGCAAAGCAAGCATGAGAAGAAGAAAAGTTTTCGTAAGACTAAGAAAACTTTCTACATTGAGGAAGCAAATGATGGCTCAGATCACAGTGATAGAGATCACTCAGATGATGAAAAGGAAGAACATCTATTCTTAGGAATAGAAGGTGAAAGAGAACAATTCTTTGTGTGTGGTCAACGAGATCACAGATCAGGATATTGCAATGGCTTCAATGATAGTGAAGATGAAATGACATACCAAGGAAACAGGCAAAGACAAAGGATTCATGAGAGTTTGTTTGCTATAGAAGAAGATAATGATCTCAATGACAGTGAAGATGAAGAAGGGTTTTTCTATGGGATAAAATAAGTAGAAGAAGAACTTCCACTCCAAACAGAAGAAGTTAAACAAGAGGATATTTCAAGAAAGACAGATGTCTCAATTGATCTAAAAGAAGACTTCAATGATATCCATGAGCAACTACAAGAGGTTAAGGAGAATCTAAAAGAATTGAGATGTTCCATACTTGAGAAGTTTGATCCATCACATGACTCAAAAGGTCAAGATATTTTCACTGAGAAGGAAACATGTATTTTAGAGACAATAGAGACGGATGCCAGTTTGCTATTGGACACAAATGAAGAGAAATATGAAGAAAGTTCCAAAGCTCCTATGGCTCCAAATATCCAATTTGGATCTTGTTTTGAGATAGGTGAATCAAGTTCAAAAGGCAAAGAAATTCTTGAAGAAGAAAGCAAGGAAGAAGTTAAGGAAGAAGATTTGGATACCACAAAGAAGGATCAAGGATACAATGCACAAGTCAAAGATGATCACAAGGATAATGGTCAAGAAAGGTATGAGGAACCAAGGCATGAACAAAGGGCTTTTCAAGGACATTGTTTTTCTTGTAATGGATTTGGACACAGGGCTATACACTGTAGGGTCTATGGATCAAAGAAGTTTGATTTTTCTAGAAGGAACTTCAAAGGAAGAAGGTATGGTTTTTAGGGACATTGCTTCTTATGCAACAAGATTGGTCATAGAGCTTCTCAGTGCAAAGGAAATGAGCAATATGGTTTTGATTATAGAGCTGCACAATTCAGAGGTCATGGTCAAAATGATTATGGAAACAGAGCTTCACAATACAAGGTTCAGGAAAGGAATGGATATGGAAATGATTTCAAGAAAGAATTCAGGATATGGGCACCATCCAAAGGCTACAATATCAAGTGTTTTAATTGCAATAACTTTGGACATATTGCAAGATGGTGTAGGACTCAATTCCAAATAGGTTCAAGGCAAGAAGGTCAAGCGGTTTCAAGGCAAGAAGGTCAAACAGGTTCAAGACAAGAAGATCAAGTAACTCATCAAGAAAAGGATATCAGAAAGATGTGGAAGGAAGTTGACAAAGGAAAGGAACAATGTAATATGGGAGTAAATGTACTCCCACCCCAAAATTAATCACCTCAAGAGAGAAGGTGGTAGGGGGCTAAGCTTAAGAGTCATATATTTTAGCCCCATAGGTGTCCCTTTTGCCATTGATGTCAAAGGGGGAGAGATTTGAGTAAGGGGGAGAGCATTGAGTTAGGGGGAGCAGCCTCCAAAGAGAGCATTGAGATAGGGGAGCAGCCTCCAAAGAGAACATTGAGATAGGGGGAGCAGCCTCCATAGAGAGTATTGAGTCAGGGGGAGCAACTTTGATTTTCAGAAATGGCTTTTGTAGTGATTGTGGTGATTTGCATTAGAGGTGTTGCCATCAATGACAAAGGGGGAGATTGTTGGCAATTTGAGTTATTTTGTGTTGTCATTGATGTCACATGGATCACATTGAGTTTTGGTGGCAAAAGCACTTCATAAATAATCATTTATGATATTTTGGAGAGCAAGGATATATACAGGGTTTTGTGGCACAAGAGGCATATAATATTTAATTTTTTAAATATTATATTAATGGTTTTTATTAAAACCAATGGTAAAGGTTTTTATTAAAACCAATGACAAGGGTTTTTTATTAAAACCAACGGAAAGGGTTTTCATTAAAACCATTGGAAAGGGTTTTTCATTAAAACCACTATGCTAAGACTTCTCCAAATTATGATGGATGAAAAGGTTTTCCAATAAAACCTAGGTGCAAAAAGTTTCATGACGAAATTCAAAAGAATGAAGGAGATATCCCAATTCAAAGTTAAAAGGTGAATTATTAAATTTTTATTTAATAATTCTAAGGTCTAAGGTTGTATTATATTATCCGTCGACGTGCAAAGGTTGGGGAGATAAATAAATATTCATCGACGTCATTCGAAGGCATGGAGGTGCATATAAATAAAAGGTTAAAACCTTTGATTATTGAAGACTTGACATAGCGCATGAGAGAGAGTCATCGAAAGGGGAGCAACGAAGAAAGAAGGATAAATAACTTTTGATTTGAGAGCAAGGTCAAGTAAACAACATGGGAAAGTGACGTCACGGAGGAGCCTATAGCGCAGTTGGTAGCGCACAAACTTTGCACAAGGTAGGTTCATTATTCGAATCCCACAGAGGCAAAGTGTTTTGCTAAGAAAGTAAAATCGAGTTTTAGATTTGAGCACAAGTTAAAGTTGGGTGTTTGGGATTAAAATCCCAATGTGGGCTAGTACCCACGTGGTAAGCGCTTCACAGCGCTAAGTGAGAGGAATAGAGTTTGACTCCCATGAAGGTGTGAAGGCGCATTAATTTTTGGCAAGGCAATTTTGGCAAAGATTATGATTTCAAAGGTTATGAAGGCAATAAATTTCATATAAAGGTATTTATCTCTAGCGCATGGTAATATTTGTTATTACCAAAGTTTTGGTGCATTAAAATTATTTCTATGATAACTAGGGAGTCATAAGGAGTTTAGGGAAATAAATGCTTGTTGTATGTGTTAATGTGCTTAGGGAGTTATAAGGTGTAGAATTAAATATTTGTTATTTTGTTGTGTTATTAGGGAGATATAAGGTGTGGAAATAAATATTTGTGATTGTTGTATGTGGAGTTATAAGGTGTGGAATTAAAAATAAAAGCATAGGTGCTTGTTGTATGTGTTAATGAAATTAGGGAGTCATAAGGTTGAAAAGTGTTGAACTTGTTATATGTCCTAGTGCATGATTTAATTATGAAATTAAACTAGGAACTTGAGACCTAGTTAATTGCTACCTTGAGTTAGAAGACATGCACATGAGTTAGGGTTTGAAGTTGAAGACAAATTGCTTGATTATGTGCCTTGGCTATTGAGAGGAAGTGGATGGATTAGAAAATCAATTTTATGGATAAAATTGATGCTTGAGTTCCATGATTGCTTTAGTGGAGTTCATTGAGAGTATTGCCATTATTGAGGAGGTTTTTGCTATTGCTTTGAGGAGATTATTGTTGGTTACTTGTTAAGTCCATTGCCACTATTTGAGACCATTGAGGAGATCATTTTCTAGTCACTTGTGGATACATTTGTCTTTCATTTTGAGGAGATCATTGTTGGCTATTTGAGAGCTCTTTGCTTGAGGGAGTTGTGCTTGTTTCTTGAGAGCTTATTGACATTGCATGAGGAAGATATTATTGAGAACCTATTGCTATCACTTGTGGAGATTGTCCTTGGTTGGTTGAAGTCCTCATTGTTATTGCTTGGAGAGGTTTCCATTTAGAGAGATCATTTGTCATACATTTGAGAGTACCTTGTTGAGCATTGTTGTCATCCATTTGAGAGTACATTATTGAGCATTGTTGTCATCCATTTGAGAGATCATTTGTCATACATTGTTGAGATCATTGTGGATCATTGTTGTCATCCATTGAAGAGTACATTTCCATTCATTGTTGAGCACATTGTTGAGTATTGTCATCATTCATTTGTTATCCATTGTTGAGTTCATCATTGAGCCTTGCCTTCATTGATTTGTGGTTGAGATTTGAGTGCTACTTGAGAGTCATTGGTTGAGCCTTTGGGAAGGCTTTTGGGATAGAATTTTTAGATAGATTTGAGACAAATTTTGTGCATGATTGGTTGAGCCTTTGGGAAGGCTTTTGGGATATAATTTATTGGAATTAAATTTGGGACAACATTTGAGCAGGATTGTTTGAGCCTTTTGTGAAGGCTTTGAGAATAGATTTGGGACAACATTTGAGCAGGATTGTTTGAGCCTTGTGAGAAGGCATTGAGGCAGATTTATGAGCAGTGAAAGAGACAGGACAGAAATAGAAAACACATCAACACTAATTGCCTAGTATGAGCCAAAATCAATGGATAGCCTAGATAGGAACCTAGTGGATAGCCTAGCCTAGATCAATGGATAGCCTAGCTGAGCAGATCAGTGGATAGCCTAGCTGAGCAGATCAATGGAGAGCCTAGCTGAGTAGATCAAGACAACCTAGCTTTGAGCAGATCAAAGTAATCATTTGTATTGGGATAAGGATCCCTATTTCTTTGTGAAATATTATAAGGAGAATATCTTGTGGACTACCCCACATTGGGGGAACCACGTTAAATCTTGTGTCTCAATTGTGTGTGATGATTTGTGCACTTGCTTACTATTGCTATCTATGTTATTAATGCACACTGCTATATTTGGTTATTGCAATTGAGGACACTAATTGATATTGGTTTGGAAAGAAAGTAAAAAGTGGGTGCTATACTGTTCACCCCCCTCTCAGTATAAGCTTGTGTTCTTCAATTGGTATCAGAGCGGGTTCCTTCGAAAAGGCTAACAGCTTGAGGGTAGATTCTACAAGAACACAGATGGCTTCATAGAATGGATCATCTACAAGTAAGGCTCCACTATTTGATGGTAACAATTATGCTTTTTGGAGCATGAGAATGAAGAACTATTTGATATCACAAGGATATGAGGTATGGCAGATGGTTGCAAAAGAGTATAAGGTTGAAGGTGATCCCGAGATAGATAAGACTATCAAGAAATTGGTTGAGATCAATGCAAAGGCAATGAATTGTATTCTGAGTGGGCTTCATGAGACAGATTTTGCAAAGGTCATGGTATGTAATTCAGCTAATGAAATGTGGACCAAGTTGTGGAATACCTATGAAGGAGATTCCAAGGTAAAGTTGGCAAAACTACAAACTCATAGAAAAAGATTCGAAGAATTGAAAATGGAAGATTCTGAAGATATTACAAAGTTCTTACTTCGAGTTGATGAGATTGCTAACACCATGAGAGGCCTAGGATTTGAGATGAAAGAATCAGATGTTACTCAAAAGGTTTTGAGATCACTTCCCATGAAGTATGATGCAAAGGTTTCAACGATAGAAGAAACAATGAATATCGACAAGCTAACAATGGAAGAACTACAAGGAACTCTCACAACTTATGAGATGAGGATAGATAAGCATCAGGCTCCAAAGAAAGAAATTGCATTCAAAGCTTTAGAGAAAAATAAAGGGAAAGATCCAGAGATAGATAGAGATTCAGATAATTATGAGGAAGCTAACTTCATCAAAAGGAAAAAGGACTCAAGGAATTACAGGGATATGAAGAAAGTCAAATGCTACAAGTGTGGTGATTATGGTCACTATGCAAACAAGTGTCCACATGAAGAAAATAGTGATGATGAAAAATAGGATCACAGAAGAAAAGAAGAAGGAAAGCATAAGCATGACAAAGATGATAGGTACAAGCAAAGCAAGCATGAGAAGAAGAAAAGTTTTCGTAAGACTAAGAAAACTTTCTACATTGAGGAAGCAAATGATGGCTCAGATCACAGTGATAGAGATCACTCAGATGATGAAAAGGAAGAACATCTATTCTTAGGAATAGAAGGTGAAAGAGAACAATGCTTTGTGTGTGGTCAATGAGATCACAGATCAGGATATTGCAATGGCTTCAGTGATAGTGAAGATGAAATGACATACCAAGGAAACAGGCAAAGACAAAGGATTCATGAGAGTTTGTTTGCTATAGAAGAAGATAATGATCTCAGTGATAGTGAAGATGAAGAAGGGTTTTTCTATGGGATAAAATAAGTAGAAGAAGAACTTCCACTCCAAACAGAAGAAGTTAAACAAGAGGATATTTCAAGAAAGACAGATGTCTCAGTTGATCTAAAAGAAGACTTCAATGATATCCATGAGCAACTACAAGAGGTTAAGGAGAATCTAAAATAATTGAGATGTTCCATACTTGAGAAGTTTGATCCATCACATGACTCAAAAGGTCAAGATATTTTCACTGAGAAGGAAACATGTATTTTAGAGACAATAGAGATGGATGCCAATTTGCTATTGGACACAAATGAAGAGAAATATGAAGAAAGTTCCAAAGCTCCTATGGCTCCAAATATCCAATTTGGATCTTGTTTTGAGATAGGTGAATCAAGTTCAAAAGGCAAAGAAATTCTTGAAGAAGAAAGCAAGGAAGAAGTTAAGGAAGAAGATTTGGATACCACAAAGAAGGATCAAGGATACAATGCACAAGTCAAAGATGATCACAAGGATAATGGTCAAGAAAGGTATGAGGAACCAAGGCATGAACAAAGGGCTTTTCAAGGACATTGTTTTTCTTGTAATGGATTTGGACACAGGGCTATACACTATAGGGTCTATGGATCAAAGAAGTTTGATTTTGCTAGAAGGAACTTCAAAGGAAGAAGGTATGGTTTTCAGGGACATTGCTTCTTATGCAACAGGATTGGTCATAGAGCTTCTCAATGCAAAGGAAATGAGCAATATGGTTTTGATTATAGAGCTGCACAATTCAGAGGTCATGGTCAAAATGATTATGGAAATAGAGCTTCACAATACAGGGTTCAAGAAAGGAATGGATATGGAAATGATTTCAAGAAAGAATTCAGGATATGGGCACCATCCAAAGGCTACAATATCAAGTGTTTTAATTGCAATAACTTTGGACATATTGCAAGATGGTGTAGGACTCAATTCCAAATAGGTTCAAGGCAAGAAGGTCAAGCAGTTTCAAGGCAAGAAGGTCAAACAGGTTCAAGACAAGAAGATCAAGTAACTCATCAAGAAAAGGATATCGAAAGATGTGGAAGGAAGTTGACAAAGGAAAGGAACAATGTAATATGGGAGTAAATGTACTCCCACCCCAAAATTAATCACCTCAAGAGAGAAGGTGGTAGGGGGGCTAAGCTTAAGAGTCATATATTTTAGCCCCATAGGTGTCCCTTTTGCCATTGATGTCAAAGGGGGAGAGATTTGAGTAAGGGGGAGAGCATTGAGTTAGGGGGAGCAGCCTCCAAAGAGAGCATTGAGATAGGGGGAGCCAAAAAGAACATTGAGATAGGGGAACCTCCATAGAGAGTATTGAGTCAGGAGGAGCAACTTTGATTTTCAGAAATGGCTTTTGTAGTGATTGTGGTGATTTGCATTAGAGGTGTTGCCATCAATGACAAAGGGGGAGATTGTTGGCAATTTGAGTTATTTTGTGTTGTCATTGATGTCACATGGATCACATTGAGTTTTGGTGGCAAAAGCACTTCATAAATAATCATTTATGATATTTTGGAGAGCAAGGATATATACAGGGTTTTGTGGCACAAGAGGCATATAATATTTAATTTTTTAAATATTATATTAATGGTTTTTATTAAAACCAATGGTAAAGGTTTTTATTAAAACCAATGACAAGGGTTTTTTATTAAAACCAATGGAAAGGGTTTTCATTAAAACCATTGGAAAGGGTTTTTCATTAAAACCACTATGCTAAGACTTCTCCAAATTATGATGGATGAAAAGGTTTTCCAATAAAACCTAGGTGCAAAAAGTTTCATGACGAAATTCAAAAGAATGAAGGAGATATCCCAATTCAAAGTTAAAAGGTGAATTATTAAATTTTTATTTAATAATTCTAAGGTCTAAGGTTGTATTATATTATCCATCGACGTGCAAAGGTTGGGGAGATAAATAAATATTCATCGACGTCATTCGAAGGCATGGAGGTGCATATAAATAAAAGGTTAAAACCTTTGATTATTGAAGACTTGACATAGCGCATGAGAGAGAGTCATCGAAAGGGGAGCAACGAAGAAAGAAGGATAAATAACTTTTGATTTGAGAGCAAGGTCAAGTAAACAATGTGAGAAAGTGACATCATGTAGGAGCCTATAGCATAGTTGGTAGCGCACGAACTTTGCACAAGGTAGGTTCATTATTCGAATCCTGCCAAGGGCAAAGTGTTTTGCTAAGAAAGTAAAATCAAGTTTCAGATTTGAGCGTAGGTAAAGTTGGGTGTTTGGGATTAAAATCCAACAATTGGGCTAACGCCCACGTGGTAAGCGCTTCACAGTGCTAAGCGAGAGGAATAGAGTTTGACTCCCATGAAGGTGTGAAGGCACATTAATTTTGGCAAGGAATTTTGGCAAAGATAATTTCAAAGGTTACGAAGGCAACAAATTTCATATAAAGGTATTTATCTCTAGTGCATGGTAATATTTGTTATTACCAAAGTTTTGGTGCATTAAAATTATTTTCTGTGATAACTAGGGAGTCATAAGGATTTTAGGGAAATAAATTCTTGTTGTATGTGTTAATGTGCTTAGGGAGTTATAAGGTGTAGAATTAAATATTTGTTATTGTTGTGTGTGATTAGAGAAATATAAGGTGTGGAATAAATATTTGTGATTGTTGTATGTGGAGTTATAAGGTGTGGAATTAAAAATAAAAGCATAGGTGCTTGTTGTATGTGTTAATGAAATTAGGGAGTCATAAGGTTGAAAAGTGTTGAACTTGTTATATGTCCTAGTGCATGATTTAATTATGAAATTAAACTAGGAACTTGAGACCTAGTTAATTGCTACCTTGAGTTAGAAGACATGCACATGAGTTAGGGTTTGAAGTTGAAGACAAATTGCTTGATTATGTGCCTTGGCTATTGAGAGGAAGTGGATGGATTAGAAAATCAATTTTATGGATAAAATTGATGCTTGAGTTCCATGATTGCTTTAGTGGAGTTCATTGAGAGTATTGCCATTATTGAGGAGGTTTTTGCTATTGCTTTGAGGAGATTATTGTTGGTTACTTGTTAAGTCCATTGCCACTATTTGAGACCATTGAGGAGATCATTTTCTAGTCACTTGTGGATACATTTGTCTTTCATTTTGAGGAGATCATTGTTGGCTATTTGAGAGCTCTTTGCTTGAGGGAGTTGTGCTTGTTTCTTGAGAGCTTATTGACATTGCATGAGGAAGATATTATTGAGAACCTATTGCTATCACTTGTGGAGATTGTCCTTGGTTGGTTGAAGTCCTCATTGTTATTGCTTGGAGAGGTTTCCATTTGAGAGATCATTTGTCATACATTTGAGAGTACCTTGTTGAGCATTGTTGTCATCCATTTGAGAGTACATTATTGAGCATTGTTGTCATCCATTTGAGAGATCATTTGTCATACATTGTTGAGATCATTGTGGATCATTGTTGTCATCCATTGAAGAGTACATTGTCATTCATTGTTGAGCACATTGTTGAGTATTGTCATCATTCATTTGTTATCCATTGTTGAGTTCATCATTGAGCCTTGCCTTCATTGATTTGTGGTTGAGATTTGAGTGCTACTTGAGAGTCATTGGTTGAGCCTTTGGGAAGGCTTTTAATTTTGGACAGATTTGATTTATTTATTGATTTACTTTGAGCAGGATTTTGAGCTTTGAAGGCTTTGGAAGATTTGAGCTTTGATGATTTGAGCCTTTGGAAGGCTTTGATGAAATATTTGGGACAACATTTGAGCAGGATTGTTTGAGCCTTTTGTGAAGGCTTTGAGGACACAGATTTGGGACAACATTTGAGCAGGATTGTTTGAGCCTTGTGAGAAGGCATTGAGGCAGATTTGTGAGTAGTGAAAGAGATAAGACAGAAATAGAAAACACATCAACACCAGTTGCCTAGCTGAGCAGATCAATGGATAGCCTAGCTAAGTAGATCAATGGATAGCCTAGCTGAGCAGATTAGTGGATAGCCTAGCTGAGCAGATCAATGGATAGCCTAGTGAGAAGATCATGGAGAGCCTAGTATATGGATAGCCTAGTGAGCAAATCAGTGGATAGCCTAGCTGAGTAGATCAGTGGAGAGCCTAGTTGAGCAGATCAGTGGAGCCCACCTGAGTAGATCAGGATAGCCTAGCTTTGAGCAGATCAAAGTAATCATTTGTATTGGGATAAGGATCCCTATTTCTTTGTGAAATATTATAAGGAGAATATCTTGTGGACTACCCCACATTGGGGGAACCACGTTAAATCTTGTGTCTCAATTGTGTGTGATGATTTGTGCACTTGCTTACTATTGCTATCTATGTTATTAATGCACACTGCTATATTTGGTTATTGCAATTGAGGACACTAATTGATATTGGTTTGGAAAGAAAGTAAAAAGTGGGTGCTATACTATTCACCCCCCCTCTCAGTATAAGCTTGTGTTCTTCAATTAGTGGGAATCATTGAGTGAGGGACAAGGATAAGAGGTAGCAGTGCAATTTAAATGAAAATAGTTTGTAATAGCATTTGAGGAAAGATTCCTCATGAAGCACTTTTACTACTAGAAGTTCTAAGAGTTCACTAAACTTCGATAGGTAACTAGGATAGTGGAGGCGTACTATCAAAGATTTATCAAGTTGTTGAAATATGTACCTACATATAATGAGAAAATAAATATTCATAAGTTTATACTAGGAGCAAACCCTAGAATAGGGCAAGAGGTAGACATGCGGGAACCTACTACTTTGTAGAAGGCCTATGATTTGGCTAGAAAAGTGGAAACCCATATAAAATCCTATTTTGATTATGAAGGTTTAGATGAGTAGGGTAGAGAAGCACTGAGAAAAAAAAACAATGCATGTTTTATAAAATGGGAAAAGAAGCAAGCAAACAAAAGTCCCTTTCGATAGGACAAAGGGAATAATAGGAAACATGGGAGGTTCAGGAAGAAGTTCCAAGGAAGGGATTGTAGCAATGGGAGAAATAAGAACCCATCATAGGGATAGGTCAATATCCCACAAATAGTAAAAATAGAAGAATGCCCGAAGAAGAAATCTCACCTTGGACCTAAAGAGGGATGCTACAATTGTAGAGGACTGCACTATGCCAACTAATGTTTGTATAAAGCTGAATCGAGTTCGAAGGGAAAGATAAGTGCCTACAAGGATGCTGAATGCAAGGAACCTACACACAAGATTCATGCAACAATAGGGAGCTAAAATCTGGAAGGTCAAGCTACTCCACTTATGATAAAAGATAAAATATTTGGTAGAAATGTTAGAATTTTGATTAATAGTTGTGCCATGGATAACTTTGTTTCCACTAGCTTAATTAAATAAATATCAGAGAGGTCAAAAATCTTAGTACATGGGTGGAATGTTGATTATGGCCCAGGAGAGACCTACTATATAGATCAATGTTACTCTATGATTGATATTACGCTACCTAGTTGTACAATCGTAGGTTGCCTATATGTAGTGTTGTTGCATACCTTCAACATTATCCTAGGGATGGATTGGCTACAATCACATAAAGTCATGATCAAATACTAAGAGAAATTGATGGAATACTCAGAGGATGGTAGGAAAGTACAGAGTGTACAACCTACAAGGAGCTTTCCTACACCATATCCTCTCTATAATGCAACTTAGAAAGGTAATAAAAAAGGAGGAATGATTTATGTAGTAAATTTTAATGAAGTAGAAAGTGTGAAGAAGGATGAAGTGTTTGAGAAACATCCAGTTCTCTAGGAATTCAAACATGTATTTCCAAAAGAGTTACCAGGACTATCCTTGAAGTGTAAATTTAATTTCACTATTGAGCTTCAACCTGGAACAAAGCCTATACATAGGGATCCTTACAGAATGAACTCCATAGATATGCAAGATATAAAGGTATAGTTGCAAGAATTATTAGAAAAGGGACTAATCAAACACAGCGTGTCACATTGGGGTGCACCTATGCTATTTTTTAAAAATAAATATGGGTCCTTTCGACTATGCATAGATTATAGAATTCTAAATAAGGTAACTACCAATAATAGATATCCTCTACCTATAATAGAATGTCTCTTTGATCAGATCAAATATGCTACTATTTTCTCAAAGATCGATCTTAAATTAGGACATCACCAATTGAGGATCCGTGAGGAAGATACCCATAAGACAACTTTCAAAAATCACTATGGACACTATGAGTTTACAGTCTTGCCTTTTGGTTTAACAAATGCTCCAGCAACATTTATGAACCTAACGAATAGCAATTTTAGGAAGCTCTTGGGCCAATTTATCCTTGTGTTCCTAGATGATATTTTGATATATTCTTGGAATAGGGTAGAGCATGAAAAAAACATTAGGATTGTACTAGAATTGATAAGGAAGAATTAGTTATTTGGGAATCTATCAAAGTGTGAATTCTATGTGTCAGAGGTGCAATATCTAGGGTATATTATTTTAGCAGAAGGGATCATAGTGGATCCTAAGAAGATAGAAGCCATACTGAATTGGCCATCGCCTACTAATGTGATAGAAGTTTGAAGTTTCATGGGTTTGAATGAACACTATAGGCATTATGTAAAGGATTACACCAAGATAATTGCTCCTATAACTAACCTTCAGAGGAAAGTAAATGAGTTCAAATGGATGGATAAATATGAGGTAGCTTTTGATTTGCTCAAGCAGAAACTTACCACATCCCCTATACTAACGATACCAGATCCTTACGGTAGTTTTTCTATCTATATAGATGCATCATTGGAAGGTATGGAGGAGTGCTATTTCAAGATGAAGTTGTGGTAGCTTATGGTTCAAAAAAACTAAAACAACATGAGGTTAATTATGCAACCCATAATCTAGAGCTGGCAACCATGGTATTTGCACTTAAAAGTTGGTGACACTACTTGTTAGGGAAACTCTTCGAGTTAAGAATAGACCATCAAAGCCTAAAATGCATATTTACTCAGCATTTGCTAAATTTTAGGTAGAGAAGGTGGATGAAATTTCTCACCGAATATAATTTTGACATTGAGTATCTAAAGGAAAATAAAACAAAGTTTTTGATGCACAGAGTAGGAGATGATACATAGTGGTTTTAACACACATATGTGTTGATTTGAAGAAATAAATCAAGAAAATGCAACATGATGTGTTTTACAATAAAATTTAGGAAAATATGAAAAGCAAACCCAAGGAAAGAAAATATTTTAGCACCAAGGATGGATTTTTGTACTTTAAGGATCGAGTGGTATTCCCTAAGGGTGGTGATATGAGAAATATGATCATGAATGAATCACATCGATATCTGTATTTAGCTCACCTTGGAGGGGTAAATATGAGAGAGAACATAAACCTTCTACTAGCCTGGAATGAATAAGGACATAACTGAACTCATCGCTCAATGCATTGAATTCCAAAAATAAAGGTAGAAATAATACATCGTGTAGGGCTACCTTCATGAGGTATGCACATAGAAATGCCAAGTGATGTCGATGGATTTTTTTGTAAGGTTGTCTAAAACCAAGTTTCAACATGATGTAACCCTAGTTGTGGCTGATAGAATAACCAATGCTATCCATTTTATACCCAGGAACACCAAAGATGATGCTATGGTTGTGTCTAATAGATTTATCAAGGAAATATTCAAGCTTCATGGTTTCTCAAAAGTGATCATTTTAGATAGAGACTCGAGGTTCACATCCAAATTTTGGTAATATCTACATTGTGTTATTGACACTAGACAAAAAATTAGTTCTACATATCACCCAAAAACCGATGGGAAAATTAAAAGGGTAAACCATGTGTTAAAGGACATGCTTCACATGCATTGTATGGATCATAAAACCTATTGGGAAGAGAATGGTTTAAGGAAGCTGTGAATCATAAAAAAAGCTACACTGACCTTAAGAGATCACCAAGAGAGTTTTCTATGGATGATAAAGTATTTTTGAGGGTGAGATCAAAGAAGAGTGCTATTAAGTCCATAAAGCTTGACCCACATTTTTTAGGATCCTTCGAGGGTACAAAGAAGATCAGTTATGTGGCATACTGACTTGCTTTACCACTTAGTCTGTTGAAGATTCATAACACCTTTCACATTTTATTTCTTAGGAAATATGTAGCTAATGATGAACATGTGTGGGATATTTTTAATTTGTAGATGATGGATCCAGAGGCTATACAGGTTCGACCAATAAAAATCCTTGAATTCCAATCCAAGTCAATGAGGAAAGGAATCTTGGAGCAATTTAGGCTCCAATGGGACTCCTATTACAATAGAAATACTACTTGAGAGAAAGTAGCAGACATGCAAAAGCACTTTTCATATTTATTTGAAAATAGTATGTAATGTTTTATGTCAAAATTGGATGAACACATAGGACTGTGTTAAGCCTATAGGGAGGAGGATGTCATGACCCTCCCTTGGCGAACATTTCATTTGATGAGTTATATTTTTTTACATAGATGTGTTGATGAAATAATTGATTGTTTCATGTTTAGTTTGTGCAAAATATATATACTTCATGATGGATAATTATGTAATCTATTGATGAAATGATTGAATTTTACATATCTATTTTTTGTAAGGATGTACTTTTATGGAAAAATGTGATATTGCTAATGAAACTGCTTTCATGATAGGAATAAATTTTCATGGGTGGGAGGAAGACCTATCCACTAAGAGCAAGTTATCTTACCAAAAATAATTGAGGATATTGTCCTACGATTTATATTACTTGGGTAATAGGGATAAATGCATTGTTATAATAAATTGCTTATCAAAGATACAAATAACCTAGGATATAATGTAATTGATGTTTAAATATTCTTATAATACTAGATGGTATCCAAAAGATAAAATAAGTGTATTAGTATAAAGGATTTTGGACACTTGAATCAATTATTTCCATATCTCATCCAGGTAAGATATCAAGGAACACAGACACAGACACATACATAGACACACACACACATAGAAACACACACCGACACACACACACATATATATATATGCGCTTGGTTATGTCAAGATTTAAATAAATAAATAAATAAATAAATAAATATAAATAAATAAATAAATAAATAAATAAATAAATAAATAAATAAATAAATAAATATATATATATATATATATATATATATATATAAATAAATAAATAAATAAATAAATAAATAAATAAATAAATAAATAAATAAATAAATAAATAAATAAATAAATAAATAAATAAATATATATATATATATATATATATATATATATATATATATATATATATATATATATATATATATATATGACATCTATTGTAAGGAACTCTGAGTAAAGCTTTATTCGGCCATATTAAAGGAAGGTAAGCATTATGTGAAGAGGGATTGACGTTGCACATGTTGCCTCCACATAAGAATTTTGGATCACCACTTTAGTTAAGCGAAGCTTGATATCGGATTCATAGAAAGAGGACATTGGAAAAATATGAGAACCTTTGGTATGGTTATGAAGAAAAGATCTAATAAGTATCTAAGAAGAGTTGGGGGGATCATGCTCATAACAAGGAATGAGTGCATGCTAGTTTGGAAACCCAACGTGATCAGGTAAGGAAGGGAAGAAGCTAAGTTCCATTAATGAAATCCCATATTTTATGGTCGAGAGGGGAAAAAATAGGTGAAGTTGCTGTTTTGTGAGAGAGAAGGAGACATAGCTGGAAAAATATGTTCTGGGTGAAGTTGTTGGTCTATGAGAGGAGTCGATGAAGGAAGATAGAAGAAAGTATAGTGCATTATGTGAGAGGATTTTGCTAGCTATCAGGTTGGTGCATTGTAAATTATCATTAGTTTTTGACAATAGAGTTGATAGTAGAGTGCCTTGCAGTTAGCTTGAGTTTAAATTATGTTCTTGCTTCACGATGTGCAGTAATTGAGTTACCTATGTGGTTCTTAGGAATACCAAGTTTGATAGCAAATTTTTAGGACCAAAGACATCCCTAAAGAAAACTTAGGTAGAGTATTTAGTGTTGTTAAGCCCTTATTAATGCATGTGTTTAACGATTATCTTTGATGAATCTTATCAATGGTTGGATAAACATGTTATTGTGGTAGTAGAGCAAAGTTGATAGTAGAGTGTTGTGTAGATTGCTTGAGGTTAGATTATGTTCTTGCATCACAATTTGTAGTACTTGAGTTTATGGGCTCCTTAGGAAAGTTTGATAGTCAATTGTTATGGCTAGAGACATCCCCTAAAGAACACTAGGGTAGAGTTATTAGAATTGTTAAGTCGTTATTTGAACTTGTAGTTGACAACTAGTCTAGATGGATCTTATCGATGGTCAGATAAACATGTTATTATGGAAATAGAGTAGAGTTGAATCCTATACTTAGGGTTTCTAAATTTTATGATTTTATTTATGCTTTATTTTTTTGGAATTTGGGAGTTTTCCTCTTAGAACATTTATCAAAAGATTGATATTAGTTAATTGCCAATGTATGGCTTCGGTTAGAGTCAACATTCTATCTTGGTGGAAACTAAAAAATATTTTTATAGTTGACTCGATCCTAGATATGAATTGAGGCTAGGGAGTATTAGCTAGCGGTGGTTATAATCTTGAGTTTACCATATAGATTATAGATCACCATATAGATTAAAGTCTTCTTGAAAGGATATGGATACTTTTCATACCTACCATAATATGTATTTGAGTTGACCCTATGAGCCTTGGAAAACATAACCATGTCTACCTTTAAGGAGTGCCCTTTAGAATTAATCATGAGATGGTACTGGTAGTATTAATATGGACTCTAGTTGAACCAGGAGTAAGGTTTAGTAAGCTAGACCGAATGCCTTGCATGAGCGTTCCCAGTGTCACATGTTAATGCCTGTGTAGCCTTTTAGATGATGATTACTTACCATGATCATCCATGTTAGGTTGATTCATAGCTCATACTAGTTTGATCACCTTATAGGGTCTGGAAGTGATGTAACATTAAGCTTTTGGAATACCGTTACTAATAAAGCTATTATGAAAATGTGATGGTATGTGTTAATTAGGTTTATGAATGATGAAACATGGAATTTGATTAATGGAATTTCATTGGAGCTGAATGATGTTATGTTTCATGAAAAGAATCCAATGACATGTTGTAAAAGAAGACAAAATGGACTTGGTTTTATTTAGGAAGTCTATTTCAAAGTTTAATTCTGAAGCAATGAGATTATTGTAATGAATGAATTGATTGACCAATTCAATCCATAGAAATCAAGGATTTATGGAATATCCCTATGAGGATAAAAGACAAATTGAAATGTCTTGATGTAATGTAAAGAATGAACCATTTTTGGAAATAAATAAAGAGGAAATGATTTGGGCTGGTTTTTCCCCACAAGGGGATTTTTCAGGATAAAATAATGTTGTACTATTTTTGTGGTAGTTCCATTTTTATGGTTTATTTGTATTTAAAGCTTTATGAATGTTATGATTCTTTAGGACCATTCTGTAAAATAGATAATGTTGGTTATTTAATTACTAAATTATGGAATGAAGCCTCTATGATGTTCTTAAATTATAATAAAGGAATTTCTTATGGTACATATAATTTATGTGGTTTATTTATTTCATGAATTGCTTATGTCATGTGGTAAAATGGATAATTATTGGTATAATCTACAATGCTAGTTAATTAAATCTTAAATTTTGAAATAAAACCTGGAGGATATTCTTAAATAATCATGAAGGAAATTCTCTTGGGGTATTTAATTGAAGATGCCAATACCTTCTTGAAGATTTCTTATGTTGTGGTAAAGTGGGGGGAAATTATAGAGTAGTTGGATGCTACCTAAAATAATATTAAAAATATTGATAGGTGTAGTTAGGGGATGCCCTTTAGGAAAAATAAGTGGTTAGCATTCTTGAAAAAAAGGAAATAACCCAAAGAGTAATAAGACTTCATGCATCTATATTAGAGGAATGGATAGGCATGATGTTGTTTCTTAAAAGAATTAGAAACAAGACTGTTATGAAATGTCTAGCTCAAAAGGATATGGGATTGATGGACAACCCTCACAAGCATAGACTACACACATAGAATTTCTTATGTGGGATGTAAATGTGGTGTGCACCTTTGGATAGAATTAAAGGGAAGGTTAATGTTAGCTCTTTGGATCTATAATATGGATAGTTTGATTGTGAAATGAACACCTAGTACCCTTGCATAATTGAACTTATGATGAGGGTAGGGATGGGTGTGCCTCAAGGAATATTTAATTAAGAAACCGTTGAGGTTATTTTAGTAGAGGTAAATAAAAAAATTGGATGGAAAATTTTGGGATGTGATAGGGCACCTAGATTCATGCTATGAAAGTAGTTCCTTCCACATACCACCATTGCCTCAAATATGAGTATTAGGGAAATATATTTTATATTCCTACTAATATTGAGCCCTTTACCTATTGCTAGATGGCCTTAGCCCTAGAATGTATTTTCCATCTCTACAACTTGTTCCTTTCACATCGCCTTCATTTGTGGGATAAACTACCTTGATTAGTTTTCATCCATCTATGAGTACTGTTGGAATATATTATATTATTTGGTACATGCCAATGTACCACCTTGGATACATATTTATATTGGGAGAGTATCTTAGATTAGGGTGTGATTATATACTTTATGCAATGTAATAAATGCACAAGTATTATTAAAATATGCAAAGTATTCAATAATGTAAATGTGCATAATAGTCCATGTGTACATGAGTCCATAGAATAGAAAAGTGAAGAGTCATAGGAAGATAGAAGGCCAAGAGCCACATATCATTTATATTGACCTTTGTGTGAGCATATGATAGTACACACATAAAGAATACAAGTTAGAGTAGTAGAGAAAAAGAGAGATAATGTAGAGCAAGAATGAATGGGGTATTAGGGGATGCATGAGGCTTTCACCTTAGTAGGATGACCCTGCTTCATTTGCCCACTCCTCCTTCTCCAAGCCTGTGTTCTAGGCTCACTAGATGTTCTCACCTGGGTTTTCTTAGGCGTGTTTCTAGTGCATGATTATTTATTTGTAGTTGTATAGGTCATCCCATTGAATCTGTCCTAGATGCCCATGGTTTAGTTGGTTTTTTATTAGCTCAATTGGGGGGTTGTGGCTTTCAAAAGGGGTTTGAAATTTTTTTTCCTATTATTTTTTCTTGGGATCACTATATGCATTTTTCATGACTTCAAGGGACCCCGTGTTTAGAGTTTGTAGATGGCCATTCCTTCCAGCTCCAAATCAGATTTTGTAATACCTTTGGGATCTCTTTGTAGATCCAAAATTTATTTATTTTTAGGTTTTCCATAGGTGCCTCTTGCTATAGTTTATCTTTTCAGTCTTGGGGAGGACCCAATGCTTCTTCGTGCAGCTTTAGCTTTGAATTTCATGGTTTATTCCCTAAATTGACTTTGGTGGGATTGTGTGCTCTTCTGATATGGGTGTTTATTTACTGGTTTGATGTTGTAATATTTAAGGTCATGGTTGGGGATCTCGTGATTCATCACTTACTACAATTATCAGACCATGTTTGACAATCCCTATGTTCAAGTTTACTCTAGTCATAGGTCATCGTTGTGGCGGGAGTTTTTAAATTCTCCTTACAACTTGTGTTTTTAGTCTCTTCATAGGGAGATATTATGGCCTATCAAGATCTTTAATGGCTGTTGATCCTATTTCTAGGTCATGTTTTTGCTTCAACTATTCATGGAATTATTCTTTCTCTAGTTGGATTTTTAGTTTTACCCGATAGCCTAATTGGAAAATGATGCTTATTTTAGTGGGTATTCTTGTTCCAATGTTGAGTGAAATGGGTGTTTCACTTAAGGACCTACTTCTTGGCCCATGCTGGATGGGTTTGTGTTTATCTTGAGCTTTTTTGGAAGGATTTCTTCACTTTTGAGAGCTATTTCGTGATGATCTTGTGCCTTACCAAATGGGGTTCTCCCATATTATAGTTGATGTTTTATGGTTTAATACCTGGTGGGAGTTATCTATTCGTGCTGCCTTCCTGGATAATGGTGGATTGTTTTTTGATAGGTTTTGACCTTTCTTGCTGCTTTTTATCGGGTTTTCGTTAGACGAGTTTGTCCTTTCTCGGTAGTTTTATCTTTTAGGTAGGAAATAGATTTTTGATTTTCCCCTTGGGTGGGATTGTCATTTTAAAATTTCATCTTTTTCCTGGGCCCCTGGGTGGGATTATCCTTATTATTTCTTGGGCTTGTTGGGGCAAGTTTTTTTAATTTTCATTTTTATCTCGTACGGGGTGGTCCTGCACTAACAAGATGATCCCCGTTTGAGGTTGGTCCCTTTGGGACCACTTTCCTTTGCTCTTTTTTATAAATCTAATGGCTCATATTTATTTTTCAATTGGTTTGTATACTTGGTTTAATATTTTGTATCTTATAAATAGGTTTTGGAGTCCCTTTCAAAACCCATTTTTTAATACAACCTACCCAAAAAAATAATGCATGGAATATTTGATATCTTCATTATATCAAAATACCATTTTTATGAGCTTTTATTAATGTCAATTTTTTAAGTTATTGTAAAATTCTTTCATAAGTTTTATATGCTTTAAATATTGCTATTGTCTTACATTTGATATATCATTCTTATTTTAGATCTCATGGTTGTTTTTCATTAAGCATTTAGCTTCAATAGCTAATAGTGGTATTAGAGTCACAAGGGAGATTGATAGGAGAGAGGGAGAGCCACAAGAGAGATTGAGAGGAGATAGGAAGATTTCATTTAAGAAAAATTTAAGGTTATTTTTTGGCTAGAAAATTTCCATAGGGTTGCAGGAAAACTCGTGAAGACTAAGACTCAATAAAAGTTGCTTTCCACTAGATTGAAGTATAACTAGTGAAGATTATTGATTTTTAGATATCTAGAGATTTAGATGCATTTGTTTCCTGTTGTCTAAGTTTTGTTGCAGAAAATTAGTTCTCAAAAGTTGAAAAGATTCCTAAAATGGATAAAGAAGAATTTCATCTTTGATTACCTAAAATTCCATGTGCTTTCCTCATGCAAGGATTAGTTTTTGATTTATAAAAATAACATAGACATTGAAGATTAAGGAGGTCCAAGCAAAAGGTCCCATTGGAGACTGAAGATTGAAGATTGAGGATACCCAAGAAGGATATCCCCATAGAAGATTGAAGACTATAGATTGCAAATTGAATAAAGAAGAAAGAAGTCAAATAAGCTCTATTGAAGATCGAGAAAGAAGATACCAAAGAGAAAAGGTCGAAACATCTATTCCTACTATGGTTTCATGCTCAAACTTACCTCCAAATGGCTCATCATATGCTCTTACCAATTTAATTGAAGCAAAAAAATCATCTCTTGCATTACATATCTCTTATTAAAGATCTGCATAATTGTACTTTTCCTCAGGATATCATTCTTTTCTCTTTTTATGTTGAGGGTCTCTATCCTAGCATCCCCACCTCTCAAGGTTTGACAACCCTCCATTTTTTGAGGAACGAATTTGATTTGACCAAGATAAATTTTGTGGTAAGGCTTGTAGAGATAGTGTTAACACAACACTACTTGGAATTCAAAGGGAAAACATATAAGAAGATAAGAGAAACAACCATGGGAAGTAATTTTGATGTGGTTTATGCTTATTTATTTCTCTGTCATCTAGAGGAACAAGTATTTAATAATGTTGCTATGGAAAATATTTTATTTTATAAAAGATACATTGATGATGCCATTGGAGTTTGGCATGGCCCTAAGGAGGATCTTAATGGTTTTATTGCTACCTATAGTTCCTTTTACGATATTATTAAAATTACTTCTTTTGTTTCTAATTCTAAAGTAACACTTTTGGATACTATGTTTTTCAAGGGGCCTAATTTTGCTTGAAATGAAATTCTTTGCACCAAATTGTTTCAGAAGCCGATGAATGCCTATCAATAAATCCATGCTTCCTCTCATAATCTAGTTCATTTAAAAAAAACCTTTATCATAAGTGAACTCAACAGATTTTTGGTTAGAGAAAGCTCCAATTATGGATTCATTTATGTTAAAAATAAAAATTTTAACAAACTCAGAGCTAGGGGATATCAAATTAATTTTCTCCTACCTTTGTTTGAGAAAGTTAAATTTGATGGTAGGCCTTTAATTTTGGCTAAATTTTTGGAGCGAGCATCACACAAACATGGAACCAAAATAAAAACAATTCCTCTTATTTTGAAGTTGGACAACTACAATTTTGTCAAATATCTTTGAATTGACACAAATATTATTTCTCCAATGTTTGAAAATTGAGAAAAGATAGAGAGCTCAAGCACATTGTTCAAGCATAATTTGTTGGAGGAACCAAAAACCTCTTCGATATTATCTTTGTAAAATTAAAATTATTTGAGGGACTCTTTCCCACCTTGTATTTTCACATTTTTTAATGCATTTCTTCTCTTTTCTAGGTGGGTGTTTTTTTGGGGGTTGAGCGTAGGACTTCTCTTCTTTTCATTGTATTAGTCTATAAACCTATGGTTTGTAATAATTCTTAGGTATTTTTATCCCATATGCATTACTCTTCAACTCTCCCTAGAGTTAGGTCTTTATAAAGAGAGGTTGTACCTATCTGAAGCTCACGCTGTTGTTGATACCTAGAGGTCAAAATGCGTTCAAAGTTTTGTAGATGTATCACTTATTTTTTTTAAATAAAAATTTAATCAAATGTATTTTATTCCTTTTTTAACTCATATCTATTTTCTAATATATTTTTTCTGTTGGTATTATGCTCTTCACTTGCATGTAATGTGATATGGTGAACTAGAAAGCTTGCAACACTAGGAGTATGCTCTTCACTTGCACATCTATGATCTAGTGAATTAGAAACTAGTTTACATTTTTAGAGTACTACTTCACCATGTTTCTTTTTCATTAATGAGTTTACCCATTAATGGTGCACACTACTCTACCATTTATTGATATTTTAGATTTTGAATCCTCTCCCATAGTTCCTAATAGTACTTCTAGTTTCCTTGTTCATATTCCTTGCAAGCATCTACGACAAGAGAGATCAAGATAGCAAATTTAGAAGCTTGAAGAATGGGTCTTTGACACAAATAAAATGGAAGAGTTTTGCAGAGGTCTAATATAAATAGAAGTTTTTGCTCAGAATTAAAGAGTTCCTTCTACACAGAATAAAGCACCTTCATAGATGGAATTAGTGCAATGTGCGATGTTCCTCCATGACCATAGTCTTTGGACAAGTTATTGGAAACAAGGTTTGAAGAATTCAAGATTTTGAGCAAAAAGGCAAAAAAATGCCATTCCAGGCTAGCCCAACTTGAAGAGAATTTGGGCAAAGGTATTTTTCCCCATATCCTACGAATGGAAAAACCATGTCTTCAACTTCTAGATGAAGATATTAATAAATAGTTTTTTGATGAGTTGGAGGCACTCACAATTTTTTTTTGCTTGGAAATGGCTAAATTGTACATCTGTAATTTCAAAAAATACACAAATAAATTAGCTACTTAGGCCAATGATTATATTTCCAATATTTTATTGCCTACAATTAAGGAAATTCTTGTAGATTCCATAAATAAACATAAGATAATTGATCAAGAAATTGATTTGGAATGGAAATCCCAGATTAAAGAGGTTTTTGAGGGAAAGCTTCAGGCCTAGAGAGTTGAAATGCAAATCCAAAATGATATACAAGAGAAAACCAAAGTTGCTCGAGAGAATGCTACTTTAGAAGTCCTAGAAGTTAATATGTCAAAAGCTACAGAAAGCATAGCCGACTTGGTTAAAAGAGAAATCAAACAACAAATTGATCAGGGGTTTCATGCTTGAACCTACATCCAAATGGCTTCATCATCTACTCTTGCCAATTTTGTTGAAGTAAACAAAATCATCTCTTGGATGCCATATCTCTAATTAAATATATGCATGGCCATATGTTTCCTTAGGATATCATTATTTTCTCTTTTGATGTTGAGAACCTCTATATTAGCATCCCCACCTCTTAAGGTTTGACAACCCTCCATCATTTTTTTGAGGAAAAAATTTGATCTACCCAGACAAAATTTGTGGTAAGGCTTGCAGAGATAGTGTTAACACGACACTACTTGGAATTCAAAGTTAAAACATACATGTAGATGAGAGAAATAACCTTGGGATGTAATTTTACTGTGGTGTATGCTTGTTTGTTTATCTGTCATCTAGAGGAACAAGTATTTAATAATGTTGGTGTAGAAAATATTTTATTTTATAAAAGATACATTGATGATGCCATTGGAGTTTGGCATGGTCCTAAGGAGGATCTTAATGTTTTTTTTGCTATCTACGATTTCTTTTATAACAATATTAAAATTACTTTTTTTTTTTAATTCTTAAGTAACACTTTTGGATACTATGTTTTTTAAGGGGTCTAATTTTTCTCAGAATGGAATTATTTGCACCAAATTATTTCAGAAGCCGATGAATACATATCAATACATCACTGATTCCTCTCATCATATAGTTCATAAGAAAAAAGTCCTTTATCATGAGTGAACTCAACAAATTTTTGGTTAGAGAAAGCTCTAGGGATGGGTTTATTTTTGTTAAAAATATTTTTTTAACAGACTCAGAGCTAGGGGATATCAAAATAATTTTCTCCTACCTTTGTTTAAAAGTTAAATTTGATGGTAGACCTTCAATTTTGGCCAAATTTTTGGAACAAGCAGCCCACAGGCATGGAACCAAAATAAAAACAATTCCTCTTATTTTGAAGTTTGACAATTGTAATTTTATCAGAGATCTTCGAATTGGCACATATTATTTCTCTAACGTTTGAAAAATGGAGAAAAGATAGATAGCTCAAGCACATTACTCGAGGCATCATTTGTTGGAGGAACCAAAAAAACTCTTCAATCTTATCTTTGTAAAAATAAAATTGTTTGAGGGACTCTTTCCAACCTTGTATTTTTGTATTTTTTTATGCGTTTCTTCTCTTTTTTGGGTGGGTGTTTTTTTTAGGGGTTGAGCTTGGGAATTTTCTATTTTTCATTATCTTGGTCTATAAACCTACGGTTTGTAATAATTCTTGGGTGTTTTTATCCCACATGCATTACTCTTCAACTTCACCTAGAGTTAGGTCTTTATAAAGAGAGGTTGTATCTCTTTGAAGCTCACTCTATTGACAAGACCTATAGGTAAAAAAAAATTCGAAGTTTTGTAGATGTATCATTTTTTTTGAAATAAAAATTCAATCAAATGTGTTTTGTTCCTTTTCTAACTCATCTATTTATTTAAGTTTGTAATCTCTCATTTTTATTTCTTCTATTTTTAAATATATTTTTTCTATTGGTATTATGCTCTTCACTTGCATGTAATATGATCTGGTGAACTAGAAATCTTGCAGCACTAGGAGTATGCTATTCACTTGCACATTTGTAATCTAGTGAATTAGAAACTAGTTTATATTTATAGAGTATTGCTTCGCCATGTTTTTTTTTCATTATTGAGAAAAGAGATAGGATATTTGAGAAAGAAGATAGATGAGGACTAAGAAAAGATTAATTGAAGAGTTGCAGAATTTGAAGACCCAAGAGAAGAGGTCTCAAGCAAACTTGGAAGGAGAAAGAAGAAGGCTAGAGAAGCCCTATTGAAGAAGTTGAATAAGTGGTCATTGTAAGAGATTTAAAGAAATATTAAGGTAGAATATTGAAAGTAGGATAATCTCCTAAAAAGAAGAATTTGGAACAAATATCACCATCCGAAAACAAGACCAAAAGGAAGAAGGATTTGGCATGGAGTTTGCCAACTTTTAGAAAGTATTTTTTGAAGATCTTAAGACATTCAAATTATTGAGAAAGATACCGGTGAAATAGGTCATATTTGAAGAAAAAATTTAGTGAGATCTAAGGAGGATAACGAAGAATTGAAGAGGCCATATATTTGAGAAATTTGAGGATAACCATTAAGATCTTGAAGGCTGATTTGCAAAGGAGTTTGTTGATTTTTATGATAGAAGTTGAAAGGTCATAGGATACAAAATTGAAGGTAATATAGAGCTACAAATTGAAATATATTTGAAAATATTTTGAAGTTCTCTTGAACAACCAATTGAAGGAAGGCTTGAAAATAAACTAAGGAAGAAAATTGAAGTTAGAGTTTGTTTTAGGACAACAAAATAGAGGAGTAGAGGATAAAATTTTAGAGCATAAAATAAATAAATTTGGACTACAAAATTGGGCAGCGTTAGAAGGAGAAAAGAGATCTGCATTTTGGAGAATTTTAAGGTAAATTTGAGAGATCTATGGATAACAAAGTGAAGGGAGATTTGGACAACATAGAAGCTGATTTTTGGATAGTGTTGAAAGCTGCAAATCAAAGGATTTTTGGACAACAAGCTAAAGGCTAAAAGGTGAAAAATTTGAGAAGAAAATTAGAGCTACAAAATTGATAAGTTTGAGGCAGGAATTTGAGTATAAAGGAGAGCTGCAAATCTGAATTTTTTGATGATAACAAAAGGTGAAAATCTAACTAGAATGTAAGCTACAAAATCCAATAAAAAAGTTTAAAATTGGGTGTATAAAAGAGTTTAATTTTTATGAAATTTTGATTTGGTTCAATTTTATTTAGCACCATATTTTTAGAGTTCAAATTACGAAAGGAAAACTCTAAATATTCTATTTCCAAGCCAAGGAAGGAGATGTCCTAGATCCTGTAAAATACAAACAACAAAATATAGAGTTAAAAAATTGCTTGAAATAGGATTAATAAGGATAAGAAGGTATATAGTGAATGCTATTTTTGTAAGCTATTGAAGTGTAATATTATTAAAGAAAAAGGAGACTAAATAGGGTATAAGAGTAAGGTAAATTTAGAGTGTATAAAAGGCACCAAAATAAACACAATAATAGTTGTATCAAAATAGTGGTGAATAGGAGTAAAAAGAAGCCACCAAAAAGTGGTAGAACCTCCAAGGAAAGGTGGAGGAGCCACCACATTGTAAAAATAAGAATTTAGTTGAGAATGAATCTAAGGAGGTACCACTGAACAAGGAGCCATCATAGTGAAGAAGAGCCACCACATTGGATAGAGAAAGCAACGTAAAAGAGGAAGACAAAAAATCATTGGATAGAGAGTCCAAGTATCATACAAGGTAGTGTTACTTGAGGGAAGTCAATATGTCATAGAAATTGAGCATCAAAAACTAGGGAGTCACCAAACCTGAGAGTAAGCATCATTATAAAGAAGAGCATAAAAATGTGGGCTGTTTGAAGTGAATCATTGAAAGAAAGCCAAACACCATTAGAAGAAATAGTCACTGAAGGTACATTGGAAAGAATACATTAAGATTTGAGAATAGAAGCGTTGGAGGTAAAGAATAGAAGATTGAAGAGCAAAAGCATTGGAGCTAAGGAATTGAAGCTGTTGCTAAGTGTAAGGGGAATCAATGCATTACCAAGAAAAGAGAAGAAGAGAAGCATTACAAGGCAAAGACATTACGTAGAGGAGAAGAACCAACCATTTGACCTAATTATCACTTGTAAGGATAATATATTTTCCAAGTGTCACAACGTAGAAGGTAGCTCCAACTAACACCAGGGAAGTCAAACATTTTATTGTATTCATAAGTACATGAGGGATAAGTGACATAAACACATTTGTGAGAGAAAAAGGTGGTGCAAGTTAGTAGAGCATTGCACATTGATGGTCAGAGAAGCCAAAAAGCATGCAGAAGATAGTCAAGGACTTGAAGACTAAATTAGAGAGCGCCATACATAAGGAGAAGCATTAAATACACTAGAGAGAGGAGAACATCTGCATTGAAGTTTGAAAAGAGATTAACGTTTGAAATAGAGTGAAATTTTCAAAGTTGAAAAGTCTCACAAGAAGCAAGCTGAGAATGTAGTGCACCATATTCAAGGAGGTACATAAAATATTTTAATTAATTTGATTTTTACAAAGGTTAAGGAGGTATAAGGAATATCAATACTAAGGTTAATATTAATTAATCTATTATGCTTGATATTAATTAAATGAATGGAGGTATAAGGTAATGAATTAATGAATTGATACCTTAGAAGATTTATTGAATGATATAGAAGAATTTTGAAGCAAGGAGAATTTAATTTGAAAACTTTTGAAATTACTTTATTCAGGTGAAGAAATATTTTCAAATAATTTGATTTGGAAATATAAATATTTCTACATCAAAATAGGAATATTGAGTTTGCAAATATCTTTGTTTTATAAATTTATAATTAGTGAGTCATATGGAATTCATCACCAATATAGATTCTTGAAATTTAGAAATCGTAGTATTAAAAATTAAAATATATAAGAAATACAACATAGAGTTGTTGAACAGTTAGAAAATTACATTTGTATTAGTCTCTTATTCAAGTTAACAAGACATAAGAAATCCAACTTATAGTTCTTGAAAGTAGAGAGCCTTATCAAAATTGAAATTGCATCAAAATAATCTTTAGCTTTCCACTCATACTTAGGGAGACAAAAGGGATTCAACTCAAAGGAAAAACTTAGAAAGCTAAGTATTTTAATTAAAGCTATATTAGAGAGACATAAGGTAGTCAACCTCAAAGATTTAGAGATTTTAAAATTTTATCAAAGTTACTTTGAAAAAAAACTAAAGTCACAAGAGAGATTTAATTTAGAGGAACCATCAAAGAACTTATCAAGTGTAAAAGATTCAATGAATCAAAATAGTTTAGAGATATACTTGATTCAAGGGATGATAATATGAAAATAGAAGAGAAGAACAAATATGGTTTAGAAAGTTTTTTGAAAATTCACAAACTGATAGTTTGGCAAGAGTAGATTCTATAAAGACATCTTCTAGCAATATGATAGAAGAAATTGATGAAAATCATATTAATAGAAATATTGATATTAAACTTAAAAACCATTCTTAAAAGGTAGCTAAGAATGTTGGTCAAAAAGATGTCTTACAAATTTATGAAAGAAGTAAAGATAGAATAGCTTCAGTTGTACACAAGTGGTTTTACTATTTTATCAAGGAAATGGATGAACTCAAAATTTCAAAGACAAGTAACAAAGAAGTAGAGATATCTTCACAGTGTACTTATTGCAATAAAACTGGTCATGAGAAAGTAAATTGTTGGAATTTTCATCCATGTCAATATTGTGGAGGAAAATATCACTCATATTTTTTTTTCTACTATAAAGACAAGTACTATAGAATATTTGAAGAGATATCAATATTCAAATTTGATTATCTCTTTCAAGTTCTTATTTCTGAAATATCTACTAAAAATGAATTCAAGTTTGAAATTTCTGAAGAACAAGAGAAAGGTTATCCAAAGAACCAAGGGAAAGAAAATGGGTTAATTCTTTTTTTTGCTCATTAAAATTTAATTAAAAATGGGTTTTTATCAAGGATCCCAAAATTTGATTACAATAAGTCATAATACTAAAAGAAAGGCCCCAAGGCCAAATAAAAGGACCCCAAAATCCAGAGGAAATACATAAATAATACCTTTCAGGACAGGCTATGGATAACCTTACAGGAAAGGCTAGAGGATAGCCTTAAAGGACAAAATTAATTAATTAATTTTTTTTTTTTGAATCTTTCTATTGAAGTTTGGGACAACACCATCTTGCCTAGAACAAACCAAAAACACATGTGCAAAAGGACCACCCAAGAATCACATGCAAGGAAGAAATGAAAAAGAGCAACCCTACCTAGAAAAATTTGAAACAGGGCAATCCCACCCAATACAATATTTTGAAAATTAAAATTTGAAACTAGAGTGAGAAATGCAAAAAATTCCCCCCTAAGGATGCAAAGGGATGCAACAGAAGGATGCAACAATAGGGATTAGTATCATGAATAGGCCTACATGTGGAACAACAACCAAGGGACTCCAAAGGCCATGAAATCTTGTTGTAGTAAGGAAACCTACTCAGCATCCAAGGGAGACAAAGGAAACATCGATGCAGAAATGGGAACCAATGGAAAATGTGGGGAGGTCCTAGAAAATGGGTTAATTCTGATCCACTTATGACTTGTAATATAATGAGATCTCTTGTTCATAAAGACTACTTGGAAAAATTCAAGGATTAAGATCATATTGAAGACTTTGGAATACATAAAAGTAGTGGAATGAAGAAAACAAAAATAGACAACACAAGTTATAGGAGCAAGATGAGAATTGAACCAAAATAAGAATAAGAATGTGGTCAAGTTGAAGAACATACGAAAGAAGAAGATCCATATTGAAGACTAAATTCTTCAATAACCAAATAATGTAATAAAAGGGGGTGTTGGAATATATTACATTATTTGGTACATGCTAATGTACCATCTTGGGTACATATTTAGATTATGAGAGTGTCTTAGATTAGGGTATGAGTATTTACTTTATGCAATATAATAAATGCACAAGTATTATTAGAATGTGCAAAGTATTCAATAATGTAAATGTGCATAATAGTCCACATGCACATGAGTCCATAGAATAAGAAAGTGAAGATTCACAAGAAGATAGAAGGCAAAGAGTCACATCTCATTATATGTTGGCATTTGTGTGAGCATATGAGACTACACACATATAGAGAATACAATGTAGAGGATAAGTAGAGAAAAAAAGAGATAAGTAAAGTGAGAATACATGGGGTATTTGATATCTTTATTTTACCAAAATACCATTTTCATGAGATTTTATTAATGATAGTTTTTTGAGTTATTGTATATGTCTTTCATGAGTTTTATATGCTTTAAATATTACCATTATCTTATATTTGATACAAAATTCTTATTTTAGATCTCATGGTTGTTTTCATTAAGCATTTAGCATCAAAATATAACAAGTACTAATAGCCAACACTTGCCAAATAAACCTCTTAAGGTTGACAATGATTAGAATAGATGTGACAATGCTTAAAATAGATGATATTATGGATGAACTATTGCTAAAGGTATAACCATTAGGGAGTTGTTCCTTTGTGTGTTGGTACCACCAATGAAGAATACATTTGAGGTAAGAACATCTTTCCACCTCAATGATAGTATACCTCATGTTACTTATCTCTTGCTTATCTAAATCCTAAATAGATTCTCATTAACATGGGGTACCTTAAAAAAGACATGTTGATATAGACAAGTTATCAAAGATCCCTTGGAAGCTAATGCCTCACCTAGTCGCTTTAGGATTGGGTATATTACCAATAAGACCGAACCTATGCCTTTCCTGTTGTTATTTGGTCCTATTGATAACACCAATCCCTCTTAATTAAATATTCATAATGATAGCTCTTCCCTTAATGGTTCATAATCGGGTGAGGAGGATGAGAAATAACTCTAGTCTCTTCTTCAAACCAATTTTGGTTATTTCACATGCTTTACCAGTGTAAATCTTGTTACTCTAGTTTCCCTCAAGATGATAGATATAGCCTTCAATGCACATCTTGTTAATATGAAAGTCATTACTTTTGATTCTTCTACTCAAATAACATGTGCAAGTGAATCTATGTCTATAATACCTATCTTCACCATATTAGATGCTCCTAAGCCATTCCCTCTCAGTTAAGTAGGTCTTGAATACTTAGGGGTGTTGCCAGCCTCTCATCTTGAAGATAAGTCTCACCTTCTTATTGAAGATATTATGGATATTAACATTAGGATTAATATTAAATCTAAAATCCTCAAGCTTGGAACTACTTTGACTCTAGAATAATTCCGAGAGTACATAGATATTAACAAATAATTTCACATATTTGCTTGGACCTATGTTGACATGTCTAGTTTGGAACCATATCTTGTTGTCTGTCACCTCGTTGTCCATCCTACAACTAAAAATATTTAACAAAAATTATGTAAAATGCATCCTATGGTTACTCTCCTTTTTAAGGAAGATCTCTAGAAAATTTCAGATGTCAGCTTTATCAAGGAAATAAATTATTCCAATTGGATGTCTAATATTGTATATGTCATTAAGAAAGGTGCTATAGAAGTATGCATTGACTTCCATTACATTAATAAATCTTACTTAAAAGATGATTTCCCTTTACCTAACATTGATATGATAGTCAATTCCATTGCCGACTATGTTATTATTTCCCTTATGGATGGGTTCTTGGGATATAACTAGATTTGGATTACCCTTGAAGACCAAGCCAAAATGACTTTTACAACTCCTTAAGAAATGTTCTATTGGTATATTATACCTTTCAGCCTTAAGAATATTAGTATCACATATTAATGGGACATAATTTATATTTTTCATGATATGATGCATGATATTATAGAAGACTATGTCAATGACCTCCTCAGGCATTCGGTTAATAGAGAGGACCATGTCTATGATCTCTACCAAATATTTAAATGGCTAAGAGAATATAAATTTTACTTGAAGCTACAAAATGTGTCTTTGGTGTCACTTTCAATAAGCTACTAGGGTTTATTGTCTCCCGTAGAGGCATTGAGATTGACCCTAACAAAATTAGAGCCATCACTTACATGTTTCCTAGTAAATTGATCAAGTTGTTAAGATTTCAAGGAGAGTAACACACTCTTATAAGGTTTATTGCTTAGATAGTAGATAAATGCCAACCTTTATATGATATTTTATGTAAAAACATTGAATTAAAATGAGATAATAAATACCAAGTAGCATTTGATGCCTTGAAGATATACCTTTTGTTACCACCTATTTTAATATTACCTAACCTCACTAAGTAATTCTTGTTATATACATTAGCATTCATTCATGACCTAAGTCTATGCCTTCCTAGTATGATGACCAAAAGCAAGAATGCACCATTTATTACATTAGTCAGACCCTGGTTAGCTATGAAACTCATTACACTTCTATGGATAAGCTCTGTTTAGCTATTGTTTTTGCTACCTAGAAATTATGATACTACATGCTTAGATGTAAAACTTATGTCATTGTCAAGGATGATCCATTATGGTACCTTATGTCCAAAATGCATTTGTCTAGATGCACTCCTAAATGGGTATACCCCTTAACAAATTTGATCTCAAATTCAATAACAAAAAATCTATTAGGGGCCAAGTGGTTGCTGATTTACTCGTAACCTTTCCTCTAGTGGATAGTCACCCTTTTGCTATCAAATTTTTGAATGAGTCTCGTTTCTATAGAGGTTGATTTTTCATACACTTGGCCTTTGTTCTTTGATGGTTCCTACTACATTAAAGGTGTCGGGGTACACATTATCTTGCAAATACAACAACAATAACTTATTCCCCTATTATTCAAGCTTTAATTCCCCTACACTAATAATACTATCAAATATGAATCTCTTATCTTAGAAATTCAAGCCACACTTGTTCTAAAGATTAAAATATTATGTATTTGGTGATTCATAACTAGTTATTAATAATATTAATGGTGTATATCAAACTAGGGATGATAAACTAAAACCCTATAAGACTATTGTTAAAAAACTCATATCCTTTGTTAATCAGATCACCATTGAAATTATTGTTCGTTCCAATAATCATCATATGTATTCCATGGCAAAAGCAACATACTTAATAACTTTAGAGCTTGAGGATAAATAAGCTACCATTATTATTAGGAAAATCTAGGAGCCAACTACAATTAATCTAATATAACATCCCTTAAGATTCTTTTCATTGATATCTCCCCTTATTTGGATCCTTGGTACACTAGCTTTCTTGCTTTCCTTAAGGATGGATCTATACCCGAGGACCTTAATCATAATGAGCACAAGAACTTTCAATAATGAAATTATAAAATTTTATCATCAGATATATTCTCTATCGACACTCCTTTTATGACATCTTGTTTCAATGTTTAACCTACTTAGATAGTCATCCGAGATACCCATGATGGATCATGTGGTAATCATTTTAGTGGTATACTCATTTCTCAAAATATACTATGGATGGGCTATTATTGGTCCACTATAGAGAAGGATTCCCATGAGTACGTTAAGAAATGTGATAAATTCTAGAAACACTATATTTTAGTTCATGATCCCTCTCAAGACCTTTAACAAATCATCGCTCCTTAGCCTTTTTCCATTTGGGATCTCAACATCATTGGAAAATTCAATACATACTCTAATGGCCATAATTTCATCATTAACACTACTGAATACTTCACCAAGTGGGTATAAGCTATGCCGTTATATTCTATTGTTGGTACATAGGTTTTAAAATACCTCCTCACTAAGATCTTATGTAGATATGGAATCCCTTCCACTATCATATTTGATAGTAGGACCCCATTTAAGAACAAATAAGTACATGTTTATTTTGCAAAATATAAATTTTAGCATAAATGGGCTACACCATACTATCCTCAAGGAAATGGTTAAGCTGAAGCATCTAAAAAAACTTAATTAAAATCCTAAAGAAACTCATCAATAAGAATGAAAGAAATTGGAATTTGAAGCTTTATCCTACTCTTTAGGCCTACCACACCAGTGTCCATACTTTGATTATAGCAACACCTTATGCCTTGATTTATAGTTTAGAAGTAGTCCTTCTTTTTGAGTTCAAAGTTTTGTCTCTATGGATACTTTTGCAACACTCACCTATTGGTGATGAATATCACATAAGCTACCTAACTCAATTTGAGTTACTCAATGAACACAAGATTAATGCTTTAGAGAATTTATGGGTCTACCAAGATAGGCTTTGAAGAGATTACCATAAAAAGGTATGACATCTATATTTTGAGGTTGGTGATCTAGTTCTCAAAGAGAATAAAAAAATACTCATGTTAAGGATGAACTTAAAGATACATTTTAACCTAATTGGCTAGGTCCCTTTGTTTTTACTACTAAGTTTGGATCAAGACTATACTGATTATCCAATATTGATGGAATTAAGTTAAAATAACCAATTAATATAATACATATTAAAATATATTATGCTTGAATTTGCATGCTTTTCCTTCTCATGTGCTTGATTGTATGATTTCCTAAATGCATGATTTCCTATATATCATACTTGCTTGAATTCACATGTTTGGTTTCATGACTGCTTGAGCTTTCCTATTCATACCATGATGTCAAGAGGCTCTCATGATGAGGTGATTATGATCCTAAATAGCATATAGAAGCACTCACATTGCATATTACACTAGGTCATTGAGCTAGCATACCTCCCTGCCACTTGATTTCCTCTTGATTTTCTTGCTTTTTTGGAATCTAGAGGAAATTTTGAGATCTTGGTGTTTTAGTCATGGCACAATCAATTTATTATACTTTAGCTTGATTCCTTAATATAAGAAGCTTAGCTTAATATAATACAAGGCTAAGACCTTAGCTTCTCCTTCCAAATTCTAAAATAGTTCAAGAATTGGCCTTTTTGTGCCATAAACTTTCCTTCCACATAATAGATATTACTTTACACTACAAATTCTTCTTAGTGCTATGGATATGCATTCGTGCTATGGATTGAATACAAGTTGTGGATATTTCTCTAACTTATAAGAATATATCATGAAATACACATTTGTGCTATAGATCAGATCAGGGATCTGGATTTGGTAACAAACTATGGAATGTTCCCTTGCTTTGTTTAATAGATTCCCATATTTTTTCTTGTTTGCCATATATTCTACACTAGTTTTCACATGTATTTCTCTCTTTTCTATGACCTATTTGCACACATATCTTGTTGCTTTACTCTTTGATATTTATTTGCTTACAATTTGCTACTCTGCCTAGTTGTGTATCTATATTATAGGTGTTTTCATGGGGCAATGCAATAATGTCTAATGACCTAACACAATGGTCATTCGACATTCCTTATTAAATTTTACAATTAATTTTTATCACATATCACACATATACCTTGCTTACTAAAATATTTATCAATGCAGATTACATGCCTTCCCTTAACATTTTTGGACCTCCCCTCACCTTTCTTTTCTAGTGATTTCAGGGAGCATCCTTTCATTGGCACGATGCCCTTTGGCCCAATGAGGTTGTGAAGTGGGGAAAAAAAATGCACCAAATGAAGATAAAAAATGTATGTATCTATTCCCTATCGCTAATGAGCGCCAAACGGAAGCATACAAATGAATGGAAAGATAGCGAATAACAAGAAGTAAAGCAAAAAAAAAAAAATATCTTATTAATAAAACTGATTAAAATTCTAGGTTACAATACGTCCCCTTGAGGGCTCAAAATGGGTGATACAAATATTTAAAAATCGGGTGCCCAAGGGTCAAATCCTTCTAGGAATTTGGATGCACATCCAATGTCTTTTCACGTACCCACAATTGAAGTGGGTGGGCCAAGGTTACCGCCACTTGTGTCTTGATCAATGATGTCTTAGGATACCTCCCAATGCACTGTAGTGACCTGAACCTACACACAAGGAAACCAGAATCATCAAATAGCGAGTGCATATGATAAAAAGCATGCAATCCCCATAGGGGCAAAATGGCTAATAGTGAGAAAATGCATCAAACCAACTCCAAATGACAAAATATGAAATGGGTATGTAGAGAAATAGGTTTTGGGAAGATATCACCAAAAATCACATCAAAATTACATCTAATCTTGTTTCAAAATTAGGGCGACCATTCGTAACCTGTAAAACCCAAAGTAAGCAAATTTTGACCCTACGAAAAATACTATTATAAGAAAACCCATTTTATTAGATTTATGATATCAATAATATTCTGGGTGTTCTCTTAGATGACCATCAGATACTTGTAAGAGACCCTACAAAACACTAAAAATGTAATATCTCATCCAATATAGCTTAGAAGGACATGAAATTTAAACTGCAACATCATATAAGCATGTATAAAATTTATAATTAAAAAAATTCAAGAAATAATGCACATATTTCTATTCATCATAGGGTGGGACGAATAGGACTGTCACAGATTGGGGGGCACCCGGGGGTGGGACGCCCACATAATATGCCTAAATTTTACCACCAATTCCACTTGGGAATGATGAAAAACCCTATGGGATGTGTTTTCATCAAATTTTATGAGGTAATTCACTCAATTGGTTTGGTTTTGTAACAAATTATGCCTCCTAACTCACTCGCAAACCTCCTTCGCTAAGAAGATATTCCAAGGGAAAAATGTGTGCAAAAGGGTGGAAGGAAATATTGGCAGCACTCCATTGCTTTGTCATCAAAATCTCCTCTCTCATTTGGTGTGGAAAATGCCTCCACTTTATAGCCTTAAGAGGCTTCATGGGTCAAAAGGCATGCGAGGCATGAGGCGCCACTTGGCCACCAGGGTGCCATGCATTGGAGGGAGAAGAGAATATCCCAATTTGTTCTTCCTCATGAATTTTTGGACGTTAGGGACCATAAATGTAACCGTTGGTAGGAACCATTTGTCCAAATTTGACTTTTTGTTGGTAAACCTTGCTATTCACCTCGGGGTGGGACGAATAGGTTCTATATTCATCCCAGGGTGGAACAAATAGCATCAAGGTGTCAAAAAGGTACCAAAAGTGGCCTAGAACATTTCAAAACCTTGCATTAAGTGGTTAGAACCACTGTATACCTCCTGAGGGCTGCCCTAGGGGCCTTGGTGTGTCGTGAAGCCATTGTTTATGGTAGCACAATATGATTGACCCAATTTTAGTGTCTACAAGTTGCTTCATAAACTCATTAGTCAAAGAACAGACTTGTACTAACCCCATCGGTGGTATGATATTTTACTCTATGTGAACACTTTTTGAAACACTCATTTGAATGGGATTTTTGAAATACCCATTTGGGTGAGCTTTCTAAAACACATGTTTGGGTGAGATTACAAAAATACCTATTTGGGTGAGCTATTTGAAACATCCATTTGGGTGAGCTATTTGCAACACACGTTTAGGTGAGCATTTATAGAAATATCCATTTGGGTGAGCTTACTATTCCTAATACATTTGCTTTATTAAGTTAATTTCTTGGAAATCGACCCTTTGTCGCTTAAACACTTGTCCATTCTTTAGACTCTTAGATCACCATTTAAGGGCTAAATGACATTTACATCATAACTTTTCTATTACTCATAGAAAGGCAAAATCATTGAATACATGTGGAAATTATTAACAAACCTACAAAAATTAAATAATCAACATTTCTTTACATATCACATTATATATAACACCCATAATTCCATCTACATAAGCAATATTTATTTTATTTATTAGAATTACATGGGTAATCTATATCTATATTTTTCTTTGCCTATTAGGCTATTGGCGAGCCATAAAATCAATAAAATTATAGGTTTCTCATCCAGGTTCATCCTTCTCCATGCGATACTTGAAAAATATTACTCTAACAATCATTCCATACTTCTTCTACATAATTCTCAAAATATTTCTAATAGTTTGGGATTGAATGCCATAATAAAAGAAATATAATACTCCTATTCTCATAATTTTGTTGCTAGCCATGTCACCCTCATTTGTGTTGCTGCCCAATTTCATGCTTATATCAACTTTCTTCTTTGTAGCAACATGGGAAATTTTTTAAATATTTTGAGGCTTCCCCTTTAAGCCTCCTCTTCGAAATCACTAGTCACCTCCTGATATCACTAAAAACATTGTTAAGTTAATTATGATATTCTAGTCATACATCTAACATCTTCTAGTATGAAATCACATCTCTAAATCAACTATGTAGGATTTGGATGCTTCACCTGCACCATTAATCCTTCTATTTTCTCCCATTATTAGTATGATTTTACTTGTTAATCCCTATTTGTATTTTTCCTCATGGACAATAAGAAGACCCTCCACTATACTTCATCCATGATGGGATTCAATGTCCATATCATTGTTTGCTACACCACATAATTATGAATATATATAGTTCACATAATAAGTCTTAATGATGAGCAAGGCTAGTGTCACAACCCAAATCTTGCTAGTGTCACAACCCAAATCCTACCGCCCCTATCTTAATATTTTTTAAAAAGCATGTCATACTACTAGCTATTAGAAATAATCTTTCATTCCTTATTTTATATCCCACATAATACTTTTTCTTGAGGAATACCCATCCCTACAACTTACACATATTTCTATGTAAATGTATTAGGTGCAAAAAAATTGGTTTGCAAGTTATCTTTCTCATTAATCCTCAACGAGATAACTTGCCTCTTTCCATTATGTCGAAAAGAGTACCTACTACTCCACACTCTACTTAAGTCCATCTAAGTAGATAATTTTATGTGTAACAAGATTAACTATCCCTCTCATCCTTCAATGAGCTAGTCAACCATAAAGAGTCTCTTCCATATCTTGTTCCTTGGTATGAGTATGGTAAGAAATCAATTTATTTATTATTATTTAGGAAGTATCCCTTAATAAAAATTTTGCTTCTTAACACATAGAAATTACTTTCCATATTCTTCAATCTATGCCAATCTATGCCAAGTGAATATTTACATCCCTCAGGATCCTTAATGACATAATTGGATAGAATAATGGTGTGTATTGAAGGTGGCATTTTACAAGATATAATGTGAAGCATAATTCTAACATAATACTTTTTCTTGAGGAATACCCATCCCTACAACTTACACATATTTCTATGTAAATGTATTAGGTGCAAAAAAATTGGTTTGCAAGTTATCTTTCTCATTAATCCTCAACGAGATAACTTGCCTCTTTCCATTATGTCGAAAAGAGTACCTACTACTCCACACTCTACTTAAGTCCATCTAAGTAGATAATTTTATGTGTAACAAGATTAACTATCCCTCTCATCCTTCAATGAGCTAGTCAACCATAAAGAGTCTCTTCCATATCTTGTTCCTTGGTATGAGTATGGTAAGAAATCAATTTATTTATTATTATTTAGGAAGTATCCCTTAATAAAAATTTTGCTTCTTAACACATAGAAATTACTTTCCATATTCTTCAATCTATGCCAATCTATGCCAAGTGAATATTTACATCCCTCAGGATCCTTAATGACATAATTGGATAGAATAATGGTGTGTATTGAAGGTGGCATTTTACAAGATATAATGTGAAGCATAATTCATTCCATCGACCTACTTAAAAATATAATGCATTTCCAAATTACTCAAATTTCCACAATATAATGATTAACAATCAAAATTACTTAAAAATATAATGCATTTCCAAATTACTCAAATTTCCACAATATAATGATTAACAATCAAAATAACATAACATTAACCATCTATGCATTAACAATATAACAACTAAAAGAAGTCACCACAATAATACATAACAAGCTTATTTACCCTGAGAGAAACCCTAATGGGAAATCCCAGCCTAAAAAATTCTTTTTCTTTTATTTCATTCAAATAGATAATTACTTACAATAGAATGAAAACATCCACATTGTCATCATTCCAACCAAAGTTCTTTCCATCAAACATTGTGCATATCCACTATGTATAGTTCCTTCAATTCATAGCTACGATATAACTTTGTTTGTTTGGACGAAAGCATCCCAAGGTCATACAATGTCCATACATTATACTTCTACAACTTAAATTAACCTTACATACATCACTATAAATAAATTCTAGATCACAACAAAGGTACAACCAGGTATCTTTCCTATATAAAAAACTCTCGTTCTCCAAAAATAGCTTACAACTAAATTCTCTCATAAAAATCTATCCACTATAGAAATTAAATAGTATCCATAAATGTAACATCCCCATGATTTTCATGATTTTCTTATCTGTCTACTAGGCCAGCAAAGAAAATGTCTCCCTTTTAAAGAGACACCTTTAATGGCTCCGAAAATAGAGGGAACCGGTGGCTTAGTAGCAGGTGATACCCAACTGAAGACTGCAATGGTTGGGTCCCCTACTACTATTGAATGAAACAACCAATTGTGGGTGTGTTTCCAGTAAACCCTCTATATTCCTCCACCCCGCCACTAGAGATGAAGCCCTCCCTGATCCCCTACTACTATTGAATGAAACAACCAATTGTGGGTGTGTTTCCAGTAAACCCTCTATATTCCTCCACCCCGCCACTAGAGATGAAGCCCTCCCTGATCCACCTGCTGGACTTACAATTAGAACAAGATATTACTGATGATTGCCCTCCCTGATCCACCTGCTGGACTTACAATTAGAACAAGATATTACTGATGATTGCCCTCCCTGATCCACCTGCTGGACTTACAATTAGAACAAGATATTACTGATGATTTTTTGTGAGTGCATGAGCTGTAGTAGACATGACAAGTAACACAATGTACCTGTTGCTAGACCACAAGTAGAAAGGATAAGGATTGTCACTCAGGTAAGTTGGGATATGATGTCAGTGCTTTAATAGCACCACAGTTGCGAGTACATGGAAGCTCGCGGAGGTAAACTCATATAGGAATAGTTATTGCTTAAGATTGCATGTTTGCCTGAGATCATTTATGCACTAAATCATTGTTTGCCTCCATTTTAAAATGGATTCATTTTCAAAATTCAATATGTATGCACATAAATTTTTGTAAATACACTTATAGTAAATAATTTTTGATAAAAAAAAAAAAAAAAAAAAAAATATATATATATATATATATATATATATAATAAATGTAGAATAACAAAAAAAAATAATATAAAGATAATAAAAATAAATATGTAAATTTTAATAAAAGAAAAATTGTATACAGTGCTTACGCTGAAAATAGATGTTGTTGGCATTTGATAATAGTGCCACTCGGCAAGGAAACAAGCCCCATGATGCATGAAGGTAGCCTGCGTGTCTTTAAACCTAAGTATCATTGCATCCATAAAAGAAAGATAAATAATGTTTGCAGGGGAACAAAATTCTGTTCGGGACTCTCTATGTGGTAGTATGTGGGTTTTGTGAGATGATCATCGCTTCTATCGGAAGTGTGAGACTACTTCATCCATCGTGGAGGCCGTCGATGTTTTATCTTGAAAGTTTGTGAGACTAATCCATTTGCTATAGAGGTTGGCATGTTTCAACTCAAATGCATTTCTTTATAATGTTTTTTCTTTTGCTTGGTAAATAATTTTGTATGTTTCACAGTGTTTGACGGTACATAAAACCTTTTATAAAAAAATAAGAAGAGAATAGATGCCATTATTTTTGAAACCTTTTATAAAAAAATAAGAAGAGAATAGATGCCATTATTTTTGAAACCAGACTATGTACGGTTTTAAAACATAAATGTATTGATAAAAAAATATATATTAGAGGGTTTCTTGTCCATTTGTTTATTCTTTTGTCAAGAATTACATAAGTAAAGTTAATGATAAACGATTCTACTAAACAATTAAAAAGACAATTTAAAATTAAATTTTGGAAATGCATTCACTAGTTTATTTGGCATGTTCATTGCATAGTAGACATTAAAATACATGTAGATGCATTGTATTCAAGAACTGTGCTGACCCTATACAAGCTATTCCTTAACCTTGCTGCAGGTCTCTCGCATCAGTGATCATGTTGATGAGGAACTTGGAAGGATTCGAGCTGCTCGAGAGAGTCGAGGATGATTATAAGACTAAAATTGGAACGTCTGGATGGGCATACAAAAATTCATGAAATTTTTATGTGTTACCTCAAATGTTAAATGTTTATATTTCTAAAATGCTTTTATTGTGTTTTAGTGGGAATAATAATGAAGTAAATTTGTTCTAAATAAAAAAATACAAGAAGAGGATGCGATCAAATGCTAAATCAACATTTGGTTTATATTATGAATTTATTATAATATTTTGATAAAAAGGAAACCTTTAGTGTATTTATAAATGAACTAAACTATGCTCATTTCTTTTCGTCATGAAATCAAAGATCTTCTCAGAATGTTATTTACGACAATTTGGGTATCGCGGTTGAGCCTGATAAAATATGCTTAGTTATATTTAATTAAGTGGTTCAGTTGGCCTTGGATGAGTGGGAAAATTTGCTATCACAACCCAACATTTCAAAATAATTTTTTTTCTTAAAACATGAACACTTTGCTTATAAACCCATCATATTGTTAGCTCAGGCATACAAAATATGCACTTCAAGAATATCCACCACTGCAGCTGGTGTCTTAAGTGCTTGAAACTGGCCAGGTCCCACGATTCACCATGAAGGATTCTGACTCCTCACGCGAGTCTTCTCAAAATCTGGTGAAGGGTTATCCGTTTAGGGCCCATATCACCTAAACGGGGTATGCTATATCCCTTGTCCAAAGATGGAAGAACTCACAATTCATTCGAGTATTTAACTCGAATCTTTGGATCTAATGTTCGTATGTCGATGCTAGTATTTTAACCTTCTTCTCAAGGGGGTATGCTATATCCCTTGTCCAAAGATGGAAGAACTCACAATTCATTCGAGTATTTAACTCGAATCTTTGGATCTAATGTTCGTATGTCGATGCTAGTATTTTAACCTTCTTCTCAAGGTAGACTAGAGCCTGCCATCACAAGGCTTATGGGTTAGATAATCATATTCTCTCTCAGACTAACGACTGCCCATAACCATCTACCGCTGGATATGCCATTAGCATGAACGGTCCTCAATCCATGCTTTATGTAGGCTTATGTAAGCTTTTCCCCAGTCCGAGTGGAATGATGATCAAACCACCACTAACTAGCTTATCACCTAGAGTGACATCCCATACCGCTGCTCGTTACACTCGATGACTAGGACCCCTATCCTATACTAGCCAGAGTACAGTGACTCAGCCTCACATAAGCCACCCCATGAATAGCCACCCCATGAATTAATGTGGATGGGTAGTAAAAAGAAAAGTCCTAACTCGACTTTCTCAACTCTGGAACATAGAACATATATAATTTTCAACAAGTGGTAAATGAGGTCAATGATTTTCTCTAAGCTTAATGGAAATTATTTCATCTTAATTTATTTAACAATTTTTTTTTTTTAAAACATAGCTAATTCATAAAATTTTCATAACAATAAATCTAAAAATACCAAATACTAATTAATTGTCCCTTATTCATTCTTTTATTCGAAAATCAAACCGTTAAAAATACAAGTAATCTCTATATGACAATGACTTTCATCTAGTTTAAATTAAATTAATAACATCTTAACTTAACCTCTATACATCGTAATTCCAAATTTGAGCTAATACTTTACATAATAAAAACTATATATTAAATTAAAAATTAATATACTATCTTTCGAAGTTTCAATTTCCCAACCCTTACTTCAAATCAAATATAAAATACATTAATATTTTCATGACTATTCCTTGAAAATAAAACAATCGAATACGCAACAAAGTAAGAGAAAACAAAAGTATTTCTATATGACACCTTAAAATAAATGCAAAGAAAATTAGCATCCATATTCAGACAGCGATCTTTAAAACACAGCCAAATAAAAAGGATTGATGACTTGCTAAAGTTTTCGAAGGACACATATAATATTTAGTTAGCAATAAAACCTCCATATTAGAGTTAAATTAATCTTAGGAGTTCAATAAGATAATGATGCCAATACCTATTTTTTTAATACAGTCTAAAAATATTGACAAACTTTGATTTCTTCTACATTGAATTTATGATAGCACAGGAAACGACTTATAAGCCTTTCTTAAAGTTATTCAATTCGGGTGGCGCAAGATGAAACTCCATTAGGTTATTTTGCATATATGTACCCTGTCCAGGGAGTAAACACCATTTCCCAATGCCCACACACAAAGACCGAATAGAAAACTAAAACTAAGGATTGGCTCAGGCTTGGTCCTTATGCATCTAAATGTCATCCACAACACACAACCCACATGCAACAACAACATCATATGGATGAAATAAATATATGAATACAAATATGCAATTTCGTACACCAAATGCAAAAACATTCACACAACCATATAAATTAAATGAATAATTTTACAACTATATTATTTCATACACCAACACAACAACTTTCATACAGTCATAAAATAAATGATTTTTTTTCTTATAATTTCATTCACCAACGCGGCAACAATATGCAGCCATAAGATAAGTTTTTGACCATAAAAGTTTCATTCGCCAATGTAGCATCATAACTCAGCCATTAAACAATAGAACAAATTTATTCACGTAATTATATTGCAATAGCAGCACGCAGTTAACATCAACCAGGTGAGAACAGATTTATATAAATAATTTATATATAATCATGGCAGCATTCAAATTTATTATAGAGTCTAGGAAACTAAATTAATTATTAGTTTACCTTCGTGCTCGGATTCATATTATGAACTGAAATATATATATATATATATATATATATATATATATATATATATATATATATATATATATATTATTTATTTATTTATTTTAGCACTATATATGTAAGTCTGCAAATTAACAGAGGACTCCTAATAAATTCCACAAATTTTATTTTAAAAGTTAAGTATGCATAATTTTCTTATTCTGAAACATCTATATTCACAGAGTAAAATTATGAAATCTGGCCTCCTTCACGCAGCTTTACTTTCCTTGGACGAGGTTTCCCTTCGCTTCGCTCCACAGACGTAATTTTCCTTAGCTTCCCTCCATGAAAAAATACTCTGCCCACCTTTCGCCAACTTGTCTTCCTTTATAGGAAAAGATGATTAACGGAGAGGTGACACCTCATGTATTTCGCCAAGTAGAGCATGTAAGCGTCTTCCACGTTTTAGCGAATAACCTCCTTCAAGTTTTATTATTTTAATTAAACTTTGGCTTACACCTCTTAGGTCTTTCCTTACTCTTTTATTTTTTTTAATGAAACTTTAGCTTTATTCTCCAATGAAGGTATGCTTCTTTACTTTATTATTTTTATTATATATATATTTTTAATATGTAAATTTTTTAATTATTTTATTTTCTTTTATCATTGTTTGTTATTATTTCAATTATTATTATTATATAGTTAATTCCATGAATATGGATTTTTTAATAATAATACAATTTTTTTAATATACTTATTGTTCAAGTATATATATACTCATTAATATTTTTATATATTATTGTTATATATATATTTAAATTAAATTTATCTCTTAAAAAAAAAAAACAACAATCAAAGAATAATAAACCAGTGAAAACAAGTATTATCATGCAAACATTCAATCAATTATGACAGGCAGAATGCAATGCAATGCAAACCTACGGTGGGCTTCCATGTACCCACGGACCAAGGTGCTCGAAGCACAACATCATAACCACTTACTCGACATTTTTCGTTCTTCTACATCGGTCAATGGGATGGGTGCTCTCTTCAATATCTGCCTTGCATCCTGCACCTGCACCATAAAAACTAACCATAGAATCACATTCTTCCAAGAAAATTAATCATTAGTAGTGGGGATGTGACATACTTTCCCCCTTAGAATTAACACAGTCCCTTTGTTAGCTACAAAACATCAAAATTTAATCTTATAGATTAAAAATATACACAAAATATCACAATGTTTCCATCATCGATTCATTTTAGCATAAATGGTACAACAACCAATCAACATGTATAATTACATCATAAAATAGTTCATTTTCAAATGTATCATTGTTTTCATCATCATATATGCAACAAAACATAAGATATGTATATGCAGCAAGTTTTTTTTTTTTAATATATCAGTATAAAAGTTTCCAACTTATCAACATTTTACTTCCAGTTTTCAATTCTCAAACAAGTAGGGGAACTGATTTTTCATGCTAGAAATATCTTTCCAGGTGGCATTCCTTTTGGAATACTGGTCCCACTGAACTCTACATTGGTCCACAATTCTTTTTCGGAGTTGCTTGGTCCTATACCCCAAAATTTTGACTGGTCGCACCTCAATGAGCTACAGATCTGACATCTGTTAATGAGTGGTATTCAGAATGTGAGATGGGTCAACAACATATTTTCGAAGAAGGAAAACATGAAAGACACTATGGATTTGGACAAATTGGGTGGCAATGCAAGTTTATAGGCGACGAGACTGATTATGGCAATTATTTCAAATGGTCCCACAAACCTAGGACTTAATTTGGTGGACTTGATAGCACTCTTGGTGGGTTTGACTCTAAGGAAAACTTTATCTCCTACAAAAAATTCATGAGGTAGTCTTTTTAAATTAGCATAACTTTTCTGTCGGTCAGTGGCTTCACGTAGTTGCTGACGAATTTCCTTCAGTTGGTTTTCCATTTGCTTAAAAACTTCTGGTCCGATCATTTATCGATCATCTAGGTTATTCCATGTTAATGGTGTCTTGCACCTATGCCCATACAGAGTCTCAAATGGGGCCATACCCAATGTGGTATGATAGCTATTATTATAAGCAAATTCCACCAAGAAAATATAATCTTCCCATTTGCTTTGATGGTCCATACAATACATGCATAGCATCTCCTCAAGCACTTGATTGACCCTCTCGGTTTGTCCATCCATCTCTGGATGATATGCAATGTTTATATTGAGCCTCGTTCCCCAAGCTCAGTGCAAGGCTTTCCAAAATTTAGATGTGAAATGTGAATCCCTATCAGATATTATTACTTCAGGAAAACCATGTAACCTTACTATTTCCTGTGCATACTTTTGGGTAATAGTTGTAGCATCACCATGAACACTGCCTGCTATGAAATGTGCCACCTTAGTTAACTTGTCCACTACTACAAATATGACATCATGCTAGAAACAGGTTTTCGGAAGTCCCACAATAAAATCCATAGTTATAACCTACCACTTATGTTCAGGTACCTCAAATAAGTTGTGGTTAGGTGGTTTTCTTATCACCATATACGTGCTCTAAAACCAGTCAAAAATAGAAGTTTCAAAATATTTATAATTTTTTTTTTAAGCAAAAAATACCTTGTGGGGCTGCCTTGGTCTGAGAGACCATGAACAGGGGGTTCTACACCATCAAATTCACACGGGAGTCGCACCCGACCCTGCCCGCACCAACATTATCAATTGGAATTTGGATACCCAATTCAGCTTTTTGGTAGGGTGGATATTTGAACCTGGGACCTCCCTTGGAGGATTGCCCTCTCCTCTCCAACTCACCTACAACACTTGGGTACATTTATAAAAATTTTAAGCAATTATGTGAAGGAAGTGATTTGGTACCCAAGCTAAAGAATTGTGTTACCATATAATATTGACCTTTTTTGGTGTATACATATTGAAGGGTAGTCTAATAGTTCTTGCCAATGGAAATCCTGGAGGAATCAAAGGCAGAAGCAAATTTTTTATAAATATGGTTCATGCCTACTCTGACTGGTGTTTAGTGCATATGCCTTACCCTTAAATATTTTATTTATATATTTTAGAAGAAATTTATTTTTAGAATCATTAATATGTGAGAATTATTAATTGAAAAACAAAATTTGTATACCCGAGGTACATTGAGAAAGAGAAGGAAAACTTAGATAAAGCCTTGAAAAAATTTGTAGAAAAACATGTCTTTCTCATGGAAATCGTAAGCTCTATCACGTTTGGTTTGATGAAATAGGAAAGCAATGATTTATCCATCTAGTAAACCCTTAGCCAATGACCAAATGAGAGATCATCATACATAATAGATGAAACCAATAATTCATTTTAGGTGAGCATAGATTCGCTTTTGTTTGATCTATCATTAACTAAAATTAGAACTATGGTTATGTGGTTCATAATTGTTTTAGAGAAGACTAAAATTATTATTTAAAATAAAAGTAATATTATATGAAGGTTTTATGTTTCATTCTTTTTATTTAGGGTTTTTAAAAAGGTGTTGCGTATTACCCGATTTTATCATAATGAAGAATTTTGCATTTATTATTTAATGGTGAAAAAAAATAAAGTTATAAACACATGTAGAATATTAATGTTTTAAAAGTACATAAAGTTCTTATTTTTAAATATAGGTAGATTAAGTTCCAATTGGATATGAGTTGCTCAAGTTTACTTGATGTTTAATAGGACCTTAAAGTTTTATTAGAGAAACCTTGAATTATGAAAAGCCTTCAGCCTAGAATCAACTAAATTATGATGGCCATTAAAAAGTAATGGATTAAATTTTCAAGAAAAGAGAAATTCTATGGTTATACAGGGAAAATATCATTTACCCAAATAAAATAAACCTATTGAGAAGGATAGTGGTTAACTTTGAATTTGTTGCTATCGAGAAGGATGTCATCCACCCAAATCTGATAGTTCACAATGGTGGCTATTGTGATTTGGAGATAACCATTCTAAAAAAAAATAAGAAGGGATAGTGGTCCTATATTGTGGAGAATAATGAACAATGGTATGGGACGTCATTCTATGTTATCAAATGAGGTAGTACGTGAGGGTACTCACGATTCATGCTCTAATTGTAGAATAGCCAACAATACTCAAGACTAGAGAGCTTCCTTAGGGTTGGAAGATCCAATAATAGATGGTATGGGCAACATTATCATCAACTAGAATTTGATTTGAGATACATGGTCTAGAAACTAGAGTATTGGTGGACCACCCTGATAACACCTTAGTTGAAGGTCAATTATTAGACACTGGTATAAATACACTAAATCAAGCATGGAATTAAAAATTTAATCATGAATTGAAAATGGATTAGTGGACTATTAGGATGGTAATAAGAAAATAGATCTATGTCCTCCATGTTATGATATGGGAAAAATGTGTCCATCCTTCCAGGTGTTATGAGCCCTAGAAGGATAACCCCTTGTTGAGAACCTAGAAATCAATAATGAGAAGGTAGGTCTTAAAATATGGTAGTTTATTATGGGAAATTGGCCAGTATCGAGCACTTGTGATTTCATCTACAATGGTATTTTATCTCGGAGTGTGGAACATTATTTCTATGTACTAATATAAAATTAGGTGTCCATTTGTCAGTTGTGACTTTGTTTTCAAATAAATCAAAATTTTGTTTGAGTTTTTTGACAACCAGGAGAGTTAGACCTAGGTTTTTACAAGAAAGCATCACCAAATATGCTGCATTCACTCCACTATAATTCCACTTAAATTCAAAAGCTCAACTATACACATCATACTATATTGCACTCACTTCGAATAATGATACATACCATGAGCCATACCAAAATTAATTTACCAATCAATATGATTGCCCATAATTAAGTAATAAGAACACAAAACGAGTTCCTAAAGAAGCATAATTTTATTTTTATTTTAAAATATATTATCCATATTTTCTTTAAGAAACACACATAGATTCCAAATCCTTTTGGCAAATACAATAACCACAATCTAATATGTTTTTCCTTTTTAAAGAACATCTTTGGAAATTACAATGCTTCTGCAATATAAATTCCAGTAAAGAAAGAGTTATAGCAACAACCCTACTAAAGACTCATATCAATTAAATGATTAAGTCAAAGAATCACAATATTTCTAGGAAAACAAAATTTAAAGTCATAGAGTATATAAAACTATCATTATAAAACTATCATTCTTTTTTTCTTTCCTAAGCTATATGGAATAAAATGATGAAGGACTTCAAGGAAAACTCCCACAGAGTTAGATCTGGAATAAAATTATGCTCGTAATTCTTGATATCCTATGGTACATGGATACACAATAGTCTATCTGAATTATCTATTATGACAAGGTTTATAACAGGACCCTAAGTTGACTTTCACATATAATATTTTCCAAGGCAAACCCGATCTCCGTCATAGATATAAACCAAGACTTGTTATCACAAAAATCACACCCAAAATGACTATAATGCACCAGTCATGCAACTAACCAACAAGACTATGGTTAAGTAAACATTGACTCTCATTGGTTAAAAATATAGAGCATATAGAGTTATAGAGTTTAACAGTCACACTTTTACATACTTTAGTTTTACCAGACCTATAAGTTTCCAATCTACGACTCCTACTATTAAAGGCTGACTATCATAACTATTTATTTATTTCATTACCTAACTGAAATGGTTCTAATATTCTCCAATTAACAACATGCAGTTGGAAACATTTATATATTCTAACCACCCATTTTTTATTAAGAGAGAGTAACATGAAGTTAAGATTTTTAATAAGAAGTATACGTTCCTTAGGAACATCCATAAAATCCAAACACAGTAGGAAGACCATACTTGTGCAATGGTTTTACTTATTCCACATTTAGGAAGGAACCATCTCAATCCTACGTTTGCACTAACAATACTACTCCAAAAATAATCCAAACACAATGATAGTTACATTCCTTAATTTATCAAACACAAATAATATTGGTCCTGAAATCTTACTTCTAGGACTATTACAATATAGATCTTTCCAATTTTGAAGTACTCTAGTGTCTCCTTTCCCACACCATTATCCTCTTCCACTACTCTCTGTATTTTTCCAAAACATCTCCTTTTCCTCATCTTATCAAAAATTCCCCCATCACTTTCTCTCCCATCCGATTCTTTTGGGCATCAATAAAGGATTCGATACTCTCCTCAACTGACATTGCACTCTTAACTTCAATAATATTGCCATCTTTGGATTGAGGACCTAGTAATAATATTACCATGACATAGTCTCTTTGTTCTTTTCATCACATGCAAGGTTATTAAGTCCTTGTACTTATGGATATACACACCATAAAGAATCCTACTTCTTTAGGATTTATGCTAACAAGGATCATAACCAAGAAATAATAATGTTTATCAAAATATTCATATTGAATTCTATTGAGCATAATCATCCTTATTTTAATATTTTGACCAAGATGTCTATCAAAAATAATTATCCTTTAAGGGAGAAGCAATAACATTTATTTACTTTTCCTTACCATGCATTTATATAAATTAGCCAAGAGAAAATAACAAATCCTTCTACCATGTCCATCTTCTGTTTTCACTGCTAGAATTGGCCTAACCCTACGGTGGTGGTCTATTATCCCCATTGTTACAATTGTTAGGATTATGGTTCTTACCCTTGAATATTTTCCTAAACTTCCCTTATTTTTGATCATTCCTTCTATCTTGTCTAGGGGAACTATTGTTTGCTTGCTCCCCTTTCCACTTCATGAAGGCTGCACTATTTCTTTTTCTTAGTGCCTCTTTATCCTACTAAGATGCTCCTTTATAATAAAATTAAGTCTTGAGATAATTTTAAGCTTTCCTGGTCAGATCATAGGTCTTCTAAATAGTACTAGGTTCTCGCATATTCACTTCATACCCTACTTTGGGATCTGCTCCTAGTATAAACTTATGTACCTTCATTTTCTCATTATATGCAGACACATACTTCAATAGCTTGACGAATTTGTTGATAATAAACATCCATAATATTATTCCCTTATCTAAGGTTGGTGAATTTCTCAAAATTCTTGGTGTAGAAGTGTTCAGTGAGGAATATTTCTTTGAAAGCTATCATAAAGTTCTTCCATTTCAAATCAAATATAACCTCAATCTCTTATTCCCCACTAAATGTTTTCTACCAATCCAAGACAACTCTTTGTAAATGTAGAGTGGCATAAGATGTCCAAGTGCCAGTGGAATAGTTCTTCATGTTATAAAAAGTCTCTATTTCCTTTAACCAAGCTTTGGCTTTATCACCATCTTCCTCTCCATTGAACTTGGAAGATTTTAGATGTTTCATATCCTTGTCAAATTTTACCTCCAGCTAAATTCTAGCCTATTGTGCTTCTATAGATATTTCATTCTCTTGTCTCACTCTAAAATTTCTAACTTGTGAATCTCGATTCACTATAGCCTCTAATAGTTATTTCTATGTTTTCATCTATTTTCTTAATAAGGTAATTATTGCAATAAGATCCTCACTTTCATTATTAGAATCATCTATACCTATATCTGCTATCTCAACACTCCCTCTCCTTCTCTTGTGTGGCATTGTCTCTGGACACACACATGAGAGATAGTAGGAATCGGTTCACAATTTCAACTTTGAATTGTCTTCTCCTACTAGCTGCCATATACCTAGCTATCCTATCTAGGAAATCGAGGCTTATTTTTAATAAATACATTACTATTATAAGTATAGTATTTTCATGGCATGCATACTAACACACCCTACTTATTATTGCACAATGAAACTTGTATCCCTATGAACCTATCGCTCTGATACCAAATATCACAACCCAGATCCTACAACCCCTATCTTTATTTATTTTTAAAACGCATGTCACACTACTGGCTCTTAGAAATAATAATCCCTTATTTAACTGATATCCCACATAATACTTTTCCTTGAGGCACACCTATCCCTACAACTTACACACATATTTCTATGTAAGTGTATTAGGTGCAAAAACTTGGTTTGCAAGCTATCTTACCTCTTTCTATTTTATCAAAAAGAGTACCCCCTACACCACACTCTACTTAAATCCATCTAAGTAGATGATTTTGTGTGTAACAAGATTAACTATCCCTATCATACTTAGATGAATTAGTCAACCATAAATAACCTCTTCCATATCTTGTTCCTTGGTATTAGCATGTTAGGAATCCAATTTATTTATTATTATTTAGGAAGTATCCCTTAATCACAAATTTTCTTGTTAACACATAGAAATTACTTTCCATGATGTAATTGAATAGGATAATGGTGTGTATTAAAGATGACATTTTACAAGATATTATGTGAAGCATAATTCATTCCATGGACCTACTTATTCATTCATTAATTAATTAATTCATTCATTTGAGCAACTCAAAGCCTAGGTGTAACAACCCAAAACTATCAACCCAAAAAAAATTAAAAAGAATGAACACAAAAGAAGGTTTACAAAGGAGAAACCCTTCTTCTATTTATCTAAGCATACACGACTACACACATTTGAGTTCCAAGTCACTACAAATGACACTCAGTGGATGGGAGAGGCCAAATATTGTGTGTTTTGGGGTTCACCTTACTAAAACTACATATTTAGAAGGATGCCAAAATGGTCTCCCCACCTTTCCTAAAGCCACATCAGTATAGGACCATGTGACCATGATGTAGGGATTATCCTTTAAGGCCTATAACACTTAAAGGGGATGTGTTAGCATATTTCATTATTATCCTATGTTAAAATTAGTGCCTCCAATGCGCTCTCCAATTCTCGGGTTAGTTAGCCAACAAATTCGGGTGGTTCAACCAACCGAACCACTTCTCATTGTATATAACCATCATATGAGATCAATACAGTTGTTGAGCATTTCATATCTTTTGAATCATTTTATTTGAATTCTATAGGGTACTAGAGCACTGACTTGGAGACTGGGTGGATAGAGGAAGTGAGCCACATGTGTCTCAAGCATGAGGCTCAAGATGACTAGCAGATAGAAGATGCTGAAGCCACACGTGGCTCAAGCATGAGGCTCGAGAAAAATAGATGATAGAGGACACTAAAGCCACATGTGGCTTGAACACGAGGCTCGAGGAGACTTTGTTTAGACTACTAATAGGACACGTAACCCAAGGAATGTGGTTGACTGGAATGCTGATAAGGCACATGACCTGAGTAACACGACTGACTTAGCAATGATGTGGCAGGCAAAGGAAGTGACCTGGTGACTAGATAGGCATTGATTGAGCGATGATGTGGTAGATAAAGGAAGTGACCTGGTGGTTGACTGGGTGATGATGTGGCAGACAGAGGAAGTGACCTGGTGGCCAATTGAGGGATGATGTGGTAGAAAAAGGGAGTGACATGGTAGGCAACTAGGCGATGATGTGGTAGACAGAGGGAGTGACGTGGTGGACAAATTTCATAGAGTTCAAAGCAACAAAAAGGCACAAGGGAACGGTGACCGCCCGAAGTCAGTCAATTGTTTAAGTGTGAGCTTGGGTTTTTGAATACCCACACATGCATTCCATAATGCATGTGGGATAAAAGTTGGGAATTTTTTTCCCTTCTTTTTGCACCCATTGCCTTCAAAGCATAGATTGTGCTTTCCCTTTCCAACACACTCTCTAGCGTAGTTAGCATTGGGATTGCTTTGCATGGATAATGTATTGGGTCAAATCCCATTGTGGATGTTTCTTTTGTGATGATTTTTCAGTTTGGGGACAAGTTTTGTTCATGCTGCCCATGCCCTACCATGGCTGCCTGCGATGTCGTGCCCCTTTTTTTTTGAAAGCAAAACTTGATTTTTTTTGCTAAAACTTGCTAAGTTTTTTGCTCAAAACTTGTTTTTTTGCTCTAAAAGTTGCTCCAGGTGTTCACATTGCTTTAGGAGGGGTATTTTTGACCAATTTTTTGCCACCACGCCACAAGGAGGGGCTATTTGTTGAGGTATTTTTCAAATGCTTCGATTTTTCCCTCAATTTTTTGGAGTGATAAGTTGTGCTTTCTAAAGAATTGGCATTATTCCCATTTTTTTCCTACTCATTTTTTTTGCAACAAAGAGGGGGGAATTACAACACTTTCCTTTTGCAAAAATCTAAGACAAAGGGGGGAATAAAATTCTAAAACAATAAAAAAACTGGTATTGTAAATAGGTGCATTTTCGGTGGAAACCGACACCTCATATAGGTTCCAAAAATTTGTGGGCATTTGTGATTTTATTTTGCACTTAACTTTGTTGCTTTCTTGCAAATAATTATCACATAAAAAAAAGGCAAAAGACCCCAAATTTATACACCTATTTGTGCAATTTATTGCACAACAACGTTCGGTATCTGTGATACCTCTGGTCCACACTTACAGGTAATGTTGTCGTGCTTTGGACTACTGTATCCGCTGCCTAATATAGCTGCAACAATGATGTCTGAGCTTGTTCTCTATCAATCATCGAGGAGAAATAAGGCAAACCAGTTCTATTGTTCACTTCATTTCATACCCACATCGTGATTGTTGTTAGGCGTAAATCCTGACGAAGGTTTTTCCAAAGTGTTTAGGGGAAGTTACGCCCCACGCATGCGGAATAAAATTTCTATGGTAGGTGTCATAAACAACATGATGCCCTTTCAGTATCGCCAAAATTCAATATGTTGTGCTTCTCATATGTACTTATAGTCTCCCTCACGTAAGGGCGGGTACATATTGAGTGGTATACTATTCATATATACCTACAGTCTCCCTCACGTAAGGGCGGGTATATATTGAGTGGTTACGATATATAGATTTGGCAGGTATAAAGAAAGGGAGACCAATTGGTGATATAAGGAACCTTCATAATGGCCACTGTTCACAAGTATCTCTCAGATTCATAGTTGCTGAAAGGTCCAAACTTTGTTCCATGGAAAACAAAGATGAGAGCCATTCTTCAGGTGGAAGATTTATGGGATGTAGTGACTGGCACTACAAAATGCCCTCAGACAGCAGGAACAGATCAAGATGCTTGGGATAAGAAGGACAAAAGAGGTCTCGTGTTTATCTTGCTTGCTACTACAGATGAGGTGCAACCTCATATTTGTGATGCAAAAACCAGTAAGGAAGCTTGGGATGCTTTGATCACTGTGTATGAAGGAAAAAATCAGTCCACTATTCTTCATCTTCAAACTCTACTACATACTCTTAGTATGAATTCTGGGGAGACAATTGATCTATTCCTTTGCAGAGTGGCGGATTTGAAAGCCAAATTGAATGCCATGGGAAAACCAGTAGATGATGATATCTTGAATTTTGTCATCTTGAGAGCATTGCCAGATTCCTACAAAATGTTGATCACTTCCCTCAACGTTTTTGGTAGACAAGTAACATTTGTGGAGCTGGTAAATTTGCTTCAGATTGAGGAGGCAAATCAGGTTCAGAAAGATGAGGTGCCAGATAATGCCCTCTCAACCCAACAAAAGGGTAAGAAACAAGGTCAGTTTCAAAAAGGGGGCTCTTCTTCCAAAGGAAAAGGGAAGCAAAATCAGCAGAAAGATAAACAATATTGCAAGATTTGTGATATGAATAACCATGACACCAACAGGTGTTGGTTCAAAAACAAGCAACAAAATGACCAACCTCCTAAGAAGAAAGGCAAAGAGAAACAGAAATATAAAAAGAAACATAAGCAACCTAAGGGCCATGTTGCTTATGCTGACTCCAACTCAGACTCAGATTCTCTTGGGTCCGATTCAGATTTCGACTCTGAAAGAGCACACAAGGTGCTCATGACCCATACTTCATCTTCCCAGATAGATGTTGTATGGTACATTGACTCAGGAGCTAGTAAGCACATGACTGGGGACAAATCATGGTTTGACACCTTTGAGGAGAAAGAAGGTAAACCAATCACAATTGTTGACAATCAAGTCTACCAAGTGAAGGGTGAAGGGGATGTTTCTGTCTCTCTTCCAGATGGTAAATGTCAGATAGAAAAGGTCCTCTATGTTCCTGGATTAGCCAATAATTTATTGTCTATTCCACAAATGTTGGATAGAAATATGGAGGTTGTGTTTCGAGTTGTGAAAGGTAAGAAGAGATGTTTTATAACTCATAGAGGTAAACATGTCACAACTGGATCCTACAAACATGGCTTATTCATACTAGATGCCCTTTCAATGCCACATGTTGCTCTGGCAGCAACTACAAAGGAAGCCACTTCTCTCTGGCATAGACGTTATGGGCATCTAAGTTCAGGATATTTGCTTGAATTGCGCAAATATGAGATGGTGAGAGGACTTCCTCACCTCTCCTATGTCTTACCAGTTTGCTCGGATTGCTTAGCAGGGAAGCAACACCGAGTACCTTTTGAAGCTAGCTCCTCCAGAGCTACGAAACCTCTAGAGTTGGTACACACCGATCTGTGTGGTCCTATGCCAACCAGCTATGGTGGAAAGAAGTATTTTCAATTGTTTGTTGATGATTACTCATGAAAGATGTGGGTTTTCTTCCTTCCATTGAAATCAGAGGCTTTTATATACTTTCAACAATTCAAGAAACTTGTTGAGAAGGAGTCGGGATGTTTCATCAAAACCCTCCACTCAGATCGAGGGGGGAATACACCTCTGAAGAATTTTCATCATTTTTGAAAGAACATGGGATTAAGAGACAACTGACTACAACCTATACACCTCAACAGAATGGAGTTGCAGAGAGAAGAAATCGTTCCATTATGGAAATGGTTCGATGTATGCTAAAAGGAGCACATCTTGAGGATCAGTATTGGGCAGAAGCAGTAAACACAACATCATACCTTCTAAATAGAGCACCCACCAGAGCTCTACAAGGAAAAACACCACAAGAAGCTTGGAGTGGTAAGAAACCCTCCATTTCTCATCTAAGGGTTTTTGGATGTAAAGCATTCATGCACATTCCAAAATAGAAAAGAAAGAAGTTAGATGAGAAGACACTGCGATGTATTTTTCTTGGTTATGATGAGTTTTCAAAAGGATATCGCTTGATAGATCCTATAACCAAGAAAACACATATAAGTAGAGATGTAGTATTTGATGAAGCTTCCACATCAGATATCACATCTAAAAATGTATACCTTGAAGAAGAAGAAGAACCTAAGAAAGAAAGCTCATCTCCAAAGAAGAAGGTTCCAAAGTGGTATACTAGTACATTGAGAGATTCTAAACTAAATACACTTCCAGATCTAACTCAAGATCGACCATGCACTCGGAGTATGACACAATAGAGAAGAGCAGAGGCATCATCTTCAGAGGTTGATGAGCTTTGCCAATAGTTTGATGATCTATCTGTAGATGCAGAGGAAGACAAAGATACAGATATAGATAATGAACAAATCTATATGACAACATTGGATGAAAATGAGCCTATAATAGTTCAAGATGCACTTAGTGAGCCTCAGTGGAAGGTTGCTATGGAAGCAGAACATAAATCTCTCATGAAAAATAAAACCTGGAAGCTAGTCAATCTGCCTACAGGAAAGAAACCCATTGGCTGTAAATGGGTGTTCAAAATAAAGTATAAAGCAGATGGTACTATTGATAAGCATAAGGCCCGTCTTGTTGCAAAGGGCTATGCTCAGAAAGAAGGTATAGATTATGAAGAGACTTTTGCCCCTACTACAAATATGACTACCATTAGAGTACTTTGTGCCATGGCAGCTCAGTTTGGGTGGAAGCTACATCAGATGGATGTGAAAAGTGCCTTCCTAAATGGTGACTTACAAGAAGAAGTATACATGACTCAACCAGAAGGATTTGTAGTTGAAGGGCAAGAACATAAAGTTTGCAAATTAACCAAATCCTTGTATGGGCTCAAACAAGCTCCTCGAGCTTGGTACATCAAGATAGATAGTCACCTATTGCAGCATGGATTCAAAAGAAGTCCTTCAGATGTGAATCTTTATATCAAGAACAATGGTTCTGATATAGTGATTCTGGTGTTATATGTAGATGATCTGATCATAACAGGAAGTTCAGAGAAGATGATTGATGCAGTAAAAGATGATTTGAAACAATCCTTTGAAATGACAGATCTAGGACTTCTTCACTATTGTCTTGGTTTGGAAGTAACTCAGAAAGAACACCATATCAGAGTTACACAAAAGAAGTATGCCAAGACATTAGTTGAAAAATATCGAATGACTAACTGTAAGTCTAAAACAACTCCAATGGAACAAGGACTTAAGTTATCACGATATGATAAATCACCTCAGGTAGATGGTACTCTCTATCACCAATTGATTGGGAGTCTCCTATATCTAACCAACACCAGGCCTGATCTCAGTTTTGTTGTGGGTTATCTTTCATGGTTCATGCAAGAACCCAAAGTAAGTCATTGGAAAGCAACAAAAAGAGTTCTACATTATGTCCATGGTACAACATATTTTGGCTTGGAATACAAAAAGAATAACAAGTTCTATCTACAAGGATACACGGACTCCGACTATGTTGGATCCATTGATGATCGAAAATCAACTTTTGGATACATATTTCATCTTGGGTCTGGTCCTGTCTCTTGGCATAGCAAGAAGTAGGTGGTTGCTATCTCATCTATAGAGGCAGAATATCGAGCAGCTAGTGGAGCAGTCTATGAGATAATATGGTTACGTCACATTCTTACAAACATGGGTCTTCCAGTGAATCTTCCACTACATTTGTTTTGCGACAATCAAGGTGTTTTGAATCTTGTCAAGAATCCAATTTTTCATGATCGCACCAAACACATCGACACTCGGTGTCATTTTATTCGTGATGAAGTTCCAAAGCACAAAATACAGCTCCAATACATTCCCACTGATGCTCAAGTTGCAGATATCTTCACCAAGGCACTTGGACGCATCAAATTTGAATTGTTTCGCAATATCCTTGGGATTTGCCAATAATGTAATAAGGGGGGATGTTAGCATATTTCATTATTAGGTTAATTAAAATTAGCGCCTCCAATGCGCTCTCCAATTTTTGGGTAGTTAGCCAATGAATTCGGGTGGTTCAACTGAATTCGAACCACTTCTCATTTGTATTTATTCATCACATATTATCAATACAATTGTTGAGCATTTCATAAATGTTGAATCATTTTCTCTGAATTCTACAGGATGCCTATTCTCTAACCTGAATCTAAGTCCATCTAGGTAGGTTAATCAAGCGTAGAGCCTTTCTTCTTAGTTATCACACCTTGATGGGCTAACTAAGGTCACTACCACCTCATTGGAAATAAACATGATCACTTGAACCTACATTTTCAAGAGAATCACCACTAATGACTTGTGAATGGTTTTCCAAAACTCTTAGTTGGGATACACCCGATCCTACTCATTCAAGATGCAAAGATTCACAAGATAGCTAGCTATTGTATTTACACAACTCCTTCTAGGTTCATGAGTTCCTAGATATTGCATCCTTGCAACTCCTTCTAAGGACTCATTTTTACATGGTTATTGCATCCACGCAACTCCTCTCGAGATTTGGGTTTTATTACATTTTTTTTCCTTAAAGCTAAATCTTACACCCCTTCCCAAGGTAAAAAAAGCTCATTGAAACATATTTCTAAAGCAACTCAATACACATAGCATAATACCAAAGCATTTATAAAATGATTCATAATTTGCTCAATCCAAAAAAGCTATAACAAATCAAATAGGGATTTATTTAAAATAGAACCACATCATGCATAACCCATATTATTAGCATAAAGCTTAGATAAAATACATTCTAGCAACATAGATGCTTACAACATAATAACCCAAGTCATTAATCATCATAATGCATTCTAATAAATGCTAGCAAAACTATCCAAAGTAAAATATTGATCAAAATACCATGATGTACAAATTTAATTATATAATATTTCAATTTGTACAATAATTCAAGTTTACAAGGCTCCTTGAACTAGCACTATTTTACATGGTTATGCTTTTTCCTTCAAATCAACTATACATTCTAGAATCTATGAAACATTTCACTAGGAATCTTTATGCCTTCTATAAACTGTAGCTCCTTTCAATAGAGTATCCACCCATGTTTTATGAGGGATATAAATAGGTAACAAGAGAAATCTAAATACAATTCAACTTAAGCATGCTATTTCCATAAGTAACTCAGTCACGTCCAGTGGTTACTCAGTCAACCACCAAGGCTATGCCTCAACTCCAAGAAGATCATTAATAAAATAAAATTACAGGCTTCCATAGAAAGGACAACATAGCTAGCCAAGATCAATATAAAAATAAGTGTCGAATGAAACTAAAGAGAATAAACTAACCACATGTAAGAATGTTATCTCAAACAAAGAGCATAACTAATATATTACAAAGCACTTGCTGATAAACTTTTTCTTAGCTTGGCATCCTTTTCCCAACCAAAAATTCCCTTCCCCAAGCCTTCTACTACAATTCAAGTAATCGTGGTCATCCTTTCATAGTGAAGGTAACATTCCCAAGCAAGAAGACATTACTCACTAGCGCCACTATATTTCTAATAATAGCACCACCCTTGTAAAACAAGATTACGGGCTTACTTCTTAATTTTTCAAACCATTAATGATTTATTCCAACATTAGGAATAAAATACAATAACTAAAACATACCTAAGAATTTAATAATTCCCTGATTAATTTCAATTTACAAGGTTGGATTTTAGTGTTGGCATTAATTTTACATATTCAAATCACAAAACCAATTAATACTTTGCTAGTCTAAAGTATTAAATCCAACATATAATTAACTTATTAATTCAAAAGTATTAATATTATCAACTAATTAATACTTAATGATTCCAAGGTAATAATGTTACCAAATAATAAATCTTAATCAACAAAATCTATGCCTACCATGAACAAACATAGATTCATACAAACAATGTTTCACACCATTATTTTATCTAAAGTAGGTGGTCTCCTTTAAAATAGTTTAATGCTATCCCCAACCCATTAAGGAGACTCATTGCACAAACAACTTCCTGTTCCAATGGTGTGAACATTAAACCAAGAAAAATGCACATGCATCTACATCAAGGGTGTTTATCATGCTAAGCTATCGATGAACAAGTCATCACCATCATTCCCAAAATATCTCATTGTAGGTGGTTCACCCATATGTTCCCACCAAAGAGAGTACCTAGTACTACACCCATAAATGCATCAATAGTACCATATTCCATGCTCACAAGAATGCAATAATACCATCATATATATTATAAAAGAAACTATGCCATTAAATATTCACACCAATACATAGTTCATTATTCATAAAGAGTTCTGCCAAGGAGGGTTGTTACACCAAGGAAGTAGAAATTAGGAATATCCTGGTAGATAGTGATAAGGCAAGACCATAGAAAGGCATAGGGAAGGAGGACAATGCAAAGGAGGAATACAAGGCAACCTACCATGATATTCAAAAGAAGGTGGTTAGGGTAAAATTAGAAGGAAGAAAAATGATGATCAATCTATGGTAGAGACCCTAAGCATATCTTGGGAGCAACACAATAGAATGCTAAAGTAAAAGAAAGAGTGGTTGAGGAGCTATAAGAAGAAACAAGATCAAATAGAACTACCTTGAAAAGAGCTAATGAAGTTGAAGTGAATAATAAAGGAGAATGATCAAAAAGAAGAAAATCTCTAAGCATACATAGAGGAAGCCTAGAGGTAAATAACAACAATAGGTTGTCTGGTATTAAAACTTCTGGAATGTAGACCACCAGTTTAGGTATATTATCTAATGCTACCAAAATAGTTTATTTTGTATAAGATAAGTAGAATAATCTCTAGGCTTCCTTATAAGGTAGATCTATCCAACAAGTTTTAGGATGCATACTACTCTAGCTATCATGACCCTCCCTTGGCAGACCTTTTGATGGTTGAATTCATGATTGACTATGCTACCTTGATGATGAAATGACTATATATTTCTTGGTTGGTTTTTATAGTACATATGCTTTATGGAAAATGAGATGTATTTTGTCAAAAAGAAATGGTTGATTATTCTGTGTTTAAATTTATAGTACATATATTCTAGGGGAGAATAAGATGCTGCTAATAAATTTACATTGTTGCAGGAATAGGTCTCCTCATGAGAGGAAGAACAGATTTTGTTGAGAGTGGGATGCCATAGGAATGGTGGAAGATGTGTTGAACTAATATTTGTAACAACTTGGACAACTTAGATTAATAGATGCCTATCATGATCCACTTGTGGTATATATATATATATATAAATATATATATATATATATATATATATATATATATATAGCTTTAGATGCAAATAGTTTACTGATTTGCTATTTTCTTCTGGATGAAAGTATGGCCAATTTATATAAATGCATGGTAAGGAAAAGTAAATAATTGTTATTGCTTCTTCCTTAAAGGACAATTATTTTTTATAGGCAGTGCCAGTTGAGGAGAATGAAGTTAAGAAGTGTATATGATATTTAGAAAATGCATGACTTAGTAAATGATTTAAATTTATTTATCTATTGTACTATTTTATTAAAAGAGAACATGGGTGTATGCTCTTTGCTTTTGAAGGATAATTATTATAAAATAGATTATGAAATGTTAGTTTTGAAAGGAAAACTAATATGGTGATTCTTGAGACCCTTGTGGGTTAAGGGATCACTATAAAAAGAAGTATGGGATTCTCTTTCATTAGATGGATTTTTGTATGTTGGTTTTGAAAGAGAAACTAATATGATGATTCCTGAGATGCTTATGGGTTAAGAGATCACTATAAAGATAAGTATGGGATTCTCTTCTATTAGATGGAACATTGCATGTTGGTTTTGAAAGAGAAACTAATATGGTGATTCCTAAGACCCTTGTAGATTAAGGGATAGCTATAAATAGAAGTATGGGATTATCTTTTGATTGACTTGTTTACTTATGGAAATAACATGTTTAAGTTGCATTGAATTTAGAGTTCTATTGTTCCCTATTTATATCCCTCATAAAACATGGGTGGATACTCTATTGAAAGGAGCCGCAGTTTATAGAAGGCATAAAGATTCCTAGTGAAAGGCTTCATAGATTCTAGAATTTATAGTTGATTTGAAGGAAAAATAATAACTATGTAAAATAGTGCTAGTTCAAGGAGCCTTGTAAACTTGAATTATTGTACAAATTGAAATATTTGGTAATTAAATTTGTACATCATGGTATTTTGATCAATATTTTACTTTGGATAGTTTTGATATCATTTGTTAGAATGTGTTATGATGATTAATGACTTGGGTTATTATGTTGTAAGCATCTATGTTGCTAGAATGTATTTTATCTAAGCTTTATGCTAAGAATATGGGTTATGCATAATGTGGTTCTGTTTTAAATAAATCCCCATTTGATTTGTTATATATATTTTGGATTGAGAAAATTATGAATCACTTTATAAATGTTTTGGTATTATGCAATGTGTATTGAGTTGCTTTAGAATTATGTTTCAATGATATTTTATTACCTTGGGAAGGGGTGTAAGATTTACCTTTGAGAAAATGAAACATAATAAAGTCCAAATCCTGGGAGGAGTTGTGCGGATGTAATAACCAAGTAAAAATGAGTCCTTAGAAGGAGTTGCAAGGATGCAATAACCAAGTAAAATGAGTCCTTAGGAGTTGCGAGGATGCACTATCTAGGAACTCATGAACCTAGAAGGAGTTGTGTAAATACAATAGCTATCTATCTTGTGAATATTTGCACCTTGAATGAGTGGGATCGGGTGTATCCCAACTAAGAGTTTGGGAAAACCATTCACAAGTTAGCAGTGGTGATTCCATTGAATATGTAGATTCAGGTGATAATTTTTATTGCTAGTGAGGTGGTAGTGACCTTAGTTAGCCCATGAAAGTATGATAACTAAGCAGTAAATCTCTACGCTTGATTAACCTACCTAGATGGACTTAGAGTCAGGTTAGAGAATAGGCATCCACATTTAAGGATTATAGGCCTTAAAGTATAATCCCAAAATCATGGTCACATGGTCCTATGCCAATGTGGATATGGGAAATGTGGGGGGACCATTTTTGGCATCCCTCAAAATATATAGGTTTAGTAATGTGAACCCCAAAACACATAAGAGTTGGCCACTCCCATCCACTAAGTGTCATTTGTAGTAACTTGGAACTCAAATGTGTGAAGCCTTGTATGCTTAGATAAATAGAAGAAGGGTTTCTCCCTTGTAAATATTTTCTTGTGTTCATTATTTTTAATTTTTTTGGGTTGGTAGTTTTGGGTTGTTACACCTAGGATTTGAGTTTCTTAAGGTCTCATAGTTGCTCTCCTTGCTCAACATAATCATGTCCCTACATGCATAGGATAACTTAATATATGATTAATCAACCAGGGTATAAAAGTCCCCTACTAGTATTTTCTCCATACTAGATTTGCCATATCAAACAATCAGGATCTTCTCATCTACTTTACTCTCCCCACCCTTGACACTTATGTTTTCTCCTATATTATCTATATTTTGGATGATCACCCTTCCATTTTCCACATCCTCTTCCCTTTAACTATGGGATTCCATGCTAAAAATTATTGTATCTACACCTTTTACATTATCTCTCCCTCCACTACCAAATTTTGCATAATGAATGCCTAAATCCATACCCCCAATACTCCCTTTTTTTCTCTCTCAAAATTTTACATTGTAGATGCTTGAATCTATACCTTTTGTACGGTATTTTTTGTTGCTTTTGTATTTTATACTATAGACACCATACCCATACCTTTTTTACTCTTATCTTTTCTATCCTAGGCATCCAAACTATGAGTGTCCTCTCTCTCGTCCTCTCCATTTACATTTCACAACTCAAAAATATTGCTCTCTTCTTCTCCCCAATTTGTTTCATGTCCCTACATGATATTATATTCTAATAGGGCTCTTTTTATTGCTCCCATATTTGCATCATTTGTCCTCTCTAGAGCTATACAAATTATCATTTCTTCCCATGTCTTTAGCACCTCCATGGAGCTATAAATTGTCTCTCATTACCTTGTTCCTACCTCTACATTACTGATCCTTGTATAGGGACTAACTATCCCTATCTATGGAAATGGACCATGAGAACTGTTGGAACAAAATCTGCCTTTGGTTGATTGTATTGCACCTTAGACATTGCCAACATTGAATAGATGGACCTATCTTGGGAATGTCTATCTAATCTCCAGAGTAGGATGGTTCCTTTTTGATTTGTTTAGAGAAAAGAGAACATAAAGAAGGGGAATGCTTGTAAAGGGAAATATAGCTGATGCTAGAAGATTTTATCACGACGTAGTTTAGATAACAACCAGGATAAAACATACGTATTACTATTACAAGCTTTCTTTTACACCTTCATGTAGAAATCATAACTTTCTAAGTGTGATTTCGACATTCCATCTAACACATATAAGCATTCTTAATATTAACTCCAAAAATATAATTCATACATGAACAGTCTAGATTTAGAACAGATACAACATAGAATTCAATAATGTAAATAGAAGTTGAGAACCAGATACATACACTTGCACACAAAAAATTAGAAGCCAGAAGAAGAGTAGCTTTATTTTCTTGTATCCAGAATAATGTACACCAATCTTGTAAACTTCCAAGAGTAGAAATTTTTTTAGAATGCATCTACCACTATATATACCCCAAGATAGGTATCTTTACAACTAGTACATCCTTGATTTCAAATCAATTACAAGCAATTAGCTACAATTTCTAATAATAAGCAAAATATCTTCTGTAAATTAGATTCTAACAAAAATGATACTGCTCCTTTATCTGACACCTTCAAAGATAAAAAAATTTGTGTAAGGGCATGTTTTAGTTACTAAAAATATATCTTGTCAGGAACAACTGTCTTGTCGCTTAATCATGATGTCTTTGAGCCCTCTTCCTCATCTACCTTTTGCTTTAGTGAAAACACATGTCATGAAATCATGACACTTTGACCTTGTAGGGTCTTTTCTTTCTTTCCCTTGGTGAGAAACTAACATGTCGTGAAATCATGACATTCTCTTCTTTTCAACCCTTTCTTCACTTCTTGGCCACAAAAATACGACATGTTACGAAATCGTGACGTCTTCGTCCTTTCAGATCCTTTTGCTCTTTGCGGTCGCAAAAATGTAACATGTCATGAAATCATGACATTATTCTATGTATTAGACTTGTCTTCTCGAGTTATCGATGAAAATGTAATGTCACGAAATCGTGACACTTTCATCTGCTTGAACTCTTTGCACTTTTTCGTCGCAAAAACTAGACATGTCACGAAATCACGACATTGTCTTTCCTTAGCCCATTTTTTCTTTTTGTTGCTCTTCAAAAATGGACTTCATCGATATTCTCAAAATGGCACCCTGTTGCAAAATATCTGCTATCTTCTAGAGGTAGTCTTTTTAGACTAACATTCTTGGCGCCTTTCGAGGGATTTTTTGCTGGCAAAATATTAGAATCTAGGCCCTTCATCCATAGGGAAATGGAGTAAAAAATACAAAATAATATTTTACATAAAACAAAGAGTAAGGAAAAATGTACTTCAAATGAATAAGCATTACCTTGTAAAAACTCTTATTATAGCTTAAGGACTTATTACTAAAATATATTAAAAAATTCAGAAGGGAATTCTAAAAATTTGTTTTAATTCTGGGCACTAGTCCCAGCTTCTGTCAACTGCTTCTTACCAATACACTTTAATTATCTAATCTTGTCCACTACAGCTACCACTTCATAATAGGTTTTGCAAAAATATTTCTAATCTCCGTCATCCAGGTCTGAGGAATCGATGAATAGATGGTAGATATATTGAAGCTCTTCCACTCTATCATAGGAGATTGTTTTGTGCCTTAATATCAATTCTTGCAAACAAATCTTAACCTGTGTGAGCTTCTGAACCATCTTCATTACTTGTGTATCTTCTATGGGATCATTCCAACTTTCTATTTCATATTCATCCTTAATAAAAGTGTTCAAGGATAAGGAGAGTGCACTTTCATTAAGGAATTTTGAGTTATCATCCCAAATATACGGGAGTCCACTTTGGATAGCCAAATATAATTTTTTTAGTAACCCTTTTGCTTTGGTCCCCATCTCCTACAAGAGTTTATTCCCTTAGGTTACTGATTTAAACTTTATGAAGAAGTTCTTGGCTATAATCTTAGCTTGAGACCAGGCCCCACTTCGTATCTTTGCTGCTATAATCTCTGGCATCTTCTTAGATAATATCTAGATTTTAGTAGCATAATATTATCTTTTTTGTAGAAAATTAACTGCAACTTTGAACTCTTCATCCACCACTTTGATTGTCTTCTTGACTTTGTCTAGGTATAACAATAAAGTTCATTCTTTCAAGCCTAATACCAACAAATATTTCAACAATTCCTTCCTCATATCTCTCACCTTTTATTTTGAAAATATAGACGTAGCATTCTATCGATCTATTAATTATTGTTGGAGCTGCTGAACCTAGAGATTCAAGGATTGAATCTGTGCATCTATTCTAGTTTTTCCTTATATGTAGCTACCTCATTGGCAACAATACTAAAATTATCTTCCCACTTTTTAATTTCTAATTTCAATATCAATATTTGCTCTTGTAAAATTGATTCTAATTATTTCCTCTTTTCATTTTCTTTCAAAAACTTCTCTAAGTAATTTCCCCCATGCAGATATATAGTTCCTAAATGTGCTTGAGATTTTACCCATTCATCTTGCATGGGCAACTGAGGAATATCTTCATTGATTTCTTCTGCTTGGTAATATTCAACAATAATTTCACCCTTAGATTTCTTTGCCACTAGGGTTAAATTTACTTTCTTCCTTTGCATAGCAACGGGATCCAGGGCAATGATCTCACAAACACTGGTAGGTACCTTTGGTGTCTTCAATAGAGTGGGATATCCACCAGTCCAAAGCGTTCTTACTGACATTTTTCAATTTTTTTAGCTTTGATAGAGTTGGATTACTTTCATCAACCTGGGAAGATGTAGATTCAATTGTTGGGATACTGGTATTGGGGAAGAAAGATATGGGAACCAATGCGATGTTCATGTCAAGCTGAGAAAGGGATGATGTGACAATTTTTGGTCAAGCAAACCATTTTTTGAAAGGAGAATTACATATTTCTTCATATTAGAAAAGGAGGGAGATTAAAAATAGGAATGAGTAGAAGGAAACAAAGAAGATACGAAAGGAGATATACCTGATCCCATTTGGAGTTGTTGTTGATCCCTTTCTTCTTATTCACTCTTATCATTGTTGTTTAACCATTCTTCATTTTGAATTCCATCATCATCATGCATTTCAATATCTTTTTCCTACTCACTTTCATCATCGCTTCTATGAAGATCAATTATTTAAACATTTTGGAAAACTTCTCCATGCTGTGTTTTCTCAACTTCCTCAACTTCTTGCTTCACTAGTACTTCCTTTTCAACATCTACATTTTGTTTCTCTTGAACCAAGTCTTGTGAACCACTCGTATCTTCAATCCAAGAAATTTCTTGTCCAACATCTTGAGAATCTATGACATTATCCTTTTCATTCACTTTATTTTTTTCATTTCTCGTAGAATCCTCAGCTGTATTATATTGAACCTCTTAAACACTTTGTTCACTAGGAGAAGTTTGAGTAACATTCTTGTCTTTCCTCTGACCACAAGTTAGAGTATTTAATATTTTCATTCTCTCAGCTACAAGTTATTCATTATATTCGAAAGCTGAGTCGAAGTGAGGAACAAACTTCACAACTTTAGAAGTATAATATTTTTTATTTGAAACATTAACTCCAAGTGCCAAACGTCTTTCCCTCACCTCTACTTGTATGGGCTCGATCATTCCTTGCCCTCCTTTTTCGAGGCCCTTTCCTTTGTACCCCATTTTTAACATCATCTGAGTAGCTTTGCCATAGATCTGCCCCTGCTCCTTGGTAAAAAAATCTTCTATTAACCACTTCCTAGAAGTTCTAGTCTTTATCTGAGTCAGGGTTAGCTTTTGCTCAACTACTATTTTTTTTTCCTTACCTTTATCAATCTCTTGCCTCTGTGGTGCTTTAGGGCTGGTCCTATTACTACCTCCAATGCTGGGGGGTATTCTTACAGGAAAAATGCCTTAAAAATATGCATGATGAAAACTATATTGGATATTAAATTCATTATCATTTTTCAATGGGTACCTTGAAGAAATCATATCTATTTTTATCCTCATCAACCACCATTCATGAATCTTTGTGATTGTCTAGTCGGCCCCACTCTTTTGTATTATACTACTTTTTTCATTTGTTAACTGATGTTTTGTATAATTTAAAGGATCATAATTCACTAATTGCTCATAGAAATCATGCCAAGGGGGAAGAGGTTCCATTCTCTCTATGTGCCATTCCAAGGCATCATATTCATTGTTATTTCTTTTTACTTCTATGTCTGGCTTGACTGTAGCATTATATTTTTTCATTTCAATTTTATTCAGAATAACTTATTTTTTAGCAAACCTATCCAAGGGATCATACTTCCATCTTTGTGGAATTTCAATCAGCCCCAATTCTCTCAAATATTGAGAAATATGCTCATTCTGACCCCTTTTTTATAAGACTATCCCTTTGAAACTTAAGGGCATGTTACAAGTGCTAGTATTCCTAATACCAGAGTATTTGTTTAGTTTGTCAAACATACTCTAAAGAAAATAATCTGTCCATAACATAATGAGGGAGTAAAAATAGTTTTTGAGTGAAAACATACTAATACAAACCCCTTGGGTGAGGATAAATCAATCACCCTCTTCAACATATTTGGTTTGCAGAACTTTTTCTCCCCTAGGGTTTAATTGTCTAATATGCCCATACATTATTTTCAGAGCAGGGCCTAAGAATTCCCTATTAAAATCATAAAATGACTCTGCATTATATAACACATTTATCCATTCACAAACAGGAAAAAACCTGCCCTGTTCATCTTTGTCTTTCACTGAGATAAAAGCTAATTCTTTAGACATAAAAAAGAAAAACAACCATATCAAGTATGAAGAGAATTGAAAATAGAATTGAGACCCTTTCTTAAGTGTTTCTAACCCTTCGTGAATATCTAAACATAAAAAACCTGGCCAATCAAAGAATATTGGATTCACGCTTTTATTCATGATAGAAGAGTCATAATTTTTGGGGTTAGACAAACATTCAACCAAGGCAATTTGCCATTTTTGGACTTTTTCATCAGTCTTGAGGCCTGCTATCATAGCTAAAATAGAATAGAACTCTGGATTTTTGAATTCTATGATATTGATGGGAGGATCAGGTAGGTTTTCCCCTGTAGGTAGATATTTCAGTTGGGAAACCAAAAAATTCTTCATCTTCTTAGAAGGGCCAAAGTATCTAGCTTGGTCTTCGGGGTCAAAGGATTTTGGCTCAAACGCAGGGACATGACCAACGATGAAAGCAGAAATAAAAGCATCTTTGTTTAAAGTGAATAAAATCCTCCCATTATAATCTCTTACATTCTTCCCATTTTCATCATAAAAATTAGCAATGGCCCTTACTAACTCGAGGCAAGGATGTACAGGAATATATACATACTAGTATAAAAAGGAATGGAAAACGAAAGTAGAAGGGGAAGACACTGAGCTCTAGTAGCTACCCGGTCTGCTATGTTGCTTCTGATTTTTCCCAGGTCTTTCCAGGTCACAATTGTATCATTTATCCTCACATATTTGTCTATGAATATGTTACTCATCTCTTCCATTTTTCTTACCACTGAAGTCGTCAGAGGTGATGCAGCCACTACTTCCTACTTCTTTCCCTTTCTAGGTGCCATGAAAGAATAACAGGTGACTAAATTTTGAAAATTCCCTTGAAAATTGCTTCAAAATTTATTTTTGTCGAGAAAATTGAGAATTCTGAGTATCACAGTAGGGGTTTTCTCTCTTCTCTCTACGGGAGCTGGAAATAGCAAGCGACAGTATGAAACTTCACTTAGGAAAAAAGTTAGTTTCTCTTTTTCACGTCGTTTGGGAAGAACGTGTGATAAATTGCATTAATTACGGTTGGTGGAAGCGATTCTATTGGGATTTATTCGAATTTAATTTCTACCACATTTCTTAGAATGTTTTTTCTTGGAACGCTAACCAACCAATTAATTTCATGTAGAAAATAGCAATAAATCTTGCCAAACCCTGTGTTACCTGACCGATTGGTCACTTTTGCCCATTTATTTTTTGGTATGTGTCCACTCAAGAAATTTCTTTGGTGATCGATTTAGAAACCTTCGTGAGAAGGGAATAACACTTCTCAAGGAGTCTTTTCATTAATATCTCCATGCCAGTACCTTAGGACCGCATGGCACTTTTGAATTTGAAAATTTGAAATGATAAAACAATGCTTTTTTCCCTCTGTTTTCTACAGTGCTATCAAAATACGGTTGGTTGTGAGCGTTCAACCAAAATCTTTACTAATCCAAAAATTCAATAATATTTACAAACTTTGTAATGCATATACTATACTGTACATATAATTCCTTACTGTATTTTACTTGAAATATAGCTTTAGATGAAATGCGTTCACCGTGATAGGAAGAATCCATCCATGCTGATCTTTTAGTTGGAAAAAATTGAACTATTTTTTTAAAATTATTTTAAACAGACCTTACCAGAAAGCATCAAACTTAGCATGGTTTCCTGTCTTTGCTTTCTTTATGTTCCACTTCAAAACTAGGTCTCCTACTTTGAATTTTTTGAAGGTAGTATTTTTGTCAAACCACCCTGCTGTATCAATTATGTGTTTTTGGTGGTGGTCATAAGCCTATTCCCTGGATTCTTCTAATTGCAAAAGTTGCATCAATCGGGCATCCATCGGCTGGTATTTCTCTTCGTCTATATGATTTATTAACTTCAATGCTGATAACTCCATATGAATAGGCAAAACAACTTCTTTACCATAAACTAAAGCATATGGAGATGTATTAATGGATTTCTTTATTGATATTCTGTCAACCCACAAAGCTTGATTAAGTAATGAATTCCAGTCTCTCTTGTTATCTTCTAGCATACTCTTAAGGATCCTGAGTATATTCTTATTGATAGATTCAGCTAAACCATTTCCTTATGGATAATAGTTAGAAGATGTTTTCAAATATATTCCATACCTATTGGAAAACTCAATCATCTTGGCTCCAGTGAAAGAAGATCCATTATCCGTGATCAATGAGTCTGGTATGCCGAATCTAGTAATTATGCCCTCCACAAACTCGATCATGATTTTTGAGTCGGATTTTTTTTTAGGAACCTCTTCTACCCATTTTATGAAGTAATCCATAGTAGTGAGTATATATTTGTGGCCTGTTGATGAGTTTGGTTCAATTATTCCCACAAAATCTAACCCCCACTGCCGAAAAGATTCTTCAACTTATATAGACTTCAAAGGCATAGGAGCATTTCTGTTTCTTCCTACATACCTCTGACACTGTTCACATATCTATGTGCAAGTGTATGTATCTGGTTCTTGACTTCTATTTACATTATTGAATTCTATACTGTATCTGTTCTAAATCTGGACTGTGCATGTATGAATTATATTGTTGGATTTAAGATTAAGTATGCTTATATGTATTAGATGGAACGTCTGAATCAAACTTAGAAAGTTAAGACTTCTACATGAAGGTGTAAAAGAAATCTTGTAACAGTAATACATATGTTTTATCTTGGTTGTTGTCTAAGCTGCACCGTAAGCAAAGCTTCTAGCCTCGGCTATATTTTCCTTTACAAGCATTCCCCTTCTTTATATTATCTTTTCTCTAAACAAAGCAAAAAAGAACCAGTCTACTATGGAGATTAGAAGAACATTCCCAAGATAGGTCTGTATATTCAATGTTGGCAAGGTCTAAGGCATAATACAATCAACCAAAGGCAGATTTTGTTCCAATAGTTTTCAAGAATTTTAGTCTAAAAATACATCCTCTAGAAGATAGCAAAGATTTTGCAATAGGGTGCCATTTTGAAAAGCTCAATGCAGTCTATTTTTGAAGAGCAACAGAAAGGAAAAATGGGCTAAGGAAAGAAAATGTCGTGATTTCATGACATGTCTAGTTTTTGTGGTGAAAAAGCACAAAGAGGTCAAGTAGATCGAGGTCAAAGACGCTCCAAAATTAAATGTTTTGCTATTTACTTATGTGCGCAAGATGGGAGAACGTGTTAAATCATGTAGTTTTTAAACCTTGAAACCAGTTTATATTAGTTTGGGAGCCAGCCCTCTCTGGAGATTGGCCCGGGAGACTTCTCTTTCTCTTGGCCTTTCAATGCTGGTCGGGTCTAGGGCGTATTTTATATGACTAGGTGGATTTGTGACCAACAATTTTTGGCACGCCTGATGGGAAAAAAATTTTATGTCTTAATAAGATCCATAATTAGTGGGACAAGTACTATTCCAAGTTGAAAAACCCACCTGTGCCAATAGTTTTTGGCACACCCGATGGGACTCACAAGTCCCATATTTTGACACCCGAAGGAATCAAGATTTTGATGAACTGTCTAGACCTCAAAGTGAATATTGTAAGTTCATTTGGTGACTCTGCTGGGGGCAACTGTGTAGTACCTAGAAATATCCAATCATGAAGCTGGTGAAAATCCTTGCTTTATGATCACGAGATCAAGAACCAAATAATCGAAAGACCCAGTCAAATTCTTCGAGATCAATGTTCAAAACTGGAGGGAGCACTCAAGATTGGTAAGTCTTGTGAAACCATCATTTGCTATCTCTTTGCAAGCAATGGGTCAGTTTGTGCCATCTATGAATCCTCCCAATACTGCTACGAGCTTGCTAGTACATCCAAATCCAGTAGTGCAAATGGATGGTCAACAACCTCCTCCACATCAATTTCTTGCTTGGAACCATTCGGGAGCGTTGGACCTGCATTTTCAAAATCCAGTTCCTACTACAAAATTAAAGGATTTGCCTACATATGATGGGACTGGAAAGACCATGTATGAGCATGTGTCAAATGTGGCATCCTTGGCTACAATTCATAATATCACAAATGAAGATGTCATGATAAAATTTCTTGTGCTGTCACTCCGCAATAAGTTATTGTGCTGGTATAGATCCTTGTCTCCCAATTCCATAAATTCGTGGGATAAATTAGCAGAGATGCTAATCAAAGGGTTCAATGAGCAAGAAAACCCATTTTCTTTGTTGCATTAGTTTACTAATATCAAGAGGCATCCTCAAGAGGAGATAGTGGATTTCAATGTTAGGTTTACCCAAACTTGGTAGAGAGTTCCTGATGGTCTTCGTCGTACTAATGACCAAGCGACATTTTACTATCTTAGGGATTTCCACTCAGATATTAGTATGAACATTAGGATGTCCAATGTTCAAACCTTTCTTGCACTATATTCCCAGGCACAGAAGGCTGAGGCTGATCTGATTGCCATTGGGAAATTTCCTCCAAAAATGACTATGCCCATTTTTCCTGAGCTTCCATAATACTATCTTACAGGCGCAGCCTCCACATCTTACATTGTTCCATACATGTACCCTTCATCTTCATGGAATCCTCCCACAACTTTGGTACCTATGATTCCCATTCCATATTTAACCTCTCTAGTTCCAACTCCTGTATTACCTTCTCCACCAGTTCCATTACCTCTATCGACATCGCTTGTGTCCTCAAGCCTAGATCCTCAATTGGCTGTTTTGCAAGAAATTCAGTCAGCCATGAGAGCCCTCACTAATAAGATGGCATCTATGGAGTGGAGAGAGGCACAAAGGAACTTTCAACCACAAAGATTTATTTTGACGGTAAATAGAGAGAAAGTTGCTCCTAGCAAGGTTATAGAGAAAGTACCTTAGAGGAACTCAGCGATCTTGGTAAGTGAAGAGGCTGGCCCCTTTGAAGTTTCACATGAGCCATCTTACTGGTGTTCTTCATGCAATGACCCACATGATGAGTCCACTTGCATGGTCCACCAAAATTATTTATAAGTTCTTACGAGGAGCCGTATAAACATGATTCGAGAGGTGGATCATAATTTTGCGATGTCTCCTGAGGAATACATAGCAGTCTTAACATGCAACAACAAGAAACCAATGGTGGTAGATTTGGCTAATATGGATCCATTGAAAGTTCCTCCTGCACAAGCAACAAAGCAAAAGATACTTATAAAGACTCATGATCCTCTAGCCCTGCAACAAGATCCGCTTGTTTGGTCGAAGGATTTGCTTCCACCACAAGCAAAAGAGAGGTTGCAAGCTAAGGCTTCTGCCTCCTAGCCACAAGCAGAAATGAAGGAACAATCTAGAGAGATGTTGGTATCCATCGTTGACTAAACGGTAGCGAGTGGAGGCCACCCAACAATATAGAAGCAGATTTGAATCTGCTAGTGGAGGGAGAGAGCCAATTTTGATGGAGTACAACATCATCGAAGAACTCAAAAGGATACCAGCCAAGGTAAGTCTGTATGACACCTTGCAACTGCTTGGATAGGTGAATCTCTTACAAGAATCCCTGAAGACCACACAAAGTAAGGGAAAGGCTCTAGCCTAGGTAGTTATGGCTCAAACTCTAACCTCTTCAGTCACTGGAAAAAATAGACCACCATATTTTTATCTTTCATTGAGAATGGAGGGACATGTGGTGCATAATTGCCTCATTGACTCAGGAGCAGCTACTACTGTCATGCCTAAGGCAGTATGTGATGTCATAGGTAAGGACTAGCATGGGAGTTTTGTAGCTAGATGGTACCTCAGTAAAGACGATGGGTGTAATTAAGGATGTTCCTATCTCCCTGCACGCTATGCCTTAGATTACTGTGATCCAGGAGATCATAGTAGTGGACCTAGAGCCATGTTTTGGTATGTGTATCTCCCAAGAGTTCATGGCTAAACTCGGGGGTTACCTTTCTTTGGATTTTACTCATTTGGAGGTGATCAATAATGGTAAAAAGATGAAAATTTTCAATGAGAAGCCTTCCACATTTCATGTGGAGAGAATAGATGAAATGGACAGGTTAGAAAATTCGGTGCACATGATGTCTGAAGAATTTGGTGAGCTTGACTTAATGGAAGAAGCTTTGGAAGAGCTCCACCCAGAAAATGAATTTTCCATGGCCAATTTTAACGCCATGATGGAAACTGACTTGGGGTGTTACTCCATTTTTAAGCCTTAAAAGGCTAAAGAAAAGAATGATGAAAGTCAAGACCAGCTCTGGAAGCTCTATTTCGATGGAGCACGATGTAGAAATAGCACTGGAGCTAGGATTGTTCTAGTATTACCTTATGGGACTCAATGATCCTATTCATATCGTTTGACCTGGAGCTGCACAAATAATGTAGTAGAATATGAGGCTTTATGCCTAGGCCTCAAGAAGGCTGAGAAACTTGGAGCATGACAATTGCAAATATTTGGTGACTTCAAGCTGATTGTCAATCAGGTTACCATAAGTGTGGGTCCAAGCACCACTATCTCAAGAAATATCGCAACAAGGTCTGGGACCTGTTCAAATCATTCTTTGCTCTCAACATGCGTTGCATTGCACAAGAAAAAAATAGACATGCTGACTTGTTGGCTTCTTTGAGAGTAATTTTTCTCACCAATCGAACAGGTGGTGAGAAGGCCAAAAATAGTGAGAATGGTGAATAGGCCCTCTGTACCAGACAAGGACACCTTTTGGAAATTCTTTGATAACGATGAGCAAATTGTTAACTTTTTGGTTCAAGAAGCTGCCACCATCGAGGGAAGGACCTTAGAGCATGAAGAAACTGAAGGCCTAATTCAGTTGTAGAATAACCGCATTCCTAAAGGCCTCATTACTCTAAAAAGCTTGTTTCATCAGAATGATCAGTCCAAGAAGCATCGGATTGAGGTCGACGAGAAAGAGTACATGGAGCTTCAATTGGAGGCTAATAAGGTCATCAAAATTGGGACTGATTCTTCTCCCACTGAATTGCAAGAGATCAGACAATTGTGTCAGGAGTTTTCTGACATCATGGCTTGGAGCTACGAGGATATGAGGGGATATGATAAAGAGATCATTCAGCACACTATCAACCTGGAAGAAGGAGTCAAACCCTTCAGGAAAAAGTAGAGACCGGTGAAACCAAAGATTAAAGTCCTCATGAAGGCCGAACTTGTGAAGATGTTGCAGGCCAAGATTATATATCCGATTAAGCACTCGACTTGGGTTGCTAATTTGGTTCTAGTCCATAAAAAATGGAGATATACGGCTGTGTGTGGATTTCTAAAACTTGAACCGAGCATCCTTGAATGATCACTACCCATTGCCTCACATTGATTAGATCCTTCATGTTGTTGCTGGGGCTCAACGCTTTTCATTGCTAGATGGATTATCTGAATACAATAAAATTTGGGTCAGGGATGAGGATCAACATAAAACCATGTTCACAACCAAGTGGGGTACCTTTGCCTATCAGCGCATGCCCTTGGATTGTCCAATGCTGAGGCTACATTTCAAAGGGCCATGGACATTGCATTTGGGGAGATTTTAAATAAGATCATTATCATCTATCTTGATGATATGAATATATTTTCACATAAACAAGAAGAACATTGTTCTCATTTGAGGCAGATATTTGAGAAATGTTGGGAGTTTGGCATTTCCATCAACCCAAAGAAGTCCATTTTTGTAGTAAAGGAAGGTAAGATCTTAGGACATGTCATCTCAAAAAATGGTTTGGCAATTGATCCATCGAAAGCTGAAGCTTTGAAGAAACTATCTCTCCCTACCAATAAGAAAGAGTTGCAATCTTTCTTCAGGAAAATCAATTTTGTCAAAAAAATTATTTTCAAATTTTCCTGAGTGGTCAAGCCCATGACTGAGCTATTAAAGAAAGATGCAGAGTTCAAGTGGACAACTCAGAGGAAAGACACATTTCAGGAGATTAAAGACAAAATTGCACAAGCCCCTATGTTGATCAATCTGGATTATTCTAAGGAATTCATTATGTATGCAGTTGGAGAGGATGAAAGCTATGCTACAGTGCTTACACAGAAAGGAGACGATGGGGATGAAATACCCATTGCTTTCCTTAGCCAGGTTATATTGCCCCATGAGGAGAGATACAATTTCATTGAGAAGCAGGTCTATGCTATCATGAAGTTTCTCAAAAAGTTTAGGCACTTCGTATCTCAGAGCAAGATGATCATCTACGTCATCCACCCCAATATAATGAACTTCATCATTCAGGGTGAGATGGGCGATAAGCGTGTCGGTTGGATCACAAAAATTCAAGAGTTTGATGTTGAAATCCATCCAACCAAGTTGATGCGGGGTAAGGCATTATGCCAGAAATTAGCAAAAACTGTGGCCTCTGAGATAGTTGATCATCAAGTGAATGACCCTACTGAAGAAAGGAATCTAGTGAACATCTTTGCACAAGGCCAAGATTGGGCAGACAACCTTATTAAGTATTTTTCAATGGGTAGATGTCCCCCAAAATTAAATGCTTCGTAGCAGAGAAGGTTTTGCCTACAAGCTCTTAGGTATGTATTGTTGCCCGATGGATTGTTTTTAAAAAACATTGATGGAGTTCTCCTAAGGTGCGTTAAGGAACCCGAGAAAGCTAGATTCTTGGAGGAGTTTCATTATGGCATGTCAAGAGGAAATTATGCTGGTAGGCCTATGGCCTTAAAGATTATTCGGGTTGGTTAGTATTGGCCAACTTTGTTCATGGATATTTTAAAGATTGCTCAAGCTTGAGACAAATGCCAAAGGTATACGAGATGGATCAGAAATGCACCATTGCCCCTACATCCAATTCAAGTAGAAGCACCTTTTTAGCAGTGGGGGCTAGAATTTATTGGGATCATTGATCCAAACTCTTCATCCGGACACAAGTACATCTTGACGACTACTAATTATTTTACAAGATGGTCTAAGGCCATTCCAACCAAGGCTACAAATCAGGATGTGGTAATCACTTTCATTGAAGGACTAATCACGTGTTTTGGCATTCCTGACGCCATTATCATAGACAACAAAACTCCATTCATTGGAGCCAAGCTAGGAGAATTTGCAAATAAGTACGATATTTTTTTGAAGACATCCTCTAATTATTACCCTCAAGGGAATGGCTTGGTGGAATCTACAAACAAGAACTTGCTATGGATTTTAAAGAGATCCTTGGGGGATAATAAGATATATTGGCACCTTTTGCTAAATCAAGATTTATGGGCAGATAGAATTTCAATCAAGAAGTCTATCAAGACTTCACCATAAGCCCTCGTATACGAGAAAGAGGCAAGATTGCCTATTCATTTAGAACTACCTACCTTGCAGCAATTGAAGGAATTCTTGGATGATGAAGAAAATGTGGATCCTATGAACATACGATTGGATCAATTGTTGCAGCTGGAAGAGCAATGATATTTGGCCTATGATGAGTTTCCTAAGCATTCACAGGTGATTTCAAAATGGTTTCACAAAGGTTCTACTGACCACACATTCAAAATGGGTGATTTAGTCTTAAAGTGTAACAAAAAGAAGGCCAAGCCAGGGATGCACAAGAAATTTGATGCTCTGTGGGAGGGTCCATTCCTGATTGCCATTACAAGTGCAACAAATTAATTTTATCTTGAGGACTTGGATGGTAATTAACTTCCTATATCAGTGAACGACTTTCAATTGAAAGCCTATAGTTCATGATGTGAAAACACAGTGTTGCCTTGTACATAAAAAAAAGGAGAAAAAAGAAAGAAAGAAAAAAGAAGCACCACTTGTAGGAGTTCCCCTTTGTATAGAGTTCGTCAACTTCGGCTCATTTTGCTCACGAGCCCGCAGGTATGTCTATTTCTCTCTCTTTTTCTTTTCCTTCCCAGCAGGTAGTGGCTTCCATCTACTTCTTTCTTCCACTTCGTTATTTTCATTCTCTTCCTCTCCAACTCCTTCTTACACTATACATAATCAAGCCACTACTGTTGTTTCTACTCCCCTCTTTGATGTTCCTATTTCTTCATTTCCCCTTTCTTCCAATCCTTTGTATTTTGAGCACTTCTCCATAGTTACCACCACTTTTTCCATCTCATCTACTTCCATTTCATTATCTATTTTTATGGAATCCCAACATCTGGTAGCATAGTAGCACCCTCTTCAGTTGCTGTATCTACCGCTTCTACTCCTCCATCTTCCACCATTCCATCATTCACCATTCTTGTTCCATGACCTGCACATCTGCCGGTCATCATCCCATCCATTACCATTTTTGTAACCCAGGTGCTTCTCACCACTGCCATGGAGACCCTTTCACAGCACCTGGTGATTACCCAACTCAACCGAGCTAGGAAAAATGTAGTAGTTAAAGGAATAAGGGAAGTTCTGCTATTCCACAAATTTCTGTTGAAAGTCCTATTTTAAGTGCCAAGCACCAGAAAGAGCTTGTTGCAGCAGCCCGCAAAAACATCCAACATAAACCAAAACTCACTTCTTCTGCTCCTCCAGCTTCTTGACTCTGTTGCCCAATGAATAAAGGCCTAGGGTTCATGCATACAATAGAACTGTATACCCCGAGAGCTGCCAAGAATGTTGGCATTTTTGCCACATTTTTTTTTTGTTGCTGTTGCTGTTCATGCAAAATAATGCACAAATTGTAGAGATACTCATTCCTATGTTTGTCCCTCCAAGCACCTCGAAAGGGATAATTAGTAAAAAAACAAAAATCTCTACAAGTTTTGTGCCAAAACAAAGTAAGTGCAAAATGTCATGATTTCGCGACATGTCGCATTTTTGCGACCTGTTGCGATTTTGCAGCGTCCAATGTAGAAAAAAGGTAAGCACAGAAAATGTCACGAAATCACGACATGTCGCATTTTCATGACCTGTTGCGGTTTCACGCTAGAAAGCAACAAAAGGGAGTAGCAAAGGCAAAGTTACGCGACATCGCGACATGTTGCATGTTCGCGATCTGTCACAATTTCATGGCAGATAGTGGCAAGAAATCAAAGTGATATGAGGCATGTCACATTTTCATGCAATACAACAACAAAGGGGAGCACCAAGGATAAATTGTTGCGATATCGCGACCTATCACGTTTTCACGATAGGAAAGCGAGGAAGGAGCAAGATGGTATGAAATGTCACGATTTCATGAAATGTCACATTTTCATGGGGAGAAAGTAGAAAAGTACAAGGTGGAGAAAATTGTCACGATTTTGCGACATGTCACAATTTCGCGGCTTGTCTTGTTTTCACGAGGAGAAAACAGAAAGGATAGTGCCAAGTACGAAATGCCACGATTTCATGACATGTCACATTTTCGTGAAAAGGAGAAGCGAAGGAACAAAATGAGGGAAACATGTCATGATTTCATGACTTGTCATGTTTTCATGGAAGTGCATGGAGACAAAGCCAAAAAAGAAGAGGATGTCACAGTTTTGCAGCTTGTCACGTTTTCATGGAAGTAAAGAAGACAAATCCAAGTGAGAGGAGGATGTCATGATTTCATGACATGTCACATTTTTGTGGGGAGAACGTAGAAAAGTACAAGGCAGAGAAAATTGTCGTGATTTCACGATTTGTCACATTTTCACGAGGAGCAAGCAGAAAAGTACAAGGTGAGAGGAGGATGTCGCGATTTCATGACTTGTCACATTTTCACAGAAGTGCATGGAGACAAAGCCAAATGAGAGGAGGATGTCATGATTTTGCAACACGTCACGTTTTCATGACTAATAGCAACAGGAGAAAGCAATGAGAGAAAAATGTCATGATTTCGCGACATGTCGCATTTTCGCAACAGAAGCGACAACAAAGGCCTAATAAAGTTTTGTCCACATTTTTCTTCATATTGCATAGGATAACCTAAGGAGAAAATGAGGATCGAACGAAGTAATGTTTTAAAAGCTCTCCAATTGGTTTTGAGATCAAGGTCAAAGAGGCTCCAAAATTAAATGTTTTGCTATTTACTTATGTGCACAAGATGGGAGAACATGTTAAATCATGCAGTTTTTGAAGCCACCAAAATTAAAGATGCCTCCAGTATTAAAAGCTTTTGTTTGTGATCTCCTAACACTTCAAGCATGCCTCGAGAACATTAATTTAATGAAGAAATGTGGTCCCTTGTTTCTGTTCAATTTTTAAATTTGATCCATAAAAGCAGGGAATGTGATTTCTTTGAGGCAGATTTAGGGGGATTGTTTCTTTTTTCAAATGCATATTTTGTGGATCTCCTCTTCAAAATCTGTTTTATTTTTTAAATGCTATGATTCGAAAGAGAGAGGGAAGACCTCTATAAATACTAATGTACATCTCAAAAAAAGGAGAGGACCTTTTTGCAAAAATTGAAGCAAAAATCCTAAACGCATTTTGCTCTGTTCTTAGAGTCTTTTGAGTTGGTGATCCAAACTGATGTTCATGTGATGCTTTCTATGTTATTCGCTTCTGCTTAGTCAAGTGCTAAAATATAAGTTGAATTCTACTATTTTGAATTTGGCTATGTTTTCATTTGAACATTTGAAGTATAATTGAAGGTAAACTTATGGTTAATGTTTGATCCAATTTCTGTATGTGCATTCTAAGAATCAGTTGCTGCTTATCTTCGGGATTTAGTTTGAGGTTATTTTCTATCTGAGGTTGTTCTCCCTATCAACTATTGGCTTCGGCCATATTTCCATATATTTTTGTTATTTCTAACCCTGAACCTTGAAACCAGTTTAGATTAGTTTGGGAGCCAGCCCTCTCTAGAGATTGGCCCAAGAGACTTCTCTTTCTCTTGGCCTTTCAATGTTGGCCGGGTCTAGTGTGTATTTTATATGACTAGGTGGATTTGTGACCAACATGCCTTTAAATGAAGAACATTAAGTGGTTCAGGATACTCTATCCCTCTAAATCGGCAAGCCTATAAGTACCATTACCCACTTTTTGAGTGATTACATATGGACCTAACCAATTTGCCACAAATTTATCATGAAGGTGTGGCAACGCATTGGTGTTTTGTTGGTTCTCTTTGAGGATGAGATCCCCTACTTGAAATTCCCTAAGATGGACTTTAGCATTGTAAGCACTCTTGAGGTGATCTTGATAAACTCGTAAATGTTCTAATGCATTGACACACATTTCCTCTAGGAGTGTGAGTTGGTCAAGTCATGCTTGTCTAGCTGTATCATCATCTAGGAATTCTTGCAAGGAAATTCATAAGGAGGGAATATGGAGCTCTAGATGTATAATAGCTTCTGCTCCATAGACCAGCAAAAATGGTGTTGCTACCATTGGTGTTTGGATGCTTGTTCGATAAGACCAAAGTTCCAAAGGGATTTGTGTATCCCAATATTTATGATTTTCTTTGACGAGTTCCTTAAGAATGGCAATTAAGGTCTTACTGGTAGCTTTAGCTTGTCCATTTTCTTGTGGGTAATAAGGAGTTGAGAAACTGTGCATCATGGGTTTCCTCTATGTTCTTGTTAGGTTTTAGATTTAGCCAAGAGATCATCTACACAATCTTCAATGATTTTATGCATGCAATCATGAAAGATGTAAGTCATGGCTCTTTGATAAGTAGCTTATGTATTTTTGAGGTCAAAGGGCATAACCTTGAAATAAAATGTTCCCCATGGTGTTGTGAATGTTGTTTTATGTTGTTCATTAGGATTTATTTGAATTTGGTTGTATCCTAAGAAATCATCCATGAAGGAGGGCATTTCATGGCTTGTGCAGGTGTCGACAAGAGTATCAATGTTTGGTAGTGGGAAGTCATCCTTAGGACACACTTTATTTAGATCTTGAAAGTCATTGCAAACGTGTATCCCCCATTGGGCTTGCAAAGGAGTACCATATTTGAAAGCCACTTAGGATAGTCAATAGGGACTATAAAGTGAACATCTAGTAATTTTTGTATTTCCTCTTTGACTATGAATGCTACGGTAGGATGCATTCTTCTAAGATTTTGTTTGACCGACTTGGCATCAGGCCGTAAGGTGATATTGTGGAAAACAAGGTCAGGATCAAGACTAGACATATCCTTGTAGGACCATGCAAACACCTCTTTCTTTTTCTTGAGGAGAGCAATGAATTGCTCTTGTTCATCGGGTTTTAAAATTTTTCCAAGCTTGAAAATTTGGGGATTGTCAGGATCTGAACTAAGGTTCACGTCAATGGTATCTTAAATGGACATATGTGAACCTTCCTCAAGTTGATGTGGTGTTGGGATCAGATTAAAGTCATCTAAGATGTCATCTAGCCTCTATTTCTTATTGTTGTTTAACTTTGCCTGGAAGACGTCAGGACTGCTGGCTGGATATGGTGAGGGTGAAGGTGGGGGTGAAGGAGGAATGTAGTGGTGAGGGAGGATGAATGGATGGCATCTAGAGTAGAAAAAGTATTATTGGTGGACTAGGTCTTCAGATATTTAGGATTCTATGCTAGGGATTCACCAATAATTCCTTCAGAATGCAAAATCTCATCTCCAAGTTCCAAGGTTCCAGGGTTTGAGAATTTACAAATGCTCTTACTTATAATTCAACTTACTCTTAGGGTTTTGACTTGACACTTTTTAATTGTGCAGTTGAAATTAAATTGAATCCTAAGGTTGAGATTGCTTTTTGAATGTGGCATGGATTAATGAATATGGAGGGTGGAGATTAAATCTGATCGGACGGTTGAGGTTAATTGATTTTATTTATATATTTTATAATAAATATATTAAAATATAATAAAATATTATATAAAATATAAAATATTATAAAATATTATTAAAATAATCCCAATTAGGCTAGGAAATGGTGGGAAGGTGGAATTGGGCCAAATAATTGGTAGGAGAGTAGAATGGAAGACAAGTGGGTGGTGGGATGGTTAGGATGGAGGTTTAGTGGTTGTAATTTTGTGTCTACAGTTACATTTTCATGGCATGTCATATTTTTTGTGGCCAAGAAGTGAATAAAGGGTTGAAGAGAAGAGAATGTCACGATTTCCTGACATGTTAATTTATCACCAATGGAAAGAAAGAAAAGACCCTAAAAGGCCAAAGTATCATGATTTCGCAACATGTGTTTTCATCGAAGCAGAATGCAAATGAGGAAGAGGGCTCAAAGATGTTGTGATTTCATGACAAGATAGTTGTTCATGACAAGATATATTTTTAGTAACTAAAACATGCCCTTACACCAAATTTTTGATCTTTGAAGGTGTCAGATAAAGGAGAAGTATAATATCTGTTAGAATCTAATTTATAGAAGATCTTTTGCTTATTATCAGAAAATATAGCTAATTTATTGTAATTTATTTGAAATCAAGGATGTACTGGTTGTAAAGATACCTATCTTGGGTTATATATAGTGGTAGATGCATTCTAAAAAATGGTCGGCTCTTGGACATTTACAAGATTGATGTACATTATTCGGAAACAAGCAAATACAACTACTCTTCTTTTGGCTTCTAATTTTTTGTGTGCAAGTGTATGTATCTGGTTCTCGACTTCTATTTACATTATTGAATTCTATATTGTATATATTATAAATATGGACTGTGCATGTATGAATTATATTACTAGAGTTAAGATTAAGTATGCTTATATGTGTTAGATGTAATGTCTAAATCACACTTAGAAAGTTATGATTTCTACATGAAGGTGTAAAAGAAAGCTTGTAACAATAATACATATGTTTTATCCTGGTTGTTGTCTAAACTGCACCATGAGAAAATCTTCTAACCTCGGATATATTTCCCTTTACAAGCATTCCCCTTATTTATGTTATCTTTTATCTAAACAAAGAAAAAAGTAACAAACCTACTCTAGATATTAGATGGACATTCCCAAGATAGGTCTGTCTATTCAATGTTGGCAAGGTCTAAGGCACAATACAATCAACCAAAGGAAAATTTTGTTCCAATAGTTTTTGGCATGCCCAGTGGGACCCAAAATCTCACAGTATTTTATAAGTTTTGGTGTTTTTCTTTAAAGCCTTTTTTTAAAACATGAAGAAAGAAGAAAACCACCTAGAAACTCTGTTCAGAGGATTTATACCTAAGAAATACCTTGTATAAAATATCTGGTTACAAACTCATGATTTCGTATCCATATGATAACCAGAACCCAAGCGATAAACTCTAAAAATCCCATTGAGTTCTTCGAGTTACACCTTGGTAGCTTGAAAGCACATCCGGTGCTAGCTGCAAGATCTAATCCACCTGGTACTAGTGTAAACTCAATTGTACCTACTATTGGAGTATCCTCAAATAGCTCCATAGTAATAATAAATACAGTAGCCATCATGGTTGCTCCTCCCATCCCAGCTCATCTTGTATGGAATCATACTGGCCCGCTAAACTTGGCAGCCCAGAATCAAGTTCCCTAGGCAGCCTTGAAAGCTTTGCCATCATATGATGGGATCGGTAAAATGATAGATGAACATTACCTAGATGTTTCATTATTAGTAGCAATTTATAATATCACTCAGGAAGATGTGATGGTTAGGTTGTTGGTCATATATTTAAAAGGAAAAATGCTCCATTGGTATAGAGCACTCCCTATGAGATTTATCACTTCTTGGGTGATACTTGTTGGCCGTCTGGTTGATGAATTCAATGTACATGCAAATTTTTTCTCATTATTCAATCAATTCACTATCATCAGGAGACATCCACAGGAAGAGATTATGGATTTCAATATTAGGTTCACACATACCTGGGATAGAGTACCCACTGGTTTAAAACCTACCATAGAGCAAGCAATATATTATTATTTGAGAGCTTTTGATTTAGATATTAGTATGATTATATGACAATCACGTGTTTTAAATTTCCTTGCTATCTATTTAAAAGCAACTAAAGGAGAAGCTAAACTTATTGCTATCAAGAAATATCCTCCAAAGGCTCCACTGCCAATTTTTATAGATATTCCCCAAGCTCCAAGATTAAATCCTTAAGCACCTCCCCTAAAATGGAATGAGTAACCAACTATTTTGATTGTTCAGTTGCCTTAGAATCTTCCAAAATTATCTCCTACTCCTCTCCTTCTTGCATTGCCTGCTCTACCTCTCCGAGCAATCCCCTAGGAGAATCAGATGACAAAAATAATAAACATGATGAAAACTTTGGTAAATGATATGTCATCTATGAAAAATAGAGAAGCTGATAAAAGTTTCTAGCCAAGGATATTTCCCCAGATAATTAGAGATGGGGCTTCGACAAGTGGTAGTGGATAGGAAAGAAAAAATGTCATTTATGCTAATGAAATAGGAGATAAGGGAGAACCCTCTAACTTAGATTATTGGTGTTCCACATGTAATGACCCTCATGGAGAATATTCATGTATGTTTCACCAGCATCATGTATAAAGTCTAGCAAATGAGAGGGCAAAAGAAACAATGAAAGGTCATATAAACATGATCAGAGAAGTTGATCATAATTTGGCAATACCATCTATAGAAAACATCGCAGTCCTAACAAGGTCGGGAATGAAACCTATACAAGTTGATCCCCAAGAACTTCAACCATTAAGTTTCCCTCTAGATCCTAGAGCTAAACCTTAGAAGGATCAGTCAAGTGAAAAGGGACTCTCTAATCCTCCTCAGAGTTCTGTTTTAGCACCAAGAAGAGATTTTTCTCCAAGAAAGGAGAGCGAAACTCAATATCAAGCAAGAGAGAAACTCAAATTCCATTCGTTAACAAAAAGGTAAAGAATAGAAGCAACTCAGGATTATAAGAATAAATATAATCCATCCACCAAAGAAAAGGAGAAAAGTATCGAGACATCTTCATTTAATATCATCGAGGAGATAGGAGATGAAAAAGCCTCCCTCAAAAGCTAGCATGTATGATGCTTTGTAGTTCCTAGGGTAGATTGATCTCCTTCAAGAATATTTAAAATGATGAATCGTAAGAGAAAAATCCCTTCTTTTTCAAATTCTATACAAGCTAATGCTACTTCTATCATAAGAAAAAATAGACAACTTCCTTTCTATTTGTCTCTTCAGATGGAAGGGTGGGTAGGACAAAACTGTATGATCGACTCAGGAGCAACTACTATAGTAATACCTAAAGTAGTATGTGACATCATGGAAATGGAGTACACCAGGAACCACCTAGGAGTGTTGCGGTTAGATGGTACTTCGGTGGAAATTGTAGGAGTAATCAAAGATATCCCCATACAACCCCATAGGAAGCCCCAAATAGTTTTTATACATGAAGTGGTGGTCGTAGATATGGATCCATACTTTGGTATGTGTCTATCTAGAGAATTTACAATAAAAGTGGGAGGTTATTTATCCTTAGATTATTCACATTTAGAAATACCTTTCAAAGGTAAGAGGGCCAATATTTTTAATGAAAATCCATCTATTTTTCATGTGGCAAGACTGGAAGAAACCAGTACTGTGAGTATGATGACTGAAGATATAGGAGATATAGATTTGATGGACGAAACCTTGGAGGAAATACAATCCAAAGATTAGTTTTCTTTAAAAAATTTAAATGCCATGGTAGAAACAGATATAGGGAGTTACTCTATTGAGAAAACAAAAAATCTATTTATCCCTGTCCCTAAATAAAACACTTCCACTAGCCAGCTTTGGAAACTTTACTTTGATGGATCCAAATGCAAAAATGGAGCAGGTGCCGGGATAGTTTTAATTTCTCCTATAGGAAAATGAAAAGTTTTTTTGTACATATTGACATGGATTTTCTCCAAAAACATGATCGATTAGGAAGCATTTTGTTTAGGACTCAAAAAGGCTAAAAAATTAGGTGCAAAATAAATACTGGTTTATGGAGATTCAGATCTTATTGTGAAGTAGGTCACTAGAAAATGTATTTGTAAACAACATTATTTAAGAGGTTACAAAAATAAAGTGTTGGACCTCTTGGAAAATTTTGAAGCACTGAACATAAAGTCAATCCCAAGAGAAAGTAATACTCATGCAGACCTATTGGCATCCGTGGGATCTAACTTCTGTCCAGTCAGTAATGTCATCCAAAAACCCAAAATAGTGAGACTTATATACAAGCCTTCTGTGCCTGACAAAGATATATTATAGCAAGTGTTCAAGAATGATGAACAAATAATGGATTTTCTAGTCCCTGAAATGAACTAATCAAGTGATAGGTCATTACAAGATGAAGAGGAGGAAAGCTTAATCCAATTAAAAAACAATCACATTCCCAAGGGACTGATCACCCTTGAGAGTCTCTTCGACAACAATGATAGAGCAACGGGTCGAAGGATTAAAATTGACAAACACCGGTATAAAGAGGTGGAATTAGAGCCAAGAAAAATGATCAAGGTAGGTACCAATTATACAGTGGAGGAATTGAATCAAGTTAAAGAATTGTGTAAAAAGTATCCAGATATTATAGCCTGGACGTATAGTGATTTGAAAGTATATAGGAAAGAAGTGATCCAAAATACCATCGAATTGGAAGAAGGAGCTAAACCCTTTAGGCAAAGACAAAGTCTTGTGAATCCAAAGATTGAAGCCTTAATGAAACAAGAGTTATTGAAACTCTTATAGGATAAAATAGTATATCCCATTAAACATTCTACCTGGGTGGCAAATCTGGTCCCAGTTAGGAAAAAGAATGGAGAAATCAGATTGTGTGTAGATTTCCAAAATTTGAATAGAGCTTCACTTAAGGATCATTATCCTTTGCCTCAGATTGACCTAATCCTTCATACAGTGGCAAGAGCAGAGAGGTTTTCTCTGTTAGATGGTTTTTCTGGCTATAACCAGGTCTGGGTAAAAAATGAAGATCAGTATAAAACTATGTTCACTACTAAATGGGGAATGTTTGCTTACCAAAGAATGCCTTTTGTGTTATCAAATGCTGGAGCAATGTTCCAAAGAGCTATGGACGTGGCATTTGGTGAGCTTGCATATAAAATCATCGTCGTCTATCTAGATGACATGACAATATTTTCTCATGATAAGCAAGATCATGGCACCCATATACAACAAATATTTGAAAAATGTAGAGAATTTGGGATATCTTTAAACCCAAAGATATATATATTTGTTGTAGAAGAAGGTATATTGCTTGGCCACATTATTTCTAAAGCTGGGTTGTCCATTGATCCTGATAGAGTAAAGGCACTCTTGGAACTTTCACTACTAGTCAATAAGAAAGGATTACAATATTTATTTGGACAAATAAATTTTGTTCGAAAGTTCATCGTAGATTTTTCTCAAACTGTTAAACCAATGATTGAATTGTTAAAAAAGGATGCACCTTTCAAATGGACAAATCCAACGAAAGATGCCTTTAAGAAAATATTAGAGGCCATAGCTAGAGCTCCCATTTTAGTCAACCTTGACTACTCTCGAAGTTTCATTTTATATGTTGTTGGAGAGTAAGACAACTATGCTGCAGTTATTACTCAGAAGGGAGCAGATAATGAGGAAAGACCCATAGTATTTTTGAGTTCTACCATACACAAAAACGAAGAGAGATATAGTTTTATTGAGAAACAGGTGTATGATATCATGAAATCATTGAATAAATTGAATCATTTCCTATCCCAAAGCTGCACCATTGTTTATGTAATTCACCCAGATATTAGAAATTTCATAATACAAGGAGATCTTGACAAAAAAAGAGCAAGATGGGTAATTCATATACAAGAATACAATGTAGAGATACATCCAACCAAGATAGTCAGAGGTAGAACTTTATGCCAAAAGTTGGCCAGGCAAGCAGAAAAAAGGGAATGTCAAAAGTCAAGGGATGATGGTGAATACCGAACAAGACCAAGTTTAGGTTGATTGGATTTATGATTTGGTGAGGTATTTGCAGACTAGGATATGTCCTAAAAATTTGAATGCTTCCAAAATAAGGAGGTTTAGAATGCAAGCATTGAAACATACTCTTCGAACATAAGGGTTATATAGAATAAAAATTAATGGTGTACTATTGAAATATATAGGTGATGATAATAAGAATAAAGTATTGGAATAATTCCATGGAGACATCTTGGGTGGACATTATTCAGGTAGAACAAAAACTTTGAATATTCTCAGAGCCGCTTGTTATTGGCCTTCTATTTTCTCAGATACATATAAAGTGACTCAAAAATGTGAACAATGTCAGAGGTATGTAGGAAGAAACATAAATGCTCCTATGCCTTTGAAGTCTATACAAGTTGAAGAACCTTTATAGCAGTTGGGGTGATATTTCATGGGAATAATTGAACCAAACTCATCAACGGGCCGCAAATATATACTCACTACCATGGATTACTTCACAAAATGAGCAGAAGTGATTCCTACAAAGAAATCTGACTCAAGAGTCATGATAGAGTTTGTGGAGGGTTTAATTACTACTTTCGGCATACCAGACTCATTGATCATGAATAATGGATCTTCTTTCACTGGAGCCAAGATGATTGAGTTTGCCAACAGGTATGGAATATATTTGAAAACATCTTCTAACTATTATCTAAAAGGTAATGGTTTAGCTGAATCTACCAATAAGAATATACTCAAGATCCTTAAGAGGACGCTAGAAGATAACAAAAGAGACTGGCATTCATTACTTAATCAAGCTTTGTGGGCTGATAAAATATCAATAACGAAATCCATTAATACATCTCCATATGCTTTAGTTTATGGTAAAGAAGTTGTTTTGCATATTCATATGGAGTTATCGGCATTGAAGATACTAAATCAAATAGAAAAAGAGGAAGGACAACCGATGGATGCCCAATTGATGCAACTTTTACAATTAGAAGAATCCAAGAAACAGGCTTATGACCACCACCAAAAACACATAATTGATATAGCAGGGTGGTTCGACAAAAAGACTACCTTTAGAACATTCAAAGTAGGAGATCTGGTTTTGAAGTGGAATGTAAATAAAGCAAATCCAGGAAACCATGATAAGTTCGATGCTTTCTGGGAAGGTCCATTTGAAATCATTTCAAAAAAATAGTTCAATTCTTTCCAACTAAAATATTAGCATGGATGGATTCTTCCTATCATGGTGAACGCGTTTCACCTGAAGCTATATTTCAAGTAAAATACAGTAAGTAATTATATGTACAATATAGTATATACATTATAAAGTTTGTAAATATTATTGAATTTTTGGCTTAGTAAAGATTTTGGTTGGATGCTCACAACCAACCATAGTTTGACAACACAGTAGAAAACAGAGGGAAAAAAGCATTGTTTTGTCGTTTCAAAATTTCAAATTCAAAAGTGCCACGTGGTCCTAAGGAACTGGCAGGGAGATATTAATGAAAATACTCCTTGAGAAGTGTTATTTCCTTCTCATGAAGGTTTATAAATCGGTCATCGAAGAAATTTCTTGAGTGGACACATATCAAAAAATAAATGGGCAGAAGTGACCGATCGGTCAGGTAACATAGGGTTTGGTAGAATTTATTGCTATTTTCTATGTGAAATTAATTAGCTGGTTAGCATTTCAAGAAAAAAAATTCTATTAAAGGTGGCAGAAATGAAATTCAAAGAAATCCCAATAGAATCGCTTCCACCAACCGCAATTAATGCAATTTATCACATGTTCTTTCCAAATGACCTGAAAAAGAAAAACTAACTTTTTGCCTAAGTGAATTTTCATACTATCACTTGCTATTTCCAACTCCCGTAGAGAGAAGAGAGAAAAACCCTACTATGATACTCAGAATTCTTAGTTTTCTCAAAAAAAAGAAATTTTGAAGCAATTTTTAGGGGAATTTTCAAAATTTAGTCACCTGTTATTCTTTCATAGCGCATAGAAAGGGAAATAAGCAGTAAGAAGTGACTGCATCATCTCCAATGACTTTAGTGGTAAGAAAAAGGGAAGAGATGAGTAACATATTCATAGACAAAGATGTGAGGATAAGGGATACAATTGTGACCTGGAAAGACCCAAGAAAAATTAGAAGCAACATAGCAGATCGGGTAGCTACTGGAGTCTCAGCATCTTCCCCTCCTACTTTCGTTTTCTGTTCCTTTTTATACTGGTATGTATATATTCCTGTACATCCCTAACCTGAGTTAGTAAGGGTCGTTGCTAATTTTTATTATGAAAAGGAAAAAAAATTAAGATATTATAATGGGAGGATTTTATTCACTTTAAAAAAAGATGCTTTTATCATGTCCCTGATAATTTCAATGCTTTTTGGTCATGTCCCTACATTTGACCCAAAAGCCTTTGACCCCGAAGACAAGGCTAGATACTTTGGCCCTTCTGAGAAGATTAAGATTTTTTTTGGTTTCCCAACTAAAATATCTACCTGCAGGGGAAAACCTACCTGAGCCTCCCATCAATATCACAGAATTCAAAAATCTAGAGCTGTATTCTATTTCAGCTATGATAGCAGGCCTCAAGACTGATGAAAAATTCCATAAATGGTAAATTGCCTTAGTTGAATGTTTGTCTAACCCCAAAAATTATGACTCGTCTATCATGAATAAAAGTGTGAATCCAATATTCTTTGAATGGCCAAGTTTTTTATTTTTAGAGATTCACGAAGGGTTAACAACACTTAATAAAGGGTCTCAATTCTCTTTTTGATTCTCTTCATACTTGATATGGTTGTTTTTCTTTTTTATGTCTAAAGAATTAGATTTTATCTCAGTGAAAGACAAAGATGAACAGGGTAGGGTTTTTCTTGTTTGTGAATGGACAAACATGTTATATAAGACAGATTCATTTTATGATTTTAACAGGGAATTCTTAGGCTCTGCTCTAAAAATAATATATGGGAATATTAGATGATTAACCCCTAAGGCAGAAAAAGTTCTGCAAACCAAATATACTAAATAGGGTGATTGGTTTATCCTCACCTAAGGGGTTTGTATTAGACTGTATGGTTTCACCCAGAAACCATTTTTACTCCCTCATTATGTTACAGACAAATTATTTTCTTTAGAGTATGTTTGAAAAACTGAATAGATAAATGTAAAATTTGGCTTTGGCATTGGGAAGACTAGCACTTGTAAATGCCCTTCAGTTTCAAAGGGATCGTTGTATCAAAAAGGGGTCAAAATGAGCAGATTGCTCAATATTTGAGAGAATTGGGGCTGATTGAAATTCCACAAAGATGGAAGTATGATCCCTTGGACAGGTTTTCTGAAAATCAAGTTATTTTGAATAAAATTGAAATGAAAAAATATAATGCTACAGTCAGGCCAAACATAGAAGTAAAAATAAATAACAGTGAAGATGATGCCTTGGAATGGCACATAGAGAGAATGGAACCTCTGCCCCCTTGGCATGATTTCTATGAGCAAGTAGTGAATTGTGATCCTATGAATAATACGAAACATCAGTTAACAAATGAAAAAATTAGTGGACTACAAAATAGGGGGGCCGACTGGACAATCATGAAGATTCACGAATGATGGTTGATGAGGGTAAAAATAGATATGATTTCTTCAAGGCACCCATTGAAAAATGATAATGAATTTAATATCCAATATAATTTGCATCATGCATCTTTTGAAGGGGTTTTTCCTATAAGAATACCCCCAACATTGGAGGTAGTAATAGGACCAGCCCTGAAGCACCATAGAGGCAAGAGACTGATAAAGGCAAGGGAAAACAAATAGTAGCTGAGAAAAAGCTATCCCTGACTCAGACAAAGCCTAGAAATTCTAGGAAGCGGTCAATAGAAGAAGTTTTTATGAAGGAGTAGGGATAGACCTATGGCAAATTTGCTCAGACGATGTTAAAAATGGGGTACAAAGGAAAGGGCCTCAAAAAATAAGGGTAAGGAATGAACCAGCCTATACAAGTAGAGGTGAGGGAAATACATTTAGCACTTGGAGCTGATTTTTCAAATAATAAAGATTATACTTCTAAAGTTGTGAAGTTTGTTCCTCCCTCTGACTCAGCTTTCGAATCTAATGAATAACCTGTAGCTGAGAGAATGAAAAGATTAAATAATTTGGCTAATGGACAGAGGAAAGACAAGAATGTTACTCAAACTTCTCCTAGTGAAAAAAGTGGTCAAGATGTTCAAGATAATATAGTTGAGGATTCTATGGGAAATGAAAAAGATAAAGTGAATGAAAAGGATAATGTCACAAATTCTCAAGATGCTGGACATGAAATTTCTCAGATTGAAGATACAAGTGGTTTAGAAGACTTGGTTCAAGAGAACCAAAATGTAGATGTTGAAAAGGAAGCACTAGTGAAGCAAGAAGTTGAGAAAACACAACATGAGGAATTTTCCCAAAATGTTCAAATAATTGATCTTGATAGAAGCGATGATGAAAATGAGAAGGAAAAAGATACTAAAATGCATGATGATGATGGAATTCAAAATGAATAATGGTTAAACAACAATGATAAGAGTGAAGAAGAAGAAAGGGATTAGCCAAAAACTCCAGACGAGATCAGGTATGTCTCATTTCTTATCTTCTTCATTTCCTTCTACTCATTCCTATTTTTATTCTCCCTCCTTTTCTAATATGAGGAAAGATGTAAATCTACTTTCAAAAAATGGTTTTCTTGACCAAAAAGGGCAACATCATCCCATTCTTAGCTTGATGTCAAAACTGCATTGGTTCCCATCCCTTTCTTCCCATATACCAGTATCCCAACAATTGAATCTACATCTTCCCAAGTTGATGAAAGTCATCCAAGTCTGTCAAAGCTAATTTTTTTTAAAAAGGTTAGTAATAACACTTTGAATTGGTGGATCTCCCACTCTGTTGAAGACACCAAAGGCACCTTGTAGTGTTCATGAGATCATTGCCCTAGATCCCACTACTATGCAAATGAAGAAAGTAAAGTTAACCCCAATGGCAAAGAAATCTAAGGGTGAAATGACTGTTGAAGATTACCAAGAAGAAGAAATCAATGAAGATATTCCTCAGTTTCCCATGCAATATGAATGGGTAAAATCTCAAGCACATTTAGGAACTATATATCTACATGGGGGACATTACTTAGAGAATTTTCTAAAAGAAAATGAAAAGAGGAAAGAATTAGAATCAGTTTTGAAAGAGCAAATACTGATAGAAAAGGCTTTGAAATTAGAAATTAACAAGTGGGAAGATAAGTTTGGTATTTCTGCTAATGAGGTAGCTACATACAAGGAAAAACTAGAATAGGAAGATGCACAGATTCAATCCTTGAATCTCTAGGTTCAACAACTCCAGCAACAATTAACAAATTAGTAAAATGCTTTGTCTATATTTTTGAAAGAAAATGTGAGAGAGATGAGGAAGGAATTGTTAAAATATTTGCTGATATTAGGCTTGAAAGCACGACCTTTATTGTTATACCTAGCCAAAGTCAAGGAGATAATCAAAGTGGTGGGTGAAGACTTCAAGGTTGCAATTAATTTTTTACAAAAAAGAGAAGATGTTGCTACTAAAATCCAAATATTATTTGAGAAGATGCTAGAGAGTATAGCAGCACAGATACAAAGTGAGGCCTGGTATCAAGCTAAGATTACAACCAAAAATTCTTCAGAAAGTTTAAATTAGTAACCCAAGGGAATAAACTCTTGTAGGAGCTGGAGATTGAAGCAAAAGGGTTACTAAAAAATTTAGATTTGGCTATCCAAAGTGGACTCCCATATATCTGGGATGATAAATCAAAAGTCCTTAATGAAAGTGCACTCTCCTAATCCTTGAATACTTTTGTTGAGGATGAATCTAAAATAGAAAGCTGGAATGAGCCCATAGAAGATACACAAGTAATGGATATGGTTTAGAAGCTCACACAGGTTAAGACATGTTTGCAAGAATTGATATTAAGGCACAAAATGATCTCCTATGATAGAGTGGAAGAGCTTCAGTATATATACCAGCTATTCATCGATTCCTTAGACCTGGATGATGGAGATTGGAAACATGTTTGCAAAACCTATCAGTAAGTGGTAGATATAGTGGACAAGATCATAAAATTAAAGCGTACTAGCTAGAAGAAGCTGACGAAAGCTAGGACTAGTTCCCAGAATTAAAAAAAATGTTTAGAATTCCCTTTTGAAGTTTTTAATGTATTTTAGTAATAAGTTCTTAAGCTATAATAACAGTTTTGACAAGGTAATGCTTACTCATTTGAAGTGCATTTTTCCTTACTCTTTGTTTTCTGTAAAATATTATTTTGTATTTTTGACTCCATTTCCCAATGGATGAAGGGCTTGGATTCTAATCATTTGCCAGCAAAAAATACCTTGGAAGATGCCAATAATGTTAGTCTAAAAATACTACCTCTAGAAGACAACAAAGATTTTACAACAGGGTGCCATTTTGAGAAGCTCGATGCAGTCTATTTTTGAAGAGCAATAGAAAGGAAAAATGGGCTAAGGAAAGCCAATGTCGCAATTTCGTGACATTTCTAGTTTTCATGGTGAAAAAATGCAAAGCGTTCAAGTAGATGAAAGTGTCACGATTTCATGACATTTTGCATTTTCATCGATAACTCGAGAAGACAAGTCTAAGACATAGAAGAATGTCATGATTTTGCGTCATGTTACATTTTTGTGACCGAAAAGAGCAAAATAACCTGAAAGGACGAAGACGTCATGATGATTTTGTGACATGTCACATTTTCATGGCAAAGAAGTGAAGAAAGGGTTGAATGAAGAGAATATCATAATTTCACATGTCAGTTTCTCACAAAGGGAAAGAAATAAAAGACGCTACAAGGCCAAAGTGTCGCGATTTCATGACATGTGTTTTCGCTGAAGCATAAGGTAGATGAGGAAGAGGGCTCAAAGACATCGTAATTTTGTGACAAGACAACTGTTCCTAACAAGATATATTTTTAGTAACTAAAACATGCCCTTACACCAAAGTTTTGATCTTTGAAGGTGTTAGATAAAGGATAAGTATCATATCTGTTAGAATCTATTTTACAGAAGATATTTTTCTTATTATTAGAAACTATAGCTAATTGCTTGTAATTGATTTGAAATCAAGGATGTACTGGTTGTAAAGATACCTATCTTGGGGTATATATAGTGGTAGAAACATTCTAAAAAAAGGTCTACTCTTGGACGTTTACAAGATTGATGTACATTATTTTGGATACAAGAAAATAAATCTACTCTTCTTCTGGCTTCTAATTTTTTGTGTGCAAGTGTATGTATCTGGTTCTCGACTTCTATTTACATTATTGAATTATGTACTATATCTGTTCTAAATATGGACTATGCATGTATGAATTATATTGTTGGAGTTAAGATTAAGTATGCTTATATGTGTTAGATGGAACATCTGAATCACACTTAGAAAGTTATGATTTCTACATGAAGGTGTAAAAGAAAGCTTTTAATAGTAATACGTATGTTTTATCCTGGTTGTTGTCTAAACTGCATCATGAGAAAAGATTCTAGCCTTGATTATATTTCCCTTTACAAGCATTCCCCTTCTTTATGTTCTCTTTTCTATAAACAAAGCAAAAAGGAACCAACGTACTCTGGAGATGAGATAGACATTCCCAAGATAGGTCCATCTATTCAATGTTGGCAAGGTCTAAGGTGCAATACAATCAACCAAAGGCAGATTTTGTTCCAACAAGAAACCACATGCCCACCCCCATCCATGCCACCCACACTAGTTGTAATTACAACTCTGCTATTTGTCTCTCCAACTCTATATGTTGTTGAGTAGCTTGTAGCTCTATCCACACTTATTCCTCTTTCATCTCTTCTTAACCTAATATTTCCTCACCCTCTTATGGTTGTATGACCTCTAATTTATTAGAGTATGATTGGCCTTCCTACCTTTTATCTAGATTCCTTTGCTCACTTGTCCTTTTTGAAAGGGGACACTCACTCCATTGTTTCTTTTGGGGTAGACTATTTACTGATGCTTGTGACACACTTTTGGCTAGCCCCATCTACCCTATGTCATCCTCAACTAGAAAATCTATTAACACATAATATGCAAACACCAATTATCCCCACTCTAGAAAAATTGTTCACTAACATGCTCTATTGACTATGTGATATAGTTGAGAAAATTAATCTTAAACACTTATCCATATTTGACCCTTTTTAAGTGAATTAAAAATTGGATATGATGCCCTACCAACACTAAGTATCATTTGCTATTGGTTAAATACTTTAGAAAAAATAATGCTAAGGCATCATAGGGTGTAGATAATGATACCCTTATCACTTCCCATATCACCATTTTGTATTTATGTCCCCCATCTTGAAAAAATATTTCTAACCCTTGAGCCATTTTCAATGGCTCTCAAAAGCACTCCTCCCTCAAGCAAATTAACGACCCTTGCTACTTTTTCATAGAAAATATTACCTCCACCTCCTATACCTTCATTTTCCTATTTTCTAGATTACTTATGAATTCCATAGAAACCTCCTTACTATACCCTTTTATTCCATGAAAGTATTCCATCCATCCTTCCTACTCAAAGATTCCTAACACTACAAGATACTTGTCTAGCTTAGCAGTATTATCCAACTCTTGAGGGTGGGATTTCTTTATTGTTGCATTTGACATCATGGTCCCTCTCACATATTCTCACTTTTACTCTTTACTCCTTAAAATTTCATATTACATGTCCTCTTGCCCTTCATCATTGCTCTGATTTTTTGTGTTTTCTTCCATTTTTCACACTCTTTTTAAATTCAATGACCCTACACTTTTATGGCCTACTCCTCAAACTTATTATCCCTTACTATCATAGTATGCTTTTGTTTGTATCCAATTTTTACCACTTATATTTTACTCATATTCTTCTGCTATAATTTTTATTTTACATCTTTCTTGGGATTTGCACCCACTCCATTACATGCTCCTATAATTTTTGTCACATGCCTTTTTAAATATGTTTCCCAAAATGCATTAAATCTCTTTACCCATTCCTATATTTCTTCATTTTCATTAACTCATAGTCTATATCTATATTTTTTATGTATTTCACACCAATCCTATCTTGTACGTCATTTCAAAAACCCTTGTTTCACATCTACTTTAATGCATATTTTATGATACTCTACCTATTACATCTACTTTACCACATTTTATACATATTATTTTGTATTTTGTGCTTGAACTATTTTCAATATTTCCATAATGTTTACTTATTATTTCTCTCTTGTTCCTTCATAATATTGTTTTTTTGTTTTTGTATCCTACTTACCCTATCTTATGGACCTCATTCTGCATCTGTGACACCCTCATATCTATTTGGATTATTTCATGCTCTGTAAATTTTCCTTCTCATTATTTAAATTCTCTAGTTATTATTATTCTAAAATAAATTTTATCATCACATGCTCTTTAATGATTATTCCATGCATACCCATATCTTTATTCCTCATCAAACAAAAATAATGCAAATATCTACACATTTCCTATTGTCATCTTTGAACACACTTGCCAACCTGGGTTGGGGGCATGACATGATGAATGTGTTGTATCTTATGTAGAGTAAAAAGATAATAATCACCATAAATAGGGGAACGACCTACGGGGTGAACTCCAAGGTTTTTAACCAAGACCTACTCCTTGTTAAAATATAATCCTTAATTCTAAGCTAGGTGGGTGATGCCCAAAGAGTTAGGACCACCAATTTTAGACTATAACAAGTGGTAATTGAACATAAAAAATTCCATTTATGGCTAGTGAACACAACCAAGAAAACACACCACCAAGAATAGAGATAAGCTAAGAGAATGATAGAGCAATATTAGTAAAGGCATCCAATAACATGCTTAAATGATTATAAGAAAATGAAACCTAGAGGGTTCGATGCTCCTTAGGCATGAGAAAAGGTTTGGACTCCCCTTGTTATAGTAGGAAAGAAGGGTGAAAGGAATAGCCTAGAAGGTTAGGTACCAGGGATGAGCAAACAAATCCCAATGATTTTTATCATATTATCAAGCCCATTTATAAGCCAAGAGAAGGGTCCTTTCCATACAAAGTTATGTGTAGAAGGTCTGCAAATATATTTTTTTCTTGCAACTAAGAATCCTTCTATAAATTGTGTGGCAATAAATTTTAGGTCTCTATATTTGCGGCCATAAATATTGAAAGCTTTTGGGTCTTCAAATGATCAAATATTTCTAACTTGGCTCTTTTTTGTTGCATTGGGGTGTTTGCACCATTACTCTTTTGTCACATTCCTTATGGAATGTATCACCTTGTTGCAACAATATGCATGGTATTCTTGATTGATGTAGGTGGATATGGTAGGCTCACTCATATGTTAGGTGATGGCTGTGGATTATATACAATATATTTTAATAGGCTTTACTACAAAAGTAAAGCTTGGTGGCCACTAGTAAATGTATTCCTTAAATGTTTATTTTCTTACTTCCTACCTTGCATGAATGACTATCATATGTTATCAAATGAGGTGGAACCTTCTTTGGCCAATGGTGGATCTTCTCCATTAAGAATTGGTGTTTCATTTTTGGGATTTTAACTAGTTGCTATGTGTTTGACTGTAGGGCTCTATCAAAGCCTTCTCTTCTTGCTTGCACTCTCATTTTTGGAAGAACCACATGGGCTATTGTATTGAAGATCAATGACTCATGGTCCTTTGTGTCCTTGATCTACCTAGAATTGGGTAGAAAATGAGTGCTAGTCATAGATGGAAGATCTGATAATCGATGTGAACTTTAAGCTTTTTCATCTTTCATTGGAGTTCCTTTATTTAAACTAAAGGTAAAAAGTACCTTCCAACTACCTTTACTTGGTCCATCATACTTCTAACTAGTATTACTTAGAGTGAAGCAATATTTTAGAGAAAATTTCCCTATAACTTTGGTGGCTCTCAAGGTGCTTCGACTTGCTAAAGGAGTGAACCTAGATGTCTAGTCTTGTTTGTGGGTGAAGAGTCAAAATTTGTAAGGTTGTTTCTCCTTAGGATTTTTGGTTTCTTTACAAAATTGGGGTTCCCTTTACGATTATCAAGGCCTACTTCTTGATTGATTATAAAAGGTGTGAATATTTCTAGCTACATTCCTTCTAGTAATAATTTTTTTTAGAATAATTTTGCCCCTATTGTCATCCTACCTTTTGTCTATGTTTTTGTTATTGCTACTCTTAATGTAGGATATTTGGACCTTTACCTTAGATAATTACACCTAAAATGTAAAGGTCTAGATATTCCTCTTCCTTTTGTTACTTATTCCTCCTCCTTTGCTCTTGAGCTTCACACTCCCATGGTCTCTATTAATAATATTTTATCAATAGCCCCGAGGCATTAATGAATTATGATATAGTAGTTATGAAGTTAGTCACCTATGGAAGAAAGCTCAATTTTTGCAATTACCCACCTAGATGATTCATAAGTTCTGGGTCATAATTTTTTTGATTAGGTAAATGAAAGGGTTTTGAAAGGATCCCAAAACCTTTTACAAAGTGGAATAGAGGTACTCCTAGACCAAACCCAAGGAATACCTCACACTAAAAGAGAGCAAAATTGGTTGGATACAATCTAGCAATATAAATAACTAGCTCAAATAAAACAAGAGAAAAGTTATCCCAAATTAAGATATCCAACAAACATCGGGGACCAACCAAAAAAAAATTCAAATCAAACCCACCTAAAATGAGCACCATAATTTGAAACTAAAATTCAAATTTTAGAAATCCTACCTAGAGATGGAGCTTTGAAACTTGGGATCCGAGTTCTAGGCCATCTTTGAAGAAGGGGGTCTACCAAATATATGAGTTTCAAAGCATTTTTAATTTTATCTAAGTGGACTATTTATTTTATGAGGTTGGACTTATCTTGATACTAAACAGGCTATGAGCCTCCTCTTTTATGGTTTAGTGAGTTGGCTTACCTTTGTGGTCTAGGGAGATTTAGAAATTTTATTTGAAAGCCTTCCCTTATTGACATATTAAACATATTTATCACATCGAATACTAGAAAAACTAAAAGGGCTTTTGATCCTCTCATCTTGTTTTTTTCCAAAAGTTCCATTTCTTTGACTTGTATGGAGGAGCAATGTAGAATTTTATAGAAAGGTCACTCTATTTAGGAACTAGTGGTATGTTGAGAGAAGCCCATCCCTATATATAGACCTCAATTGGATAATTCATTATTAGTTTTTGCTCTAGTCCCAATTGGTAAGTTTATGCAACAACCTTTGATACACTTTAATGAACAATGATATATATTTTCAAATATTCTCAATTTTTTTTCTTATGCTCTAGCATCCATAATTTGTGTAGGTTTCTTCCATGTGAACTCCTTGGCACACCTTCCAACATTGACTTCATATATTTACCTTGACCCATTTCCCCTTTTACATGTTGCCATTTGGCTTAGATAATGCCCAAATGACCTTGGTGTTGCCAACTTTTTTTATAAATATCATCTATTTATACTATGATACACAAAATTTTTGCACCTCTTCATGCACCACATGTATCATCTATGGTACCTTCATTAGAATCTATAGTATCTAGACTATAGTGATCTAAAATTCTACCTCATTTTGGCATGTTGAGGCTTCGTGTACAACATGGTATTATTACATGGTCTTGAGTGAAGGTTCTAAATAGCTCATAAAGTGCTTCTTGTTGCCTAAACTCAATACTGGATTTTAGATTTTACACTTCTTTGAATGAATTCTGCCATCTATCTTTGGTTTTGAGACATGTTTTCTTAGGTGTTGATTGTCACAATCCTTGAACAACCACCCCTTGACTAGTAGTTTGGGCATGCCTCCCTATGTACATTAGAGAATCAACAACTATGGTTGGGTTGCATGCAATTATTAAGATTAGGGTGGTGCCCTATTAGCCATAGATGAGTTATGATCAAATGGTGGTCGAACACTCCTTAATATTTTATCATAAAATCTTACCATAATGATACCATCATTTGATAAGGTGTGTATTCAAGACTATTGCAAGTTTTGACTATTACAAGTCTTTAATCCCCTAGCATTATAAAACTTTCTTGATTGCTCTTTCCAAAATTTCCTATAAATATATTGCTATGTAAAATATTTACACTATGTATAGAGGAAAATACATGGTGATAAATAACCCTATGCCAACTGGCTTGAATGATTTGTCAGGATCTAGTATCCATGTATTGGATGCCCACTACTTTAGGTAGTCTCAAAGAATGTATGGGTGCATCTTGTTAATGAATCAATCAAATTTTGACAATTCATCTTCTACTAAGTAGACTTGCTCCTTTCCATTCCTTTTGAAAGATATATAATCTACATGGTATGTATGGAGGGGTTCTGATAGGATATCGAACTTGGTACTATATTTGGTTCAAAGTACCATGTGGGTCCAATCGAGAAATATGTATCCTTCAATATTAGTGGTGAAATATCTTGAGAGGTATATTCCAAATGAGGCTAGGATATTGATCACTACTATATCTTGATGAATTTTTAAGTCAAGGTATGCTTGGAGTGCTAGAGAAAGGTCTTATATGAGTCCAAAGACTAGCACTAGTGATAGGCCAAGTGCTTTTGCCACATTTCTTGGTAATACCAATGTGCTAGACCCTAAGTCAACTATGTAATTGTGTATTAGTTGATCTTATCAGATTTGGATCAGGTAGAATGATATAGGCTTGGGCCTACTAGGCTTTGGGTCTAAAATCTATATCATTATAGAGGTTCCTTGTCCACTCAACTCCTTTTGCCTCTTAAGGGTCTCTTATAGGTTCTTCATTTATTTTAGAATAGAGAGGACCTCCTAAAGAGACATGGTTAGAATTCCTTAGGTGGTCCACCATGTTGAAAGGTTTGACAAATGGGTCTCTTGTAATGGTTGATGTTGTATGGAGCCTAGTGTTTTCTATCATTAGAGGTGGCCTTGATAGAGTTACAACAAGATGTGTTGGAGGTTTAGGGGTATCTCCTATTATTATCGATATCAATCAACCCCAATTCACTAGTGCAACTAATATTAGAGGGGTACTCCTATTATCTACTTCTCTCCTCTAAGGCCTAGCCTCAGTTGGGCTAGGTGTTCATTGCTCTTTAATGACCCTTTTTTTCCCATGTATTATACTCTAGTTGAACTTGTGACCTCCTACTTGAGGGTCTTGCTTCATCTAACATAATATATACCTCTACTTCATTCTAGATGACAAAATTCTACTTTGAGGCCTATAAGTTAGTAATTGATGACATGATTAGATATTAAGTGATAGGTTCTTGACTCAACATCAAGACTTCCAATTGATAAGGATGAGTGATATTATGGTCAGAAGAGGAAGTCTCAATAATCTAAGAATAATTAGGAGTGAGATAATACCAGCCACTAGGGTCTTTGACATAGTTGTTTTGGATGGTAATTTGGTCCCTATATTATCTTGTAGGCACTTGGTGGACTAGAACCAATATAGGTTCTATCTATTGAGTTGGAGCCTACGCATGATCAAAATCCCTGCTGGCCAAAAATTGGGGCTTATGGTGTCTAATTGGAGGTGATAGAAAAACTAAGTTTCCCTATTGTAAAGAAGGCTTTAGGTAATTTTGATAGATAAAAATTTAGATGTTACATGACTCTTGAGCGTTGTGACATAATTAGTGAGGGTCCTCATAGTTTTGAATATCTCATCTATTTTAGCATCTAGAGGAGAGGAAGTTGGATTTTTATCTAGGTATGTAGGAGGATGAGTTAGATTGGTGGTGGGTTGTATGGTTAGAGAGTAATGGTAGGGGTGTTGAATGGAGGGAAACAATGGTGGAGGTGGTCTAGGAGCTAGCATTCCTATTTGTATTAGGTATTTCTTAGCTTGGATGGCTATATCATAGGTCTTTGATAGTAAATTACCACACATAGAATTGACCATCATGATAATATAATAATTAAAAGCTTTTAGATAGTGAATGAATGCCATACCCAAAGGTGGTTGGATCTCATTAAGGATACTTCACCAAGTATTGTAGAATAAAACATTGAAATCATACATTATATCAATAGGTACCCTCTTGATAGTTGCAAGTTTCTCTAATAGGGATTCTCTATATGATTTCTCTTTGAATCACTTTACTAGGAGGTCCACTAGCTAGTCCTAGCTTTCAAATGATCATGGGATGAGACTAAGATACCATTCATGTGTTCTCCCTTGAAAAGAAGACACCAATAGCCTCAAGATTATATCTTGCTTTTCAATAAAATGCATAATGCATAAGATTACTAGGTGTAGCAAGTGTTCTATTAGAGTGACAATATCTTCTCATAAGAAGTAAGGTAAGGAGTTGAGCCTTGAGATGAGAAGCAAGTCCCATGTGTTAGGTGGAATTGGTGGAAGCAAGAGACCTCTATCATTCCATGTTAAAAAAATTCTAGGAGGTTGATGTACCATAGATTGTATGTTGTATCATTAGTTTATTATTTGTCTTTGGTTCAAAGGTGGTATAAGCTCTTGCTGATTGGCTTCAGTGAAGGCTCTGGTCACAAGCATTTTTCTCATATAATTTTGGGCCTTTAATTTGAGAATAGATTCACTAGGTGGGGAGATTTTTGTTCAACAAGTTGATGAGATAAAGACCCCCATTGAAATCCTAGTATATTTTTTCAATATAAGTCATCGAATGGAGTCACTAAGTGAATTGCCTAAGTGATTCTCTTCAAGTAGAAATACTATGATCTTCATCAGAGTCATAGTTGGACTTCTTCAATATTCATGGGGTGAACTATAGAAGCTCATCTCATTGAGTATGCTAGATAAAATATTATTGTCTCTAAATGCACCCACCAAATTAGGTTGGGAGCCCAACAAGATGAATGCACATGCATCTCACATAGAGAAAAATAATAGGAAGCATCATAAAAGGGGGAACTACCTATGCGGTAACCTCTAGGTTTTTTAATTGAGTCTATCTCATTGTCAAAATCTAATCCTTGATGCATAGTGTACCTTTGTGAGGTAAAACCGATAAAATAATTACAATAAAAGAAAAATAATAAATTGAATGCTTTTATATGAAAATAAAATCCTAAGATATAGGGGAAATGCACCAATACAAGTGGTAATTGAACATGAAAAATTCCACCTATAGCTAGTGAACACAACCAAGCAAACATACCACTAGGAATCAAGACAAGCTAAGAGAAGCTAACTTCCACTAAATGCTTAAATGATTACAAGATGATGAGGTCCAGAGGGTTTGATGCTCCTTAGCCATAAGAAAAGGTTTGGGATCTCTTTTTTACAATAATAAAGAAGGATGAAAGGAAGAGCCTGTAAGTTTGGGAACCAAGAATAGGTAGATATCTCTCAATACCTTTTACAATAAGGTTGGGCCTATTTATAAGCCGAGACGAGGGTATTTTCCCTATAAATTTTTGTGTAGAAGGTCTAAAAATATATTCTATTCTTGTATCCAAGAATCGTTCTATATTCTAGGCCTTCCTATGATCAAGTGTGGTTGACTTGGCTCTTTTATACTATGTGAGGATAATTGCACCATTATTCCTTTATAATATTTCTCCTATAATGCATCACCTTGCTAATGTGATAGACATGGAATCCCTAAATGGTGTAGGTGGATAGGGTTGTTAGACTTACTACAGTAATTATCTTTTATTACTTTATTTTTATTTTACTACCTAGGTTAGTTACGCTATTGTTAGCGTATATTTAATTAGGTTGATTTTGTAATTAAATAGACCTAATTTAGCCTATGTAATTCGAGGTCTAATTTGTTATTAGATCCTATGATTACGGGCTAATCTAGGCGTCTAATTGTTTTATAAATGTTTCTATGATCAATGGAAGTGTAATTTTTTGATCCGCTAATATGGTATCAGAGCTCGGCTCTATTTTTTCTTGACCTCGACAACACATTTTTTGAGATCTGAGAGGAGACCGACGTAGACGCGGGCACATTTCTTGAGGCAGGGCTGGACCTGCTCGGGCACGCATCTCGAGGCATCAAAACTAGACCTGCACTCGAAACGAGGGCGGCTGGACTGGCTTGATCGGGCATGGATCTCGAGGTCGATCTGGACTGTTGGGCAACCGAGGGACTCGAGCACATTTCTCGAGGTCGATATGAACTGCGCGACCAACGTGGACTGAGAGATCTGGACTGGCATGCTTCTCGAGGACGTTGACTGGACTGACACGTGGACCCGCTGGACTGGATGCTGGACTGACGGACCTGACTGACACGTGGACCTGATTGACACGTGGACGCAGACCTGACTGACCTGACCGACACGTGGACGCGGACCTGACTCGGACCCTCTCGCCATGCCAAGTGGTAGCAGCAAAAGGGCCGCTTGTGGACATGACTGCTCACAGGCAGTCAAAGCACACAGTGTGCTTTACTGGTTTTAAACCAGTGTGAGCATCGCGCACAGGCGATGTGGGACAAAAGTCCCAAGAGCGCCTGTGCACGCGCTCTCAGCAAAGGGGAGGAGCTTCGCCTTTAAGTGGAAGGCGGCCCCTTGCCCTTAACGTCGGGTAGCTAGCCCGACTAGCTAGCGCGGCCAGCCTTAAGGCGGAAACCCCCCCGAGAGGTCAGAGGATCGAACCTCGTCGGGGTCCTCCCTCCTTTTTTTTTAAAGGTATGATTTTTTTTTATTTTTTTTAATTTGTTTTAGTTTTTTTTTAATAATTTAACATATGTTTGGTTTAAAACAATCATTTTAGATATATATATATATATTTTTTAAAATGATTTTTTTTTCCAAATCTTGTTTTATTATTAATTAAATAATGCTAAAATTAATTAGAAAATTACATTAAAGAAAATCTGAAAAAAAAGGAAAAGTGAGTTTTTTTTGAAAAAGCAAATTTGGCATTATTGTAAAGGTGCATTTTCAGCTGCGCCCGACACCTAGTGGTTTATTTCTATGGGCACTTTTATGTTGTATGTTGCATTTTTCTTACTTTGCACTACATCATTAAAATTTAAAATCAAATTCACTCCCTAAGTCCCCGGAATAATTAAAACCCATCCGTGCAATTTATTGCACTACAACGTTCGGTATTTGTGATACCTCTGGCAAGCACTTACAGGTAAAGCTGTCGTGATTGCGCTATTGTATCCGCCGCCTAATATAGCTGCCAAAACGACGTCTGAGCTTGTTCTCTATAAATCATCGGGGAGAGATAAGTTTGCCATTTTGCTATTTTTTTACTCCATCCACTACCCTAATCGTTCTTGTGTTTAGGCATAAATCCTGACGAATGTTTTGAGATCCATAGTGTTTAGGGGAAGTTACGCCCCACACATGCGGATTAATTACTTTCTAAGGTAGGTGCCATCAACAAGACGATTCCCTTTCAGTACCGCCTAAGTACCACGTATCGTATAATCTTTAAAATTACCTACAGTCTCCCTCACGTAAGGGCGGGTAATTTTTCTGATTTTTCAAAATACCTATAGTCTCCCTCACGTAAGGGTGGGTATTTTGTACGGTATAACGGCCCGGCATTAAGGTATATCGAAAGGGCGACCAATTGGTGATATAAGGAACCTTCACTATGGCTTCTGTTGCAAAGTTAATGACTGATTCTCATCAGTTATTGAAAGGTCCTAATTATACACCATGGAAAAACAAAATGAAGGCAGTTCTTCTCATGGAAGATTTATGGGATGTTGTTTCTAGCACAACAACACGACCTTCACCAGCAGCTGGATCCACAGCTGCTACTCCTCCAACTGCTGCTCAGATCGACTTTGACAAGAAAGACAATCGAGCAAAAGTGCTCATTTTGTTTGCTGTTTCAGATGAAGTTCAACCTCATATCGCTGACAAAGCGAGTGGTAAAGAGGCATGGGATGCCCTTAACATCATTTATGAGGGAAATAATGATTCAACCATTCTTCATATTCAAAAACAACTTCACAATCTGAGTTTGAAACAGGGTGAGACAGTTGAACTCTTTCTTTGTAGAGTCTCTGAATTGAAGGGCAAATTGAATTCTTTGGGAGAGCAAGTAGATGATAAGCTCCTCACTTCAGTAGTGATGAGAGATTTTCCTGATTCCTTTGATACGTTGATCACCTCCATTCAGGTGTCACAACGTCAAATTACCTTCATTGAGTTGGTCAATCTGCTTCAACAACAGGAGGCACGCCAACTTCACAGGGATGATTCTTCTAATACAACCCTATACTCCAACAGATAGGGTTCTAAGAAGAAAGGTAATTTTTAGAAAGGAGGCAATTCTCAACAGGATTCCAAAGGGAAAGGGAAACAACCTCAACAAAAGAAGAGGTGGTGCAAAATTTGTGAGAAAGACAATCATGACACCAACAGGTGTTGGCATAAGAATAAGCAAAAAGGCCAGAACAAACCACAAAACAAGAACAAGCAACCCAAGGTGAATGTTGTTGTTGAAGAATCTGACTCAGATTCTAAATGGGCACACAAGGTGCTCATGACTACCATAGACTCCTCACAGAAGGATCCTGTATGGTATGTCGATTCTGGCGCTAGTAAGCATATGACTGGCGATAGATCGTGGTTTGAATCATTTGTGGCCAAAGAGGGCAAACCTGTCACTATTGCTGATGATAAAACCTACAAGGTTTAGGGAGAGGGTACAGTTTTAGTCACTCTTCTTGATGGCAAGTGTCAAATTGACAAAGTCCTCTATGTTCCAGGATTGGCTAACAATTTGTTGTCAGTCACACAAATCCTGGATAAAAATATGGTTGTCAACTTTCGTGTTGAGAATGGCAAGAAGTGTTGTTCTATTACCAGGAAGGGTAAGTAGATTATAACAACTTCATATAAGCATGGCTTATTTGCCCTAGATGCTATCTCTACTCCCCATGTTGCCATGACAGTCTCTACCAAGGAGGCAACTTCCCTATGGCACAAGAGATATGGGCATCTTAGTTTTGGCTACTTACTTGAGCTTAGTAAGTATGAGATGGTAAAGGGTCTTCCTTCCCTTTCTTCCACATTGCCAGTGTGCTCTGACTGCTTGGCAAGAAAGCAACATAGAGTACCTTTTGAGAAGAGCTCAACACGAGCACAAAAACCTCTAGAGTTAATTCACACCGATCTGTGCGGTCCTTTCACACCCAAAAATTGTGGAGGGAAGAGGTATTTTCAGTTATTTGTAGATGACTACTCACGCAAGATGTGGGTTTTCTTTCTCCGACTAAAATCTGAGGCTTTCGCTTTCTTCCAGCAATTCAAGAAATCTGTTGAGAAGGAGTCAGGGGCTTCTATTAAAACCCTCCACTCAGATCGAGGGGGGGAGTTTACCTCTAAAGAATTTTTAGCATTCTTAACTGAGCATGGAATCACGAGACAGTTAACAACTGCCTATACTCCTCAACAAAATGGAGTTGTTGAGAGAAGGAACCGTTCTATTATGGAAATGGTTCGTTGTATGCTCACAGGAGCTACTCTTGGGCAACAATATTGGGCAGAAGCTGTCACCACTTTAGTATATCTATTGAATAGGGCACCCACAAAGGCCCTAAAAGGAATGACTCCACAGGAAGCATGGAGTGGTCGAAAACCCTCCATATCTCATCTTCATATTTTTGGATGTCAAGCTTTCATGCACATACCAAAAGAGAAAAGGAAGAAGCTAGATGAGAAGACTTTGAGATGTATTTTTCTTGGCTATGATGAGCACTCTAAAGGTTATCATTTGATAGATCCTTTGACCAAGAAAATTCATGTCAGTAGAGATGTTGTCTTTGATGAAGCTTTCACATCACAAAGCACATCTAATGTATACCTAGATCTTGTGGAATCTAAGGAAGAGAAGTTTCCTTCATCAACACAGATAGGAGGTCCTTCTACCTCTTCTTCAACACCACAAATGAAGAATCCAAAATGGTATACAAGTACAATCAGAGACGCCAAGTTATCCACTCCACCAGATTTGACCTTGGATAGACCTCGTACTCGTAGTATGGCTCAAAAGGAAAAAGCAGCCACAGAGATTGGTGAGGTTGATGATCTTTGTCAATATTTTGAGGAACTTTCTATAACTCCACATACAGAAACAGAGGATATGGATATAGATGATGACAGGGTGTTTATGTCCTCCATAGACGATCATGAACCTGCATCAGTGCAAGATGCTCTTGGTGAGCCTCAGTGGAAGGCTGCTATGGATGCAGAGTATAAGTCTCTGATGAAAAACAAAACTTGGAAGCTTGTCGATCTGCCACAAGGAAAGAAGCCCATTGGCTGCAAATGGGTGTATAAAGTCAAGTACAAAGTAGATGGGACAATTGATAAGCATAAGGCCCGTCTTGTTGCAAAGGGCTATGCTCAAAAGGAAGGCATTGACTACGAGGAAAATTTTGCACCTACTGCTCGGATGACCACAATTCGAGTTATTTGTGCTATGGCAACACAGTTTGGGTGGAAAGTTCACCAGATGGATGTCAAAAGTGCTTTTCTGAATGGTGATCTCCAAGAAGAAGTCTACATGACTCAGCCAGAAGGATTTGAAGTGGAAGGCCAACAACAAAAAGTTTGCAAATTGGTCAAATCCTTATATGGCCTGAAACAAGCTCCTCGAGCTTGGTATATAAAAATGGATAATCACCTCCTGTAGCATGGATTTAAGAGATTTCTATCAGATGCAAACCTCTATTTCAAGAAATAGGGTTCTGAGATAGTGTTGCTTGTACTCTATGTTGATGATCTGCTCATTATAGGGAGTTCAGAAACTATGATCTCTACTATCAAAAGAGACTTGTGTCAATATTTTGAGATGTCAGATCTCGGACTTCTCCATTATTGTCTTGGTCTGGAAGTCAGCCAGAAGGAGCACTACATCAAAGTGTCTCAGAAAAAATATGCCAAGACATTGTTGGAAAAATATCGCATGATCGATTGCAAGCCAATGGCAACTCCGATGGAGACAAGAATTCAATTATCATGATATGATGATTCACCTCAGGTAGATGGTACTCTCTATCGACAGTTGATCGGGAGTCTCATATATCTGACCAATACTAGGCCAGATATCGTATTTGTTGTCAACTATCTTTCGAGGTTCATGCAGGAGCCTAAGACCACTCATTGGAAAGCAACAAAGCATGTTCTTCACTATGTCCATGGTACTATAGAATATGGCCTAGAATACAAGAAGAACAACAAATTCTTCTTGCAAGGATACACGGACTCCGACTATGCCGGATCATTTGATGATCGCAAGTCAACTTCAGGATATATTTTTCATCTTGGATCCGGTCCTGTCTCTTGGCACAGCAAGAAGCAACAGGTGGTTGCTATCTCATCAATAGAGGCAGAATATCGCGTCGCACGTGAAGCTGTGTGTGAAGTGATATGGTTGCGTCGCATTTTGACAAGTATGGGTCTTCCATCCAAATCTCCAATACACTTGTTTTGCGACAACCAGGGTGTTCTGAACCTAGTCAAGAATCCAGTCCATCATGAACGAACAAAGCACATTGACACACAATGTCATTTCATTCGTGATGAAGTTTTGAAGCACCGAATTCAGCTTCAGTACATTCCCACCGATGCTCAAGTTGCAGACATTTTCACTAAGGCACTTGCACGTGTCAAATTTGAATTGTTTCGCAGCTCACTTTGTATTGCCAAATGATGTAATCAGGGGGGATGTTAGTATAGCTAGTAGTTCTTCAATTACCTAAATAATGTAATAAGGGGGGATGTTAGACTTACTACAGTAATTCTCTTTTATTACTTTATTTTTATTTTACTACCTAGGTTAGTTACGCTATTGTTAGCGTATATTTAATTAGGTTGATTTTGTAATTAAATAGACCTAATTTAGCCTATGTAATTTGAGGTCTAATTTGTTATTAGATCCTATGATTACGGGCTAATATAGGCGTCTAATTGTTTTATAAATGTTTCTATGATCAATGGAAGTGTTAATTTTTTGATCCGCTAATAAGGGTAGGATCATGCATATAGTGGGTGATGGCCATGAATGACATGTGATTAGTTCTAATAGACTTGTGTCATGACCTACCCTAGTAGGATCCCTACTAAGGAAATATATTTGGACTTATTGTTTTAATACCTAACATTGTTTTTGCTATGAATATGTAAGGTTATGATGTGATTTTAGTTATATTTTATGTCTATAGTCTTGCTAAGTCCTTATGGTTTTGTAGGGCTAACTATGTTTAGAGGTAAACAATATTTAGCTAACAATCCAATATTAGTTTGGATAATACTTTTTGAATTGACTAACAAATATGATGTTTGATATTGTCTTATGAATATAATGGTTAAATTAAAATGACTAACCATTACATTATTAAGCTCATGATTTAATATTTGTCTTGGTATTAAATCAATTTACTAAGGAATAGCTTGGTATTTTTTAAATGCATATAATGGTTATGATCAAAGTAACTAACCATTGTGATATTATGCTAGCAATATAACATTTGATTTAATATCATCTTTTAAATTGATATAATTCTAGCAGTATAACAATTGATTTAATACCATCTTTAAATTGATATTATGCTAGCAATGCAACATTTGATTTAATAACATTTTTAACTTGATATTATTCTAGCAATATAACATTTGATTTAATACCATTTTTAGATTGATATTATGCTAGCAATGCAACATTTGATTTAATATTATTTTTAGATTGATATTATGCTAGCAATGTAACATTTGATTTAATATCATTTTTAGATTTTTTAACAAGAATTGATTTATATTTATTTTAAGCTTATGATGGCTTCAAATGATGTGACTGGGTCCATGAGTATTTGTAATATATTTTTATATATGTGTGAGCTCCTTCGACTTTCCATATGAGGTAAGTGTGCAGTCTACATTTGAAAATAATGACTATTTTAGAGTATGGAAATTAACGAGCTCAAGCCATTTGGGACTAAGTAAGGGGGTGGACCTTAATGGTGGATACATCCATCCCTCAAGCCAACTGGGAGGAAGAGAAGAGTGGATGCATCACTCCCTCAAGAGGTGTGCATACCTTGGATGCATGAAAATAAAAGAGGGATTGAAACAAAAAAAGGACATATAGAGAGGAAGGATTTAGAAAAACTTGGAGAAGGGAAGGAGTGGAATGAAGGGAGAAGTTTGGAAAGAGGATTGGTAAAGGAGGGAGGTCATGGTTCTTCGATTGAGCCAATACCAAGTTGGTACCTTTGACATATCTACTTAGATTTTAAACATGTTTTGTTCATTGTGAATGATTGTAATGGTATGAGTGTTTCATAGTGCTAAGAATGGATTTAGTTTACTATTGAAACCCTGCATGAATCTAGCTTCCTTTGTTGATCTAAGAGATGAAATTTTTGGATATTGAGAAGCAACCTCATGTTTTCTCAATCTAAACTTTCATTGATTATTTGCCTTCTTATCTATTTGGTTCAAGCATTTTAATACACTTTGAACATGAGTTATGGGTCTCTTCTAAATAAATATATGTATTGCTCTATTGGTGAGCCTTGTGATTATGATGTCCCTTAGTTCTATGAGTGTGTAAGATATTATATATTTGAAATATAATCATCTGTGTTATGTAAGACATTATATCTAAAATATATGCTTTTGTTTTGTGTAAGATACTCTATATCTAAAATCTAGGCACTTGAGAGTGTATAAAATACTCTATGCTTGTTTTATTACATCCTGTGAGCGTGTAAGGTACTTTGTGATTGGGTGAATGCTTTCTTCAAGTGTAAATGACATCCTATGATTGAAATAATTTTCTTGCATTCATTTTTATTTTGTTAATGTTCAGGTATTCAAATATCTTGTTTTAGTATACGTCTTCTAACCTTGTGTTTTCCTTGAGATGTCGCTATAGTGCATTTGGTTTTTCCCAAAAAAGATGCCATTCTTGAATATGTAGCTTGAGGTGACCATTTTAGCCTTTATATGGATCCTATCCTCACTCAAGCCCTTTCAACTACTTGTTTGGCTCCTGAAACCCTTTCATTGCACCTACAAAGTTAATCGTTGTTCGCAAAAGTTAAGCCTTATCACTATCATGCGATGGTGGATAATAGAAACTAAAATTGGGTAATATTAAGGGAGAGAGGTATTTATTAATTTATCCCTTTGATAGAAAAACATCACAAAGATTTTAATCCTTTATGTGTTGAGTCTCATGGCATACGATGCCCTATTTGGATGCATGATTATCGTTGTCTACCTCACTGTTGTGGCAATGCCTTGCTATTATGCCCATGATATTGGCATTCAGTTTTAACTTGGTTGGGTTTTCTATGAAGCTAAGGGCCACATCCTTGGTAATGAATAAGGTTGACTTAAGTGGAGTAGTATGGTTTTATCTAGCAATAAAACACATTTCAGATTAAATAGATTTAACATAGCTAAGTGTTGTTGTTTTTCCTATCATCATTACAAGTATAGTGAGGTTGAATTCATCAGTAAACAATGCACTTGATTTTAATAGGTTGGACTTGAATACAATAGTGGGTGTTGTATTTTATTTTAACTAAATAGACTTGGAATATAGTAGTGGTTATTATATTTTATTTTAATTGGATTGGACTTGAAATATATTAGCAGATAGTATATTTTATTTAGATAACTTAGTTGACAAATATATTGAAGGATGGTATATATATATATATATATATTTAATGAGCAATTGGAAATTTATATTAGTAGACAATATATTTCATTTGATTTATTTTTAATTGAGAAATAATTAGTGGATAGTATATTTCAGTTGGGTATTTTAAAATGAAAATATACTAGTGGTTAGTATATTTCATTAGATTATTTTAAGTGAGGAATATATTAGTGAATAGTATAATTAAAATTCATTTTAGGGTTAAATGAATTTATCTTGATCAATCTAAGATAGGTTAATGTGGAATTAATATTAGATTAAATAGATTTCATTTAAGTGTTAAATGAAATTATATTTATTTCATGCTTAATCTAAGATAGATTAATGTGGAATTTATCTTAGTATAATTAAAATTCATTTTAGTGTTAAATGAATTTATCTTGTTTAATCTAAGATAGGTTAATGTGAAATTAATCTTAGATTAAATAGATTTCATTTAAGTGTTAAATGAAATTATATTTATTTCATGCTTAATCTAAGATAGATTAATGTGGAATTAATCTTAGTGTAATTAATATTTAGTTTTAGTGTTAAATGAATTTATCTTGTTTAATATAAGATAGATTAAGGTGGAATTAATATTAAATTAAATAGATTTCATTTAAGTTTTAAATAAATTTATATTTATTTCATGCCTAATTTAAGATAAAATAATATGAAATTTATCTTAGATCAATTAAAAATTATTTTAGTGATCGATAAATTTATCTTGTTGTTGAAATATATTACATTATTAGGTACATGCTAATGTACCATCTTGGGTACATTTTTAGATTAGGAGTGTGTCTTAGATTAGTATTTGAGTAACTTTTTTATGCAATATAATAAATACACAAGTGTTTTTAGAATGTGCAAGGTACTTGATGATGTAAATGTGCATGTTGTCCATGTGTACATGAGTCTATAAATAGGGAGATAAGGTGTCATAGGAATATGGAAGGCCAAGAGTCATATTCTATTATATATTGGACTTTGTAGTAGAGTAAGAAAAGGAGGAGAGTGCAAGAGCACATTATATTAGAGTACATGCTCAAGTTAGATACAATGTATAGCATGTATGAAGAATGGAGCATTTGAGATCTCCATATTTTGAAGATCCCAATTTCATTAGATTTCATTAATGGTAGTTTTATGAGTCATTATAGAAGTTTATTATGAGTTTTACATGCTTAGTATATTTTCATTATTATTTATTTAATATTGTATGCTCATTTTATTCCTTGTGGTTGTATTTCATTAAGTATTTTAGCATAAAAAAATATCAGTGATATCATAGCACAAGGTAGATTGATAGGAGATAGGGAAAGACACAAGAATATTGAGAGGAGATAGGGAGATTTCATTTTTAATATTTTTAGAATTGATTTTTGTCTAAGAGTCTTTCCATAGGGTTGTAGGAAAACTCGTGAAGACTAGGACTCAACATAGATCTCTTCCACTTGATTGAAGGATAACTAGTGATGTTTATTGATTTATAAAGATCTACAGATTTGCATGGATTTGCTTGCTACTATCTATTTTTTTGTTATAGAAAATTAGTTCTTAGAAGTTGAGAAGATTACTACAATAGATAGAGAAGAATTTCATATTTGATTGCCTAAAAGTCTATGTGTTTTCCTCGTGTAGGGATTAGTTATTTATTGTAGAAAAATAGACATTGAATATTAAGGAGACCCAAGGTCCTCATAGAAGATTGGAGATTGGATATTAAGGAGATCAAATAAGGAGCTATCTATAAAATATTGAAGATTGTATATTAAGAAGGAGGAGAACCAATAAAATGTTCCATTTAATAACTTTCATATTTGAAAGTTACAAGATTAAATATTGAATATAGAGGAGGACTAAAAAAATTCTTATTGAAGTTTTGAGAAGTAGAATTTGAAGATCCAAAAGAAGAGGTCTGAATAAAAACTTGAAAGGAGAAAAAAGAAGGTTAGAAAAATCCCTATTGAAGAATGTTGAAGAAGTGGCCATTGGAGAAGATTTGAAGAAAGCTCAAGGTAGAATATTACAAGGAGTAGCTCTTGAAAAGAAGAATTTGGGACAATTGTCACCATCCGAAAACAAACCCAAAAGAAAAAAATATTTAGCAAGAAGGTTACCAACTTTTAAAAAGGATTCTTGAAGATCTCAAGACATTAAGATTCTTGAGAAAAAGGCCAACTAAATAGGCCAAGTTTGAAATTATAGTTCAAGAGGAGAAAGAAGGTAGAAGAGGCCACCAATTTGAGAGATTTGAATACTACCATTAAAGGCTTGAAGGATGATTTACAAAGGAGATCATTGATTTTAAGAATAGAATTTTAAGAGTTATATAACAACAAGTTGAAGGAGGAATTGGCAGTAAAAGAAGGCAACAATTTGAAGGAATTGATTGCTATTTTTGGACAACAAGATAAAGGTAAATAAATCCATTTTTGAAGGATCATTTTGAATAAGTGTTGATGTGTACACTTACACTGCACCCGTGCACAACACCAACATGGGAATATCCCTCTCATATGGGACTACCTAAGAGGAAAATACCTTTGAAGAGAGCTGGATCTCAAAAAAAAATAAAAAATAAAACTAAAACTATAAAATAAAAACTGCACTAAAAATAAAAAACTAGGAACCTGGTAAAAATAAAAACTGCACAACAAAAATAAAATTAAAAATAATTGCACTTACTTGCGAGAAAATTACAAACACAGTGAAATAAAAAATAAAAACTAAAAAACTAAACTATTAACTCACCGAGGAAAAGGGGAAGGGAAAAAAATTGCAAAACAAATAGATAAAATAAAAAATAGAGGTGATACACCAAAATAAAATGGGCTGATTGATCTACCTAAAACTCCATAAGAGACACAATGCAATAGATATAGGATATAAAACAAATCATGAATAAACTACAATAGGTAAGGTTGGTGAACCAAGGGCCAATGCCACATGCAATCCAAAAAAACTGAAGATACATAGACTATAGTTCAAATAAATTTTGTATTATTTTCCACAGTGTTACAATTCCAACAAGTCATAGAATCAATCCCATTTGAAAGACAAAAAAAAATCTCTTTTATAGACAAGAGATATTTTCTAGTCTTATATTTTCCACCTAAATTAATTATCTCTGCTAGATTGTAGATTTTACCACTCATTTTCTAGATCTGTAAGGCTTTTAAAATATTTATTTGCCCACTTTCTAATTTGTAGGGCTGTAAAATATTTATTTTCCCACTCTTTGATTTTCAAGGTTGTTAAAATATTTATTTGCCCACTTTCTGATTTGCAAAAACTACAAATAGATTTTCCCTTGTTGGCATTTAAATGTGCAGAACTACTGCATTAATTCTCATTTAATTTCAAGATTCGTAGAACTGTAAATAAATTTTCTAGATGTTAACATACCAAAAATGTAGAACTGCACAATCAATTTTTACCCAATTTTTTATTGATAGAACTATACACATAAATTTCTACCTATTTTCAGATTGAGAGAACTGCAAACATATTTTCCATTGTTAACATCAAATCTATAAAAATGTAAAATAAATTTACACCTACTTTCTAGATTTAAAAAACTGTATAATACTTTTCACATGGATGTCTAAAATATTTACTTTTTAAAGAACATGGATAGCTCACGGATTGGGAAGATTTAAATAAAATTTAAATAATAACTGCATTACTTCTCCAAGTGTAGGTATTGATCAAACCAAGAGTACATGCAATCAAATTGGGCATATGTGCAATCAAAATGGTCAATGTGTAGTCAAACTAGAAAGTGTGGAGTCAAACTAGAAATAGTGCAATCAAATTGGTCAATGTGCAATCAAACTGGTTAGTGTGCAATCAAACTGGTCAAATCGAAGATAGGAACTTGTATGCATCAAGATAGATACATTCAAATTGAATATAGGCACGTGTATGCATGAAGATAGGTGCTTGCATCCTGAAGATAGGTGCTTGTATGTGTTAAGATAGGCACTTGCAACCTGAAGATAAACACCTGTATGAATGAAGATAGGTGCCTACAACTTGAATATAGGTACCTGCAACCTAAAGATAGGTGTTTGAAAATAGTATATAGGAACCATATGCGTATATCGATCAACTATATTAGCTACAAACATGAACTCGTCCACCACATATCATCATATTTTTGCAATTGATGCAATCGTTAATAAATTAGAGCGAGAGGCTCAAAATTTTATTTATAAGAAGTATTAAGCTACAAATTTGAGTAGCATTAAGAGAAGATATTATAGCTATATGAAGAATTTTAGGGTAGTTTAGAAGGGTTTTTGTACAATGAAAAAAATAATGAATTGACTACATTAGAAGCTACAAAATAAAGAAGTTTTGGACAACTATCTAAAAGAGAAGGATTTAGACAGTTAAAGCTTTTATAAAGAAATATTGGGAAACAAATTGAAGAGTCATGAAGCTATGAATTGGAGGAGTTTTTGAGCTAATTTGGACAACAAGAAGAGGTGCAATATTAACAATTTTAGGGCAGCAAAGCAATAAGAATTGGAGCTGCATTTTTTACAAATTCGGGGTATCAAATTGGTGAATCAAATCACCAAGAAACCTAGCTACAAAAGGAGACCAAAAGGTATGCAATATTGATGCTATAAAAGTTTATTATTTGAACATTCACATTAGCTTACTATTAAGTCTTTAGAAGCACCACATTTGAGTTTTTAAAGTAGCCAAAGGAAAGGTCTCAAGCTTATATCTTCAAAGTTGGAGAAGACAACATTCATAAGGGATTAAAACTTGCAACAAAGAAAGGAGAAGTTAGAAATAATATAAGAAAATAAAAAATATCAAAACTTTACTATCTCTTGGAAAGTAAATAAGTCAATAGTTAAAATCGGAGAATAGAAGTATTATTCTATTTGAAAGGCACAAGTTTTGGCATAAATTAGAAGCTTGAACTCACCAAAGAAGAAACCACTAAGCATAAAGATGAGGTGTCATTTAGAAGAGTATCCAACAAGGATAAGCTACCGTGGAAGAAAACCACCATTACCAAGTCTTGACAAAGAGAAGAAGCACCACCATATTGGAGAAGAAATCCACCATTTAAAGAAAACAAGTGGACAATTTAATAAATATTTAAATTATAGGGGGACAAGCAATAGAAAAGCATGAGCTAGTGTCTCTCTAGAGCTACAAACAACAAATGGTAAGATGTTACAACAAAGGATAATGAAGCTCTATTGAAGTTAAACACCCAAAAGTAGTACCATTTATGTAGCAAAGTGTCAAGTGAGCCAACTACTAAAAAAAGAGGTAAGAGCACCACCAATAGAAAGAAACAAATCGATGCCAGGTTGAGTAACCACCAAATAAGTGGTAGAACCACTAGACCAATATAAAGGATCCACCACCATCATAAAAAGATCACCTAGAGCACCACCACCATTCAGATAAGAACATAGTTGAGGAAGAGAATTACAACCAAAGAAGTTTTGGTGAAGTTAAGAAAACCACCATTAGGGTTGCATAAGCTCAATACAAGGTCATTGAAATGAGGAGAGCTAATATTAATTTGCATAATTTGATATAACACTTGCTACATAACACAAAATTAAGGTAATACACTTGAGTAATGACCAACATAACGTATACCTATTGAAATAGAAGGAAGAGCACTAGAATTGGTTGAAGATTACTCATTAATGAGAATTACATTAAAAGGAAAGGTATTGAAGAATCAAGAAATCATATGGTACGTAAGGTGAAGAGATAAGGTTGATATTTTATATTTGGCATGTCAGAAATAGAGCACCAACCATTATGAGGGTAGCTAAATCATAGTCTGAGCACCAAGGAAGAAAAATCATCATTGCAAAGGGGACAAACAAGTCAAGCGCAGTGAAATTTTGAATGTTACCAAGGATGTATGAAGTTGTAACATTCATCGATAAGTGCCATAGGTGTAAAATATACTTGTCACCCAAGATATGAAGTGCCAACCACCAAGGAGTATTCAAGTGCCCTGGAAGAAGCATCAAATTTAATTCCAAGTGTCTTGATGAAAGAGAAGAATTAATCATCATGTAAAGTAACACCTTCTACATGCAATAAAGGCATAGGTCAGAGTGTCGCTTAACAAAAAATATAATAGAGAAGAGGAGAGAGTGAAGCATGAAAGAATTGTGCATATGCACTATGATGAAGGGAAGAGAAAAATATAATTTGAAGAGTCAAATCCTTGGAGATTGAGCATCAAAATGCATTGAATGCATCATAGTAGATGAAGAGCATCTTGAGAGTGTAGGTTGCAGAATAAAGTAAGCAAGACAAATATTTCCAACACTATATTAAAGGAGGTAAAAAAAAATTAGTTTAATTTAAAATCTTTGCAGAAGATTAAGGAGATACAAGGCATAATATTGAAGTCAAGGTTAATTAATTCATTATACTTAAGGTTTTTTAATAAAAGGAGAAACAAGGTATATATTTACAACCTTAGAAGAATTATTGAATGCCTTAGAAGTTTTTTGGAGAAAGAAATTTTTAAAAATGTTTTGAAATTACCTCATTCAAATTACATAGAAATATTTTGCAAATAGTTTAACTTGGAGGAATAAAAATTTCTACATTGAAATGGAAATATTAAATTTGCAAATACCTTTGTTTTCTAAATTTCCAACTAGGGATTTATAAGGAATTCAACACCAAATTTAAGTTATTGAAATTTAGAAACTATATTATTGAAAATTGAAAGATGCAAAACATAGAGTTGTTAGAAAGTTGGATAAATTACTTTTGATATTATTCTCTTGCTCAAATTAAAGAGACATAAGGAATCCAACTTAAAGGTATTGAAAATAGAGAACCTCATCAAAATTGAAATTGCATCAAAATATCTTTAGCTTTCTATTCATAAATAGGGAGAAATAAGGTGATTATATTGAAGAATAAAAGTTGAACATTAGGGAGTAAAAAGGGTTTCAACTCAAAGGTAACCTAGAAATCTAGAAATTTTATCAAGACCATACTATATTCAAAACTTTTGGGAGGTACAAAGTGTTCTACAAAACTTGAGAATTGAAAAAATATTATCAAATTTGATCACATACTTAAAACTAGGGAGTCATAAGGAAGTCAACCTCAAAGGTTTAGATATTTTAAAATTCTACCAAAATTGTTCTTTTTAAATCAAAGAGTTACAAGAAATATTACTTTAAAAAGAACTATGGAAAAGCTTATTAAGTATACAAGATTCAAGGAATCAAAATGGTTCAGAGACATACTTGATTCTAGAGATGTTAATAGAAAAAATATAATTAAAAGAGAAGAGCCAATATGGATTGGAAGTATTTTTGAGAATTCACAAGCTAATAGTTTGGACAAAGTATATTCTATAGAGACATATTCCAATGACATGATGAAATAAATTAATGACAACTATATTAATAAAGATATTGAGAATAAAATAAAAAACCATACTCAAAATGTAGAAAAGAATATTGATTAGAAAGACATCCTACAAATTTATGAAAGAAGTAAAGGTAGAATAGCTTCAGTTGTACACAAACGGTTTTAATATTTTATCAAGGAAATGGATGAACTTGATTTTTCAAAGATAAGTAACAAAGAAGTAGAGAAATATTCATGATGCACTTATTGCAATAAGACTAGTCATGAGAAATCAAACTATTGGACTATCTATCCATGTAAATATTATGAAGAAAAATATCACTCATATTTTTTTGTTACTATAAAGATAAGTACTATAGAATGTTTGAAGAGATATTGATATTTAGACTAGATTGTCTTTTTCAAGTTCTTATTTTTGAAGGATCTACTAATAATGAGTTTAAGTTTTAAATTTATAAAGAATAAGAAGAAAGATCATCCAAAGAACAAAAAGAAAGAAAATGGATCAATTCTGATCCACTTGTGACGTGCAAGATAATGAGATCTCTTGCTCATCAAGGATACTTGGAAAATTTTTAGAATGAAGATATTATCAACCACTTTGAAATATAGAAAAGTAGTGGAATGAAGAAGACAAGAAAAGATAGCATGAGCTCCAAAAATAAGATGAAGACTAAAACAAAAGAAGAACAAGAACCTGATCGAGTTGAAGAACATATGAAAGATGAAGATCCATATTGAAGACTAAAGTCTTCAGTCTTCAATAACCAAATAAAATTAAAATATGAGGGTGTTGGAATATATTACATTATTTGTTACATGCTAATGTACCATATTGGGTACATATTTAGATTAATAGTGTGTATTAGATTAGGATTTGAGTAGTGCAATATAATAGATGCACATGTGTTGTTAGAATGTGCAAGGTACTTGATGATGTAAATTTGCATGTTTTCCATGTGCACATGAGTCTATAAATAGGATGATGAAGTGTCATAGGAATATGGAAGACCAAGAATCATATTCTATTATATATTTACCTTTGTAGTAGAGTGAGAAGAGGAGGAGAGTGCAAAAGCACATTCGATTAGAGTACATACTCAAGTTAGATACAATGTAGAGCATGTATAAAGAATAGAGCATTTGAGATCCCCAAATTTTGAATGAAGACCCCATTTTCGAGAGCTTTCATTAAAGATAGTTTTAAGAGTTATTATAGAACCTTGTGGTTACCTTTCATTAAGTATTTTAGCATCAAAAGCTAACACTTATTTAATTTAAGATATATTAATGAGAAATTTATCTTAGATTAATTAAATTCATTTTAGTCTTAAATGATTTTATCTAATTTTGTGTTTAATATAAGGTAGATGAAGTGGAATTAATATTTAGATTAATTACAATTCATTTTGGTTTAAAATAAATTTAATTTGATAAGTGATTAATCTAAGGAATATTAGGAGTTAATAATTATATTAAATGAAATTCATTTGGTTAAAATGAATTGAATTTTATAGTTGATCCATTAGGGATTTTAAAGGAAATAATCTATAGTTGGAATTTAATTCGTTCAATTGAAATGAATTGTTCCCTATATTGTGATTAATCTATTATGGATTTAAAAGGAAAGAATCCTTAGATTATGTTTAATGCATCCTATATTAGAATGATCTAATATCTAGTTTGTGTTTTATTTAATTGAAATTGAAATGGATTAATCTTTACTTTATATTTGATCTATTTTTTAGATTGAAATGAAACAGTCTTTAGATCATTGCTTAATCTATGTTTATAGAAGGAATTATGGAATTCTTGAGAGGTTGTTTTGGGTATGGAATTGAATAGAAAGGAAGTATAGGATTCCTTATTTGCATAAATATATTGTGAAAATAATATATTAATGGATAATGTATTTCTTTGTATTAAATGAATTTGAGATATATTTTATGTATGGTTGCAATTGACTTGTAAAAGGAAGATGTTCCCTTGAGTTGGGCTAGAGGAAGGAGTTATCTTTAGGAGGATGAACATGGAGTTCATTAAATAAAATTATGGGGTTCCCTCATGTATTGAGAAATATGAATTAATGGATCAATTCATGGTATGGGGCATAAGGATTATGGGGCCTTATGTGCTCATAATTGTAATAATGAGTTGGAAAAAGAAATCGAGAGATTCCTAGAATGATTTTATTGGACTCATAAAAAATAAATGGAATAAGGATATTTTTAAGGTTGTGTTTTTTCCTACAAGGGTTTCCTAGGATATATGAGGTTTCATATGTGATGTTATTGTTATTATCTTACAATATTGTTCCTTATTGCTTTCTAGAGTTAGATTAACATGGATTTTATTGCTCCACCTTATTTGAGGGTAGATCATGGGTGTTCATTTAAAAAGAATTACTTGTTATTGGATTATGATGTTAATTCATGGTAATTAATAGTTACATTTGTATTTATGAATGAAAAACAAGTGTCTTAGTCTAGTTGTATAGAGATTACTCATGTATGGGATGCTTAGATGCTTTCTAGTGGGTAAGACAATATTTTTCCATTAGATAACTAGTGGGTATGAAGGGTTATGTCCATTAGAGAGATAGAGAGAGTTGATTCAAGAGATTATGGGATCCCTTGATTTATTAAACCTTAGTAGTTGCAAAAGAAAATGGATAGGTTGGAATATTAATGAGTTGACTATCACGTGGAGTGATAGATGGGAAAAGGCTAGCTCATCATGAAGATGATATGGGTAGCCTAATAAGAGAACCAACAAATATTTTCACATTTTATTTATTTGCATAATATGTTTTTGGTACATCTAATATTACAATATCTTCTACATCATTACGAAGACTAGTTATTTGCAACCCAATGGTTGAAATCATATGAATAAACATACCCTACTTTATTCCTTGTAAAATAACTATTTGGCTTGACATAGTCATTGAATTCTTCCTCTATTTTCCCTAGGATTCTAATAAATGGTCTTTAATAATCGAGAACCAGATACCACAAGAGCAAAAAGTGAACCATAGAATGATCTAGGTTTACCTTGCTTATTTTAGTTGTCACACTACTATCCTTACCCATATCATCACTATAGCCCAATTCACTATAAAGAATGGTTCTCATCTAAGAAGTGCCTCTAATAATCCCATGCAATGATGTTGGCTTCCATTAAGTGCATATTGTCTGTATTCTATATACACTTCCTTGAACCTTTGCATGTACATTATTTGTCCCTGTTTTACACCTTTTTAGTACTATAGATGTGCTATCATATTTTGATTATTTTTCATTATAACATTTGAACCTTATTGTTATTATTACACCATCAACCTTATCTCCTACTTCAATCATTGATACTCCTATTGGTAGTGACTAGCTTGCATCTATACCTCTATTGTTGACATAAACATTCATAGTTGTACATACCTTATGTATAGGTTTATATTCCATTTCATATCTCCATGCACAACAAAGTTATGTAGATATAGTTTGCATAATAGGTCTTTGTGCTTTGAGACACTATTAAAGAATATGGTATAAATTTTTTTTGATATCTCCATTTTAGATAATGAATCTAACAATACTTTTGAGATATTAAAAAATATCCACCACTCTTATAGCAAGAATGCATACAATTATGATGGGCTTTTGCATTCCACCAAGTCTAACACCAAAAAACTAGCATAGTACTTTATGTATACAACCACTCTAGCTTGGATCAAATTTATTCTTTCTCATATATATATTTTTCAATTGGTTATATGAGATTGAAATGGCTCCACAAATATTACATCATCACCACATAGTGGTATTACAACAAAGCTTGAATATTATCCATGTCTAATTGATAAATATTTAAACCTTGGTCTCCTCTTTAAATATTGAGAAATCTAATTGGTTGAACTAATGCCACTTGATATGCTTTCTCATATTTTAACTCTTCAATATTTTTATTTTTTCTTCTACCACTTTCTCCATATTCTAATTTTTATTCATCAACCTTCCTATACATTACTCCAACTTTATTTTATTCCACTATAGATTCTTGTCACTCACCATTGTTGTTGTAATGTGTGTCATTAATTTTACTAGTTACAAAAGTATTTCTATCACACTAGTAACAATGACCACATTGTATGACTTTTATCCCTTAATTTCTATCTCTTGGCCTCCATGAAGAACCTACCCTAACTTCCTATCCCTCTCTCAATCCTTGTAATGATCATAGTAGCTCTATAATCATCCCTATAGATTATAACTCTATCTTTCCATCATGTTACCTCTACCTCTAGCTCAATAACCCACATTTAGTCCTCTTGTAATCACTTCTCCAAATTTTCCACCTCCTTGGATATTATGCCCTTCCTCTTTTTAGATTTTGTCCATCTCACTATCTCCTTTGATTCTTTAGAGCCTACTTCCTCTATCTCCACTCTTGGTCTATTATACAATAGACATGCCTTCAATTGTTTCTCATATTTACTTGTGTAGACACCAAATCCTAGCCACCTGTTACCCATGCATCATCCAATCACAACCGTCCATTATTTATTTATATTTATATAAAAATAAATATTTAATATATATATATATATATATCCTAGCCACTCATCATGTTTTAATCTCAACCATCAATTCAACGTGATACATGCCACATATCAAAGTTATAATCTTAGCCCTTCATCATGTTTTAATATCGATCGTATGTTGGTGTCATCAAAACCTAATAGGTTGAAGGCAAGTTATAAAAGATCATTCACTTTTGTGAATGAGGTTAAGAAATTAGTGGATTTGAAAGTTGATTATGGATTCCTAAGATCATTATATCCCTTCATCCATCATCATCCAATTCCTAGCATTTTACTAACATCCTCCAATTTTTACCACTAAAACCCTTGTAGACCAGATATGGTTTTGTAGTACACCTCCTCAAAACTACCAAACTCTCTAGGGCATCCCATAAATACCCTAGAGTATCCCAATAATGTTGTAGAGCATCCATAAATATCTTTAAACACTCCAAGGCATTTCTTGTTAGTAATTTTACCACCAAAAAATCCTTAAATGCTCATGGGTGTTCGTGCACCATCAGATCGTAGAAGCAAAAACATAGATCAACATCATAGGTTTTATTCTAACAAGGTATCATTTGTTATTGCTTCACTTACATTTTTAGTTTATCTTCACTTACATTTTAAGTTTATCAATTCTTTATTTTATCAAGAATTTTAGTTAGGGTTAATATTATATACTTTTAGATTTTAGTAGGCCTCACACTATGGAGGTCCTGCAGGTGTTATTAATCTATTATATGATCTATTTGTGTGCAAGTTATAGGAAGCACCTACATTAATGGCTATTGTAGCCATAAGTGGTCTCATAGAGATATGCAAACCTACCCATAAATTATTTGGAGTGAAGATGAGTATCTATGGGTTTTGATAGAGAAAACTATGAGTTTTTCTAGAGAAAATGGTTTGTGTCACATTTGTAGAGTTGAATAAAAATATGTAGGATTTATAGTAAGTTCTATTTAAACTCTACTTATATTTTTTGCTTTTTAAAAATAAGGAAAAGAAAATAAATATCTATTTTTTGTTTAAAAAGCAATATTTTGCATCGATAGACATCTTAGATATTCATTAGCATTTTCAAAATAATATAGAATTACACATAGGGATAAATTTGCATTTGTACATTCATATTAGTTGCATTAGACATTCATAACACTAGATTCAAGTTTTTGGTTGTCTTTCATGGTGTTTTCAATTTTTACCTTGTGTGCTATTTGCAATAAAACAAAAAATATATAGTAGCGACACTTTAGGCTAAAGTTTCCCACTTTTTACTTCTATAAGTTGGAACAAGTCATTGGTATTCAAGTTTCTCCTACTACTAGAAACATATTGCTAATTTAGAGTGGAAGAACTAGGAAAACCCTCCACTATTAGAATCACTTGCTGATTTATGATGGATCTTAAGCGGTGTACCCTAGATTATTTTGAGAAACTTGGTATTAGTGTTCTTAGTCACCATATTGGTGAAGTGAAAGAGGGTTTCTTTATATTTTGAACACCATATATAACAATTTTTTTAAAAATAATCACACACAATTGCACACTTCAATTTTAACATTAGTGAGTTGAATTTCATCACCAACCACTGATCAAGATCGATGATGGTGGGTTTCATCTCTATTAGTTGTCTCATCCCATAGATACCTTAGCATCCCATGAGTGATTTTTCTATATTTCATCACCAAAAAAATCCCCACTTGCCATCCACCTTAGGAACCCACCTTGCATATTCATTTTAGGATTAGAAAGTCTACACATCAAAACACACAAACCAGACACAAAAAAAAAACATTGTTGTGATATATAGGATTCAATTGTTTGTTTGATTTTGTGTGCTTTCCATTGTTATTACATATTTCCACACACATCCCTCACATTTGCCACCTTTGCTTGTTCATAGCTTATGGTATTGACCAAAAATCAAGCAAGAGCCATGAATCAAGCACCAACCTCATCCATGGAGTGCTCCAATCCTTCCTCAACCACTTTTGTGGCTAACCCAACCAAAATAACACATATAAGCTATTTTGGTTTGTTTGCAACACACTCTCACACAATATTCACTTTGAATGCTAACATGATGCAAAGAGCCATTCACACCCCCATTCTAGAAATTGAGACATCCAAACCCATTGATTCTTCTATTACCTACATAGATATGGACAAGGTTGGAGCTTAATTAAGACCAACCAAATCAATCTTAGAATGTCTCAACATCCCACATGAACATGGTTTTTCTTCTCAGTAGGAACTTTCTCACCCACATCACACCAACATTAGCCAAGTCTACACCAACCCTATTTTGAGTTAACATCCACCCCTTCACATAAAAATTCCTCCATAAAAATGTAGCCAAATCACCTCCATACCATATACCTACACCACTACCTATTCCAACCCCCTCTACAAATCACATGTTAATGCTGCTTCGTAGATTCCATTCACCACTTCAACCACTCCAAATTTAGTTGTGATTCCCTTCACAACTTACCCTCCATTAACCTCCACCAAAATTGCCAACACTCACACTTCACCCATATCCACTTCCATAATTAATACATAGTCTACTTCAAAAATTGCTATACAAAAAGCATGGCAACACCTTAATCAATTCCTCATGGGCCAACAAGATGCTCATTCTTATCCCCAATAATAATCATAAGTAGTAAATTTTTAACCCCATTCCATTCCACACCAACACAATTTCTTCACCCCTGATCCATCATGGGTATCACAAACTTCTCAGGTTGCTATACCCACACATCCATTCACCCACGTCAACCTCACTTCCACAATCTAGCATATTCACATTCCACAAAACTCATCTCCACTTCATCAAAAACAAGCATTCCACCACCATGCCTAAAAACATATCAAACATCATAAAATACCCCTCAATCCATCAAACCATCAAAATCACATTTCATATCAATAATTCATTACTCCACACACCCCACATCCACACAATCATCAACTAATTTAGGGCTTCTACACATGCATGGAAGACCCTAAAATACAATCCATGCAATAATAAATTGATATATTGATGATGCGTACTCTTGGTATGATGTACTAGAAGCCTACACTAATATAGTTGATCAATCAACCTATTCATTTTTTGGTACCATCATCGCCTTATCTGATAGACTTCACAATACCAAAATTTGATAGATTTAAAGGGAATAAGGATCCTAGAGAGCACATTACAACATTCATTCACCCATGATTTCAAATTCAATATCAATATGCTTTGATGCTTAAAATTTTCCGTAGATATTAGGGGAAGATGCTTTAGATTGGTATAACCATTTGCCACACCATAGCATTTACACATTTGAAAAATTGGCAAATAAATTTTTGGAAAGGTTTTCCCTCAATATTTGTAAGAAAAATATATTGATTGACTTATACAATATTAGATAATTCAAAGAAGAGTCAATTTACAATTTTATAAACCATTGGAGGGTAGTTATCACCAAGTTTCCATTATCCCTACCAATGGAAGAATTGACCCAAATGTTTGAAAGGAGTTGCCTAAAACCATTTCCTTGTTATTGCAACTATAACAATACAAAATATTCGATGAAGATCTCACCTAGGCTCATGTAATTAAAAATATACAAATCCAAGAGTGTGAGATAAAACCAAAGAAAAAAGAATGGCAAAACAAGGGCCAATAAAAATAAAATTATTTTGACCAATCCAAACAAGTCAATCAAGTGGTCTTGATCCAAACCATAATGACTCAAAAAAAATATCAATCATCATAGCAACCACAAAAAATTAATTATCAAGTGGTGCTCCCACCTCAAAAACATCATAACACAGTGCCAACTATGGATAATCATCAACATCGATAATATATCTGACAAGACTGCACCTACACACCCTTGCTCAAATTATACTCTTCCCTATTTCACAGGTTGTATGACACTAATTCTATTATATTACCCAAAATAATACCAAAAGATCAAGTCAAGCATGGCAAGAACTATAAGGAACACTTATTTTGTTCTTTCCACCATCATAAATGGCATGACATTAAAACCTACTTTACATTTAAAAACATGGTGCAATCCCTAATAGACCTAAGGGCCATTAAGTTTGATAGTCCATTGGCTCAACAAAACCAAAATCTTGGTATATACCAAGCACCACTTCCTCATCATAAGGAACAATAACAAGTGATAGGGGATAACAATAACAAGTGATAGGGGGATAAAATACCATGACTCCTCCTAATCAAGTTAATCATGTGCAACAATACAAAGGTGTTGTGGGCACTATCCATGTAGTCACCCGAGGTCAAATAAACACCAATCAACAAAATGAACAACAATAGGTAGTTCACCCTCCTATAGCACCACAAGTAAGTGTGTCTTTGAAATCTCTCAATTCATCATCACCCATCTACTTTTTACCAATTCGTCCCAACCCATATACCTTCCAAGTCATCCATCACAACCAATTCATCCCCAAAGCCATCCACAAAGACCCATAATTTTCTTGAGTAGCTAGCTAACAACTAGCCTTAAAATAGCTTCAGCTAAATTATCTATATATGAGGTCATACAATAATCTCCCCCACATCATGAGGTATTAATGGAAATTTTAAAGTCCATTGAGCTTCAATTCCAAGACACTAATGCCTTTAACACTTTTATGGGAAGTATTCAAATGTATATTGAACCTTCTATCACATTCTATGATTTTGAAATTAATTCAATATCATTAGAATCCCCAAATCCTCCATTACACATTATGGCTTAAGTTGATAGGAAGCCCTTTAAATGAGTGCTAATTGAAACTAGCCCATCCATCAACATCATCACCACCTCTGCCCTTCAACATCTCAATTGTTCCACCCTTACACAACCAAATTCACATTCACATTGAAAGCATGCAATGATGCTCTTTGTTCTATATTTGGCACTATCATCTTACCTATAGAAGTGGGGATTAAGATATTGCATACCATATTCCATATCCTAGAGGGATACATGGATTATAATGTACTCCTTGGATACCCTTAGATAAGGGAAATAAAATGTGTTCAGATAATACTACTTCAATGCTTATGTATATGAGAGATAGATTCATTGCATACCAACAAACATCAAATCATTTAAGTACTACAACTTCATTTCCAATCCATATGAATCCACAGTTCCATCCATTAACCTATTCTTAACTACATAAACCATACCATCATCCTCACATCACACCACTTCTTCATCAAAAGATCATATTCTTGAGGAGTTTCACATAACCACACCATATAAAGCTTCCATTTCCACACCCCCACCTTCATCACAGTCAGTTACATGTACATGTGGTAAAACCTAATCCACACTGTCCACATCATCAACATCAACATCACCTACTTCATAAACACCTACTATCATAGTCATCCATAAAACCCCTCAACCAAATCCATATTTATCCCCACCAACTTATGTATCACAAGTTGATTTGATGGAATGTGAGATGCCATTTCACCATTCATCTCTTCCCTCATTAGAGCCACAAGCCAACTATGAGCCCCACATATCCACATCCATTTATCCCCCTCATCATTCACACAAGTTGTAGTCCATCTTGCCAATATTAGCATTGGAAAATACGTGGTCCAATATGTCATGGTTACATCACTAAGAATCCAAACTGTTAGGGATTACGATCATCCATGTGATCCACCCTTATCTATAGTATTGTTTTACACTATGGGTTTAACACCTAACATGATTAATTTCATATATGATGGGTCAATTCATTAGCTGATCCACCTTCCCTAGATGAACCTACACAATCAATCCTTGCCAACATAGAGTGCATGAATAGTTTCCCTTCACGATACTTTCATTGAGTCAATTGGCAAGAATAAAACCTAGGACAACATGAATAGGGTATGCAAAAATCATTGAAACTCCATATCAAGAAGCGCATGACCGTTCAGGTTTGGGATATCATTCTCATTCTTCCACTTTTTTTGAACAAGATTTTCAAAACCTCTATTTAAATTTAGAAGAGAAAACCAGTCATAACAATAACCTTGAGGAATTTTATAAAGAATACGATATCATGTCAATAGATTTATCTGAATCCAAGGAGGAATAAACCCCAATCACTCCATTCACTAAACATGATGAGTATTATCTTTGAATGTTACCTATCCATAAACCCATTTTTGTTTACTTCTTCCAAGGGAGCAATCTGAGCCTACTAGTGAACCACCACCACCTCATCCAATTCACCAGAACATCATGTAACATGTAAATAATAAAAACATAAAAAATCTTTGCATTGCATTTGCATGGCCTTGTTATTTGCATTTATACATATTGTCTGCTTCTATCCATCTGTATAGGCTTGACAGTCTAGGGGGAGTAGAAGAGCCTGAGCCACTAAACATCATCCACTTGAGAGCATTCTATGCTTATATATATATATATATATATATATAGCTAATACACAAAAACATCATTCATACACATTGTCTTTCACACACTGCAATACACAATCACATTTATTATCACTCCCACACATTCCATCCATCATATTAGTGGTCATTTATTAAGTTTAAATAATAATTGATCTAGTAAGTCTTGTTGCCTTAATAAGGGGCATCCTCAAGTTCACAATTATCTCATTGCACCATTTCATAAAATAAGTCATCATTTAAAAAAAAATAAATCCCATCATCCCTAGGTATTTTTGATCACTCAGCCATATTGAGTTTTCTCTAGGACCAAGGCATATTTTCTCTAAGAAAATCTTGAGATTTTGGAGTTGACTCTAATATTTTTGAACCAACCACATCAAACACATATTAAACACATCTTGTATCAAAGAGGGATAACACCATGATTGGGTTGAAACTCAAAGCAAAAAAGCTTATATTTTCCTATCCCATTATGCACATAGTCCAAAATAAAAAATAATGGTCTTTATCACTATAAACACTTTCAAATAAAATAATGATTAGTAAGGATAGGGTAAAAAATTCTTATCACACATCGGTTGAGAATTTGATTCCCCAAAGGTATAACTCTTCTATGTATCACACACCACAGATCCCCAAAGTCATAAGAATAACGCTACATTTCCATCCAGATGGTTAGGTAGTTCAAATTTCCAAATCTTAGAGATCAAATTATTAGACTATGGAGCTAATTTCCATAATAACTATAGACACTTTACTGGAAATCGAGCATGCTTATGCATGGTGACATGTATCTCTTGAAGATACCTATGGCACACATAAGGATGAGTTAGCTTATCGATCTCCTCCATGGTAGGTTTCATCTCAATTTACTCAAGATGAGTTAATGAAATCACTTGCACACATATTGGTTTTTGATTGCCTTGAGTCACTACCATACTCATGATTGGTAAATGAATATTTCACTACACACATTTGGTCTTAGAAAAATTAGATAGAACTTAGTGATTTTGTTTGATATCACTAGTATGTTTGAGTCTTCGCAATAAAATTAGTCATCCATAAGCCAAAACAACATTCATATAATTATTCTATAACTACATGAGTCTTCTATTTCACATACCATGATTTTTGTATCCCTGATTATGTAACAATGATAATAATTGTCAAGCAAACCCAAACTACTACAAATGATCATTAGAACATCAGTTTATTTGCATTATCACAATTCATACACATAATAATTACATTGGCATTCATCACATATACACATGCCACACAAACATCCACACAAATTCATAACACAAAAGTAAAGGCCATGTATATATATAAGTGTGAAGTGAAAATACGACACTAAAGCAAATATGAAAATAAATAACTCAGAATGAACAATAAATTGCACAAAAGATGATTTTATTCAATAAATGGGGGGGAGCTGAGAAAATCCTTTGTTACAATTGATCTATTCAACAGAATTATTTTGATACAATAGTTACAGGTGCTAGGGTTCTTCGAAACCCTAGCTACAAAAGATGTAGTGTCTTCAATGTATCTTGCTTCCAACAGATTGAGTGGGCTTCTTGTTATCCATAATCGGGCCACTCTAGCTTCAACAGCTACTCAAATCCTCTTGACTAATGCTATCTGATCCTGCACATACAACAAACATAAAGTAGTCAGTAAACAAAATGAGGGTTCCACAGTGTGAACCCTCAGAAATACAAACTAAAAACCCTAGATCTGCATAAACAAAATATACAGAATCCAAATAACATCAAATAAAAATGCATAAAATACTTACTTTGCTATGGATGATATTATTTCATTGCTCCATTGCATATTGATGGTAGGGTGCCCCGACGACACCTAATGATCTTATACTGTAGGTTCTGGTTGGTGCCTGCAAAATGTAGCAGACACTATGCAACACCTGTGGGATGAGGCAGGCACTTGGGAGCTCCTATGGATTAGGGTTTGATCTACAGAAGTAGATCGGGGGGGATGCGAAGGGCTCGACGGATGGAAGATGATGGTGGCGGTGGGAATGGGCTATGAAGATGGATGGAATAAGGAAAATCCTAGGGCAAACTAGGGTTTTTGGGGAAGGCTAGGCTAGGGCACAATCTACTCACAAGAAACTAGCTCTAGGTAAGGTTAGATCTCACAAGTAAGTTCGAATAGCAAAAGCTTTAGAATCTAGTTCAGGGGTTGAGCATTGAGAATGCTCCTATTTATTATCAAGCCTAGGGTTTTCTTAGGGTTTTAGCTTAACACTTTTGATCGTGTGGCTAATATTAAAGTGGATCCAAAGGTTGATATTAAACTTTAGGTGTGACACGGATTAAGGAAGATGAACGGCTGAGATTAGATCGGATCGGACGGTTGAGGTTAATTTGGCTTATAAATATATATTTTATAATAAATATATTAAAATATAATATAAAATATTATATTTAAATATAAATAATATAAAATAAATATAAATAAGTCAAATAGGGGTCAAAAAATGGGGAGGAAAGGGCTAAAGTGGGCCATTGGATGGTGGGAAAGGCATGGAATGGCCAATTGAATGGTGGGAAAGGGGGATGGTGGACAAGTGGCTAGGATTTGGTGTCTACAGATGCCCTTTTTGTACCATGTTGCATGAAACATAATATGGTGCAAAAATACGAGACACCTGGTTGGGCTTTGGGCGCAGAAGCAACTTCTCTCTCTCGTTGGATTTTTGAGCAACAATGTTGAAGATAAAAGAATAAATAATTTTGGAGTTTTTGCATAGCTTACCCCCTCAATTGGTGAATGAGTTGTGGATGAACTCATGAGCCAATTGAAAAAGAATGAATGGAAGAAATTTGTGCAAAAGGAAGAAATTGGAATGATGAAAATGTGTGACCGTTTTTGCCCCAACGGTTGAAGGGATTTGTGGAATGAAGAATGATGGTTGTGTCTATTTTTGCCCCAATAGATGAAGGGTTTTGATTGTGCCAAATGTGGATGTCATGATCATGTAAGATGTATCCCATCATGGGAAAATTAGAATCAAATGTGGTTGCCCCAAATTTTGGGTAATTCCATGATTTTGAAGAAATTTTGCCGTATGGCATCATTGATATGCAATATGAAGATGCAAAAAAAGAATAAATAAGTCAATGGAGGGCCTGCTAGTGACTATCTAGGATAATTCCTTCTAATGGAACCAATCATCCTAGCTAGTGCTTATCTCTATGATGACCTTGTATGATGCTTTTGAATGAAAATGATTTGATTTTTGTTCATGTGTTAAGCCCCATGAACTAGGCCATCAATGAGAGCTTTTAAGCAAAATTCAACTTGTCAAGGTTTCACTTGGATTGTGAGTGACCAAATTTGATTTTTATTTTGAACTAGGAGATATGGAATGATGATGATGACCAAGTGTCCTTATGGTGATTCATTCATCTTACCGAATTGCATGGATGCTAATCGTTGCAATCGCCAAGTATATAGAATAAACCACTATATACGAGATTCACTTGTAATTTTGGCACATGTTGGAAGAATTGATGGTGGATTATGATAGTGGAAGAATACTGATGGAAGAATGTGATAGAAGAAATGTGATGATGTCACCAAATTTGGAGTCGATTTGTAAATGTTAAAGCTTTTAGTGGTTGATTTTGCACTTTTTTGGATGGAAACAATTGATTCAATGGTCAAATCAACTCCAATTTTCATGAAATTTTGTGGGATGATGAAGAATATGAAGTAGAAGAGTTGAGTGTTAGTTTTGTGAAAATTTGGATTCGTTTGATGTGTTTTGTAACTCGATTTGTGCATTTTACAATTTTGCATCGTGCTCAAAAAATATGCATGCAAAACAATTTTTGTTTTCACAAAACCTGATTTTATGATGTGTATGATGTGTGGATGAAATTTGGTGAAATTTTGAGGAGGCAAGCTACTATTTTGATCACTTTTGCCTTCATGCAATTTTGGGCTCTAGGCACCCTATTGTGCATGTGGTATCCTGCAGGTGCCCTACTGTGCTTGTGTGTGCCTGTAGGCGTCTATAGACTGTAGGCGCCACCCTGCACTTGAGTGCACTTGCTTTAGCTATAAATAGCTTGCAAGATGGATTTGGAGGCTCATTTGTGCGTTTGAGAGATTGAGAAGCTGCGCCTAAGGAGTGGAGTGGATTGGTGAGGAAAGTGAGGCTAGTGGAAAATTGTGCAGAAGCTATGGTGGTGGAGGGAGTGAATGCTGCTGGTGGAGCTGAGGCACGATTTGCCTTGGTAATGTTGAAAAACACTTTTTTCTTTTGTGCAAAAATTTTGAAGTCTTTGTTGTTTTTTTTTTTGAAATTAAAACTAATGAAAATGTGTTTGTTGTTGCAGTTACGGGAGATAGAGCCTCGACATCGGTTCTCTCCTACCATTCTCAGGATGAGAAAGAAGCTTACAGAGGATGATTGGGACCTTTTGAAGAAGGTGGGTTTGGAGGGAGTGGCTCGATTGGATGTGGTTAGGGTGGATGATGGGTACCTCTCATATTTGATAGAGAGGTGGGATTCAGATAGGGGGACCTTTCAACTATCGATTAGGGAGGCTACTATCACACTTGAGGATGTATATCACATCCTCAAGGTGCCAGTAGAGGGTGTGAAGGTGATGGTTGGGCATGATAAGAAGGTAGATATGATGAAGATGTTCGGTGATCGATGGTGGGAGGCAAGGATGGGAGATGGGGGGATTTGCTATTTGACCATGTACAAGGCTAAGGAGTTGGATGCACTCCCGACCTTGATCATGTTCGTATTAGTGAACATAGTGCTCCCCAATAGCATGGGGTGTAGGTTCCCTTGGAACCTATTGGGATTGGTGAGTGACTTACTCACCAATCCAAGAGTGTATGCATGGGCTCCTACTTTATTGGCGTAGTTATACCGAGAGCTATATGAGATTACATGGAGAGGGAGGAAGGGGATTGGATGCAACTTCCTTCTTCAGTGTTGGGTGTGGGAGCACTTCAGTGTAGCTTAGCCAGAGGGGTTACCTTGCCAAGTGTGGCAGATGGGTGAGCCCTATGCTAGGAGATGGGCAGTGGTGGAGGAGGTACAACCAAGTCGGGAGGAGCATACCAACCAGTGGTACAAGGATATGTGGGTATCATTGAATTTGGCTCGAGTGATATGGAGGCCATGGTGGGGAGCCATGTGGGAGGGTGATGATGAGCAGCTATGGTGGGTGAGATAGGCATGATGGCTAGTTGGGAGGAGAGAGGATGAGGTGGAGTACTTTCAGTACTCATGGGTGTTGAGGTAGTTTAGTTTACCTTAGGGTGTGCCTGATGAGCCAGTGTTGTACCGACATCGGTGGGATGAGGTGGGGCTTCCATGTGTAGAGCCATGGAGGGTGTGGATAGAGGATGATGAGTAGCTAGAGGTCCTAGATGTAGATGATGTAGGAGTGACTCCTGAGTATGCAGCATGGTTTGGTACCCAACCAATATGGGTGCCAAAGGTGGTGATGGGTGGGGATGCGACAGCTATAGAGTCAAGGATGACTCCAAAGAGGATGAGGTCTCATCGATCGATGAGTCAGAGGAGATCGAGGGGAGCATCATAGTAGAATCCTAAGGTGGAGGTAGTAGAGGATGAGGGGGAGGATGATGAGGATATGGAGGAGATCTCCGAGGTGGCTAGGCTACGGGCTGAGATGGAGTAGCTTCATGAGGAGTGAGAGACTACGATGGAGGCTCATAGGGAGGCTCTAGTAGAGTGAGATGTAGTCATATCTAGGTTGTGGGCTACCATAGCCTAGATGGAGGTAGAGCAGTTGATAGGTGGGGCTGGTGTAGGTGATCAGGAGATGGTCATGAGGCTCCAGGTAGAGATATTGGTGAGAGAGCATCGACATCGGATTGACTTGCGGTGACTATAGGCTAGTGAGACATATGCACACTCTTTGGAGGAGTTGTGCATGACTCATCACATTGCATTATCGGATCCTCCATCATCCTCTAGGGCTAAGTCATCAAGGCATACTAAATCTAGGTAGAGTTCTAGGTCTAGGGCTCCTACTAGGTCTCAAGGGTCCTCTCATGGACATTAGCTTAGTGCTTAGATGCACTTTTTGTATATGAGCCTTGGTGCTCCATTGTAGCATTTTTGGCACTCATTGTACATGCGATATTTTATATATATATACATGGCTTTTATGTTTGTATTATTTTTTGTGTGAATGTTTTATGTGTATGCAATGCATGTTTTATGAAAATGTTTTATGAATGTCTTATGGATGATTAATGCAAGCTAATCATGATGTGTATGCGTAATGCTTATATGGATGATTAATGTAAGCTAAATGGTATGTATATGAATAATGAATGCAAACTATATGAGAGGAATGCATGATGTTCGAATGATCATTTATAGTTCAAAATTTTGTTGGCCATTTTTATTCATTGTTTTGTAATCGGGGGCACCAAAATTGGTGGTGTTATGCGGGTTGATCCATGATGAAGACATGGATGTTGATATGGAAGAAGATATGGATGTTGATATGGAATATTGAAGGATTTTTAGAGACTCAAACATACTAGTGTTATCAACCAAACTCACTAAAGGTTGTCTAACTTTCTTTAGGACCAATGTGTGTGCAAGTGAAGTTCATTTACCAAATCTTGAGCATGACAATGACCCTAGGCAATCAAGAACCAATGTGTGTGCACGTGAAGTTCATTAACCCATTATGAGTAAATTAGGCATGACCTATTATGGAGAGGACCAAGAAGCTAGCTTGTCCGTATGTGCGGTCAGAGGTCTCCCTTTTTTGGAAGGAGACATGTCACCCCGCATGAGCTTACTCCACTACCAGTCAAGCATCTATAGCTCCGGTGGAGACTCACTCCATAGTCCAAGGGTTTTTGATCTTTAGGCCTTGGGGATGACTACCTAACCTTCTGAGGGGAAATGTAGTATGATCCTTACAACTTTAGGGATCTGTGGTGTGTGAATTGAATTATTTTAGAGCTTTGGGGAATCAGATTCTCAACCGAAGTGTGATGAGAATTTGACCCTATCCTTACTACTCTATGTTAATATTTGGAAAAGCAACTGTGGTAGTGGTAAGAACCACTATTTTTTATTTTGGACTATGTTGCATGATAGGACAAGCGAGGAATACCCTTTTCACTTCAAGGTGCCACCCAAGTATGGTGTTATCCCTCTTTGACTCAAAATATTTTTAAGATGTGAAGAAGTGTGGTTGGTGCAAGATTGTTTTTGGAATCAGTTGACAAGACTCAAGATTTTCTTAATGTGAAAAAGTGCTTTTGGTCCTAAAGAAAATTGGACATATTTTTGGAGGTTGCTAGACACACTAGTAATGGCTGAGTGACTGAAAACTTGGGGTTTATGATTTTTGACAAATGGGATTGTTGGCTTATGATATTGGAGAAAATTGCATAAATGCCAAAAATAGGTACCCCCAATTGTGGAAACTTGAATTTTTATTTGGCCATATCATCACTACTATAAAATATCATTGAACGTGGGATGGGATGAATGCAATTTGCAAAATGAAGGAATGTAGTGGAATGCATATGAGATGTAAAATGCATTTTTTTTTATTTATGCAGTATGTATGAATGCAATGTGAAAAATGCATGTAAATATGCCTATATGTAAATGCAAGATGTATGCAATGGGAACATGCCTATGTGAATGATCTATTTTTGTTTATTTTGTTTATTTATTTATTTTTAGCCATGTATATATATACATATAAACATCATATTAACAATAAAATACCTTCAAATGGATAACATTAAGTGGTTTGGGCTCCTCCACTCCCTCTAAATCGGCAAGTCTATATGTACCATTACCCACTTTTTGGGAAATTATGTATGGACCTAACCAATTAGCCATAAATTTGTCATGAAGGTGCAGCAAAGCATTGGTGTTTTGTTGGTTCTCTTTAAGTACAAGATCTCCTACTTGAAATTCATGAAGATGGACTTTGGCATTGTAAGCACACTTTAGGTGGTCTTGATAAACTCGTAAGTGTTCTAGTGCATTGACTCACCTCTCATCAAGAAGAGTGAGTTGGTCAAGACGTGCTTGTCTAGTGGTGTCATCATCTATGAATTCCTGCAAAGAAATTCGCAAGGAGGGAATCTCGAGCTCAAGAGGCATGATAGCTTCAGCTCCATAGACCAAGGAAAATGGTGTTGCTCCTATTGGCATTCGGATGCTTGTTCGATAAGCCCATAGTGCCAAAGGGATTTTTGTATGCCAGTCTCTATGATTTTTGTTAACAAGTTTCTTGAGAATAGCAATCAAGGTCTTATTGGTAGCTTCGGCTTGTCCATTTGCTTGTGGGTAATAAGGAGTCGAGAAACTGTGTTGGATATTATATTTCTCGCAAAGTGCTCGAACATCCTTGTTCTTGAAAGACTTACCATTATCAAAAATGATTTTAGAGGGAATACCAAAATGATAGATGATATGGTGGAGTATGAAGTCCACAATTTGAGGTCCTATCATACTGGTTAGAGGAATGGCCTCAACCCACTTTGTGAAGTATTCAATGGCCATGATGATGAATGTATGTTGTCCCGAGGAAGGAGGTGAAATTTTTCCAATTAGGTCTAGGCCCCATTGTGAAAAGGGCCAAAGGCTTTGGATAGGCTGTAAAGCTTGTGATGGTACATGAGTTAAATTGGTGTGTGCTTGACATTGCTTACAATTTTTGACATAGTTGCAATAATCACGTTCCATTGTGGGCCAATAATAACCCATGCATAAAAGATGCTTTGCAATGGCCATCCCACTAAAATGACCACCACAAGTACCATCATGGGCTTCAGCTATGGCTCTTTGAGCCTCACTTTTTTTGAGACAACGAAGAAGGATTCCATCATAACCATGTTTATACAACACGTCCCCCAAGAGAATAAAACAGGCTACTTTTTTCTTGAAAGAGCATTTTGTAGACCGAGACATATCAGATGGGAGTGTTCCAAATTTTAGAAAGGCCACTATTTGGCTTGACCAAGACTCATATGGTTTCGAATGGATAAAGCAAATGTCTTTTCCATCCTTAGGATCAGTATGGACAATGGCTGCTTTAGAGATTGTTGAGATTATTAGGGGTTGTACCTCTCCTAAGTCATCTTTTGGAATCAATGATCCAAGAGAGGCCATCGCATCTACAAATCTATTAGTCGAATGAGGCAAGTTGCTGATTTCATACCATTCAAATGTTGAGAGCAATTTCATTGCTACTTCATGATAAAGCTTAATGGTAGGTTCTTTGCATTGGTATTCTCCGATTACCTATTTGACAACAAGTTGAGAATCCCCAAATATCCTAATATGCTTGATGCCCATAGCTATAGCGGATTGAAGACCTAAGATTAAGGCTTCATACTCTGCAGTGTTATTTGTGCATGGAAAGTCTAGCTTGAATGATAAAGGGATGGGTATCCCATGAGGTGTATGAAAGACAACTCCAACACCTTGACCTTTCTCGCACTTAGATCCATCAAATAATAAGGTGATATCGATGTCTTCTTCCAGAATGACATATTCTTCTAATTTAGTGATAGAAAATACCAAATCATCTGGAAGCTCTATAATCAAAGGATGATCACTAGGTAGTGGAGCTTCCACAAGTTGATCGGCTATAACCTGACCTTTAATGGATTTTTGGATGATAAATTTGAGATCAAATTCTGTAAGGAGCATTATCCATTTAGCGGTATGAGTGTTATTGTAAGTGCGAGACATCATATAACATAGAGGATTTTCTCTAGCTATGACATAAGTTGTATGGCTAAGCATATAATGTCAAAGTTTCTTAGTGGTAAAAACCATTGCTAAGCACAACTTCTCTACATAAGCGTATCGGGTTTCATAACTTACCAATGTTCGACTAATGTAATAAATGGCTTGCTCTCAATTTTGTTCATTTTTCTATGCAAGCATTGTCCCTAAAGCAAAGTCCATTGCTGAGACATAAATATAGAAAGGGACCCTCGGATGAGGAGGAGCTAAGACTGGTAGAGAAGTTAGGTATTGCTTGATGTCATCGAAGGCTTTTTGACATTCATCTATCCATACAAATGGCACCCCCTTTTGTAATAGGTAATTGAATGGCCTACATTTATCAGAAAGTTGTGCAATAAAATATCAGATTGATTGAATATTTCCTTGTAAACTATGCAATTCCTTAATGTTAGTTGGGGGAGGCATTTCCATGATGGCCTTGACCTTGTTTGGGTCCACTTCAATGCCTCTTTTGGAGATAATGAATCCTAAAATTTTACCTGAGGTAACACCAAAGACACACTTTTTGGGATTTAACCTCACCTTATGTTCTAGAAGTCGGTCAAAAATATTTTCCAATACACCAATGTGCTCTTGTCGAGTTTTAGATTTAGCCAAGAGATCATCCACATAGTCTTCGATAATCTTATGCATGTAATCATGAAATATGTAAGTCATGGCTCGTTGATAGGTAGCTCCTACATTTTTGAGGCCAAAGGGCATAACCTTGTAACAAAAGGTCCCCCAAGGTGTTGTGAATGTTGTTTTGTGTTGGTCATCAGGATTTATGTGAATTTGGTTGTATCCTAAAAAACTATCCATGAGGGAAAGCATTTCATGGCCAGCATAGGTATCGACAAGAGTATCAATGTTTGGAAGAGGAAATTCATCCTTAGGACATGCCTTATTAAGATCTCAAAAATTAGTGCAAATGTGTATCGACCCATTAGGCTTGTGAATGGGTACCATGTTTGAAAGCCACTTAGGATAGTCAATAGGAACAATGAAATTGACATCTAGAAGTTTTTGAAGCTCTTCCTTGACTATGAGGGCCATGGTAGGATGCATCCTTCTAAGATTTTGTTTGACCGATTTGGCATCGGGATGTAAGGTGAGGTTGTGGACCACAAGACTAGGGTCAAGACCAGGCATATCCTTATAGGACCATGCAAACACATATTTTTTCTTCTTGAGGAGAGCAATGAATTGCTCTTGTTCATCGGATGATAGGCTTTTTCCAAGCTTGACAATTTGGGGATTTGTCAGGATCTAAACTAAGGTTCACTTCGATGGTATCTTCAATAGACATATGTGAACCTTCCTCAAGTTGATGTGGTGTTGGGATCAGATGAATGTCATCTAAGATGTCATCCAACTCTTCCTACTTATCATCATCTAACTCTCCTGAAATACCTCGAGATTCTTGGTAGAATATGGAGGTGAAGGTGGAGGGGAAGGAGGAATGTAGTTGGCAGAAGCCCTTAACAATTCCTCAGATAGGACAAAATTCAAAAAGGAGGGTGGGGAAGAAATCTAGTCCATGTCAACAAGGCTTATGTCAATTGGAATTGGCTTAGCCGGATTGTATGGATTGCGGAGTGGGGTGAATAAGTCAATAGGATTCATACTAACTTAGTAGAAGAAGAGATGGATTGGAAGAATGGATGGGTGGAATGATTGGATTGGAACCGATGTTGAGTCTTGTTAACCCTAGATAGCAGCAAAAAAACATGAAATTAAATGCTATGTACATGCAAAGAAAGATTTTTGTTTTGTTTTGAATGTTTTGTTTTTTTAATTTTTGAATATTTTGATTATTATTTTTTTGTTTTATATACATATGTTACAAATTTTGGCTTGGCTGAATGGCTCAATGGAACTCAGGTGGGGGTGGTTCACCAGGTGGGTCAGCTTGTTCTTGTGGAAGAAGTAAGTGAAATATGGGTTGATGGATGGAAAATAGTTTGAGGTAAAACTCATCCTGTTGGGTAAGGGGAACAATGGGTTGAGACTCCTCTTTAGAATCATCAGAAGCATTGGACATAAGTTCATACTCTTCATAACCTTCATCATCAGAATCTGGAAGTGGGTAGGAAAAATTTAGGGGGTCTTCTTCTTCATTGAAGCTAAGCTCTTGAAGAGCTTGTTCAAGAGAAGTGGTTGAGGACAATGGAAGGGGGGCTTTGTCTTCTTCATTGAGGCTAAGCCTTTGGAAGGCTTGCTCAAGGGAAGTGGTTGAGGAAAGTGGGGTATATCCCAAGACTGAATGATCATGTGCTCCTCGATATGGGAAATCAATTATGTCATGTATCCCTTGTTCATGGGAACCTAGACCTTGACCTTGCCAATTGACTATGTGGAAGTAACGAGATGGAAATCCCATCATATTTTGTATGTTGGCACGTCTTGGCTCTTTTGGTTCTTCGAGTGGGTTTGCCTCAATTGAGGAATCCAACCCTCCATAAACAAAGTTAATACTATTAGGGGTGGAGCTCATATCATAGACAACACCTATGGTTAAAGGAGGGTCACGTGGGTGACCAAAATCCTTGGCTGTGGGGATGGCAAGAGGGGTAATGGTAACATCTTGGACCATGTATTCACCAATACCAGGACTAGTGATGTGGACCTCGACTTGGGATGAGGTGGTGGATGATGTGGAAATGGATGGCTCAGGATTGGAGGGGGCCATGGAAGGTGGTGGGGAGTTGAATATTTCACAATCCGAAAGTTTGACTTGTGAAACATCGGCTGATGGAGAAATATTGGATGATAGCTTGGAATTAGAAGAAGGTGGATGAGGCAATGATGATGAAGAAGAAATGGTTGTAGAAGGAGTGGTTGAGGTGGATGATGTGGTGAAAGTGGGTTGACCTTGACCACATGTACAAGAAGAAATGGATGATTGAGGGGGTTTGGTGATGGGTAACTCCTCAAAAATAGGAGCTTTGGAAGAATATGTGGATGGATTAGAAGATGAAGTGGATGGATTTGAAGATGATGGGGATAAGAATAGGTGGGTGGAAGGCAACATGGATTCATAGGGGTTTGAAATGAAATTACAATACTTGAAAGGTTCTACATCTATGGGGATGCAATGGACTTGACCATCATGAACGTATTTCAAGCATTGGTGGAGAATTGATGGAACACATTTCATCTCCCTCATCCAAGGTCTACCAAGGAGTACATTGTATGCCATGGCCCCTTCCAAGATGTGGAACATAGTATACAACATTTTGACCCCTACTTCAATGGGTAAAACAACAGTGCCAATTATGGTACACAAAGCATCATTAAATGCTTTGAGGGTGAATGAGGACTTGGAAATATGGGAAGGTGGAAGGTTGAGGTGGCTAAGGGCAGTGGTAGTGATAATGTTGATGGATGAGCCGATATCAATTAGGACTCTCTTAAATGGATTTTTGTCTATCAGGGCCATGATATGCAATGGAGGATCTATAGATTTTGAGGTCATTGACTTTATTTCAAAGTCATAGAAGGTGATGGATGGCTCCATGCATGTTCTAACACTCCCTACAAAATTGTTGAAGGTATTAGAGTCTTGAGCTTCAAACTCAATAGATTTAAGAATTTCCATTAGGGCTTCTCTATGCCTAGGGGATTGTTGGATGAGCTCATATATGGACAATTTGGCTGAAGCTATTTTCAAACTTGTAGTTAACCGACTGCTTAGGGATACCACTGGCCTTAGAGGATGATGGATGGGCTGATTTGGTGGACTAGAAATATGGATTGGTGGGGATGGATTTGGAGAGGTTTGAATGGGTGGTGGATTTGAAGGTTGTGACACGTTTGGTTGTTGGGCATTTTGTTGATTTTGCCTTTGACCTCTTGTGACCACATGGATTGCTCCTACAAAATTTTGGTAATGTTGGACATGATTAACTTGGTTAGGAGGTGTGTGATGATTATTACCTCCTACATTAGTTTGGGCCTCTTCATGATTGGGAAGAGGTGTTTGAAAAATTCCCAAGTTCTAATTTTGTGGAGCTAGGGGGTTATCCACCTTAATGGCCCCCAAGTCTATGAGGTCTTGAACGATGTTCTTAAAAATATGGCAAGTGTTGATATCATGACCATTTTGCCTATGGTATGGGAAAAATAGATGTTCCTTATAATTTTTGCTACATTTGGTAGGGTCATCGAGCTTGATTTTGGGAAAAGCCAACTTGTTTGTGTCATACAACCTTTGAAAGAGGGAAGAATACAACTCTGTTAAAGGAGTGTATTGGCATTGGGGTTGAGCGTATTATCGATGGGAGGGGTTTTCCATAGTTGGCACTATGTTTTGCACCATGGGTGCTTGAGTTACCGAGGGGACCACATGATAAGAAATTTGTTATGGTTGTTGCATGGATTGTTGAGCCATTACGGGCTGGCTCATCACCACTTGATTTACTTGATTAGATGGACTAGCCGAAGAGGCTTGTGATGACTTATTTTGGCCTGATTGATTACTTCTAAATTGGCCCTTGTTCTGCCATTCTTTATTTTTAGGCTTAATTACGCCCTCTTGGATTTTTATCTCCTCAATGATGCTAGCCTATGCTAAGGCTTCTTCAAATGAATGATAGGTATGAAGCTGAAGCATCCAAGAGATGGGTTTTAAGCAACTCTTGGTAAATAATTTGATGATTTCATCCATTGGGAGGGAGAATGGCAATTTGGTAATGACTGCCCTCCAACGGTTTCCAAAGTCATAGATAGGTTCATCATCCCATTGTCTTAAGGCATATACATCTGATAATGAAACCTTATTTTTGATGTTTAGGACAAAATGCTCAAAGAATAGGTCAATCAATTGATCAAAAGTATAAATACTATGAGTTGGTAGCTGATTAAACCACTCTATGGCATCTCCTCCTAATGTTTGAGGAAATATTTGGAGCATGAGAGCATTTTCGATTTGAATCCGAAAGCATGCATGAAAAAATGAGCTAACATGCTCCTTAGGGTCCTCGGTTCCCCTAAACTTGTCAAACTTTGGTAATGTAAAGTCTACCAGATATGGCGGTGATGGTACCAAAGGATGGATTGGTTGATGGATCAGTTGGCTTAAAGTTGGTCTTTGGCTTGACATGCCAGGAGTGTTTTGCATCAACTGATCTATTTGTTTTTGCATGGCCTGAATCCTAAGATCTTCCCCAGGAATGTGGAAGCCTTGGATAACCTGATGATTTGGAGATGGACTAGAAGAAAAATGTTGGGGAGTGATTAGCTGGTTTTTATGGAATTGATTGGTTTGAAATTGATGGGGGGAATATTGATGGTTGAGAGAAGGAGAAGATTGATGAGGAGGAATATTTTGGAAGAATTGGTTGGGTTGGCCAGAAGAAATTATGATTGGAGGGGTTGGATTTTGAATTGGAGGTGGATTGGGGATGGACACCACCAAATATTGGGGTATCCAAGTGGAATTTTGGTTGGCCATGGTTGGTTGGGTTGAAACTACATGAAGCATAGGATTTACATGAACTTGTTGTCTAGCATTTTGATGTTGTAGAAGCAATCTATTCACGAGACCCAACGTGTCATGAAGTTCTTGTTCGGACATAGAAGAAATTGACAAGGTTGTAGATAGATTAGAAGATGAAGGTATGGATGTGGATGGATTGGAGGAAATGGGCATGGAGCAAGTTGCACTTGATGTGGCAACTTGGGAGGTTGGTACCTATGAGGCAGCATTAACATACTCCTCATACAAAGGATTGGAATAGATTTGGGTATAGCCAGATGGAGGATGAGTGTTAAAAACACTTGGGTTTTGTTGGGATGGACTAGGAGAAGAGGGCATACCATATTCATAGGTAGAATTAGGATATCCTCGGGTGGGGTTGGATGGACAAGATGTAGCCAATTCTGGTTGTGCAACATAGTCTTGGCTAATGGGTTCAAGGACATAGTTAGAAGACCTATAGAGGGCCTCTACCTTGTCCATGTCAATTTGGGTGGATGGTTGCTCAATGTTTTGGGGAAGGGATCCCTCTTGTGGGAGAGATGGGTAAATGGGCCTAGATGGACTAGGTTGGATAGAATTGGAAGGGTTGGCTACTGAAGTAGCGGGTATGTTTGTTGTATTTTCCATTAAATTATTTTGACTTAATACCTTTGTTTGATTTTGAGTTAGAACCATAAAGTAATTAAATCAAAATGCAATTTTAGGACTATCAAATTAAATCTCCAAAACTAAAAATAGAGATAAAGAATTTAAAAACAAAGAAAATAATCAATCCTAAGTTTCACCTTGTGTGGCTTACCTTGTTCATTGATTATCTCCTTTATTATTGTGTATTCCTTTTAAAAATGATAGTTTTGTGTGTTTGATGTATCCTAATATTGCTTAATGAAAAATAAAGGTGAAAAACTATGGTTGGATGGGGCAACGAGATTCTTGTTGGTGATGAAATCCAACAAGTTTGCTTGGGGGTGTTCCTAAGGTGTCTAAGGGCAGATATTTGGTGGATGGAGATGAATGCCACCATCACCAAACCTCAAGCAACAACCGATGATGAAATCCAGTTACTACTATTTAGAATGAATCATGCTTGTGTGTGATTAATTTTAAATTTTCTGTTCTTTATGGTGTACAAACAATGTCAAAGACAAATAGATTTTGCAAATCTAAATCAGAATCCAACACCTAAGATGTGAATTTCTTTGATAGAGTGTGGAGTACACCGCTCAAAACCCCCTACCAAAATTGCAACCGGAGGGTTCATCCACCTCTCTACCAAAGGAGTCACCCAAGGGTAGGAATACTATTCACACTTAAGCATTGTTCCTACTTAGATAAGAAAAATGAGTAGTCCTCAACCCTAAGATGCAGATTCTAGTGAATGACTTTTACTTTCAGATGCAAACAAGAAATGCAAGAATTCACTCAAATTGCAACTTGTAATAACAGAAAATATAAAATATGTGATGGATGAATGCAAGTGACCTAGGTGCAATCTATGATGAGTTTATTTCCAGATTACTTAATGTGTTCATTTTAAGCTTAAAATCTGAAAAAAAAATAGTGAAATAATGAAATACATAAAAATAGAAATTGAAATAGAATGGTTGTAGGGCTTACCCGAAGCCTAAGCTCTACTCCAAATCACTGCCAAGCATAGCTAGGTACCTCTGTAGGCACATCAGGGCACCTATGGGGATCAACAGGTGTCACAGAGCACCTGTGCACCTTCTGCAACTATCACAAGACCTTCCAGAAACCCTAACCGATGATTTTGGTTGGTTTTTCACTCCAGAAAACCTTGTAAAATGGAACAACAGAATGAAATTAGTACAACAAAGTAAATTAGAAAGTAGAACCCTTATGGGGTCCCACCGTGATCACCATTTGTGAAGTAAAAATATGACACTAAAGCAAATATGAAAATAAATAACTCAGAATGAACAATAAATTGCACAAAATATGATTTTATTCAATAAATGGGGGGGAGCTAAGAAACTCCTTTGTTACAATTGATCTGTTCAATAAAATTATTTTGATACAATAGTTATAGGTGCTAGGGTTCTCCAAAACCCTAGCTACAAAATATGTAGTGTCTTCAATGTATCTTGCTTCCAACAGATTGAGTGGGCTTCTTGTTATCCGTAATCGGGCCACTCTAGCTTCAACAGCTACTCAAATACTCTTGACTAATGCTATCTGATCCTGCACATACAACAAACATAAAGTAGTCAATAAAAAAAATGAGGGTTCCACAGTGTGAACCCTCAAAATGCAAACTAAAAACCCTAGATCTACGTAAACAAAATATACAAAATCCAAATAACATCAAATAAAAATGCATAAAATACTTACTTTGTTGTTGATGATGTTATTTCATTGCTCCATTGTAGATTGATGGCAGGGTGCCCCGATGACACCTGATGATCTTACGTTGTAGGCTCTGGTTGATGCTTGTAGAATGCAGTAGGTGTTGTGTAGTGCCTGTGGGATGAGGTAGGCACTCGGGAGCACCTATGAATTAGGGTTAGATTTAGAGAGGTAGATCAGGGGGGATGCGAAGGGCTCGACGGATGGATGACAATGGTGGCGAGAGGAATGAGTTGCGAAGATGGAAGGAATAAGGAAATCCTAGGGCAAACTAGGGTTTTTGGGGAAGGCTAGGCTAGGGCATAATCTACTCATAAGAAACTAGCTCTAGGTAAGGTTAGATCTCACAAGTAAGTTCGAATAGCAAAAGCTTTAGAATATCGGGGTTCCAAGGGTTTGAGCATTGAGAATGCTCCTATTTATTATCAAGCCTAGGGTTTTCTTAGGGTTTTAGCTTAACACTTTTGATCGTGTGGCTAATATTAAAGCGGATCCAAAGGCTGATATTAAACTTTAGGTGTGACACGGATTAAGGAAGATGAACGACTGAGATTAGATCGGATCGAACGGCTAAGGTTAATTTAGCTTATAAATATATTAAAATATAATATAAAATATTATATTTAAATATAAATAATATAAAATAAATATAAATAATATAAATATAAATATAAATAATATTATTTAATTATTATTTATACTTATTTAAAGTATTATAATAATATTATAAGTATAAATAATATTATTTAAATACAAATAATATAAAATATAGATGGGCTCTTCCTTTGGCAGGAGGAAGGAGGAGGGGCTCTGCAGGTGACTTCCTATGGAAGTCCTATTCCACTTTCCTACATCCCTTCCTCTACCTTATCCCAGGTCCCTGATCCTTTCCTAGCTTCCCTAGCACCTCCTTTTCCCATCCTCTTCAGCTGGAAGGTGTTGCAGATGATATCCTTTGGGGGGGAGATCATTGTTCCATTATTCTGCCCTTTCCTTGCCCTATGGTGGGAAAACCTGTGTTCCACTTTTGCTCCACTATCTTGCCTTTTCCTTTGGTGTCTAGGTTCTGGGTTAGGTTCAGGTTTTTCCCTGGGACTTTTCCTGGGTTTCTCCTTGAATTTTCCTTTTTCTCAGGTTGTTTCGAGAAGCCTTCTTGACATCTACTCGTTGAGGTTCTTCAATTGTGAATGGTTGGGTCTGAGGAATTCTAGCTTCTTGAGAAGTTTTGCATAGCATCATTTTGGTCTGGGAGAGGGACCACGTGATTTATACTGTGACTCTACTCTTTGGATTCAAGGTGGTGGGTCTTGTAGGATATTAGTTCCATTCATGGCTTTGTAGCCTCTGGTATTTTTGATATTGAATCCTTGCAGGTTTTCCTCCTTGTTTCCTTGAAGCTATTTGTTGGTGGGTCTGAGGAATTATGACTTCATGAGAAGTTTTGCACAACATCCTTTTGGGTTTTTATGGGTTGCCCATGTGCTTTCTACTATGACTCTACTCTTTGGGTTTGAGGTGGTGGTTCCTATAGGTTCTCAGTTCCTTTCGTGGCTTTTGAGGGCCTCTATTTTTCTTATTGCTGATTCCTTGTAGGACTTCCTCCTTTATGACCTTGAAGCTATTGTTGAATTTTGTTTGGGATGAATGGATGCTATTTTTTTGTTTGTGCTCCAATGTCTGTAGTCATGCATCCTCGTGACTCCTTCATTTTGAATTCCTATAGCACTTTCCCATATTTTACTTCAAAAGTGTTATTCTGCTACTGTTGTTACCTCTGTTGGGTAGGTGTCTTCGAAGGCTTCCTTTTTTGCATAAGGACCCTATGGTCTGGGGTGTTCCTTTTACTATTGAACCACTAAAACACCATATTTTAGGCTATTGTTCCATTTCTACTTCTGTTTAGGCTCCCCTACATGGGATTCTTGTTTTCCTTCAGATATTTACCTCCCAAGGGTGGTTTCTAGTTTTCCCACCCTTGGGATGTTTCAAATTTTAAAATTCTTATTTTTTTGTCTTTTCCCACCTATGGAAAAGTTTCAAATTTATTTTAGTGGTTGGGGCGGTCTGGAACTTTCTCCCACACTTTGTTTACTTCAAATTCTTGTTTGGCACCTTTTTATTCAAATTTGGTCTTCTAGCGGGTTTTCCCTTCTTGCCCGTTTTTCCTTTGGCACAAAGGAAGATGTCTTCTTCTGGTGCAAAGGAATGCATCTTCCTCTAGTGCAAAGTTATGTGTTCCTTAATTGTTCCTTTTGGCTATCCTTGCTTATCCTTTTGTCCATCCTTGGATGAGATTCCTTTTGTTTCATTATGATGTAATGTGTTGTAATATGATCCTTTGTAATCAGGTTTTGGGATCCTTGACAAAAACCCACTTTTAATTTAACCTACAAAAAAAAAATATAAAATAATTATAAATAAGTCAGATAGGGGTTAGAAAATGGTGGGAAAGGGCTAAAGTGGGCTATTGGATGGCAGGAAAAGGTATGGAATGGCCAATTAAATGGTAGGAAAGGGGGATGGTGGACAAGTGGTTAGGATTTGGTGTCTACAATAAATATTGCATGTATAATGAATACCCAAAGGCTATATGCAATGGAGCACCAAGGCTCATATAAAAAAATTGCCACACAACACTAGCTAGCACCCATACGTAGATCCCTATGACCTTGATGGAGCCCTATATCAAGAGACACTATACCTAGAGTCACTACACCTAAAAAAATCCACTAGTAAGGAGGAAGGTCACTTTGGTAGCCCAATGGGGTGCTACATAAGCAAGTCCTCTAAATACTAGATGTACTCTTCTTTGTATCAAAGGCGTAGCACACCCTACTTATAATGAGCATCCCTCCATTCTAGATCTAACTTGAGCCTCACAATCACATTCTAACCTCCACCTACTACCACTCATGCATACAACTCTGCTCATAGTCAAACAATATCTGCATCCTACTCTACCACCATCTATAAAATCTGGTCTTGCTCAACCTCAAGCCTAGAATACTCCTCCTCACTCTAACCAGGTGGTCTCTCTATAACCTCCTCCATACCACCATCACCATCATCCCCAATATCTAGAGGGTAATCTACTATGGCCCTTGACTACCTCACTCAACTTCTAGATCTATGATGTCTCTAATGTCAAGAAGTCTCCTCAACCTCTACTGCTATCTCCCCATCATCTCTAATTCTCGTCTTGACCACCTAAATAGATACCCATGGTAGCTATGAAGTAAACCATACATCATACTCTACTATGGTCCTAACATAATCCACATCTAGAATATCTATCTACTCATCATTCCTATACTCCACCCACCACTCCTCCATACAAGGTAGGATTGACTAATCTGATTGATGCCTATAGAGCATTGGAGCATCAAAATCCTTGCCATAACCCAAATTTTTGTAATACCTATGAGAATTGGATAAGATTCACCTCACTCCCATGTTGCCCAACCACCCATCTAGCCTACCTAACCCATCACAACTACTCTCCATAAATGGGCCACCTAGAATCCTACCATACCCTCTAATACACCTGATCAGGTGTCAACCCTACCCACATATCTCTAAAATCCTGGCCACTATGACCAGGATGACTAGGTTGTACCTCCTTAGTTGCTTACCATCTCAAAGCATAGGGTTGATCCCTATTCCACTTTTCGCATGGCAAGCCCACAGGGTGAGCTACACTAAAATGGTCCCAACCCCAAATTTGCATCAACACACTATAACCCAATTCTTCTACCCCTACCTATTCACCTCATACAACTCCATATACATTTAATATAGCAATGCAGGTACACATGCATACACTTGAGGCTCATTGATCATGTTGTATACCAATAAAATCACGTTCCATGAGAACTAACAACTGATATTTTTGGACACCAACACATTGGTTAATAGGAACATGACCAAGGTGGATAATGCCTCCAATTCCTTTCTCACATACATGTCTAAATATATGATCCCTTTGCCCCTCACACTCACGTCCCTCCACCCATCTCAAAAAGTCCACCTCAACTCATACTCCTTGTCATGTCCAACTTGGACATGCAACCCCTCCACTGGTACTTGAAATATGTGATATACATCTGCAAGTGTCACTATCATATCCCTGTCTGGAGCTAGATGGTACCCCTATCTAGATCCCAAATCTCTACCAAGGTAGCCCCTCATCAATCCTCATCACCTCAATTTTGAAACATCCCAAAAATCCCACCCACTCCAACCAATCACATTCAACATTCTGTAGTACCTTTATCATCCCTGATATGATAGGCAAGAAGTTATGTTGAGCCTCCAACACTCAACTACAACACAATATAACATGCAAATGCACATTACCATCATAGTCATTGCAAAAAAAAAAAATTGCATAATCACAACAAAAGAGCTAAGGGCACCTACCTCAATCACTTGCACCTCCACTCTTGCTACTGCATTCATGCCATCCATCACCATTTCCGAACTCCTTCACACTCCTTCACTCATTCACTCACTCAATATTCTTTAGATGTTGCTTCTCAAACTCACAAATGCAAGAATGAATTAAATTTTACCTTTGTAACCATTTTATAATTATTTCTAGTGCACTCAAAATCTGTAGGACATCTACCTTGTGCACTCAGACATTACCTTGTGTTTTTCATCTGGTAGATGCTCTCTTGTGTCTATGCATGATGTGGATGTTGGTTGATGTTTAGCTCCAAAATATTGCAAAATGACTCAAATAAACTTAGAATATAGCAAAACATAACCAAATCACCTCAAATTACACCAATGCGTCCATTACATCATTACATTATGTTTTGTGAAGGTACAAATTAGTTTGGATGCTTCATTTATGGTTGCAACTAAAAATCACAAAAGTGCAAAAAATGCATACAAAACACTTCAAAATGATCTAAAATTTCACAAAACTACTATATTAACTATTATAAATATTCATCACATAATTCATCACATTTTTTGATAATATGGATTGATTTGATCATTTAAATCTTGATTTCGATCAAAAGTCACAAAAAACACCCCAAATTGCTTCAAAATATCCCAAATCAAATTGAAAATTTCACAAAATTATCAAATTCACCCATAAATCATTGCATCATTCACATTCATGAAATAATCCATATTCACATTCATTTACATCATTCATACCATATATAATTCCATGCATTTCCACTCAACATTGACAAAATTACTTGCATTATCAAGTGAACCTTGTATCTAGTGTTTTACTCTATTCACATTGCAATTGCAATGATAGGTTATTAATGCAAATTGATAGGATGGGTAGATGATCATAAGGACAATTATTCATTCACATTCATATCATATAATCAAAATTCCCTTCTTTTTATTGGGGCAAAAGCAAAAATCACTCATTATACTATTCATAATCACTACATCATTCACATTCCTTTACATCATTCATATCATCCAAGTGAACCTCGTATCTAGTGGTCTATTACCCTTGGTGGTTGCAATGATTGGTTATCCATGCAATTTTATAGGATGGATAAATCACCATAAGGAAACTTGCTCATATCATCATCCAACATCCTTTTATTCTAAAACAAAAATCTATTGGGTCCCTCATCTTTCGAGTGAGACTATCCTTAGACTAATTTGCTCTAAAGCTATCATTGAAGTCCTTATTTGTGGGACTAGAAACATGAATAAATTTAATTACATCATCTCTTATATATTAACATTAATCACATATGCATACTCACTAGGATGATTGGTTTCAATTTAAGGAGTTGACTACAGTCACTAGTCGACCCTCCTAGGTTGACTCTTTAATCATATTGCATTGTAATAATTTTACATTTTAATGACATCAAAAGGTATATTTTTCAATAGAATAGAATCACTCCAAACTTAGAGAAAATAAATTTATTTTTAATTCCCCACAATGGGATACACCATTCACATACACTTACATTATTCATATCACCCACATTGGAAAAACCCCATTTTTTAGTTGGGGTAAAAACAAGATCCATTTACATCATTCATATCATCTACATTGGAAAAATCTCTTTCTTTTGTTGGGGTAAAAATAGAATACATTTACATCAATCATATCATCCATAATGTATATTCTCTACACATACATTCACACCACTCATATCATCCACATATTTCTATCATTTGGCTCGTGATATTCATTCTTCACTCATTCATAAATTGAGGGGGTAAGCTACACCAACAATTTTTGTCTCCAAGATCTTCTTTCACTCCAAGGAAAAGAAGCTGCTTCACCAAATCAAGTGTCTCTTATTTTTGCACCGTATTATGTTTCATTCAACATGATACAAAAAGGGGTATCTGTAGACACCAAATCCTAGCCACTTGTTACCCATGCATCATCCAATAAAAATTGCTCATTATTTATTTATATATACATATATTTATTTGTATTTATATATAAATATAAATATTATATATATAGATATGAATAAATCATAATCACTCATCACGTTTTACTATCATCCATCCATTCATATTGATCCATGTCACATATCAAAGTTATAATCTTAGCCCTTCATCATGTTTTAATCTTGGTTGCCTATTTGTGTCATCGAAACCCTAATAGGTTGAAGGCAAGTTATAAAATATTATTCACTTTTGTGAATGAGGTTAAGCGGTTAGTTGATTTGAAAGTTGATTGTGAATTCCTAATATTGTTAGAGCCCTTCATCCATCATCATCCAAACCCTAGCATTTCGCTAACATACTCCCTCTTCATTGCTACTACATCCTCAATTTTCATCATCAAAACCCCTATGAACCAGATATAGTTTGTAATACATCTCTTCGAAACCTCTAAATGCTCCAAGGTGTTTTTCAAACACCCTAGAGTAATTTAGGAACACTGCAAGGTATCCATAAATCTCCTTAAATGCTCTAGGGCATTTTTTGTTAGCCAGTTTACTATCGATAAACCCTCAAATGATCATGGACATTCCTGCACCATTAGATCATAGAAGCAAAAACATAGATCAACATCACATGTATTATTTTGACAAGGTATCATTTGTTATTTCTTCACTTACATTTTTGGTTTATCTATACTTTATTATATACTTTTGGATTTTAGTGGGCCTCACACTATGGAGGCTCTACAAGTATTATTAACCTATTCTCTTATCCATTTATGTGTAGGTTATAGGAAACACCTATATTGATAACTATTGTAACCACGAGTGGTCCCGTAGGGATACACAAGCCCAACCACAAATTTTTTGGAATGAATACGTGTCGAAGAAACCAGCTATTCATTTTATAGAGGGTCTTAAAACCCTTGCATTATAATAATTATATCAAATAATACACTACAGTGTAATCCTATATTTGGGGTAAATCTATTATAGATTTTTAGATATCCAGGCTCCTTGAGTTATAATAAATTAGATTTGTTAATTTTGTGCATACATTATTGTTTGCTTTGATCTATTGCTTTGTTAATGTTATTCATTTTTACTTTACACCTTGAGACTACCCTATGCCCTCTTTTTCCACCTACCAAGCTCCTCTTGTTCTCTTGTTTTTTCACTCACCCTTGTAGCCTGTTGTATCTCCCTCTATGAAACCATCCTTGCATTGTGCCTTCCATCCAACCAAGTGTTCCATCTCACTATCATCCCCTTTAGTTGATCTACTATTAATGAATTTACTAGTCCTTGCAAATACTCCAAAGGTTATCATTTTATCTATAGTGGGTACTCATGATTTTCAATACTAGTGATAAGTGGTATGGGATATTCAACCTGATTTCTTTCCCCTCTTCTTCATGCTTTACAGGTAGCAAGAACCTAAAATTAAATTCCATAACCACTAAAAAATGACTACTGTTTAGAAAATACTTTAGGCAATACAATGTAATGACATCATATGAAATTGGTAGAGAGGTCTATACCATTATCCTATTATAAAATATTTCATAGGGATTTTTCTCATGAGGCAAGAAGAACTCTTCATGTGTGTACTAGGTTGAAACCGATTCTCAAAACTTTCTTAAATCCTCTACCCACCATCCCATAAATTTTTTTATCACTAATTTTAATGCCTCAATCTCCAAGCCTTACACTCAACAATGGCTGTCACATGCATATATCATGAACAGTGCTACCACTTCATTATCATATCCATTTAAACACAAAAATAGGCCATATAGCCTACCTGCTTTAATGAAATTTCTGTCTCTACACTTTATCACATTTTTGCTAGATTTGTTGGATCCCATAGAATCCCTTTGGCTTCCATGGTATCTACAACTTTACCTTCAATTTCACATTATATATCACCCACTTTTCATTTTTCAATAGCCTTGGTACCATTTCCAACATAACATTATTTTTCTCATGTCAACAAACTCTTCCTTGTTAGCAAATTACCACTATTATCATAGGATAATTAATCACTAGGATCAAATAATATCTCAAGAATAATAATAAATCAATCCACAACAATAAACATAAATCTCATGGAATATTATTGATAAAAATCTCTTAAAAGCAATGCTTCTTCGATACATGTTACAAGGCTTTGTCTAAAATATATACATACAGGATATTCTTCATATTCACATGACTCTTGAATTTTACACTTACATAAACTATTAATCTCCTTATACTCAAGGGAAATCTAACTCTTCACATTTATCTCTTACATAATAATAAATCTCTTATATTTACATAAATATAAAGTCTCTCATGATTTCTCATAACTCCTAAACATGACACTTCACTCACATAAATCACACTTACTAATATTAGATGACACTTGTTTACATGACACATACTCACACTTAATAACATGACACCTACTATAGACTCAAAAACTAAACACACACTCTAGAATATTTACATGGTTCAAATACTGTTCCAAGGTACCAAATAATGTAATACCTCCAAACACCCTCCTTATTACATTATTTGGTATGAAAGCTTTTTGCATTCACATTTTTATGATTCTTCTTCTTGGTCTTGATATTTTTACTCTAACTCGAGTACTTTAGTTTCTTAATCTATCCCTTTGAGCTATTACTTATTTCCATTACCTTTCTCATCAAATCATCACAATAATATAACTCATGGCTTATGTTGTTATTGTCTTTAGTGTTATAAAACTTGCTATTAGAAGTTGAATGCTAAATTTCATCATCCTTGTTATTTTTATGTCATGTTTTACTATTTTCCTGTTTAGTCCTAGATAATTTTATTTATTTTTTGAGTTTATCATGATACCTGATACTATTTGAAGACTTCAAATCATTGGTAACACATTATGTATCAATACATATGCCTTTTGTAAATTATTTTTTGATTCTGAAGTCCTTATCATATGCTCTACTATTTTGTGAATATGATCATAACATTTATTTGTTGTCATATAATTTGTGTCACAACTGATATCTTTCATCATAGGTTCTTCAAGTTTTTAATAAATTCTTCTTGCCTTTTATTCTTTTTTTAAGGAAATCAAGAGAAAGTAATACCATATATGTTATTTGGCCTATATCAATAGGTATTGTACTGGCACCTTTAGAGTCTTCATTTGCTTCAGTAAATTTTGAGCTTAGATAATTATCGAATGTAATTTTTTTTTAATCTTTGGCCTCTCTAAAAATTGGTTGTAAGCCCCTTTTTAATTTTTTTGATATATCCTTTTGTCCTTCACTTCTCTATTATGTGTTGTGTACAAAATTTAGTTTTTTCAACATTTCCTTACTATCTTATTGTGATGCATTCTAAATATCCATTTCTATTTTTGTTTGCTTTAATTCTATGGTAATTTTCCTTTGATTAATCTTCAATATATTCAAATAATTCTGCAATGTTCTCTTGTTCATATAAATTTCTTCAAACATCTTATTTAATTTTAATTACTTTTATTTGTTGTAGAATTCCTTATTAATCCTAGATTAAAAATTTCTTCTCTTCTTCAATTATTCTTTATTCTCTTAAAAAAAATTCTTCCATTTTTATTTTACCAATTCAATTCATCAAACATTGATTTTTTTCTTGAACTTTTCTCTTCTCCAATTGTTCCTTGAATTTTTTCAATTTAATATTATTTCTTTTTCTTTCTTATTTCAATCTTTCATAATTTTAATTCTTTTGAATTTTTTCTCTCCTCTTCAATTTTTAATCTTCAATATTCTTGTTTTTCTTCAATGTTTAAATTAATTCAAATTTTTTTTTCAGTTTATTTTTATTCAAATTATTTTCTTCTTCCATTTCAATTTTCAATTTCTTTATTCAATATTTATCCTTCAATGTTCTTCTTCTTATTTAATTAATTATCTTCTTATAACTCCATCAATCATTCTTTATTTTCAAATTAATTTTCCTTCTTTAATCTCTTCTCAAATTTCTATTATATTATTCTTAAGTTATTTTCTTCCTCCAAAAATAAATTTATTCTTCTTATTACTCCAATTATTTTGCTCTTTAATTAATTTATCTTTTAATAAATCAAACCTCTTCACCCTATAATTTTATAAGGTAGGTTTATGGAATACATTATATGGTGTCTATTGTCCGAATCTCTAGGTTGTGATACAATGGCACGAGTTTTATATTTTTTGAAATTACTCAAGCCTTTTGCTCCCTTGGCATTACGACTTTTGCATAGCTATTTTTCCATGAATGTTTTTCCTCTCCTTCCTTTTCTTGGTGTTGACTGATTTGTTATTCAATGCATTCAATATTCAACCTCTAATGCCTCAAATACCTTTGAATTCTTTTGTTTACACAATATTCTCTTGGATTATCCATATTTTAGTACATCTAGCTCATGCTATGGTTTATCTACATATTTTTTAGATCATGTTTTGATTTGTTCAACTCACATTTTAATTTTTCTACTTACCTAGCTCACATTTTTGTTTATCTGGATCATGTTTTAGTTTATTTGCATATTTATGTCTCCTGACTACTGTAGTCAACCTTGCACTTCAAATCATCTCATATTTATGGTGGCTTCACACAATATCCTTCTTCCTTCAAGTCCTTATATTTATCTCTACTCTCTTCTCTTTATCACATCTCTTCTTCTCCAAATTTCTAGTAGTCCAAATCTTCTCAAACCTAGACTTGGATCTAACTAAGCACAATCAAGATGTTATTTTCAAAAAGAACGTTGATATCACAATGTCACTAAGAGAGGGGGTGAATTAGTGACTTAAACAATTTTTTTAAAACTTCTAAATATGATTTTTTAAATCTGATTTTTAGGATAACAAAGAACATAAATTCAAATCCACATAAGACACATAAAATGGCATCACATAACACAACGATATGACAAGGAAACCTAATATGGGAAGAAAACCGTGGTGAGAAAAAGCTCCCTAAGTCTACTGCTCAGATCGAGTCTCACTGCAAATGAAGTGCAATGATGTTTTTATCAATGGGGCCAAATGAAGCCCAATGAAAGGAAATGGGTCAGATGGAGCCACACCCAAAATGATTATTCACCCACACCTACCACCCTTTTGATATGAAATATGATAAAATAAATGGCATAAGAATGCCTACAATGAAAGCAGATCTCACAATAGTCTACAAGTACAAAACTCACCACATACACCTGCTGCAATATGAATAATGAATCATGAAAACCCCTAAAAATGAAATACCACTTCAGAACTATCACAACCCCTACAAATTATATACCAATATGATCCAAATAACATGCTTAATATGCACCCATAGCTGCAATAACACAATTTGAAGTATTCACACTGCTAAAAATTTGGCAGCATTCCGGCAACACCTCATTACGCACAAAAAAACTCCATAGAAATAATGAAATGATACAGCCAATGTATAGAGTATAATGAAGAGGGAAACCAAAAATGGTTTCCAAAACCATGTGCAAAAAGCACTCCAAAAACCATACACCTAGCTTAGGTAATTACCAATTTCAACATTGAAATTCAAAATAACCTCCATATGGGCAATCCACACTCCACCAATCAGCTCTAACCTGCACTAACACTCCAAAAATTATATTCCATGACCACTACAGAAAATGGGACCAATATTTATGCCATTTCATCAAAAAATTCCAAAAATATGCATAAGATATCCCAAAAACTACCAAAAATAGCCCCACACTACACCACATAACTCAAAAATGGGTCCCACCAAGAGTGACTGACTTATTTTCCAATTTACCATATTACGCAACATAAAATTAAATTATATTCACTAGGAATATGATCCATATTACCTATGTTTCATAAAAAAAAAATTAAATGTATTTTTCCCTCCTTTCCGAAGTCCCGAAACACATTCCAAGGAACTTGGAGATGATAAAGAGTGGGAAATATTAAATTAAATAATTAAACCAATTATAATAGGATAAATAATACATTAAAATACATATGATAAATAATCCATGCCACAAAAAATAAAAAATTAACTTTCTCACCAAAATTGCCTCCGAACTAGGTGTGCTGGAAAACACACTACGTTATGCAAACATGGAAAAATTTGCAATATGACCACCAATATGAATCAAAACTTTGAATACCATGTATGATGTCATGTATAATTTTGTTTAAAACAATTAAAACACTCCAAGATGCCAAAAATATCCCCCTTTGGCATTTTTGGCAACACAACATTAACTGCAACAAACTGCCCAATGCAACATCCTGAAGAAAACCAACTACAAACCTCAAATTTATTTTGAGAAGCAGCAACCAGAAAAACAAATCATATTAGACCTGAAACACCATATCTTAACTCCCCCTTACTCCAACAAGACATCACATAAATATGGTTGCAGTTAGCTGACTCTCCCCCTTTGACAACAATGACAAAAAGGCACAACAACGCATCTTGTTTGACAATTTTGCATCAAACTCCCTTTGAAATCAATAACCAAATCACATGCTGCTATCATGGACATAAAATATCAGTAATATATGCTCTAAAAAACATCTAATAGTCTGTACAAGACACTCCAAGATAGTTCTACACAAAGCTTATTTCAAACAACCCATTCACTAGCTGATTCGGGGAATGCCAAAGCAACAAAAAACACCATAACTTGCTTCCCTTCACAAAAAAATATATACAATAGAGAAAAAAAAAAGGACACTAATATAGTTCTGAAAAACTAGGTCCATCATCATCAAAGATAAATCCAAAATATTTACCAAGAACTGCATCACCTTGCCAAGTAACACCATTACACACTATGAATCCAATTATTGAACTTTCTGCACACACCATCCTCAAGCAACTGTTAGAGAATAATAACATCAAATAACATATGTAGGACCATAAAATTAAATAATTATATTCTCCCCCTAAGGATGTGCCCTTAAAAGATAAAACAATCTAGTGTGTGGGAAGAGTAACACCTCCTAGGAGTTGCCTCAAGTGCTCAAATGTCTCCATTGGAAGAGGCTTTGTAAAGATATTTGCAATCTAACTTTTAGCAGGTACAAATTCCAACTTAACAACCTTCTAAAAAACCTTATCATTCAAAAAATGATACCTTATATCTATTTTCTTAGTCCTTGAATGCATAATTGGATTCTTTGAAATATTGATAGCACTAGTGTTATCATTAAGAAGGGGAATAGACTCTCCATTTACAATACCCAAGTCCTGAAGAGTTTTCTTCATCCATAAAACATGAGTGCAAAAAGCAACAGTAGAAATATAATAAGCCTCAATTGTAGATATATAAATTAAATCTTGTTTCTTACTATGCCAAGATACAAGATTGTCACCAAGGAAGATGGCACCACCACTTGTACTTATGTGATCATCAACACAACCAACCCAATCTACATCTGTATAAGCCTTCAATGTGAAGTATTTACCCTTTGGATACCACAATATATACTCCATAGTATCCTTAAGATATCTGAAAATTATTTTGATAGCCTTCACATGAGTTTCTTTTGGAGCACTCTGAAATCTAACAACCATACACAGAGCTTGCAAAATATCAGGTCTAGAAGCAGTTAGATACGATAAAATACTAACCATTGAACTATAGAGGGATTTATAAACAAGAGGAGACTCATATTTATTACTCAAATTACACCCTATCACCATAGTAGTACTCACTGGTTTGCTTTCCCCCATGTTAAACTTATTAAAAAATTTCTTAACATACTTAGATTGACAAATAAAAATTCCTCTGTCCAATTGATTAATTTGAAGATCCAAGAAGTATGACAACTCTCCTATCATGGAAATATCAAATTCATATTGCATAGCAATAGAAAAATCATGACACATTTCATATTTATTGCCTCCAAAAATTATATCATCAACATACACAACAATAACAAGTTGATCATCACCTACAACCTTGTAATACAAATTGCTATCAACCTTACCTTTTTGGAAGCCCTACTGCAATAGGTACTTGTCCAACCTATCATACCATGCTATTGGGGCTTGCTTCAGCCCATACAAAGCCTTTTTTAATTTGCACACATAGTTCTCATCACCAAGCTGAAATCCATCGGGTTGCTCTATGTAAACCTCCTCTTCTAGGTTGCCATTTAAGAAGGTTGATTTCACATCCATTTGGTAGACCTTGAAATTATTATGGATAGTGAAATAAAGAAAAATTATAATGGCTTCCAACCTTGCTATAGGTGCAAATGTCTCATCAAAATCTATGCCCTCCACTTGAGCATACCCCTTGCACACCAATCTAGCCTTATTTCTCACAACTTGGCCATCTTCATTAAGTTTATTTCTAAAGACCCACTTGGTTCCAATTACATTTTTATTAGTAGGTATTGGAACAAGTTCGCAAGTCTGATTTTTTTCTATTTGATCAAGTTATTCATTCATAGTCTTAATCCAACATTCATGTTTTCTAGCCTCATCAAAATTCTTAGGCTCAACTTGAGACAACAAAGAAAAGTTTACCTGCTCATTTGTCCTTGCAAGTCTTCTTCTTGTTTGCACACCTATATTGGGGTCTCATAAAATCTTATTTTGAGGATGATTCTTATTTAAATGATTTGAAGAAGTCTTTGGGGTAGCAACCTCTTAATTCTCTTCTTGAGATTCTTCAAATTCATCTTATTTCTCAATGGTGTCATTTTGAATAGGTGGATCAACTTGTTCAATTACCTCACCAATGCCTTCATCAATATTTACATTGATTCTCTCAACTATCTTACCAAGCCTCTTGTTGTAGCATTTGTAGGCCTTACTTCTAGATGAGTATCCAAGAAATATGCCCTCATTCGCTCTAGTATCAAACTTACCAAGGTTTTGTTCATCTCTCCTTATGTAGCACCTACTCCCAAACACCCTGAAATGTTTAAATGTAACTTTCCTTACAAACCATAACTCATAAGGAGTCATATAACTATGAAATCTAAGCATGCACCTATTTAGAATATACACTGATGTATGCACTGCTTCTCTCCAAAATATATCAGCAATATTTACCTTATTCAACATAGTTCATGCTATTTATTGCACTGCTATATTTTTCCTCACAACAACACCATTTTTTTGAGGTGTTCTTGCTGTTGAAAATTATATCCTAATGCCATGCTCTAAACAATATTTCTCAAAATCTGTTGATGTGTACTCACCACCTCTATCTGATCTCAAACATTTGATACTAGTGCCCATATCATTTTCAGCTCTTGCTTTGAACATTTTGAACTTAAAAAAGGATTTTTATATTCCTTTTAAAAACAACACCCAAGTCATCCTAGAATAATCATAAATGAACAAAATGAAGTATCTCTCACCATCCATACCTTTAGTTATCATCGGTCCATAGATATCTGTGTGCACTAGCTCCAATGGGTGTGTAGTAGAGTACTCCTTAGTTTTTAAATGTGCTTTTGTTTTCTTTCCTTGTTGACAAGAGGAACATATAATTTTTGATGGATTTGAAATCTTAGGCAAGTTACTTACTACATTATTCGAGCTAATTTTGACAAGATTGTCAAAATTGATGTGACCAAGCCTCTTATGCCATAACCAGTTTTCCTCTTCTTGTCAAATGAATCAAGATTTATTAAATCTATCACAAATATTATAAATATTACCTACAGTCCTTGTTTCCTTAGCAATGAGAGAACCATCCTTTCCATCTCTAATCTCACAACCATGTGCTTTGAAAATCAACTCACATCCAGAATCACACATTTGACTCACACTAAGAAAGTTATGCTTTAGGCCATCAAAAAAAAGAATATTTTTAGATATGATATTTATATTTCCAATTCTTACCTCTCATTTACCAACTATCTTGGTACCATCATTGTTTCCAAACCTCACAGAACTGCCATCATACTTCTGCATATGCACAAACTGATTTTTGTCTCCAGTCATGTGACTAGAGCACCCACTGTGAATGATATAGGAAGTGGATGTTTTTTGATCTTTGAATACATCCTGCACTATGAGAGAATCCTTGAACTCTTTCTAATTTACCTTCTCAATACACACCTTTTTGGGCTTTGTTTTTGGTTCCTTATCCTTCTTCTCAAAATCAGCCTTCTTGTGAACCTGTGAATTTTATCTAGGTGGAAGCTTTTTTTGCATTCTATGGGGCTGATTAGATCTGCTGTTATGCATTGGATTAGTGGCAGAAAAAATAGTTCTACAATACCTTGCAATATGCCCAAAATTATTGCATCTGAAACATTCTACATTGTGCTCAATTAGAGGTGCAAAAGAGTTATGTGTGACAATGTTTCTAGGCCTAGAGTTGAGCCTACAATTTGAAATTTTATGACCAAATTAATTGCACCTATAACAATAACCATAAAAATAATAATTTTACCTGGTTTTATGTCTTTGAAATGTGTTATAATATCTGCCATAAGGTCTCCTTATTTTGTGATTAACTTTGATGAAGCCATCATTGTCCTTCCTCATGAAATTGTTCTTCTTTTGCACACTTTTCTTCTCATTTCAGGGTTGCAACTTCTTGTTATATTGAAGCAACAAATTCTCACCTTTAGGGGGCTGCAACTTCTTGTATTCAAGTAGCATAAAATCACTTACTTTATCATCCTTAAGTGGCTTTACATATTTGATAAAATTTGAGCACTCACCTTCTTCAAATCCTATACCAAACTTGATCTTAGGATGCCTTTGTTGCTTGATAATCTCATTAAGGTTTTTAGAACTCTTCTCAAATTTTAGAGTGGCACAACTCATAAAATTAGCTTTATATAATTGTTTCCTCAAAGAAAAAATCTTCTCTTCAAGCTTGCTGTAATTATTCACTTTTTCACGAACTCTGATCTTGAGGTCTTCAGCTATCTTTCGAGACTCTTCTACATAAATTTTCAAATCTGCAATCATCATGTTTGCATCCTCAAGACTACATGTGAGTTTATTGTTCTCCTAAACTTGAAATTTTAGATCATTTAGTGCACCATCATAAATTTTATTAGCCTCTTCAATATAATTTTTCAAATCTGCAATTTGATTATTTACATCTTTTAATTTTTGTGCATACCTTTTGTTCTTATTCACCTCTTTCTCATAATCCTCAAGGGCATAGGATAACTCTTACTCAAATTCCATCTCAGGTTCATATTCCTTTGTGTCTTCAACCTCATTTTTCTTGTCTTATAAGGCCATAAAAATTACCTCACTTGAATCATATTTAGAGTCACTTTGCACACTATCTTTGGAAGCACTATCCTCATGGGTTATTAAGCTCCTCTTTTTGAGGTTTCTTCTAAATTTTGCAAATTTCTTCTTGCTGACTTCTCCTTTTTCTTTAGGATTTTATTCATCATAACTCTTCTCTTTGTAGGGACATCTTGTTACAATGTGACCAATTCTTCCACATTTTAAGCATTTGGGTGGAAGTTTTCCCTTGTACTTGCCTATTCCTCTTTGCAACTTTCTCACAAAATTTACCTCTTCTTCATTTGAAATTTCATCCTCTTCCTCTTTCACTTTAATCTTCACATTTTTAAAAGCTTTGAAGGTTGCCTCTTTTGCTGTAGGTTTATCTTTGCCTATCCTCATCTCATAAGCTATAAGTGATCCATGTAGCTCATCCATAGTCAAAGTATTAAGATATTTTGCTTCTTCAATAGCTGAAACCTTTGAATAAAATCTTGTAGAGAGTGATCTTAGAACCTTCTTCAAAACCATGGATTCTAAAATTGTTTCACCAAGACCTCTAATTGCATTGACAACCTCATTCACTTGAAGCATAAAAGCAACAATATCATAATTTTCATCCATCTTTAAACTTTCAAAATTAGCTCTAAAAATATGCAATTTGGCTTCTTTTACCTTTACATCACCTTCATGAATTGCCTTCAATTTGTCCCATATTTCCTTCTAAGTGTTGAGACCCATAACCTTAACCAAATCACTAGGAGCAAGCACACTTGTGATAGCATTAGTAGCCTTCAAGTAATTGTTATATTCTTGTATGGCAGCAGGATTAGTTGGAGGTGTAGCAGGGATGGTATATCCATTTTGCACAGACAACATAACACCCATACCCAAGGAACCAAGGTATCACATCATCCTATAGCCCCAAAAGGCATAATATTTTCCATAAAATAGAGGGGGATTATTTAGATTACAACTAGCCATTGTGAGGACCTACCCTAGCTGATTAAGATTGCAAATTGGGCAGCTTGGGTCTGATACCAATTGTTGATATCACAATGGCACTAAGAGGGGGGGTGAATTAGTGACTTAAACAAATTTTTTAAAATTTCTAAATCTGATTTTTTAAATTTGATTTTTGGGACAGAAAAGAAAATAAATTCAAATCCACAAAAGACACATAAAATGGCATCACATAACACAAGTATATGACAGGGAAACCCAGTATGGAAATAAAACCTCGATGAGAAAAAGCTCCCTGAGTCTACTGCTCAAATCGAGCCTCACTAAAGATGAAGTACAATGATGTTTTTATCAATGGGGCCAAATGGAGCCCAATGAAAGGAAATGGGTCAAATGGAGCCACACCCAAAATTATTCTTCACCCACACCTACCATCCTTTTAATCTAAAATATGATAAAATGAATGGCATAAGAATACCTACAATGAAAGCAAAACTCACAATAGTCTGCAAGTACAAAACTCACCACATAAAACTACTACAATGTGAATAATGAATCATGAAAACCCCTACAAATGAAATACCACTTCAACACTATCACAACACCTGCAAATTATATACCAATATGATCCAAATAATATGCTCAATATGCACCCACAATTGTAATAACATAATTTGAAGTATTCACACTCTGCTAAAAATTTGGTAGCATTCCGACAACACCTCGTTATGCACACCAAAAATACATAGAAAAAATGAAATGCTATAGCCAATATATAGAGGATAATGAATAGGGAAACCACAAATGGTTTCCAAAACCATGTGCAAAAACCACTCCAAAAACCACACACCTAGCTTAGGAAATTGTTAATTTCAACATTGAAATTCAAAATAACATCCATATGGGCACTCCACACTCCACCAATAATATCTAACCTGCAATAACACTCCAAAAATGATATTCCATAACCACTACAGAAAATGGGACCAATATGGATGCCATTTCCTCAAAAATTTCCAAAAATATGCATAAGATATCCCAAAAACTACCAAAAATTAGCTCCACACTACACCACATAACTCAAAAATGGGTCCCACCAAGAGCGAATGACTTATTTTCCAATTTACCACATTATGCAACATAAAATTAAATTATATTCACTAGGAATATGATCCCTATCACCTATGTTGCATAAAAAATTAACTAAACACATTTTTCCCTCCATTCCTAAGTCCCGGAACACATTCCAAGGAACTTGGAGATGACAAAGAGTGGGAAATATTAAATTAAATAATTAAATGAATGCTCATTGGATAAATAATACATTACAACACATATGAGCATTAATCCATGCCACAAAAAAAAAAAAATTAACTTTCTCACCAAAATTACCTCCAAACTAGGTGTGCTAGAAAACACACTGCGTTATGCAAACATGGACAAATTTGTAGGATGACCACCAATATGAATGGAAAATCTGAATACCATGTAGGATGTCATGTATAATGGTGTTGGAAACAATTACAACAGAGGCCAATAAAAAATTCTTCACTAAACATTTCTCTCACCAAATCTCCAACTTCTCTTCTTCATAGCTCTGATACCACTATTAAAAAATCAACATTCTCACAAAATAATTAATCATTAGGATCAAATAATATTTCAATAATAACAATGAATCAATCCATAATAATGAACATAAATCTCACATGATATTATTGATAAAAATCTACTATAATCAATGCATAAAAGCAATGCTTCTTCGATATATATTACAAAGATTTATCTTCAATATATACATACACGAGACTCTTCATATTCACATAACACTTGATATTTGAACTTACATAAATTATTCATTCCCTCATACTCATTGGAGATCTAACTCTTCACATTTCTCTCTTAAATAGTAATAAATCTTACATATTTACTTAAATATAATATCTCTCATAATTTCTCATAAATCCTTAACTTCTAAACATAATACTTCACTCAAATAACTCACACTTACTATCATGACACCTCACACATATAACTCCACACTTGTTTATATGACACATACTCACACTTAATAACATGGTACCTACTATAGACTCAAATATTAAACACACACTCTAGAATATTTACATGGTCCAAATAATGTTCCAAGGTACCAAATAATATAATACCTCCAACATTCCTCTAGATCATGACACTTGTCTTACCAATTTTGTGCTCATCATTACATTATATTACCTCTCACATATCACTAGATATTTCCTTGATCTCCTTACTAGTTGTCTAAAATTACATACCTTAATGGTCCCATCATGTGCCTTTTTGGTGAGTTTCTTGATTATGTTACTTTTCTCTTGTGTTTCATGTTTTTTTTCTCATGTCATTTTCCTCAATTCACTCCTTTTTCTTCCATATGATTTCTCAAAAAAACTATTATTTTAACTAGTTACTTTGAGTACTTCCAAAAATTATTTCTCCCTCTTTCTTTAGAACTTGAGGGGAACTACCCTAGTACATTATAAGTGTTATGCACCATAGTTAGCCCTTTTCATTAGACTATCATTCCACTTGTGGAAGACACATTCCTTCACAAAATTGGGGCACTTATACTAGTTTTTGATGCATCCATTATACTAATGGACACATCAAAAAGGGGAAAATTATGGATAACCAATTTTTTTCACCTTCAATTACTCGATCAATGCATTAACACTTGGGAAAATAACACCTTTTTGTGCATTAAGTTCATAAGCATTATCATCCATGATTTCCTAGCCATCTACCCTGTCCATATACACTACCCTATCCATTTGCATTGCTTGACTATTGTACACTCTAAAATAGGATTTCATATTGTGGAAAAATTATTGAGGTGTGAATTTGCCTCCTCTAATATATATCCACTTTCACTCTACTGAATGATGCCTTGTGACTATGGATTCATTATTGTGGCATGAATTCTTAGTTTGAGTATTTTCCTGATGTATAGGAATATTAATTGATAACTATCCTATAGCACACACATTCTCCTTTATCGCACATCCCTATGACTTCTAGCATGGAAAAATAATAATAATCATGGTAAATATAGTACTATCAAAGGTTGAATACATTTATAAAGCAAGTGGGGTACTTTATAGCCAATAAAAAATATTTTCTACTATTATACTAAAGGTAACTTGGGAAAAAACTAGTTGAGATCTTCACATCTTAATCAAAATAGGCAAAAATTCTAGAACATCTTATTGAGACTCTAATGACTAACTTACTTTAGGAATTAACCATTATTTCTTAGGTAAGATTATCTCAATTGACCATACTTGATCATGATAGGATACATAAAATAACTATTACACTTAGTCATCATAAAATAGTAACCATGATCCAATGCAAACAATGACTCAGATTGATATCACATCCCTTGCAACGGTTCAAAAAATAACTTTCAAACTTCTATCTATAAATACCCCTCTTGAAGAAAAGAGTGGGTAATGAATCAATGAATACCAATTAACTAATTCTTTTGTTAATGAAATTTTATCACATTCTTGTTGATGATATTTGCTAACTACTAATGACTATTATAATCTTCTCTCATTGATTATATGTACACTCTTTCTATCTATAGTATATTAGTTTTATTAGCATTTACTATTACCATATTATTTCGATTGCAACTTGCATGCTTCTATATTTGGCCACTCCCATTTTATTTTCAACTTGCCTTAAAGGGAACTTGGGACTAATTGTAGGATAAAGGATACACATTATTCCCCCTTCTCTCAATAGTCCCCATAAATGCTAACACCTTCTATTGTATTTTGTATATGTTCTCATTACACTTTCTTTGTAGATGTTGCTTTGTGTCATGGAAACATGAGCAACATTGGGTAGTCAACTTAGGTTAAACAATAATAATATATCAAAACTTTATATTATGATTTTTATTTATGGTAATATTCCTTATGTTGTTTCAAAATTCGCATTTTATAATCATTATTGATGATAAATATAACTTATTAGTTATTTTGATATTATTTTTTTGCTATAAAAGGCAAATAATTAAGTTTATCCCTGGATAAGGTTGACCATAGGTATTCACATACATTTGTTGGAAATTTTGAGTATATTGTTGTCATTGATGTCAAAGAATTAATGGCATAGGTTAATGACATTGGTTGTCATTTATGTCAAGGAAAATAAAGGTTTAATGGTTTTACCATGGTGGCATTTGCAAAAGAAAAAGGAAGAGGTTTTATGATGGCAAAGACTTTTATCCAAAGAAAAGGTCCAAGAAGAAAAAAAGATTATAATATTTAAATCTATGAAGATTTAAATAATTATAATAATTAAAAATTAAAAGGGCCCAAAGGTTAAAATATAAATTATAATATTTAAATCTACCTTAGATTTAAATTATTATAATATTTTTAAAAGGTTTAGATGGCACCAAAATTCGAATTTGCATTTGAGCCGACGTCCAAATTCAAAGGGCAAAAGTGTATAAAAGGGTTAATGTTTTGCAAAGCCAAAGTTGTGATTATCCCCAAAAATTAATATCTTATATTTTCTATTCATTTGAAGCAGATAAGAGCTTTTATGAATTTCAAGGGTAGTGCATAGTCAAGACAAAGGGTACTCGATTCCATCCAATGTGGGTGGATAGCCTAGTTGGCAAGCTTGGCTTGTAGAGCGCATTGCAGGCGATAGTTTCGATGTTCAAATCATAGGGAGTCTTTTTTCCTGGTCGAGGGTTTTTACACTGGTTTGGTGAAGAAGAAGGAGCATGTGCTCCTTTGTGCTTGTGTGGGTGGCTAGCCCACATGGTGTCCACCCTTGTGCTAGGGCATGGGGCCAGCGAGGAGTCACGGGTTCGAGTAGTGATGACAACGCTTGGGGAAAAGTTTTTTATAAGGTATGCATATGATGCTTGACTTTGGGAGTTATAAGGGTTAATTAATTTTTAGTGTTTTGAGGTGAATTTACTAGGGAGCCATAAGGATAATAAATTGATTTTAATTTTTTATTTAAAAAGGGGTGGAAATTAAATTTCAGATTGCTAGTGCCTTGTTGATGCATGAGATGAAGTGATATTTTATTGGTCTTATTGAAATTTTAAAAGTGCATTATTTTCATAAGGAGGTATAAGGTGTATATGAGAAATTTATGTGTGTAATTTCTGGTTTGTTTTGTTGAGTATTATCATGCAAGAATAGGAGTAATAAGGTGTTATAGTGGTTTGATATTTTATTGTAATTTTTGTATGGTGAAATATCTTTTGAGAAGGAAATTCATATGGATGTTTTGAGAAAGTATTTTGATATCTAACTCTTGAAGTGGCACTAGAAAGATCAATTGTTTGTGAGATAGATTTTTGAAGACATATCTCCATAAGAGAAATTAAGAGGTATGGGCACATCACTCCTTGTTTAAAGTGTTTGTTGAAGTGAATGTTTTGGAACATAAGGTGGAGTGAAAAGGATTGTTTGATAAGCATTGTTGGAAATATTTGAGTTAGGATTTGTGCTTCATTGTTGAATATTTTGGAAATATTTGGGATAGAATTTGAGAACAATATATGCTTCTATTATTGAAAGAGGTTAAGACATTTGTGCTAGAGATTGTGAACTACTTGTGCTAGGGTTGAAGACAAGTTAGTGCATCTTTGTGAAATATTTTAAACATTGGTTTGAGAGATATTGATTGCAATTGTGGAAGTGGTTGAGATCAATTTTGTGAAGGGAAATTGTGCATTAATGTGATTGATCTTTGAGAGAAAATTTGCAAGAAAGATAGATCAGTTTTGTGAAACAAGTTATACATTGTTTGATTTGATTTGAAAGGGATTTGGCAAGAGATAGAGATTGGTTAATTGAGTACAAGATTTGTGAGTGTGAAACATATTGAGTTTTTGATAGAGCATATCATTCTCTATATGTTCCAGAGGTTAAACAAATTCTAAGTAGAATTTATTTGTGTGAAGAAAGTATTTTTGAAAGAGATTTAAGTTGTGTTTGTATGCAAGTTTTAGAAATATTTAAAGCAGGTTTTGTGAGTAGCATTGAGGGTAGATTTGAGCAAGTCTTTGAGAAGGCTTAAGGATATATTTGAGAAAGTCTTTTGAGAAGGATTGAAGGAAAATTTGAGCAAGTATTTTGAGAAGGCTTGAAGGTATATTTGAGCAAGTCTTGTGAAGACTTGAAATAGAATTGAGAGTAGGTTTGATTGTTGATTTGTTCAAGCTTTGTGTTAAGGCTTGGGGTATATTTGAGATAGAATTTAGAGCATATTTGTGAGTAGAGTTAGAGTAGATTTATGCTAGAATTGGGATAGAGTTTGGTGTAGATTTGTGAGTAGAGTTAGAGCAGATTTGTGCTAGACTTGGGATAGATTTTGGTGTATATTTGAGATAGAGTTGAGAGCAAGATTTGGAGGTGATAGAGTAGAGAGGATAGAAGTCTCTAGTGGATAGAGGTCCATAAACTAGTGTAGTGGGGATAGAGGTCTCATATGGAGAGAGATCCACAAGCCAAATCAATGGGGGTAGAAGTCTTCTAGAAGTTCACCAACAAGAGTAGAGGGGATAGAGTTATCCTATGGATAGATATCCACAAACTAGAGCAAGGGGATAGATTTCTCCTATGGATAGAGATCCATAAACTAGAGCAAGGGGAAAGAGTTCTCCTATGGAGTAAGATCCATGAACCAGCTAGGGAGATAGAGTTCTTCTATGGAGAGAGATCCATGAACCAGTTGAGGAGATAGAGTTCTCTTGGATCAAGTTCCACAAACCAGAGAAAAGGGGAAAGAGTTATCCTATGGAGAGAGATCCACAAACTAGAGCAAGGGGATAGAGTTATCCTATGGAGAGAGATCCAAAAATTAGAGCATAGGGGATTGGTGTCTCCTTTGGACAGAGGTCCATAAACATTGTAATAGGGAATTGATTCCCAAGAGATTTGTTGAGAAAATTTAGAAGAAATATTTTCTCCATGGAGTAGCCCACATTGGGTGAACCACATTAAATTTGTGTCTCTCTTGTGTGTGATGATTTGTGCATTGCTTTGATTACTACTATTGATATTGCCATTGATAATATTGGATAATATTATTTGGGAAAGAAAAGTAAAAGTTGATCTTATACTATTCACCCCCCCTCTTAGTATAAGCCTATGTTCTTCAATTGGTATCAGAGCGGGTTCCTTTAAAAAAGTCTAACAACTTGAAGGAAGATAGTACAGGAACATAGATGGCATCTCAAAATGGATCTTCATCAAATAAGGCACCATTGTTTGATGGGAACAATTATGCTTTCTAGAGCATAAGAATGAAGACTTACTTGATGGCACAAGGATATGAGACATGGCAATCCATTGAGGATGGGTTCACACCTACAACTACTCCTCCCACAGATAAATATGGTAAGATGTTACATGTGAATAATGCCAAGGCTATGAATGGAATCTTAAGTGGATTATGTGAAGCAAAATTTGTGAAAGTTATGCATTGCAAATCAGAAAAAGAGATATGGGAAAAATTGAAGTAAACATATGAGGGAGATAAAAAGGTCAAGATGGCAAAACTACAAAACCACAAGAAAAGGTTTGAAGATTTGAATATGGAAGATGAGGAAGATATTGCTACATACTTGCTTCATGTGGATGAAGTTTTTAATACCATGCATGGACTTGGATTCAAAATTGAAGACTCCAGTGTTGCTCAAAAAGTATTAAGGTCACTTCCTATGAGGTATGATGGAAAGGTTTCAACTATAGAAGAGATGAGAGATATTGAAAAATTGACTATGGATGAGTTACATGGAATTCTCATAGCTTATGAGATGAGAATAGTAAAGGATCCCAACTCCAAGAAAGAGGTAACTTTCAAAGCATCAAAGAAGACAAAATATAAGAAACCAGAATCAAGTGGTGAGTCAAGCAGTGATGAAGAAGCTAACTATGGTAGAAGAAACAAGGACTCAAGAAAGCACAAAGGTATGAAAATAGTGAAATTTTTTAACTGTGGTAATTTTGGTCACTATGCATCTAATTGTCCAGAAGATGGAAGTAGTAGTAGTGAAGAGAAATAGGATCATAAGAAAAAGGAAGGAGGAAAATCTAGGTATGAAAAGAAAAATAGGTATGGTCAAGGCAAGCATGAAAATAAGTTCTTTCAAAGGCACAAGAAGAGTTTCTATGTTAACAAGGGAAGCAAGGCTTCAAGTGATAGTGATGAAAGACTCTCAGATAGTGAAGAAGAAGAGATCCTATTTTTGGCAATAGAAGAGGAAGAAAATGCTCCTATTGAAGATAAGGTTGAAGAGTATGAAGATGCTCTTGGAGACCAAGAAGTAGAGAAAGATTCAAAAAATGAAGAAGAAGGCACAATAGATCTAGAAGTAGAACTTATTGTTGCTCTCAAAGAATTGAAAAAGGTTAGAAAGTAGAATTCAAGACTAAAGACTCAAGTTCAAGAATGTGAGGAAGAAAAAGAAAAGCTTATACAAGACCTGACAAACTCAATAGCTAAGGCAAGGAGACTTAAAGAGGTCATGAGTGAAAATTTAGAGGCAAAAGAGTTAGAATGTGAAAGATTAGAACATGAGGTAGTTTCACTAAGGATGGAAGTAAAATATTCTAAGGACAAGCTACACAAGTTTGGGAAAAGTTCAAAAACTTTGGATAAGATTATCAATGCACAAAGATCTTCATCTATCAAAACAAGACTTGGTTTTGAAGAAGGACAAGGGAAACAAGAAGAAGGGTCAAGCTCAAGCTCAAAAGAGGAAGAAGTTTCAGAGGAAGAGAGTGAAGAAGAAATTGAGACTTATGAGGATAAGTTGAAGAATAGAAGCTTCACTAAGAAAGGAAACAATGCACAAACAAGAAACAGGGATCATCACAGAGAAGGCAAAGAAAGGACTAAGAGACCAAAGGGTTCAAGACAAGATTTCTTCAAAGGATATTATTTTTCATGTAATAGATTTGGTCACAAGGCTATGCATTGTAGGGTTCATGGAAAGGAGTATGGCTTCACTAAGAGGAACTTCAAGATATTTGCACCTTCTAAGAACTACAACATTAAGTGTTACAAGTGTAATAATCTAGGGCATAAGGCCAAGTGGTGTAGAACAGAGTTTCTAGAGCTTCTAGAGACAAGCAAGAATAGGGACACTCAAAAGGATCAAAAGGGTATGTTGAAAAAGAAGGTTGACAAAGAAAAAGAGCATTGTATGTTGGGAGTAGAGATACTCCCACCCAAAAATTAATCACCTCAAGGAGAGGAGGTGGGGAGGGGGCTGAGCTAAGAGTCTTATATTTAGCCCCAAAGGAGTCCCTTTGCCATTGATGTCAAAGGGGGAGATATTTGAGTAAGGGGGAGAGCATTCAGTCAGGGGGAGTAGATTTGGAATCAAGTGGTTTGGAAAAAGGAATTTTTAGAAAAGGGTTGCCATCAATGACAAAGGGGGAGATTGTTGGAAATTTTGAGTATATTGTTGTCATTGATGTCAAAGAATTAATGGCATAAGTTAATGACATTGGTTGTCATTTATGTCAAGGAAAATAAAGGTTTAATGGTTTTACCATGGTGGCATTTGCAAAAGAAAAAGGAAGAGGTTTTATGATGGCAAAGACTTTTATCCAAAGAAAAGGTCCAAGAAGAAAAAAAATATTATAATATTTAAATCTATGAAGATTTAAATAATTATAATAATTAAAAATTAAAAGGGCCCAAAGGTTAAAATATAAATTATAATATTTAAATCTACCTTAGATTTAAATTATTATAATATTTTTAAAAAGGTTTAGATGGTGCCAAAATTTGAATTTGCATGGAGGCAATTTTTCCAAGTTGAGCCGATGTCCAAAGTCAAAGGGCAAAAGTGTATAAAAGGATTAATGTTTTGCAAAGCCAAAGTTGTGATTATCCTCAAAAATTAATATCTTATATTTTCTATTCATTCAGAAAGTGGTGGAGGTAGAGAAGAGATTTTATGAATTTCGAGGGTAGCACGTAGTCAATACGGAGGGTGCTTGATTCCATCCAATGTGGGTGGATAGCCTAGTTGGTAAGCTTGGCTTGTAGAGCACGTTGCAGGTGGCAGGTTCAATATTCAAATCATGAGGAGTCTTTTTGCTTGGTCGAGGGTTTTTGTGCCATTTTGGTGAAGAAGTAGGAGCACGTGCTCCTTTGTGCTTGTGTGGGTGGCTAGCCCATGTGGTGTTTACCCTTGTGCTAGGGCGTGGGGCTAGTGAGGAGTCATGGGTTCGAGTAGCAACGATAGTGCTTGGGGCAAATTTTATAAGGTATGCATATGATGCTTGACTTTGGGAGTTATAAGGGTTAATTAATTTTTAGTGTTTTGAGGTGAATTTACTAGGGAGTCATAAGGATAATAAATTGATTTTAATTTTTTATTTAAAAAGGGGTGGAAATTAAATTTCAGATTGCTAGTGCCTTGTTGATGCATGAGATGAAGTGATATTTTATTGGTCTTATTGAAATTTTAAAAGTGCATTATTTTCATAAGAAGGAGGTATAAGGTGTATATGAGAAATTTATGTGTGTAATTTCTGGTTTGTTTTGTTGAGTATTATCATGCAAGAATAGGAGTAATAAGGTGTTATAGTGGTTTGATATTTTATTGTAATTTTTGTATGGTGAAATATATTTTGAGAAGGAAATTCATATGGATGTTTTGAGAAAGTATTTTGATATCTAACTCTTGAAGTGGCACTAGAAAGATCAATTGTTTGTGAGACATATTTTTGAAGACATATCTCCATAAGAGCAAATTAAGAGGTATGGGCACATCACTCCTTGTTTAAAGTGTTTTGTTGAAGTGAATGTTTTGGAACATAAGGTGGAGTGAAAAGGATTGTTTGATAAGCATTGTTGGAAATATTTGAGTTAGGATTTGTGCTTCATTGTTGAATGTTTTGGAAATATTTGGGATAGAATTTGAGAACAATATGTGCTTCTATTATTGAAAGAGGTTAAGACATTTGTGCTAGAGATTGTGAACTACTTGTGCTAGGGTTGAAGACAAGTTAGTGCATCTTTGTGAAATATTTTAAACATTGGTTTGAGAGATATTGATTGCAATTGTGGAAGTGGTTGAGATCAATTTTGTGAAGGGAAATTGTGCATTAATGTGATTGATATTTGAGAGAAAATTTGCAAGAAAGATAGATCAATTTTGTGAAACAAGTTATACATTGTTTGATTTGATTTGAAAGGGATTTTGCAAGAGATAGAGATTGGTTAATTGAGTACAAGATTTGTGAGTGTGAAACATATTGAGTTTTTGATAGAGCATATCATTCTCTATATGTTCTAGAGGTTAAATGAATTCTAAGTAGAATTTGTTTATGTGAAGAAAGTATTTTTGAAAGATATTTAAGTTGTGTTTGTATGCAATTTTTAGAAATATTTAAGCAAGTTTTGTGAGAGCATTGAAGGAAGATTTGAGCAAGTCTTTGAGAAGGCTTGAAGATATATTTGAGCAAGTCTTTTAGAAGTATTTAAGGAAATTTTGAGCAAGTATTTTGAGAAGGCTTAAAGGCATATTTGAGCAAGTCTTGTGAAGAATTGAAATAAAATTGAGAGTATATTTGATTGCTGATTTGTTCAAGCTTTGTGTTAAGGCTTGGGTATATTTAAGATAAAATTTAGAGCAGATTTATGAGAAGAGTTAGAGCAGATTTGTGCTAGACTTGGGATAGAGTTTGGTGTAGATTTATGAGCAAAGTTAGAGCAGATTTATGCTAGACTTGGGATAGAGTTTGGTGTATATTTGAGATAGAGTTGAGAGTAGGCTTTGGAGGTGATAGAGAAGAGAGGACATAGGTCTCTAGTGGATAGAGGTCCATCAGCTAGTGCAGTGGGGACAGAGGTCTCCTATGGAGAGAGATCCACAAGCCAGAGTAGTGGGGGTAGAAGTCTTCTAGAATTTCACCAACCAGAGTAGAGGGGATAGAGTTCTCCTATGGATAGAGATCCATGAACTAGAGCAAGGGGATAGAGTTCTCCTATGGATAGAGATCCATGAACCAGAGCAAGGGGAAAGAGTTCTCCTATGGAGTGAGATCCATGAACCAGTTGGGGAGATAGAGTTCTTCTATGGAGAGAGATCCATGAACTAGTTGAGGAGATAGAGTTCTCCTGGATCAAGTTCCATGAACCAGAGCAAAGGGGAAAGAGTTCTCCTATGGAGAGAGATCCACAAACCAGAGCAAGGGGATAGAGTTCTCCTGTGGAGAGAGATCCACAAATTAGAGCATAGGGGATTGGTGTCTCCTTTGGATAGAGGTCCATAAACATTGTAATAGGGAATTGATTCCCAAGAGATTTGTTGAGAAAATTTAGAAGAAATATTTTCTCCGTGGAGTAGCCCACATTGGGTGAACCACGTTAAATTTGTGTCTCTCTTGTGTGTGATGATTTGTGCATTGCTTTTATTACTGCTATTGATATTGCCATTGATAATATTGGATAATATTGTTTGGGAAAGAAAAGTAAAATTTGATCTTATACTATTCACCCCCTCTTAGTATAAGCCTGTGTTCTTCAAAAATAGTATATTTCCATCTTTATTATACATATATCATGTCTATGTAGAGGTAAGGAAGGACAAGTGATTTGTCCAAAGGGGTAGGAATTTATGGTCCATAAAAATATAATTAGGTATTAGTAGTGGTCTTGAGACAAGTCACTCTCAAGAGTTTATAGTAGGAAGGAAATACTAGAAAATTGCACAAAAAAGCTAAGAAAGAAATTTAAACTAGTTAGTAAAAATTTATAATTGAGGTTCTTAAAGTAGGACAACCCTAGGGGAAAGAAAATCAATTATCATCCTCTCTTTAATTATCAAAGGTTTTGGAGCCCCTAAAAAAAATAGCCCTAAAGAATTTATTTAAACTTCATAGGCCAAATATAATTTTAATCTAAGATTATGCTAGACACAAAAAACAATATCCATCCTTGCTTCTCTCCTATCAAATTGTAACTTTAAAGAGATAGAATCAAACAAAAGATCAAGGGGAATGCAACAATATGGAATTCCTCCTTCAATTATTTGAAAATTTATATATTAAGGCAAGTGTGGTTACATACTTACATTCTATGGAGCTAGGAAAGATAATTTCTATAGTCAATTTGTATGGTCCTTATGGTGGTAGAAGGGAATTTTGAAAAAAATCTTTATACAAGACTTAAAAAAAAAATGTAGTTGTGGGAGGGGACTTAAATTTTGTAAATAAAAAAGGAGAAATATAGGGAGAGGATACCATAACGAATCTCCTCATTTTTTTTCCTACAAAAAGTCTAAAATATAGGGTTGTGTGATGTAGAATCCATTGAATTAGTTCCCACTTGGAGGAATCAAAGAAATAGAAGACAAGATATTTCTAAAAGGTTGGACAACTTATGTGTCTAAAAACCTCCTAGCTAAAGCAAGAAGATTGAGGTCTTGGATAGATCAACGTGGGGGACTTGATTATTCATCATTTTTTTTGTTAGAAAAAGATTACCTTTTAATTTTAATGCTATTTGGTTGGAAGATGAGTAATTTATAAATTTAGTAAAATATGAGTGGCGACATATTGACTCAACAATAGAAGACTCAACTATTTTTTAGTTTTCTAAAAATTTAAGGAGAATCAAATTTGCTACAGTCACATGGGCCAAAGATAAAATATTGGGAAGTAGAAGCAAATATAACTGACATAAAACCTAAATTGAATTAATTGTATAGTCATGAAGGCAATGATATTTTCTTAGACAAAGAGAATTTGTAGGTCAAGGAGTTGGAAAAGAAGAAGAGGAAATTGCTAGAATGGGAATATGCGAAGTGGAGGATGAAAAGTATAGCACTTGGTTGGAGAAAGTGAATGAGAATACAAAATTCTCTCAAAGGTATGCAAAATAAAGAAATATAGTGAATATGTAAGGGAGATGAAAGGGGAGGATGGAAGAAATATGAGAAGGTTTCAAGAAATAGATGGATTAGGAGTATCCTACTTTAAGAAAATGTATAAAAAACCCAATAGAGCATATATTAAAGAAATCATTAAGTTATCACTGTATCTACCTAAGATGGTCAACAATGAAATCAAAGAGTCTTTGATGAAAGAAGTTACTAAGGAAAATCTATAAACAATAGTTAAATATTTTCAAAAAGGGAAGATTTTGGGACTGGACGGTTGGTTTATTGACTTTTATGTGGGATTTTATGAGTTTTTGGAAGAATATATTTATCTAGGCAAGTACTTGGGTCTATCAATATAACTTTCTTGGAATTGATTCCTAATAAGAATAATCTAAAATTCTTTGGGGAGTATAGACCTATATCCTTGTGTAATACTCTCTAAAAAATCATCTCCAATATTATTGTTAGGAGGTTAAAAGGGGTTAGACACCCTCTCAAAAGAATATTTTGGTTTCTTGAGTAAAATACAAATCCATGAAGCTATTGGTGTTTCTCAAGAAGAACTTAATTCAATCAAATAAAATAAGCAACAAGAAATGATAATTAAGCTTGATTTGGTACATTAGGCTCATATTAATTAAATTATTATAGTGCGTCCTTTGTTCATTGGATTATGAAATGTATTATTTTTACTTTTTTTGTTGTCTTAATTAATGGTTTAACTTCTATATTATTCAATATTTACAGAGGTATGAGATACTTATGCCTCCTATCACCTCTATTATTCTTGTTTGTGGCTAAAGGGTTGAGCAGAATGATTAAGGAACATAAAAGACTTCGCATGATCATAGACATTAAAATGGAAAACTCTTTGTTTAGGGATCACTTACTATTTGTATATGATAGTCATATTTGGAAGTGGCACTGGTGAGCAAAAATATGATTCTATAAAAGTTTCTAAGTTTGTCCACCTATGTCAATCCAGGAGTTCGTAAACTTGTGAGTATCTAAGCACAGTATATACCTGTAGTGTGGGAGATGAGTTCCTATATGTTGGTTGGTTTTGTGAGGAATGTAAAATATTGCTAAAAATCTAACACCTAAATAAGTATGAAATCAAACTGACAAGATAAAATCATATAACTAATGCAAAGAGAAAGAGATGATGCCATTATTTATTCATATTTGTAAATTGCTCTTTACATCAAGGTCACAAGATATACCTTCTAAGGGATTAACCAATTTGAGACATGTTATAATCAATAATTCAAATGATAGGTGTATTTAGTAGATCTTTAGATTCCCCACAAATTGATTATAGAAGGGATTACTTTGACGACCTCTGTTTTATGATGCCAATGAAGATGATCTTGAGGATGATATAATCCTAATAAGACCTATAACCTGCACACCTACAAAGCATAAATAGGAAGAGTAAAGCCTATAAATATGAGATCATTTCATTATTATTATAAAATATGAAGTAAATGCATAAAGGAATGATAAAATGCATGAAAATATTGAAATGAAATACGTAAAACTAAAGATAAATGCTTCTAATATAGGTTAGGAAATCACATAAATGTAGCTAAATACTATTCTAATGGCTAAGACAAAGGAAAATATACAACATCCCATAGCCACTATCGATCAAAGTGGCATACTCTATTAGCCACTGTCAACGTCGATGGCAGTGCCTATGGGCCACTATTGAAAATAATGGCCATGGGAAAGAGGCTCCATTCTATGTATCCTAGGCTTGGTGATGATTACTTCCAATGTAAAATTGGTTGATGTTCTTGGTATATTCTTGTAGAATGACTTAGGGTAGAAATTGGCTCAATTTCATGATAATTTGGTGCTTGAATAACAGGGTGGTTGATCCTCAAGATTTAACAATATCCATAGTTGGATAGGCAATCATTATTGCATAATTTGGTAGTGCTTCACTATACCTCAAGGGATATCAATTATCTCCTCAATTTGATTGTGCTTCAATATGGCTATTGCACATGAATTCTTCTAAAATTGTCTCTTAATTTTGGAGCCATAAGTAGACTCCAAAAATTCTCATTCTAGATTCTACAGGATGCTAAGAGCAAGATTCAGTTGGGCTTGGGTCGTTGAGTCAAAGCCTTCAAATGCTTCAATTAGAAAATTGTTCAAGAATTCATTGCTCTCCTATGGATTTTACTCAGCTTGGGTGGCCCAAGTTTATTACAAGCTCAACCGCTATCGACAGGTGTAGGTATGGCCATAGCCATTATTACCATCAATGACCAACCCACGGTCACTCTGATCATTGATGGTGGTGGTTGTCATCGCTGATGATGTTAATGGCTAAGGATGAATAGGACCAAGCTAGCCTAATTGAGTGGTTAAAATCACTGTTGGGTATTAGAAAGGTCCAAGATTTGTCATATGGCCTAAATATGTGTCCATATAAGTAGCCTCCTCAACATGATGCATTTTAGGTGTCTACAGATGCCTATTTTTGGGATGCATTATGGGAAAACACAACACTAAGTAAAAATAGATAACCTAAAACCATATTGTAGGTTGATTAATATTCATTGATCTGGTCAACGTTATATACCCCAATCATGGGAAGGGTGCACATCTCAAAATCATTACCTCTGACAAGTTAAAGAACTTGATTCAAGTACAACCTTTCACTTTAGGCCTACTTGATCTTGGACATTGTTCAATCATGAATATGTAAGAACCTGCATTCATGCTTCAAAAATACCAAGAATTTGTGTAATTAATTTGCTTGTTTTTCGTCCCAATTAGGGGCATGATTATTTTTGGCAATGATTCATGGGATCAACACAACTTACATGATTAAGTGTTTAATTGTTGATTTTTATTATGAATTTTATGATTATGAATACCCCCTCAAGCAATGAGTTGATGAGGAAAATGGCAAGTGATGAGAGCAATGAGTCGCTTGACCAAGATGACTAATTTGGATAGTGCAAGATGATTACTTTTGTTGTAGGAAAGGTCCTCTTACAAATATGATTTTAACCATAAATAGTAATTATACATATCTATACTTTGGATCAGTCCAGCCGAAATGGCCTTCTTAGGAAATAAAAATGATAACAATTAAATTTGAGCATGTGATGAATCACTATGTTTGATGGTTTGATGAAATTTCATAGAAGAAATGAAACAAATACCTCGTTCTCATGGAGTAGTTTGATCATAATGGCCTTCTTGGAGATTGAAGTGAAGACATTTCAATTCGTCGATGAATAATTTGGTTCAAATATCCTTATGGTAATTTAATCATATTACCAATTGCTTGGAGTGCAAATCACTACAACCACCAAGTGTATAGGGCAAAGAAATGGGTACGAGGCACACTTGAGTTTTTTTTTATTTAATTTTTTTGTAAATTTTGAGAGTTATGATGATTATGGACCGGTAGATATGCTTTAATATCCATTATACAACTCCTTTTGGTGAGAAAATATATGCATTTATATTTTTTTCTTGACCACCATCAAAAAAAGTGGTAACAATCTGCAAATCCTATGGCTGCTATTGACATCGATGGTCGAGTTTGCCCTAATATACATCCATGCTCAAGATGAGTGACGATGGAAATTTCAAAATATAAAATGTATTTTAGGGTTTTGGAAAATTCATTATTTCCAACTAGCATTGATGAATAGTGAGCTTTGAGAGAAGAGAGATGAAAATTGATGTGGAATGCTAATAAAATTTAGACACAAACTCGATGGCAGATCAGGTTGATGCAGTAGTGGGCAATGGAGATGGAGCTACTAAGGTAACTCTCCATATCATTCTCAAGATTTAGGCATTAAATGAACCTCACTAATTAATAGGTTAAGGAACCACATTAAATTATCAATAATAAACAACACCCCTTAGTTTATATGTAGCTTAGGTTAGCTTATGTTATCGTAAGGGGATTAGGATTTGCATTTTGGGGGGAATTAACATCACATGGGAGCCATCCCATGGCTTTTATCACTTAGGACGGTGTCCAATTTGCCATATGAGGGTCGCCATCACTGTGGATGATGAGGTTCAAACCCCAATGGTCAAAAATTTTATCGTTGGTGGTGGCCATGGAAGCCATCTACACTATGAGCGATTGAGGATCTTAGGAATTATTATTTTTATTTTTGCATGTTTTTTATTTTGTTTTTGTTTTTTTTTGTGGTATGAGTGAGTGATTATGTTTTGAATTGTGTGCTATTGTATGTTAGAATCTGATAGCTTGGGGTAAGATTCCAATCTACTTTTGGAGTTACGACCTCTATTGGATGAGGATGACTGGAAGTGGTTTGGGGTGATTAGCCTCAAATATGTCATGAGATTACTGACGGTGATGTCAAACCAGTCCTACCTCACAGTCCTAGCCCATTGATGGGATAGGAGGACTAACACTTTTAATATCCCAACTAGAGATATTATGGTGACATTAAAGGATGTCTACTGTATTTTAAGGATTTCCACCGATGGGTGGGCTATTGTTTCTTCTCCTAATATGATGAGGGAGACATTTTTTGCTCAATTGTTTAAGGCAAACAAGTTGAGGCACTAGGCAAAATAGAGCATGGTAGGGTGCCAGTGGATTATTGGTATAGGTAAGATGTTTTCTCTTGGCATCAGGTGGTATTGATGCACATTACCTATAATGTGCTACTACCCAGTTCTTCAAGCATAAGGTTCCCTTGGAATCTCCTAGGTATGTTTTAAGACCTATTAGAATGTGATTTGTAGCAACCTTTGATTATAGCATGGGAGAGCATACTTATGGCACAAATCTATGATGAGCTATATAAGATTATGTGGTGGGGGCAAGCAGGAGTGGGATGCAACCTACTACTATAGATATGGGGGTGGGAGCACATCCACATAGATTGACTTGGTGGATTGCCATTGGCTATAGCAGCCATAATGGGGGATGACTAGTGATATGTTGTGAGGTGGCCACAAGATGCAGATACCATTTGAAGCTAACCACATGCTGGGGATTTGAAACATTATACCAGGTATTTTATGGGATTTTAGGTGAGTCAAGTCATTTGGAGACCCTACCTAGGTTATCCTATGTGGGATGAGGTAGGGAGATACTTGGTTCAAGTTAAGTGTGAGATATGGCTCATAGGGAACCATGGGAAGATGAGGGAGTTCTTTCACTATTCTCAGGTCACTCGTAAGTTTAGGATTGCATAGGATGTTTCAGAGGAGCCAGTACTCTATCACTAATAAAAGGCAAAAACATATCTTCTAGCACCATAGGTGATATGGATTATAGATGAGGACCCACCTATTGATGATACAGGTATAGAGGAATCCAAAACCATCGTAGAGTATGAAACTTGGTGGGTTTCTCAATAATGGCAAGGTGGTGGTAGCTTAGGCAAAGCTAGAGATGATGTAGTAGTTGAGGGAGGTGATGGGTGATGAGTGTGTCATAGTATGGAGGATGAGTGGGGATATGTAGTAGGGTATATGGATGATACCAAAGTTTATGAGGAGGGTGAGGGGGATACCCCAAATCATGAGGTCTCACAGCTACAGGCTTAGGTGCATAACTTATAGGGGTAACTATAGGAAGCTCAAAGGTAGGTGATGGAGCAAGATACATCTCTCACTACTATGCAGAGTTAGTTGAGTGTAGGTCTGTATTAGTGGTGGGAGTATGGAGAGGAGAGTAACTCTCTCCAAGCTCAGGTAGATTTTTCCACAACTTGAATTAATCATGTTATGGTAGAGAGGGATCTTCTACAAGCACAATTAATAGCAAGGGAAATTATGATAGATGTTAGGACTACTAAGAGAGATGCACTGAGAGCATAACTAGGGGTTTCTCCTATTGTTTAGGTCACACCAGCTACTCCAACCACTCAGGTATTGGTAGCTTTAGGTAGTGATGTAGAGATTAGGTGGCTACTTGATCTCCTAGCATAGGAGGAGGTACACCACATAGTAGATGCATCACACATTGCTCATATAGAGACTAAGGTCAAGATACGTAGTGACATTATGCCATATAGGTCTATGGTAGGGGGTTACCAATGGATCAATCGAAGTGAGTTTAGGTAGTCATCAGTGCGGCCAATTCACAAGTCTAGTGCACAATCTGAGATATTGGTAGCTACTAGCTCTAGATAGCTTTGTAGGAATGGAGTTAAGGGTGGAGGTGACCCAAGGGGTGCAGGCCCTATTTGATATGTCATGCTGACTTGTATAATTTTTGAGTGTAGGGTTTGAAGACCTACATAGGTGTATCTTGCAAGTATTTTTGTACCTGATGTACTTTTGACATACATATTTATATGATACTCTATATTTATGGCTCATTATGTGTATTATGTTTTTGCTTTTATGTTCATGTGATGCAATTATGGATGCAATGTCTATATGGTGATGTGATTATGCTATATGTATGCAATGTACTAATGACATGCACTAGCTAGATGATAATGTATGATTAGATGCTATGATCTAGATGTGTAGATGTACTATTATGTATGCTTATATGGATGCAATGATGAATTTTAAATGTATGTTTAATTTTTTTTCAATTGTTTATGCATTTAATCTATGTTTATATGATATGATAGATGATGTATGTAATGCATTAATTACATGAGGATGATCTAATGCAAATGAACCTATATGCTTTAATCACTTAAAACATAAGGAATGAATCTAATATGTGTTTAACAAACTAATGGAAGACACCACAAAATGTATGAAAATCATGAATAAAAATGATAACTCTTATCATAAGAATTAATCATTTAAGCATCCATATGTGAAATGAGATGATGTGATATGTATGGGCTTTCCCTATAAGATTATGTAAATTAAAAGATATGCATAATCTAGTTAGTGGCCATCTAAATATCATTATTGATATCCATACGATATCTATCCTATTTTATGAACACCCCTTAATAAAAAAAGTTTATAAGGAAAAGTGTGTATGATTGATGAAATGATTTGTTGCTATTAGGGGATTTTTGAGGTTTTCCATGAGACTCAAACACCCTAGTTGATTAATCAAAAGTTGTATAATGACTACACAAGAATCTTGAAAGATAAAAGCTTGTTAAGAAGACCAAGATATTCATTATCCCTATGTGTGCAAATGAATATATTAGATGATGCATAAGACTACCTCATTTCTAGGTGGGTTTCATTCAACCCATTTTTGTAATGAGGATCACCATATGGTCATCATGATCCTAAGTTTGGACGTAGTTGGACTAGACTACTAGGTAATACAAGCCACCTAAAGCTAGCTCATCCATAAGCTAACATTGGTCTATACAAAAAAGGTCGCTAATGTGATAGACATATCACCACGTGTAAGGATACTCCATTTCCAAGAAGGTTTCATTCAACCCATTGATGTAATGAAGATCACCCCATGGTGGTCGAATACTGAATATTCCAAGGATTCAAGCTCTTACCCCCTTATTTTCTTTTCATTTTTTTGGGATACTTGCTCATGCTTAGTGATGAAAATCATTGTTTATTTTGCATTTTATTTTCTTTTGGAGCAAGGGATTTGCTTAGTGATGAAAATCATTGTTTATTTTGCTTTGCTTTGCTTTGGGAATTTGCTTATTTTGTATGAAAGTAAGGGATTTATTGGGTAGGGGGGAGCTTGTCCTTTTTCCAATAATCAGCATTCTAAACCATGCACATAATAAGATGAGCAAGGAAACCTTTCACTTAAGGTGACTAGGACCACTTTGTAGTGTTCATCCTTCCTTGTTCAAACTAGGATTGTTAATATTTAAAATGTGATGGGATTTTGACATATGCAAGGTACTATCAAAACTAGACCTCATCTTTGAAATCCAAGATAGCTTTCTACAAAATCTGAAAAGATAACTAGGTATGGCTGAATGACCAAAAAACCCTAGTATACACCTGATAGCAACTCATAAGGTTGTGTTGAAAAACATAATTACTCACAAGGAAAATGAATAATGATGATTTGAGGATGCATGATTAGCATACAAACATGGTATCATTTGTAAGATTGTAAACACAACCTATACTAATGCAAGTGCAATGGATGAAGATGCCTAATGCAATGCAACTAAAGAATGCATATAATGAAATGCAAAATGTAAATATTTTTGTGTTTTTGATGTTTTGAATTGTTTTTGGATTTTGATGTTTTTTTGATTTTTGATGATTTTTAGGGGGAAGGTGCGATACCTTATGTACCCCTAGTGTGTGTGCCACTCAATGAAAGTGAGGAAGGTGTGATACCTTTAGAGTTCTCACTTTGCTTCATTGATCATGATGTGGATGGTGGGGAAGGTGTGCTACCTTGAAGACCCCCATTATGCATGTCATTCATTGCAATGTAATCGGATTGCTTAGGAAGAGTGATAGAAATCAACTCTCCTTGTTAGGGCATGGAACTATGTGAGGTGCCAGTGTCCTAATGGGGTAAAATAAGCAAATTATCTACATGGAGCTCATTTCATTCTACCATTTCTTCGACCACATTCTTGAATGAATAGAAGATACATATATCATGCCCATTTATATTATGATAGATGTAATAGAGACTTTTATTGTATGACCTAGGTGTAGGTGTTCTAATTTTGACTCTCAAAAATGTGATTGTATGTACCTCGTATAGTTTTTGAAACAAGGCCAAAGTAGTCAAAAAATGTGACTACCCTATATGGTGGCTTGCTTGTCTTATGAGGATGCAATTGACATAAGTATTGCAAATGGGATGATGAAGCATGACCTATGGTGGGATGATATGAGGTGGATGAACCATCTATGAGTGAGGCCTCCTTGTCAATAAGGTCTTGGACAATATTTTTAAACCCATAACAATTGTGAATGTCATGGCCCTCTATTCAATGATAAAGGCAGAAGTGATCCTCCCTATAACCCTTAGGTTTAGTTCTATTTGGGTCTAAAGGGTGTATATTAGGTAAAATGATAGCCTTAGCTTCTTGCAACTTCTGAAAACATGGTTGACATGGGCTCAGATAACGGAGTCCAAGTATGTTGAGGGTATTTTGGTGAGGGAGAGGATGTTGAGGCCACACTTTATGTGGTCCCTAATTTTGGTAAAGGGGTTGAGCTATACATACCTCAATAATTGACTTAGGTGGCCCTTCTTGATTTTTTGGTATAGGTGATAGATCACTAACTATGCTTATTTGTTGGTTATCAATTCGAAGTTGATCCATTTCAAGCATGTTTTGTATTATGGTCTTGAAACTATGATATGACTGGATGTCATGACCGTTTTGTCTATGATATAAATAGTATACCTCCTCCTTATATTCATGAGTTTTAGATGATTCGGATCTAAAGGGTGAACCTCAAGCAAAGTGATGGCTTTTATGATGCATAGTCAATTGAAAATCGATATCATAGGTTCGGGTAATGGTGTATAGATGCGAGGTAATTGGCATGGCCGATTTGGTGCTTGCTCTTGTTGAGGATTTTTCTATGGCTGCATAGGAGGTGGCTTGGTTTCAAAGGTGGTTTGCTTTTGTAGCTCAATGTTCATGAGTTGGTGCATGATTTATTGCAAAGCCTTATTTTTCCAATCCATTTACATCTCTATATTATCTAGGTGATCTAGGATGTGTTGCAAGACTAATGGAGGTGCAAATTACATCATTGTTGATTGATCTAGATGGAAACTACTAGTTTATGGTGGTGAGTTGAATGTAGGTGCCAAAAGGACCCTTAGGTAGATGGGAAATAGATGTCTCTATCATATAAGGTGATGTGGATGTGTCATAATGCTCCTGTCTAGTAGGTATATCCACATGCTCTTGTTTCACTTTGGAGTTGTCTACTATGATGGTTGGAGTACCCCAAATTTGAAGTAGGGGACTCACCTGTTCTTGCTCTTGTGAAGGTGTTGTATGAAATGAACTAGGTGTGACTAGTTTCAAATGTGGTAGCACTTGTGATGTAGCAATAATTTTAGAGGGGGTTACCAGTTGTATCAGTTGATCTAGAGAAGCCTGGTTCTATATCTTGAAATTGACCATTCCCACAAACTCATGGGAAGGTGTTTGTACACTTGGACAAGTCATGGATGGCTCATCAACTTGTTTAGGGTGATTTATTTTTCCCCCATGTTTAGGTGAATAATCAAGGATGGGATCAATGGGTGGAAACTTGATAAGAGGTCAACCTAAATCCTCCATGGACTCAATGATAGGCATAAATGTAATGTTTACCTCCATGTACTCTCCAAATTTAATTTTATTCGAGTGAACTATGACCTGCAATGTGGTGGATGGTGATGGTATGATATGATAAGATTTATTCATAACCATGATAGGTTCTTCCCTTGTGATAGGAGTAAGAAAGTCTTCTAATGACATGTTTGAGATAGTTGTGAGCATCTCTGTGGTTGTCTTAGTTGATTTCTCCTTTCTTAGAGAAACCGAATATGGAGGCATAATGGGTGAAACCAATGGTGATGGTGGTGGTGAAGGTAACTTCACTATAAACTATGGGGTTGCATCTGGACTATGGATAACATCATTAGGTTTATTGTTTAGATGCATGGGTGACCATAATAGGCTCCTGTAGATGATCCACATATTTGTAATACTTGAAGGGATCTAGGTCAACATGAACCTCATGGACCTTACCTTCATGAATGTATTTAATATTTTGATGCACTATGGATGGTATGCACTCCATGGCTCTCATCCATGGCCTTCCAAGCAATATGTTGTATTGTCTTGAACCTTCTAAGATGTAGCACAATGTAGGTATAATCTTTTGTCCAACCTGAATGGGAAGGACTATTGTGCCAACTATGGGAGATACAACATCGTTAAAGGCTTGCAGAGTGAAGGTAGATGCTCTAATATGGGAAGGTAGAATGTTGAGATGCTTCAATGCAGTGGTAGTGATGATATTAATGGATGAACCGGTATCAATCAAAACTTGCTTGTAAATCTGATTGATACTAGCTATAATGTGCAATGGTAGATCAGGTTCATTAATAGGGGTTGTCTTAATTTCCTATTTGCAAAAAGTAATCATAGGGTCCTCGTATGGTGGAATAGGAATTAATTACTATGAGGATTGTGATGAATTTTGAGCATTGATTGGATTCAATAGTGATACAAATTGGTTAGGGAGTTTCTTGCTCCTTGTCATGATATTTATGATGCTAATAACACCCTCATTAGGTGGGGCTATATGCACCTTATTCACATGATCCATTTGATATTCCTTGGTCTCATGATTGGTTAAGGGATCTTTGAATATGTATATTTATTGATTATCATTAGCAATGGGTTTGTCTATCTATATAGGAGAATATTGTTTTCCTAAGAGGTAACTCTTGATAATGCGTAATTCACTTCATGTTGTACTATTGCCTATGTGTACTAGGCATGGGTACCTCTTCAAGAGTTACCCTAGATGATTTTTCTTTGTATAAATTTTGTTGGAAAATCCTTTCTTAAAATATTTTGTGTTGGAGGTCCGAGGTGTAGAACAATTGGTTCATCCAAACCCCATAAGGGGCGAAGTCCAAGGTTCAAATTTGGCCTCACGGAGAACGTTTGTCCCTTCTTGGTGATTTCAATGGCGTAAAAGGTTTAAAATGATTGTGGCATGGTGGTTATAGGGTCTGACTGCATGAAGATTTGTGTGGTGGCTCGCCGCACGCGTGGTGGCCAAAAAAGCGGACCCCCCGATTCCTACCGATTCCACCATGTAAATCAAAAAAAAAAAACATATTTTGTGCTCATATAATCCATGGAAATGTAATATCTATTATTTGGTGTACTCGAGGTTTAAGCACTCTCACTCATGATGTAAATTTTCCAATTGAGCTTGGAATAGTTGTTATCCATACGATATGTTGTGTAAGGCCGATGGCTTTTCATATCACTACAAGGTCTTTAGCTATGTCAGTTCCTATCGAGGGTGTGGTAACCCTATCACCTCAGTGAGTAGATATCCTATGTGAGGAAGTGGCTTCACAATGACTATTAGGATTTCATGTCAAAATAGTGATATCTCTAGGAATATAATGGATGTGATGACTATTAGGGCATCATGCAAGAATGATGAGATCTTTAGGAGGATTAGCTTCATGATGACTATTAGGGCATTATATAGGAATGGTGAGATCTTTAGGCCTATGGTAGATGCATTTAGGGCCTCTTATTAAGTTTTCCACTTTTTTGACTTGTGATTGAGCTTATCTATGCGTAGTTGTCATGATGTGTTGACTAGGAAAATACTGAAGGAAACCCAAACTGAAGAAAATTTTGACTTCCAAAAAATCTTTTGGGTGTTATATATGAAAAATATTGGTGTGATGAGCTGATCACAATGGGATAGGACTCCAAAAAGTGTTTTCAAGGTCAAAATTTGTATTTATAAAATATTTGGCCAACTAAGGCTCGTGGAAAATGATCTGTTTGAGGAATTTTGCGAGAATGCAAAGCTAGGACTCAAAAACACTATGAGAGTGCAAAAGGGGCTAACTAAGACAACAAAACAATTTGATATTTTTTGGGGTTGTCTAGGGCTTTTTATGACTGTTTTAGTGCAGTTTTTCCCTATTTTTGGCTTAAAAATTACTCAAAATAGAGTAATAATAAAACCAACATAACTTCTTCATTATAGCTCCGATTTGCATTATTTTTTATTTGTTGGATGTAGAATCAAGAAGTAGAAGTTTTATTTTAGGTTTTGATCCTAGATCAGATGGTAGGATCTTATGTTGATTACATGAACATCAAAGAAACAAATAAAGTAGACAAAATGATTATCTCTTTTAAGGATTGCTTTGTGTTTCCTAAGAACTGGATTGTGTATTTTTGATGTGTTGAATATAGTTCCACTTTCTCATACGTGTTTGAATATGGTTGATGTAATTTTTAGTTTGTTCAAGGATTTCACCTATACACCTACACACATATCCGATGATGAAGTCCAGATTGTGAATCCCATAAAACTATGGAGATGAAACCCATAATCAATAGGGGAACATAGGTCCTACCAGTCCTCACCCAATTCATAGAGGGTAGTGATATACCTTCTAAATAAGAGTACGTATTATTTTACCAATATTTGATGGATATTGGAGCCAACCTTGGCCATGGTCAGGTCAAAAAGAAATTCTCAATATACAAGCCAACTAGGTGGTGATGAAGTCCACCATTGGTCTTGATAAATTGGTTGGATGTGAGAGCCCAAATCAACTGATGTTTAAAATTGAAATATGGTGTGTGAGTTGTTCATTTTAATTTGAGCAAAAAGTAAATATGCATCAAACAACACACCATGATATTTCAACTACATGCATATAAAATAATGTTTTAAATTAAAAAATAATGCATGTAAAAGATGTTTTACTTTTAAAAAATGCAATGCAGAGCTAAAATGTAACAACCTTTAAGTAGGCTAAAAATAGGTAAACCCTACACTCAGATTTAATAGTGGTTGCCTTTGTGATAACGGGCAATAGTCATGGTTGTTATACACAGGCACAATCAAAATCTTAGATACTAGATTCTAGGGTGGCTAAAAGCCAAGGCCACTATTCCCAACAACGGATAAAAATAAACAAGAAGAAACCTATAAATTTTACCTTAAATATTTCTCTATATTCACTAATTAGTGCTATTCTGAAACAATTTCAATAACACACAACAAAATAATAATTTTAGTGCCACTTATAGGGGTAGCCTAAGTTTGAATATGTTGTTGCACTCTAATTATTTGTGTTTTCTTATAGCTACTAATGATTAGGGCAATGGTGGTTCTACCCACTGGAGCCAATGGTGGCAGTGACTGTTAGCCATTGTTAATTAGAGTGATGGTACCTACAATAAAAATATAGATAGAAAACATAAGTTAGCAGTAAAAAAGAGTTTATCCCACATGCGATCGCAACTAAAATATTTTTGAAAATATAACACCTAAATAAATATGAAATCAAATTGACAAGATAACATCATATAACCAATGCAAAGCGAAAAAAATGAAAGAAATGGTTCCCTTCTTTATTCATATTTGTAAATTTCTCTTTACATAAAGGTTACAAGATATCCCTATGAGGGATTAACTAGTTTGATACATATTACAATCAATAATTCAAATGATAGGTGTCTTCAGTAGATCTTTAGAATCCCCACAAACTGATTATAGGAGGGATTACTTCAATGACCTCTGATTTATAATGCTCATGAAGATTTTCTTGAGTATGATATGCTCTCGATAAGGCCTATAACCTACACACAAGGAAAACTACAAAGCATCAATAGAAAGAGTAAAGCCTCTCAAGATGAAGTAATATCATGATTATTGCAAATTATGAAACAAATACGTAAAGAAATGATAAAATGCATGAAAATACTAAAATGAAATACATAAAGTTGAAGATAAATACTTCTAATCTAGGTTAAGAAATCATATAAATGTAGCTAAAGACTATTATAATGGTTAAGACAAAGGAAAATATACATCATCCAATATCCACTATCAATCAGAGTGATGAACTCTATTAGACACTGTCGACATCGACGATGGCACTTGCAGGCTGCTGTTGAAAACAACCGTAGAAAAGAGGCTCTATTATCTATATCTTGGGCCTGGTGATGATCAATTCTAATATAAAATTAGTTGATGTTCTTGGTGTATTCTTGTAGAATGACTTAGGGTAGGAATTGGCTTAATTTCATTGTAATTTGGTGCTTGAAAAATATGGTAATTGATCCTCAATATTTGGCAATCTCCATTGTTGGATAGGCAAACATCATTACATAATTTGGTAGTGCTTCATTATACCTTAAGGGATATCAATTCTCTTCTCAATTTGGAAATTCTTCGCTATGGGTATTGTACATGAATTATTCCAAACTTGCCTCTTAATTTTGAGGCCTTAAGTAGACTCCCAAAATGCTCATTCTAGCTTCTCTAGGAAGCCAATAACAAGATTCTATTAGGCTTGGGATGTTGATGCAAAGATTCTAGATGCTTTGATTGGAAAATTGTTCAAGAATTCATTTCTCTCGAATGGATTTTACTCAGATTGGGTGGCCCAAGTTTGTTACAGGATCTATTTCTATCAATAGACGTGGCTATGGCCATGGCAGCTATTGCTATCAGTGGATAGCCCGCAACCACTCTAATCATTGGCAATGATGATTGCCACCACTGATGACATCAGTGGCTAAGGTTAAATAGGACCAAAATACCCTAATTGAGTGGTTAAAACCACTATTGGGTCTTGGAAAGGTCCAAGATCAATCATATGACCTAAAGAGATGTCCATATGAGTAGCCTTCTCAACATGACATGTTTTAGGTGTCTAAAAAATGTTGTTCGTGTAGTTTCAATTTTAACCAGACCAATTAAAACTAAGTGTATGAAAATAATTGCATACAAAAAAATAAATAAATAAACACACTACACATATTAAAATTAATTGAAAGATAAGCACACAATTGAAAGAAACTGTAGGAGGTAAACAAATTACACACAACTAAAATAAAGTGCAGGAAATAAACACACATTACGAAAATAAAGTGCAAGAAATAAACACATGACTAAAAAAATAAGTGCAAGAAATAAATACACAATTGGAAGTAATAAAGCAGTAAATAAAAACTAAAGCAAATAAAATAGGGGAGTATTACTACTTGGTGTGGGCCCAAGCTCTCGTAGGTGGTCCATTCAATTGATTACATAAAAATTACTCTTTTAGACCAAGAAAATAAGACAATCAAAACTCTTTTATTGATAACTTATGTAGTACAATATATTAAAATTTCATAGATTCTCTTTTTAGGAATTGCCTACGTTCATATACAGAACATGACCACCCCTTGTTACAAAAATAGTTTATTTTAAAATGTCTAATTTAATCATAAATCATGATTCACTATAATGGGTGTGTGCATAGCTATGATTTTTATTTATTAAAAGAGTGATCACTTCCAAAATTAATCATCAAAATATAAGAATGACAAGCCCCTGCTTTGCACAACAACTTATTTCTAAAAATCATGTGGTCTTTCAGCCAATAAAACAATATGCGAAATATAGATGCTATATACTCGTTGAACATAGGCACCTACCTGCGTCTAGGATATAGGCACTTTCCTGCAATTGGGATATAGATGCCTACCTATGGTCAGGATATAGATGCCTATTTGCATTCAAAATATAGGCATCTACTTACGTTCTAGATATAGGCACCTACTTCCTTATGGGAAGTAGTCACGTTTCCCTTAGCAAGATTTATGCACCTCCTTCATTCATTGTAGAGATATATTCATACCTCAAAAACATTATATTATTTGTGCATTGCTAGGTCCATGTGGGACCTCAATTGAAAACTGTAAAAGAAGTAACAAAAACATTCATCTACACATTCCACTAAAAGTACTAGTCAATCTTACTACTTCATTTTCTATTAAATACATGCAATAATTATACAAAAACACATTTTTGATGTTAAATATGCCATACAATACCCTTTAAAACATGCATAAAAATGAGTATTTTTGGTGCTCATCATACCCCCATGCCTAACCATTTGACATGTCCTCATGTCACCTTATACCAGTAATCCCCTATTTTATTGATAACCTTCCAATATGCTTTATTTTATGGATGTCGCTCTCAAGCTATGGCCTTATATTTTTCTTGATTTCTCTTGCATTTACCATGATTGTTGGTTTAGTTGAAATTTTCTTCTACTAGTGGCCAAATATAGGTGACTATATTGTGCTAAAGGACTGGCTCGACTTGCTGTAAGAGGAAATGATCCTCACGTAAATATACTTTTGTTTTAATTTCTAGAATATTCCATGATTGAAACTATGACATCTCGACAAATTGGTATTTCAATAGAACTATTGCTCAGGGGATGCCTAATGGTGCTCTCCTATTTGTGACTACATATACAACCTCTTAATTTATCTTTTCAAAATTTGATGGTTGAGGCTAGCCTATTCTCACTAGTGGTGGTGGTATGAGCTCTTTTTTGAATAGTCCCATCTAACAAAAGTACTTAATAATTGGTGATAGTACTCTAGCACACATTTCTTTGAAGTGACTTGGGTGTATTGGTTTAACACTAATACTTGATACCTTGATAATCCTCTTACCAACTCATTATTCTTCCTTGTTTTTATTCAAACTCTCTTTGACTTTGACTAGCTGATGTTAGTATATCGTAAAAGCTTCAAGTGATGCAACCCATTATTTGTTAAAGTTTATATCATGTCGTGCCTTTTATTTATTTCCTCATGGTTGTATTGCAATAGCCCTCTAAATCCTTTTTCTTATTATTTTTAGAACATTTATGATTGTTGGTGCCATAAGAGTGAGCACCAAATTTTCCCTTTGAGGTGAAATTTTCTAAACAAATGGTGGTTTTGTTTCTAGCATGTGATGTTCTATAGGTGCAATAGTAAAATTTTTAGCTACTGGCTAATAAACTATCTAGGTAGCCATGGAATAGTCAACTTATGGCTGACCAGCTAACTGGGCAGTAATATAATGTCTTTCTGACTCACTAGAAAATTTGGTGACTACGAATTGTTCAACATCGAGTTGACGAGATAAATAAATAGCATCCTTATATTTCATTGAATCCCTGACTAGGCAATATTAGGACATTTAGTTGATTCCTTAACTAATTGAGTAGTAGTAGGACATTCAGCTTTGGGCTAATTGATTGACTAGGTAACAACAAAGTATTCTATTGACTTACCAGCCAATTGGGTAGCCCCAATTTCCTCACTATCTGAGATGTAAATAAAGATGGATCCTTTTTGCATGGTAGGTCTCCCCTATTCCTTCGAAGCATCTACCATAGGTACCTCTGATTACTTCCTTATTTTATATAGCTACAGATTTTATATCACTCTCTTGGAATCGAACTGGTATACCCATATGAAAGCCACCTTCTCTTTAAAATTAGTGGAAGAAATTGTTGCGTCTATGGTCTATTCCATCTACACAACAACATCAATTCTATTTTCCTTCATGGTGATCAATTGCTGCACTATGCTCTCTAGTTTTTGCACTATTTATATCAACTTCTACACACTATGGCCTGATTTCTACTACTCGATTATAGTAGATTATTTATATTCTTAAAATTTAGCTTGTACTACATTATATTTTTCCTCCCAACTTGAGGATTGCACTTTAATTTCTTGTAATTAGCTTTGGATTTCTTTTTCAAAAGACTCATGGTAGGGTACTTCAATAGAGGCTAAGCCCTAAAATACCTAGGTGGCTTGTTCATCCTCTATGATGTGGTCTTAATTTCCCCTTTGATGAACTATAGTCGAACAATGCACCTATGGTCACTCTAATTCCTGATGTAGGTAGTGGTATTGCTCTAAATAGGCTTAAATCAAGTTGCTCTAACTCCCCATATGAATGACTATGTTGGGAATTAGGTGCCTATGTTTCTTTATTTGGAATATCTTGTTGCTCGTTGGATGATTTGGATATAGCCCTTTATTTGGAATATCTTCTTGCTCGTTGGATGATTTGGATGTAGCCCGCTCTTTTGTGGTGGTTGATGGTGGTAATGCAACCCTCTATCCTTTGACATGTTGAATTAGGATTGAAATGAGCCCATGATGGTCTAACACCACTATTGTGCATACCCTGTATCTGCTTACTTCATCCCATAGAGCACTCATTAGATAAAAAAAAATGTTAATTCGGTTCCCATGTAGTAAATGGTTCAAGAAGTAAAAATGATTTGTGTTAAGACATAAATATATACCGATGTAGGTGAAGAATCATACCAATTATTTGAACACTAGCCTCCATATTTTAGGATGTATTTCTTTGGCAACCTTGAATGCATCAACCACATTGTTGGTTGCCTAAATAACTATTGAGCTCATAATTTGATTTTGTTTCCTTTATACGTCCAATCCCCTCTGCATGGGAGGCCAGTAAATTCAACTATGTATTCCTCTATTACTGGTATAACCAACCCTCTCATTCACATGACTCCATTGTCCATGGCCATTGCAAATTCCTATTCTGCAGTGAGGTCTTGGTCCTAGCTAACCAAATGATAATAATATATCTCAAAGCTTCAAATTGTTCTTAAACAAATTTTATTATGCTCAAAAGATCTATAGGCTCATTTCTCCTCTATGAGTGATTCTTTGAAGGTCCCCCATCGATATCACACTCTATTTCTAGCCTCTCTAGTGTTTAAGCAACAACTATATCCATATCAAATCATGCCAAAGCATGTGACTTCATGTTCTCACCTATAATGGGTAACTATGCCCTTGTAATTAGCAACAATTATGATTTTCATGTAATCAAGCTTGAGGTATGTTATTGAATATAGGTGGATTTAGTTGACATATCTCCCATGCCTAATTAGTGCCATATGGCAAATTGCTAATGCGTGGTTGCATGAATGGATGATAAAAATATGAGGCATGTATTGGTACTTGACACAAAGATATTTTTTGTGATAACTATGCACATAATTAAAAACAATTAGTACATACCTGGGTGTTTTTTCATGGAACATGATGCGTATAACACCTAGTGATGAAACTTGATTGATCATGGCATTGATTATAGTGTGCCAAGGTAAATTAGTAACTTGTGTTCTTTCATGCAGTGCAATCTTGTCAAAGTGGTCTTATTGGGTATTGCACAATGAGGAGTTTCAAGATCTCATGCTAAAAAAGAAAAAAACATTGATTATTTATCGTAGGAAGACACACTTCCCTGTTGGAGCTTGAAATTTTATGTCCTTTATTATTAATATTTCAAAAATAGGTATCCATCGATGGGAATAAGTACACTTCAATGGTAGAAACAAGGGAGTAAGTGTATATCATCATCAAAAATTAGGAAATAGGCATATTTCATCCATTGGAAAGTGGGGAATATTCATGCTCTCATGGATGCACCTTTATATGGGAAGTAAGCACCTCTGATTCTAGTTCTCAATATAGACACCACCTTCCTAGTGGGAAGTAGATACCTTTGCTACTTTTGGATATAGGTGCCTTCCTCTTGGTGGGAAGTAGGCACCTCTACATTGGTTTGAATATAGGCACCATCCTTCTGGTGGAAGATAGGCATATTTATGGTGTTCTAAATATAGGCAACACCCTCTTGGTGGGAAGTAGGCACCTCTATGTTAGCCTAAAAACAAGTGCCATTCTCCTTATGGGAAGTAGGCACATGTTGATTGTTTCAGATATAGATACCACTCTACTGGTGGAAAGTAGGCACCTTATCTGCATTGCTACACTTTTAGAAAATAAGAAAAATAGGGTGACATAGCTCGTTCCTGATAGGCTCGATGGTCCAAAATTCCTACAACTTGCAACAGATTCCATGTGGCCCTACAAAACGAAAAGAATAATAAAAAAATCTATTCTAAAAATATGTTAGAAAATATTATACACACATATATATTTTTTCTCTTTTTTTCACGTTTCTTTTTATAGTGAATGCATGAGCGTTCGTCAAACTACTAAAATGGTTTCTAAAAATAGGGTCTCCTCCATGCCTACGTTTGAGTCAATCATACAAAATTAAGGTGCATGGTAAGGCTATAAGCAGTGTCCATTGACTATCAAGACTATTCCACTATCATCAATTATTTTAACATGTACAACTCCATTGTTGATCTTTTCGATCACCTCATACGGGTCCATCCACCTCTGCATGAGTTTTCCCTTTTTCTTCTAGAATCGAGAGTCATATAATAATGCCCAATATCCTTCCTTAAATAATTTTGGTCTTATGTGGTGGTCATGCTACATTGCTTGCTACTTTTGCATTATTTGTGTGTGTTGCAGCACATCTTGAAGGTATTTGTCCAAATGATTTAGTTGGCGAATACACTCCTATTGTGTAGCATCTAGGTTCAAATTGGGTTTTATAGTAGTTCGTAGAGTTTTTATTTAAAATTTTATAGGCATCATTGCATTCTTCCTATACACCAATTGGAATGGTGTAAATATTGTAGCTGATTTCCATGTAGTTTGATATACCCATATTGTTTCTAGAAGATGTTTCTCCAATCCTTTTTGTGTTGCTACACTATATTTGTTAGAATGTTCATAAACTCTTGGTTATTCACTTCCACCTAGCCATTATCTTGTGGATGATATGGGATGGTTTTGTTGTGCCAGATTTGGTATAGCTACATCACTTCTTACATCATATTTAAGGTGAACTGAGTTTCCTGGTCAGTGGTAATCTCCCTAGGAACATCGAACTTGGTGAAAATAAATTCATACAAGAATTGTGCTATATTTTATTTCTTTGCACTTCGTAATGCCCACACTTCAACCCAACTAGTAACATAATTAGTACACACTAAAATATACCTCTTACAATTATATTATGGATTGATAGGCGCAACAAAATCCATCCCCCATTTGTCAAATGATTCAATATACAAATGTTGCTAAAGGAGCATTTCATATCATGTAGTTGGTTGACCTATTATTTGACATTTATTGCAATGGTTGACATATTTTATTGCATATTTAAACAATGAGGGTCAATAATACCTTGTTTGTAAGAATTTAAATGTAGTTCTTCTTGTAAAATGTTCATCGCATGGTTTGTCATAACAGGATTTTAAAGTTTCTAGGGTTTAATTTTCTACAACACATATTCACATAATTTGATTAGGGCCAATTTTAAATAGGAAACCATCAATTCATGAAAAAATTGCACTCTTTTCAATTAATTTTTGAGCTTCTCAAGGAGTGAGTGCAGGGGATACTTTACTAGTTGCTAGGTAATTGGCCATGTCGGCATACCATGGTGTTTGGTCATCAAGAGCAAAGAGATACTCATCTAGGAATCTATCCTCAATTGCAATATTATCTTGAGAGATCAATCTAGACTAAAAATCTATAAAAATGTTATCCCTGTTAGGTTTATCTACAATAGTTATATCAAATTATTATAGGAATAATAACCATCTAATAATATTGCCACTCACCATTGGCTTATTCATCATATATTTTATGGTTGTATGGTTAGTATGTACAAATATTTTATAGCCCGTGATATAATTTCAAAATTTATTAATAGCATATACAACTACAATAAATTCTTTTACTGTGATAGTGTAATTTAGTTAAACACTCATAAGGTTTTTATTGATATAATAAATGACATATACCTCATTTTGTTCTTTCTACCCTAATGCTACCCTTATAGCATTGTTGGATGCATCTACATAAATGTGGAAGGGGAGGTTACAATTAGGACCTCTAAGCATGAGAGCGGTTGTCAATTTTTATTTTAAGGTTTGGAATGCTTGTTCACATTCACTTGTCCATACAAACTCAGCATCTTTGGTTGATAACATGTGCAGTGGTTTGGCAATTTTACTAAAATATTGTATAAATCATCGGTATTATCTAGAAAAGCCTAAGAAACTATGGACATCTATCTGATTTTGGTAGGTAGGGAGTTCTTTGATAACTTTGATCTTTCTTTTATCTATCTTTATCCCCTCAATAGAGATGTGGTTTTCTAAGACTATCTCTTCCATCATTAACATAAAGTATTTCTCGTTACTTAAAGATAGACTAGTTTATTGACAATGCTGGAGTACTCTCTCCAGCATTTTTGTAGCTTCTTCAAAAATCTCACCATATATGATGAAATTATCCATATAACTTCTACGATATCTCCTACCATGTCCAAAAAAATACAAAGGATTACTTTCTGGAAAGTTGGAGGTGCAATAAACTACCCAAAATAAAAAATACGATAGGCAAAGCTGACCCAAGGACAAGTGAATATGGTCTCTTCCTAATCCTCTTCTCCTATTTGGATATGATTGTATCCACTATATCCATTGAGGAATGTACTTTCATCCTACCAAAGTATCTAGGACTTGGTCTATGAAAGGTAGGGGGAAATAGTCTTTTCAGGTGGCCTTGTTTAACATCTTATAGTCCACACAAGTACTCAATTTGCTATTTTTCTTGGGTACCACCACCAAAGGTGAGATCCATTGACTATATAAAATGGGATAGATGAATCTAGTGGATAATAATTTTTGCAACTCAACCTTTACTATCTCTTTCATGGTTGGATTCATCCACCTATGGGGTTGCCTTACTCATCTTGCATTATCTTCCAAGTAAATTCTTTGAGTCCATACTTTGGGTGCATTACCACTCATGTATCTATAATCCTAAGCAAAATAAATATTATATTTTTTTAATATATCTTTCAACCTATGTTCTTGAATAAATATCAATAAACTATCAATGTTTAATACTCTTCTAGATTCTATTACAATTTTTTTAACATGATTTTCCTTACTACCAACAAGTGGGGAATCTATAGGAGGATGTGAGGATTCTCCTTGTAGAAAATTCATTATGATTAGATATTCATCTGCTTCATACTCCACTTTATCTAGAGCCATTAGTTGTAACATAGGTAGGGCATCATTGTTTACGAATTTAGAATTAGGCTCTTCCAATTCATTAGTGGATTTTGTAGGAGGATAAATAACTAGATTTTAAACATTCTATCCATCTAATATCATCATTTGTCCAATATTGCAACTAATATGAATGGATAACCACACAATCATGATTTTAAATTCAAAACTAGAAAGTCTTTTAGATATTACCATACATCTATAATTACAATCACATCTTCTGGCATTACCTCCAAAAGTACTATACACCGATCTACTAGTTGTAATACTATTTTTATTGGCCTCATGTCTGTTAACTCAAATTTATACATATTTTTCTTAGGTATGCCATTTATAGATGCATCTAGATATACCAAAGTATTAGATAGTCTTAAACCTATAATTTGAAATGTTAAGACTAGGCTTCCTAGATTAGAATATTTTGGTTTTTAGGTATTTCCTAACATTAAGTTAGCTAACCAACCTACCACATTTACTGCTTTCAACTATTATTTTCATCCTAGTATTTTGAGACGGTTCTCTAATGAATTTCATATAAATAGGCACATATCCTATTTTTTGATAGAGGGGAATATGATCATAAGGTTTTTCAATCCTTTCATTATGTCAAATTTTGATTGCATATTTTTTTGGGTTCTTATAGCCTTTTTGGAAAGGGTAGAACCCTTTCATTGTTGAATTGTTCAACAATTATATTTTCTTTGAACTCCTCTACCGAAGGTGGTTGTTCTAATCCTACTTCTACTATTTTCTCCTCCTCCACTATTGAAGATGTTGGATCTACTCCTACTTCTCTACCTGATCTAAGTTGTATTGGATTATAATATACACTAATATGATACATAAGATACATCATAGTGTCCCCTTGATATGTTGGTAGATTTGTATTATTATTATTATTATTATTATTAGAATTTAGGGTTGGTTGTGTTGGTATTTTTTGTGGCCTAGAAGTAGGTCGTGTTGAAAAACTAGGTTGTAGTGGTGATTATGTTGTTTTTTATGGAGGTGAAGTCCATGTATTAAAATTTCTTCACTACATGTCAAATTGCTGGTATGGCATCCATGGATACGGTGTATAGGAAGTAGACCCTTGGGTGATGTTCATCCAAGGTGGCTTACCCCACCACCCCATATTGGGTGTTTGGGCCTACCCTTGGTTTATAAAATTGGATCCCCCATATGGTGGTGCTACTTCTAACATTCCACCTACCATAGGATATTGCTACCAATTTCTCCTATTACCCAAGAAATATGTTTCAACTAATTTTGGTTCCTCTTTCATGTTTACTAATTTTGGGCACAACTTTATCTTGTGGTCCATCTAAAAAATTTCACAAACTCAGAATTTATATTCAGAACATTCATTCTTTGGGTGCTTCTTCCTACATATTGAGAAAAAAATGACAAATTTTTCTTCGTTTTATAAATTTAAAATGTATCTAATTGGATTACAGAGATGATAAGATATCACTATTCATATCTTCTAGAAAGGTACCCATTTTTTCTTTTGTTATTGAGGCTATTGTTTTAGTCCCTTAGGTGATGGGTTTACCTTTTCTTCTAGATTAATTCTAACATATTTGTCTGATATCTAACATTTGGGTTTGGTAAATAACACCTCCCGTTAATAAATTCAAGGACTCTAATGATTAATTTGTGAGACCCCTTAAGAATATACTTCATAAGGATTTCTCACCCATTTTTGTATGGGGTGAATGTTGAAGATTAAAATTAATCTACCCCAATAATCCTCTAGTAATTCTTCCTCCCTCTATGACATATCTAGGACTTCCTCTTGAACATACCTTACCCTTCCAAAATATTGGTATTATTCTAAAAATATTTTCTTCATGTCTTTCCAGGTGGCTATTTTTTTGTTCCCAAAACCGATAAACTAGTGTAATACTGAGTCATCCAATATGGAGGAAAAAATATTTAATTTTTGGGCATCTATTTTATTATCCACTAATCTGCAAAGAACATCAAATTTAAAAAGAAACATAATAAAATATTTTGTTGGTAGTCCTATAAAGATAGGAAGTTGTGTAGGAGAAATATGTTTCATTTTAGTGTCTCCTCTAGATTCTTCTATCAAAAATTCAAAACTAGTGGAAGTCTCATCATTTCCAGCCATGGTTTTAGGTGATGTATGTTTTAAGATGAGTAATTCTATGGTAGCTAGAAAACATCACACTCATTTTTTGTGTCCTCAAACAATAGTCCTAAATCAAAATTTGAGACAAACTTCCCTTCAAGTGTTTTTGATCTTGGGTTCTCCAATAAAGCATTAGAATTGGCTATGGTTTTAGTTTGATCTACTAGTTGTCCCATAAATTGGGTTAATGTGTCAGGGTGAATCAGGTGGAGATAATTTTTCAACTTTAGAAAGTGTTTTAGATTATTTAGAAGGTATTTCAAGTGATTCTAAGGTAACTTCTACCATTCTAATAAAATATCCATCAAGTCCTCTTGGCCTTGGTATACTCATTCATTCTTAGGTTGGGGATCTATGGTAAGGTAATCAAAATATATACTTTCAGGTTGACTAACCTATATATTTTAAAAATTATAGTTGACACTCCTCGATAATAGCACCAAAATGATGAGTAGAAATGTGGTTCTGTAAAAGGTGCTAAGTCTATCCACCTATGTCAATCTGGGAGTCTATAAACTTGTGAGTACCTATGCATAATATATGCTTGTAGTGTGGGATATGAGTTCCTATATATCAGTTGGTTTGGTGGGGAATGTTATAGATGTAGTTTCAATTTTAGCCAAACCAGTTAAAAATAAGTGCAGGAAAATAATTGCGTACAAAAAAAATAAAAAATAAACACAATGCAAATTTTAAAATAACAAAAATATAAACACACAACTAAAAGAAACTATAGGAGATAATTAATTGCACACAAATGAAAATAAAGTGCAGGAATTAAACACATGATTGAAAATAATAAAGTAGGAAATAAAAAATAAAGCAAATAAAACAAAGGAGAATTATTGCCTAGAGTGGCCCTAAGCTCCCGTAGGTGGTCCGTCCAACTAATTACATAAAAATTAGTTATTACTACACATGAATAAGAACAATCAAAACTCTTTTATTGATAATTTATGTAGTATAAAATATTAAAATTTCATGGATCCTTTTTCAGGAATGTCCTGTGTTCTTATGTAGAACGTGACCAACCCCTATTACAAAAATAGTTTATTTTAAATGTCTAATTTAATCATAAATAATGATTAACTATGATGGGTGCATGCATAGCTATGATTTTTATCTATTAAAAGAGTGGTCACTTCCAAAATCAATTGTCAAAAGATAAGAATGATACACCCCTACTATGCACAACTTATTTCTAAAAATCATGCGGTCTTTCAATCAATTAGTCAACACATGGAATATAGGTGTTATATACCCACTAAATTTAGGTGCCTACCTACATCTTGGATATATAATCCTACTTGTGATCGGGATATAGGCATTTGCTTGCAATCAAGATATAGGTGCCTACCTGAGTTTAGGATATAGGTGCCTACCTGAGTTTAGGATATAGGTGCCTACCTAAATTCTAGATATAGGCACCTACTTGTGTTCAAGATTTAGGCACCTACCTGTGTTTGGGATATAGGTGTCTACCTGTGTTTGGGATATAGATAGCTACCTATGTTCGGGATATAAGCACCTACTTTCTTGTGGGAAGTAGTCATGTTGCTCTTAGTAGGATTTAAGCATCTCCTTTATTTGCTATAAAGATATTCATACTTCAAAAATATTATATTCTTTGTGCATTGATAGGTCCATGTGGGACCTTGATTGAAAAGTATAAAATAAGTAACAAAAACCTACATCTATGCACATTTTCCACTAAAAACACTAGTCAAGCATAATACTTCATTTTCTATTAAATACATGCAATAATTATACAAAAATATATTTTTGATGTTAAATATGCCATACAATACCCTTTTAAACATGCATAAAAATGAGCATTTTTGGTGCTCATCAGAACCTGAACAGAAGCACTAAAATATAAAAGCTATTAGATTTATATTATGATACTATAGGAATGGAAATAAACTTTTAAAATATTGATATAACTTTTAAAAAACTACAACTAGGAAATAAAAAGTAGTGATAAGTGTTTTTGGCTTCAACATAATTGAGTTTGGAAAAGGAATAAAATATTTGTGGTTTAGTCTAAAGTCAAATGATTATTTGGTTATATAATAAAGTGGAAAAGGGGTAACTTTATGGTGTAATAGATGGTTATCACTGGGAGGTTATTTAACATTGGTGAATCAATTTTGGAGGTCATTCTAGTATATTGGCACTCCATGGCTTATATTCATGTTAAAATAGTAGAAAAATAAAGGAATAAATTCTTTCATTTCATTTGGATAAGAAGAAGGGAGAAGGATGTAATGGCTTTGGTTAAATGGAGTAATATTTCTAAACCTAAATCAATGGGAGGATGGCGGCTTAAGAATATACATAACTTCAAGAAAGCACTAGATACAAAGAGTCTTTAAAGATTGATAATTGATAAAGAATTATAGCATGATATTATCAAGGAGAAATATTTGGGTTCCGTGTCCTTTGAAGAGTGGATTATACTTCTTATCAAATAAATGATAAATGATAATATCTAGAGAAAGTATTAGTGAAGGATTTTCCATTAGTGGGCAATTTTTTGGTTTGGAGAATGAAGGAAAACTCTAAATAATAATGTAAATATCAAGAAAATATATAATAAACATAGTGATAATAGTATAAAATAGCAATAGAAATAATAACCAAATCAATTGACAACTACTAAGGGAGGGTAAAGTCTCATAGCCACTTAGAGAGGGAAAAGTCTCTTACATCTATATGCAAATCAAATTATATTCTTCGATGATGAAAAACTAATAAACATTCCTCCTATTTATAAATGAAATTGATGATAAATAAATCAAATGGAGATATAGCTGATAAGGCTATATTGGGATTGTAACATGGTTCCCTCCCTCAAAAATCTTTGTCCTCAAAGCTAGGAAGGACTAGAAAATACTCTCAAGCTCGCATGTAGAATCTTTATCTAGAAGGTCTTACCACTTAATTAGAAATTCTTAAATTTGGAATGATTGAATATGATGCACTATAGATCATAGTATTGCTCTAGGCTAAATATTTATTTGACCTTATTCATCAAGTAATGGAAGCTCTATATAGGATTGTATCTTTTGGCCAACAACTTGTTTGAGACAAGATACATGAAAAATTGGATGGATGTGAGAAGGTGGAAGCTCCAATTGATAAGCTACTTTATCAATGCGATGAACCACTCTGTAGGGCCCATAAAATTGAGGAGTCAACTTCTGATTAGACTTGATATTCAAGGACAACTTATTATAAGGTTATAAGCACAAAAATACGATATCTTCAATGTTGAATTATCGTTCTGAATAATGTAAGTCCTATTATTGATTCATATGATTCTATGCCTAGGTCAAAATATATTTAAGAAGTTCAAGCAACATATAACATTATTGTAATAGATAATCTACATGGGCTACTTTGGAAGTGCCTAGAATATAGTCTATTATTGTTGGAGGCTTCTAACCAAACAAAGCTTTGAATGGAAATATCTTAAGGGAAAAATGGTAAGAAGTATTATACCACCATTCTATTAAGGAAAGCTATTGCATCCAGTGATATTGCTTATCTTGAGAAAAATAACAAAGGTAAGTACTCAAACATTTGTTAACAATATCTAGTTGACCATATGACTGGGGGTGATATGAAGAATATATATTCAACTTGGTACCACTAAGACGAAATGATTCCTTCCAAAAATTTCTAGTGAATATATGATCACGATCACTCTATATGATTTTGGGTATACCATGTAATTATAAAATGGAATCAAGAAATACCTTGGCTAGATTACTTGCAGAATATGGATGTTGTAGGGCACAAAAATGAGCATATTTGGAAAGATGATATACTACCATAAAGATCACTATTTTACCCTATGATTTGGAAAGATCCTCAATGAAGTCCATGGATATGTGCTCCCATCGGTGGTTAGGGATAGGTAAGGGTTGTAATAACCCAAGATATTTTACTATTTTCTATTTGTTATGATGGCATACCTCAGAGTCAACCACAAATGGATTGAAATATGATTTTAAACCTTTCCAAAAAAATGATTGCTTCACCCACTGGTATATTCAAGAATATTGAGTATCTTGATAGAGGTGATGTATGCAATTACTGGAGAACCATTTATTTAATAGTTGAAGACTAAGGAAGATAAATGCAATATTTTTTGTGCAACACTTTATTTGAATATGAGAATTAAGAATGTAGTGATGATTTTGTTTTTATATCTTGAATGATTTGAGTAGTATCTAAATCAATAAGTCATTCTTCTTGAATTTGAGAAAGCCATTATGGACAAGGACCAAATATGGCATTTATAGTCACATTATCCTTATATTTATGATACAAAGCATCAACTACCACATTTTATTTACATTTTTTATACTCAATGAAAAATCATAACCCAAAAGTGTCATGACCCTCTTAGATGGACCTTTTGACATGGAAAACAATGTATTAAATGATGGTGCTTTAATACTCGATTTTGTGCAATTAAGAAGCTATGCAATATTCGTAGATATTGAAGAACATGATACTACTAATAAATTTCAATTGTGTAGGATCAAGTACACTCGTAAGTGAACGAATTTTGAGTTATCCACAAAAGGTGAGGGTACTTGAGGTTTGGAAAATGATGATTAGGCAATTCAAAGGTAACAAGGATGGATACCTTCATATAGGCATGCATTCAATTAAGGGATAATCATCAATAACTAGCCATATTGATCCCCAGACTGATAGCCTAGTAGCTATCGTAAGTTCTAGAAGTTGCGACAAGTGACTAAATTGATGGAAATACTCCCTCTTTATTTGTTGTACATTCTTTGTTGTATTTTAATTTTGCACTATTGCCTTAATAAATTAGGAAGTGTGAATGGATGGATTATATTCATAACTCCTTGTGTGGTTAGGCAGATAAAGTGATAAAGTAAATACTTTGTTAAATGATAGTAAGTTCATTTAAAATTTATAAATGTTTATTTTAAATGGCAACAAGTTTCATTTAAATATTTATAAATACTTGATTTTAAATGATAGTGTGTTCCATTTAAAATCTATAAATATTTTATTTAAAATTTAAAAATGTTTCATTTTAAATGAAAGAAAGGGGTTTCATTTAAAAGTAAGTAAATATTTTATTTTAAATAAATAAAGGAGAATTTCATTCAAAGTAGCATTTAAAAATGTATTAATGAAATTAGCCTTACAATTATATAAAAAAAGAGATGGTATTAATGACCATTCATCTCAAAACCCCCCTTAAGACCACTAAATATTTGAATAATAAGGTGGATAATACCCACCATAAGTTTGAACGATAGGAAATATATGTTTGATATGGGAGTGCTTGCAAACCTTGATAAATTGGAGCTCCATTTATAATGCTTGAGCAAAGGGATGGGGTGGGTGACCTTCTATTGACTTACCATCAATGAGAATGGATGGGGAGTGATGTCAGATGGTGAGAAAATTAGTTGAGGAGATAAGAGGGATGTCGTGGTATGAATGAGGGAAAAAGAGGAGAGATATCAAAGGGAGATATTGGTTGGAAGAGGAGAAGGCAAAGTGAAGATAGGGAGATGAGGAGAGCTTTGGGGAAGAACTAAAGCAATGTTGTTCAAACCACCTCCAAGGAAACAACAAGGATCTAGGTTGGATTCAAATCTATTTCTTATGTTGTTAATTAGTTCCTGTTGTATGGTTTTTTGCCACCATGTTTTAGCTTCAGCTACCATCATGCTCACTGTGTAAGATTTTTGTGTATCCTTGCTATGTAAGCTCACTATGTAAGCTTGCTATGCATCCTTTCTATGTAAGATCACTATGTAAGCTTGATGTGTATCCTTGCTATGTAATATCATTATGTAATCTTGTTGCGTATCATTGCTATGTAACCTCACTGAGTAAGCTTGTTGGAAGGCTTACTATCATGGTTGTCATTTATTATGCTCGTTGTCATGCTTGCTATTGTAAGGCTTGCCATTGTGGCTATCATTTATTGTGCTCACTATCATGCTTTTTGTTGGAAGTATTACCATCATGGAGGCCATTTATTATGCTCACTATAATACTTACTGTTGGAATGCTTGCCATCATGACTACCGTATATTGTGCTCACTATTATACTTGTTTTTGTAAGGCTTGCCATTATGGCTATAATTTATTATGATTGCTATCATGATTAATATTTGAAGGCTTACCATCATACCTACTGAGTTTAATGCTTGCTATTAGAAAGTCTACCATCGTGGATGTTGTTTGTAGCTACCGTCATCTAGTTGAGTAAGAGGTTTACCCTTGTGGTTGCCTTGTGTTTATATCCTGCTACATTTTTGTGACTTATGTGGTTGGGTACCCCTTTAAAGGTAGCCTAAGCATTGGGGAAGCACTTTTTGTTCCCATTATCCTTATTTTTGTAGATCTGTGACCATAATATACTACTACCTTGGTGAAGGAGGTGTCATTCACCACTGTAAAGAACACAAGCTTATACTGAGAGGGGGGGTGAACAGTATAGCACCCACTTTTTACTTTCTTTCCAAACCAATATCAATTAGTGTCCTTAATTGCAATAACCAAATATAGCAGTGTGCATTAATGACATAGATAGCAATAGTAAGCAAGTGCACAAATCACCACACACAATTGAGACACAAGATTTAACGTGGTTCCCCCAATGTGGGGTAGTCCACAAGATAATATCCTTATAATATTTCACAAAGAAATAGGGATCCTTATCCCAATACAAATGATTACTTTGATCTCGCTCAAAGCTAGGCTATCCTGATCTGCTCAGGTGGGCTCCACTGATCTGCTCAGCTAGGCTATCCACCTAATCTCTCAGTTAGCTAGGCTCTCACACTAGGCAACTAGTGTTGGTATTTTTTCTATTTTTGTTCTATCTCTTTCACTACTCACAAATCTGCCTCAATGCCTTCTCACAAGGCTCAAACAATCCTACTCAAATGTTATCCCAAATATGTACTCAAGGCCTTCACAAAAGGCTCAAACAATCCTGCTCAAATGCTATCCCAAATATGTCCACAAATCTATCCCAAAAGCCTTCTCAAAGGCTCACTCAATCATGCACAAAATCTACCTCAAATCTATCCAAAAATTCTATCCCAAAAGCCTTCTCAAAGGCTCAATCAATCATGCTCAAGTAGCACTCAAATATCATCCACAAATCAATGAAGGCAAGGCTCAATGATGAACTCAACAATGAATGGCAATGTACTCTTCAATGGATGACAACAATGATCCACAATGATCTCAACAATGTATGACAAATACTCTCTCAAATGGATGATAACAATGCTCAACAATGTATGACAAATACTCTCTCAAATGGATGATAACAATGCTCAACAATGTATGAAAAATACTCTCTCAAATGGATGATAACAATGCTCAAAAATGAACTCAACCATGTATGACAAATACTCTCTCAAATGGATGATAACAATGCTCAACAATGAACTCAACCATGTATGACAAATACTCTCTCAAATGGATGATAACAATGCTCAACAATGAACTCTCAAATATATGGCAAATGAGCTCTCTAATGAAAACCTCTCCAAGCAATAACAATGAGGACTTTAACCAACCAAGGACAATCTCCACAAGTGATAGCAATAGGTTCTCAATAATATCTTCCTCATGCAATGTCAATAAGCTCTCAAGAAACAAGCACAACTCCCTCAAGCAAAGAGCTCTCAAATAGCCAACAATGATCTCCTCAAATGAAAGACAAATGTATCCACAAGTGACTAGCAAATGATCTCCTCAATGGTCTCAAATAGTGGCAATGTACTCAACAAGTAACCAACAATAATCTCCTCAAGCAATGGCAAAAACCTCCTCAATAATGGCAATACTCTCAATGAACTCCACTAAAGCAATAATGAACTCAAGCATCAATTTTATCCACAAAATTGATTTTCTAATCCATCCACTTCTTCTTAATAGCCAAGGCACATAATCAAGCAATTTGTCTTCAACTTCAAACCCTAACTCATGTGCATGTCTTCTAACTCAAGGTGGCAATTAACTAGGTCTCAAGTTCCTAGTTTAATTTCATAATTAAATCATGCACTAGAACATATAACAAGTTCAACACTTTTCAACCTTATGACTCCCTAATTTTTATTAATACATACAACAAACACCTATGCTTTTATTTTTAATTCCACACCTTATAACTCCACATACAACAATCACAAATATTTAACTTCAAACCTTATAACTCCCTAAGCACATACAACAATCATTTATTTTTACTAAATACCTTATAACTCCCTAGTTATAATAGAAATGATTTTCAATGCACCAAAACTTTGGCAATATCAAATATTACCATGCGCTAGAGATAAATACCTTTTTACGAAATGCCTTTGCCAAAATTAATGTGCCTTCACCATCTTCGAAATCGTTAATGCCTTGCCAAAAACAATGCGCCTTCACACCTTTGTGGGAGTCGAACTCTGTTCCTCTCACTTAGCGCTGTGAAGCGCTTACCACGTGGGCATCAGCCCACGTTGGGATTTAATCCCAAACACCCAACTTTTCCTGTGCTCAAATCTGAAAACTCAAATTGCCTTCCTTAGCAAAACACTTTGCCCCTGGCGGGATTCGAACAACGAACCTACCTTGTGCAAAGTTCATGCGCTACCAACTGTGCTATAGGCTCCTGCGTGACGTCACTTTCCCATGATGTCTCCTTGACCTTGCTCTCAAACGAAATTTATTTTTCTTTATTTCTTCGTTGCTCCCCTTTCGACGATTCTCACTCATGCGCAATTATTCCCAATCTCTTATAAACAAAGGTTTTACCTTTTATTTATATGCACCTCCATGCCTTCGAATGACGTCGGTGGATTTTATTAATCTCCCCAACCATTGCACGTCGACGAATAATAAAATTCAACTTTAGACCTTAGAATTATTAAATAAGAATTTAATAATTCACCTCTTAACTTTGAATTGGGATATCTCCTTCATTCTTTTGAATTTTGCCATGAAACTTTTTGCACCTAGGTTTTATTTGAAAAACCTTTTCATCCATCATTATTTGGAGAAGTCTTAGCATAGTGGTTTTAATGAAAAACCCTTTCCAATGGTTTTAATAAAAACCCTTTCCATTGGTTTAAATAAAAACCTTTACCATTGGTTTTAATAAAAACCCTTACCATTGGTTTTAATAAAAACCATTAATATAATATTTAAAAATTAAATATTATATGCCTCTTGTGCCACAAAACCCTGTATACATCCATGCTCTCCAAAATATCATAAATGATTATTTATGAAGTGCTTTTGCCACCAAAACTCAATGTGATCCATGTGACATCAATGATCCATGTGACATCAATGACAACACAAAATAACTCAAATTGCCAACAATCTCCCCCTTTGTCATTGATGGCAACACCTCTAATGCAAATCACCACAATCACTGCAAAAACCATCTCTGAGAATCAAAGGTGCTCCCCATGACTCAATACTCTCTATGGAGGCTGCTCCCCCTATCTCAATGCTCTCTTTGGAGGCTGCTCCCCCTAACTCAATGCTCTCCCCCTTACTCAAATCTCTCCCCCTTTGACATCAATGGCAAAAGGGACACCTATGGGGCTAAAATATATGACTCTTAAGCTTAGCCCCCCACCACATTCTCTCTTGAGGTGATTAATTTTGGGGTGGGAGTACATTTACTCCCATATTACATTGTTCCTTTCCTTTGTCAACTTCCTTCCACATCTTTTTGATATCCTTTTCTTGATGAGTTACTTGATCTTCTTGTCTTGAACCTGTTTGGAATTGAGTCCTACACCATTTTGCAATATGTCCAAAATTATTGCAATTAAAACACTTGATATTGTAGCCTTTGGATGGTGCCCATATCCTGAATTCTTTCTTGAAATAATTTCCATATCCATTCCTTTCCTGAACCCTGTATTGTGAAGTTCTATTTTCATAATCATTATGACCATGACTTCTAATTGTGTAGCTCTAAAACCAAAACCATGTTGCTCATTTTATTTGCACTGAGAAGCTCTATGACCAATCCTGTTGCATAAGAAGCAATGTCCTTGAAAACCATACCTTCTTCCTTTGAAGTTCCTTCTAGAAAAATCAAACTTCTTTGATCCATAGACCCTACAGTGTATAGCCCTGTGTCCAAATCCATTACAAGAAAAACAATGTCCTTGAAAAGCCCTTTGTTCATGCCTTGGTTCCTCATACCTTTCTTGACCATTATCCTTGTGATCATATTTGACTTGTGCATTGTATCCTTGATCCTTCTTTGTAGTATCTAAATCCTCTTCCTTAATTTCTTCCTTGCTTTCCTTTTCAAGAATTTCTTTTCCTCTTGAACTTGATTCACCTATCTCAAAACAAGATCCAAACTGGATGTTTGGAGCCATAGGAACTTTGGAACTTTCTTCATGAATCTTATGTGCTTCCTTACTTTCTTTTAGAACTTCCTTTCCTTTTGAGTGTGATTCCCCAAACCTGAAATATGAGACCTTTGGTGCTTTGGAACCTTCCTCTTCTTTCTCTTCATTTGTGTCAAATAGCAAATTGGCATCCATCTCTATTGTCTCTAAAATACATGTTTCCTTCTCAGTGAAAATATCTTGACCTTTTGAGTCATGTGATGGATCAAACTTCTCAAGTATAGAACATCTCAATTCTTTTAGATTCTCCTTAACCACTTGTAGTTGCTCATGGATATCATTGAAGTCTTCTTTTAGATCAACTGAGACATCTATCTTTCTTACAATATTCTCTTGTTTAACTTCTTCTATTTGGAGTGAGTGTTCTTCTTCTACTTATTTTATCCCATAGAAAAACCCTTCTTCATCTTCACTATCACTAAGATCATTATAATCTTCTATAGCAAACAAACTCTCATGATTTATTTGACCATGCCTATTTCCTTGATGTGTCATCTCATCTTCACTATCATTGAAGCCATTGCAATATCCTGATCTGTGATCTCTTTGACCACACACAAAGCATTATTCTCTTTCACCTTCTATTCCTAGGAATAGATGTTCTTCCTTTTCATCATCTCGACTTGTCTCTATCATTGTGATCTGAGCTATCACTTGCTTCTTCAATGTAGAAAGTTTTCTTTGTCTTACAAAAACTTTTCTTCTTCTCATACTTGCTTTGCTTGTACCTATCATCTTTGTCATGCTTATGCTTTCCATATTCTTTTCTTCTGTGACCCTATTTTTCATCATCACTATTTTCTTCATGTGGACACTTGTTTGCATAGTGACCATAATCACCACACTTGTAGCATTTGACTTTCTTCATATCCCTGTAATTTCTTAAGTCCTTTTTCCTTTTGATGAAGTTAGCTTCCTCATCATTATCTGAATCTCTATCTATCTCTGAAACTTTCCCTTTATTTTTCTCTGAAGCCTTGAATGCAATTTCTTTTATTGGAACCTCATGCTTACTTATCCTCATCTCATAATTGCTTGAGAGTTCCTTGTAGTTCTTCCATTGTTAGCTTGTCGATATCCATTGTTTCTTCTATTGTTGAAACCTTTGCATCATACTTCATGGGAAGTGATCTCAAAACCTTTTGAGTAACATCTGATTCTTTCATCTCAAATCCTAGACCTCTCATGGTGTTAGCAATCTCATCAACTCGAAGTAAAAACTTTGCAATATCTTCAGAATCTTCCATTTTCAATTCCTCGAATCTTTTTCTATGAGTTTGTAGTTTTGCCAACTTTACCTTGGAATCTCCTTCATAGGTATTCCGCAACTTGGTCCACATTTCATTAGCTGAATTACATACCATGACTTTTGCAAAATTTGTCTCACGTAGCCCACTCAGAATGCAATTCATTGCCTTTGCATTGATCTCAACCAATTTCTTGATAGTCTTATCTATCTCGGGATCACCTTCAACCTTATACTCTTTTGCAACCATCTGCCATACCTCATATCCTTGTGATATCAAGTAGTTCTTCATTCTCATGCTCCAGAAAGCATAATTGTTACCGTCAAATAGTGGAGCCTTACTTGTAGATGATCCATTCTATGAAGCCATCTATGTTCTTGTAGAATCTGCCCTCAAGTTGTTAGCCTTTCGGAAGGAACCCGCTCTGATACCAATTGAAGAACACAAGCTTATATTGAGAGGGGGGTGAACAGTATAGCACCCACTTTTTACTTTCTTTCCAAACCAATATCAATTAGTGTCCTTAATTGCAATAACCAAATATAGCAATGTGCATTAATGACATAGATAGCAATAGTAAGCAAGTGCACAAATCACCACACACAATTGAGACACAAGATTTAACGTGGTTCCCCCAATGTGGGGTAGTCCACAAGATAATCTCCTTATAATATTTCACAAAGAAATAGGGATCCTTATCCCAATACAAATGATTACTTTGATCTGCTCAAAGCTAGGCTATCCTGATCTGCTCAGGTGGGCTCCACTGATCTGCTCAGCTAGGCTATCACACTGATCTACTCAACTAGGCTATCCACTGATCTACTCAAGCTAGGCAATCCACTGATCTGCTTCAGCTAGGCAATCCATTGATCTACTCAGCTAGGCAATCCATTGATCTACTCAGCTAGGATCCTTCTCAACTAGGCAATCCTGATCTCTCTAGCAAATAGTGGGCTCTTCACTGATTCTACTCAGCTAGGCAACTAGTGTTGGTATATTTTTCTATTTATGTTCTATCTCTTTCACTGCTCACAAATCTACCTCAATGCCTTCTCACAAGGCTCAAACAATCCTACTCAAATGTTATCCCAAATCTATACTCAAGGCCTTCACAAAAAGGCTCAAACAATGCTACTCAAATATTGTCCCAAATATATCCACAAATCTATCCCAAAAGCCTTCTCAAAGGCTCACTCAATCATGCACAAAATCTGCCTCAAATCTGTCCAAAAATTTTGTCCCAAAAGCCTTCTCAAAGGCTCAATCAATCATGCTCAAGTAGCACTCAAATCTCATCCACAAATCAATGAAGGCAAGGCTCAATGATGAACTCAACAATGAATGGCAATGTACTCTTCAATGGATGACAACAATGATCCACAATGATCTCAACAATGTATGACAAATACTCTCTCAAATGGATGATAACAATGCTCAACAATGAACTAACATTATTCTCTAATGATGATAATCTATATGTATGAAAAATACTCTCTCAAATGGATGATAACAATTCTCAACAATGAACTCTCAACCATGTATGACAAATACTCTCTCAAATGGATGATAACAATGCTAAAATACAAATGAACTCAACCATGTATGACAAATACTCTCTCAAATGGATGATAACAATGCTCAACAATGAACTCTCAAATATATGGCAAATGAGCTCTCTAATGAAAACCTCTCCAAGCAATAACAATGAGGACTTCAACCAACCAAGGACAATCTCCACAAGTGATAGCAATAGGTTCTCAATAATATCTTCCTCATGCAATGTCAATAAGCTCTCAAGAAACAAGCACAACTCCCTCAAGCAAAGAGCTCTCAAATAGCCAACAATGATCTCCTCAAATGAAAGACAAATGTATCCACAAGTGACTAGAAAATGATCTCCTCAATGGTCTCAAATAGTGGCAATGTACTCAACAAGTAACCAACAATAATCTCCTCAAGCAATGGCAAAAACCTCCTCAATAATGGCAATACTCTCAATGAACTCCACTAAAGCAATAATGAACTCAAGCATCAATTTTATCCATAAAATTGATTTTCTAATCCATCCACTTCTTCTTAATAGCCAAGGCACATAATCAAGCAATTTGTCTTCAACTTCAAACCCTAACTCATGTGCATGTCTTCTAACTCAAGGTGGCAATTAACTAGGTCTCAAGTTCCTAGTTTAATTTCATAATTAAATCATGCACTAGAACATATAACAAGTTCAACACTTTCCAACCTTATGACTCCCTAATTTTTATTAATACATACAACAAACACCTATGCTTTTATTTTTAATTCCACACCTTATAACTCCACATACAACAATCACAAATATTTAACTTCAAACCTTATAACTCCCTAAGCACATACAACAATCATTTATTTTTACTAAATACCTTATAACTCCCTAGTTATAATAGAAATGATTTTCAATGCACCAAAACTTTGGCAATATCAAATATTACCATGCGCTAGAGATAAATACCTTTTTACGAAATGCCTTTGCCAAAATTAATGTGCCTTCACCATCTTCGAAATCGTTAATGCCTTGCCAAAAACAATGTGCCTTCACACCTTTGCAGGAGTCGAACTCTGTTCCTCTCACTTAGCATTGTGAAGTGCTTACCACGTGGGCATCAGCCCACATTGGGATTTAATCCCAAACACCCAACTTTTCCTGTGCTCAAATCTGAAAACTCAAATTGCCTTCCTTAGCAAAACACTTTGCCCTTGGCGGGATTCGAACAATGAACCTACCTTGTGCAAAGTTCGTGCGCTACCAACTGCGCTATAGGCTCCTGTGTGATGTCACTTTCCCATGCTGTCTCCTTGACCTTGCTCTCAAAAGAAAATTATTTTTCTTTATTTCTTCGTTGCCTCCCTTTCGACGATTCTCACTCATGCGCAAATATTCCCCATCTCTTATAAACAAAGTTTTACCTTTTATTTATATGCACCTCCATGCCTTCGAATGACGTCGACGGATTTTATTAATCTCCCCAACCATTGCACATCGATGAATAATAAAATTCAACTTTAGACCTTAGAATTATTAAATAAGAATTTAATAATTCACCTCTTAACTTTGAATTGGGATATCTCCTTCATTCTTTTGAATTTTGCCATGAAACTTTTTGCACCTAGGTTTTATTTGAAAAACCTTTTCATCCATCATTATTTGGAGAAGTCTTAGCATAGTGGTTTTAATGAAAAACCCTTTCCAATGGTTTTAATAAAAACCCTTTCCATTGGTTTAAATAAAAACCTTTACCATTGGTTTTAATAAAAACCATTAATATAATATTTAAAAATTAAATATTATATGCCTCTTGTGCCACAAAACCTTGTATACATCCATGCTCTCCAAAATATCATAAATGATTATTTATGAAGTGCTTTTGCCACCAAAACTCAATGTGATCCATGTGACATCAATGACAACACAAAATAACTCAAATTGCCAACACACTATAGGTAACCATCCTCCTCCTTCTGTAGCTTGGATTGTGGAGCAACTATTCATGAACTGTAGAGGATGTTTGTCACTATGATGAACTACTCACCTACAAAGAGCGACATGCTTAGCACCAAGCTGCCAAAGTGTCTTAAATTCTGAGTCCTTGGAGTTTAAACAAGACCATATATAATAATCCAAGGCTTGGCTATTTATTAAAATGATCTATGAACTGTTTAATGAGTAGAGTTAGAGAACTTTATATATATTAAACTGGTTCATGAATTGTTATTAAGTAGAGTTAGAGAACTTTTCTTATATCAGGAAAAAGGGTTTATTTGTGAATTAAAGTAGTTGACTTTAATTTAATGAATAAATATGGAAAATGGTTTGTTTTGTAAATTAAGGGTATGGGACTTTAATTTATGAAATGAAAGGAAAAAGGGTTTATTTGTGAATTAAATTAGTTGACTTTAATTTAATGAATAAATATGAAAAATGGTTTGTTTTGTAAATTAAGGGTATAGGAATTTAATTTATGAAATGAAAGTAAAAATGGTTTATTTGTAAATTAAAGTAGTTGAATTTAATTTAATGAATAAATATGGAAAATGGTTTGTTTTTTAAATTAAGGGTATGGGAATTTAATTTATGAAATGAAAGGAAAAAGGGTTTATTTGTGAATTAAAGTAGTTGACTTTAATTTAATGAATAAATATGGAAAATGGTTTGTTTTGTAAATTAAGGGTATGGGACTTTAATTTATGAAATGAAAGGAAAAAGGGTTTATTTATGAATTAAAGTAGTTGACTTTAATTTAATGAATAAATATGGAAAATGGTTTATTTTTTAAATTAAAGGTATGGGAATTTAGTTTATGAAATGAAAGAGAAGGAATTTATTTATGGATTAAAGTAGTTGACTTTATTGATAAATAAATATGAACCTGGATTATTTGGAAATTAAGGGTATGGGACTTTAATTGTTGAATAAGGGTTGATTCATTTATTACAAGTATAGCCCATGATCTAGATGCATTATTGAAAGAATATCATAGAAGATGAGAGGAAAGGTGTAGAAAGAGTAGTTTCTATGATATCAACTATGCATTAGATAGTTGAATTTCTTGGGTTATTTGTATAGTTGCAATTTGGAAATGAATGGAGTAAATGCATTTAGAAGCATGTCTATCCTAAACTATGAGTGTCCTGATCCCCTACTATCCTCACTTGATAGATGGAAGAGCGGAAGGACAAAAGTTGTAGATGTACCAATACATAAGTTTGCTCTCTACTTTATATATTGTTTATTTATGAAAATAGATTAGATTTGTGGGGAGATTTTCCTGATGAGGTTGATGTAATATATTATTTAAAGGTATGGAGGTTGTACCATACATGATTATGTAATAAATGAACAATATGATTGGTACACCTTTGTATTCTAGTTTATTTAATATGAATGTATTTAATCCTTTCTTATGCATGTTTATTCTTTAATTAATGTTCCTTTGCTTGTTTAATGAGTTATGTTTTGTTAGATTTAGTATCTAGAATTATCTTTATTTTCTTGTTGAATAACTTTCATAAAAACTCAATAGTAAGTTCTAGGGTGAACTTAGAGGTAACCTAAGGGCTTGAGACCCCCTTAGGGAGAATTGGTAACTAGGTTTATAGAAGATTGTACTTGAGTTAAGATAGCTTGTTAGAAGATAATATTAATAGCTTAACTTGTAGTACACGTAGCATACATATGCATAATAACTTGCATAGAATATGGAGATGCATGTACACCTTCTAACGATCAAAGGTGGTAAGTCTAGCTCGTTAGGGATGATAATATGGATGGAATAATGTGCATAACATGAGATATACCTACATATAAGGGACTTGCATGAGGGAAATCTTGTGTGGTATAGTTATTGAGAAGCTAAAATAGCTCCAATACTTGTACCAAAAGTATCACACTCAATGAAAAAAGGCTTTCTAAAATCAAGTGTGGCTAAAACTGGAGTGGAACACATAGCCTCTTTGAGGGATTGGAAGGTTTAAGAAGCAGTGTCATTCCAAATAAAAGCATCCTTTTTGGTAAGGGCAATGAGATGTACCACGATATTACCATAGTTGCATATATATTTCCTATAATATCCTATGATTCCTAGGAATCCACAAAGTTTTTTGAAGGATTTGGGTAAATGCCAATCTTGAATAGATTTCATTTTATGAGGATCTATTTTGACTCCTTCATGATATACTATATGTCCCTGAAAGCACGAGGATACGAAAACAAAAAGGAATATACCACAAGAAAAGGATGAGAAGTAACATATGCCAATGAACACAAGATAAAAGCAATACGAAATATGGTAATATCTTTTATTGATACACTTTACAAATTGTGTTACAATACGTCTCCTTCCTTTTTAGGGGATAGGAGAGTCAGATGTGTTTCTTGTCACAAGATCCGTGGATAATAATCCTTATTTCGCGTGCCCACATGTAAGATGGGCGGACCAAAACGTCGCCACCGCTATTGTACATGATTCTTTGCTCTTTATTGCTCATATGTTGTGGGAAACCTGCATTCAAAGAAATAGAATATATTAGTAATACGTACAGACAAAATGAAACATGTATTTCCCAAAGCCTATTGTCATTGTATGCATGAAAATAATAAAACGATTGTCAAATGACCTCTAATTGACCTAAAACTTTGACAGAAGCATAAAAATATCATCAAAAGACCATTGTAAAAAGAACAGTATGAAATTCCTCACAGATCTGTACTCGATCCAGGGTGGGACGAATAGGACTATGAGAATTGGCTAGAAAGCACCCTATTCAATGTCCCACATAGGAAGCTCCAAAAGACCTGTAAACTTGGGGTTAGCTAATTGGGGGAATTTTGGGAAGACCTAGATGCTCATATTTCTCCAATTTTACCTCTAGGATCCAAATTTTGAAGATGGCATCTGCAAGTTAGTGAAAGCGGGAAATAACAATAACCTGGTCAAAACTACTCAGAATGAAATGAAATTTGAAATGTAACCTATTTAACCTATCTAGAATTAGATGCAAAATAAAAAAAAAGAAATCTATCACAGATTTCTAATCGTCCCGAGGTGGGGCGATTAGCACTGTGATAGTTTGGGGAGCGCCCGAGGGCAGGACGCCCACTGATTGAGGCACTGTTTCGGCACCAATCCACTTGGGATGGGTCCAAAAATTGTTATAGGGTGTTTTCGACAAATTTGGTGGATATTTATGGTCAAAAATTGGGTTTTGGGTATGGATTTGTGCCTCCAATAGTCACCCAATAACCTTCCTTTCGAATGAGAGATTAAGGATGTAAAAGCACAAATCGCAGTTAGGTATGAAATTGGCAGCACTTCGTTGCTCAAATGCTCCTTCTCTGTATCTCTTTTGGGTGGGAAAACTCCCCAATTTATAGACCTTAGGGTCTCCTTGTTTGAATTGCACATGCGAGGGTGCCACTTGAGTTAACTATCCTATTTTTAGAGAAAGCTAACTCCTTGATTAAAAATCTTCTTGCATGAGGTCTCTAAAATAAAGACATGCATGATTGAAGTCTCTCTTCTTGATTTGGAGCCGTTCCTCGCAATTGCATGACCTGTAGCTTTAGTTAACTGGCGGAGTTGCCGAGGTTTGACTTTTTCCAGTCAAACCTTCTATTCGTCCCACCCTGGAGCGATTGTCTAATCATCCCAGGGTGGGACGAATACCAGTCTGAATTCATCCCTGGGTGGGACGAGTAGATAAAAAGGTGCCAAAAAGGTGTAAAATTGACTTTTGACCCTCAAAACTGCTTTTGGAAGTGGTTAGGACCACTATTTAACCTCTGGGGGCTACCTTAGGGGCTGTGTGTGTCAATGCGATCAGCGCTTGTTGTCACATAATTGGATTGGTGTTGTTTTGGTGTCTACAGATGCCCCTTTTTGGGAAGCGTTGTGCAAGGCACAACACCGAGCAAAAATAGATAACCAAAGCACTAATGATTAGGGTTTCTTAGTAACCTAACCAAATCTTGATGCCCCAAGTATGGAAAGGGCATGCATTCTTGAATCCTTGCTTCTAACGAGCTAAGGAACTAAAGTCAAGTGTTAACCTTGTTCGGTGAGGTCTTACTTGAGCTTGGACATTGATCAGTCATGAATAGGCAAAGGGTGCAACCTTTTGTCTGTGGGAACCTTGAGTTCATGATTCATGAATGCCAAGTGTTTGATCAGCTAGAGATAATTGCTTGTTTGCTGCCCCAAGCAGGGGCGTGATTGTATTTTTCCATGATCCTTTGAATGCATGTCATTTCCTTGATTGGGTATGCCTTTGTTGATTTGGTGACTAAGTGTGACTACCCCCTCAAGCGACGAATCGATGAGAGAATGACCAACATGAGAAAAGCGATGAGTCGCTTGACCCAAGATGACTTAGGTAAGGGTGCCTTCATTTGTTACCATTGAATGTGAAAGCAGTTTTCGAACATTTTGACCTATTTTTGGTGGGTGTGAACCCATTTTGTGATGCATTTTGGAGCTGAAATTGACAAACATCCATCCTCCCATGGAGCGTTCTAGCTATGGTAGCCTTCTTAGGGAGTAGGATAGTGACAATTTGTAACCCCAACATCTATTTTGGATGCCAAGAATGTTAGGTGCAAAAGCGCATTTGTTCGGCAATGTTATTGCTATTTTTGGATGGGTTTTGACCCATTTTGGTGACATCATTTGGGGATGAAATTATCAAAAATTCGGCTTCCCGTGGAGCAGTACGGCTATGATAGCCTTTTTTGGGAGTAGGATAGTGAGGATTTGGTACCTTGACATCTATTTTGCATGCCCAAAATTTCAAGTGCAAAAGCACTCTTATCGAACACTTTTAGGGCTTGTTTTTGGTGCATTTTGTGCATTTTTCATGGTTTGTTTTTATGTACATGTTTTTACATGGATGTATGCATATGCTATTATGAATGTGATGTTTCTAATTTATATGATGTATGCATATGGAATGAATGAAATGAGTTGTTTGATAACTTGTCGATGGCACCATAGACTGTACAAGATTTGACTGACTTGTTGTACTAATGGGATGACTTGGTATGTGAAAACTTTGTTTTTGTATTTTGCATATTTTTTGATGGTGATGTATGGAATGAAATGTACCAGTTGTTTTAAAATGTAGTTAAGCTTGTTTGATATTAAGATATTTTAACTAACTAGCCCAGACTGCACATTTATCTCGCAAGACTTTTGAACAAGGTATAAATCTGACTTGAATGTAACCAAGTTATTTCACATCCCTGTGTGTGCAATTGAGTATGTTTATGTGGTATTTGTCAGGATACCGCTAGTGCCAGATAGGCTATCAACCAAACCTGTACTGAGGATCACCTAATTAGCTCCACTAACTCCATTGTTGTATTTAGCCAGATTAATCCATGGGACAATCTAAGGTACCATAAGCTAGCTCATCCACATGCAAAGCTAATGTGACAGACATATCGTCATGTGGTTAGGATACCGCCATTGCCAGGTAGGCTGTCCACCAAACCCGTAATGAGGATCACCTAGATGGTTTTTCGAATGCTGAGAATTCCAAGGATTCAAGTTCAGGGTATGTGTTGGCTCAATGGTTTGGGATACTTGCTCATCTATATAGTGATGAAAATCACTATTTATTATTCTCTTTGTTTTTCTTTTTGAGCAAGCATTTTGAATAGTGGTGATAACCACTGTTATTTAATTTTGTAGCTTAAGCTTTGTAAAATTGAGCTTGTGAATGGCCTTGATCCTGTTGGCTTTGGGGATGACTACCCATCCTGTTCAGGGATGTGTAGTATGAATCCTTATGACTTTGGGAACCAAGGGCGATGATGGAGATTATGAAGTAAGGGCATTGATCTTTTAGGCCTTGGGGATGACTACCCATCCTTAGCAGGGACGTGTAGTACGAATCCTTACAACTTTGATACCAAAGGTGACTGGAGATGGTTGTGATGATGGTTTGGTGGAATTTTGTTTTTAAATGGTGTTGATCCTTTGAGGTCTTGGGGACGACTACCCATCCTTGGCAAGGACATGTAGTACAAATCCTTACAACTTTGGGGACCAACTATGATTGGGATTTGTGGGAGTGGTGAAAACCATTATTTGTTATAGGGAATGGATGGGGAAGAGCTCGTCCATTTGTCAATTCTCAGCATTCTAGAACCATTCGCACAGGGGGATGAACAGGCTAATCTTTCACTTATGGTACCCTAGACTACTTTGTAGGTTTCTCTTTCGTTCACACAACTTAGGAATTATTTTATGTGTGTTAATTTGTGTTGGGATGTTACGTAATAAGGCGTTATCCAAGTAAAACTTTCCCATGTAAAATTTGTTTAACTGTGTACAGTTTTTGGCTAGAAATTTAAAGACAGCTGAATGACGAAAACCCTATATACATTAGGAGACAAATGACTTTGCTAAAAATGGCGATGGTGTTATTCTGGATGTATGCATTTAAAAAAATGGATTTGATGTGGAAAATGAGGGAATTTTCCAAGTAATGACAGTCTATGGTGTGTTTGACTTGTATGACCTAGCAAATATGCAATGTATGGATGCGATGCCTAATGCAACCTATATTTTTGTATTTTGATTTTTATGAGTATGCATGGAATTGAAATGCAGTTTTTTTTTTGTTATTTTTGATGATTTTATGAGTATGCATGGAATTGAAATGCAATATTTTTGTGATTTTTGATGATTTTATGAGTATGCATGGAATTGAAATGCAATTTTTTTGTGATTTTTGATGATTTTTATGAGTATGCATGGAATTGAAATGCAAAATCTTTTTTTTTGTGATTTTTGATGATTTTATTGTTTTTGTTTGTTTTTGCATATTTATGTTGACCAAGCAGTGATGGTAACGCTTGGAGCTTTTGGGTTGACCAAGCGATTGCTAGAATCCTTGGAGCTTTTGGATTGACCAAAGGGTTATAGATACCTTTGGGGAATTTTGGTTTGCCCAAGCGATTGCGAGAATCATTGGAGATTTTTAGGTTGACCAAGAGATTTACAGAAATCCTTGGAGCTTTTTAGGTTGACCAAGAGATTACAAAAATCCTTGGAGCTTTTTAGGTTGACCAAGAGATTAGGGAAATCCTTGGAGCTTTTTAGTTTGACCAAGAGATTACAAAAATCCTTGGAGCTTTTGGTTTGACCAAGAGATTACAAAAATCCTTGGAGCTTTTGGTTTGACCAAGAGATTACGAAAATCCTTGGAGCTTTTGGTTTGACCAAGAGATTACGAAAATCCTTGGAGCTTTTGGTTTGACCAAGAGATTACGAAAATCCTTGGAGCTTTTGGTTGGACCAAAGGGTTTATGGACACCTTTGGGGAATTTTGGGTTTGACCAAGCGATTTTGGGAATCCTTGGAGCTTTTGGTTTGACCAATGTAGTCGGCTTGCTCTTCGGTTTCTTTCCCTTGTCCTTTGGTGTGGCCATCGTAGGTGGCGTCGTTGTTGGAGGACCAGATGAGGAAGATGGACCTGCCTGGGAATTTGATTGATTTGGTAGTGTAAATTCCTACGTAATCAGACCTTTTTTAGATGGATTTAATTGAAAATCCAAGTGCGACGAAACTGAAACAGAAAAAGAAAATCAAAACCCAAACAGAAAATTAAAAATATATATATAAAAAAACAAATAATATAAAATCAAAGAGAGAAAATAAAAAATGCTATGTGGAGAAAAACAGTCCAATAAACCTCTAGAAAATATTACAAATAAAAAATAAATAAAAAATAAAAAAAATATATATATAAAAAAAATAATAATAATAAAAAAATAAAAAATAAAAATAATATATATATATATATATATATATATATATATTATTAGAAATGATAATAATAAATATATAAAATTATATATATATATATATATATATATAATAATGAAATAAAATAGAGATATTATAGAGGACTGAATCAATGTAACTATAAAGTGGAAGGTTAAACATATTGTATCATGAAAATTTCAATTAAGAAAATATTTGAAAGGGTGTAGTAAAACTCAAATCCTATTGATAACTCAACTAGAAAATCACTAATTAATGGGCATAGGTTTTAACTATACAAAAAGCCACTATCTAAAAAAAAATTCACATACCACCTTAGACAACAAACTAGTTTGCAGTGCATTTCTGAACTGCAACCAGCTACTATCCAATAATTTCTCTTTTTGAAAAGAAAAATAATAATAATAATAATAATATATATATATATATATATATATATATATATATATTAAAAAAAATAAAAATGATTATGCTTCCTTTATTTCATCATGAAGTATCTATATTCCCTTCCATTTTTCAGTCTTAATGTTTCAAAGATAGCTTAAGAAGATGTTTTCTCTAAAAACCTTGTAGGAAAATGATTACCACATGATACATAGTACTTTGTTGTTAGATGAAATCTAGGTATTTTTCAAATACTCAAACTATATCTAGTATTTTGAGCAAAATTTTCATTGGAAATAATGCAAATCTTTTAAAATGTTGTAAGTGACTCCTAGATGATCAAGTTTTTCTCTTTTGACCACACACAAATACATATCTAAAAACATTGTGAAGTTTTAGAAAAATTAACTCATGTGTTATTTTTTCCATAAAGTAAAAAGTTTCCCTTGCTTATCTATTTTTACGCATGGTCTAGAGTACTAATGAATTGGCAAAAGGACAAGCTCACCCTTCACCCTAAAAAAAAAAAAAATCCCTTGCTCCTCATCTAATCGAGCAAGTATCCTACTAAATTCTTGCTTCTCCTCAAAATAAGCAAGATTCCCAAAAAGTAATGAAAAATTTCTTGTTTCTCTTCAAAATAAGCAAGAACCTCAAAAAGCACTAAAAATCCCTTACTCCTCCCAAAATGAGCAAGTACCCCAAATAAAACAAAAGTAAAAAAAAAAAGGACAAAAGAGCTTGAATCCCTGGAATTCTGAGTATCTCAAATACCATGGGGTACTCTTTATTGAGGTATCCTTATGTATTAGCACTAAGAATGGATACGACTTCTAGATGCTCATAAGATTAGCTAGCTTTTTGGCATACATAACCCTTGTTGTTTTTCAATCCTTACTCATAATGGGAAATGAATTCTCACTGCACACACAGTTGGTCTTGAAAGAGGCTTGAAAATACTAGGACAACTTTGACACTAAATTGATTTGTGAAAGGAGTAAATGAAGTTGTTTCAAAATTGCTAGAATGTTTGAAGTCCTTGAAGGATAACCCTAGAGGCATCACATGCAAGTAAAAATCAAAAGCAAATCCTCATGAAAGTACTATGGTTTTAATTTTTTCTACAAAAACATGGCTTGTGTCCATCACATTTTCATCCTTTATAAAAAAGCCATTTTAATATCTATTTCATTTTTTTTCCCATGATTGAAGATATCCTAGAAGGCTGAAATCAGATTTTATATTCATTACCTTTCTATCTTGGAAACTTCTTAATGACATACAGAACACACAATCACAAAAATTATAATAAACCCCCATAAATAAAAATTATTATTATATTATCCACCAATATAAATAAAACACCCTTCATCTTGTTTTGGCTAAAATTACAGTTTGGAGGGGAAGTAAATAAGGTATACAAAGTTCACAATTCAGTTTGGGGGGAAGAATCTGGTAAAGTATTTTCTTAAACTCTAACAACTATAGTTTTGTAGATATCTTATGTAGACAACTTCTGTAATAATCTTCAGTAATATAGTTTATAATACTTAATACAATAGAATTTATAATATAGTTTAGAGGTATAGTATAGGTAATATAATATTTTATAGTTATATAATAATAATAATATATATATATATATATATATATATATAAATAAATAAATAAATTTTAAAAGTTAATTTAAATTTTATATGTTACATATATAATGATGTTCTTGTTGTTAGTATGGGTTTGTAGATAATATTATTATAGAAGTTATAAGTCTTATTTATGCATAGTTTTCATATACATCTAAATAAGTCCAATGAGCACTATTGAATTTTGCATTGGAAAGTGTGTTTAGATAGATAGAAGTTGAAATACTGTTGCTATAGGAAGTTATTAGACTAAAATAAAACACATATTCATTGTATGATTTATAGTACCTTCTTGTTTCAACTTATTTAATTTGAAAAAAAAATGATGGTAATCCCAATTTAGCCAAATGATAATTTGCATTGTGCTTCTTATCAAATGTATATCACATTCCAAAAGAAATATTATTTAAAATGAAATATCAAGGTAAAGATTTGGATTTACATGAACAAGACATCAATCATCCACCATAGACCAAATTTTGGATTTAAGCAACTGTTATAACTGTAGATTTTATCCACTGAGATTGTTGTATTAATCCTGAGTGCATGAGGACATGCACTTCCTTCAGTTTGGGGGAATGATGAGTGCCAAATTGACACATATTTTATGCAAATATTATCTATTTTCTATCTGCAAAATTATGAAAGTAAATGTGTTTTAGTTATTATTTTTACCTTATTTATGTGATTTATCAGTTAATTTGATAAATGAGGTTAAAATGATAAATGATCATATTTTACACAAATTGTATGAAGTTTTTGTATGTTTTTGGTAGGTAATATTACAACAAAATATAGGTCATATATTGAAGAAAGGATGAACAAATACCGAGGAGACACATGGAAGGGCACTACGGAAGGGCGTTATGAAAGGGCACTACGGAAGGGTGTTACGAATGCCTGGAAAATTTTGTGGAAAAATCTATTTCGAAAATGCCACCTATGCTACAGCCTGGTCAAACACCACGTGGGCAGCTGAAAGAATCAAGCACGAGAGGGTTCAAATTCCACATAGGCATTTAGAAGAATCAAACGTGGGTGACTCATCATTTATTTGGGGCATGAATTTGTTATGAGATTTTCTATAACAATACGTGAATATTTGCAATAAATGCATCCTTCCCTAAAAGAAAGGATCAAAGCTATAGAAAAAGTCTAAATAAGGGTTGTATTGTTACGTAGCTATCCCACCAAGTCAAAGTTAGTGTTATGTTATAATTAGTTGCCACTTGGACCAATTAGAATATTTATTGAGTCCAAGTATTTTAGGAGATGTGTTAATTTAGATTATTCTTGTTAGAATAAAGTTGTTGCATGATCAAGTCCAAATCATATGGGAGAAATATGGGGAGTTATGTTTGGAATTGTCTGAGTGATAATATATTTGCATACAAGGCCTTTGAAAAGGCATGGTTGGATGACAAGTTGGATGCACAACCATGTACGTTTGATTTCAATAATAAAGCAGCAACAATACTTTCTTTAGAATATGGTAACTGTGTCAATTAATTATTTTATATTTTGCTTGCTTTGGTAATTTTTTATTTCTTTTATTCTCTTGTAATTATGAAATAATTAAGAATTAGATTAATTAAATGAGAGTCGATTACTGAATAGAAAATAGGGGAAGGGGTTCACACTAACCTTCCGGAGGTAGGGCCCACTCCGAAAGGTTAGTCCCTAAATGTCTTCCCCCGATAAATAGAGTTAGAATGTAGAATAAATTTTAAAGCATAAACTTAAATAAATTGCATAAAAAAATAATTATAAATTATATTATGCATCAGTAAATTACATCATTAGTAAAAGTTAGATTGCATTTATTTACCATATCTTGCATAATTCATCTCTGCATAATTTTTATATTTCTTTTTGTACATGTGTACGCATGAATTTTGGACAAAAAATTGAGCTAGACTTAGTATTAACTCCTACAATATAATCTATACAGGATTGCTACTTTTTAAATCTAACTTCGATTTACCCGGATTGACAAAATTAAATGTAAGTTACTACAACTGATCAGTGATGTTTTTGAGAGGATGAAAATCATGACACATGCACCATGAGTTATCCTTACGATATATCATTATCACTAGCAAATAATAAGGACTAATGCTTGGATGAATGATTTTGTGCTCTAACATTTCTTGGACCAACTTATCAATATATAACTTTTGGGGCTATGGATAGTGATAAGGATGCACATTCAGAGGTAGACTTCCAAGAATCAAATGGATGGCATGATTGTGTAAAGGGTATGCATGAGGGGTTGGATTCAAAATTTACTTATAAAAAAATAGCAAATCCTAATTGAAATCAAGGTGAATCAAGGTGAATCTTAAGCAAATCAAATCAATCATATTCACACCAAAATTTGGGGCATTTGAAGCCCTAAAAAGTAAGGTCATATTTGGGATAAATTTTGACCTATTAAATCACCTTATAACTTCATAAAAATACCACCATTAGATCAGGATCGAAAAGATATTTCCAAGAAGTAAAAATATGCTTATGTTTGGATATATATTGTGGCAAATTGACCCTAAGAAAAAAATGATCCTAAAAATTTTAGGCGAATGGGCTGATATCGAGGGTCCTCATATTCGACAATTTTCAATTTTGGAAATCCTAATATTCACCCAATTTGCAAATATTTGCCATTGTGCATACCCATGATTGTGTGTGTGCTTGGGTGGTAGACCCCTTGGTTCCCTAAAGACTTATTCATAATTATCCACAATATTTTTAAGATCCCTTGGAAGAGCTATAATAGACAAATCCACAAATTTGACCTTTATGGAATTCACTTGAGCAAAAAAATCACAACCGCATTTCTTCAAAATCATCTCCATACAATGTGAACTCACCACCTTGGATGGAAGAGGTTGAATTCCTTGAATACTAATGAATATTTCATTTTATATCCACTTGATGTATACTTTTTGTATATATAGTAACATCGTCAAGTTGAGATAACCATTGTGCTCCCAAAATGACATCTAAACTTCCTAGTTTCACAGCAAAGAGATTTTCCATCTAAGTATAATTCTCCATTTGGAGTGTAACTTTAGAATTTTGAACCACACATTGAGAAGTACCTCCATTTACAATCAAGGCTTAAAATTTATCTTTATTTGAAGTATTGATATACAAGCCCAAGGATTTTGTTGTATTAAAATCTATAAAGTTATGCGTATTATCAGAATCAATCAATACATTAACACGGTATTTAATGATTATTTGTACCTTGATAGTGTGATGATCTTGAAGGTCCATAAGTGCATGAACAGAAAGAGCCACCATATCATCCTCTTATTTTGTTTCATGTACTTCTATTGGTTGTTGTCCTAGATCTATGGATGACTCTGGTTGAGGTAAGTCCTCTTCCTTAGCAACTGACACATCTTCATATTCTGAGAGAAAGCTCTAAAATTCTACATAAGCTTGGTATCTAGGATGATGTGAACAATATTTAAAGTAGAAAAATCTTGTGGAACACTCAACATTGCAATAAGGATGACGAGAGTCAAAATCACATCAATATGGAGGACCAAAATCTTGGTGTTTTTGTTCTGATGCTTGAGCTATACAATGTGCAACATCAAGGGTATAAGGATCATGCATGTCAAATTCATTTTTAATATTATCCTTAAGTTCATATAAAAAAGGAGAGACCACCATTACTGGACTTAATTCTTGTGTATAGGTAAGTAGACTTATGAGCTCAGATTAATAGTCTTCTACTAATCCTGTTTGCTTAATTTGCATAAGACATACCACATATGATGTGGAAGATCCCTTATAAAATATTATAAGCAACTATTCCTTAAATTGAGGCCATAAACTAGGGTAACCATGTTGAAAATGCTGCCATAACAACCATTGATAAGCCTGGGTACCAAGTTTAGAAGTTGTGAATGCAATCTGACCTATTTTCGAGATATGGTGTAAAGGGATAATACCTTCTATTTTGGCCAACCAACCTCTAGGATCATCAACTTCAAATGTGGGTATGTCAATGTGAGTAACTTGAACATCATGAGGTCATTCCAAGAAATTGGAAGCATCGCCTATCATAGGGTCCAAATCATTGGCAAATCTTGGTTCAAGGGAAGCAAAATTTAGTTCTTGATGAATGGTTAAATATTTTTGTGACCTATGGACATGAGGAGGTGTAGAAATGGATGGAACTATATTTCATTTAATGTATTATAGCATGGAAATAATGTTATCAATATTTCCTTCTTGTTGTGTAATATATTAATGCAAGTTAGGATCAGTATTACTAGGAATTGGGACAAGAGGGTCATTGGATGGTGGAGAAGAAGGATTTGAATTGTTAGGAGTTGGAAAGGAAGTATTAGAATTGCTAGGAGAATGTGAAACCATGAAATTTAGTGAAGAATAAAGTCATTGGTCAAAACTATTAATATTAGTGTGAGAATTATAATGCATACCTAGATTTCTAGGTTAGTGCTTCTTTTGACCCATAAACACATCTTTTTTCAAGGTAGTGTACTGTAATCATTTGTTCACTCAAGTCCAAAAAATAGGTTCATTCATGCACTTTAGTAAGTTAATGTAGACAAAATTTTTAATGCAAATCCTACTGTCAAATTATTTAAAATTTGGTAGTTACTTCAATGGTCAAATTAATTGAGTTCCAATGATCACTTGGTTACCAACTTAAAAAAAATTGGTTAGATTCTCCATCGATCAACTGCATGTTAGAAAGTCAACTAATTTTCACCATCCAATGATTAATTTGACCATCTATCAATTCAACACAAAAATGACCATTAAAGTCACCAAATTCCAATGGTCCAACGACTAGTTTGATGGGAGTTCGATGCAACAATTCAAACAACTCAATGTTGATATGTGATATGTGGCACCAAGGCAATTGCACCAACCACTGGCATGAACCACATGAAGTGTGACTAGTAGAAACTAGTTGAATAACACTATGTGTTGTAGTGTTCTTATTTCCCACTTCGTGTCATCAAGGGAGTAATGTGATATATATATCCTAAAGAATTTCAACACACAATACCAATGTTGGAAACCTAACACCATCGAGAAATGATAAAATATTATATCAACAATCCACCTGCTCCTATCGAGAAATAGTTAAACTTGTCAAAACCCTAACATCATTGGAAAACCAGAGGCTTCAGACCTTGTATAAATTCATGAATCCATAATTGCCACTTGTTGAGATTAAATGGAGGGGGAATTTAGGGTTTGTACTTATGAACAGTTTATCCTTTAGTACTATGTGTAATTTTGATCCTACAAAACTTCTTCTCCTTATATGAATAATGATGTGATGCCTCAAGATCACTTTTGCCTTCTCCAACTATGATAAAAATATGCGTGTATGCTTCTTCTACCTTCTATGTTCAAATGGACCTATGTTCGAAGTTGTAAGCTATATTTGGTATCACTCTTCTAATACACTCTAAACCTCCTATTGTTATGCTACCCAAAGCATTTCAATGATACAATGTAATGGTCCTATGGATAATGATTTGTAGTGTGATCTACCAATGATCTACGATGATGTTCAAGAAGTTAGAAAACTCTACTGAAAGGGAATGACCCTGCTCAAACGTAAAAAAATTTGTGCTGGACTTCCTTGCTAAGTTGGCATATTGATTTCCAAGAAAAAAATTTGTGCCCTTCCAAAATCATTAGATTTGATACCACTTGAAGTAAAACTCTAAATAATAATATGAAATTTAAGACAATATATAATAAACACAGTAATAACACTATAAACTAGTGATAGCAATAATAATCAAATCAATTTACAGCCACTTAGAGAGGGTAAAGTCTCATAGCCACTTATAGAGGGCAAAGTATCTTATGTATATACACAAATCAAATTATATTATTTGAAGATTCAAAAATAATAAACATTATTTATATTTATAAATAAAATTGATGATAAATAAATCAAATGGATATAAAAGCGTGGGTTTTCTAGCCCCTCTTTATGCTATAACTGTGGGAAGGCTGGAGAATCTGTTGGGCATTTACTTCTCCAATGTGACTTTGCTCGACAAGTCTGGCATTATTGGTGGGGAGTATGGAATCACCCTTATTTGCATGCTTCATCAATAGTTGATTTTTGGAGGAGTATGGGGCGACCTGCAGCGGCTTTCTTTTTACGAGTTGGATGGAGTATTGGTCCTTCATGCATTTTTTGGCAGATTTGGCTTGAACGGAACCGTCGTATTTTCCAAGGTAAGGAGTTAACTACTTCCCAGGTCTGGCAAAGGATTTTGCGAATGATCCAGGAAACTGTGTCTGCAAAATGTCAGATTATTTCTCCCGTGGACCATGCGGAATGTCAGATCATGGAAAGATTAGGCTTGATGGTTAATGGTCCTGGTCCTAATGTCTCTTGCAGACGGATGGGTCAGAATAATTGGGTGCGGAGGGCTAGCAAATGGAATCCGCCTCCTCCGAGAGTGCTGAAAATTAATACGGATGGATCTTCTCGGGGTAATCCGGGTAATGCTGGTATTGGTGGTGTGGGGCGGGATAGTAGTGGTACTATCCAATTTTTTTTCTCTTGCTTTAAGGGACATCATCATAATAACTTCATGGAAGCACTCGCAATTTTATATGCTTTGGAGCAAGGGTATGCTTTGGGTTGGCATCGGATTGTTTGTGAATCCGATTCTCAGATTGTTATAAATTTGTTAAATTCCGGAGATAGTCTTCATGGTTGTTGGCGGTTGAGTTGGGTTGCTCGGAAAATTCTTAATATCTCTCGCTCACTTGGAATTCATTTCTTTTGTGCATATTCCTCGGGAGTGGAATAGGGTAGCGGATTTGTTAGCTAAATGGGCTTCTAAGTTTCAAGATGGTTGGGATGTTCAAAATTGGTCTCAACTTTCTTCTGATTGCTCTCAATCTCTCTCTTCTTTATTGAGAGCTGATATGTCTGAATAGCTTCTGCTTTTTCTTTGTATCATGAATGTTTTGCTGAGTTAATAAATTTTTACCCTCTTTTAAAAAAAAAAAAAAAAAAAAAAGGCTATATTGGGATCGTAATAGAGAATAAGAAATGAGAATAAAGTAAGACTAGGAATAGACCCATGGCTTGAGAGTGGAGGAGATTACTAATTGCCCCAAAATTTAATAGAACATATAAATAGATAGAGGCTCAATATGTTGGTAAATGCAAACTCTATGAATAGAATCAATTTGTGGAATTAGGGGTGGCTTTCAATAGAAGAATTACTTTTTTAAGAAAATAAAGTTGAGCAATGGAGAAATTGTACAGGGGTTTAACAAGGGATTTTGCAATATTGATAAGAAGAAGACTCTTTAGTATGGTCAAAGTGGATAATTTACAACTAAGGAAGGATAGAAGACAATGTTTGAAGATAATAATGAGGAGGTCCTTTGGTGGTGGAGCAAGATTTGGAAGGTGAAAACACCCTTGAAAATTATTATTTTTCTTTGCTAGTATTAGCTAAGAAGGAATTGACATGAGATGTTCTCCAAAATGGGTATTAGTAGAGTCCAAGTCAATGTAGTTTGTGTAAAATGGAAGAAGAAACAATTGATCACCTATAGGTTCATTGTGATTTCTTGAGAGAAGTGTGGAGTATTATTTAGCCCATGATTAATAACAAAGGAATAGTGGCTACCAAGGAATCTATTAGAGAATATGCAACAATGGTTCAAAGAGAAAGGCTTAAAGGAATACAAGTGCATTCCATTAATAGTGGCATGGGGTTTGTGGTTGGTAAGAAATTCTATGTTGTTTAAGAGCAAGGAAATTCCACCTATACTAGTTTAAACTCATATCAAACATCCTTATGAAGGTGTAAAATACAACCCAATTTTAAAGAATGCAAGGCAAGTTAGCAGTTTAATAGTGGATATTATGAAGTCCTAGGAATTTTTTTATGGAGCTTGTTAATAACATACAATAGATAGGGATAGGAGGAATGTTATATAAGGATGAAAATAACAAATTCAATTTCAAAGAGGGTCTTGGTGAAGGCACCAATAATGTGGTAGAGTGGAAGGATTTGATCTTTTTGATAAGAATGATAGTGGAACATGGGATAACAATACTTCAATTTTTTGGTGACTCAAAATTGGTGGTGATTGGGCTTCAATATTAGTGGGGATGTCAAATTTTATACTTAGGCCTTATTTTTTATTTTTTATTTTTGTGGTGGCCACAAGGGGTAAACAGACTGTGACCATGAGGGAACCATTACATAACATATCCGCAACATGTGAGGCGAGAGATTTGAACCTGGGCCTCTCAGCAACTAGAGAGGTTTAACTACCCACTTGCTCTCTAACTCCTCTACATGGGCAGATAAAATTTCTCCCCTTTGTTGCTACTAGGAATCAAACGTGAGACCTCCCGTTTGCCAATGACTTATGCTGCCAAGATTTGCCACTAGCCCAACCATGTGGTTGGTAAAAAAATGATTTCTGGTCAAATCCACCTGTCAACTGCGATTGACTTGGCCGCGGGCAACTACGGCTGAGAGCGAGAGCTTATGAGTTTTTGCCATGTGGCAAGGTGAGGCTACAATGCCTTGAAATGCTGCCAACCATACTTAGGCCTTATTATGAGTAGGTGATTTTTCTAGAAGCATCATTTGTAGAGATCTCTTATAAACATTTCTACAAAGAATTAAATGAGGAAGCAGATGGTTTGCCAAAATCTAGCTTGAATATTCCAGTTGGTACTTGGTTAAAAGGAGTAGTGTGTGGGGTTGTGATTCCACCAATTCTACTCCCCTTTGAAACTTATTTTCTTTTGATGTCATGGTTTAGGACACTTTTGGTGTTCTTTTATGCTTTTTGATAATTAAGGCCATATTTGTAAAATGGTTGATGGCTATAGGGCTAAAGTACAAAAATGACATTCTATAAGATGATTGAAAGCTTGCACCAGGTTGTTCAAAATTTTTTATTGTATTAGGTCTGATAGAATTTTTAAAGAAAGTTGAGTCATTGTTGGAAGATTTTAGAATAGCTCTTAATGAGACTATTTAGTAAGGCCTATATAAGGGTATAAAATACCTATCTCATTGTAATTTTTTCAAACTCTAAAATGAAAGTTATTGATTTTTTCTAAGAAAAAATATGTTTAATTTTTGTTAATATATATTGTGTGGGTCAAAAATATAGCAAATAATTCTGCATATTATTGGATATGTATTAAAAATTTAATATTTAAAAAAATATATCGTTATCTCAAGGTGGCTACAAAGGTAAAGGTAAAGTAAAATAGTTTTTAATGTTCTTGAAAACATAGGTCATATGAGATGATCTCTACATAGTATGCTATTTTACGAGATATATATCTATCCAACCAAACTCCACTTACCAAAATATGGTTTACAACCCTACCCCATCAAATTCAAACCTTGAACCTCCTATTTAAAATTTCATCATGTTTTGTTTTCTAATTTTTTTTAACTAATAAAAATCACAATAAATAAATATTAGAATACACATAAAAATATACCCTTTTATAAAATAAAATTATATATATATATATATATAAACATGATCTACTTATTCCAAAATATTGTAAATAAAAGATTCAAAATTCATCTTCCTAAGATATTTTTAAAATTTAGAGCCTAGGTGACTCAAATCACTACTCCAAGTAACGCTACTTTTAAGATTTTGGTATTTGGTATCCACTCAAGGACACTATAGGACTCATTTTATTGCACTAATATTTTAATATAACTCAATCCACTTTTACCGTATACCTTATCTATGTCAAGTTTGAACATAATATCTATTCATTTTTCATAATGAAAACATTACTATTTCAGGAAATGTGGACATACAAATTTAGTTTTTGTTGTATAAATATATTTTTTATTTTTATACTATATTACATTTTATATTACAAATATTTATGGTATTACAAAGATATTACATACTCATCTATTTATTATTATTTTTATATTATATTACATTTTATATTACAAAGATTTATGGTATTAAAAAAAAAAATCATTATCATTAGGATTGTTTTGGATCTTCTTCATTCTTTTACTTAGTGAAGACATGTCTTCATAATTTCCTAGTAAGCACATTTTTTTTCCCAAGAAGCCATTTATTTTTAGAGCTTTGTCCTTCATTAATGAGAATATATAATATTTTAATTTTACAAGGTAATTTCTTCCATAAGTTTTCTTTTTTGTTTCTACTAGAAAAAAACTTTTAAAATACCAAATTTTTATTAATGTTGTACTTGTTGAAATGTGTAATCCTTTAGTTATTGTCCAAGGCTAATATTGTACGATGGAATATATTGTATAAGGATATAAACCATCTAAAACCTTGTAACATAATGTGAATATTATACTAATGAGGTTAACATTTTTTTTAAAATATATACCTTTGTATGATAGAGTATTTATACTCCAACTTGCAACCATTTATTGCATTGGATGGTGATTATTTTCTATTGCTAGTAAAATATGTATAAGATTTTGGAGGTCCAAGGTTCAAACGTGGCGTGGGCAAGTGTGTGAGGGGGTGGGTGTGTGGTAGCTTCATGTTAAATTCCCTATTGATAAGTATAGTTCTCGATTTTACGAGGGGTCATGGTTGGGAGGAGATTGCTCAATCCTATATGTCGATCATAGGGGTTTCTTACAATAATCGTATATATATATATATATATATATAATATATATATATATATATATATATATATATATATATATATATATATATATATATATATATATATATATATATATATATATATATATATATATATATATAAGAGTATCATACATATTTCATGTATTTATCTATTTATTGTTTTATTTATTTTTATGTGGTTGTGTGGTAGTTTATTAACCCATTCATTCATCAAAATATTAGGAATTCTAGTACTATATTCTATTTTATTTGTGGCATGATGATATTCTAAGAGGGATGACAAAGGTGGTCAGAGATATTATTTATATTGATTTAGATACTAGATTGAAGTATAGAATGGTATTAAGTTTACCTCGTAGCTAGGCTCTTGGATCCAACCCATTATCTACGAAAATAGACCCTCATTTTGTTCTAGGTATAGAAAATCTAGTTATAACCTGGATCAGTTCCCTTCAAGGAAAAAACAAGAGGTTAATGAAAGACACAAAAGAATAATAAAAATATTTAAAATAAAAGTGCTATTGCCCTAGATGTTCAAAATAATTATGGTAGAGAGTCATCAAAGTCCATCTTTAGTTTGAAAATCCTCTAGTATTAGAGAAGTCTTCCAACCTATTAGATGGTTCAACACAAATTGAGGAGAATTCAAAGGAGGTTAAGGCTTCGATGAGTTGTGAAGCCCCTTCGACTCTTTTGAAAGAAATAAATCCATCGAATCTTCTAATTCAAATTCTAGTTTCAAAAGATCTTCAAAATTCCTTTGGTTGATTATGATCAACTTCTACTCTAGAGGAGCCTATTGTCCAAATGGTGGCCCATTTGAATGAGTCTCTAATTGGCTCCTCAAAGTACTACATGGAGAAGAAGAAGAGGTATTAAAGTGGAACAAAATTCCAACATAGGAATATGCCCTTTGTTGTCCAAATGGTGGCCCATGTGAATGAGTATTTGATTGTCTTCTCAAAGTCCTACATGGAGAAGAATAAGAGGTATTAAAGTGGAACAAAATTCCAACATAGGAATATGCCACAAGAAATAAATAGCTTGTATGGGAACACAACATCACATGAACTGGTTAGAAAGTAAGAGGGTCAATTACCCCCCACATACATGTCACAACTCGATGTTAATAGGGGTGAGTAGTCCCACATAATCCTACCTTTAATTATGCTACCCCATTGGTAAAGAGTTTGGTAAGTTTTGGGGCTCATAAACCACTCAAGTCCCACAATCGGGTCAATATGGGATTATTAACACACACACACTACACTAACTAAGTAGAAGAGGTATTAAAGTAAAACAAAATTCCAACATAGGAATATACCACTGGAAATAAATAGTTTGTATGAGAACACAACATCACATGAAATGGTTATAAATAAAGAGGGTCAACTACCCCCCACACACATGCCGCAATTCTATGTTAATAGGGATGAGGAGTCCCACATAAATGAGGCCAAGGACTTCCAGCTTTAAGCCTGCTATCCCATTAACAAGGAGTTTGAAAAGTTTTGGGACTCATAAACCACTCAAGTCCCACAACCGGGTCAATGTGGGATTATTAACACATGCACACACTATACTAACTAAGTAGAAGAGGTATTAAAGTGGAATGAAATTCCAACATAGGAATATGCCACTGAAAATAAACAACTTGTATTGGAACACAACATCACATGAACTGGTTAGAAAGCAAGAGGGTCAACTATCCCCCACACACATGTCACAACTCGATGTTAATAGGGGTGAGGAGTACCACATAAGCGAGACCAAAGGCTTTCACCTTTAAACCTGCTACCCCATTGGGAGAAAGGACCCTCATTTTCTAAAAATTGCAGTCAAAGAAAGGGTCCTATTGATGTGGGGGCTAGAAAAAAAGTGGGGAAACCCCTAATTAAAACTCTAAGAATAAGGGAAACTAAATTTGAAATTGCAAATGGATCTCAATATTTTCTCAAGGTTGAAGAAGGAAAGGTGAAGGTTGAGAGTGGAAAAAATAGAGCAAATTCTCGAACCAAGTTGGTAGAAATGATATTAAAACATCTAAGTGGTAAACTCTATTTGAAAGGTGGCTGGAGCCAAGATGCAAATGCCCAAGATACAAGATGCAAGATTTGAAAAATTATTGACTATGTGAATGCGTAAAATACTAAAAATGCTAGTAACATGTACTACTCTCCTAGCAAAGAGAACAAGGCCTCAAATTATGTCGAAAATCCTTCCTTGGATTGCAAGCTTCTTGCTTCCATGAAGAAAAACTTAATATAAGGAGAAAAACATAAGGCGGGATTCTTGCTTCTAACTATTGCTGGTGGAATTTAAAGATGATGAATTTTTAGGTTCCCTGTTGGTGCTAAAGCTAACTAATTCTCCCTGCTTTGCCTCTGCTACTATTTTCTTTACATTTTTTCTGTTCTTTAGTTTTTAGGCCTGGTTGCTTCATCTTGACGAAGATATTATGTTCCATATTGGTTCTTTTAGTAATGGTTTGATTTCTATTTTTTTCAAAGTTTCATGTGTTTCTTAGCAACCCCTTGAGTGGTTCGCTTATTGGGCCCTCTTCTTATGGATTTATTTAATGCATAAATAATTTTTTAGGTAGGATATTTAACACCAGTTTGAATTGACACAGTAATTGGATAATCTATGGGTGACATTGGTTTAAACCCATTCCCATGAATAATGTATGTGTTGAGTTGATTAGTAATACATCACCCACCTAAAACCTTATATCTATCAATTTATGCTATTAAATCATTATATGATAATTTTTTTCATTCTTATTTACATATTTATTTATTTTATATTAAGATAATCATACGTAAGAAAAGAAAAAATCAAGAGTTTAGTTCTTTATCAAGTACTTTCTAGTGGAGTTAGAAACAAAGATTTCTAGACAAAATAAAATTTGAAGGTTTTTTTTTAAACACTGGATTTCCATTATTTGTGTGGATATGAAGTAGTTATGAAACAAAGAAATCTAGACAAAAAAAAAAAATATTTACAAGGTTTTTTTAAAACACTAGATTTCCATTTTGTGTGGATATTTGATATATTTTTTAAAAACCTATAATGACAAGTTTAAAAAAAGTGGTGTCTTTCTGTAACAAGGATTTCAAGACAAAAATTATCTTTTTAATTATAATGGTAACTTTAAAGGAAGTGGTCTCTTAAAGGAGAAGCTACAGAAAAAGGACTTAGCTATAATTTTTTTTTGAGGGTTTTTAAAAACCATAGTTTATCTTTTAAGATTTTGCTAAATATCCCATTTCTCGTCTTTTATCACCATGGTGAAAGAAAAAATACGAATTTTTTATGTACATTTCTCGTCTTTAAAATATATTTATCTTTTGTCACGTAAAGAATTATTTCAAATCAAATTCAGAACAAAGAGGATAAAAATTGCATGGGATTTGAGTTTAGGATTTATTTGCTGAAAAATCTGGTTAGAACGAAAGGGAAGAAAAACTTTTAAAGGATGAATTCAAACCGATAGATAACATATGGAGCAAGGAATTCAAACCGACAGAGAGCATATGGAGCACTATAGCAAGAAAAAGAAAGGTGCTTGAAACTATTGATGTAAGAAATATGGAGGCCTCTCAAATGCACACAGAGGAGGAAGAAATTTGGAGCTATTACATGTATTTATTTATGAGTTACATAGTGCAGAGAAAGACACATTTGAAGCCTAAGGGAGATAAAGGAGAGACAAAGCATGAATTGGGGAAAACCTCTTATTATCACCATGATTAGGAGGATTTGCACAGATAGAAAGCAGAAGTTGATTTGTATAGTGGCACTACAGGTTAAGTGTTTTTTTTAATACAAATTTTTAACTTTTCACTAAAAAAAAGAATTATTTCAAATCAAGATGAAAGAAATATTGAGGAAGAAGAAGATATAAAGAAGAAATCAATTAGTTATTTTCAATATATTTTGTTATTGGGTTAGATAATAAGGCATACTATAAGTTTTTTCAAAATATTTCATTAATTATTGTACAAGGATAAAATGAAAGCTTAATAAAGAAAATATTTATGGATGAGATATACAAGGATATAATGAAATCTCGGTCTCATTGGATTTCTTGCATTTTTTTAAAAATATTTTTGGGACTTATTGAAGAATGATATATTGGTTATTATTGAAGATGCTTAGAAAAGGAAGGTTTTAAATAAGTGAGATAAATGCTAGCTTAATTACATTGGTTGCCAAGAAAGGAAAATCAAAGTATTTTGATAATTTTTGTTCAATAAGCTTTTGTAATATGATTTATAAGGTTATTTTAAAAATTATGGTAAATATGTTGAAAAGCATTCTAGATTGTGTTATTTCATAGGAACAATGTGGTTTTATTTGTGGTAAGAAAATTCTTGATGATGTAATAATTTATAAGAGGCAATAAATTCTCTTCATTCATAAAAAACTAATTATGCTTATGAAATTAGATATGAACAAAGCTTATGATAGGGTTCGCTAGAGTTTTCTACATGATATTCTAAAAATAATTGGTTTTGATATTTAATAAGTTACTTTAAACATAATGACATTACTAAAAACAACCAATGTATTACATAACACTCCAAGTTCAAAATTCAATAAAGAATCAAATTTTAAGTTCTCGAACTCTTAAGTAGCCCATGCAAAGGAGGATTAATGAATGTTATATATGCCATAGAATGGTTGTATGGTACCAACCATCAAGAATTGTAAAAGTATTTAGTATTTCTAGAATCTTTGTAGAAAATATAGGAGTCTTATATTAATATTTTCTTATCTTTTGGTCCTCTTAAGAAATGTTTTTTTATTTATTAAGTTTAATAATAAGATTATCTATAAAATGTAAATTTAATAGAGAATACGTAGAAAATGTAAATTTAAATCATTATTATCATGCTATGATAAGGCTACTAGAATTTGGTTAATACTATAAAATATAGGGTCATTTTAATTAACACTTCTCTTTACTTTATCTCATAAAGGAAAGGAGCTTTAAGACTCAAGTTTGGATAGAATAAAATCTTGTTTGGTAGGTTGGAAAGGTGAGTTCTTAACCTACCAAACAAGATTTTATGAGTTGGATTCTAATATAGGCTTCATGAGTTGGAAGGCTATAAGTCATGAAGCCTATATTAGAATCCATACCTATTTATATGATGTTACTTTCAATATTTCCAATAGATGTCATATCCAAATTTGATAAAATCCAAAGAGATCTTATTTGAAAAATATGTGAGGAAAAATTAGGTTTTTCTCTTTGTAAGTGGAATAAAGTTTTCAAAGGAAAGCATATTGTAGGAGTAGGATTACAAAATTAGATTTATGAGTTTGGTTGTAGAGGCAAAACTTGGCTAGATAGTATTCAAATATCAAGGGAAGAATTGGGTGTAAATGTTACTTCAAAAATATACAAGCTCTCTTGAAACCCTGATTAAAGGATAACCAACACGGAAATTTATATCAAATAGTTTACAATTGATTAAGAAATATGTTAGATGGTTAGTCAATGATAATGATTTGTAATATTTTGGTCAAATTCTTGGTTGAAGCCATATACTCAATTTTTTAACTCAAAATGACAACCATTAGATCATGTCTAGATTATAAAGGTCTTTAATTCAAATATTATATAAATATGAGCAACAAATCCGAATCATGGTTTTATATTGGTAACCTAGTTGAAGAATATTTGATTATTTGAGTCCCTCCTTAAGGCCTTAACATTCCTTTGGTTAGTAGTCTAAAGCAATATTCTTATAGGAGAGTGTCTACAAATAAGAGGATATCATGGATCTTTCAAGTGTTCCTTGTGTGAAAAGGATCTAGAAACATTAGATTGTTCATTTTTCAATGATATTTTGTTTACAATATTTAGGGTTGTTTTTTAAAAATATGAGAATATATTGGGTAACTCCATCAACATTGAAAGAGTAGAAGAAATCTTGGATTAATTATTTCAAAGCTAATGTATTATTTATTTTATGGAGAATTGGTTCTACCATTATTTATGAATAACCTATAGGTGTTATTTATTTAAGTATATCCACATGGATCTTGTTTGGGTTGAGTTGATTAGTAATTCACCACTCACCTAAAAAAATTATATTATCATGTGCTATTCATTAGTTATATCATAAATTGTTTCATTATATGGAAAATCACATTGGTATATTCTTATTAACTTATTTTATATCTTTTGGTGTTTTGTAGTATTTGTTAAGATAATTTTTCTTAGGAAAAGTGATCAAATTAAAAGTTTGCTTATTGAATTTTTAAAATTATAGTTCTAGAGGATTTTTGCTTTCTAGTGGAATGGTTATAAAACAAGGACTTCTAGACTAACATTATTTTAAGGGTTTATTTAAATCCTTAGATTCCCATTTACTTGTGTGGATGTTGATTTGTTTTTATTTATAGTGGAAATTTTAAAGGAAGTGATGTCTCTCAGAGGAGAAGCTATGGAGAAAGGACTTATTTCTAGGGTTTTTTAAAACCATATGTTATATTTTAGGGTTCTCCAAGATATCCCATTTCTTGCATATTTTATCACCATGATACTATAGGTGAAACGAAGATGCATATAGCATTTGAAATATTTAAGATTCTATTGATAATTAATAAGTTATCCTTGAACCTCTATGACTAGAAGCACCAGTAGAATTTTTTTATCATCATGATATTATGTAGAAACCTCAATGACTTCAACAAATTAAATTATCCAATAGCTTATCAAATTAAATTAAATTATTAATGTCACCCATAGATTATTCAATATATAGTTTCTACGTGGGTTTAACAATAACCAAGTGTTTGCATCCTATTAGTAAATAGATACCACTAGTAAGCATGCATATATGGTATATATTGGATGCAGTGGTACCTATAGGGATCACACTAGATTTTAATACTAAGATTTTTTTATGATTTGGAAAATATTTTGAATATAGATAGGGTTATATTTCTAATGTTATATCATCATTATATGAGTGTTTTTTATCCATTTTTTAGATCATATAGTTCTTTAAGTTTTTAATATTAGGAAAATTCTCTCAATATTGATTTGCTATCTGGAATAAGTGTTAGGAATTTAGTAAAATTATCTCATAGGATTCAATATCAAGATCATAAATCAATTACAATAATATCATCAATATTCAATCACATATCAAATAAACATGAATCTCATATAAATCGCACAAAATATTTATTGATAATAAAAATTGAGCAATGCATAAAGCAAAGCTTATTTGAGTTACAAATTATATAGCTTTATCTCAATATAAAGATACATGAGACTTTTCACATTACATGACTCTTGGATTTTGCTCTCCTCAAACTCATGGGAGAACTTGACTCTTCATATACCTTTCTTACATAATAAGTCCCACATATTACATAAAGAAAAAGTATCTCATGATTGCATATAACTCCCTACTTCTAAACAAGACACATCACTCAAAGACTCTTCACTTCCTAACTAGACACCTCACACACTTAATTACATGATACTTGCACACTCCTACTAACTTGACACATACTTTATACATAAAATCAAACTCACACCCTAGTCTAAATATTTACAATGGACCAAATAATACAATACCTCCAACACTCCGTATTTGCCTTCAATCTATCAATATTTTCATTCTCTAGTTTTAGTGATGTTAGCTTTGCTTCATTGGCCTATTCCTTGTTCTTTTGAAAATACCATATTCTTTTGTCACAAATATTTTATGTTAAATATAATATTTCTTTTGATGTTTCTCTTATGGAAAAAATTGATTTAGATGCTTTTGTGATATCCCTATCACATCCAATGTAAATATACCACTCTTATGAGATCCCATGGCTTTTTTTTTCTCTTAATGAGGTATTTTTTATTGTCATTAATGTATCTGAACTCCATAGTTCTTCCTTTATTAAGCAATTGAGATACTGAGATAAGATTATTTTTTATGCTAGGAACATACAATAAATCTTCTAATGTTCATTCATAATATGGTAAGTTGAGATTGATATTTACAAATCCCTATACATGATGAACCATGTCATATGTTATCTTCATTGGTATTTTTTTTTTAACATGAATTGAATAAAACTAATAAATATTTTCTATCATGTGATAGATTGCCCCCGAATCAATGTACCATTAATCATCTGCATATTCTATATTTGGTTTTGATTGTATCTCTCATGTCTTATTATATCTTGCTACATGTTCATGGCAATATCTTCGTCTTTAAAATTTTCTTTTCATGGGGCCCGGTCCTTTAAATTTGTATGATCATGATGTACTCATTTTAGATAAATTTAATTCCTTTAATGTGGGATTCCTTATTGATCCCAAATTTAATTTTTCCTTTTGAATTCAATATTCCTTCAATTTTTTATCAATGTTCCATAATCTTCTTCTTCTTTAATCAATTTCAATCTTCAAATTAGTGTTAAATTTTTAATCTCCAAATTCAATATAAAATTATCTCTTCTTATATCTCCTAATAAATCAATTCAACATTCTTTAATCAACAATTCATCAAAGTAATATTCCTTCTTATATCTCTCAATTTCAATAAATGTTTCAAATTTAATTAAATCAAAATATTTAAGTCAACTCCTTATATCTCCTAATTCCAATAATTTAATAATTCAATTTCTCCCTTTTAAATATCACTTCAATCAAATAATCAATTTAACTTCTCCAATTATAATTTATTCCCTTTGACCGTTAATCAAACCATTAATCAAATTCTTTAATTCTCCAATAAAATAATTAATTAATCAATTCCTTATAACTCCCATTCAATCACTTTAAAAATCAATTTAATTTAATCTTCTTATCTCTCCAAAAATATTTCACTCATACTAAATTCAATCTTTTAAATATGCATGCCCAAATATCGATCAATGCAAAGATTAATGTTACCTTTATCTAGTATTTTTCATTAATGTATTAGTAATAATTTTTGCCTAAGAATTACTATGATATCCAATCATGTTTCAACTCAACACTTAGACACTCTCCAACAAGATCTAATGTAGTGCATGCCAACATGAATATCTCCTTCTCCTAATGTCTGTAGGACTCAGACTTTAGTGTTTCCTCTCACTATGCATACATATATATAAAATCTTTGTATATATATTTAGAATCCAAATTTTAGCACATGTTCTTGGTTGTTTAAGCTTTGGCTCTTATCCTCAAACTTATCTATATGTCTTTGTGTTCCTCAACTTCTTCGGATGTCTCTACATCATCCAACTTCTTTGTTGTAGCACTCGTAGTAAAAACATTCTCAATTCTCTTACATTCTACACTCTTCTATTTAAAAACTTTTACTGATGCATCCATTCAACTTTTGACTACTTTCCATCCTCATGTTCAATGCACTCTCCAACATATCTCCTCTTCCACATATTCTCTCCAACACTTCTCTAGCAAGTTCTCTCACATCTGATCACCAATGCTTCTCCTTCAAGTGATCTTATGTATAATCTTCCAACACTTCTCCTTCAAGCTCTCACAAGTTTATTCTCAATGTGGTTCAAACTAGGCTTACACATGGTGGCTCTGATATCATTGTTATAAATTTAGCAAGATTATATCATAGGATTCAATCTTAGGATCATAAATCAATCACAATAATATCATCAATATTCAATCACATATCAAATAAACATAAATCTTACATAAATCACACTAAAATATTTATTGATAATAAAACTCAAGCAATGCATAAAGAAAAGCTTATTCGAGTTACATATTACATAGCGTTGTTTCAATATAAATACACACGAGAATTTTCACATTATATGACACTTGGCTTTTTCTCTCCTCAAACTCATGGGAGAACTTGACTCTTCATATGCCTTTATTACATAATAAGTACCACATATTACATAAAGACAAATCTCATGATTGTATATAACTCCCTATTTCTAAACAAGACACATCACTCAAAGAATATTCACCTCCTAACTAGACAACTCACACACTTAACTACATGAAACTTGCACACTCCTACTAAATTGACACATACTTTATACATAAAATCAAACTCACACCCTAGTCTAAATATTTACAATAGACCAAATAATGTAATACCTCCAACAATAAGAAGTTGTGTCAAAACCAAATAAACCAATAGTCATCAATTCCCATCCTCAATGAAAAGCTTATATTTCATGGGTAATAAAAAAAAATATCTTATTTGGATTAAGAGGTTGTAGTGTACATGGATACAACACATCCACCTTATATTATTATTTTTAAGAAGCAATAAACTATGTAAAAAATAAAGGATAAATTTTATGGGATTATTGAATTATATATGGATAGAGAGTAGGACACACATCTGCAAGAGCTAAAGGATTTTATCGCATTATAGAACAAGTCAAAGAAGTTATTTGATATGTCAATGCCACACAATTCAATTTATTAAAAGTTGAACTTATCACCTTGAGGGGTTGTACTTGGGTCTCCACCCTTGAAAAATTACAACTCTCTCATTTAGATCTTAAGAGTTTACAAATAGATTCAATTCTCATATCAATCGAGTTGCTATAGCTAGATACATCTTTTTAATTAAAATTTTCAAATTCTTGATTTTTATTTTCTAGATCTTCAATTTTGTTTGGAAATACAAATATTCTAAAATATAGCATCCTTCTTGATATTCTTGCAATAAACTTCACAATACCAAAAATCCACCTCTACTATCAATGCATTACATCTTAGTAGAGTAATATCTCCAAAAATTCATGCTATCATAGTCCACATTACTAGATCTGGACTGCTAGTTTTCTTAAGCATAAGTGCAACCATAAGAATTATAATAAATAGCAGATATGAAAACACATTAATGTTATACAATATAAAAAATATTACCAATGTAAAATATTAAAATAAATCTTAATCATTATTTGATTCAAGCAGTCAATATTTCTTGTCAGCTTTACCTAAACTTACCACTTCCTCTAACCATAGAAAAGGGAACTTAATTTCTTGATCCTCTCTTAAAACCTCTCTTTTGGCTAGCCTATCTACAATTTTTTCCCCTTCCTTAATGTATGTGTAAACCTGATTTCTTCAAAATCAGTGGGAGGATATTACATTTTGACAATGATCTCTCATATGTTCCATGGAGCCTTTGCTTTCCTTAAAATTACATTTATAACTATTAATGAATCACCTTCCATCTATACACTGTTCCATTTAATTTGTTTGCACATTTTTAATTCTACCAAATCTTCCCAATCTTCAACTTCATTATTTGTCTTAAATCCACTATTGAAAGCATAATGTAACAAAATATCATCGCTATAATTTTTTATTATTCCTCCTCCTCCTGCGGGTCCTAAATTTTCTTTAAATACTCCATCAAAATTCAATTGGCCAACTCCACTTTCAATGGTTTATACTTTATATTATTTCCTACCTTTTATTTCTCTTATACCCTACATCATAATTCTATTTGATGACTTGACTCCATCTATCAAGGCTCTCTGCTTCAAGATTAGGGATTGGGTGAGTTGATAGGGTTGGATTAGACTCCTCTATGGCTAAATTTTTTTCCTTTTCATTATATCTAAACGAATTTTCTTCTCTTTAATTTTTTTTTCCTTTCTATCTATATAGGCCAAAGTATTGTATCTTTTAATATGCTAGATTGTTTGTAATGCTTCTCTTTTAAAAAGGCTCTACCATTGCTTTAACCATTCCTTAATCTTGCCATTCATCACCATGCATTTACCAAACATATTAATAATACATTACCATAGTTCCTAGATTATTGAATAGTGTCCTAGGAGATGTTCTATACTCCTCCTTTTTACATAGAACAATTTGTGATTGGCCATAAAAAAATATTTTCTTTAGGTTATCCCAAGATAAAATTTTCATGACCTACTAGCCATACAAACATTTTGACTTTTGATGCTCAAGTTATCTCAAATATCTTTCCATATTCTTTTGGTATTACTATTTTTTTGGTGCTTTACATAATATTCACTTCTCTCGGTGTATTATCCTACACTATTCAACTCCAAAATTAGCTTATCCTTGGCTCCCTTAGAAATAATCATTGTTATATTTTTTGCTCAATTGCCTCCTAGCAAAAATGTTTGGTATACTTATAAAAAAACTTCTTTCCATTTGTATCTTCCTTCCTTATCCTTGTACATAATATTTGAAACCCTATCACCATATTTATCTTGAAGTAATATCATTCATGGTTTTAAAATTAGGTCTAGATTGAGTGGTTTCTTATCACACCAAGTATCCATCAAAATAGAAAATTTTCTCTATTTTCCACCACCCATATTAGACCTTTAATCACTAGATCAATTGATATTTTTAAACTATTCCATAGTGCAAAACCATCTGGTAGTTAAAATGCAGTAAACATTAAGCTTGGGTCATTGGGCTCAACTTAGAATATTTCTTGCCCATTTTATTTGACTCTCTTTGTACAATATCTAGCCTAAATTTTCCCTTAGAGCTAAGTTTACATTTGTAAGAATTCTTAAATCAAGACCTACATTTATTTTATTATCACACAACTTACTCTATTTCACCAAAGGAAATTTCATTTTATCATTTATCTTGATCACAAAAATGATCGCATAATATAAATTAAAAATTTTCTATTGATTTTAGCATAATATAAAAGGACATAATATGTTGGAATGGACTGTAAGACTAATTTAAATAGTTGCACTCTTCTTGCTAATGATAACCATCTACATTTCAATGCTAATAGTTTATTTTAAGCATTACTTATAATTGGATTCCATAATTCTATCCTCTTTCTACCCTCAAATAAGGGCATCCCTAGAGATATTTCTAGCAAATTTTCCTTGAAGTAACCTACATGTCCATGTTTTGATTCTAGCTGGACTATTTAGGAAGTAATTTTTACCGTATTAAATTTTTGCCTTGGCACTATTTCAAATTTCTTTAATAAGTTATTCAAAGCTTTGGCCTCATTTATCTATGTTCTGTCAAAAAGGGTTGTATCATCTACAAATTATTTATGGGTGATGTTATTGATGTTATTACTAGCCTTAAGTTTGCTTTTTAGCCCATATTTGTATGCTTTCTTCAAGTTCATTTCCAATACCTTTGCCATAATAATAAACAAATATGGTTATAGAAGACTCCCTATCTAAGACCCTTATTGTATTTAAATGATTTTGTTACTAGCCCATTGACCAACACTAAATATGATACTATGGAGATACAAGCTTTAATCCATCTGACCCATTTCTTCCTAAATTCAAACTTTTCTAATAATGTTAAAATAAAACCCCATTTAACATTACATAGGCTTTATTCAGGTCAAGTTTTAAAATAATTTGCTCTCTTTTCTTGAAGTTTCTCAATTCATTAATTCATGAGATACTATAATCCCATCCAAAACCTGTCTCCCTTTTACAAATCCTCCTTGCTCTTCTAAAAGAATTTTGTCTAATAATGGCCTTAACTGATTTTCCGTCACTTTGGAGAGAATATTATATGCCATGTTACATAGGCTTATGGGTCTAAATGAACCAAATAATTTTACATCCTTTTTTTTTGGAATCAAGGTAAGATATATTGCATTTATTTTATAAGGTATATATTATTTTACCCTATATTTTTCCACTACCACCAATAAAGAATCCTTCACTATTTTCTAGTTATGTTGATAGAATATTGTATAAAGACCATCCAAACCTATATATTTATCCATATCAAAAGATAAAGGAGCTAAATAAACTTCTTCTAGAGTAAGAAGCTCAATTAGTTTGCTATGTATTCATCTATTATAACAAAAACTACTTCTTGTAGTAGTTTATCATTAAGAACTTCAATCTCACTTGATCCTAGAATTTTCTAGTAAAAAATCCTTGCCTTAATATTCACTTTGGTCTTCAATCCAAAACCTTTCTACTAATATAATTCTACCCATTCTGGATGATGATCTATGTACTATTTCCATCCTATGAAAACCTTTTGTTTATCTTATTTTAACCAAGTTTATCTCAATTTTAATCTCCAAAATTTCTCTTCCTTACTCAAATTATTATAATATTCACTAAGAAACTCCCTTTCCTCTAAGCTTGGATTATTGTGGTCACCTTTCTATAATTTTAAAAGTTTCTCTTTTAGTCCTTCCTTCTCATTTTTTTTTTGAAATTGTTCTTATTCCATTCTTTTAATCTAGATTTCATTGAGTTAATTTCTTTTTGAAGTGTATACAACCCATAATTTATTGAAGAATTTCACTTATGTGCTATCATATAAATAAATTAAAAATGGTCTTCCCACATATACTCATATTTAAAATATGATCATTTTTTAAATTCACTTACGATAATTTTAACTCTATTTGACTAGTTATTTAAACCAGTCCTTCTCAAGGTATTAATTTTAGCACAAGTCCTTTCATCTAGCTAATGATATGAGAGTATGTATATGTCTATTTTTTTTGCTATTAGATTTTGGTCTATCCTGTTTTTGGTCCATGTATAATTTTCCTCTTCAAACTCAACCTCCTATAGATTATGCTTTTGAATAAAAGTTGAGAATCTCATTTTTTGGGTTATTTTTTTAATTGCTCCAAATTTTTCATCTAGCTTGATTATGGTATTAAAATATCTTATGATCATGAGTAATGTTTCTTGACAGAGTTGTGGGTCCATAATTCTGATTTTCTTGACAGAGTTGTGGGTCCATAGACATTGATAAGGATGAAACAAATATCTATGACGTATCATGTGACTAACGAGGCTATCCAATGCCTATTTTTAAGAATAATTTCATAGAAGGCTCTAACTAGATTCTAACATGTTATAATTTCCCCTATTATTTTCTTGAATCAATAATATCCCATTCACATCTCACCTATACTGCTTTCATAGTTTTGAAAACTTCTTCCTTTTCCATTTTAGTTTCCTAGATACAAAGAATATCAATATTTTATCTTAAAAAGAGATCCCTAATACACATTTATTTTGAGGGATAATTATCATCCCTTGTATTATGTGAGATAGTAATCGTGTCTTATTAGGGGTTTTTGGCCTCACTTAAAAATTACCAGTGTCATTTTGTTGTTTGGTAAAGAGAAGTTCAACCAACTTATATTGTGTTCCTTTCTCTATGTTTGCTCTTGCTTCCCTGGCTCTCACTTGATAATTTGAATATTTTTCTCTTTTTGCCTTGCCAATATTAGAATCAGGTATTATTATTCTATTCCTTAATATTCTTTCACAACTTTCCTTTTTATACGATTTATTCTCTCTTGACTCTACTAAGAAAGCTTTTGACTTATCCTACTCATTATGGTATTTTATTATTAATTATAGAGGTATTATTATCTAACACTATATTTTTTCTACTAGTTTCCTTCAACTGAATGGTGCACGGTACTTTAAGAGAGTCTTCAAAATACGATGAGGTATATTTCTTATATTTAGTGGGAATGTTCATCCTTAAAATGATATCATACTAAGTATATGGTACCTTATTAATATTTTGATCTTGTTGTACTATGTCCACTAAGTTATCTTTTGATTTTTATTCATAGGATAAAGTCTTAAAAGGGTTGGCATTTATTCCAATATCCTAACTTACTGGTCTCCACTATTTATTTACTTTCATTTATCCGGACCTATATTTTAGAAGTTGAAAACCATCCTCATCTATATTTATTTATAAGTTTCTCTTGTAGTTTTCTACATATATTTCTATTGGAATCTTATTAGGGCATGATATCTCAATATGCCCTATCTCATGATGTCTTATACATCTAAATAATTTGTTTTCATAATCAATAGTTTGGATCCACAACTTACCCCATAATTAAGAATGATTAATTATGATAAATATTTATTGATATCAATCATGACCAATATCTGTGCATAAATAACCAAAAATCTATCTTTTGTAGTTTTTGAAATCTCAAGGAATACTCCCAAAATGTTGCCTATTGTCTTGAAGGTATAAATTTTCAAAAATTCAATGAGCAACCCATACATCATAATCCAAAATAGTACTAGGAATATATTTATGTTCTTATGTGTAAAGTCTTCATACCAATGGGTGAGGAAGAGTCTTGATCTTCCCATAAACCAAGGATCATTTTTAGGATTATATTGCTTTCCTCCTTGGAACATAAAATGGCTAGGAATAAACCTTTGGGTAGAAATTATAAACTCACTCCTAGAGACTTGCATCTACAATCAATCAATTTTCTCAAAATCAAAGCCCCTAACCAAGACCCATTAAATTTACAAATGACCACCTTATCTTTAAGAAACAAGGATAATTGCTCTAGGAATTATTCTAAGGATTTAGTTATAAATAGGTCCATGGGAAGGAAACTATAACTTGATACCTATTGAATTTTATATGTATATTATATAACAATTATATTATTTAAAAATAAACCTATAATAATTTGTATGTAGAACTTCTAAGATAATGAATGGATAAAATAAACTTAGCTAAAAAATTCTATACCCTGACATAATGTCCTACCTAGTTGATGCTCTAGCACTCCATTGCTCCTCCCATCATCTAAACCTTGGCTAATAGATATCTCATTTTCTACAACTTGAAAATTTAGCACTACCATTGTTTCAGATAGCTAACTTCATAGGGTCATATCTCTCTTAATACTACTTAGATTCCTTCATATGACCACCCTAATGGAAAAATAATAGTACTTTAACTATATTAATATTAATATTAATAATGTATCTATTAAAATTGATTTATTTACCACATTCTTGAATATGATGTAAAATTATTTCCTACTCATCTCACTCTAAATTATGGCATAAATTTTATTTATATTATAAGTCATTAGCCTAATTTGAGTATCATTAAAAATATTACCCATTAGCTTCTAGCTCCTCCAAAGTATTATCCTAAGTTATAACAAGAAATAACCAAACATAGTGGGTAAAATAATTTCAAGAACACAAAAAATATACTTGTGAGTTTTGTAAAATGGAAGGATGCAAATCCTAATTATGGAACTTTGGAATAAAAAACCTTAATAACATTATAATAAAATGTGAATGTGATGTATCCATTCTAAAGTATTAAGGATATGATTATTAAACCTCCCAATAACATGTTCATTCTACCCATTTTTATCTTTTACTTCATATGACCCGGTATCATCATCATTTTTTGGCTATAGAGATTATTATACAAAAGAGAGGGTAGTCATTGTGGATGATTTATTCTTGATGAATTATAAATATTTTTTTACTTAAGGGTAAAGAGAATGGATTTTGAAAGGAACTCCAAATATTTTACAATGAACACATTAGAATATACAAGAGAGGATCCAAGGAGAAGCAAAAGAAACTACCCAACATAGACAAGGCCTAACCAAAAACTGCCTTTGACAAAAGACAAATAGGGATGGGGAAATTTAAAGAAAATAAATAAGGAAAATCAACCTTAAAAAATATAAGGGATAGAATGAACAAGGAGGGTGGGAAAGAAACTCACCCAACCTACCTCTACAATTGTAGAGGAAACAACACCTTACTAGAACTAGGTTTCACCATATTTTTTTCCAAGATTAGCCAAGTTGGTCACCACTTCCTCCATGAGAATTGTCATCATTATGTAATCCTTCAAAAGTATTAAATGAATTATTTAAGTATGTTAGGAACTTATAATTATTTTCTTCAAGAAAAGCTACATGTGACGGAAGGACCTAGACCCAAAGAGGAAATAGGACAGAACATGCATATGACATAAATCTTTTATGTGCTTGATGGTTGAAATGAATTGTTGATTCACCTTGGAAGAGTAATAATTCAGAGTGATGGTTGTATCAAACTCAAAGTTCTTCCTCCAAATATATTCTAAGAAAGGGGAAGTCTGGGGTAGTGCACATTTGACACAAGGACTAAAATATTTTTGGAAAATAACCATTCCTTATAACTTTTAAAAATGAAAAAAGAGAGTCCCAAATACAATATTTGATCCTGTCTACATACCTTCAAGAAAAAAATCTTGTTAAATTTAGGGATGAATCAACTAGATCTTAAATTGAGGTGAAAAACTACCACTAATTTAGGATTCAATATGCCAACTCTTATCATAATTTTTATAAAGGTCAAGGTCAATAAGACCGTGATCCCATATTCTATCCTTATCAAAAAGGAATAGAAAGAGGTATTTTTAGCTACAAAGAGGCCTAAGATATTGGGATTAGATAAACTTAATACTTGAGACATCATCATTCAAAATTGATAGTTCCATGGGGAAGCTATCAACCCAAATCCTAAGGGATTCTTAGTGAATGCCCAGGTTTGCTATTATGTCTACCTCCTTATTTCCTTCTTTAAGCACGTGCTTCACTTGACTGCTCTTCATCTGTTATAGATATTGCTTTACTTCCTCCATCATATATTAAATGGTGTAATCTGAAGACTATATGCCTTTAAAAATATTGATGATGTACAAGGCATCCCCTTCTAAGATCACCTTTTTGGGCCCCATTTTTCTATAAGAAAAAATCCTTAAAAGAGATCTCTTGGTTCAATGAAGAAGCTTGTTTGGACCCCAAATTTTTTAGCATAATCCAAGAGGATATTTTATTTGCAATTTCTTATAAATTCCCTAGCACCAAAGCTACTTTAATTTCCTTTAGTAGTCCCATGAAAATTAAGTTTTAACCAACCTTGAGGAGGAGGGTCCCACTTGACCCAAGAACAAGGTTGATGGAAAGAGTGGGGTAAGGAACTTCATCCCACAAAAGGGCTAGATTAGCTACGATATTGAATTCATTCTCACTTTGCACATATATTTTAAGGAAACCATCACACCATTTAATTTTAAGGTATTCAAAATTCTAATTCCACCCAATTTAGGGTCTAATTCTAATTTCATCCAATTCTAATTCCATCATTTTTGAAGGAAACAATCATGCCATTTTATTTGAAGGCATTCAAAATTCTAATTCCAACCAATTTAGGGTTATTTTTTATATTTTGGAAAGTTTTTCTTTCCCTTCTTTCCAAATTTCCTAGAGGAAATGAGGCAAACTGAGATTCCGAAAGATTTGAAACTTTTTACTTGAGAAAGGGAAGTTTCACTGCAGAAAAATATTAAAAACATTGGTTGGAAGGACCCAAACAACCTCAAGACTTCTTAGAAGTAGGTTGAACAATTTAAAATAAAATGGGTATTCTAGAAATAAGTGTTTGGAATCCTCCCATCTTGATTCACAGAGGTAGCATTTATTTAGAATGGCCATTCCCATTTTTATGAAGATTCTCAATAGTGAGGATTTTATTTTGAATAGCCAACCAAAAAAAGAAATTAATTTTAGGGGTGAGTCTTTTGAACCAGATATTTTTAATCAGGAACTAGTCCCCTTCACCATCCTCCTACAAGTAGTAAGCTCATTTGACCCAAAATAGACTTTTTTTTTTACTTCCAAACAAAAGAGTTAGTAGAGGATGTACTCTTAATGAACTAGGTTCTCATAATCCTATTGAGATCACATTGAGCTTATTATTTTCTTTGTTCAAGATCATTTAGAAGTATGGGTTTTTGGCTCCTCCTACCTTCCATAGTTTCTTTAAAATTTGCCACCTTAGTTACAAAGAGTTGAAAAGTAAGATGTTCCAAACACCTCAAATTCTTATCATCAATAATAGGGGTATTTTGAATCCATCTATCATTCCAAAAACAAAATTTTCTTCCATATCCAAACCTCTATCTTAGGCCTTTCTAAATTAAGAATTTAGATCTTAACAAATTGTTCCAAAAGGAAGACCCTTAAGGCAAATTCTACAATTCTAGAAAGTTGCTTTCTATCCTAAGATACTTAGCTTTAAGAATCTAAACCCAACCAACATTTTCTTCCCTATGAAGTTTCTATCCCTATTTTGCAATGAGGACAAGATTAATCTACTTAAGTTTTTTGAAACATAACCCTTATTTAACCTCCTTAGATCAAACTTACTCCCAGGAAAAAAATGGTATCATTTGTTTATCTTCCACCCTTGACCAAAGGAAGGTTTTGTGGATGTGCTCAATCTTGAGGTTGATTTTAGATGACATATTAAATAGGGACATGAAATACACGAGAATAATTTAGAGGGCTGATTTAACAAGTTGGGACTTACCAACTTAACTAAGAAGAGTTCCCTTCTAGCCAATAATTTTTTTTCTAAACCTTTCCACCATTGAAAACCATGAGCTTTCCTAAAATCTTCCTATGAACAGGGATAAACCAAGAGAAATGGATGAGAGGTTTTCAACTGCATACCCAAAACTCTTAGTAATTTTCAACTACCTTTTGGGGGTGTTGAGGAATAAAACATTGCTCTTTTGAAAATTAACCTTCTGGCTAGAAGCTTTCTCATAAATAGTTAGGATGTTCCTTATCTCTTTAGCTTGAGGAATGGAAGAGCTGGTGGATGAAATAGTATCATCAACAAATTGTTGATGGATGACAAGGTTTATGGAAGATGCAGATTTTATTTCATCAATTAAACCCAAGGAAGTATTAGCTCCAATAGACCTTCCCAAGGCCTTGGCCAAAATAAGAAACAAATAAGGTGATAGGGGATCCCCTTGTCTTAACCCCCTGAGACTTTTGAAGTAACTTGTAGGGAAGCCATGAATTATAAATGTTGTGAGATGCCAATTTGTTTATTTACTCTTGAGCAAGTTCCATATGTTAGATAGTTGTTGGACCTGGAAATATATTGATTTATTACATCACTCATATTAAAAATGGTGGAATTTTATCTTGATAAATAGGTAGTTAAGGACATTGATGATGACTTTAAATGGTTGATTAAGGATATTTTTATGTGAAATATTATATGTATAAACTTGGTGAGGACCCATCATCTTCCTATCAAGAAGGATCCAATGCTATAGTAATTGAGGTAGATAACATCAATAAATGGTGGTATCACTATTTTGGGAACACAAATTAAGAATCCTTGAGACATATTTTATATTTATATACATTAACATCTAATTCAAATAAAATTAACATGTCATATTTTAATTAGTCCATTTTTCTTAGGTATTTGCATCCTAATAGTAAATAGATAAAACTAATAAGCATGCATATGTGGTAGATTGACTAAATTTGAGCATATAAGGATCACAAAAGATTGTAACAATGAATTTTTATGATTTAAAAAATATTTTGAATATAGATAGGGCCATATTTCTAATATTGTATCTTCATTATGTGAGTGTTTAAAATCCATTTTTTATATCACACATGTTTTTGAGCTTTTCACATTAACAAAATTATTGTAATAGTAATTTGCTATTTGGAAAAGGAACTTGTGTCAAAACCAAATAAACCAATGGTCACTTATTCCCATTCTAAAAAAAAATAATGTTTCATGGGAAATAAAAAATGAATCTCTTATGTTTATTAATGGGTTATAGTGCACATGGATACAACTAATTCACCTTCAGGTGATATTTTCAAGAAGCAATAAACTTTGCAAAAAATAAGGATGAAATATATGGGATTATTGGCTTATATATGAATATATATTTGGACACACATCTCTAAAATCTAAATAATTGTATAACATTATATAAATAGTCAAAGGATCTATTTGGCAGGTCAATGCCACACAATTCAATAGATTAAATGTTGAACTTACCACCTTGAATCTACCAATTTTTAATAATGTTAAAGAGTACATCAATTATTTTTTCAGATTTAGAAGGAACTATGAAGGTATCCAATTGAAAAAAATATCCTATAACTATATTAATAGTAATATTAGTAATGCATCTACCGAGTTTACTTTATTTTTTATATTATTATTTGAATTAATTTCCTACTCATCCACTCTAAATTATGACATTATTTTCATCTATCTTATGAGTCATTAGACTAATTTGAGTATCATTGGAAAGACTATCCATTAGCTTCAATCTTCTATAAAGGAATATCCTGAGTGAGAACTAGAAATAACTAAACTTAGTAGACAAACAAATTTCAACACAAAGAAGCCTGCTTGTGAGTTTTACAAAAAGGAAGGACGCAAAACCTAATTAAACAAGCTAGGAATAAAATAATATTAATAAATTTAAAAGGATATGTGGATGTTATGTATTCCTTATAAATTCTCAAGGGGATGATGATGAGACCTCCCAAGCATATGTCATGCATTCTACCTATTTATGATATTTTACTTCACATGACCTAGTATCATCATCATTATTTTGGATATATACAAAAGAGAGAGTAGTCATTAGGGATGAATTATTCTTAATGGGTTATGAATGTTGTGAGATGATAGTTGGTTATTTTAATTTTGAGCAAGTTCTATATGCTAGATAGTTGTTGATGCAGTAATCTCTTGATTTATTGCATCACTCATTAAAAAATGATGGAATTTTATCTTGATAAATGTGTAGTTAAGGGAATTAACAATGACTTCGAAGTTATTGCTTAAATATATTTTGATGATATATATTATATGTATAGACTTGGTTAGGGCCCTTCTCTTCCGATTGGTAAGGATTCATTGCTAGTAGTTATGGTAGATAACCTCAATAAGTGGTGGTATCATCAATTTGGAAACACAAATTATGAATCCTTGAGAAATGTGAGTCATCTTGGCATGGTTAAGGGACTTCCACCTATTGATCAATTGATTTAAGTATATGTGGGATAAATTTTGGGAAAGTATAATTATGAGTCCTTTTCTAAGTGGAAAACTCAACATGTATCTTAGCCATTGTAGCTTGTCCAAAGTGATATTTTATGGATTGTTCTCTTTTGAGAAGGAAGTATTTTTTTTAATTTAAATAATATTTTTAAATTTTAATATATTTGCACTATAAAATCTAAGGAACTGAAATCCTTGAAAGTTCAAGCATCTCAAGGCATTGGAAAAAATTAAAGTGGAAAAAGGATCAAATGCCTAGGACCCATGATGACAAAGAGTTTATTGGAAATACCTTTGAGTATTTTCTTATATATCATGCATTATGTATAAAGGGTCCATTCATTATACATTTTTAGTCCCATTCTTTTCAAATTGTATAATTTTTTAAGCTCTTTGCACTAGTGAATTAATTCAAGGACTTGTTATAGTGTTGGGGTTTAATTGTTCATAATAGTCCTCAAAGCCTATATTACTATTCAAAATGGTAAATTTATAATATGCTATACAATCAAAATATTTGGTCTATATTTATGGGAGATATGGTTGGATTTATAATAGATGTAGCATTATTTGGGTCTTTTGGAGGCATGTAGAACAATGATTAAGATATGCTCTAATTAATCCCTCTTTCTCCTTTGGGCTATTGATTCATACTATGCATGAAGATCTAATTTTTTATGATATCTTCTTTCTTCTATTTTTGTCCAAGTGATTTTAGAAATTTTTAGTGACTATTATCATAAATAGGTCCATGAAAAGACTCTTATAGTGACACAAATTAGGTTGTTTGAGGGCAAGTTGAATTTTATAAACAAGGTGATGTATTCTATAAAAGTAAAATATATGCTCTAATCCTTGCCTTATATGACTACAAAATATCAGAGCAATTTTTTTAGGGAGTACTCTTAGATTCTCTTCATCCTATGGATTCATAGAGAATTTTATTTGGATATGTGTGAGAGTATTTTATATTGGCAATGATGACTACGGTCCAACCTAAGGAGATTTTTATTCAAAGGCATCTCTATATAAGAAGATTTCTAGATGATGAGGGAATCCAATTGAGTCCGACTCAATAAAAAGGGGCCATTAGAGCATCCATTATGATAGGAAGATGTTATTGTCATTAATGTATTCTATTCTTGTCCTCATTAATTTAGATTATGAGGGGGTATTGAAAGTGTAATCTCACTTATTGCCAAGTCTGACATTGTATAATGCAATCTTGTATAGGCATATAGGAAATTATTGTATAAATAAATTTAAATTATTGTATTATTTTATATTATAATCCCTATGAGTTATGGTTAACCTTGTTATGGTTAAACCCATGTAGAAACTATATATGGGATAATCTATGGCTGACATTGAAAATTTAATTTAGTTTGATAATCTATTGGATAATTTAATTTGTTGAAGTCATAAAGGTTTCTACATAATATCATGATGAAAAAATACTATCTATAAATTTAAATTTAAGGATGGACGATCATTTCTATTGAACTCAAAAAATATTTTCTAGGTGGACCAAATCTAAGAAAATATTAAAATAGGACCCCATAGTTTTCTACAAAGATTTCATAAATAGTAAATAATTCTATAATTCTTGATGGTTGGTCCTATACAACCATTCTATGGCATGAAAAACATTCATTAGTACTCCTTTATGTGAGCTCTGTAAGAGTTTAGGAAACTTGCAAAGTGACTCTTCATTGGATTTTGAACTTGGAGTATTATGTAATGCATTGGTTATTTTCCATAAAGTCATAAATATTCATGGATAACTTACTAATTATCAATAACATTTTAAACATGCTAGATGCTTTTTCCTTTCACCTATAGTATCATGGTGATAAAATATTATAAGGATGATAGATGGGATATCTATGAGAAATTAGTATTAATGTTATTAACACAAATTGATGTATGGATTAGATTAAAAATAACATTATTGCTGATGTTCATTAACTATCATTGGATGCATATCCATAGAGAAAGAAATTAGGTAGTAGAAAATTTAGCCAATTGTGGTGTTGATATTTGTCTTAGTGAAATTTAAAATTTAGAATGCAACTAGTTGAGTTAGATTTTATCTCTTAATAAAAAACATGTCGAGGAGTTGATTCTAAAAACATAATAGTTGAGGAAGATGATGAATATATTTGATAGAAAATAAAATGAAGAATAAATTTTATAAAATGTAAAATTGGATATGGTTTAATTGACCTAATAGCAAAAGTAAAAATTTTATATTTTGACAAGAGTGATCCCCAATAGAAACCACATATAGTTTATTTAAAAAATAGTGGATAGAGTGTGAGGAGGGAAATGGAAAATCATTAAAGGGCCTCTTAGGGGATGTATCACGGTCCTTCCCATTATTTCATCACCTTGAATATAGAGGAAGTTTGTGAGGTTAATTATAGGTTTTAGTATATTAGTTAGAGAACACCTACATTTCTCCTGAGATTTTCCTTTGACAAAAATTCACCTTATTCTAGTCCTATGCTAGACTATGAATACATCAAGCAATGCAACAAGAAAAACCTACTAAACTAAAAATACCTTTTTATTTCAATGACAAATGAAAGGTTAATTTACTTTTGTGAGAAGGGATCAATAGGATTATGTCAAAAACAAGCCTAATATGACTATGTAATTTTGCTTTCAAAGATATGTAAGATCTAGTTGGTCCCCTATTGGCTAATGCTAACTAGTTTCTTTATTTTTTCTTTTATCTTTACTGAGTAATATAAAATGTGAAAATATGAATAGACTTGAAATAGATAGAATATTTTGGTATGATCTAAATGCTAAAAATAAAGGATTAGAATTGGAAAACCTATTTTTTTGCCATAAAGGTAGAAGTGTTGGTCCTACAAAATCACTATTGGCAAAAGTAGTGTTGGTCCTATGAAAGTATTGTTGATGCTACTACTTCTTTATGATACTTTTATTCACCTATAAAATAGAAAAAAAATGATGGATTAGTAGTAAAGAGGTTCTCATAGGTTGGGGGAAAATATGTGGTTCCCTTGGCCATCAAACTCCTATTTAGAGATTAGATGTAAAGCTATAATATGATGAAAATAAGGACTATATGTTCCATAGAAAAAATACCATTAGGTGAGCAATAGCATTGTTGGTACTTTTACCATCTAATAATGTTTTTTATTTCTATGAGTGTGAACTTTGTTTTAGGATTAGAGAGTCATAGTGCCATCAAACCTATAATTTGGTAGTGATTTTGTATGTGCAGGTAGAAAAATGATGCTAAGATGATCTATTTATGATTTTTATAAATGACAGTACCTAACAAGGAAGTGCATGGACCCTAGTAGATAATAGTATAACAAAAATATTGCTTATACAAAATGTAAGCTAAAGGATTGAAGAAATAACATGGTGACTAGGTGCAAGTATGATGATGAAAAGTAAAGCTAGTAAGCTATGAAATATAATATTATAGGGCTATCAGATGAATATAATAACAATATCTAAGAAGGAGAGAGAGCAAAATCCCAAGAAAACTTGTAGATCCAATATACCAAGGTTGATTTCCATTTGTGTTGAAGATTTGAGCTTGTATACTACTTGAAATCTTAAGAGCTTGGGATCTTGAGATGCTTTAGATATTTAGAGATTGATATGCTTGATAGTTTGATATCTTATTGCCTTCAAAAGGTCATGATATAATTTTGAAAGCATTTTACCAATGCTTGAGTATTTATTGCTATGATTTTTGATAGAGTTTTACTACTTTTAAAAGGTCATCAATTGGGCTTTCGAAGTGTTGGATTTATAGGATGCCTTGTCTCATTGGGGAATGGTAGGAGGATGGGATTGGTAAGGGTAACATTTTAAAATAGGTTCAAGATGAAATTAATGGATGGAGGATTACAAATTAAAAATATTGGGCTTTGGATTTCTATTGGGACTACAAATTAGACTAATGTGATCAAGTCCATTTCTGGTGGGTGGATTGGAAGATACTAACTATAAACCCTTTGCTTTTTGGTGTCTGATAGTTAGTAGTAGTAGAGGCAATAAAACTAGATTTTCTAATGCTCCAACTCTTTTGCCAAAATGACTATTGCCAGTCAAATTAGACAAGAAAAGATACAAATTTAAAGTTTTTACAAAAGGGTTGCTAGGGGAAAGAAGTGTTGCCAATGCTTTTGCTCATGTCCTAGAACCTTGGATTTTGAAGAAATAAATTCTATTGATTTTGTCTTGGATATAGTTGATTTAGTTTGGATTCTTGATTGGTTGTTTGATAAATTTATTGGTAAGTTTGGAGGTTTATGATGCGCTCAAAATTGGGTGTCTACAAAAAGTATGAAGACATCCCCTATTTTGTTTTTTTTTGGATAATAAGGGGTTGTACTCAAGTCACCCACCATTGAAAAATTATATCTATCTTATTTAGATCTTGAGAGTTTACAAATACATACACTTCTCATCTCAATTGAGATGCTATAGCTAGAAATCTACATCATTTTACATAAAATGTTTAAATTCTTCATTTTCATTTTTTGGATCTTTTCAATTTTCTGTATGAACACAATTAATCTAGAATTTAGCATCTTTCTTGAAATTTTTCTATAGCAACCTTCACAATTCCAAAACTTCACCTCTACTATCTATGCCTTGCACCTTAGTAGAGTAGTATTTCTAAAACGACACACTATAATAATCCACTTTACCAAATCTGGATTGCTAGTTTCCTTCCTAAAACACAAGTGTAACCACAAAAATTATAATAAAAAGTCTAAATGAAAACACATTATTGTTACAAGATAAAATAGATATTACCAATGAAAAATATTAAAGTAAATTTTAATCATTAATTGATTTAGGCAATCAACATTTTTGTCATCTTCAACTAAAATTTCTACTTCCTCTAACCATTGAAAGGAGAATTTAACTTCATGATCCTCAATCCCTCTATTGGCTAGCTTATCTGCACATTTGTTTTCTTCCCTTAATATATGCGTAAACCTTATTTTTTCAAACTCTTTATAAAGATCTTGAATTTCCATAATTATCTCTTGTATGTTCCATGGAGCCTTTGCTTTCCTCAAAAGTGTATTTATTACTATGAGAGAATCACCTTCCATCCATAGTCTATTCCATTTCATTTGTTTACATATTTTTAACCCTTCTAAAGTTGCCCAAGCTTCAACTTCATTATTTGTCTTAAATCCACTATTGAATGCATAATGAGACAAAATATCTCCTCTATTATTTCTAATTATTTCTCCTCCTCGTTGGTCTTAGATTTCCTTTAGATGCTCCATTAAAACTCAATTTAACCCACTCCACATCTTGTAGTTTCCACTTTATATTATTTGCATTGTTTTTGCTCCTCTTGTATCCAACATAATAATTCCATTTAATGACTTGAATCCATCTATCAAGGCTCTCTACTTCAAAATTAGGGACTGGGTGAGTTGATAGGGTTGGTTTAGAATCCTTTATGGCTAAACATATCTTCTTTTTCATTACCTCTAAACTGCTTTCCTTTCCTTTAAATATTCTTCTATTCCTTTCTAGCCATATATTTCAAAGTATTGTATCTTTTTATATATCCCATATTGTCTATAAAGCCTCACTTTTATAAGTACTCTGCCATTTCTTTAACCAATATTCAATTTTGCTATTCATCACCATGCATTTACCAAACATATTAAGAATCCATTACCATAGATTCCAGACTATTGATAAATGTACCAAGAGATGGTCTATACTCTCCTCCTCCTTTTTACAAAAAATACATTGAGAGGGGCCATGAAAACATCTTTTCATAAGGTTATCCCAGGATAAAATTCTTCTATGACCTACTAGAAAAATACACATTTTGACTTTAGAAATACTTGGACTATTCCGAATATCTCTCCATATTCTAGTGACATTATTATTTTGTTGGTGTTGAACATTATATCCACTTCTTGTTGTGTATTCTCCTAAGCTATTCAACTCCCAAATCAATTTATCATTGGATCCCCTCAAAATAATCATAGTTGTTATCTTTCTACTCAATTTCCTCCTAGCATCAATGTCTTGTATACTTCTACAAAAATATTCTTTCCATTTATATATTCCTTCTCGATCCTTGTACAAAATGCTTGAAACCCTATCACCATATTTATCTTGAAGTAATCTCATCCAAGGTTTCAAAATTGGATATAAATTGAGTAGTTTTTTTTCACACCAAGCATCCATCCAAATAGAATTTTTTCTCTAGTTCCCACCACCCATATTAAACCTTTAATCATAAGATCAATATATTATTTTAAACCATTCCAAAGAGAAGAACCATTTGGTAGAGATAATGTAGTAAATATTAAACTTGGGTCATTGGTATCAAAATACTTAGAAGAATTCTTGCCCATTGTCTTTGACTCTCTTTGTACAATATCCAAATAAAATTTTCCCTAAGATATAAGTTTACATTTATAAGAAATAATAAACTGAGACCTCCCCTAGTTTTATCATCACACAACTTGCTCCATTTCACCAAAGGAAATTTCCTTTTATCATGTAAATCTAACCATAAAAAGGATCTCATAATATAGATTAAACATTTTTCAACTAATTTTGGCATAGAATACAATGACATATAATATGTTGGAATGGTTTGTAAGACTGAATTAATTAGTTGCACTCTTCCTACTAATGATAACCATCTACCTTTCCAAGCTAGAAATTTATTCTGAAATTTACTAATAATTGGATTCCATAAATCTATCCTCATTATCCCCTCAAATAATGGCATCCCTAGATAATTTGCTGGTAAATTTATCTCCTCCATTTGAAGCAACTTGTAAATTTTTGTTTTGATATTAGCAGAAGTGTTAAGTAAATTTTGGATTTAGTCCTATTAAATTTTTGCCCTGAAGCTCTTTCATACTCTTTTAAAAATTTATTCAAAGCTCTGGCCTCATTTATCCTTTCCCTTGTAAAAAGGATTGTATCATCTATGAACTATTGATGGGTGATGTTAAACCAGGTGTTGTAGGTTTTTTGGAGAGGAGAGGGCAATCCTCCAAGGGAGGTCCCAGGTTTGAATCTCCATCCTACCAAAAAGTTGAATTGGGTACTGTTGGTCACGAATCTTCCACAGGAAAGGATTTTAACATAAATGCACCCTAGACCCGGCAAACATTGAAAGGGCAAGAGAAAGAAATGTCTCCCGGACCAATCTCCAGAGAGGGCTGGTTCCCTTACTAAATTTTATATTCTTGAAGACTAGAGTTATAGGAAAGGAATTGGAAATATGCAGAAAGAAATGGGAAATATAGCCACAGGCTGAATTTATCAGATCTTGGAAAGATTAGCAGCAGATAACCTCAAGCACACTAACAACATATAACAAAAGATAGCGACGTAATTTACTTACAACCTTGCACAGATAACCTTCAGAATCGCATTCCAGAACTCACTTCCTCACCGGAAATATTTAAACTCAGACACAGAATTCAAATTTAGCAGCAGATAAGAAATACGAGCATAAACGAGGAATGCATAAGATAGAAGGAAAAAAACACACAAAAAGTTGCTTGCAAAACTAGTGGCCAAATATCTTTCATTCATGCAAAGAACTTGAAATGTTTTTCAGCAAAAGTCTCTCTCTCAATGCCTCTTTTTGAGATATACATTGATATTTATAGAGGTCTTGCCTCTTTATAGCATTTAAAACATGAAACGAACTTCCTCGAGATCTACAAAATGTGCAACAAAAATAAGGAAATGATCCCCTTAAACCAGCCTCGGAGAAGTCAAAAATTGAATGAAACAAGGAACCAAACGTCTTCATTAAATGGTCATTCTCGGAGCATGCTTGGACCGTTAGAAAATCATGAATAGAAGCTTTAAATAATGGAGGCATCTTCAATTCTGGTGGCTTCGAAAGCTACAGGCCTGAGCACGTTCTTCTATCTTGCATGCATTGGAAAGCAGCAAAACATTAAATTTTGGAGAGCTTTTAATCCTCGAAAATCACAATACCTCATTGGGCCGTTGAACTGCTTTCTGGCATGAAATTGTGACGGGTCGCAAAAATGCGACATGTCACAAAATCGTGACATATTCTCTATCCATAAACTTTTGCCACTTTGGGTCGTAAAAACCAACCATGTTGTGAAATCGTGACGTATTTGCTCTTTGTTCTACTTCGTCACCTTAGGTCGCGAAAATGCGACGTGTCATGAAATCACGATGTTCCATACTATTCTGCTCCTTCCCTGCTCTGCTCTCACGAAACTATGACCTGTCACGATTTTGCAACATTTTCTCTTCCTTGACCTTTCGCTATTTCAAACCGTGAAAACGTGACAAGTCACGATTTCGCTACATATTTCTCTAGCTTGACTTTCTCACTACTTCTCGTCATGAAAATGTGACATGTCGTGAAATCGCGACGTCTTCTACTTTCTATGCCCTTCTCTTATTTATACCCGTGAAACTACAACATGTCACGAAATCACGATAGTTTTCTCTTCCTTGACCTTCATCCTCTTACAAGTAGTGAAAACGGAACATGTCACGAAATCGTGACATTTCGTACCATTTTGTTCTTTTTGCGCTTTCACATTGCGAAAACAAGACATGTCACGAAATCATGACATCCTTCTCTATTTAGCTTTTTCTCCACAATATGTCACAAAATCACGATGTTTTTTACATTTTCAACTATTTTTGCTTTCTGTCGTGATATCGTGACGTCTTCTTCTTGCTTGGCTTCATCTCCAAAAATGTCGCAAAATCGCAACATCTTCTTCTTGCTTGGCTTCATCTCCAACCTAACCGTGAAAATGCGACATGTCGCGATATCACGATATTTTTACATTCTGCCTCCGTGTTCACTTTTCTATCGTGATATCACGACGAGTTTCATTGCCATTACCCTTTGCTCAATTATGTCATGATTTTGTGACCTTTTCTATCACTCTGCTTTATGGCCATCGCAAGTTGTGAAAATGCGACATGTCACAAAATCATGAAAATTTTACTGCTCTGCCTCCATTGACCACTTTGACCATGATTTTGGAACACGTCGTGATATCGTGACATTCTCCAACTTTGGCTTCTCTCTCCTTTAAGCACTCGCGATAGCGTGACATGTCATGATATCACGATAGTTTTGAAGCCACGCTCTCCATGCTATTTTTCGTCGCGATATCATGACAGTCTTCGGACTTAGCTGTTTTGGCACCAAAACTCATAGAAAAACATAGAATAAGCAACAATCAAAACAATGTGGCAAAAATGCCAACATTCTTGGTGGCTCGTGGGGTATACAGTTCTGCTGTATGCACGAATCCTAGGCCTGAATCCATTGGGAAACAGAGTCAAGAAAACTAGAGGAACATAATGTTGACTGATGGGGAACATCTCTGTTGACTGCTGCAACAACTCTTGCTGACTGATAGAAAACTCAAGTAGATCTGCATTTGGCCTAGTTCACCAGGTGCTGTAAAAGGATCTCCATGGTAGTGATAAAAGCACCAGGGTTACAAAAATGAGAATGAATGAAATGAGCGGAGTGAGGACTATGGAATGGGAATGAAATGGTGGAATGATGAAAATGAAAGAGTGAAAGCGGTAGATACAACAACTGAAGAGGGAGCTACTGTGTTACCAGCTGTGGGGATGGAGGAAAAATGAATAATGGAATGGAAGTGGATGGGATGGTGAAAGCGGTGGAAACTGCAAATAAATGCTGAAATGACAATGGATTAGAAGAAAAGGAAAAGAAGAAGCGGGAATATCAGAGAGGGGGAGTAGAAACAACAGTAGTGGCTTGATTACGGATGGTAGAAGAAGGAATGAGCGAGGAAGGGAATGAAAAGAAGGGAGTGGAAGGAAGAAATTAACAAAAGCCACTATCTGTTGGGAAGGAAGAAGAAAAAATAAAGAAATAAACATACCTGCGGGCTCGCATACAAAAAGAGCCGGAGTTGATGATTCACAGAAGAAATTCACAATACCTTTTTTTTTTTCTATTTTTTTTTTTTTTTTTACAAAAGCAAAATAACTGTACAAGGTAATACTAGACTCATACTTCATGGAGTGTAGGCTTTCATATGAAAGCCGTTCACTAAAATAGGAAGTGGGCTACCATCCAAATCTTCTAGATGAAACGAATTTGCTGCACCGACACTGACAATGCGGAATGGACCCTCCCATAGAGCGTCAAACTTCTTGTGCATTCCTGGCTTGGATTTCCTTTCATTCCATTTCAGGACCAAATCACCCACCTTGAGTGGACGATCAGTGGAATTTTTATGGAACCATTTTGAAATAACCTGTGTATGCTTAGAAAACTCCTCATAGGCCAAGGAACGTTGCTCTTCCAACTGAAACAACTGAGCCAACCGCATATCCATGGAATCCATACCTGCTTCATCATCCTGAAATCCTTGCAACTGCTACAATACTGGCAATTATAGATGAACAGGCAACCTTGCCTCTTTTCCATATGCCAAGGCATATGGTGAAGTCTTGATAGACTTCTTGATTGAAATCCTATCTACCCACAAGGCTTGATTTAGCAGAAGGTGCCATGATCTCTTGTTATCCCCCAAGGATCTCTTCAAAATCCGTAGCAAATTCTTGTTTGTGGACTCCGCCAAGCCATTCCCTTGAGGGTAATAGTTAGAGGATGTCTTCATGAAAACACCATACTTGTTTGTAAATTTCGCTAGCTCAGCTCCAATGAATGGAGTTCTGTTATCTGTGATAATAGCATCAGGAATGCCAAAATGTGTGATTAGCCCTTCAATGAAAGAGATCACCACATCTTGATTTGCAACCCTGGTTGGAATAGCCTCAGACCATCTCATGAAATAATCTATAGCTGTCAAGATATACTTGTGTCCAGCTGAAGAATTCAGATCAATGATCCCAATAAAGTCCAACCCCCACTACTAAAAAGGTGCTTCAACCTGAATTGGATGTAGGGGCAAAGATGCATTTCTAACCCTTCCTGTATACCTCTGACATCTGTCACATGCTTGGGCAATCCTGAAAGCATCTCGTGAACAAAGTTGGCCAATAGTAACCAGCCCGAATAATTTTTAAAGCCATTGGTCTACCTACATAGTGTCCTCCTAATATGCCAGAATGAAACTCCTCCAGGAGTCTAGCCTTCTCTGATTCCTTGACACACCTTAAAAGAACGCCATCAATATTCTTAAAAAATAATCCTTCGGGTAGTAACGCATACCTGAGAGCTTGCAGGCGAAACCTTCTCCGTTGTGAGGCATTTAACTGTGAAGGGCATCTGCCAGTTGTGAAATAGCTAATCAGGTCATCAGCCTAATCTTTTCCTTGTACTGAGAGGTTCACCAGATTCTTATCTCAATCCAGATAATCTGCTTGAAAATCAACTATCCTAGATGCTACAGTCTTTGCTAAGTGCTGGCATAAGGCCTTACCCTACACCAGCTTGGTCGGATGAATCTCAATGTGAAATTCTTAAATTTTGGTGACCCAACTAGCGTTTTTATCACCCATCTCACCTTGAATGATGAAATTCCTTACATCGGGATGTATAACATAGAAGACTGTCCTACTCTGAGATATGAAGTGCTTGAATTTCTTAAGAGACTTCATAACAGAATATACCTGCTTTTCAATGAAATTATATCTTGCCTCATGAGGTAAGATAACCTGACTAAGGAAAGCAATGGGCCTTTCATTTCCATCGTCTCCTTTCTATGTGAGTACTACGACATAGCTCTCATCTTCTTCGACTGCATACAAAATGAAATCTTTCGAATAATCAGGATTAATTAATACAGGAGCCTGTGCTATTCTGTCCTTAATTTCTTGGAATGCCTCCTTCCTCTGAGTCATCCACTTAAATTATGTGTCCTTCTTCAACAATTCAGTCATGGGCTTGATGACCTAGGCAAAGTCAGAAATGAACTTCCTGATAAAATTAATCTATCCGAAGAAAGACTGCAGCTCTTTCTTATTGGCAAGGAGCGACAGTTTCTTCAATGCTTTGACTCGAGATGAGTCAATTGCAAAACCATCTTCTAAAATGACATGCCCCAAGAGTTTCCCTTCCTTCACTGCAAAAATTGACTTCTTTGGATTAATGGAAATACCAAACTCTACACTTTTCAAATATTTGCCTCGGATGAAAATAGTGATCTTCCCGTTTATGTGAAAAGATAGTCATATCATCAAGATAAATGACAATAATTTTGTTCAAAATCTCCTTGAATGCAATGTCCATGGCTCTATGGAATGTGGCCCCAGAATTGGACAATCCGAAAGGCATGCGCTGATAAGCAAAAGTGCCCCACTTGGTTGTGAATGCAGTCTTGTACTGGTCCTCATCCCTAACCCAAATCTGGTTATATCCAGAGAAATCGTCTAGCAGTGAGAAATGCTGAGCTCCAGAAACAACATGAAGTATCTGATCAATGCGAGGCAAGGGATAGTGATATTTCAGAGATGCACGGTTCAGATTTCAAAAATCTACACACAGTCATATGTCTCCATTTTTATTTCAAATCGAAACCAGATTAGCGACCCGAGTCGAGTGCTTAACCGGATATATAATCTTGTCCTGCAACATTTTCACAAGTTCAGCCCTCATAAGAGTCTCAATATTTGGGTTCACTAGTCACTACTTTTGCCTGAAGGGTTTGAATCCTTCTTCCAACTCAATAGTATGCTGAATAATCTGTTTGTCATATCCCCTCAGATCCTCGTAACTCCAGGCCATGATATCAGAAAATTCTTGACACAGTTGCCTGATCTCTTGCAGTTCATTAGGAGTGGAATCAGTCCCAATATTAATGACCTTATTGGGTTCCAACTGCAGCTCCATATACTCTTTCTTGGACCGATCATGCTGATCAAACAAAATTTCTAGAGTGATAAGACCTTTCGAAATATGATTATTCTGCAACTGAATCATACCATCGGTTTCTTTGTGCTTTAAGGTTCTTCCTTTGATATTGGTAGCTTCTTGAATCAAAAAGTTAATTATTTTCTCATCGCTCTCGAAGACTTGCTAGAAAGTGTCTTTGTCTGGAACGCTAGGCCTGTACACCATTCTTACTATTTTTGGTTTCTTTACTACCTGCTCAATGGGAGAAAAATTTGCTCCAAGAGATGCTAGAATATCAGCATGCTTATTTAGCTCTCATGAAATGGCTTGAATATTCAGAGCTGTGAAAGACTCAAATAGGTCCCACACTTGGTTGCGATATGCTTTGAGATAATGCTGCTTGGAAATACACTTGTTTGTTACTTGGTTTACAATCAACTCAGAATCACCAAAAATCTACAACTATTCAATTCCCAATTTTCTTGCCTTTTTCAAGCCTAGGCATAATGCTTCGTACTCAGTAGCATTGTTAGTACAATTCCAAGTGAGACAGTATGAATATGTTCTTTGTAAGCCAAAGGGAGAAATTAGAACAATACCTACTCTTGCACCATTTTTGCATCTTGCCCCATCAAAATACAACTTCCATAATTGATCGGGGACAGAGCTCTGATCATCTTGGTTAAGGAATACTTGCATTGTGCCATCCTCGAGATTTGTGATAGAATAACAACCAATTTCGGTCTCCAACATAGCATTGAAATCAAGCATTGAAAACTCATCTTCCAACTGAAGCTTATCCAAAACCTCATTCATCAAATCAGAACCTTCTAACTCTTCGGTTAGCATGTTGACAGACTGCATGGTCTTTCCTACTTCATCCAACATTTCAATATGAAAAGAGGAAGGATTTTCATTATGAATTTGGATTCTCTTTCATTTAAAAAGGATCTCCAAGTGAGAATAATCCAGTGAAAGGTAGCCTCCCAACTTGGCAGTAAATTTTCTTGATAAGCACATACTAAAATATGGTTCTAGATCGACCACAACTATCTCCTGAATGACTGTAATCTGAGGCATACTGTGTAAAATAATCAGGACATCCTTGATTACACCTACTATTTTCATAGGAGTACCATCCAACTGCAATATTCTAGGGCTCCTTCGTGTGTATTCCATACCCATAACTTTGCAAACTGCCTTTGGCATGACAGTTGTAGTGACATCGGAATCAATCATGCAGTTATGCACGATCCAACCCTCCATTCGAAGTGACAGATAAAATGGGGGTGGTCTATTCTTTCCAGTGGTTGAAGTGGTTAACGCTTGAGCATAAATTTTCTAGGTTGGATTCTTCTCACTATATTTTACAGATTTCAAGGATTCTTGTAATAAATCTACCTGATCCATACTCTTTATTGCATCAATTTAATGTAATTCAAAGGCACTCGCAGGAAGAGATAGCCGACTTCAATGTCAGATTTACCAAAATTTGGCAGAGAATTCCTGATGGTCTTTAGCCTATTGATGAACTAGCTACATTTTACTACCTCAGAGCGTTTAACACAGACATCAATTGGGTTGTCCGGCAGTCCAATGTGACTACATTTCCAGAGTTGTTCGGACAAGCGTTAAAGGAAAAAGCTAATTTTATTGCTATAGGTAGGCTTCCTCCAAAGGTAACAATGCCTATCATACCTGATCTTCCTAAGTATTTGTACTCTAGTTTTCTTTCACAGCCCATGCCTTCCATGTATCCTACCCCATCATGGAGCTCAAGTGCCCCTCAGATCGCACCCATTCCAGTTCCTCAAATCCCTACTTTAGCAAATCCCTAGTTGCCTGCACCCAGCATTCTTCCATTACTCGCTTCCACTTCATTCCTGGCATTACCAGCGCCACCAGCACCTTTGCCCTTACTAGCACCTCCTGCGCCTATAAATCCTGATCCTTATATGACACTTTTACAAGAGGTAAAATCTACCAATTCTTCTATAAGAGCAATGGGCAATAAGATCACACTTATTGAAAGGAAGTAGGCTGAGTGAGATTTCTAGCCCAAGAGATTTTAGCCTTCGTCGATTACTAGAGAACAAGCTACTTCAACAAGCAAAGCACCCGAGAAGAACCTGACTATTTTGGCAAATGAAGATGCAGTCCTTGCAGAAAGAACATATTGGTGTTAAGGAAGTAAATTTTGGATTTAGTCCTTGAAGCTCTTTCATACTCTTTTAAAAATTTATTCAAATCTCTGGCCTCATTTATCCTTCCCCTTCTAAAAAGGATTGTATCATCTATGAACTATTGATGGGTGATGTTAAACCAGGTGTTGTAGGTTTTTTGGAGAGGAGAGGGCAATCCTCCAAGGGAGGTCCCAGGTTTGAATCTCCATCCTACCAAAAAGTTGAATTGGGTACCCAAAATCCAATTGATAATGTTGGTGTGGGCAGGGCTGGGTGTGACCCCCGAGTGACTTTGACGATGTAGAACCCCCTGTTAGTGGTCTCTTAGACCAAGGCGGCCCTGTAAGGGGTTTTTCACTTAAAAAAAAAAATTGATGGGTGATGTTATCGATATTATTACTAACCTTAAGTCCACTTATAATCCCATGTTTGTAAGCCTTATTTAAGTTCCTACTCAAAAATTCTACCATAATAATGAACAAATAAGGAGATAGAGGATCTCCTTGTCTAAGGCCTCTCTTGGTTTTAAAATATTCTATCACTAACCCATTGACCAACACTAAATAAAAAATTGTAGAGACACAAGATTTAATCCATCTAACCCATTTCTTCCCGAAACTAAACTTATCTAAAAGTGCAAAAATAAAATCTCATTTAATCATACAATAGGATTTACTCATATCAAGTTTTAATATCATTGCTTTCTCTTTTCTTGAAGTTGTTGAATGCATAATTTCATGAGCTACTATGTTCCCATATAGAATTTGTCTCTCTTTAACAAATGTTCCTTGCTCTTCTAAAATGATTTTGTCTAACAATAGCCCTAATCTATTCACCATAACTTTGGAAATAATCTTATATGCTATATTACATAGGCTTATGGGTCTAAAAGAGTCAAACAATTTAGCATCCTTCTTTTTTGGAAATAGGGTAAGATATGTTGCATTTATTTTATATGGTATGCATTGTTTTACCCTAGAGTGTTCCACTACCACCAATAAATAATATTTCACTATATCCCAATTATGTTGGTAAAAAGTTACAGAGAGCCCATATGAACTTGGGGATTTATCCTTATTAAAAGATAAAATATCTAAATGAACTTCTTCTAGAGTAATAGGCTCCATAAGTTTCCTATTGTTTCATTCGTTATAACTGAAGGAACATCTTGAAGAAGTTTATCATTAAGAACTTCAGTCTCCTCTGAACCTAGAATATTTTGATAAAAAGACTTTACCTCTTTTCTAATTTCACTCTTATCTTCAATCCAAACCCCTTCTATTGATTTAATTCTACTAATTTTGGAAGTTGATCTTTGTACTATAGCCATCCTATGAAAAAACATTATATTTTTATCTTCTTTTAACCAAGTTTGTCTTGATTTTAATCTCCAAAATTTGTCTTCCTTACTCAAAATATTATGATATTCACTAAGCAAATCCCTTTCCTCTGAGCTTGGATTATTATCATCACCTTTTTGGAATTTTTAAATTTTATCTTTTAGTTCTTCTTTCTTCTCAAAAATATTTCCAAAGGTGTTCTTGTTCCATTCTTTTAATCTATATTTCATCGATTTAATTTGATTTGGAAGAGCATACAACCTACCATTACTTAAAGAATTCCACATTTAAGCTATCATATCAACAAATTGAATATGGTCTGCCCAAATTTGCTCATATTTAAAATATGATATTTTTTGAATTCACTTACCATAATTTTACTCGTATTGGCCAGTGATTTGAAGTAGTCCTTATTGAGGTATTAATTTTAGCATAATTTCCTTCATCTAAAAAATTATCTGAGAGAATGCATCTATCTAATTTTTCTACTATTAGGTTTTGGCCTCTCCTATTGTTGATCCAAGTATAGTTGTCTTCTTAAAATCAACTTCTCATAGATTATTATTTTGAATAAAAGATGAGAAATATTTCATATTTTGGGTCAATTTCTTAATTCCCCCAAATTTTTCATCCAACTTGGTTATGGCATTAAAATATCCAATGATCATAAATCAAGTTTCTTGGTCTTTACTTCTCATAAAGGCTTCAATCCCACTCCAAAATTCTAATCTACCTGACTAAGTTGTAGGTCCATATACATTGATAAGGATGAAACACATATTTGCAAAGTAGTAAGTGACTAAAGAGGTTATCCAATGCCTATTTTTATGAATGGTTACACAAGAGGTTCTAGAAGGATTCCAACAAGCTAGAATTCTCCATGTAGTTCCTTCAGAATCCATAGCATCCCATTCACATATTGTCCATACTGCTTTCATAGTTTTTGAAACTTCTTTTATCATTTTGGTTTCTTGGATATAGAGAATATCAAGTTTATTACTTAAATATAGGTCCTAATATACCTATGATTTGAGGGGGCATTAGGATTTCTTATATTCCATGAGATGATAATCATGTATCATTAGGGGCTTTTGGTCCTACTTGCATATTATCAATATCATTTTGTTGTTTGGTAAATATAATTTCAAACAACTTAGTTTGTGTTCCTTTCTCTATGTTTGCTCTTGCTTCCCTGGATCTTGCTTGATAATTTGAGGGTTTTCCTCTTTTTGCCTTGCCTATATCAGGATTAGGTCTTATTATTCTATTCCTCAATATTCTTTTACAATTTTTTTTTCATCATATTTATCCTCTCTTGGCTCTATTATAGAAGCTTTTGACTTGTCCTGCTCATTTTCTAGTATTTCTTTATTAATGGTAGAGGTATTAACTTCTAAAGATGCATTTTATTTACCAATTTTTTCTCCTGAATGGTGCATGGTACTTCAACAGAGTCTTCAAAATATGATGAGACACATTCCTTAGGTTCATCTAGAATGTTCTTCCTTAAATTAGGATCATACTGAATAGACGATTCCTTGTTAATATGTTGAAATTGTTGTATTGTGTCCTCTAAGTTTTGATCTACTTTTTCTTCATATGATAAAGCATCAGAAGAGTTGGTATTTCTTCCAATATCATTCCTTATTGGTCTCCACTATTTATTTTATTTTATTTTTCTAGATCTATTTTTGGAAGTTGAAAACCATCTTCATACATACCATTTGTAAGTTTCTCTTGCGACTTTCTATAAATGATTATGTTGGGCTCTTCTTAGGGCATGATCTATCAATATACCCCACCTCATGTCATATTCTACATCTAAAAGATATATTTTCATACTATATAGTTTGGGTGCACATCTTATCCCCATACTTAAGAATTACTGATTTTGGTAAAGCTTTACTTATATCAGTCATGACCAATATTCAAGCATAAATAGTCAAGAATCCATCTTTTACCGTATCCAAAATCTCAAGAAATTCTCCTAGAGTGTTTCCTATAGCCTTGAAGGTATTTATTTCCAAAAATTCAATGGGCAACCCAAAAATCCTAATCCAAACTGGTACTAGGGATAGATTTACATTTTTAGGTGAAAAGCCTTCATACCAGTGGGTAAGGAAGAGTCATGCTCTTACCATAAACCAAGGACCTCCTTTTTGGATTCTTTCTCTTTCTTCCTTAGAAAAAAAATGGATAGGAATAAACCTTTGGTAAGAAATTATAGAATCACTCTTGGAGACTTCCAACTCCTATCAATCCATTTTTTCAAGACTAAAGCCCTTGGCCAATACCCATTAAATTTACCAAAAAATGCCCTATCTTGTAGAAACAAGGATCTCTCTAAGGTGCACTCAAAAACCTCTACCACTAGATATAATTCTAAGTATTTAACTATAAATGGGTCCATGGAAAGGAAATTAAAACTCAAAATCTATTGAAATTTATCCGAATTTCCTATAACAAATATAATATTTGATAAAAACTTTATAAATTTTTCATGCACAATTTCTACGATAAAAAAAGGGAGAAAAAAATTAGTTGAAAATTTCTTTGTCTAGATAGAATTTCTTGTCTCACTGAAGTCCTAGTTCTTCATTGCTCTTCCCATCGTTTGAACCCTAGCTGACAAATATTTACAATTTCATTTTTTACGACTTGAAAAATTGTCACTACCCTTGTTCCAAATGGTTGACTTCATAGGATCGTATTTCCCTCAGTATTGCTCATATTTTCATATATGACCACTCATTTTAAATCTATTCAAATACTTCACAATTTGGTCTAAGAATCATTTGAATCAGATAATTCTTCGTGAAGATATGGCTCATAAAATATGAGATGTTTTTAAGGAAAAAACCCTAATCCTTCACGTGAAGACACCCTCTAATATAAAATGTTTTAAATTTTGATATATTATTTAAATTATAGAAATGATAGTTTGTAACTTAATATACAATTGAAAAATATTGAGCTATATTGATTGTATGCATCATATCCTAATTATTTTTATTTTATTTTTGACTTTATTCCCAAAATTATACAGTAAGTTACAAACTATCATTTTTATAATTTAAATATTTATTATAAATTGTATACATGGATTCCATCTTAAATAATATCTATATATCAGGGTTACACATAGCGGCGAAACTTCGCCATTGGGGCAAAAAAAACCATTTTCGAAAATTCAAATTTGCAAAATTTTCGGGACCCCGACGTCGACCATGTAGCCCGAATTTTTGGGAAAAAATAAATTTTTGGTGTCGGTTAGCCATCCTTTGATGAGAGTATCATGAATATTTTAAAAAATTCGCAAGTAATCCCGCCTAAATAAAGTACCCTTTTCGCCCTAAAATTTTAGAATTTCTAAATTATCCCGCCAAACTCGCCAAGTATACCTCTATATATAATTAACACCCTAGGGATACATTTTCATTTTCAGATCGTGTTCTATACCCGATGATAGTGGTCTGCGACCAACGAGAGTAATTTTTGCATCCGGGACCTATCATGCAACCGTTCGGAATCATTCCTGCATCCATACTTGTTGTGCATCCGGACGGAATCCTTCCTGTAATCAAAACCTGTCATGCAACTGGATGGATTCATTCCTGCATTTGGAACCTACCATTCAATTGGACAAAACCTTTCCTGCATTCGGATCCTACCATGCAACCGAACGAAACCACCCCTGCATCCGAAACCTTTCGTGCAACCGGATGGAACCATTCTAGCATCCAGAAACTATCGTGCAACCGGATGGGATTACGTTTACCAAGAACTTTTCCTACATACGGCCGGAACCAGTTTCTCTGCATATGACCGAAACGTCTTTTCACACCAGGTTCTCTGTCACTTCTCTGCTTGCCATGTTTTTCTTTATTTTGCCATGTTCTGCATGTTATTTTGCCTGGTTCTGCATGTTTTTCTTTATTTAATGATTTTTCAATCTTGTTCTGCACCACACCAATATCGGAGCCCTCTTCTACATCTGGAATGTCATTGCTCTGTTCCCTTGTTTTTCTTTATTTTGCCATGTTCTGAATGTTTTAAAACTCTTTGATTCTTAGTTTCAATTCAGATATTTTTTTCCTTGCTAAGATTATACATGAGTAAATGCTTTGGTTCTCTATTGACATATTGATGCTCTTTTTCTCTGTTAGAGTGCTTTCACCAGAAAACAACTAGTGGCATAAACTGATAAAATCACAATAAAGAATGGCTGGAAAAAAGTATGTATAATTTACCACCCAAACAATTGTTTATTCTATTTACAATATTATCTTAAGGCCTCCAGAAAGTACACCCTCTTTAACTTTTTTTTTGTAACAAGTAAAATGTCACCCAGTGATGGAAATATGGGCACCAAATCCTCTGCTAAAAAGAGTATCCTCAAATATTTTAGCCAAACTTCGAAATGCGACGAGCCAACGACATCTGTGCAAATTCAAGGTACAAATGATTTTTGACTTCCCAGTATGTGCTTGATTGACGATTTGAATATTTTTTTGTAAATTTTTTATCCAATAATGATAAAAAATATTATGGTATGCTACTATGCAGAATACCCTGTCGATCCCGATATGCCTCCACTTGAAGATATTCCCCAAGAAGAGATGCCTTTCATTGAAAATCCCCTTAGAAATGACATCCAACAAACACCTGAAGACAACACGCAAAATGACATCACAATTGAAAATGAAAGTGATAAATCAAAATCATTACAAGCTTCAATTGAATCTTCAACCAAAAATTCCAAAAAAAGAAAAGCATCTCTCTGGATACTTGGAAGGGGATTTAGGAAAGAATGGGTAGAAATATTTCCCTGGCTTGAGCTTGTCATGACTGAGGATAACCAAATTGATGAAAAATAATGTAGATGCAAAATTTGCAGTTGGAGACTTGGTAAGGATCATAGGCTTCAAAACAAGATTGATACAATTGAAAAACATGTTGGCAAATCTTATGTAAAAGTTATAAAAAGTAATGGTGAAGTTAGTAAAGAAGTTAAGTGGAAGGATGCATCAGAATGTATGCATTTAAGATATGCTATAGAATATGACAATCACTTAAAGCAACAACAATATCTTGTTGAGAAAGGTGGAACAATTGGAGCCCAATTTCACAAAATACATAAGACTATTTTTGCTTCAAAAAGTAAGCAGTTTGTCGTTGTTTACAATATTCTCAAGAAAGGTAGACCAATGTCTGATTTTATTGATTATAAGCAGCTATTATGCCTTTTTAATGTGCAAAACCTTCCTAGTTCTCATTGGTCAGACCAAAGTGGTTGGGAAATGGTAAAATGTTTATCTTTGGTTGAGAAAGAAGACCTAAGGGAGCAAGTAAAACTTGCCAAATTCATTTCACTTTCTATTGATGAGGTAACAATTGTGGATAACACTTCTTGGATTTGCATGCATGTGTACACATTTCAAAATCATATTAGAAGGCCTATTTTGTTGGGAATACATAAGATGGTGGAAAGTTCAAATGCAGAAAATATTTATAATGTTGTTAAAAGTTTAAAGAATATTGTGGGAATGAATGATATAGACATAGCAACAAAGTTAATTTGCGTTGGAGCTGATGGAGCTGCTATTATGCAAGGTCACAGGTCTGGTCTTTGTGTTCGACTCCAAACCACAGTTGCCCCATATATGATCCCCATTCATTGTATGGCTCATAGAGTTAATCTTGCATATAAAATTGTGAGCACATTTTCAAATGTTGCTAAAGTAGAAAACCTTATTCGTGATATTCATTCTTATTTCTCATTAAGTCCAAAAATATTTGCAGAGTTTCAACAATTTGCACTAGGAGTTATAGAAGGGAAAAAATTGTTAAAATATGTGGATACAAGATGGATTTCACTGTATCAACCTGCTCAGAGAGTTTTGGCATAATATCAATCATTGACTGGGTTTATGCATGCAAATCGCAGAATAGTTGATAAGGCAAAAGATATGTTGTTCCGTTTGACTGACTTGGAAACACTTTTGACATTATGTGGTATTCTTCCAATGTTAAAAGAAATGAACAGATTAATTAATACTTGCACAAGAGAGATCCATCTATATCGTTGATTTTATGAGGATGAGAAAACAAATATGCGTGCTTCTTGATACATTATATGTGTCTAATGCAGATTTTATAGAACCTGTATTTGATAGTTGGAATACATTGATAAACGTGAACAATCCAAAAAGCTTCTTGAAGTTTGACATCAATGATCATATTTGTATTAATGTTCATGAAAATATGATACCTGTTTATTGTTTTGAAAGGCAATCAAGTATAGTTGTGGAATATTTTGAAGAAGTTCATGTAACACACAATAGATTTCATGTTGTAATACATAAAACAAAGAGTAATTTGTCAAATATAGCAAAAACTTTGATAGGTGAGATAAGAGAACGGTTTCAGAGAGATGAGTTGCTTGAGTCCATGGGTGTGGTTAACCCCATGTTTTGGGGACCTTGTACTGAATACAATTATGCAAATGAGTTGTTTATTAAATATATGGGTAACCTCATTGACCATTTTAGTAAGAGTGTGGAAGTCAATGGTGTTGAAATTAAAGGTATACTCAATAGTGATCTTTTGAAAGAACAGTCATCGCATTTTGGAAGAACAATGGTTGTGCAAACATCACTTATGACAAGTGTCCATGAGATTGGTTCCACTGCACGTTTGTGGCAAAAATTGTATCCAAGCACAGTCTTAAAAGATACTATAAGTGAATACTTTCATTTATATGAATTATGTGAAACAATGATTTTGGGGTCAGTCGAAGATGAAAGAGTTTTCAGTGCACTTGCTTTTGTTAAATCTAAACTCCGCAATAGACTCGACAAGAATTTAGAAAATTGTTTAAGAATTTATGTGTCTTCATATCAGTTGGATACATTTCCGTATGACAGAGCATTGGAATACTAGAATTCCTTGGTAGACAGAAGAGGAACGTTGAATACGATCGATAACGACGATGATGATGCTTCTAGTGATCAGATGGTGGAGACACAAATTTTTGCTATGCTTCATAATGATTCTGGACAAGCTGATATGTTTCAACTTCCATAGTGATAATTTTCCATGATTTCATTGACAATGATAAACATGAATTGATTTGATAGCAGATTTCTCAATAGTGTTCCAGATTTATATGATTTCAATGAATTGTTGTTTTAAATCACATTATTGTTTTAAAATTACATGGCTTATATCATTTTTGTAGATTGTAAAATTGTATGTTTGTGTCTTAGTGTCTCAACTCTCATTTCATTGACAATGATAAACACAAATTGATTTGATAGCAGATTTCTCAATATTGTTCCAGATTTATATGATTTCAATGAATTGTTGTTTTAAATCACATTATTGTTTTAAAATTACATGGCTTATATCATTTTTGTAGATTGTAAAATTGTATGTTTGTGTCTTAGTGTCTCAACTCTCATTTCATTGACAATGATAAACATAAATATCATATAACATTTTCAAACTCAAATATTACATAGCAAATTTCTCAATATTGTTCTAGATTTATATGATTTCAATGAATTGATTTGTCTTTTAAATCACATTATTGTTTTAAAATTACATGGCTTATATCATTTTTGTAGATTGTAAAATTGTATGTTTGTGTCTTAGTGTCTCAACTCTCATTTCATTGACAATGATAAACACAAATTGATTTGATAGCAGATTTCTCAATATTGTTCCAGATTTATATGATTTCAATGAATTGTTGTTTTAAATCACATTATTGTTTTAAAATTACATGGCTTATATCATTTTTGTAGATTGTAAAATTGTATGTTTGTGTCTTAGTGTCTCAACTCTCATTTCATTGACAATGATAAACCCAAATATTACATAACATTTTCAAACTCAAATATTACATAGCAGATTTCTCAATATTGTTCCAGATTTATATGATTTCAATGAATTGTTGTTTTAAATCACATTATTGTATTAAAATTACATGGCTTATATAATTTTTGTAGATTGTAAAATTGTATGTTTGTGTCTTAGTGTATCAACCCTCATTGACAATGATAAACCCAAATATTACATAACATTCTCAAACCCAAATTATGTGCATCATAACTACAAATTAACTAGTTCAAAAAGAAAATTTCATATTAACTAGTTCAAAAAGAAATATATTACATCGTTCAAACATTTGTAAACCCAAATATTACATAACATTTTCAAACTCAAATATTACATAACATTTTCAAACCGAAATTCGATATTGCAGTCTTTTTAAAACATTTTCAAACAAAATTCACATGACATTTTCAAACAAAAATATCATATTAACTAGTTCAAAAAGAAATATATTACATCGTTCAAACATTTGTAAACCCAAATATTACATAACATTTTCAAACTCAAATATTACATAACATTTTCAAACCGAAATTAGATATTGCAGTCTTTTTAAAACATTTTCAAACAGAAATTACATGACATTTTCAAACAGAAAATTTCATATTAACTAGTTCAAAAAGAAATATATTACATCGTTCAAACATTTGTAAACCCAAATATTACATAACATTTTCAAACAAAAATTAATATATTGCAGTCTTTTTAAAACATTTTCCAACTCAAGTCTCAAATATTACATACCAATTTCAAACAGAAATTACATATTGTAGTCTTTTTAAAACATTTTCAACATTTTCAATCTTTTGATTGGTGCTTGGTTGCTTCACTAGTGGTTGGAGTTGTCGTTTCTTTTCCTTTATCAGCTTTTGTGACACTCTCTTCAGCAGGTGCTCCAACTCTAACAAGGTTGTCACGTACTTTCACAATACTTGACACACATGTTGCTTCTTCTTTGTTTGGATCTTCAAGTATTGTTGGAAGCGATTCTTTCATTTTCTCAAGCACCTTATCCGGATCTTCTTGTAGCTTCTCTCTGATGTATTTTTTTAAACGATTGTTTTCTGAAACCTTTGCCTGCATTTTCTTTTTCATTTCCATTGATTTCATCAAACATGACTTTGTTGTAAGAATATTGACATCCATGCTCTTAACCCGTGTTTTCAAATTTTCAAAATTTGACTTCAAAAACAAATTGAAAACTTAATTCAAAAGGGATATATTGAAATTATTACAAATTTTCAAGAAATATAAAAATTTAAATGCAATAGAAAATTGAAATACATATAACTTTTTTACCTCAACCAATTCTTTTGAAGCCTCAACAATTGCAACCCTGTCCTTATTAGAAGCCCATTGGTTGTAAAATGCTTGGGCTTCAACATTAACATTCTCCAATCTACCAACAACAACATTTAACACATCATCATCATAAATAAAATCGGATTTAACTATTCCTGATGTAGCCTATTTTAGCAGGCCATCAAGCTTTTCAGGTTCATATTTGACCAAAGAATAAATAGATTCCCTTTTTTCATAATTTTTATATCGGGCATTAATTTCCCTAATAAGGACCTTTGCCCGATATTCCCATTCTTTCAACTCCTGCAAATATTTCAACACAAACTCTTTAATTGTTGACTCAGGTACTTGCAGCCAATGAAACATTTTCATTAAAATTGACAACATCATCCTCAGTTTGAGGACCCTGAGGATGAGGGTTGTCTCCTTGAGTGGGTGGTATTGATGTCTACTCAGCTACAGGGGCTTCTTCTTCTTGTGCTAGATCTTTAAGCACATCTGTTGCCTTGAAGCCTACAATGTTGCCCTGCAACATGAAATCCTCATCAAGTGGAATATTATCCAATCCCTGTCTAGAACATTCTGGTGCCTGTGAATTTGTAGAAAATGTAAATTGAGACCATCCATACCCAGAACTTGTTGCTGGCATGTGTGATCTCTATGGGTGTGAAAACCCATGCCTAGAACTTCATGTAGTGCCCTGTGATCTCTGTGAAAACAATCATTTTCCAACACCGACTTGCCCTCGCATAGGCATTGTCGAAGGTTGTGACTATGCCTGTTGTTGATTGGGTGGAAGTGGTGAAACCGGTGAGTGTGATGCATGTGGAGGTGGTGGCGGCATATGCCCTCTAACTTGTGATGTTACTACTTGAACATGAGAATCAACTGAAAACAGTCAAAAACATTTTGTTAGAATTCTGCTTAAAATAAAAAAGATCTTAATTTAAATTAACTACACATAGATTTACCTAAAGACGATGAAATGTGTTGCAATTATCCTACATTGGGGGAGGGGTTGGCCACACTAGATTCGGCTTGCACATTTTGTGCATACCTAGGTGTACGAGAAACCCTAGGAGTAGTTGCTTTCTTGGAATGTTTGTGTGACCTCTGCATAGGACCAGGTGTTGCTTTAGAGCCCGTGTCTTCAGAATCACCTATTTGTTCTGGCCTGTGACCCCTATTGGCAACAATCTGTTTACTCCTTGAAATTTTTGCCTTCGCTTGCATATAGATGAAAAGAAAAATTAAAAAAGGGAATGTGGTAAACTATAAAATAGTATGTCAAGGACAATGATGTAGTTATTACCCTCAATTCCTCTAGTGTCATGGCAATAGAGTGTAGTGTTGCATGCACTACAGTTGGTACAAGAGTAGTCAACAAATTATGAAAACACTTAAAATATAAAGCTAAAAGAAAATTTACAGTGCCCACAATGGGCTGAGTCTTGGCGGTTGCCACTTGGACCGCGTGCAACTCGGTCCTGATTCGATCTGAAATATAAGTACACCAATCGAACTTGTGACTTTTCTCAGACTGAACAATATAATAAAGTGCCCAAAATGGAATTTTTGATCTTCCCAATAGAATAAGTCTGGCCTGGAAAAATTTGATAATGGCCTTCAGAGTTTGATGGTTAACATCATTGATCGATAAACCTCTTTTTGATTTGGCAGCAGAAGTTGCATAAAAAAAATTAGATGTCAATTTACAAATTTAAAACATTGAAAATTAATAAAATATAATTAACAAGATTTATACCTGCCAAATATTTCGAAGAAAGACCGTAATTGTTATCGAGGTGTGCTTTGTCATCTGGAGAAAGTTGTGACCTCGTCGACACTTGATTAAAACCAATGAATGGAAGACCTGTCAATCTGTGAATATCTCTAGGGGTGATGCTGAAAACCACATTTCTAGTTCGTAGTTTAATGTTCACTGTACCCCTGTCATGGTCATAACCAGAGATAATATGTTGTAGGAGAACTTTATCTATTTTGAATTGTGGCATGGAAATGAGGGTTGATAAACCTGCGTTATGGAGCCACTGAAAGTTCATCCCTAGAGTTGTTATCAGATCTGATATCAAAGTGCATGAAAAATTCTTGAATTTTGGTGCGATTGTGGAAGGGGTATCCATTGCAAGTAGTTGGAAGTGGAAGAAAAAGGATTGGGAATCAAAATCGAAAGGTCGATCGAAAAGGTTAGCTCTAGTTGTAGTAGTCGCAGAAACAAAATGGGAAAATGATAGTTGATGCCCTTTTATAGATTGAGAAATATATTTGACATGTGGTAGCATCGTACTGGACATGCAATATTGGACACGTGGTAGACAAACCTTTTTTGCATCTGATAAAATGTAGGCGGTCGGATTGCAGTATGCATCCGGGTGGCGATCGAACCAAACTGTGCATCCGGTCCATGATCGGGACATAATATGCATCCGGTCCAATATCGGTACATATTATGCATCCGGTTCAAGGTCGGATCATATTATGCATCCGATTCGAGGCTGGACCATAATATGCATCCGGTCCGAGATTGGTACATATTATGCACTTGGTCCGAGACTAGTGCATATTATGCATCTGGTTCAAGGTCGAACCATATTATGCATTCAGGCCACCGTCGGACCATATTATATATCCGGTTTGAGGTCGGACCATATTATGCACCCGGTTTGAGGTCGAACCATATTATGCATCCGGTTTGAGGTCGGACCATATTATGCATCCGGTCCGAGACCGGTACATATTATGCATCCGGTTCGAGGTCGGACTATATTATGCACTTGGGCCACCACCGGACCATATTATGTATCTGGTTTGAGGTTGGACCATATTATGCATCTGGTATGAGTTCAGACCATATAATGCATCTGGTTTGAGGCCAGACCATATTATGCATCCTGCCCGAGACCGATACATATTATGCACTTGTTTCAATATTGGGCCATATTTTGCATCCAGTCTGAGATCGATGCATATTATGCATCCGGTTCGAGACAGGTGCATATTATGCATCCGATTCGAGGCCGGACCATATTATGCATCTGTTCCAAGATCGGGCCAAATTTTGTGTCCGAGCCTTTGCCACGATTTTAAACGTAGTCGGCATATTTTTGACCTGGTCCGGAAAAACTTTGAAATTCACCCTTTTTTGCCAATTTTTTGGAAAAATTAAGGTCATTCGCCATGCCATCATACATGCAGTTCGACAGGTTTCGTCGGGTTTTCAAATAGTTTCACCATTTTTTATAAGTACCTTTCGGGTCCTACCTCTTATGCATAACCTTGGTTAGGAGCAATTACATTATAGCCCCGTGTAAAATAGCAAGTGGTATAACCACCCATCACATGGATTATGCATGTAGCATAGCATAAAGGTAGTTGGAAGTTTGGTTAGGAGTATTTTATACCTAAAATATGTATTCTATGTATTTTAATACCTACCATTTAATAATGTAAAGTATTGAAACGTTGAGTTCTAATATGAGGTATCAAAGTAGGTAGAGGAAATAAACATATCTCCTTAAGATCATTCCCCTTAGATCTAGAGAAGCTTAGAGAGGACCTTGTTAAAAAGAAGTTCCAAGGATAAATAATCATGTAGAATATTGTTTAAGGTTAACCTTAAAAAAATAGGTAACCATATTCTCTATTAAGAAAATTCCATGAAAGAAAATTAAAATATTTGAGCATTCCTCAAAAGAGAGTTAATCTTCTTCATGAATAAAATTTCATGGAAGAAAATTAAAATATCTAGACAAACCTTAAAAGAGAGGTAATCATATCTGTGAAGCAAAATTCCATGGAAAATTTATTAGAAATCAAATTCTTATAATATCTCAAGGTGAAAAATCCCTAATAAATACCAAAGAGGCAAAATCCTTCAAGCATTGAATAGGATCTCAATCCTATCAAAGACTAGAGATGTCATAGTCTGCAAGACATAGCAAAAGTTAAATTCAAAAAAGAAAGAAGTAGGGTCATAATATGCTCTACAGAATCAAACTACCCCTTTGAAGACACTAAAGAAAGCCATTGAAGCTTCTTCACAATTGCAAGAAACTCACTATGATTCAAGTAAGAAACATTTAAGAAGTCAATTGTTTAAGAAATTCATGTTCACAAAGTAAATAATGATATTAGAAATAGTAAAATTATCAAGAGGGAGAAATCCATCATAAGAGTAGTTATTGAAGAGGCAATACATCTCTATTCCAAATTCTACATTCAACGTATGGCTAGAAAACATTCTCAAGAAGATATCAAAGTTGAAAAATAACATCAAAATATTGTTATAATGGAAAGGCATTGTTGTTCATAAAAAGATAAATTATAACAACTTTAATTAAAGGCAAGAAATATTACCAAAGAGAGTATTTTTTAGCTTAACCATCTCAGGCCTCAAGGAATATCTCCTCCTTTAGGTGCTCTTTCATGATATATATTCACCAAGGCAAAGCAAATTAAATAACATAAGCTCTAAAGAAGGAAAAATCTATTGGGAAATCACTAAAAATGTTATGAGAAACAATACTTTTCATCACAAGCACCAAGGATGTCTTAAAAATAAATATTAAGACAAAATGTTGGCTTTTAAGCCTTACTACCACAAAATATCATAAGTCCCAATATAAAGAAGCCACAACATTAAAGGTCAAAACATAAATAATGAAGAGTAGAATTATATATGAGTAATTTAATATATATATGTAGTCCAACATAATAATGAAAATAACATTAATTTATAATATCAAATATGAATGTAATTGGCCTAAGTCATTCATGAACTATGCATGAAGAAAATGTACAATATTAATTGCTCAAAAAATATATACAAGCTTTATTCATTTTCCTATTACAATTGGATAATTATATCATCTGATTCTTGTATTGCTTTCTTATGGAGCATTATCTCCATAATATAGCCATAGTAATATGACTCTTCAAGTACTTGACTATTGCTCTTCATATAACAAGTCCCATGACCTTTGGCTTATCATCATTCCACTTGCATACTAGACTCTTCACTTTCTTTTTGCATGCACACTTGACTCTATAATACTTGCACACTTCTACTTCTACATGCACTCCTAATCTAAGACACTTGTGCATATTCTCACATTACATATGTTTACACTTACATACAAAGCATCCTCTTCAATGCAAGAACCATAAATAGTGTCATCTTCATTGAAAAAATCCTCTCAAAGATCAAAATACTAAGCAAAAGCTAAGGTTACATCAAAACATATTATATCTAGCAATTTTTCCTAAGAATATTTTATAATACATAGAAATAATTACTAAGGCTACATTCAAGGACCAGATAAATTCAACCCCCTTACGAATTTTATGAATTAAACACTATAAAAGTATTGAAAGAAGAAGCTACCTAATGACTTTCTCATGGAAATTCAAACCAATAAAAAAAGGTAGTGGATAGACATTTTGGAATGGATCTAACAGTTAGTACCACATTGGTAGTGAGAAATCTAATCAAAGGCTATAATATATTACTTTTCTTATTGTTTAAATTGTAGGTAAAATAAAGGTTCTTATTAAGTTTTGAAGAAATTATAATATTTTGAATAATATTCCTTAAATATTTAAGTGGGAGAAAAAAACTTTACCCATAACATATTTTCCTGGTGAGACACTAAATTTTTACGATTTGAGGCAACTATCAAAATAGAATTATGCTTAAAATTTACTTTTCGAGGCTAATTCAATGAAAGTAATATTTTAATTTTATAAAAGTTTACTATGGCCAGTGGAGCATTGAAGTTCTTGCTACCCAATTCCCAACTATTAAGGGAGAATAGTTATGCTACTAGGAAAACCAAACTTAGGAAACAACTTGAGTTTGAATAAGTATTACAAGTAGTTGATGGTACCATTACTCATCCTAAAGAACAAAATGAAGACCAAATAAAGTTCAACAAGGTAGAAAAGAAGGCAATATTAATCATCATGTTTAGAGTACTAGGTGACATTTAAGCATACATTCAAGATTTAACCATGGAAAAATATGCAAGGGAGAAGGACAATCTTTGAAGCAAAGAATCAAAATAAAACTCTATTTCTCTAGAGCCACCTCCATTGCTTGAAAATGAAGAGTGGATAAAAATCAAATCATTCATGAGGAGAATTACTTAATTAAAGCACCATTGCAAACATTAGGAAAAAAGGTATCTGATGAAACTATTGTTCCAGTTATTTTAAAATATCTCCTTTCCAAACATAATATTTTTGTGACAACATATATATCACTAAAAAAATACCAGGCTTTGAAAATTGAACCTACTTCAAAATGTAGAGCTATCACATACAACAAATGAAGAATAATTACTTATAAATAATAAGGGAAACATCTGTTTAGAAGAGGCATAAGATCTCAACAATGCTTCCAACAAATATGGATACTAGAATCAAAGAAATTATTCACAAAGAAATATTTTTCATCCATAAAATATATGTGAACTTTGTGGTAGAAACAACCACACCATGAGGTAATGTTGGTATAATCCATTTAAAAATAGATCTCCTTCATGAGATATGAACCAGTAGCAAGCTAGGTCATCATCAAACAAGCAAAATCAAATTTGGAAAAAGGTACATCAAAATAATGTAGCTAAGGAAAATTAATTTAAAAAAGAAGAAAAGATAAAGAATAATAATAAAAGCATGTGTTTGTTGTACAAGCATATCTGAGAAAACATAATAATGTTTGGTATAACTCCAAATAAATAACAAGTCAATAAAATTGGTTCTTTTCAAATTATTATATAGGAAATAATACAACTAGGAACATAGATATCCTGACATTGCTTAAAATGTTGATTGTTCTAATTCAAGCATTTTTAGGTCTTATGCCACTTGTTCAAATGTTCCTCTAGCTAGCTTCGTGATTATTGGAAGTTCCCAAAGCATTACACTTCTACCAAAATATGATGATTATTCTTTTCCTTTCCCTTGCCTTTGATGTTATCGACTTGGCTACTATTTTGTTTTCTCTTCACACTTGGAAAATGACCATAGCACTTCCTCTTCCTAGCTCAACCATGTTTCTATATTTCCTCTTTACACTTGGAGACTAATTGTAGTGCTTCATATTCCTAGCTTAGCTTTGTTGCTATGTTTCCTCAAGTTAGTTTGGCTAATTTTAGCTCTTTCATGGTTTGGAACTTCCAATGTAGCTATACACTATATTTTTGCTTTGGCTTTTTTAATATATTAAATCGTTTGGTAGATGATTCCTTCTACATACTTGTAAATGAATCTCCTTTGATAGTGTACCTATGGTCAGTGTTAAACAATTACACTCTTCTTTGAGTATATTTTTATACACCTTGAGACCTTTACTTTGGGTGCTTCATTTATTATTCTCACAAGTGGATTTCGTTATGAATTTTTTTTTCTCTTAGATGTTATTCAATGGTTCTTCAGCTCTTGCTAGGTTCTACCTAGATTCTTCCTTCAATACTTTATCTTACTTATTGCACTCTTGCTTTTAGGTGGCTTCCACCTTGTATTTTTCCTTCTGCTCTTAGATATTCACACAATTTTAATAGTACATTAGCTTGTTGACTACAATATGTCTTAGGCTCTCTATACCTTGGCCTTCTTCACTTATTCTCTCAGCCGTCTTCACTACTTCTCTGAATAGCTACTTATAATCTTCTCATCTATTTATCCTCAAGTCTCTTTTTTTATTCTTCTCAGGAACCTCTTTTATTTGAATGATCTCTTCCTTTACATCGACCTATTGAGTCTATATCTTCTATATTGGATTATTAAACCAATACCAAGGTCAATATGACCTAAATACTCTTCCTTTATATCTTGCTGTTTTCAATACTTCAAGAACTATATATCTATATTGAGATTTGATGTATATTTCTCAAGACCTGATATATCTTTCTTTTATTTTTGCTATCCTTTCTTTCAATCCACTACTTTCTTCAATGTCAAGGTCAATATTAATGACCTGCAACTTTCTTATCAAGGTATTTTTTCAATACTTGAATCTATCATTTATCTATGTCAAGATCTCTTTCTAAGACCTGTAGCTTACTAAATCTTATCATTTGTCAAGGTTTGTCTTCAAGACATTAAATCTTTATGTCAAGGTCTACTTTCAAGACCTAAAATCTTTATTTCAAGGTTTACCTTCTAGACCTGAGTATTTCATAGACCATATCTATTCCAAATAGGGTTTCAAAATAGGTAATATTGATCTATATATCTATGTCAAGGTCTCTCTTCAAGACCTAGTATCTTATCTATAAAGGTATCACTTCAAGATATGAAATATTTCTACAACTTTTAATTAACCTCTACTTGATAAATATTGATTATAAGATAGATACACAGTCCCTAATATATCATTCTCCTTTTATTACACTTGAAGATGAAATTTTTATCTAACTATTATAGGAAGCTTCTCAATATTTTGATGATCAATATCTACTACAACTCTATATTAGGTCACACCTAAGAACTCCAATGATGTTAAGGTGAATCATATTCCCATGATGCTTCAACCAAAGTTTACTTGATTATATTGAATCTTTCAACTTTCTTCTATGTTGATAGAAATCAATGTCAAGAATTATCTATCCCTAAAAACTTTGTATCTTTGAAAACAATGTCAAGGGTTGGCTATTTTTCCAAAATCAACTGTATTCAAGTTGATTTACCCAATAGTTGAGTCCTAGTATTCACTAGTTATAACTATGAAAAGACCCTATAGATGAGTATTAGTCTTCACTAGTTATTCTACAACTATGGAAAGACTCTATAGTTGAGTCCTAGTCTTCACTAGTTATTTCTACAATTGTGGAAAGACTCTAGATTTTTTCTTACTTTGATATTACAATAGAGTCCAGGTCTATCTCCCTTTAAAATAGATAGACTCCAAATCAATTTTATCAATCTGGAAAAAATTAATTTTATAAGCAGCTAAATAAATTTGACCTATGCAAGAAACTTCTTGTTATAGCTCAGATACCACTGATGGCTTTTAAAGCCTTAATATTAATGTAAACTCATAAGATCAAATATATTATAGCCAAAATATAATAAGATCAAGTTAATGATGTAAGCACAATAATATGAGCAAACTAATATGTAACTCAAGGATTATAATGTATAAAATAACATTCATTAATATACAAAAATATATGAATGTAAATAGCCTAAATCATACATGTACAAAGCATGTAGCACAACTTACAATATTAGTTGCTCAAAATGTATGCAATCTTTATTACTCCTCTTTCTCTTACAAATGTATCACAAAACTCTATTACAATAATGATAGCTACACTAGCTATCTTCACTATGCTCACTATACTTGCTATGTTCGATATGTTCCTCCATGGAGTAATATAAAACCATTATAGAGTGACTCTTTATTTACTTTATTATTCCTTTCCTTATTCTAGTTTCATGACTCTTTTTTTCTCTACTTGATATCTTGTATGCACACCTAGACATGATTTTTCACTTAGCACACTCTAATCTAAAGACACTTGTGCATACTTACACATAAGAGACTTTTGCACATATACTCACATTACACTTGCACACTTACTCACATAACACATGCATTTATTACACATTATTACATTACATAAAATATTACTCACACTCTAATCTAAAACTTAATCCTAATCTAATATTTAGAAGATGTACCATGAAGGTACCATGGGGGTACATTAGCATGTACCAAATAATGTAATATACTTCAAAAAATAAGATAGTAAGGGAACAAGTGATAATTCTTACATGAATTTATTTAGAATTGATCAATTGGTAATACTATATCCTTATGGATCTATTGACAATTTTTAAATGGGGTTCTATTGTAAATTATAACACACATAACAAATCATTCTCTTTTAGCACTTTCTTAGTAACCATGATATAATATGATAATATATAATATGGCTATAGAAAAGTAAATCATATCATCAATGCTAATGAAAAATCATTAGAATAATTCATCTTATAGAATATACACAATTTTAACAAATATCATGAGTTTAACTAATTATATTACTCAAGTTTCAAGGAGTATACCTAGGTTTGAATCTTGTAAAATTATACATGCATAGTTGTGAAGTTATTTTAATACCACTATGTGGTCATGATGTAATTTAATTGGGGCTCGTTTCAATCTCATATAACCAAATAAAAAAATGTACATAGTTTATAGGTATTTATTACCTTATGCATATATTATAATAGTATTATGTGACATAATGGGCATGCCCATGTTTTAAAATATATGTACCAATCAAGTGTATTAAGAGTGGGAATCAATTCATAACAAATTCTAGGATACGAATGGAAATTGTATAAAAACTATTCCATGTAATTAAATCACAAAAAAATCCTAGAATTTCTAATACACAATAATATCTAAAATATAAGTGCATTTCATGCTTCTTTTATAATATATTATTATGTATCAAGGTCAACTTGTTGAGGTGAAACAAAAGTAATTGACACACTACGGTATTTATAAAAAACAAAAAAAATTCAACCATATTTAAAAGATATAGGATTATGATAATAAAATAAATATATTTAGTTATCACAAGCCCTCAACATCCATCAAAGTTGTAAAATTATAAACTATTCCCATGATTTGCTTAACAACTCTAGTAAAGTAATTTGAAGAGTAATATTTTCCATGATACTTGAAAAAATTAAAAACTAAAATTCATTCTAAGAGGGGGATTATCAATCATACTAATACAAGAAATAATAGAAATCAATTGGAAGAATGACATTAACTATGATTATTGTTAGATTTCACAATACTTTTAAAAAATGAATGGAATCAACACATCGCCTAGAAAATTAGAAATAACTCACAAAAAAGTATACTTAATATGAAGAGTGTCCATAGACACCAAAATAATCTCATTGAAGGAATATAATTACACTCCAACCTGTTGGCTTTTCAAGCCTTACAACCACAAAATATCATAGGTCCCAATATAAAATAACCATAATATTAAAGGTTATAATAATAACAAGTTGAGTAGAATGAGCAAATTATTATCTATATCAAGGCCTATATAATATGAAAATAAACATTCATTAATATATAATCAACTATGAATGTAAATTTCCTGAGTCATTCATGAACTATGCATGAAGAAAACTTATAATATTAATTGCTCAAAAATGTATATAAGTTTTATTCCAAATTGGATCTCTTACAAAAGACCTCTTCTTTGATTCTACTTGAATTATCCTCTTGATTTTTTCTCATGGAGTATTATCTCCATAATATAGCCATAGTAATATGACTCTTCAAGTACTTGGCTATTTTTCTCCATATGACAAGTCTCATGAACTTTGGTTTATCATCTTTCCACTTTCATATAAGACTCTTCATGGAAAATTGACTCTAAGACACTTGAACACATCTACATGCCTCTTATACTTCTACATGCACTTCTAATCTAAGATACTTATGCACATCCTCACATTACATATTTACACTCTTGCATACATAACACTTGTGCACATTTTCTCAATCTATACTTGCACTCTAACTTACATGACACATGCATTTCCTATACATTGTACTCTTGCATGACCCTTGTGCATTTACTACACATTGACACTTACATAAAATAGGAAATATAAATCATTCATGCTCTAAACTATAGAATCAATCTTAATCTATTACATATTTACAATTATACCATGAAGGTACCATGTGGGTACATTTAGCATATACCAAATAATGTAATATACCTCAACACAATAAATTAGTACAAAGGGGGATAAATACCCAATTAAAAGTGGCTTGTAGATAAAATGTTAAAAAACCAACCTTTTGGTTAAATAATAAATTATTATTATGATACGTTTACGTATGTAAGGTTTACAAGGGTCCAAATTACTATATAAAGAATATAATACAAAAGTTAGTTATGGCCTAAAGAAAATATTAATACCATATATTTTAATATTCCCCCTTTAATATGAATGAGGGACAAAAATATAGACCCTTATCATTCATCCCCTTAAGGAACACTCTCCTACTCCAAGATGCTTCCACAAGTATACAAAAGTAACATTGTGTGGACCAAGATCTTGGTCAAGATATTTGTTATCTACAATATTGAAAGCACATAGACTAGATCAAGCATCCCATAATATCAAAGCCATCACATATAGTGCATTCAAACTTCAATATACTTTGTCTACTAATGAAATACTAGATTACAAATAAGTTTAATGGATCTCTAGTTATCAGAGTGACTATAAACTGCTATGGAATTCTATTACGATCCAAAATCAAGAACATCCATTGAAGGTGCTTGGTGGAATTATTGGTAGAAAAATATTTAGCCTCCTTAGAATATTGAGATATAGTGGACCACCATCTATGACAGTAAGAGAATGAGACAAAACTAAGAAAGAACATAAACCTTGTATTGGAGGGCCACTGGTCCAAATCATAGACCCAATCTACATCTAAAAACCCTATCAAATTTGGATGTCCTCCAACTATGTAGTGAATACCCATCTTGTATGTACCTCTAATGTATCAAAGGATCCACTTGGTTGTTTTCTAATGACTCTAATAAAGTGCCTACATGTATCTACAACAATAGTTGATGATATAGGTAATATATTGTAAGGTAGAGAAGATCCCCCATAGGTTATTGATACAAAGTAACATCCACCAAAGGAATAGTGCAATATATTCATAGTTTTAATCTAGAAATAAAAGGAATCTAATTAAACATGTAATCCTCCATCCTTAAATGTTATAGAAGATCCAAGACATATTTGAGCTAAGATATCATGATCTAAAAGGATGACTTGTCAATATAAATCCCCAAAAAGTAATGAAAAACCCCCAAGTCTATCATCTCAAAAGTATCATTAAATTTTTATTTTGTCTCCTTAACTAAAGAAGACAAATTTCCTATAATGAGCAAGTCATTAACATACATCACAATAATCAATATTTAAACATTCTAATTCTTGATGTAGACATCATTATATACCTTAAAATACTAAAAACCATAATTCAAAATGAAGGAATGTATCTTCTCATACCAAAAATAAATATCCTACTTAATTTCATACAAGGACGTGGTCATATGACAAACCAAGTGGGTCAATCCTTGAAGCTCAAAATTAGGTGGTTGTTGCAGATAAAACTCCTCCTAAAGCTTACCATGAAGGAAGGTACTCTTCACATCCATTTGATGTAATTTCAACCATATGTAGTTATGGAAAAATCATCTAAATAAAATTTATCCAATCAACTGAGGTAAATGTCTTCAATTTGATTCCCTCATAAGAGAATTTTTTAGCAACAATACCTACCTTGTGCTTATCCAATTGACCATCAAAAGTATACTTGGTATTATACATTCATGTAAACCTAAGAATATTCTTCCCTTCTAAAAAAGGAATAATCTCTCATGTTTAATTCTTAATTAGGACTCAGAATCAATAAGCATAGCATCTTACACTATGGGAAACCCTTACCCAGAGAATAGATGAATGGATCCTAAATTCAACAACCCTCAAGACTAAGGCTTGATAAGAATCCTTTCGATGATGCTTCTAAGAGAGAATGAGTTTAGTATCCTAAAGGAGAGTGTGGACCCATTTTGCGTGTCAAAAGAACCATGGGAATATTATGGCACATCCTATAGGGAAGTGACATCAACATCTATAATTGAAGCATCTAATCTAAAATCACCATCCACCTTGATATACATTATGGCCACATGAGGTTTAGGAGGATCAAATTAATCTATCTAGAGACCTAACTATAGGTGTTGTAGATGTTACTATTCAAAGAAGATTAAAAAAAAAAAAACCCATTTAAAGGTTCTCCATGAGAATATGAAGAAGCTAGAACAACTAAAATTATGCCATTAAGAATATTTGAGGGAGCATCAAGGACCATAAGAAAATTAGAGAAGAAATATTCTCATCTAAAATAGTAAAAAGATATATTTGAGCAACTAACAAGACCTCATCAAAGATCACTTTTTTCCAAATGTGAACATATCATCTCTTAGGATCATATAGATGATATACCTTGGAGATATTAGAATATCTAACAAAAATCCATTGATGACTCTTTGGTTCTATCTTATGTTCAGTATCTTTGGGAATATGGGCCTATGAAGTGGATTCAAATATAAAAACTATAATACATTAAGCTTATATCCTATTAATATCTCAAAAGTATTCATACCCTTAATGGATCGAGTCAGAGTCCTATTGATAATATGTGCTACACAAATTATTTTATCCCAAAATATGGATTCCATTTTCTTGACATACAACATGCATATAACCATCTATATAATAACCTATTCTTTTGCTCAACCATCTCATTTTGCTCTAGGGTATAATGAACAATCCTCTAAAAGGTAATACCATGTTGATTCAAGAAATAAAAAAAAAAATCATTACTCACATATTCACTTTCTTTGTTTATCCTCAAGCACTAATTTTCATCTTAAATTAATCTTTTGTAGGTGCTTTGAAGTCCTTGAACTTTCTAAAAACCTCATTTTTGGTACTAATGGTGTACAACCATACATACTAGGATAAATCATCAATGAAATTAAGAAAACACTTATTCTTGGAAATATATGGTGCACTTATAGAACCACAAATATAATTATTAATGAGTTTCAAGGGTCATGTTGCATGCCTAACAGACCCTTTTGGACATAATATCAATGATGTTTTCCCAAACCTTACAAAAAATATTAGAATAATAAATAGGGAAAACCAAAAATTCCAAATGATGTTGAACCATATGCCTTAGGGAGCCATAGCCAAAATTTCCATGTCCATGATATCATCATTGACATAATTATTTATTTGTACCACCATACCCATAAAATATTTCTTCTTAGGAGAAGAGGAAGAAGGATACAAATGATCACCAAGCTTGTAAATATAATTTGGATCATCAAAATATCCTAAGGTAACTATCTTGAAACCATAATCAATATCCTTATTCAACTATTGATGTGGCTAAAAATCCACCTTCTTATTCATATAGGTGATTTAATAAATAAACAAGAAAATTGGGTCCACATGAGGAACATGAAGTACCTTATCAAATGAAGAAGACTTGACCTATACTTGACCACACCCTACCACTTATAAAGTAGAATCATACCCAATAACAACATGGTCTCCTTAATAAAGTGTTATAATCATGCAAAATATGGAAATGCATGGTCACGTGTCAAGTAACCCCTAAATATATAAGGCACTCATTAAAATAAGTGGATGTCTAACATGTTGATTAAAAAAATACATATACCTATTAGAGTTCCCCATCATTTTCATCCTCATCCTATGCATAGAAGAGAGCTACATCAACACCCTCCTTTTTGATTGCTCTCTCAAGCTTCTTAATCTATCTCAAAGAAAACTATATTTTGTGTCCTTCATTCTTACAAAAAGGGAAAACATATTTCTTGAAGATATTTTTAGCATTGTTCTCACCTCACTTTAGCTTCTTATATTACGGTGGGATGAATCAAATTTTGAAGGATCATATATGCACATGTTTGTTTAAAATATGAAATATGTAAAAGAGTGAATGAAGATTTAGAATGCCCTCCATCCCATTTACCTTCATGAATACCCTGAGAAATAAGCACTCATTTTGTGCTTAAAATTTTACTTCACTAAGAATATTTCCTTTTGCTAATTTTAAATTTTCAAAAAAGAGAGGGAAAGCACAAAAATTTTATGCAATGAAACATGTACCCAGTTGTAAAATGACAAAAAATGGTAAGCTAGGATCCCCTTAAAATTTTAAAAAGAATTTAAAAATAATAAATATTTATCCATATATGTTATAGTTTGATCTATAAAATATTTTTATTAGATGCAACCTATCAAACCATCCTCTCATACCAATGTAGCTAAAAATATGTTAAACCATTTTACCAACTTTGTTAAGCAACCCATATCTCTTTTCCATGTACAAAATTATATCCATGACTTCTCTATCATGTGAGGGATACCAAAAATTATTAGTCATATTCTTTCCTTATTTAGTAATCATGTGAACTATCCTCTCATTTTCATCCAAACAAAAAATATATAAAGGAGAAATAAAATGGATTGTTTTGAAAAATCTATAACAAAATAAATATTTTTCAAATAAACTTGAATAACTCAATTCAAGGTTTATGAAATCCATCTAGTCAAGAAAAAAATAAACAAAGAATGGACTGAATATCAAGAGAGGCAAGCAGATATTGTTAGTGAATATTATTTCTCTTTTAAATCTAGTGTAAACCAATGATATCCTTATGATCCAAGTCCACCTAGGGTTTTGACAAGTAATCCTAAAAATAAACTATTGATGGCATACAAAGCTTTCACTAATTGCTTCTAAAGAAGACTACTCCTTAGAATTGCTATAGAAGGTAAATTATCAAAGATGATGAATTGAGCAATGGAGATTCACACTCACTCCGATACCATGTTGGAATTCACAATACTTTCTAAAAATTAATGGAATCAAAGCGTCACCTAGAAATGAAGAAATAACACACAAAAATATGCATTATATGAAATGTGTCCATACACATAAAATAATATCATTAAAGTAATATAAATACACTCCAATAAATAAAGAGATGGTTGGTAGAAAGGGGTACAAATAACCAATTACAAGAGATCCTTTGGTCAAAGGTTAAGGAATCAACCTTTCCAATAAACAATAAAATATTATAATAAATTCACATATACAAGGTGTACAAGATCCCAAATAGCTATACAAAGAATATCATAAAAAGTTGGTCACGGTCTCAAGTCGAGCTTAACACCACATATTCCAATAATTATTAAGCAAAGAGAAAAATTAAATTTGTTTAAAGAATGGGATTATTTATGATTATTATCTACAAGAGGAACTCTAAAAAGCCATTTTATTAGGATTCTCCATGCTTTTTTCAATAAGTTCTATGTGGTTTCTATTGGGGGCCACTTCAAATTAAAATACCAAAATATTACATTTGCTATTAGGTCAATTAAAATATATCTAGCATACCTTTTTATCATAAATATTATTTATTTATTTTTCTCTCAAATATATTCTTCATCTTCCTCAAAGTGTTATGTTTCCACAATCATCTCCTTAACATTTTTATTAAGAGATAAAATTTCACTTGGCCAATTGCCTTCTAAAATTTAAATTTCACCAAGATGAATATCAATACCATGGTTAGTTAAATTATCTACTACCTAATTTCCTTCTATATAGATATGCTCACATTTCCAAGAGATTACCTTCAATATTAGATGATGAACATCAACAATAATATTATATTTTATCTAATCCCCACATCCATTTTTGTTGATAGCATTAATGATAATTTGTGAAACCCCCTCAATTGAAATATTTTTCCATCCTTTTTCTATTACAATTTTAATCCCTATAAAAAGTGCCCTAGACTCTGCAAAGTTGTTAGTCAAAATTCCATATGATTTTGAGTAAATGAGGAGAAATTTATCTTCATTATTTAAAAAAATACCATCTCCACTAGCTTCTCCTAGATTTTCTTTAGAAGTCCCATCAAAATTATTTTTGATAAACCTAATGTCTAGACATTTTTATTTTACCTTAGATCAAACTAGATCATTTTTTTTTAATGCCATGATCATAGATGAATCTTCCATTTATGTTCAAATCCTATAACCAAGTTGTTACCATATATTTTTCTACATTTGAGATTTCATATGATGAGTACCATATCTATAAACATTCTATAAGAGAGGTAATAAGTGTTGGAGAAATTACATTTTTTGGTCCCCTTTGTAATATTATTTTGGTAGAGGTAAAGATCCAGTTCCAGTGACCCAAAGGAATATGAGAGCTTGGTTGACGCTTTGTGGTAATAAACTAGAGGCAGTGATCCAGTGGTAGTGACCCCAGAGGTAAATCCATTGGCAATGACCCAGAGGTAGTGACCTTGAGATAGAGACCCTGAGGTAACTGAGATACATTGATCTAGAAGAAAATATAGATAGTTTATAAAGGAAGATATAATGAATATTACATACATTAGCCATAATATAGTAAAATTTGAAGAATGAAGACTGAAGGAGAATCAAATAATGAAGGTACAAGTCCTTCCTACTAGATATTGTAATACAGGAGGTGTTGGAGATATTACATTATTTGGTCCCCTTTGTAATATTAGTTTGGTAGATGATTTATATTTGTATAATGTATGTGTCAATATGAGAGAAAGTGTAAAGTGTCAAGAGAGAATGAAGAGTCACATGATATATGGAAATATGAGAGCTTTGTCTTTATGAGAGGAATATGAAAGGTTGCATTTCCTGGATGAAATAGGAGAAAAATAGTTAGAGAACTGAAAAGTCATGAAAAATAATATATTGAAGGTAAAGCTTCATGCAATGTAATCAATCAATATCATTCATGTAATTTTATGATATTCTATGCATCTAAGTTATATTTTATGATACTGATGTTTTTGTATTGAGATTCATTGTTAGTATGATGTCATTTATTTGATATATTATTGATCTTGGTTAAAGATTTATGTGAGTTAATACATTCAAAAAGTTAACAGTGGTATCAAAGCAGATTGAAGATATGGACTGGTTGTAGTTTTGGGATAATCATAACCATATGATGACATACCCATATTGATTTATTGTGCAACCATTGTTGTTCTGTGTGGACTCTGTGAAAAGAAAAAGTTATTGCTATCTAAGATAAGTCTTGCAAGGTGTTGATCAGTACAAGAAATGAAGCAGTGGTAGGCTTGCAAAAGTAATGGTTGTTTTTTAATCAAGAGATATTATAGTAGTGTGATAATGATCACAACAACATTATCTAAATCAACCAAGAATGAAGCCCAATGATTGGAGTCCAACTAGAGGTTTAAAGGGCTATTGTGAGTTGCAACATGGAAGAAAATGGGGGTGGCTAGAGTGTCTATGCAGAGAGGCATGCATTACGACCTATCAACCCAAGTAGAAGAGCTTTAGGATCATCTCCACAAATCCATATCACTTATGGAAAGAAAGCTATTGTTAGCTACTAAAGAGTTTACTTATATTTCAATAAGTTAATTCCCTCATATTTTTTTTTTTAAATTCAAGGTTAACCAGTTAAATATTCTTTCATCAAATTCATCTTTCCCAAGATAAGTGTCACTTGAAGAAGACACAGGCTTTGCCACATCATTGTTTTCTGCCATTGGAATATTCTACTATAATATTAAAATGGAATGAAATGATATCGATATTATCTAGTTGTTCTTAGAGATGCTAGAATTTGTCTTTAAAAGTATCATTTATTTTGATGTAGAGAGAACCTATCATATATTATTGCTAGATTTGAAGAGACCATCAAGACAGACAGATGTTCCTTCTCACCTCAAATATGGCAATGGACAAACCCTTGCAATGATACGTGGTGAAAGAAGGTACAAAATAATCTGAGGTGTTCGAACAAGCCTCCAAACCACCAATAAAAATATTATTTTTCACTAAAAATAACACTTATAGTAAACTAAAACAAGTGTTGGTCATGTTGGTGCACCAAGTAGGGGAGAGTGACTATTGTTGGAAAATGTTACATTCCATATTCTAAGAAGAATGGATTTATGTTTACACCATTATTGAAGGAGGATTACCTTATTCTAAGAAGATTGTGTCTGAAGTGGCTTGTGTAGGCCAGGAGGATTCTATCAAAAAAATATATCATCTAGAAGGTCATGTCATGAAGAAAAGTGGCCATTGCAGCGTATGTAACATCTTGAAGAAGATTGTATTGTAACATTCTTTATTGGCACAATGGACATATGGCAGGCGACGGTAGAAAAAAAAGGTCTGTATTCTATTGATTTTGGAGGGTAATAGTAAAAATTCCGTTTGAAGAAAATGGAGGTAAAAATTAGGGTTTGAAAAGTTTTTTTAATTAATATTTCATTCCTAAGGTTGAAAATTGGAGGTATAAAAATAAGGAGTGTATTTTAATTTTTGAAGTTTTTTTTTGAAGTTTTAAAAGTTTTGGAGTGATAAGGTGTATTTGAAAATTTTAAATTGTAATTAGGGAAAAATAAAAAGAAAAAAAGGAAGGAGAAAAAGGAATAAAAAAAAAAAAAGGATATAAAAAATAATTAGGGAGGTAAAAGGTTTTCAACAACAAAGACTAAATTTATTTGGAAGAGTTATTATTTCTACTCCTAAAAATGTATTGATAGAAAAATTAGAAGGAGAAATATTATTGGATTAGTGAATTATTGCAAATTTAGTTTTTTGGGAGACAAAAGGATTTCAACCTCAAACATTAGGAAAAATATAAATTTGCAAAATTTATTTCTTTATTAGTTTCCAAATAATTAGGGAGACATAAGGAATCCTACTTCATAGGTTTTTGAATTTTTTAGAAACTTGAAATTTATCATTCAAAACCTAGGGAGTTATAAGATTTTCAACTTCAAGGAACATGGCAAAGAAAAAATAAATAAAAAAGAAAACAAATGATCAAAAAATAGAAACACAAAAACCAGAACTACATGAGTTGTCAAAATTAGTTGAAGAAGAAAACTTATGTTTTCAAGAAGAACAAATATACATTCTAGATGACTCATTAGAAGAAACTAAGGAAATATTGCAAAAATTAAAATGTTGGACTCAAAAAATGATAACAAAAATTGAAATTCAAGAGAATACATCAATGAAGGAAAAGAAAGTTTTGCAATCAATCATGAGAGAAGCCAAAAATAAATTTTTTTCAATGCTAGAAAGTTATTTAAATTCAAAACTCGGTGATGCATAAATAAACTATAAAGATGTGTTTATGTTACCTTATGATATATGAAATATAATGTATATGTCATTACTTTCTAATGAAGTTCTAAAAGGTAAGAATATAAAGCAAGAGGAAATAGTGTTACTGTAGATATTATTAGTGAAGTAGGTTAAGGAAAATTTCTAATGCTTCAAGAATGTATACGATATGTTATTAATGATGCTAATTATTACTATGAAAATAGTGTTACTGTACCTGTTAGTCTATGGAAAATAATCTACAAGGGAATAATCACTCTAATTGATTCCAAGATAAGAAAACAAGAAAATGTTGAAGAATTAGGGAACAAATCAATGATAAAATATGCTTCTTGTGATACAAACGATTTAAGGTGTATGATGATATATTCATGTTGTGATACTATATAATTAAAATCGTTGATGATAGATTCATATTGTGATACTAGTGATCTTCATCAAAAAGAAAAAAATTACAAATTGTGATTCTCATCAAAATGAAAGGAAATATTATGATGTAAGCAATAATACTTGTGATCTAGAATTCATGATAAATATAGAAGAACATGTTACAAAAATAGATGTTATATGTGATAGAAGTGATTTGAATGCAGTACATGATTGTAAGCTTGTTCTATCAAAATTGATGAAGGTATAGATTCAAATGATGATAGAGATAGTGATGCTAAAATTTGTATTGATATTGATAAGGATCAATCTAATGATGTTTTTAGTAATTTTGAAAAGCATACAAAAATAAAATGATTTAAAGTTGTTGAATAATATAGGATATAAAGATACATGTTTGGGTAAACATGGATAAGAAATGAAAGAATCAATTTTATCAGATATAAGACTATAATATGAAGGTCTTGGATATACATGATAGATGAGCAACAAGAAATTAGGAACTAAATTTGTAACAGGAAATAATGACAAGGACTGATAGAATTAGTAATAATGAAAGACAAAATAGAAAAAGGGTAACAAAAAATACATGTAGTCATTGTGGTAGATATGGACATAAGATAGAGATATGTTGGAATCTCCATAGTTGTAAATTTTTGGAGCATATAATCATTCACAAATGTTTTATCTACAAAAAAAAGAAAGACTACAGAGTAAAAGTGGATTGTGGATGGATAAACATAAATGAATGGGATAATATGAAAGGAATATTGTATGGTTTCTATAGAAGGAAACCAAGTATAATCAAAGTTTGCTTGCATAAAATTTAAAAGTTGCAAAAGTTAAGGTTTATTACCACTACGTTGAAGAATAACCGATGAAGATTAAATTTCAGAATTTTGGGAAAGAATCAACTTAAGGAAAAGTTGGTCATTGTTAATGATAGAGAAAGCTATATAAGAGATATTGCCTATTCCAAGAAATCTATTCAAAATAGAAGGTAGTCTATAATATTGATTCAAGTCTTGAGGATAGTCCTAGTTAAAGGATAACATATAACACATAGAAGGCAGTATTTGAAAAGAAAGAGTGAATGCCACAAGGGCAATATTGAAATTAAGTGAATACCATATGAAAAATATTGAATATTTTTGAAATCCACAAGGGCAACATCAAATATAAAGAAAAAAATTAAATGCCACAAGGGTAGAACTAAAGAAAAGAGGACAATATTAAGGAATAATGGATGACCCAGAGAAAATGTTCCATAGGTAGTGAACCAGAGGTACTGATCTAGTGGTAGTGATCTAGAGGAAGTGACCTAGAGGTAGATCCATTGAGAGTGACCTAGAGGCAGTGACCCTGAGATAGAGACCTTGAGGTAACTCAGATACATTGATCTAGAAGTAGACATAGATAGTTTATAAAGGAAGATCTAATGAAGATTGCATACATCCAACCATGATAGAGTCAAAGCTGAAGAATGAAGGCACAACACCTTCCTACCAAATAATGTAATATGGGGGGGGGTTTGAGATATTACATTATTTTGTCCCCTTTGTAATATTAGTTTAGTAGATGATTTATATTTGTATAATGTATGTGTCAATATGAGAGAAACTGCAAAGTGTCAAGAGAGAATGGAGTCACATGATATATGGCAAGATGAGAGCTTTGTCTTTATGAGAGGAATATGAAAGGTTTAATTTCTTGGATGAAAGAGGAGAGCAACAAATAGAGAACTAAAAATTCATAAAAATGATATATTGAAGGTAAAGCTCCATGCAATGTAATCAATAAGTACCATTCATGTAGTTTTATGATATTGTGTGCATCTAAGTTATATTTTATGAGATTTATTGTTAGTATGATGTCGTTTATTTGATATATTCTTGATCTTGGTTAAAGCTTTTTGTGAGTTAATACATTCAAAAAGTTAACAATAATACAATTTCAAGCTTGGTCATAATTTTGAGATTTATTTTAAAAAATTATTATATTCTTTTCAAGCCACAAATTCTAATAAAAAATGGTAGGGACAATCCTCTATATAATACAACTTTAAATGTTGATGGAGCTACCCAATATATTTTCACATTTCTAAAAAACTAGCCCTAAATGGTGAAAGTAAAGGGACAATGAAGAAGTAAATGGTACAATATTTCTAAATCCTTCTCACACAAGACACATATAATATATTCATGATATCCTTTTCTTTGTAGAATCTCTCATGTAAGAATATTACTTTGAACTATTATCCAAAGAATTAAATATGAATCAAGAGAATTGATCAAAAAGTGGATTATAAAAATATTACATTCTTGATGTTTTAAATGTTATGAAACAAGACAAGAGTTTACAAAGTGAAAATGATAGATAAAGAGATGGAAAATTTTAGGCATAAGGTAAAATTCAATATGAAACAAGAATATCATATCATACGAGAAGCTAGTTTATATCAAGGTTTTTCTACTTCTAAAAAAGAGGCAAGAAAAGCCTCTCTACATTATTAAATGAAAAAGGCCATTATAGTTTGCTTGAATCAACCATTAGAAGAAAACACAACATAAGGGATGAGGAAGTATAATGTGTATTTTCAAATATAAAAGGAGTTAAAGGTGTAAAGAAATATGAGAAGGCAAATTTAATCCAATATTTGTAGGTAAAGTAGAAATAGGACTCAAACATGATATATGTTGTTTTGATGGGAGTAGACCTTAAGAGAAACCATATAAATAGCTTATTTAAATTTAAATTTATTAAAAAAATTCTAATACTAAATTTTTTTATTTTGTAGTTAGGGATAAACTTCAAATGAATTACAGGTGTTCCTCTCATAGTTTTCAGTAATGTAAAATATCAATCTTCAAATGTTTTTTAGTTGTTTCTCTTATAGTTGATAATCATGGATAATCTAATTTTTTAAATAGATTTTAATTATTTTTTACAACTCATAATTATGGAGAATTCTATTCTTTAAATGAATTTTAGTTATTCCTCTTATGGTCCATAATGATGGAGAATGAATAGTACTTTCAATTGATCATTGCAACTAATAGTCACGAAGGATGGAACTCTTCAAATGGATTTTAGTTGTTCCTCTTGTAGTTAGCAAGCATGGAGAATCCTATCTCTCAAATAAATTTTAGTCTTTTCATTTATAGTAGTTAGTAATAATGGATAATCTCAATATGGAAATGGATTTTAGTTATCCTTCTTGTTGTCAATAATTATAGGTAATCCATCTATTTATGAATTTTTAGTTGTTTCTTATAATTAGTAATCATATAATTTTGTGCTTAAAATGGCTTCCAATATTTTATCTTATTGTTAGTAATCATGGAGAATCTTAAGAGTAAGGTGGATATAGAAGTGAAAGCAAGGTGCAAGTAGGAAGTAGGAAGCAAAGTGTGAGCAAGAAATAAGGACCATCTCTTATTATTCTAGATCTTAGGAGAAACTCAAAAACAAAAGGATTCATATGAAGAAAATATAGGTAACATAGAAGGAAAGCCATTTTTGAAAGCCCTTACTAGATATAAGAATGAATCTATGACAAACCCTATTTAAATAATATAATACCATGTTTGTATGAACCACAAGACTTTAGTAGAAAAATATCGTATGACTGGTTGTAAGCCCAAAGCAACACCGATGGAATCAGGGCTTTAGTTATCATGGTATGATGACTCACCATAGGTAGATGGCATGCTATATCGATAGATGATTGGAAGCCTCATCTATCTGACCAACACTAGACCAGACATTACTTATGCTGTAAACTATCTTTCTCGATTCATGTAGGAACCAAAAGTCTCTCACTGGAAATTAGCTAAGAGGGGTCTTCACTACATTCAGGGTAGTGTAGATTATGGTCTAGAGTATAAGAAGAATAACTCATTCTTCTTACAGAGTTATACTGACTCTGACTATCTTTGGATCCCTAGATGACAAAAAATCAACATCAAAATATGTATTTCATCTTGGATCTGGTCCTGTCTCATGGCATAGTAAAAAGCAACAGGTGGTTACTTTATCTTCAACTAAGGCAGAATATCACACTACACATGGAGCTATGTGTGAAGTGATATGGTTAAGTCACATCTTGGCTATCATGGGCCTACCAAAGAAATTTCCTATTCACATATTTTGCGACAACTCAGGTGTTTTGAACTTGGTCAAGAATTCAGTCCATCTTGAACGCACAAAGCATATTGACATAGATTGTCATTTCATTCGTGATGAAGTTCCTAAACACAGAATCAAGCTCCAATACATTCTCATTGACGAATAGGTTGCTGACATCTTCACCAAGGCACTTGGACGTGTCAAATTTGAGTTGTTCTGAAGTTAACTTTGTATATCAAAGTAATGTAATAAAGGGGGGGTGTTAGGGTAAAATATGTAGTATATTGCATTATATACTACATAGGTAGATTATTACATTTAATTTTCTACTTTCTACTTTCTACCATGTAGATATTTACTGTCTTAAATATCTAATGGTAAATCCTAAATATCCTAGGTTAAGAGTTCTAAACCTAACACTATACCTATGTTAGCGTGTTAGTTAGCGTGGTTATAGAAATATTAGTTTATTTATCTATTTTGTAATATATTTAATGAATACTTTATTCCTAAGCTTATATTAATGCAATTATTCATTTGATTAAGCCTAACTATCTCCTCGTCACAGTTTTTCACTAGAAAAGATAATACTTGTTAGTAATCAAATGCTTGCTTGCTGATAAACTACTACTTCAATGGAATTCTTTAACTTCGTTCATCAGACTAAAATATATAAACTTAAACTTATATATGCTTCATAGTTTGTCCCATGGCTGAGGGGACATGACTCATCAATCACGTCAGTCTTAGTTTCTAGGGGCATTGTATATTTCTAGAATTAAAGTGGATTTGTAAATGACTTCCCTCTCATTAATGCTTTAGTTTTGTTTTTTTTTCCTTGTGTGCATGGTCAATCATTTGGGCATTATTCCTCTCTTGCTAACTTGGCTGGTGCTTCTCACAACCTCTCTAATTGGTGACTTTGTATGGTACTTACAATCCTTCACTTAACATCCGTTTCAATTTTCAATTATTTCAATTGGTTTTATTATATGATTTTGATTTCTTTCTTTTTCTTAATTATAATGATTAATATTATTTAGTTTATCATCCCTTCTTGTTTAGTTTTTATGTTAATTTTGACGTTAACTTTCTTTGCTTAGGAAGCTTTCATTGTTTTTGGTTCTAACCTCATATTTTATTTTTAATACCAATTTCAATATTTGCATCAATGGTAACTAGTTCAATGATACTTATAGGCTTGGAGCCAATATCTATAGCCTTGGCATCAAATTTTAGGCTTGATAATAGCTTCAACACTTAAGTGTCATCCTATTGCCAACATATTATGATAATAAGCTATATGGCGCCATGACCAATATTTAGTGCCCACCTACTTAAAATAAAAGTAAATAACACAATCAAGGGAGGTCCTTTTGAGGATTAAATTAATACACATCTAAAGGATGTTTTGACTAGGAGTTCTTTGATGTAGCTTAGTATAGGCTTGTATTCCTAGTAAAGTATTTTGAGTGTGTTCCACTAGCATCCAGTTACCTCAAGTATAATTATAATAGTCCATCTTATCCTTCAAATGCAATAGTCAAGACTTATTTCCTTCTTACATGTAAAAATGTTATGAGGGCCTAAACTTGGATGGCACCTCCCTCTATGACAATGCACCCCTTTGGGTTGGCATCGTACAATACTTAGCACCAATGATGGAAAACTCAATACCACTATCTGAAGGTCATGCTACAATGAATAAGCATGTTCTAAAGTTCCATTAAGAGGATAACATAATTGATTTTACTAAGGACATAAATGTCTAATTATAGCTCCTAATTTCATTTCATTCACTTACAAGTGTAGTTACAAAGTATATAGGGAGTCAATAATTTCCTTTCTTCAAATATATTTTTTCATGTATGTAATTTAACAAATGGTCTTCTATTCATTTAACCATTGATATGCATACTACATCTATAACCCACATATAAAATATCAAATCACACATGATTTTTTATCTTAAAACATTATTGGGACATAGAATTAAACATGGTTCACAACCCAACCATTGGGGAAATTTCAATGTACACTAATCATACAGTCAGACATAAGACTATCAACAAAGTAAGTCTCACATTTATATCATCCAAAACATTTTGGTTCACAATCATACAACCTTCATTCAAATTTTATTCATTGGATCACACAAATATTTCATGTTTCATTGTAAAATATCCTTATCTGTAGATGGTCATAAGATTGAATGAATCCTCGAGTTACTTATACCTTCTTAGGGACAATTATAATTGAGATAATATTTTACCACCTTGTCATCCTCCAAGCTCCAAAAATATTAAAAAGTGAGATAGTGTAAAACTTTTGTTTACCTTTGTATTAAACAAGAAATATAGTCACACAAATACCATACTACAATAACATAGTCACATGATTTACAAGCATTAAAAAGTGTCACAAAAGCAACACATGTAAAGGAAACACACTAGGTATTATGTTGAAAGTGGGATCCCATAAAACACATCCATATTTGGAGAATCCTATCTTACTTTGACTATTTTTATATCTAGGGATTGCACCCCTCTTTAAACAAGTCACACTTGCTATGGAATAATAAGAGAAAAATATTGAGTAGAAAAATAAATGCTAACCAATGCTTATGCAACTATATTTTATCTTCTAACAACCTCACTAAGTCAGGTTGACCTATATGGATAGCATCTATATTTAGATAAGATACACTAGATTTGTATAAATACCTATTTATTTTGTTTGAAGTTGTATACATCCTTTGAAATCTATGTACAAGAAGTACTTTTCCACTCGTCTCTTGCAACATCTAACATGGAGAAGCTACACTTGGATACAAACCTACATTTGGTAGCCCTAACTACCCTTCAACTTGATCCCTCACTTTAAACTCAAATACATGTGTTACTCATTGATCATTATCCCAAACACTATATGTAGCCACACCATAAAACACTTTTTGAATATAGAAAATCATCCAACACATGCATAGACTAATGTGTCCTACTAACATACACATACTACTAGGCCAAACACAAGTACACTAAATAGGGATTTTATTAATACATATACACAAAAAAACTCAACTCATGGATGCCATACAAAGGACATTGACCAAGAAGATGATTGCTATTTTTAGTTCTCAAGAGACATGAGAAGGAAGAGAAAAAAAGGGGCACGAAAAAAATGAAAAGGAGGAGACGCTCAAGCTCAGCCCAAATGACCAAAGGATACCAGAGGGAATAGGTAACTAGGTTGGTTCTACTGCATTCATGGTGCCCTTTACTATTTATATCATAGCTTTTTTAGAGCCAACGTTGTGTACTATAGCTTATCTAGAGCCAGTGTTGTGCGTAGCTTCTCTAGAGCTAGTGTTTTGCATAGCTTATCTAGAGCCGAAGTGTTATGTGTGTAGCTTGTTTAAAGCTAGCATTGTATGTGTAGCTTATCTAGAGCTAAAGTGCTATGTGCATAGCTTGTCAAGAGCTAAAGCCAGTGTTATGTGCATAGCTTGTCTAGATTCAGTACTATGCATAGCTTGTCTAGACCCAAAGTACTATGTGCATAAATTATTTAAAACTAGCATTGTGTAGCATAGCTTATCAAGAGTTAAAGTCAATATTGTTTAAATCTAATGTTGTGTAGCATAGCTTGTCTACAGCTAGTATTGTGCATAGCTTGTCTAGATCTAATGCTATGCATAGATTTTCAAGAGCCAAAGCTAATGTTGTGTGTGTAGCTTATCTAGAGCTAATTTTGTGTGTAGCTTGTCTAGAGTTGAAGCACTGTGTGTAGCTTGTCAATTTTTGAAGCTAGTATTGTGCGCATAGCTTGTCTAGAGCCAGTGTTATGCGTAGCTTGTCTAGAGCTGAAGTGTTGTGTGTGTAGCTTGTTTAAAGCTAGCCCTATATAGCATAGCTTTTCAAGAGCTGAAGCTAGTGTTGTATGTGTATCTTATCTAGATCCAGTGTTGAGCATAACTTATCTAGAGTTAATATTATGCGTAGCTTATCAAGAGCCAAAACCAGTAATGAGTGCATAGCTTGTCTAGAGCCAGTATTGTGCATAGCTTATCTAGAGCTGAAGCATTGTGTGTGTAGCTTGTCTAGAGTCAAAGTGTTGTGTATGTGGCTTTTCAAGAGCCAAAGCTAGTATTGTGTGCATAGCTTATCTAGATCCAGTGTTGTGTGTAGATTTTCTAGAGCCAAAGTGTTATGTGCATAGTTTATTTATGGCTGAAGCCAGTGCTGTGTAGTGTATCGTGTTAGAAGTGTTGGCTTGGGAGGTCATAGGGTGATAGGTAGAAAATCCCCTATTCTATTCTAGTCGAGTAGGGAATCTTGTTAAAGTTTTCCTTAGTGGTAGACTCTTTAATTTAAGATAAATATGTTTATGATTCATTTTGTAAATTGAGGGTATGAGACCTTGCTTTATGAAATAGAATAGATTTAAAAAAAAATATGTGTATGATTCATTTTGTAAAATGAGGATATGAGACCTTGATTTATGAAATAGAATGGGTTTTTATGAAAATAAATATGTTTATGAATCATTTTGTAAAATGAGGTATGGGACCTTACTTTATGAAATGGAATGGGTTTTTATGAAAATAAATATTTTTGTGATTCATTTTATAAAATGAGGGTATGGGACCTTGCTTGGTGAAATAGAATGGGTTTTTATGAAAATAAATATTTTTATAAATCATTTTGTAAAATGAGGATATGGGATCTTGCTTTATGAAATGGAATGGATTTTTATGAAAATAATATGTTTATGATTCATTTTTTAAAATGAGGGTATGGGACCTTGCTTTATGAAATGGAATGGGTTTTAATGAAAATAAATATGTTTATGATTTATTTTGTAAAATGAGGGTATGAGACCTTGCTTTATGAAATGGAAAGGGTTTTTATGGAAATAAATATGTTTATGATTCATTTTGTAAAATGAGGGTATGGGCTCATCGGACTGAATGCTTGTCCCTTTCCTGGTGTTTTCAGTGGCATAAAAGGTTTAAAATGATTGTGGCATGGTGGTTATAGGAGCGAACCGTGTGAAGATCTGTGTGGCAAATTATGGGGCAGATAGCGCAAAATACTATGGTGGCCATAAAATCTAGATAGCCTACCCGGATTCGTGGCAACTACCGATTCCACCATGTAAATTAAAAAAAAAAAATGAGGGTATGGGACCTTACTTTATGAAATGATAAGAAATATTTGTGGTAAAATTAAAGCGGTTTGCTTTAATTAAATAAGATGAAAGAACCCACTTCATTAAACAATTAAGGGTATGGGACTTTAATTGTTAAGTGAGGGTTGGATCATTTATAGCAAATAAATCATAAGGTGGGATGCATGGTAGAATGACTCTCATAAGTATATGAGAGATATCATAGAAAGGGAAGTTCTATGATAATAGCTATGCATTAGAAAGTTGAATTTCTTATGTTAATTGTATAGTTTCAATTTGGCAAATAAATAAGTGAATGCATTTAGAAGCATGTCTATTCAAATCCATGAGTATAATGATCCCCTACTATCCTCACTTGATCTATGGAACAACAGGAGGACCAAATTCAAAATATGGACTACTTCGCAAGTTTACTCTCTACTCTACTTCTTACTTGATTATGCATTAGATTAGATTTGTGGGGAGATTTCCCCAATGGATTAAATGTAAAGTAATTATTGAAAGTATGGTGTTGCCATAATTGCCTATGTATTCAACGAACATTTTTTATTATTGTATTTGGATAACCTTCTTGTTTTCAATGTTATTTAATTATATATCACATGATTTCTCTTTACTGAATACTTTATGTTTGATTAATTTTGCATATTTTGTTAGATTTCGTATCAGGATTTATCCTTTGTATTCTTATGAGTTTTAAAAGAAAAAAAAAATGTGTAAGTTTTAGGTGAACTTAGATGATGACCTAAGGGCTTAAGACCCCCTTAGTGAAATTCGTTATATAGGTTTATAATTTCATACCAAGAGTTAAGATAGCTTGTTAGAGGATGATATTGATAGCTTAAATTACAATCCATGTATCGTACCCATACATAAAGGTTTATGTTAAGTATGGAGATGCATGCACACCTTCCAATGATCGAGGGTGGTAAGTATTTCTCATAAAGAATGATGAGATGGATGGAATTATGTACATAACATGAGATAGACCTACACATGAGGAACTTGCGTAAGGGAAATCTCATGTGGTATAGTTCTTGAGAAACTTATGGGATGTTAAAAATTAAGTTGGTCTAAGGTTGGATAGGGATTTATAAATCTCTCTCCTTGATCATATATATATATATATATATATATATTGAAAAACACAAGCTTATATTGAGATGGGGGTGAATAGTATAAGACCACTTTTTAATTTTCTTTCCCAATCAATATTATGCAATGTATAAATAGCAATATCAACAACAGTAATCAAAGCAATGCACAAATCACCACATAAAATAGAGACACCAATTTTACGTGGTTCACCCAATGTGGGCTACTCCATAGAGAAATTATTTCACTAAAATTTTCTCAATCAATATCTTGGGAATCCTTTCCCTATTACAATATTTATGGACCTCTATCCAAAGGAGACACCAACCCCCTAATTAAGTTCATGGATCTCTATCCACAGAAGAACTCCTTTCTCCTTAGCTCTGACTGGTGATATTTTAGTAGAATTGTTGCCCCCATTGCTCTGGCTAATGGATCTCTATCCACTAAAGACACCTATCCTCACTGCCATGGCTAATGGATCTCTATCCATTGGAGACTATCATCCTCTATACTCTATCAACTTCAAAGATCTATCTCAAATCTACACTAAACATAGTCCTTTGGTCTAGCACAAATATGCTCTATCACTCTTTGGTCTAGCATAAACATGTCCTCAAATCTTCACCAAACTCTATCCTCAAATTTGTACTAAACACAGTCCTTCAATCTAGCAAAAATATCTCATCAATCTCTATCCTTTTATCTGCACTAAAAATAGTCCTTTGGCCTAGCCAAACCTGTCCTCAATCTCTATCCTCAAGCCTTAACACAAATCTTGACTCAATCTCAAATCAACTCTGCTAGATCTTCCCCAAACCTTAACTCAAGATTTGAATAAATCAATCAATCAACTCTGCTCACAAGTCTTCTCAAAGACTTATCTCAAATTTTCCTTGTAAGCTTCCACAAAAGCTCACACTAATCTATCCACAAGTCCTCTCAAGAACTTGTCCAATCTTCTCTCAATAATTCATCACTAGAACTTGTCCAAATATGCTCTCAATATGTATTGTAAGCTTCCACAAAAGTTCGCATAATCTATCCACAAGTCTTCTCTAAGACTTGCCTCAAATATTTTCAATAAGTCCACACTAGAACTTGTCCAATCTCTTGGAAACATAAAGAGAATTTTTAGAGACTCAATATGCTTTACATTCATAACAATGCTTAATAACTTTCAATCACTCTTTTAGAAACATATAGAGAATTGTTAAAGACTTAATATGATTCACATTCATCTCAATGCTCAATCACTTTCACTCACTCCTTTTAGAAAAATATAGATAATTGTTAGAGACTCAATATGCTTCACACTTACAATGCTCAATTACTTTCAATCACTCTTTTGGAAACATATAAATAATTTTTAGAGACTCAATATGCTTCACACAAACAAAATCTCAATCACTTTCAATATTTCTCAAATCAATTTAGAATATAGAACAATTTGTTTCATAGAACTTGAACAATCACTTTAACACATTCACTTGACTAGGCTCAACTAACTCTACTCAACAAATCACTCAATAAAATAATCATTGCTCACAAACCCTAGTCCAAGCATATGAACACTCACTCAAATATTTCCAACAATGCTTATAAATAAATCTCACATAACAATGATACTCATGTTCTTTTCAAACCCTAGTTCAAGTTCTTCACTCAATTAATCACTTCAACAACAATGCTTATAAAACAATATTCACATAACAATGATACTCATGATCTTTGTAAACCCTAGTTCAAGTTATTCACTCAATCATTCACTTCAAAAAAAATGCTTATAAAACAAGGTTTTATCAACAACTCTCAATTTCAAATAACCTTGAAGCATTAATTTAAAACACACTCAATAATTCTTACCAAACAATCCTTTTCACTCCAAATTTACATTCACAACTTTCAACAATCACTCACTAGGAAGAATATGCCCATACATATTATTTGATGTAGAAGTGACCTTGGAAAACCTATCTCAATCATAATTTTCTCTTTTGCCAATCTCAATAGTTAGATGATAAAATATCACACTAACTTTCTCACAAAATAATTCTCAATTACAAAAATAATCAAACTTAATTACACCTTATTTCTCCTTCTTAAAATAATATCCAACAACATAAATCTTCAATCAAAACACTTCTTCCAAAACTCTAACTCATCAAAAGTACCTATTAACATTTTAATTTCATCATAACCTTTTTCATAAATATATCTCAAAAATAATCCAAACTCTACTTATGACTCCCTACTTAATATCACATTAATTAAATACATCACTTTATAAAATAATGGAATAAATCAATTTCCAATTTTTTTAAGGTAAAACAAATTTACCCTAGCCAAAATAACCTTTCAGCACTTAGGTTAATATCGTAACCTAACTTCCACCTTATTCCTCCTATGACTTTAGCAATATCCAAATATAATTTCTAACTTTCACCTTATTCCTCCTAAGACCTTAGCACATGCAAATTAAAATAATTTCAAAAACTTTATTACCATTTTTGCAATGCGTAGGGCTCAAAATTACACCACTCTCTCCATAGTACCTTGGCCACAGCTTCCACGTTGTGTGAGCCATGTGATCCTTTTATGCCTTAAAGCACAATATGCACTTTGACCTCCTTAGATGCGACGTCCGCTACCACACTTGCAATTTGAAGGTGCTTGATTAAATTTTGCATGAGCTTCAAATATTTCGGCTTCACACCTTTTAATCGAATGCTAAAATTTGGTTTGGCTAAGGTATAAATACCTTATGCCCTATTTACCATGCACGTCGATGGAGGATAATGTGTTGGGAGTCGGTGCTAACATTTACCTTGTTAATATTTTAATTTATAATTATTTAAATTCAATAGAATTTAAATATTATAAATTTAATATTTTACATCCTCTTTGGGCTTTATTAAAAATTAAATCCTCCTTACGTTTTTAGAAAAACCTTTTTAATTTTCCCACCTATGGTTTTAATAAAACCTTTTATTTTTCCCAACCATGGTTTTAATAAAAACCTTTTATTTTGCCCAACCATGGTTTTAAATAAAAACCTTTTACAAAATATTTAAAAATAAACATTATGAAGCTTATTTTTCCATCAACCTTTCACATTACTCCTTTTAACATTATGACATCAATGATAATTTATCCTTGACATCAATGACAACTTTGACTCAAAATGTCCAACAATATCTCCCTTTGTCATTGATGGCAACCTAATAACTTTTTACCATTTTCTTGAACTTTTCATTTTGCTCCCCTTGAGAAATTGCTCCCCCTAACCGAATGCTTTCCTTCAAACATAGATCTCTCTCTCTTACTCTAATCTCTCCCCCTTTGAAATCAATGGCAAAGGGTCACCTTTGGGGCTCGAGGCTAAGAATGATTCTCTTAGCTTATCCCCTCCTCCACCTCCTCTTGAGGTGGTTAATTATGGGGTAGGAGTATTTCTATTCCCAGCAAGCACTGATCTTTACGTTTGTCCTTTTTCCTTCTCATTTGATCCTTCTTATTTCTTTGATTGTTCCTATTCATGTCCATGTTCCTATTTCTATTTATGTTCATGTCCATATTCTTGTTCCTATTCATGTCCATATTCCTGTTCCTATTCCTGTTTCTATTCCTATTTATGCTTGATTCTAGAATGTTTGCTCTACACCACTTTGTTGTATGTCCTTAATTATTGCACTTATAAAACTTAATGTTATTATTCCTTGGAGGTGCAAATATCTTGGGATTTCTGTGAAGCCATATCCTTTTCTATCATGAACCCTACAATTCATTGCCTTATGACCAAACTCATTACATGAGTAGCAATACCCATGAAAAAGTTGCCTGCTTCTAAAGTTCCCATATTCTTGTCTTTCATGTGTCTTGCATTGTAAAGACATGTGCCCAAATTTGTGACATGAGAAACATAATCCATTGAAATTTTCTTGCCTTGACCTCATTGGTCTCTTAGTCCCTTTTTATTTATGTTGGTTCTTGTTCCATATGTTTCTTCTTTGTGCATTTTTTCTTTCCTTGTTGAACTTCCTATTGTCCAACTCATCCACAAAAGTCTCACTTTCTCTTACACTATATTATTCTAAAGTTTTTTCTTCTTCAGAACTTGAGGTTGAATCTTCTTCTTATTTATTTTGAGGTTGCTCAAAGCCAAGACCTATTTTATTTATTGACCTTCTTTGTACCTTAATCATCTTGTCTATAATCTTTGAAATATTTCCAAATTTGTGTAGCTTATCCTTGGACTTTTCTAAATCTTTCCTTAGTAGAGCTACTTCTTGTTCTAACCTTTCACATTCTAAGACATTTTCTTCTAGCTTATCCTTGAACTTATTTGTCTTAGCCATTGACTTTTTTAGATCCTCTATAAGCTTTCCTCTCTCTTCATCACATTCTTGAAATTGAAATTCAAGTTGGGAGTTTTGCTTTCTTACCTTCTTTAAATTTTTAAGAGAATAAATGAGCTCTCCCTCAAGATCAACTTCTCCTTTTTTTGGTTCATCCTCTATTTGTTTACCTTTGATAAAATATTCATTCTTTTCTGACTTGTCTTCTATAGGATCACCTTCTTTTTCTTCTAGTGCCATTAGAATATTCTTTGATAGTCCTTTAATGCATCCTCATATTCATCATCACTGAAACTGAAACCATTCCTTGTACAACTATCTTCAAGATGTCCAAAATTACCACATCTAAAACACTTGATAATTATTGGTGCCCTTTTCTTAACTTCTTCCTTTTCTTCAATCAGAAATATAACTTCATCTTGATCATTACTTGAAGAACTAGCATCACTATCACTTGAGTACTTATTTGCCTTGTTTGCATAGTAACTCCTCGTTTGTCTTTGAAAGAACTTATTTCCTTGTTTGCCTTTTCCATCCTTGCATTTCTTTTGGTACTTGTATATTTTTTATTCCCTATTCTTATGATCTTATTTTTCTTCATCATTACCATTTTTAGCTTTTTGACAATTAGTTGCATAGTGACCATACTTTCCACAATTGAAACATCTAATGGATTTTGCATCTTTGAACCTTCTTGAATCCTTATTCTTTCTGCCATAATTAGCTTCTTCATCACTAGATGACTTGTTGCTTGAATTTGACTTCTTACCCTTTATCTTATTAGTAGCTTTGAAGGTTGCTTCCTTTTTTATATTAGATTCCTCTTTTGTTCTTATCTCAAAAGTTGTAAGAGTACCAAGCAACATGTCTCTTGTCAAAGTATCACCATTTTTTGATTATTCTATAGTAGAAATATTTTTAGTAAATATTTTTGAAAGATATCTTAAGACCTTATCACAAACATCTAATTCTTAAAACTTAAGTCCAAGTCCTTGCATAGCATTAAAAACCTCATCAACCGAAGTAGATAAGTATGAATTGTTTCCTCATCCTTCATCCTTAATTCTTTAAATTATACTTTGAGATTTTGAATATTTGTCTTTTTAACACTTTTATCTCCTTCATATATGCTTTGCAACTTATCCCAAATTCTTTTTGCATCTTCACAATGCATAACTTTTATGAATTTTATTCTATACAAACCTCTCAAGATTGCATTCATTATTTTTGAATTGTAATGTTGTAGAAGCTTACCTTATTTATTTGTAAGTGGATCAACTGGTGGTACGTATCTAATTTCAACTACTTCCCATATTTCATTGCCAAGTGCCTTTAAGTGAATTTTCATTCTCATACTCCAAAATATATAATCACTTCCATCAAATATTGGAGTAGAATTATCTGAGGACCCATTCTTAGATTCTATTGTGTTCTTGTAAGATTTTCCTTCAAGTTGTTAAACTCTTTTGAAGGAACCCACTCTGATACCAATTAAATAACACAAGCTTATACTAAGAGAGGGGTGAATAGTATAAGACCACTTTTTACTTTTTTTTCCTAATCAATATTCTGCAATGTATAGATAGCAATATAAATAGCAGTAATAAAAGTAATGCATAAATCACCACATACAATAGAGACACCAATTTTGCGTGGTTCACCCAATGTGGGCTACTCCACAAAGAAAATATTTCATTAAAATTTTCTCAATCAACATCTTGGTAATCATTTCCTTATTACAATATTTATGGACCTTTGTCCAAAGGAGACACCAATCCCCTAATCAAGTTTGTGGATCTCTATCCATAGGAGAACTCCTTTATCCTTAGCTCTGATTGGTGATCTTCTAGAAGAACTATTACCCTCACTACTGTGGATAATGGATATTTATTCATTGAAGACACCTATCTTCACTACCCTGGCTAATGGATCACTATCCATTAGATATTTTCATCCTTTATACTTTATCACCTTTAAAGCTCTATCTCAAATTTGCACTAAACACAGTCCTTTAGTCTAGCACAAATCTACTCTATCATTGTCTCTGGTCTGGTACAAACCTGTATTCAAATATGCACCAAAATATATTCTCAAATATATACCAAACACATTCCTTCAGTCTATCACAAATCTATCCTCAATATTTGTCCTTTGTTCTGCACTAAACATAGTCCTTCGATCTAGCGCAAATCTATCCTCAATCTCTATCCTCAAGCCTTAACACACAAAGCTTGAATCAATCTCAAATCAACTCTGCTAGATCTTATCCAAACCTTAACTCAAGGTTTGAACAAATCAATCAATCAACTCTGCTCACAAGTCTTTTCAAAGACTTATCTTAAATCTGCCTTGTAAGCTTCCATAAAAACTCACACTAATATATCCATAAATCCTCTCAAGAACATGTCCAATCTACTCTCAACAAGTCCTCACTAGAACTTGTCCAAATATGCTCTCAATATGTATTGTAAGCTTACACAAAAGTTCACACAAATTTATCCACAAGTCTTCTCCAAGACGTACCTCAAATCTACTCAAGAAGTCCACACTAAAACTTGTCCAATATCAGGGAAACATAAAGAGAATTATTAGAGATTCAATATGCTTCACATTCATCACAATGCTCAATCACTTTCAATCACTCTTTTAGAAACATATAGAGAATTGTAAGAGACTCAATATGCTTCACATTCACCTCAATGCTCAATCAATTTCACTCACTCCTTTTAGAAACATATAGAGAATTGTTAAAGACTCAATATGCTTCTCACTTACAATGCTCAATTACTTTCAATAACTCTTTTGGAAACATATAGAGAATTTTTAGAGACTCAATATGCTTCACACTCACAAACTCTCAATCACTTTCAATATTTCTCAAATAAATTCATAATATAGAATAAGTTTTTCATAGAACTTGAACAATCACTTTAATACATTGATGAAAGAGCCTATCTTTAGAGGGTTTTTTTAAAAGGAGTTTTAAAGTAAATTTTTATTACTCAAAATGGAATTCTTTGATGCAAAATATAATTTTCTTAAAATGGTAATTACTAAAAAAGATAAATTTTGATGAAAATAATTTGTCGAAAATAGTAATTACTTAAAAAGGTATTTTTTGGTAGAAAAATCAATTTGCCAAAAATAGTAATTTTTTATTTTTAGGATTTTTTTAGGGCTTGAAACTTTAGGGTTTTCTTTTAGGGTTTCTTTTGGATATATATTCCCTTGGTATTGCATTGTAAAAGGGAAAGTGAATCCAAAAATGAGAAAATAAATTATTTATTGGTTTATTTCCATGTATTGTAGTTTTTATGTGAATGAAGGTTTTTTATGATTATTTTCATTTATTGCAGTTTTTATGTTGGAGGGTTTTACATATTATTTTCATTTATCACAGTTTTTATGTAATGGGAGGTATTATGTTTTGACCTCTTGCAACTGGATTCACATCATTTGGTATCAGAGCAAGTTGGATCTTGTTGGGAGGAGAAAAGAGAAGAGAAAAAAATAAAAAAAGAGAGGAGAACAAAGAGGCTCCAATAAAATTGACACTATGTGCAGTGCTTGCACAAGGTTTATAAAACCTTAGAGAAAGAAATTGGCACTTTGTGTAGTGCTTGTAGGAGTTTTTTTTTATGTAAAGCCTCAGAGAAAGAGATTGACACTTTGTGTAGTAAGGTTATGCATAAGGGGTCAGCCCCAAAATATAGTTATAAAAGTTTGGCGAATTAGTTTCAAAATCCAGGCAAATAGTATCGAAACACATGTAGAAGGTTAACTATTATTAGGGGTAATGTTGGAAATTTAAACTTAAAATGGTCAAATTATTATAAAATTAGGGTGAATCGACCCCCCAAAATATTGCATCCAATTTTTTTTGGCTAATGGGCCTTGGTCAAGGGTCCCAAATATTAGTCAATTCTAAATTTTTAAAATCCTAATTTTAGCCAATTGGCTATAAATAGCCGCTATGCATAACCCTGTTGTGTAGTGCTTGCAGAAGGTTTGTAACACCTTGGAGAAATAAATTAGCACTCTATGTAGTGCTTGCAGGAGGTTTTTTATGTAAAACCTCAGAAGGAGGAATTGACACTTTGTGTAGTGCTTGCAGAAGGTTTGTAAAACCTTAGAGAAAGAAATTGGCATTCTGTGTAGTGCTTACAGGAGGTTTTTTTTCATGTAAAACCTTAAAGGAAGAAATTGGCACTATGTGTAGTGCTTGCAGGAGGTTTGAGATATAGAACCTTAGAAAGATATTGGTACTTTGAGGAGTACTTGCAAATGTGTGGCCCTATATGGAGAGCAATTATGAGTTTGATCAAAGGAACTCGCAGGAGCAGAGTTCTTTTCAACCAGAGGAGAATGATGTAGGAGCCTATCTTTAGAGGGTTTTTTAAATGCAGGAGCCTATCTTTAGAGGGTTTTTTTAAAAGGAGTTTTAAAGTAATTTTTTATTACTCAAAATGGAATTATTTGATGCAAAATATAATTTTTCGAAAATGGTAATTACTAAAAAAGGTAAATTTTGATGAAAAATAATTTGCCGAAAATAGTAATTACTTAAAAAGACATTTTTTGATAGAAAAATCAATTTGCCAAAAATAGTAATTTTTTATTTTTAGGGTTTTAAGCTTTAGGGTTTTCTTTTAGGGCTTCAAGTTTTAGGGTTTCTTTGGAGATATATATTCCCTTGGTATTGCATTGTAAAAGGGAAAGTGAATCCAGGAATGAGAAAAGAAATTATTGTAGTTTTTATGTGAATGGAGGTTTTTTATGATTATTTTCATTTATCACAGTTTTTATGTTGGAGGGTTTTACATATTATTTTTATTTATCGTGATTTTTATGTAATGGGAGGTATTATGCTTTGACCTCTTGCAGCTGGATTCACATCACACATTCACTTGACTAGGCTCAACCAACTCTACTCAACCAATCACTCAATGAAATAATCCTTGCTCACAAAACCTAGTCCAAACATATGAAAACTCACTCAAATATTTCCAACAATGCTTATCAACTAATCTCACATAGCAATGATACTCATGTTATTTTCAAACCCTAGTTCAAGTTCTTCACTCAATTAATCACTTCAACACCAATACTTATAAAACAATCTTCACATAACAACGATACTCATGATCTTTGCAAACCCTAGTTCAAGTTATTCACTCAATCATTCACTTCAACAATAATTCTTATAAAACAAGGTTTTATCAACAACTCTCAATTTCAGAAAACCTTGAAGTATTAATTCAAAACACACTCAACAATGCTTACCAAAAAATCCTTTTCACTCCAAATTTGCATTCACAACTTTCAACAATCACTCACTAGAAATAATATGCCCATACCTTTTATTTTATGTAGAAGTGACCTTCGAAAACCTGTCTCAATCACAATTTTCTCTTTTGCCAATCTCAATAGTTAGATGATAAAATATCACACTAACTTTCTCACAAAATAATTTTCAATTGCAAAAATAATCAAACTTAATTACACATTATTTATCCTTTTTAAAATAATATCCAAAAACATAAATCTTCAATCAAAACACTTCTTCCAAAATTCTAACTCATCAAAAGAACCTCTTAACATTTTAATTTTAATTTTTTTTTTAAGCGAAAAACCCCTTGTGGGGCCACTTTGGTCTGAGGGACCATGAATAGGGGGTTCTACACCGTCAAAGTCACTCGGGAGTCGCACCCAGCCCTGCCCGCACCAACATTATCAATTGGATTTTGGGTACCCAATTTAGCTTTTTGGTAGGGTGGAGATTCAAACACTGGGACCTCCCTTGGAGGATTGCCTTCTCCTCTCCAACTCACCTACAACACCTGGGTCTTAACATTTTAATTTCATCATAACCATTTTCATAAATATATCTAAAAAATAATCCAAACTCTACTTATGACTCCCTACTTAATATTGCATTAATTAAATAAATCACTTTATAAAATAATGCAATAAATCAATTTCCAATTTTTTTAAGGTAAAAAAAATTACCCTCACCAAAATAACCTTTAACCACTTAGGTTAATATCATAACCTAACTTCCACCTTATTCCTCCTAAGACGATAGCAATATGCAAATATAATTTCTAACTTTCACCTTATTCTTCCTAAGACCTTAGCACATGCAAATTAAAATAATTTTAAACTTTATTACCATTTTTGTAATCCGTAGGGCTTGAATTTGCACCACTCTCTCCATAGTGCCTTGGTCACGGCTTCCACGTCGTATGAGCCACATGATTCTTTGATGCCTTAAAGCACAATATGCGCTTTGACCTCCTCACGACCCTCAAGAGCCTTTGGCTCTTCCTTCAATATGATGTTCGCTACCACACTTGCTATTCAGAGGCGCTTGATTAAATTTTGTACAATCTTAGAATATTTTAGATGCACACCTTATAATCGAATGTTAAAATTTGGTTTGGCTAAGGTATAAATATCGTATGCCCTCTTTACCATGCACATCGACGGAGGATAATGCGTTGGGAATCGATGCTAACATTTGTCTTGTTATTATTTTAATTTATAATTCAATAGAATTTAAATATTATATATTTAATATTTTACATCATCTTTGGGATTTATTAAAAATTAAAGCCTCCTTAGGTTTTTAGAAAAAACTTTTTAATTTGCCCACCTATGGTTTTAATAAAACCTTTTATTTTTCCCAACCATGGTTTTAATAAAAACCTTTTATTTTTCCCAACCATGGTTTTAAATAAAAACCTTTTACATAATATTTAAAAATATATATTATGAAGTTTATTTTTCCATCAACCTTTTGCATTACTCCTTTTGACCTTTTGACATCAATGACAATTTATCCTTGACATCAATGATAAATTTGACTCAAAAATTCCAACATATATATATATATATATATATATATATATATATATATATATATATATATATATAGCAAAATAGCCAAAGCTTCCAACATTGCCATAAAGAGAATGATATAAACCTTAGGATTATGGCATCCTTATTCTTTTATTCATAGCTTACTTCATTCTAGTTGAGACTATATGTTGGTTACTTTGTACTACAACACTAATATTGGAATTTGTATGGTCTTTTTGAGGATCTATTTTGTTTGGAGTTTGCACATAGACACTTAGATAAAGGGAAAAATAAATCACTCTAGCCTCAACTGACTCAAGATTAGGATAAATATAAAACTCTATGTGGGTGTTGTGCTTTATATACCAACATGAGGGCTATCATGGGATAAATGTGGGATAATGGCTGAAGACTCTCACAGTGTTGAGGTTATTTTTTAATAATTTTTTATTTGAGAAATTATGAGACTGGGCAGTACCGGAGGAGAAAATAATGGATCTTAGAATTAAAATGGGACCCATGAGGGAAAACAACGAATTGAAACCACATACGAGGAAAATTCCACACTCATCATCATTGAGCGATGCTCCTACAAGAGAGGATGAAGTATATTCTTGGGCCATAATTCGCTCGTTTGAGGGGTTGGATCATGGTTTGCATGTTTCCACTTGGGCATTTCAACCAAAAGTCTGCTTCCTGATTTGTAAATCTCTATGTGGGTGTTGTATTTTATATACCACCATGAGGGCCATCATGGGATAAATGTGGGATAATGTCTCAAGACTCTCATAGCATTGCTCAAGTTATTTTTTATAATTTTTTATTTAAGAAATTATGAGATTGGTAATTACGGGAGGAGTGAATAATGGACCCTAGAATTAACATGGGACCCATGAGGGAAAATAGCTAATGGAAACCACACATGGGGAAAACTCTACACTCATCACCATTGAATGATTCTCCCACAGGAGAGGATGGAGTATATTGTTGGGCCATGATTTAATCGTTTGAGAGGTTGGGTCATGGTTTGCATGCTTCCACTTGGGCATTTCACCCAAAAGCCTACTTCCTTATTTGCAAATCTCTATGTGTGTGTTGTGCTTTATATACCACCATGAGGGCCATCATGGGATAAATGTGGGATAATGGCTCAAGACTCTCACAATGTTGCTCAAGTTATTTTTTAATAATTTTTTATTTGAGAAATTATGAGATTGGGCAATACGGGAGGAGTGAATAATGGACCCTAGAATTAACATGGGATCCATGAGGAAAAACAGCCAATGGATGCCACATATGGGGAAAATTCCACACTCACCACCATTGAGTGATGCTCCCACAAGAGAGGATGGAGTATATTATTGGGCCATGATTCACTCATTTGAGGGTTTGGGTCATGGTTCGCATTCTTCCACTTGGGTATTTAACCCAAAATCTTGATTTCTGATTTACAAAGCTCTATGTGGGTGTTGTGCTCTATATACCACCATGAGGGCCATATTGGGATAAATGTGGGATAATGGCTCAAGACTCTCGCAATGTTTCTCAAGTTATTTTTAATAATATTTTATTTGAGAAATTATGAGACTGGGCAGTATGGGAGGAGCAAATAATAGATCCTAGAATTAACATGGGGTCCATGAGGTAAAATAGCCAATGGAAGCCACAAATAGGGAAAATTCCACACTCACCACCATTGAGCGATACGGGAGAAGAGAATAATGGATCCTATAATTAACATGAGGCCCATGAGGGAAAACAGCCAATGGAAACCACACATGGAAAAAATTCCACACTCACCACCATTGAGCAATACGAGAGGAGCGAATAATGGACCCTAGAATTAACATATGGCCCATGAGGGAAAACAACCAATGGAAACCACACATGGGGAAAATTCCACACTCACCACCATTAAACGAACCCCATGTTAATTCTAGGGTCCATTATTCGCTCTTCCCGTACTACCCAGTCTCATAATTTCTCAAATAAAAAAATATTTAAAAATAACTTGAGAAACGTTGTGAGAGTCTTGAGCCATTATCCCAAATTTATCCCACAATGGCCCTCATGGTGATATATAAAGCACAACACCCACATGGAGATTTGCAAATTGAGAAGTAGGATTTTGGGTGAAATAACTAAGTTGAAGCACACGAACCATGGTCCAACCCCTCAAACGAGTGAATCATGGCCCAACAATATGTTCCATCCTCTTTCATGGGAGCATTGCTCAATGGTGGTGAGTGTGGAATTTTCCCCATGTGTGGTTTCCATTGATTGTTTTCCTTCATGGGCCCCATGTTAATTCTAGGGTTCATTATTCGCTCCTCCCGTACTGCCCAATCTCATTTTTTCTCAAATAAAAATATAATTTATCTTTAAATCTATTATAAGAATATTGAAATGCCATATCTTTTATTAGTATTATACTTTTTGAAATGTGGTCATTTATTTATTGAACAAGACCAATATTGTATGATATATTGGAGGCTCATCTAACACCTCATAATGTGATCCATATGATATTTTATTAATCATTAATATATTGGTTTAGAATATAGTGGAATACATGCTTTTATATTATAGAGTATTTACATCTACTACAATGGTTGATGATCATTTTATATTGTTAGTGAGGATATATTTAAGAATACTATACCATACTTCATCGCATTTATTTTTTTTTGTGTTCTATCTATATTTATATGGTCATTCAGATGTTGATCCCATTCAATATTGACTATTCATTTTATATAAAATTTTATATGTATAGTCCATTTAAAAATAATATCTACATATTGTACTCTACCTAAGCATTCTTAAAAACTACAAAAATTAAGATAACAATATAGTATGGTGTTTTAGACATTTAAATATATATTTTTAATTTACATGGTGGAATCGATAGCCATCACAAATATGAGTAGGTTGTCCAGCTTTTTATGGTCACCATAATATTTTGCGTTATTCATCTCGAAAGCCACCACACAAACCTTCGTGTAGTATGCCCCTATAACCACCATGACATAATCATTTTAAACCTTTTAAGCTGCTGAAAACACCAAGAAAGGGATTTCCATCTTGAAAGCGACCACACAGATCTTCACACAATCTGCCCTTATAACCACCATGCCACAATCATTTTAAACTTTTTATGCCACTGAAAGCACCAGGAAAGGGACAAGCGTTCAGTCCAATAAGGCTCAAGATATAAACCTTGGTTCTCCACCCCCCTTATAAGGTTTGTTCGAACCAATTGATATACACCTTAGACCTCTCAAACACTTAAATGTTAGTTTATAGAGTTTGAATTTGTTGAGCATGACTTTTAAAAAAGATAAAATAATAAAATTTAAAAATATCTCAAAGTGATTTACAAGGCATTTGTAGGTTAAAAGCCACATAATTTTGAGAGAAACATAATACAATATTCCATCAACATCTTCATGGACACTTTAAAACTACATGCATGCTAAGAAAAAGTTTTATAAATAAAATACTTCAAGTTATAAAGACTATCTTGTTTGCTATATTTTATAAATTTAACCAACCATTGATTACACTTGTATAAAAACAACAGTATCATAATTTTGTCTAGAATGTACTATTAAAAAATGGGACTATGCCATTAAAGAAACTGGATGCTTATAGAATATTTTCATGTACTAATTTTATCCTCATATTTGAGCCAAAATAATAAAGAAACAAGGTCCATACTTTCAATTAAAAATGTAGGGTAACTATACTCATTATCATTAAATCTTTATTTTGTAGTTTGTCACTCTTAATTGACCATTTGAAATCATAAACAACCCTAAAGTGAATAATAGCTTTTTAGGTGTTAATACCATCATAACAATCTACTATAATGTAATATTGTTCAATCATAAGGTGGAGAATGTTTAATAACTTGGATATAATTATGGATAATATAAAGAAGATAGTAATGGAACAAGTGATAATTCTTACATGAATTTCTTTAGAATTAGAGATCAATTGGTAATATTATATCTTTATGGATCTATTGATAATTTTTAAATGGGGTTTTATTGTCAATTATAATACACATAACAAATTATTATTTTTATCAATTTCTTATTAACCATCATATAATATGATAATATAAAATATGACTATAGAAAAGTAATTCATATCATAAATGATAATTAAAAATTATTAGAATAATTCATCTTATAAAATATATAGAATTTTATCAAATGACATTAATTCAACTAATTATATTACTCAAGTTTCAAGGAGGAAACCTGCGTTTGAATCTTTTAAAATTATACATGCATAGTTGTGAAGTTGTTTTAATATCACTATGTGGTCATGATGTAATACAATTGGGGTTCATTTAATTGCATATAACCGATTAAAAAATATACATAGTTTATAGGTAATTATTACCTTATATATATTTGATTTGGTTATTGTGAGAAATCCCTATGACCGACGTACAAGACTGAACAATATCCTCCCAACCATAACCACTCCTAAATTTGAGAGCTATACTTATCAATAGGGAATTTAACATAAAGCCACCACACACCCACCCCCTCACACACTCGCCCACACCGCGGTTTGAACCACCTTATCCAAATATTATAATAGTATTGTATGACATAATGGGTATACCCATAGTTTAAAAGATACTTATCAACCAAGTGTATTAAGAGTGGGAATCATTCATAACAAATTCTAGGATATGAATGACAATTGCATATAAAAAAATCTCCATAACAAATTCTAGGATATGAATGACAATTGTATATAAAAAATATTCCATGTACTCAAATCACAAAAAAATCCTACCATTTTTAATACACAAAAAAAATTAAAATCTAAGTGCATTCCATGCTTCTTCAATGTATTATTATGTATCAAGGTCAACTTGTTGAGGTGAAACTAAAGTTTACACACTTTGGAATTTATAAAAAATGAAATTTATTCAACCATGTTTAAAATGTATATTATTATGATAATAAAATAAATATATTAAGTTATCGCAAGCAATTTATACCTCAACATCCATAAAAGTTGGAAAATTATGAACTAGTCCCATGATTTGCTTAGCAACTTTAGTAAAGTAATTTGAAGAGTGATATTTTCCATGATTACTTGATAAAATTAAAAAATTTATTTTTTTAAGAGGGGGATTATCAATCATACTAATACAAGAAATAATTGAAATCAATTCAAAGAATGAGATTAGCTATAATTATTTTTGGATTTCATAATACTTTTAAAAAATTAATGGAATCAACACATCACCTAGAAAAGTAGAAATAACTCAAAAAAATATACCTGATATGAAGAGTTTCCATAGACACCAAAATAATATCACTAAAGGAATATAATTACACTCCAACCTATGGTCTTTTTAAGCCTTACTATCACAAAATATCACAAGTCCCTATATAAAATAGCCACAATATTAAAGGTCAAAATAATGATAAGTTGGGTAGAATGAAAAAATTAATATGTATATCAAGGCCTATATAATAATAAAATAAACATTAAATTATATATGTCATTATTGAACTATGCATGAAGAAAACTTATAATATTAATTGGTCAAAAATGTATACAAGTTTTATTCCAAATTGGATATCTTACAAAAAACCTCTCCTCTAATTCTACTTGAATTATCCTCTTGATTTTCTCTCATGGAGTATTGTCTCCATAATATATCCATAGTAATATGACTCTTCAAGTACTTGACTATTGCTCTCCATATGATAAGTGATGAGGACATATTATTGTTATGTATTTATGTGAGACTTCACTCACAATTTGGTTGTTAATTTGTTAGACTAAGTTAGTAAGTTGTTAGCTCAAGTTAGCTAACTGTTATTTCTTGTTATGTAATTTGGTGCTATTTAAGCACTCACAAATAATGGAAAAATAACTTGGATGTGATTACCACATCAGTTGATATTTAGAGCAGAATATTTTGTATCAGTTGGATAGGGCACAATGTTGTTCGCTCAAGATTAAATTTTCTTTGAAAATTTGAAGCAATGATTGAAATTAATCGTTGCTAATGTTCAGTAGATTCAAGTTGCCCAACTGGCAGAAGAAATTGCTATAGAATAAATTCTTCCTGTAGATGAAGAGACTTCCTATGGAAGACATTGCTACAGAAGAAGATATTCTTCCTAAGGAAGAAATTTCCGTTGTTATAGAAGAATTTTTTCCTACATAGGAAGTTACTGTTTTAGAAGACATTGTTGTAGAAGAAGAAATTTTTGTAGAAGAAAAAATTCTTCTTGTGAAGGAAATTGTTGCAGAACTTCCAATTGTTGCTTCAGAGAAAATTGTTGAAATTACTACAAAATAAAAATATGAAGCAGTACCTAGAATCAAGCCAGGATCTATGAGCATGGAGCCCATCGTCCTTCCTTTGGACCATACTGCTATCAATGTAAAATTTAGAGATCTATAAAAATAAGAGCCTAGGTCAAGAAAAGTTGAGTATTTACTGTCTCTTAAAGAAGATGTTGAAGAAGATCCAAAAGAAGAATTCACCCTTTTTCCTTCTGTTGTATATGGTGGATCCTTTTATGTTGATGGATTTGATTCAATTTCTTTTTCTATTGCTAGGCCCTCTGGTTTTTTGGTATATCTACACTTGATCTACATCATAGTTTGACCTACCCCTTGGCCGCCACCATTGCTTGACAGTTCCATATATTTTTCCCAGCTACATACATTGAATACTGGTTTGAGTTGCCAAAAATTGCAGAATCAAATTTTCTTATTACTGCTTGCTTCTTGTTGTTCCATGCACGTAAAGAAGATACAAATTTATCTAAAAAAGGGAAAATAAAAAAAGAAAGGCTAAGTCACACCCCATTTTTTTCCTTTTTTTTAGGTACTCATCTGCATGATCCTTACACGCATCGCATGCCATTTGTACATGGGTTGTTGACCGTGAATTAACTACATGTAGCCCTTGACCACACACAGTAGCCTGTGCATTGACTGCATGCTTTTAGTGTGCAGACATGTGGTTCACGTGGGTGCAAGGTTGCATGTGCAGCCAATCTAATGCTGGTCTACACATGACTCTTGGCCACACGTTTTCAAGCCACGCTGGCTGCCAAGCCAAGCTAGCGCTGGCTTTCCTACGTGGCCTATGCGTGGCAGTGCCAAGCCAATCCAATGTTGGCTTACCTACGTGGCCTACGCACGATAGCATGAAGCCAACCTAGCACTGGCTTGCCTACATAGCTTGTGCACGATAGTGCACAAGCCAAGCTTGTGTTGGCTTACCCATGAGGCTTGCGCACGATAGCGCACAAGTCAGGCCAGCACTGGCTTGCATGCAGGCCATGCATATTTTTTGAGTACGTGCACACCACAAACATGGGTGTCACAGCCACGCACATGTGTCCTATGTACCCCACAAGATGCGGGGTCATTTTTTTGACCGCGTGCTTCAGTGATAAAAAAATAAAAATAAATTTATTTATTTAATTAAAAATTAAATTAATTAATTTAATTTTTTTGAATATATATATCTGCTTATTGTGGTGCAGTGGTAAATTCCTTGGGTGCTGGTAGAGGCCAACCTAGGTTCCATTCCCCTTGTCTTCATCCTGCAGATATATGGTATAGTTAGGAATGTCCTATGTGTTGGTAGAGGCCGACAAGGCTCCATTCCTCCTATGCCCAACCTCTTGAAAGTGGCACCTCGAAAGGGGTGTTTTCCACTATAAATTAGTTTAAAATAAATAAATATATATATATATATATATATATATATATATATATATATATATATATATATATATATATATATATATATATATATATATATATATATATATATATATATTATATGTCAACTTGAGGAACCATTCATCTATCTGCAAGCATAGGCAAGTTTATAGTCGTTGGAAAGCTCTTTTCGAGCCCGACCCATTGGTATCCTTATTTTGGTATTTTGTGAAGACTTGTTCTAGCTCATCCTTGGTCTTCTTCTCCTTGTATCTTGGAGTGCATTTTTGGTCGTACCTAACACTCCTAAGTTTGCTTCCATTTTATTGTGAAAGCATTGGAGTCTAATGCTTATATGGTTGGGAGGAATGATGAGGACATATTATTGTTATGTATTTACGTGAGACTTCACTCACGATTTGGTTTTTAATTTGTTAGACTAATTTAGTAAGTTGTTAGCTTAAGTTAGCTAATCATTATTTATTGTTATGTAATTTGGTGCTATTTAAGCACTCATAGATAATGGAAAAATAACTTGGATGTGATTAACACATCAACAAGTCTCATGCCCTTTGGCTTGTCATCTTACCACTTGCAAATGAGACTCTTCATTAATACTTGAATCTAAGACACTTGTACACATCTACATGACTCTTACACTTCTACATGCACTCCTAATCTAATACACTTGTGCACATTTTGTCAATCTACATGTGTGCTCTAACTTACATTACACTTATGCATTTCTTTTACATTGAAACTTACATAAAAGGGGAAATATAAATCACACTCTAAAATATAGACTCAACCCTAATCTATTACATATTTATAATTGTACCATGAAAGTACCATGGAGATATATTAGTATGTACCAAATAATGTAATATACCTCAACACAACCAATTATTAGAAAGGGGTATAAATATGCAATTACAAGAGGCTTTTAGATAAATATTAAGGAACCAACTTTTAAGTTAAAGAATAAATTATTATTATGATAAATTTACCTACACAAGGTGTACAAGGGCCCAAATTACTATACAAAGAATATAATGTAAAAGTTAGTTATGGCCTCAAGTAAATATTAATACCATATATTTTAATATTCCCATTTTAATATGAATGAGGCATACAAATAGATACCCTTATCATTCATTCCCCCTTAAGGGACACTATCCTACTCCAAGGTGTTTCCACAAGTGTACGGAAGGAACCTTGGCATTGGTTAAGATTTTTGTTATCTACTATATTGAAAGCACATGGAATAGATCAAGCGCACCATAATATTAAAGCCATCACACATAATGCATCCAAACTTCAATATTCTTTGTCTACTAATGAAATACTATATTTCAAATAAGTTTAATGGAGCTCTAGTTATCACAAAAAAGAGTGACTAGAAACTGCTATGGATCTAAAATTATACATCCATCAAAGGTTCTTGGTGGAATTATTGGTAGGAAAATATTTAATCTCCGTAGAATAATTATATATAGTGTACCACCATCTATGATACCAATAGAATGAGCTAAAACTAATATAGAATATAAACCTTGTAGTGGAGGGCCACTAGTCCAAATCATCGATCCAATCTACATCTAAAACCCCTCTCAAATTTGGAGGTCCTCCAAATCTATAGTGAATACCCATATTGTATGTACTTCTAATGCATCAAGGGTCCACTTGATTGTTATCTAATGACTCCCATGAAGTTCCTATATGTATCTAAAATAATAGTTTATGATATAAGCAATATCTTATGAGGTAGAGAAGATCCCCATAGGTTATTGATACAAAGTAACACCCACCAAGGGATTAGTGCAATCTATTCATAGTTTTAATCTAGAAATATAGGGATTTCAACTAAATATGTAATCCTCCATCCTTAAATTTTGTAGAATATACAAGATATACTTGAGCTAAGAGATGATGATCTAAGAGGATGATTTGCCAATATAAATCCTCAAAATGTAATGTAAAATCTTCAAGTCTATAATATCAAAAGAATAATTATATTATGATGTTATCTCCTTAACCAAAGAAGATGAATTTCCTATAATGAGTAAGTCATTAACATACATCACAATCACCTATGTATAACCATTCTAATGCTTGATGTAGACATCATTCTCTACCTCAAAACACTAAAAACCATAATTAAAAATGAAGGAATGTATTTTCTCATACCAAAAATAAAACTCCTACTTAATTCCATACAATGACTTGGTCATATGACAAACCAAGTGGTTCAATCCATGAAGCTCAAAGCTACGTGGTTGTTGCAAATAAAACTCCTCTTAAATCTTACCATGAAGGAAGGTACTCTTCACATCCATTTAATGTAATTTTCAACCATAATTAGTTATGGGAAAATTATCTAAATAGAATTCATCCAATCAACTAAGGTAAATATCTTTGAGGAGTTGATTCCCTCCTTAAATAAACCTTTAGCAACATTACCTACCTTGTGCTTCTCCACTTGATCATCAAAAGTATACTTGGTATTATACTTTTATTTAAACCTAAGAATACTCTTCCCTTATAGAAAAGCAATAAGTTGTCATGTCTAATTCTTCATTAGGATTCATACTCAGTAAGCATAGAATCTTCCCACTATAGGAAACCCTTAGCTAGAGAATAGGTGAATGGATCCCAAATTCATCAGCCTTTAAGAGTAAGGGTTGAGAATAATACATTTGATGATGCTTTTGAGAGAGAATTAATTGAGCATCTTAAGGGAGAGTATGGATCCACTTGGGTGCCAAAAGAACCATGGAAATGCTATGGCACATCCTATAGGGAAGTGACATAAAAATCTAGAATTGAAGCATCTAATACAAACTCACCATCCACCTTGATATACATTATGGTCACATGAGTTTCAATAGGATCAAGTTAATCTATCTAGAGAACTAAAACTATAGGTGTTGGAGATGTTGCTATCCAAATATGAGTCAAATTAAAAGACCCGTTTAAATTTTCTCCATGATAATATGAAGAAGCTAGAACAAATAGAATGATGCCATTAAGAATATTTAAGGGATGATCAAGGACCATCAAAGAAATTAGAGGAGAAATATTCTCATCTAAAATAGTAGGAAGATAGATTTGAGTAGCTAACAAAACCTCATCAAAGATCACATTTTTATAAATTTGAACATATAATCTCTTAGGATCATATAGATGATATGAAACATAAAAGTAAATTCATTGATGAATATTTGGTTCTACCTTATGTTGAGTATCTTTAGGAATATGGGCCTATGTAGTGGATTCAAATATATAAAACTATGATACATTAAGCTTGTTTCCTATCAATCTCTCAAAATGATTCATACCCTTAATGGATTGAGTTAGAGTCCTATTGATAATATGTGCTACACAAGTTATTATGTTATCCCAAAACATGGACTTCATTTTCTTGACATACAACATTAATCTAACTATATATAATAACTCTATTATTTTTCTCAACCATCTCATTTATCTCTATTGTATAATGAATAATCCTCTAAAAGGTAATACCATGAAGATTCAAGAATTAAAAAAACTCATTACTCACATATTCACTTTATTTTTTTATCCTCAAGCATTGATCTTCCTCTTAAATTAATTCTTCATAAGTGCTTTCAAGAACTTTCTAAAAACCTCATCTTTGGTACTAATGGTGTATAACCATACATACTAGGATAAATCATCAATGAAAGTAAGGAAACACTTATTCTTAGAACTATATGGTGCACTTGTGGCACCACAAAAATAATTATGAATGAGTTTCAAGGGTCACGTTGCATGCCTAATAGAATTTTTTTTTATATAATCTCAATGATGTCTTCCCAAACCTCAAAAACAACACTAGAAGAATAAATAATAAAAATCCAAAAATCCAATTGATGTTGAATCATATACCTTAGGGAGCCATAACCAAAATTCCCATGTCTATGATGTCATCATTGACTAAAATATGAATAGAAAGAAGGATTAAAATGACCATCAAGCTTGTAAATATAATTTGGATCATCGTAATATACTAAGGCAACTATATTGAAACCATCATCAATATCCTTATTTAGCTATCGATGTGGTCAAAACTCCACCTTCTTATTCATATAGGTGATGTAATATACTAAGGCAACTATATTGAAACCATCATCAATATCCCCAATAACAACATGGTCTCCATAATAAAGTGTTATAATCATGCAAAAAATGGCAATGCATGGTCACCTATCAATTAACCCATGAATCTATAATGCACTTATTAAAATAAGTGGATGTCTAATATGTTGAATAAACAACTACATGTTCCTATGAGAATTATCCATCATGATAATCCTCATCCTGAGCATAGAAGAGAGCAACATCAACAACCTCCTTTTTGGTTGCTGTCTCAAGCTTCTTAATCTATATAAAAAAACATTGTTATTTTCTTCTCACAAAAGGGGCAAACATATTTCTTGAAGGTGTTTTTAGATTAGTTCTCGTCTTTCTTTGGCTTCTTATGCTATTGTGGGATGAAGCAAATTTTAAAGGATCACATATGCACATGTTCGTTTAAAAGATGAAATATGTAAAGGAGTAAATTAAGATTTGGAATGCCCTCCATCCCATTTACCTTCAGAATACCCTAAGAAATAAGCACTAATTTTTTTCTTAACCTTTTACCCCACTTTGGAATATTCAAAATAATATTTTCTTTTTTGAATTTTAAATTTTCAAAAAAAAGAGGGAAAGGATAAAATTTGTATGCAATAAAATAGATACCTAGTGGTAAAAGGACAAAAATTGGTAAACTAGGACCCCCTTAAAATTTTAAAAATAATTTAAAACTGATAAATATTTATCCATATATATTATAGTTTGACCTACAAAATCTTATTATTATATGCAACCTATCAAACCATCCTCTCATACCAATGTAGCTAAAAATATGTCAAACCATTTTAGAAAATTTTTCAAGTAGTTCATAGATATTTTCCATGTACAAAATTATATCCATGACTTATCTATCATGTGAGGAATACCATAAATTATTAATCATATTATTTCCTTCTTCAGTAGTCATGTGAACTATCTTATCATTTTAATCCAAACAAAAAAATCTATAGGAGAAATGAAATAGATTGTTTTGAAAAATCTATATAAAAAAAACATATGTAGTTTTTTAAAAAAATTGAAGGAGCCAGTCCAACGAGTATGGAATCTATCATGTCAAGAAAAAAATAAACAAAGAATGGATTGAATACCAAGAGAGGAAAGAATATATTGTTAGTGAATAATATCCCTCTTATAAATCTATTATAAACCAATGATATCCTTATGAGCCAAATCCACCTAGGATTTTGACAAGAAATCCTAAAAAAACTATTGATGGCATATAAATCTTTCACTAATTGCTTCTAAAGAACACTACTCCTTGGAATTGCTATAAAAGACAAATTATTGAATATGATTAATTGATTAATGGAGATTCACACTCACTCTGATACCATGTTAGACTTCACAATACTTTCTAAAAAAGAATGGAATCAACACGTCACTAAGAAAAGTAGAAATAACATACAAAAATATGCATTATATGAAATGTTTCCATACACAAAATAATCTCATTAAAGTAATATAAATACACTCTAACAAATAAATATATGATTGGTAGAAAGAGGTACAAATAGCCAATTACAAGAGATAAAAATATTGGTCATGGTCTCAAGAGAAGCTTAACACCACATATTCCAACAATTATTAAGCAAAGAGAAAAAATAAATCCATTTAAAGAGTGGGATTGTTTATGATTATTGTCTACAAGAGAAACTCTTAAAATATATTTTATTGGGAATATCCATGATTTTATTAATAAGTTATATGTGGCTTATTTTGGTGGCAACTCCAATCAAAATACCAAAATATTACATTTGATGTTAGGTCAATTAAAATATATCTAGCATACCTTTTATCATAAATATTTTTTTTCTCTCAAATATATTCTTCATATTCCTCAAAGTGATATGTTCAATCAGCTCCTTAACATCATTTTGATTAAGACATAAAATTTCACTTGGCCAATTGCCTTCTAGAAGTTAAATTTCATCAATATTAAGATCAACACCATGGATAGCTAAATTATCTACTTTCCAACTTCATTCTATCAAGATATGCTCACATTTCCAAGAGAATTCCTCCAATAATAGATGATGAACATCAACAATGATATTATTTATTATCTAATCCCCACATCCATTTTTTTTATAGCATTAATGATAATTTGTGAAACTCCCTCAATTGAAATATATCCTTTTTATATTACAATTTTAATCCCTATGAGAAATTCCCTAGCATCTACAAAATTGTTAGTCAAAAATCCATATAATTTTGAGTAAACGAGGATAATTTTACCTTCATTATTTAAAAAAATACCATCTCCATTAGCTTCTCACTGATTTTCTTTAGAAGTGCCATGAAAATGAATTCTGATAAACCTAATTTTTAGACATTTGTATTTTACCTTGGATCAAAGTAGATCCTTTTTTAATGCCATGATCATAGATGGCTCTTCCATGTATGTTCAAATCCTATAACCAAATAGTTTTTCTACACTTAATATTTCCTATAATAGGTACTATATCTATAAACATTCTACAAGAGAAGCAATAATACGATTTCAAACTTGGGCATGATTTTGAGATGTATTCCTTTCAAGCCATAAATTATAATGATTAATGGTAGGGACAATCCTCTATATAATACATAATGTATTAGCTTTGATATAATTAATCTAATATTTCATCAAGTCTTTCAATGTTGATGGAGCTACCCAATATATTTTCACATTGTAAAAAAACTAAACCTAAATGGTGTGAACAAAGGGACAATAAAGAAGTAAATGGTATGATGTTTTTAAATTCTACTCACAAAAGGTACATCTAAAATGTTCATCATATCCTCTTCTTTGTAGACTCTCTCCTATAAGAATATTACTTTGAATTGTTATCCAAAGGAATGTTGAGGCCTTATGGAGAGCCTTCAGTGACCAAATATTCTTCCAAGGAAAATATTTAAGAATTGAAAATTTTTATTACTCTAAATTATCATATATCCCATATTGATCGAGCATCCACCATATTTTTATATATTCCAAACCAACTCATCCATTTGTGTAAAAATCAACAAATAAAACTATTGAAGAATCTTATGAAGTTCATCTACAATTTGCTTAATATCCTCTTCTTCAACTAGGTTACTAATAGAAATACATAATTTGGAGTTGTTGTTCATATTAATATAGTATTTAACCTTTGTATATTGCTTCAAACGAACATTAGACCAGAAAATTTCATAATTCTCCTCATTTACTAACCATCTAATATGTTTCTTGATCAATTGAAAACTATTTGATATGAAGTTCCATGTTTACTATCCTTTAGGTAAGATTTTTTTTTCAAATAATTTTGTTACAACAAGAGAACCTATATATTTTTGAAGTAACATTTCTACCTAATTATTTCCTTGATCTTTGAATAATCTTCGTCCAAACATTTACCCTAAGGTCAAACTCACAAGTCTACAATTTTGTAAGCTTGCTTCTCCAACATTCATTCCTTTGTAAACACTATTCCACTTGCAAAAAGAAAACCTAAATTTTTCCTTACATCCATTAAAAGAAAATATATTTTAATTTTATCAATTTTTGATGATATACCTATTGGCAATCTTGAAAGTGACATCATATAAATAGGGATGGATTGCAATGTAGTCTCTATGAGTTGTAGTGTTATTGCTCTAATTAATAAACTACCTTTCCAACCTCTTAAACAATCTTTCATATTATCCAAACAGGAGACCTAAAGCTCTCTTTATTTATTCTATGAGAAGCAACAATACCCAAGTAGGTTGATGGAATTTTTTCAATTTTAAACCATAAAATATACACAATAATTTATTTTAAATATAGTGGAGTGATAATGAAAGAACTCGGATTTTGTAGTGTTAACCAATTGTCCAATAGACTTCTCATATCTTTATAATATTTATTTAAACTCAATTGCCTTACTAATTAAGGGATGGCCCAAAAGAAAAGCATCGTCATCAAATTAGAGATGTGATTCGAAGGGACCATTTTTTACAACCTGGATACCTTTGATTTTTCCTTCCATTTTTTCTTTTAAGAAATATCTCCCTAATACCTTTGCAAGAATAATGAATAGATAAGGAGATAGTAGATCACCTTAGCAGAGTCTACAAGTTGAATTAAAGTAAAAAAAAATATAACCATCAATCAAATATAATATTTCATAGTGTTTTAATAACATTTAATCCATTCACACTAATTGTAATCAAATACAAACTTTTTAAGAATATCATATAGAGAACTCTTTCATATGTAATTTCATAAGCATACCTAGTTTTTTCATGGAATGAATAGATTGCATGGCATCGTGTATAATGATTACACCATCACAAATTTGTTTACCATAAACAAAACCATCTTGTTCCTTGGAGATAACACAATCTAGAGTGTCTTTCAACCTATTTTCCATAATTTTTGAAATGATCTTATTACAAAGGCTTATTGGATGAAAATTATTAAAATATTTTTCCTCATATTTATTTGGAACCAATATAATAAAAGTGGCATTGATATCATTTATTGTAGCCTTCCTTTTCTAGGATTCTTCAATTGAAACCAACATATCACTCTCCAATAAATCCTAAACATTTTAAAATAAAACTGTAGGAAATCAATCGAGATCAAATACCTTGTTAGGATGGAAAGAGAAAACTACTTTATGTAGCTCCTCCATAGATATCTTCGTCAACAAGCTTTCATTTTATCTCTTATGGATCATTTCACAAAATCTTATCTTGCCCAATATCTAACAAACTAATTTTAAAATAATTAATTCTTACTTCTTTATATCTTCTTCTTCACCAATATATCTTCCATATAAATTAAAATATTTTTGATATGAAAAAATGAAAAATATGTTTTTGTTGTAGCATAACGTTTTTTTTTTTGTATTATCTACTTCCCTGAGCTATTTCTTTGTAGATTTTTGGAATCAATATGACTATTTTTTAATGCACTATGATAATACAAAAGTAATAATTTTTCTTTCACATAAGAATCCTAATCCATTCCATTGATTTCTATAATATCTTGTTCATTTTTTAGCTTGGATTCAATTATTTTCTTTTCTTTAAAAATATTACCAGAATATTGGGTATTCCAAATCTTCATTTTCTTTTTTAAATATTTTATCTTTATAATGAACGTGTACACATATGATCCTTCAAAATTTTATTCAACTCACCATAACATAACCATATAGAAGAAATCAAGGTCTTAGAGCCACATAGATTGGAAGCAAAATAGCTTTGGATGATCATTATTGGGTAAGTTACAAGTCAAAATAATGGATTTGTGATCCAATCTTGATTGTAATTAAATATCTAAAGATATTGTATACTCTATTAGGAACCATGTGTTAAATAACAAGAATATATCTAATATTTTTTATATATGAGTTAATGTAATGCATCTATTATCCCATGTATAGTGAAAAATGAAGGACTAACATCTCAAATTCCATTTGAATTTACAAATGAAGAAAAATATTTAATTGACTTAGACTATCCTATAGTACCGCCCTTATTTTTCAAAGGATATATAATTGTATTGAAATAACCCCTAAGAATCCATAGATCACAATTATGAATCATCATTATGCTTGACAAAAATATACTAAGATCCTTCCAACATCTTTCACAAGGAGTGACTACATTTGGAGCATGTACATTTATAAACCCAACTTTGATGCTTTCCTCTTTTCTACAAAAATGTCTAGCTACCCAATTACTTTTTGCTTCTAACAATTATCCATCCCATTTTTTTGTCCTATATTGTTGCAATATAGCCTAAAGCTCCTAGAGAAGAAACTTCTAGATAATCAACCATCTTCCAAATATTTTAAAAATAACCCTTACATTCCTCACTACTTAATTTTATTTTTGTATTAAGATAAAATCAAAACTTTAATAATCAATTAATTCCTTGATAACTCTTTTTTAATGAGTCTTATTCATGCCCATAATATTCCATGATATCATTTTCATCATTATATCTTTTTATTTTTATTAGTGGGCTTAGCCCCACTTATTATTAACACCTATGATATTTTATTTAATTTCCTAAACCAATATCCCTTTGAGTTTATTTTTCTCTTTGTTCATGCTTTGATGGTCTTCCTCTCATTTTTCCATTCCCACCAATATTTTCATCTTCATCAATCTCATTTATTTCCCATATTGTTCAGAATGAGAATTATCTTCTAAATATTTATGTTGTCTTAAAAAATCTAAAATGCAAAAAATAGACTCATTAATACTTTCTTCTTTATGCTGCTCCAAAAATCCTAAAGTGTATAAATGATACTCCATAATCATTATTTTCTTATGTTACCATGGAAACCTAAAATTTCTTTGATATCCTCTATATGCTTCTTTATTATGCTATTCTTGAAACTCTAAAGTATAATAGATACACTTTGTAGTACTTTTATTTTTATTTTAAAGAGAAAATTTTATGCTACTTACGAAAAATGATGATGATTTACCTAGTTTAACCTTAACCTCCTTCACCTCATTTGCTTTAATATTTGCCTCCCTATCTTCCTTTACTTTAAAATTTGCCTCCCCATATTTCTTTACACCTTTAATCCTTTTATATTTAAATATATGCATTATACTTTCTCACCCCTTGTGTTATATGTTCCTCTAATGGTTGATTCAAGCAACTATAATGGTTTTTTCCATTTAATGATGTATAGAGATTTTTCTTACTAATTTTTTGGAAGTGAAAAATCCTTGATATAAACTAGCTTCTCATATGATATGATATCCTTGTTGCATATTAAATTTACCTCATGCCTAAAATTTTCCATATCTTTCTCCATCATATTCACTTTGTAAACTCTTGCTCTTTGTCTTGTTTCATGACATTTAAAACATCAAGAATGCAATATTTTATAATCCACTTGTTGATCCATTCTCTTTTTATATTTAATCCTAATGGACTATAGAAATTTTTTTGAAATATCAATGGCAACACATAATTCAGTATATACAACATGCCTTATCTCCTTAGTAGTTGGTCCCTCCTGGATGAACTCACCTACAATACTGCCAACGTTTTATAAAACCTCCTTATTGATAATTTGATTAGGAAGTTCAAAGATACCAATCCATACAAAAATTATTTTAATAGTCTTTATCTCCATAAAAAATTAACTTTATGGTCTTAAATATAATGCATCCTTACCCCTAAACCAAGAGTCTTCATCCATTATTTAATTCCTTGTTTTTAAATTGGAGAAGATAACGAGAAATATCATTTCAAAAGCAAATTCAATGAGTAATTTGAATTCAATCCTCACTTCCTCTTGATGAAACTTTGAATCTCAAAAAAACATGGCTAATATTCATGGAACTTACATTCTAATTCTCTTTTTTTAAGAACCATTATATTATGTTGAAATATCGCATCCTTGATAATCAATTCTAATGTAGTATTTGCTACCTAGATAAGGTTTGTCATAAATTTTTTGTTATTGCTAATTAGAGCATCCTTATATCTAGTAAGGACTTTCAAAAAAGGCTTTCCTTCCATGTTACCTATATTTTTTCACATGAATCCTTTAATTTTTTAGCTTCTCCTCATATCTAGAATAATAAAAGGTATTGCTTATTTTTTGCTAACACTTTTCTTCCTAATTCCTACTCACACCTTGCTCTCCTCCCATATCGAGCTTACTCCCAAGATTCTCCACTATTATTAACAATAAGATAAAACACTGAAAGCCATTTTAAGTACAAAATTGTATAATTACTAATTATAAGAAACAAATATAAATTCATAAAGAGATGGATTTTCCACAATTTTTGACAACAAGAAGGATAGCTAATATACATTTTCATATTGAGATTATCCATTATTACTAACTACTTTTAATGAAAATACTAAAATTTATTTGACAGATAGAATTCTCCATGCTTGCTAACTACAAGAGGAACAACTAAAAACCATTTGAAGAGTTCCATCCTTTATGACTATTAGTTGCAATAATACATTATAAATAAGATTCATTCTCCATCGTTATTAACTATCATAGGAATAACTAGTTACATTGATACAGACTTAATAAAAATTTTAAAATTACAAAAGTTCAACTCATAACACACCTAACCTAAATAAAAGTTCAAACACTACTAACTATATCTATACAATCCCATTCAAAACTTCCTATAAATATTAAATAACAAATTTAACATACACATCAACCTAGATAAAAGTTCAAACACTACTAACTATATATGTACAATCCCATTCAAAACTTTCTATAACTCTTACACACGAGCATAGCGTATTTAAAAAATAAAAATAAAAAACAATCACTAAAAAAAAATATTTTAATAAATATAATAAAAATTGAATATTTATATTCAACTTATCAAATAAGTATCAATGAAAAACAATTCTTCCTTCGGTTAAATAGAAGCTACGATGATTGTGTATGACTGACTGCAATGAAAAACAATTATTTGGGAAGGTTGCCAGTCACAACTTCGAATTCAATCAGCGAAATATCGTTTTCGTTGTTAACCTCAAATTCCGGTCCGAGCCATTTAACAACCTCAATGGAATCGTTGTCTACGCTCAGTCTCATTGACCCCTTGAACAAAGCAACTCTCGCATTCCTTAGAACCAAAAGAGCTCCAGGTTTCATTATATCCACTACAAAAACAAAACACCACCACAAAAATGAAAAATATAACATTTATAGCCAAGTTTTTTTTATCTAAGACATATCTATCTATCATTTTATCTATCTATGAATGGAAGTATTTGCTATAAAGAGATATAGTTATTGGTGATATCAAATCAAATTAGTATATATGGTATTTACCTTGGAGGGAGCCACGAGCAGTAAGTAAGATGACGGCGGTATCATCTCCGACGATGCATTCGGCCATGGGAGGACGTGATATTCCCTGTGATTGCAGAGGTATAGGATTTGATTCTATCACTTTTACAGTTAAAGTTTGTTCAGTTTTTCCTGGCCGGAGGTCTTGTATTTTGGTAGTGAATACAGGGGCTTCCAGTTCAATCTCAGGGAATATAATTTCCTTATCCTTATCTTGTTGGTGAGAAAGTTTCCAACGGGTGGCTCTACCTCTGCCACGTCCCCTGCCACGAGGACGAATAAAATTATTTGTCGGCTGCCACGACTCCACGTCACCACTTGTGTGGGAGGTAACTCCAGCCTTTGTTTTAATGTTTTTGGTTTCTGATAGCGCCGGCCATTCCGAGGGAGCTGCTGTTTCCTTAGCCATTCTTCCCTTCTTGAAAAACTTTATTTGTGCAGTTTTCAAAAGTGGTAATCAAATGTTTGTTGATCAATTGAAAGATGATTGGAATTCCTTAACTTAGCAGACTAACTTATAGATGCTTCATGGTTTGTCCCATGGATGAGGGGACATGACTCATCAATCACGTCGGTCTTAGTTTCTAGGGGCATTGTATATGTCTAGAATTAAAAGTGGATTTGTACATGCTTTAGTTTTTTTTTTTTTTTTTTCCTATGGTCAATCACTTGGGCATTATTCCTCATTAATGCTTTAGTTATTTTTTTTCATGGTCAATCATTTGGGCATTATTCCTCTCTTGTTAGTTGGTGTTTTCTTTAAGCATGGTCCTCTCTTTCTAACTTGGTTGGTGCTTCTCAACTTCTCTGGTGACTTTGTATGGTATAACTTGTCTTTTAAAAAATATTTCCAACCCTTCACTTAACGTCCGTTTCAATTATTTCAAATATAATTTGATTTAGACTGTTTTTAATATTTTTATTAATTTTTTAATAATAATTAATATTATTTAGTTTATTATTACTTCTTATTTAGTGTTTATGTTAATTTTAGTATTAACTTTTTTTATGATGTTCGCGTTATTTTTGGTTTTAACTTTATATTTTATCATTAATATTAATTTAAAAATTTACACCAATGGTAACTACTTTGATGATACTTATAGGCTTGGAGCCAACCTTATTAGCCTTGACACCAATCTTTAGGCTGGGTGCTAGCTTCAACACCTAAGTGTCATCCTATAGCTAATATATTATGGCAATAATCTATATGGCATCATGACCAACCTTTAGTGCCAACCTGCATAGAACAAAAGCAAATAACACAATCAAGGGAGATCCTTCTAAGGATTCGATTAATACACAACCAAAGGATGTTTTGACTAGGAGTTCTCTAATGTAGCTTACTATAGGCTTGTATTTCTAATAAACGATTTTGAGTGTGTTTCAATAGCATCTAGTTACCTCAAGTATAATTATAATACCTCCTCTTATCCTTCAAGTGCAATAGTCAAGACTTATTTCCTTCTTAGATGTAAAAATGTTATGAGGGCCTAAGTTTGGATGGCACCTCCCTCTATGACAATACCTTATGATAATGCATTCCTTTGGGTTGGCATCATACAATACTTAGCACCAATGATGGAAAACTCAATGCCACTATCTAAAGTCCATGCTACAATGAATAAGCATGTTCTAAAGCTTCCTTAAGAGGATAACATAATCAATTTTACTAAGGACATACATGTCTAATTATAGCTCCTAATTTCAATTTGTTCACTTACAAGTGTAGATACAAAGTATATAGAAATTCAATAACTTCCTTTCTTCAAATATCTTTTTTCATGTATGTAATTTAGCAAATGGTCTTCTATTCATTTAACCATTGATGACTCTAACTACTAAATAAGATATGCATACTACATCTATAACCCACATATAAACCATCAAATCACACATGTTGTTTTAGCTTGAAATATTATTAGGACAAGGAATTAAACATGGTTCACAACCCAACCATTGAGGAAATTTTAATGTACACTAATCATACAGTCAGACATAAGACTATCAATAAAGTAAGTCTCACATTTATATCATCCAAACCATTTTGGTTCACAATATTACAACCTTCATTCAAATTTTATTCATTGGACCACACAAATATTTAATGCTTCATTGTAAAAGATCCTTGTTTGTAGATGGTCATAAGATTGAATGACTCCTCCAATTACTTCAGCCTTCTTAGGAACAATTATAATTGAGATAATATTTTACCACCTTGCCTCCCTCTAAGATCCAAAACTATTTAAAAATGAGATAGTGTATAACTTTTGTTTACCATTGTATTAAACAAGAAATATAGCTACAAAAAGTTCATACTGCAATAACATAGTCACATGATTGACAAGCATTAAAAAGTATCACAAGAACAACACATGTAAAGGAAACACACTAGGTATTATGTTGATAGTGGGATCCCATAAAACACACCCATATTTGGAGAAGCCTATCTTACTTTAACTATTTCTATATCTAGGGATTGCATCCCTCTTTGAAAGAGTCACACTTGCTATGGCATAATAAGAGAAAATATTGAGTAAAAAAGGAATGCTAACCAATTCTTATGCAACTATATTTGATCTTCTAACAACCTCACTAAGTCAAGTTGACCTATATATATATAGCATCTATATTTAGAGAAGATACAATAGCTTTGTGTAAATCCCTATTTATTTGGTTCAAAGTTGTGTACATCCTTTGAAATCTATTTACAAGAAGTACTTTCCCACTTGTCTCTTGCAACATCTAATATGGAGAAGCTACACTTGGATCTAAGCCTACATTTGGTATTCCTAACTACCCTTCAACTTGATCCTTTACTTTAAACTCAAATACATGTGTTACTCATTGATCATTGTCCTAAACACTATGTGTAGCCACACCATAAAATACTTTTTGAAAATATAGAAAATAATCCAACATATGCATAGACTAATGTGTCCTGCTAACATACACATACTACTAGGCCAAACACAAGCACACTTAATAAGGGTTTTATTAATACATCTACACCAAAAGACTCAACTCATATATGCCATACAAAGGACATTGACCAAGACAATGATTGTTATTTTTAGTTCTATTGTAATCCATTATATTATGTTTATTTAGTTTATTCCATGACTTACATACCTATGAATGTTTATTTTTGTTGGTCTTCCTTTTCCTTTTTTAACAACTCTCTTTTATCTCTTCTCTTATCTTGTTTTTCTCTAACCTTACTTTCATTTTTCATTCTTTGTTGTCTCTCCTTTCTCCTCTATTTTCTTCCTTGAAGTCCTTGTGCCATCCCCTCCACCTTATCTATGCATACCTTTTTGGATGAAACATGCTACCCTCCCTCAACACCTTTGTCCAATCTAGTTTTGTGTTAATTAGTATAATTAGAAGTACAATAATTATCTTTAACATTGAATAGAAGTGGGTGATTAGCACATTATTTGCTAGTAGTTCCAAGGTATTGTCTTTAATGTCTCTATAGGCTTCTTCATTCTTCTAGAATTATTTAATGGTCTAATATGTAAGTGATATTTTCTCTTTACCATCATAGGGTACATATATATGTCCTTGATCTTGACTTACAATATAATACAAGTTCCATCAGGGTTATGCATAAGTGTGAAATATCATAAATTGGCTCTATTTAAGATTTTCAAAATTTTAAATTGGCTAATTTTGGATACTTTCACTGGGACCCATTCACCCAAAATTTATGGGGTGGAAGTTTTTTGGGGTAAATTCACCCATCGTTGATAATAATTATCCTATTTTTATTTTAATTTGCCGACCACTTTCACCCCATTCCATGGATAATTTACCTTCAAATTATAAATGATTTTATTTTTCTCATCCAATTCGCCTCATATACTACCCGTATATATATTGTAGGGGGTACCGATAAACATACATCTAAAATACTCTAACTCAAAAATAGCTCTAAAACAATAAAAAACTTGATAAGGTTGTAGAGAAGTGTTTGTTGACATAAGTCGATCAATTGCAGAGGAGTGTCAATCGGCATATGACTATCGATTGCAGAGAAGTGTTGATCGATTCAAGACGATCGGTATAAGTTGATCGGTTGCAGAGGAGTATCAATCAACATATGACTATTGGTTGCAAAAGAGTGTCGATCGGTTCAAGATGATCAGTATAAGTTGATCAGATATAGAGGAGTGTCGATCGACATATGCCTATCAATTGTAAAGAAGAGTCGATCAACATAAGATGATCAATTGTAGAGACTATCGGCATAAGTCGATCGATTGTAGAAATGTGTTAGTTGGCATAATTTGATCGGTTGTAGAGATGTATCTATCAGTATAAGTCGATCGATTATAGAGTATTATCTATCAATATAAGTCGATTAGTTGCAAAGGAGAAACTTTTAGCATAAGCCGATCGATTGCAGAGGAGAGTCAATCAGTATAAGTCTATCGGTTGTAGAGAAGTGTTTATCGATATAAGTTGATTAGTTGCATAGTAGTGTCTATCGATATAAGTTGATCAATTGCATAGATATGCATATCGGCATAAGTCGATCGGTTGTAGAGGAGAAACTATCGATATAAGTCGATTGATTGTAGAGAAGGGTCTATTGGTATAAGATGATCGGTTGTAGAGGAGAGACTATCGATAAAATATGATCAATTGTAGAGGCATGTCCATGTTCCTAAGATGATTTGTTGCAGAAGTGTGTTGATCGACATAGGGTGATCTATTACAGAGGATTCATGACTATAAAAATAGGTAGAGTATTCTTCTTCCATTGTTCTTTTATCCAAAGCTCTTTTTCTTCAGTTTCATAGGCACTGTAGATGCACTATATGCAACTGTGGTAGAAAACTATCAATATCATCTGGTTGTGTGTCAGGAGCATTTTTCTTGTCAGAGACTACTTCTTGTCTCTTAGAGTATGTTTCATAGGCAGTATAGAAGCACTATCTATAACTATGATTGATAAGTATCCATGTCATGTTGTGTTTTAGGAGCATTTTCTTGTCAGAGATTGCTTCTTGTCTATTAGATGTCATTCTACAGGGCAACGTAGGTTCATCTTGAGGGATGTATGCTATTTTACTTTCAATTTCATATTTATTTCCTAACATCTAAAGGTTTTTTCTTTATAGATACAATGTCACCTACTGAAGATGAAAAGAAGGGAGGCCAATCTTCTTGTAAAAAGACAATTCTAAAATATTTTACACAAATATCAAAATACAGTGAGGCATCAATCTCTACAGATTCTACACAACATGTAGGTACAAACACCTTTTACCATCAAATTTTTAATATTTCTCTGTTATTCTTAAATATAAAGTCTTTCTTTATTAATAGATAAATGGTTTTCTACTTATCTACCTCTTTTTAAATGCTTTGTAAAACTGTATTCTGTTAATTCTTTAAAATAGTACCTTTTTACATCAAAAAATGATAGAGAACACCAAACATTGAATGCAGTAAACATTGTTGACCCTGATGTGCATTCACTCAAAGATATTCTAGCAGATGAGATGGGACCACATGATAATTTTCCTAATAACGACATTCAACAACCACTTTAGGAGATGTTAAATTCATACACATCAATCGAAAAAGAAAATGATAGAACAATTAAAATGCAAACCTCTAGGGAATCTTGTAGTCAAAAATCTAAACGTCAAAAGATAAGCAAATGGACTATTGGAAGGGATTTTAAAAATGAATGGGCATAGTTATACCCCTTTATTGAGCGAGATGAGACATAGAATGTGTGTAAATACATTATTTGTACATGGAAGCTGGAAAATGATCATTTATTGCAAAATAAGAAAGACACAATAGAAAAACACTGTGAGAAAAGTTTACATAAAATAAGTACGAAGTGATGGAACAATTAACAGATTTCATAGGTGGAAGGATGCATCAAAATATGTGCATGTGAGATATGCACTTGAATACAAAAAAACAATGAAACAACAACAAACTCTCATTGAGAAGGGTGGAAAAATCGAGGCCCAATTTCAAAAAATTAATAAGACTGTATTAGACTCAAAGAAATTGTAGTTTGTTGTTGTATACAGTATTCTAAAAAAAGGTGGACCCATGTCTAATTTTTTTGATTTTAAGTAAATACTTCAACTAGCTGATGTACAAAAACTTACCAGTTCACATTGGTTAGATTGAAGTGGTTGGAAAATGGTAAAATATCTATCACTGGTTGAGAAAGAAGATCTAAGAGAGAATGTGAAATAATCCAAATTTATTTCACTTTCCATTGATGAGGTAAAAGTTGTTGACAACACATCTTGGATTTGCATACATGTTTACACATTCAAAAATCATTTGAGACAACCTCATTTACTAGCACTACATAAGATGGTTGAAAATTGTAATGCAAAAAATATTTATAATGTTGTTGTAACCAGTTTAAAGGATATTACCGGAATGGATGAAAAAGAAATTGCCTTAAAGTTAATTTGTGTTGGAGATGATGGTGCGGCTACAATGCAAGGACAAAGGAATGGTCTTTGTGTTAGGCTTCAAACATCAATTGCCCCATATGTGATTCCCATTCATTGCATGGCTCATCGAATGAATCTTGCATACAAAATTGTGATTCCCATTCATTGAATATTGCCCCATAGTGGAAGAACTCGTCCATGAAATACACTCATACTTTTCATGCAGTCCAAAAATATTTGTAGAGTTTCAAAAATTTTCTCTAGGTGTAACCGAAGGTAGAAAAATGTTAAAATATGTGGACACCAGGTGGATTTCACTTTTTCTTCCTGCAAAAAGGGTTTTTAGAATACCAATCCTTGGTTGGGTTTATGTATGCACATCGTAGGGATGTTGACAAGGCAAAATATTTGCTATTTTGTATGACTGACTTGGAAACTCTTCTTACATTATGTGGTATTCTTCCATTGTTGCAAGAAATGAATTCTTTGATTAAACTCACATAGGAAAGGGCAATTTATATTGTTGATTTCATCAGGATGAGAAAACAAATATGTATGATTATTGATAGGATTTACTTATCCGAAAAACATTTTGAGGATCCCAAGTTTGATAGTTGGAATACGTTAATTGATGTCAATGATCCTAATAAATTTTTAAAGTTCAACATCAACGATAATCTTTGTATTGCTATCCATGGAAATATGATTCCTTTATATCGTTATGAAAAGCGATTAGATACACTAACATATGATGTTGAACAAGTTCCCATAACACATTCCAGATTTGATGAGGTTTTGGATAGCACTAAGAATAAATTGAAAAGAATTACAAATACATTAACAAGTGAAATAAGAGATCATTTTAAGAGATATGAGACACTTGAGGCCATGGCTATTGTTAATCCCATCTTCTAGAATCCTTGTGTTTACCACAGTAGTAGAAGTGAGATGTTTCTAAAATATATGGGTAATCTTATGACACATTTCTCTAAAAGTGTGGAAGTAAATGGTATTGAAATCAATGGTATTCTAAACAAATATCTTTTGAGACAACAATCAACCAATTTTGGAATAACAATGGATAATCAAATTGCACATTTCAAAAATCCACATGTGACTGGTTCAATCACGCATTTTTGGAAAAAATTGTATCGAAGTACTATCTTACAAGAAACTATGAGTGAATACTTTAGTTTATATGAATTATGTTAGACAATGATTTTAGGATCAGTTGAAGACGAAAGGGTTTTCAATGCATTATCTTTTGTTAAATCGTAATTTCCTAACAGGTTGGACAAAAATTTGGAAAATTGTTTGAGAATGTATGTATCATCGTATGAGGTGGGTAAGTTTCCCTATGACAGAGCTTTGACATATTGGAAGTCCCTAGCAAAAAGGAGAGGTCTCACTAATATTGTTGATAATGACAAAAATGATTCAACTTGGAGTGATGATGAGATTATGGAAATGCAAAATTCACAAATGATTCTTGGTTCTTCTAGAGATGTCGATAAAGCTTTGTATCAGCTTCCAAAAGTGTAAAAATTTCAATGATTATATGACAAATTCATATAATCAATGATTTTCTAGATTTGAAATCATTTGTAAAATTTTTTTGATTTGAAAAAACTCATATTATCAATGATTTTATGTATTTGATATCATTTGTAAATGTCAATGATTTGAAAAAAATCATATTATCAATGATTTTTTGTATTTTATTAGTTGTAAAATTTCAATGATTTAAAAAAATTATATAATCATTCTATTTTCAATGATTACGCATATTTGCTTTTTAATGTTATGGACTATCTATGTTTTCAAAATTTATGATTTATGCTTTAGCTTTGAGTAAGCTGGAAATTTGAAAACCATGCATACGTAATGATGCTATGTTATTGAATTAATTGTATATGTTGACAAAATATAGTGATTTTTGCTTTGACTTTGAATGTATGTATGTATGTATGTATCATTAGCATGTATGCTATGACTCTAGAAGTGTTATTGACTTTCTATGTTGAAAATTTTTTATGATTTATGCTTTATCATTGGGTAAACCATGCACGCATACATAACTAGTAAAAATTTTTTAGTATCATTAGTATGTATGATTTGAATCTAGAAGGAAAAATGCATGTCTCTAGATATGGAAAATGAAAATTTAAACCCATTCATAGATATATCCATCGTAAACTCACTTTGAAATATAAAAACAATATAGCATAATACAAAAGACCATACTCATTTTTATACAAAAACAAGGACTATGAATAAAATGAAAATTTAAACCCATGCATAGATATATCCTTTGTAAACTCACTTGAAAATTGAAATATAAAAACAACATAGTTGATAGCATAATACATGGAAATTGAAAATTTAAACCAATTCATAGATATATCCATCATAAACTCACTTTGAAATATAAAAACAATATAGCATAATGCAAAAGATAAAATGTATTTTTATACAACAAGAATGACTATGAATAAACTGAAAATTTAAACCCATGCATAGATATATCATTCGTAAACTCATTTGAAAATTGAAATATAAAAACAACATAGCATAATACACAAGACAATACTCATTTTTATATCACAACAAGAATAACTTTGAATAAAATAAAAATCTAAACCTATGCATACATATATTCTTCGTAAACTCAAGCATATTTGAAACACCATAATACTCAAGAAATGAAAATAACACACAATTATAAATGTAAATAGTATAATAGTAAAGTAATAAAAGCAAGTATCTTGTTTTCAAATGAAAACATATGAAATGTCATAAAATAGTCTTTTTGAAATATCAAATTTTGAAATTTAGTTTCATGCTTCAGAATATTTTTCCCATTCCACCACTTCTTTTTCCTTTTCAACGACTTCCACATTCTGCATAGCAATGGCTCCTCCCTCATCTTTTCCCTGTTCAACTCATTTTTCTTCTTCCACTACTTCCATGATTTCCACATTCTGCATTCCAATGGCTCCTCCTTTGGGCTAGATAATAGTACTCTTAATTGCTCCAGAACTGACAAGGATCTTCTCAACACTTTCCAATCCTTTGGGCATGGTATTTTCCTCTTTCCCAACATCTTCAGATATTGGTCCTTGAACTTCTTTACCCTTCTCCTTTAGCAGAACATCAAGATTCAGTTCATTTCGGATAATGATTTTCCACAAAATATTGTTTTGTCGAACAACTTCCTGAGCTCTTTTTCATTGCCATAGAAGCATTTAAGAACTCCTTTGCCATCCTGAGATAGTCTTGTAGGTTTTGAACCTGCTTCTTGAGATTATCATACTTTACCTACAAAAATAAAAAATAATTAGTCAACAGATAATTTACATTTGAAAAAGACAACAATTTTTTTTAACACATAAGTGACTAAGTCAAACCTCAACAACATTCTTTGTAGCTACAACAACAACAACATTTTTCTTATCACACACCCATTCATTATAATAATCTTGGGCCTCACCATTTATGTTCTCCAATATTTTCAACATAAACTTTAAAATTTCATTTGTGTAAGATGTATTAACCTTCACAATGCCATATTTTACTTGTTGTAGTAGAGCCTCCATATTTTCAGGTTCATTTTCAACAATAGAAATTTTGTTTTCTCTTTTTGAAAAATTATTGTATCAAGCATTAATTTCCTTTATCAAAACTTTGGCTCGATACTCCCATTTTTTCATTTTTGTTATATCTGGAAGTAGTAAATCCTTAATGGTTGATTCAATGATATCAGAAACCAAATATTTTTTAGAAATATTTAATCTTTCATCCTTTGGTCGAGGATGAGCCTGAGGGATGTTGGTTTCCTTAGGAGGAGATTTGCTTGAACATTCTACTCCTTCATTTTGATTATCTCCAAGAAGTTCTAATACTTGGAAAGTAGTGGGAGTGTTTCCTTGCAAAAAGAAATCTTGATCAAGTGGAACTTCATCCAACCCAACACCAGAAGCTTTTGGTACACCATGAAAATTAAAATTACCAAGAGAAATACGTCTGAATCCTGAAAATGTCTTTGATGCTTCTTTCTCTGAATATTGCTTTGTTGCTTCTCTCTGTGGCCTAGATGGAAGAATGTGTTTTCCAACTGGGAAGCATTGACCTTGCATTTGAGGTTGGCATGGTGGAGGAGGGGGCAACATCAATTATTGATTTTGAGGATGGAATTTTTGCATAGGAACTTAAAACATCAAAATAAAAATTAGTTATAAAATTTGTGAAGGTAGATTATGAAAATTGGTTACAAAATTTGTTATAACACTTATCGGTAGAAGAAAAGATATCTTGCATAGTTGCAGATGCAAATGGAATGTGGGCGTGTCGTACATCTAAAAAAACAAAATAAAATTTAATAAAAAACAGTAAAAATTTTGTAAAAATTTTGTTTTGACAGTCATTAAAACTTACTCCTCGAAGATGAAACCTCTTGCGCAACTATACCCATTGGCAGTGGATGTGAAACCATAGGTGGAGGTTTTCAAGGATCAAGAGAACTAGATCTTATATGTTTCCTTGTTGATCTTCTCCTTAGCGACGACATTGTTTCCTCCATAGGTGTTTTAGAGTCTCCTGATTCCTTTGGATTATAACCTCTGAAAGCAGCATCCCACTTTGAAGAGGAAGATGATGCCCTTTTCTATGTTTTGTATAAAATATCAAAATTATAAAAAATACAAACATATGAAAAATTAAAAATTTTACTACAATATTAACTAAAAATTACCTGAACCTATTGTTTTGTCATGGTTGCATTGGCTAGGGTTGAGTGCCAATATGTCGGTACTTGAGTGTTCTACAAATGATAAAATATTCATAGTAGAAGGTAAGGATATAGTTGCATGTGCTTACAGTCAACGAGGATGAAGCATGGGTTATCACATTCTGGATATCCAATCTGATCCGATGTGAGACATAGTTGGACCAGTCAAATTGTTGGTGTGCAACACAACGAACCAAATATGCTAAGGCCCACATCAGAATTTATGTCAATCTTCCTTGTAGAATGAGTTTGGCAAGGAAGAATTTGCAACATGCCTAAAGAAATTTATTTTCAATAGTTGGTACAGGCAAACCCCTTCTGGACTTGGTGGCCGTAACTGCAAAAAAAACAAAATCAATAATTGTACACTAGTGACTAGAATTTAAATTCAATTAAATAAAAAAAAGTAGTTATACCTTGAAAATATTCTAGTTGCACTTTGAAGTTGGTCTCCAGGTAGAGTTTGTCTTCCTTAGTTAATGTATATTTGGATGTGATTGGCTCACAACCAGCATAGGGCAATGTTGTCAATATGGCAACGTCAGAGGCTATGAAAGATAAAACGATGCTTTTGTTGTCAATGACAACATTTACCTTACCCAAATCAATATTGTAACATGCTATTATTTTCTCCAGTAGTTTAGTGTTTGTGACCCATGATATGTTGTAACTGGGTGTTGATAAAATTTTAGAAATCAGAGGGTAAACCGGGTTTTTAAAATTAATTTTAGACATTCCAGGGGTGATAGGGGATGCCATAGGGTTATTTCATTGTGTACGAGAGTATGGATCAGAAGATACAGTGGATGGTATTCAACACTTGACCGAAGAGGGTTCAAATGGGAGGAAAAGGGTTAAAAATTCCTTAAAAACTTAAGGTAAATGGTTAAAACTAAGATAAAACGGGAGAAAAAGGGTTAAAAATGCATTAAAATAGGAGGAAAATGGTTAAAAATATGATAGAAAAGGTAAAAAAATGACTTCTTATCCCTTTATATAGATTTTCTAGATGCAATCAGCTCATGGATGGGTGACATATGGCATCTACATGCAATCATTTCACGTATGGTTGACATGTGGTACAAATGAACTACATCATCAATTCAATGATCGGGTGTGCTACAACCAACTGGGTACTCTACAACCAATCGAAATTTGTGCAATTGATCAGCTTTGCTACACCCAATCATCTTTACTATAATCGATTGACATTGTTGCAATCGATTAACATTGTTGCAACCGATCGTCATACCTACAACCGATCATCATAGATGCAATCGATCATCATTATTACAACCAATCATTATGTCTGCATCTGATCATCATACCTGTAGGCAATTATCATATATGCAGTCGATCATCATAGATGTAGCTGATTATCATTCTTGTAGTTGATCATCATGTTCGCATCTGGTCATCATTCTTGCAACCGGTCGGTATAGATGTAGCCGATCATCATTCTTGTAGTTGATCGTTATGTCTATAGTCGATCATCATATATATAGTCTATCATCATATATACAGTATATCATCATGCCTAGAGCATGGGGTGAGATGAATCATGATTAGCATACCTACAACCAATCAATATTACTTTTACACATCGACATAGTTGCAATCGATCATCATGTCTATAGTTGATCATCATGCATGCAGTCGATCATCATGCCTACAATCGATTGTCTTACTTACAGCTGATTGATCATCATACCTATAGTTGATGGTCATGCCTGCAGTTGAGATAGGTGCGACCAATCATCATGTTTACAATCGATCATCATGCCTATAGTTGATCATCATTCTTACATCCGATCATCATACCTATGATCGATCATCATACCTATAGTTGATGGTCATGCCTGCAGTTGATCGTCATGTCTGCAACCGACCATTGTATCTATAGCCAATCATCTTATAACAGTGATCATAAAGCATAAAGTCTTAAAGCCTTTCATGTCAACCTAAATTCTTTAATTTTACCGTATATTTTTAGAATTTTCAAACCGATATTCATAGCCTCCAACACAGAAAAATTTGCCATGGTTTGAAATTTTTTTAATAAAATGAATGCAATTCGCCATGTATCCTTCGACATAATTCATTGGGATTTTCAGACAATTCGTATTTATTTTATAAATAGATTTTGGGGCCAACCCCTTATGCATAACCTTGAGTTACATGTCACATTCTAGTTTCTAATTTATAGGGAAAGATAATGATAATACAAAAACCATTTTTTTTTAATTGCTTTATCTTACATCAATTGTGGCCTTCATCACCTTCAAAATATAGGAACACATAATTTTTCTATAGCATTAATATATTCTATAAATTATTTTAATAAACTCTAATCCTATGATATCATTAACTAAAACAAAAGATATAAAGACATATAGCAAGAAAATGCATTGCATTCAATATAATAGGATATCATAAAGCATGGTATTTTATACTAACATTCCATGTTGCATTCATTAATTTATGGTCCACATCATGTCTCACTATTATCTATATTATCCCAACAATTTTTATGTTATATCCAACATGTAGAGCATCCACCATCCTTTGATAACTTCAAAACTACTCATCCTTTCACAAAAAATGGGTAAATAGAACTCTTAAATCTCTTTTAACATTCATTTAGTACATGTTTAAGGTGCTCTCAATCTAATTTCTAGAATTTTTACATCATTGTTTTTTACCCTCTACATATTAAAATTCACAATATTTTTCAAAAATGAATAAAAGCAATCCATCCACTCAATCTTATACAGAGAACATAAAGAGACAAAAGAAAGAAAAAGAGACACATATATTGGAGGTTGCCCATGGGAACCATAAATAATCATTGTATTATCTATAGATAAGATTCACAACACTTTGATGATCAAATGAGAAGTGGAAGTTGGTATTTATACTAATACTAAAATCCCAAATACATAATAAAGTCTAACCTAAGTTGACATAACAAGAGGGATTTAGATTAATTACAAGTTCTAAAGTGGGTTTATCCATAAAAATGTTAACAATGGCCCATAGGTCTTACATGATAAAATATTATAATAAAGTAATACATTGTATAGTGGTATGCTCTTAGGCCTATCCAATACACAATATAATGTTGTCATTGACCATGAATCAAATTATAATTTCAACATGCCCTCATAATATGAACTAAGGGACCAAGGAGAAAAGACATTAGTGACAATAATATCTTTGCCCATAATGGATGCTCTAGTTGACCTATGAAGTTGAAGCAACTCCTTTATAATATCTCTCATTAGCTAGAAGATGACCATCAATCTTTAAAAATTCATTTTCAATTCTTTGCATTTTTAGCAAACATTCTTTGTTAGATGTCTCTTGCTCTTATAGTGTCCACAAGCGATCTTTGACTTCTTTAAATGCTTGACCTAGGCCTCGATCCATTAGGTCTTAGCCTCCTTAGATTTGAATTCCTTTGTATGAGTCTGTATTTATAGAGTCCCATCACAATTTCAAATTATCATCTAAAAATATACTAGGAGAGAAAAATTTGGGCAAGAGTAAGAGTCTTTTAAGATTTCAAATACATAGGAATCATATGAACCATTAGATTCAACATCTAAAAATAAGGGGATATATTATCAAGGAATAATATTCATGCATTCTACATCAATTTTTCTTTATTACATCTAGAAGATGCAACATATGCCTTCAATGCCTTAGACCTCACAATATAGTCCCCAATGCTATCAAATTCAACCAATTCAAGAGAGAAAAGCTTCATTTTCATGTTACTTCAATAGTATTTACTTTCCCACAAAGTTCAAACAAATTTGATGATACCTTGATAGGGTCACTCTCCTTTTTGATGTGGAAAAGTAAATTTTGGTTCAATCAACAAGAAAAATATGCTAAGAGCCTCTTCTTCTCTTTGATGATGAGGTTTTCATCAAGAACAACTATGTTATCCTCTTGAAATTTGCATCATAGGTTCTTACTACATAATAGTTTAATAATTTGATTTAACGAGACATTATAATTTTATCCATTAAGACAACTAACTAGGGCTTTATGATCCATATTACACAATCTAACCCTTAACACCATAACAAATCCATAAACTGGTGCCACTAGTGCATAAATCTCCAAAAAACATGCAATTTAGAAAAAAAGGCTCAAAATTATTCTATGTGCCTCTAAAATACTTTCCCTAATGGACCCAAAAAATCAAAAATTAAAATCTTAAACCTTAGGAATGTAGGAGAAAAGTTTTGGACCATCACTTGTTAATATTTGGTTATTTGACATTATTCACTTACTTTTTTTCACCTCAACTACTCTTAACTAGTGCATTTTCAATACTTGCTCCTTTTTTTTTGGTTGAACTAGAATATATATAGAAATTTTAGTTTGATATGGCAAGAAATAATGCCACATCAGTTGTCATGTTAGCTAGAATATTCTCCTCACTCAAAAAAATAATTGTGACTATCAAAGAGACTTCAACTATGGTTTCTTTTAAGCCAAAAGCAATGCTCTAACTACTACACTACCATTGCATTTGGGAAGAAAAATATGTTCCTACTTATAGCACTACCTCTTCATCCATAGTAGCAAAACAGGGGTCCTAACAGGAATTCGATCTTGAGACCCTTCTCATCTAAAAATAGATTGACCATCTATCCATAGTATGTTATGATGTTTAACTGTTCTAACCTCCCATAGTCAATAAGCCACTTATTTGACTATAAAGATAACATGCATGGTTTGAACCCCTACCATATTCTCCCCAATAAATAACATGAATTATCATGCCATGCCAATAGATAGGTGGTGATAGTAAGCTTCAAAAATAAATTCTATTATCTTTGAATCAACAACAAACATCATACTACCCTTGTTGACAAAAATTTTCCCATGTGGAATTCAAACTTGGGTGTGATGCAATTGGATATTCTATTTTCTAGTCCCCTATCTATAGTGGTCATTATATAGACTGTGTAGGAACACCTTCCTTCTCCATGAAGAAGGGTGTTATGCACTCCCAATTTTCCAAGCACCAAGGCCAATCACAGGGAAGGAAGCACCCTTTTTTACATTCAAATTTTGGTAGGAAATCTTCAGCATCCATGGTAGCTTGCAAAACAATCAATTGAAGATTATTTTGCAAATGCAATGTACATATTGGATTTAAAGCTTCATGCAATGTAATAAATCAGTATCATTCATGTAATTTTATGATATTGTGTGCATATAAGTTTTATTTTATGATATTGATGTTTTTGTATTGAGATTCATTGTTATTATGATGTCATTTATTTTATTATTCTTGATCTTGGTTAAAGATTTATGTGATTTAATATATTTAGAAAGTTAACAGTGGTATCAGAATGAATTGAAGCTATAGAATGGTTGTAGTTTTGGGATAATCATAACCATTTGATGGCATACCCATATTGATTTATTGTACAACCATTGTTGTTTTGTGTGGACTCTATGAAAAGAAAAAATTATTGCTATATAAGATCAGTCTTGCAAGGTGTTGATCAGTACAAGAAATGAAGTAGTGATAGTATTGCAAAAAAAATGGTTGTTTTTTAATAAAGAGACATTATAGTAGTATGGTAATGGTCACAGAAGCATTACCCAAATCAACCAAGAATAGAGTCCAATGATTGAAGTCCAACTATTGGTTTAAAGGGCTATTGTGAGTTGCAACATGGGAGCAAAGGGGTGTGGCTAGAGTGGCTATGCAGAGATGTATGTAGCACGACCTATCAACCCAAGTAGAAGAGACTGAGGATCATCTACATAAATCCATCTCACTTCTAGAAATAAAGCTACATAAATCACCTTCAAATTATAAATAATTTTATTTTTCCTACCCAAATCGCCTAATATACTACCCATATATATACTATACTGGGTATCGATAAACATACATAAAAAATACTCTAACTCAAAAATAGCTCTGAAATAATGAAAAACTTGAGAAGGTTGTAGAGGAGTGACTATAAAAATAAATCGATCGATTGCAAAGGAGTATCGATCGGTGCAAGATGATAGATTACAGAGCCGTGACTATCGAAATAAACTAATCGATTGTAAAGGAGTGTCGATCGGTGTAAGATGATTGGTTGCAAAGCTGTCTATTGGCATATGCTGATCGATTGCAAAGTTGTGTCTATCAGCATAAGTCGATCGGTTGCATAGCCATGTTTTTTGGCATAAGTTGATCGATTGTAGAGTCGTGTCAGTCAGTATAAGCCGATTGGTTGTAGAGCCATATCTATCGATGTAAGTCGATCGGTTGTAGAGTCGTGTCTATGATCATAAGTCGATCGATTATAGAGCCATGTTTGTCGATATAAGCTGATCGATTGTAGAGCCATGTTTGTCAGCATAAGTTGATTAGTTGGAGAGTCATGTCTATTGATATAAGCTGATCGATTGTAGAGTCGTGTCTATTGGCATAAGTCGATCGGTTGCAGAGTTGTCTGTTGGTATAAGCTGATCGATTACAAAGATATGTCTATCGATATAAGTTGATCGATTGCATAGTCGTGTATGTCTATATAAGCCTATTTATTTTAGGTATTGTCGATCGGCATTTACCTATCAGTTGTAGGGGTGTCGATTGGCATTAGTCAGTTAATTGCAAAATCATTTCGATCATCATTAGTCGATCGATTGTAGTGGTGTCGATCGACATTCATATATCGACTGCAAGGACTATCGATATAATTTTACCTATCAGTTACAAGGATTGTCTATCGATATTTATGAATAGGTTACAAATGTGCCAACCAGCATTATTCTAGCAGTTACAGGATCGTGTCGATCGATATTAGTCGATCGGTTGTAGTGTTGTCGACATAAGCCTATCGGTTGTAGGGACAATCAATCGGTATTTATCTCTCGATTGTAGAGGTATCAATAAACATCATTCTATTAGTTGCAAGGACATGTGGTTGGCATTTATCTATCGGTTACATGTATTGTCGATCGATATAAGAAGATCGGTTGCAGGGAAGTGTCTATCGGAAAAAGCATATCGGTTGTAGAGGATTCATAACTAAAAATCGATAGAGTATTCTTCTTCCATTGTTCTTTTGTCCAAATCTCTTTTTCTATAGTTTCATAGGCACTGTAGGTGAACTATATGCAACTATGGTAGACAACTATCAATGTCATCCAGTTGTGTGTCAGGAGCATTTCTCTTGTTAGAGACTGCTTCTTGTCTCTTAGAGTATGTTTCATACGCAGTGTAGAAGCACTATCTGCAACTATGGTCGATAAGTATTCCCTGTCATGTTTTGTGTTAGGATCATATGTTCGTCTTGAGGGATGTCTATTATTTTCCTTCAAATTCATATACATTTCCTAACATCTGAAGCTTTTTTTTATAGATACAATGTCACCTATAGAATATGGAAAGAAGGGAGGCCAATCTTCTTGTAAAAAGACAATTCTAAAATATTTTACACAAGTATCAAAATGCAATGAGACATCAATCTCTACAGATTCTACACAACTTACAGGTATAGACACCTTTTACCATTAGTTTTTTAAAATTTGTGTTCTTCTTAAATGTAAAACCTTTCTCTATTAATAGATAAATGGTTTTCTACTTATCTACCTCTTTTTAAATGCTTTGTAAAACTGTATTATGTTAATTATTTAAAATAGTGCCTTTTTTACAACAAAAAATGATAGAGAACACCAAACATTGAATGCAATAAACATTGTCGACCCTGATGTGCATTCACTCAAAGATATTCTAGAAGATGAGATGGGACCACATGATAATTTTCCTAATAATGACATTCAACAACCACTTCAGGAGATTTTAAATTCAGACACATCAATCGAAAAAGAAAAATACAATACAATTAAAATTTAGACCTCTGGGGAATCTTGTAGTCAAAAATCTAAACGTCAAAAGATAAGCGAATGGACTATTGGAAGGGATTTTAAAAATGAATGGGCATGATTATACCCCTTTATTGAGCGAGATGAGAAACTGAATGTGTGTAAATGCATTATTTGTACATGGAAGCTGGGAAAGGATCATTTATTGCAAAATAAGAAAGACACAATAGAAAAACATTGTGGGAAATTTTACATCAAAGAAATACGAAGTGATGGAACAATTAACATAATTCATAGGTGGAAGGATGCAATAGAATGTGTGCATGTGAGATATGCTCTTGAATATGAAAAAGCAATGAAACAAAAACAAACTCTCATTGAGAAGGGTGGAACAATCGAGGCACAATTTCAAAAAGTTAATAATATTGTATTAGCCTCAAAGAAATTGCAGTTTGCTATTGTATACAGTATTCTAAAAAAAGGTCAACCCATGTCTGATTTTGCTGATTTTAAGGAAATACTTCAACTAGCCAATGTACAAAACCTTACCAGTTCACATTGGTCAGATCGAAGTGGTTGGGAAATGGCAAAATGTCTATCATTGGTTGAGAAGGAAGACCTGAGAGAGAATGTGAAACAAGCCAAATTTATTTCACTTTCCATTGATGAGGTAACAATTGTTGACAACACATCTTGGATTTGCATACATGTTTACACATTCAAAAATCATTTGAGACAACCTCATTTACTAGCACTACATAAGATGATTGAAAATTGTAATATGGAAAACATTTATAATGTTGTTGTAACCAGTTTAAAGGATATTTTTGGAATGGATGAAAAGGAAATTGCCACAAAGTTAATTTGTGTTGGAGCTGATGGTGCGGCTACAATGCAAGGACAAAGGAATGGTCTTTGTGTTAGGCTTCAGACTTCCATTGCCCCATATGTGATTCCTATTCATTGCATGGCTCATCGAATGAATCTTGCATACAAAATTGTGAGCAATTTTGATAATGTAGCCAAAGTGGAAGAACTCGTCCGCGATATACACTCATACTTTTCATGCAGTCCAAAAAGGTTTGCAGAGTTTCAACAGTTTTCTCTAGGTGTAACTAAAGGCAGAAAAATATTAAAATATGTGGAAACTAGGTGGATTTCATTGTTTCTTCCTACAAAAAGGGTATTTTTAGAATATCAATCCTTGGTTGGGTTTATGTATGCACATCGTAGAGATGTTGACAAGGCAAAATATTTGATTTTTTGTATGACTGACTTGGAAACTCTTCTCACATTATGTGGTATTCTACCAATGTTACAAGAAATGAATACTATGATTAAACTTGCATAGGAAAGGGCAATTTATATTGTCGATTTCATGAGGATGAGAAAACAAATATGTATGGTTATTGACAAGATTTATTTATCCAAAAAATATTTTGAGGATCCCAAGTTTGATAGTTGGAATACGTTAATTAATATCAATGAACCAAACAACTTTTTAAAGTTCAACATCAACGATAATATTTGTATTGCTATCCATGGAAAGTTGATTCTTGTATATCATTTTGAAAAGCGATTAAATACTCTGACAGATGATGTTGAACAAGTGCCCGTTACACATTTCGGATTCGATGAGGTTTTGGATAACACTAAGAATAAATTGAAAAGAATTGCAAATGCATTAACAAGTGAAATAAGAGATCGTTTTAAGAGAGATGAGACACTTGAGGCCATGGCTATTGTTAATCCTAATTTTTGGAATCCTTGTGGTGACCAAAGTAGTAGAAGTGAGTTGTTTGTAAAATATATGGGTAATATTATGACACATTTCTCTAAAAGTGTGGAAATAAATGGCATTGAAATCAATGGTATTCTAAACAAAGATCTTTTGAGACATCAATCAACCAATTTTGGAATAACAATGGATAATCAAATTGCACAATTCAAAAATCCACATGAGACTGGTTCAATCACGCGTTTCTAGAAAAAATTGTATCGAAGTAGTGTCTTGCAAGATACTATGAGTGAATACTTTATTTTATATGAATTATGTCAAACAATTATTTTGGGATCTGTTGAAGACGAAAGGGTTTTCAGTGCATTAAATTTTGTTAAATCAAAATTTCATAACAGGTTGGACAAAAATTTGGAAAATTGTTTGAGAATGTATGTGTCATCGTACGAGGTGGGTAACTTTCCCTATGACAGAGCGTTGACATATTGGAAGTCCCTAGCAGAAAGAAGAGGTCTCTCTAATATGGTTGATAATGACGAAAATGATTCAGCTAGGAGTGATGATGAGATTATGGAAACGCAGAATTCATAGATTCTCAGTTCTTGTGGAGAAGTTGATAAAGATTTGTATTACCTTCCAAAAATGTAAAAATTGCAATGATTATATGACAAATTCATATAATCTAAGATTTTTCGGATTTGAAATCATTTTGTAAAATTTTAGTGATTTGAATAAATTCATATTATCGGTGATTTTTCGGATTTGAAATATTTCATATTATCAAAGATTTTTTGTATTTGATTTGTTGTAAAATCATATAATCATTCAATTTTCAATGATTATGCATGTTTGCTTTTTAATGTTATGGATTGTCTATGTTTTCAAAATTTATGATGTATGTTATAGCTTTGAGTAAGTTGAAAATTTGAAAACCATGTATACGTAATGATGCTATGTTATTGAACTAAATGTATATGTTGACAAAAAATAGTTATTTTTCCTTTGAATTTAAATGTATGTATGTATCATTAGTTGTATGATATGACAAAATATAGTGATTTTTTATGATTTATGCTTTGTCATTGATTAAACCGTGTATGCATAGTAAAAATTTTTGTACATATGTATGAAAAATGCATGTAGTATATTACTCTAGATATGGAAAATGAAAATTTAAACCCATTCATAGATATATCCATCGTAAACTCACTTTGAAATATAAAAACAATATAGCATAATACAAATTACCATATTCATTTTTATACAACTATAATGACTAACTATGAATGCACTCGAAAATTGAAACCCATGCATAGATATATCCTTCGTAAACTCACTTGAAAAATAAAAACAATATAGATTAATAGAAATGAAAATACTCACTTTTATACTACAACAAGAATGAATATGAATAAACTAAAATTTAAACACATGCATAGATATATCATTCATAAACTCATTTGAAAATTGAAATATAAAAACAACATAGCATAATATATGGAAATTGAAATTTAACTCTTACATAAATATCTCCATCGTAAACTAACATTGAATATGAAAACAATATAGCATAATAAAAAAGAAAAAACACTTTTCTATACAAGAACAAGAATGAATATAAATAAACTCAAATTTAAACACATGCATAGATATATCATTCGTAAACTCATTTGAAAATTGAAATATAAAAACAACATAGCATATTTGAAACACCATAATACTTAAAATATGAAAATAACACACAATTATAAAAGTGTATCTCTTAAAAGTAAAATAATAAAAGCAAGTATCTTGTTTTCATACGAAAACATATGAAATGTCATAAAATTGTCTTTCAAAATATCAAATTTTAAAATTCAATTTCTTGCTCCATAATCTTTTCCTGTTGGCAGTGGACGTAATGCAGCCGCAGGTGGGGGTTGTCAATGATCAGGAGAACTAGATGTTCTAGGTTTCCTTGTTGATCTTCTCCATACAGGTAGTGTTGTTTCCTTCGTAGGTGTTTTGGAGTCTCTTGATTCCTCTAGATTATAACCTCTGACAACAGCACCCCGCTTTGAAGAGGAAGAGGATGCCCTTTTCTATGTATATATAAAATATCAAAATTACAAAAAGACAAATAATGGAAAAATAAAAAAATTATTTAAATATTGATAAAAAAATTACCTAAACTTGTTGTTCTCTCATGGTTGCATTATCTAGGATTGAGTGCCAAGATGTTGGTACTGGAGTGTTCTACAAATTATAAAAAGATTCATAAAAAAAAATAGTAATATAATTGCATGTGCTAACTGTCGGTGAGGGTAAAGCGTGGGTTATCACGTTCTCTATTTCCAATCTGATCCGATGTGAGACATAGGTGGACCAGTCAAATTTTTGGTGTGAAACACAATGGACCAAATACGCTAAGGTCCACATCAAAATTTCTATCGGCCTTCCTTGCAGAATGAGTCTAGCAAGGAAGAATTCGTAACATGCCCGAAGAAATTTATTTTCAATCGCCAGTATGGTCAAACCCCTTCTAGACTTGGTGGACGTAACTGCAAAAAAAACAAAATTAGTAATACACAAGTGACTAGAATTTAAATTCAATTAAATTAAAAAATAGTTATACCTTGAAAAGATTCCAACTACACATTGAAGTTGGTCTCCAGGTAGAGTTTGTCTTCATTAGTTAATTGGTATTTGGAAGTGATAGGCTCAACACCAGTGTGGGGCAATGTTGTCAATATGGTGACATCTATGGCTATGAAAGAAAGAATGATGTTTTTATTGTCGATGACAAGATTTACCTTGCCCGAATCAATATTATAACCTACAATGATCTTCTCCAGTAGTTTTGTTTCCGTGTCAAACTATGGCATTGAAACTAGACCCCGAAGACCAGAGGTCGTGACCCACGACATGTCATAACCCGATGTTGATAAAATTTTAGAAATTAGGGGGCAAACCAAGTTTTTAAAATTAATTTTACACATTTTAGGGGTGGTAGGGGATGCCATAGGGTGTACGAGTATGGATCAGAAGACATAGAGGATGGTACATGACACTTGATAGAAAAGGATTCAAAATGGAGGAAAAGGGTTAAAACTAGCTTAAAACTTATGGTAAAAGGTTAAAACTAAGATAAAATAAATAGAGGAAGAGGGTTAAGAATGCGTTAAAATGAGAGGAAAATGGGTAAGAATACGTTAAAAAGGGAAGAAAATGATTAATACTATGATAGAATAGGCAAAAAATGACTTATAATCCCTTTATATAGACTTCTCTACATACAATCAGCTTCTGGATGGGTGACACATGTCCTCTACATGTAATCATTTCATAGATGGTTGACACGTGGCATCATGATACCTACAACTGATCGGTATGTCTGCAGCTGATCGTCATGCCTGCAATCGATCAACATGTTTGTAATATATTGGCATATCTATAGTCGATCGACATGTATGCAATCGATCAGCATGTCTATAGTTGATCATCATGTTTGCAACCTATCGGTATGTCTATAGTCGATCCTCATGCCTATAACCGATCATCATACCTAAAATCGATCGGCATGTCTGCAACCGATTGACATGTCTACAACCGAGCAATATATCTATAGTTGATCGTCATGTCTACAGTCGATCATCATGCTTGCAGTCGATCGACATGTTCTCAATCGATCGGTATGTCTACAGCCGATCGTCATGTCTACAATCGATCAATATGTTTGCAGCCGATCATCATGTATAAAATCGATCAATATGTTTGCAGCCGATCAGTATGCTTGTAACTGATCGATATGCCTACAATCGATTGACATGTCTATAGTCGATCGGTATACCTGCAACTGATCGTCATTGATGATGTGACAAAATATAGAGATTTTTTATGGTTTATGCTTTGTCATTGAGTTAACCTTGTATATATACATAACTACTAAAAATATTTCTACATATGTATGAAAAAAGCATATAGAATAGTACTCTAGATATGGAAAATGAAAATTTAAACCCATGCATAGATATATCCATTGTAAACTCACTCTGAAATATAAAAACAATATAGCATAATATAAATTACCATATTCAATTTTATACAACTATAATGACTATGAATGCACTGAAAATTGAAACCCATTCATAGATATATCCATTGTAAACTCACTTTGAAATATAAAAACAATATAGCATAATACAAATGACCATATTCATTTTTATACAACTATAATGATTATGAATGCACTGAATATTGAAACCCATGCATAGATATATCCTTCGTAAACTCACTTTGAAATATAAAAACTATATAGCATAATACAAATGACCATATTCACTTGAAATATAAAAACAATATCACAAAATAGAAATGAAATTACTCACTTTTATACTACAACAAGAATGAATATGAATAAACTAAAATTTAAACACATGCATAGATATATCATTCGTAAACTCATTTGAAAATTGAAATATAAAACAACATAGCATAATATATGGAAATTGAAATTTAACCCTTTCATTAATATCTCCATCGTAAACTAACATTGAATATGAAACAATATAGCATAATAAAAAAGACAAAACACTTTTCTATACAACAACAAGAATGACTTTGAATAAACTAAAAATTCAAACTCATTTGAAAATTGAAATATAAAAACAACATAGCAAAATCCACAAGACAAAACTCATTTTTATATCACAACATGAATAACATTGAATAACATGTAAATCTATACCTATGCATATATTCTACGTAAACTCAAGCATATTTGAAACACCATAATACTTAAGAGATGAAAATAACACACAATTATAAATGTAAATAGTGTAATAGTAAAATAATAAAAGCAAGTATCTTGTTTTCCAATGAAAACATATGAAATGTCTTAAAATTGTTTTTAAAATTCATTTTTTCCCTCTCAGAATATTTTCCCCCTTCCTCCACTAATTTTGCCTTCTCAATGGCTTCCACAGTCTCCATAGCAACGACCCTCCCTCATATTTCCCTTTTTCAGCTCCTTTTTCCTCATCCACTACTTCCATGATTACCACATTCTGCATTTTGACGGCTCTTTTCTCGGGTTGGGTAACAATACTATCAATTGCTCTAGAATTGACAAGGATCATCTCAACATTTTGCATTCCATCGAGAAGGGTCTTTTCTTCTTTGCCAACATCTTCAGATATTGGTCCTTGAACTTCTTTACCCTTCTCCTTAAGTAGAACATTAGGATCCAATCCATTGTGGATAATGATTTTTCGCAAAATGTTATTTTTTTGAACTGATTCTTGTGCTCTTTTTTTCATTGCCATGGAAGCGTTTAAGAACTCCTTTGCCATCCTGAGATAGTCTTGCAGGTTTTGAACCTGCTTCTTGATATTTTCATACTTTACCTACAAAAGGAAAAAAAGTTAATCAACATGAAAAGATAATTACATTTTAAAAAAGAGAACAACAAATTTTTGAACACAAAAGTGATTGAGTCAAACCTCAACAACATTCTTTGCAGCTACAACAACAACAACATTTTTCTTATCACTTGCCCATTCATTGTAATAAGCTTGGGCCTCACCATTTATATTCTCCAATCTGTTCATCATAAAATTTAAAATTTCATTTGTGTATGATGTATTCAACTTCAAAATGCCAGATTTTACTTGTTGTAGTAGAGCCTCCATCTTTTCAGGTTCATTTTCAACAACAAAATTTTTTTTCTCTTTTTGAAAAATTATTGTATCGGGCATTAATTTCCTTTATCAACACCTTAGCCCGATACTCCCATTTTTTCATTTTTGTTATATCTGGAAGTAGAAAATCCTTAATTGTAGATTCAACGTTATCAGAAACCAAATATTTTTTTGAAAAATTTATTATTTCATCCTCTTGTCGAGGAGGAGCCTGACGGGTGCTTCTTTCCCTTGGAGGAGATTTGCTTGAACATTCTGCACCTTCATTTACTTTATCTTGAAGCAATTCTGATAGTTGAAATTGAGTGTGTGTGTGTTATCTTGTAAAAAGTAATATTTATCAAGTGGAACATCAGCCAACCTAGTACCAGAAGCTTTCGGTATATCCTTAAAAGTAAAATTATTAACAAAAATACGACCGAAACCGAAAAAAGTCTTTGATGCTTCTCTCTCTGAAATTTGTTGTGTTGCTTCTCTCTATGGCCTAGATGGAAGAAAGTGTTTTCCAACTGGGAAGCATTGACCTCGCATTTGAGTTGGGCGTTGTGGAGGAGGGGGCGACATTTGTTGATTTTGTTGACGAAATTGTTGCAAGGGACCTTAAAACATAAAAATAAAAATTAGTTATAAATTTTGTGAAGGTAGAAAATAAAAACTAGTTATAAAATTACATTATGAAAATTGGTTGCAAACTTTGTTATAACACTTACCGACAGAAGAAAAAACATCTTGCGTAGCTGTTGCTGCAAATGGAATGTGGTCACCTTGTACATCTGAAAAAAAAAAAATTAATTAAAAACAGTAAAAATATTGTAAAAAATTTGTTTCGGTAGTAATTAAAACTTACTCCCAGAAGATGAAACCTCATGCGTAACTACGCCCGTTGGCAACGGACATGCAGCCACAAGTGGAGGTTGTCGACGATTAGGAGAAATAGATCTTCTACATTTCCTTGATGATCTTTTCCTTAGCGGTGGTGTTGCTTCCTCCGTAGGTGTTTCGGAGTCTCCTGATTCCTCTGGATTATAACCTATGATAGCAGCATCCCACTTTGAAGAGGAAGAGGATGCCCTTTTCTGTGTTTGGTATAAAATGTCAAAATTACAAAAAGACAAACAATGGAAAAATTAAAAAAATTTACTTAAATATTAAAAAAAATTACCTGAACCTGTTGTTCTATCATGGCTAAATTGACAAGGGTTGAGTGCCAAGATGTTGGTACTATAGTGTTCTACAAATTATGAAAAGATTCATAAAAAAAACAATAATATAATTACATGTGCTAACTATCGGTGAGGGTGAAGCGTGGGTTTTCATGTTCTCTATTTCCAATCTGATCCGATTTGAGACATAGGTGCACCAGTCAAATTTCTGGTGTCCAATACAACGGACCAAATACGCTAAGGCCCACATCAGAATTTTTGTCGGCCTTCCTTGCAGAACGAGTCTAGCAAGGAAGAATTCACAACATGCCCGAAGAAATTTATTTTCAATCGTCGGTATGGTCAAACCCCTTCTGGACTTGGTGGACGTAACTGTAAAAAAACTAAAATTAGTAATTGTACGTTCAATCACTGACAAGAATTTAAATTCAATTAAATAAAAAAATAGTTATACCTTGAAAATATTTCGACTGCACTTTGAAGTTGGTCTCCAAGTAGATTTTTTCGTCATCAGTTAACTGGTATTTGGAAGTGACAGGCTCAACACCAGCGTGGGGCAATGTTGTCAATCTAGCGACATCTATGGCTGAGAAAGAAAGAATGATGTTTTTTTTGTCGGTGACAAGATTTACCTTACCCGAATCCATATTATAATTTGCAATGATCCTCTCCACCAGTTTAACATCCGTATCAAAATGGGGCATTGAAACTAGACCCCGAAGACCAGAGTCCATGACCCAAGACATGTCGTAACCCGATGTTGATAAAATTTTTGAAATCAAGGGGTAAACCAGGTTCTTATAATTAACTTTAAACATTCTAGGGGTTGTAGGGGATGCCATAGGGTGTACAGGTATGGATAAGAAGATATAGTGGAAAAGGTTTCAAACGAGAGAAAAATGGTTAAAAACCGCTTAAAAATTAAGGTAAATTATTAAAACCAAGATAAAAGTGGAGGAAGAGGGTTCATATTGCATTAAAACGAGAGGAAAAGGGGTAAGAAAGCATTAAAACGAGAGAAAAAAGGGTAAGAAAGCTTTAAAATGAGAGGAAAAAGGTTAAAATCATGATAGAAAAGGGAAAAAATAACTGAAAAAATAACTGTTAATTCCCTTTATATAGACTTTTCTGCATGCAATCAGCTCTTGGATGGGTGACACGTGTCCTCTGCATGCAATCGTTTAACGGATGGATGACACATGGCACATATGCATCGCTACTATCGATGGGAACTTGAGACTATTGCAACACATCGACATGCATGCAATCGATCGACATGCATCCGATCGTCATGGTTGCAACCGATCGACATGCATGCATCAGATCATCATGTCTATAGTAGATCATCATGGATGCAACCGATCATCATAGCTACAACCGATCATCATGGTTATAACCGATCATCATGGCTACAACTGATCGCCATGGCTACAATCGATCGTCATGGCTGTAACAAATCGTCATGGTTGCAATCGATTGTCATGGTTGCAACTGATCGCCATGGCTACAACTGATCATCATGGTTGCAATTGATCGTCATGGCTATAATCGATCGACATGGCTCCAATAGATAGTCATGGTTGTAATCGATCTTCATGGCTACAACCGATTGCCATGGTTGTAATCAATCATCATGGCTGCAACCGATCACCATGGTTGCAACCGATCATCATGGCTGCAACTGATCATCATGGCTGCAACCGATCGACATGGCCCCAATAGATCGTCATGGCTACAACCGATCATCATGGCTGCAATCGATCATCATGGCTACAATCGATCGTCATGGTTGCAACCGATCGTCATGGCTACAACCGATCATCATGGTTACAACTGATCATCATGGCTGCAATCGATCATCATGGCTACAACCGATCGTCATGGTTGCAACCGATCATCATAGTTGTAACCGATCATCATGACTATAATCGATCGTCATGGCTACAACCGATCATCATGACTGCAATCGATCGGCATGCCATTGGTCATCATGTTGGCCTAAAGTCTTTCATATCGGCCTAAAGCTTTTAAGTATGTCGTACATTTTTAGATTTTGCAACCGATATTCATAGCCCCCAACATAGAAAAATTTGCCATGGTTTGAAATTTTTTTGAGATAAATTAATGAAATTCACCACGGTTTGAAAATTTTTGGAGATAAATAAATGCAATTCGCCATGTATACTTCTACAAATTTTGTCGGGATTCCAAGACAATTCGCCTTGATTTTATAAATAGATTTCAGGGCCGACCCCTTATGCATAACCCTACTCCAAACCACCAATGGAAATGTTATTGTTCACTAAAAATAACACTTACAGTAAACTAAAACAATGTTTGTCATGTTGGCACGTAAAGTAGAGGAGAGTGACTATTATTGGAAAATGTTACATTCCATATTCTAAGAAGAATGGCTCTATGTTTACACCATTCTTGAAGGAGGATTGCCTTGTTTTGATAAGATTAAGTCTGAAGCAGCTTGTGTAGGCCAAGAGGATTCAATAAAAAAAATGTATCATCTAGAAGATCATATCATGAAGAAAAGTGACCATTATAGTGTATGTAACTCTTGAAGGAGATTGTAGTGTAAAATTTTGTATTGGCACAGTGGACATATGGTGGGCAACAATAGAAAAAAAGGCTTGTGTTCTATTGAGTTCGAAGGATAGTAGTGAAAATGTCATTCGAAGAAAATGGAGGTAAAATTTAGGGTTTGAAAAGTTTTTTAACTAATTTTTTATTCCTAAGGTTGAAAATTGGAGGTATAAGGATAAGGAGTGTATTTTAATTTTTGAAGTTTTTTTTTTAAGTTTTAAAATTTTTGGAGTGAAAAGGTGTATTTGGAAATTTTAAATTGTAATTAGGAAAAAATAGAAAGAAAAATAAGGAGAAAAAGGAATAAAAAAAGGGATATAAAAAATAATTAGGGAGGTAAAAGTTTTTCAACAATAAAGACTAAAATGCTCCAGAGGCCTCAGACAAGTTGACCCCCTGTCACCGATCATATTCATCATTTTGGTTGAAGCCCTAGGAAGAACCATTTCAAGCATAGCTAGGATTGGGCTTATATCTGGGATCACTTCTGCCACTGGCCTTACCCCTGTCACTCACCAACAATTTGTGGATGACACCATCTTGGCCACCTCAGCCTCAGTGGCCCAGGCTAAGACCATAAAATACATCCTCCAGGTCTATGACAATGCATCAGGACAGAAGATCAATCTCCTAAAGAGCAAAATCTACTTCATCAACACACCCCAGCCAAGGAAAGTAAAAATAGCTTAGATCCTCGATTGTTCCTCGGAGGTCCTCCCCACTACCTACCTTGGGCTCCCCCTATTCTCGAGATACCCCTCCAAAGCCTTGTGGAACAACGTCATTGAAAGGATCCAAAAGAATTTGGCCTCCTAGAAGGGCCACCTCCTTTCCCAGGTAGCCAAAGCAACTCTCACTTCAACCTGCTTGCAGAGTGTCCCGATCTACTTCATGTCAATACTCAAGATCCTTTCATCGGTTAGTGCCAAAATAGAGCAACTCTAGAAGAGATTCCTTTAGTCTGGGAGCAAAGAGAAGAAAAGGATCTCATTGGTGTCTTGGTCCCTAGTATGTAGATCCAAAAATGAGGGTGGAATTGGTCAGGAGGGTCTCCCAAATGAACCTTTCCCTCCTAGACAATCACGTGTGGAAAGGTTTCGCCAAAAACCAGATTGAATGGGTTCACATAGTCAAGAGGAAATACCTCCAAAACCATCCCTTTCTAAGTGACCATCAACCTTGGAATGGGATGACATTCTAGAAATCCTTATCCTAGACCAGGCATATCATTCAGAAAGGCACCATATGGATCCTAGGTTATGAGAGCACCATCGACTTCTGAGAAGACAAATGGCTCCTTGATGAGGTGTTAAGCAAATTCAGGGGACTACGGGTCCTCAAACCCACCCTAGATGCCTCCAAATGCTGCAAGGTAGCCAAATTTATTACTAGGCTCAATTAAAATCCTGCTTGGGTTCCCATAGAAGATGTCAGGTTCCCCTTCCAAGTAATATCCCTCTCCGCCTTGCTCAAATCAATCATAATCCCATCAGGAGAGGTGGGAGATAGAGCCATCTAGCAAGGCACCAATGTTGGATCCTTCTTGGTTAAGTTAACCTACTCCCTCCAAGATTATTCCCAGGCGTCCCTCTTCCCATTCAATCTAGTGTGGAAAAAGAAACTCATCCCAAAAATAATTTTCTTCTCGTATATGGCCATCCAAAACAAAATCCTTACTGTAAAAAATTTGGCCAAATGGGGTTTTGTGATCCCAAATTGCTTGTTTATTTACCTGTCAAACTAGGGATCCACAAACCACTTGTTTACCAACTATTCTTTCTCCTCTAAGGCCTTGGGTCACCTTCTCCAATATTTTTACATTCAATGGGCCCAACCCAACTCCATCCTAGATTTGTTTTCCCAATGGTCGGATCCCTTCCATCACCCAAAGCTCTGTTCCCTCTGGATCCTCTACCTCCCCTACCTAATTTGGTAAATTAGTTGGATCACAATAGTAGAGCCTTTTCCTCCCCCTCCAAGGATCCTCTCACCATGGTTGGTAAAGCCATTGTCTATGCTTCTAAGAACATTCACATTTTCCTCCTTCCCCATCCACCCCACATGTGAGTGAGCTAGCCCTTCTTTACTCCTTGGGAATCCCTAAAAATATCCCAGATCCCCTCCCTAATCCCAGTCCTAGAGCCAACCTCAGGTGGGTGGCACCCCAGAGGGATGGGTTAAGTTGAAATTTTATGGTGCTTCCAAAGGAAATCCAGGGCCCTCAAGAGCAGGCGGGGTCATTTGTAACCATGAAGGGAATATTATTTTTACTTATGCTAAGTTCCTAGGTACCCAGACTAAGAACTTCATTGAAGCCTCAATGCTTTGGAGTGGTCTCTCTATCCTCCATGAGGATCCCATAAGAACCATCATTGAGGGGGACTCCTTGAACATCATCAATTTCATGACCAAGCAGAAGGATCCATCTTGGAAAATTTTCAACATCATTTAGGAAGCCAAGTCAATTTTATAGTATCTTCCCCAAACGTTAATGGCTAACATAGCAGCCTCATAAAGGGGACTCAGGATCTGGAGAGGTGATTTTCCCAAAGAATTATCTGATACAGCTATCCAAGAAAAAATCAGTTACCAGAATGTTGAGCCCTAAGAAGTTATCTCATCAATATGCAGTGGGCCTCGTTCTCTCAGATGATAGGTTGTACCTTGGTCCTCCGTGTACCATATCTTTCCCATGGGGCCTTCCCCTATCAGGATTCAATAAGTAGTATGTTTCCCACCTTCCACTTTAGCCCTATCTCTGTCATCTCTTCAATCCCTTGTAGCCTCCTCATATGTTGCACTAGTCCCATTAAGAGCAGTGACTTTCGTCACGTGTGTAATATTTCTAAGCTCCTTGGTGATTTGGCCTTATCTCCCCATGTTTGTGATATGTTTTATTTCTATTGGGTGGTGTCCAGCTCCCACTAGGCCCCTCTCTCTCTGCCACATCATGGTGCTCTCTTCGAGCGGCTCGTGTGTCAACACAATCCTTCTCATCCTCACCATACCACAACTCCCTCACCATCAGTGACTCCACCTTTATGTTCATGAATGTTAAGGAGCTAACCCCTATTCTATGCAAATTTTTTGGCCCTAACGATAATATTATGAAGGACTTTGTGGAAACATGATAGAATAGAGAAGTCAAGGTCCATGTAGTCCCTTTCAAGCTCACGTGTGAACTACTTTGCAATTGGGCTCTATTTTGATGGACACTTCATCAGGTAGGATAAGCATAACTGGAAGGAGGACCTAGAAAAATTCCTAGATAAAGTGAAAGGCTATGGGTGGAATAAATTGGCTCTATACTATTCAGTCCTGCCTCCCCCTGGAATGAAGTGATCATCCCCATCCTACAATTCATCACTTGCGATGACCCTGAAAATCCCCTCCATAGCTTTCACCTAAGTTTTGTTAACCACCTTTGGGATTCCAAACAGATTTACATCCCATACTATCTACTTTACTCTATTATGATTTCCATCGAAAATGCCCATAAATCCCAAGCTAAACCCCTTCACCAAGGGCTTCTGGTGGTCATCTACCACCATATCATGGCCAACTAGCCCCCTGCTCAAGAGGTTCCCCCTGTATTCTAATCCTCCCTGATTCCCCTGCCTCTTCTAGAAACTACAACTCTAAGGGCACATATGGCAGCCCCAAGGTGCATGCCAAACCATCTCCACCCAAGAGCTCTAGGCACAATCTAACAAGGAAGTAGAGAGTTGTAGAAGGCACCCCTAGCAGTCCTAGGTCCTCAACTCATCTCAAGAGGTTTGATGAGTATCATTAATTATTCATCATTTAGTCATTATACTTGTCAATATAGGGTGGTGTCTAATGGTTGTATACGATAGGAAATGCAAGTGGTTTAAGGATCATCCCTATGGGTATGTCTAGAAGCAAGTGCCTCTAAGATTTCTTCTTGCAAAGATCCTAAAATTTCAGTTGATGAAGAAGATGATTCTCGTTTAAGTCTTTCAGGGAGTTCATACACAGGCAAATATTGTGAAGAGCACCTTGGTGGAAAAGAGCCAGTTCTTATAAATCTTCCTCTTTCGTCTCTTGGCCTATGCATTCATGCTCATTTGCTATATAAACTAAAGAGAAAAATGCTCCAGGTTCTAAAAAAGATAAAAAGGCCTCCCTTGAGATCATCTTTGACACTGACAGTGACCTGGAGGTGTTCCCCACCAAGCTCCTACTGGATATGGCTATCAATGTAATGACTACTTCAGTGAACTCTGCAAACACCACCATCAGGATCCTCAAGAATTTGGTCCAAAAGTGAGGGAAAGGTTTTGACTAGGAGGATACCACAAAATTTTGATGTGTTTTGGTTCTGGTCATGGGAGTTTTCCAACATGTTGGGTTCAGATGTATGGTTGTTTTGAATGTAGGGTTATAGTCTAGTTTTGGTTACTTGGCTACTTAAATAGCTATTTTTTGTAAGGTTGGCTGGTTTTGTCATTCGGTTTCTATTTCCTATTTTCCAATCAAACCATGGGTCTGTTTTGTGTTTTGTTTACCTACGTAGGTAGCTCTTAAGGTTTCAAGGATTTGTCTTATATTTTGGTGCTTCGGCCCCTGTTGTTATAATGTTCTGGTATCCTATTAAAAAACCTAGATTGTATATAAAACCTACTTATCAAAAAAAAAACAACAAAGACTAAAATTGTTTGGAAGAGTTATTATTTCTACTCCTAAAAAGGTATTGATGGAAAAATTAAAAGGAAAAAAATTATTGGATTAGTGAATTATTTCAAATTTATTTGGTTGGAAGACAAAAGGATTTCAACCTCAAACATTAGTAAAAATATAAATTTGTAAAATTTATTTCTTTACTAGTTTCCAAATAATTATGGAGACATAAGGAATCTTACTTCATAGATTTTTGATTTTTTTTAGAAACTTGAAATTTATCATTCAAAACCTAGGGAGTTACAAGGTTGTCAACTTCAAGGAACATGGCAAAAAAAAATCAGTTGAAAAAGAAAATAAATGATAAAAAAAAAGAAACACAAAAACCAGAACTACGTGAGTTGTCAAAATTAGTTGAATAAAAAAACTTATATTCTCAAGAAGAACAAATATACATTCTAGATGACTCATTAGAAGAAACTAAGTAAATGTTACAAAAATTAAAATGTTGGACTTAAAAAATGATAACAAAATTTAAAATTCAAGAGAATACATCAATGAAGGAAAAGAGAGTTTTGCAATCAATCATGAGAGAAGCCAAAAATAAAAGTTTTTCAATGCTAGAAAATTATCTAAATTCAAAACTTGATGAAGCATAAATAAAATCTAAATATGTTTTTACATTACCTTATGATATAGGAAATATAATGTATATGACATTACTTTATAATAAATTTCTAAAAGGTAAGAATAGAAAACAAGAGGAAATGACTGCAGATTTGGAAAATGAGCTTGTTGATATTATTAGTGAAGTAGATTAAGGAGAATTTATAACACTTCAAGAATATATGCAATATGTTCTTAATGATGTTAATGATTACTATGAAAATAGTGTTACTGTACCTATTAGTCTATGGAAAACAATCTACAAGGGAATAATCACTCTAAATGATTCCAAGATAAGAAAACAAGAAAAGGTTGAAGAATTAAGGAATAAATCAATGATGAAATATGTTTCTTGTGATACAAATTATTTAAAGCGTATTATGATATATTCATGTTGTGATATATAATTAAAACCATTGATTATAGATGCATATTGTTATACTAGTGATCTTCATCAAAAATAAAAAGATACAAATTGTGATTCTCATCAAAATGAAAGGAGATATTGTGATGCAAGCAATGATACTTGTGATCTAGAATTCATGTGGAATAACATGTTACAAAAATAGATGCTATATGTGATAGAAGTGATTTGAATGCAGTTCATGATTATTTAGAAAAATCTTGTTCTATCAAAATTGATGAAGCTATAGATTCAAATGATGATAGATATAGTGATGCTCAAAGTTGTATTGATATTGATAAGGATCAATCTAATGATATTTTTAGTAATTTTGAAAAGCATACAAAAGGAATTGGCTTAAAGTTGTTGAATAATATAGGATATAAAGATACAAGTTTGGATAAACATGAATAAGAAATGAAAGAACCAATTTTTGTCATAGATAAGAATAAAATATGAAGGTCTTGTATATACAGGATAGATGAGCAACAATGAATTAGGAACTAAATTTGTAATAGGAAATAGAGATATGAAATCAGTGACAAGGACTGATAGAATTAATAATAATGAAAGATAGAATGGAAAGAAGGTAACAAAAAATACATATAGTCATTATGGTAGATATGGACATAAGATAAAGATATGTTGGACTAATCCATAGTTGTAAAATTTGTGAAGCATATAATCATTCACAAATTTTTTATCTACAAAAAAAAAGACTACAAAGTAAAAGTGGATTATGGATGGATAAACATAAATGAATGGGATAAGATGAAAGGAATATTGTATGGTTTCTATAGAAGGAAACCAAGTATAATCAAAGTTTGCTTGCACAAAATTTGAAAGTTGCAAAAGTTAAGGTTTATTACTATTAGGTTGACTTAATAAAAAGTTGGTCATTGTTAATGATAGAGAAAGCTATAATGATAGAGAAAGCTATATAAGAGAGATTGCCTATTCCAATAAATCTATTTGTAATAGAAGGAAGTCTATAATATTGATTCAAGTCTTGAGGATAGTCCTAGTTAAAGGACAACAAATAACACATAGAAGGTAGTATTTTGAAAGAAAAATTAAATGCCAAAAGGGCAATATTGAAATCAAGTGAATACCAAAAGGAAAATATTGAAAATATTTCAAAGCCACAAGGGCAACATCAAAGATAAAAAAAAATTGTTAATGCCATAAGGGTAGAACTAAATAAAAGAGGACAACATTGAGGAAGAATGGATGATCCAGAGATAAGGTTCAATAGGTAGTGAACCAGAGGTACTGATCTAGTGGCAGTGATCTAGAGGTAATGACCTAGAGGTATATCCATTGATAGTGACCTAGAGGCAGTGACCCTAAGACAGAGACCTTGAGGTGACTTGGATACATTGATCTAGAAGTAGACATAGATAGTTTATAAAGGAATATCTGATGAAGATTACATACATCCAACCATGATAGAGTCAAAGCTGAAGAAAGAAGGCACAACACCTTCCTACCAAATAATGTAATATGGGGGATGTTGGAGATATTACATTATTTTTTCCCATTTGTAATATTATTTGTGTAGATGATTTATATTTATATAATGTATGTGTCAATATGAGATAAATTGCAAAGTGTCAAGAGAGAATGGAGTCACATGATATATGGCAATATGAGAGCTTTGTCTTTATGAGAGGAATATGAAAGGTTGCATTTCCTAGATGAAAGAGGAGAGCAACAATTAGATAATTGAAAAGTCATGAAAATGATATATTGGAGGTAAATCTCCATGCAATGTAATCAATAAGTACCATTCATGTAATTTTATGATATTGTATGCATCTGAGTTATGTTTTATGATATTGTTATTTTTGTATTGAGATTCATTTTTAGTTTGATGTCATTTATTTGATATATTTTTTATCATGGTTAAAGCTTTCTGTGAGTTAATACATTCAAAAAGTTAACAATAATACAATTCCAAGCTTGATCATGATTTTGAAATTTATTAAAAAAAATATTGTATTCCTTTCAAACCATAAATTCTAATAAAAAATGGTAGGGAAAAATCCTCTATATAATACAAAATGTGTTATCTTTGATATAATTATTCTAATATTTTATCAAGTCTTTAAATATTGATGGAGCTACCCAATATATTTTCACATTTCTAAAAAACTAGCCCAAAATGGTGAAAGAAAAGGGACAATGAAGAAGTAAATGGTATGATCTTTCTAAATCCTTCTCACACAAGACACATCTAATATGTTCATGATATCCTCTTCTTTGTAGAATCTCTCCTGTAAGAATCTTGCTTTGAACTGTTACCCAAATAATTAAATATGAATAAAGAGATTTGATAAAAAATGTATTATAAAAAAATTACATTTGGGCTGTTTTAAATGTTATGAAACAAGACATAGATCAAGAGTTTACAAAGTTAAAATGATAAAAAAAAAGATGAAAAATTTTAGGCATAAGGCAAAACTTCAATATGAAACAAGGGTATCATATCATACAAGAAGCTAGTTTATATAAAGGTTTTTCTACTTCTAAAAAAGTGGCAAGAAAAGCCTCTCTACATTATTAAATGGACAAGGCCATTATAGTTTGCTTGAATCAACCATTAGAAGAAAACACAACATAAGGAATGAGGAAGTATAATGTGTATGTTCAAATATAAAAGGAGTTAAAAGGTGTAAAGAAATATGGGGAGGCAAATTTAATCCAATATTTATAAGCAAAGTAGAAATAGACCTCAAACATGATATATGGTTGTTTTGATGGTTGTAAACCTCAAGAGAAACCATATAAATAGTTTTTTTAATTTAAATTTATTAAAAAAAATACTAATACTAAATTTGTTTATTTTGTAGTTAAGGATAAACTTCAAATGAATTATAGTTGTTCCTCTCATAGTTTGCAATAATGTAAAATATCAAAAATAAATGTCTTTTAGTTGTTTCTCTTATAGTTGATAATCATGGATAATCTAATTTTTTAAATAGATTTTAATTATTTTTTACAACTTATAATTATGGAGAATTATATTCTTTAAATGACTTTTAGTTATTCCTTTTATAGTCTAAAATGATGGAGAATGAATGGTACTGTCAATTGATCATTCCTTTTAAGTATTATTGTCGTTGTTAACCTCAAATTCCGGTCCGAGCCATTTAACAACCTCAATGGAATCGTTGTCTACTCTCAGTCTCATTGATCCCTTGAACAAAGCACCTCTCGCATTCCTTAGAACCAGAAGAGCTCCTTTGTTAAACAAAAACAAAACACCACCTTTGTTAAACCTCTTGTTTCCTCAGCCATCCTTCCCTTCTTTGAACAGGCAGTTTTTCACTAGAAAAGATAGGTTGCTAATAACCAAATGCTTGCTTTGCTGATAAACTGCTTCAATAGAATTCTTTAACTTCGTTCATCAGACTAAAATATATAAAAGTAAATTTATAGATGCTTCATAGTTTGTCCCGTGGCTGAGGGGACATGACTCATCAATCACGTCGGTCTTAGTTTCTTGGGGCATTTGTATATTTCTAGAATTAAAGTGGATTTGTAAATGACTTCCCTCTCATTAATGCTTTAGTTTTTTTTAGTTTTTTATTTTTTCCTTGTGTGCATGGTCAATCATTTGGGCATTATTCCTCTCTTGCTAACTTGGCTGGTGCTTCTCACAACCTCTCTAATTTGTGACTTTGTATGGTATTTACAATCCTTCACTTAACATCTGTTTCAATTATTTCAATTGGTTTTATTATATAATTTTGATTTCTTTCTTTTTCTGATTAATATTATTTAGTTTATCATCTTTCTTGTTTAGTTTTTTATGTTAATTTTTGCCTTAACTTTCATGCTTTCCTTGTTTTTGGTTCTACCTTCATATTTTATTTTTAATGCTAATTTCAATATTTGTATCTAGTTCAATGATATTTATAGGCTTTGGAGCTAATATTTATAGCCTTGGCACCAACCTCTAGGCTTGATACTAGCTTTAGTACTTAAGTGTCATTCTACTGCCAACATATTATGACAATTATATGGTACCATGACCAACCTTTAGTTCCCACCTACTTAGAATAAAAGCAAATAACACAATCAAGGGAGGTTCTTCTAAGGATTCGGTTAATACACATCCAAAGGATGTTTTGACCAGTTCTTTGATGTAAATTAGTATAGGCTTGTATTCCTAGTAAAGGATTTTGAGTGTGTTCCACTAGCATCGAGTTACCTCAAGTATAATTATAATAGTCCATTTTATCATTCAAATGCAATAGTCAAGATTTATTTCCTTCTTAGATGTAAAAATGTTATGAGGGCCTAAGCTTGGATGACACCTTCCTCTATGACAATACCTTATGATAATGCATCCCTTTGGATTGGCATCATACAATATATAACACCAATAATGGAAAACTCAATGCCACTATCTGAAGTCCATTCTACAATAAATAAGCATGTTTTAAAGCTCCCTTAAGAGGCTAACATATTCGATTTTACTAAGGACATACATGTCTAATTATAGCTCCTAATTTTATTTCATTCACTTACAAGTGTAGTTACAAAGTATATAGGAAGTCAATAATTTCCTTTCTTCAACTATATTTTTTCATGTATATAATTTAACAAATGGTCTTCTATTCATTTAACCATTGATGACTCTAACTACTAAATAAGATATGCATACTACATCTATAACCCACATATAAACCATCAAATAACACATGATGTTTTACCTTGAAACATTATTGGGACATAGAATTAAACATGGTTCACAACCCAACCATTGGGGAAATTTCAATGTACACTAATCATACAGTCAGACATAAGACTATCAACAAAGTAAGTCTCACATTTATTTCATCCAAACCATTTTGGTTCACAATCTTAAACCTTTATTCAAATTTTATTCATTGGACCACACAAATATTACATGCTTCATTGTAAACGATCCTTGTTTGTAGATGGTCATATAATTGAATGACTCCTCCAGTTACTTCAACCTTCTTAGGAATAATTATAATTGAGATAAGATTTTACCACCTTGCCTCTCTCCAAGCTCCAAAACTATTTTAAAATGAGATAGTGTATAACTTTTGTTTATCATTGTATTAAACAAGAAATATAACCACACAAAGACCATACTGCAATAACATAGTCACATGATTAACAAGCATTAAAAAGTGTCACAAGAGCAACACATGTAAAGGAAAAACACTAGGTATTATGTTTAAAGTGGGATCCCATAAAACACACCCATATTTAGAGAAGCCTATCTTACTTTGACTATTTCTATATCTAGGGATTGCATCCCTCTTTGAATGAGTCACACTTGCTATGGTATAATAAGAGAAAATATTGAGTAGAAAAATAAATGCTAACCAATGCTTATGCAACTATATTTGATCTTCTAAAAACCTCACTGAGTCAGGTTGAACTATATGGATAACATCTATATTTAGAGAAGATACACTAGCTTTGTATAAATCCTTATTTATTTGGTTCAAAGTTGTGTACATCCTTTGAAATCTATTTACAAGAAGTACTTTCCCACTCACCTCTTGCAACATCTAACATGGAGAAGCTACACTTGGATCCAATCCTACATTTGGTAGCCCTAACTACCCTTCAACTTGATCCCTTGCTTTAAACTCAAATATGTGTGTTACTTATTGATCATTGTCCCAAACACTATATGTAACCACACCAAAAAACTCAACTCATGGATGCCATACAAAGTACATTGACCAAGAAGATGATTTTTACTTTTAGTTCTATTGTTATTCTTCTACTATGTTTATTTAGTTTATTCTATGACTTACACACCTATGAATATTTATTTTTGTTGGTCTCCCTTTTCCTTTTTGAACTCTCTTTTATCTCTTCTCTTATCTTATTTTTCTCTGACCTTACTTTCCTTTTTTATTCTTTGTTGTTTCATATTTTCTCCTCTATTGTCTCCCTTGAGGTCCTTGTGTCATCCCCTCCACCTTATCTATGCATCCCTTTTTTGAGGAAACATGCTACCCTTCCTCAACACCTTTGTGCGGTTTAGTTTTGTGGCAATTAGCATAATTAGAAGTACAATAATTATATTTAACATTGAATAGAAGTGGGTGAATAGCTCATTATTTGATATTAGTTCCAAGGAATTGTCTTTAATGTCTCTATAGAATTCTTCATTCTTCTAGAATTATTTAAAGGTCTAATATGTAAGTGATATTTTCTCCTTGCCATCATAGGGTACATATATATGTCCTCGATCTTGACTTACAACACAAGACAAGTTCCATATCACATTCTAGTTTTTAATTTATAGGGAAATATGGCCAAAACAAGTTCGACAAATCTTTGACGATGCATTTAGCCATGGGAGGGTGTGTTGTTACTTGTGCTTGTAGAGGTATTGGATTTGATTCTATCGCTTTTACAGTTAACGTTTGTTCAGTTTTTCCTGGGCAGAGGTCTTGTATTTTGATAGTGAATACAGGGGCTTCCAGTTCAATATCAGGGAATATAATTTCTTTATCTCATTGGTGAGAAATTTTCCAAGGGGTGGCTCTACCTGTACCCCTACCTCTACCGATACCCCTACCATGTCCCCTGCCACGAGGATGAACAAAATTATTTGTCGTTTGCCACAACTCCACGTCCCCACTTGTGTAGGAGGTAACCCTAGCCTTTGTTTTAATGTTTTTGGTTTCTGATAGCATCGGCCATTCCGAGGGCACTGCTCCTATTTTTGTTAAATTATTTTTTTCCTTAGCCATCCTTCCCTCATTTTAACGAGCAGTTTTTCACTAGAAAAGATAGGTTACTAGTAACAAAATACTTGTAAATAAACTGCTTCAATAGGATTCTTGAACTGCTTCAATGGAATTCTTTAATTTCATTCATCGAACTAAAATATATAAAATTAAACTTATAGATGCTTCATAATGTGTCCCATGGCTGAGGGGACATGACTCATTAATCATGTCGGTCTTAGTTTCTAGGGGCATTGTATATTTCTATAATTAAAGTGGATTTGTAAATGACTTCCCTCTCATTAATGCTTTAGTTTTTTTTTGTGCATGGTCAATCATTTGGGCATTATTCCTCTCTTGCTAACTTGGTTTCCTCTCTAAATGGTGACTTTGTATGGTATTTACAATCCTTCACTTAACATCCATTTCAATTATTTCAACTGGTTTTAGTATATGATTTTGATTTCTTTCTTTTTCTTAATTATAGTGATTAATATTATTTAGTTTATCATCCCTTCTTATTTAATTTTTATGTTAACTTTCTTTGCTTAGGAAGCTTTCCTTTTTTTGGTTCTAATCTCATATTTTAATTTTAATTTCAATTTCAATATTTGCACCAATGGTAATAGTTCAATGATACTTATAGGTTTGGAGCCAATCTCTATAGCCATACACCAACTTCTAGGCTTGATACTAGATTCAGAACTTAAGTGTCATCCTATTACCAACATATTATGACAATAAGCTATATGGCACCATGACCAACCTTTAGTGCCCACCTACTTAGAACAAAAGCAAATAACACAATCATGGGAGGTCCTTATGAGGATTCAGTTAATACACATCCAAAGGATTTTTTGACCAGGAGTTCTTTGATGTACCTTAGTATAGGCTTGTATTCCTAGTAAAGGATTTTGAGTGTGTTCCACTAGCATCCAGTTACCTCAAGTATAATTATAATAGTCCATATTATCCTTCAAATGCAATAGTCAAGACTTATTTTCTTCTTAGATGTAAAATTTTATGAGGGTCTAAGCTTGGATGGCACATCCCTCTGTGATAATACCTTATGATAATGCACTCTTTTGGGTTGGAATCATACTATACTTAGCACCAATGATGGAAAACTCAATGTCACTATATGAAGTCCATGATACAATAAAAAATCATGTTCTAAATCTCCTTTAAGAGGATAACATAATCGATTTTACTAAGGACATACATGTCTAATTATAGCTCCTAATTTTATTTTATTCACTTATAAGTGTAGTTACAAAGTATATAGGGAGTCAATAACTTCCTTTCTTCAACTATATTTTTTCATGTATGTAATTTAACAAATGGTCTTCTATTCATCTAACCATTGATGTCTCTAACTACTAAATAAGATATGCATACTACATCTACAACCCACATATAAACCATCAAATCACACATGATGTTTTACCTTGAAACATTATTGGGATATAAAATCAAACATGGTTCACAATCCAGTTATTGGGGAAATATCAATGTACACTAATCATACATTCAGACATAAGACTATCAACAAAGTAAGTCTCACATTTATATCATCCAAACCATTTTGGTTCACAATCTTACAACCTTCATTCAAATTGTATTCATTAAACCACACAAATATTTCATGCTTCATTGTAAAATATCCTTGTTTGTATATAGTCATAAGGTTGAATGACTCCTCTAGTTACTTCAGCCTTCTTAGGGACAATTATAATTGAGATAATATTTTAACACCTTGCCTCCCTACAAGCTCCAAAACTATTTAAAAATGAGATAGTGTATAACTTATGTTTACCATTGTATTAAACAGTAAATATAGCCACAAAAAGACCATATTGCAATAACATTGTCACATGATTGACAAGCATTAAAAATTTTCACAAGAGCAACACATGTAAAGGAAACACACTAGGTATTATATTAAAACTGGGATTCTATAAAACACACCCATATTTGGAGAAGCTTATCTTACTTTGACTATTTCTATATCTAGGGATTGCATCCCTCTTTGAACGAGTCACACTTGATATGGCATAATAAGATAAAAATATTAAGTAGAAAAATAAATTTTAACCAATGCTTATGAAACTATATTTGATCTTCTAACGACCTCACTAAGTCAGGTTGACCTATATGGATAGCATCTATATTTAGAGAAGATACACTAGCTTTGTATAAATCCCTATTTATTTGGTTCAAAATTGTGTACATCCTTTGAAATCTATTTACAAGAAGTACTTTTCCACTCGTCTCTTGCAACATCTAACATGGAGAAGCTGCACTTGGATCCAAACCTACATTTGGTAGCCCTAACTACCCGTCAACTTGATCCCTTGCTTTAAACTCAAATACATGTGTTACTCATTGATCATTATCCTAAACACTATTGTGGCCACACCATAAAATACTTTTGAATATATAAAAACATCCAACACATGCATAGACTAATGTGTCCTACTAACATACGCATACTACTAGGCCAAACACAAGCACACTGAATAGGGGTTTTATTAATACATCTACATCAAAAGACTCAACTCATGGATGCCATACAAAGGACGTTGACGAATAAGATGATTGTTATTTTTAGTTCTATTATAACCCATTCTATTATGTTTATTTATTTTATCCCATGACTTACATACCTATGAATGTTTATTTTTGTTGGTCTCCCTTTTCCTTTTTGAACAACTATCTTTTATCTCTTCTCTTATCATGTTTTATCTAACCTTACTTTCCTTTTTCATTCTCTATTGTCTCCCCGTTTCTCTTCTATTGTCTCTCTTGAGGCCCTTGTGAAATCCCCTCCACCTTATCTATGCATCCCTTTTTGGAGGAAACATGCTATCCCTCCTTCAACACCTTTGTGCAGTCTAGTTTTGTGTCAAGTAGTATAATTAGAAGTACAAGAATTATCTTTAAAATTGAATAGAAGTGGGTGAATAGCACATTATTTTCTAGTAGTTCCAAGGGATTGTCTTTAATGTCTCTATGGGCTTCTTCATTATTATAGAATTATTTAATGGTCTAATATGTAAGTGATAATTTCTCCTTGCCTTAATAGGGTACATGTATATGTCCTCGATCTTGACTTACAACACAAGACAAGTTCTATGTCACATTCTAGTTTCTAATTTATATGGAAAGATAATGATAATACAAAAAACCTATAGGTTTTTGAATTTCTTTATCTTACATCAATTGTGGTATTTATCACCTTCAAAATACAAGAACACTTAATTTTTCTATAGCATTAATATATTCTATAAAATCATTTTAATAAACTCTAATCCTATGATATCATTAACTAAAGCAAAATATATAAAGACATATAGAAAGGAAATGCATTGCATTCAATCTAATAGGATATCATAAAGCATTGTATGTTGTACTAACATTCCATATTGCATTCATTAATTTATGATCCACATCATGCCTCACTATTATCTATATTATCCCAATAATCCTCCTAGATTTTATGTTATATCCAACATGTAGAGCATCCACCATCCTTTGATAACTTCAAAACTACTCATCCTTTCACAAAAAATGGGTAAATAGAACTCTTAAATCTTTTTTAACATTCATTAATACTTGATTGAGGTGCTCTCAATCTAATTTCTAGTAGAAATATAAGATATAGAATTGTTACATCATTTTTTTTACCCTCTATATATTAGAATTCACAATATTTTTTAATAATGAACAAAAGCAATCCATCCACTCAATATTATACAGAGAACATAAAGAGACAAAAGAAACAAAAGGAGACACATATATTGGAGGGTGCCCATGGGAACCATAAATAATAATTTTATTATATATAGATCAGATTTACAACACTTTGATGATCAAATGAGGATTGGGACCCTATCAATAAACAAGGAAAAAATCTATCAATAAACAAAGAAAAAAATTTAAGATCCTCTTCTTCTCTTTGATGATGAGGTTTTCATCAAGAGCAACTATGTTATCGTCTTTAAAGTTGCATCATAGGTTCTTACTACATAATAGTCCAATAATTTGATTTGACCAAAAATTATAATTTTATCCATTAAAACAACTAACTAGGGTTTTATGATCCATCTTACACAATCTGACCCTTAACAACATAACAAATCCATAAACTGATGCCACTAGTGCATAAAGCTCCAAAAATCATGCAATTTAGAAAAAAGGCTCAAAATGATTCTATGTGCAAAAGTTCTAGCCTCTAGAATATTTTCCCTAATGGACCCAAAAAATCATAAATTAAAAGCACAAACCTAAGGAATGTAGGAAAAAAATTTGGGCCATCACTTTTTAATTTTTGATTCGTTGATGTGCTTCACTTACTTTTTTCCACCTCAACTACTCTTAACTAGTGCATTGTCAACACTTGCTCCTTTTTTTTTTTGGTTGAACTAGAATATATATGGAAAAATTAATTTGATGTGGCAAGAAAGAATGCCACGTCGATTGCCATGTTAGCTAGAATATTATCCTCACTCAAAAAAAAAAATTATGGGTATCAAGGAGACTTGAACTATGGTTTCTTTGAAGCTAAAAACAATACTCTAACTACTACACTACCATTGCATTTAGGAAGAAAAATATGTTCCTACTTATAACACTACCTTTTCGTCCATAGTAGCAAAAAGGGGGTCCTAACAGGTATTCGATCTTGAGATCCTTCTCATATAAAAATAAATTGACCATCTATCCATAGTGTGTTATGATTCTTAACTATTCTAACCTCCCATAGTCAATCAACCACTTATTTGACTATAAATAGAACATGCATAGTTTGAACCCCTTCCCTCTTCTCCCTAATGCCTAGCATGAATTATCATGCCATACCAATAGATAGGTGGTGATAGTAAGCTCCAAAAATAAATTCTATTATATTTGAATAAAAAATAAACATCATACTATCCTTGTTGACCAAAATTTTCCCATGTGTAATTCAAACTTGGGTGAGATGCAATTGGATATTCTATTTTCCAGTCCCCTATATATAGTGGTCATCATATAGATTGTGTAGCAGCACCTTCCTTCTCCATGAAGAAGGATGTTATGCACTTCCAATTGTCCAGGCACCAATACCAATCACAAGGAAGGAAGCACCCTTATTTAAATTCAAATTTTGGTAGGAAATCTTCAGCCTCCATGGTAGCTTGTAAAATAATCAATTGAAGATTATTTTTGGAAGCGAAATTAGAGTTAATTTCAACTGCTATTGAAAATGAGAATCATAAGGTAAAATATTGTTGAAGAGACATAAAATCATCCTAAGATTTAAAATAAGAACCAAAGACTCTAAATAGTATTTTTGCATGACCAAGTGAGGTAGCTTCATGCCCACTCTAATACCATGTTGAAAATCATAATATTTTCTAAAAATAAATAGAAGCAATTCATCCACTCAAATATTATATAGAAAATATAAAGAGACAAAATAAAGAAAAAAATACTAATATTGGGGGTGCTTATAGACACCATAAATAATCAATATATTATCCATAGATAAGATTCATAACATTTTCATTATCAAATGAGAAGTAGGAGAGGATATTTATACCAATACAAAAGAAAACAAATACATAATAAATTTTAACCTAAGTCGACATAACAAGAGGGTTTTAGGCTAATTACAAGTGTTAAAGTGGGTTTAACCATAACAAGGTTAACTATGGTCCATAGGGCTTACATAATAAATATTATAATAAATTAATGCATTGTATGTTAATATTCGCTTAGGCCTATCTAATACATCATACAATGTTGTTCTTGGTCATAAATCAAATTACAAATTCAACAGTACAATCCAAATAGACCAAAGGTAATGATTGCCATTTTAGATTGAGAATAAAAGCATAAGGTTTTAACCAAGCATCATACCAATAATTTACAAAACCCTTCTCATGGAAGAATCATCTAATATATGTTTTTGATAATTGTAATTTTTGTGATATGAGTTTTCATATTCTTTAATGTTAGGAAGCTATTATACTATTGTTATTACACATCGACTTATATATGATTATGGTTATAACCATATTGAATGGTTATAAACTCCATGAAATGTATTTAAGTATTCACAACCATATTAATAAAATTTGGTTATTACCAAATATTGATATCAGAGTAGGATTGTATTTGCACATCACTATGGGATTTAATTTTCAAAAATTTATTCTTTAAAAGTACTACAATAGAGTTCAAGTTCACTTCAGTCTCTATAGATTTAATAACTCCTACTTTATTACCTAGTTTTTGCTAAAATTGCATGATGATCAATTGATTTTGTAGAGCACCCAATAGGTTTTTGGCAACCAAGGAACTTAAGGATGAGGATCACATGTGTAAGTGCCATGTCAAATCATTGGTATCCTAAAATTATTTGTCATTTTCCATCCTTAGCTAGTTCTAGAGGCATATGATGTAGATTCTGATGAAGGCATTAGAGCTCTAAATCTAATTTTCTTGTTGCTACCCTCGATAGGTAAAGCATCTCTTTTATAGAATTTGCTATCATAAAAACTAGAGGAAACCTCCATTGATGATATTCTTGAGTGAAGGTATATTAAATAATGCACATGGAAAATGGATTCTAGGATTTTGTTGGATAACTTAGTGTGGCACAAGAAACAAGGTGGGTGAGTGTGGTTCCTTGCAAGGAGTGGTCATCATGTTTAAAGTAGAGCATGATAGTATCGATGATATTGATCCCCATCTATATTTACATCAAGATAGAATATTTTATGACCCCATGTATTTAGGCATCTAATTTGCACTTGAGTGTGAAAGATAAATCATTTTTTAAAAAACTAGTAATATTGCCAACTTCAAAAAATAAAAACTAAAAGAATATTTTTTCCTCCATGGAGTACAATGAATTCATACAAACAAACTTATGGGTCAATGGATGTCATTAGTGTTAAGTAAAGTGGTTCCAAGTGTTGAGGATATATATATATATGTGTGTGTGTGTGTGTGTGTGTGTGTGTGTGTGTGTGTATTTTTAATATTTCTTTTGCACACATCAATAAAAATCATGGAGGTGCACTATAATCGAAGGTAGGTGAATAGCTAAATTAGTATCAAGGTAAATTCAAAGATTTTCAAGCTTGGAGGTTTTAGGTAAAATTCCATGTTTTATCTTTCTACTTTAAATTGCATAGTTTAAAGGATAAAAATAGTCTTTCCCTTTTTTAATTCATGAATAATTAAGTGGAGGAAATGAAAAACTCATATTTTAAAGTAAAATTGAGAAATTTACTTTAAAATTTATGTTTTGAATCTCTCTCAAACAAGTGCTTAGGTAGGTACATAGCAACATTCAGTATTAATGACACCTTTGGCTCATGTTTACAAGTAAAGTTGTCACATTGAGCTACTATGTCTATAACCTAACAAGGCTATCATAACAACATTTGGGAATCAACCCTTTAAATCATTAGGGAGATATAATACCATATTTTTTTATATTTTTTCTTCATAATCATAGCCTATTTTTCACTATCATTCTACACAAACCCTAAAATTAAAAAATTCTAAGTATATAGGAAAGTTATGAGAATGTATATGGATTTATATTTAAGTAGGTATCATTAATAGGACGAAGTAATTTTTGTACTACCTTGGTACTTTGTATCATTCTCTTTTAAATATATTTTTTCTCTCTCACTTGTGGTCATGTATATTGGAAGGACTAGCTTCTTCCATGTACCAATGAGTATATAGAAAGGATGGATATATATAAAGGGTCTGGTATATTAGACTAGTAATATATTGAAAGGGGGACCATTTGGGAGTTATAAGGAAATATCATCGTGGTCGTACTGAAAATTCTTCTTATAGACTCACAACTACTCAAATGTTCAAAATTTGGACCTTGAAAAACTAAGATGAGAACCATCTTGATAGTTGAGAAACTTTGAGACATTATAAAGTCACTTGACCTATAGAGGTGAAGATGAAAAGTAAAAATTTGATGATGTAGATATCAAAGAACTGATGATCACCACACTTGCCATAATAGATGTTATTCAACCGTATATTTATAAATTAAAAATATCCAAGGAGGCATGGGACAGACTTTATAACATCTATAAAGGGAAGAATGACTCTACAAATCTTCACCTATAGTCTTCATCTTCACATATTGAGATTCCAAGATGGAGAAAGCATTGATGTTTTTCTTTGTCAAGTTGTAAAGTTGAAATCCAAACTAAATTCCATGGGAGCAATTGTGGATGATAGTTCTTGGTACCCATTATACTTAGAGCTCTACCAAATTCATTTCAAGTGTTGACCACTTCCTTGCAAGTTTCAAATAGGAAGGTGTCCTTTGATTAGTTGGTGAATATGCATCAACAAGAATCATCCAATAAATGGAGGGATCAACTAATAAATAATAAACTTATTTCCAAGAATTCTAGGATAAATAAGCAATAGATGGGTCCTTCATCATCATAGAAATAACCTTAGAAACAAAAGAGGTATTTCCATATCTATGATAAAGATATACATGATACAAAGAGTTGCTACTCTAATCCTATGACTCAAACAAATCGCTTCCATAAACCTCATCATACAAAGACATAGTACAAACCATATCCTAAGTAGAAGCAAAAACAAGGGCATGTTATGCATGAAGAATTAGATTTAAAATCTGAATAGACACATAAAGTGATAATGTCCAAGGTGATGAAAAGACCAAAGGATGAAGTTTGGTATATTGATTCAAGTGCTAGCAAGCACAAGTGGTCAAGAAATTTTTCCTCTCATGTGTGCTACTATTGAACATAAGAAGTTAAAAGAGAAGGAAATAGATTGTTTGAAAAAATTATAAAATAAAAATGAGGTTTTCAAAGAACCTCCAAAAATTAAATGGTAATACTAGGACACCCATCTTGTCAAAAATCAAAAGAAACAAATAGTGTTAAGTGTCAATGAGATGAACAATGGAACCTATCATGAATATTTCTCTTAGACCAAATTTTTTGAAACCAATAAAATCCTTATGATCCAATACCACCTAGGGTTTTTATCCAAAATTCCTTCTTCTAATTTTCTTTTTGCTACCCTCGATAGGTAAAGCATCTCTTTTATAGAATTTGCTATCATAAAAACTAGAGGAAACCTCCATTGATGATATTCTTGAGTGAAGGTATATTAAAGAATGCACATGGAAAATGGATTCTAGGATTTTGTTGGATAACTTAGTGTGGCACAAGAAATAAGGTGGGTGAGTGTGGTTCCTTGCAAGTAGTGGTCAACATGTTTAAAGTAGAGCATGATAGTGTCGATGATATTGATCCCCATCTATATTTACATCAAGATAGAATATTTTATGACCCCATGTATTTAGGCATCTAATTTGCACTTGAGTGTGAAAGATAAATCATTTTTAAAAAAACTAGCAATATTGCCAACTTCAAAAAATAAAAACTAAAAGAATATTTTTTCCTCCATGGAGTACAATGAATTCATACAAACAAAATTATGGTTCAATGGATGTCATTAGTGTTAAGTAAAGTGGTTCCAAGTGTTGAGGAAATATATATGTGTGTGTGTGTGTGTGTGTGTGTATTTTTAATATTTCTTTTGCACACATCAATACAAATCATGGAGGTGCACTATAATCGAAGGTAGGTGAATAGCTAAATTAGTATCAAGGTAAATTCAAAGATTTTCAAGCTTGGAGGTTTTAGGTAAAATTCCATGTTTTATCTTTCTACTTTAAATTGCATAGTTTAAAGGATAAAAATAGTCTTTCCCTTTTTTAATTCATGAATAATTACGTGGAGGAAATGAAAAACTCATATTTTAAAGTAAAATTGAGAAATTTACTTTAAAATTTATGTTTTGAATCTCTCTCAAACAAGTGCTTAGGTAGGTACATAGCAACATTCAGTATTAATGACACCTTTGGCTCATGTTTACAAGTAAAGTTGTCACATTGAGCCACTATGTCTATAACCTAACAAGGCTATCATAACAACATTTGGGAATCAACCCTTTAAATCATTAGGGAGATATAATACCATATTTTTTTATATTTTTTCTTCATAATCATAGCCTATTTTTCACTATCATTCTACACAAACCCTAAAATTAAAAAATTCTAAGTATATAGGAAAGTTATGAGAATGTATATGGATTTATCTTTAAGTAGGTATCATTAATAGGATGAAGTAATTTTTGTACTACCTTGGTACTTTGTATCATTCTCTTTTAAATATATTTTTTCTCTCTCACTTGTGGTCATGTATATTGGAAGGACTAGCTTCTTCCATGTACCAATGAGTATATAGAAAGGATGGATATATATAAAGGGTCCGGTATATTAGACTAGTAATATATTGAAAGGGGGACCATTTGGGAGTTATAAGGAAATATCATCGTGGTCGTACTGAAAATTCTTCTTATAGACTCACAACTACTCAAATGTTCAAAATTTGGACCTTGAAAAACTAAGATGAGAACCATCTTGATAGTTGAGAAACTTTGAGACATTATAAAGTCACTTGACCTATAGAGGTGAAGATGAAAAGTAAAAATTTGATGATGTAGATATCAAAGAAATGATGATCACCACACTTGCCATAATAGATGTTATTCAACCATATATTTATAAATTAAAAATATCCAAGGAGGCATGGGACAGACTTTATAACATCTATAAAAGGAAGAATGACTCTACAAATCTTCACCTATAGTCTTCATCTTCACATATTGAGATTCCAATATGGAGAAAGCATTGAGGTTTTTCTTTGTCAGGTTGTAAAGTTGAAATCCAAACTAAATTCCATGGGAGAAATTGTGGATGATAGTTCTTGGTACCCATTATACTTAGAGTTCTACTAAATTCATTTCAAGTGTTGACCACTTCCTTGCAAGTTTCAAATAGGAAGGTGTCCTTTGATTAGTTGGTGAATATGCATCAACAAGAATCATCCAATAAATGGAGGGATCAACTAATAAATAATAAACTTATTTCCAAGAATTCTAGGATAAATAAGCAATAGATGGGTCCTTCATCATCATAGAAATAACCTTAGAAACAAAAGAGGTATTGCCATATCTATGATAAAGATATACATGATACAAAGAGTTGCTACTCTAATCCTATGACTCAAACAAATCGCATCCATAAACCTCATCATACAAAGACATAGTACAAACCATATCCTAAGTAGAAGCAAAAACAAGGGCATGTTATGCATGAAGAATTAGATTTAAAATCTGAATAGACACATAAAGTGACAATGTCCAAGGTGATGAAAAGACCAAAGGATGAAGTTTGGTATATTGATTCAAGTGCTAGCAAGCACAAGTGGTCAAGAAATTTTTCCTCTCATGTGTGCTACTATTGAACATAAGAAGTTAAAAGAGAAGGAAATAGATTGTTTGAAAAAATTATAAAAGAAAAATGAGGTTTTCAAAGAACCTCCAAAAATTAAACGTTAATACTAGGACACCCATCTTGTCAAAAATCAAAAGAAACAAATAGTGTTAAGTGTCAATGAGATGAACAATGGAACCTATCATGAATATTTCTCTTAGACCAAATTTTTTGAAACCAATAAAATCCTTATGATCCAATACCACCCTGGGTTTTTATCCAAAATTCCTTCTTCTAGTCTTGAAATAATATTTACAAAATATCTTCTTGGCTGCTCCAAATTACTGACAACAAGCAATTGACTAATGAGAATTCACAAATGCTTTGATACCATGTTAGATTTCATAGTAGTTTTTAGAAATAAATTGAATCAACACATTGCCTAGTATTTTTGACAAAGAAATGCACAAATTATATGTTGGCATCCATGTACACCAAATAATCTCACCATCACAAAGTATAATTACACTCCAATCGATAAATAAATGGTTGGTATGATGGGGTATTTAGACCCAAACACAAGTTATCTTTAGTTCAAGGCTAAGAGACCAAACTTAAGTATTTAAATAATAAAATCTTACAAAAATACTTGTTTCAAGGTTTACAAAGCCCCAACTAGATTTTATGAATAATATAATATAAAATTTTGTCATGGCTTCAATAGAATCTTGAGCACCACATATTCCAACATAAGGATACCCTAGTTGGTAGAAAAAAATTACTAAATTGGTGATAATACTTATTGATCTAATAGATGTTTCACAATAAGTGTATTAAAAGTGTGTAGTCTAACCTTCTCATGCTTTAAATTTATTAAAATCTTTTAAGCCTAATGTTATGTTGGTAACAAGTTAAGTAACTCAAAATTAATTATTTGAGGTTGAGATATTTATACCTCTCATCTACTTGATCCATTATATCCATGAAGTTACCTTGAATATTTATATGGGCACCTAATGGAATGCTTCATATCTTGTTTGTTATCACTCTCTTTATTTGATATCTAAAATTCTTGCTTTATTATTTGATTTTTTTATTGTTTTTGTTCCTTCCAACAAAGTATAGAAAAATTCAACATGGTATCAAAGTGAGTGTGGAGCATCATCACTTGGTCATGAAAAGATCTATCTTAAATCCTTTTTTCTTTTGATAATAAGGTCAAATTAACCTCTAGATCTTCATGAATTTTTTATGACAAAAGGAGAAAAGGAGGAAAGGAGGTAAAATTTATTTGAGCGCTTTGTTTCTTCAACCAGTGCCAAAGCCTAAAAAAATGCTTTGTCCCTTCCATAGTCGTCGAGACTCAAATGTAGAACCTTTGCGTACCCAGTGCCTTACACACAAACAACTTGACACTAACCCAACCGATTGGTTGGTGAAAAGGCTTTATGCCTTGGTCACTTTGTCCTTCACATTTTTTAGGTGCAATAAAAATAATAATAACCTCTTGTCTTTATTTGCTCACGAATCTTTCGCATTCACTTTCACAAATTGCATGTGCATTAATATTCAAAGACTTGCATTTGTGAGGCAAGTCTTATGGTATTTATACCATATGCTTCTTTCCTTTGAACGTCGATGGGGGAATAAAAATTTAAATCGAATTTGTGCCCAACCCAACTTTGGGTTTTAATAATATTATTTTATAAATTAATTTATAATATAAATATTATAAATAATTTATAAATTACCTTAGGCTTTAATTTTAACCTTTAATATTATAATATTATTTCCTTTGGGCCTAGGTATTTTTCTCTTTCACCCTTAGACCTTTTTCGACTTCCTTTAATATTATAATAATAAATATTATAATATTATTTCCTTTAGGTCTTTCCTTCAGGGTATTTAACCATCCTTTTGACCAATCAAGTGAAGCCCTTAAACCAAATCTCTTGAGCATAAAATATAATTATTTTAACCCTTCTTTTACCAAGTCTTGCACTGATCATTGACACTTACTTTTGACATCAATGACAACACAACTAACTCAAAATTTCCAACAACCTCCCCATTTGTCATTGATGGCAACCCTTTTTCTATAACCAAACCTTTTTCTTTTTCCAAAACTACTCCCCCTTATTGAATGCTCTCCCCCTAACTCAAATCTCTCCCTCTTTATCATCAATGGCAAAGGGCCACCTTTAGGGCTTGGGGCTAAGAATGAGACTCTTAGCTTAGCCCCTCCCAACCTGCTCTCTTGAGGTGGTTAATTTTGGGGTGGGAGTAAAAATACTCCCAATTTATTTCTAAGATACTTAAAGTTCTCTTTTGAAAGTGGTTTATTGAAGATATCCGCAATCTAATATTTTGTAGTAATATTTTGCAACATGACTTGCTTATCTGTTACCTGTTCTCTCAAAAACTGATACTTGATCAAAATGTACTTTGTCCTAGAGTGCATCATTGGATTCTTTGATATATTTATAGCACTTGTATTATCACACAATATGGGAATAGGGTTATCATGCTTTATCTTGAAGTCCTCTAGAGTTCACTTCATCCATAATACCTATGTACAACAAGAAATTACTACAATATACTTTGTCTCTACTATGGATAAGGATATTGATGTTTGTTTCTTACTTAACCAAGAGACTAAACAATCTCTAAGAAATAATTCTCCTCCACTTGTACTATTTTATCGTCAATGTTGCCAGCCCAATCTGCATTTGTATACGCTGTGAGAGTGAAACTATCACTTTTGGGATACCAGAGCCCAAAATCCATAGTCCCTTTTATATACTTGAGAATCCTCTTTACTACTACTACATGTGTCTCCTTGGGAGCTACTTTAAACCTTACCACTAATCCCACTACTTGCATTATATTTGGTCTTGTAGTTGTGACATACAATAAGATGTCAATCATAGATTTTTATAGTTTTTGATTTACCTCAAGAGATTCCTATCTTTACTTAACTTACATCTTGTAACCATGGGGGTACTCACTGGTTTGCAATCTTCTAACTTGAATTTATTTAGCATCTCCTTTATATACATGGTTTGTGAAATAAATACTCCTTTCTTTGATTATAAAATTTGAAGTCCAAGGAAGAAAGACAACTCAAATTCATTATGCATGCTCTAACCAAATTTTTGACACATATTATCATTGTTGCCTCCAAAAATGATATCATCAACATAAAAAACCATAATTAGTAAGTCATTCCCTTCATTTTTTATGTATAAGTTACTATCCACTATTCCTTTCTTGAAACCCTGTTTCTAAAGATACTTATCCAATCTTGAGTACCAAGCTTTAGGAGCTGGTTTTAGTCCATAAAGTGCCTTCTTCAATCTACATGCATAGTCTAATTTACCAGTAAATCTAAATTCCTCTAGCTACTCAATATAAACCTCTTCTTCCAAGACACCATTTAGAAATGTTGATTTAACATCCATCTTATATACTTTAAATTTTTTTAAACTTGAGAAAGCTAAGAACATTCTTATATCTTCAAGTCATGCAACTAGAAAAAATATCTCATCAAAATTAATTCCCTCTACCTGTGCATAACCTTTGCATACTAATCTTGCTTTATTTCTGACTACCTGGCCATCCTCACTTAACTTGTTTATGAATACCCATTTAGTACCAATCACATTCTTGTCTTTTGGTCATGGGACAAGTTCCCAAGTCTTACTTTTCTTTATCTGATCTAGTTCCTCATTCATTGCCTTAATCCAAAAATCATCTTCACTTGCTTCATTGAAATATTTTGGTTCAATTTTGGATAATAAAGAGAAATTTGTTTGTTGATTTGATGTTATTACCCTTCTCCTTTTGTCTCTCATCTAGATTTCCAATGATTAGATCCCTTGTATGATGTTTCTGTACATACCTAGATGGAGTTTTAGGAAGAAGTCTTTGTGTTTCTTCTTCTTCTTCTTTAGATTCTTCACATAAATCTTCTTAACAACTTTCATCTTCCTGGTATACAATTTCTTGAACTGGTTCTCTTGATCCTATCTTCTCATCAATTGTTACATTTATACTTTCTATAATAGTACGTGTCCTTTTGTTATAGCATCTATAGGCCTTGCTCTTGGTGGAATAGCCTAGAAAAATACCCTCATCACATATTGGGTCAAACTTACCCAAATTTTTTTCTTACCGTATTACATAACATTTGCTTCCAAAAATTCTGAAATACTTTACAATGGTTGGTCTTCCTTTCCAGAGCTCATATGGAGTTTTATGATGATTTACTCTTACTTTATATTTATTGATGATATATGTTGTTGTATGTACTGCATCTTTCCAAAAACCATCTGAAATCTTAGACTCATTTAACATAGCTCTAGCCATATTCTCAACTATCCTATTTTTCCTTTCAACTACCCCATTTTGTTGAGGAGTTCTTGTTGCTGAATATTCTCTTTTGATCCCATGTTGTTCACAAAATTCTACAAATTCATTTGAGGTAAATTCTCCTCCTCTATATGACCTTAAAATCTTAATCCTTTTATCTATTTTATTTTCCACTAACTCTTTAAAAGCTTTAAACTTCTCAAGAGCTTCTGACTTTTCTTTCAAGAAAGCTACCCAAATCATTTTGAAATAATCATCTATAAATAATATAAAGTAACTTTCATCTTGTAAACTCTTTGTCCTTGTATGATCACATAGGTCAGTGTGCACTAGCCTTAGTGGATCATATGACATAAATACTTTTGACTTAAAACATGTTCTAGTTTGCTTCTCATGCTGACATTGTGAACAAATTGTGTTTTGTGGCCTTTTTAGCTTTGGTAAATCTCTGACAGCCTACTTGTTGCTTATTTTTATTATGTTGTCAAAATTCAAATGACCCATTCTTCTATGTCACAACCAACTCTCATCTTCTTGTGATAGAAAACACTTTTCTCCTTTAATATCACTTAACATGTAGAGGTTGTTTGTAGTTCTATTTTCATTTGCAATAAGTTTTCCAGTTTTAGAATTTCTAATCTCACACCTACTTGGATGAAAATTAACCATGTGTCCTTGATCACAAAGTTGGCTCACACTTAGTATATTGTGCCTCAACCCCTTGACATACAATACATTCTCTATTTTTTTTTCCCATTATCTAAACTCAGAGTTCCTTTCCCACAATTTTTTTTTGATCCATTATCACCAGATCTTAATGATCCTCCATCAGTTTCTTTGAGTACTAGAAATTTACTTTTGTCTCCTATCATGTGACTAGAATATCCAATGTCAAGATGCCATTGATTTCCCTTATCCTAAACATGAAGAGTTGGTTGTACTAACATTGATCTAACTTTCTCATGCCCTTTTCTCTCCTTCCTAATTGTTGAAGTTGTATTCTTTTTACTTGACTCAAGAAATACCATTTTACACCATCTAGCCTTATGCCCAAAATTATTGCACTTATAACATATGACATCATTATTCATAAGAGGTGCAAAAGAATTAAAATTTCTATTGACATCCTTTCTAACATAACCAGTGCAATGTAAAACTCTATGGCTATATTTGTTACATGAAAATCAATAGCCATGGAAGAGATTATGTAACATGTTTGAATACCTTGGAAAATATGGTTAAGTGCTCCTCCTTTTGTTTTGATTAACTCTTGTTCATGGTTCTTCTTTTCTTTATTCTTTCTTGATGTCTTCTCCTTCCAAAGTATGATTCACGTGCTTATCTTTATTTTATGTCTCTACTTCTTGAAGGCTTGACTCCTCTCTCTGTTTCCCCAAATTTATATATTGTCGTAACTTAGTCTTTTCAACTTCATTCCTTAAATAAACAGTTTCTACTTCTAATATTTCATATTATGTTTCCCTTGCTCTTAATATATTTGTCATATCCTATTCAATTTTATTTTCTCCTTCTACCTTTATTTAAGTTCTATGAGACTCTATAGAAATTCTATCTTTGCTTCTTCACCCTCTTGAATTTCATCCTTCAAACTTGAGTTCTTCTTTCTAATATTTTCCAAGTTCTTGATAGCAACAAAGAATTCCTCTTTTATGTCAAATATGGTCTCTTCTTCATTCTCTAGATTTATGTGTATTTCTGATGGATCTTCCTCCAAGCTATTATTCTTTTCACGGAGAGACCCGCTCTGATACCAATTGAAGAACATGTGCTTATACTAATAGGGGGTGAACAGTATAAGATAAAACTTTTTTCTTTTCAAACCATATGATAACATCAAAAATATTAAAGCAATAAACATTACACAAAGCATCACACACATGAGAGATTATTTAATGTGGTTCACCCAATGTGGGCTACTCCGCGGAGAAAATATTCCTTAAAAAATTTCTCAATAAAATCTCTTGGGAATCCTTCCCTATTACAATATTTATAGACCTATATCCAAAGGAAACACCAATACCCTAATAAAATTTGTGGATCTCTATCCACAAGAGAATCCTTTCTCCTCTGCTTTGGCTAATTGTCCTCTAGAAGACTACTACCTCCACTACACTAGCTTGTGGATCTCTCTCCACTGAAGACTTCTATCCTCATTGCCCTGGCTAATGGATTTATATCCACTAGAAACTATTGTCCTCTACTTTGTCACCTCCAAATCCTGCTCTATTGGACATTTTAAGTCCCTAAGTCAAAGTAGTCATTGATGTCACCATTGATACCACCAGATGGAGTCATCATTAATACCAAGATTTCAGCAGAGATAAAGGCAACAATGACGATCATTTGATATTCAGTAAGAAGGCAGAAGTTCAAGTGAAACAGTGTAAAAGACATAAGTTAGAAAGGAGTGGTAATATTTATTTTATAAATTACTTAAATTTAGGATGAATTTAAATTTTATAAATAAATATTATAATGGTTAGAAGTGCCATAGTGAAAACCCAAATAAAATCATTGTAATTTTTATTACAATATTTTATATTGCCAAAGTGGGTTTATAAATTTTAAAAATATTTAAACCCAAAGGTTGGGTTTAAAGGTTTAAGACCAAATTTTAATTTAATAAATCCAAAGGTTGAATTTAGAGTTTTAAAACAAGGTAAAGTTTATTTCCAAAGGGAAGCGTCGACGTCATGTTGAGCAAGGTGTTGCAAGAAGGTTGCCATTGTTGTCAACACAGGCAGTTAGATCCAAGGATGCAGTGGGTAGACAGATCAGAAGTCATTCAGATGTAGAAGATAGAAAAAATTCAAAGAAAAAGACAAGTTAGAAAACTGTCGCGATATCGCGACATGTTTTTTGTCGCGATTTCACGACAAGTCGGAGGAGAGAGAAAGTGCAGCCGAAAATGTCGTGATTTCACGACAAAAATGAGGAGAGAGAAAGTGCAGCCAGAAATGTCACGATTTCACGACGAAAATGAGGAGAGAGAAAGTGCAGCCGAAAATGTCGTGATTTCGTGACGAAAGTGAGGAGAGAGAAGGCGCAAGGCAAACGGTCGCGATTTTGCGACATGCTGGAGGCCAAGAAGCTAAGTCGAGAAACTGTAGCGATTTCGCTACATGTCGAATTTTCACTGGCCGAAGCAAGAAGAAAGCGTTAAGTGGAAAAGTTGTAGCGATTTCGCTACATGTCGAAATTTTGCTGACCGAAGCAAGAAGAAAGCGTTGAGTTGAAAAGCTGTAGCGATTTCGCTACAAGTCAAAAGTGCACAAAGCAAAGGTGTAGCGATTCCGCTACGGGTCAGAATTGCTCAAAACAAAGGTGTAGCGATTTCGCTACGAGTTGAAAAAGCACAACACGAAGATGTAGCGATTTCGCTACAAGTCATAAGTGCTCAACGTGAAGGTGTAGCGATTTCGCTACCAGTCAAAAGTAAAGAACTCAAAGATGTAGCGATTATGCTACAAGTCGAAAGAACAAAGCACAAAAGTGTAGTGATTTCCTTGCAAGTCATAATTTCACGGGCAGAAGCAAAGCTTAGAAGCACAAGGCACAATATTGTAGCGATTTCGCTACTGCATGAAGCTAGGATTGTATGGAAGCTGAAAGTGTCGCGATTTCGCGACGAGTTGCAAGAAAAGCCTCAGGAAGCCGAAAGAGTCATGATTTCACGACAAAGATGAGGATGACGTCAGCAAAAGTTGAAAGTGTCACGATTTCACGACGAGTTGCAAGAAAAGCCTCAGGAAGCCGAAAGCGTCATGATTTCGCGACAACATTGAGGATGACATCAGCAAAAGCTGAAAGTGTCACGATTTCACGATGAGTTGCAAGAAAAGCCTCAGGAAGCCGGAAGCGTCGCGATTTCACAACAACATTGAGGATGACATCAGCAAAAGCTGAAAGTGTCACGATTTCGTGACGAGTTGCAAGAAAAGCCTTAAGAAGCCGAAAGCGTCATGATTTTGCGACAACATTGAGGATGACATCAGCAAAAGTTTGAAGTGTCACGATTTCATGACAAGAACGGTGGCAAAGCTGTCAACGGCCAAAAAGGGTCACGATTTCGTGACGACAAGGTCAAGAAGGCGTACGGCCACAAAAAGTGTCGCGATATCGTGACGTGTTGTTGTTTCATGGCAATAAGCTACAGGAAGGTGACGAAGGTGGCAGAAGAGTTTGAGGCCGACAAAGTTAAATCTGGGCTGATGGATTTTAGGGTTTGAAGTCGACATCTTTTAGGGTTTCATAGCCGATGTTCTTAGAGGTTGAAGCTGACATCATCTAGGGTTTTACAGCGGATCTGAAGTCGACATCTTTTAGGGTTTCACAGTGGATGTTCTTAGAGGTTGAAGCCGACATCTTCTAGGGTTTATGACCGACATTTTCTAGGGTTCACAGTCGACGTTTCTTAGGGTTTGTCTCTGAGATTTCGTCTATAAAAGGATGGTTACTTCGGTTGAAATAGTGAAGAGAGAGTGCGAGAGCAAGCAGAGTGCGTTGCGTTGAGATAATGTGCAAATGCGAATAGAGTGATTGCGCAAGTGAAGTTCGGTCGAGTAGAGTGCAAAGTCGTAGTTCAAATCTGCATATCATGATTGCATGGATGAAAAGCGCAATGTGTAGAGATGGAGTTCTAAGTTCAAAATGTTAGCGCACAAATAGCAGAAGTGTCGATCAGCCGATTGCAGCAGAGAGTGCAAAGAAGAATACAAAAGCGATCGGACAGTGCGAAACATTTTTGCAGAAGCAGTAGAATGCAAAAAATAGCAGACTATAAGGAACAACATGAAAATTGTATTCTATCATTTTATTATCTTTATTGATTTCCAAGTTGCAGCTTGGCATAAGGGGTTGGTGCCTCTTTCCAGTTGGTGTTGGTAGATTGGGAGTTGGTGCTCCATTCTGTTTGTAGCAGACAAAGCAAAGGGGTTGGTGCTCCTTCCAGTTGGTGCTGGTAAAAGACATTGTAAAGTTGTAGCTTTGCTTTGGCTGGATTTGGATGGTAGTCCAAGCAGTCATTTTGAGGAGTAGCCACATTGGTGAACCTCGTTAAATTGTTGTGTTGTGTGTCTTGCTTTCTTGCTGCATTTGATAGTTATTTTATCAGTTTTAAACTGCTGCTAGATTTAAAACTATTTGTTTTAGAAGTTTTTAAAGATCACACTGATTCACCCCCCTCTCAGTGTCATTGTGATTACAACAATTGGTATCAGAGCCAAGTTCTGAACAGGCTTAAACAGCTAAGGTGATCTTGGAAGTTACGCAATGGCAAGTGGTGAAGGTTTCTCCTCGAACAAAGCACCATTGTTTGATGGGACTAATTATGCATTCTGGAAAATTAGAATGCAGACATATCTCGGTGCTTTGGGTTTTGACATCTGGGGTGCGGTAGTTAATGGTTACAAAGCTCCTACCACCACTCCAACAGACATTGCAGGTAAAAATGCATTTGAATATGATTCAAAAGCAAAAAATGCTATCATGTGTGGACTAGTTGACAGTGAGCTAGTCAAGGTCATAAATTGTGAATCAGCAAAAGATATCTGGGATAAACTAGAGAACATTCATGAAGGAGATGATAGGATCAAGGAGGCCAAACTTCAAGCACATCGAGCTCAATACGAATCTTTAAATATGGACAATGATGAGAACATAGAGACTTTCATGCAAAGAGTCAATGGGATCACCAATTCAATCAGAGGTCTTGGCGAAGAATTAACCGATGCTGCTATCGTGAAAAAGGTATTGAGATCGCTTCCTCCTAGATTTGATTCTAAAGTCTCTGCCATAGAAGAAGCCAAAGATCTAAATCATTTTAGTATGGATGAGATGCATGGTTCTTTGACTGCTTTTGAAATGAGAATAGGAAGGTCTAATCCCACAGATAGAGAAGCAGCTTTCAAAGCCCTAAAAGGCAAAAGCACAAAACAAGAATCTGAAGAAGAGGATGCTTCAGATGAAATGGAAGCAAATTTTGTAAGAAAGCTGAGAAAAGGGAAAGGAAAATACAAAGGAAAGCTACCTTTTAAATGTTTCAATTGTGGAGGCATTGGACACTTTGCTACCAAATGTCCTCTCAATGACAAAAACAAAGGTGAAGAAACTCAGCATCAAGAAAGAGGTGAATGGAGGAAGAAAACAAACTTCAGAAAAGGCAATTTCAAAAAGAAAAGCTTTATCTCCCGAAATGCAGAATCTTCAGAGGACAGTTCTAGTGAAGACTCTGAAGAAGGAACAGGTGAGGCTCTCTTTATGGCGTTTGAAATAGACGAATCAGAAGAGGCAGAAAACACAGAAAACAGAGAAGGAATGAACTCTGAAGTATCTATTGAAAAAGGTGAGGCTGAAGTTGATTTAGAAGGTGAGTGGTGTATCTGCTCTTATGGAATGGAAATCCGAGAAAAGAAAGAATAAAAAACTGTTAAGGAAACTTGAGGATGCAAATGACATTATAGCCGGTCTAAAAACACGAGACAAAAGAGTACAAGAAAATGTCCGAAGATCTTGAAGTACAGGTAACCATGAAGATAGATTACTGTTGCAAATTGGAAGAAGAAAATGTTAGTCTTCGAATACAGATACAAGAGCTGGATCAAAAAATTAGCTGTCATTTAAAACATGAAGAAAGTTCGATGAAGCTGGACAAAATTCTAAGTGATCAAAGATCCACAGGTATCAAATTCGGTCTGGGCTTTACTGAAGGAGAATCATCAAGTGGACCAAAGGCAAGCAATGTTGAAAGTGAAAAGAGTAAAGACAAGAAACAGGCTGTGGAAAGAAAAACAAATTAGGCAAAAGAAAGCTGTAATGCCAGTCCTGAAATAGCAGCTGACAATGATGGCTTCACCAAGGTCACACATCAGAAGAAAAGAAGATCTAAGGCTCCTGCAACAACTTGGCCAAGACCATATTTTAGGTTCAATCATTATTTCTATGGTTTCTATTTTAAATGTAATGGTTATGGGCATAAAATTGTTGACTGCAAGTACAATATAGGTCCAAGAAGTTTCACTAGTAGAAATGCTTTTGCTCCTCTAATGAGTTATGCAGTAGAATGCTTTAAGTGTCACAACTTTGGGCATATTGCCAAAACTGTCGTAGTATTTCTGTTTCATATCAATCTCAGAAAAGAAGAATTCAACCATATAGGGCAAAACAAAATAGAATTTCTTCTGAAGGATATGTGCAAAATTCTGAAAAGGGGAAATCCCAGCTAGAACCCAACACCACAGTTAAAACAGAATGGAAACAAAAAGAACAGCTCAGGAAAGAACAAGAATCTTTAATAGTGCAGACAACTTTTAGAGCTCAGAATAAATATGTACCGTGGATTCTTGACAGTGGTTGCTCAAGTCATATGACAGGTGATAAACAGAAATTTGAAAATCTACAGAAATATGAGGGTGGTTCTATGAAGTTCGGCAATAATGATGGAGCCAAAATAATAGGTAAAGGATCTATCAAAATTAGTGAAGGGAAAATCAAGTCAGAAGAAGTTTTATATGTGGATGGTTTGAAACATAACCTATTAAGTGTGAGTCAAATCTGTGATAAAGGACATGAAGTGGTTTTCAAGAAGTAGGGTTGTGAAGTCAGAAAAATAAACAACGGGAAATTGATAGCAACCGGCTCAAGGACGTCTACCAACCTGTACACACTCTCAGAATTTTTAGAAGGTATGTGCTTCATTGGACAAGAAGAAGAGAACTGGTTGTGGCATAAGAGGCTTGGACACATAAGTTTTGATAATTTGGTGAAAATCAGCTCTAAACAAGCAGTGAGAGATATTCCAACCATTAAGAAACCTTCAAACAGTGTTTGTGCTTCATGTCAGAAGGGAAAGCAAACCAGAGTTTCATTTAAAACAAAAGAATACCACACTAGCAGGCCTTTGGAACTCATTCATACAGACTTATGTGGACCCATGAGGACTCAAAGCATAAACGGTGACAAATACTTTATGCTGTGTATCGATGATTATTCCAGAATGACATGGATATTCTTCCTAAAAGATAAAACAGAAGCTTTTGAAATGTTCAGAACCTTCAAACAGCTAGTTGAGAATGAAACAGGAAAAAGGATTAAATGCTTGCGATCAGACAGAGGAGGAGAATTCATTTCGAATGAATTTACAGAATACTGTGAAAAATATGGTATCAGGAGACAATATTCAGTAGCCAGAACTCCCCAATAGAATGGTGTAGTAGAGAGGAAGAACAGAACTATACAGGAAATGGCACGCACCATGCTGGCAGAAAACAAAATAGCAGATAGATTCTGGAAAGAAGCAGTTCACACAGCAGTATACATTCAAAACAGGTATATGTTAAGAACTCATGAATGCAAAACACCTTATGAGTTGTGGTTTGGTAGAAAAGCAACAACAAAACATCTCAAAGTATTTGGCTATAAGTGCTACATCAAAAAAACTGATGACAACCTTGGAAAGTTTGAAGATAGAGCAGATGAAGGTGTTTTTGTTGGTTATTCTCCAAATAGCAAAGCTTACAAATGCTACAACAAGAGACTCAAGAAAATTGTGGACAGTGCAGATGTTAAATTCGATGAAGGGAGGAAACAAACAGTTAACTTTGAAGAAAACTACCCAATCTACGAAGAAGTCATTGAAGGAGATGAAGTGCATGGAACAAAAAATACGTCTACGGCTGATGCAGATAACTTATCAGATGACTCAGAGGTGCAAGAAAATAGAAAATTCAAAACGGGCAGCTGGCAGAAAAATCATCCTAGAGACCAAATAATTGGAGATCCCACAGCTGGCATTCAGACAAGAAAGAAAGTAATAAGTAATTACTCTCTTTTATCCAGCATTGAGCCCAAAAACATAGATGAAGCAAGCAAAGATGATAGCTGGATGAAGGCAATAAATGAAGAGTTAGATCAGATTGAAAAGAACAGAACTTGGGAACTAGTACCTAGACCTGCAAATAAGAATGTAATAGGCACCAAATGGATATTTCGAAATAAATTAAATGAAGACGGTCAGGTCATTAGAAATAAAGCAAGACTGGTTTGCAAAGGCTATGCACAAGTCGAAGGCATTGATTTTGAAGAGACTTTCGCACCAGTGGCCAGACTAGAAGCTATTAGAATGTTTCTGGCACTAGCAGTTCACAAGAACTTCAGAGTTTATCAGATGGATGTAAAATCTACGTTTTTAAATGGGAAACTTGAAGAAGAGGTCTATATTGAACAACCAGATGGCTTTCAAATCAGTGAAGATCCTAACCTTGTCTGCAAATTAAAGAAAGCACTGTATGGATTAAAACAAGCACCACGGGCATGGTATGCTAGGCTAGATAATTATCTCTCTCAACAGGGATTCAAGAAAGGTTTAGTGGATAGTAATCTGTATGTGAAAACAGAAGGTGGGCATCTCATTGTTCTTGTTGTCTATGTGGATGATATCATATTTGGCAGCAACAAAGATGAATCTTGTAAAGACTTAGCAAACAAGATGCAGAATGAATTTGAAATGTCAATGATTGGTGAACTATCTTACTTTTTGGGGCTACAAGTTAATCAGAATGAGAAAGGTATATTCATTTCCCAAATCAAATATGTGAAAGAAATGCTAAAGAGGTTCACTATGGAGGACTGTAAGCCAGTCAAGCACTCCCATGACAATAGGCTGCAAGTTGAGTAAAGAAGACAAATCTCCACCTGTAGATCAAACCATGTATAGATCAATGATAGGAAGCTTACTATATTTAACTGCAACCAGACCTGATATTCTGTAGGCAGTTTGCATGGTAGCCAGATTTCAGGCCAGTCCCAAAGAGACTCATGTAACAGTAGTTAAAAGGATTTTTCGGTATCTCAAAGGCACCATGGAGTATGGGTTGTGGTATCCAAAAGGCAAATATTTCACTCTTATATCATATTCAGATGCAGATTGGGCTGGATGTGTTGATGACAAAAAGAGTACCAGTGGAGGAGCATTCTATTTGGGGGACAGATTGGTTGCATGGCACAAGTAAGAAGCAAGAGTCGGTTTCTTTATCTACAAGTGAGGCGAGAATATATTGCAGCGGCAACATGTTGCACACAAGTCTTGTGGATGAAACAAACCTTGAAAGATCTAGGTATTAATTTTAGTGAACCAATATCAGTAAAGTGTGACAACACCAGTGCAATTAACATCTCTAAGAATCCAGTAATGCACTCACGGACAAAGCACATTGCTATAAGGTATCATTTCTTGAAAGAAAAAGTTGCAGAAGGAGAAGTTAAATTGGACTATGTCCCAACTACAGAATAGGTAGCAGATATTTTTACAAAACCTTTGCCCAAGGAAGTATTTGAGTATCTTCGAAGCAAATTAGGAGTAGTCACACTTCCTAAGAAGTGACTAGCTACAGGGATCACTTTCTCAGGGGGAGCATTTGAGTATTTGACTATTCTTTTGCTCATGATCATAATTTGTGCCAGTTGCAACAAATTGTGCCTGAGAAGTGTGAGGATGGACTCAGGGGGAGTCTGCAGTAGCCCTTTGGTATTATTGACAAAGGGGGAGAAGAGTTACGGGAATGTATACAGGTGTTGCCAACAATTCCAAAGGGGGAGATTGTTGAGCAAGGTGTTGCAAGAAGGTTGTCATTGTTGTCAACACAGGCAGTTAGATCCAAGGATGCAGTGGGTAGACAGATCAGAAGTCATTCAGATGCAGAAGATAGAAAAAATTCAAAGAAAAAGACAAGTTAGAAAACTGTCGCGATATCGCGACATGTTTTCTATCGTGATTTCGCGACAAGTCGGAGGAGAGAGAAAGTGCAGCCGAAAATGTCGCGATTTCGCGACGAAAATGAGGAGAGAGAAAGTGCAGCCAAAAATGTCATGATTTCACGACGAAAATGAGGAGAGAGAAAGTGCAGCCGGAAATGTCACGATTTCGCGACGAAAATGAGGAGAGAGAAGGCGCAAGGCAAACGGTCACGATTTCGTGACATGTCGGAGGCCAAGAAGCTAAGTCGAGAAACTGTAGCGATTTCGCTACATGTCAAATTTTCGCTGGCCGAAGCAAGAAGAAAGCGTTAAGTGGAAAAGTTGTAGCGATTTCGCTACATGTCAAAATTTTTTGAGCGAAGCAAGAAGAAAGCGTTGAGTTGAAAAGCTGTAGCGATTTCGCTACAAGTCAAAAGTGCACAAAGCAAAGGTGTAGCGATTCCGCTACGGGTTAGAATTGCTCAAAACAAAGATGTAGCGATTTCGCTACGAGTTGAAAAAGCACAACACGAAGATGTAGTGATTTCGCTACAAGTCATAAGTGCTCAACGTGAAGGTGTAGCGATTTCGCTACTAGTCAAAAGTAAAGAACTCAAAGATGTAGCGATTATGCTACAAGTCAAAAGTACAAAGCACAAAAGTGTAGTGATTTCCTTGCAAGTCATAATTTCACGGGCAGAAGCAAAGCTTAGAAGCACAAGGCACAATATTGTAGCGATTTCGCTACTGCATGAAGCTAGGATTGTACGAAAGCTGAAAGTGTCACGATTTCGCGACGAGTTGCAAGAAAAGCCTCAGGAAGCCGAAAGCATCGTGATTTCACGACAAAGATGAGGATGACATCAGCAAAAGCTGAAAGTGTCGTGATTTCACGACAAGTTGCAAGAAAAGCCTCAGGAAGCCGGAAGCGTCGCGATTTCGTGACAACATTGAGGATGACGTCAGCAAAAGCTGAAAGTGTTGCAATTTCATGATGAGTTGCAAGAAAAGCCTCAAGAATCCGGAAGCGTCACGATTTTGCAACAACATTGAGGATGATGTCAGCAAAAGCTGAAAGTGTCACGATTTCGCGACAAGTTGCAAGAAAAGCCTCAAGAAGCCGAAAGCATTGTGATTTTGCAACAACATTAAGGATGATGTCAGCAAAAGTTTGAAGTGTCACGATTTCGCGACAAGAATGGTGGCAAAGCTGTCAACGGCCAAAAAGGGTCACGATTTCGTGACGACAAGGTCAAGAAGGCGTACGGCCACAAAAAGTGTCGCGATATCGCGACGTGTTGCTATTTCACGACAATAAGCTACAGGAAGGTGATGAAGGTGGCAGAAGAGTTTGAGGCCGACAAAGTTAAATCTAGGCCGATAGATTTTAGGGTTTGAAGCCGACATCTTTTAGGGTTTCACAGCCGATGTTCTTAGAGGTTGAAGCCGACATCATCTAGGGTTTTATAGCGGATCTGAAGCCGACATCTTTTAGGGTTTCACAGTGGATGTTCTTAGAGGTTGAAGCCGACATCTTCTAGGGTTTACGATCGACATTTTCTAGGGTTCACAGCCGACGTTTCTTAGGGTTTGTCTCTGAGATTTCATCTATAAAAGGATGGTTACTTTGGTTGAAACTGTGTGAAGAGAGAGCACGAGAGCGAGCAGAGTATGTTGCGTTGAGATAATGTGCGAATGCGAATAGAGTGATTGCGCAAGTGAAGTTCGGTCGAGTAGAGTGCAAAGTCGTAGTTCGAATCTGCATATCGTGATTGCATGGATGAAAAGCGCAATGTGTAGAGATGGAGTTCTAAGTTCAAAATGTTAGCACGTGAATAGCAGAAGTGTCGATCAGCCGATTGCAGCAGAGAGTGCAAAGAAGAATACAGAAGCGATCGGACAGTGCGAAACATTTTTGCGAAGAAGCAGCAAAATGTAGAAAACAGCAGACTGTAAGGAACAACATGAAAATTGTATTCTATCATTTTATTATCTTTATTGATTTCCAAGTTGTAGCTTGGCATAAGGGGTTGGTGCCTCTTTCCAGTTGGTGCTGGTAGATTGGGAGTTGGTGCTCCATTCTGTTTGTAGCAGACAAAGCAAAGGGGTTGGTGCTCCTTCCAGTTGGTGCTAGTAAAAGACATTGTAAAGTTGTAGCTTTGCTTTGGCTGGATTTGGATGGTAGTCCAAGCAGTCGTTTTGAGGAGTAGCCACATTGGTGAACCTCGTTAAATTGTTGTGTTGTGTGTCTTGCTTTCTTGCTGCATTTGATAGTTATTTTATCAGTTTTAAACTACTGCTAGATTTAAAACTATTTGTTTTAGAAGTTTTTAAAGATCACACTGATTCACCCCCCTCTCAGTGTCATTGTGATTACAACACATCATAAAATCCAAAGGGAAACACCGACGTCATAAGCCAAAGGGAAGGTCGACATCGTGTAATTTAATTAGAATGCATATTAATACCATACCAAAGTTGTCTTCAAAATTATCCTTGCTAATTCATTTTGAGTGCATGCGAATTAAGGCTCGTGTTTAAAAAACTTTACGAATCGCAAAAAGGTTGAAGCAGGGAACGTTTGGATTTGTGGAACACATAGGTCGACTTGGCTTGGTGATGCATTGGTTTAAAGAGACACAGGAGTTCACACGTTCATTTTTCTTGGATATTGCTTACTTAGTCAAAGTGCTCGAAGCATGTTTTGATAATTTTGAAAGGCACGAGTTCGTGAGGCTTTTGGTGTAATTCATGCCTCTTTAGGTACGTGTGGCTGCGTGGCCCAACGACGGCTTGGCCGTAGTTAATGCATTGGTAAGGAGGGCGTCAGGGGATTGAATAACTTTGAGAGACGAGGTAAGTTATTTTTTTATATTTTAATTTTTATTAAAATAGCCTTAAGGGAGAAATAGGGGTTATGCTATGCCTTAGAAATTTGAGAGATATTTGATGGTTTTATTTTTGGAAGGATAGCATATTATATATCGTTTGAAAGAATTTTTCAAGGGCTATTTGATTAACTTGCTTAGAAGGAGAAATAAGGTGTGTGTAAAGAGATATTATTATTTTTGTAAAGGGATTCAAAGTAAGTTTGATTTGTTCTTTTTCAAAGGGGATTAATTCTTTCTTGAGGGGACATGGTGAATTTTATTGAGTAGGAGTAATAAGGTGTTATTGGGATATTATTTTTATTTTTGTGATATTACTCAAGTCCTCTAACCTCTTTGTGATTGAAAAGGAAATATTTGAAAGTGTGTTGAGTTTGACAGATTTTGTGGACAACTCCTTGGCATCAAAAAGGTATGGGTAATATTCTCCATTGACTTGATTGGGTGATTGATTTTTGAAAATATCATTGGAGAGAAAAGGATTGATTAGGGTTTCCTTTTCAAAAGTGGTTGAGTTAATGCTTCAAGGTTTTATGGATTGTGAGTTGTGATTAAACCTTGTTTGATAAGCATTGTTGTTTAGACCATTGGTTGAGTGAATTAATTTGAGTTTATGCTTCAAGGTTTTTTGAATTGAGAGTTGTGATTAAAACCTTGTCTTATTAGCATTGTTGTTGAATCTAATAGGTGATGCAAAGAACTTGAATTTGAGTTAGAAAAGAACATGAGTATCATTGTTATGTGAGATTTGTTGTTGAGCATTATTGGAAACATTTTGAGTTGGTTGATACATGCTTGGACTAGGGTTTGTGAGAAAGGGTTGTTCCTTGAGGTGATTGGTTGAGTAGAGTTTATTAAGCCTAGTCAAGTGGATGCATGAAGTGGTTGTTCAAGTTCCATGAAACAAACTATTCTATATTCTGATTTGAGTTGAGATTGAGCTTTGAGAATAGAACATATTGAGTCTCTAACAATTCTCTTTATGTTTCTATGATATTGAGTTGAGATTGAGCTTTGATTATAGAACATATTGAGTCTCTAACAATTCTCTTTATGCTTCTAGGATATTGAGTTGAGATTGAACTTTGAATATAGAACATCTTGAGTCTCTAACAATTATCTTTATGCTTCTATGAGATTGAGTTGATATTGAGCTTTGAGTATAGAACATATTGAGTCTCTAACAATTCTCTTTATGCTTCTATGAGATTGAGTTGATATTGAGATTTGAGTATAGAACATATTGAGTCTCTAACAATTCTCTTTATACTTCTATGATATTGAGTTGAGAAAGTGATTGAGCATTGAGTGTAGGACATATTGAGTCTCTAACAATTATCTTTATGATTCTATGAGATTGGACAAGTTCTGTGTGGACTTGTTAAGTTGATTTGAGGCAAGTCTTTGAGAAGGCTTGTGGATTATTTTTGTGTGAGCTTTTGTGAAAGCTTGCAATGCATATTTGAGCAAGTCCTAGAGAGGACTTATTTAGTAGATTTGAACAAGTTTTGAGTGAGTTTTTTGAACAGATTTGGACAAGTTCTGAGTGAGCTTGTTGAGTAGATTTGGACAAGTTCTGAGTGAGCTTGTTAAGCATATTTGGAAAAGTTCTAAGTAAGTTTTTTAAGCAGATTTTATCAGGTTGAGTGGACCTATTGAGCATATTTAAGCAGGTTTTTAGTGGACTTGTTGAGTATATTTGAGTAGGTTCTAAGTGGACCTATTGTCATTGTTGAGAAAATTTGAGCAGGTTCTGAGTGGACCTATTGATCAAATTTTAGTAGGTTCTGAGTGGACCTATTGAGCATATTTGAGAAGGTTCTGAGTGAACCTATTGAGTAGATTTTAGAAGGTTCTAAGTGAACCTATTGAGAAGAGCTTTGGAGGTGACACAGTAGAGAGGACAAAGTCTCCAGTGAATAGAGATCCATCAGCTAGGACATTGAGGACAAGTCTTCTAAGTGAGGACAAGAGTCTTCAAGTGGAGAGAGATTCATAGTTATTGCAGTAGAGGCAATACTCTAAAGTATCACTAGCCAGAGAATAGGATAAGGAGTTCTCTTGTGGATAGATATCCACAAAAAATATTTAGGATATCAACATCTCCTTTGGACAGAGGTCCATAAACATTGTAATTGGGAAGGATTCCCAAATATTATTTGAGAAATATTTAGAAGAAATATTTTCTCTATGGAGGTAGCCCACATTGGGTGAACCACATTAAAATATGTGTCTCTATTGTGTATGGTATTTTGTGCATTGCTTTGATTACTACTATTGATACTGTTATTTATACATTGCATAATATTGATTTGAAAATAAAAGTAAAAAGTGGTCTTATACTGTTCACCCCCCCTCTCAGTATAAGCTTGTGTTTTTCATGCTCTACACTCTGCTTTATCTTTATCTTAGATATGTACTAAACACTATCCTTTACCCTACACAAATTTTCTCATAAATTTGTCTCTACTCTAGCACAATTCTGCTCTTGAATCTGTACCAAAATCTATTCTCAAATATTTCCTCAAGCCTTAATACAAATCTTGATAAAATCACAAACCAAATTTTCTTTGATTTACCCAAAGCCTTAATACAAGGCTTGAACAAATGAATCAACTCTCCTCTCAAGTCTTCACCAAGACTTACCTCTAATATGCCCTTAAAATTTCACAAAAATATTGTTAACAAGTTTAGAAAACTCACACTTAATCTCTTAGAAAACCTCTTCAATACCACAAACAGATTTCACTCAAAATTTTGTTTAACCATAGAAACATATAAAGAATGGTAAGACACTCAATATTTTTCACACTCACAAATCACTCTATCACTTTAAAACTCCTTTTAAAATCAATTTAGAATAAATAACAATTTGTTTCACAGAACTTGAACTATCACTCCAATACATTCAATCAACAATGCTCATCTAGTATTACTCAACCATTCACTAAATGAAACACAACTTGATTATAAACCCTAACAAAGTGTTTCACTATACTTCCAACAAATCACACTATAAATCTCAACCTTTGACTCAAGATGATTCTACATTCACATAACAATAATACTCATGATCTTTTCACAAATCCTAATCATGCACATGAAATTTTCCAACAATGTTTATCAAATAATCTCACATAACAATAATACTCATGATCTTACACAAACCCTAGTTCAAGATAGTTCTCAATTTCATACTCAATACTTTAAGATCATGAAATAGTACCTTTCATGATCTCTATTAAGGAAATTCCATGAAAGAAATTAAAATATTTGAACATGCCTCAAAAGAGATTTATCTTCTCCAAGAAAAAATCCATGGAGTAAAATTAAAATATTTAGACAAACCTCAAAAGAGAGGTAATCATCTCCTTGAAGCAAAATTCCATGGAATATTTATTAGAAATCAAATTCTTAAAAGGTCTCAAAGTGAAAGATCTTTAATATAATACCAAAGAGGCAAAATCCTTCAAGCATTGAAAAGGGTCTCAATCCTATCAAAGACTAGAAAGGTTATAGTTTGCAAGTCATAGCAAAATTCAAACTTAACAAAAAAAGAAGCAGGGTCATAATATCCCCTACAGAGTCAAACTGCCCTTTTGAAGGCACTAAAGGAAGCCATTTAACCTTCTTCATAAATGCAATAAACTCACTAATATTCAAGTAAGAATAATTTAAGAAGTCAATTGTTTAAGAAATTGATGTTCAAAAAGTAAATAATGAGAGGAAGAATAGTAAAAATATCAAAAGAGGAAGAAATTGATCATAAGAGTTGTTATTGAAGAGACATCAAGTTTTTCATGTCTATTCCAAATTCTACATTTAAATTATGGCTACAAAACATTCTCAAGAAGATGTCAAAGTTAAAAAATAACATTAGAATATTTTTATAATGGCAAGACATAAAAAGACAAATTATAACATCTTTAATTAAATATAAGAAATAATACCAAAGAAATTAGTTTTTAGCTTAACCATATAAGGCTGCAAGGAATATCTCCTCCTTTAGATGTTCTTTCATGTTATATATTCACTAGGAAAAGAAATTTAAATAGCATAAGCTCTCAAGAAGTAAAAATATCTTGAGAAATCACTGCAAATGTTATGAGAAACAAGCCTTTTCATCAAAAGCACCAAGGATATCATCAAAATAATCTCAAGATAAAATGTTGGCTTTTAAGCCTTACTACCACATAATATCACAAGTCCCAATATAAAGAAGCCACAATATTAAAGGTCAAAATATCAATAATGAAGAGTAGAATTATATATGAGCAATCTAATATGTATATCTAGGCCAATATAATAATATAAATAACATCCATTTATAATATTAAATATGAATGAAATTGGCCTAAGTCATTCATGAACTATGCCTGAAGAAAACTTACAATATTAATTACTCAAAATATTTATACAAGCTTTATTCATTTTCAATATATTTCTCTTACAATTGGATAATCAGATCATATGATTCTTGTATTGCTTTCTTATGGAGTGATTTATCCATAATATAGTCATAGTAATGTGACTCTTCAAGTACTTGACTATTTCTCTCCATATGACAAGTCTCATGACCTTTGGCTTATCATCTTGCCACTTGCATACTAGACTCTTCACTTTCTTCTTGCATGCACACTTGACTCTATGACACTTGCACACTTCTACATGCACTCCTAATCTAAGACACTTGTGCACATCCTCACATTACATATTTGCACACTTACATACAAGACACTTGTGCACATTCTCTCAATACACTCTTGCACTCTAACTTACATGACACTTGTGCATTTCCTACACATTGCACTCTTACATGACACTTGTGCATTTCTTACACATTGACACTTACATGAAAGGAAAAATATAAATCATTCACATAAACTATAGACTTAACCCTAATCTATTACATATTTATAATTGTACCATGAAGGTACCATGGGGGTACATTAGCATGTACCAAATAATGTAATATTCCTCAACACAAAATATTCATCAACAAGGCTCAAAATCATGTTATATTCCTAAAAAGAGTTTAAACACATAAAATTGAGTGTCACATGCTTATCACAAAGTCATTTAAATAAGAAAATATTAAAGGCACTACATCAAAACATGAAGCACAAAGGAGAAGCATGCAAAATAATATTGTGTGGAGATAATTGGTCAGTTGAAGATGCTAAAACCAATATATCAAGATACCTAGGAGAATCCTAAAATATCTTATCATCTCTACATGAAGTAGAATACAAAAGTAGAGTACTTTTAAAGCACAAGAATTGGGCAAGAACCATAAATAGTGTTGTCTTCATTGAAAACATCCTCTCAAAAATTAAAATACAAGGTTACATTCAAAAATATTATATCTAAAAATTATGTCTAACAATATTTTATAAGATAAAGCAAGAATTACTAAGGCTACATTCAAGCACAAGATAAATTCAACCCCTTGTGAATTTTATGAATTAAACACTATGAAAGTATTGTAAGAATAAGCTACCTGATGACTTTGTCATGGAAATTCAAACCAATAAAAAAATAATGGATAGACATTTTTGGAATGGACCTAATAGTTAGTCCCACATTGGTAGTGGGTAATCTAATCAAAGGCTATAATATATTGGTTTTCTTATTGTTTAAAGTGAAGGCAAAAGAAAGGTGCTTATAAAGTTTTGAAGAATTTGGAATATTTTGAATATGATCAAGTTTGAAATGAAGTGCAATGCAAAAGTAATCCATTCCATTGATGTGCATGTGATTAAATACATAGAGAGGTTCGGTTGGTGAACCGTATGGTTGGTTTCATAACCAACCAAACTGACTTGGAGAGTGCTATGCGCTATTTTTCCCCTATTCATTAATGTAATAAGTGCAATATTATTATATGCTAACATACCCCCTTATTACATTATTGGAAAATACCAAGAGTATTGCGAAACATTTTAAATTTGACCCATACAAGTGCCTTGGTGGAGATGTCTGCAACTTGCGCATCAGTGGGAATGAATTGGAGTTGTATATTGTTCTTTGGGACTTCATCTCAAATGAAATGACAACGGGTTTCAATATGTTTGGTACGATCATGAAAATTTGGATTCTTTACAAGGTTAAAAACTCCTTGATTGTCGCAAAACAAATGCAGTGGAAGATTCTCTGGAAGACCCATATTTGTAAGGATGCAACGTAGTCACATTATCTCGCAGACTGCTCCACTAGCTATGTGATATTATACCTCTATAGAAGAAATAGCAACCACTTGCTACTTCTTGTTGTGCCAAGAGACAAGACCAGATCCAAGATGAAATATGTATCCAAATGTTGATTTCCTATCATCAATAGATCCAGCATAGTCTAAGTCCATGTATCCTTGAAAATAGAACTTGTTATTCTTCTTGTACTCCAAGCCATAATCTGATGTACCATGAACATAATGTAGAACTCTTTTTGTTGCTTTCCAATGACTTACTTTGGGTTCCTACATGAACCATGAAAGATAACCCATAGCAAAACTGATATCAGGCCTGGTATTGGTTAGGTATAATAGACTCTCGATCAGTTGATGATAGAGAGTACCATCTACTTGTGGAGATTGATCATATCTTGACAACTTAAGTCCTTCTTCCATGGGATTGTCCTTGGACTTACATTTATCCATGCGATATTTCTCAATCAAAGTCTTGGCATATTTCTTCTGTGTAACTCTGATGTGATGCTTTTTTTGAGTTACTTCTAAACCAAGACAGTAGTGGAGAAGTCCCAAATCTGTCATTTTAAAATATGATTTGAGATAACTTTTCACTATATCAACCATACTTTTTGAACTACCTGTTATGATCAAATCATCTACATATAGCACCAGAATCACTATATCAGAACCATTGTTCTTTATATAGAGATTCACATCTGACAAACTTCGTTGAAATCCATGTTGTAATAGGTGACTATCAATTTTGATATACCAAGCTCGGAGAGCTTGCTTTAGTCCATACAAGGATTTGATTAACCAGTAAACTTTCTATTCTTGCCCTTTCACAACAAATCCTTCAGGTTGAGTCATGTATACTTCTTGTAGATCACCATTCAGAAAGGTACTTTTTACATTCATCTGATGTAACTTCCACCCAAACTGAGTTTCCATAGCACACAATATTCAGATGGTAGTCATTTTTGCAATAGGAGCAAATGTCTCTTCATAATCTATGCCTTCTTTCTAAGCATAGCCCTTTGCAACTAGGCAGGCTTTGTGCTTATAAATTATACCATCTGCCTTATATTTTACTTTGAATACCCACTTACAACCAATAGGTTCCTTTCCTGAAAGCAGATTTACTAGTTTACAAGTGTGATTTTGAATGAGAGATGTATGCTCTACATCCATAGCAGTATTCCATTGAGGTTTACTAAGAGCTTCTTTAACAGTTGTGGGTTCATTTTCATCCAATGCTGTCAGATAAACCCTTTCATTCTCTATATCCATTTCTCTATCTTCTGTTGCATCTACAGATAGTTCATCAAATTGGTGACAAAGTTCATAAAATTTTGAATATGGTGCTTCTACCCTCTTCTGTTGAGTGATATTACATGTACATGGTCGATTTAGAGTCTTATTTGATAATGATGTCAATTTAGAATCTCTCAAAGTGCTAGTATATGATGCAGGAGCATCCAATAGAAAGCAAAATATCGTAAAGAGGAAAAAGTGTCGCAATATCGCGACATGTCGAAAAAGAAGAAAAAGTGTCGCGATATCGCAACATGTCGCATTATCACAACCAAAAGCCGAGTGAAGGCTCACGAGAGAAAAAGTGCCACGATATCGCATTATCACGACCAAAAGCCGAGAGGAAGCTCAAGAGAGAAAAAGTGTCGCGATATCGCGACATTTCACATTATCATGACCAAGATACGAGAGAATGCTCAAGAAGAAAAAGTGTCATGATATCGTGACATGTTACGTTTTCACAGCTCAGGAAGGAGAGAGAAGGGATGGAGCAAAAATGTCACGATTTCACATGTCGTGAAATCGCGACCGAAGCAGGAGATGGAAAGTGCCCGAAGAAAATGTCGCGATTTCGTGACATGTCGTGAAATCATGACCAAAATAGGAGAGAGAGGGCATCCGAAGAAAAATGTCATGAAATCATGACATGTCACGAAATCGCGATCAAAAGAAGACAGGAAAGGCCAGAGAATAAAATGTCACAATTTTGCGACATGTCACGAAATCGCAACCGAAGGAGCTGAAAGAAAGCAAGGAAGGAAACTATCGCGATATCACGACATGTCACATCTTCGTGACCTAAAGCAGAGAGAGAAAGAGGAAGGCAAAGCTATCATGATATCGTGACATGTCATGATTTTGCGACCCAAAATAGAGAGAGAAAGCAGAGAGCAAAGTTGTCGCGATATCGTGACATGTCACGATTTTGCGACCCAAAGAGGCGAGAAGGAAGCAGAAAGGAAGAATGTCACGATATCATGACATGTCATAATTTCATGACCCGAGAGGTGAGGAGGAGGTAGAAAGGAAAGATGTCGCGATATCGTGACATGTCATGATTTCACGACCGAAAAGGAGAAAGAAGAGCCAAAAAGGAAAGATGTCGTGATATCGCGACCCAAAGAAGAGAAAGGCAGTGAGGAAGAAAAATGTCATGATATCACGACATGTCATGATATCGCGACATACTATTGGTTCACGATTCAAAAAGGCATGTGTTCCCAGATGGTGTTTCCCAAGGCGATCAAAGGCCTCATTAATGCATGATTTCTTGGCCGATAAGCTTTCTAAGCATGGCGACCACTCGAATGCTACATCCAAAGGTTAGAGACATTCAAACGGCTCATCAATGCGTGTTTCCATGGTTGACCCGGTGGCAGTTGCCAGTTAGGGTAAAATATGTGAAGGTTTAGTCACGAAGGAGGGGGAAGAGCTGACTTTTCAGATTTTGGGGACGTATTCTTCCAGGTGGGTCATTAATGGCCTAGAGGGTCGGGAACTAAAAAAAACCAAGAGATTATAATAGAAGCTGGTGGTGAGCTAGGGAGGAAGAGAGGAAAACAAGAAAGAAAAGAAAACTATGCCTGCGAGCTAGTGTTGTAATTTGTTTTCTGTGATCAAAGGAGGAAAACAAGAAAGAAAAGAAAACTATGCCTACGGGCTAGTGTTGTAATTTGTTTTTTGTGATCAAAGGAGAATATTGGATGTAGATTTTTGGTGGTGAATGTCGGCTCCCCCAACAAGTGGTATCAGAGCGGGAGTTCTTGAGTGTGTGAGCATATCGTCAAAAGTGAGGTAGTTTGCACCAGGATCTGTGGAAGAACTTAGGGTTCTTGAGTGTGTGAGCAGATCGCTGAAAGTGAGGTAGTTTACACCAGGATCTGTGGAAGAGTTTAGGGTTCCTGAGTGTGTGAGAAGATCGCCAAAAGTGAGGCAGTTTGCACCAGGATCTATGGAAGGGTTATAAGAGAAACAAGCAGAATGCCTCCACAAAGAAACCGTGGCGATGGAAGAAATATGGTGCCAGCAGAAGATTTCAGAGCTTTGTAGAGGCAAGTTTAGGCCCTTCATGAGGAGCTATGCAGAGGGCTTGAACCCAGAGGAGAAGAAGGAAGTGAAGATGAAGTTGATGAAGAAGAGGACAAGTTTGAGGAAGAAGAAGAGGTTGTAGATCCTACACAAGCCAGGTTATACAGAGCCATATCCCAGATTGGAAAGAAACCAAGGATGGAGGTTTTTGCATACTCTAGAAATCTAGATCTAGAGGAGTTGATTGACTGGATCAATGACCTAGAAGAATACTTTGAATATGAGGAGGTCGAAGATCCTAATCGGGTCAGATTTGCTAAGACCAAGCTGAAGGGTCATGCCAGCATCTGGTGGAAGGGAGTACAGCTAGAAATAAATAGAAGAGGAAAATATAGAATAACAAGATGAGATAGAATGGTAGATAAGTTGAAAAGACAGTTTATTCCTATAGATTATGAATTGGACCTGCTAAGGAAAATGCAAAGTTTGAGACAGTCAAGCAAAACTATCAAAGAATACACAAAGGATTTTTATAAGATCTCCATCATAACTGGCTATTCAGAGGCTAACAAGGAGAAGGTGGCCCATTACATCAATGGGTTGAGAACCAATATTCAAGAAAAGTTGAGTCTAGTTAGGGTGAGCACCATTGAGGATGCTTACCAGTTTGCCCTCAAAGTCGAAGAGAAGCTAAACAGACAGTTTAAGGGTAAGCAAAGAGGAAGAGGTCATGGTGTAAGAACTGGTGGAAGGACCAGTGGAGAAAAATATAAGGATCAAAAGAAGGCTGGTGAAACTAGTAATGCCCAGGATCAAAAAGAGGGGAACACCTACCAACCCTGTAATCAGAACAATGGTTACCCAAGAGGGAGAGGTAGATCTGGATGTGGATTAGGAAGGGGAGGATTTCATGGAACCTGTTTCCACTGTGGCAAAGAAGGACATCGAGCATACGAGTATCCACAACATCGAGAAAGGATGAATAAGTGACCTGAGGGTCCTACCAGAGTTGTTGTAGCAGATGAAGATGTTGAATCAGAACATTTTGAGGAGGTAGAGAGAGGAGAAGTTATGGTCACAAGGAGGACCATGTTAAATGAGGAGAAAGGATCAGACCAGAGGAGGAGCCTATTCCACACAAGGTGTAGAAGTTTGGGTAAGGTCTGTAATATTATTATAGATAATGGTAGTACTGATAACTTGGTCTTCGAAGAAATGGTTACTAAGTTACAGTTAAAGAGGAGGAGGCACCCGCATCCATATCGGATTGTGTTGTTATAGAAGGACCATAGGGCTTTGGTCAGTGACCAATGCTCAGTGAAATTTAATATTGGGAATTAATGTGATGAGGTCCTGTGTGACATCCTTCCTATGGATGCTTGCCATTTGTTGTTGGGAAGGCCATGGCAGTTTGATTGATGTGTAGTGCATGATGGTCACGCCAACACTTACTCAGTGACGAAGAATGGAGTGCACCATAAACTAAAGCCACTGAAGGGGATGGATGAAAAGAGGTTGTTGACAACAATGAGAGTGGAAGTTGTGGGGTTTGAAGAACTTAAGGGTTTGTACCCTAAAGACCCAGATTTTGTTGAAGCTTGGAGAGCTTGTACAGCCCCAGTTACTCTGGATAGGACTGTCAACAGGAGTACTGGTAAATCACCATACCAGATTGTATGTGGGAGTAGTCCAAGGAATGCTTCTGAGTTGAGAATGATGGATAAAGGAGAAAAGATCAGTGCTAAGGCTAAAGATTTTGCAAGTTTTGAGATGTTGAAAAAGAAGGTGACAAAACAGTACAGAAGTGAAGGTCACTTCTCAATCCACCTCGGTTATCTGATGCAGGAGCATCCAACGAAAAGTAAAATACCGCAAAGAGGAAAAAGTGTCGCGATATCGCGACATGTCGGCAAAGAAGAAAAAGTGTCATGATATCGCAACATGTTGCATTATCGCGACCAAAAGTCGAGTGAAGGCTCAAGAGAGAAAAAGTGTCATAATATCGTGACATGTCGCATTATCACGACCAAAAGTCGAGAGGAGGCTCAAGAGAGAAAAAGTGTCACGATATCGCGACCAAAAGACGAGAGAATGCTCAAGAAGAAAAAGTGTCATGATATCGTGACATGTCACGTTTTTGCAGCTCAGGAAGGAGAGAGAAGGTGTAGAGCAAAATTGTCATGATTTCATGACATGTCGCAAAATCATGACCGAAGTAGGAGAGGGAAGGTGCCCAAAGAAAATATCGTGATTTCGTGACATGTCGCGAAATCATGACCAAAATAGGAGAGAGAGGGTGTCCGAAGAAAAATTTCATGAAATCGCGACATGTCATGAAATCACGACCGAAAGAAGACAGGAAAGGCCAGAGAAGAAAATGTCGTGATTTCGTGACATGTCGTGAAATCGTGACCGAAGGAGCAAAAAGAAAGCAAGGAAGGAAACTATCACGATATCATGACATGTCATGTTTTCACGACCCGAAGCAGAGAGCGAAAGTGAAAGGTAAAGCTGTCATGATATCGCGACATGTCGCAATTTCATGACCCAAAATAGAGAGAGAAAGTAAAGAGCAAAGTTGTTGCAATATCGCGACATGTCACGATTTCGTGACCCAAAGAGGCGAGAAGGAAGCAAAAAGGAAGAATGTCATGATATCGTGACATGTCACGATTTCATGACCTAAGAGGCGAGGAGGAGGCAGAAAGGAAAGATGTCACGATATCATGACATGTCACGATTTCGCGATCAAAAAGGAGAAAGAAGAGCTGGAAGGGAAAGATGTCGTGATACCATGACATGTCGCGATATCACGACCCGAAGAAGAGAAATGCAGTGAGGAAGAAAAATGTCATGATATCACGACATACTGCTAGTTCATGATTTGAAAAGGCACGTGTTCCTAGATGATGTTTCTCGAGGTGGTCAAAGGCCTCATTAATGCATGATTTCTTGCCTAGTAAGCTTGCTGAGCATGGCGGCCACTCGAATGTTGCATCCAGAGGTCAGAGATGTTCAGACGGCTCATCAATGCATGTTTCTATGGCTGACCCGATGGCAGTTTCCAGTTAGGGTAAAATATGTGAAGGTTCAGTCACAAAGGCGGGGAAGAGCCGACTTTTTAGATTCTAGGGATGTATTCTTCCAGGTGGGTCATTAATGGCCTAGAGGGTCAAGACCTCAAAAAAAACCAAGAGATTGTAATAGAAGTTGGTGGTGAGCTAGGGAGGAAGAGAGGAAAATAAGAAATAAAAGAAAACTATGCCTATGGGCTAGTGTTGTAATTTGTTTTCTATGATCAAAGGAGGAAAACAAGAAAGAAAATAAAACTACACCTGTGGGCTAGTGTTGTAATTTGTTTTCTATGATCAAAGGAGAATATTGGATCTAGATTTTTGATGGTGAATGTCAGCTCCCCCATCAAGTGGTATCAGAGTGGGAGTTCCTGAGTGTGTGAGCATATCGTCAAAAGTGAGGTAGTTTGCACCAAGATCTATGGAAGAGCTTAGGGTTCTTGAGTGTGTGAGCAGATCATCGAAAGTGAGGTAGTTTGCACCAGGATCTGTGGAAGAGTTTAGGGTTCCTGAGTGTGTGATCAGATCACTAAAAGTGAGGCAGTTTTCACCAGGATCTATGGAAGGGTTGTAAGAGAAACAAGCAAAATGCCTCCACAAAGAAACCATGGTGGTGGAAGAAATATGATGCCAGTAGAAGATTTTAGAGCTTTGCAGAGGCAATTTTAGGGCCTGCATGAGGAGCTGCGCAGAGGGCTTGAACCCAGAGGAGAATAAGGAAGTGAAGATGAAGTTGATGAAGAAGAGGACCAGTTTGAGGAAGAAGAAGAGGCTATAGATCTTGCACAAGCCAGGTTATACAGAGCCATCTCCCAGATTGGAAAGAAACCAAGGATGGAGGTTTTTGCATACTCTAGAAATCTAGATCCAGAGGAGTTGATTGACTAGATCAATGACCTAGAAGAATACTTTGAATATGAGGAGGTCGAAGATCCTAATCGGGTTAGATTTGCTAAGACCAAGCTGAAGGGTCATACCAGCATCTGGTGGAAGGGAGTACAGCTAGAAAGAAATAGAAGAGGAAAAGAGAGAATAACAAGATGGGATAGAATGGTAGATAAGTTGAAAAGATAGTTTATTCCTATAGATTATGAATTAGATCTACTAAGGAAAATGCAGAGTTTGAGACAGTCAAGCAAAACTGTCAAAGAATACACAAAGGATTTTTATAAGATCTCCATCAGAACTGGCTATTCAGAGGCTAACAAGGAGAATGTGGCCCATTACATCAATGGGTTGAGAACCAATATTCAAGAAAATTTGAGTCTAGTTAGGGTGAGCACCATTGAGGATGCTTACCAGTTTGCCCTCAAATTCGAAGAGAAGCTGAACAGATAGTTTGACGGTAAGCAAAGAGGAAGAGGTCATGGTGGAAGAACTGATGGAAGGACCAGTGGAGAAAAATATAAGGATCAGAAGAAGGCTAGTGAAACCAGTAATACCCAGGATCAGAAAGAGGGAAACACCTACCAACCCTGTAATCAAAACAATGGTTACCCAAGAGGGAGAGGTAGATCTGGATGTGGATTAGGAAGGGGAGGATTTCGTGGAACCTATTTCCACTATGACATCAAGCATATGAGTATCCACAACACTGAGAAAGGATGAATAAGTGACCTGAGGGTCCTGCTAGAGCTGTTGTAGCAGATGAAGGTGTTGAATCAGAACATTTTGAGGAGACAAAGAGAGGATAAGTTATGGTCACAAGGAGGACCATGTTGAATGAGGAGAAAGGATCAGACCAGAGGAGGAGCCTATTCCACACAAGGTGCAAAATTTTGGGTAAGTTCTGTAATATTATTATAGATAATGGTAGTACTGATAACTTGGTCTTCGAAGAAACGGTTACTAAGTTATAGTTAAAGAGGAGGAGACACCCGCATCCATATCGAATTTCATGGTTATAGAAGGACCATAGGGCTTTAGTCAGTGAGCAATGCTCGATGAAATTTAATATTAGGAATTACTGTGATGAGGTCCTGTGTGACATCCTGCCTATGGATGCTTGCCATTTGTTGTTGGGAAGGCCATGGTAGTTTGATCGATGTGTAGTGCATGATGGTCACGCCAACACTTACTCAGTGACGAAGAATGGAGTGCGCCATAAACTAAAGCCACTGAAGGGGATGGATGAAAAGAGGTTGCTGACAACAATGAGAGTGGAAGTTGTGGGGTTTGAAGAACTTAAGGGTTTGTACCCTGAAGACCCAAATTTTGTTGAAGCTTGGAGAGATTGTACAGCCCTAGTTACTCTGGATAGGACTGTCAACAGGAGTACTGGTAAATCACCATACCATATTGTATGTGGGAGTAGTCCAAGGAATGCTTTTGAGTTGAGAACGATGGATAAAGGAGAAAATAGTAGTGTTGAGGTTGAATATTTTACAAGTTTTGAGATGTTGAAAAATAAGGTGACAGAACAATACAGAAGTGAATGTCACTTCTCAATCCACCCCGGTTGTCTAATGCAGAAGCATCCAATGGAAAGCAAAATACCACAAAGAGGAAAAAGTGTCGCGATATCGCGACATGTCGACAAAGAAGAAAAAGTGTCATGATATCGTGACATGTCGCATTATCGCGACCAAAAGCCGAGTGAAGGCTCAAGAGAGAAAAAGTGTCACGATATCGCGACATGTCGCATTATCGCGACCAAAAGTCGAGAGGAGGCTCAAGAGAGAAAAAGTGTCACGATATCGCAACCAAAAGACGAGAGAATGCTCAAGAAGAAAAAGTGTCACGATATTGTGACATGTCATGTTTTCGCGGCTCAGGAAGGAAAGAGAAGGTGCGGAGCAAAAATGTCATGATTTCACGACATGTCACGAAATCATGACCGAAGTAGGAGAGGGAAGGTGCCCGAAGAAAATGTTGTGATTTCACGACATGTCATGAAATCATGACCAAAACAAGAGAGAGAGGGCATCCGAAGAAAAATGTCATGAAATCACGACATGTCCCAAAATCATGACTGAAAGAAGACAAAAAATGCCAGAGAAGAAAATGTCGCGATTTCGTGACATGTCGTGAAATCGCGACCGAAGGAGCAAAAAGAAAGCAAGGAAGGAAACTATCATGATATCGCGACATGTCATGTTTTCGCAACCTGAAGTAGAGAACGAAAGCAAAAGGTAAAGTTGTCACGATATCGTGACATGTCATGATTTCATGACCCAAAATAGAGAGAGAAAGTAGAGAGCAAAGCTGTCACAATATCGCGACATGTCACGATTTCATGACCCAAAGTGGCAAGAAGGAAGCAAAAAGGAAGAATGTCGCGATATCGCGACATGTCATGATTTCATGACCCGAGAGACAAGGAGGAGGTAGAAAGGAAGATGTCGCGATATCGTGACATGTCATGATTTTGCGATCGAAAAGGAGAAAGAAGAGCCGGAAAGGAAAGATGTCACGATATCACGACATGTCACGATATCATGACCCGAAGAAGAGAAAGGCAATGAGGAAGAAAAATGTCGTGATATCACGACATGTCATGATATCACAACATACTGTTGGTTCATGATTCAAAAAGGCACGCGTTCCCAGATGATGTTTCCCAAGGTGGTCAAAGGCCTCATTAATGCATGATTTCTTGCCCGGTAAGCTTGCTGAGCATGGCGGCCACTCGAATGCTGCGTCCAGAGGTTAGAGACGTTTAGAAGGCTCATCAATGCGTGTTTCTATGGCTAACCCAGTGGCAGTTGCCAGTTAGGGTAAAATATGTGAAGGTTCAGTCACGAAGGTGGGGGAAGAGCCGACTTTTTAGATTTTGGGGATGTATTCTTCTAGGTGGGTCATTAATGGCCTAAAGGGTCGGGACCTCAAAAAAAACCAAGAGATTGTAATAGAAGTTGGTGGTGAGCTAGGGAGGAAGAGAGGGAAACAAGAAAGAAAAGAAAACTACGCCTGCGGGCTAGTGTTGTAATTTGTTTTCTGTGATCAAAGGAGGAAAACAAGAAAGAAAGGAAAACTACGCCTGTGAGCTAGTGTTGTAATTTGTTTTTTGTGATCAAAGGAGAATATTGGATCTAGATTTTTGATGGTGAATTTCAGCTCCCCCATCAGTATACCATTTGGGAATATTTTTTTGAGGGGGTGAAACCTCTTGTTTAGGCTCATAATCTTCATGATATACTTCTGAAGAGGTATTATTTGATGTGAAAGATTCATCAAATATGACATATCTACTTATATGTATTTTCTTCATTATAGGATCAATCAAGCGATATCCTTTTGAATGCTCATCGTAACCAAGAAAGATACATTTCAAGGTTTTTGCATCTAACTTCTTCTATTTCTATTTTGGAATATGCATGAAGGCTTTACAACCAAATACTCCTAGATGAGAAATGGAGGGTTTCTTTCCACTCCATGATTCTTGTGGGGTTTTGCTTTGTAGAGCTCTTGTGGGTGCTCTATTTAAGAGATATGAAGTTGTATTTACTACTTCTGCCCAAAACTGATCTTCAATATGTGCTCCTTTTATCATACATTGGACCATTTCCATAATGGAGCGATTTCTTCTCTCAACAACACCATTTTGTTATGGTGTATAAGTTATTGTTAGTTGTTGCTTTATCCCATGTTATTTAAGATATGCTAAAAATTCCTTGGAAGTATATTCCCCCCTCAATCTAAGCGAAGGGATTTTATGAGGCAGCCAGACTCTTTTTCAACAAGTTTCTTGAATTGTCAAAAGTATGAAAATACCTCAGATTTCCATTGGAGGAAGAAGACCCACATTTTTTTGGAGTGATCATCAATGAACAATTGAAAGTACTTCTTCCCACCATAACCGATTGGTATTGGACTACACAGATCAGTGTGCACCAACTCCAAAAGTTCCTTAGCTCTAGAAGAACTAGATTCAAAAGGTACCCAATGTTGATTCCCTACTAAGCAATCCGAGCAAACTGGTAGGATAGAGGAGAAATAAGGAAGGCCTCTCACAATTTCATATTTGCTCAATTCGAGCAAATATCCTGAATTGAGATGCCCATATCTTCTATGCCAAAGAGAAGTGACCACCTTTGTAGTTGTAGTTAGAGCAACATGAGGTGTTGAAAGAGCATATCTCTCCAGAATTCATACTGTAACGTATGCAATTGAGTTTGAATATGTAGAATGGTGGACTGATTCTTTCCTTCATAAACAGTAATCAAATAATCCCAAGCTACCTTACTGGTTTTGGCATCATAGATATGAGGTTGAACCTCATCTGTCGTAGCAAGTAGGACAAACATGAGACCTATTTTGTCCTTCTTATCCCAAGCTTCTTCATATGTTCCTGCTATTTGAGGGCATTGTGAAATGTCGATTACTACATCCCACAAATCTTCCATCTGAAGAATGGCTATCATATTTGTCTTCCATGGAATAAAGTTAGAACCTTTCAACAATTGGGAGTCTGTTATATATTTATGAATAGTAGTCATTTTGAATGTGGTTCCTTATATTTTCCCCCCTAGGTCTTAGAATTTTGCAAAAAAAGAGAATATTGTGTTCTCTCCCCCTTCTATTTGCAAAATAAAAAAGGAAGAAAAACTTCTTTGGTCTACATAAAAAAATGCTTTTGTATAAAAAAACACTTAAGGGCATCAAAAACCCCTTTGAGGGCTTCAAAACCCCTTTGAGAGCATCAAAAAATGCATTGAGGGAGTCAAAAAAACCCCTTTTAGGTCATCAAAACCCCTTTGAGGGCATCAAAAACTCTTTGAGGACGTCAAAATAACCTTTTCGGGCATCAAATAGCCTGTCAGGTGTCAATTTTCCATAGGCAGGCATCAATTTCTGTAGGTGAGCATCAAAAAAAATTCTTCCAGGCGTCAACAGTTTCTGCCAAGCATCAAAAAGAGTTTTTGAGCATCAAAGTATGGAGTCCACAAAATTTGAACCATGGACCTTGTCCACAGTACTGAACGTGAGTGACCAACTGCACTGCCCAAGTGGCTAGGAAGTAAAGCCCACCACTGGGTATTTAATCTAACGGAGAGCCATGAGTAAAAATGTGGGATTTATCCCACATGCATCCTGTGGATGCACTCACGTGGGATAAAAGGTAGGAGGGCCACCTTAGATAGTGACTACCTATGGGCGGTCATCCCTCTTCTTGTGTCCTTTTGTTGCCTATAATGGCATGCAGCGTGTCCACGTCAACTCTCCCAGCAAACCTCTACACTCCACATTAACTTCTCCAACCAATATTTGCACTCCACATCAGTGTCTTTGCACTCTACGTTAACTAGTCTTTGTACTCCATGTGTCGGGGAGGGGCCATGTCAGCATGTCCTCGAGGGCCACATAAGCGTGTCTCTAGTCCACCTAAAAATTGAATGGCTATGTTAGCATATCTCTGGTCCACCTGTCACTTGTAAAATAACAAGATTCACCTTGGGATTCGAGCCACTGCTTGCCTTGGTTCTCCAAGTCCACATGTGTTCACCTTGGGATTTGATTCATTGCCTACCTTGGTTCTTCAAGTCTACCTATGTTTTACGTCAGTCTTGTGCTTCTTGTCGAGTAGGCAATACAGGTCTGGTCTCGATCTCGTGCTTTGCATCTTGTGCTTCATGTTGGGTAGGCAAGATAGGTCTGGTCTTGATCTCGTGCTTCATGTTGGGTGGGAAAGAGAGGTCTGGTCTTGTGCTCTACGTCGGTTGGGTGTCCTGCTTTTGCTTAGTGATGAGGGTCCTGCTCTAATACCATGATCAAGTTTTAAATGAAGTGCAATGCAAAAGTAATCCATTCCATTGATGTGCATGTGATTAAATACATAGAGAGGTTCGGTTGGTGAACCGTATGGTTGGTTTCATAACCAACCAAACTGACTTGGAGTGTGCTATGCACTATTTTACCCCTATTCATTAATGTAATAAGTGCAATCTTATTTTATGCTAATAGAAGAACATTCCTTGAATATTCAATGGGGAGAAAGAAACTCTACCTATAATATTTTTTCTTGGTGACACACTAAAGTTTTATGATTTGAGGTAACTATCAAAATAGGAGTATAGGCTTTAGAAAACACTTTTTGAGGTAAAATTGATGAAAGAAGAATTTTAAATTTTTTTAAAAGTTTACTTTGGCATCTGGAGCACTGAAATTCTTATTATCCAATTTCCAAATATTAAGGGATAATAGTTATGCTACCAGGAAAACCAAACTTAGGAAACAACTTGAGTTTGAAGAAGTATGACAAGTAGTTTATGGGACCATTACTCATCCTAAATAAGAAAATGAATACAAAATAAAGTTCAAAAAAGTAGAAAAAAAGGTAATATTAATCATCATATTTAAAGTACTAGATGAAATGTAAGCATACATTTAGGATTCAACCATGGCAAAAGAAGCAAGGGAGAAGGATAGACTTTGAAGCAGAGAATCAAAATCAAACTCTATTTCTCTAGAGCTAGCTCCAGTGCTTGAAGATGAAGAGTGGAGAAAAACTTAAATCATTCATGAGGATAATTACTTAATTAGAGCATCTCTACAATATTAGGAGAAAAGGTATCTTATGAAACTATTGTTTAAATTATTTTAAGATCTCTACTTTCAAAACATAATATTTTTGCAACAGCATTAAATATCACTAAAAAAACACCAAGATTTGAAAATTTAAACCTACTTTAAAAGGTAGCGATCTCACATACAAGAAATGAATAATAAAAATTACTATAAATAAAAAATGGAAATATCCATTCAAAATAAGCATAATACCTCAACAATGCTTCCAACAAAGAAGGATACTAGAATCAAAGAAATTATTCACAAAGAAATATTTTTCACACATAAAATATATGTGAACTTTGTGGTCGAAAAAACCACACCATGAAGTAATGTTGGCATAATCCATTTAAAAATGGATATCCTTCATGAGAGATAAACCAGTAGCAAGATAGATCATTGTCAAACAAGCAAAATCAAATTTGAGAAAAGGTACATCAAAATAATGTAGTTGAGAAAAATCAAGTTAAAGAAGATGATGAAGAAGAAGAAGAGCATAGCTAATATAACATCATAATGTTTGGTATAACTCCATATAAATGACAAGTCAAAAAAATTGGTTCCTTTAAAATTATTATACATGAAATAATACAACTAGGAACATCAAGAGCCTAGATAAGCAAGAAAATAAAATAAAAATTCAAGCACCGAAGAGTGAATATGTACACTATGAATGTGATTCTTTACCATTCGTGGAATAATTTGAAGTAGAAGATAATGAAGAGAATGAGGGATCAATCCAATAATTATTTAAGATTTAACCTTTGATAATACAGTTAATAAAACATGAATATATTGTGTTTCATAAATAATGCCTTTTTCAAATGAGCAACATCAAAATAAATAAGAAGCAAAAGATAACTGATCTCAATACATTAAGTGATGATCAAAATATTAAATAGAAACTAGTTTGTATAGAAGATATGACAACACATAAAATATTGTCAACCATTCAATTCAATGATTGATATAGGATGCATGGTAGCACATTACATGGAAGATCAAAATAAGTAGGAATACATCACATATCACAAGAAAAGACTTAATCAACAAATGAATGAATTCATGACAAAGAAAAAAATACATGATGTGATTGACCTCACCACAATAGAAGACATTTACCAAGATAAGATTTGGAAACAAGTCTACATGCTGGGAGAGTATTTAATCTCATCAATAATTGATACATTTGATGAAGATTCTCCTCATGAATACATTGAAGGAGATGCATAATTCATATATTGAATTCTATAAGTATTGAATGAGTATTTGTAATAAATATGCTTTGGAGTGTGTGATTAATGGAACCTGACACTCCTAAGTATCATAGTAGAAAGTCTACATTGAGGGGGGGTTCTCTTAAATCTATATATTCTAGCATCACCTTAAGAAATTTTTTCTAGTCATAAGCTAGAAATGGAGCTATAACTATGTAATAGGGGGGTATGCTAGGAGTTATTACATTACAGCCCATGTGAAATGACAAGTGATATAACCACACATCATAAGGACTATGCATGTAGTATAAGATAGAGGTAGTTGCAAGTTTGATTAGGGATTTTTCATGCCTAAATTAGGAATTATATGTATTTAAATACCTATAATTTCATAATGTAAGGTATTGAAGCATTGAGTTCTAACAAAAAATTCATAAGAATATTGTAAAACTAGTGTTAATCTATATTGAGGAAAATCTCAGAACATGGACTTAAGAATACTTTGATATTCTTGAAGATAGAATCTATGTATACAATTTATGATTAAGAAATGAGATGCATTATATCCTAATTTTTTATTTTGGATTTATATCATGGTCAATAAATCCTTCATCTAAAATCCTAAGTTATTGGAAGATATTCAAACCTATAGCTTTTTTCTAATCCATTAAGATATTGGGCTTGCATATTTTTTCCCAACCATGAAGTTATATATTTTTTATATTTTATCTCCAAACAAAGAATTGATGATAGCTAAATGGTAATTTTAGGGGAAATTTTAAAGAGAAACTTCAAGAAAATAAAAAAGAATAATATTATAGAAACAAGGATTTCTCTAATGAAAAGTAGATGTTAACATTTCCAAACTCCCAATTTTGGAATAAAACCTATCAATAATAGTGTTTTTGTTGGAGAATATTACATTATTTGGTACATGAAAATGTACCCCCATGGTACCTTTATGGTACAAATGTAAATATGTAATAGATTAGGGTTTGAATCTATAGTTTAGAAGAGTGATTTATATTTCCCCTTTATGTAAGTGTCTATATGAAATATATGCACAAGTGTCATGTAAGAGTGTAATGTGTTGGATATGCGCAAGTGTCATGTAAGAGTGTAATGTGCAGGATATGCACAAGTGTCATGTAAGTAAGAGTGCAAGTGTGTAATGAGAGAATGTGCACAAGTTTCATGTATGTAAGTGTATAAATATGTAATGTGAGAATGCGCGCAATCATCTTGTATTAGGAGTGCATGTAAGAGATTAAGAGTTATGTAGAAGTGTGCAAGTGTCATAGGGTTAAACTATGCATGTAAGAAGAGAGTGATGAGTCTAGTATACAAGTGGCAAGATGAAAAGCCAAAAGGACAAGAATAGGAAAAGTTACAACTCTTGGATATGTGAGGAGTACAATAGTAAAGTTTTGAAGATCCACATTCTATGTCTATATTATGGAGGTAAAGATCCATACAAAGTAAGTGGGAAAATTGTCTATAGCAATCATCGTAGCAAGCATTCATAATAAAGCTTATATACAGATTTTGAGCAATATTTTTATAAGTATTATTCATTCTTGTACATCATCTAATGCAATATTATTATAACGGGATAATGGTATTACAATATTAAATGCTAATGAGATGGGTTAGATATTGATTTATAATCAATTATGCTTCAATCATTAGCATCTTATATTGATAGATCTCATTCATTATAAAATGCATGCATGTGTTCTAAAAATATGTTCATTTAAAAATATAATGAGTGTGTATTTTGATTTCCACAAACATATATGATTAAGGTTAGCTTGAAGAAAACAAGGCCTCCCACAAAATTATATATTTAGTTATATATATAAGATTCCAAGTTTTTGTTTTTGCAATGTTTATAAACCAAAAATCATTAAAGGTTTTTTTTTTTTTTTTTCTTTCCAATTATATAAAAATTTTAAATCTTTTCTTATTTGCTATTTTTAAATTTCAATATAGGATGTCTCTAAATTCCAATATATACATATATATACTACAAAGATTTATTTTTTCAATTATTGTAGTGGATACACATCATGTTTTCTTTGATGAATTTTTGTTTACTTATAAAATTCATAATAAGTAAATACTAGAAAATATATATAGTTTTTTTTAGTTGTAAGGTTACTGCAATGGGAAGGACTTTGGCCTCTCTTTGAGGGGTCCAAGGTTCAAATACCACCCAGTACAAGGGGACTAGGACCCCCATAAAAACCTGTGTAAACTCATTGAAAAAATATATATTTTTTTTAAACCAAACAATATTTGATTATTTTTTATTCATCAAACTAACCTAATTATACTAGAAAATTATAAATAAACAAAAGATAGATCTAAAATTCTATAGTTTATCTTTTAACATTATCTTCAAATTTAGAGTTTAAAGAACTCAAATCATTCTTTTGAGTTTAAAGATTTGGATATTAGGTGTCCACTTAAAAGAAACTAATAGGACTCATTTTTTGTGGTCATATTTGGAATATATTTCAATTTATTTTTATTATATACCCTATTTGTGTCAAGTTTGACCATCATAACCTTTGAATTTTCATAATTAAAAGAATAGAGTTTCATGATAAGGCACTAAGTATATCCAAAATGTGTTTATCTTATACAAAGCACATTTTATTTTTTATTATTCTATTAGACTATTTTTTATTGATTAGGTTTTAAGTGGGTTTTTATCAAGGGCCACAAAACCTAATTACAGTAATTCAAAAGATAAAATAAACAAGGCCACAGGGAGCCCATAGGAAAGAAAAATATAAAACCAGAGGAAAGGCAAGAGGATTGCCTTTCAGGACAGGCTTAAGGATAGCCTTACAGGATAGACTAAAGGATAGCCTTACAGGATATTTTTTTTAAAATCTAAAATAGGGCTACCCCACCCAAATCATCCAAAAAACACATGCAAAAAATATGGAGAAGAGGAATAGGGCCATACCACCCAAAAAACACATGCAAAGAGGATTTAAAATAAGGTAAACCCACCCAGATCAACTTTGAAACAGGGCCATCCCATCCACCACAATTTGAAAACACTTAAAGCGAAAAAATAAACAAAAAAAATCCTACCTAAAAGGATGGAGAAATGAAACAGAGCCATCCTGACCACATTTAAAATTTAAAACTTAAAAAAAGTAATACAAAGGTCATCCTGCCTAAGGAGGTCCAAAAATGAAGCTGCAAACCAAAACCAAAATTTGACAAGAAAACACTGAAAACCTAGATCTGATTACAAAAAACCACCTTGAACAATAGGATGGAGCAAAGGATTTTCCAGAAGAAGAATATCCCACCTAGGAAAGGGCAAAAAACAAATAAGGATGTCAAAAAACCACCAAAAAAACATTCAGCATAGGCTTGGAAAGCGATAGCAAGCTGAAGATCTCCACAGGTCATGAAATCCTCTTGCAATAAAGCAAACATTAGCAACCAGGAGAAGTGGCAAGCTCCAACTGGAAAACCATTGAAATCAAGCTCCAAAAAGAAACCTACAATAAAAGCCATCCCAAAAGCACCACACAAAACCTAGGAAGGGACCCAAGGGCATCCTAGAATATAGGTACAAGAAGGGCACCCTCAAAATGGTTGAGGAAAGGGCAAACAAGTGAAGAATTGACCTCCCATGCCAAGGAGATCATTTGCAACCAAATACAACCAAGAGAAGGATCCATAAAGCATGAATGAACTAGGATCTAAGTCGCACCATGAAAGAAACCTGCAAAACTCTAGGACAACCAAAATAGTGGAAGAGAAAAATCCTTGAAGCACAAAAATTAATCATTGGGATGGACCCAAGGATGTCCCAAAGGGTTGAAGAGAAAAGGATCCCCTGAAACTCAAAAAAGGGAACTGGGACGAACCCAAGGATGCCCTAGAAAACCCTAGGGACATCCCAGTTCACAGGCACCAAAATGAAACCCCACCCAAAGGCATGAAGAGGGGCATATAAGAGAATAAGTGACCTCCCAAGCCAAGGATATTGTTTGCAACACCTACCAGCCAAGGAGGAAGGGCAAAGGAAGTGTCAAGGAACTGGAATAGAACCGGGGATCTAGGATAGGACCAAGGATGGGTTGTAGGGAAGCAAAGAAGGACTTCCCATGGAAGTCACCTGTAGCCCACTACTATTAGTATATTATATCTTGTATTGCAAAGACTTGTGGATTTAAATGAATACAAGAACATGACACTTTTTATAGATATATAAATAAATATATCTATTTATTTTTGTTAAGATTGTTCTAAATTTTCTCAATTTTTCCACTTCTTAAAGAGTACACATCTTCATAATTTTCTAGTAATCATGTAAAAATAAATTAGGAATCCATTTAGTCCTAATGTTTTATCCTTTATAAATGAAACTATATAATCTTCTAATTTTTCAAGATAATTTATTCTATAAGATTATTTGTTGATTCCTCCAAATCTATTATAAGAACATTGAAATGCAATATCTTTTATTAGTCTTGTACTTTTTGAAATGTGTAATCATTCATTTATTGACCAAGGCCAATATTGTATGATATATTGAATACCCATCCAACACCTCATAATGTGATCCATATAATATTTTGTTAATTATTACTATATTGGTTTGGAATCTAGTGGAATACATGCTTCTATATATTTACATTTACTACAATGGTTGATGACCATTTTCTATTGTTAGTGAGGATATATTTAAGAGTACTATACCATACTTCATTGCATTTATTTATTTTTGTGTTCTATCTATATTTATATGGTCATTCAGATGTTGATCCCCTTCATTCCTGACTATTCATTTTATATAAATGTTCATATGTACAGCGCATTTAATTATAATATATATATACTATACTTTGCCTAAACATTCTTGAAAACTACAAAAATTAAGATAACAATATAGTATGGTGTTTCATAATCAAATATTTAAATGTTTTTCTTAATTTATATGATGGAATCGATAGTCGTCATGAATCTGGGTAGGTTGTCCAGTTTTTATGGTTGTCATAGTATTTTACGTTGTTCACCCTGAAAGCTACCACATAGATCTTCGTGTAGTCTGCCTCTATAACCACCATGTCACAATAATTTTAAAACTTTTATGTCATTGGAAGCACCAGGAAACCCGTCTGAGATTTGAACCTTGGACCTTCGTCCCCCTTATGGGGTTTTATCGAACCAATTGATATACACCTCGGACCTTTCAAACACTTAAATATTTGTTTATAGATATAGTTTGAATTTGTTGAACATGAATTTTAAAAAAGATAAAATAATGGAATTTAAAAATCTCTCAAAGTGATTTACAAGGCATTCGTAGGTTAAAAGCCACATAATTTTGAGAGAAACATAATACAATATTCCATCAACATCCTCATGGACACTTTAAAACTACATGCATGCTAAGAAAAACCTATAAATAAATTGCTTCAAGTTATAAAGACTATCTTTTTTGCTATATTTTACAAATTTAACCAACCATTGATTACACTTGTATAAGAACAACATTATCACCCTTTATTGCAATAATCAATACATAGTAAATTTGTCTAGAATGTACTATTAAAAAATGGGACTATGCCATTAAAGAAACTGGATGCTTATAAAAAAAATTCATGTACTAATTTTATCCTCACATTTGAGCCAAAATGATAAAAAAACAAGATCCAAACTTACAATGCAAAAGGAAGGGTAATTATACTCATTACCATTAAATTTATATTTTGTAGTTTGTCACTCTTAATTGACCATTTGAAATCATAAACAACCCTAAAGTGAATAATAGCTTATTAGGTGTTAATACCACCATAAGAATCTACTATAATGTCATATTGTTTAATCATAAGGTGGAGAATGTTTAATAACTTGGATATTATTAGGGATAGTATAAAGAATATAGTAATGGAACAAGTGATAATTTTTACATGAATTTCTTTAGAATTAGAGATCCATTGGTAATATTATATCCTTATGGATCTTGTGATAATTTTTAAATGGGGTTCTATTGTAAATTATAACATACATAACAAATTAGTCTCTTTTAGCAATTTTCTAGTAACTATGATATAATATGATAATATAAAATATGGCTATAGAAAAGTAATTCATATCATCAATGATAATAAAAAATCATTAGAATAATTCATCTTATAAAATATACACAATTTTATCAAATGAAATCAATTCAATTAATTATATTACTCAAGTTTCAATAAGGAAACCTACGTTTGAATCTTGCAAAATGATATATGCATAGTTGTGAAGTTGTTTTAATACCACTATGTGGTCATGATATAATACAATTGGGGATCATTTCAATTGTAAATAACCAATTAAAAAATATACATATTTTATAGGTATTTATTACCTTATCCATATATTATAATAGTGGTGTATGACATAATGGGCATACCTATGTTTTAAAAGATATGTATCAACCAAGTGTATTAAGAGTGGGAATCATTCATAAAAAATTCTAGGATATGAATGACAATTGTATATAAAAAAATATTCCATGTACTCACATCACAAAAAAATCCCACCATTTTTAATACACAAAAATATCTAAAATCTAAGTGTTTTTCATACTTCTTTAATCTATTATTATATATCAAGGTCAACTTGCTGAGGTGAAACTAAAGTTATTGACACACTTTAGGATTTATAAAAAATAAAATTTATTCATCCATGTTTACAATGTATTGTATTATGATAATAAATTAAATATATTAAGTTATTGCAAGCAATTTATACCTCAATATCCATCAAAGATGTAAAATTATGAACTAGTCCCATGATTTACTTGGCAACTCTAGTAAAGTAATTTGAAGAGTGATATTTTCTATGATCTTGATAAAATTAAAAAATGAATAGAATCAACACATCACCTAGAAAAGTAGAAATAACTCACAAAAATATACCTGATATGAATAGTTTCCATAGACATAAAAATAATCTTACTAAAGGAATGTAATTACACTCCAACCTATGGGATTTTTAAGTCTTACTACCACAAAATATCACAAGTCCCAATATAAAATAGCCACAATATTAAAGGTCAAAATAATAATAAGTTGAGTAGAATGAGAAAATTAATATGTATATCAAGGCCTATATAATACTAAAATAAACATTCATTTATATATGTCATTCTTGAACTATGCATGAAGAAAAATTACAATATTAATTGCTCAAAAATGTATACAAGCTTTATTCCAAATTGTATCTCTTACAAAAAACCTCTCCTCTAATTCTACTTGAATTATCATCTTGAGTTTCTCTCATGGAGTATTATCTCCATAATATATTCATAGTAATATGATTCTTCAAGTACTTGACTATTGCTCTTCATATGACAAGTCTCATGACCTTTGGCTTGTCATCTTACCACTTGCATACAAGACTCTTCATGGATACTTGACTCTAAGAAAATTGTATACATCTACATGACTCTTACACTTCTACATGCACTCCTAATCTAAGACACTTGTGCATATTTTATCAATATATACGTGCACTCTAACTTACATGACACTTGTGCATTTCTTTTACATTCAAACTTACATAAAAGGGGAAATATAAATCACACTCTAAACTATAGACTCAACCTTAATCTATTACATATTTACAATTGTACCTTAAAGGTACCATGGAGGTACATTAGCATGTACTAAATAGTTTAATATACCTCAACACAACCAATTAGTAGAAAGGGGTATAAATACCCAATTACAAGAGGCTTTTAGATAAAGGTTAAGGAATCAACTTTTTGGTTAAATAATAAATTATTATTATGATAAATTTACCTACACAATGTTTACAAGGGTCCAAATTACTATACAAAGAATATAATGTAAAAGTTAGTTATGGCTTCAAGTAAATATTAATACCATATATTTTAATATTTCCCTTTAATATGAATGAGAAATACAAATAGAGACCCTTATAATTCATTCCCTCTTAAGGGACACTCTCCTACTCCAAGGTGCTTCCACAAGTGTACAAAAGGAACCTTGGCATTGGTCAAGATATTTGTTATCTGCTATATTGAAAGCACATGGACTAGATCAAGCATACCATAATATTAGTCATCACACATAGTGCATCCACACTTCAATATGCTTGGTATACTAATTAAATACTAGATTACAAATAAGTTTAATGGATCTCTAGTTATCACAACAAAGAGTGACTAGAAAGTACTATGGATACAAAATCATACATCCATCAAAGGTGCTTGGTGGACTTATTGGTAGTAAAACATTTAATATCCATAGAATATTTAGATATAGTGTACCACCATCTATGATACCAATAGAATGAGCCAAAACTAATATAGAAGATAAAAATTGTAGTGGAGGACCACTAGTCCAAATTATCGATCCAATCGAACTCTATAGTGAAAACCCATCTTGTATGTACCTCTAATGTATAAAAGGATCCACTTTATTATTATATAATGACTCTCATGAAGTTCCTACATGCATCTAAAATAATAGTTGATGATATAGGCAATATCATGTAAGGTAGAGAAGATCCCCCATAGGTTATTGATACAAAGTAACACCCACCAAAGGAGTAGTGAAATATATTCATAGTTTTAATCTAGAAATAGAGGGAGTGCAACTATATATGTAATCCTCCATCCTTAAATGTTGTAGAATATCTAAGATATACTTGAGCTGAGATATGATGATCTAAGAGGATGATTTGCCAATATAAATCCTCAAAATGTAATGGAAAATTTCCAAGTCTATCATCCCAAAAGTATCATTAAATTATGATGTTATCTCCTTAACCAAATAAAATTAATTTCCTATAATGAGCAATTCATTAACATACATCACAATCACCAATGTATAACCATCCTAATGCTTGATGTAGACATCATTCTCTACCTCAAAACAGTAAAAACCATAATTCAAAATGAAGGATTGTATCTTCTCATACCAAACATAAAACTCCTACTTAATTCCATACAAGGACTTGGTCATATGACAAACCAAGTGGGTTAATCCATGAATCTCAAAGCTAGGTGGTTGTTGCAGATAGAACTCCTCCTAAAGCTTACCATGAAGGAAGGTACTCTTCACATCCATTTGATGTAATTTTTAATCATAAGTAGTTATAGGAAAATCATCTAAATAGAATTCATCCAATCAACTAAGGTAAATGTCATTGAGGAGTTGATTCCCTCCTAAAAGAAACCTTTAGTAACATTACCTACCTTGTGCTTCTCCACTTGACCATAAAAATTATACTTGGTCTTATATATTTATTTAAATATAATAATAATATTTACTTATAGAAAAGGAATAAGTTTTCATGTCTAATTCTTCATTAGGATTCATACTCATTAAGCATAGCATCTTCCCACTATGAGAAACCCTTATCTAGAGAATAGGTGAATGGATATCAAAGTCATCAGCCTTTAAGAATAAGGCTTGAGAAGAATACATTTAATGATCCTTTTGAGAGAGAATGAATTGAGTATCCTAATGTAGAGTGTGGATCCACTTGGGTGCCAAAAGAACCATGGAAGTGACATCAAAATCTAGAATTGAAGCATCTAATATAAACTCACTATCCACCTTGATATAGATTATGGTCACATGAGGTTCAAGAGGATCAATTTAATCTATCTAGAGACCTAAAAATATAGGTGTTGGATATGTTGCCATCCAAATATGATTCAAATTAAAAGACCCATTTAAATGTTCTCCATGAGAATATGAAGAAGCTAGAACAACTAGAATGATACCATTAAGAATATTTGAGGGAGAATCAAGGACAATCAAAAAATTAGAGGATAAATATTCTCATCTAAAATAATAGGAAGATAGATTTTAGTAGCTAACAAAACCTCATCAAAGATCACATTTTTCTAAATGTGAACATATCATATCTTAGGATCATATAGATGATATGCCTTGGATGTATTAGAATATCTAACAAATTTCATTGATGAATCTTTGGTTCTACCTTATGTTGAGTATCTATGGGAATATGGGCCTATGTAGTGGATTCAAATATATAAAACTATAATACATTAATATTGTTTCCTATCAAACTCTCAAAAGGATTCATACCCTTAATGGATTGAGTCAGAGTCCTATTGATAATATATGCTACACAAGTTATTATTTTATCCCAAACCATGGACTCCATTTTCTTGACATACAACATTCATCTAACCATCTATATAATAACCCTATTCTTTTTCTCAACCATCTAATTTTGCTCTATGGTATAATGAATAATCCTCTAAAAGGTAATACCATGAATATTCAAGAAATAAAAAAACTCATTACTCACATATTCACTTTATTTTTTTATCCTCAAGCACTGATCTTCCTCTTAAATTAATTCTTCGTAAGTATTTTCAAGTTCTTGAACTTTATAAAAGCCTCGTATTTGGTGCTAATGGTGTATAACCATGCATACTAAGATAAATCATCAATGAAATTAAGGAAACACTTATTCTTAGAAATATACGGTGCACTTGTGGCACCACAAATATAATTATGAATGAGTTCCAAGGGTCATTTTGCATGTCTAATAGACCCTTTTGTATATAATATCAATGATGTCTTCCCAAACCTCACAAAAAACACTAGAAAAATAAATAAGAAAAATCCAAAAATCCAATTGATGTTGAATCATATACCTGAGGGAGCCATAGCGAGAATTTCCATGTCTATGATGTTATCATTGACTAAAATAATAATAGGAGGAAGGATTAAAATTACCATAAAGATTGTAAATATAATTTGGATCATCGTAATATCCCAAGGCAACTATCTTGAAACCATCATCAATATTCTTATTTAGCTATCGATGTGGTCAAAACTCCACCTTCTTATTCATATAGGTGATTTATTAAATAAATGAGAAATTTGGGCTCACATGAGGAACATGAAGTACCTTATAAAATAAAGAATAAAAAACCTATACTTGACCACAACCAACCACTTATAAAGTAGAATCACCCTCAATAACAACATGGTCTCCAAAATAAAGTGTTACAATCATGCAAAAGTTTGTTAGAGTTATTATTCTATGGTAACTATTTTATTACCTCATTTGGTTGTTAGGGTAGATTAGTTTACTATCCCTGGTTAGATATCTATCAATATTTCTCATGGTTGAAAGACTTTATATTGTTAGCTTTATTGTTAGCATATTATTGTTGGAATATCGTAGCTAGCGTATCATAGATTATTAGATACCATTTCTATGGGTTATTTTGGGAGCACATTGTATTATATATTCCATTCTAATTAATTCAATAGTATCACATTATTGGCTCTACTATTATGGTATCAAAGTGATACTCTTGCTCCACATCGATTTGGTGAGTGGAAGCATGATCTAGACCTGACTTGTGTGACTGAGATCCTGGAGAATCAACCTACCATAGAGTGCAGATCCAAGTGAGATCTGATAAGGTTTTTGGCTAGATGTGTGTACAAATCCAAGTGGGATCTAACAGGCGTAGCCACCTCTTAGCCTAGGAGGAGGTGTGTACAGATCCAAGTGGGATCTGATAGGCGTGGCCACCTCTTAGCCTAGGAGGACTACTGGTGCGACCTAAACTACCTAGGACCACTGGTAGACAGCCCGCTAGTAGACTCCTACATAGCCCAACTGGTGGAGGGGCTAGAGGTAAGGCTTTCCAAGAGGAGGTTGTGGGTTCCAATCCCCTAAAAGGTATAATTTATTTTTTGTTTTTTTGAAGTTTGTTTATTTTTTTTAATGTATTCACATTTAGTTTAATTAAATATTTTTATTTTTTCTTAAATTTTTTTTTAATCAAAATTGTTTAAGAAAAATTTAATTTAATTTTTACTAAAGTTTTGGATTCATTAGAACAAAATTTTATTTTCAAACTTCAATTTACAAAATACCTTTGGAGCAAAGTACACTTTGCAAAAATAAGGGGGGACATCTTCACATTTTGCCCAAGAGGCTTTCTTGTTGTGTTAAGGGGGGATAAAAAAATTTCTCCAACCAAGGGGGGATATAATTTTGCAACAAGGGGGGATACTCATTTTTTCCCTCAAAGCTCATTTTGCAAAAAGGAGGAATCATTTGTAAAGGTGCATTTTTGGCATTGACCAACACCTTAGTCACCCTAGATAGTTATTTTGTAAAATTCCCTTATAAAAATGTGCATTTTTGGCAGAGACTGATACCTTAAAATATGGGCAAATAAAAGAAAAACAATGTCCCAAAACTGACTGAATGTGAAAAATCGATTAAAAATCCTCACTTTCCACCAGAGATGGATGGGCCGGATTTTTATGAGGAGGGCACATTTCTCACACTAAACAATGGTTTAGTAGCCCTACTCAAAGATTTTGAGTCTTGTAAAGACCTTCAGACAAATGGTGCTCAATTCACTATTGGCGTTATAAGGGGCATATACATGTCATTGGTTGCACTTGACCTTGCCCAACATAAAGTGAAATTGGACATAAGTGAGGAAAAAGAGGTCCTAATGGTCGACGCTTGTTGTGACACAAGTGATATTCAACCCATTATGGCAAATGCTTGTTGTGACACGAGTGACCTTCAACCCATTATGGAAAATGCTTGTTGTGACACGAGTGACCTTCAGCTCATTGTGGCAAATGCTTGTTGTGATATAGGTTATCTCATACCTTCAATGGTAGATATCAGTTGTAGTACAGGTGATATCAGCATAGTAGAAAATTTTTCTTGCAACACTAGTGACTTAAAAACTGAAACTCCTCAAAAAGAGCTCCATAATCTCATCAATAATAACAAATTCCATATTGTTAAAAGCATTTATGAAGATGATAAAATTGGGTGTTTTGAAAAACACACCAAAGGATTTGGTTCCAAACTAATGAAGAAAATGGGATTCAATGGTGAGAGATTAGGTAAACAAGAACAAGGCATTAAAACTCCAATAATGCTAAATTTTAGGGCAAATAATGAAGGCCTTGGCTATTCTGGACATGCAAGTACCAGTAAAACCATATTTGTAAACCCTAAATATCCTATAACTCCTAAAAAACATTGTTGTAGTCATTATGGTAGAACAGGACATATAGTGGGTAAGTGTTAGAAACTACATCCTTGTGATTCATGTGGATGTACAAATCACTCTTCTTCCAATTATTGGTACAAAGTGAAAATGGCCAACAAGATTCATATAGATTGTGGATGGACAGATCTCACACAATGGACCATGATGAAAGAAATATTGTATGGCTTCTACTGAAAAGGTAAAACCTATGGTATACCTCAAGGCAAATCCAATGACAGACCGAGTGGTAGTCCCAAAGACAATGACCCAGAGACAGACCTAAAGACAGACCCAAAGACAAAGTTCTATAGGTATATCTATAGGCAGATCTAGAGGCAATGATCAATAGGTAGATCCCAAGATAGACCCAGAGGTACAAATACAAAGGTACACTTAGAGCCAGAGACAGAGCCATGAGCCAGAGCCAGAGCCAAAGACAAAGCAAGAGCCAACATTCTTTCATTTCTCTTCTTAACTATATTGGGACAGTTATATTATTACCCAAATAATGTAATAAGGGGGGATGTTAGAGTTACTATTCTATGGTAACTATTTTATTACCTCATTTGGTTGTTAGGGTAGATTAGTTTACTATCCTAGGTTAGATATTATACCGACATTTCTTATGGTTGGTAGATATTATATTGTTATCATATTATTGTTGGAATATCGTAGCTAGCATATCATAGGTTATTAGATCCTATTTCTATGGGCTATTTTGGGAGCACATTGTCTTATATATTCCATTCTGATTAATTCAATAGTATCGCATTATTGGCTCTACTATTAAATATGGCAATGCATGGTCATGTGTCAAGCAACCCATGTATATATAATGCATTCATTAAAATAAGTGGATATCTAATATGTTGAATGAACAAATACATGTTCCTATGATAATTCTCCATCATGATCATCCTCATCCTGAGCATAGAAGAGAGCAACATCAACACCCTCCTTTTTTGTTGCTCTCTCAAGCTTCTTAATCTATATCAAACAAAACTTTGTTTTTTCCTTCTTACAAAAAGGGCAGACATGTTTCTTGAAGGTGGTTTTAGCTTTTTTCTCATCTTGCTTTGGCTTCTTATGTTATAGTGGGATGAAGCAAATTTGAAAGGATCATATATGCACATGTTTGTTTAAAAGATAAAATATGTAAAGGAGTAAATGAAGATTTGGAATGCCCTCCATCCCATTTACATTCATGAGTACCCTAAGAAATAAGCACTAATATTTTTGCTTAACCTTTTACCCCACTTTGGAATATTCAAAAGAATATTTTCTTTTTTGAATTTTAAATTTTCAAAAAAAAAAAGGAAAAGGACAAAATTTGTGTGCAATAAAATAGATACCTAGTGGTAAAAGGACAAAAATTGGTAAACTATGACTCCCTTAAAATTTAAAAAATAATTTAAAAATGATAAATATCTATTAATATCTATTATAGTTTGACCTACAAAATATGTTTCTTAGATGCAACCTATCAAAACATCCTCTCTTACCAATGTATCTAAAATGATGTCAAACCATTTTAGCAACTTTGTCAAGCAACTCATAGATATTTTCCATGTACAAAATTATATCTACGACTTCTTTATCATGTGAGGGATCCCATAAATTATTAATCATATTATTTCCTTCTTCAGTACTCATGTGAACTGTCTTATCTTTTTCATCCAAACAAAAAAATCTACAGGAGAAATGAAATGGATTGTTTTGAAAAATCTATAAAAAAACAAATGTATTTTTTAAATAAAATTAAAGGACCCAGTTCAACGAGTATGGAATCTATCTTATAAAGAAAAAATAAACAAATAATGGATTGAATATCAAGAGAGGTAATAATATATTGTTAGTGAATAGTATCCCTATTATAAATCTATTGTAAACCAATGAGATCCTTATTAGCCAAATCCACCTAGGGTTTTGACAAGCAATCCTAAAAAAAATATTGATGGCATATAAAGCTTTCACTAATTGCTTCTAAAGAACACTACTCCTTGGAATTGTGATTGAAGACAAATTATTGAAGATGATTAATTGAGTAATGGAGATTCACACTCACTCTAATACCATGTTAGACTTCATAATACTTTTCAAAAAGGAATGGAATCAACACACTACCAAGAAAATTATAAATAACACACAAAAAATATGTATTATATGAAATGTGTCCATACACATAAAATGATCTCATTAAAGTAATATAAATACACTCCAACAAATAAATATATGGTTGGTAGAAAGGAGTACAAATAGCCAATTACAAGAGACCTTTTGGCCAAAGGTTAAGGAATCAACATTAAAATTAATCATGAAATATTATAATAAATTCACCTATACAAAGTGTACAATATCCCAAAGAGCTATATAGAGAATATAATAAAAATATTGGTCATGGTCTCAAGTGAAGCTTAACACCACATATTCCAACAATTATTAAGAAAAGAGACAAAAATTAAATCTATTTAAAGAGTGGGATTGTTTATGATTTTTTTTTTATTGGTAGTCGAAGGGTTTTTTAAAGGGTCCCCGAACCTATTACAAATAGGGTTTTGAAAGGCACCCCCAAACCTTAGATATAACAATAAGATATCAAGAAAAATTGAGTTGATTCCATGAATCCAACCCAAAAATCCAATGAAGCAACCTCCTAGCAAATAAGCTATAGATTTTTATCAAGCAAATACAAGATATTATCATGATCAAATAGCCAACTAGCAAAAGGGTCCAACATAGGATAAACCCACATCCAAAACAACATTCGAATTCAAGATTTAAAATTAAAATTTTAAAATCCTGCCCAGATCTGCATTGAAATTCAATGCTCAGATAACTAGAGAGACAATAATCCCATTTAAAATATGAGCAGATCTACAACAACAATATTGGTCTAACAAACAATTAAAAAAATAACCAAAAATCACTTACTGGAAGCCAGTTTAACTGAGGTCTTGGGAGGCTTTTCAAAAAAAAAATTGACCCCAAAAGAAAGAAATCCATTTTTCAGGCCACACTCTTGAACATTTATGTTCCAAGTCTCCATGATTGGAACAACCTCATTCTCTCTAGGATGCAGAGCCTCAAAACTATTTGTTATAAGGGGTTGTACTCCATTAGCAATTTCATATTCAATCTCTCTTTTCCTGGGCGCTCTATTGCTAGGTCTCCCCACTTTTCTTTCAACCCCTACATCAATACGAGTTTTCCTATGACTTATGTCTTCAGACCTGAAGAGCCTTTCTCAAACACAAGTTTTGAAGAGGCTAGAGATCTTTCTATTAACTATTGAAGAGTTGAATCATCCATGTCAAGACAGTCAAAGGGACTTACCTCTTATCCACTCTCCTCAAATTTAGGAAGTTAAAAAATATCCCTCGCTACTAGGCTCACTTCCCTTCTCTTTGCAGGAACCCTATTCAACTCCTCCTCTCTATCAAACATGTTTTATGGAAGAAGGGCTTCCTCCTGTAATTCTCACTAATCCCAACTTGAGAAATAGAAATCAAATCTTTTCCTTTCAATTTTTTAGGGTTTTTCTTAGGCACCCACTTTTCACTAAGCTTCTTATTGTTTTTCTTATGACTTTCCAAAGTACTCAGAGCTTTAGGATGCAAGAGGCATATGCTCTTATGGTGCCCTCCCTTACTACACTCCTGTAAAACTTGGAGTTTATTTTCATATTCAATATTCTAAACCCAGGTGCTAAGGTTAGAAAATATCTCAATAGATATTGACAGATCCTTCTCGATATCTACCATCATACACATTCTAATATAGAGCATTCAAAATTTGGAACTATTAGTTTGATCGAAGGAAATCAAATCCCCAATTGTCTTGGCAATAGCTTGGAAGATGCTCTCATGCTAGAGATGAAGTGGAAAGTCTGGTAGCTTGACCCATAGTGGGATAATATTAATGCTTTGCATTAGGGAATTAAAATTTGGGGTCCATTTACACAAAAATAAACCTCATTTGCCAAAAAACCATGGACCCCCTTCCAAGATTCACTTGGAATCCTCCTCACAGTTGAGCCTGATAAGGAAGAAATTTCTTGGGATGGCCACAATTTCAAGAGAACCAATAGGTCTCCATCTTGTCAAAGCCCATATCCTTAGAGTATCAATATCCGGCCTCCTACCTTGGAATTTTTCCACAAGATTCCACAACCCATCTTTCAATATATTATCAATCAAGCTATAGGGGATATGGATTTGGTTCGATATATAATAAATGTTGAAGAGGGTTTCAGATCCTCCATTAATTTTAGCAATAACTTTTGCATACGAAGGTGCACTAGGGGGATGGGTTACTCCCTACAGGTTCTAATCGTCCCACCTTTGAGCTTACCAGGATCCCACTCCTCCCATTCAAATGAAAAGGAGAGGCCATAAGATTTAAATAGATCCACCTTCATAAACTTATCTTCTTTAAGGATCCTATTAAGCATCCATATTCTCTATAACACTCATCTGCCTCCTCTGCAATGCTCCTCTAAAACCTAAAAAATTGCACCAATCTGCTTCACAACCTAACTACTATAGCACAGTGCTTCATAGATTCTCTTTACAACTTGGCCAAACATCCACCTTCTCTATAATGCTCATCTGCCTCCTCTACAATGCTCCTCTGAAACCTAAAAAATTACACCGATCTGCTTCATAGATCCACTTTACAACTTGGCGAGGCATCCACCTTCTCTGCAATGCTCATCTGCCTCCTTTGTAACACTCCTCTAAAACCTAAAAAACTACACTGATATGCTTCACAACCTAACTACTGTAGCACAGTGCTTCACATATTCGCCTTAAAACTTGGCTAGGCATTCAGCTTCTCTGCAACACTCATTTGCCTCCTCTGCAACACTCATTTGCCTCCTCTACAACGCTCCTCTAAAACCTAAAAAACTACACCGATCTACTTTAGAACCTAATGCTCCTCAATTTTTTTGTTGTTTATGATTATTATCTACAAGAGGAACTCTTAAAATCTATTTTATTGGGATTCTCCATGATTTTTTAATAATTTATATGTGGCTTCTATTGGGGGCCACTCCAATCAAAATACCAAAATATTACATTTGCTATTAGGTCAATTAAAATATATCTAGCATACCTTTTATCATAAATATTTTTTTATTTATTTTTCTCTCAAATATATTCTTCATATTTCTCAAAGTGCTATGTTCAGTCAACTCCTTAACATCATTTTTATTAAGAGATAAAATTTCACTTGGCCAATTGCCTTATAAAAGTTAAATTTCATCAAGATGAAGATCAACACCATGGATAGCTAAATTATCTACTACCCAACTTCATTCTATCAAAATATGCTCACATTTCTAAGATAATTCCTCCAATAATAGATGATGAACATCAACAATAATATTATTTTTGTTGATAGCATTAATGATAATTTTTGAAACCCCCTCAATTGAAATATATTTTCATCCTTTCTCTATTGCAATTTTAATCCCTATGAGAAATGTCCTAGCATATACAAAGTTGTTAGTCAAAACTCCATATAATTTTGAGTAAACAAAGAGAATTTTACCTTCATTATTTAAGAAAACACCATCTCCATTAGCTTCTCCTAGATTTTATTTAGAAGTGCCATAAAAATTAATTCTGATAAACCTAATTTTTAAATATTTTTATTTTACCTTGGATCAAAGTAGATCCTTTTTTTTAATGCCATGATCATAGATTACTCTTCCATGTATGTTCAAATCCTATAAACAAAATCTTTTTTCTACACTTGATACTTTCTACAATAGGTACTATATCTATAAACATTCTACACGAGAAGCAATAATACGGTTTCAAACTTGGGCATGATTTTGAGATTTATTTTTAAAAAATATAGTATTCCTTTCAAGCCATAAATTCTAATGAATAATGATAGGGACAATCCTCTATATAATACTTAATGTATTATCTTTGATATAATTTAATCTAATATTTCATCAAGTCTTTCAATGTTGATGGAGGTACCCAATATATTTTCACATTTTAAAAAAACTAAACCTAAATGGTGTGAACAAAGGGACAATAAATAAGTAAATGGTATGATGTTTCTTTATTCTACTCACAAAAGGCACATCTAAAATGTTCATGATATCCTCTTCTTTGTAGACTCTCTCCTCTAAGAATCTTACTTTGAATTGTTATCCAAAGGAATATTGAGGCCTTATGGAGAGCCTTCAGTGACCAAACATTCTTTCAAGGAAAATCTTTGGGAATTGAAAATTTTGATTACTCTAAATCTTCATATCTCATATTGATCGAGCATCCACATTATTTTTATCTATTCCAAACCAACTCATCCATTTGTGTAAAAATCAAAAAATAAAAATAGTGAAGCATCTTATGAAATTCATCTACAATTTGCTTAAGATCCTCTTCTTGAACTAGGTTACTAATAGAAATCCATAATTTAGAGTTGTTGCTCATATTAATATAGTCTTTAACCTTTTTATAATGCTTCAACCAAGAATTAGACCCAAAAATTTCATAATTCTCCTTATTTACTAACCAGCTAATAAGTTTCTTGATCAATTGAAGACTATTTGATATTAAGTTCTGTTGTGGCTGATCCACAACACACCCCAAAATTGGGGACCCACCTTTTCGTTTTGATATCCGAGTGTTGGCATTTCATTTTTTCGTTTTGTCGTAGGTTTTGCAATTGTTGTCGGTTCTTGTTGGCAACCTTTTCCTTGTCGACGATATTTTATTGTCGACAACTTTTTCTTGTCGACGATTTTTTATTGTCGACAACTTTTTCTTGTCGACGATTTTTTATTGTCGACAACTTTTTCTTGTCGATGATTTTTTATTGTCGACAACATTTTCTTGTCGACAACCTTTTCTTGTCGACAATATTTTATTGTCGACAACTTTTTGGTCAGTTTCTTGTCGACGATTTTATTGTCAAATTGTGGTTGACGTTTTTGTTATCGTCAATGTTGTGTTAGCAATGTTATTGCTAACATTGTGTTGTTGTTTTCTATCAGGTATGTGTATAAGAATTATTTACTCAATAAAAATAAAATAAAAGATATATTATCATTAATATATATATATATATATATATATATATATATATATATATATATATATATATATAATAATGATAATGATAATGTATATAAAAAAAAAAAGCAATAAAATATAAATAAAAATAAAACGTGGTGAATGGGCTTCATTCACCACGTTTAGTTATGTTTTAAAATAGTTTAAATTTAAAGTTTTTTAACTTTATATTTTTAATTTATTTTGCTTTTTAACGCTAATCCCCCTGTGTTTTATGTACAGGTGAGGTGAGATGCCGTGGACGAATGTGAAGCCCCGAGATGAAAGGAACAACGGTGGTAAGGCCCGGCACGACGGGGGTTTCCTGGCCGGCAGCAGATGACAAGAACGACCGAAGTGTTACACGTGGTCTGCCAGGATGGATGGGGACCGGATTTTCAAATCGACGTCACACGGGGAATCGTTGGATTTTGCGTAGGAAGGAATCGTGAGAACCTGTTACCTACAGTACAAAGTGGTTCTTTCCATAATGCGAGGGCAGTTCGGTTTAATCATAGCCAGAAGGAAAGGATATTTGCGACAAAGAATACTTGCCATGGCTAAGCATCACGTCGTCGCTACTGCATCGTTGAAATACTGGGGTCAAAGATGCATTCACCTGTATTTAATCCCAAAATTCACCGCCTTATTGAAGGTTGTTAATGGATATATTGAGCAAATGAAAAAAAATTAAAATAAAAGTTCATTTCATTTAGGTATTCCACTGTCATCATGTCAGGGTAGTCTCGAAGTGGTGAGCTCAGACCAGTGAGCGACGGTACCCCCATGCTTTCGTTGAAGACAATCGATGTGCCATGATGTAATAGTGGCCCAAGAATTTGGTCACAGTCAGAACAAATATGGACAAAGAATGGCAGCTCTAACCAGGTAAAATTCACAGACGAACGCCGACTGTTTGAATTTTAGACAGCGGACAGTACCAAACCACTGGGCTAGTTGGGGAATCGCGGACGTTCGAAAAGCAGCTTGTTGGCACCAGGGTAGGGTAAATAGTTGGAAGATTCCCATCCAGAGTAGCCACGGTGGGAGCATGAACGTGAGTAATCGCAGACAACGTCGACGCCAGTGAAGAATGACAGCGTGGTACAGTGGGAAATTGTGGTGTTCATCGGCTACAACGACTCAGAAGTGGGCCCGTTAGGCGAAGTTTACCGAGGAGGGTCGAGACCTGAGGCGAATAGCAAATATATGTTTCAATTGAGTAGATTCTGACTGCGCATAGCCACAGAGTTGTAGTGGCAGCATGTTGAGAAAATCACGACACATGGCTAAGTAGTGTTTGATGTAGGGAGCATCACCAATAGAAGGACAATGTTAACAGAGTGCACTGGCTTCAGGCGGAGTCTGATAAATACAATAAATACAAAACATACACCATGGCGTGGAGAGTGTTCCCAGCTGCATGGCACAGCGAGCAGTGAGGGCTTTATAAAAGCCACGTAATCAGGTTCCAAAAGGGCTATTAAGAGATTGAATAATGTGGTGATATAATTGATCGGCGTTATGGAAGGAAAGCCTGGAAAAGACGTTACATGTTCGTTTAAAGAATAGAAATGATTATGCCCATGAATTGGGCAAGAAGCCAAATGAAAGGGGCTAGTCATAATTATTTAGCAGCGACGGTTACTAATGGAGAAAGAGTAAATGCGGAAGGAGAACAGAAGCGTAGAAAGGAAAGCAAAAGACAACACTCGAAGAGAAACAAAGAGTTGTTTTGAAAAACCTTTTAAATATTCATCGAAAGAGAAAAAGAAAGGAGGAACTTTTTTGGCATGGCTAAATGGGAGGATTTTGGCATGGCCGCATTTGTAAAACAGGGATTTTAATTTGAATGTGAAAGCTTCTCTTCAGAAATTTCAGGCCTTGTTAGCAAGAAAGAATGAGAAATTTTTTGCATGCTCTATTTTAATTGTTCTTTCTCCTTCCAAATTTAAGATTTGTATGTGAAATTTATGCCATTGTTTTTGGGTTATTTCATGTGAATGTCTACAATCTAGAAATTATTTTAAACCCTAGGAGTCAGCACCTAGTTTACTTTGATTGTGTTTGTTTGCAAGTCAAATAGGCTAGGTTGCATGTATGAAACTCTCACGTATTCGGTTTTGCAGGACGGGGTGCTATCAAACTGAAGGAGCTTTTGCATTGCTGCATTTTCAGCAATTATGTTGATGCAAACTTTTAATTTTCTGTTTCAAAGATTTTAATTTCAGAATTTTTTCTTATTTTCAGGCATTAAAATAAACATTAAAAAAATTTCAAAATCCAAAAATAATTTCACCATTGCGTAGGTTATAGTTCAGACTTCCTATACGCACTTTGAAATTTCATTTTCGGACTTGTTTAGTATTTTTAAAAATTCATCGAAGTTGCTGTTTTGTTACAGATTTTAAAATTCCGAAAATAGAAATTTTCCATTCTAAGGTCAAATTTCATTTTTCCAGTTTTGTTATGCATTCATGAGCCTATGATGACATTCCCTTCATGAAAATTCCAATTTTATTGAAGGGGTTATGTTTTATGGTATTTTCACAAATCTCCATTTTGGGCCTAAAATTACCCTTTCTTCATAAAAATTCCAATTTTATGAAAGAGGGGTAATTTGAGTATTACATTGAAGGTCTTTTCCTTAAAGCACTTAATTGTTCATCTTGATGAAAATTTGATTTCATTTAAGAGGGATAAGTTAAAGTGACATTTTGAAGCTACATTTGAAGACCCTATTCATCATTGAGGATTTAATGCAAGATAAAATCTATCTTAAAACCATCAAGATAAAAGGAATTAAAGCATTACATCGTGGTCATATGAGGGCCAACTCACATTTGATTTATTTTGGTTCAATGAACAATCACTAAAGTTTCATGGTAAAATAAACCAACATTGCCCCTTGTTTATAGTTACTTGCAATCACTAAGGTGTTCCAAGCATTTAAATTGAATATCTTTACTAATACACATATGCAAATGCTAATATAACGGAGACCTTGGAGAAGTTGTTTGTTTAACTTCTTTGCAAGAGGGGATTTGGAATCCAAATCCTAAGGGAGAGTGTACTTTCACAATTGGGTGAAAATACCACTCAACAAGTTCCATGCTGACTCTCCTTTAGGTAAGTTTTTTTTTTTTAATAATTTCGTTACAACAAGAGAACCTATATATTTTTGAAGTAACATTTCTACCTAATTATTTCCTTGATCTTTGAATAATCTTCATCCAAGCCTTTATCCTAAGTCCAAACTCATAAGTCTACAATTTTGTAGGCTTTATCCTCTAATATTCATTCCTTTGTAAACACTATTCCACTTGCAAAAAGAAAACCTAAATTTTTCCTTGCATCTTTTTAAAAGAAAATATATTTTAATTCTATCAATTTTTGATGCTATACCTATTGGCAATATTGAAAATGACATCATATAAATAGGGATGGATTGCAATGTAGTCTCTATGAGTTGTAGTGTTATTGCTCTAATTAAGAAACTACCTTTCCAACCTCTTAAACAAGCTTTCATACTATCCAAACAAGAGACCTAAAGCTCTCTTTATTTTTTCTATCAGAAACAGGAATACCTAAGTAGGTTGATGAAATTTTTCATTTTTAAACCCTAAAATATACACAATAATTCATTTTAAATGTAATGGAATGTTAATGAAAGAACTTGGATTTTGTAGTATTAATCAATTATCCAATAGCCTTCTCATAGCTTGATAATATTGATAACTACATTGCCTTACTAACTAAGGGATGGCCCAAAAGAAAAGTATCATCAACAAATTAGAGATGAGATTTCAAGGGACCATTTTTTACAACTTGGATACCTTTGATTTTTCCTTCCATTTTTTCCTTTAAGAAAGATCTCCCTAATAGCTTTGCAAGAATAATAAATAGATAAGGAGATAGTAGATCACCTTAGCAAAGTCTATAAGTTGATTTAAAGTAACCAACAAGATAACCATCAATCAAATAGAATATTTTATAGTGCTATAATAACATTTAATCCATTCACACCAATTGTAAGTAAATCCAAACTTTTTGAGAATATCATATAGAGAACTCTAAAATAAAATTATTCATATCTAATTTCATAAGCATACCTAGTTTTTTCATGGAATGAATAGAATGTATGGCATCTTGTACAATGATTACACCATCAAGAATTTGTTTACCACAAAGAAAACCATCTTGTTCCTTAATATAACACAATCTAGAGTCTCTTTCAACCTATTTGCCATAATTTTTTAAATGATATTATTAGAAGGCTTATTGGGTGAAAATTATTAAAACATTTTATCTCATATTTATTTGAAACCAATATAATAAAAGTGTCATTGATCTCATTTATTGTAGCCTTCTTTTTCTAGTCTTCTTCAATTGAAACCAACATATCACTCTTTAATAAATCCTAAACATTTTGAAAGAAAATTGCAAAAAATCAATCAGGATCAAATACCTTATTCTAATGGAAAGAGAAAACTACTTTATGTGGCTCCTCCATAGATATATTCTTCATCAAGATTTCATTTTATCTCCATGGCATACTTTATGGATCATTTCACAAAATCTTATCTTGCCCAATATTTAACAAACTAATTTTGGAATTCTAATTCTTACTTATTTATATCTTCTTCTTCACCAATATTTATTCCATATAGAGTCTCCTAAAATGGGATAGTCTCGCTCATAATCATTGATGATATTTGATCCAATAATGGGTGTTGCTTTGCTCTTAGCACATTTCAATCCTAGATTTGAGTTATCACATATTTACCACAAGCTTAATTTAAGGGTTGGTGCCACTTTCCAAAGCTGGAAACACCCTAACATCCTTGTTCTTTATTGATCTCTTGATCAGATGATTTACACTCTTTTGGTGAAGGTCTATTATTCATCAAGAGTTTATCCCTGAGATGGAGCCATGTGTACCGATGGAGAGACATATAATTTTGATTAAATGAATAACAAGTTCTCCTTGAGCTTTGCTTTAGATATTAAATGACCTCCTCTATGCTTTAGAATGACCTTCTAATTCATATGTATTTTTCCTTTCTCTTTTTTATGATATATACATCATACATGTGATGATGGATTATCCCATCCTAGCTTGGATCGAATGTCCTATCAAAACCCTATCCCCATTTCTTGGATGCCCACTACTATAGCTAGTTATTGAGAATGTATGAGTGCATCTTTTCCATGGAGTAGTCTGATTTTGATGACTCCTCTTTAGCTTATATAGATTTTCTCTTCTTTAATATCCATGGAGATAACTTGATCTACATGGTGCATGTGGAGAAGTTTTAATGGGATCTTAAACTAGGTCCTATACCTAGTTTGGATTAGCATGTGAGTCATCCAAGGATATATAACCTTCGATCTTGGTGGTTAAGTCCCTTGAGATGCATATCTTGAATATGATTAGTAGATCAATCACCATTACATCTTGTCATACCGTTAGGTCGAGGTAAGCTTGGAGAGAAAAATGGAGATATTTTACTAATCAAAATATCAGTACTAGAGTGCCATCTAGTTGAACCACCCTATTACTAGAAGGCTTACATATTAATCCAAGTGAATCTACCACTATTTTAGTCATGACCAATGTGCTCGACCTAGATTCCACTAGATAGTTATGTATTAGCTTGTCTTTACAAATAAGGGTCAAATTTAATGACATGGGCTTGGGATGGTTGGACTTTGAACTAGAGACTTGTATCATAATAAGTGTCTTTTGTTTGCTCAACTTTTTTTACTTTTTTAGGGCCTCTTCCAAATGTTGCATCTATTATGGAATTAAGAAGACACCCTAGAGAGGTATTGTTGTAGTGGAATTCCTCAAGTGCTCCACTACATTGAAGGATCTAATGAAATGATCATTTGATATAGCACTTGATGCTATAAAAGTCCTAGACCTTTTTTTTATTGAAGGAGATATTGAAGAATCAATATTAGACTACTTTAGAGGTTTCAATATTGTTCTTACAATTGTCAAAACTGATTGGGCCTATATATCTAGTGCAATTTGCATAGGGGAACTCCTTCAATTATCTGCTTCTTTACTTTGGGGTCTACGGTCTATGAAGATAGACTTACCTTACTATTTTATGGTCTTCATATTATTCTTGGTGATGTAGTTTGATTAGACTTATTATCTCCCATATACTAAGGGGTTTTCTTCCTCTGACACAACATATACTTCCATTTCATCCTAAGCAATGAAGGTTTGCTCTAAAATTGATGAATTGGAAATTGGTGGTATTGTTAAATTCTATGAGGTAGGTTTTGGACTTAGCATCTAGGATTCTTTTTTTATTGATAAAGGGTTTTGAAAGGGACCCAAAACCTTTTACAAGCCAAACAGGGAGATCCTAAATAGAATCAAATACCCCAACTAGAGCAAACCAAAATAGAACTATCCTTGGTGGCCTCGAAACAAATAAACTAAACACAACAAAAGAGAATAACACTCACAAGAAAACATAATAAGAAACGTAATAGTCACCAGTCAAAAATGGAAAGCCCCAAAACACACAAATGTTATCCATAGAATATCACTTTGAGATGTAATCCTCATTGTCATCATCCTTGGGGGTATCCTTCCCATAATGGAAAACCTTTTGGATATTCATTTGATTGATGATCATACCTACCCTCAGTAGCATATACATAGCCAAGAAGATGATGACATCCAGATCATTCACCTAGTCCATGTCATCCATAGGCTAGACAGAGGGTGTACCAAGGGATGGGCCAACCAAATTCTTTTGCAATTTGTAAGTAGGGAAAGCAAAGTCAAGTGTAGAAATATTTGTAAATAGCACATATTTACCTTTTTTATTAGAATATTTCACTCAGGATGAGTGCCTACTGGGATGCAATGAGGAACACAACACTAGCCTCTACCTACCCGCTCTACTAGGGGTTCTAGATTTGACATTGATGATTCGGATATCAGGAACAACATCCATCAAAACCATGTGAGAACTAGGGATGGGCCCAAGGTTGGGGTTCACCATAGGACCATCAGCTTCAACAATCCTTTGGTTTGTATTCTGACTAATATGATTGTATATTATCAGCTGTAAGCCCTGATGTTTTAGGTAAGTGGAGTTCCCCTTACGTACACTTTTAGTGGATATTTATATCGATCAAAATAGATACTTTGAAATATTAATTAGCTTGACATCCTTAATTTAATTTAGAAATATCATATGGAAACTTTGCAATGAAGAGGATGGTTCATCGATCATCAAGTACTGCATCACTGGAACCAAGGCTTGATTCCATGGAGGTGGGAGGTCCTCCCGAATGAATCCATTGTCCTTCTTGGTGAGGAATTTTCCTTTGTCTTGGAAGGAGATTAATTTCCCAACCATCGAGTGTTTTTATTTGTAGATAATCTCTCCATCATTGGGAAGTTTCATGATTTTTTCTAGAAGGTCAATCGTGACAACAAATGTGAGTCCCCTAAGGGATATGGTATTTTTAACCCAATACTGGACAAACTCCCTTGACATATCTAGGTCATGTTCCTAAAACTTCTTCAAAAAATTTAGTATACCATGCGACCCCATTATTTCTTCCATCATCGGGTTGAGTTACAGATTTTCAGGCTCAACAAGTGCCATCGACTCCTTCTCAACAAAAACCGACTCACCCCAAACATAAAAATAGATCAACACAACTTGCTCTTGTTGATTAAACCCGTACATCACTTTTGTAAAGCTAACATCACTACCAGTTAAAGGAGAGGACACCATGGACCAAACAGATTTCATGCTATCACCCTTGGGCATAGCATTCAATCTAGGTCATTTATGGAAAATATCAACCCTAAAAAGCCTAACCACATGAGCCCTATCATGCTTGAGAATTATTGAGTCTACCAACTAAGCACTAGCTAAACAATGAGGTATGAAAAAAGGATTGAAAATCTAGTGAACAACTTCGGAATTAGTAACATAAATTGGAATGGATGATTCGAGAGGTCAAAGAGTGCTTGAGGGTGTGGACCAATGAGAGCTTTTATCAAAGCAATACCATTTCCAAAGGAGAATACATGTTTGATAAAGGCTCGATCTACCATCCACATGGAGGTTATGCTGGCATCCCTAGTTGACAATGAAGATATAATTGATTAGGTGGCACAAGTTACTGAAAGTGTCATATTTGGAAATTTTATAGCATCTATTCGAGGTGAAGAATATGTGGATGGTTCACATTGCTCCATGTGTTTTCCAGGTCTTGGTTTGATACAAAACCTCCTCCTTTTCAAATTTTTCACATTTCCAAAGGTGATCACCCGAGCTCATGTGGATATTGGGTGGATAACCGAGACCAGATTTCCAAATATATCTAGTAAAATTTTGCTGGAAAATGTTACCCCACCGAGTCTTGGGCAGATATACTTGCTTGAAATTCCAACCACACCAGTGTGAAACATTAAGAGCAACATAGTCTCAAAGAATTTTGGTCGGATACTTTGATTTATGAGTCTTGAAATCCTCACACACATATCTCAAGTAGAAAGCATGAAGCCCAGTCAGTGAGACAGGTGGACAATGGGCTCTACCCCAGTGAAAAGGGTGAAGCCCAATCAATGAGGTAGGTGGATAGTGAGTTCTATCCTAGCACATACAAGGATTAAGCAAAGGTGGATACATAATTATCATGACAAGTGTTTAATAAGCACTAAGAAAAATTTGCATTCTATACCCTAAGAGAATCCAATGTCAAGTCAAAGTTTACCATGATGTCAGCAGATTTGTTGCCTTCATAGTACACATGCTGGATTGATACATTCTTGAAGTTTTGGAGACTTAGGATGGCCTCATGAATTAATGGGGAGATATTCCATGAGGTCTTCATAGAATTTTGATTATGAAAATGGGGTGATATTATGATCAAGCAGAGACATTTTAACTACCTAAGATTTATTTTTGAGATGAAAGTTGGGAGGGTAATAGTTGGGAGTAGAACAATACCATCCATTGGGATCCTAAACATAATTATTTTGCATGGTGACCAAGTCCTTGATCGTGTTTGGAGATATTTGTGGAGTGGTACTAACATGGGTACTATTTTTTGAGTCGATGCCTATGACTAATCAAGATTTATATTGGTCAAAGGTTGGGGTCTTTGATATCCATTTGGAGGTTAGACATTTTGATTTCCCTATTAGAAAGGAGGATTTAGGTAGTTTCTGTAGGGAAAAATTGAGCATTATGTTTCCATTTTTGGACTATGATATCATTGGAGAAATTCCTCATCATATTCCACATTTCTTCAATTTTAGTAGCATAAGGATGGGTTGAATTGGATCAAAAATCTAAGTTTACCTTGAGCTTGTGCTAGAAGTAGTTAGACCAATCAAGGGTTGAATGGTTGGAGTAGGGTGATGTAAAGGCTTCATGGAGGAAAAAATGTAGATGTCATCTTGGAGATAGACTCCCTATTTGGATTAAATACTTTTTGGCTTAGATGTCTATCCCATTGGCTCCTGGTAATGAGTTCCCTCCCTTAGACTTGACCATCATGGAAATTTTAGAATTAATAGATTTTAAGTAGTAGATCAATTCCATATCTAAAGGAGGTCAAATCTCATTGGGATTCCTCTATTAAGTCTTGTAGAACCAAACATTAAAATTGTTTATTGTCTTTATGGGTTCCCTTTTGATGGTTGTGAGCTGCTCCAAGAGAGATGCCTAAATTTACATTCTCTTTGAATCTTCTTATCAAGTTTGCTAGTTGGTTCCAGATTTTTACTAATTGAGGATTAAGACCTATGTACCATTCATGAGATTTCCCTTTGAAAGAGCCTACTAGTATCCTTAGGGCTATATTTTATTATATAATAAAATTCATCGTACAAAAGCTTACCAAGTGGTGCAAATTCTCAATTGGGGTGACATCATATTCTCCCAAGAAATAAGGTAGGGAATTGAACATTGAGGTATGAATAAGATCTTATATAATAGGAGGAGTAGGTATGATTAAACGACCTCTATCATTCCACGTCAAAAAAATTCAATGAGGTTGGTTTAGCATAATTGCCATGTTGTGACATTGGTTCCTCCTCATTGTTTTTTATTTAGGGGAAACACCAACTCTTATTAATTATCTTGAGAAAAGGCTTTAGTTATAGGCCTTCCACTCACATATTTTGGATCCTTTCCTTTAGAACAAAATTCCTAGGTGGGGATATAATGCTTCAACAAGTCCAAGAGATAGAGAACCCCACCAAAATATTAGTCTAACTTTGTTAGATGACTTCTTCAAAATATTTTATTTTCAATAGATTTGCCAGGTGAATATCCTAATGCTTATCTACAAGTAAATTGACAATGAACTTCATCAGGATCAAAGTCAGGAGTCTTATTTTAGTTTTTTAGGGTGAATGTAAAATCGCATCCCATTGGGTGTGCCAAATAGACTATTGTCATCTTTGAATGTGTTAACCTATCAAGGTGGCATCCTAATGTGCCTCATGTAGAGCAACATAGTAGGAAGCTCCATAGTCAAAGAGAACACATGTAAGGTAACCTCAAGGATATTTAGTTGAGGTTGACTCCTCATTGGATTTGATATTCATGCACTTTTAGACCTTACAAGCTTAGGCATATTTTTCTTAGGGGTATAAGGAAAGGAAATAGTAAAAATCTTAAAAATAAGAAAGTAAATTTATAGGAAAGTGAATTTGCATAAATGTAAAAACCTAAGGTATGGGGGTGATGCACCAATATCATAGTTTCCCTCTTGATTGCATGAATATAATAGAATTGAACATATTCACCACAATCTAATAGCTAATATTTTAACACGCTTCATCACACATAACCCAAAATTGATAACACACTAAAGAAGTAGGACAAAGAAAAATTTATCACAACTTCCATTCATGTGCTAAGATAATTACAAGGCATGTAGCTTGAAGAGGCTCAATTATCCTTAAATAATGGCTCAAGCTTTGATCCCTGATCATACAATTCAAGGAGTGAAAGGAAGAGCTTACAAGGCTATGTATGAGGCACATGTAGAAAATTCCCAATCCCCTTACAATAAAATCATAGGCACATTTAAAGGTTGGGATAAAGGCTATTTCCCTCTACAACTCTATGTAGAAGTTTTGCATGTTCTTTGTTTTAAAACCAAGATCCTTCTACAATTATAGTTTGGCAACTTTAAGATCTCTAGATTTGGGGCCATTAATTTTGGAGGCTTTAGAGCCTTCAAATGACAAGTTGTTATTGACATATCTTGTTGTTACAACCATAGGATGGTTGTGCCATTAATTTATTTCTAGGTTTTTCTTTGGAATCTTCCACTTAGTAACATAGAAGGTATGGCCTCCCTGAATGGTGTAGGTTGATAAGGTATGTTTACCCATGTGGCGAATAACTGTTGTGACTACCATGTAGATGATTCTGATATACTAGGCTGTAAAAGTCAACTTGATTAGCCAACAAAAGATACTCTCTTAATTACCTTTTAGACTATCTTCTTGTATTTGCAAATGGCTGCCACATATCCTTGGATGAGATGGGTTTTCCTTTGGCCAATGGTAGGCTTTATATAACTAGGTCCTAGTCTTCACATCCTACTTTCATCTATATTCCATGTGTTCAGCCTTAGTTATGGCAAGGCCTCATTTTTCCTCTTCTCCTTTTGCCCATCGAAATATCAACATAGACCATCATATGGAAAATTGACTCATGGGACTCAATGCCCTCAAGCTACTAGATTTAGGTAAAAATGAAGTGTTGACCATTGATTTGAGATCCAAAAATTAGCATGATTACAAATATGTTTACCTTATTTTTGTGTCATAGAGTTTGTGCTTGCCCTTCTGATTGAAATGAGGCTACATCTTTCGACTCTCTTTTTATCTTGTGTCATTTTTGACTAGGCATTTGAGTGAAGCGATATCATAGGAAAATTTTTGTACAAAAGCAAGGAGATCATATCATAGTAGATATTGTCTTACATCAAGTATTTTCCATTTCTAAAAAATTATCAAAAAGTCCCCTCTACTTCATCAAATGGTAAAGGCATTTACAAATTATTTGAAGCAAACAATAGAAAAAACTTTTAAATAGGCAAGGGATAAGGAATTGCAATTTGCAAGTTTAAATTTAGAACAAATTAATGGTGCATAGGAATATGTAGAACCAAACATTAAAACATAGAAGGTGGAAGAGGTCAGGTTTAGTCCAAGTAAATCATCTCAATTTTCTTCAAGTAGTAGAAAATCATATCCTCATAATATAAGTGAAAGTAGTATTATATTTTATTCCTTACACTTTAAGGTTTCAAGCACCATAATAAAAAAGTAATATAAATAATATCCATTGTAATTTAGGGGTTTTAGGATATCAAATGGCATTAGTTCTACCAATTAGACTCATCAACATTTAAGGAGGACACTGAGGTTTGAATATTTCCAAGCGATACATGGATAATATCCAAGTTGTAATACCACTACATGGTGATGATGTAATATGGGTGGAGCCCGTTTAAATCCCATACAATCAATTGAAAATAATAGGGGTTTTAGGGTACCATAAGAAAGTAATTACTATCAAATATGACCCTTACACTCTAGGGTTTCCAAGGAAACAAAAAGAAGAAAGGGTTTTTGAAGTCATTCCTTATATTGTAGGTTCTCTAGAGTAGCATAAAACAATAGATGATAAGTCTATGAAAAATTTATAAAAATTGAAGATATTGATAAGGAGGAAAATACTAGTGAGAATATATAAAGGAGATGAAGACCCTCAATATAGGAATAAAGATAAAAGAAAACTAAAAGAGATATTAATTTGGGAAATTAGAAACAAATATTGCAAGTGTTAACAAGTGTGACTATGCCCACAAATAAGGATAAAAATTGATGATGAAGATGATATCTTTGAATATTAGGTGCATGAGTAAGACCCCTAAAAGGGATTTGTCAAGGAATAAGAGATTGTAATGGTCATGAAATTTATTTTAGTACAATTAACAAAATAAATAGTAAGCAATGCAATGGAAGATGGAGAATTTTCCAATAGTTTAAACTATGAGAGCTTTAGAGGTATTAAAGCAACATGGGATAATCACATACGATCACAAATCATAGTTTTGGGTTATGAAAAATTAGATACAATGCAAAATAAAATAAAATAGTATTGTAGACACCAAAATCTAGCCACTTGTCATCCATCCAGTTCTTCTCGCCAATTTTACCCATTATTTACATATATTTATGTATATTTGTTTAATATATATTTAAAATATTAATATTTTATATTATATTTTATATATATTTAATAAATTTATATATATATATATGTGTGTGTGTGTGTGTGTGTGTGTGTAAATTAATCTCAGCCATCCATCTTGGTCTAATCCTAGCCATTCATTCACCTTAATCCATGTCACCTATCCAGATTTAATCTCCACCCTCCATAATTTTTTAATCTTGACCACACAAATTGTGTTGTTGAAACCCTAATGTGCCCTAGGAAATATTATAAATAGGAGTCATTTTTATGACTCAACCCCTAAGCAATCTAAACAATTCACAACCTAAGCTTTCAGAAGTCCCCTTTCGCATCCCTCACCTTTGCCTCCACATCCATCATCGTAGCCCTCACCCAAAGTAGATATACTTCTTCAGACCTTGCCTTAACCTTCAAACACCTCGTTGCTACCCTCGAGTGCCTCTCTGCTACTCTTAAGCACCTATGGGCACTTTCCACCATCCCCGAGCATCCATAGGCATTTCTTGTTACCACCAAGTGCCCACCGATGTTTTCCTGCAATGATGACAATGATAGATCAGAAAGCGATAATTTTACAAGGTAAATCTTCCATTATTGTATTGATTTCATTATTTCTATATTTTCTCACATAATTTTTATTTGATAGCTAGGGTTTTTATTTATTTCTGAGGGTCTCACATAGTGGAGCCCTTATAGTTGCTATTAAACCTCTTTTATCATTTTTTGTGTGTAAATCTAGAGATATATAGGTATTTGGCAACTTCTTAAGCTAGAGTGGTTCGATCAATGGATATTTGAAGCCTAATCACCTTTGTTGGGAGAAAAAATGAGCTTTGAAGACACCATAAGCATTATTTTCTAGGGTTTCGGAGAACCCTAGCATATTGTATTCATTGTATCAAAATAAATAGTGTAAACCTCTATTTGGGGTATATTTGATTGTATTAAGATCCACCGGTATTAATAATATAAGATCTATTTTATTATGCAATATCTTATATCACTGTTTGTTCATTTTTTTTAATCTATATTTGGTGTTTCATTTTTGTCTTCACAAATGGTGATCATGGTGGGATCCCCTAAGGGTTTATTACTTTGATTTATCTTGTGATCTAACTTGTTTTTTGTTTTATCTTGTAGGTTTTCAAAAGCGTGAATCACACAATTTTCATAGAATCTAGATTTATGGAACAATGCAAAAGTTGTAGAAGGTGCACAGATGCCCTATAGCACTCGTGAGATATTCAGGAAAAACCCAGGGGTATTTTTGAAGTACAGAGCAGTGTTTTAGAGAGAATAAAAAATATGTAGGCTTATTTATAATCTTACCTCGAAACCCTAATCTTTATTTTACGCAATTTTATATTTTATATTTTTTTTTGTTTTCTTTTAGATATTGGATTAAAAATAACATAATAATATATCTATTAGAAAAAATCATTCTAGCATGCATTTAGGCATCAAATTAGTTATTTCATATAGTTGCATTTACACATAACATATTTCCATTTACAAAGAATTCATGCTCTCTGGTGTGCTACATCTTTTTTCTACATATGAAATATTAAAAGCATAAATTAGTGTGCATCCTAGGGTTAGAAATTTTTGTTTTTATTAATCTAAGTAGGAAAAAAATTTAAAATAACAAAAGTACCCCTACATTTGGTGATTCAATGCGGAGGAGTAGATGAACCCTCCTCTGTTTAGAGAGCAGTTTTAAGTGGTGTAATCTATTTCCTCTGGGAAAATTGATATTTTGATGTTGGATTCTGATTTACATTGATGAAAGTATTCATTTTATGACATTGTATGAGCACAATAGAAAAATTACTTTTTAAAAAGAATCACACATTGCATGTTGCACTTTTAACAGTAATTGTTGGATTTCATCACCAATAATTGCTTGAGATCTGGTGATGGTGGGCTTCATCTCCATCCACTATTATCTACCTCTAGGCACCATAGGTTACCCTCGAGCAAACTTGTTGGATTTCATCACCAATAAAAATCTTTTTGCCCATTCCTAGACATAGTATTCACCCATTGTAATTTCATATTAGTGCATTCAAACACACAAAATCAAAAAAAATGAAAAAAACATAAAAAGGAGATAATTAATGAATGAGGTAAGACATAGTTGTTGTATAAACATAGCATTGATTGTATTCATTTGATTTCTATGAATTTCCAATTTTGTATTTCCTTTACAACACATTTTATATTTTTTTTAGTAGCTTATGGCCTTAACAAGAAATCGTAAAATACTTTAAACTAAAACAATACATCTATGAACTATTCATATTCATTTCCTACCACTTCTATGGTAAATCCCATCAATGTGGTTTAGACAGATTGCACAGATCTATCTTTGGGCCCATCACATGTCATGTAGGCTATTCATGTCTTAACACACACCTCCACATCTCTTCCACAAACTAAATCATCTTCACCCACAATTGACCACACCATCATCCCATGTTTCCATTTCCCAACCATCATTTGCTCCTAGAACTTCATATGTATCCACCTATACCAACCCCTTGTATGAAGCACAAGTTAATGTTGCTTCACAAGTGCCCATTTCATCCAATAAAGTTGCAATTACCATTGCTACTTGTCCCCCATCCACGTCATCTATTCCATATTCATCCATACCTTCCAATGATGATATGGAAATTCATGAAGCATGGGAACATTTGAACAAATTGCTTAAGAAGCGGTAGAGCACTCAACAGCAAGTTCAAGTGAACCCTAGGCCTTAGCCAATTTCCACTCAACCCACCTTCATCACACAAAGTCCATCATGGGAACCAAAATATTTGGTGGTTTCCATCCCTAAACCTCCATCCACCCATATCCATTCAATTCCCATAGGCCAACCAAACCACAATATTCATGTATTGTCCTCTTTTCAATAGTCACCATCACTTCTCTATCAATATCATCATCATCAATTCCAATCCACTCCGCCTATCCATCATCATATTATTACTCCACAAAATCATCAAGTGATTCAGAGCTTTCACATTCTTGGGGAAGATCCTAGAATCAAGGCTATGCAACAATAGATTGATAATTTGATACAACATACTCTTGGTTACAATAAACAAAAGCCAACCTTACATTAGTTAATAAATCAACCAATTCACCCTTTGATACCATCATCACCATATCTTATAGACTTCATAGTACCAAGGTTTGACAAGTTCAAAGGGACTAAGGACCCTAAAGAGCATGTGAGCACATTCGTGCACTCATGCTTTAGAATTCAAAATGATAATGCTCTCATGCTCCACACATTTCCTCATACATTGGGAGGAGATGCCATAGAATGGTATAACCAATTACCCAATCATAGTATTTATACTTTCAAACAATTGGTTGACCAATTCTTTGAATTATTTACCCTTAATGTAAGAAATAAAATATCATTTTCTGATATCTATGGTTTAATACAGCATTATTATGAGTCTATCTATGATTTTGGCAACTGTTGGAGGGCTATCATAACCAAAATGCCATTCACCCTATCAATGGAAGAGCTAATTAAGCTATTCACTAAGAGCTGCCTAAAACCTATTTCTTGGATGCTTCAATTGCAAACATATCGCTCATTTGAGGAAGCTCTTGCCCAAGCTAGTATCATCGAGGAGATAAAAATACAAGAAGGCATACTTAATCCAAGAAAGAAGGAATGGAAAAACAAGGGCCAATACAAAAGTAATTATTTTGGCCAAACCAAATCAACATAGGCTAATTTGAACAATCAAGTCAATCACATCAATCAAGTGGCCATGAGCCAATCGGTAATGGCTCAAAAACATCCAATGCAACAACCACCGCAACAAATTTCCATGCAGTAACCTCAATAACCCAATCTATGCAAAACACAATGCCAACTATGGAGAATCACCAATGTTGATAATATATTTGATAAAATCATCAATACACCTCTCTAGCTAAATCTTATACCTCCATATTTTGAAGGTTGTATCACACCAATAGACTTGCTTTGCCTGAGGTCAAACCAGATGATCCCACTAGATGTGGTAAAAACTACAAGGAACATTTGTTTTACCCTTATCATAGACAAAATGGGCATGACATAAATAACTATTATGTATTTAAATATATATTACAAGACCTAATTTACTTGGGGGTCATCAATCTTGATAACCCCCTAGCTCAACAAAATAAAAATCTTGGTATCTTCCAAACACCGCTTCCTCATCATGAAGAGGGGCAATTCACAATGGGAAGGTCTAACATCAATACCCCTTCTAATCAAGTTAACCATGTTCAATAGTACCAAGTTTTTGTAGGTGCCATTAATGTGGTAACCCGAGGTCAACAACGACAAAACAATAAACAAGATGCACGATAGCAACCCATTCAATAGCCCATGAATTCACAAGCAAGGGAGTCTCAACCTATTCCATCACCACCCATCCAAATTTTCCCAAATCCTTCTCCACAAATCCACATTCCCAATCATTCTAATCCATCAAGTCACCCCATCAACCATCCCCAAAGGCCAATTATTTCTCTGAGTAGTTGGTTAACCACGCGTTTAAAAATAGCTTCGTCAAAATTGTCTATTTATGACCTAATTCAACAATCTCCCCAAAATTATGAAGCATTAATGGATATTCTAAAATCCATCGAACTCCAATCTCAATATTCCAATGCTTTTAAGAACTTTGTAGGGAGTATTCAAACATGCATGGAGCCTTCCATCACATTTTATGACTTTGATATTAAACCAATCTCATCAAAATTGGTGGACCCTCCATTGCATATAATGGCTAAAATTGACAAGAAGCCATTAAAAAGAGTCTTAATTGATATTGGCTCCTCCATTAACATCATCACCACATCTACCCTCCATCATCTCAATATTCCTCCATCTCATATAACCAAATATATCTTCACATTGAAAGCATTTAACGATGCTCTCTACTCTACAATTGGCACTGTTGTTTTACCCATCGAAGTAGGGGTAAAAATATTGCATACCTCGTTCCACATATTAGAAGGATCCATGGCATACAATGTACTCCTTGGAAGACCTTGTATGAGGTAATAAGATGTGTCCCTTCTATATTACATCAATTTCTGAAATACATACATGAAGGGCAAGTACATTGCATACCAGCAGATGTTGAGTTATTTAAGTATTGCAACTTCATATTGAATCTTTATGAATCCATGCTTTCTTCTACCCATATTTTCTTCACGTCATCCACCACATCATCAATTAATCCATCCAATCCTTCATCAAAAACACCCATTCCTAAGGAGCTTCCCATAACTAATTCCAACCAATCATCCACTTCTACACCTTCATTATCATCATCATTGACTACATGTGCATGTGGCTGAACACAAACTATGACATCCACATCATCATCCCCTTCATTGGTTGCAACAATTCCTTCACAACCAAATCCATTTCCATCAACCAATGTTTCATAAGTTGAACTATCAAACTTTGAGATACCCACATCTTTCTCATCGTTCGAGCCATTAGCCAACCATGAGCCTCCCATGTACACTTTATACTCATCATACCAAATTGAGGTCCACCTCACCAACCCTAGTATTAGTGAATATGTGGTCCAAGACATCACAATCACACCGCTCAATATCTCAACTACCAAGGATTTCGATCACCCATGTGACCCACCTTTATCTATAGGAGCGGTATACAATATGGGTTTGATGCCTAATAGCATAAATTTTGTGTAAGGGGGGATAAAATATTTGTCTAATCCTACTCATCTAGAAGAGCCTAAACAACTGCCACCTTCCAATATCCAAAAAATGATAGGTTTTCCATCCCGCTATTTTCATAGATATAATTGGAAAACACATGTCTTAGGCTGATATGAACAAGAAGTGCCTCAGCTTATTGATGTCCCATATCAATAAGTGCATGACCATTTAGGTCTAGGTTATCACCCACTGCCCACCATATCTTCTTTTGAACAAGTCTTTCAAAGGCTTAATCTAAATTTATAAGAAGAAGCCCTCTATCCCAATGAATCTAATGAGGAAATGTACCAAGAATTTGATCTCATGTCGATAGCTTCTTATGAATCTGATGAGGAATCAGAGCCCATCATTCCTCACACCGAACAATATGAATTTTATCTCAAAATTTTCCCCATCCATGAGCCCATATTTCACTTGCTTCTTCTACAAGAGCGAGCTTAACCTACCAGTGAACCACCATCTTCATTTCATCAATCCATATCATCATCCAAAATTGTAACATATGTATATAATACAAAAAAAGAGAAAAACATAAAACAAACAAAAAAAATTGTTTACATTTATTTGTGTTGCTTGTTGTTGTCCAAGTTTACCAAGGTTCTAGCATCATTTCTTAGGGTCTATCCATCCCATCCATTTCACCTCCATTTTTCCTTAAGTCAACATGAATCATGCTGACTTATTCACCCTAATCTGTAATCCATACAATCTGACTAAACCACTTATAATTGACATAAGACTTATTGATATGGATTGGATTTCCTTGCCACCATATTTTTTTGAATTTTTCCTATCTGAGGAATTGCTAAGGGCTTTAGCCAACTACATTCCTCCATCCCCTCCACCTTCACCTTCACCTTCACCTTAGAATCTTGAGGTTTTCAAGGCAGACATAAATGAGGATAAATCATAAGAGTTTGATGACATCATAGATGTCATTCATATAATTCCAACTTCTTATCAACTTGAGGAAGGTTCTCACATGTCTATTGGTTATGCTTGTTTTGTTCTCTTGGGGGACATGTATAAATGTGGTTATGATGGAATCCTCATTTGATGACTCAAGGTTTTTGAGGCACAAAGAGCCATAGTTGAAGCTCATGATGGTACATGTGGTGGTCATTTTAGTGGGATGGCCATCGCAAAGTATATTCTACGCATGGATTATTATTTTCCCACCATAGAATGATATTATTGCAATTATGTCAAACATTGTAAGCAATGTCAATAGGATGCTAATTTAACTCCTATACCATCACAAGAATTACAGTCTATTCAAATCCTTTGGCCCTTTTCACAATGGGGTCTTAATTTAATTGGAAAAATCTTAACTCCTTCCTTAGGACAACATACATTCATCATCATAGCCACTAAATACTTCACAAAGTGGGTTGAGGCAATTTCTTTAACCAATACAATAGGATCTAGAATTGTGGATTTTTTACTTCATCATATCATTTTTCATTTTGGTATTCCCTCTTAAAATCATCTCTAACAATGGTAAGTCTTTCAAGAACAAGGATGTTCAAGCACTTTGAGATAATATAACATCCAACATAGTTTCTCGACTCCTTATTACCCACAAGCAAATGGACAATTTGAGGCTACCAACAAGACCTTAATTGCTATTCTCAAGAAATTGGTTAACAAAAATCATAGAGATTGGCATACTAAAATTCCCTTGGCATTATGGTCTTATCAAACAAGAATACACATGCCTACTAGAGAAACACCATTTTCATTGGTCTATGGAGCCAAAGCAATCATGCCTCTTGAGCTTGATATCCCCTCCTTGTGAATTTATTTGCAAGAATTCATAGATGATGACACTACTAGACAAGCACGTCTTGACCAACTCACACTCCTTGATGAGAGGTGAGTCAATGCTTTAGAGCATTTATGAGTTTATCAAGACCGCCTAAAGCGTGCTTACAACGCCAAAGTTTATTTACATAAATTCTAAGTAGGAGATCTTGTCCTTAAAGATAACAAACATAACACCAATGCATTATCGCATCTTCGTGATAAATTCATGGCTAATTAGTTGGGTCCATACATTATCACTCAAAAAGTGAGTAAAGGTACTTATAGGCTTGTCAGTCTAGAGGGAGAGGAAGAACCCGAACCACTTAATGTTATACACTTGAGAGCATTCTATGCTTAATGAGATTTATATATATGTATATATACATGGCTAATACACAAAAAATTGTACTTTATTTGCACACATTTCATTTAACAACAATTGCATTCATACATTCCATTTCACAAACTGCATTTCATACATTCCATCCATATTTCATATTTCTTATTAGGATCATTTATTTAGTTCAAGGTATTAATTGGTCCAATAAAGTCATGTTGCTTTAATCAAGGGCACCTTCATAACATCACCCACACCATTCCACCAAGTCAAATTGTCATTTGCCTCCATATATCCATAATTCCTAGCTGTTTTCGGTCACTCAACCACTCCTAGTGTTTTAATAAAACCACCAATACATATCAAGTTCTTTTTAGGACGATTACATATCTTCACTAAGAAAATATTGAGTTCTAGAAATTGACTCAAAAATATTCTTTAACCAAACACAAATTCACATCTTAAAAAATATCTTGTGGTAAATACGGATAACACCATATTTGGGTTGAACCTTGAAGTGAATAGGGTATTCCTTGCTTGTCCCATCATGCAACATAGTCCACAAAAATAGTGGTTTTCATCACTATCACAATTTTAAAATAAAAGAAAGAGTAGGGAAAAGTCCCTAAAAACTCTAAATATTTTACATCACACACCAAATATTAGCAAGTTGTAAAGATCATACTACATTTCTAGTCAGACAACTAGGTATTCATCCCTAAAACTTAAAGATAAAAATTCTTAGACTATGGATCTAATCCCCACTAGGGCTATAGATGCTTGATTGGCAATGGAGTACACTCATGCATAATGACACATCTCTTTTAAAGAGACCTCTACTCACACATAAGGATGAGCTAGCTTTTTGGTCTTGTCCATAACATGTCACACCCAATTTACTCAAGATGAGTTAATGAACTCACTAGCACACACAATGGTTCTTGATTTCCTCGAGTCATTACCAAACTCATGATTCGATAAATGAATTCATTGACACACATTTGGTCCTAGAGAAATTAGATATTTTTATTGAGTTTGTTTGATGCCACTAGTATGTTTGAGTCTCTACAAAATAGTCGGTTTTCCATATCAACATCCTGTTGTGGAGTTTCCACAACCACCCCAAGCTTCTTGGGGACCCACTTGTCATGTTTTGGTATTAAAGGTTTTTGGTTTTCTTTGGCTTGTAAGAATAGTGATGTTTGACCGTTTATGTTAATGATTTTAATTGCTTTAGTTATTTGATATTTAATGATTAATTAATCTAGGCATTAATGCTTAGATTAATTAAAATCCATTTTGATAAATAGAGTTTAATGTTCTTCATACTATCTAAGGTGATGGAATGTGTTTAATAAAGCAAGGCCTGACCAAAACATTACCTAAAACAAGAAGAGGATACAAAAGGTACAAAGAAATTGTGATAGAAAATAATATGCTATTATCTACCTAATATAATTACATTAATTATATTATGTATATAATAGTAATATTATTATGATGTTCTAAAATGTTATTATAATAATATTATTATGATTATATCATAATGTTCTAAAATATTATTATTATAATAATATTATTATATTGTATATAATAATATTATTATAATATACTTTACAAAGGATGTGATAATAATATGTTTGACCATGTTACGTTTGATTGCAGGAGAAGGCGATGGCGGCTATTCAAAATGATCGAAGGCAAGGGTGGCTATTCCAAAATGTTCGAGGCTACGTAACGCTGGAAAAAGAGGAAGCGGTCCAAAGATAGCATTAGGGTTTTAGGAGGACAACACATAAGGCACCGGATTTGATAGTGAAACGGTTGAAACCAGAGGCATGCCATCAAACAAGCCAACAAAGAAACATTATTAGGGCAACCCATAACCCTAATCGATGGAGATAAAGGTCTACCTCGAGAGCATGGAAAGTTTTTTATTGGTATTGCATAGCGTGAGTGCGAGAGCAAGGAGCTCGACAGCCATGGTGAAGGGTTGACCATGGCTACATCGATGGTAGCCGGGTGCCACCAGACCCCCAGTGGTGTTGATAGCGCCATGGCTGCGATCGAACGCAACACCATGGCGATGTTGTTTTGATAGCGCCATGGCTACATCGATCGTAGCACCACGACGTGGTGTTGACAATGCCATGGTTGCATCGATGGCGTGATGGCCTCACTAGGTTATATGGAAACCAAAGTGCCTAGGATGGGGGACGTCATCCCAATCCTTGGGCACATTTGGTATGGCTTCGAAGAGATACCATCGGGCCTTGGTTTCAAAGAGCACAACAAAAATCTCGTTGAATGAGATTGGCCTACCTTATTTTAATGTGAATGTTGTTTGATTATATTCAATGTTTTAAAGGAGGCCTAAAATCATAGGGGTTATAAGGTATAGTTAAATGTTTTTTATTATTCATTTTGATGGGTGCAAAGGGGTGTTCTTGGGTAGAATGCCTATGTGATAAGAGAAAGGGGAGACATAAGGAGTTACGTAAGATTATGTTTTTGGTTTTATTATTGTTTAAAATAATGTTTAGAAGTGTTATTTTATTGTATTAAATCACAAAAAATGATGATGGATTATTTTCTTATATCCATTTATTATTTTAATTGTGAAAGAAGTTGAAGTGAAAGGACTTCTAAGCATTATTTATACCTTGCTATCCTACCTGTTTAGGGGGGCTGGAAATGATGTAACATTCCGAAAAGCAATAAGAAAGAGCATTTTTCAGATTTTGAGAGGGTAGCAAACTTTTGTGAGCAAAATCAAAAGGAGGGTTTCTAATCATAAAACTAACATTTTTAGTGTCTTATCATTTCTGCATTTTAGTGACTTCTAGCCATTGTCTTATGCCATGAAATGGGTTGCAATAGGCGAAGGTCAAGATGATGCAGTTTCTCTATTATTTCCTTTGAGTCTTGCACTTGATTTAATGGTATTGTGCTTATGTTGCAGGTCCATTAATTCAGGTTGTTTTATGATTACCTCATAACTTGGGATTTTGCAGGGAGGAGCTTGCTAAACTAATTCAGAATTTGACTTTTTCAGCTAACCAAATCTGCATTGTTTATTCATTCATTTTTGTTAAGTTCATTTTATTTCAAGCATTCAATCATTTCATTCTGGTCCATCCAGAATTTCAGTTTCTTTTATTTCCATTCTGGTCCTTTTCCAGAATTTTTGCTAATTTCCTTTTAGTTTCATTTCTATTCTGGTCCATTTCCAGAATTGTTAAGCTTTCAAGTTATTTCCATTCTGGTCATTTTCCAAAATTTTTGCACCTCCAAAATTCATTAATCTAAGATTTCAGATAAAACACATGGTTTAGGAGGGATACTAACTTGCTATTTCACATTAAATTAAGATAAGAAATGAAAGCTAATTTTGCTAACATTGCTAACATGCTAACTTCTACTAACTACTATTAGGGTAGTGGCATCAACATAAGGAAGATAAAATGAACCCAACTATCTAAAACTTACTTCATATTAAAGGCACGGACATTAAAATGAGGTGGAAAATTCCACATTTTATCATTTGAAACCTTTTAAGTGAAGATAAAATACTTTACTAACAAGGATTCAAGGTAGCATCAATTTAAAAAACCCTAAAAAGAACTGCTTTTATTTTACATTGGCTTTTAGTTAGATCTTTCAATCACTAAGCATTGTTTAGAACCAGCAAAGGCCCCTTGTTTATGGTCACATGCATCATTGAATTATTTTTGGCATTATTGTAATATTTTAGATATTTTACCAGAACCTTGGAGAAGTTGAATGTTTGTCATTTGGTTTCTTTTCAAGAGAGAGTTTTCTATTCAATACTCTGCATGTGGTGGTATTTTGCAATTGGGAAAAATATACACTCAACATATTTGGCGCTAGAAGGAGGGCCTTATTTTATGCTTTGTGATTTAGTTTTTTTTTCTAATGCTAACGTGGTCAGTTTTGGTTCAACAATATTGTGTTTGTAGGTGCAACATGTTACTCTTGACTAGTTTGTGAGAAACCTTAGTAGAATAGATTTAAGTTTCTCAGGATGGACCCACCTAGACGCATTGCTACTAGGTCTAAAACCACTGAGGAAACCATTTTTCAAAGTCTTTCTCCCAAACCTAGGAAACCGAGATACAAAATCTAGGGGATCGAAATCCCATCTGAGCCTTCTGATACATTAGGTTTAGAGATGCTTTGCCAAGATTTGGAAAGGCTAGCTCTCAGACCTCTGAATCTGAATACCTTTAGTGGGTGTGCACCCATTAGTTCCACCGCAAGAGCTACATCAAGTGTACCCATCTCCGTCATCCCGAGTGTGTCAACTACTTTAGTAGGGTCATTATCTTTGGTTAATATGGCCCAACAACAATAGCAACAACAACCAGTTCCCTGGTTTGGTACCCAAAGTTCTCCGTTAAGTATACCTAGGGATGTCCATGACATACCTAGGCACCTTGAGAGGTCTATCCCTAAGTTTTTCCATGATGGTCCCATTTCAGCTGAAGAGCATGTTCAAATTTACAAGGACCATATGATTAGGCAGGGAGTCAATCATGAAGACGTCGCTTGTCGACTCTTCCCTAATAGCTTTGACCAAATGGCTCATGAATGGTATAGGAATCTTCCTGCAAGGTCCATTACATCTTGGGCCCAGTTGGAAGCTGCCTTTGTTAATCAATTTAGGTCATTGCTAGATCCTACCATCATGTATAACCAATTCGTGTCATGCAAGAGGTATCCTAATGAACCTATCAGAACATTTAATGCCAGATTCCAAAAGCTTTACACAAACGTGACTCATCATTTTGCAATAGATGCTACTGTGGCATTGCAATTATACCTCATAGCCTTAGACCCGATGACAACCATGTTTACCAGGAGAAATCCTCAAGTTACAATGTTGGCCTTAGCCTATGCTGAAGCCATGACTATTGAGCAACAAATGACACCGCAAGGTGGCACTATGCCTCAATTTCCCATGTTAGGGCAATATGGCCCTTACAATCAATTTGCCATGATGAATCAAGCTGTGACACCTCAGATGCCCATGATGAATGCTTTGCCATATCATCAGTCATACCCATTCGCTCCCATGCTTCCATATTTTTTGACATACCCTAATGCTGCCATTCCACCCACTCCACAAATGATGGCTGCTAATCAGATAACCTTGCCAAGATTTGAGGTGAGTAGTACTCAGGCCTCAAATGTGTATCCCATGGTTGCACCTCTATAGGCCAAGGGTCCATGGTGGACCCAAAACACCCAGAGTCAAACCTTAGTGCCTAATCCAGAGGTTGCTAATGTCAAAAATGTCAGTGGATCTAGGGCTGTCATGTCCCAACCACAAGGTTCCAATTATGAGCTGGAAGAGCTCAAGAGAATGACCATCAAATAGGGCAATGACATCATTCGGTTACAAAAACAAGTTGCCCAAAATCCCATGCCCAATCGAAACCATGACCATAGGAGAACAGGACCGTACAATACGTAGCCTAACAATGGGTGCGTACCCAATCCGGTAGCCAATCAGGCTGATGCGTTAGGGGATTGTGATGAGTCAGAGTCATGTGATGAGGAAATGCATCACTGTTGCCATAGAAAGTCAGACGCTTTGGTGTCTGAAGTTATTCATTATTTAGAAAATGATGAGATGGAGGAAGATATGAATGTGTTAGGAGAGGAAGAGGATGAAGCCTTGGAAGCTCAGACCGCTAGACATTTTGGGAAAGCCAATCACAAGTATTTTACTAGGAGTTCTAAGGATCCCAAAACATCCTCTACTCCCCCAAACAACCCTTTAGTTCCTCCTCGATACAAAAGGTGATGTGAATCCACCACCTCCATTTTTGGAAGCACCTAGGACAATGCCAAAAGTGTCAAATCCTGGAACATCCACTTATAACTTGGAAGAAGACATGAAAAGGACCAAGGCCAATATCTCAATGTATGAGGTCTCTCAATTGTTGGGGCAGGATAAAATTGGGGAAGAGATTGAATTCCTTGAGTCAAATTCATGAGGTTAAATCTGTAGAACCCCAACTTGCTATGAGGAAAGAGAAACCAGAGGTACCCCCTTTTCTCATAACCATTAGGATCACAGGCAAGAATTTACACAACTGTTTGATTGATTATGGTGCCTCGGCCAACATCATGCCTCTTGAGATAAGCCAAAAGCTAGGACTTAAGCCTGTTCATTCAAATAATAAGGTGGTCCAATTGGATAGATCTATGGTGGATGTAGTAGGTGTTGTAAAATATGTCCTAGTTCAGATCAACTCAGAGCCTAGGGTCCAACATTACATGGATATCCTTGTGCTAAATATTGTTGCCAAGTATGGCATGGTTTTGGGCAGATATTGGAGCAGAAATCTCAATGGTTATGTGGTGACTGATTCCTCCCATATGTGGTTGCCATGGAGAGGAGTTGCAAACCAAATCTGGGTAGACAGAGAGCCCAGACTTAGGGAAATTATTACAGAGTATAATAAACCCAATGAGATTCAGTTTACTAAAATAGAATTAGGGGTTTACAATTTTGACATAGAAGACATAGCCGAAGGGTCCCAAAATGATAATCTTTACCATGGTACATCGAAAGAAAACAAGAGGGTGTGGACCCTAAAGTTTGATGGGTCCAAATCAAAACAAGGTGCGGGAGCTGGGGTAGAGCTCACATGTCCTGGTAGTAAGCCTTTGATTGCTGCCTACAGACTATAGTTCCCGACCACCAATAATGTGGCGGAGTATGAAGCCCTAATTTTTGGACTTCAGTTAGCCCTAAGAGAAAAGGTAAAGTGCCTTAAGGCATCGGGAGACTCAGAGTTAGTAGTCAAATAGGTCAAGGAGAAGTATACCTATAGAGACAAGAGGTTGAACCTCTATAAAACCAGAGTGAGGGAATTAATTAATGAGTTTGATGCTTTCAATATTTCCCTCATCTCAAGAAAAAATAATAAAATGGCTGATTCGTTAGCCGTAGCGGCCAACATGCTTTCGCCTACTGACCATAAAAAATGTAAAAAATTTCCATAGAGTTAGTGCCTTGCCCCTCCATACCAGACAATGTCACGAATTTATAGGTCTTTGATAGTGATAGACACATTTTTAGTTTTGTTACTAATTCTGGTATATTTGAAAATCAGGTTATAGATGAAGAAGAGAGGAGGCAAGTAGAAGTAGGAACAACTAGAGTATGGAACAAGATGCCAAGTGATAGGGCCTCTCTTGAAAAGTTGTTTGATATTGGATATCAAAAGAAAAAGGAAAGAAAAATACCATCCCCCAAGGAATCATGCAATTCAGTCAATTTGGGGAGTGCAGTAGATCCGCGTGAAGTGTTCATTGCAAAGGCATGCACACAATGAGAGAAGGAGTCAATAGCTCAGGTTTTAGGAGAGTACATTGATTGCATAGCTTGGAGCTATGAAGAGCTGAAAACATATGACCAGAATGTAATCATGCATACTATTCCTCTGAAGCCTGATTCCAAGCCTTTTAGATAGAGGTAAAGAATGGTTAACCCAATCCTAGAGCCCTTGATAGAGAAGGAAGTGAAGAGGCTGCTGGAAGCCAAAATCATCTTCCCTATTAGGCATTCCACATGGGTGGCTAATCTTGTCCCTGTTAGGAAAAAGAGTGGAGAAATTTGGTTGTGCATAGACTTTAGAAATTTGAACAAAGCTTGCCAAAAAGACAATTACCCATTACCCACCATTGACGAGATACTCCAAAAGGTAAATGGGTCTGAAATGATGTCATTTTTGGATGGATACTCAGGATATAATCAAATTCTCATACATCCAAATGATAGGATGAAGACGACCTTCACCACGAAGTGGGGAACATTTGCCTACCGGAGGATGTCGTTTGGTTTGTTGAACGTTGGAGCCACTTTCCAAAGAGCCATGGATTTTGCATTCAAGGGGCTCATTGGTAAGTGCATTATTGTCTATGTGGATGATATCCCTATCTTCTCCAAGAAGAGGGAAGATCATGTTAAAGACTTGAGGAAAGTACTCCAAAGGTGCAGGGAACATGGAATTTCCCTAAATCCAAAAAAGTGCATCTTTGGGGTAACAGAGGGTAAGTTGTTAGGGCATGTCATTTCAAAATATGGGATTGCTATAGACCCAGAGTGGATAGCCACTATCCGGGATATTCCTCATCCCAATAGCAAAAAGGAGCTTAGGTCCTTTTTCGATAAGATTAACTTTGTGAGAAAATTCATTTCAGGTTTTTCCGAGATTGCCAAGCCCCTAAATGATATGCTAAAAAGGATGTTCCGATAAAGTGGACCAGTGAGAAAAGGGATGCCTTCACAAGCATCAAGGATGCTATTTCCAAAGCCCCTATTCTCATTAGTCCAGACTATGCTAAACCATTTTATGTTTACACATTTGCTTCAGATCATTCTTTTGCAAGTGTGTTAACTCAGAAAAGTGAAGACAACATTGAAAATCCTATAGCCTTTCTGAGTTCTCCTTTGAAGGACGTGAAGTTGAGGTATTCTATCTTAGACAAGCAAATGTATGCCTTGTTTAAAACTATAAAAAAATTCAGGCATTACATTGTGCATAGTAAATTTTTTGCTATAGTTCCTGACCCTACAGTAAAGTCCATGTTCTTACAGAGTGAGCTAGGTGAAAGAAGGGGGAAATGGCTTTCTACCCTTCAAGAATTTGACTTAGAGATAAAGCCCATGAAGATAGTGCATGGACAAGGTTTGGTCAAGGCCATCGTAGAAATTGACCCTTCAATAATGTGCCAAAACTATGAGGTTAATGATATCACTACAGAGGAATGGTACGTAGATATTGTATATTTTTTGTTGCATGGTAAGTGCCCTTCTCATTTGAATTCCACTCAACACAGGGCACTACATTTAAAATCAGCTAGATTTTTGATTAAATCTGGTGTGTTGTACAGGAAGAATCATGAAGGAATTTTTCTTCGTTGCATTACTCAAGAGGAAGCAACCCAAGTACTCAAAGACTTCCATGGTAAGTATGGAACTGGACACGGGTCAGCAAATGCGACAGCACACCAGATTCTTAGAGCTGGGTATTACTGGCCCCACTTGTTTAAAGATGCACATACACATGTAAGAACATGTCACATATGCCAAGTGGCAGCCAACAGAGAGCGGAATGCAGCAATGTCATTGCAGTCAGTGGTAGAGACGAGACCATTTGCACAATGGGGATTAGACTTTGTTGGGGTGATAAATCCTAACTCGTCTGATTCCCATAAGTTCATCCTCATCACTACTGATTACTGCACAAGGTGGACAGAGGCTATACCTACTAAGAATGCCACCTCCGAGGTTGTGATTAGATTTCTAGAGGAAAACATAGTCACTCATTTTGGAATGCCTAACTCCATAGTAAGTGACAATGGTTCCACATTTTCCTCTTTAGAATTTGCAAATTGGGCGTACGACAATAAGGTGAGTCTAAAATTCTCTTCCAATTATTACCCCCAAGGCAATGGTTTGGCAGAATCATCAAATAAAAATTTATTATGCATAATCAAAAAATTACTTGAAAAGAACCCTAGAGATTGGCATAGTAAGTTAAAATTTTCCCTTTGGGCAGATAGGACCAGAAGCAAGGAGTCAATTGGGACATCTCCTTATCACTTAGTCTATGGGCAAGATCCTATTTTTCCCACTAATCTGAAATTGCAAACTTTACATTTTATAAAAGACTATATTGGGACTGATAATAAACTTGAAACCAGATTAACACAATTAATGCATCTTGATGAGAAGAGGGAGGAAGCCATGCTTCATTTCAGCAAACATCAAGACATAATCAAAAGGTGGTTTGATAAACGGTCCAAAATTAAGGCCTTCAAAGTTTTAGATTTAGTTTTGTTGTGGGATAAAAGGCATGAGAAAAGAGGAGAACATGAAAAATTTGATTGCTTGTGGTTGGGACCTTATCTAATATCCGAAGTCCTAGGTGAAAATAGTTTCAGATTAAAAACCTTGGATGGAAAGGATTTGGCCTTACCCATCAATGGCCTTCATTTAAAGCATTATTTTTAGGCCTAAGGGTAGAGTCATTGTATTATATGTACACTAATCAGCTTGCTTGATTGTTTGTCTTGTCAGTTTTATTTCCTGTTTATTTTGTTTTCTTTGATTTCAGGAGTTTTTAGTGTGTCAAGGTTGTCCAGTTTTGGATTTGATTGTAAGAGTAAGAGGTCAGCCTATGTGTATACGAATGTCAACCAAGACTAAAAGGATGTGAAACATTGGAATCATATGGCAAAAGGGCTTGAAAATGTGAATATTGTTTGCAGCTCATGAAGCATGAAGTCTTTGATTTTTGCATATCATCCACCCATGTCTCAAGGGCACATTCTTATCACATAAACATCATGACCAATCCACCTCCATATGCTAAACCCAAACACTGAAAGTGAAGTCCAATTATCTTGGGATCAAAGGCACAAAGAACACTAAGAAGATCTTAGGTTTGGAAACTGTTGCCGAAGTTGTCGTGGGTCTATCACATTTCTGTCCATGTCCAACATCTTGGGTAAAATAATATGAAACCATACTTGGATGGGGATGTGAGGCGAAAAGATAATTCTGGTCTATCCCACCCTGCACATAGTCCATGAATAGTGGTTTTTACCACTACAATATTTATGCTCATAAAACAGTGGTTATCACCACTAGCATGATTTACAAATCAGAGTAGTAAGGATAGGGTCAAATTCTCATCATACCTTGGTTGAGAATCCGATTCCCCAAAACTCTAAACTGAATTGTAAGGATCGTACTACTTGTCCCTCGGAAGGATGGGTAGTCATCCCCAAAATTCTTTAAGGAAAAAAATATAGAGCAAAGCCAAGCAAAGAAGACTGGACTATGGGGTTAACCTCCACCGGGGCTATAGACGCTTGACTGGCAGTGGAGTACACTCATGCCTGGTGACATGACTCCCGCAAGGTTGAGATTTATGTCCGCCATGAGGATAGATTAGTCTGATGACCTCATCCATAACCGGTTTAATTATTTTGGTCAAATATGAGAGCAGTAAAGGATAGGGTTATATTCTCATCACACCTTGGTTGAGAATCCGATTCCCCAAAGCTCTAAGGTCCACTTGCACACACTGACCCTTGATGATGATGGCTCATAACCAAGCTCTAGATCTGGTCAATGAATTCATCGCACACACATTTGATCCTAATATGGTTAGACATTTTTGAGGTGTTTGCCCAAGCCACCATAGAATGTGCTGCCCATGCTATAAAATTTTTACCCTCAAAGCTCTCCATATTCATTGCGATAATTCTAGTCAAGTAAAATTGGTGATGCAATGCAGAAAAGTTACAAACAATAAGGTGTGGAGTACTTCACACACACAGAGTTAATATTGCATGATTCTAATATTTTGTTGTTCTTATGAGTCTATTGACATTATTTATGCATTTGTTGATGCTTGTTGCTTCCTGGTTTGGAGTGTGTTTTCAGATTTTCTTTTTGGGTTCTCATCGAAATGCTCAGGAGCATTTCCTAGCAGAGTCGCCATTTTGTTGTGGAGTTTCCACAACCACCCCAAGCTTCTTGGGGACCCACTTGTCATGTTTTGGTATTAAAGGTTTTTGGTTTTCTTTGGCTTGTAAGAATAGTGATGTTTGACCGTTTATGTTAATGATTTTAATTGCTTTAGTTATTTGATATTTAATGATTAATTAATCTAGGCATTAATGCTTAGATTAATTAAAATCCATTTTGATAAATAGAGTTTAATGTTCTTCATACTATCTAAGGTGATGGAATGTGTTTAATAAAGCAAGGCCTGACCAAAACATTACCTAAAACAAGAAGAGGATACAAAAGGTACAAAGAAATTGTGATAGAAAATAATATGCTATTATCTACCTAATATAATTACATTAATTATATTATGTATATAATAGTAATATTATTATGATGTTCTAAAATGTTATTATAATAATATTATTATGATTATATCATAATGTTCTAAAATATTATTATTATAATAATATTATTATGATTATTTTATTCTAAAATGTTATTATTATAATAATATTATTATATTGTATATAATAATATTATTATAATATACTTTACAAAGGATGTGATAATAATATGTTTGACCATGTTACGTTTGATTGCAGGAGAAGGCGATGGCGGCTATTCAAAATGATCGAAGGCAAGGGTGGCTATTCCAAAACGTTCGAGGCTACGTAACGCTGGCAAAAGAGGAAGCGGTCCAAAGATAGCGTTAGGGTTTCAGGAGGACAACACATAAGGCACCGGATTTGACAGTGAAACGGTTGAAACCAGAGGCATGCCATCAAACAAGCCAACAAAGAAACATTATTAGGGCAACCCGTAACCCTAATCGATGGAGATAAAGGTCTACCTCGAGAGCATGGAAAGTTTTTCATTGGTATTGCACAGCATGAGTGTGAGAGCAAGGAGCTCGATAGCCATGGTGAAGGGTTGACAACGCCATGGCTGCGTCGATGGTAGCCCCCTGACGTGGTGTTGATAGCGCCATGGCTGTGATCGATGGCAGCACCATGGCGAAGGGTTGATATGCCATGGTTGCGTCGATGGTAGCCCCCTGACGTGGTGTTGATAGTGCCATGGTTGCGATCGAATGCAGCACCATGGCGACATTGTTTTGATAGTGCCATGGCTGCGTCGATCGTAGCACCACGACGTGGTGTTGACAACGCCATGGCTGCATCGATGGCGTGATGGCCTCACTGGGTTATATGGAAACCAAAGTGCCCAGGATGGGGGATGTCATCCCAATCCTTGGGCACGTTTGGTATGGCTTCGAAGAGATACCATCGGGCCTTGGTTTCGAAGAGCACAACGAAAATCTCGCTGAATGAGATTGGCCTACCTTATTTTAATGTGAATGTTGTTTGATTATATTCAATGTTTTAAAGGAGGCCTAAAATCGTAGGGGTTATAAGGTATAGTTAAATGTTTTTTATTATTCATTTTGATGGGTGCAAAGGGGTGTTCTTGGGTAAAATGCCTATGTGATAAGAGAAAGGGGAGACATAAGGAGTTACGTAAGATTATGTTTTTGGTTTTATTATTGTTTAAAATAATGTTTAGAAGTGTTATTTTATTGTATTAAATCACAGAAAATGATGATGGATTATTTTCTTATATCCATTTATTATTTTAATTGTGAAAGAAGTTGAAGCGAAAGGACTTCTAAGAATTATTTATACCTTGCTATCCTACCTGTTTAGGGGGGCTGGAAATGATGTAACATTTCGAAAAGCAATAAGAAAGAGCATTTTTCAGATTTTGAGAGGGTAGCAAACTTTTGTGAGCAAAATCAAAAGGAGGGTTTCTAATCATAAAACTAACATTTTTAGTGTCTTATCATTTCTGCATTTTAGTGACTTCTAGCCATTGTCTTATGCCATGAAATGGGTTGCAATAGGCGAAGGTCAAGATGATGCGCTTTCTCTATTATTTCCTTTGAGTCTTGCACTTGATTTAATGGTATTGTGCTTATGTTGTAGGTCCATTAATTTAGGTTGTTTTATGATTACCTCATAACTTGGGATTTTGCAGGGAGGAGCTTGCTAAACTAATTCAGAATTTGACTTTTTCAGCTAACCAAATCTGCATTGTTTATTTATTCATTTTTGTTAAGTTCATTTTATTTCAAGCATTCAATCATTTCATTCTAGTCCATCTAGAATTTTAGTTTCTTTTATTTCCATTCTGGTCCTTTTCCAAAATTTTTGCTAATTTCCTTTTAGTTTCATTTCTATTCTGGTCCATTTCCAAATGTAGCACCCTAAAATTGGCGTAGTTAAACCATTAGTAAAAGATAAAAATTTGATTTTTAACCCCAAAACCGCCCGTTAACCACTCACCTCATTTTTCATGCCATTTTTAGAATTTGTTTTGACTGTTGGACGATATCGTCGTCGATCTGACGATATCGTCCCAAATCGGATGAATTTGTCTGGAACAGAACGTCCAGACGAGATCGTCGATCTGATACTATGTTAGAACATCCTATCCCCCATAATTTGCATTTGTGTTTTCAAGTTTTATTGCAGGATCTCACTATGTTTCAGTCGAAGGAAGCTCGGATCGTCGCAAGCGATTCAACCATAATTTTGGATGATCTCGTACGATTGCAGATGATTTTGACTGCAGTTCAGATTGGGGGAAATCAGAGCCCTGAGTTTGCATTCTCTATCCTTTTTCTTATTTAATTGTGCATTAGATTAATTCACTTTTGTTCTGCATCTTGGAGTTCACCTCATTTAGCATATTTGCATGATAAAATTCAAAATAAATTATTAAAACATTGCATCCTATTTTATTAGATGTATGGGTTTATCATTTAAACATTTATACTCTTATTTCTATCATTTTGTATCCTTCTTGCAATTGTATTTTTGGTTTTTGGTGTCTGTTTTCATGATTGTAGGTTTCTGATGAATTCGTCAGGTCATTGATGATCTTGACTGATCTCAGATGATCTCATGTGATCTGGATGATTCTGTACAATTACAGATGATCCTATCATATCCAAGATGATCTAGACTTCTACAAGCTTTAGAATCTTCATCAGACATCAAAAATCAGGTGCACTCTTCTCCCCTTTAGATATTCTCTGTATTTAGGATTCATTTATGTTTGTTGTCTACATATAAACCAAAAATTTCATATAGAATAGCTTAGATTCATTTTGGCCAACTTAGGAATCTGAATGATTGAACATAAAATGAACACATCAAACTCATTCTCAACCTAGGCGTGGAAACTGCCACTCAAAGTTTCCTGGTGAACCCCACCATCCATCAAAAATTCACCCTTATACCCCTCCCCCAAGAGGCGTGACCTTCAAAGGGCCTCTCCATCCGAGGTATTGTCCCATCCTTCTCGCATCCCCCTTCCGGGCACGGATCCTTTAGCCTGAAGGTAAGGGTGTGAAAAATTTGGGTGATACATTTTTGGTGAACCCAACGTGAAACTAAAACACCTTTTGAAAACAATCCAAAAAAAAAAACACATTATTAAGAACATCTAGAATCATTAGACAACAGTTAAATTTGCATATCATATTTAGATGGTAGATTATAATAGAAGACGAGTTGTCATCATAAATGTTGAAAATCAATTAACGGCCATAGAGATTACTTCTGTACTTAGAGTACCTCAAAAAAATAGAGCCCAATCTTTGTGGGACGAACTTGATAGGAGATTAGGTATTATTGAATCCAGATCTATAGAACTTAGGAAAATTAAGAGGTTTGTCCTAGATAGAATCCTGGATCCTGATCAGGTAACCTTATATCATGAACTTCAGAGAGCTTGCCATAGGTGGTTAGCAGATAAAAGAGCACTTGTGTCTTCAGAATTGTATACCTTTGAGGAATACCTTGAGAACGTAGTTGTAGTACATAAGTTTCTATCTCGTATAGAGGATCAAGAAGTTATTCTTACAGATAGAAAAATATGGAATAGAGTTCCTAGAGCTATGTTGTATCGAGAGTATTGCCATGAACTTTATTTTTACAAGTCAGAGTCTGAAGTAGATCATATTACCATAGCACACTTTGTCAAGTTCTTGAAAAACCACTTCCAATTTGAAGAGGAGCATTTCATGACTCCTGATGAACTTGACCCTATCAATGATATCCATAAACTATTCATAGAAAACTAAGTCATTCTTTTTACTAGCATGTTGTTTGTTATTTTTATTCTCGCACAATAATAAAATAATCACACAAAATAATCAAACAAAATAAAAACAAAACATTTTTTCCTTTTAAAAGTATTATAGTAGGTATATAGTTAAAATATATACCTCTCAACCCTACCGCATATATATATATATATATATATATATATATATATATATATATATATATATATAAGTATATATATTTTCTAAAACCTAAGTTTAGCACAATGCCTAGACTTAGGAATGGAAAACAAACCGAAGAAGATGAAGATTGGTTAGGAAGACCATTAATTGACCAAAATGTCCCTCCTAAGGACCAAGTTTAGGAAGAAGAAATCCTAGACCAACAAGAAGAAGAGCTTGTTGTAGCAAATGAACAAGAAGAAACTAATAGAGAGGAAGGATCCTCATCCCCTAAAATGTCTCCAGGAGGAGCTATCACTTTTGAAAACATGGAACAATTTTGGAAGTTCATTAACACAAATATTGGTGTTTTTAATAGAGCAGTCCATATGGACAAGGATCGAATTAGTGACACTCAAGCAACTCTAGAAGACGTATTTCACACATGCACTAATCCCTTGTCCTTTATTGAACAAGAGAGTGATCAAGCTGGACCATCCAATTTGGATATAGTAGCTACGATCCGAAACATGCAACAACAATAGGTTACCCAACCATCTAAAGTGCCTGTTAACAAGCCTAGGGTCATTCCCACACAAAATAAACCATCATTTACTGCTCTATTTTGCCAAGCTCTTGATCAACATACCTCAAATCAACAAAAACCCAAAACAAAACCAAACACCAATTACCAACAATCTGGGGTACAACATAATACTATTGCAAATCCTCTTCATAATACTCTTCCTACCAACACTTTGCATAATAGCAATATAGCATATAATCCTTATGTTACACCATCATACACTCATAGATCCCATACCTATGTCCCACCGAACCAATATGGTGGAAAAACTAGTAATATTGAAACCATGGTGAAACAACTAGTTTCCCGCATGGACCAGATAGATCCCTACCGTCCCTTGTACAACTATCGAGAGATGTGTAGTCAGCCTTTAGATCCTATAGTTGTAGCATAGCCGTATCCTAAACATTTTCCTATGCCTGTTCTTCCCATATATAAAGGAACCGAAGATCCCATAGAGCATCTTCGCATGTTTAGGATAGCATGTCATGATATATCACATGATGACTTGTTATTACTAAAAATGTTCCCAAAAATATTAGGAGGAATGGCATTAGAGTGGTATTATCAATTACCCACTAATTATTTGAGGAATTTCGAAGAAACTGTCGAGTCTTTTGTCCATAAATTTAGTGCCTACATCGAAAGACATGTGACCATTAAATATTTGTATAACTTAAAACAGGACAAAGATGAATGCTTTGCTGATTTCCTAGCTAGGTGGAGACAGTTGATAGGAAAATTGCACTTTGTGTTACCTTATAGGGAGATGTTGGACATCTTTATTAATAATTTGCAAGAGCAACTATCTTACGAATTATCAACTACTACCTTGACCACCTTCGATCAGGCTATAGACTTAGCCCGAAGAGTGGAAGATGCTCTCATTAGGAGAGGCCAGCTTAAAAAGAAAGATGATGAGAAAACATCCAAAAATAAATATAAGAATAAACAAGTTGTGGGTGATGGAGTCATCGATAGCAGAAATATTGCTAATGTTAATGCTGCAAAGACAGCGGAGAAGTTTGTACTGAAACCTCCTAATAGACCTCCTCAAGAATTTACTAGGTTAAATCAACATTTATCAACTATTCTATCACAATTATTAGAATGAGGTTTAATTCAATTACCAAATATCCGGGAACCTGATCCAACTATACCCGGATATAGAGCATATTTACACTGTGACTTCCATAGAGGACCTGGACACACTACCAACTCTTGTAAAATATTAAAACATAAAATACAGGACTTGATTGATAACAATGAGATGGAGGTGCAAGCCTTTCAACCTAAGCAAAATCCTCATAATAATGCTCAATAGAACACCACACAAAACCATAATCATAACGCCAATCAGTCATTAGACATCTTTCAACATCCCTTACCAAAACATGGTAAGGAGGTGGCTAATCAAATTGAACATCATAATGTCCCTCCTCCTGCCCGATATGTAGGAACTATCAGTGGGCATTTACCTGCTCATGATCTAGAAATATTTGACACAACTTTATCCGTGGTTACAACCAAGCCTCTATATAATATTCAGATACCTGATCTTAGTGATACAGAATACGAGACTGAGAGTGATATGGAAATCACATCAAATCAATCGAATAGTTCTGAAGATGAATCAGATACTATTCACCCTATCACAAGTTATATGGTTCCAGAAGAACCATTTCCAAGAAGAGTCACTACTAGACCATCGTCTCACCAATTACTTTCTAATGAGCTAGCTATAAACACTAGACCAAGACCCATTCATCATCCACAGAATAATATTGTGGGTACCATCGGAGTTGTTACTAGACAATAGGCTCAAAATTCTCAACAAGATCAAATTCAAAATGGTGGATCAACTCCATTTGTTTTGAAGGTTCCTCATAAAGGGAACCATGTACCTAATGTTCAACCTAAACCTCCTTATAATATTAATGAACAATTGTCAAATATTACAGCTAGAATTTCCCTTTTGGACCTCTTAAGATCTTCTCCTACACATAGAGATGAATTAATGCTCACATTAAGCCAGATGATGGTACCATAAGACATTCAACCCGAAGCCATGGCCAATACTATAATAACTCGTGAAGTTGATTGTATTGACTTTCGAGAAAGAGACATACCTCAACATAGTTTACATAAAGATAACCCCTTGTATATTACTACTTTAATTGGAGATGTAGTAATCAAACGAGTTTTGATTGATAATGGTTCATCTTTAAATATCTGCACTTTTGACTTCTACCAAAGATTTGGGTTTAGAAGTGAGGAAATGAAAAGAATTGATATGATCATAAAAGCTTTCAATGACGAAACACAAGAAACGTGTGGAGTTATTACCATTCCATTACAGGTTGGTCCGAGAACCTTGGATACGATCGTGTTTATTGTACATTGCCCTGCATCATACAATATACTCTTGGGTCATCCTTGGATCAACGCAATGCGAGATGTTCCCTCAACCTTACATCAATGTGTTAAGTTCAAATTTAAGAATCAGTTGGTTACCATTCATGGTGATCCAAGACCCTTTGATATGTGTGCATTGGCAGAACCTATTGGAGTTCAATTTTTCCCTGCTCTGTCATCCACACATCCTAATTCTCATTATCCATCTAAACGTGTGAAACTTGCACCCACAAAGTCATCTACTTCTTCTCCATCAGTTGCCCCTTTACATATAGCTCAACCATCTTCTGAACAAACCACATTAGGACCTAAGAAATATCCTAATCCCACAACCAATGGCTCTTGTTCTACTCCTATAACTTCCATACCTATAATAGATCCATCTATCGACACCTCTACACCATCTACATCCACCAAAGTCATATTTTCCACATCAAAAGACGTAGGGAATGTTCCTTCTACCTCTTATGCTCTTACTGATGAACTCTTACCCGATCTATCTAAAATCCTTATATCAGAAGAAACAAATGCTTCTATGCAAGATTCTCTTGTTTTAAATAATTTGCCACCATCTCCTCGTACCTTGGGCCTCCCACAACCTATGGGAAGTATTTACCAAGTCGGGAGTTGTGCCTTTATTTATAAGGGATATGACTGGGGTAGAATACCCAAAAACATCATAACTCATTATGATGGATATGCTTGATGTTATTTTACTAATGAGTATATTAAAGCCAAACCTATAATGCTGAAATTGGGATATAAAGGGAAAGGTTTGGGACCTTTCCAGAATGGTATGAAAGAACCTTTTGAGGTAGAAGCATGGCCTGCCCGATGTGGTGTGGGCCTATTTCCTAGTAAGGGTCAGCCATTCCCATTTGAGGATGATGACCAACTTATGTGTTACCAAGATTATTTAGATGAACGCAATGCCTTGTGTTTAATAAATAAGACATTCACATGTAATATGCTATCTATAGCTTATCCTGAGATGATCGTTGAATCCGACGATGAGTTGGAAGGAGATATCTTTCATGATGTCTCCATTGAGGAATTATTACATAATGGATTTTATTTTGATGGCTCTATACCTAGTATAGCCCAGCTTGAGGCCATGACTCCTCAAGATGAATTATCCAAGCTAACCTTGGAAGAATTACAAGAATTGGGTGTTTCACCCACCCCACCTAATTTTGAGAGAGATCTACACATGGAAGTAGAAAATTTCATAAAAATTAACATTGGAACCGAGGATAACCCCCACATAATCAACATTGGATCAGAATTGAGTCAAGAAAAATAGGATAAATACATTGCATTTATTAAAGAATATGAAGATGTCTTTGCTTGGACATATGAAGATATGCCAGGATTAGACCCTTCTATAGTTATGCATCACCTAGTAGTGCACCCGGATGCTAAACCTGTTAAACAAAAACTTAGAAAAATGCATCCTAAAGTGGCCTTACTAGTCAAAGGGGAGTTAGAAAAACTCCTGAATGTTATTTTTATACAAGCTATTGATTATGCTAAATGGATCTCGAATGTAGTTCCAGTAACTAAGAAAGAACCTACTAAGGTTAGGGTTTGTATAGACTTTAGAGATATTAATGTTGCATGCCCTAAAGATGATTTTCTCCTTCCCAATATGGATTAGATCATTGATTTTACTACTGGGAGTGGAATGATATCCTTAATGGATGGATTTTTTGGTTATAATCAGATCAAGATAGCTCCTGAAGATCAAGCTAAAACAACCTTTATTACCCCTTGGGGGACTTTCTATTGGAAAGTGATGCCATTCGGGTTGAAGAATGCAGGTGCAACCTATCAATGAGCCATGACTTATATCTTTCATGATATGATGCATGATATACTACATGATTATGTAGATGACATTATAGCTCATTCTAATGAAGAAGATGACCCTTTAGATGACTTGAGAAAAGTATTTGATCGGTTAAGGGAATATCTTATCCGATTGAATCCATCCAAATGTATATTCGGAGTTAAGTCCGGTAAATTATTGGGGGTTATAGTTTCTTTACGTGGCATCAAAATTGACCCTCTCAAGATTACGGCTATCACTGATATGCCCGCACCTACAAATATATCTAAATTATGGAGTCTACAAGGTAAGCTTCAAGCTATCCGTCGCTTCATCGATAAGCTGGCGGATAAAATTGGACCCTTTCTTAAGCTTCTTAAGAAGGATGTCTCTTTCCATTGGGATGATGAATGCCAAGAAGCATTTGAACTCCTCAAACAATATCTTCTTAACCCACCTATACTTTCACCACCTAAACCTGATCGCCCATTTATCTTGTATATTTCTACTTCATATTTTGCTTTAGGAGCTATGTTAGCTCAACTTGATGATGAGAAAAGAGAGCGTGCTAATTATTACATTAGTAGAACATTAATTAGTTATGAAACCCACTACACAAAATTAGAGAAGTTATGTCTAGTAGTCATATTTTCTACACAGAAACTACGCCATTATATGCTCAGTCAAAAAACATACGTTATTGCTAAATCTGATCCCTTGCGGTATCTCATGAGTCGACCTTATTTATCTGGTCGCACAACAAAGTGGGTTCTTGCGCTAAGCAAGTTTGAACTCACATTTATAGGATAGAAGTATATTAAGGGTCAAATCATAGCAGATCAATTAGCTGTTGCACCCTTAGAATCCACCCATCCCCTCATCATTGAGTTTCCTGATGAATGCCTTAAACTAGAGGCAGATCATTCAGAGCAATGGTCCTTATACTTTGATGGAGCCCGATGCATGAGTGGGGCTAGTGCAGGTATTATTTTGATATCTCCATAGAAACATCTCATACCTCTATCCTTTAAATTAATGTTTGCCTATACTAATAAAACTTCTGAATATGAGGCTCTCATCCTTGGATTACGAGCAGCCCTAGCACTAAAAATTAAAAATCTATTAGTTTTAGATGATTCTCAACTTGTTATAAATCAAATTAACGATGTTTATCAGACCAAAGATGATAAATTGTGCCCATATAAAGCATATGTATTACAATTAATATCTTTATTTGATCAAGTTACCTTGGAAGCTATTCCTAGAACTAGCAATCGTGTGGCTGACGCTATGGCCACAGTTGCATCTCTTTTACCCTTGGAGTTAGATGACGAATATGCTACCATCATTATTTGTCGACTCTAGGAACCCGATTCAATTAACTCATGCTTGGAACCTTTGGACGTGTTTCTAATCAACAAAACTACTCCTGAACTTTGGTACACTAACATCCTCAATTTTCTTCAAAATGGGACCTTCCTTGAAGGTTTTAATAGAAACCAGCATCGGTTATTACGTAGAAGAGCAAGTCGCTTCGTCATAATTGGCAATACCTTATATAGGAGATCTTTTGAAGGTATCCTACTCAGATGTTTGAATCTAGAAGAGTCTAGATCAGCTTTGAGTGAAGCCCATGATGGATCTTGTGGGGGACACTTTAGTGGTAGTGCCATTGCTAAGAAGCTCCTTAGGATAGGATATTTTTGGCCTACCATGGAGAATGATGCACATGATTACGTGCGCCATTGCGACAAGTGCCAAAAACATGTTGACCTTGTCCATGCGCCTGCACAAGAACTATAGGCTATTTCATCTCCTTGGCCCTTTTCAAAATGGGGCTTAGACATCATCAGAAAAATCAATCTTGTGTCATCTTATGGACACAAATTCATTATAACCGCCATCGATTATTTTATGAAGTGGGTTGAAGCTATGCCCTTAGCTTCTTGCACTGGAACTCAAGTTTCCAAATTTATTTTTAATCAAATTATTTGTAGGTTCGGAATTCTTGCAAATCTCATCTCGGATAATGGAACTTGTTTCAAAAATAAATATGTAAAGAAACTATGTCAAAAATATAAAATTCAACATCATTGGTCCACTCCCTATTATCCTCAGGGTAATGGCCAAGCAGAAGCATCTAATAAAACATTAATTAAAATCCTCAAAATACTGGTCAATAAATCTGGTCATGATTGGCACATTCAATTATATCCTGCTTTGTGGGCTTATCGAACTAGCATTCGTACTCCCACGGGCACTTCACCTTTTGTTTTGGTTTACGGCGCTGAAGTTGTTTTTCCCTTTGAATTAGAAGTTCCTTCTTTGGCTCTGCTACTTCAAGATACTCGAAGTAGGAGATGAATATCATGCTAGCAGATTTATTCAGCTGGAACTCCTAGATGAGAAATGCATTAATGCTTTGGAGCATCTTCGTGCCTACCAGAACAAGCTCAAACGAGCATATCTCAAGAAGGTTCATCACCGATCCTTTGAGATCGACGACCTCGTCTTAAAAGAAAATAAAAAAATACTAATGCAACTAAAGACCTTAAAGGTAAATTTAAGCCTAATTGGCTTGGGCCATATATTATCACTGCTAAATTTGGATCGGGAGCATATAGATTAGCTACCTTAGATGGTAAAGATCTTAAAGAACCTATGAACATTATGCATCTTAAGCGCTATTATGCATAAATCTGGTAATTTTGTCACTGTATATATTATACATATTGTCTTCTTTTAGTAATTCATATAAAAATTTCAAAAACAATAATATTATGTATTATCTTAATTCATAAATTAAAATCAAAATATAAAAAAATCAAAATCATCAAAATCCTCAAAAACATCTTCTATTTTTGCACCTGTCAATTCTTGAAGTATTGCAGTTATATTTTCAATTATTTTGGATAAATTAGCATTTATTTGGAATCCCTCACTTTCACACTCACATGAATAAATATCTTGATCTTTTTTGTATGATTATTAATATCTCTTATATCGAAGTCTACAATTGAATTAAATAAAGTTTTGAGCATAGAGAACTGATCTTGTTATTTACTTGAACCAAGTACACCTTTTCACATTAAAATGATTTCATTGCAAATTCAAAACGATGCTACATAGTAGAAGTGGTCTTTTGAGCAAAAAGTTTCCCCTGCTATCCTATCATGCACATGGTCTAGAATCTTTGAGAATTGACAAAAGGACAAGCTCACCCTTGCCCAGAATAAAAATCCCTTGCTCTACAACCAATCCAAGCAAGTATCCCTAGTATAGCAAGAAAAAGAAAAAGAAAAACAAGAAAAATCATGAGAAAAAGAGAAAATTATTCAGAAGCATTATCATCTTGTACCTTCTCAGCAATATTTCCAGCATTATCTCAGTGTCAAGCAAAAATACAAAAAAAAAAAAGCAAAAGAAAATAAAAAGCAAAAAGCAATAAATCCCTTCCCCTACCCTTTGAAAGAAAAGAAGGGTGAATGAGCTTGAATCCTTGGAATTCTCAATTATTCGAAAACTATGAGGTAAGCCCCATAACAAGTGGTTTGTGCCCAACCCGCTTGGCCTTGGGTAACTCCTAGCGTGGTGATATGTCTGTCACATTAGCGACCTTCTTTTGTGCAGACCTATGTCCGCTCATGGATCAGCTAGCTCTTGATGACCCGACTTACATAGTAGTCTGGTACGGTTACATGCATATAAATCATGGTCAACGAACACTCATTTGGTTAATTCAAATTACTTGTATCAAATTATCTTGCTCAAAATTGGTAAATGAACAATACAATTGCATACACATTTGTGTTTGAGAGATTTTGTATCATTATGATAGATCAAGATCGGCAATGAACTCACATATGCACATGGGGTTCCTTATAAATCTAAATTTTGTCTTTGAGATAATTTAAAATATTTATGCAAATCTTTTGGAATAATTTGATTTTCTTTACTTGAGAATATTGGCTTAGCATAAAAATAATTAAATACATTTTTTCAAAAAACCAAAAATTTTCTTTCAAAACATGTTCAAAAATCTAGCAATAAAGTCACATTTATATATTTTCAACTTTTGCAATGATGGTATAGTTCCTAAACCTAAATTGGAATGTTATGCCTAGTGCAAGTCCTCATTTTTATATTTTCTGTTTATCTCAAAATCAAAAATCAACTATGCAATAAAACTATTACATCAATTTATTCTTTGGATTTTGCGATGATGGTATAAGTCTATACCTAAAATTCTATGCCTAGCGCAAACTATCATTCTAATTTTATTTCCCATTTATTTAATCCATAAAAGCATATGGCTTAAATCATTATGTTACACAATTATGCTTTAAAAAGAACGAAAACCTTTTCTATTTCATTTCATTATGTCAACATTCAGTTTTGCGACGATGGTATAATTCCTAGGCAATTGTTCAAATTTCTATCACACTTAGGAATTTTATGCCTAGCAAAAATCATATTTTTAATATTTCATGCATAATATTTTCATGGAAATCTGAAAACAAATCATCACCATCATCATTTTTCATCATCACAACACAAAGTCTTAAGAAAGTCTCTTAAGCACCCTTTTACTTTTAGCAATATTTCTCTCACAACGGGATTAGCTTGATGACCTAGCGAGCGACGACTCCATGAAATGGTCATGTAATAGCGACAATGTCCTTTGAAATTATTGTTAGAAGTCACTTTATTTTTCATCAAATCACACCACAACAACCAATTTGTTTACATCAGATTATTTCATTTAATTTTATAGCATGACATAAAATTATAATATTTTCAATGACATAATTACATGAATAATCAATCAACAATTCAAATATTAAAGCATCATAAAACATATGCACAAGTCATATCACAAAAATAATATATATATATATATATACAAAAAAGTATATACATCATATCAAAATGGATTGGTATGCCACAATCTATACCCTGGCATACTCAATCCTCTCAAAAATATATAGTCTATGTACAAATGAGCAACTAGTCTCGAGAAGCCCTCAAGCTCTCAGCCTCATCTCCTCTCCTTCCCTGAGGTGGAGGAGGTTGTCCCATCGAGGTCCATGCTGTATCATGGGTCCTCGACATCGATCGTGATGATGTCCTCGATGACCCCATCCTGATCGGCTCTGCAATGTTGGCTGGCAGCGGTATCCTTTGCCCCTCTAGAACCACATGGTAGTACAACCCCTGGTAGAATGTGGTCTATGCAACAGCTCATGCCAGCTCCAGAATGCTCACCCCTTTACTCTAAGCCCTGAGTCATGTAGCCTCATCCTATAGAGTCTGCACCTCAGCTCGTAGGTGGGCATTCTTCACCTGGAGAGTTGCCATCTCGCTGCTCTCCCCCACCTCGACACCCTTGCCCTTATCAAGTGATGGTGGCCTATCCCTCTGTTAAGAAGGGAGTATCTCCATCCTCTCCGACTACTGCTATCTCTTTGAAGCTTGTGGTACTCTTTGGCATCTCTCCTAAGGAGGCCATCGCTGATCCCTCCCTCCGTGACCCCTCGCTACATCGATGGTAGCTTGGCATCACCTCTCCATTCATTGCACTACAGTGTGCATCAGACCCTATGCCTTCATCATTTGAGGAGGGTGGATGTCTGCATACCAGGCATCATACCCATCTACTACTCCTACATTGTCCCCATCCATTGGTTGAATTGGGGCATCGTCAGTGTCCTGACTCTAGAACTATTGCATGTTTTGAGCCCCATTCAATGTGGTGCTATTCCAAATAGTTTGATAGTACTCATAATCCCTGAGAGAAGGGATCTCCCGCTATAGATAGAACTACATCAAAACTCGGTAATAACGGTGGATCTCTATCTCTCCTCGCTCTGTCCTCAACCAAATTACTCACTGATGCGATCCAACTCCTGTCCATCCTCTGCCCACCTTGGATGCTCTCTCCATGGTCTCCAAGTGATATGATCTAGGGTGAGGTCGTCTAGCAACCTCCGAGACATCGACATATCTATCCGTCGCTGTGACCCTCTTTGGAGCCACCAATAGAAAACTTGGGGCCTCTCCCGATCAACTCCTATCAGTGGAAGCCCTACCAACCTTCGCATCGCAATGTGCTCCCAGTACCAAACCTATAGTAGTGATGTCAGTACTAGACATTGACCTCCCTTGTATATGACCCCATAGAGGATCCTATACAAGCGGCATAGTACAAAGCTACCCTAAGAAAACTTGTACCTGTGATCTCTCATGTCACAGACCACATCTAAGAGCAGCCATGGTAACCTGCATCCACTTTTGTGGCATAGAAGAAGGCCACCCACCACCCCTACAAAAAATTGGGACAACCAAGACACCCCAGGCATCTGCCTCAAAGACTCGATGTTCACTCTGCCCTTCTCTAGGGTGAAGCTCGGGTCACTGCATAATCTCATCATAGCATGGCCCTGATTGGCCATAGGATTCATGAACCACCCATGTATGGGGATCCTCAAGATCCTCCATACATCCTCTAGAGTGGGAGTCATCTCCCCTGTTGGTAGCCGGAAGCAAGACGACCCCAGATACCATCTCTCTGCTAGGGCAGTCAGTAGCCCCATGTCCATAGGAATCTGTGGCATTTTTGCCACGTGCTGCAGTCCAACCTCTGCTAGCCTATCTCACTCGGCCTGATCGAGCATGGCTAAGTCATCCCTTAGACCCCCATATTTCCACTCTTGACTCTTTAGCAATCCCCTCTGCAAAATCAACAATAAAACAACAAAAATCATTAGTACCTAATCATTAAAATCAATTTCATCTCATAAAAAAATGATATCGCCCATTATTGGACGATATCATACCAAATTTAGAAAAATCATCCTTAATAGGATGAAATCATCTCCAATTCTTCAATTTGGGAACTGCCCCTTATTGGACGGGATCACCCCTACTTCTTCGATTTCGTCCTTAGAAGAAATCAGTGATCTAGGGACGATTTTGACAAAATTGAGACGACATCATCGACGGCCTAAAAATTGTTGTGATGCCCAAAAACAATTAAAATTCAACTAAAAAATTACACAAATCAAGCTAAAAATATAGTACACTAGATTTATATCCTTACCCGCAACCCACGTCGGACCTTTGTCGATTTGTGTGTCGTTTCCACCATTTTGCCTGCAGAGCTCTGAAACAGCAAAAGTGAATAGTAAAAATGAATTAGGTTTTACCCTATTTTTCCTATTTTTATTTTAAAACAACATTTTTTTAATTTTTGCTTTTTCACGCTTTTACCGCAAATGTTCAATTTGGGTAAAAACTCGGAGGGGGCACCATAGCAAACAGTTGTACGATTCGACCTAGAATCATCGTCTAAAAAATGGAATAATTTTTTGCTTTCTCGTAAAGCGTGAAGAACTCGTATTTAACGCATTTTCTTCGAAAAATTTTCTAAAGAGGGGGTAAAATGTAGCACCCTAAAATTGGTGCAGTTAAACCATCAGTAAAAAATAAAAATTTGAATTTTAACCCCAAAATCGCTCGTTAATCGCTCACCTCATTTTTTGTGCCATTTTTAGAATTTGTTTTAACCGTTGGACGATATCGTCGCTGATATGACGATATCATCCCAAATCGGACGAATTCTTCTAGAACAGAATGTCCAGAAGATTTCGTCCTAAAACCAAATTTTCATAATTAGCTTCTGTTCCAACAACCTCTCCAAATCAAACAGAAGTGTGTCTGCACAGTTGGAGATTCCCACGTTGGAGATCTCCTAGATTGGGATGATCCCCAACCTCCTAACCTTCCCCTAATCCTATATAAACTAGGATTTTCTTAGTTTATCCCCCTGCCTGGCTCCCTAGCTGATCATTTCCCTACAATCCTAGTTTTTACTGTGTTAGAACATCCTATCCCCCATCATTTGTATTTGTGTTTTCAAGTTTTATTGCAGGATCTCACTGTGTTTTAGTCGGAGGAAGCTCGAATCGTCACAGGCGATTCAACCATAATTTTGGATGATCCTGACGAGATCGACGATGATCTCGTATGATTGCAAATGATTTTGACTACAGTTCAGATTGGGGGCAATCAGAGCCCTGAGTTTGCATTCTCTATCCCTTTTCTTATTTAATTGTGCATTATATTAATTCACTTCTATTCTGCATCTTGGAGTTCACCTCATTTAGCATATTTGCATGATAAAATTCAAAATAAATTATTAAAACATTGCATCCTATTTGATTATATGTTTGGATTTATCATTTAAACATTTATACTCTTATTTCTATCATTTTGTATCCTTCTTGCAATTGTATTTTTGGCTTTTGGTGTTTGTTTTCATGATTGCAGGTTTCTGATGAATTCGTCAGGTCGCTGATGATCTTGACTGATCTCATGTGATCTGGATGATTATGTACAATTATAGATGATCCTGTCATATCCAAGACGATTTGGACTTTTACAAGCTTTAGAATATTCATCAGACATCAGAAATCAGGTGCACTCTTCTCCCCTTTAGATATTCTTTGTATTTAGGATTCATTTATGTTTTTTGTCTGCATATAAACCAGAAATTTCATATAGAATAGCTTAGATTCATTTTTGGCCAACCTAGGAATTTGAATGATTGAACATAAAATGAACACATCAAACCTATTCTCAACCTAGGCATGGAAACTGCCACTCAAATTTTCATGGTGAACCCCACCATCCATTGAAAATTCACCCTTATACCCCTCCCCCGAGAGGCGCGACCTTCAAAGGGTCTCTCCGTCCGAGGTATTGTCCCATCCTTCTCGCATCCCCCTTTTGGGCACGGATCCTTTAGCCTGAAGGTAAGGGTGCAAAAAATTTGGGCGATACACCAGAATTGTTAAGCTTTCAAGTTATTTCCATTCTGGTCATTTTCTAGAATTTTTGCAACTCCAAAATTCATTAATCTAAGCTTTTAGATAAAACACAAGGTTTAGGAGGGATACTAACCTGCTATTTCACATTAAATTAAGATAAGAAATGAAATCTAATTTTGCTAACATTGCTAACACGCTAACTTCTACTAACTACTATTAGGGTAGTGGCATCAACATAAGGAAGATAAAATGAACCCAACTATCTAAAATTTACTTCATCTTAAAGGCACAGGCATTAAAATAAGGTGGACAATTCCACATTTTATCATTTTAAACCTTTTAAATAAAGATAAAATACTTTGCTAACAGGGATTCAGGGTAGCACCAATTTAAAAAAAACTAAAAAGTACTTTTATTTTGCATTTGCTTTTATTAGCTCTATCATTAGGCATTGTTTAGAACCAGCAAAGGCCCCTTGTTTATGGTCACATGCATCATTGAATTATTTTTGGCATTATTGTAATCTTTTAGATATTTTACCAGAACCTTGGAGAAGTTGAATGTTTGTCATTTGGTTTCTTTTCAAGAGAGATTTTTTTGTTCAATACTCTGCATGTGGTGGTATTTTGCAATTGGGCAAAATATACACTCAATACATCCATATCTTCTTCCATATCAACATCCATATCTTCTTCCATGTCAACACCCATGTCATTTCATGAGTATTTTTCACCCTTGGTGCCCCTGATTAAACAACAATGCTAAAACTTGGCTAAGAAAAATCTAAACTATGAATGATCATTAGAACATTTGCATTCCATAATTTGCATTATCATTTGCATTAATCATCCATATACATTTTCATCCATACACATTATCATATGCATTCACATACATGTACATATGCATTCACATAAAAGTATAACACACAAGTAAAAGCCATGTATATATATAAATATCACATATACAATGGGTGCCTAAAGGCTACAATGGAGCACCAAGTCTCATATACAAAAGTGCATCTAAGCACTAGCTAAGACCTCCAAGAGGACCCCTATGACCTAGAAGGAGCCCTAGACCTAGAGCTATGCCTAGAATCGCTATGCCTAGCAGACTCAAATACAGATAAGGAAGGTGTATTTGGAAGTAGAATATGATGCTCCATCAACCTATCCTCCAACGACTTGATATACCTCTACTGAGATTGAAGGTATGCCATGTCAATATTATGATGATGCTCCCTCTCTAGCAACTCTACCTATATCCTTGTTATCCTCTCATCTCGATCTTCCACCATCACATCTTTCTCTATCACCAGTTGCTCCAACCTCGCACAATCCTCTTTTCTCTGATGTGGAGGCCCATCCGGAGTCTCCTCCACATTGTACTCATCTCCTCCACTCCCTAGAGCCTACCTCACTGGACCCTTATCCCTCCTCATTCGACTATCAAATCAAAGGTATCTTTGATGCTTAGGAGCCTCATCGGTATCCTTAGTCTCATCCCCATCTCCACCAGCTACTACTAGAGTTAGTGCCCATGGTGGCTATGTAGTGAACCATGCATCATACTCTATAGTAGTCCCTACATTGTCCACATTGGTAAGATCTATCTCCTTGTCATCCTCATAAGTCTCCCTCTATGCCTCAGCACATGGTAACCCTATCTTATTTTGATACTTCCTATAGAGCATTGGCTCATCAAGAACCCCTTGCCTTAAGTTGAACTAATGGAGTACTTGTGATAACTGGATATACTCAGTCTCACTCTGATGCCTCCCAACCACCCACCTAGCTTACTTGACCCATTGAAAATATTCTCTATATCCTGTCCACTTGGAACCCCACCATGGCCTCCATATCACTTGGGTGGATGTTAATCCAACCCACAAATCCCTATATCACTAACTCATATGCATAGGATGACTCGGTTATACCTCCTTTGCCATTTCCCATCTCCTAGCATAGGATTTCTCCCTATCCCAACCTAAAACTGGTAGACCCTCTGATTGAACCACACTAAAATGCTCCCATCCCTAACATTGTAGTAATAAATTACATCCCAATCCCTTCCTCTCCTGTCTCCTCACCTCATAAATCTCTTGGTCAGCTGCACCAATAAGGTAGGAGCCCATGCATACACCTATGGTATAGTGATCATATCATTCACCAACCCTATGAGGTTCCAAGGGAACCTACAGTCGATACTATTTGAGATCATGATGTTGGCCAACACGAACATTACCAAATTTGGTAGGGCATCCAGTGTCTTTTCCACATACATGGACAAGTATGAAATTCCCCATATGTCACCACCACACTCTGCTAGTTGTCACAAGACATCTTCCTCATATTTATTCCTTGATCATGTCCAACCTCAATACGAATCCTCTCCATTGACATATTGAGGATGTGATATACATACTCAAGTGTGAGGTTAATCTCTCCAGTGGGGAGCTAAAAGGTCCCCCTAACTGGATCCCACCTCTCTACCAAGGTAGAGAGGTACCCCTTGTTTGCCCTCAACACATATATCTAGGCTAACTCCGCTAGCTCCATAGTCTTCAACCAATCCCAATCCTCACCCTACAATGCCTTTCTCATCCCAAGGATGAGAGGTGAGAACTATTTTTGAGCCTCCAAAATTCTAAGCTACAACACAACACAACATTTGTTGTTAATACATGTTCATAATTCAAAATATATATAATAAAATTTTTGCACAAAAATTAAAAAGAGCTTCAAAGAGGGAATTACCTTGGAAAATTGTACTTCCACTTTAGTTGTACCTTCTTCCACCATAGCTTTCGTGCCCACCTCTCTTCACCTCACTCCACTCCACTCCACTCCATCCAATTCTCCCAGATGTAGCTTCACAAATTTACAAATGCAACAATGAGATCTATTTTCACCCTGTAGGCTATTTATAGCTGCTTTAGGCGCCTTTAAATGCCTAGGGGCATTTCTTGGTGCATTGAAGCACACTGTGGTGTTTTGGGAGCACCCAAACACTGGTGGGTGTTTGTGCATGTGGTAAAGTGTCAATCGGCATTTGGCATCAAAACTGATAAAAAGATAAGATCAATGTAAAATAGTAGCTTACCCCCACCAAATCACTCCAAATTGCATCCATGCATCCATTTCATCATATTATTAGGTTTTGTGAAGGTCTGGACTAATTTGTATGTAAAATTTTAGTTTATGCCCAAAAGGCGTAAAATCACTTATCAAATTCCACAATGCTCTAAAAACAGTCCAAATTTTCACAAAACAACCATAATCATCATTCTAATAATCAATTATTCATTTTCACATTATTTCCAATCATCAATCATAACATTTGCACATTTTCCAAGTTCAAAAAAAATCAAGTGAACCTCGTATATAGTGGTTTATTCTATCTACTTGGCGATTGTGGCAATTAGTATCAATGCAAGTCTATAAGATGAATAAATCATAATAAGGACACTTGGTCATTTTCATCATCACCTATATCCTTGTTTGAAATCACAATAACCTTTGGCACTTCACATTTTGAGTGAAACCATGCCAAGAATAATTTGCACAAAAGTTATCATTGATGGTCTAGTTCATGGGGCTTGAAACATGGACAAAATCACATTTCATTATTTCCCATTTCCTTTATATTCATCATGGTGACTGGCCTTAGCTAGGGTGATTGGTTCCAACCATAAGAATTACCTGACAGTCACTATATGGCCCTTCGAAGTTGACTCTTTTTGCATCTTCATATTTACATATCAATGATGCCAGAAGGCACATTCTTCAACAAAATTGAATCACCCTAAATTTAGGGTAATCACATTTGGTTTTGATTTTCCCACAATGGGATACATCTTACATGGTCATGGCATCTACACTTGACAAAAATCCCTTTCTCTATTAGGGCAAAAATAGGGTCAATCACATGCATCTTCCACCAACCCCCTTTCACCGTTGGGGCAAAAATGGTATCACATTTACATCATTCGTATCATTCATAACTACACCATTCATCCATACAATAATTTACACTCTCTTTTTTTTTAATTGTCTTATGAGATTCATCCACAAACTCATTCACCAATTGAGGGGGTAAGCTACACAATCAAAATTCTTTTGTCTCCAAGCTCATGTCCACATCTCAACAAAGTTGCTTCACCATCAAGCCAAAACATGTGTCTTGTGTTTTTGCACCGCATTGTGTTTCATGCAACGCAGTACAAAAAGGGGCATTTGTAGACACCAAAATCTAGCCACTTGTCATCCATCTAGGTCTTCCTGTTATTTTTACCTATTATTTACATATATTTATGTATGTTTGTTTAATATATATTTAAAATAATAATATTTTATATTATATTTTATATATATTTAATAAATGTATATATGTGTGTGTGTGTAAATTAATCTCAGCCATCCATCTTGGTCTAATCCTAGCCATTCATCTGCCTTAATCCATGCCACCTGCCTATATTTAATATCCACCCTCTGTCACATTTTAATCTTGAGCACATAAATTGTGTCATTGAAACCTTAACCTGCCCTAGGGAATATTATAAATAGGAGTCATGTTGAGGATTCAACCCCTAAGAAATATAAGCAAATCATGACCTAAGCTTTCAGAATTCCCCTTTTGCATCCCTCACCTTCACCTCCACATCCATCATCGTATCCCTTGCTAAAATTAGATATGCTTCTACAGACCTTGTCTCAACCCCCAAACACCTCGTTGCTACCCCCGAGCGCCCCTCTACTACTCTTGAGCACCTTTGGGTGCTTTCCACCATCCGCGAGCATCCACAAGCATTTTTTATTGTCATCAAGTACCCACGGGCGTTTCAAACCCTAGGCCTATAGACCAGTGAACCCTCAAGTGTCGCTAGGACATCTGCATACTTATTTTCCTACAATGATGACAATGACAGATCAAAAAGCAACAAGTATACAAGGTAAATCTTCCATTATTGTATTGACTTCATTATTTCTATATTTTCTCATAGAATTGTTATTTTATAGCTAGGGTTTTTATTTATTTCTGAGGGTCTCACATAGTGGAGCCCTCATAGTTGCTATTAACCCTCTTTTGTCATTTTTTATGTGTAGATCTGGAGATATACAGGCATTTAGTAGTTTCTTAAGTTGGAGTGGTCCGCTTAATGGATAGTTGAATTCCACTTACCTCTATTGGGAGAAAAAATGAGCTTTGAAGACACCACAAGCATTGTTAGCTAGGATTTCAGAGAACCCTAGCTTATTGTATTCATTTTATCAAAATAAACAATATAAACCCCTATTTGGGGTATATTCAATTGTATTAAGATCCACTGGCATTAATAATATAAGATCTATTTTATTATGCAATTTATTGTATCATTGTTTGTTCATTTTCTGTTATCTATATTTGGTGTTTCATTTTTGTCTTCACAATTATTGTAGGAAACTTAGTATAATTCAAGTAATATTTGATAAGATATAAGAGGATATAACACTCCACATATTATAATTTCCTTTGTGGTTTCCTAAATTAAACAAAATTACAAAGAAATACCATACACAAAAAACTTTTGAGACACACTAGGGCTCTAGGATCCAATGCCTCAAATGAGAGGAGGCACTTTCTCCTTATAAGCTTCAAATCTCAAATATTCAAAAATTCTATTTTAGAGTAAAGTTCCTTGTGAGGAGAAGTATTAACAAAAAGTGTTAGTATTTAGTCATAGGAGAGGATTACAAGGAAAGTGTGAAATATAGCATTTAATTTTATTCCATATGTTTTTTCCACCTCAACTAGGTCATCATTTAGTCCTATGTGAAATCTCTTCTTTATCTTAGGGAGATCCAATGTTTAAACACAATGTGTGTGTGTGTGTTTGTGTGTTAATCCTCTATTGATAATTTTAGCTCTCGATATTATGAGGGATGATGTTGGGATGGGAATGATCAACCCTAAGCATCAATCATAGGGTTTCTAACAATAACCAAATAATAATAATAATATCTCTTCTTATGAAGTGAAGGCCTCACTTATATATGTTTAACATTTTATGAATAAGATGAATGTGATACCACAATAATCAAAGTATTGGAAGTGAAGTAACTTATTTCTATCTTTATAATACCATGTGACACTTAGGAAAAAAATTTAATCTATGTGACGTTAATCATGTCATGTGACACATAGAAATTAGGTACATGCCATGTGATCAATTACAAAGTTATGTTCCCATTTATGTGGTTAGATTAATTACAAAGTTGTGTGAATTTGTTTTTAATCTGATTCTTTGTAGACCATTCCTCTTGGTGACCACTTTGTATATTTGGACTATTTTTGCGTGACCTTGATTCATATATCATTTGATCCTTTTTCACTAGTCCCAAACTATCTACATTGAGTTATTTCATGAACAACTATTTTGCTACTAGAAAAGTGTCAAATAGAGGTGGATGATAATGCTTGAAAACTTCATCATTTAAGACTGGATGCAAGCCAATATAATATGGAATATTTAACTCAAAAGCATTGTCTCCCATATTCTTGGTGATGGTATGCAATCCATAGAAAATATGTATTTTCTTCCTATGGGGTCATACAAGACTCATTTTATGAAGTATCATGCTTTATATCTAACATTTAACTAATTTGGGATTAAATATTGGTCATGGCATTGCTTACATTTTTTATTTGTCTTCTATAACAGGTCATGGACTTGTTTTTAGATATATTGAGTGCATTCCATAAATTGTTCTACTATTTTTGCTTCTTTCTATCCATTATATGAGTACTCTAAGGGTTGCATAGGGAGAGCTACATTAGTGGGCTTGATGGATTCTTGATGATAGCTATATTTGAGATCAAATTTCATGAAAAATATTGCACCAAAAATTTGGTCCATTAAGTCATCTATCCACGGTTGTGAATAGTGATTCTTTATGATGATTTTGTTTAGATCTCTATGGTTTGTGTAGAGTCTCCACATTCCATATTTTTTGGATCTAATATAATTGGACTACTATATGGTGAAGCACTTGGTCTAATATGTTTATTCTTAAATAATTTCTAGAATTACCTCTAATTCCATTATTTTCAATGATAAATCTATGATACACACGTGGGCTAGGAAAATGATATCAAAAAATTAATCTATTATAATTTTTTATCTCATAATAAAATTGCACTCGAATTGGTGACTCAAACAACTCATCGTATCTTGGTATATTTGGTCTAGCTATTTATACTACATAGATTATGATATTGTTGTGGTAGCAACAATCCTTCCTATGCTTTGTGATAAGATAATCAAGAGAATGAGTTCTCTGATTTTGACTACCACATTTTTGCATTATTTATCATTAACTAAGGAAACATAGGTAGAAGGAGATACCTTTGTTATCCTAAAGTGTTGACCTCTAAGTGGTTATGATGCTTTAAGGTCTTAACTCATATACACCATGTCTTTTCCACATGAATGATCGCCAAGGAACACATCACAAACATCCAACAAAATAGCATCACATAAACTTCATATTTTAAGGGTTTTATGGAATAAGATAAGATATATTATTTAGTGACATGAGTTTCTAGCTTGTTCTAACCATCCAACATTAGATGGTTGCGGGTGTTGTGTCACAAGAATACTTAATTTTACTATAATGTTACTAAAATTTATTATTTTTTATTCTTACTATTAACAAGAAAATATATTGGCTTACCTATTACCCATAACTATTAGTGAAACATACACTTCTCTAATGTATCCTCTAGTGTAGTATGCATGGTGTTATTAGACACATTTGGTTTAGCTTCATAATTTTCTTCTCTCTATCCTTAACCTTTGTTCATGTGGGTGGTGGTGTAGTGGATTTAGAGGGTTGTATCTTGGCAAATAGTAAATTATTTGGTCAACACTCTTCTCTTAAATACCAATCACTCTCACGATGATCCTACCATTTGATGATCTTATTCTTTTAAGGATTCTTATCTTTGAACTCTTTTTTTTATTCCAATTCTAGTTTTGAGGTTGAACCTCCTTGTATTTCTTGGATTGGATCTTAATACTTTGGTTCATGTTATTTACCCCTCCTTTCTTGTTTTTTTATGTTTTTTCTCCATTTTAATAATAAATTTAAATGCCTCTCCCAATATCTTGAATTTGAAGAGGTCCATTCCTCCTAAATTTACCAATGTAGCATACTATGGTGTTGCTTTATATTTATCAATTATTACTATGGTGTCCTCCATACGTTCCTCTTTTCTTTATTTTCATTTATTTTTTTATTTTTTATTTTTTATTTGTGGAAAACATCCCAAAAGGGATGCCACTTTCGGGTAAGACCCAAGGAGGCAGGGGTATCCATTCCGCCAAAAACGCCCAGGACTCGGACCTGGCCTACCACTTTTGACATACTCAAGGAGCAAACAAACACACAAAACCAATTTAAAAATAAGTAAATAACAACAAAAATAATAAAATAAAATAAAAAGCATGCTCCTTGAGTGTGTCAAAAACAAAAGCACAACCAAACACGCACAATAAGAAAAAAGAAACCACAACACAAACCACATAGAAAAACACAAGAACCACATAACAAAACATAAACAAGACAAAAACAACAGAACACTACAAAGACATAACCCAAAAAAAAACATGAAAAATAAACACAACCAAAACCTAAAAAATAAAATAAATAAAATAAAAATAAAAATAAAAAACAACCAACAACAGACAATAAACAAAAACAAAAGACATAGAAGACACTCAAACATAAAAACACGAAATAACACAAACAAAGAGAAACCCAAGAACAAAAACGAAAAAAACACAAGAACAATAACAAAAAACATAAAAAAAAACAAAACAACAAAAACACAAGAACAACGAAAAACAACACAAAGAACACAAAAACAAAACAAAACAAAAGAACCCACCCACCTTAAAAAATGCTTTATTTTCATTTATACTCTTTTTTATTTACCTCTTATTTACACCTTCAAAAATCTTCTTGTTGCTTTATATTTTTCATCACGAGTCCCATCATTATTGTTTGTGTTGTTGTCATACTTGTTATAAAATATATAATGTAATAATTCATGTAGCATAATATGGTGTTGCTTTATATTTATTATTTTATTACTATCACTCTAGAACCTACAAGATTTCCCTTTAATGTGACTCCCTTTAATTTTGTTTGCTCCTCTTATCTCATGCTAAATAGCTAATGCGGCTCTCACCAATGTGGTTTTGATACCACTGTTAGCAAATTATCAATATTATTTCACAAGATTCATTCATACGATAATATATCAATCATAATATCATCAATATCAATCATATATCAAATGAACATCAATATCACATAAATCACACTAAAATCTTTATTGCAAAACTAAAGCAAAGCTTATTCTAGTTACATATTACATGGCTTTATCTCCAATATAAAGATACATGAGACTCTTCACATTCTTGAATCTTGACCTTGCTCTCCTCAAACTCATGGGAGGACTTAACTCTTCATATTCTTTTTTACAAAACTCATATATTACATAAAGATAAAGTATCTCATGTTTGCATATAACTTCCTACTTCTAAACTTGACACTTACTCAAAGACTCTTCACTTTCTAACTAGACAACTCACACACTTAAATACGTGACACATGTTCACACCTACTAACTTGACACATTTTATACTAAAAAACAAACTCATACCCTAATATAAATATTTACGATGGGACCAAAAAATGTGATACCTCCAACATCTCCACCATCCATACGATCCTTTTACCTTAGCTAAGTTATCACCTAGTCCCTATGTGGAATATTTACTTGAGATGTGGAGGCTTCATATTTATATGTTTGACTTTTAAGTGGACAAGGTAAATATGATACCACTACAACTAAATTCTTGGAATTGGAGAAAAAATTTTATTTCTTTATCATTTCATATGTCACCTAGGAATGAGTTGCACTCCATGTGGTACTCATCAATCTCAATGCATATGATGTCCTTGCAATAAAAGTGAGATAATTGGATTCAAAAGAGGTTTCATATCATGTATGCCTAGTTGGACACCATTACCACCTTTCAAATTTATCCATTATTTTAGTTTATCAAAATTTATTTACCAAATAAAGTTAGGGGTAGAACATAATCTTATTTAACTCATATGTCGCTTTTAAAACATTTTGAAATATCTCATTGTATTTTGATTTTGGATTAGACCTTTATGAACAATCATTCTTTTATATCCACTTCTTCCATTCTACTACATAATTCACTTATAAGAACCATACCAAAGATCTTAAACTAAACTAATCAGAAATATATTTTATATTTTTAAATAGCATGTCTTAATGTGATGTAATGATCTATTGTTGAGTGCTTTGGTCTAAATCTTACTTGTCCTTTTGCCCCCTTTCCTTGTTCCTCTATCCACTTGTCCTTTTGCCCTCTTTCCTTGTTCCTCTATCCACTTGTTGGATTTATGCTCAACCATTCTTCCAAATAGTTTACAAAAAGAGGATCAATCATAATGATAATAATTTATGAAATAGTTCACATCTTGTTGACTCTTGAAAAGAAAAATAGCTAAACTTGTTCAATCTATTAAAAATCCATGTTGAATAACATCATTGAATATTTTTTTGATGCATAGTATCAAGTCCTTTATTTCATAGTTTAAAAAATTTACCTATTAAAATTCATCTATACTGTGAGCCTTTCCTATTTCTAATTTCCTAATGCCTTCTTTAACCTTGTTTAAAGTAAGCAATCTTCTTGTAAAGTTGAATATGAGAGAAGCATATTTTTTGATCGAGTCCAAATAATTGCTTTTCATATTCCATCCATTGGATTATTATAATATTACTTTTGTTTATTTTATTTTTATGTAATTGAAGTTCCATTAAAAAAATTAGACTATGTTTTCTTAAATAAATAAGTTCTTCATATTTTGCATCCATACTTCCCTATTTTCTTTATTTTCATCAAGTAAATATATATTTTTTTTGTTTACCTCTTCTTTACACCTTCAAAACTCTTCTTGTTTTATATTTTTCATCATACCCTATATTTATTAAGATGATACCTTATTTTTTTAAATATAGATCTTAACATAATGCTACTACTTTTTAAATTATATTTATTTTTTCAATGAGTCTACAAAGGTTTTTATGAGGGGTCATAGTCCCCTCTTATATTTTTTATTTTTATTTTGGTTAGTGTGAGAAACCCCTACGACCTACGCAACAGAGGGCTAAGCAGTCTCCTTCCAACCATGACCCTTCATAAAGTCGAGAGCTATGCTTATAAATAGGAAATTTAACACACAACCACCCCTTTACATGCTCGCCCATGTTGCAGTTTGAACCTTGGACCTCCTGAAGAAGAGCCAAAGCCTAAACCGTTGCGTTGTCCCCCTAGAACATAGTCCCATCTTATTGAGTGGGGTTTGAACCTTGAGCCTCTCAAAAAAAAGCTAAAACCTTTACCGCTACAATAAACTTACAACTTACTTTTTAAATTATATTTGTTAACATGTTATTCTTAATTTTTTTTTACCTTGTTAAACTCTCCTTATTAACACTTCAAAAATTAAAATTAATCCATATAGATTATTCTTAATTTTTTTATACTTTTAGACTCTCCTTGTTATTAACACTTTAAAAATTAAAATCTATCTATATAAATTAAGCAACTATGCATTTATTGTTGAAAACTTTAAATATTTTTTAAAATAAATTTTATATAAATTATATTATAAATATATAATAATTATATAAAATTGAAAAATATAACTAATTAAATTAATATTATTTAATTAAAAATAATAATTGTATATGATTAATTAGAAAAAACCACCTTTTTATTCCAACCAACGTTGGCATCGGTGGAGATAAGAATTAACTGCAGTTAGTTTTCTAGGATGCATATTTCTATTATCTGTTAACAAAGGTTATTATAATTATTGATTATATTTAAAATAACAGACTAATAACAGGTGGATCTGTGGCGCAATGGTAGCGCGTCTGACTCCAGATCAGAAGGTTGCGTGTTCGATTCACGTCAGGTTCAAGTTGAATTTCTCCGATTTGATTTTTATTAATTTTTTTAACATGCTTTTGATTATAATTTATTTTTTACCCTGTTTTCTTATATAATTTATTTTTTACCCTGTTTTCTTATATAATTTATTTTTTAATAAATTAATTAAAGCATATTTATTTTTGCTTTTCAGCTTTTTATTATAATTTTTTTTACCATGTTTTCTTATATAATTTATTTTTATTAATTTTTTAATATGCTTTTGATTATAATTTATTTTTATTAATTTTTTAATATGCTTTCTTATATAATTTATTTTTTACCCTGCTTTCTTATATAATTTATTTTTTAACAGATTAATTAAAGTATTTCTAGTTTTGCTTTTCAGCTGTTGATTATAATTTATTTTTATAAAAAAAATTTAACCATATTTTTCTATATAATTTTTTTTTAACCATATTTTCCTATATAATTTATTTTTTAACAAATTAACTAAAGCATATTTATCTTTGCTTTTCTATTAAAGATATTTTCCATCTTCCTCAAACTACTAAGGTTCTATAATCATTTTTTTTTTTTTTTTTTAAACTAACAACAATAAAAACCCTTACATGACACATAACTCTAGAGATAGAAGAAAAACAAACATAACAATCATTCATCAAATTAATTAAAGCATACCTATATAATTACCATGCTTTCCTATATAATTTATTTTTTAACAAATTAATTAAAGCATACCTATCTTTGTTTTTCTATCAAAGATAGTTTCCATCTTCCTCAAGCTACTAAGGTTCTATAATCAAATTTATAATTTATTTATTACCATGCTTTCCTATATAATCTATTTTTTAACAAATTAATTAAAGCATACCTATCTTTGCTTTTCTATCAAAGATATTTTCTATCTTCTTCAAACTGCTAAGGTTCTATAATCATTTTTTTTAAGGAACTAACAACAAGAACAACCCTCGCATAACTCCAGTAGATAGAAGAAAAATAAACATAACAGTCATCCATCAAATTAACTAAAGCATATCTATATAATTATTATGCTTTCCTATATAATTTATTTTTTTAACAAATTAATTAAAACATACCTATCTTTGCTTTTCTATCAAAGATATTTTCCATCTTCCTCAAACTACTAAGGTTCTATAATCAATTTTTTTTTTAACGAACTAACAACAAGAACAACCCTTACATGACACATAACTCCAGAAGATAGAAAAAAATAAACATAACAATCATCCATCAAAGAGGAAATCAGTGTGATTATTTTTCTTTTGTAGCAGAGATTCTTCCTCTTGTCGAGTGGTAAGATATAAGAATGCATTTTTGCATTTCATGCTCCTGGGGTAATCTCTAGTTGTACCACATTTGTAGGATCTTCACTTTTAAAAACTCACCATCATTATTTGTTTTATAATTAGCTTTGAGTATATCATTTGAGGTGCTAATCTTTTCTATGGAATCGTCTGGATGGTATTTAGTAATCATTTGACTTTTCTCAATGATCTGATTCAAATTCTCCTTTTGGGGTTGAGTATTATGTTGCTTGCATGATTTTTGTTGAACACTTGGTGCATATGGAGGATGAGCTTCTTCTTTAGTAACCATTTGGATTTTCTCAATGATTTGATTCAAATTCTCCTTTTGGGGTTGAGTATTTTGTTGCTCACATGATTCCTGTTGGACAATTGGTGCATCTAGAGGATGAGCTTCTTTCTTTTGAACTGGGACATTTGAATATTTTGAATCATTCGCATTCAGGCCCTTCTCCACCAAGGAGAAATCAAAGCATGATCGGATATTTGGGCATCTCTTCTTCAAGTGGTCATATTGTTGACAGTCATAACATCTTAGGGAGAAGTTTGCATACTCAATATTTTGGATCCATTCTCCTTTGCTCAAGGAGATAATAATGGATTGAGTCCCAGGAATTAAAACATCCATCCAAACAACCAATCTTGCTTTACTCATATTAATTTTACTAGACAAATTTTTCTCAGTTTGGGCATCCATATACTGGAATGAACCAATGGCATTATCGATTTAGGTGAATATCTTCTCTACCCAAAACTCCATAGGGAGAACATAAAGATTCACCCAGACTGGGAAGTAATTAACTTCTTCTGTAAAGGGGTTGAAATTAGGAGTCCAAGATCTTATATAGACACCCCTTTGTCCAAAAAAACAATTATATCTATAATCCATTACCCTATCTTTATCCTCTAAATAAAAAAATGAAATAAAAAAAAAAAATGGTAGGAGAGTTACTTGGAAATCTGAACTCCACCAATATTTAATGTATCCTTTGAGCTCCTCTAGGCCTAGTTTTTTGCCTTTGAGTTTGCAAATAATTGTTCGGGCTTCATGATCAATCAGATCCAATGCAAGTTCATCCTCTAAAATATTGATAGAGGGTATGGGTTCATCCACCTACGAATCCAAAGATCCTTGAGAACTATTTCTTCTGATTGAAGAGGCTTTCTCACAAACTGAAGGGACGGTTTGCGAACAACCCTCTTGACTGCACCTAGGGTTTGCATCTCTTTTATGAATATAGTGCCTAGATTTATTGCTTTGTTCCATCACTTTATTGCACCTAGGGTTTGCATCTCTTTTGTGAATATTGTACCCAAGTTTACGCTTTGTTCCATAACTTGACTGCACCTAGGGTTTACACCCCTTTTGCAAAGAGAAATGTTATCGTTGTTGTTGGCTCTTTGGTTCCCCGTGGGCTTCACCCTTGCCTACCTCCACATCACCTCAAAAGCCTTGCTACCCATGTTCATCCTCACTGTAGCCTTTGTGCTCATCATCATGCGCTTATCGTAGCCTTCATGCTCATTGTCGTACACTCGTTGTAGCCTCCGCACTCGCCATCACGCACATATATATTGTTTAATATTAAATAGTATTAAAACTTTTGTTTTGATAATTTTATATTTATTTGTTTTAATTCATGATATATTTTGTATAAAATATTTTATTACATATATATACAATTTAAACTATATAGTATAACTAGAAGTGAGTGTGGGTATTAACCGAAAGTGAGTGCGAGTCCGGAGTGAGTGTAGCCAAAAGCAATTGTGAGCACAAGCCAGGAGCAAGTGTAGTTGGAAGCAACTATAAGTGAGGGTGTGAATCGAAAGTGAGTGCAATTAAAAGTGAGTGTGAGTGCAAACCAGGAGCAAGGAGAAACTATGGACAAGAAGCAAGAAGTAGAAAGCAAAGTGAAATCAAGAAACAAGTGTCACTTCTTATTCTAGATATTAGGAGAATTTAAAGGATTCAGTTGAAGAAAATCTAGGTAACATAGATCCCAAGGTTCTAAGGCTTATTGTTTTGGGACCTTACCCTTCTCCCTCTTAGATGCAGTGCGAAATTTTGTTATCTCCTTTTTCTTGTACCTGAGAATGGTCATTATTTTTTGCGACTCTTGCTTTGGTTTAGATCGCTCATGGTTGTTTACTTTCTCTTTCTAACCATTGCAAGTGTAAGCCTCAGATCTGGTTTATCCTGGGTTCTTAATTTTCAATTTTAATTTTGAGCGGGATGTTTTAGTTTGCTCTTGTTAGACGGGTGTGGTGTTGTTCCCCATATGGGGCATTTAGTTCATATCCTCTAGGACTTTATTGTTGTACTTTACGTAGGAGGGTTGGTGGCTGGTTTTTTAAGCCTTTTCTCCTCATTGGTAGGTTACCTTGTTGGGTTTAAATTATATTTCTCCTTTTGGAGCTTGTTTTTGGATAACACTTTTGGAGCTTGTTGTAATGATTGTAGGATCCTCTCAAAACCCTCATCTCGAGCTATGGGTCCCTCTCAAATCCCTTAGGTTCAAGGATCCTTAAAATCCCTTTTTTACCTAATCAAAAAAAACATAGAAAGAAAGTCATTTTTGAAAGTCCTTACTAAAAGTAAGAATGACCTAGTTGGAAGTATGGATGTCATTGCTAGGAATAAGAGGAAGAGTGAATCTATGGCAAACCCTATCCAAGTAGCAGATACTACACCAAAAGTTATTATAAAGGATGAGATGATTGAGAATGATATAATGGTTCTCAAAACTAGAGGGTTAATATGTAAGTTCCATAGAAACTAGCCAGGTTTTTTGAGATTCAAAATTAGATATAGTTGAAGTGGGCATTGAATTCACATTACTCCATGACTTTTCTTCTATAAGGATTTCTCCTTATTATTTTCTATAGTTTAGAAATAAGGGGTAAATAATGGATTTAGGCCCATGGTTTAGGGGAAAAGATGCATTATATTTAAGACCTTGGAGTGAGAATTGTTTTGTGGAGCAAAAACTATTAAAAGACTTCTGATATGGATTAGGCTTTTCAGAATTCCTTATCAACTTATTAATAAGGAGGTTTTGAATAATATTGATATTACTCTAGGTGAATTCATCCAAGAGGGACCAACTACTAAGGAAAGAAGACATGTTATATACATTCAAATATGTATTGCCATAGATATTTCAAAATCCTTTACCATAGTTAATTAGGTTAAATTTGAATTAAGAGAATGAGATAAACAAGCGTATTATGAAAACATTGCATTATGATGTTGCAAATATCATGAAATTAGGCACATGGTAAGATACTGCAAAGTGAAATTTTTGGGTATGAGGGTAACTTCAATTTAAAACAAGGAGATCATATCATACAAGAAGCAAGGTCAAATCAAGGTTTTTCCACTCCTAAGAAAGTGATAAGAAAAATCCCTTTACATCATCAGATGACAAAGGTCATTACAGTTCACTTGAATCAACCATTAGAATAAAAATAATATGATGGATAAGGAAGTACATTGTGCAAGTTCAAATATAGGAGCTAAATGTGCGAAGGAAAAGGGGAAGGCAAATTTTAAAGCAAAGGAAGATGGGGAGGTGAATTTTAAAGCAAATGAGGTGAAGGAGGTCAAGCTTAATCCAAATAAATCACCTTTATTTTCCTCAAGTAGCATAAAATATTCTCCTTAAAATAAAAATGAAAGTAGTATGGAGTGTATTCCTTGCACTTTAGGGTTTTGAGAGTAGTATAATAAATAAAATATTATGGAGGATATCCAAGGAAATTTAGGGTTTCTAGGCCAACATAAGAAAATAATGACTATGGAGGATCATCTATGCAATTTAGAGTTTTCAAGGCACCATAAAGAAGAAAAAGTTAATGAGGATATTCCTTGCACTTTGATTCTTTAGGGCAGCATAAATCTTTAGAAGATAAATCTCATTATGAACAATAATAAAAAACAAAAAAAAAATAGAAGAGTTTGATGAAGATGAGAGTGTTGTTGGGAATGGAAGAATAAGAGGAAGACCATAAAAGTAGGAACAGAGAGAAAAATAAACATAAAAGTATATTGATATGGGAAGCCAAATAAAAATATCATAGGTGTTAACAAGAAGTGGGGCTAAGCCCACTACTAAAAAAAAATGTTGATGAAAATTATATCATGGAATATTAGGGGTATGAATAAAATCCCTAAAAAAATAGTTATTAAGGAATTAATTGGTTGTTATAGTCTTGATTTAATTTTAATATAAGAAAAAAAATTAAGTAGTGAGGAATGTAAGGATGCTTTTAAGAAGATATTGAAAATGGGTTATTACTTAGCATTTTCCTTTGCAGGAGCTTTAGGCTGTATTGCAATAATATGGAACAAATGCAAATAGGATGGACAATTAATAAAAGCAAAAATTAATTGGGTTATTGGATTATTTTGTAGAAAAGAGGAAGAAATCAAAGTTTGGATTATAAATGTATATGCTCCAACTCCTCGTGAAAGATGTCGAAAGGAGCTTAGCATATTTTTATCAAATACAATGATGATTCAGTGTAAACTATGGATTCTTTTGAGTGATTTTGATACTATTTTACTCCTTTGGAAAAGAAGGGTGACATTCTAGGATGGTCTAAATCAATGCAATATTTTGTTTCATTTGTCAAATCAAATGACCTGGGATGTTAGTCAAAGCAAAGGATAATAGATGCATTGGAAAAAGTCATATAGCAGAAAGACTAGATAGATTCTTATTATCCAATAAATAGCTGCAAACAAAGTATACAATCTCTTCAGATATTTTATTATGAGTAGGATTTGATCACAAATTCAATTGGAGCAGTATTTTTACTCAATTTAATCAATTGTGAATAAAATATTCAACGAAATGAATTTAAATAAATTAGCAAGCCACTTAAGGAGGGCAAAATCATGTAGCCACTTAGAGAGGGCGGAGTCTTGCGAATACGCAATTAAATAAATGATCGATGATGAATAATCAAACATACTTTATTTCTATTTATACATGAATCCAATGAATAATAATTAAGTTGGAAATATATCCAACTAGACTATATTAGGGTTGTAACATGGCTCCCCTCCTCAGAAAGCTTTGTCTTCAAAGTTGGAAATGAATGGAATATACTCTTTGATTCCCATGTAGCATCTTCTTCTAGAAGGTCCTGTCATTTTATAAAAAATCTTGAATCTAGCGAGATTGAAGATGACGTACTCTGGTTTGCAATATTACTTTAGGTTGAAGAGTTATTCACCCTTCTTCATCTAATACTAGAAGCTCTATCTAGGATTGCACTTTCTAACCAATCACTTGTTTGAGACAATATACATGAAAAACTGGATGTATATGAGAAGAGGGTGGAATCTCCAATTGATATGTGACTTCACCAATGCGATGAACTACCTTATAAGGCCCATAAAATCTAGGATTCAATTTTTGAATAGACTTGATCTTCAAGGATAACTGCTTATAAGGTTGTAAGCGTAAAAATACCATATCTCCTACATTGAATTGTCGTTCTGAACGATGTAAGTCATGTTGTTGCTTCATACAATTTTGTGCCTGGGTCAAATTGTCTTTAAGAAGGTTGAGAATTATCTAACGATGTTGAAACAAGTCATCTACATGAGCTACTTTGGAAGATCTTGGAACATAATCTATGATTTTTGGTGGTTTATGACCATACAAAGCTTTGAATGGAGATATCTTGAGGGAAATATGGTAAGAAGTATTAAACTACCATTCTGCTAATGAAATCCATTAAATCCAATGATATTGCTTATCTTGGGCAAAGCAACGAAGAGAAGTACCCAAGCATTTGTTAACTATTTTTGTCTGACCATCAGATTGGGGTGATATGCGAAAGATATATTCAACTTGGTACCGCTAATATGAAATAACTCTTTCCAAAAGTTACTAGTGAATATGGGATCACAGTCGCTCACAATAGTTTTGAGAATACCATGTAACTTAAATATGGAGTCGAGAAATACCTCAGCCACTTTACTTGCTAAGTAGGGATGTTGTAGGGCACAAAAGTGAGCATATTTGGAAAAATGATCCACAACCACAAAAATCATTGTTTTACCCTCTGACTTGGGAATATTCTCAATGAAATCCATGGATATGTGTTCCCATTAGCGGTTTGGAATTGGTAATGGTTGCAGTAATCCTAGAAATTTAACTATTCACATTTATTACATTGGCATACCTCACATTCGGCCATAAATGTCTTGACATCAGATTTTAAGCCTTTCCATGAAAAAAATTGTTTCACTCGTTGGTATGTTTTCAAGAATCTGAAGTGTCCTACTAAAGGGGATGCATGCAATTCTTAGAGGACCATAGATTTAATAGTGGAACCTTGTAGAAGGTAGATGTGATATTTCTTTTGAAGCACACCATCTAAATATGAGAAGTAAGAATGCCTTGATGATCCTGTATTCATATCTTGAATAATTTGAGTAGTTTCAATATCAACCAATCATTATTCTTTAATTTGAGACAACCATTGGGGATAAGGACCTGAAATGAAATTTATGGAGACCTCATCCTTATATTTTTAAGAAAATACATAAGCTATTACATTTTATTTGCCTTTCTTATACTCAATTACGAAATCATACCCTAAAATTTTGGTCATCCACTTATTCTATTCAGGGCATGAGAGACGTTGTTCTAGAAAATGCTTAAGGCTACTCTGGTTAGTCTTAATGATGAAGTGATTGGTTAGTAAATAATACCTCCAATAAAATAGCCAGTATTTCCTTCTCATAAGTGGATCACCCCAAATTCTTGCCTAAAATTTGCTTACTCTCAAAATCCAAGGGGTGACCTTCTTGCATTAAAACAATGCCAATACTTGTACTTGAAGCATCACACTCAATGATGAAAGGCTTGTTAAAATTAGGAGTAGCCAATACTAGAGTGGAGCACATAGCTTCTTTGAGTGATTGGAATGCTTGAGAAGCTACTTTATTCCAAATAAAAGCATCCTTTTTGGTAAGTGTCATGAGAGGTGTTGCAATTTTGCCATAGTTGTAGATAAATTTTTGGTAATAGCTTGTAAGACCTAGAAATCCCCTAAGATTTTTGAGGAATTCTGGTAAGGGCCAATATTGAATAACTTTTATTTTTTTGGGATCTACTTTGAATCCTTCATGAGATGCGATATGACCTACGTATTTGACTAATTGGACCCCAAAGGAACATTTGGATCTTTTAACAAACAAAAAAAATCCTTTTGTAATAGATGAAGGACCTTGTCAACATGAATTAGGTGATCCTTCCAAGATTTGCTATAAATTAGGATATCATCAAATAAAACTAGGACAAACTTACAAATATATGGTCTAAAGACATGTAAGGCTTTCAAATGTTGATGGAGCGTTAGCGAGACCAAAAAGCGTGACTAGGAATTCATATTGACCTTCATAAGTTCAAAAAGCAGTTTTAGGTATGTCCTCTTCCCTAACCTAAATTTGGTGAAAACTTGAACAAAGATCCAATTTAAAAAAGTAACTAGTGCCATGTAATTCATCAATGACAGGGATAGGAAACTTATCCTTGATGGTAATTTTATTGAGAGGTCAAAAAATGGGACACATGCACCAAGAGGTATCCTTACGACATACCATTACTATTTGTTATGACTAAGGATTGATGCTAGGGTGAATGATGCCATTTTCTAACATTTCTTGGACCAACTTCTCTATTTTTGTCTTTTGAGGTTGAGGATAGTGATAAGGACAAACATTAGGAGGAAGACTTCTAGGAACGAGATGTATGGTATGGTCATGTGATTGTTTAGGACGTAGACCCTTGGGTTTGCTAAATACTTCTTCATAATTATCCATAATATCTTGAATATTATTTGATATAATTGCATAAGTATCTAAGAATTGAGCTTTCATAGAATTTATTTAAGCTATAAAACCATAACCACCCTTCTTTAGTAACTTCTCCATGCAATGTGAACTCACAACCTTGGATGGTGGAGATTGAATTCCTTGAATATAAATAGTCTTCTCGTTATTTGTCAACTTTATGTATAATTTTTTAATATTAAGAGTAACATCTCCAAGTTGAGATAGCCATTCTGCACCCAAAATGACATCTAAGCTCCCTAAGTTCATAACGAAGAAGTTTCCTGCCAAGTATAACTCCCCTTTTGTACCGAAATTGTAGATATTCGACCCACACATTGAGCATTACCTCCATTTGCAATCAATACTTGAAACTTCTCTTGATTATAATTATTCATATACAAGTTCAAGGATTTGGAAATTTTGAAATCGATAAAGTTATGTGTACTACCTTATTCAATAAACACATTAATACGTTTGTGCCTAATAAATCCTTGTACCTTAATTGTATGATGAGATTTTAAACCCATAACTGCATGTACTAAGAGAGCAATATGTTGGAAATTTGAGTTATTTTATGTTGTCATTGATGTCACATGGATCATTGATGTCACATTGAGTTTTGGTGGCAAAAGCACTTCATAGATAATCATCTATGATATTTTGGAGAGCATGGATATATACAGGGTTTTTATGAAAACCAAGGTAGGAAAAATAAAAGGTTTTATTTAAAACCATGGTGGGCTTATGTGGAAAGGGCTTTTCTTAAAAGCCAAGGTGGAATTTTGTTTCATCGAAAAAGGACCTCCGGTGATGAAGATATTAAAGTTTAAAGTTTAAGTTTAAATTAATGGAGGGCCGACCTATGTGCAATTAATGGAGGTTGGCATATATATATATATATATAAAGGTTTCAATTTATTTTGGAAAAGTGGGCATATTATATATCATCGAAAAGCTTATTTTGAGGGCTATTTGACTAAATTATTTATAAGGAGAAATAAGGTGTGTGTAAAGAGATATTTCTGATTTTGCAAAGGGGTTCCAAAAGTGAAGTTTGCCTTGTTCTTTTTCAAGAGGATTAATTCTTTCATGAGGTGACAAGGTATGCAATATTGTGATTTATTTTATTTTATGGTATAAGTGGTTTTGGGAGTGAAAAGGTTATGCAATGTTTTGATTTATTTTATTTTATTGTATAAGTGGTTTTGGGAGTGAAAAGGTTATGCAATGTTTTGATTTATTTTATTTTATGGTACAAGTGGTTTTAGGAGAGATAAGGAAGGTGTGCAATTAAAGGCCTTGGTGATGATTATTGAAAAGTGGAGTAATGTTGATTATTTTGTGATCTACTAACCCTTGTGAAGATTGGCAAAAGAATTTTGTGATTGTGGTAGATTTACAAAGAGGTTTTTTCATCTTCATAAAAGGTATGGGCACATTCTCCTATTGATTATTTATGGTGGTTGATTTCTGAAATATCATTGGAGGGAAAAGGATTGTTTGTGGTTTCCTTTTCGAAAGTGGTTGGTTGAATGCTTCAAGGTTTTTCTGATTTGAGAGTTGAGTTTAAACCTTGTTTTATAAGCATAGTTGTTGAAGCCCATTGGTTGTGAAAGAACTTGAGTTAGAAAAGAACATGAGTATCATTGTTATGTGAGATTTGTGGTTGAGCATTGTTGGAAACATTTGAGTTGGTTGATACATACTTGGACTAGGATTGTGTGAGAGAGAGTTGTCCCTTGTGATGATTGGTTGAGTTGAGTTGATTGAGCCTAGTCAAGTGATGTGTGAAGTGATTGTTCAAGTTCTATAAAATAAACTATTCCATCATTCTATGTTGAGTTGAGATTGAGGTTAGAACATATTGAGTCTCTAACAATTCTCTGTATGGTTCTATAAGACTTGAATTGAGTTGAGGTTGATTTGAGTTGAGAGTGAGATTAGAACATATTGAGTCTCTAACAATTCTCTTTATGCTTCTATGAGATTGACTTGAGTTGAGTTGAGATTGATTTGAGTTGAGTTGAGTTGAGTTGAGATTGATTTGGGTTGAGAGTGAGATTAGAACATATTGAGTCTCTAACAATTCTCTTTATGCTTCTATGAAGTTAATTTGAGTTGAGATTGCCACTCATTATTGAGTTCATTTTGAGTACTACTTGAGCATGATTGATTGAGCCTTTGAGAAGGCCTTTGGGATAGATTTGAGGACAGTGTTGAGATAGATTTGTGGAAAGTTTTGGGCAAGTTCTTGGTGAGCTTGCTAGAGCATATTTGGGCAAGTTCTATGTGAGCTTGTTATTCATCATTTGACAAGTTTTATGTGAGCTTGTTAAGTAGGTTCTATGTGAGCCTATTGAGAAGGTTCTTAGTGAGCCTATTGAGCATAGCTGTGGGGAGAGGTGACAGAGTACGAGAGTCTCGGTGGATAGAGATCCAATAGCCAACACAGTTGAAGATAGATCTGAGTGAGGAGTCTTCAAGTGGAGAGAGGTCCACCAATTAATGCAATAGAGAGACAGAGTCTTCTAGAAGATCACATAGCCAGAGTAGAAGGGGAAAGAGTTCTCCTGTGGAAGAGATCCACAAACTTGAGATTAGGGGATCAACATCTCCTTTGGACAGAGATCCATAAAATTTGTAATTGGGAGTGATTCCCAAAGATATTGATTGAGAAAGTTTTAGTAAAATATTTTCTCTGTGGAGTAGCCCACATTGGGTGAACCACGTAAATTGTGGTGTCTCTATTGTGTATGGTATTATGTGCTATTGCTTACTACTACTATTTGATTATTAATGCCTCTATATTTTTATACATAAGGACATAATATTGATTTATTTGGAAGAGAAAGTAAAAAGTGGTCTTATATTGTTCACCCCCCCTCTCAGTATAAGCTTGTGTTCTTCAATTGGTATCAGAGCGGGTTCCTTCGAAAAGACTAACAGCTTGAGGGCAGATTCTACTAGGTTACAATATGGAAAAATGGTATATTGACAGTGGGTGCTCTAGTCATATGACTGGGTATAAGAATAAGTTCATTTCCTTAAAAGGGAACAACAACGGATCTATGAGATTTGGTGATAATGCTTCAACTAAAATCAAAGGGAGAGGAACTTTAAGTTTGGATGATGGAAAGACAACTACACAAGGTGTACTCTATGTTGAGGGTCTGAAACACAACCTACTAAGTGTAAGTCAACTTTGTGATCGAGGGTACACAGTTACTTTTTCCTCTACAGGATGCAAAATTAGGGAAACAAAATCAGGAAAGCTTGTTGCAACTGCAGAAAGAACAAATAACAATCTCTACATGTTCAATGAAATAAAAAGGGAAAAATGTCTTTTATCTCAAGAAGAAGAGAGTTGGCTATGGCATAAAAGGTTGTGTCACTTGAATTTTGATAACATAGTAAGGATAAGCAACAAATAAATTGTCAGAGATCTACCAAAGATAAAAAGACCTTCAAATACAATTTGTGCATAGTGTCAATATGGAAAGCAGACAAGATCAAGCTTCAAGGCAAAATAATATTCCTCTTCCAAGGTATTAGAATTGATTCATACTGATTTATGTGGGCCCATGAGAACTAAAAGTCTACAAGGTGAAATTTACTTCATGTTGTTCATAGATGATTATTCTAGAATGACTTGGGTTGTTTTTCTGAAAGAAAAATCAGAGGCATTTGAGCATTTCAAAGTATTCAAAAAAATGGTAGAAAATGAAACAAGAAAGAAGATCAAGTGTTTGCGATCGGATAGAGGAGGGGAATTCATCTCTACATAATTCATTGAGTTTTGTGCAGAACATGGAATCAAAAAAGAATATTCAGCAACCAGGACTCCTCAACAAAATGGAGTAGTAGAAAGAAAGAATAGAACTCTTGAGAATATGGCCAGAGCAATGCTAAATGAATCAAAAAATTTAGCTGGATTTTGGAAGGAAGCAATCAGTACAATAGTCTATGTTATGAATAGAGCTCAAGTTAGAACAAAGCAACATAAGACTCCATATGAGTTTTGGAAAGGAAGACCTCCCATGGTAAACTACTTTAGAATTTTTGGAAGTAAGTGTTACATCAAAAGAGAAGATAAGGACTTGGGAAAATTTGATCCTAGATGTGATGAAGGTATTTTTCTTGGATACTCTACAAAAATTAAGGCCTACAGATGCTACAATAAAAGAACACATACCATGGTGGAAAGTATAAATGTCAGAGTTGATGAAAGAACAGGAATAAATGAGCCACCTCAGGAAGATATTCCTGAAGAAGAAGAAAGTTTTCAGGAAGAAATGGGTGAAGATTCAGATGAAGAAGACTTGCAAAATATACCTTCCAAAACTACATCAAGATATATTCAAAAAAATCATCCAGAGGACTTGATCATTGGCAATCCTGAGGTAAGACGGACAAGAAGAGGAATCATAGGCTCAACAGAACAAGCAGATGTTTCACTATTATCCAAGATAGAACCAAAGGATTTTAGAGAGGCAGAAAATGATGAATGTTGGATTAAGGCAATGAAGGAAGAACTAGATCAGATTGAAAAAAGTAAGACTTGGGAATTAGTTCCAAGACCAAAAGGAAAAAATGTAATTGGTACTAAATGGGTCTACAGGAACAAGCTAAATGAAGATGGTCAAGTCATCAGAAACAAGGCAAGATTGGTGTGTAAAGGATATGCACAAGTAGAAGGAATTGATTTTGATGAGACCTTTGCACCAGTTGCAATATTGGAAGCTATACAGATGTTTTTGGCACTTTCAAGCTACAAGAATTTTAAAGTATATCATATGGATGTCAAATCAGATTTTTTGAATGGTCATTTGGAAGAAGAAGTTTACATTGAACAACCTGATGGATTTAATCAAGCAGATAAGCCAGACTATGTGTGTAAATTGAAAAAGGCTCTCTATGGCTTAAAGCAAGCCCCTAGAGCATGGTATTCAAGACTGGATAAATATCTTCGAGAGTAAGATTTCAGAAAGGGAACAGTTGATAGCAATCTATATATTAAAAATAAGGGAAATGATTTGATGATTGTGGAAGTGTATGTGGATGATATTATTTTTGGGGTAGCAATGATAAAATGTGTCAAGAGTTTGCAAGAAACATGACTAATGAGTTTGAAATGTCTATGCTTGGTGAATTAACCTTTTTCCTCGGATTACATATTTCACAACTAGAAAAAGGGATATTTCTTTCACAAACAAAGTATATAAAGGAGATGTTGAAGAAATTCAAAATGGAAGATAGTAAGCTAGTTAGTACTCCAATGATCATAGGGTGTAAATTAAGCAAAGATGATGAATCTCCTGATGCAAATCAAACTCTATACAGATCTATGATTGGTAGCCTGTTATATGTTACAACCACAAGACCAGATATAATACAGGCAGTTGGTTTAGTGGGAAGATTTCAAGCAGCTCCAAAAGAAACACATGTGACAACAGTGAAAAGAATACTCAGATATCTCAAAGGAACAATGGAGTATGGTCTATGGTATCCTAGAAGCAGTAAGTTTACTCTCACAGCCTACACAGATGCATATTGGGTAGGAGATATTGATGATAGAAAAAGTACAAGTGGAGGAGCATTCTTTCTTGGTGATTGCCTAGTTTCTTGGCTAAGTAAGAAACAACCATCAATATCACTTTCCACAATAGAGGTAGAATATATTGCAGCAGCAGCATGTTGTTCACAAGTATTATGGATGAAACAGACTCTTAAATATTTCAGCATAGAACATGATCATCCCATTCCTATTCTGTGTGATAATACTAGTGCTATAAGTATCTCGAAGAATCCAGTAATGCATGCCAGAACAAAGCACATTCCAATCAAGTATCATTTTTTAAGAGAACAAGTTACAGAGCAACAAGTAAGATTGGAATATGTTCCTACAAAGGATCAGATTGCAGACATATTTACAAAACCATTACCAAGAGAAGCATTTGAGCGGTTGAGAGAACAGTTGGGAGTAAAAGTACTCCCACCCCAAAATTAATCACCTCAAGAGAGAAGGGGGTGAGGGGGCTAAGATTAAGAGTCATATCTTTTAGCCCCATAGGTGTCCCTTTTGCCATTGATGTCAAAGGGGGAGAGATTTGAGTAAGGGGGAGAGCATTGAGTTAGGAGGAGCAGGCATTGAGTTAGGGGGAGCAGCCTCCATAGAGAGTATTGAGTCAGGGGGAGCAACTTTGATTCTCAGAGATGGCTTTTGCAATGATTGTAGTGATTTGCATTAGAGGTGTTGCCATCAATGACAAAGGGGGAGATTGTTGGAAATTTGAGTTATTTTATGTTGTCATTGATGTCACATGGATCATTGATGTCACATTGAGTTTTGGTGGCAAAAGCACTTCATAGATAATCATCTATGATATTTTGGAGAGCATGGATATATACAAGGTTTTTATGAAAACCAAGGTAGGCAAAATAAAAGGTTTTATTTAAAACCATGGTGGGCTTATGTGGAAAGGGCTTTTCTTAAAAGCCAAGGTGGAATTTTGTTTCATCGAAAAAGGACCTCCGGTGATGAAGATATTAAATTTTAAAGTTTAAGTTTAAATTAATGGAGGGCCGACCTATGTGCAATTAATGGAGGTTGGCATATATATATGTAAAGGTTTCAATTTATTTTGAAAAGTGGGCATATTATATATCGTCAGAAAGCTTATTTCGAGGGCTATTTGACTAACTTATTTAGAAGGAGAAATAAGGTGTGTGTAAAGAGATATTTTTGATTTTGCAAAGGGGTTCCAAAAGTGAAGTTTGCCTTGTTCTTTTTCAAGAGGATTAATTCTTTCATGAGGTGACAAGGTATGCAATATTGTGATTTATTTTATTTTATGGTATAAGTGGTTTTGGGAGTGAAAAGGTTATGCAATGTTTTGATTTATTTTATTTTATGGTATAAGTGGTTTTGGGAGTGAAAAGGTTATGCAATGTTTTGATTTATTTTATTTTATGGTACAAGTGGTTTTAGGAGAGATAAGGAAGGTGTGCAATTAAAGGCCTTGGTGATGATTATTGAAAAGTGGAGTAATGTTGATTATTTTGTGATCTACTAACCCTTGTGAATATTGGCAAAAGAATTTTGTGATTGTGGCAGATTTACAAAGAGGTTTTTTCATCTTCATAAAAGGTATGGGCACATTCTCCTATTGATTGTTTATGGTGGTTGATTTCTGAAATATCATTGGAGGGAAAAGGATTGTTTGTGGTTTCCTTTTCGAAAGTGGTTGGTTGAATGCTTCAAGGTTTTTCTGATTTGAGAGTTGAGTTTAAACCTTGTTTTATAAGCATAGTTGTTGAAGCCCATTGGTTGTGAAAGAACTTGAGTTAGAAAAGAACATGAGTATCATTGTTATGTGAGATTTGTGGTTGAGCATTGTTGGAAACATTTGAGTTGGTTGATACATACTTGGACTAGGATTGTGTGAGAGAGAGTTGTCCCTTGTGATGATTGGTTGAGTTGAGTTGATTGAGCCTAGTCAAGTGATGTGTGAAGTGATTGTTCAAGTTCTATAAAACAAACTATTCCATCATTCTATGTTGAGTTGAGATTGAGGTTAGAACATATTGAGTCTCTAACAATTCTCTGTATGGTTCTATAAGACTTGAATTGAGTTGAGGTTGATTTGAGTTGAGAGTGAGATTAGAACATATTGAGTCTCTAACAATTCTCTTTATGCTTCTATGAGATTGACTTGAGTTGAGTTGAGATTGATTTGAGTTGAGTTGAGTTGAGATTGATTTGGGTTGAGAGTGAGATTAGAACATATTGAGTCTCTAACAATTCTCTTTATGCTTCTATGAAGTTAATTTGAGTTGAGATTGCCACTCATTGTTGAGTTCATTTTGAGTACTACTTGAGCATGATTGATTGAGCCTTTGAGAAGGCCTTTGGGATAGATTTGAGGATAGTGTTGAGACAAATTTGTGGAGTAGATTTGGGCAAGTTCTTGGTGAGCTTGCTAGAGCAGATTTGGGCAAGTTCTTGGTGAGCTTGCTAGAGCAGATTTGGACAAGTTCTATGTGAGCTTGTTATTTAGCATTTGACAAGTTCTATGTGAGCTTGTTAAGCAGGTTCTGTGTGAGCCTATTGAGCAGGTTCTTAGTGAGCCTATTGATAGAGCTTTGGAGGTGATAGAGTACAGAGGATAGAGTCTCAGTGGATAGAGATCCAACAACCAACATAATTGAAGACAGATCTGAGTGAGGAGTCTTCAAGTGGAGAGAGGTCCACCAGTCAATGCAGTAGAGAGACAGAGTCTTCTAGAAGATCACATAGCTAGAGCAGAAGGGGAAAGAGTTCTCCTATGGAAGAGATCCATGAACTTGAGATTAGGGGATCAACATCTCCTTTGGACAGAGATCCATAAACTTTGTAATTGGGAGTGATTCCCAAAGAGATTGATTGAGAAATTTTTAGTAAAATATTTTCTCCGTGGAGTAGCCCACATTGGGTGAACCACGTAAATTGTGGTGTCTCTATTGTGTGTGGTGACTTGTGCTCTTGCTTACTACTGCTATTTGAGTTATTAATGCACACTGCTATATTTGGTTATTGCAATTAAGGACATTAATTGATATTGGTTTGGAATGAAATTAAAAAGTGGTCTTATACTATTCACCCCCCCTCTCAGTATAAGCTTGTGTTCTTCATAATAGTATATTATTCTGGTGTTACTTCATTAGTATATATTGGTTATTTTTCTGTATCCATGAGGGACTCTGATTGAACTATATATTCTTCTTCATTAGTGTCATATTACACTTGAAATATTAGAACATATTGAGTCTCTAACAATTCTCTTTATGCTTCTATGAAGTTAATTTGAGTTGATATTGCCACTCATTGTTGAGTTCATTTTGAGTACTACTTGAGCATGATTGATTGAGCCTTTGAGAAACCCTTTGGGATAGATTTGAGGATAGTGTTGAGAAAAATTTGTGGATAGTTTTGGGCAAGTTCTTGGTGAGCTTGCTAGAGCAGTTTTGGGTAAGTTCTTGGTGAGCTTGCTAGAGCAGATTTGGACAAGTTCTATGTGAGCTTATTATTCAGCATTTGACAAGTTATGTGTGAGATTATTAAGCAGGTTTTGTGTGAGCCTATTGAGCAGGTTCTTAGTGAGCCTATTGATAGAGCTTTAACGATGATATAGTACAAAGGATAGAGTCTCAGTGGATAGAGATCCAGCAGCTAGCATAATTGAAGACATATCTGAGTGAGAAGTCTTCAAGTAGAGAGAGGTCCACTAGTCAGTGCAGCAGAGAGACATAGTCTTCTAGAAGATTACATAGCTAGAGTAGAAGGGGAAATACTTCTCCTATGGAAGATATCCATGAACTTGAGATTAGGGGAATCAGCATCTCCTTTGGACATAGATCCATAAACTTTGTAATTGGGAGTGATTCCCAAAGAGATTGATTGAGAAAGTTTTAGTAAAATATTTTCTCCGTGGAGTAGCCCACATTGGATGAACCATACAAATTGTGGTGTCTCAATTGTGTGTGGTGACTTGTGCTCTTGCTTACTACTGCTATCTAAGTTATTAATGCACACTACTATATTTGGTTATTGCAATTAAGGACATTAATTGGTATTGGTTTGGAATGAAATTAAAAAGTGGTCTTATACTATTCACCCCCCCTCTCAGTATAAGCTTGTGTTCTTCATAATAGTATCTTATTCTGGTGTTACTTCATTAGTATATATTGGTTGTTGTTCTGTATCCATGAGGGACTCTGATTGAACTATATATTCTTCTTAATTAGTGTCATATTCCACTTGAAATATTAGAACATATTGAGTCTCTAACAATTTTCTTTATGCTTCTATGAAGTTAATTTGAGTTGATATTGCCACTCATTGTTGAGTTCATTTTGAGTACTACTTGAGCATGATTGATTGAGCCTTTGAGAAACCCTTTGGGATAGATTTTAGGATAGTGTTGATAAAAATTTGTGGATAGTTTTGGGCAAGTTCTTGGTGAGCTTGCTAGAGCAGTTTTGGGTAAGTTCTTGGTGAGCTTGCTAGAGTAGATTTGGACAAGTTCTATGTGAGCTTATTATTCAGCATTTGACAAGTTTTGTGTGAGCTTATTAAGCAGGTTCTGTGTGAGCCTATTGAGCAGGTTCTTAGTGAGCCTATTGATAGAGCTTTAAAGGTGATAAAGTACAAAGGATAGAGTCTCAGTGGATAGAGATCCAACAGCTAGCATAATTGAAGATAGATCTAAGTGAGAAGTCTTCAAGTAGAGAGAGGTCCACTAGTCAATGCAGCAGAGAGACATAGTCTTCTAGAAGATTACATAGCTAGAGCAGAAGGAGAAATACTTCTCCTGTGGAAGATATCCATGAACTTGATATTAGGGGATCAACATCTCCTTTGGACATAGATCCATAAACTTTGTAATTGGGAGTGATTCCCAAATAGATTGATGGAGAAAGTTTTAGTAAAATATTTTCTTCGTGGAGTAGCCCACATTGGATGAACCACGCAAATTGTGGTGTCTCAATTGTGTGTGGTGACTTGTGCTCTTCCTTACTACTGCTATCTGAGTTATTAATGCACACTGCTATATTTAGTTATTGCAATTAAGGACATTAATTGATATTGGTTTGGAATGAAATTAAAAAATGGTCTTATACTATTCACCCCCCCTCTCAGTATAAGCTTATGTTCTTCATAATAGTATCTTATTCTGGTGTTACTTCATTAGTATATATTGGTTGTTGTTTTGTATCCATGAGGGACTCTGATTGAACTATATATTCTTCTTCATTAGTGTCATATTCCACTTGAAATTTTTGATGCACTACATCCTGCTCGATATCTTGGATGATAGGAATGATATTTAAAGTAAAAAAATCTTGAGGAATGTTCATTATTGCAAAAAGGATGATGAAAATTAGAATCACGTTTATATGGTGCCACATATTGGAGTTTATTTTTGACTACTTGAGCTATATGGGTGGCATCATCAAGAGTACATGGATCATGCATGTCGACTTCCTTTCAAATTTTATCCTTGATACCATGAAAAAAAGTGGATACCACTACTTATGGATTAAATCCATAAGTATAAGTAAGAAAACTTATGAATTTAGAGACATAGAGAAAACTTATGAATTCAGAGACATAGTCTTATACTAAACTGGTTTGCTTTAGTTCCATGATGCGAACCACGTATGATGAGGAAGAGCCTTTATTGAATCTTCTAAAAAATAGTTCCTTAAATTCAAGCCATATAAGGGAGCAATTATGTTGACGGAGATGCCATGACAACCACTGATAAGCCTGGGTACCCAGTTTACAAGATGTAAATATGACATGACCGATCTCTAGGATATGGTATAGACAAAAAATACCATCCATTTTTCTAACCATCCTCTTGTATCATACCCCTTAAAAGTGGGCATGTCATTATGAGGAACTTGAACATCATGAGGCCATTCCAAGAATCAAGAAGCATCACCTGTTGAAGAATCAAAATCAAAAGAAGTTTTTGGAGGTTCTGATGCTTGACGAGTATTTAAAGGTTGAGTGTTGACGATATCTTGATTTGCTTAATTATCAAGAGGTAAAATTCTAGATTTTGAATCCTAGAGATCTTGTAGTAATGAATTCATACTAGCAATATATTTTTGTTGCTGCCATAGACACTGATGCAAACCAATATACACGCTAAGGGGAATTGTAGAGAGTAGGTCTTCTTGGGTAGACGAAGAGTTATTGTGGTCTGGTATAGGGAGAGTGGAATTGTTAGGATTTGGAGAAGCCATGGACTAGTGGTTTGGGTTAAAACTATTAATTTTAAAATGAGAATTTAAATGCATACCTTTATTTCATGATTGTAGTTTTGGTGTATTCGAGGACCATTCATTTGGTCTATCTATGCATTGTAATATTTTGTTTGCTCCTCTATTCCACTTGTTTGGAGTGGTTTGATCACTCATGCACTTGATTTCTAGCAAAAATTTAGATTGTTTTTATCTTGCATGTTTTGTCACCAATTTGATTTTAAATTTGAATTTCAATGGATGCAACAAAAAAATTATTTTCAACTTGCAATGGCTATATTTCTAATCCTTCCCAATGGCAACAAAATTTTATTTTCAACTTGCAATGGTTAACTTTATAATCCTTCCCAATGGCTACTTGATGACTAATTCTTGAAATTAATACACAATGACTACACATAGTTCACTACACATAGTTCAGTTGGCTCAGCAATGACTATAACACAACAACTACAACACAATTCGATTAGCTCGGCAACAACTAGAAGACACATGGAATGATGACAAAGTGTGAGCAACCACTGGTTAGATATGGACAATGAAAATGAGATATATAGCGATACACATGGGAGAAAACACAACGAGACATGTGGTGACATGGAAGCAGTCGACAACGAACGGGTATGCAAATGCATAAAGGGAGGAGAGACAAACCATCAGGTGGTGGTCATAATGATATTAAGGAGTCTTGGCCCTAATAAACTCACTAATTACTCTTGCTATGAATGTGGGATTTTATTCCCTACAATTATTTATTTTAAAGACTAAGCTGTCGATGCAGCATGTAATTTTTAGTGAAAACAATTTTTTTTATTGCTAACCTTATAACTGTTCGCGTGGTGAATTTGCATTGGTGGATTGAATAGATCAGCTAGCGATCGGTTTTATTTTTCCCTCCAATATTCCCTATGAAGAGCATTTGGAAGTTGTTTGGATTCAATAAGAATTTTTATGCAGATTCAATTTGATTGCAAATGAAACATCTTTCGATAGAATTTTCTTCATCGGATAATGGGAAGAGGAGTTAGGGACGACCGAAAAAGATTTCTTGTTTGATCAACCTTATAATAGCGAATACTTACATCCACATGATATGATTTATTTGATTATGGAAACCATAATTATACATGATTGATTTAAGGTTTGACGGTGCACAATTACTTAAATCGTTCGTGAATCGTTTGTGCTCCAACTAATTAACGTATCAATTATTGGTGCTCATCACGGTAATTTAATCAGTGAAGAACTTGGTTTGTGATTAATACATCGTGTACCTTCTTCAATAGTTTCAATGCACTAATTGGTTGGGTGAACCATGTATTAATGAATTGTTTGAATCTGCTTATTGATAACACAATTTAACTGGGTGTCATCCGCATGTTGACTGGATAACTAAACCATGTACCTTAGAATGAAAAATTCAAAAACAAGCTTCTGCGTGTTGATAGCCATGAACTACTATTTCAATACTAGAACCAAGATGCTTGTGAATGTCGTAACTAGAATACCTGGAAAATACTACTTTGAATGTGCAACCCTTACAAAAGAATTATAATTCCTATTGTTGATTCTATGTCTTTGAATTGATTTGTCTATTGTGATAATTTCAATGTGGTTACTTCTGCTAGATCTATGCTAAAACTAAAACTAGAATCACCATAACGTGAAAGAATTTATATAGAATCCTTTGCTTTGTAAAAATATTTCTTGCACACTTTCTTGATTGTGCTTTAATACCACTTGGAGCAGTATTGTTACTCAATTTAATCAATTATTAATAAAATATTTAATAAAATGAATTCAAATAAATTAGCAAGCCACTTAAGGAGGGAAAATTCTTGTAGCCACTTAGAGAGGGCAAAGTCTCTTACGAATACGCAATTGGATAAATGATCGATGATGAATAATAAAACATACTTTATTCCTATTTATACATGAATCCGATGAATAATAATTAAGTTGGAAATATAGCCAACTAGACTATATTAGGGTTGTAACATCATTATTTTGACTTGTGAGTTACCTAATAATGGTCATCCAAAGGCATTTTAATTCTAGTCTGTGGCTCCAAGACCCTAATTTTTCTAAATGGTTATGTTATGATGGGTTGAATCAAAATTTGAAGGATCATGTATGTACAAGTTTGTTCAAAAGTTGAATTATTCAAAGGAACAAATCAAGATATGGAATACCAAATTATTTGGTAATATTTTTAAAGAAAAAAATAAAATGGGTCACCAAAAACTTACCTCCAGATCTGCTACCCCTCATCTTTTGAATGAAATGGTTAGGTATATCATTCTTTGCTTATATGTAGGTGATGTTTCTAGAATGCTCTACAAGGTGATGAAACTAGAAGTAAATTGAGCGATCCTAGATGAATAATACCTCTCCTATCATTATTCTACCTCATCAAGCTAAGCACCCATGTGTGGTTATATATAAACCATGCAATGTTCTTTACCTATTCTAGAATGTTATTAACCCATGATATTTTATCAATGTCCTTAAGCATTATTTTAATGCAATGGGTAGCACATGGGCTCCAAAAATAGAGGTACTTCTCCTCGAGAAGTCCACCCAGAGATAAATATATTGTTGCATTGTCCTAATTGGACAATATTGTCCAATATTATTTCAAGGATGACTTATCAAAAAAATTGAATAACATTTGTGCATTCTTCACCTCTCATGAAGCATAAATTGACTTTAAGAAGACCATGGACTCAACCAAAGCCACAAATGAATTTTAGGAGCATGCAGTTTCTTGCATCCATCTATCCATCAAAAAGAATGTTTCAACCCCTTGTTCTCCATATCCATTTTTTATAATCTATAAGAGCACATGTGTGATAACACACTTCAACAATGGTCTACTAATATATTTTTCCAAATATGTCTTAACCCCTTTGCCAGCCTTACTCAATGCCCTCAGTATGCCTTTCCAATAGGTATTATTTGCATAATTAAAGAAAATATTGTAGTAATACCAAAAAATTGAAGAACACAAGCTTATACTGAGAGGGGGGGGTGAATAGTATAAGACCTATTTTTACTTTAACATTTATACTTCAAAACAGTAAAGAAATATACCCAAAGTAATATCAAAGCAATGCACAATATCATCCACAAAGTGACACCAATTTTAACGTGGTTCACCCAGAATGGCTGGGCTACATCCACAAAACTTTTCTCTAAAAGTTATCTCATAGTTATTTGGGAATCCTTCCCAATTAAAATGTTTATGAGCCTCGGCCCAAAGGAGATACCTTCCCCCAATCAGAATTTATGAGCCTCTGCTCAAAGGAGATACCTTCTCCCAATCAAAATTTATGAGCCTCTGCTCAAAGGAGATACCTTCCCCTCTACTTTGGAAATGATCCCTCAGAAGATCAACTGCCTCTACCTCTTGCCAGCACGTGGAAATCCTTTCCATCGAAGACCTCCTATCCTCAATGCTTAGCCTAAGAGACCTCGCCTTCTATGATCATGTCCACATTAGCTCAGCAACTCGTACCAAACACAGTCAGTCGGTCTAGTACAAGTCTTCCTTTGTCTCGTCGGATCTGTCCAACTCTTGAACAAATCAATCCTCTACATACAAGCCTTCTCAAAGACTTTCCAACTGTCCTCAGGTTCTTCTCGTAGAACCAATGCACCTCTGTCCTCAAGTTCTCTGATAGAACTATCAAACTCAGCTCACAAGTCCTCTGCTAGGACCTGTCCAAATCTGCTCACAAGTCCCCATCGGAACCTGTCCAAAAGCTGCTCACAAGTCCCCACTGGAACCTGTCCAAAAACTCAACAAGCTTACCAAGAAAAACTTTCTTAGTAGGAAATCACAAAGTGAATTGTTAGAGACCCAATGTGATTTGTCAAACTCATAGAAGCATAAAGATAATTTTTAGAGACTCAATATGTTCTATACTCAAATCCCAATCTCAAAACTCAACTCAAATCAACTCAGCTCAATCTCAATCTCAAATCTGAAAACTCAACTCAATATTTGAAATGGATAGGATAGAATGTTTTCTTTCAAGAACATGAAACCCAAACAATTTCCAACTATGCAAAGAATCACATAACAATGATACTCATGTTCTTTTCACCATCAATTAGGGTTTCAACAACAATGCTCATCAAACAAGGTTTAGTCAACCAACACCATTCAACTCAACATCAACCTTGAAGCATTCAACCAATCATCACAAGAAAAGGAAACAAGTAGAAATCCTTTTCCCTCCAAAGATATTTGAACAAAATAGCCACCAACACAATATCACCAAATACAAAGAATAACTTGCTCAAATCAACTCAATGGAGTAAGCCCAATATCATGAATCAAGTAAAGCAATAACTTGATCAAACAACCTCTATGGAAGCAACTCAACCATCAAACTCAAAACAGCCAACCAAGGGTTCCACCAACTCAATGCAAGTAGCTAGACTCACAAATATAAACCCTAGTGCAAAAAGCTTCCACTATCTCAAACCAAAAATTATGCATTCACCAAAAACTCTCCTTAAGGATAACAATGCATAAGTAGTCTTCAACAAACCAAAAAATAGGATTTACACCTAGCCAAAGGATACCTATTAGAATACCTTTTCACTCCAACCTTATTTTAAAAAACATACACCAAGTACTCATAAGAAGAATGTGCCCATACCTTATTGGAGTAGAAGATAATTGAACCTTCAAGTTGTCACCACACACAACTCTCAAACTTCCAACCAAGTTAGGGTTAGAATAAAAAGAAATGAGCAATAATATAAACTTCCTTTATTACACCTTTTAGCTCCACTTCTTTAAACACAACCACCATAACATGCCAATAAATCAACAATCACAGACTCACACCTTATACCTCCATTTTTAATTTTAGCATAGCAAAGAATAATCTTAAAAATACATCCAAAGAAATATGCCCTTATTTCTCCTAAGCTTTTATTCAATGCTAATCACAAAAAGCCAAAACTCATAAAATTTAATCACACCTTATAAATCCCTGTCCAAGAAACTTTGAATTTTGTGGCATAAATACGTTTTAATAAAAATGTGTGTTACTCTAGCAAAGCACCCCCACGAGACTCAAAACGGTGACCTCCGCCAATGCAGCGCCCAACAGAAGCCTTCGCTGCCACTAGCCCACGCGAGCTATGAAGTTCACAAGTGAACTTCCCTCCACTTCACCCTAAAACAAAAACTCCTAAAGACTTTTCAACCGCACGTGCTTCTAAGTCTTCCTTCGATCACAGTGAATACAGAGCACAAACACCGCAAATTGCATTCAAGGAATTTTGATTTAATTAGCCTTCCAACCTTAGGAGTTGGAGAATAAATAGTCTCTTCGAAGACACCTTGACGTCGGCAGAAATAAAGACCATTTCAAAATTAATCAAAAGTCTTTTCAAAAAGGGTTTAAAAACCCTTAAATAATTTTAATAAATTAAGAATAAAAAAAGGTTTAAAAACCTTTAAGTATTTTTAATAAATTAAAAATAATTTCTCCCTTAATTAATTAAATAATTAATAAAGAGAACCTCCATTGGTTTTAATAAAAACCCTATCCAACTTGGTTTTAATAAAAACCGGTTTGGTTTTAATGAAAAACCCTTGCCAATGGAATCTCTCTGGATTCTCTTAAAAATATTCTCTTGGAATCTTCCACCTTTGAAGCCAAAACATCCTCTTAACATTAATGCCATTTCCTTTTGACATCAATGACAACTCATAGACAAGAAGCTAGGATCTCAAACCCAAAATTGCCAACAAAAATTAGTTATGACTATCTTTACATCCTTTGAATTGTTCCTTCTCTTTTGGTTTATCTTATGTTGAACCCTCTCTAACAGTCACGTATTTCCACTCTTGCTACCTCACTAGATGCAAGGGCTAAGAATAGGTTCTTCATCCATGGTATGGACATTCTCTAATTATTAGCTTTTGATACTAGATGCAATGAGAGATAGCAATCACAATATGCAGAAATAATAATATGAAAGAAAGTAAATCTACGAGATGACTAAAATATGCTATAAATAGAAGTGATGAAAATGAATGCAATGTAGCTATGGAGAAAATAAATACTCCATGAATAATGCTACCAGACTACATTGCACCCATCTCCAATATGTGTGACTTTCACTATGCTCTACGATGCACTCTGAGATGTTTTATATGATCTTGTATGTGATGCTCTATATCTATGACAATAAGGCCATTATATAAGAAGGTAGATTCCTTGGCCAACACTCTATCTAGTTGTGCAAGGGATAACTTGCACATCTGTAACTTGCACATTGACACTTGTGCATTTATTACATTGCATGAAAAAACTAAGTAACTTCCCCCTAAAGTAATCTAATGTCCTAAGTATATACCTTAGTAGATACATTTACATGACCCAAATGATGTAATATGATATATTTCTAAAACCCCCCTATATTACATTATTTGGGTATTGAAGACTTTTAGTCTTCAATGTGGATCTTCTTCCATAGAATGATCTTGAACTTTAGATTCTTCTTCTTTAGTTGCTTCAATTTTCAAGTCATGGATTTTGATTTTTTCTATCTCTTTGTATCTTGATTCCAAGCACCTTTGATGAACAATGGTTCTCATGATTTTGCATGTCATGAGTGGATCTGAATAGGTTCTTCTTCTTTCTTTTGTACCTGTGTAAGACTTGTTTCTCTATCCTTCATAAGTGTCAACATTATGCTCAATGTTAGTTGATCCATCTAAAATAAGTTCTTGTAGATAGTAGTTTATTCTTTGTAGTAATCCTCTTTCATAGCCTTTATAGTACCTGTATTTGGAATGATAGGAAAAGCATGAGTGATTTGTCCCATTACAATATTTGCATGGATGGAAACTCTAACAATTGGATTTTTCATGACCATATTGATTGTAATAGGTGCACAATAGGGATGACCTAAAAATTTTGAAGTTTTTTTTAGGAATATCATGCTTTTCTCTCTCCTTGATAAAACCTTATAACCATATGTGCACAATTGAAGCTATTCCATCTTTTCCTTTTTGTATAAGGTTTTGTTGATCAATTTTTTCCTGTTTTGAATCTCCTTTGGTATAGTTGTCATCAGACTCATTAGATGAATCTTCCTTTTCAAAGCTATTAATTTTAGAACTTATTTCATATTGTATTGGTTCTTCCTTTTCTTTGCCCTTTTCATCATTGTAATTCATCAGGTTTTTAATCCATATTGGTATTTTATTTATTCCACTTCTAAGAGTGTTGTTTATCATACCAGTAGTCATTTGTATTACCTGAATCCTTTGGGATAGAGTAGTCTACCTTATGACTCTCTATATTAGGATATATAATACCTAATTGAAGTATATAAGCTTGATTTTGATAAAACCTTTATTGATACTTAGGTTTGTAGGTTTCCTTATGTCTCCCTAGTAATGAGAGTGTATACACCTAATGGAATTTTAGGTTTTGTAAAAGCTTATATTTTCCCAATGGATTTCCAACTTCATAATTTATGATAAATATTGATATTACCAAAGTTTGTAGAATTCCTTATGTCTCCATACGTATGTAGTGCTTTTGAAAATATAGTTCAATTTTTGGTTGATTTTGTAAGGTATTGTAAATATCAAAAATCAACTTTTATCTATCCCTTATTGCTCCTATTGAACTAAGCACTTTTTCAAAATATAGAGGTTTTAATGTTGGATTTCTTTTATCCCTTTTGATGTGTTTGAGACAAGTATATATAGGTTTCGATTTGGAGGGGAAGAAAGTAGAGAGGGGAGGGCTCTGGTCCCTCCCTTGCTCCCCCTTCCATGGCTCTTGGTTCCTGCCCAGTTCCTGGCTCAACCCAGGTCATCCCTCCCGGGGAGTGGTTGTTTGCAGATGATCTCCTGGGGGAGATCCTTCTCCACTATCTGTGCCCCTCCCGGCCGGCTAGGGTTTCTTTGGTTGTGTTTTTGGACTGGTGCTTCCCAGGGATCCCTGTTTGGTTGGGGATCCCTTCCCTTTTTCCCTCAGGCTTCCCCCTGGGGTTTTTTGCAGGTTATTCGCATGGATCTGGTCCCCTGCGTTTCTCGATGCGATGGAGGTGATGGTTTAGGGTTTGGATAGCTTCCCCTTTTTCTTGTGAATACTCGACGGGCTCTGTGCTTGGACAGGATTCTTGGTCCCTACTGCTGGGATCCTCTTCTGTTTTCTCGAGGCGGGTTCTTTGTGGTGCAACTCTTTGGTCACTTCCTGATGGGCTGGATCCTCTCTGTGCTAGCTGTCGGCTTCCTGCAGGATGGCTCTCGCTGAACGGAATGTTTTCCCGGTAGGCGGGATGGTTTCTCCACAGGGCGAGATCTGCCAAATCCACCAATTTTCCCACGAGGCGGTATCCTTTATTTTTTGCTGGTTTCCCGGATGGCGGGATTTCCCTGTTGCTTCCCGCTAGGCGGGACTGTTTGTGATGGTTTTGACTGCTTCCCGCGAGGTGGGATTTTATTGTAACGGTTTTTCTTTGCTTCTTGTTGGGCGGGATCTTCTCGATGGTGGTTTTTGGCTACTCCCCACTGGGCGAGATCTCCAAAACTACTTCCTTTCTTATTTGTTTGTTTCCCGCTGACAGGGATTGTTTCATGCTTACTGTTACCGTTGGGCGGGATTTCTGTTTTGGTGTTCAGTTTCAAGGGATTGATGCCCTAGGCCCATTGCTTATGTAATCAGGTTTTTTTTAGGGGTTACGTTTTCTGTAATAGGCTTATACATAAAGCCAGGAGGCATGATGCAAGGCTGATTTTGTACATAAGGTTTTGGGATCCTCTATAAAAACCCTTTTTTAATCTACTATAATAATTACCAAAAAAAAAAAGTATATATAGGTTTCCAAAATTATCCTAAAGCTTTTAATAACCTCTTTTAAATATACCTTATGATTTTTATTGAAGTGTATATGATTTCCAATAAGTCAGTTTGATGTAGTAACCCTTATAACTCCCAAATGTTGGAAAATTAGACCACAATAATATTTGCAAATATTTTAAATAAATAAATTCCAGTAGAAATCATTATTGCTCCTATGTTAATATTGTAAATATTTTATTGATATGATATATTATTCCCCTTTAAGATATAGCTTTCAATGTAGTTGAATTTCTCTAATTTCAACCCTTAACTCCCAAGAAAGAGAAAGCATATTATGATGGGAATAAAGCTTACCTTATATCATTCAATATTTGACGTTGTATTCATTGTGCATGTGTGGCAATATAGACATTGATTATTTGGCTTTTCCTTTAATGTTTTTCTTGGAACCTTAGTGGGAATAGACATTCTAAATGTGGCTCTTCCTTAAATGATTTTCTTGGAATGTTAGTGGGAATAGACATTCCAAATGTACCATCGTTTACGTCTGCTCTTGACCTTCTTTCTTCAGAGCATTGAAGGCTCTTCCATGCCTTGCTTCCATGTTGTCGCTTTACCCTGTGTTTGCAGACCTTGGATATAAAATGCTCTCCTTTTAATGTGTTGATCACTGATGATCTTAAATTGGACGAGAATCTTGGTATGAGTGCCAAGTGGTATGTCCATTTCTTTGTGAGCACTGGAGGATTTGAAGATGATTGAGAATACTTAGTAATGTATGAATGTTACATTATTTTAATGAAGTGATTGGCTTTTCTTCGGATATGTGTTCCTCATATGATAATTGCACCAACTTGTAGCTTGTAACTCCCTTACTATTGATGATGAGTTCTCGAGTGAGGAGTGTTAGGATCTTGTTTCAAGTAACAAATGTCACTTTCTCCTTGTTCATGGGCATCTTCTATAAAACTTCTTCAATGTAACCTTCTTTTAGGTTCTTTAAACCTTGTAATATCCACATCTCCTTTTTCGATCAATTGCACTTGCTTGTAGGTTGTTTGAGGTTGAGTTGAGGAGCATCGATTTTGAAGACTTGAGCATGTTGGAAATATTGAGTTGTCATTGATGTCAAAGGGTGTATGGTATTCAAGGCAAAAATATTCTTCAAGGGTGTGAAGTTTACAAGGTTGGACAATATATCAATTGTGTCAAGAATGGACTAGTCTGAATAGCAAACAATGGATAATTATTCAAGGTAAGGTATATATCAAAGCAAAGGCAAATGCTTTTCAAGAAAAGGATTATAATATTTAAATATCATATATAAATATTATAAAGAGAATATTCTAAGAGGGACAAAGGTTTAAAAGTTGCTCGGAAAAAAATAAGGATAAAGGTTTAAAAAGTTGCTTGGGACAAAAAGGTTTAAATATTATAAGAGGGACAAAGGTTTAAAAGTTGCTTGGAAAAAAAGAAGGATAAAGGTTTAAAAAGTTGCTTGGGATAAAAAGGTTTAAATATCACAAGAGAGGGATAAAGTTTTAAAAAGATAAATATTTATAAAATTTAAATTCTATATTTAAATATTATAAACAAAGAGTTTGAAAAATAAAAAGGCGCCAAAAATTGAAAAAAATTAAGCCAACCTTTCAAAATGAAATCGAAGGAAAAGGAAAGCATATATATACATGGCATTATTAAACCTTGGAAGGGAATGAAAAATTGTAATTGAAAATCAATCATCGTGCATGCGAACGGTAGGAAGAAAACATAGAGGAGAAGACAACGAAAATCAAGGTAGAGATAGACAAAGAGAAATATCACTGTGTGCGCCTGAGGTTTCATTTGTTGGGATAGCCCAGCTAGTAGTGTGGCTTTGCATGGAGCACTGTTGGGCAGGAGGTCACGGGGTCGAATCTGGTTGATGTCATTTTTTGTTGAGTTTTGTTGAACGAGGAAGACTTGGATAAATATCACTATGAGTGCCTTTGGTTTTGACTACTGAGGTAGCCCGGTTGGTTGTTGTCTTTGCGTGGAGCGTTGCTGGGTAGGATTTCATGGGGTCGAATCAGGTTGATACCATTTTTTATGAGATTTTGTTTTTGATAAAATCACAAGGACACTGATATATATCGGGAACCTTCGTTTTGGTCTTAGCTACCATGGTAGCATAGCTGGTCACAAAGTTCTTGGGAAAGCGTTGTATTTCGTGAGATCAAGGGTTCGATTCTCAGTTGTGCAAAGGTATTAAATTTAATTTTGAAGGAAAAATAAAGGTCAAGGTGTTAGCATAAGAAATTGTGATTTTTGTAAATTAGAAAAGGGAGTTATAAGGTGTATGGTGTTCAAGTTTATTTTTATTTTTACATGTTATAAATAGGATAAATAAGGTGTAATTGTGATTAATGTTATATTTTATTTGGCATATTATAAAAAGGGGATATAAGGTTTTTTTGTTATTAATAAAGCTTTATTTTGAGAGTTTCAAAAAGGGAGATATAAGGTATTATTATTTTCAAGCTTTATTATGCATATCTTTTGATAGGGGTTTTTAATGTGAATTATTTGATATTTATTCAAGAAAAAGAGATTTGCTAACCAATTTTGCAGTGGAAAAATAAAAGAAAATTATTTTTGTTAAGACAGGCACATGTAAAAGAAGACTATCATCATTAAGCTAGATTTAGAGGTATGGTGATTTAATTCCTTTCTCAAGGGTGGTTTTGTTTGAGGAAAATATTTTTGATGTCATGTGGTTGGAGGTATAAGGATTGATTTGATGTGCATAAGTGTTGATTGAAATTGGGAGTAAATGTGCAAAGATTATAGGTCAAATTTGTGAGTAAACTTGTGCATTGGTCTTGATTTAAATTGAGAGTAAATGTGTAAATGTTATATGTCAGATTTGTGAGTAAGCATATGCATTGGTTTTGATTGATATTGGGAGTAAATGTGCAAGGGTTATAGAATAGATTTGAAAGAAAAAGTTGTGCATTGTGTATGATTGACTTTGGGAGTAGATGAGCATGGCATATTTGTGGATTGTTATATTTGGTTTTGGGTATAGATGAGCATTGTTTGTATGCAATATTTTGGATCAGATTTGAGCATATTTTATGAGTAAATTTGAGTAGATTTGTGAGTAGGATTGAGCAAAATTTTGAGCAGGTTTTGTGAGTATATTAGAGCAACGTTGTGAGTAGAGTTGAGCAAGATTTGTAAGCATATTTGATCATAATTATGAGCAGGTTTTGGAAAAAATTAGAGCAAAGGATATTGGTGTCTCATGTAGATTGAGTTCCATGAACTAGAGCAGAGGGGATTGGCATCTCTAGTGGATAGATGTCCATGAACCAGAGTAGAGGGGATTGGTGTCTCCTATAGATAGAGGTCCACAAACCAGAGTAGAAGGGATTGGTGTCTCCTATGGATTGGGGTCCACAAATAGTGTAATAGGGAATTTATTCCCATGAAACTTGTTGAAGAAATTTATAAGAAAAAATTCTCCATGGATGTAGCCCACATTGGGTGAAACACGTTAAATCTGTATCTCTTATGTGTGTGGTAATTTGTGCATTGTTTCATTATTGCAATTGATAATATTGGATGATATTGCTTTGGAAAGAAAAGTAAAAGTTTTATCTTATACTGTTCACCCCTCTCACAGTATAAGCTTGTGTTCTTTAGAGCACCAAATTTTTTCTTCAAATATGTGGAGATTGGAATGCTCCAATGGTGCTTCTTTTTTCCTCTTAACGCACATGTTATACGTCCTCGTAGATAGCATTGCTCTAGATTATAACACCATTTTCTTCCTTTGATTTTTCCTCTTATCTCTTGTAGGTTCGACCATCCAATATGGGTGGAGTAAGAGTCTTTAAAATTATTCCTTTGATGTGCTTGTAGGGATGTTAATGAATGATCACCTTCTACTGGTTTTTCTAATGAATGTTGAGCCCTTGATACACCTTCAAGTAATATGCTTGGATGGACTTTAGTGAATGATCACCTTCTACTAGTTTTTCTAGTGAATGTTGAGCCTTTGAGACACCTTTAAATTTACCTCCATTTTCTATATAAAATAGATTAGGATAGTGCAATGCAATATAACATATTATTGTGTAAAGTAGATCTTATTGCATCTTTTTTCACACCTCTTTTTTAGGTCAGATTTTTTTGTTTTGTGGCAGAATTTTGAATTCAATATGAGGGGTTTTTGAGGTTCTCTTTGATTAGATACCTCCCCATTTTTGCTTGGATACTTTATAAATGGATCCAAGCTTGTAACCACTTGATAGAAGATCTCATTTTCTGTGTTTTTTTGCACTATTTCTTTTGTATAAAACTTAATGTGCTTTGAACTTGAGACTCACCAAGTCTCGTTCGAGGCTTCCTTTGTTTCTTTTTTTGGTGGTTACTTTCTTCTCTAATGCTTGGAGAATTGAGCTAATTTTGTGGATTCCTTAGGCTACTCAAAGTTGCAGATATTTTTGCACTAATAGTGTCTTTAGACACTTTGACAAAAAAAAATGTGTGCCTTTCTCAAGAACACAAATAACAATATTTTGAGAGCAATATGATAGTGCAAATAAATCTAATAAATTCACTTTTAATGCACTAAAAATTTTACCTTATCACTCCAATTAACTCTCAAAAATTAATGCACTCAATCAATTTACTACAACTAATCAAGAATAATCTAAAATGAATCTTCAAGACTTATTCTGCACTTTTATTTCTAACAAAGGTAGTAGGAGCTAGTCTTCCTTTGCTTTCCAAAGTAGATGATAGGTAGTTGATATATAGTTGAAATTCTAAAATCTAATCAACTCCTAAAGTACAAATGAACCTAAAAGTAACCTTTCTATTTTTGCACTTTTGAAGACTATAATTCAATTCTCCTTTTTGCAACTTTAATTCAAATTAAGGTGCTTAAACAAATTTGATAAGTAATCCAATTGATGAATCTACTTGCACCAATAGTTGCATGTTTTTTTCTAAAAGCTCCTTTGTCACTTATGTAGAGTATGTAGATCTTGGTGTCTAGGATCACCAAGTTGTTGTCTTATATAAGATGTTGTACCTATTTTTAGGCTACCCTAAACAACTTCCTCTTCACCAAAATATGGTCTCAAATTTTCTTTCACAAGCCTAGGATTTTGGTGCCTTGTTATCCTCTTGTAGTATCCTCCTTATACTATAAATTTGAAGAGATATTCATTTTTGAAGCAGTGCCTTCTTGTTGTGAGAGGCAATATCCAAATATCCTAGATTTGGTAGGCTTCTTCTGTCTGAATCTTCCTTCAAGCTTCTTGTCAAATTTTGACTTCAAACAGGATCTTCTTCTCAAGATTCTGAGTGTCTTGAGGTCTTCACTGGATTCTTCTTCTAGGATTTGGCACTCCTTGCCAAATTCTTCTCCTTTTGGGCTTATTTTCAGATGGCAAAAATTGTCCCAAGTCCTTCACTATAAGGGGCTTCTCCTTGGTAGTTGATTTCTCCAATGAGTTCTTTGATGATTTCTTTAGTAAGGCTCTCCAATACTTTTACTAGATGCTCATTGAGACCTCCCCAAGATCTTTGATCTTACAACTTCTTCTGGTCTTCCTTGAGAGATTTTATTTAGCCTTCTACTCTTGGAAGTGTTGGTGGTGAGATCTACCTCTAGATATTCACTTCTACTAATTTTGGATTCGAGTAGGACTCTCCTAGTTCTTCTTCCAATATTAGAAGTTCTTCAATGAGATCTTCCCCTGATCTCTTTACTTGTAGGTGTTGGATTGATTCTAAAGAAGATACTCTTCCTAGCATTCTTATAGGAATTTTTATCGACTCACTAAATCTTCTTTCCCTGCAACAAAGTATTATTATTGAAATCTTAATCTTCTTCTAAATCATATACTCTCTTCTGGAGTCTTCTTCAGGATCAAGGCTACTATGGCCTAATTTTAGTATCAAGGCTCTTGTGGCATTTTTTAGTATCAAGGCTAATGTGACCTTTTTCTTCAATATCAAGGCTTCTATGGTCTTTTTCAAGATCAAGGCTTCTATGGTCTTTTTTAGGATCAAGACACTTGTGGTATTTTTCTTCAATATTAAGGCTTTTGTGGTATTTTTTAGGATCAAGGCTTTTGCGGCCTTTTTCTTCAATATCAAGGCTTATGTGGCCTTTTCTTCTTGATCAAGGCTTCTATGGCCTTTTCTTCTTGATCAAGGTTTCTATGGCATTTTCTTATTAATCAAGGCTTCTATAGCCTTTTCTTCTTGTGTGAAGTTCTCAATTTAGTAATGGAGATATCATGTCTCCTATATTCACCACGAATCTTCTCCAAAAGTCTTCTTCCATAGTATTATTTTCTTGGAAAATAAACTAACCTCTGTACTATGAAGATATGTCGACCTTCGGGCAATGAAGTTGAAGTCTTCTAGATTTTTATTGTAGGAGGAATTCCAATATTTTAAGAATCATATTTTTGCAACAAAAAGAAACTTTGGGCAATAGTTAATAAATTTGAGATATCCTGAATTATCTTCACTAGTTGATTTATCAATCTAGTGGATTGAATGTTGAGTCCTAGTCTTCACGAGTTTTTCCTGTAACTCTGTGGAAAGACTCTAGTCAAATGTAATCTCAGTATTTCTAAAATTGAGATTTATTTCAATCCTCACTTTTGGCTATCCCTATTTCTACCACCTAGACTCTTTTTATATTTTTTGACAAACAAACTCAAGGTCATAGATAATGGTGGATTTTCTATGGCTAGATATACAGTAGCTCTAATACCACTATTAGCTTTTGATTCTATATGCAATGAGAGATGGCAATCAGAAGATGTAAAAATAATATTATGAAAGATAAATAAATCAATGAGATGATTGAAATATGCTATAAACAGAAATGACATAAATGGATACAATTTAGCTATGGAGGAAACAAACACTCCATGAATAATACTACTAGACTACATTGCACCCATGATCTACAATGCACTCTGAGATGTTGTATATGATCCTGTATGTGATGCTCTATAACTATGACAATAAGGCCATTATATAGGAAGATAGGTTCCTTGGCAAATACTCTATATAGTTATGCAAGGGACAAATTACACATTAACACTTGTGCATTTATTACATTGCATGAAGAAACTAAGTAACTTCCCCCTAAAGTAATCTAATGTCCTAAGTATGTACCTTGGTAGATACATTTACATGACCCAAATGATGTAATATGATATATTTATAACACTAATTTGACCTCATCCTCTTAAAAAGAAGCCCATGGCCCCACTCCATGTCCCATTGCAACTCTTATCCTTTAGAGGTCCATTTTTTATCTCTTTGTTGCACAACTAAGCCTTCACCTTATTTTTATCAAATCATCTACTCTAAGGTAAGAGTCCACATCATGTCCTAGTTTCTCAAGTAGATGGTATTTGAGATGATAAATGCCTCCTTGCATGTCCTTGTTATAGTGTTTATAAAACACTTGGTTTGGCAAGTTTTCCTTAATCTCATTCTTCCACATTGGATCTCTTCTTGGGATTAGACTTGGGGCTACATTTGAAGGAGTTGATTCAACTACACTTGAATGAGTATTATTATTGTTTATGATAGTTCCATGGAAATCATCTAAAGAATCCATTTATTTTTCTAAAGGCAAGGGAAAAAATAAGAGAAATAATTAACTAATCTAATGTCCTAGGGCCTAACCCACATACTTGAGGAATAATAAAACAAAAATTGAAAAAAAACTAACAAACCTTATTTTTTAAATTTATCTCTAAAAGTCATAAAATATGATTAAAATATCCTTTAAATATTATAAGATCTATCATATGATATAAAACAATGGTTTAGATTCAATTTTTTGACCTCTAATAATAATGCACATACAATCTTAGAGAAGAAAGAGTGAAAAGGGAGACAAAATAGCCTTTTAAAACAAATTTTGACCATTTTATGTGACTATGCATGAATCACTGAGTTTATCATGAGAAATTGGTAATAAATCATGCCAAATATTACCATATGCTTTTTTCAATATTGAGAAAACAAAAAAACTTGTTTCTTGTGATTTCTTGTGAGTTTTATAAGAAATTATAATATAACGACAAGTTTTCTAACTATGGTTTGGATCATTTAACAAGGGCACATGTTGATCTAGAAATTTTATGCCAAAATATAAAATCCTACATGTATTTTTGACTAGAAACAATACTTTTATTGCAAAGATCTTGAAAAATCATGCAGTTTAAAAAAAAAGACTCAAATTGCTTCTATATGCAAAAGTTATGATTAGTGGAATTTTTGCCTAAAAATCATAAAAAATACCTCCAAAATCTATTAGAATATATTCCATTATTTGATATTCATGATAAGTGTTAATATATTCATGCCAAATGTCATTCGAGATAGACCAAGTGTCATTCAAGGAAGGCCAAGGTTTGTAAAACCTATATAATGGACTCCAAGTTCCATTATGGATTATACAACTTCATTTTTATGTAATGTGAAGTGTTATTTATTTCATGGATTTATTTCTTAATTTTCTATTTTTAGTTATATTTTTTAAGTATATATAATAGTGCAAAAACCATCATTGGTATAAAAGCTACAAGGGGACCTGAAGAGAGATTAAAGACTACAAGATTGGAGAGTCGCAGGTTGAAGAAATTGGGATAATTGTCATCATCCAACAACAAGCCCAAATAGATAAATGTTTAGAAAATATTTGGCAAAATCATGGAACACCTCAAGAATTTCAAAATATTAAGAATAAAGTCCCAGGAGACATAAGAAATTATCAAATCTAAGAAACTTGAAGATATCATCTTTATTGTTTTCTAGAAAACACACAGCTTGCACTTGTTGGCAATAAAGAGGAAAGCGATGGAGAAAAGATTGAACAACTTGCATCCACTGAAGAAGATATATTAAAGGGTAAAAGAACATTGAGGATGACCTCACATGCAAGTTATATTTGGCATAACAAAAATAAGCGTTACATAACTCGAATAATGCCTACGTAGGAGAAATCATTCAAATAGATATAACACTCATCTTAAGAGTTTTGAAGATATCTTTTGAATGCAGAAGGGTGCAGTAATCATTCCAACCAAAGAAAGAACATTGGAGACTCGTCATTCAATATTCTTAGAGATGTTAATGTCTATTTTCCACCTACATTCTCGAGCAACGTATGCACCAAGAGTCAAAAGTATCAAGAAAGGAGAAGGTTTAATTATGCACGAATTAAATGAGGCAACACTATTAATAACCTAGGTTGAAATATGCACTTACATTGAAGCGAGAATATGAAAGCAATAACACATAGATTCAACAAAGATGTTCATTTGAACAAAGAGATCAAATTTTACCTTGAGACAAGGTGATCAAGATTAGACTTCCACAAAGGAGAGAGAATTAAATGCTCATCTACATTTTGCGAACACGATGCTCAAAGATCCATTGAGAGAAGTGAAGTATTAAGCAATTCAAATTACTACATTTTTAAGGTAATTCCAAAGCATATTTACTTGCTTTAACTAAAGTGAACTAAGAGTTATATGGTGAACAATTTAATTGTTATTGAAGAGATAAGGATTTACTTGCACTAGTAAACAAGTACCATCTTCAAGCAATATTCTCAAATTGAAATTCATACTTAGACATTATGATATTTGCAAGGCATTATAAGGTTTTTTGAATATTTGGAAAGTAATATATTTGCAAATATTATTTTCATATAAATTTCTACATTTGGGAGATATAAGGAGTTCTAAATCAAATGTTGAACTATTGAAATTTAGAAAACTACTACAATTTGAATAGTTCATATCTCACTTGGGAGATATAGGATTCTACAAAACCTAATTTTTTTGGAAAATTTGTCATGGATCATTGGTATATAGATTCAAGAGCAAGTAAGAACATGACAAGAAACATACATTGGTTTAATTCTCTACAAAAAATAAATTAAAAACCAATTACTATAGCAGATAGTAAGACTTATGAGGTAAAAGGGATTGGCAACATTCTAGTTTATTTAACAAATGGAAAATGAATGATTGAAAATGTCTTATATATCCCAGGATTGACCAGTAATTTTCTTTCAATGTATCAACTCATGGATCAAAATATGACTATAGAATTCAAAATTTCAAATAGAAGTAAAGAATGTAATATTCTCAAACAATGTAAAAAGGTAGCATCAGGCACCTTTAAAGGAGGACTATTTTTTCTAGATATGACTACTCATTCAACCCTTTCAGTTAAGGTATCATATCTATGGAACAAACATCTAGGACATTCTAGCATATCTTCATTAAGTGAAATACTCAAATATCAAATGATAAAAGGAATTCCAAATCTATATCTGGAGACTATTGTCTATCCAAAATGCTTAGTAGAAAAACAACATAGAATTCCTTTTGAACTTAGTCAACACATGACTCAACTACCATTGGAAGTAATATACACAGACTTATGTGGGCCAATGAGTGTCAATAGTATTGGGGGACATAAGAATTTCTAACTTTTTATCAATGATCACACCAAGAAAATATGGGTATACTTTATGAAATATAAATCATAAGCATTTAGTTGCTTCAAACAATTCAAACTTCAAGTACAAAAAGAATCGGGAAAGACTATCAAAAAATATATTTAGATAGAGGAGGTGAATTTGTATCTAAATAATTTGTTTCATTTAGGAGAGAGAATGGAATTAAGAGATAACTCACTACAACATGCTCACCTGAACAAAATGGAATTGCAAAGAGAAGAAATAGGTCTATAATGGAAATGGTAAGATGTATGTTAAAAGAAGCTCAACTTGATCATCAATATTGGGTAGAGGTAGATGAAAAAATGGTATGTCTACAAAATAGATTACTCAAACATATCACTCCAGAAGCAGCATGGTTAGGACAAAAGCCAAATGTGGAAAAACTAAGAATCTTCAAATGCAAAGCTTATATGCATATCCCAAAACAAAAACAAAAAATGACAAAATTGGATGACAAAAGTATGGAAGGAATATTTGTTGGGTATGATGTTGAATATACAGTATATAGGATATTAGATCCAACTACAAAGAAAATATACATAAGTAGAGATGTAATTTTTGATGAAAATGTCAAGATAGATACTAAGAAACAAGTATTCTTCTAAATTTATTAGAGGAAGATGTAACAAATGAATATAGATTTAGAAGCTCAAGAAGAAGACAATGACTATATAGAAATATCCATAGTTTGACAAAGAAAACAACATATATGGCTTAGAGACACGATTAGAGAATCAAACCTTGAATGAATGTGAGATCTTACTACTACTAGACCTTAGACTCCTAGTAAAAGTAAATTAAGTAGAGGATTATTGAGTACTATAGTAGAGCTGACCTCAACAATTCAAGCATTGAATTACCCTCAATGGAAGGGAGTCATAGAATCTAAATATGCATCACTACAAAAGAAAAAACATGGGATCTAGTGAAATTACCTCCAGGAAAGAAAATAGTCGGTTGCAAAAAGATCTACAAGATCAAGTATAAAGTAGATGGAACAATTGATAAATACAAAGCCCGATTAGTAGCCAAAGGATATGCACAAACCAAGGGAATCGACTATGAAGAAACATTTTCACCAACAGCTAGAATGACAACTATCATAATAGTTTGTGCTATAGCAACTCATCAGGGTTGGAACCTTCATAAAATGGATGTAAAAAGTGCTTCTCTTAATGGTGATTTAGAAGAGGAAGTCTATATGCCATATCCTGAAGGATATTTTATCAAGGCACAAGGACATAATATTTACAAATTAAAAAAATCCCTATATGGCTTAAAATAAGCTCCAAGAGCATGGAATATAAAAATCAATAATCATCTACTACAACATAACTTCAAACAGAGTACTTTTGATTCATGTCTTTACACCAAGAAAATGGAAAATGATATGCTAATACTCATAGTATATGTGTATGATATAGTGATCATTGGAAGCTCTAAAAAATTGATAGATGATATTAAAAAGGACATTGAGAAGGCATTTGAAATGATAGATTTAGGACTAATGAACTATTGTCTTCGACTGGAAATTCATCAAAATGAAGATAGAATTACAATCACTCAATCAAAGTATGCAGAATGAAGGATTGTAAGCCAAAATATATACCTATGGAACAAGGAATTCAACTATCCAAGAATGATGAAACACCTTTGGTTTCAGCAACAATGTATCAATAATTTATTGGAAGTATTTTGTACCTAACAAATAGTCGATCGAACTTAGCCTTTGCAGTAAATTATCTATCATGATTCATGTAAGAACCAAGAGATAGCCATTGAAAGCTACAAAGAGAATATTACAATATGTCAAGAAGACTACAACTTATGGTCTAACCTATATGAAGAATGTTAAGTAATTTTGTCTACAAGGATACTCAAATTCAGATTATGTTGGTTCCATTGATGATAGGAAGTCTACTTTAGGATATGTGTTTTATCTTGGGTTAGGACCCATGTATTGACACAGTAAGAAACAATATGCAGTGACATAATCATCTAATGAAATAGAATATAGAGCAGCAAAAGACACAACATACAAAGCATTGTGGTTACAATATATACTATCTGATATGGGCATAAAATGAACTCCAACCTTGATAATTTATGACAATCAAGGAGTACTCAATTTGATCAAAAATCTAATTGTGCATGAGAGAACAAAGCATATTGAAGCACAATGCCATTTCATCACAGATAAATTTCAGAATCATCATATCATTTTGAGGTATATTTCTATAGATGAACAACTAGCAGATATCTTTACAAAGGCTCTTGGGAGAAATAAGTTTTATGCATTCAGATACCATTTGTGCAACTCAAGGGAATATTATACCAAATAATGGAATACAAGGGGGTGTTAGAAAATATTACATTATTTGATATTCATGACAAGTGTTAAGATAGTCATGCCAACTGTCATTCGATATAGACTAAGTGTCACTCAAGGAAGACCAAGGGTTATTTTGTAAAACCTATATAATGGATTCCAAGTTCCATTATGGATTGTACAGCTTTATTCTTATGTAACGCAAAGTGTTATTTCTTTCATGGATTTATTTCTTCATTTTATCTTTTTAGTTATAGTTCTTAAGTATATAGAATAGTGCAAAAACCATCAAAACCATTGAAAATTGAAAACAATATACCTACAATAAATGGGAGATTGACACATATCATTATGTGAGTGGTTGAGGTGGTGTCAACTAGGCATTGACTAGATAAAGTATTGATAAATGAAGTGACATAGCTTGACGTTGTCTAAAATAAGAGGCTTCCAACTAGGTGTTGATTATTTATATCATTGGGTAGTTTACCACCAAATAGGGTTGCATTATTTATCATGCTCTTATTCACTCTACAACCTATGAACCAAAATACACCATTTGTTGCTCCTTGGTTAACTCTAAAATCCATGCTTTATCAAGTCTATTGCTAATTGTGTGATTATATGGTCAATGGGTTTGATGAGATGACAAAATATGATGGTTGAACCCCTTTTCATATCTATCATATGGTATTTTTCCTACCACATTAGCCCTTCCCATGTCATCACTTTCCATGTCATCATACATCATGTCACCTCCCATGTCATTAGTTGCCACATTATCATAGAAAATAATGCAAGATGCCACATCATCATGTGGTATGTCATTATACACCATTTCATCATCAAGTGCCACATCATCTCTAGCTATCACATCTTTAAAAAGTGCCACAACATCATAGTGTGTCACTTTACCATCTATTTAAAAAAATGGACCAATATCATTAAATGTCATATCATCATGTAATGGCACATCATCAAGGTATGTCATGTCATATTTGCATATATCATCAACCTCCATGCTAGTATCATTATCTTTCATATAAATATGGGCAAGTGGGGTTTGAACCATGGACTTCCATGGCCCAATACCTTAAGGTAGCCTTCCCTAGGCACCTTGACATGGGTGTTTTTTGAAAATAATAGTTTCCAAGATAATGAAAACAACATCTATTGACTTTTCATGCCCTCTTTCTTCTATGCACATGTGTGATGCAAGTGCATTCCATGATGATATAAGTGTACTTTACACTACACTATTCATATGCCTTGCTCAGAACATTCCATTTTGAAAATTCAAAAAATGAGAGAAATTTTATGTTTTTTGATGCACCAAAATAAGTACCTAAAGGTGAAATACAAAAAAGTACTGAACTGGGACCTATTATAAAATTTAAAAAATAATTCAAATATGTTGATGGTTCATTCATATCATCATGATTTTCCCTATACAACATTCTTGTCAAATGCAACCATTTAGGACATCCTCTCATGCCAATGCAATAAAAAAATTGTGAGACCATGTTATCAAATTTGTCAAACATCTTAGAGGTCTTTACAATGCATGAAAGTCTACCTAAGATTTAATTGGTATCTAGGGTCTATCAAAATGCATTTAAACTCTTCCTATTTGCTTCCTCGATGCTCATGAAAAAAATTCTCTCATATATGTTGCTACTAGACACAAAATAAAAAAAGAGAAAAGAAAATGTCTTTTTAATTCATAAAAGATAAAAAAATGGATTGTGTGCCAAGAGAAGAATAAGGAACCTATCGATGAATATTTCTCTTTTATGAGAATCACTAATGCACATATTATAATAGACTAGGTGTTTAGCTTTTACTTATTTTATTAAGTATAAAGTCCTAAGTCTAAGTTTGATTTATTAAAAATCCTATTCCAACTTGTAAATGTTAGAACATTTGGACGACAGAGTCATTGGGTTGGGTTTGTTATTATTTTATGAGTTGGCGAGATTAGTTTTGTTAGAATCTTTGCTTAATTGTAGCTTTTGGTTAAGCATCATCTTAATTTAGAATATTATGGTTGTAAAATGCTTATTTAAGCATATTTTAGAAATGCAAATGTTAGCTTCTTTTTATTCCATTTTATTGGTACCAAAGCCTTATATTTTTCGTGGGTGGGAGAGTCTACCTGGTTTAAATCTAGCTCAATTTGGCTTTGCATTTGCACATGTAAGTCTTTAGAAGCTCACTTTACTTCTAGGATTGAATGTTTAAATCTTAGCAAATTGTCACAAAATTTCCAATCTTTTGTCCCAAATTAGCCTTCTATTAGTTGTGTTTAGTCAAATTGGACTCCATGCACAAAATTTGGTGAAAAATTACCTTGTTTACATCAGTTACAAGGTGCATAAAGGGGTTTCAAAGGTTAATTTAATATTAATATTTATATTTTATTTACCACTTAAGGTTATCATTGCATTATTTTCATTTTGAAAATATGGAAAATGGGTGCTCCTAGGTGGAGCCATCCTAATAGAGGTGCATCACCACCCTATTGACTCAGGCCACCAATTGATGCTACCTTGTTCACCTGACCACCTATCGGCTTACCAACATCGACAACTACGATGTTGATACCAACTTGTTAACCTTGGCCACTTTGGTGTTGATGTGATCCACCTACTTGCCAACCTTGGTTGACCTCAGGTCATAATTTCCTTCAATAACAAATATTTATTGGTAATGATTCCTGTCTCCCAATAATGAATTCCAGCTACAAATCCAAACATTGATGCCTTGCTCCAGTACCAAATCAATGTAGAAAACCCACCTCATTATACAAATAGGTATTCCTAGCTAGCTTGATAATGTTGATCTACCATCACTCTATTATTTGATAATGTTGCTCGTACACACCACACTCATTTCTCAGGAAGGAGTTTGTGGGAATTATTCCACATTTGGGATGCAAGGGCTTAGATTACAATTTATTAAATATTTCCCATCCAACTACCATTGTCCTATGCTACTAATGCACAATTATCCTACATAGAAAAGCTTTCATCCAACTACTAGTGGCCTATTCTACTAATGCACACTTATCCTACTTCCTATTGGCCCACGTGGTTGAAGTTGATGTTGCTTGATTGGTTTTTTTGGCGCTTCTAACATGCACATGGTTGTTTGCTTGTGACGACTTTTGATTGTCTAATTTTTTGTTCTTATTGTTACATTGTGCAAGAATTTATCCCACATACACCATGGAAGATACCTTTAGTCTATTTAAAGGTGTAGCACGGTAGAAGGTTAATCAGCTAGCTGAGGGGCTAGCTAGGGTGTAGTTGCTTGGTGCTCTTGTGATAATGTTGACTATTGATTTTTGACCCATGTTGACCTACTATTTGACTTGGTTGACTCCTTAGTAGCCTATCGACTTGACTCACCCATTGACTTGGTGGATTGTGCACTCCAATTTTTTATTTAGAGTTAATTTGATTAATTAATTCATCAATTGGTTATTGTTTTGCCTTGCCTGTTGACTTGGTGGTTTGTGCACTCCAATTTGTTTTTTAAGCAAAAAACCCTTATGGGGTTGCCTTGGTCTAAGAGACCATGAATGGGGGGTTCTACACCGTCAAATTCACTCGAGAGTTACGCCCGACCCTACCCACACCAACATTATCAATTGGATTTTGGGTACCCAATTCAAATTTTTGGTAGGGTGGAGATTTGAACCTGGGACCTCCTTTGGAGGATTGCCCTCTCCTCTCCAACTCACCTACAACACCTGGGTTATCCAATTTTTTATTTAGAGTTAACTTGATCAATTAATTCACCAATTGGTCAATTGTTTTACCCCTAAAGCTAATTTTTTTTTTAATTTTCCATTCTACCTAAGTCCAACGCTGAATCTCGCTCTAATTTTTTTATTTAGAGTTAATTTGATCAATTAATTCACCAATTGGTCAATTTTTTTACCCTTGAAGCTATTTTTTTCAATTTTTGCCATTCTACCTAAGTCCAACTCTGAATCTATTTGGCAGAGGCATTAATTTTAATTTGCTTAGGCATAGAAATCATTTTTTTGCCCCTAAAGCTAATTTTTTTTACCATTTTACCTAAGTACAACTCTGAATCTATTTGGTAGAGGCATTAATTTTAATTTTCTTTGTGTAGACACTAAAATTTGGTCAATCCAATTATGCTACCCAATGCAACGGCTAAAATGACACATCAAGGCCCCTAGGGCAGCCCTCAAGAGGTATACAGTGGTTCTAACCACTTCATGCAAGATTTTGGAAGGTTCTAGGCCACTTTTGGGACCTTTTGGACACCCTGTTTCTATTTGTCCCACCCTAGGATGAATATAGAACCTATTCGTCCCACTCTGGGGTGAATAGCAGCATTTGTCCCAAGGTGGAGTGAATAACAGGTTTGATCCACAAAAAGTCAATTCTGGACAAATGGTACCTAGAAACGGTTACATTTTCTACCTTCTAATGCCTACAAGTCAAAGCACATAGCATTTTTATGCCTTACTCCATAAGGGAGGCCAAATTGAGATATTTTCTTCCCCCTCCAGTGCATGTCGCCTTGGTGGCCAAGTGGCGCATCTTGCCTCGCATGCCCTCGCATGCCTTTTGATCCATGAGCCTCCTTGGGCTATAAAGTGGATTTAATTTCCACACAAAAAATGGGGAGTAGTTTTGGAGACATAGCAATGGAGTGCTACCAATATTTCCTTTCACATTTTGTGCCCATTTTTCCCTCAAAATCTCTACCTGGCGAAGGAGGTTTGTGAGTGAACTAGTAGGCACAATTTATCACGTAACTGAACCATATGAGTGAATTTTTTCACAAAATTTGATGAAAATACCCCCTATAGTGTTTTAGACCATTTTCCAATGGAATTGGTGGTAAAATTTAGGCAGAATCGGTGGGTGTCCCACCCCAAGTGCCCCCTAATTTGTGACAGTCCTATTCATCCCACCCTGTGATTAGTAGAAATATGTCCATAATTTTGTGGCTGTATTTAATTAGTTATTTTCCACATGCTAATATTATGCTTCAGTTCAAATTTCATGTCATTCTAAGTTATATTGGCCAAGATATTGCATTTTTAGTGTTTTGTAGGGTCTCATACAGATCTATGGTGGTCATATGGAGAAACACCTAAAATGTTACTAATATTGAAAATATGATCAAATGGGTTTTCTTAAAATATCATTTTATGTATTATTTCCATTTTTTGCGCATTTTGGATATGTGTAGAGGCATAAATTGTTTGCTTTGGGTTTTTTAGGTTGCGAATGGTCATTGGAATTGCGAAGCCCCATCGGATGCAATTTTGGTGTAATTTCTAGTGATATCTTCCCAAAACCACTCATTTTACATACCTCTTCAATTTTAAGTCATTTGGAGTTAATTTGATGCATATTCTCATTACTAGTCATTTGGCGCCTGTGGGGATTACACGTTTTCACCATACGCACTCATTATTTGACATTTATGGTTTCCTTGTGTACAGGTTGTAGGTTATTACAGTTCATTGGGAAGTAGAAAAAGACATCTAGATAAAAGATACAAGTGGTGGAAACCTTGGCCCGTCCACCTTGATTGTGGGTACAAGGAAAGATAGTGGATGTGCACCCAAATTTCTTGAAGGATTTCAATCCTTGGGCACCCGATTTGTAAACAGTTGTATCAATAATTTGAGCCCTCAAAGGGGATATTTTTTAACCTGTATTTTAAATATTTTATTAATAAGATATCCCTTTACTTTGCTTCATTTCTTGTTATTCGTTATCTTTCCATCTTACTTGCATGCTTCCATTTGATGCTCATAAGCGATAGGACATAGATACATGCATTGTTTATCATAATTTGGTGCATCATTTTTCCCTAATTTAGTGGCTATCATGGTGGGACCTGGTCCCTTTTGCATTGGGTGAATTTTGGATCTCATTTTTCATATTTTCATGTTGCAAGTGTTATTCATTATGGACTGAAACGAACTCTGACCTGCTATTCGTGCCACCCTAGGATGAATGCGAATTCATCCCACCCTAGAACAAATGCAGACCTGCTATTCATCCCACCCTAGAGAAAATAGAAACTAGAGAGCTTTCTGAGCAAAATTCCAAAAATAGCAAGTTTTTGCAGTGATGAGGTAGGTATCTGAATCTTCCATCTTTGTTTTGCACTTTTAGAAATTGCTTTATTTTGTTTTTCCCGCATCTTTTGCCTATTTAGAAAGCTTAGAAGTTAGTTTCCCTTTTTCTTAAATGCAAAATAACAAAAACATATAAAGGATAAAAATCATAGAAAATTAATTAGGAATGCATCTCTATGGTCTGCTTGCTTGTAGGCTACCCAATGGGTAGGCTAACATTTAGGGTTTTGCATTTCTATATACATTTGTGAGTTCATTTTTTTAAGTAAAATGCACTTCTTGCTTGCATTTAGTGAATGATCATTGAATGCTTATTTTCTTACTTTATTTGGATTAAAAATAACCACACACACCACAATTTACTTAAATGCTAGTGAGGTGGACTTCATCACCATCCACTAGTAGAGTTCGACGAGGTGGCTTTCATCTCCATCCATTGTCTCAAATCCCATGAATCTTGTTATTTGCTAAGGCCAATTCCAAAATCTATCATAGCCCGTGGGTTATAGCATGTATCTCTCTTCGAAGAGGTATATCATAGACTACGGGTGAATTGGGTGAGGAATTGGTAGGACCTGTGGTCCCTGGCCGTGTGCGGACTTCATTACCACACATTATAGGTGGGATAACATGACCTAGAGTTCATATCTAGGTTGGCAAGCTATGAGTATACAGGTGAAATCCAATTAAACACAAGATTATCATCCAACAAGATTTCAAACACGTGACACAAGGTTATTTATTTACAAATAACACATTTGAAATACACAAAACAGTTTAGGGATTCACATCTAAAACATAAAAGAGATAATCATCTATTTTATTGAGTGTTTCCTTTCTTGTTTACTACTTCATTAAGAATTTATAAGAAGATAATCATTAACAGTTTTGTAGAGTTACGATGGTGTGCACCCATAGCCAAACCCAATCATGGGTGAAAGCTACGAAGAGTAGGCTAGGAGACATGAGTCATCTTCGCTATAGCCCCAAGGACTTGGTCATACCTCCTTGGTGAGCCTCTACTCACCCCAGCCCCAAGATAGTGCGGCATGAGCCACACCTACGAGGGAGCCCTATGCAGGACATCCCTAGAGGTGATGGACCTTACTTGGGAGAGTGTTCCTGGTATGTATATATGTCACACACCTTATTTGATGAAAGGCAACAGCATGTTGAGGTGCTAATAGATAGAGCGGTACCATGCATTTGCGTACCTATTAGGGCTGACACGCCTATTCATAGGCCAGAGCATGACTTCACATAATGGATAGAGCAGATTGATCTGACCTTGCCCTTACAACACCCTGATAGGATACAGTGATTTAGGCAACCCGATGAGTATGACACCTATCGCTCAGGGTGAGCTAACTTTGTCCTTCCCTTCCTCGTTCATGAAGGAAGGCATGAGGATATCCCCAATTATCCTCAAGAGTAGTATTTCATGCATGTACGATGGGTCTCTATGCCTGTTGAATACAATGAGCATATGCTCAAGCCCAAACCTCAAGTCAATGCGGTGGCCCTCGATCAAGGGAAGCACACGATAGATATCACAGATTATCTGAATGAGGTCAACCTCAAGGTGAGGCTCCTAGGCCACCTAGGCCTTGCATAGTAGAGAAAATAAACCAATCCATTGCAAAGTATGTAGAATGTATTAGAATATTTCAATATTTCTTATTTTGATTTTGATCCTAACAATCTTATATTGTTGGATTTATTTTAGGCTCATTGTTATTTGTTGCAACAGCGCCTATTTTGGTCTCGGGTGGTTCCGTAACCTCTAGACTATTATTGGCTTGAAATGTATTATTTATATTTCACCAGATTAATGAGAATTGTTCCAATTACTCACATGGTATCAGAGCCTACTCCGCCACTCTCATTTTTTGAAATGATCTTGTAGTAGCAGAGCTTTTTGGATTTGGTAGCGAAGCTTTGGAGGAGGAGATTTTTTTTTTTAATCTTTCATTGGAGAATTTTTTTTAATTCTTCATTACATAGATCGAAGCTTTTTGGAGGGATCTGTGCCCTGGGTGGAGCAAGTATTCCAAATTTTTATTGGGATCTGTGCCCAGGTTATCCCAAAATTTTGGGATCGACCAACCGGTCGAAGAAGAGTCGAATCGAGATCGACCAACCGGTCGAAAGGTGGGAGCAAAGGTCGGATCGAACATAACGACAACAAGGAGCAAGGCGCAAGGCGCGAGGCACGTGTGGCAGCCAACAACAAGGCGGCCAACACAACACGGGAGGAGAGCCCGCGCCCTCTCGAGAGAGCATCTCCCCGAGAGGAGATACTCCTTATCGGAGTATAAAGGTTTTTAAACCTTTAAGTGCCTCGAAATCCCATACATATGGGATAAATGTTTTTTTAGAAATAATCACGAACTCTGTCACCTGCATAGAAACCCGTCAATATCGTCAAACCTAAGAAGGACTTCCTATTTTTCCTTATCTCTGAGATCGATGAAACTCGATTCTGAGATTTTTCATGGATAGAGGTGAAAGCATGAGATTTCGGAATAAAAACAGTGAGATGCAATGAAAAGACAGAACTGGCTAGATACATGAAATAACACGGATAGAATTAAATCAAAAACAGGAGCACAGCCCTTTCACATTAATTATGTTCGGTTACAATGGCCTGATTCTTATTACAAAGAGTGCACAATGATTTTCTTCCGCATGCCCACATGCAAACTGGACAGGCCAGTGTTGCTGTCGCTGGTTGCCGATAAATCTTTGCTTCTGTTGTTCTTCCTGTATTCAAAGAAACAATAACAACGTTTAATAGCACCTGTTAAATGAAAGTAGAACGTCTATCTTTAGGAAGCAATGGAAAATGCATGCGAAGAATTATTGAATGTGTGAACGAAATAACTCTATGAAAACCTGCAATTCTCACGGGGAACAACATACATATTCGAAAACAACATATGTTATAGAATCATAAACTGTTTTAGTGCAATAATTTGTTCATGGGTCGGCACTTGTCAGATAATTGCGCTATGAAGCGTTTAATCGATGCGACCTTTCCCTGCAGACTCCTGAGCTGCTTGATTGTGGTTGGGGGAACCATTTCAAGGATTGCCTTGACTTTCTTTGGGTCCGCCTCGATTCCTCGTTTTGAGACTATGAAACCCAAGAGTTTTCCAGATGTAACGCCGAAGACGCACTTCTTGGGGTTTAGTCTAACTTTATGCTCCATGAGGCGATCGAGGATCTTGCTTAAGTCAACGATATGATTTGAGCGCAAGAGAGACTTGGCTAACAAATCATCCATGTAATCTTCCAAAGTTTTGTGCATGTAATCGTGGAAGATATATGTCATGGCACGTTGGTAGGTGGCACCAGCATTTTTAAGGCCAAAAGGCATGACCTTATAACAAAATGTCCCCCAAGGCGTTGTGAATGCTGTTTTTAATTGGTCTTCAGGATTGATACGAATTTGATTATATCCTGAGAAACCATCCATTAGGGAGAGCATTTCGTGACCTGCTATAGCGTCTACTAACGCATCGATGCTCGACAAGGGGAAATCATCCTTAGGACTCGCTTTATTCAAATTGCGAAAATCGGTGCATATGCGAATCCTCCCGTCGGGCTTCTTGACGGGAACCATGTTGGACAACCATGGGGGATAATCCACACAGATGACAAACTGTGCATCCAACAGCTTTTGCAATTCGTCTTTGACCATCAAGGCCACTGTTGGGTGCATCTTACGTAGTTTTTGCTTTACGGGCTTGATTTTCGGATCAAGCGTTAAATTATGCATGACTAGCTGCGGGTCTAGTCCTGGCATATCCTTGTACGACCATGCAAAAACCTCCTTATTTTTGAGAAGGGCAATGTAGTCGGCTTGCTCTTCGGGGGAAAGACTTACCCCCAGCTTGAGAATCTGTGGATTCATTGGATCTGTGTCGATGTCTACGTCAGTCGTCTCCTCGACTGACATGTGGGATCCATCCTCCAACTGATGTGGAGTTGGGATCAAATGGATATCATTAGCTAAATTTAGATCTATGTTTGGAACCTCAGGTTCCTCTTCAGCTTGAAAAATATCCGAAGTTGTCCTTGGGGTAAAATGAGGCATTTCATCGAAAGGCCAGTACTCTGCTGGTGATAGAGGTGAATTGACGCAATCCCAGTCAATGGCATCTATGTCTAGATGCAATGACCGTCTTTGGATCGGTCGGATTGTGGATGGGTGTGGTCAAATCAATGGAGATCATGTGGATGGAATGAATTTGGTCTCCATTACCGCGGGCATGATAACACGATTCTTCTAGATGCCCCCTATACTCTAGATCTGGCTCTAGGGGAACGAGCACGAACGGATCAACCCTCTGTGCTAAATGGAGGACAAGGTCTTCCCTCGGCACTGTTTTTATGATAGGGTCTCGAGGTGGACGGTGCTCATCGCGAATGTGGAGCCATGGATCCAAGATCAGGTCCCACCCTGCTGGGTCGACCCACCATTCATGCCCTAATCTTATGCCCATCTGTCCCATTAGATCTTCATGAGTTAAAGCATGATAATGTCGTCGCGCATGTCTGAGATAGTCCATCTCAGTCTCATCTTCTGAGTCACTTTCGGAGATCCGAAAATGTTCATTCTCTTCAGCAATTATTGCTTGCGATGTTGATGGTTCTCCTTGTTCCAGTACGTTAATCTGGTCCCATTGCGGTTGTTCCACTTTGGGTGGAAGGACCTGACTCTCTAGACATTGTACTGACTCAACTGGAATCTCTAAGGGGAACAGCTTTGAGAAGATGTCCGAACACCACTGATATTCTCTTTGGGGATGAGTATCTAAACTCTCGCCTCTCTCTTGCAAAGGAAAGGGATTACTGCTGTTACCAAGGGTTTTTGGTGACCATGGGAGGTAATCTCCCAATGTAAATTCTGTTTTTGGGTTGGCATAGAGATTTGGTGCCAATCCCCCCTTGTTGCCTATTTCTAGGTCTTGCATATTTTCAACCAAGATGTCCAAGGGCAGGGGATGGTTGAACCCTACTCCTGACTTGTCATATGGCATCTGATATCTTGGTTGGCAAGGGAGACGCATCCCTTGCTCATATCTACCTAGCCCATATCCATGCCAATGGCATTGGCCAAGATATTTGAGGGCAAATTGTGGGTTTGACAGATAATTGATGTTTTCAACAAAAGGTTCTTCGTCTGCTTCCTTTTGCTGACATGGTTCAAGACCATGATCAAGGCCCCCATACACAAAGTTTGTCTGGTTGGGTGGGTGACCTAGGGGAACAACTGTTCCTATGGGAAGGCGAGGTCTCCCCATATCCTGGACTGACTCTAATGCGGGCGTTGCCACAACCTCCTACACTATGTACTCCCCCAGGCCTGTACTAGCCATTTTAACAGTGATTGTTGATGCTTCGGAGGGAGGGAACGGGAGTCCTTCCTGAGTCCATTCCATGGTTGGTAGGTTTGGGGTCTCAGCTTTCGTTGTGCTGGATATTTCCTCTGTTGATATCGTTGAAATTGTTGGCAACCCCTCTTCTAAGGGTTGAGCCTCTTCCATGATTTTTTTTCCCTTGTCCTTCTGTGTAGCCATGACAGGTGGCATTGGTAATGAAGGAGTAGATGATGAGGGTTCACCTGGCGGGGATATTGCTATTTTGGTCACCAGTGGTGCCTGCGGTATTGGACCCTTTTTAGATGGATTTAACTGGAAATCCAAATGCGTTGAAGGGAGGGTCGACTGAGGCATTAGTTGTACCGTGTTGCAATACTTGAAGGGTTCTAAGTCCATTGGGACTACGTGTATTTCACCTTCAAAAGCATACTTTAAGCACTGGTGAGCGATGGAAGGGACACACTTCATGTCCCGAATCCAAGGTCGCCCTAGCAGTATATTGTAAGCCATCTCGCATTCCAACACATGGCACAATGTTGGTGTTGTCTTTTGTCCTACCTGGACAGGTAGAACAATTGTGCCTACTGTCGAGCATATTGCATCATTGAAAGCTCGTAGTGTGTACATGGAGGCTATGATATGAGAGGCTGGCAGCTTCAAATGTTTCAGGGCTACAGTGGTAATAATATTACTGGACGAGCTAGTATCTACCAACACTCTCTTATACGGGATCCCGTTGATCCGCGCAACAACATGCAGGGGTGGATCAGTCGTGTCATTCAATATTGCTTTGACTTCATCCTCTCTGAAGGTGATGATCGGCTCAGTACATCGTTTTACGTGTCCCACGAAGTTGTTGAAAGAATTTGCTTCTTGGGGCTGTAATTCGATGGTTTTTAAAATGTCCATAAGAGCTTCCCTATGAGGTATTGATTGTTGAATAAGCTCGTAAATGGACAGCCTAGCCGATGTGGTCCGCAAACTCTGCGTGAGTTTGCTCCATATCGTGATTTTTGGTCTAGGCGGAGGTGACTGTATAGGGTGTTGTTGAGGCTGTGACGTTGTCGGAACTTCCTTTGTGGCTGCCCCAGGGGCAACTGCTGAGTATTTTTTATTCCTCGTCACTATGCTGATCATTCCCACAAATCCTTGCATGGGAAGATTTTGGCGTACTTCATTAACTTGGAGAGGTTTTGCCTGTGCCTCGTGAGCAGGCAAGGGGTCCTTGAATACCCCCATTTGTTGGTTGTTTGGTGCTATGGGGTTGTCCACGACCAACGTTTTATTTTCGATTAAATCTTGGATTAGACCTTTGAACTTCCAACATCCATTCAAATCGTGTCCCCTTCGCCTATGAAATCTATAGTATAGTTCCTCTCTATATCCCTTAGGTTTAGGAGTGTTAGGGTCTATAGTCGGGATCTTTGGAAGGGTTACTAAATTTGTCGCTGACAAGCGATCAAATAAGGAGTCCCTAGACTCCGTGTAGGGGGTGAATTGTCGCTTAGGGCGACGCTGCTGATTCTGCTCCTGTTTCTTGTCATCTTTCTCATAACTAGGAGGCACTGCCTGGTAATTGGCCTTTTGAGGCTGCGTGTCTTGCACTGGCTTGGGAACATTGATTGCAAATTGATTAACCACTGCAGGTTGTGATTGTGTATTCCCAGTCTTAGTGGTTTTATTCCACTCTTTCTTCTTAGGCTTGGCAATTGTGCCTTCGCCTATTTTAATCTCTTCTATGACTCTGGCTTGCGCCAAGGCTTCTTCTAAGTTGTTGTATTGTTGTAGCAGCAATAGCCCAGAGATTGATTTTAAGCAACTCCGTGCGAACATCTGAGTGAGATCAGACATAGGGGGACGGTAGGGTAGCCTGGAAAGCAAAGCCCTCCATCGGTTCTCGTATGCTACTATTGTTTCCTCCTCATACTACCTGAGGCTGGCCAAATCACTTAGTGATGCCTTCTTCCTTGTGTTGAAAGCAAAGCGTTCAAGAAATGCATCCACTAGTTGATCTAAGTTGTTGATACTGTGTTTGGGCAATTGTGTAAACCAATCCGAGACAAGGCCTGCGAATGTGGTTATGAAAGTTCTAAGCAATAATGCATCATTGTCTTGGATGCCAAAGCATTGACTCAGGAACCTCATGACATGTTCTTGTGCGTCCTCCTCACCTTTAAAGACTACCAATTGTGGCAACTTGAAATGTTCAGGGTAAAGAGGTATGGGTAGCGAGGGATGCACCGGATGACTACGGAGTTGACGTAGTGTGGGCTTTTGATGCCCAGAAGCTTTTATCTCCACAGACTCCAAACGCTCTAATAGCACTTTGTATGCATCGAAAGATTTTATTTCTTCTTCTTTGGTTTGCTCCCGTTGTGGGTCAAGGGAGACTAGAGGCCTATGGGGAGGTTGCCGATTGGCAGCCCTCCCACCTTGATGGGGCGTGTCGACCCATTCTATTTCTGGTTCATACTCCTCATAAAACTCTTGAGGAGTCTCTGGGCGAGCCCTATGACCTTGATCGAGTCCCCACTAAGGGTACCCATCATTGTTCCGGGAAGTGGCCTCCCTTTCGGGTCTATAAGGTCTCGAAGGCAAAGCTTGACGAGGTCGCGGAGACCTGTCCTACACCAACGAGTTGTGCCTCTCATACTGTTGTGCTCTTTGGGTGCGAGGGGTTGGCCCCATTTTAGGTAGTTTATAGCGTAACTCATCTGCCTCGCGCTGCATGCGCTCTTTATTCAGGCGATATAAGTACTCTAACTCCTGATGACCCTGCTCAAGCTGCGTGATTCGAGCTTGGCGAGCGGCATGTCTGGCGACTGCCGATTCAACTGGGTCTGCCCTCTTTTGTTGAGGAGGCTTGAATGTCTTGCCTATGTGTTTGCCTCGATCTTGATGGTCAAAAATTTCAATGGGTTGCTTCCCTTTATCGAGGTAAGCGACATTTGTTTGAGGTTCTGGCCTCGATGTGTGATCATGATATCTGGAAGGTGCAGAAACACAAGGTTCTCGCGTTGTTTGTTGTTCTCGAGGAATGTGATGATCTTCCTTGTACTCCCTTTTATGGGTGTGAAAGGGGCGGGCGGAGTTAGCTAGCCCTGTGTAAAGAGCCCTGCGCTCTAGACGTTGTTTTTCTGTTCTGATGGGAGGTAAATAAGGGATGCCATATCCACGTTGCCCCTCCAAATGGACGATATGCCTCTCTAGCGCTTCATCGCGCTGTGGCTATTCAAACCTAGCCTCAAGAGGCGGTTGTCTACTTATATTGAGATCTGCATGTGAACCATCTTCCCGAAAGGGGGTGTGTTGAATGGGTGTATTCCAATGAGGAGGTTCCCAATAGTTCCTTCTTGAAGTAGCCTGACGTGGACTTTCTTGTAGGCCAGACTGCCAAGGCGGTATGGCCAAGTCCTCAGGGCTAAAGCGAAGGCGACTAGCGCCCTTTCTTTGTGCACTTTTTGCAGCTTACGCCCTTGATTGGGCCTGGCTCCGGGTGTACACCATTGTGGTGCTTCTCTACTGTCTAAACAGATTTTATCTCGTTTATGATGATTTGTCTTTTTGTGCACACCAAGCAGAAATGAACACACACACATACACAAAGCCGTGATTATCTCTTTTACGGATTAAATAGTGTGTCCTAAACTGGTTTAGTGCATTTTGATGTTTTGTTTTGTTTTTGTAGGTTTTGAAGATCGTTTAAATGCATAATGTTGGCTCATATGACTCCCATAAATGGTCACCCCTTCAATATACCATTTGTCGAATCGATATACCAACCTCTCTATATACCCGCCCTTACGTGAGGGAGACTATAGGTACGTGAGAGCAGATGGTACGTGGAACATAGGCGGTACGGAAGGGGAATCACTCTGTTTATGACACCTACCATAGAAGACTTATCCTCGCGTGCATGGGAATCACCCCAGCAACACTCGGTCAGCTTTTGTCAAGATTTACGTCTAGCAACAGTCGCGATCGAGGTAATGGATGCAATATCTCAAGCATGGTTGGGGTTTTACGACCAACGCCTTGGTTTAAATTACCACGTGGTGTGTGGGATTCATTTTACTTTGCAAATTTGAAACAAGCAACCGAAAAAGAAATCTTTCCCTATGCCAGACATATACTACAAACTGGAAAACAACAAGTAGAAAATTAAAAGTTTACGACTAAAGCAAGAAAATTTAAAAAAAATCCTCTACCCTTCTTTAAATAAAGCAAGAAAATTTTTAAAAAATTCTTCTTATCTTTCTTTAAATAAAGCAAGAAAAATTAAAATTCTTCTTATCTTTCTTTAAATAAAGCAAGAAAAATTAAAATCCTTCTACCCTTATTTAAATAAAGCAAGAAAAATTAAAATTCTTCTACCCTTATTTAAATAAAGTATAAAACAATTTTTAAGCCGTCCAAACTAAAAAAAAAACAGAAGACCGAAAAACAGAAATTTTGACAGAAGCTATAAAAACCCCTACCTCTTTTCTGCCTAACTGGATGTCTCTGATTTTCTCTGAAAAATGCGCAGATTCGTAATCGTCCCTGGGTGAGACGAATAGCGTACCTATAAAAAGCAATTTTTAGATCAGTAACTTAATCCAAAAATAAAAACTGTGGACCTGGGTCCCACCGTGATCGCCACTGAAAGCATGAGATTTCGGAATAAAAACAGTGAGATGCAATAAAAAGACAGAACTGGCTAGATACATGAAATAACACGGATAGAATTAAATTAAAAACAGGAGCACAGCCCTTTCACATTAATTTTGTTCGGTTACAATGGCCTGATTCTTATTACAAAGAGTGCACAATGATTTTCTTCCGCATGCCCACATGCAAACTGGACAGGCCAGTGTTGCTGCCACTGGTTGTCGATGAATCTCTGCTTCTGCTGTTCTTCCTGTATTCAAAGAAACAATAACAACGTTTAATAGCACCTGTTAAATGAAAGTAGAACGTCTGTCTTTAGGAAGCAATGGAAAATGCATGCGAAGGATTATTGAATGTGTGAACGAAATAACTCTATGAAAACCTGCAATTCTCACGGGGAACAACATACATATTCGAAAACAGCATATGTTATAGAATCATAAACTGTTTTAATCATATTTGAAAATAGCATGTATTCCGAAAGCATAAGACTTAAGCTATGCTTTAATATATTTGAAAGATACATATTTTAAAACATAAACGTGAGCTATTTTAAAACTTTCGCAAACAGCATATATTAAATTAACAAAAACATGTGCGGGATGCCCAAGCGGGCCGCTCCCGTTAAATCCTGATCTCGGCACCAATCCACTGGGAATGGGCCCGAAATCTCAAAGGAAAGAGTTGTCGAATTGATGGATTAACATGATCCAATGTTGGGATTGAAGGTTCAGGTGAACGCAGTCGAGTGTTCAGTGTAACAGCACTTTGTTGCTTTTAAAATGCTTCGTAAATTTTTTTTTTCATTGTATCGAGCTGGTTTTTATAGAGATTTTTGCCTCTTGGAGCATTAATGCCAAACCCTAAATCCGTAAGGGCCGCTCAGATTTGATCCTTATCGGGTCATTATGGGACATGGCTCGCACTGACAGATCACAGTTATGAGGCGTGGCCTCGGATCGGATATTTTGAAACCGCTTGTTATTTCATTAAAGCTCGTCGTAAATTGCTTTGAATGCTCTCTTTGGATATTTGCTTTTTAAAATCATTTTTAATGTTTGCTTTAACTCTGCCTTTAACTGATGACGTGTCGACTTTTGAGTGGTTACATGCTTTTATATGTTTACGTGTCTGGCAGGCACGAAGGCAGGGGTATGTCGCGATATCACGACGGTCGCGATATCGCGACGCGTAATTTCGCGACGGTCGCGATATCGCGACGCGCGATTTCGCGACCGTCACGATATCGCGACGCGCGATTTCGCGACGTCCAAGGCTGGGCTCCCCTTTTGTTAAGGCTCTGTTAAGGCTTTGTTTTGAAGATGACTAACATTGCTTTGATTCTTTTCTGACCCTCCAAACTGCTGTGCAAGTGGTCAAGACCACTATTTGACCTCTAAAGACTGCCCTGAAAGCTGTGTATGTGCATGCAATCAGTGTTTGTAGTCACTTAATCGAATGGTGTTGTTTTGGTGTCTACAAGAGGGGGCCAATCCGAGTAGATTGGCTGGATTGAAATTTCATTCTTGTCCTTAAATTTCATCCAGAAATCATTTTTCCATCTCGGAGGACGTCACAGGCAGTAATCGTTGCAGAGTTTTGTGATCCATTGCTGAGTTTTTCGGACGCATAGAAGGTGGAAATCAAGTGCTGAGAGCACTTAGATCTCAAACGAACCATTTCGTGAGGTTTTTGAGTGCAAAAATCATGATTTTTTATCTTCTCTGGTTCGCCACCCCGTTGCCGCCCGAGCGCCACCCAGACGCAGCCCAAGAGCCACCGCCCACCCAAGCCGCGGCCGAGGTGGCGGAGTGGCCGCGTCGAGCTTTGAGCTCGTGGTTGCTCGATAAGAAGGTGGGCGCCTCGATCCTCTATCGGATCAGCCCACTGGCTCACGTGGTTGTGAGCCGAGTGGTAAGGGCTCAGGGAGCCCTGAGGTCGCGGGGTCAAATCCCGTCGACCCCCCAAAAAACAAAGGTAAAATTTTTTCCTAAAGTCTTCTTTTTTAATTTTTTTTAATTAGAGTTAATAATTAAATTTTAAATTATTGTTTCTTTATATAGTTAAAAAGGTTATTTTTTTAATAATTCTTTTTTTCTATGAAATATAATTTAATTTTTTTATTAACTTTAGTTATAATTTTTTTTTTAAAGATGCTTTAAAGGAGAATTTTTAAAGGGGGGGTATTTTTTTTCAAAAATCAAGGGGGGATAGAGAGTAAATTTTTGAAAAGGCAATTTTGGCATTATTGTAAAGGTGCATTTTTGGCAGTGCCCGACACCTAGTGGTTTATTTCTGTGGGCACTTTTATGTTGTATGTTGCATTTTTTCATGTTTTGCACTACTTCATTAAAAGTTAAAATCAAATTCACTCCCTAAGTCCCCGGAATAATTAAAACCCATCCGTGCAATTTATTGCACTGCAGCGTTCGGTATTTGTGATACCTCTGGCCAGCACTTACAGGTAAAGTTGTCGTGATTGCGCTATTGTATCCGTCGCCTAATATAGCTGCCAAAACGACGTCTGAGCTTGTTCTCTATTAATCGTCGGGGAGATATAAGTTTGCCATTTTGCTATTTTTTTACTCCATCCATTACCCCAATCGCTCTCGTGTTTAGGCTTAAATCCAGATGAAAGTTTAGATATCCAAAGTGTTTAGGGGAAGTTACGCCCCACGCATGCGGATTGAAGGCTTTCTAAGGTCGGTGCCATCAACGAGGCGATTCCCTTTCAGTACCGCCTAAGTACCACGTATCGTATAATCATTAAAATTACCTACAGTCTCCCTCACGTAAGGGCGGGTAATTTTTCTGGTTTTTCAAAATACCTATAGTCTCCCTCACGTAAGGGCGGGTATTTTGTATGGTATAACGGCCTGGCATTAAGGTATATCGAAGGGGGGACCATTTGGTGTTATAAGGAACCTTCACAATGTCTGCAAAATTAATGACTGATTCTCATCAGTTGTTGAAAGGTCCAAACTATACACCATGGAAAAACAAAATGAAGGCAATCCTAGAGATGGATGATCTTTGGGATGTTGTTTTTGGAGCAACAGTAAGACCTTCATCTGCAGCTGGAGCCACAACTCTCACTACTGATCAGAAAGACTTTGATAAGATAGATAGCAAGGCAAAAGTGCTCATTTTGCTTGTTGTCTCTGATGAAGTTCAACCCCATATTGTTGATTGTCAAAATAGTAAAGAGGCATGGGATGCCCTTAAAACTATATATGAAGGAAATAATGACTCCACCATTCTATTTCTTCAATCTCAATTACACAATCTAAGCATGAAACAGGGAGAGACAGTTGAACTCTTTCTTTGCAGAGTGTCTGAGTTGAAAGGAAAGTTGAATTCTTTGGCAGCACCAGTTGATGATAAGCTCCTTACCTCAGTGGTATTGAGAGCATTACCTGATTCTTTTCGAGTGTTGATCACCTCACTTCAGGTATCACAAAGAAAAGTTACCTTTGTTGAGTTGGTAAATTTGCTCCAAGAAGAGGAGGCACGCCAACTGTAGCGAGATGATTCTTCTAACACCGCCCTCTACACCAACAGGAAGGGCCCCAAGAAGAAGGGTAATTTTTAGAAAGGAGGGAGTTCTCAAAAGGATTCAAAAGGGAAACAAACTCAACCAACTCAACAGACTAAGAGATATTGCAAGATCTGTGACAAGGAAGGTCATGATACAAACAGATGTTGGCATAAGAATAAGCAACCAAAATAGAAAGGCCAGAACAAACCACACAAAAACAAGCAACCCAAAGTGAATGTTGCTATTGAGGAATCTGACACGGATTCTGAGCGAGCACACAAAGTGCTCATGACTACCACAGTCTCCAAGCAGACGGATCCTATATGGTATGTCGATTCTGGAGCCAGTAAGCACATGACTGGCGACAAATCATGGTTTGAGTCTTTTGAGGCCAAAGAGGGCAAACCTGTCACTATTGTCGATGATAAAACCTACAAGGTTCAGGGAGAAGGTACCATTTTTGTTACTCTTCCTGATGGCAAGTGCCATATTGAGAAGGTTCTCTATGTTCCAAGATTGGCGAACAACTTGTTGTCAGTCACACAAATTCTGGATAAGGACATGGTTGTAAACTTTAGTGTTGAGGGGGGCAAGAAGTGTTGTTCAATTACCAGGAGGGGTAAGAACATTGCAACCGCTTCATATAAGCATGGCTTATTTGCCCTAGATGCTATCTCTACTCCAAATGTAGCCATGACTGTCTCTACAAAGGAGGCAACTTCCCTGTGGCACAAGAGATATGGACATATGAGTTCTGGTTACTTACTTGAGTTAAGTAAGTATGAGATGGTAAAGGGTCTTCCTTCCCTTTCTACCACATTGCCAGTTTGCTCTGACTGCTTGGCAGGAAAGCAGCATAGAGTACCTTTCGAGAGAAGCTCTACAAGAGCAAAGAAACCTCTAGAGTTGGTTCACACCGATCTGTGCGGTCCTTTTACACCCGTCAGTTGTGGGGGAAAGAGGTATTTTTAGTTATTCATGGATGATTACTCATGAAAGATGTGGGTATTCTTTCTTCAACTAAAATCTGAAGCATTTGGCTTCTTTCAGCAATTCAAGAAATCTGTTGAAAAGGAGTCAGGGACTTCTATAAAGACCCTCCACTCAGATCGAGGGGGGGAGTTCACCTCTAAAGAATTTTTTGCATTCTTGACTGATAACGGGATCACACGACAGTTAACTACTGCTTATACTCCTCAACAAAATGGAGTTGCTGAAAGGAGGAACCGTTCCATCATGGAAATGGTTCGTTGCATGCTCACAAGAGCTAGAATTGGGCAACAATATTGGGCAGAAGCTGTCACCACAATAGTATATCTATTGAATAGGGCACCCACAAAGGCCCTACAAGGAATGACTCCACAGGAAGCATGGAGTGGTAGGAAACCCTCCATTTCTCATCTACGCATTTTTGGTTGTAAAGCATTCATGCACATACCGAAAGAAAAAAGGAAGAAGCTAGATGAGAAAACATTGAAGTGTATTCTTCTTGGATATGATGAGCACTCTAAGGGTTATCGATTGATTGATCCCTTGACCAAGAAGATTCACATCAGTAGAGATGTTGTTTTTGATGAGGCTTTCACATCAGAAAACACATCAGATGTATACCTAGACCTTGTGGAATCCAAAGTTGAGAAGTCTCCTTCATCATCAAATATTGGAGGTCCTTCTTCATCTTCTTCAACACCACAGAAGAAGAATCCAAAGTGGTATACAAGTACAATCAGAGACTCCAAGCTATCCACTCCACCAGATTTGACTTTGGATAGGCCTCGTACTCGCAACATGGCTCGACAGGAGAGAGCAGCAGCAGAGACTACTGAGGTTGATGATCTTTGTCAATATTTTGAGGAACTTTTTGTAGATCCAGAGAGAGACACAGAAGATATGGATATTGATGATGACAGGGTGTTTATGTCTTCAATAGATGAACATGAACCTGCTTCAGTGAAATATGCCCTTAGTGAGCCACAGTGGAAGGCTGCTATGGATGCAGAGTATAAGTCTCTGATGAAAAACAAAACTTGGAAGCTTGTCAATCTGCCATACGAAAAGAAGCCCATAGGCTGCAAATGGGTGTACAAAGTCAAGTACAAGGCAGATGGGACAATAGATAAGCATAAGGCCCGACTTGTTGCAAAGGGCTATGCTCAAAGAGAAGGCATTGACTACGAGGAAACTTTTGCACCTACTGCTCGGATGACAACCATTCGAGTTCTTTGTGCTATGGCAGCACAGTATGGGTGGAAAGTGCACCAAATGGATGTCAAGAGTGCCTTTCTAAATGGTGATCTCCAAGAGGAAGTCTACATGACTCAACCTGAAGGATTTGAAGTGGAAGGCCAAGAGCAGAAAGTTTGCAAATTGGTCAAATCCTTATATGGTTTGAAACAAGCCCCTCGGGCTTGGTATATAAAAATGGATAATCACCTACTACAACATGGATTCAAGAGATGTCCGTCGGATGCAAACCTCTATTTCAAGAAACAAGGCTCTGAAATAGTGTTGCTTGTACTCTATGTTGATGATCTGCTCATTACAGGGAGTTCAAAAACTATGATCTCTGCTGTCAAACAGGATTTGAACAAATATTTTGAGATGACAGATCTCGGACTTCTCCATTACTGTCTTGGCCTGGAAGTGAACCAGAAGGAGCACTACATCAAAGTGTCCCAAAAAAAATATGCCAAGACACTACTAGAAAAATATCGCATGACTGATTGCAAGCCGATGGCAACACCAATGGAATCAGGACTTCAGTTATCACGATATGACAAATCACCTCAGGTAGATGCTACTCTCTATCGTCAGCTGATTGGGAGTCTCATATATCTGACCAACACTAGGCCAGATATCGTATTTGTTGTCAACTATCTTTCGAGGTTCATGCAGGAACCTAAGACTACACACTGGAAAGCAACAAAACGAGTTCTTCACTATGTCCGTGGCACAATGGAATATGGCCTAGAATACAAGAGGAACAACAAATTCTTCTTACAGGGATTCACGGACTCAGATTATGCCGGGTCATACGATGATCGTAAATCAACTTCAGGATATTTGTTTCATCTTGGATCCGGTCCTGTCTCTTGGCACAACAAGAAGCAATAGGTGGTTGCTATCTCATCAACAGAGGCAGAATATCATGCCGCACGTGAAGTTGTGTGCGAAGTGATATGGTTGCATCGCATTTTGACAAGTATGGGTCTTCCATCAAAATCTCCAATACACTTGTTCTACGACAACCAGGGTGTTTTGAACCTTGTTAAGAATCCAGTGCATCATGAGAAAACCAAGCACATTGATACACAATGCCACTTCATTCGAGACGAAGTACCAAGGCACCGAATTCAGCTTCAGTTCATCTCCACCAATGCTCAAGTTGCAGACATATTCACTAAGGCACTTGCACGTGTCAAATTTGAATTGTTTCGCAGCTCTCTATGTATTGCAAAATAATGTAAGCAGGGGGGATGCTAGTATAGCTAGTAGTTATATGTTTCCTCAAATATTGTAATAAGGGGGGATGTTAGAATATTTCAATATTTCTTATTTTGATTTTGATCCTAACAATCTTATATTGTTGGATTTATTTTAGGCTCATTGTTATTTGTTGCAACAACGCCTATTTTGGTCTCGGGTGGTTCCGTAACCTCCGGACTATTATTGGCTTGAAATGTATTATTTATATTTCACCAGATTAATGAGAATTGTTCCAATTACTCATAGAATGCCAAGCTCATTTCAAACATATTTGACACGATAAATAAAAATCAGACCGCATGCATCAGCTTGAAAAAGAGAGAATCGAATGGTAGACCAATGAGCTATTCTAGAAGTCTTTATGAGAGAGGGTTCCTACCCCTAAGACACATAGATAGGAATTCCATCCGAGGAAACCCACACTCATTCAAGATAGGTCTCCTAGACCTTATCTAGTGTTACCTCCATGACCTCCTAGGCCAGATAAGGACTTGCCTCCCAGGCCAAACATAGGACGCCCATAGCAGGCAGATAACCCTCTATATGGATCAGCTCAAGAGATGCCCTATGGGGCCTACATTAAGCATGATCTGAAGGTATATTTTTTAAATATGCCCTATCGGGGTAGGGGGTGATATGCCACCACCCTGTAATAGGTTGGAGGATCCTAGACCTCCATCGTAGGATGTGGATAAGGATGAGGAGATTAAATCCTTAGACCCATACAAAGCATTGCTAGAGCACTTAGAGTTAGTAGAGAACAAGACCTCTAGATATGGATCTCAAAAGCCCACTCTATTCCAGTTGCGTAGTCAGCCCCTGCATCCTTTGGTTCCTACCCCTCCTTATCCAGATCAATTTAATTTGCCTTACTTAGTCAAATTTAAAGGAGAGGAGGATGTGCAGGAACATGTCACTAGATTCTTGGGTCAATTCTTTGACATCCAGGATAATGATTCTTTTCTTTTGAGGATATTCATGACTACCCTCTCTGGTCCTACCTCGAAGTGGTTCTACCAACTTCCTAAGCATAGCATCCATAACTTGGACCAACTTGTAGATGCGTTCCTAGAACGCTTCACCTTCAATACCAAGAGGAAGATGATGTCGGTTGATATCGTTGGGTTGAAACAGTATGACGATGAGTTGATAACAAATTTTGGCAATAGGTGGTAAGCCTTGCTCTCCAAGCTGCCTTATCTACTCCCCATGTCAGATTTGACTCAGATGTTTTCCAAGAGCTACCTAAAGCCAATCTCTTTGTTGTTGCAACTGCAACAGTATCCCACTCTTGAAGATGCCCTAGCACAAGCTAGGACTATTGAAGACATCAAGATTCAAGAAGGGAAAAATGTGAAGCCTCATAAGAAGGAGTGGAACAAGAATGCTAAGAAAACCCCAGTGTAGCCTAAGCTAGTAGTAGTGAATTTGGTTGCCATTAGTTTCCTAGGGCTAGTGCAAGAAGCACCACCTCAAAAGCCTAATTATCAGGCCACGCCTAGGAACTATGCCAAGGAAAACCAAAATAGTCAAGGGTAAAATCAATAGCATTGCCCCAAGCGATAGTTCACACCCATTGCAGAGTCTATGAACTTATTTTTTGAGCACCTCTTAGGGGTTAATTCAATCAATATACCTAAGATTCGACCTATCGACCCAAATGCACCCAGGCCCAAAGGATACAAAAAATACCTATATTGCAAATATCATAGGCAAAACTAGTATGATGTGCAAATGTGCTACAAGTTTAAACGCTTGGTGCAAGATATGATTGATAGGAAGGTACTTCAGGTAGACAACCCTATCGTGCCAAACAACCAACAAATGGAGGTCTTCAAAGACCCCTTGTCTGCCCATGCGAAGAAGGCCAAGCCAGTGCCCTAGGTGAATGAGGTTCACCATGCCCCCCTAAGCAGGGGAATATCGGTATGATTAGCATTATCATGAGAAATAGGTGGTACCCAAGCCCAGCTGCACCACTTGTGGCTCAAAGTGATGTCCCTTTGACATCGTAGTCATTACCACCTCCTCTGTTGAACCTCCTAGCTAGGCCTATGGCCACCATTAAGAGTAAGCTTGCTCAGAGCTTAAGAACAACATCTGCTCGACTCTCCATCTATAAGTTCATCCAAAAACCACAACCTCATAAAGAAGCCTTGATGGAGATCCTTAAGGTAATCGAGCTTCAATCCCAAGAGTCTAACTCTTTCAACAAATTTGTGGGGCATGTGCAACAGTGCACAGAATCGATGATTACCTTTTGAGAGGATGAACTTAAACTGGTTCCAAATGATATGGTGGACCCTCCCTTGCACATCGTTGCATGTGTAAATGGGACACCATACAAGAGAGTGTTGATAGACACTGGGTCTTCTAGCAATATCATCACTACAATAGCTCTCAAGCACTTGAAGCTCCTAGCATCCCACATTGTCGCATCTACATATACCCTCCGAGCATTCAATGATGCCATATGCTCAATAGTTGGTATGATCATCCTACCTATCTAGGTAGGGGAAAAGACCATCTTAATGTTGTGCCACATCCTGGAGGGTGAGATGGCGTACAATATCCTATTAGGTAGACCATGGATCAGGGACATGAAGTGTGTCCCTTCTATCGCTCACTAGTACCTCAAGTACACTCATGAAGGGCAAGATCATGTTATCCCTATGGACCTAGAGCCCTTCAAGCATTGCAATATGGTGCAGCAGCTCCCCGAGTCAACCTTACCATCGACACATATATATTTCCAACTGAATAAATCTAGCCAAGGTTTGACCCCATTGTCATCACATGCCATACCATCATCATCATCGACACCTCTCCAATTTCCCATTATACCTATGGATCCTTTGCTTAGGGACACGAGGAAGTGGCCTATTGATGAGGTTTAGCTGACCATATCCACCATCTCCATAAAGGATATGCCTAGCCTAGATGATGAGGAGCTACCACATGAGGCAAATGATGAATCTGATCAGCTCTCGCTCTCATCCCTCTTCTATCTATAGCCTCAGGTCATAGTGCACCTAGCTTCCACCAGATTAGGAGAGTACATGGTTAGGAATTTCACAACTACCCCTATTATAGAGTGGGTGCATGACATGATTCGATCATGTCTTCCCATAGGTACTATCATACCTCTAGGCATCCCCCCTAATAAAACAAATTTTGTCTATGGGGACCTTGACTATGGCATCAAACCCTATCAACAATAGGAGGAGGATGAAGAACCCTTATCAAAAGACATCAACTACTTGTATAACCCTAACTTCACCTTGAAGTATCTCAACCTTTGAAATTGGTATGGTTATGGGTTAGGCTTGTATGAGCAAGACATGTGTGTTCCATTTCAACCCCAGTATCAGATACCATATGATAAGTCAGGATTGGGACACCACCACCCCTTACCTCTGGATGTTCTCACAGATGGCTTGGAGTGCCTATGCCTCAATTATAGGGATGATTTGGTGCAATATCCCTTCACCAACCCCAATCACATCTACTCATTAGGAGACTACTTCCCTATGCCCTTGGGGGATAACAAACCACCTCGCAATGGCATCCAATATTATAAGAGAGGTGAAGGTTCACATACTCTTCCCCACAATAGTGAGGAAGAGGGTCTAGGGTCCCCTAATGAGTGGATGTCAGATGATGAGTTGGACTATGGAGTCGCACCGATTGACTCTGATAGTTATGATGGAGAGTACGTGCAAGTCATCCCTTAGGATGATGAGGATGAGTGCTATTTGTGCATGTTCCCATTACAAGATCCCATTTGGTGATAACTTCTATCACATGAAGAGAAAGTTCACCCTTAGCCACACTAATTAATGCTCGTCATTCCACCACCTCTGCAAGCACCTCCGTAGATCTTGAGACACCCAAAGGTCAATAGGCACCCTGAGCCGCATGAGGGGAATCACCCATCGATCAATATGATTTCCATAGACTCCATAAACTCCTCACTAGGTCCAAATAGTTTATCAAATCCATTACACCCTAAGTTAGGGGTAATCGACTTTGGTTTGGGGGACCCTCCCCCATTGCCTTCCAAGTATTGATCATGCGATGAGAAACTGCAACCATTACATCTTGTTCCAAAGCCTGCTCTAATGTCTCATATGGCAATCAAGGCTCATGAATATATGCAAGGATTAGACCCACATCCATTCATACCTCTAAAACTCTCTCCACATCAATTGTGGGAGAGGTCGCATGTGTCATCATCTGACCCCCATACCCTGTCATCATCCAATCAACTCGTATAGTGTATCAAGGATAGGCTAGAGAACCTAGAGTTGCAAGTGAGTCAACATCATTATGCTTTACTAAAAATCCTAGATAAGCTCTTGGGCATCAAATCATGGTTGCACCATCTAAGTTAGCAACCTTCTGATCCTCAAGATGAAACCCTTCCATCCATGGTAAACCTTCAACAAAACCCGAGGCCACAACACCCAAGTCACCAATCACAGAGAGTGTATACTCAGTTGTTAGAGCCCTTAGCTTCGGTTTTCAATTGATTGTATGAAACATAAGCAATTACGCTTCCTCCAATCCATCCATTGAACCCTAATAAGCGTAGATAAAATTTGCATAGGGAAAACACATATTGTATCTACCATCGACAAATAGATCATGATATCCAGACATGCTACATCTTTAGAGAGATAGTTCAGGACTTGATCGAAGGGTTGGGACTTTAGATAGGAGTCCATAGACACAATTGACCAAATCGCTTGGTCAATCCCCAAAAGGCTCCAAGGGTTCCCAAAAATGCTTGGTCAATCCCCAAAATGTTCCAAGGGTTCCCAAAACTACTTGGTTAATCTCCAAAAGGCTCCAAGGATTCCCAAAACCACTTGGTCAAACCCCAAAATGCTCCAAGGGTGCCTACAACCTGCTTGGTCAACCTAAAATGATCCTAGGTGGTCTATGACCATCTAGGTCACCCCAAAATGCTCCAAGGGTGCCTACAACCTGCTTGGTCAACCTAAAATGGTCCTAGGTAATCTATCATAGTCTAAGTCACCCCCAAACGCTCCAAGGGTGTCTACAACCCACTTGGTCAACCTAAAATGCTCCTAGGTGGTATATGACCATCTAGGTCACTCCAAAATGCTCCAAGGGTGTCTACAACCCGCTTGGTCAACCTAAAATGCTCCTAGGTGGTCTATGACCATCTAGGTCACCCCAAAATGCTCCAAGGGTGCCTACAACCCGCTTGGTCAACCTAAAATGCTCCTAGGTGGTCTATGACTGTCTAGGTCACCCCAAAATGCTCCAAGGGTGTCTACAACCCACTTGGTCAACCTAAAACGCTCCTAGGTGGTCTATGACCATCTAGGTCACCCCAAAATGCTCCAAGGGTGCCTACAACCTGCTTGGTCAACCTAAAATGCTCCTAGGCAGTCTATGACCATCTAGGTCACCCCAAAATGCTCCAAGGGTGCCTACAACCCGCTTGGTCAACCTAAAATTCTCCTAGGTGGTCTATGACCATCTAGGTCACCCTAAAATGCTCCAAGGGTGTCTACAACCCACTTGGTCAACCTAAAATGCTCCTAGGTGGTCTATGACCATCTAGGTCACCCCAAAATGCTCCAAGGGTGTCTACAACCCGCTTGGTCAACCTAAAATGCTCCTAAGTGGTCTATGACCATCTAGGTCACCCCAAAATGCTCCAAGGGTGCCTACAACCCACTTGGTCAACCTAAAATGCTCCTAGGTAGTCTATGACCGTCTAGGTCACCCCAAAATGCTCCAAGGGTGCCTACAACCTACTTGGTCAACCTAAAATGCTCCTAGGTGGTCTATGACCATCTAGGTCACCCCAAAATGCTCCAAGGGTGCCTACAACCCGCTTGGTCAACCTAAAATGCTCCTAGGTGGTCTATGACCATCTAGGTCACCCCAAAATGCTCCAAGGGTGCCTACAACCCACTTGGTCAACCTAAAATGCTCCTAGGCGGTCTATGACCATCTAGGTCACCCCAAAAATACTCCAAGGGTATCTACAACCCGCTTGGTCAACCTAAAACACCCCTAGGCGGTCTATGACCATCTAGGTCACCCCAAAAAGCCCCAAAGGCACCCATAAGCCCTTTGGTCACCCCAAATGCCCCAATGGCCCCCAATAAGCCCGTTGGTCACATGTATATACATATATATCAATCAAAAATTCAAAAACATCATCAAAATATCAAAAATACAAAAATATTGCATTGCACTACATTACACCACATTGCATCACATTGCATCCCATTGCATTTTATCATCGCTTGCATTAGGCATACTCATCATTTGCACTTTGCATTTTAGAGTTGCTCATACATGTCTAGCACTGAGACTGTACACTAGTCATCATTCAAAATCAATGTTGTGAAAGTAATCATTCACATAGTTCAATGTTTCACTTATCATTTCCACCCATATTTTCCATATTCCATATTTGTGTCCACTCCCTTCACCTAGTCATTTGTTCTAGAATGTCATTAGGGTTTTTGGTCACTCAACCATCTCTAGTTTTATTTTCAGATTTTGTAGAAAGCTATCTTGATTTTTAGGAGGTAGGGTCTTGCTTAGATTATACCTTGTATACATAAAATCCCAACACATTTACACATTAATAAATCCAAGTTTTGCACAAGGAAAGATGAAAATTACGAAGTGGTCTAGGTTACTTTAAGCGAAAAGGTTATCCTGCTCATCCCCCTATGTGAATGGTTCAAGAATGTTGAGAATTGGCAAAAGGACAAGCTCTTCCCTACCCAATTCCCCAAAATAAATAGTGGTTTTCACCACTAATCAAAATCTAAATCCCAATTCCTCAAAAAATCCAAAAAAAAAATCAAAAAGTCAAAAATAAAAATCCCAAAAGTTCAAAAATCAAAATCCTCACAAAGCAAAAATCAAAAGCAAAATAAATAGTGGTTATCACCACTTCCCAAATCCCTTGCTCAACAAAAACAAAATACAAAATAAATAGTGATCTTCATCACTACATATGAGCAAGTATCCCAATAAAATTGAAGAAAAGAAGGGAGTTTTGAGCTTGAATCCCTGGAATTCTCAACATTAAAAAAACCATAAGGTGATCCTCATTACGGGTTTGGTGGATAGCCTATCTAGACAATGGTGGTATCCTTACGCATGATGATATGTCTATCACATTAGCTTTTGCGTGTGTGCAGACCAATGTTTGCATGTGGATGAGCTAGCTTTTGGTAACCTAGATTGCCTAGTGGTCTAATCCAACTAAGTACAGAACCTAGGATCATGACATTCATAGGGTGATCCTCATTACAGGTTTGGTGGATAGCCTATCTAGAAATGGTGGTATCTTTATGCATCTCACAAGAATGAACTCACTTGCACACACAGGGATATGGAGTATCTTGGTCATCCTAGCAGATTCATACCTTGTCAAAAAGTCTTGCATAGTCAGTATACAACCTTTGATCAAGTTAGCTAGAGTGTTTGAGTCTCACAAAAACCTCATCTACATTCTCTAACATCTCATTTCATTTATTCCATTCCACCACATTGCAATAATATATTTCCACATTTCCATTACACAAAAAAAATACAGAAAAAGAGAAACAAAAAGAGTGTTAATGTGTTTTGTACAGTCTATGGTGCTAACATAGTGTGTCAAATCATTAGCCACAGTTCATTTTATCAATCAATCAAATATCCCATCTCACTGTGCATCCATGCATATAGATAGCATCAAATCAAATCAAATCACAACTACACATGCATACATAATATATATCTATCACCATTCCATCATATCACAAAAGCATCCATATGCATACATAATAAGCATCTAACACATAATCATAAGCAAATGCATACATTGCATCCATCTCATAAAGAAATAATGGAGACACATGATGACCATAACAAAATCTCATATATATATGGGGTAAAAAATATACATCATAGTTTCCAAAAAATACTCGTAGGCTACAATAAAGTGGGTCCTCAGACCTCACCAATACCAAAAAGCCAAAATCCAAAAAGAGTCCCAAGAGTCTCCATCACCATGGTCATGCAGGACCGATGCTATGACTCACACTACCACCTGTAGTCCGAGTCCGTTGTGATCCCCCATGCCTACTACCACTAGCCCTATCAGTCCTCCACCTAGAAGAAGACTGCACTGTCTCACTCTATCGAGTCTGGTGTGATCCGCTAGTCTCCCCATCATCAGGAAGATGCCCTCCAAGGTGCACCACCTCCATCTCCAATCGATCCACATAAGCCTACCTCTGCTATCCCCATGCCTGGTAAGTCTCCACCACTGACTATAGCCATAGCACCTCCGCCTATAGCCTCTCTACCTCCCCACTATTGGATCCCTCCTACCTAGGACCCTATGCTCTCAGTTATGCCTACAAGGAGGATATCTCAGCCTGATCCTCCTATGACTGTGCTCGAAGGAGATCTCTCTCCTGTCTAACCCTACCCAACTCAACCTGTAGCTCTAGGTATCGGTCACCCTGTATACCCTACTGTACCTATGCCCCATGATCCTCTACATCCACATCATCACCCTGATCTCCCAAGTCTAGGAGATCTACCTACTCATCCACCTCTACCTGGTCCTCCTCTAGGGCATCCTGCATCACCTCATCTACTGCCCTAGCCACCTCACCCCTTAGGGCCCCTATGCCTCGCCACTGGTGCATCACCCACCATGAGTCATACTCCTCCATAGTCCCAGCATCTTCCACATCAAGAATAGCTACTACAGGATCCACCTCCTCTCCCACCTCCTCCACTATAGGCCACCTCAGTGTCCTCTCATCCCCATGGTATCGATATACCACTGGCTCCCCGGGTAGTCCCTACCATAGCCCAAAATATCGCATGACCCAAGCAAAAGGGAAGTACTCCCACTCGATCCCATGCCTCATAATCAGCCATCTACCTCACCTCACCCAAAAAAGCTGCTCGTCAGCACCAACCCAAGCTAGATAGTCCTTGTAAGGTCACCATATCACCTACCCTAGCGCTAGTCATGAGAAGGCATCGGTGTAGTGCTCCACATCACCTAAAAACCATTGAATCTACCCTCTCTCTTGAGCCCTCTACCATAGGATACCATATCCTATCTCCCTATCTTCTAGCTACACCTAGGTCATCCATGGTAGTCCATGTGGTCGCCCCATAACTATGTGCTACCATCCCCAACACTACAACAAGAAGTTGCACCCCAAGCCCTTCCACCGATGATAGCGGATCTCATATAGCTCATCATAGAGTTATGCTAATAATGTAGTCCCCTAGGCCATCACTAGTGGCTCCTCCTTGGTGCACCCTACCAGGGCATACACCAACTCCAATAGGTTCCAAGGGAACCTAGCTCTTGAGGAATCAGGGAGGAGCATATTGGAGATGAGGGTCATCAATAGTGCATGCCTCACCCCCAATACCCCCTCCTCATGCCATAACCCCACCAATATCCCCCCATTCTGGTAGTCTAACTCCATCGCATCCGCATCCTCCCCAAAGTACCTCATCAACACTGCACCTCTCTAGTCGCGGTGCGTAGAGTGGATCGGTCACCCCTCTATTAAAATCCATAGAATTTGGTAGACGTCCTCTAGCATCACCATCATCTCCCCCATTGGTAGGTGGAAGGTGTTGGTGCATGAGTCCCACAAGCTAATAAGAGCGATCAAGTAGGCCCGGTCACCTACCACAGGCTCCAACTAGGTAACCTGCTTGAGCCCCATGGCATCAAGCCACTCCCAGTCAGCCTCAGTCAAGGCACCCTGAGTGGTCTCGAAGAGCCTCAGTTTTTGGTACCAACTCTTCACCACCTAGTAAATATAAAGAAAACCAATAAGCAGGCATTCACCATGCTTCAAAATGACCTCCAAAAGGCCCAAAAACAATGCAAAACTAATCTACAAAAGCAATCTAATTGCACAAAAACATAAGAAAAACATAAAATATGGTGTAGTCCATTTAATTAGGTTTAATTACCTATTATGTAATGTGATATACCCAAAAATAATAATAATATATATACAAAACAAAACAAAAACAAAAGCAACAAATATTGCACTTTTCAATAACAAGGTCATAGAGTCAGTACATACCCGCCTCGCATTGGCTCCTTCATTGGATGCCTCTGCTTGATGACTCATGATGATAGTGGGATGATTTCAACAATGCTTCACTATGAAAAATCACTCTCCTCCTCCTCACCTCTCAAATCGCAAAAGAAAACATGCAATAATGAGCCCAAAACTCACATTTGAGGTTTATATAGGGGTGCAACAGTCCTATTCATCCCAGGGTGGGATGAACACACTTATGGCCATTCGTCCCACCCTGGGATGAATACAAAATTTGCATTCATCCCACCCTGGGATGAATACAATATTTTTAGGCCAAAACAACTTCAAATGCTCCAAAAAGGGTCCAAAAACCCACAAAAACAACCCAATTTTGGTCTAAATTTTCACATAATACAAGAAGCACAATAAAATACCACTAGGGCCTAGAAAGGACATTACTTAATTCCCCAAGAAGGCTATTTTATCTAGACCACTCCATGGGAATGAGGTTTTTCCTTCCTTTCCTCTCCAATTGGTGCTAAAAACAAAAGGGTTCAAAACCCACCAAAAACAAGTCAAATCTGATGGAATTCATTCAGGGTCAATATGGAATGCAAAATTCTCATGGATGCATCAAAAAGTTACTAATTCACTCCCCAAGAAGGCCATTATGGCTGGACTACCCCACGGGAAGGAGGTTTTCAACTCTTTGCTTCCATGCAATCTCCATAGCATCATCAAAATCCTTCCAAAACTGTGCCATTTTTCAATGAGTACAACTAAAGGTAACCTTAAAAAAAGTCATCTGGGTCAAGCGACTCATTAATTTTCTCATGATTCATTCCCTCATTAACTCATCACTTGAGGGGGTAGTCATACTCATTCCAAATCAACAAGCACACACTCAATCATGCAAATTGCGTTCGTTCAACGAATCATTGACAAAGACAATCACGCTCCTGCTTGGGGCAGCAAACAAGCACAAATTAAATAAATGCTTGGCATTATAGAATCATGAAAAAAGGCCCGCTTCATGACTGAAAAATATCCAAGATCAAGTAAACCAAACATGAAAGGTTGTACTTGAAGCAAGTTCCTTAGCTCGTCAGAAGCAAGGATTCAAGAACGCATGCTCTTTCTAGGATTGGGGCATCTAAAGTTGGTTAGGTTATTGAGTAACCCTAATCATTGAACATTTTAGTCATCTATTTTTGCTCAATGATGTGTTGCACACAATGCATCCCAAAAAGGGGCATCTATAGACACTAAAATCTGGTCAATCCGATTATGCTACCAAAAGCAATGACTAAAATGACACACCAAGGCCCCTAGGGCAGCCCTCAGGAGGTATACAATGGTTCTAACCACTTTGTGCAAGGTTTTGGAAGGTTCTAGGCCATTTTTGGGACCTTTTGGACACCCTTTTTCTATTCATCCCACCCTGGGATGAATACAGAACCTATTCATCCCACCCTAGGGCGAATAACAACATTCATCCCAAGGTGGAGCGAATAGCAGGTTTGATCGATAAAAAGTCAAATATGGACAAATGGTGCCTAGTAACGGTTATATTTTCTGCCTGCCCATGCCTACAAGTCAGAGCATGCAACATATTTATGCCTTGCTCCATAAGGGAGGCCAATTTGGGAGATTCTCTTCCCCCTCCAATGCATGCCGCCCTGGTGGCCAAGTGGCGCCTCTTGCCTCGCATGCCCTCGCATGCCTTTTGACCCATGAGCCTCCTTGGGCTATAAAGTGGATGCATTTTCCACACAAAATATAGAGAGGAGTTTTAGGACAAAGCAATAGAGTGCTGCTAAGATTTCCTTTCACCTTTTGTGCCCATTTTTCCCTCGAAATCTCTACCTAGCGAAGGAGGTTTGCGAGTGAACTAGTAGGCGCAATTTGTCACATAACCAAACCATATGAGTGAATTTCCTCACAAAATTTGATGAAAATACCCCCTATAGTGTTTTGGACCATTTCCCAATGGAATTGGTGGTAAAATTTAGGCAGAATCGATGGGCATCCCACCCCCGGGCACCCCCCAATTTGTGACAGTCCTATTCATCCCACCCTATGACGAATAGAAATATGTCAATAATTTTTTGACTATTTTTAATTATTTATTTTCTACATGTTCATATTATACTGCAGTTCAAATTTCATGTCATTATGAGTTATATTGGCCGAGATATCATAATTTTAGTGTTTTGCAGGGTCTCATGCAGGTCTACGGTGGTCATCTGGAGAAACACCTAAAATGTTACTGATTTTGCAAATATTATCATATGGGTTTTCTTAAAATATTATTTTTTTGATTGGTTGAAAGGGTGTTGAAAGGTCCCTAAACCTTGTACAAGTATTTTTTACATGATATTCAAACCGACCGAAGAGGCCCAAGAGCTAAAGATCAGAGAAGAAGCCAAACGCCACAAGAAGAAAGGTGTCGCGATATCGTGACATGTTGCATTTTCGCGATCCCAAGCATATAGAAAAAGCAAGGAGGAAAAGGTGTCACGATATCGCGACATGTTGTGCCGTCGCGACCAAGGGAGGAAAAGATGTCACGATATCGCGACAAGATGCAGCATCGCGATCGAAGGAGAGAAAGTGTCACGAAATCGCGACATGTTGCAATGTCGCTGCCAGAATAGAAGAAGTGTCGTGATATCGCGACAAGTTGCGTCGTCACGGCCAGAGGAGGAAAGGTGTCGTGATATCATGACAAGTTGTATCGTCGAGGCCCAAGAAGAAAATATGTCGTGATATCGCGACATGTTGCATTGTCGCGGCCACAAGAGAAAAGGTGTTGCGATATCGCGACATGCTGCACCATCGCGGCTATAAGAGAAAAGGTGTCGCGATATCGCGACATGTTGAATTTTCATGGCCAAAGGAGGAAAAGTGTCGCGATATCGCGACATGTTGCAATGTCGTGGCCAGAAGAGAAAAAGTGTCACGATATCGCGACATGATGTATCATCGCAGCCTAAGGAGAAAAAATGTCATGAAATCGTGACGTGATGCATCATCTCGGCAAAGGGGTAAAAAATGTCACGATATCGTGACATGTTGCAATGCCGCGGCCAAAGAAGGAAAATGTGTCATGATATCGCGACAAGTTGCATCATCGTGGCCCAAGAGAAAAAGTGTCGCGAAATCGTGACATGTTGCATCATCGTGGCCAGAGGAAAAAAAGTGTCGCGATATCGCGACAAGTTGCAGCATCGTGGCCAAAGGAGAAAAAGTGTCACGATATCATGACAAGTTGCAACATCACGGCCAAAGAGAAAAGATGTCACGATATCGCGACATGTTGCAACGTCGTGGCCGAAGGAGAAAAAGTGTCATGATATCACGACATGTTGCATTGCCACGGCCAGATGAGGAAAAAGTGTCACGATATCGTGACATGTTGCATTATCGCGACCAAAGAGAAAAAGTGTCGTGATATCGTGACATGTTGCATTATCGCGGCCAAATAGAAAAAGTGTTGCGATATCGCGACATGTTGCATTATCGCGACCAAAGAGAAAAAGTGTCGCGATATCGTGACATGTTGCATTATCGCGGCCAAAGAGAAAAAGTGTCGTGATATCACGACAAGTTGCAACATCATGGTCGAAAGAGAAAAAGTGTCATGAATTCGTGACATGATGTAACTCCGCGACCAAAGGATAAAAAAGTGTCATGATATCACAAGTTGCAACGTTGTGCCCAAAGGAGAAAGAAATGTCGCGATATCACGACATGTTGCATTTTCATGGCCAGAGGTGAAAAGTGTCGCGATATCGTGACATGTTGCATTTTCGCTATCGAAGGAGAAGAAGGAAAAGGTGTCGCGATATCGTGACAAGTTTCAACAGCATACCAAACCAATCCCCTGGCAACATCTCACATTGTGCAAACATTGAAACTTGTAGAATCGTTCCTTAGGCCGATGGGGAAGGAGTCTCTCCATACTTGAATGTTCATTTCGTCGACTCCCTTGTTAGCAAGCCAGACCATAGCTTTGTTTCCTTCTCAATATTGATGCTTAATGGCTAATTTTGGGTAATTTCCAATTAGGGCCTTGCATTCTTGGAAAATCAAAGCAAGGGCCCAAGGAGGCTTAGCGGTACCATTGAGCCAGTTAATACAGTGCAATGAGTCTCCTTCGATGATAAGTTTATTGATGGTCAACCCTTCCATGAGGATCAAACTTTGGAATAGGGCCCATGCCTCTGCCATATTGTTGGATTGAATTCCCAGGTTCTGGGCAAAGGCCAAAATTATTTCTTTGTGATTTTTTAGAATTCCCCCTCTGCCAGCTGCTTCTGGGTTGCCTTTAGCCGCACCATCGAAATTGAGCTTGTGCCACCCAGTAGGTGGTAAGACCCACTTGATGACGGACCTGTCAATAGAAATACGGGGCATGATAGAGATGTTAGACAGATTGAAAAGTTTGGTTAGGTCCGATTCTAAGCCAGGAGGGGGGGTTTTGAAGACGAAACAAGAGAGGCATTCTCTGCAGCAAGGGTCATGATTTTGACAATGATAATCTTCTTATCAGTGGCTTGATTTTTGAAAATTCTGGCATTTCTCTCGAGCCATATCTGCCATAGGTAAAGGTGGAGGCAAGCTTTCCACATGAATTTTAGTTGGTTGCTCTTGAAAGGCCAGGGCCATTGCTTAATAAGGAGGGGAATGGAATGTGGGAGGACTGTGGAGATGTCAAAGGTGTTATGGACCTGGTTGAGAACTGTAAGAGAAAAGGGACATTCCAAAAAAACATGCGAAGTAGCTCACAGGCATTTTTGCACAGGATACACCAATTGGGAATGAGTAACCCTCTGATTATCAAGTTGTCAATGGTGAGGATTCTATTTTGGATGGCCAACCAACAAAAGAATTTGACCTTGGGAATGATCTTGGGGACCCAGACCTGATTTTATAAGTCCCAACCATCTATGGGAGTTTCTTTACTGTAGTAGGCTGATTTGATAGTGAAATTTCTAGATTCTTCAAGGTTCCAGACCATGGAATCATCTTTGTGAGAGCTCGGGATGATGCAAGTCCTCAACAAGTTTTGTAACCGCTTGAGAGCCTCGGTGATATTTTTGGGCCCGTTAAGAGCTAGGTGTTTCCATTCTGGTCTTGTAGGACCTTGGTTAATGAAGTGGCACACCTTATCTCCAAAGGTGGCTTCGATAGTCACCTTGAGCACTACAAGATGCGGATCTTGGCTGAGAGGTTTATCACGGATCCATCGGTCATCCCAAAAATGGATGGTCATTCTAGTTCCTAGACACCACCTTAAGCCTTCCATGATCCACGGGTCATCCCAAAAATGGATGGTGTTTTCTTAAAATATCATTTTATGTATTCTATCCAATTTTCATGCATTTTGGATATGTGTAGGAGCAGAAATTGTTTGCTTTGGATTTTGTAGGTTGTGAATAGTCATTAGAATTGCGAAGCCCCATCAAATGTAATTTTGGTGTAATTTCTAGTTATATCTTCCCAAAACCACTAATTTTACATACCTCTAAAATTTCATGTCATTTGGAGTTGATTTGATGCATATTCTCATTACTAGTCATTTGGTGCCTATGGGGATTGCATGTTTTTCACCATACACACTCGTTATTTGACATTTTTGGTTTCATTGTGTGCAGGTTGTAGGTTCTTATAGTGCATTGGGAAGGATCACAAGACATATAGATCAAATATACAATCAGAAGCAACCTTGGCCCACCCACCTCGACTGTGGGTACGAGGAAATATAGTGGATGTGCATCTGAATTTCTTGAAGGATTTCAATCCTTGGGCACCCAATTTGTAAAAATTTGTACCAATAATTTGAGCCCTCAAAGGGGATTTTTTATAACCTGGATTTTATCTATTCTATTAATAAGATATCCCTTTACTTTGCTTCATTTCTTGTTATTCGTTATCTTTCCATCTTACTTGCATGCTTTCGTTTGATGCTCATAAGCGATAGGACATAAATACACGCATTGTTTATCATAATTTGGTGCACCATTTTTACCTACTTCACTTGGGCATAGAAATCATTTGTTTTGCCCCTAAAGCTAATTTTTTTCAATTTTTGTCATTTTACCTCAGTCCAAATCTGATTCTATTTGGTAGAGGCATTAATTTTAATTTGCTTGGGCATAGAATTCTTTTTTTGAAGATGATTTTCATTGTAATTGGAATAATTTGTAAACCTTATTGAGATCTTGTTTGGATATTTTTGAAGTTAACTATTTTTAGAATTGTAAATCTTTAGCTATACTAGATTACAAATGACATTCGACTTAGCTAATCAAATGTTTGCTTTGGACTAAACTATTGGTAATTTTGTCAAAAAAGTAGATGACATTGTCATTCATTGTGCCCTTAATTTTAAGGCCTCTAAATATGCTAAGGCCCACACAAAATGTAATTTCAATTCATATGATGGGTCTAGGAACCTTGATTAAATAGTTGGATTATGGACATAGAAACTTGGTTTGCATACACCAAAGTTCCTATTTATGACCAAGTTCCTTTTTATAAACTCAAATTGAGTGGGTTAGCCAAATTGGTCATCATGGGTAGATTATATGATGAAAATACCATTTCCATTTGGGAATAATTGGTCCAATATTTGAAGGATTCATTCTATCCTTCTAATTATGCATAAGAATAAAGAGTGAAATGGTTTAGATTGTGACAAGCTTACAATATGTCTATGTAGAATTATGTCTATCACTTCAATTATTTACGCATTTTACTTCACATAAATGATCCAACAAAGAATTTGATTGTCAAATTTACAAGTGGAATTCTTAATCAATTGTATAGGGATTTAAAATATGCTCTCTTGGAAATATTAGATGCAACATTGAACCATAAAAAATTGGTGAAAGATAAGCTTAACACTACATCGAGAGGAGCTCAACCTACAAGACCCAACAGGGCATCCAATCAATCACAACAACAAGTGAATAAAACATATTCTTCCTTTTACTCTCCATATTCTTCGTCTTTTTCCTCCTCTTCTACTTCTTATAAGAAATCTTCTTCTTCTACCCCTTCTTTTTTTTTTTTTTGTGGAAAACATCCCAAAAGGGATGCCACTTTCGAGTAAGACCCAAGGAGGCAGGGGTATCCATTCCACCAAAAATGCCCAGGACTCGGACCTGGCCTACCACCTTTGACATACTCAAGGAGCAAACAAACACACAAAACCAATTTAAAAATAAGTAAATAACAACAAAAATAATAAAATAAAATAAAAAACATGCTCCTTGAGTGTGTCAAAAACAAAAGCACAACCAAAACACGCACAATAAGATAAAAGAAACCACAACACGAACCACATAGAAAAACACAAGAACCACATAACAAAACACAAACAAGACAAAAACAACATAACACTACAAAGACATAACCCAAAAAAAAACATGAAAAATAAACACAACCAAAACCTAAAAATTAAAAAAATAAAATAAAAATAAAAATAAAAAACAACCAACAACAGACAATAAACAAAAACAAAAAACATAGAAAACACTCACACATAAAAACACGAATTAACACAAACAAAGAGAAACCCAAGAACAAGAACGAAAAAAACACAAGAACAATAACAAAAAACATAAAAAAAACACAAAACAACAAAAACACAAGAACAACAAAAAACAACACAAAGAACACAAAAACAAAACAAAACAAAAGAACCCACCCACCTTAAAAAACTAAACAAAAAAAGAAAAAAAATTGAACATAACAATGACCTATCTAGACCAGAAGACTATTAAGGCAAGAATCAACAGAGGAAACAAAATAAAGAATAGAATGAGCTAGGGAACTAAAAAAAACCTGAATGAACCAAAGAGAAGCAAAAAAAAAGCAAGAAGAAACTAGGTACCTTCAGAACTGGAGCCATCCAAAGAAATGATAGAAAGAAGAGCTTCCCTAATTTGAGAAGCCCACCATCTAGGAGGGTGGCCATAACAAGTAAGATCACCTTTGTCCAAAGCCCAATTAGCTAAAGCATCAACACTCTTGTTTTGATCTCTCGACCACATGATTGTAATCAACTTTCAAAAATCCCATCCGGATTAATTGAATCTTCTCAATAATTCTTTTTATTCTCCAATCCACCTTATGATTCTTAGAAGGAGTCTTCAAGAGATTAATCATAAGTTGAGAGTCAGACTCAACTAACACCTTTTCCCATCCAACCTTAGTAGCCTCCTGAAGGCCTCCGAGGATACCATACCCCTCAACAAGGTTATTGGAAAGAATACCCAAATTCTCAGCAAAAGTAAAAACCAGGGAGCCATCCGAAAGTCTACCAATTCCTCCCACATTGGCTTTTCCAGGGTTCCCTCTAGAGGCTCCATCAGTATTGACTTTTCCAAAATCCTTAGGAGGAGGTTGCCAATTTCTTGTCCTATCCATCTTACTAATACTCACATTCCCTTTAAGTTGGTTGCCCTTAGAATATTTAATCTTCAATATTTGCATCACTTGATCCCATATTTGGTGGGAGTTTTGGGGGTGATTAAGGAGTTGATGGACTGATTCAACTAAGTTGGCTATGGTATTTTGCCAAATATAGTGAATATCCTTCCTATCTTGATTAAAAATTTGGTTGTTCCTTTCATTCCAAATATTCCAAAGAAGAATGGTAGAACCCATCCAAACTAACTGCCTAATAAAATGATCAACACCCTCTTGATTAGGCCAATCCCTCCAAAGTTGTTCAAAAGTAAAAAAATTGGACCACTGTAAGCCAAGTAAAGTGGCCATTCTCCTCCATAGCTCAGAGGCTAAAGTACACTCAATAAAAATATGGTTGAGAGTTTCTACATTCTCTTCACACATTTCACATCTAAAAGGGCCATGAAAACCACGCTTCATAAGTTGCTCACCAGTAAGCACCCTACGATGCAATAAAAGCCAATTAAAGAACCTCACCTTAGGCTAGAGATTTTGAGCCCACAATCGAGAAAATATGTCAGAAGAATGGTTGGGATTATTATGGCATAAGGTCAAATAACCTTGAGCAACTGAATACTCACCCTTAGTAGTGTTGTTCCATCCAAAACAATCTTTTTCATGGGACCAAGAGAGGGATCTCATATGAAGGATGCCTTGGATATCTTGTCTTTGCCTTTCTGGGATTTGAATAGGCCAGTCCTCAATAGGGATCCAATATCTACCAACCTTTGAATTACAAGTATGGTACCGACAGTAATTAGCCACCTTTATCCAATTAGCTCGGTGAAGCTCCTCCATCCAAGGCCTCCAATCGGGAAACCGAGTTATCAAAGGCTTGTGACCATCCCAAGAATCTATCCAAAAATTTACCTGTTGACCATTATGAATGATCCAAAATAAATTTTTCTTTATCAAATCCTCACCAGTCTTAAGAACTGCTAAAATGGGAGAACCTTTGGTAGGAAGTTGATAGCGAACAAGGTCTTCAGGACTTTTGTTCTCAGCATATTTAGCACGGAGATTATTGGCCCAAAGAGCATTGGGGTTATGCAACATCCTCCAATATAATTTAGCAGCTAAAGCTTTGTTGTTATTAATAGAAGACCGAAATCCTAACCCCCCTTCACTCTTAGGAAGACATAAAGTATCCCATTTCACCAAGGCCCATTTTCTTTTCTCCTTAGTACCACTCCAAAGGAAACGATGACTGATTTGATCCAATTCTCGAAGAACAGCCTTTGGGATATTCAAAACGGAAGAAACATAAATAGGAATAGCTTGAAGGACTGATTTTACCAAGGTGATTCTACCCCTAGAAGAAAGCCACCTGTTGGTCCACTTTCCAATTTTCTTCTTGACTTTGTCCAACAACCAATTCCAATATTTATTTTTTTGCCTTTGAATATTTATGGGAATACCTAAATAAGTGATTGGAAGGGAGGTCTTCTTATATCTTAATTTATCCAAGACCATGGATTCCTGTCTAGTAGAGCAGTGAAAGAAAATAACTTTAGATTTGTCTTCATTGATCAACTGCCTAGTAGCCTTAGAAAAATAGCTAATGATTTGCTTAATATTAGAAGCTTCCTTAACTGTAGCTTTACCTAAAAGAGTAGAGTCATCCACAAATTGAAGATGAGAGATAGGTCTAGCTCCATGAGCAATGGTAACTCCCTCAAGGGTTTTGTTTTCCCTCTTTTTGGTTATAGTCCTACCCAAGCATTCAACAAGAATGATGAATAAATAAGGGGATAGCGGGTCACCTTGCCTAATACCTCTGGAAGCTGGGAATGACTGAGAAGGCCTACCATTGATAAGAACTAAGTAGGAAACTGAAGAGATACATCCCATAATCCAATCCATCCAATCCTTAGAGAAACCAAATTGCCTCAAAACTTTGATAAGGAAGTGCCAATCCACTCTGTCATAAGCTTTGGATAAGTCTAACCGAATGAACATGGAAGGAGATTTTTGCATATCCATGGAATGGATGGCTTCCTGAGCAAGAACTATCTCATCTACTATTTGACGTCCTTCCACATAACCCCCTTGCTCTGGGGAAATAATCTTATGCAAAAGAGGCTTCAACCTTTCTACCATGATTTTAGTAATGATTTTGAGAAGAACATTACATAAAGCAATAGGTCTAAAAGTTGAGATATGATCAACCTCTTGAGCTTTTGGAACAAGAGTAATATAAGTTTTATTGATAACCTTCAAAATTTCTTTGGCTTTCCTGGCTTCTTCCACCACCTCTAATAAATCAACATGAAGGATATCCTAGAACTCTTGGTAGAACTCAATGGGAAAACCATCAAGACCTAGGGTTTTCCCTTTTTGCATTTTAAAAACTACTTGTTGAAGCTCATTGATAGTAATAGGAGCAGTCAAAATAGAGTTCTCCTCAGAAGTGATAAGAGAAGGGATTGCTTGAAGAACATTTTGTTGAGAAGCTGAGTCAAGAGGAGTAGCAACAAAAATATTGGAAAAGTAATCAACAACAATAGAGTTCATGCCATCCCAAGTATAAACAACATCTCCAGAATCTGATTTTAAGGAAGAAATAAAGTTGTGAGATCTTCGAGCTAGAAGAGATTTGTGGAAGAAATTTGTGTTTCGATCTCCTTCTTTGAGCCATTGAATTCTAGATTTTTGCTTCCATAAGATTTCTTCTCTTTTTTCCCATTCCTCTAACTGAGTTGTGAGTTTAATTTCATCTGCACTTCTCTTCTTTGTGAGGCCATCTAAATGGATTTTCTTATTCAAATTTTCAAGATGAGCAATAACTTCATGTTTTTTTTATGAACATCCCCAAACTCTTTCCAGTTCCAAGTCTTGATTTTGGATTTAATGTATTGCAGATCTTTTGGCAAAACAGAACATCTTAGTCCCATGCCTAGGTTTACCTTCCTTCCACCATTGTTGCACATGAGGTCTAAAGGAAATGTCTCTAAGCCACATTAATTGAAAACGAAAAGGAGAGAAACTCACATTGGTTTTCCACATTTCCACCATGACTGGCCAATGATCCGAACTAGCATTATTAAGAGTCTTCACTTTAGGAATGTGACCATGGATTAAGAAATTTTTAGAGAGAAAAAACCTATCCAATCTCTCCATTATACAAGCTAAGCCTTGCCTTCTGTTAGACCAAGTCATAAGGCCATTATCTAGTTGGATATCCACAAGATGGAGGTTTGCAATATATTCGCTCATGAGGTCAGTGCTTTTGTCCAAATTTCTATTTCCCCCTCTTTTCTCATCCAGAGAGAGGATGGTATTGAAATCTCCTCCGATCAAGATCCAAGCTTTAGGAAAATGAGAGATAATATGAGTTATAGGTCTAGCTCCATGAGCAATGGTAACTCCCTCAAGGGTTTTGTTTTCGCTCTTTTGGTTATAGTCCTACCCAAGCATTTGACAAGAATGATGAATAAATAAGGGGATAGCGGGTCACCTAATACCCTAGAAGCGAACACAGAAGTCCGGCCATTGATAAGAACTAAGTAGGAAATGAAGAAATACATCCCATAATCCAATCCATCCAATCCTTAGAGAAACCAAATTGCCTCAAAACTTTGATAAGGAAGTGCCAATCCACTCTTCATAAGATTTGGATAAGTCTAACCGAATGAACATGGAAGGATATTTTTGCATATCCATGGAATGGATGGCTTCCTAAGCAAGAACTATCTCATCTACTATTTGACGCCCTTCCACATAACCCCCTTGCTCTGGGTTATGCAAAAGAGGCTTCAACCTTTCTGCCATGATTTTAGTAATGATTTTGAGAAGAACATTACATAAAGCAATAGGTCTAAAAGTTGAGATATGATCAACCTCTTGAGCTTTTGGAACAAGAGTAATATAAGTTTTATTGATAACCTTCAAAATTTCTTTGGCTTTCCTGGCTTCTTCCACCACCTCTAATAAATCAACATGAAGGATATCCTAGAACTCTTGGTAGAACTCAATGGGAAAACCATCAGGACCTGGGGTTTTCCCTTTTTGCATTTTAAAAACTACTTGTTGAAGCTCATTGATAGTAACAGGAGCAGTCAAAATAGAGTTCTCCTTAGAAGTGATAAGAGAAGGGATTGCTTGAAGAACATTTTGTTGAGAAGCTGAGTCAAGAGGAGTAGCAGCAAAAAGATTGGAAAAGTAATCAACAAAAATAGAGTTCATGCCATCCCAAGTATAAACAACATCTCCAGAATCTGATTTTAAGGAAGAAATAAAGTTGTGAGATCTTCGAGCTAGAAGAGATTTGTGGAAGAAATTTGTGTTTCGATCTCCTTCTTTGAGCCATTGAATTCTAGATTTTTGCTTCCATAAGATTTCTTCTCTTTTTTCCCATTCCTCTAACCGAGTTGTGAGTTTAATTTCATCTGCACTTCTCTTCTCTGTGAGGCCATCTAAATGGATTTTCTTATTCAAATTTTCAAGATGAGCAATAACTTCATGTTTTTTTTATGAACATCCCCAAACTCTTTCCAGTTCCAAGTCTTGATTTTGGATTTAATGTATTGCAGTCTTTTGGCAAAACAGAACATCTTAGTCCCATGCCTAGGTTTACCTTCCTTCCACCATTGTTGCACACGAGGTCTAAAGGAAATGTCTCTAAGCCACATTAATTGAAAATGAAAAGGAGAGAAACTCACATTGGTTTTCCACATTTCCACCATGACTAGCCAATGATCCGAACCAGCATTATTAAGAGTCTTCACTTTAGGAATGTGACCATGGATTAAGAAATTTTTAGAGAGCAAAAACCTATCCAATCTCTCCATTATACAAGCTAAGCCTTGCCTTCTATTAGACCAAGTCATAAGGCCATTATCTAGTTGGATATCCACAAGATGGAGGTTTGCAATATATTCGCTCATGAGGTCAATGCTTTTGTCCAAATTTCTATTTCCCCCCTTTTCTCATCCAGAGAGAGGATGGTATTGAAATCTCCTCCGATCAAGATCCAAGATTTAGGAAAATGAGAGATAATATGAGTTATATCCTTCCATTATCTTCTTTTTTCCTCCAAAGAAGTCGGAGCATAAACAATAATGCAGAGCATAATTTGGTTGGAATGTCTACTTTGAATAGCTATAGCCAACAGACCCCAACTGCCAACCATATGGTGAATAACTACCTCTTTTGGGTCCCAAAGACAAGCAATGCCACCAGAAGTCCCTTGGGAACCGAGGGAAACCACTTTTCCAGCTGGCCAAATTTTACTGGCAATTGAGTCCATATCCTCCATTGACATCTTTGTTTCTTGAAGGAAAACAAGATGTGGATGATTTATCTGAATCATTCTTCTAATTTCATTTTGTTTTGAAAGACTCCCTTTGAGTCCTCTAATATTCCAAGTGATGATCTTCATTAATACCAGGGCTAAAAAAGTTGGGAAGGGCATTAATCTTACCTTCCTCTACAAGCTTTTCACCTTCTTTTACCATATGATATTGATTGGTCTTGCGACCTGCTTTTTTATTAGAATCCATCTTCAATTTTTTTTCCCTGTTTCTTGACTTATTCCAATTGAATCTGAGATGGCTTCTAACCTTGAAGAATGCTCATACACAACCAAAATTTTACTAGATGGTTCAACGGAGTCTATATTGGGACCTATATTATTTGAAGTTTTGACATTTGAAAGATTGTTTTTCTTGTGTAAATTTTCTCCCTTTTTTTCTGTTGAAAACCTTTGATTTGTTGGTTTGTCTCTCGAGTTCTTCCCTTCATATTTAAATTGTGTTTCTAAGATTTTTGTTTCCATTATTTCCTCTTCCTCACTTGGGACATCATTTGTGGAAAGGATTTCAAACATATTAGCAGATGACTTTGATTGATCCTTCATAACTAGTTTTTTCTAGTGTTCTTCTTCTTAGGTATTTGGAAACCTCGTTGAGTTTATATCTTCTTTCTTTTGATCAGGAATTTTATTTGGGCAAGCACTGGCCAAATGACCATATTCATGGAAAATTCTACAACGAAAAGGAATGTTCTCATAGTCCACTACTTGCTCCCAAGTGTCTTCCCCAAATTGTAATGTGATATTTTTAGGTAGGGGTTTGTCAAAATCCATTAAAACACAAATTCGAGCATAAATAATATGTTCAAAATTTTGAGTACAATCAAGAGTCATCATAAAAGTTCCTAAAGAGTTTCCAATTGAAGAAAAAATAGTAGGATTCCAAAATTCAATAGGGAGGCCAAAGAGTCTAACCCACACGGGAGCTATAGAAGGCATCTCTTCTTTGGATTTAAATTTAGTATGCCAGGGCTTCATGAAAAGCCCTGCCCTTCCAAAAAACCAAGGACCCCCTTGAAAAGTTTTCTCTCTATCTTCATTATTAGCAAATAAAACAAGAAAATAACCATTTGGATAAATAGAGATTTGTAACTCACCTTTAGTTTTCCAGCTTTTTGCAGCCCAGACTTTGAAAGCAGATAGACTCGGACGAAAACCCATGAACCAACAAATTAGTCCTCTTTTTTCCAAATCTTCAATGCCAATCTGAATGTTACCCATATCAAGCTTAACAATAGGAGTTCCATCAGCTGCTTTAAGACATCCTGACTCCGTTTTCCTGGGATCAATCTTAGGCATTCTTAGAGGTTTATGGGAAGCCCTAAGATTGATATTAGCATTGGGCTGAGGTTGTCCACCATGAAGGGCATCCCTAAAATTTATTTTTGGGGCTGAGTCTTCGAAATTCTTACCCTTGATAGGGGTTTTCATAGTAGAATTATTTTGTGGGTGCACCTTAGCACCAAATTCACTTGAGATATGAGCCATTTTTTGATCAACTACTTGAAACTTGTTTCGTGATCTCTTTAATCCTTGCCCTAGACATCGTGGAAAGGTATGGTTTTCACTTTTCTTTTGTGCAGCAAATTGGAAGTCGTTGTCACTCAAGTTCACAGTATGATCTGTTGAAAGATAAATTTCTAACCCATCTTGGATCCCTTGCAACATTTCCTGCTAAAATATTGAGCATAAACCACAAAAATATTGGCCTCTAGGGCCCGAAGGCCCTAAAAACTAACCTCTGGAGTTGCTTGCACTCAACCCAGATGAAACCCTCGCATAGCCACTTGCCAAATATCTTGTTCACACATAGGGATGCACTAGGATCTGTGTTGCTCCAAATGATATGAAAATTGGTGGAGATGTTCTAGGGTTTTTTAGGCATCTACCCTCAAAATTTTAGCTCAATCCAAGTCCGGATGAGTGAGATATGGCCGAAACAAGTTTTATAGTTTGGGCAGTCCTGCGAAAAATGTCCCTCCTCTAAAGCCTCTTCTACCCCTTCTTCAACTCAAAAATGTTGTAGTCATTATAAAAATATAGGACATTAGAGAAATAATTGTTTTTGATTACAAAAGATGAAGCAAAAATCCTTAGTTTCTAATGGGGACACCCATAATGGCCCCATTGAAACTAAGGGAGAAGGGAAGACATACCAAGAATTGAATAATTTAACTCTTATGCATCACAGTTCTTCTGTAATGAGTTGTGATATTTCATCATCTACGCCCAATATTGGAGAATACAACGCCCATACATTGGAGAATATAGCACCCATTATACAAGATTTGCAACATTAATATAACATTGGAGATACGTATCAACCAACCATCAAAGTACATGGAGCTACTCAAGGATACGTAGAGCATCAAGCCTTACTAAGGTAAAGATTAAATTTGCTTGGTTTAATTAAAATCGAAGTTATAAGATGATATAGACTATTGCATTAAACTTATCAAGCATTAGTAATTATCAAGCAAGCTTATTTCAAGGTATTAAATATTCATATTTGCAATTAACCAAGTAGGAGATATAAGGTTGTCAAACTTGATTAAATTATTATTAAATTGTAAATACCGTTATTTTCTAATATTCCAAAAAGTAAGGAGATATAAGGCATACTACTTCAAACTATATACATATAATTGGAATTTAGAAAATTAATCTATTGGAAAGAGAAGTAAATCAATTGCCTACATATAGAGTTGGAATTAATTGGTAAAAATTATCTCATACTCATTCTAAGGAGATAAAAATAAATACAACCATTAAAGCATACTTCATTGGGAAAGATAAGGTAAAATTAAAAGGTTGATTATTCTCAAAACATTACAAAATCAAATTAGAAGGTGAACTAACCATACTCTAATTATTAGGGATATATAACAAAGCCTACAAAACCTAATTCCAAGAAAGGTTTTATCAATTTAGTTCACATCTCTTAAACTAAGGAGAAATAAGGAATTCTACAAAAGCTAAGACTTGAATAGTTTTATCAAAATAATTCATATACTCTAATATAGGGAGCTATAAGGATGTCTACCTCCAAGAATACAACAAACAATACCATGAAAAACACTATTAAAAATAAAAGAGCAAATGCCATAAAAATTAGGATCATGAATTTACTTATAAAGTCTAAAGGAATTTTAGATCTTGCCTCAAAGGTGACTCATAGTGAATCCTTAGAAGATAACTTTGATACTAAGGAACATTATCTACATGCTTGACTCACTGAAGCAATTGATAAGGGAAAAAGTAACATTCCACTTTATTTAGATTTTGTAAGCATATTGTATATGGCATTACTTATATACAAACGTTACAAGAATGAGAATGCATAACAAAAAGGATTGATAGAAGCTCTTAAAAAGAAAACATGATTGAGTGAATCATACTTAGAAAAGATATTTCAATCCTCATGTAGTATTGGTACTTCAAGTTCTACTAATTCAAGATCTTATCATGATGCTTTGAGTGTTTGTTCAGAAGCCTTTGTACACAACAAGGACAAAGAAGGAAAATTACCTTTATAGGAATCAGATAGCAATACAACCACTTATGAAAGTACAAAAAAAAGATCCAAAGTAAAGGCTAAAGAAGAAGAGGAAGAATCAGACCAAGGAGAAATATAGTACAAGCCAAAGACTATTCAAGAGAAGAAGATCCATATTGAAGACTAAAGTCTTCAATACCCAAATAATGTAATACAAAGGGGTGTTAGAGTATATTACATCATTTGGGTCATGTAAATGTACTACCCTTGGAACTTAACTAGAGTAGTAGATTACTTCAAGGGGTAGTTAGCTAGTTACTTCAAGTAATATAATAAATGCACAAGTGTTTATGTGCAAGTTGTCCCCTTGTACGACTAGGTAGAGTGTTGGTCAATTAATCCATATTTCTATATAAAGGGCCTCATAGTGAGTGATAAGATATCATTGTAGATAGTAGTGGGTATACTGAGTAGATCACCATATAGATTGGTGATGGATACAATGTAGTTCTTTAGAATCAGTTTTGAAGTGTTCATTTCCTCCATTTCTGTATTGTATCATTTTTATCACTTTCCATTAATAGCATATTTCAACATCTTACATTTTTGCATATTTTGCATCTTGTGATTGCATTCTCCCTTAGAATACACCATCAAAAGCTAACAAAAATACACGTGATTTAAGGGGGTGCTTATAAACACCAAATTATCTCACTGAAGAAAAGTAGAATACACTCCAACCGATAACTAAACGTTTATTATGAGAGGGTATTTATACACATTACAAGTTACCTTTAGGTGAAGGTTAATAAATTGACCTTTAGGTTGAATAATAAAATATTACAAAAAATACCTTTACAAGGTTTACAAGTGCCTAAAGGGTTTATACATACAACACAATATGAAGTCATCTGTGGTCTCAAGTGAAGCTTAACCATGACATATTTCAACACATTTGAACTCAATTACCTCTTCCATTTAATTAATTCTATAAAAAAACTTGGCTAATGTCCATTGAACTTACATATTAGTCCTTCACTTCTGAGAATAATTATATCATGTTCAACCATCTCATCCTTGATAATTGCTTCTAGTGTATCTTTTACAATTTATATAAGGATTGATACAAATTTATTCTTCCTTTTGGTGCATAGAGAATTATTCCTTCTAAGGCTTCTTTATATCCACCTAGGACTTCCATGTATGACTTTATTTCCTTGCTTCCTAACTTTTCCTCATGATAATCCTTTATTTTTAAATTTCTGTCACCATGATGATCCAAACACATTGTTTGTATTTATGGTTGCCATAGTATTTTGCGTTGTCAACCCAAAAGCCATCACACAATACTAACATAGTCTGCCTCTATAACCACCATGCTAAATTAATTTTAAACCTTTTATGTAGTTGAAATAACTAGGGAAGGGACAAGCATTTAGTCCGACAAGGCCCAAGATTTGAACCCTAGGCGTTCATCTTCTTTATGGGGTTTTGTTGCACCAATTGGTATACACCTCGAACCTTATATTTATTATTAAAATAATTAAAAACAACAATTTTAAATATGCGTGGTTTTATTGGGGACCATTTCCATTAAAACAACAAAACATTACATTCTCTCGTTACATTGTCATTAGGTTAATTAAACCATATCCAACTTACCTTTTTATCAAAAGTACTCTTCACTTGTGTTTCTATCAAATATATTCTTATCTTCTTCAGATTGATATGTTTTCTCAATAAATCCGTGATATCATTTTCATTATATGATAAAATTTCGCTTGACTAGCTAAACTTATAAATTTTTTAAATTTTACTAAGACAAAGATACATGACAAATAAATAAAAGATCTACTCCTCGATTTCCTTCTCTCTCTATATATTAGCTATTACAACCTATAAATTCCATAATACTTTTTTAGGGGCCTTATTAATGCCCATGATATTCCAAGATATCATTTTTTATCATCACTTTTTGTTTTTATTTGCGATCTTAGCCCTACTTATTTTTAAGACTTGTGATATATATTCTTGTTTTCCCATATTAATATCCCTTTCCTTTTCTCTTTGTTTTTGCTTCTTGTTAACCATTGAACTTGCTTAACGATCCTCTACTTTTAAGAACAATTATATCATGCTTGATCATCTCGTCCTTGATAATCACTTTTGATGTATCTTTTATTGCTTGTTTAGGGATTTATGTAGATTTAAACTTCCTTTCATCACTAATTTGGGCATCTTTACTTTCACATAGGGCTACCATGTATGAATTTTCTTTCTCGCTACCTATATTTTCCTCGTGAAAATCCTTCATTTTTGAATTTCTTTAAAGATATGAAATAAGAACTCTAAAGGCGAGGCTTACTCCTTACTCTTGATCACACTTGCTCAATTATATATATATTTGTTCAATTGATTATATGGGATTGAAATGGGGTCCACCCGTATTACATCATCACCATGTAGTGGTATTACAACAAAACTTGGATATTATCCATGTATCGCTTGGTGAGATTCGAACTTGGATCTCCTCCTTAAATGTTGAGGAATCTAACTGATTGAGTTAATGTCATTTGATTCAAAAAAATTAGGGTAAAGTATGGGTTTTTAAAAGGGTCATAGTCCCTTATATCGAGGTTTGAACTTGGGTCTCCTAGATTAAAACCCAAAGACACAACACTATGGTATCCCTCATGGGATATTTTTTATCTTAGTATAGGTTTTTGAAAGGGCCTTGGTCCCATTTATCAAGGTTGAGTCTCTTGGATAAAAATCCAAAGACATACCACAACAATATCCCTCATGGGACTATATAAAGCACAAATTTTTGAAAGGGGTCTCTATCCTCTTGTATCAAGATTTGAAATTGGATCTCCTAAATGAAAACCTAAAGACATACCGCTATATATCCCTCGTGATATCAAAGGTTATTAGTATCAAATGGTATTAGTTCAACCGATTAAATTCGTCAACTTTCGATGAGGAGATCCAACTTCAAATCTTGCCAAACGATACATATATTATTGTTAGGCTACTATAATAACACTACGTGGTCATATAAAATACATATCTCACCTGTTATCAAATAACATTAACTTAAACAATTAGTTTTCTTAAACTTCAAGAAAAAACCAAAATTTAACAAACAATACATACATAATTATTAAATTATTATAATAACACTATATGATCATAATACAATGACTATTCAAATTTCATATAATTTATTAAAAATAAAAATATAATCTATTTCAACTTTATATAAATAATTTAATTTTTTTATTTAATTATAACTCTATATATTTTAAAAAATTCATATTAAAAAACCAAATTTCAAATGTCCTAATGTTAATGTTCAATTGTGGGAATGATCCACCTATATAACCAAAGTGAAGGCATTGTGCCCTCGTGGTGTTCAAGGTGAGTAGTGTTTTAAAAAGACATAGGTTTAGGTTTAGATTTTTTTTTTTAGGTTTAAGGATCAAACTATGGTGTGTGGTTGTGTGTTAAATTTCTTATTAATAAGCTTAACTTTTATTTTCTTCTAGTGAGATCAAGATGCTCAACCCTAAATTTTTTTAAATGTAGAAGTTTTTCACACTAACCAAATTCAAAAAATAAAAATTTGTAACAACTATAATAACATTAATTGTAATAGTTTGGACAACCATTGTAAAAATATGGTTAATCAGATTGGACTCTAATACAGAGCTTCTTTTACTATTGTAAACAAGTGTTTTTGTGGGCTAAGGTTAAAAGGAGCCTCACCCAACTTATAAATAATTTTGTTTTAATATAAAATTTTCAATTAAAAAAAACAATTATAATAACATCCTTCAAAACATACTATAGTCCTATTTATATATATAATATATGCCAAGTATAAATATAAATAATATATATGAAAACATCCTAAATTTGGTAAAAAACAATTGAAAGAGCGGAAATATTCGCAAAAAAAATTGGACAATGAGCACGGGAAGAAAAATATGCATGCATAAAACTTTTGGCATGTGTTTTTTATTTATAATTGATTGTCAGAAACATTTACAACCCATTATTGGGTGATTACGTGCAACAGATTTATTATTTTTATATGAATTTTTTCATATTTTTGTTTTAAAAATATTTTAAATAAAAAAATTAAATAAGATATTTTTATAGTAGGTTTATATTATTCATGTGTTGTAGGTGAGTTGGAGAGGAGAGGACAATCCTCGAGGGAGGTCCCAGGTTCTAATCTAGACCCTACCAAAAAGTTGGGTACCCAAAATCCAATTGATAATGTTGGTGCCTGAGCGCGACATCTGGGTAACTTTGACGATGTAAAACTCCCTTATCATGGTCTCTCGACCACCCAACAAGGTGTTTTTGGCTTAAAAAAATAGGTTTATATTCTTTTAATACATTTAAATAAAATTTTATATTTAAATGTAGAAAATAAAATTAAAAGATTTTTTTTTTTTTCAGCATTAAAATTTACTACAAAGCTTGAAAGTATATGAAAAAGAATTATTAATGTTTATTATTACATGTATATATATATTTTTTAAATACTTTTTACACATATTTACTATGAGGATTGAACGGGGTCATTTATAATTATTCTAAAATTTTAAACATATTAAATAAATTTGAAAATATATGAAAAGAAATTATTAATGTTTGTTATTACATGTACATTTATAATAATTATTCTAAAGTTTTAAACATATTAAATCTTTTACAAATTTAAAAAATGGCAAACTAGAACAAAACTTATTTTTAAGTTAAAAATTTAAATTCCTAAAAAAAATTTAGTATATTTTTTTAATATATTTAAAAAAAATTCAATACACATTTAAACACCACAATGCCAGGTTCATCATACACTTGTAATTGAATATTTAAAAGATTCGGTATTTAACCGGTTAGAGTCATACCTATTTGTGGCAGGCAGGGGAGAAGAATCAGTTTCGTCCTTGACCGTCATTCCTCCTCTGAACCGCCCCTAAATCATACCTGTTCTCTTCCTCTATTTTTATTTTCTATTTCAAAATTTGAAATCCCAGAAAACTCTGGTATAAACCAGATCGACAAATGTCATTGTTAGAGTGATGAATGCTTTATCTCAGCATGCAAAGTTGCCAACTGGAAAGTTGAGTTTGGTCACATATATCCTGCCACCTGACTCAACTTATCTACAGTTTTGAAGAAGTGTAGGAATATAACGCAGACAACATTTTGCTCGGGAACCTATGAAAACTTTGTGCTTATCAGGTATTCACTCTGAATAGAATCTTTCATTGCCTTTCTTGTTTTTGGCTCTCTCTAAATCCAAAGAAAATGTGGTGACCAGGTATTCATTTCATTGAATTTTATTGGTTGTCTTGTCTTTATGTTGCTCTTAATCCGATGGACAGTTGAATGGGCTAAACATATTAGTATTGGTCTTGTGAGTACCAATGACATCCAAGTCGCAACGGGTTTCGATGGTTTTTCTTGTTTTGTTGGTTTTCAATAAATGGTGATGGTGGTGGTTTTGCACTTCAATTGTTTTATTTCCTGTGTTCTTTTGGTCAGTGGGATTATACTGTTGTTTTATTATTTAAATTTTGGTCAGTGGGATTATACTGTTGTTTTATTATTTAAATTTTCAAGGATGTTTTTGTTGGTTTGGTTATGGTTTTCCAACATGATTTAATGGTTTTCTGTTTGAGTCTTTGTTGTTAATAGTTGTCTTTGTTTTTTCCAAGACATATGTACGGAGGATTCTCATGATGGGTAATATTATGTTGTGCAGGAGGGTGTAGGGTTTTGGGATTGTGGGTGGTGTATTGGCAATAGGAGGTATTGGTGATGGCGGTAAGAAGCATAATGCCAGGTAAATAGACTTATTGAATTTTTCAGGGTGGGCTTGAGATATTGGGATGGTTTACAGAGGAGGGACTCGAGGATTTATGGTGCGATTTGGAGTAACACCTTGAGGTTTTGGGGTCTGAGGCTTCAGCGGTTATCAGGGATCCATCTTTTGCGTTTTATTGATTAGGGATCCAGCATTTGCGTTTTATTGATTAGGGTTCCAACGTTGAGGTTTTAGCAGGGTTTAACTTTTGGGTTTTGTTTTGGATTGGAGATTATCGGATGTGAATGCATTAGTGGGCTTTTCATTCATATTTGGAGATGGGGATTTTGAAGAGCCCAATGCCAGTCTGCCCTGCTGAGAAAAGGTGCTTGAGGTGGGTGCAAGTGTACTTGAAGGACTGTGTGTGCAGTGTTCGAGATGAGGTTTCCTTTTCATTTGGTTTGATCAGTGTTCTCAGTTGGGGAATTGCAGAGGTGCCTCAGATTATGACAAATTATAAGGAGAAGTCTACCGAGGGTTTGTCTCTTATGTTTCTCATGACATGGATAGTAGGGTAAGCAATTCTTTGGTTTTTGCATTATTATTTTTCTTCTGGGAGGAGAATATGTGTGAATTTGACTTCAAAAGTTCAAAGAGCTCCCCCGAACAATTTGTATTGCATTCTGTTTTATTGAAATCAACACAATGGATAATCCTTAATGGCATAACGAATTCTTGAATGAATATGGCCTCCCTTTTCTCAAGGGTTTTGAAGCTTTTTTTTTTTAATTCGCTGCATGAGATGAAGTAATTGCTTGGTTATTATTAGTTCGCCGTATTCCCGCGGGGCGCTCAGTAAGTGTGGGGATAGTATTTGAGTACTGCATCTCATAAGCACTAGAAGTCTTAACTTCTGTTACCAGGAAATGAGTTTTTAATCTTTTGGCTGTAAGAAACGTTCTTATAAAATTTGCACGAGCATTTAAGTTAAACTATCATAGCCAAATATCAACTTTCCACAAGTAATAATCAGGATATATCATATTCAGATCATTGGTGAGAGATAATAAACAACATACAATGTTACTATTGTTTCCCAGGGGAACATTTTATGTTGTTTATTAACTCTCAACATTATATTTTGATCAATCCATATCTTATTTTAATCCTGCAGCAAACGTCAGGCTACACCTGCATTACCATACCTTTTCCTTTTTTCTTAAGCATACAAGCAACTGGGATTTGTGAGTTCTAAAAGATATTCATTCACAGTATCTATCTATCTATATCCCTTCTTATAATTGTTATTTGCTAATTTCCTGTTTTCATGAATTACTATGACGCATGATAATATAGTAGATTACCTTTTTCGATATGTAGTTGTGTTATAGTTCTAGGTGAATTCTACAAGCCTTTCTAATTTGAACTTTTTATGGTTTGGTCATATCAGGGATTTGTTCAACCTTTTTGGATGTTGGCTTGAACCAGCGACAGTAAGTTTCTACTCCTAAACTGTTGTCTTTGTTTGGAGAAGCATTTTTTTCTTTTTTCATCTCTATGGATCGGGGAACTATACATTCTACAGCGGGAGGCCATGTGCTAAAAACCAAAAGTTTAACTGGATGAGGGCTGGCCAGGTTAATAACCAACTGTACAATTGCTTCTATTTCTGGCCTTAGCCTTCTAAAATGCAAAATAACTTTCCAAGATCTATATGAATAGGATCATAGTTATCTAGACCAGGAGGCATCAAATGAACAAAGTAAAATACATTATATAATAGTAGAATGTCACTAGCGTGTCCAATGAAGTCACGGTATATGACATGATGTATTACAGTGTGTTGCACATGTTTCACATAAGTGTTGTTGCATGTGTAGTACGCCCGATGCCTAATCAATCATAATTGATGAACATAGGACAAGTTTAGACGTCTACTTTGACCAGAAGTCTACTCTTGTCGATGTTGAAACAGGTGGCAAGTCTTAAGGTACTCTGAAGGCAAAGGGATGACCTGCGAATTCTGCTTGGGTTCTGCAAATGCATACCTTTTTATCACCATATTTTCATTTTTTTTTCTCTTAAATATATTCTTCAACTTCCTTGAAGCTCTATGTTTCCACAATGAGCTCCTTGACATCATTTTGATGAAGAGATAAAAATTTCACTTGGCTAGTTGCCTCCTAAAATTTGAATTTCTCTGGGATGAAGATCAACATCGCAATTTGCTAATTTATCTGTTACCCGATTTCCTTCTCTATAAATATGCTCACACTTCCAAAAGATTGCCTCTAGTAATACATGATGAACACCAGCAAAAATATTACTTTCTATCCAGTCTTTACATCCATTTTTGTTAATAACATTGATGATAATTTGTGAATCCCCCTCAATTGAAATATATTTCTATATTTTTTCTACTGCAATTTTAATCCTTGTAAGAAGTGCCTTAGCCTTTGCATAGTTGTTAACTGAAGTATTATACATATTTTGAAGCCTCTGCAAAGTTGTTAATTGAAGTTCCATATATTTTGAATAGTCGAGGAGAACTTTTATTTCACTATTTCTAAAAACACCACCTCCACCAGCTTTTCCTAAATTTCCATTAGAAGTACCATCAAAATTAATTTTGATAAACCCAATTTTTGGACTTTTTTCCATTTTACTGTACATCTAAGTAGATCCTTTGTTTTAATTCCATTATCCCATATGACTCTTCCATATATGTTCAAATCATGTAGCCAAGTTATTAACACTTTTTTTTTTTGCAATTGGGACTTCCTATGATGAGCACCATATTTGTAGACATTCAGCAAGAGAGGCAATAATATGGTTCTAAACTTGGGCATGATTTTGAGATTAATTTTTAAAAATTCTGTTATTCTTTCAAGCCTTAAATTCCAACAAATACTGACAAGGCCAATCCTCTAAAGAATACATAATGCTTTAACTTTGAAATAATAAATTGAACATTTCATCAACTATTTCAATGTTGATGGAGCTACCCAATATAATTTCATATTAAAAAAAATTACCTCTAATGGTGTGAGAAAATGGACAATGAAGAAGTAAATGGTCTGATGTTTATAAATCCTTCTCACACAAGGCACATCAAAGGGGTCCATAATATCCTCTTCTTTACAGGAGTATGAATTTTACTTTGAACTCCTAATCAAAGGAATGTTGAGGCCTTAGGGAGAGCCTCTAATGACCAAACATTCTTCCAAGGAAAATCTTTGGGAAAAGGAAATTTTGATTGTTCTAATCCTCATATCTCAACTTGACAGAGTATCCACCATCCTTTGATAAATCCCAAACCAATTCATCCTTTTGTGTAAAAATCGGCAAATAAAACTCTTGAAGCATCTTTTGAAGTTCATCTGCAATTTGTTTGAGTTCCTCTCCTTCAACTAGGTTATTAGAAGAAACCCATGATCTGGAGTTGTTGCTTATAATAGTATAGTCTTTGACCTTTGGACCTTTACATGCTAGGCATGCTTGAGCTAATGGTTGTCATTTTGAGTTAGAGATAAGAGGATAAGGCTTCAATCAAACATTAGGCCAAAAATTTGCATAACTCTCCTCATTGACTAATCGTCTAATATGTTTCTTTATCAATTGCAAACTCTTTGATATGAAGTTCTATGTTGTTGATATTTTTAGGTAGAGTTCTTTTCCTATAATTTCATTGCATCAAGAGAACCTATATATTTTTGAAGTAATATTTTGCCTAATTCTTTCTTTGATATCTAATTAATCTCCTCCCAAGCTTTGCTCCTAATGCCAAATTCATAAGTTTGCAATTCCTCAAGCCCGCTCCTCCAATATTCTTTCCTTTGCAAACCCTATCTCACCTACAAAGAGGAAACCTAAATTTTCCCTCACAACCTTTCAATAGAAAATATTTTTGAATCAATTTTTGATGCTATACTTGTTGGCAATCTTGAAAGTAACATAATATAAATAGGGATGGATTGCAATGTAGTCTTTATGAGTTATAGCCTTCCTGCCATGGTTAAGAACTTACATTTCCAACCTGCCAAGTGCTCCTAATGCCAAATTCATTAGTTTGCAATTCCACAAGCCTGCTCCTCCACTATTCTTTCCTTTGCAAACCCTCTCTCACCTACAAAGAGGAAACCTAAATTTTCCCTCACAACCTTTCAATAGAAACTATCTTTGAATCAATTTTTGATGCTATACTTGTTGGCAATCTTGAAAGTAACATCATATAAATAGGGATGGATTGCAATGTAGTATTTATGAGTTATAGCCTTCCTGCCATGGTTAAGAACTTACGTTTTTAACTTGCCAAGCAAAATTTTATTCTATCCAAAAAAGATATTTAAAGCTTTTTTTTTATTTCTTTTATCAAACAAATTAATATTGATGGAAATTTTTCAATATTAAACCCTAAAATATTCACAATAATTTGTTGTCAATCTAGGGCAGTATTAATAAAAAAAATCCTTGATTTTGTAGTATTTGCCAACTGTCCAGTAGCCTTCTCATAACATGCTAATATTGATTTAAACTCCATGGCCTCCTTAATTGAGGGATGGCCCAAAAGAGAAGTATCATCAACAAATTGGAGATGAGATTCGGAGGGACCGTTTTTTGCAACTTGAATACTTTACTTTTTCCTTCCATTTTTGCCTTTGAAAAGGCTCTCCCTAATGCTTCCACAAGAATAATGAATAGATAAGGAGAAAGTGGATCAACTTGATGAAGTCCACAAGATGACTTGAACCAGTAGGAGAACCATTGATCAAAATAGAAAATTTTGTAGTGCTATAACAACATTAAATCTACTCACACCAACTTTAATCAAAGCCAAACTTTTTGAGAATAACATCTAGAAAATTCTAGAAAACCCTATCATATGCTTTGTTGATTAAAAGCATACCTGTTTTTTTCATGGAACGAAGAGAAGGAATGGTCCCTTGTGCAATAATTGTACCATCGAGAATTTTTTTACCACGAACAAAACCACCTTGTTCCTCTAAGATAAGACAACCTAGAATGCCCTTCAACCTGTTTGCTATAATTTTTTAAGTCATCTTATGAATCATATTACAAAGACTTATTGGACAAATATTTTGATATTTTGTGTTGCCTTTTATGGGAAACAAGGTAATAAAAGTAGCATTGATCTCACTTATAGCCTTCTTTTTTTTTAAGCCTCTTCAAGCACAACTAACATATTACTCTTCAATAAATCCCAAAAATTTTGAAAGAAAATTATAGGAAATCCATCGAGGCCCAGTGCCTTGTTAGGATGGAAAGAGAAAACTTCTTCATAGAGCTCCTCCATTGATATCTTTTTCATCAAGCTTTTATTTTGTCCCTGAGTGATAATTGATGGAATATTTTGCAAAAGTTTTTCTTGAGCCTCCTTATCTTGCCTAGTATCTGACAAAAGATTTAGAAAATAATTAAGTGTTTCCTTCCTTATATCTTCTTTGTCCTCAGTATTTCTTCCTTCTGGAGTTAATTATTTTTGATGTAACAAAAAGAAATATTTGTTTTTGTTGTAGCATGAAAAAAATTTGTATTTCTATCTCCTTCCTTGAGTCATTTCGCTCTAGATTTTTAGAACCAATATGACTCCTTTTTCAATGCATTATTATAATAAAAAAGTAATTCGTTTTCTTTGACATAAGAATCATGATCCATCCCATTAATTTCTACAATCTCTTGTAAATTTTTGAGCTTGGATTCAATTTCTTTCTTTTCTTTAAAAATGTTACTAAAAGATTTGGCATTCCAAATCTTTATTTGCTCCTTTAAATATTTCTATTTTTAAAGAAACCTTTACATACATAATCCTTCAAATTTTGATTCATCCCACCATAACATAATTATTTAGAAAAAATCAGGGTCGTGGAGCCACATAGACAGGAAACAAAATAGGTTTGGATGACCATTATTAAGTAACTCACAAGTCAAAAGAATGGGTTTGCGATCTGATCTTGCTTGCAATAAAATATCTGAAGAGATTTTATACTTTGTTTGCAACCATTCATTGGATAATAAGAATCTATCCAGTCTTTCTGCTATATGATTTTTCTGAATGCGTCTATTATCCCGTGTGCATTGAAAGCTTGAGGGACTAACATCCTAGAGGTTATTTGAATTGACAAATGAAGCAAAATCTTGCATTGATTTAACCACCCTTCTTTTCCAAAGGAGATAGAATAGTGTTAAAATCACCCCAAGAATCCATAGATCACAATGAATCATCATTGTATTTGACAAAAATATGTTAAGAGTCCTTCCAACATCTTTCATGAGAAGTAACTATAGGTGTAGCATATACATTTATAACTTCCAACTTTGATGTTTTCCTCTTTCCTGCAAAATAATCCAACAAACTAATTACTTTTGCTTCTAATAATTGCCCATCCCATTTGCATTTGTCTCATATAATAGCAATACTGCTTGAAGCTCTTGTAGAAGAAACTGCTAAACATTTACCCATCTTCTAAGTCTTTTTAAAAGCATCCTTATATTCCTCACTACTTAATTTTGTTTCTTATATTAAAACAAACTTAGGACTATAACAACCCATTAATTCCTTACTAACTCTTTATATAGGGGTTTTATTCACACCATTAATATTCCATGATATCATTTTCTTTTTTCAATGAGTTTACACAAGTTTTTATGCGGGGTCCTGGTTCCCTCATACTGAGTAGGGTTTGGACCTTGGACCTCTTAAAGAGTGGCCAAAGCCCTTACCACTACAGTAAGCTTGCAACTTATCCATGCTATTGTTTTCATCATCAACACTTTTTATTTTTATTTGTGGGCTTAGCCCCACTTATTTGGCTTCCCAAATCAAATATCCTTTTGAATTTGTTTTCTCTTTGTTCCTGCTTAGATGGCCTTCCTCTCCTTCTTCCATTCTTGCCAACACTCTCATCTTCATCAATCTCTTCCTCTCCTTCTTCCATTCCTGCCAACACTCATCTTCATCAATCTCTTATGATGGCCTTCCTCTTCTATGATATGATCTCCTTGTTTCAAACTGAAGCTACCTTCATTCCCAAAAATTTCCATACTTTCTTCTATCATTTTCACTTTGTAGTCTCTTGCCATGTGCCCGGTTTCATGACATTTGCGACTTCGGAATGCAATGTTTTCATAATCCACTTGTTAATACTTAATTCCATTCTCTTGATTCAGATTTAGTCCTAATTGACTGTAGTAAAGGTTTTGAAAAATCCATGGCAACACATAGTCGAGTGTATACAACATGCCTTCTCTCCTTAGTAGTTGGTCCCTTTTGGATGAATTCACCTAAAGTGTTACCAATATTCTTCAAAACCTCCTCATTGATGAGTTGATAAGTCCAAAAAGCTTAATCCATACTGGAAGCCTTTTAATAGTTTGTGCCCACAGAAAAATTCTCAGTCCAAGGTCTTAAATATAATGCATCTTTGCCCCTAAACACGGGCCTCCATCCATTATTTTATCCCTTATTTTTGAATTGCAGAAAATAATGAGGAAAAAACCTTTTGTAAGAAAAGTCATGGAGAGTAATTTGTATTCAATCTCCACTTCCACTTGATGCAATTTTGAATCTTAGAAAAACCTGGCCAGGAACTTACATCTTAAACCTCTGGTTTTAAGAACCATTATATCATTCTCAATTATCATCTCATCCTTGATAATCACTTCTGGTGTAGTATCTGCTACTTGGACAGAGTTTGCTATAGATTCTTTTTTCCTCTTATTGCTAGCTAGGGCATCCACACTTCCAACTAGGCTATTTTTACTTTCAGTAAGGACTTTCAAAAATGACATTCTTTTCATGTTACCTAGATTATCTTCAAATGAATCCTTTAAATTATCTTAAGATCTAGAACAAAAAGTGACACTTCTTCCTTGATTGCACTTTGCTTTCTAGTTCCTGCTTCTTGCTCACACTCCACACTCTCTCTTGGCTCGCACTCTAAATTATACACATAATTGTGAAAGTGATATATATGTAATATGAGCTTCTCTATATTTACTTTAGTTAAAATTGAAGATTTTGAATTTAACAGAGCTTTTCTCTTTGTTGCTGTGTGCAGCTTCCTACACAGTTCTATATGGCTGTGGTACGCACAATGTTTCTATTTTTTACTTGCATCATTAACTTTTGTTGATCTATTTTGGATATGCCAAATATTTGATATTCCTGCTATTTTTGCAGTTGTACACAGCTACTACTTTGGTACTGGTTTGGCAGACTTTGTATTATTGTTACTTGTATAAGAGGATGGAAGCTAATATCACAAACCTTCGATTGTGGCTGGAAATGAAAATAAAATTTTTTCACAAGGTATCTTATATTGGCTAAATTATTTCAAATAACATATAGCTTCTTTGAATTGGAGCTTGTGGGAATCACAATGTAGCTTATTTGAATTGGAGCTTGTGGGAATCACAATGTAGCTTCTTTGAATTGGATTTTGTGGGAATCACAAGTTTATTCTCTTATTTGCTCTGATATTTGCTTAGCTCAATATTCTTATGTATATGCCTATGCCTTTGATGAAATGAGTTGTGCGTAATTTTGTGTGCTTTCTGATTTATTGATCTGAGCAATAGTTTCAACTTTCAAGTTTAAACTGTAGAGAAGGCTTCTTTCATGTCTACTTTTAGGTTATTGTATCAATTTGCTCTTGTATGCACTCAGTATATTGTTCACTTAACCTACTTGTAAACTGTTTGGATCTCTTGCTTTCTGTTGGAGCAAATTCCAGCATTAGAATGAATGAGAGTTTTTTGAGCTTGGCATTAGTTGTTTGATGACTTCAGGGTTCACTTTTCATGCATCTGTTTATACATTATTATAACAATGTAGAGATATTCATCACACTAGTGTAAAGATCATTTAATGTTGTTGGTAGAGAACTTTTTTCATCTTTTTACTTAGAAGAAGAATGATGATGATAGAGATTGAATCAAATAGACATAAGTAAAATTTGAGTATGTAATTAACTCATAGTGTTGAGACTCCTCCTGAGTCTGTGAGTACTAGCGAGTCTGCTTGCCAAGTGACCCCAGCCAAGTCATTTTGATGCTTGTTGAGTCTCTTTCTGTAAAATCTACTACAATTTTTTTCTTTCATATCTTCTGAGTTATTGGCAAGATTTTCCCCAAGTTTTGCCCAGAGCCTGAGGTTGGGTCCAAAAAAGATGCTTGTTAAGTTTCAACACTATGAATGAAACCACAGAATGGAGAGTTTGAATGAAAAGAAAAGGTAGAATGTACAAGAGTGATACTAGGCTAGTTAAATGAGATTTGGTATAAGAACATGAGTCTCTGCAATGTTGAAAAAAATTACAGGTTTCCCCTCTTCTTAACACTAGTTGAAATTCACTTGCTGATTCCTAGATGTTTCACACAATCAGCCGAATTGTATAACAGTCATGTTTGGACATATATGTGAATGAGTTTAAATTTTAGGATGTTATATCTATATTTCGAGCTTTTTAATAGTCTAACCTAAGATTTAGCAATGAAGGAATCCAAGCATGATAAGTAGTTTTTCTCCTTTATTTTTCTTGCTTTAAGGAAATGAATCTTTTTTTTTTGGTCAGAAATTGACAATTACCATTTTGAAATGAAAAAGTGTCTATTGCGATGATAAAAACAAATTTAATATTGCTATTTATTTATGGAACAGAATAAATTGTAGACCACATGCTGTGACCTCAAGACTATAAGTGGAGAATCTGTCAACTTCCATGTTCTTTCTAGTTTGAACTATATGACTGTCAAGTGAATGATTTGCTGTTTAAGGATTTTAACCGTGGATGATGTTATTCTTTTCTTTATGTTTAAATGTACAGGAAGAACCCAAGGAGGATTCTAGCAAGGATTGTAAATCAGAGCCTCCAAATTTGACACACAGCTTGAACAGTTCTTCTAAGGTTTCTGAGAGAAATGGGCCTAAGAATCGCGTGCCTGAAGAATCAACAGGCTTAATTAAGGGGACGACTGTATCTTCACCAATACCTGTTTTATCTTCACAAATAGCTCACCGTAGATCTGTTAGAAGAGACCTATATTATATGTATAGTATCTATTACTTTTCTCTCAGTTTTTTGAATTTTTTTTCCTCTCACCCAGTCTAGATCAGATTGTGAAGTGAACTCTTGGCCATTTACTATTGTTTATTTCTTTTTGCCTATGTAGTGAGGGATCAGAATTAGGAAATTATAATATTTTAATTTTCTTATCAGGTCAGCACGATCTTTAGCACAAAGTCATACGCCTACTGCAGGTTCTTATACAGCACAATCGCTTGGGTCTTGGCCAAGGACAAACATAGGCCTGATTACTGACCAAGAAATTGCAGATAGAAAGGACCTACTTACTAGTCTTGTGACCAACACCTCTGCTGCCACAAATTCAAAGTCACTATTTTGTGCAGTAAGTTTAACTAGACTTAATATTTTGTATGGAAAATTGTATGATAGGAAATTCTCTCTTTAGATTGCTTTTTCAATGATGTTGATCTAGAAGTTTGTTAAGCCATGGTGGAGATCATCTTTTTGCAAAGCTAATTTGAAGAAATGATAGATCTCTTATTTTTCTTTAATCTAAAACTGATCTTCAGGTTGGTACGATATTCCTTCTTGGTGCTGTGAATTTGCATGTACCTCTGTTTAAAACAGACAGTACTGCCTTAAGTGGAATGAAGGGGATAGTTTTACCTCTTGGGCGAAAACTTTTGCAGGTAACTTTATTTCATGAATGTCAATAATAAAATTTTTATACTTTTATTTTTTTTTTTAAATTGGTTATATGGGATTGAAACGGGCCCCACCCGTGACCACATAGCAGTATTATAACAGCTTGGGAAGCATGCATGTATGGCTTAGTAACTTTCTAACCTGGGTCTCCTCCTTGAAAGTTGAGGAATTTAACCAAGTGAGTTCATGCAATTTGATAACAATGCTTATGCTTTTGTTATATAGTGTCATTGGTAGTTTTATCCACCTTTATGGTGGATGGAAGAAAACTCCTATCATTTAAAGCCAGTCCTGGCATAGTGTTTGCCCTTTTTTTTCAAGGTTCTAGCACCTTGTCTACCTAACAAAGCAATAAATATGCCCACTGCCTATTTCGTAGCAGATATTGACCATGCTAGGCATTGAATAACACTTCTAATGTTCATGTGTCATAGTGTAACATGTAATTATTCTACACCTGAAAAATTTGTAGCACTTTGTAATGACTTTTTTTTTTTGGTTTACCTCTGTTTCAGGAAGCTAATTATTCTAACCTTAGTTCAGTTCAACAAGGGGAAGCCTCTGCTATGCTTGGAACTTACATGGGGTGGATGATGGCTGCTATTTATATGTGTGGACGTCTTCCACAAATTTATTTAAACGTGGGTTCTTGAGATAAAACCTGTCTATAGAGCAGATTGTTTTTTCATTATTTCTAGGCTGCTTACTAATTGAAGTATGAGATCTCTAGTCTACAGTATCTCTTGCATTCATTTCAAAGATAAGCTTTTTGAAATGATAGCTTCATTGGCCATCCTATTGTCTTAAGTATGTTTTGCAGCACATTATATGTCCTCTTGTTATATGCTTGTACATTGAGAATTGACTATGCTTTCGTTTGTTTTTGGGCATGTTTTTTTTTTGGCAAAATCAGATAAAGCGAGGTACAGCAGAGGTGCGTTTCTGGACTGCATCTTTGTCTTGTCCAATTTCATTTGCATGTATTTAAATATGTTTGAATGTTTTGGGATTTTTCATCTCTTTTTGTCCCAATTCCTATTCCAAATCAATATTGGAATGTTAAAGCAAAACAACCATCTAGCATTTTTTTTTTCGAGTAATACTTCTTATACACATCCGCCGTGGGGATTGAACCCGGGTCACATCACCGATAATGCAATCCATCTAGCATTTTTATAATGCTAATACATATTTTTTAAAATCACCTAAAACTTCAGGGGTGTACTTTTGCCTGGAGTGTGTTTAGGTATGGGAATTCTTTATGACAGCTGAACTTTTGGTCTAGATAAGGAGCAGCTATAATTGTTGCTCTAGGAAATTTTAAGTATGTAACAATTACTCTAGAAATATATTCATCCATACAGACACTTTAGTTGCAACATGGAAATGAACACGTTTTGCTTAGGCCATTGGTGAATTGCTGTTAGAACTAGAAACGGCAAGGGGAGAATAATTGGTTTCAAGTATAATTACTTAATGAGAGATGTATGGAACAAATCTGTAAGTGGAGAATGGAAATGAGCTTAAAATGGAGTAATAATTCTAAAATTGAGCAGATTCTATCTGAACTTAATGTCCTCAAAGTTAAATTCATTTGTAAAATCTTTACCTTGTAGGCCAATTAAAATCTTAGAGGAAGTTTTGAGATGCATTAAACTGAAAAATCATACCATCTTATGGATGCATTAAATACTAAATCCGCTTTAGTAACTAAGACTGAAGGAGAACTTCTTTTGTGGCTAAAACACTTTTTAAGATAGTTACTACAGTGGAAGTAGATGAGGGTCAGTATTTATATCTAGAGCCTAGTGGATTTTAGGTTGAAATGAGTTATACCATTGTATTTTTCTTTTGCAAGATAGGAAAAGGCAAAATTTTACTACTTGAGTGATTGGAGAATCTTAATTATTCCGGTTGAAATGTTGTGTGTTTGCAGGGCCTAAATCCACTAATGTTTATGTTTGCAATTATAGGAAATGGGACATATGTGGGAAGGTATGTATGAGATGGTTAAAACTCTTGGTGAAAATTATTTAACATATTTCAATTTAATGAGTTTGACAAATCTGGTGTTTGTACAGTATTCTCATAAGAAGTACTGACTGGGCTAAACTAAGGCCAAACATGCCATGGCTTGTGGATGCTGCAGTCTGTGTGCTTTTAGATTGCTTTGTATCCTTTATTAATTTTATGCAAAAAAATCTATGCATTTCCCTGGCCAGTTCTTGTTTTATAACTGGTAGCTTCTTCTTCGTCTACCTTTTCATTATCAGCTTGTCTCCCATTATGTATTTCCATTACTGCATTTAATCTACGAATGACTAATTCATTATTTTGTTGAAAGTTACTGTATTTTTTTTATCTTCATATTATCTGATCATCATACAGTACAGTAGACCTAAGATGTAAAACAAATCAGACCTCTTGATCCCTATGCTGTAGCTAGTATTCCATTCAAATCAGACCTCTTGGTCCCTATGCTGTAGCTAGTATTCCATTTCTGAAAAATGTTGAGAGGAAACTTCAAACAGCCCAACAAATAGTTCTTAAATTTATTTTCAAGTTGTTGCAAATGAATTCACAGATGCACTGTTTTTTTTTTAACATTGTTTAAATGGTTTTATGATTCCTTGACAATTGCTGAAAGATCATTGCACAGTTCATCTATTTTCATCTTCGAAAAGCAACTGAGCGTGAAGACAGTGATGGAGATTTTGAAGCAGCTAAATAGAATTTTTCATGGCGAGCAACAGATTTTGGCCTATTGTGGCTTACTGTATTTGTATTTCCAGCTACATTACTTTTCAACTGCAATTAATAACAGTGAAAAGATGGCCTTTAACGTCTTTCCATTCAGCTGGACATTCCATTCTGAGGGAAGCCATAAAGTATTGTGAAAGATGGATATATTTGTTGAGGCATGAGGTGAGGGCACTGGAATTTAATTTCTTACCGCATTCTGTTGTACAGCGGAATAAAGGAGGGGGTCTTCAAGATAATGGACTATTTTGCTTATAGAGTTCAAATCTTGTATCTCGAACATGGTCGGCTGAACTTTGTGGTTCAGCAATAATAGTAACCTGGCAAGTTTTGCAATATTTGTTTTTTCTTTTAATTTATGGTTTATCTTTGATCTATTCTTTGCATACAAGAGACTTGAAATTACAGATTTACGCACAGGGGATTTAGCCTATGAAACTCAAATGAATAATTTTTAGAAGATAAATTGAGTGTCCTGCTGATTAACAATTTTGAGAGGAGCATCATATGAAAATTATAAAGGATTGTTTTCAAATTTTTAAAATTTTATATGGAAATTTATTGTATATATCATTATGTAGCTACATGAAAATGTGCTTTGCCTTGGTATAAAATTTAGTAAAATTAGCATTTTTCTCCCTCAAGGAATCAGGGAATGTGTTGATTTCACTGAATAGTTCTTTTGATTGGTTTCTAATTGTAAAATCATTTATTTATTTTATTTTTAAAACTTTATATGGAAATTTATTGTATATATCATTATGTAGCTACATGAAAATGTGCTTTGCCTCCCTCGGTATAAAATTTAGTAAAATTAGCTTTTTTCTCCCTCAAGGAATCAGGGAATGTGTTGATTTCACTGAATAGTTCTTTTGATTGGTTTCTAAGTGTAATATCATTTATTTATTTTACTGGGGCAACACTTTTATTTATCAAAATATAAATTTTAATTAATATTATTTTTATTAAGAACGGAGTTTTTTTCATGAAGCTTCTTCTTCTTCTAAAACTCAGTAAAGGCTTTGACTATTTTTTGGAAAGTTTAAGGTTCAAACTGCCATAATTGTATTAAATCTTTATTGATAAGCTCAATTCTTCCTCTATGAGAGGTTATGGTGGGATGGGGATGCCCAGCCCTGAGCATCAGTCGTAGAGATTCAATTGTAGAGATTTTGCACACTAACCAAATCATTTAGTTTGGGGAACAAAGCAATGTTTTGGGGTTTGGTTCTTATTTAGGAGGTTCAAGGTCCGAAACGTAATGTGTGGCTGTGTGTTAAATTCTCTTTATTGATAAGCATCTCTTCTTTTATAAGAAGGCATGGTGGGATAGGGTTGTCCAATCCTCTTAAGGGTTTCTCACACTAACCAAATGAAAAAAAAAATTGCCTTTCAATTGAAATATGCTTTAAATTTTAAAAACAAAGCTAATCTTCTTATATGAGAATGTATATTCAAAACTAAAGGAAAAATAAAGTAGATGATATTATGTTTATGGCTTCTTACACAAGTGGGTGTAACAGCAAAGACTATGGAAGTTTAAAGAGGTCTAAGGTTTGAATCCTATAAATAGGGTTTTGCACCAGCTTTTGATAATTAGAGTATGTTTGGAAAACCATATATTATATAAATAATGTCATCTATAAGAACTATTTCATATGGCCTATGGTATTAAAAGCTATTTTATTTTTATTTTATAAGGTATACTTATAAGATCCATGATATTCATTTTGCAAAATATCATTTTAAAGAATGTTGCATTGAACTCTTAAAGATAAAATAAATGATGCTTAGGAGAAGTCTCAATTAATTAGATACTTTTTTTTTTTTGAAAAAACTTGTATTAAAACAAAGATCATTTACAAGTTGGGATGAGACTTTTCCCAGCCTTAGTCAGAGAGAACACATGTTTACAACAGTAAAAGAAGATTTGCATTGGAGCCAAATCTCTTAAACCATATTTCTACAATGACTGTTCACCTGTTTACAACTATAAAAGAAGATCTACATTGAAACATAAATCTCCTAAACAGTATTTCTGGAATGGTTATCCAAATTAGCTAAGCACTGGATTTGCTCACCAACCTGCCTAATCATCTCATCCTCAATAGCCATGTCACTGTGCCACCGAACCCCTACCTCCTTCTCAAAACCCATCTTAGCCAGGAAGTCTCCCACTTTATTTAGATCTCTACTCACATAAACTGGAATCACATCATCTAATTCCCTCCATAATTCCTTAATTTGAGTGACAAGAATCCTCAACCTCCATGTTTTCAAAGCAAAGTTCCTCATGCAATCTAGAGCTCCAACCATTATTTGAGAATCCGATTCTAGGATTATCCTCCTATGACCTTGTTTTACCGCCCAAATAGAAGCAGATTTGATAGCTAAGGCTTCGCTTCATTGTTTGTGGCTCTTCCCAAGCCTTGCAGCTTCCCAATAGAGCACTCGCTCCAACATGATTCCGGCAAACCACTCCAATTCCAGCTCTACCCGGATTGCCTTTTGCAGCTCCATCAGTATTAATTTTAATCCAACCTTCTGGGGGGTGGTTTCCAACTAGCTCTGTCCTGTCCCTCTTGCACTTCAACTTCCTTCTCCATTGCCCCAATAACAACCTGAGTTTCATCTTTAGCATAGACTCGCCACAGCTTTCGTGACTTTGCTCCAAATGACCTCGCCAAACTCCATCTAAAGAAGAAAAAGTTTCTCTAAAAATTCTAGCATTTCTCTCCAACCACACTTGCCACCAAATAAAGTTTAATCCAAGCTCCCAACCAATACAAAGAGCTTTAGATTTAAATCTACCCCTCTTCCATCTTTCCCAAATATTAATCCGATTCAAATCACCATTAACTTGAATTTTATAATATAAAAACCATCTCTCCCAAATCGGCGCGTGAATGGGCACTCAAACATCAAGTGATCAGCTGTTTCCTCGCTCTTGTAGCATAAAACACATTGAGATGGACCAATGATTCCCCTGCATCTGAGATTATCAAAAGTAAGAATTCCATTATGCATGAACTGCCAGGCAAAAAAGTTTACTTTCGGCCAACCCTTGGACTGGCCAAATCTTTCTCCAATCCTCAACCCGATATGTATGAGGAGGAGGCTCGGAAGGATATTATCATATCCGTCCTTCACTGTGTAGACACCAAGGCTCCCATAGCCCCAAGCTAATTCATCCTCCTCATCTCTACCTCGTGAGAAATATTTTTGCCAAGATTTTAGTCATGATGGGTGTCAAATCCAGAGGGATTGAAATTGGCCACTCATCCAACTTCTTAAACTGCTTAAACTTATAATCCCCCAGCCGACTAGTGTTGAAATAACTTTCAATTTGGACCCATCCCTTGGTTTCTATGGCTATTTTTATTGGTTGCAATTCAAGAAATTCAACAATGATAGGTGGGTATTGATCCCATGAATCTGTCCAAAATCGTGCCTTCTCCCCTCTCCCCACTTTCCAAAATAATCTATCTTTTACTACCTGAGATCCTAACTTGAGAGCCTCGCCACACTAAGGATCCATTACCATCCAAAGGGAAACGACCCACCTCATTTGGGTTTACATGTCCCAAATATTTACTAGTTAAGATTCTACTGAATAAAGAAGTTGGTTGGGAAATCCACCTCCAATAAAGCTTTCCACCCAAAGCTTTATTATTTAACTTTGATCTTCTCAATCCCAAACCTCCTTTTACCTTGGGCTGGCTTACTTTATCCCAACCTACTAAGGCCCATTTCCTCTCTCCTTTTACTCCTTCCCATAAAAATTTTCTAGCCATCTTGTCCAACTCTTTCCATATGGTATGTGGGGCAAGCAAGGATAGAAAATTTATAAATTGGCATGGCCTCGAATGACTGACTGTAAAAAAGTTAATCTACCCCCATAGCTTAACCATTTGTGAGACCAATGATTAATTCTGTCCTTGATACAATCCAAAAGATTCCTCCAGATATCTATTTTTAGTTTTTTAAAATGCAAAGGGACCCCCAAGTATACCACTGGGAGATAAGTCCTTGTGAATCCCAAGATCTCTAAAATTCTGTCCTCGAAGCCTTTGATCAAGATTGAAAAAGACCACTTTGGATTTTTTATCATTGATGACTTGGTTTGTAGCCCTAAGGTAGACATTAAGTGTATCTCTAATCATTCTTGCTTCCCCGAAGCCGGCCACTTCCACCAATCCCGTGTCATCCATAAATTGTAGTTGAATCAAAACTTCCTCACCCACCTTGATACCTGTTAGCAAACCTTGTTGTCTTCTCCTCAAGATGAGTCTACCCAATCCTTCACCCAATATGAGAAAAAGATAGGGAGAGCAAGGATCTCCTTGACGAAGGCCTCGAGTAGCTCCAAACGGTTGCGAGGGAAGACCCTTGATTAACACTGAGTATGTCGGAGTAGAAACACAACTCATGACCCATTCTATCCAATCCTGAGAGAAACCAAAGGCTGCCATCATCTTTGACAAGAAGCTCCACTCCACCCTATCATAAGCCTTTGACATATCTAATTTTATGAACATTCCTCTATTACCGGATGTTTGCATTGAATGGATTGCCTCCCGAGCTAGAACCACACCATCCAAGATCTGCCTACCCTCTACAAAACCCCCTTGCTCCGAGGAGATAATGTTATGTAGAAGAGGTTTTAGCCGCTCACCCATTACCTTTGTGATTATTTTATATATGACATTGCATAAGGCAATAGGTCTATAATCCGAAATATGTACCCCCTCCTCCCCTTTTGGAATTAAGGTAATGAAAGTATGATTTAATGCTTTAAGCATTCTTTTACTACCTTTGGACTCCTCTATAACAGCCATTATATCCTCCTCCAAGTTATCCCAAAAGGCCCGAAAAAACTCAATTGGAAAGCCATCCGGACCTGGTGTTTTTTCGATGCTCATTCCAAAGACTACATTCTTCAGTTCCTCTCTATCAATGGGTTTAAGTAGGGTCTGATTTTCTTCTTCGGAGATAACAGAGGGTATGACAACAATAACTTCTTTTTGAGCCTCTTCATCTTGCACCATACTTTCCTTAAATAGTTTAGAAAAATAATCCATTGAATGGAAATGCATACCCGGAATTGTATCAAAGGAGTGTCCGTTCTCATCTTGAAGAGCTTCCATGTTGTTCATCCTGTCTCCTAGCACAGGCAACCCGATGGAAAAATTTGGTATTTTTATCACCTTCTAATAACCAAGTGGTTCTTGCTCTCTGCTTCCAGTAGGTCTCCTCTTGGTTGTCAATGTCCTCAACCGCTTTACGCAATGCATCATCCTCTTCTTTGAGCTGCTCTGTAATTGTTCCTTCCCTAAAGTGTTTTTGAACCTCATCCCATCCGGCCACCAATGGAGCTCTTTGGACCTGGAAGTCTGTCTTGTTAGCTCGCCTCCATTGTTTCAGTTTGATCTTTGACATAATGAAGTTGTTTGTGGAATCTAAACATTGTTGTCCCATATGTCGGGCGACCTTCTTCCCACCACCGTGGAATTTTCTTTCGAAGTTCCTCTTTTTGTAACCAAAAGTTTTCAAATTTAAATGGTTTGTGATGCCGCACTGTCTTGATCCCTCCTTCCAACAAAATGGGAAAGTGATCTGAAACTTGGACCCTCCAAAATTTGAAATTATATATTCCATTTAACAAATGCCTCCTCTCGAAACCAAAAAATGGTCTAACTTCACCTTCCTCGCTATGTGGCTCCCTCCTCTTATTAGTCCAAGTATAGTTGGTTCCAGTGGCATTTAATATCCACCAAGTGTAATGTCTGGACTTGGGCAATCATAAGTCGATCCCCTGGGTCCAAAATTGGGGTTCCCCCTTCCCGATATCTAGAGGATAATTTAGCATTAAAATCCCCAACAATAATCCAGTCTAAATCTTCCCTTGAGACTCTCATGTTATGCACAACTTTCCATTGATGCATCTGACCATCTAGGTTTTGAGCCCCATAAAAATTTGTGATTAAAACATGTTCAACTGTGACATTATTTCTAAAATGTGATGTGAGAACACCCCTCCAAGCTATATGTTCTATTGCAGTCCATTCAAGAGAGTTCCAAAGAGTAACTATCCCCCCGAGGCACCTTGGGCAGCCACTTCCATATGACCAGCACCCCTCCAAATTTTGTTAACTGTTTTACACATAAGATCTAACGACATTTTTGTCTCCTGGATAAGCAAAAAATCTGTTTTACATTTTTCTAAGAGTCTTCGAACAATAGATTGATGGGTTCTACTGTTTAAACCCCTAACATTCCATGATTGTATAATCATTGGTTACCTTGAGAGCAATAAAAATCTATTGGCCTCACCGATCCTCCAATGATCAATTTGTCTCCTTGAACTGCTATCAATTCCTTATTTGATTTTCTACCCACTCCTTGAGAGTTGCTATTTTTTTATCTCTTTTCCACCCGAGTTATCCCTAAAGTTGGCCTTTCTCTGTTCTTTTCTGGCTATGCCCATGCCGACATCCTTAATTATTGGTCGCTCTTGGTTATGCACTATCAATGCCCTCGCACTCTCTCGATCACGGTAACTCACCGTACTCAATTACCTCGCTCTATGATGGGGGGAGATGAAAGAGGAGCTTGAACATGGATGTTATTATTTTCATTATTCCCATCCACTCCTTCCATGAATTGTTCTTCTTGGTCCATTAGTGTCTTAAATATCTCATACCTATTGGAGGGCTTGAGTTGGGTTTGCTCTTTACCATATTTTTTCTTTTGCCTTCTCCTTCTTTTGGGCTGTTCAAAACCATCTCCCTGTGCTTCTTTACCCCAAGAAATATTGGTTGGTTCTTTGTTGATTGTTGACTTACCCTCCTTAGGAAGATTTGACATTCCTAGAGGAGCCTCCATTTTTATGTTCATATTATTTGGGCAAGATCGGGCCAAATGCCCATATTTGTGGCAAACTCTCGCATCCGAAGGGCAATGCCTCATAATCCAACTTTTGAATCCAAGATAGTCCTGCAAGTTCAAGTTCCACCTCTGCCGGTAGAGGCTGGCTAAGATCCATTTCCACACATAATCTTGCATAAACAACTGTGTTTCCTTCTATTGTGTCTTTGGAAACACCCAAATGTCTTCCAAGGGAATTACCGATAATTTCCAATACTTGCTCACTCCAAAACTCCATTGGAAGTGCATACAAATGGATCCAAACCGGGACAGCAGTGGGTTCAATTCGAGGATCAAATCCCACTCTCCAGGGTTGAACAAATAATCCTCCTGGACCATGATTCCTCTTTTCTAATTCGAAAGCCCTATTTCTATCGGCAAGTGAAGAAAAACTAACAATAAAATATCCATTGCTAATAAACCATAAAGAATACTCACCAAGAGGCTCCCAGCTTTGTCGGACCCAGGAATGCAAAAATTCAGGGTAGGGCGAATACCCATGAATTTACAGATCAAATCATGATTGGCTCTATATAAAACTGTTTCTTCAACCATCCTTTGCTCAATGACAATCTTTGGCCTTGATTCTGACCGTGGCAAGCATCCATTAACTCGTTGAGATGTTGATCTATTTCCAACAGTCGTAAAGAGCATTTTTAATGCAGTTTTTTGTGCTTCTTCAGTCTTTGATGGAGATTTATCCTTTAACAAATCTGCAAAAGAACTATGTCTCTCTAGAAGAGGATCCGGAGGTGTCCCCATTGGACCCTCCCGGGGCAGCAATCTTGTCTTCAAATCCACAGTAACCAGAAATCTCTTCGGCTACCCAACTGATGCCCTAGTTTTTCCCTCACATAAAAATTATATATCAATTAGATACTTTTTTAAAATGTTTTTTGAGAGAGTAATTTTGTTTGCTAGTCTTACATTTCAACTATATAAACCATTTTTTAATGTATTTTAGATGAACTCATTTTTTTATGGTAAAATAGTTAAAATGGAACTCTTTAAGCATCTTTTGGAGTTTATCTATTAATTGTGTAGGTCCTTTTCCTCAACTAATTTTTTATTAAAATTAAATATTTAGAATTGTTATTCAAATTAATATAATTTTTAACTTTTCTAAAAAAATTAAATATCTAGAATTGTTATTTAAATCAATATAATTTTTAACTTTTGAACTTCTACAAGCTAAACATGTTGAACAGTGGTTGCCATTTTGGATAAAAGTAGGAGGATAAGGCTTCAAACAAGCATAAGCATCTGAATAAAAATGGAATAAAAATGGAAGATGTCTTATCATTGATTAAGCATGGAAGATGTCCTCTCATTGATTAAGCATTAGATATATTTTTTGATTAACTATAAACTCTTTGATATGAAGTTCCATGCTATTGAATTGTTAAGCAACTTTTGCTTTTTTGATAATTATATTGCATCCACAAACCTTGTATATGTTCAAAGTGATGATCTTTTGCCCAATTCTTTCCTTGAAAAATCTCCAAACATGTTTTATTTGTAATGTTAATTTAAAAATCTATAAATTTTTTAGCTTACTCTCTAGTATTCTTTCCTATATATTCCTTGTTCCATTTGCAAAGAGGAAATCTAAATATAATACAACTTTTATGAGTTAAAGTCTTCCAACTAGTTTGATAACTTTTTATCCTATCTAAAAGTGGGTCCCAAAGCTCTTTTGCTATGCTAATAATTTTCCAATTCTAAACCTTAAAATATTTATAATAGTCCATTGTACATAAAAGCATTGTTTATAAGAAATATATTCATCTTTTTATTAAGTAGATGTTTAATAAGCATATGATAAAACAAAAGAAAAAACGCCATTAACTAACTAACTAATCATAAATGAGATGAAATACTTTTTAAAACCTTAATACCTTTAATTTAGCCGTTGACTTTTACTTTTGAAAAACTCTTTCTAATACCTTAGTAATAATAATTAAAAGAGAAGGTATTAGTACTTCACTTCACCAAGGTAGAGATTGTGGGATGATTTTCAAGGTATCCATCATGAGATCCATTTATTAAAATAACTATTTTGGAGTACTAAAATAACCTTTAATCCATTCACATCGACTTTTTTTATATTGGGTATAAGTAGGGGTTTTGAAAGGATCCTCGAATCTTTTACAACCTAAAAGCAAAAGTTTCCAAGGAAGAATCAAAGAGAAACTGACATGGAATGGTCCCACCTAGGGGAGCAAAAAAAACAAGCACAATCCTTTTATATTGGGTATAAGTAGGGGTTTTGAAAGGATCCTCGAATATTTTACAACCTAAAAGCAAAAGTTTCCAAGGAAGAATCAAAGAGAAACTAACATGGAATGGTCCCACTTAGGAGAGCAAAAAAAACAAGCACAATCCTAGACTGAGAACCAACAAGACTGAATAGAGAAGAATAGGATCAGAGAGAAAGTAGACACTTGAGAGAATCAGACTTCAAAAATGGCATCCGCAATAGGATCCACTCTTGCCTCAAGATCTTCTAGGTCGTGCTGACAATAGAGTGGGTCTAAAATGAGAATCTTCCAAAACGAACCAATAATTCCCACCCAAGATACCAGCTAAAGTATGGGAAGAGAGATTTGAAATTTAAAATGCAAAAGCACCCATGTGATAATAATATGGCATTTCTCGCCCATGTCTCCAGGAAATGTAAAAGCAAATTTTGAAGATAACAATCTTGCCACTCATAGGGACACTTCAAAATTTGAAAAAGGTCAAAGGCACCACAAAAACCCAACATGCTACTGTAGAGAGAAGCGCCTAGAAATAAACTACATATACCTTCCCTATTTTGGATCTGGACTATAGACAAATTCAACTCCCAAAACTTGGAGTAATCAAACTCCTTACTTCCAAGAGAAGAACTTCATCTATGGAATTTGGTATTGAGTCTCTTTCCCCCACCAAGGGAGGAAAATGGTAGCGATCTAAAGGAAGCAACACTTGATTGTTTTCCAAAAAAATCTTTACCTCCCTCCATTTTTAGGATTGATTGTGATCCATTTGCTATCTCTATTTTTGTTTCCATTTTCTGATATCTTTATTAGATGGTTTACCAACTTTACATTCTATGCCCACATCAACGCTTCTCTTTTTTTGCTTCTTGCTTTCAAACTTGGGGAAGTAGAGCCCTTCATCATTTTTGGCTTAACTTCAGGAGATTCTTTTTGGGATTTAAAAACTTGGGAGATCTGTTCTTGAAGAGCTCTATCCTTTTCAAGGGGAAGCATTTTTATATTTTTTGACCCTCATTTGCTTTCGAGGGAGCATATGGGAGAATGACAACCATCGAAACTTCAGATCCAACTTGTCCTTCTTCAGCTTCTTGCGATATCAGATCTTGAATGTCATGAACTCCAATCTATTTTGGGGAAGGGTGTAGCTCATTAGCGACTACAAGAACATTACCATTAGTCTATCCTACCTTAACTTCCTAAATATCGGAGATGTCAACCACATCCTTGGCAATTCCTTGAGACTTACCTTCAACATTTTTCTTTTTCCAGACATTCTTTTTAGGTTTTTTCTTAGAGGGACAAAGAAATATGCCATGTTTTCTTACAAATAGAACAAATATTGGGTCTATTTTTATATTCTATAGGTTGAATCCAAGAGCCAAGATCAAAGATGATCTTGATAGAGCTTGGGAGGTCAGCTTCTAAATCAACATTGACACACGTCCTTGCAAATATCATTCTTGACTTTGCTCTCATAGCAGAATCAATCAAGATGATATCTCCAATAGCCTTGGCAATACCTCTCAGAATTCATCATCCCATAGATGGAAAGGGAGACTACGGAGTCTAACCCATAGTGGCAGGGAGTCTAACCCATAGTGGCATCATGTTAATTTTTTGAGTAACCAGATTAAATTTGGTCCCCCATTTTAGGGGAACAAGCCTCTCTTGCCATAAAACCAAGAACCTCCATCAAGAATATTTCTCATGTTATCTTCACAATCCAACTTAATGAAGAAAAAATATTTTGGGAGGGCCAAAATTTCCATAAGACCATGTGGTCTCCATTTGGAACAAGCTCATCTTCTGATGGAATCCATGTTTGGTCGGATCCCAGGAATTTACCCACAAGGTAAAAAGCTCTTTGCTTCATGTCGAGTTTTAGAAGATCTACAAGGACATGCAGTTTCCTCTAAACCAGATTGAGAACAATTTTTTTTTGATGATATTTGCCTACCCAAGGAGTTTGAGACCACCGCAGCATAGAACTATGCGCCTGGATCAAAGGAAAAATGATGTTCTTGTGGTCCCAAGGGTGGGTTTGCACCACTAACCAAAGCATCACCCGATCCACCACTCTCCACCTTCCTACTCGATCTACCATTTTTTACCTTCTCAATCGAAAGCTTCTTTCTCAACAACTTTTTGCTCTCACTCATTTTGAATTGCTTCCATTCACATCAATCTTGATCAAAGTCCTTTTATGAGATATCATATATAAACTCCAACCATTTTTTTTAATGGTGAAAATAAGGGGTTTTGAAAGGCTTAGGCTCCCCAAACCTTTTACACTTCCTTTCATATATTAAACATTAAAGCTCCATAACTGAAACAAGAAAAGAGGAGATAAAACCCACAACTAAGGATCCATACAGAAAGACTCCATAAACCAAGACTACCTAAATCATATTACTAGAGACCTGACACAAAATACCACTGTAAAGCAAGAGCCAAACACAAAGAGACCAAAATTATGAGAAAATTAGGCAAAGGTAAGATTAGTCAAGTTCATGGGCCAACCATTCTTTAAACTTCAACACATTATAACACGTGTTGTTCATATCTAATTTTACAAGCCTACTTGGTTGAGGAGAAAACCACCTTGCTCCTTTGAAGTAAAATAATTTATAGAATATTTTTCAATCTATGAATATTTTTCAATCTATCTACCACAATTTTTGAACTTCTTAAAAATTATGTTGCAATAGTACCTCAATACTATTGAAAGTGTAATTTGATTCATAGCCAAGGTCGACATCATAGGATGTAATATTGGATAGGCCTAAGGGCATTTCATTGTACATTGTATTCAATTTATTGTGAAAGTCCTATGAGTTGTGGTAAACCTTATTATGATCCAATTATCTTATAACTTATAATTAATATTAAAGTCATCCTATTATATCGGTTTAAGTTAAGTTCATTTATGTAATTAGAGTTTTTGTATTGGTATAAATACTCTCCACTCCATTTTATTATGAGAGTGTTGTGATTCTTATCCACAAATAATAGTGATTGTTTATAGTGTCTATGAGTACCCTTAGATTTATGTGTCTCCTTTCTTTCTTTTGTCCTATTTTCACTTTTTGTAGAATATTTGAGTGGATGGTTGATTCTATTTTTTTATGGAAAATATTGTGAATTCCAACATGGTATCAGAGCAGGTATGCAATGATATTTTTTGGTCATGCAAAAATTAATTTCAAAGCCTCTAATCCTCCTTTCAATTTTTATTAAGAAACACCACCTGCACAAAAATATGAACTGCAAAGCAAATGTTATTGAGAAGGTTTAAATACATTCACTTGGTGGGTGGTTCGGTTGGTTGAACCACCGAGTTGGTTGATTGAACCAACTCTTAATTAGAGAGTGCTAAAGCGCTTTTTATCTAACCCACCAACTAATGTAATATACGTGCATTACAAGATATGCTAACATCCCCCCTTATTACATTATTGGCAAATACCAAGAGTATTGCGAAACAATTCAAATTTGATACGTGCAAGTGCCTTGGTGAAGATATCTGCAACTTGCTCATCAGTGGGAATGTATTGGAGCTGTATATTGTGCTTTGGAACTTCATCGCGAATAAAATGACAATGAGTGTCAATGTGTTTGGTGCGATCATGAAAAATTGGATTCTTGACAAGGTTCAAAACACCTTGATTGTCGTAAAACAAATGCAGTGGAAGATTCTTTGGAAGACCCATATTTGTAAGAATGCGACGTAGCCATATTATCTCACAGACTGCTCCACTAGCTGCGCGATATTCTGCCTCTGTAGATGAAATAGCAACCACCTATTGCTTTTTGCTATGCCAAGAGATAGGACCAGACCCAAGATGAAAGATATATCCAGAAGTTGATTTTCGATCATCAATGGATCCAACATAGTCGGAGTCCGTGTATCCTTGTAGATAAAACTTGTTATTCTTTTTGTATTCCAAGCCAAAATCTGTTGTACCATGGACATAATGTAGAACTCTTTTTATTGCTTTCCAATGACTTACCTTGGGTTCCTGCATGAACCGTGAAAGATAACCCCACAACAAAACTGAGATCAGGCCTGGTATTGGTTAGGTATATAAGACTCCCGATCAATTGATGATAGAGAGTGCCATCTACCTTTGGAGATTGATCATATCTAGATAACTTAAGTCCTGCTTCCATTGGAGTAGCTTTTGACTTACAATCAGTCATGCGATATTTCTCAATCAAAGTCTTGGCATATTTCTTTTGTGTAACTCTAATATGATGTTTCTTTTGAGTTACTTCTAAACCAAGACAGTAGTGCAGAAGCCCCAGATCTATCATTTCAAAAGATATCTTTAGATCATTTTTCACTGTATCAATCATACTTTCTGAACTACCTATTATGATCAAATCATCTACGTATAACACCAGAATCACTATGTCAGAACCATTGTTCTTTATATAGAGATTCACATCTGACGGACTTCGTTGGAATCCATGTTGCAATAGGTGACTATCAATTTTGATGTACCAAGCTCGAGGAGCTTGTTTTAGCCCATACAAGGATTTGATCAACTTACAAACTTTTTGTTCTTACCCTTTAACAACAAATCCTTCAGGTTGGGTCATGTATACTTCTTCTTGTAGATCACCATTAAGAAAGGCACTTTTTACATCCATCTGATGTAACTTCCACCCAAACTGAGCTGCCATGGCACACAATACTCGAATGGTAGTCATTTTTGCAGTAGGGGCAAAAGTCTCTTCATAATCTATGCCTTCTTTTTTAGCATAGCCCTTTGCAACCAGACGGGCTTTATGCTTATCAATCGTACCATCTGCCTTATACTTTACTTTGAATACCCACTTACAACCAATGGGTTTCTTTCCTGAAGGCAGATTTACTAGCTTCCATGTGTGATTTTTCATGAGAGATGTATGCTCTGCTTCCATAGCAACCTTCCATTGAGGCTTACTAAGGGCTTCTTGAGCAGTTGTGGGTTCATTTTCATCCAATGCTGTCAGATAAACCCTTTCATCCTCTATATCCATTTCTCTATCTTTTGTTGCATCCACGGACAATTCATCAAACTGGTGACAAAGTTCATCAACTTCTGAAGATGATGCTTCTGCCTTCTTCTATTGAGTGATACTACGAGTACATGGTCGATCTAGAGTCATATCTGGAAGTGAGGTCAATTTGGAATCTCTCAAAGTGTTGGTATACCATTTTGGAATCTTTTTTTGAGGGGGTGAAACCTCTTTCTTAGGCTCATCATCCTCATGATATACTATTGTAGAGGTATTATTTGATGTGAAAGCTTCATCAAATACTACATCTCTACTTATATGTGTTTTCTTGGTTATAGGATCTATCAAGCGATATCCCTTTGAATGCTCATCATAACCAAGAAAGATACATTGCAAGGTTTTCTCATCTAACTTCTTCCTTCTCTGTTTTGGGATATGCATGAAGGCTTTACATCCAAACACTCTTAGATGAGAAATGGAGGGTTTCTTACCACTCCATGCTTCTTGTGGAGTTTTGCCTTGTAGAGCCCTTGTGGGTGCTCTATTCAAGAGGTATGATGTTGTATTTACTGCTTCTGCCCAATACTGATCTTCAAGATGTGCTCCTTTTATCATACATCGAACCATTTCCACAATGGAGCGATTTCTCCTCTCAGCAACACCATTTTGTTGTGGTGTATAAGTTGTTGTCAGTTGTTGCTTTATCCCATGTTCTTTCAGGAATGATGAAAACTCTTTGGAAGTATATTCCCCCCTCAATCTGAGCGGAGGGATTTGATGAAACATCCAGACTATTTTTCAACAAGTTTCTTGAATTGTTGAAAGTATGAAAATGCCTCTGATTTCAATTGGAGGAAGAAAACCCACATCTTTTGGGAGTAATCATCAATGAACAATTGAAAGTACTTCTTTCCACCATAACTGGTTGGCATAGGACCGCACAGATCGGTGTGTACCAACTCCAAAGGTTTCTTAGCTCTGGAAGAGCTAGATTCAAAAGGTACCCGGTGTTGCTTCCCTGCTAAGCAATCCGAGCAAACTGGTAAGATGGAGGAGAGATGAGGAAGTCCTCTCACCATCTCATATTTTCTCAATTCGAGCAAATATCCTAAACTGAGATGCCCATATCTTCTATGCCAGAGAGAAGTGGCCTCCTTTGTAGTTGCAACTAGAGCAACATGAGGTGTTGAAAGAGCATCTAGAATGAACAAGCCATGCTTGTAGGAGCCGGTTGCAACATGTTTACCTTTGTGGGTTATAAAACATCTCTTCTTGCCTTTCACAACTCAGAACACAACATCCATTTTTCTATCCAACATCTGAGGAATAAACAACATATTATTGGCTAATCCGGGGACATAGAGGACCTTCTCTATCTGACATCTACCATCTGGAAGAGTGACATAAACATTCCCTTCACCCTTTACTTGGTAGACTTGATCATCAGCAATGGTGACTGGCTTTCCCTCTTTCTCCTCAAATGTGTCAAACCATGATTTATCTCCAGTCATGTGCTTACTAGCTCCTGAATCAATATACCATACAACATCTATCTAGGAAGATGAAGTATGAGTCATGAGCACCTTGTGTGCTCTTTCAGAGTCAAAATCTGAATCGGACCCAGAGGAATCTGAGTTTGAGTTGGAGTCAACACAAGCAACATGTCCCTTAGGTTGCTTATGTTTCTTTTTATATTTCTGTTTCTCTTTCCCTTTCTTCCTATGAGGTTGATCATTTTGTTGCTTGTTTTTGAACCAACACCTGTTGGTGTCATGGTTATTCATATCATAAATCTTGCAATATTTATCCTTCTGCTGATTTTGTTTCCCTTTTCCTTTGGAAGAAGAACCCCCTTTTTGAAACTGACCTTGTTTCTTACCCCTTTGTTGGGTGGAAAGGGCATTATCTGGCACCTCATCTTTCTGAACCTGATTTGCCTCCTCAGTCTGAAGCAAATTTACCAACTCCACAAAAGATACTTGTCTACCAAAAACATTGAGGGAAGTGATCAACATCTTATAGGAATCTAGCAATGCTCTCAAGATGACAGAGTTCAAGACATCATCATCCACTAGTTTTCCCATAGCATTCAATTTGGCTTTCAGTTCTGCCACTCTGCAAAGGAATAGATCAACTGTCTCCCTAGAATTCATACTGAGGGTATGTAGTTGAGTTTGAAGGTGTAGAATAGTGGACTGATTCTTTCCTTCATACATAGTAATCAAAGCATCCCAAGCTTCCTTACTGGTTTTGGCATCACAGATATGAGGCTAGACCTCATATGTAGTAGCAAGCAGGAGAAACATGAGACCTTTTTTGTCCTTTTTATCAAATGCTTCTTGATCTGCTCCTGCTGTTTGAGGGCATTTTGTAGTGCCAGTCACTACATCCCATAAATATTCCACCTGAAGAATGGCTCTCATCTTTGTCTTCCATGGAACAAAGTTAGGACCTTTTAGCAACTGTGAATCTGAGAGATACTTGTGAATAGTGGCCATTGTGAAGGTTCCTTATATCACCAATTGGTCTCCCTTTCTTTATACCTTCCAGACCTATATACCGAAACTACTCTATATATACCTGCCCTTACATGAGGGAGACTATAAGTATATACGAGCAACACGATACATGGAACTTAGGCTGAAAGGTCATTGCACCTATTACAATGCCAATTTTTCTTATTTCCCACCTTTGTCTTAGTCTTTTGCAAAACTAGAAATGCTTAACATATCCCCTTTTTGGTGCAAAATAAACAATGGGCTATGCCTCGAAAAATGCATCTTTTCTGGCTTGAGAGGGAAAAAGAACTCAAAAGCATCTTTGGCTCATTCTTGGTGCAAAAGAAATGACCCTCCAATATCCAAAATTGCTTAGAAATTGACAAAGTAGCAAAAAAAAATTGACAAAATGTTGTAAAGTGTCAAAAAATTCTTGCTTAACTCGTCAAATTTCATGTGGAAGCATCATTGTTGGAGGCAGGGGTGTCAAACAGCCCATAGGGTGTCAATCCATGATGGAGGGGGCATCAAAAATCGTAGCAGGGTGTCAAATCACAACACAGAGGGGGGGCATCAAATAGCTCGTAGGGCGTCAATTTGCGATAGGGGCATTTTAAAAAAATTGATGAACTCCGTGAGACTCGAACCGTGGACCTCGTCCACACAACTAAGCACACATAGCCAAGTGCGCTACTATGGGCCCTGAGAGGAAGAAGCCATCATGTTGGATTTATTCTTTCGGTGCCTGCAGGTTGAAAGCATTTTTTTTTGTGGGATTAGTCCCACATGCATCCCATGGATGCACTTGTGGCCTTCAAAAGCAAGAAGGCACACATTCAACGTAACTGCCTTCGGGCAGTTAGCCTTTCACCATTGTTTTACCCTACAAACCCACTAAATGCCATGTAGCCAGTCTTTCATCGCCACGTCAGGTCCAGTCAGCCTTGTGTTCGGTCTACTCAGCATCTTCACCACCACATCAGGTCCAGTCATCCTGCGTTCGGTATGGTTAGCTTGTCAGTGGTAGTTCGTACGATTTTGATCTATGGGAGGACCTCATTATCAGGTTGCGTGCCAGGTTCGTATTCCAAGGTCCTCAGGCTGTGTATCAGGGTCATGTTCCAAGGCTGCTTAGTCTCCACTCAAACCTCATTCACGCCTCTGCTTCGCTGCCTGAACGTCACCTAGCTCTGATACCATATTGAGAAACGTCACCTGCACAAAAATATGAACTACGAAGCAAATGTTATTGAGAATGCTGAAGGTTTAAATACATTCACTTGGTGGTTTGGTTGGTTGAACCATCGAGTTGGTTTATTGAACCAACTATTAATTAGAGAGCGCTAAAGTGCTTTTTATCTAACCCACCAACTAATGTAATATACATGCATTACAAGATATGCTAACAATTTTTAGGACAAATTAATCTTCTAAACTTCATAAGCATTTCTTGGCATAAGTGATAGAGAGGAGATATATTTCCATGGTTTCTCATTTATTTTTCAAAATATGTTTAGAGAATTGTATCCACTTCATTGTTATTAAGGTAATTTCCATCCTTTGCATGGAAATTTAATATTGGTTTTGTTAGGTGTTGCTTCTCCAAATTGCCATGGTACCTTCAATAGAAAGGAAAAGAAGCCAAAATTTTTATAAGTCAAAATTGAATTTCTTATCCTCTTTTTCACATGCCTTATGTTCTCCATGCACACTCTATAAGTAGACTAGCTTGTCATCAATATTTGCCTTCATGAAGTTTGGACACACCATTAATAGGATGACAAGACTACCAACAAGGAAATCAAGTAGAGCTTTATGTGCAGGATATCATAGGTTCAAGCCCATGTGCTCTTTTTTTACCATATTTAAGTTGAGAATAGTTTACCTTATATGGAAGATAAGTAGTCTTTGACATATTATTGAGAAATAGTCCACAGGTCAGCTGAGTAGAAACATGGATGTTTGCTAGAAGTGGTTTTGAGTTTGAACCACATGTACCCTTATTTTGCTTAGTAGGATGCATGCCCTTGGATAATGCAAATGAAGAACTCTATGAAGATGTTCCTATTTTTGGATCTATGACATGAACAACGCAGTTGCCTGTGTTGAGTGATTGAGGTCATTTATAGTTGCACTAATCTATGTTTGAATTACAACGAGGAAATGTTTTGCTCGAGTGCTCATAGATTTCTTTAATATAGTTAGGGCACAATTAAGTGCCATTTATATTTATTTGTGGCTTTAGCCTCTCAATGGTGAGAGTGACTCCTTGGATAGCACAAGGTACTTAGTTCATAGGAGATATTGATTCAAACCCCCTTTGGCACATATCCAAACAAAGTAAACAATTATAATTGTGGAGATCAACTAGGCAATCGATATGGCCATCATTTGTGCTATATGAAACCCATTTTTCAATATTTAAATACCTTCAACCAATAAAAACAAATAAATTTTCATAGTTGCATAGGTTCAGAGGAGTTAAAGTGGCAAGTGATAAGTGGAAGACATAAAAAATCATAGAACACAAAGTGGGGTAGATAATTAGATTCATTTTCTAAGGTTTGGGGTTTTAATTTTATATTTTGAGGTCTATTACAATGATTTTTTTTAAGGCCATAACTTTAGTATGCGGAAGCATTTTGAGCCCATTTTTTTAAATTATAGGATTTTATGAGGTCTACGTATTTGTGGTAGTAGTCCACAAACTTATTGCACTGTTAGGGTTCAAATTGTGTAAGATGGATCATCAAGTCCTAGTTACTCACCTCAATAGGTAAAATTATAGTATGTGGTCATCTTGAATGATTGGCCTATTAAGTAGTAAGAACCTATGGAACATATTTCAATAATATAAAGCAACAACCCTTGATGAGGAAACTCACCACCAAAGAGAAGAAGCTCTTGGCCTATTCTCCTTGTTGATTGAACCAAAATTACTTTTTGACATCCAAGAAAATAGTGAATCTATTAAGATATGGTCAAAGTTGCATGAGTTATTTGGAAATGTTAATACCATTGAAGTAATCTATAAGATTTAAGATAGTGAGAGCAGATATTAGATCTTTTGAAGGCAAAAAGAAATATGATATAGAATGCATGAATACTATTATTGCTAATCTATTTCCTTCTTTTTAGATATTGAACCTTATGGTTTATATGATTACCATGTTCTTAGAATATCAAAAAACCTATTCTTGATAAACTTTTTTCTCTCCTAGTTCATTTTTAGATGGTATTGAGGAATTGTATTGGCACTTCACAAATATAGGCTCATGTAAAGGATTTTAAACCTAACGAGGTTAAGACTAAGGGGCGCAAGGGCCAAGATAAATCTTCAAAGAAGTCAAAGACCATTTAAATATACTACAAGAGAGGACAAAGGATTGAAGCTGAGTTTTTGAATATGGGTAGATTTCTTCCAAATGATAAGATTCAAACACATCTACCTCAAGTATAGAGGCCTGCTAGAGCATATTTTATGGGGGGAGGAGTATATTATTGCCACTAATGTCTTCTCTTATTGGCCCCTCAGTTTAGATTATGAGGGGGTATTGAAGGTGTAATCTGATTCATGACCAAAGCGACATTGTATGACATAATCTTGGACAGGCCTAAGAGGATCTCATTGTACAGTGTATTTAATTTATTTTAATATTTTATTTTGTAAGCCTTATGGGTCATGGTTAACCTTTTTATGGTTAAATCGATCTTATAACTTGTAATTAAAATTAAAGCCCTCTTGTTATGTTGAATTAGGTTAAATTCATTTATGTAATTGGGTTTTTGGTATTGGTATAAATACTCCCCACCACCTCATCATTTTATTATTAAAGTTTTTTGATTCTTATCTGCAAATAATACAATTATTATTTATGGTGCCTATGGGTAACCTTAACTTTTTGTCTCTTTTCTTTCTTTCATATTATTTATGAATTTTACATAAAATTTGAGTGGATGGATTGCTTCTATTTTTTTATATAAATATTATGAATTTTAATAAGCACTACCATGAGATTTTGTAAATTTTGAAGGATTATGTGGCAGAGAAATCAGATAGCAAATGCCTTATAAAAAACTTTATTATAGTTAAGGCACAATTAAGTGCCATTTATATTTTTTTGTGGCTTTAGCCTCTCAATGGTGAGAGTGAATCCTTGGCTAGCACAAGGTACTTAGGTCATAAGAGATCTTGATTCAAACCCCCTTTGGCACATATCCAAACAATGTAAACAATTATAATTGTGGATATCAACTAGGCAATCGATATGGCCATCATTTGTGCTATATGAAACCCATTTTTCAATATATAAATATCTTCAATCAATCAAAACGAATCATTTTTCGTAGTTGCATAGGTTCAGAGGAGTTAAAGTGGCAAGTGATAAGTGGAAGACACAAAAAATCATAGAACACAAAGTGGGGTAGATAATTAGATTCATTTTCTAAGGTTTGGGGTTTTAATTTTATATTTTGAGGTCTATTACGATGATTTTTTTTAAGGCCATAACTTTAGTATGCGGAAGCATCTTGAGTCCATTTTTTTAAATTATAGGATTTTATGAGGTCTACGTATTGGTGGTAGTTTTTCACAAACTTATTGCACTGTTAGGGTTCAAATTGTGTAAGATGGATCATCAAGTCCTAGTTACTCACCTCAATAGGTAAAATTATAGTATGTGGTCATATTGAATGATTGGCCTATTAAGTAGTAAGAACCTATGGCACATCTTTCAAGAATATAAAACAACAACCCTTGATGAAGAAACTCACCACCAAAGAGAAGAAGCTCTTGGCCTATTCTCCTTGTTGATTGAACCAAAATTACTTGTTGACATCCAAGAAAATAGTGAATCTATTAAGGTATGGTCAAAGTTGCATGAATTATTTGGAAATGTTAATACCATTGAAGTAATCTATACGATTTAAGATAATGAGAGCAAATATTACATATTTTGAAGGAAAAAATAAATATGATATAGAATGCATGAATACTATTATTTCTAATCTATTTCCTTCTTTTTATATGTTGAAACTTATGGTTTATATGATTACCATGTTCTTAGAATCTCAAAAAACCTATTCTTGATAAACTTTTTCTCTCCTAGTTCATTTTTAGATGGTATCGAGGAATTGTAGTGGCACTTCACAAATATAGGTTAATGTAAAGGAGTTTAAACCTAACGAGGTTAAGACTAAGGGGTGCAAGGGCCAAGCTAAATCTTCAAAGAAGTCAAAGACCATTTATATATACTACAAGAGAGGACAAAGGATTGAAGCTAAGTTTTTTAATATGGGTAGATGTCTTCCAAATGATAAGATTCAAACACATCTACCTCAAGTATAGAGGTCTGCTAGAGCATATTTTATGGGGGAGGAGTATATTATTGCCACTAATGTATTCTCTTATTGGCCCCTCAGTTTAGATTATGGGGGGGTATTGAAGGTGTAATCTGATTCATGGCCAAAGCGAAATTGTGTGACATAATCTTGGATAGGCCTAAGAGGATCTCATTGTAAAATGTATTTAATTTATTTTAATATTTTATTTTGTAAGCCTTATGGATCATGGTTAACCTATTTATGGTTAAATCCATCTTATAACTTGTAATTAAACTTAAAGCCCTCTTGTTATGTTGACTTAGGTTAAATTAATTTATGTAATTGGGTTTTTGGTATTGGTTTAAATACTCCAAACCACCTCATCATTTATTCTTAAAGTGTTTTGATTATTATTTGCAAATAATACAATTATTATTTATGGTGCCTATGGGTAACCTTAACTTTTTGTCTCTTTTCTTTCTTTCATCTTATTTATGAATTTTGCATAAAATTTGAGTGGATGGATTACTTCTATTTTTTTTTTTATAAATATTATGAATTTCAATAGGCACTACCATGAAATTTTGCAAATTTTGAAGGATTATGTGGTAGAGAAATCAGATAGCAAATACCTTATAAAAAACTTTATTATAGTTAAGGCAAAATTAAATGCCATTTCTATTTTTTGTGGCTTTAGCCTCTCAATGGTGAGAGTGACTCCTTGGCTAGCACAAGGTACTTAGCTCATAAGAGATCTTGATTCAAACCCCCTTTGGCACAAATCCAAACAAAGTAAACAATTATAATTGTGGATATCAACTAGGCAATCAATATGACCATCATTTGTGCTATATGAAACCCATTTTTAAATATATAAATACCTTCAACAAATCAAAATGAAATATTTTTCATAGTTGGATAGGTTCAGAGGAGTTAAAGTGGCAAGTGATAAGTGGAAGACACAAAAAATCATAGAACACAAAGTGGGGTAGATAATTAGATTCATTTTATAAGGTTTGAGGTTTTAATTTTATATTTTGAGGTCTATTACGATGATTTTTTAAGGACATAAATTTAGTATGTAGAAGCATTTTGAGCCCATTTTTTTAAATTATAGGATTTTATGAGGTCTACGTATTGGTGGTATTTTTTCACAAACTTATTGTAGTGTTAGAGTTCAAATTGTGGAAGATGGATCATCAAGTCCTAGTTACTCACCTCAATAGGTAAAATTATAGTATGTGTTCATCTTGAATGATTGGCTTATTAAGTAGTAAGAAACTATGGCACATATTTCAAGAATATAAAGCAACAACCCTTGATGAGGAAACTCACCACCAAAGAGAAGAAGCTCTTGGCCTATTCTCCTTGTTGATTGAACCAAAATTAATTTTTGACATCCAAGAAAATAGTGAATCTATTAACGTATGGTCAAAGTTGCATGAGTTATTTGGAAATGTTAATACCATTGAAGTAATCTATAAGATTTAAGATAATGAGAGAAAATATTACATATTTTGAAGGCAAAAAGAAAGATGATATAGAATGCATGAATACTATTATTTCTAATCTATTTCTTTCTTTTTATATGTTGAACCTTATGGTTTATATGATTACCATATTCTTAGAATCTCAAAAAACCTATTCTCGATAAAATTTTTTCTCTCCTAGTTCATTTTTAGATGGTATTGAGGAATTGTAGTGGCACTTCACAAATATAGGCTCATGTAAAGGAGTTTAAATCTAATGAGGTTAAGACTAAGGGGTGCAAGGGCCAAGCTAAATATTCAAAGAATTCAAAGACCATTTATATATACTACAAGAGAGGACAAAGGATTGAAGCCAAGTTTTTAAATATGGGTAGATGTCTTCCAAATGATAAGATTCAAACACATCTACCTTAAGTATAGAGACCTGCTAGAGCATATTTTATGGGGTAAGGAGTATATTATTGCCACTAATGTCTTCTCTTATTGGTCCCTCAGTTTATATTATGAGGGGGTATTGAAAGTGTAATCTGATTCATGGCCAAAACGACATTGTATGATGTAATCTTGGATAGGCCTAAAAGGATCTCATTGTACAATGTATTTAATTTATTGTAATATTTTATTTTGTAAGCCTTATGGGTCATGGGTAACCTTTTTATGGTTAAATCCATCTTATAACTTGTAATTAAACTTAAAACCCTCTTGTTATGTTGACTTAGGTTAAATTCATATATGTAATTGGGTTTTTGGTATTGGTATAAATAATCCTCACCACCTCATCATTTTATTATTAAAGTGTTTTGATTCTTATTTACAAATAATACGATTATTATTTATGGTGCCTATGGGTAACCTTAACTTTTTGACTCTTTTCTTTCTTTCATCTTATTTATGAATTTTGCATAAAATTTGAGTGGATGGATTGCTTCTATTTTTTTTATAAATATTATGAATTTCAATAAGAACTACCATGAGATTTTGCAAATTTTGAAGGATTATGTGGCAGAGAAATAAGATAGCAAATGCTTTATAAAAACTTTAAGAATTTGTCCAAGTATGGAATAGGTATTGATTCGACTGCAAAAATAGACCGATTGGCGCCAAGGAGCAATTTTCTCAACAAAAGACGATACGCTTGCAAATGCGAGTGATTTTCTTACCTAAATTAGAGCAAACTGATTGAATAACCACAAGGGTAAAATTGAAGGCATAAATTTAGAGTAAAATATTTTAAAAAGTGGTATTTTGGCAAGTAGTGACATTAAATTAATTTGGAATCCTTCTAAGCCTATTAGAGATCTAATTAGAGGTATGTAGAATTTGGTCGTGCATCATTTTGATAAAATACCCCCAAATATTTTTATTATGAGTAATTTTTTATCACCTTAGGTAACTTAAGGGTAAAAAAATTAGTCTAAATAGGGACCTGTTGGATCCTCAAAATCCAACTTGAATTTATCCCTAGTTTTAAAAATTTTGGTGTCCTTTGAGTTCTTTCAAAAATTGCAAAAAATGCCTTGATCGGTATCTTTTTATTAATTTTCGGGTCCTTGGGTCCTTTTAAGTCCTGTCTCACCCTCCAAGAGCATTTTTGAAATTTTTGTGTCGCCAAGGTCGGGTCTTTGTTTTGGTCTTGCATCAACATTTTTGGACTTAAATAAGGTTTAATTAATTATTTTTGACCTCCAAAGGTCTTAAATATTTAATTAAATTTTTCTTTTTTTATAAAGTTTGATTATATATTTAATTAAGTATTTAATTAAATTATATATATATATATATATATATATATATATAAAAGGAGGGACACACCATCCCTCTCTTATTCTCTTATCCCTCCACATAATTTCTATCCACTCCCTTCCCACCATCTATATAAAAAATAAAATAAAAGAACCCTTTTATTTTTATTTCTCCCATTCCCCTTGTTCCCACAACTAAACAAAAAATAAAAAAACAAAAAAAATAAAAAAACAAAAAAAATAAAAAATCAAATATGTAATAAAAAAGTCAATAGTGCATGAAATCTTGTAGATCCAAGGGCACACATGGAGAAGTGTGCATGTGAAACAAGAAAATTATCTGACGACACACTTTCACCTGGGAAGACAGATCTGATAGCACGTAGATCCAACGATATGCATTTACCTGGGAAAATAGATCCGACAACACGCATGGGCATGTAGTGAAAAAATAAAAAAGTTAAATATTGAGTTGAATAAATCCAATAGTATGCATTTGACGCATCAATCTGACGAACCACGTGCACGAAAACCAAAGCAATCAAAATCCAACTATCAGATCAAGGATCCGCATGAGAGCACACAAATCCAATAGTACACACGTCGGAAGTATTCTGGTGTTCCAATCAGAAAAAACCACATGGCAGTAGGTTTGGGCAAGTGGAAGAGGAAATGTTTTTAGGTTTTCATTCCAAACAGAGGGTTTATTTTTAATTATTAAAAAGGAGGCCCCACACAAACGTGGGGATAATTTTATTTTTATTAAAAAAGTCAATACCCCTATGCATTCGTGGGGGGATTATTAAATAAATATTAAAATAAAAATGTTCCCCATGGGGGTCATATGGCCTTTATATATATAAAAGGTTCTTGTGGGCCCTTTTTACATGGCCCACATGGCCTTTTATATATAAAAGAAGGGCATGTGATTTTTGATATTATATACAAATAATATATATATAATATTTATTTATTTATTTGAGAAATCCCTATGACCAATGCATAGGGCTGAGCAATCTCCTCCCAACCATGACCCATGGTAAAACCGACAACTATACTTATCAATAGGGAATTTAACACAACCACAATAAAATATATTATTAATAATAGTTTTCTTATTATTATTAATTTTTTTGCAATCGAAGTTGTAATTTTTTATATTGGGTAAGGTTGAAGAACACAAGCTTAAACTGTGGGGGGGGGGTGAATAGTATAAGACCACTTTTTACTTTTCTTTCCCAATCAATATTATGCAATGTATAGATAGCAATATCAATAACAATAATCAAAGCAATGCACAAATCACCATACACAATAGAGACACCAATTTAACGTGGTTCACCCAAAGATGGCTACCTCCACGAAGAAAATATTTCTTATAAAATTTTCTCAAATAAATTCTCTTGAGAATCCTTTCCCTACAATGTTTATGGACCTCTGTCCAAAGGAGATGCTAATCTTCTAAATCAAGTTCGTGGATCTCTATCCACAAGATAATTCCTTCTCCTCTGCTCTGCCTGGTGATCCTCTAGAAGACTACTACCTCCACTGTATTGGCTTGTGGATCTCTCTCCACTGAAGACTCTTATCCCCACTTAGAAGACCTATCCTCACTACCCTATCTAATGGATCTCTATCCACTGGAGACTATTGTCCTCTCTGATCTATCACCTCTAAAGCTCTATCTCAAATCTACACTAAACACAATCCTTCGATCTAGCACAAATCTACCCAATATTTGTCTCTGGTCTAGAACAAAAATATTCTCAAATCTGCACCAAACTTTATCCTCAAATCTGCACTAAACATAGTCCTTCGGTCTAGCACAAATTTATCCTTGATCTTTGCCCTCAATCCTTAAATCAAGGCTTGACTCAACTCTGCTGGATCTATCCCAAACCTTAACTCAAGGTTTGAACAAATCAATCAACTTTGCTCTCAAGTCTTCTCAAAGACTTATCTCAAATATACCTTTTAAGCTTCCACAAAATCTCACATTAATCTGTTCACAAGTTCTCTCTAGAACTTGATTAAATCTGCTCTACAAGTCCTCTCTAGAACTTGCTCAAATCTACTCTACAAGTCCTCTCTAGAACTTGCTCAAATATGCTCTACAAGTTCTCTCTAGAACTTGCTTAAATCTGCTCTACAAGTCCTCTCTAGAACTTGCTCAAATATGCTCTACAAGTCCTCTCTAGAACTTGCTCAAATATGCTCTACAAGTCCTCTCTAGAACTTGCTCAAATCTGCTCAACAAGTCCACACAGAACTTGTCCAATCTTATAGAAACATAATTGTTAGACTCAATATGCTCTATACTCATCACAATACTCAATCACTCTCTTAGAAACATAAGGATAATTGTTAGAGACTCAATATGCTTCAAATTCAATTCAATGCTCAATCACTTTCTCAACTCAATTCGGAATATAGAATAGTTTATTTTATGGAACTTGAACAATCACTTCACACATCCACTTGACTAGGCTCAACCAACTCTACTCAACCAAACACTCAATGAAATAATCCTTGCTCACAAACCCTAGTCCAAGCATATGAACACCAACTCAAAATGTTTCCAACAATACTCAACAACCAATCTCACATAACAATGATACTCATGATCTTTGCAAACCCTAGTTCAAGTTCTTTACTCAACAACTCACTTCAACAACCATGCTTATAAAACAATCTTCACATAGCAATGATACTCATGTTCTTTTCAAACCCTAGTTCAAGTTCTTCACACAACCAATGGCTTCAACAACAATGCTTAACAAACAAGGTTTTAACAACAATTCTTTATTCCAGAAAACCTTGAAGCATTAACTCAACATACTCAATAGGAAACCCTAATCAAGTTTTTTCACTCCAAAATTATTTTAAGAAAAACAAATCACACCACTTAAATTTGGAAGAATATGCCCATACCTTTTTCTTGATGATAAGGAACTTTGAGAAACTGCCACAACAATAAAACACTTCTTTGCCAAGCTCAAGAAGGTTAGTTAACAATACAAGGCATATAATAATTCATGAATACACCTTATTACTCCAATATTAAAATAATATCCAACACCACAATAATTTGAATATTTACTTCTCAAAAACCTAGGACATCACAAATTGATCTCAATCAAACATATTTGTCATAAGCCACTTCAGAATTTTATTCTTCAAAAATCAATCTACTTGTCTACTTATGACTCCCTATTTTATTATTGCATTTTAAAGATAAAACCTTTAATAAATAATACAATAACTAATATTTCCTTTTCTAAGGTAAAAGAGATTTTATACACCAATTAAACTTTCACCTAACACTTTTATAAAACCCACAAAACTCCTTTTTACTTAGGCACTAATCAAGCCATTTACCTCCTTATTTATCCTAAGTCTAACCTTAGCCTAAGTCAAAAATCAAATATTAAATAAAATAATGTTACCACTTTGGCTTTGCACGAAGTGCTTCTCTCCTTAAGTGCTTTCACCTTGGCTCCCAACGATGTGGAGACATGTGCTCCCTTGGAGCCTCCAATCCCTTGCACCCTTTGATTTCTACAAGCCATGTCTTGGCTTCTTCTCTCGCACTGCCCAAAGTCTTCGCACGAACTGTTGTTTCATGAGGAGAAATTTTGCAAAGCTCGGAGATCAATTATTTCGATGGATGAGAGGATGCATAACCTTTGATAAGGCTATGGTATTTATATACCATGTGCCTTTGTTTCTTCACATCGATGGTGAGAACATGGTGACGTCGATGAAAGAGGGACAAACCTTGCCCGCAAATAACTCGACGCTCAAGCTTTATAATATGTGCCCAAAATTTATTAAAGCGCCCAAACTTTAGCTTATTTAATTTATTAAATATAATAAATTAAATTATTTTTAAGAATTTAATTATTATAATTTAATAATTAAATGGGCTTTGGTCTTTTAAACCAAACTTTAGGGCATCCTCGATTTTTAGAAAAACCTTGCAACTTGCCCACATGGTTTTAATGAAAACCATTTAACTTGACATCATTGGTTTTAATAAAAACCATTTAACTTGCCACCTTTGGTTTTAATAAAAACCATTAAAATTACCACCATTGGTTTTAATAAAAACCATTCAAATCTGCCATTCATAATATTGCGAGGTGTGCTATGATGTCTTTTCACTTGCACATTTCAACCTTACGACGTCAGTGGTGATTCGCTTCTTGGCATCAATAACAAATTCATGTTTTGAAATAAATTAACAATGTCATATTTCTATCTTGACATCAATGACAACTCTTATGGACTCAAAATGTCCAACAAAGGTTAGTCGTATAAAAAATAAAAAGAAAAAGAAAGAGAAAGGAGTTGAAAATCAATTAATCTACTGAAGCCATTTTTTGGCTGACTTTTAGAGAAATTGTAACAAACAATTATGAAGGTATTTTTGACCAGTTGAGACCACTACCAGGCCATGAACAAAAATTGTTATAAATGCAATCAATAATAAGGATCAAATATGGAAGTAGTTGTAGTTTTTATGGGCCATCACCCGATCTAATATTAATAGTAGTTGCAATAATGAGCCATCATAGAAACAACTACAATTTTTATGATTATGGACCATCATCGAGCTTTGAATGAGGACCAATTTCCAGGCTATATAAGGGAGTTTCTACAACATTAAAAATGATCAAGTTTTTGCATAGTAAAATTTTGCAAGAGGTATACTAGAGTGCCCATCCTTGTCAGTTGTATTTTCTTTTGTGTGTCTTGTCTAGTCACCCTTTTTTCTTCCCTATTACTATGCAAGTTTTTGCCCAGGAGGTGTCCAATTTACTGAGATCATTTTTAGTGATTGAGGTAGGAAGATAGGAGGCTCTTTGTTATATCATTTGAATGGAGAACTTATTTGTACTTGCTTAGTGAGATCTGGTTATTCTGATTAGACTCCATTATAAACATTTATTGATTAATACGATCCTGATTCCTATTTTTAGTAGTTTCATGTGTTGTTTTATGTGTTATCCTATTTACATGTTACATCATTTGAATGTGTAAATGACGTCTTCTTTCATTGACATGTTCAAAAATTTCTATTACATTATTTGAATGAATGTGATTAGCTCAGTTTTTATCTCCTCCCCCTTCTCTCTTCACCATATTTTAAGTCTGGCTATAATTTCCCAATGAATAAGACATTGGTCTACTGCTTGAAGTGCTAGCTAGGAGTTACTTCGAAGCTTAGTCAACTTTTATGTTGTAGTTTTATTTATTTTTTATTATTTTGGATGAGCAGCATATGAGAAGTATTATAGGCTCACCTTCGGGGTTTCCTTACCTTACTTGATCTATCTAGAGTCTTTGTGATAATATTTTTTTGAGTTAAATAGGTGGATCCGCCAGAGTCCATAGTGTTGATTGTGAATCAGTGATTTTTTTGTGGTGTGACAACCCAAATTCCTAAGGACACAAAAACTCACAACAATTTTTGGTGCTATTGATAGGGATAGAATATTTAAGATTTTATGCTTGGGATTCATCAACATATGTTTTTGTGCGGCAATAGTTAGCCAATAGTTTTTGGTAGTTTAGTACTATTTTATGTTTATTTTTATCATAATATTTCCTAGAGTAAAATTTGTGAGAGTTGAGTGAATATCAGGTTGAACAATATTAGCCTAAGTATTGTTGAATATCTTGCTCTTTCTTTGCACATTTGTGCTGACAACTTTGGATGAACTCAAAATTTTAAAAATCATTAAAGAAGGACTTGGATCTGGCATCTACAAGAAGAAATGTCAAAGAAGTGCTTGCAGGAGTGCCAAATCCTGAGGTATTATTAAAATATCACGAGAAAATTTCAATTCCCATTCCTATTTTTCCTATTCCAAATCCTGGTTCAAATCAATCTTCTCCTATTGTGAATCAAATTCCTATAGTAAATCAACCTGTAGTGAGTATGAAATCCCCTAATATAAACCAAAATGTCAATATCAATCAAAATATTAATGCTAACCAAAATTTCAATCAATGGAGAACCAATAGATATAGACCTTTTGTTTTACCTACAAATTTGAATCTCTCCCTAGTAAAACTCACAAGTACTTGCATAAATTCCAAGGAAATAATGTTGTCATCGGTGAAGATCATATTAGAGATTTTCTATATGCCATGGATAATCTTGAGGTAGATGATGAAGATGTTGTCCTAAGATTATTCTTTCAAACTTTAGAGAAATATGCTCGAGAATGGTTTAACAACCTTGGAGCTGGTACTATCCATAATTTTCAACAGTTAGAGAGCATTTTTCTTAGGAAATATAGAGAGAGGAAGGATGAACAATTCTTGCTGATAGAGTTAGCTACCATGAAAAAGAAATAAAATGAATCAATGGAAAATTTTAATAGAATATTATTTAAAACAAAAAATAAGATTTTGGTAGCATTAAGGCCAAATGATGATCAATCCATTTATTTCTACAAAAATGCTTTCCCTGGAGATTTTAGTTATGAGCTAATGCAACAAGCAACAACCACCATTGATATATGTATGGAAAGGGCTATTGAAATAGAGAGACATATTATTGATAGTGGTAAGATAAGAGCATACTATATAGAGCACAATAAACCTGAAAGAAATCCCAAGAAGGTTGAGTTCTTTGTCCCTAAGAAAACAGATCCATATCCCATGATAAAAATAGCTAATCAGTTGAGTGAAATGTTTACCACTTTGAATGATAGATTGGATAGAAATAAAAAATATAAGTACAATATTGCAAAAAATTCACAAGGTGATAATAGACAACAAGAATATAATAGATCTCATTTTAGGAGGAAGTTTAATAGAAACTGGAAAAACAATAGAAATGAAGAGGGAATCTAGAATCAGACTGGAAATTGGAAAAATAAATAAGTAGAGAGGGATCTATATTCTATTCCAAATCCCATACCATATAATAATATAACATTAGATCATCATTTTTATTGCTCTATCTATGATGCACCACATAACCCTGTTGATTGGGGTATTTATCTAAGTCTGCATTCTAATGTTGATTTAGATGCTGAATCTACAAATGAATATATTAGAATTGATGTGTGGTAGACTCAAGAGGATGAAACTAGAGAAAAATAATTTGAGAGGGACATGGACATATGTGCCAATAATATTGAGCAAAGATCCTTAGTCTTTGGAGAAACATCAACCTCAAGTGAGCCTCCTAGTACAAGATTTGATAGAATGAAACAGGGGAAGCTTATACCCACAATAGAAGAGGTTGAGTCTTAAGAGAGAACGCATACCATCAATCTCAGGAATAGAATAGTGGATGAAAAAGTTGATGAAGGGTCTACACAAAAGGAGAAAACTATAGGAGTGATATCACAGAAAAAGGCAAGTCAAATGAAGCTTTAATGATTCCTAAAGAGCCTGATGTAGAGGAAATGTTTTAAAAGCAATAAAATAACTTGGCTAATAAGAGATCCAGAAAAATAATAGATGATAAGAAAGATGAGTTTGATCTATATGTAGAGGTTTCCAAGTAGAAGATCAACATCACTTTTGGAGAGTTAATGACTATTACAAAGTACTGATATCAGGTATGTAGAACCTTCAAATTAACTGATAAATCAAGAGGATTATATAAAACCTCCATAGACCTTGAGAATAATACAATCAGATCCCCATATTCAATTAAACCATTTTATATATCATTAAGGTATACATTAGGTTATGGGGATCAATATGTTATTCATAACTGCATGCTCTATAGTGGTGCTTCCATGAATATGATGCCAAAATAGATAGTTGATCAATTAGGCTTGATTTGTTAGAAAGAGCATCCCTCCATTTCTATGATGGATAACATGAGAGTACATTATGTAGGTATTATCAGTTAAATTATTGTCCATATTGAGTAATATCCTAAGAAAGGTGTGGTAATGGATGTTATATTTGTATATGTAGACCCTTTATTTTCCATATTACTCTCTAGGCATTGGGTAAAGCAACTAAGAGGTACTATTTAGTTGGATTGACCATATGCCATTATCCCAATGCAGGGTAAGAAAACAATGATATTAAAAAGAGAATCCTTCAATAGATATTTAGTTGAATTCAAATATCCTAATGATAATATGGTTAATGTCATGAATTATGATGAAGAAAAAGATCTGGGGGTCTACTCTATTTGGAATTCTCCTTTCTTTTTGGAAGTACCTAATGCTGAGAATATGGATCAAAAATTGAAGGTTGAAGTAGATGCAGAAACTAATAGAATTATGAATTATGAGTTATGGACTATGACCTTTGATGGGGCAAAATCTAAAGCAAGAGTAGGAGCTGGAGTATTGTTGACAAACATTAATGGAAGCTATCTTGGCATACCATACATAGATTTTTCTTGTACAAATAATATTATAGAGTATGAAGCTTTATTGCTAGGGATAAGGAAAGCCAAGGAATTAGATATTAATTACCTCAAATAGAGTGGGGATTCTGAGCTAATAATTCAATAGATCAAAGGAAAATATCAAACTAAGAACCCTAGATTAAAGCAATATAAGCAAACAATGTTGGATAAAATAGATAAATTCTTGGATTTTGATATGCAATTTATTTCTAGAGCACAAAATCATAATGTAAATTTGTTGGTAATTAATGCTTCTAGAGTAGATAACCATGATCTAGACACTTGGTTTATGGATAGGTTCCCAACCATATATTTTTATAAGCCATCTATCCCTAATAATGTGGTATATGTACAAGTTTTTCATGATGATATACACATTAATAATTTTATGACTATGCAGAATAAATTTTTTGATGTTATTTGTGATGAAAGTGATGAAGAAAAACTGAAATATGTTATTTGAGAGCCCATAGAAGTCATACAAATGAATACCAATATGATCTCTAGGGGGTTAGTATCTTTAGAGAGCTTATTTTATGACTTTTATAGAGCATATAAACCTCTGGTTCAAAAATCTAAGGTAGATGAAGTTAATATCAAAACAGAGGAAGAGCCTAAGATTGTTAGGATAAATAAAGATTTATCAGGAAAAGAGAAGCAACAATATATCAAATTTTTGAAAAACAAAATGGATGCTTTTTCTTGGAGTTATGAATATCTGAAGACTGAGAAACAATGGTGAAATTATTCTATTGGTCAACAATGCATTACATAGTTTTATAGTTCTTTAAAGAACTAAAAATAGACACAATGGTTGATAGAAATCCTCTTAAAATTATTACAACAAACTAACTTAAAGATAGCTCTTATCCTAACAACATGCTAATCTTGGACTATGGTCAAACATTGACCAACCAAGCCAAAACCTCAACGTATGCTAATCAAATTAACTAAAAATATGTAAATCAAAACATTAAACTAAAACTAAATACTAAGACTTAATACTTAGGACTAAGGAGGCAATGTTGAAAATATTCTAACATTCTCCCCCTTGATGCTAAAGACACTCATGCAAGAGCTCTTTAAGCATCACAGAGTTGGAAGAAAATATTTCTCTTACGTTTCCTCCAATCTTGAATCAATAAATCAGAATTTACAAAATACTTATGGTGGCACTCCTTCCACTCTTCATGTGGAATTTCCTACAAATTATTGAGTGCCTTCTTTTGTTATTAGCTCCCCCTTCAAAAAAAGTATCTCCTCTTGTGGTTTTCAGCAACCACTCTCTTACATCTTTATCATTATGGTATTTAAACCATGCTCTCACATTTTGATCTTCTTTTACATCTTCAACACTAAAAAATACTCCACATGAGTATTTACAATTAATCATCTCACATAGATGATTATACCATACAACTCTTTCATATATTTCCACACAAAATATCACAATAAATATGGCCATATAATGACCAACTACATATGCAACATAAAGTTGCTCCTCACACAAATACTGTCTCACAACAATGACTTTACAAGAATCCTTCTCCCAAGGAATTCTGAACACATCATTTTGATCCATGTGACCCAAGTTCTCCATAACTGTATTCTCTCCAAGAAGACTCTTTGTAAAAGTTGTCTTAATGAGACAATCGCCTCTCAATAATGCCTTTGGAAGACATTCTCCTTTCTTTTCATTCCTTCTCACAAAAAATAAATCATTAATAATAAAAACATTACCTTTAGTATGAGTAGATTTGGTGCTTCCCATAAAGCTATTTTGTAGTAGTTCTCCTTCATTGTATGTTGCGTCAAGATCAACCATCAACTCTTCACTAAGAGTTCTCCTCCTTTGTTCAATCCATGTGGGTGTGTTGAAACACCATTCATTCAAGAAATCATACATTGTTGCCTTTTCAAGACAACTCTCTTTCTGCAATGTAGTCACTCCAAGTGAGTGATCTTCATCCACAATTGTCTCTTCAAGACAATTCTCAATCTCCTTTGATGATGCCTCCATTACATCATGAAGTCCATTAATGACTATCTCACTATTTTATTCTTTGAGATTCACAAAATTTCTCTTCACACAAACTTCTTGGGCTGATGAACAAGAAGCATCTGTATTTATCACTCTTGTTGAGTGATCTCTATTGAGCATGCAACTTATAGTTTGCATCTCCTCTTTATCAACAATATCATGGTGATCAACATCCCACATAACTTGAGCCTTACAATCAACATTCACTCCATATGAGTGAGCTTCCATATTTACATCTTCATTTTCTCTTTCAAGAGAGCACACATCCATTCCAAGTGAATGGTCTTCATCAAAAGTAAGCCAATAGTCTTCCATGAACATTGCTCCTTCATCAACATACCAACAATATGTGGGTAGATCTTCATCATTCTCCTCTATGAGAATATTAGGTGCATTCTCCATAATGCATTCTTCATGCGTGAGACATTCTTCATCATACATTTCACTTTGATGGTTTTCAAGAAAGGAACACTCCAATGTGAGTGTTTCTCTTCCTTTATCTTCAAATTCTTTTTCCTCTTTGCTATCAATGTGAATGCTGTCAAAGCATGCCTTTCCCACAAAAAATTCTTTAGTACAATTTTTCTTTTCAAAATTTTCTCTTCCTAAAAGAAATAATTGTTTATTACAATTTTCCATGCCTATAAAATATATGTCTTCAATGATCTGTGTCTCACAATTACTCTCTCCAAGGAAAGCTATACAAGTCTCTTCCTCTTTGTTATCCTCTTCTCCATTAAGGGATTATTTACTCTCTTTAACATGAGCCTTTTCTTCAAGTATATATTCCTATTTAAGAAATAATTCTCCATTATAAGAATGTGTATATTCTGCAAAAGACATACCTTCATATGAGTCTTCACAAGACTCTTCAAAAACTCCTTCAAAAGGATCTAATTTAGAAACTTCAAGGAAGCAAGACTCCTCCTTGCTTAAACAATCTTCATGATTGTCACACATGGTTTTATGGGTGTCCTCATCAAACCCATAAGCATACTTCAACACTTTACATGTCATTGTAGCTGTTCTACAATTAGCTATGAGAGGGAAAACACTCTTTTCCATTCCTCTCCTCAAATACATAAGAGCTAAGCAATTTGCATATTGCTGCTCCTTCTTCTCTTTTATCTCCTCGCCTTGTAGCTTACTCCAAGTGGGTTCCTCATAGCCTTATTGAACTATATCCCATATTTCTTGAGCCTTCAAGAATGTCTTCATCATTATGCTCCAAATAGCATAATTATCTCCATCAAATTTTGGTATAGCCAAGTCTGCATACATGGCTTCCTTTTATTTACCAAAGTCTCAAGCACCCAATTTATCATAAATTGGCCAATACTGATTGAAACAAATTGAAATTTTTTCTGTACAGTTCTGATATACTTATCTAAAAATCCACCAAATTTTAGATCCAAATTCACACAAATGAGAAATATATGATCAATTTACTTTTGCCCTTTCTAGATCTTAGAGTGTTTTTGAGACAACCTCAATGTTCTTCACATAAATCAATCCATACAACTCCAAAATTTCTGAAAATTAAACTCTATATTCCTGAGATAATAATATGAAAACCCTCTAAATTTTTGAAGAAAATTTGCAAAGGTGAAAAAGATGTGATCATTTACTTTTTCCCTTTTTATCACAATTCTGGATCTAGGATTTTTGAAGAAAAAATAAATATTTGCACAAATCAATAAATACATATCCAAATGAACTAAAATATTTATATGAATGATTATTTTATCTAAATAATATTTCTTCCAGAATTTGAGATGCAAATACCATGTTTTCCACCTTATACAACCATTTTATTAAAAAACTCAAAATCTTAATAAAATTAGCAAAGTAGCTCCAAATCACCTGAAATTTGGACTCGATCCTCTTTATACAATTATATAACAACCCTAAAAATTTCATAAGCAAATAACTTAGGATTCATGAGATATTAATTATTTACTCGAGCTCTTCCTTGCAAATCTGCTAAGTGCTGGCCACTTGAGTTTCTCTAACAAAGTGCATGCTTCAGATCTCTTCACGCCACTCTCCATAGGTTTTTATCTGTCTGAGCAAACAAGATCTGATACCAAATGAGAAACAATGGTGAATTTGTTCTATTTATCAACAATGCATTACATAGTTTTATAGTTCTTGAAAGAACTATCTGAGCAAACAAGCTCTGATACTAGTGACCGAATCTGAGCAGAGTTAACTTTAATAAAGAGACAAAAAACAATTTAATTAAAAAAAAATAGCCTCCTTTATTAAAATTTACGTAGCAACCTTCGATTACATATTATGCAATATAACATAGGTATTTATAAGCTATGGAGGTTAGAGAAGGGTGGAGGGATAAGGGAAGGGAGGAATAAGGGGAATGCGGAGCAGAGGGATAAGGAGGAAAATGTGTTGGGAATATAGGAGGAATAAGGAGGCAAAGAAATAGGGAAGCAAGGAGAGAATGGCGAAGAGGAAAATAAAAAATCATGTCGACAAACACCTTGCCGACAAATACATGAAGTGTTCACACTGTGGCTAAATAAACAGATATTGCTAAGCCACTTTAGTCTATATCCCTCTTCACACTTGCAACAAAGGCATTCAATACAAAGGTAATGACTCACATAACACCCCTCTAGAAAGATACCAAGAATTTTAGGCAGAAACAAAGGAAGTTCAATCCCACTTTGCATCCAATTATGCAGAAATAAGTGCAGAAGTTATTGGATACCAAGATAATAAAGAAGGTGAGATTTTCTTCTTGGTTGGAAAACTTGGTTCTAGTTAGAGAAAAGAATGGTGAGATCAAGATTTGTGTAGATTTTAGGAATTTGAACAAGAGTTCTCTCAAAGACACTATCGTCTTCTAAATATGAAACAATTGCTCCAAGCAGTGGTTGGGTCATCAATAATACCTTTATTAGATGGCTTTTCAGGTTATAATAAGATTGTAATGAATCTAGAAGATAGACATAAAAAAACTTTCACCACACCATGGGGAACATTTGAATATCTCAGGATGCCCTTGGGATTGATGAATGCAGGGGCAACATTTTAGAGAGCAATAGATGTTGCTTTTAAGGGGATGATGTTTAATATAGTAGTGTATCTTGATGACATTACAATTTTTTAAAAAATCTTAAGGATCATTTTGCACATCTGACTCAAGTGTTTGACAGGTGCAAAGAATTTGGTATATCTTTGAATCCCAAAACATGTGTGTTTGGGGTCACTCAAGGTAAAATGCTTGGGCATATTGTTTCAAAGGATAATATTAGCATTGATTTGCAAAGAATAGAAGCAATTGCTAAAATTCCCCTCCTAAAAATATTAAGGGAGTTAGATCATTATTTGGTAAGATTAACTTTATTAGGATGTTTGTCCCTGATTTTTCTCAAATTGCTAAGCCAATAAATGATATTATCAAGAAAAATAGGGAAATAAGGTGGACAGAGAAAATACTACAAATTTTTAGAAAATCAAAGATGCAATTACTAAGGCTCTAGTATTGAACTGCCCTGATTATTCCAAATATTTTAAAATCCACTCATTTGCTTCAGATTACACTCTTGCTACAGTTCTAGCTCAAAATGATGAAGAGAAAAATAAAAGACCTATAGCCTTTATGAGTATACCATTGAAGGGTGCTCAATAGAAATACTCTTTGCTAGAAAAATAAGCTTATGCATTAATCAGAGCATTGGATCATATCAAGTGTATTTTTGGGTCCAATAAGGTAATAGCCTATATCCCTTACATTGCTATTAAAGATGTTTTCACTCAGACTAAACCTTTAGGTAGTCATGCAAGGTGGATGGCTAAATTACTATAGTATGATGTGGAATTCAAAGCAGTATAGATTGTTAGAGGGTAGGGACTGGAAAAGTATATGGATAATAAATAAGGGGAGGCCATGAATAACACTATTGCAGTGGATGAGCAATAAAAATCTAGAGCAGTTGATAATTTTTATTGTAGTTGGTATAATGAAATTTTATTTTATCTTCAAAACTTGTCATTTCTAGAATATATATCCTAAAACAGAAGGAGGTCTATCATGTAGTTGGCCCAAAACTACTTGTCATGACCCGTTACCCTCCTCCATTATTTAAAGTATATTAATTGATTTTGGGGATCAATTAATGTCTAATAAAAAGGACATAGACCCTAAAGAATCCTACAAAAATTCTAATAAAATAATTTTATGAAGGATAGGAAAATATTAATTATCTTTTAGAGAAGATAATTAATTAGAAATTAATTATGAGGTCTTGTGAAAGATAAATTTGAGGAATTATCTTTTACAAAATTATAACAATACAATAAATTATGTGAAACAATCTAGTGGACCCAATTTAGATGGGACTTAAAAGGACTAAGGGATTTTTTAAATATTATATAAACTATCCTATCCATTGGGGAAATACCCATATGGCTTCCCTATATTGGTGGAAATTAAAAAGGAGGTCCCTTGCCTTATCAATAATAGTTCTAACTTTGTTCCCATTCTATGCTTTAATAGTATTAGTCTTATATTTTTCCCCATGGGAAAAGATACAAAACAAAAAAAGGACCACCTACCTTATCCTTAGTAGGACCCTTTTTTCCTACTTTTGGAGTACACTCCACATGACTTGATAAGTCTAATGGGTCCAAGGCATATTTTAAATAATAAAATAATAAGGCCACTATTTGGCCATAAGTGGAGAAATTACCCTATAAATAGAGAGCCTATTGAGAAGAGAAGAGGGGAAGTAAATTTGGAAAACCCTAGGGAGTATGCTGTCCACTTTGGTGGATCAGAAACTAGAAGGTTTGAAGGATTTCCTAGTTGGAAAAGGAGACAATTTGGAAGTTTTAAAGAAACCAAGGGGTTAAGGAGATCAACTTCGTAGGAGTCCAGGTTAATGGATTCTTATAAAATATGCTTCATTCTTGTTTACTTAAGTACTCCCTTTGTAATTTCTTTTAAGCTTGTAGAATCTCTATCAAGATTGCATTCTACTTGGAAGTCTTCTTTTATGACTCCTCTCTTACTGGAAATTATATAGCAACAAAATAATCTCTTGTTATATAGCAATGATCTCTTATTGATGAGATAATAGAATTTAATATTTTATATAGTATTAAAATAATCGAATTTAACCCTTTAAGGGTGATTTTTTTTAAAATTATCTAGAAGAATATAGTTAGCAAGAACCATGTTAAAACCAACCCGATCGAATTAAACCCGATCTATGAAACCATCGAAAGCCAACTACTATCTAAGCCACAACCAAATTCTTCGATTGTTTGAAGATGAGCACTATTAGGTGGTTAGTAAGGCTATAATGCCCAACACACTTATCCTTGAATTCTATCCACAACCTAGAAGGTGTGGGATAATTAAGATGTTTCTCTTGTGCGTGTGGCAACTTCGAGGAGAGTCCATACCTCCATGGCTAAGTTGAGTTAGTCCATACCTACGCACTCGAGACTGTCAAAAAATTATGAAACCTTGATCGAGACCACATCAATCGTTAAAAATCCAAGCAAAAGTAAGTTTCGAAAGGCGATCTATAGAAGGTAAATATACCCTGGATGGTGGCCATGGTCAAGTCATAGAACACTTTTGAACTCTTGGCATATTTTTTTTAAAGTGATGAATTCCTTGGGATGCACATCGAGTTCATGATTAGTTTGGTCAAAATTTGTGATGGGGGGTCTTTAATCATATATGATTACAATGTTATTAGATAGAGTTATTTTATTAGCCACCATTGTTAATTAGTTTTGTTCATTTTTGATAAATTTAATTTAGAGTTTTTCAGCTTTAAAGGTAGTGAAGACTTGAACTCTATATTAAAAAAAAGGGTCATACTGAGTAGAAAAGGCTAGGGTCTTTCTACTTGGTTGAACGAAAACCAGTGAATACTAGGACTCAACTATACTTATAGAAAGGGCCAACTTAGAATAAAAGTTGGACATTTGATATTGATTTAATAGATTGATAGAAACTAACTCTAAAGATAGTTGAATATTTGAGGACATACAAAGTAACCCTAATAATATATTGGTTTATCTACCAAGGAGGAGAATCATGTTGGGTTCTTAGGTGTGACCTATGAAAATGAATATTTTAGATTCATAAGAAAGCAAATATAAGAAAGCAAAAAAGAGAAGAATAGCTAAAGTTGTAGTAGATTGAGAAGCATTTTAGATTCCTAAGTACAAATATTTGAAGGAGTGGAGATTAAGCTACAAAAGTTTGTGAAGATTCCTATAGAATACAGAGAAGAGTTTCAACTTCTAAGGAGCAATACAAAAAGAAGAAGAAATACATAATAGAGAGTAGGTTCAAAAAATCTACATTGAAGAAAAGGCCAAAGAAGCCTATATTAGAATTAAAGTTAAGAGAAGCTTATTTTATATAAAAGATTCAAGAATCCTCCATTAAAGGAGAAGAAACATATATTAAAGAGAGAGGTCCAAGAAGTAGGACAACATTTTAAGAGAGGCCTAAGAGGTCCATACAGTAAAAAATATCTAAGAGATCATATAGAAAATAAATAGGCCTATATAAAAAAAATAAAAGGCCCATATTATTGAAGAACAAGTCCATTCGAGCATCTCAAGAAGGCAATTGAAGAATTGCCATTTGATCACTTCAAAAATGTGATAATAGAATAGCCATTAGGCCACTTAGTAAGCATACAAAAAATAAAATAAAGAAAGGCTAGGTAAAAGAAAATTGTGTTCAAGATATTGCAAAGCCAAATTTTTTTGTAGAAGCCATTCGCTAAACATTGAAACCAATGCCATTGCAGTAAACTACATCATATTTGCACTAACATATAGTGTTGTTGAAATATAGAAGTTTAGATTTAAATATAGTAAGACAACATGATGGAGTGAAATGAAAGGCTAGGATAGCAGTGAATGAGTCAAAGATAAGATAATCAACGAATTAATGCTAGCAACATTGGAACTTGTCAAGAGACCTCATGACCAAGGTGCATATATCTACAATTAAGATAGAGGCAACTAGTGCCTAAGGAGGAACCAAAATCTAAGAAACAAACATCTAAGGAGGAGGAAAATTGAGGTAGAGCAATCAATGTCTAAGAAACAAGTGCCTAAGAATAAGGAGGATTGTGGTAGAGCAACAAATACTTAGGAAAGTGAAATATGCATCCAAGGAGGAGAAACTAGAGCTAAAGAGCCCAACAAGGAAGCAAAGAGTCTAAGAAAGGGTTATTGAAGTTTAACCTTCAAGAAAATCATGGCTTGCTCTATTGTAATGTATAACACCATTGAATATTATTAATGAAGCATTTTTTCTAATTTACTTGTTCATGCAAAGCAACATGTAGGCAATTGGGAAATTTGAGTTTAGATTCATAGAAATTTGAAACATCCAAGCCTAGATTATTTTAAATAGAGGGAATGCATCTAGAGGTAAGCACGACCTGGTTAATGCCCGTGAGCAAGAAGAGCATGATTCACTAGAGAGTAAGCTAAGCACAATTCACCTATGAGTAAGAAAAGCACAATTCACCAGTAAGCAAGCATAAGGTTAGAATTGGAAATTATTATTAATTAGGGTTTTTTGGAGTAATAAGGTGCTTACAAGCTTAAGTAGGATTTATTTTTAATAAAGGAGTTATAAGTAGGTTTTAATTATAATTTAGGAGGTATAAGGGTTAGTTTGTTTATTAAATTTTTAAAGATATGGAGTAATAAGGTTTCTACATTAATTAATTAGTTTGATTATTGTTTTGAAGTTTTTAAAGGTAGAAGATTTATTTTTTGAGAAAATATTTTGGAATTAAAAAATTTTCAACATCAAAGGATTAAAAATTTAAAGATTTTGAAATTTCTTTTGAATTATTATTTGAGTTATTTTTTAAACTAGAGAGATACAAGGTTTACTACTTTAAAGGAAATAGATTATAGAATTGAATTGCATATTCTGGAAGAAATTATTAGAAATGCATTCAATGAAGATATTGAAGAAATATTGAACAAGTTAAAGTTTTATTTTCAAAACTTAATAGATGAGTTTGATAAAAAGAAAAAAATAATAAGAATACTCTTGAGAACTCAAAATTAGATCTTGTTGCTACTAAATCTCAATTTGATAGTACATAAAAAATAGATTCTATCACAAAATCTATGACTACTTAGAATGTTATAGATTATAAGATCTTGCAACTTATATACAAGAAAAATAAAGATAGAGTAGCCTTGGTTGTACATAAATGGTTACGTTGTTTTCTTAAGAAAACAAAAGATCTTGAAGCAACATAAAATGAAGAAAAAATATTACATTCAGTTGAAGTGCAACTATTGTAATAGAATTGGTCATGAAAAAGCTAATTTTTGGAATCTTTATCCTTGTAAATATTGTGGAAGAAAATCTCATTCTCTAGCATTTTTTTGGTACAAAGAAAAATATTGTGGAATATTTGAAAGAGCACTATTGTTCAGATTAGGCAATATTTTTCAAAAACTTATTTTTGAAGCATATTCTAACAATAGAGCAAAGTGTTCAATTTCTAAAATATAGGAAGGGAAAATATTTTATAATAAAATGTTTAGAAAACAAGGAAAATAAAAATGGATCAATTATGAATCAAATTCATCTTACAAAATAATCTGAAATGAACCATATATATCAAAGGTTGAATAAGAAGTTAAAGCTACTCAAACATATGGACCTGAAGCAAAAGAAGAAGGATCTCAAGTAGTTCATGATCTAGAAGATACAAAGTTTGAAGAATCAAAGAAGGAATATAGAACAAAACTTGGAGTAGAACACAAAGAACTTGATGAATCTCAAGCAGAGGTTCGTGAACCTAATGAAGACCACATGAAGATTGAAGACCAAGATTGAAGACTAAAGTCTTTAATATCCAAATAATATAATATAGGGGGGTGTTGGAGAATATTACATTATTTGGTACATGCTAATGTACCCCTATGGTACCTTCATGGTATATTTGTAAATAATATATTAGGGTTTATTCTATTGTTTAGAGTATGATTTATATTTCCCCTTTATGTAAGTTTCAATGTACAAGTGTCATGTAAAAGTGCAATGTGTAATAAATGCACAAGTGTCATGTAAGAGAGAATATGAACAAGTGTCTTATATGTAAGAATAATATGTAATTTGAGGATGTGCACAAGTATCCTAGATTAGGAGTCCAAGAGTCTTGTAGACGTGTGCAAGTATTATAGAGTAAAGTATCCTTTAAGTATGCAAGTGGCAATATGTGAAGCCAAAATTTATGAGACTTGGAATATGGATAACAATAGTCAAGTAGATAAAGAGTCACATTACTATGGATATATTATGGATATAATGCTCCATATCGAAATATATCAAATCAAATTGTAAGAGGAAGAAGAGTGATAAAGCTTGTATATGTTTTGAGCAATTAATATTGTAAGTTTTCTTCATGCATAGTTCATGAATGACTTAGGCTATTTAAATTCATATTTAACCATATAAATAAATTTTATTTGATTTATTATAAACCTTGATATACATTAATTTGTTCATATTATTCTACTCATCATATTATCATTATTTGACCTTATTATTTTGGCCTTTTTATATTGAAATTGTATGATATTATGAGATAGCTTGTGATATTTTGTGGTAGTAAAGGCTTAAAAATCCAATAATCTTCTGCTAGCAAATTGCTCCAAAATTATGAGTGAATCATTCCAATTTTGTGAGAAAATCACTCCAGAGGTAGATTTTTGAACTTTCACAAATTTTTATCTTAAAAATCTATTCACACAAGAATGCACACACAATATTATTAATACATGATTGAAGGCTCATAAAAAATGGAAAGCACATCAAAGGATGGATAACATTGCATACCATCAAAGAAATATCAAGGGTAGCATAAAAGAGCAAACAGTCACATGGGTAAACTGTTACATTGGATATTATAATGTCTAATACCATCCTGCCAAAAGGTAAACCCCCATGGACAAACCCATAAGTCAAGTCTTCATGCCACCACAAATTAGCTACTTGATCCAACAAATGAGTTATTCATCTACTTTAATTAATCAAACTTGATCCAATATACCTTAAACGTTTACATTTATCAATCCTCTTTATGGTATACTTATTGATGTGAATAACCTCATGAATGACCCTCTCTTTATAGGCCAATCCTATGCTAGTAATCCACCATTGATCTCTAATATGCAAAAAATCCCTCCTATAGGTGCTTCTTCAACCCAAAGTCCACTTAGATATAGTTTGTCAAACACATCTAATATCCTTTCAAGTTAGTCTTTAGCTCCCAATGTAGGGTCATTAGGGTTAAACCTAAATCTTTCTCAAAATGCTTAAGTGGTGGAAAAATAACTGGGGTTGTTGGTATCCTACAGAATTTCCCAGGGACTAACACAACCTCCATCTAGTTAAGTAAAACATAACTTACAAGTTATACCTCTTAAAAATCAATAAATTCTATAATAAGATCTACATTACCATCCTTCATGATAGAATATTCAATTACCTCCAAATAAATAGTGGGTTTACCAAAATTCACCATCTTAGTACCATTTACCTTATAATCCTCCATATCCTTTTTACCCAGCTCATGGCTATGCAATATATCTATATTATCCTCCTCAATAGCAATATGGTCAATATCCTCAACATAAAAATCTAGGAGCACCTTCTAGGCTACTAAACCAACATTCATATTGGACCTATCAAGGACCAATAAATTTGATGGCCTATTCTCCCATTCCTTTAGTAGTTATGAAAACATTACTCACCTTTAATGGAAACATGAACAAGATGACACTGAATTATATTAACAAACAATCAACACTCAAGTTGATACACTACATCAAGGAGGAAGACATAATGGTATGTTGGCTAATCTACTCCCTTCATGATAAGGCTACTTTATGGCATAGGTGATTAAAAGATAATTTAGTGACAAGTTGGGTATCAATAGTGGAACCATGTATGTGTAGATTTGATAGCATGGGCAATATTTACTCCATTTTATTTCAATTAAACACAATACAAAGTCATCCTCAAGAAAATATATGTGATTTTAATACTATTTTCTTGAGAAAAATGAACTTAATCCCATAAAATGTTAGGCCAAATGAAGAATAGATATTATTGTATTATATTAAAGGCTTATATCTTGACTTAGCTTTAATGGTTTGTGATGTTAACCATAGAATGCTAGCTATAGATTTTAAATAAGTGGCCAAAGGATAAGATATTCTCATTCAAGTAGGGAAACCGCCCCCCTACTCCATTGATAGAATATGCAACCCAATTTACTCAAAATACACCTATATCTAGTTCTATACCCATTATGCCACATATTCATAATCCATAACCAAATATCTCCATTCATCCTTATACATCACCAAAAAATACCTCCACTCATACTTCTACACCACCATATATCATTATTCACTTTGGGAATGCATAATTCACTATAGCATTCTAATCACAACTTCCATCCCTTCTTGCTCCATCCAACTCAAATAATGAGTCACAATAATTTTGTAATGAGAAAAATATTGGAAGTGATTATATGCTGCAAAGCCAATAACAATTATTGTAGAATTGGCAACCCCAAAATACTTCATATCTCAAAAAATATTAGGTGACTAAGTAAAGTGTTAACCAAGGAGTAAATCAAACTCACATATGATTAATACCAATGCAAAAGTAGATACAACATGGTGTCTTCCTTTAAATGATAGATATAATCCCACATAATACATTAGGTCCATAAAAAAGTCTTGAACTATTTAGTATATATAGCAATAGAAATAGATGAAGATTCAACATTTGAAGATGATGCTATCTGCACTAATTAGCAAGAAATTGAGACCATGGGAAAGAGGAAATATTCCAAAGAGCAACCAACAAATTGAAATCGTGAAAGGTATACCAATCCTTAGAAGAGAGATACCACCCTTTCATTTGAACTATAAAGGGTCCATTGTGGAACAAGAAGGAAAACAAGAGAAATAAAGGATAGAAAATAAGGGTATGGATACATATCAAAAGAGGAAGGAAGAGATACAAACCTACAAAGATAGGTAGATATATAAAGGAAAAAAATCTATAACGAATAAAAGATATGGAGTGATAAGTAAATCTATATAGAGGTAAGTAAATAAGTAAAGAGGTAAACTTCAAAAGAGGCCAAACAATGGTTGAAATACCCTCTTACAAGTGAAATACACACAACTATAGAATAATATCAATAATTCAAAACATGAAGTGAGAATGCCTCTCTAAAACTCAAGTTTAATATTGTAAAGGAAATGAAAAGGACACCAAATAAGTTAAGCATGCTAGAAGCATTAGCCCTACCAAGATGACAAGATCTACTCCAAGAGGCTATGAAAGAGTAAGGAAGGTGCTATACTAGGACCAAACAACCATAACCTACTTCGACCAATATAGTTGAATAATAAATTTTGATGGTCGATTATCCTACAATCATCCAGGTCAACACATCAGATGTATTGAATCCACAAAAATCAAAGACATTGAAGTTACCCCTATTTTATATGATATTAAAGATTAAAAATCATATACTTAGAAGTTGTACAATTGATTTAGATGTAACAGTAACATTTATGCCTAAATATATTTGTGAATAAATGAGTCTTCCTTGCACTAAGATGGCTAGAAACCCCATCCAAATGGATGATACAAGGGTCAATGCAGTAGGGGTACTTACCTAACCATAACTATAAAATGGACTAGACATCTAGATTTTGTAGTAGTGTAGGAAGTGATAGTCATGGATCTACATTCATACTTTGATATACTACTGTCCAAAGATTGGAACATAAGTTGCTAGAAGATGGTTACTTAACAATGAATTATAATGATATGAACATACTCAAAGACACAAATGTGATCAATATTAAAAAGGAGCTACCTTACAATTACCTTATACATAAACTAGATAATGAGAGTATGGTAAACTAGAATGAGCTACCATAACTTATAGAGGACAATGGATATCTTGAAGGTAACTAGGATCTAAAGCTTGACATGATAATTCATATATTACAAGATTAAGAGCATCTTGAATTTAAATATAAAGGGATTGAATTAGGAAACTATCTGATCATTAAAACACCTTTCAACCTTCTAATACTGACAAGTCAAGAGGTAAATAAAATTGAACAATGTACTTTTATGGTGTAAGAATAGGAATGAAGTAAGCAATGGTGTTCAACTCATTGTTGCACAAGGTGCACATACTCATTCTGCATAAAGGTTACTATTTAGTTGTACTAATAGTGTGGTAGAATATAAGACATTCTATATTGGTTTGGGAAAATCCTCGAAGACAGAAATTAAGGACCTAATAATATGAAAACTCTAAAATTATTATAAATTAGGTCAAATTATTAGTATTATACAAAGAAAAAGTACATTAATTTATATAAGCATTGGGTTTGGGACTTAATAGAAATATTTGATACATATGAAATCAAAGCAGTCCCTAGAGAGTTGAATGAAAAAGAAAATGAGTAGGTAGAAATGGTAGCCCTATTTGACCCCACCAATGACATATGGGACAAGGTTGAAAAACTAGAGGTAGTATTTAGACCAATTGTTCTTGATAAATTTTATCATTGGAAGGTCTTTATCAATGATGAGAAAATCATAGAATTTCTAATCATAGAGGCCCAATACGCCAAAGAAAAGAATGAGTACAAAGATGACATCATGGATGGATTCATACAACTATAGTCAAATTAGTTACCCAAGGGTATGATCACTCTAAAAAGCCTATTTAATCTTGATGATAGTACAAGAAATATGAACCTCAAAGTAAAATCACCCTTGTATCATCCTATTGAGGTTATTGAAGGGAAGAATCTATTGCTTGGAAAAGATTCCATAGGAAGAAAAGGAACTTTTGAAATATATCTATGGCAAGTACAAAGAATTATTATTTTTTTATATGAAGATCTTAAGGTTTATGACCAAAAAATAATAGAGATTACTATTGAATTAGATCTTGATGCTAAAACTTTTAGATAGAAGTAGCAACCAACAAATCCAAAACTAGAGATAGTAATGAAGAAGGAATTGTTAAAACTCTTGCAAGCTCAGAAAATATTTTAAATCAAGCACTCCACTTAGGTTGCTAATTTGATTTGGTATACAAGAAAAATGATGATATAGGGCTATGTGTAGACTTAAGGAGCTTGAATAGACCTCTATAAAATATCATTGTCTGTTGCCTACCATTGATGGCTTCTTAGGATAGAACTAGATCTAGATTAAATATGAAGACCAACATAAAATAGCCTTCACCACCAAGTGTGGGATCTTTATATATCAATGAATTCCATTTGGTCTATCAAATGAAAGAGCAACTTTCCAAAGGGCTATGGATATAACTTTCACTATGCTTGTAGGAGAGACCATTCTTATATACCTTGATGATTTAATGATATATTTCAAAGATACAAGTACATTAACCATCTTGAGTTATCTTCTAGAGGTGTAAGAAATTTATCTCTCGTAACCCTAAGAAATCTATTTTAATGGTCCAAGAAAGCAAATTTTTAGCTCATATGATATCAAAAGAACATTTAGCCATAGAACCAAATAAAATAAAATCCATTAATGATATCCCATTGCCATAATTAGTTAAAGGGATAAGGTCACTCCTAGTCCAAATCCACTTTGTTGCTAATTTTATTATAAATTTTATCCAAATGGTCAGGCCCATAACCAAGATGTTGAAAAAGGATGCCTCCCTAGAATGGACTAATGAAGGAAATAAAGCTTCCCAATATGTTAAATATGACATTACCAAAGCTTTGGTCTTGATCAACATAGATTTATTCAAATATTTTAGGTTGTATTTATTTGGTATAGATGAAAGCATCACAACTATCCTAACCTAGAATAATGATAAATATGAGGAACATATCATCTACTTCATGAGTAAAGTCCTTCACAACTATGAATAAAAATATATCCCTATTGAAGAGCATGTTTTCTTCATCATGAAGGTTCTTATTTAGTTCAAGTATTATCTATCATAGAGTAAGACTAGCATCTTTGTAGTACACATGGATGTATAATCTACTATACTGCATAGTGAATTAGAAAATATTACCAATGGATCAATAGAATTCAATAATTTAACATGGCGATCAAACCCACAAAACTAATCAAGGGAAGAATATTATGTGAGAGGGTAGCAATGATAGTCTTTGAATATAAGATCACTCTAGTAGATGAGATAGATGTGGATGATAAAACTAGATGGATGACTGACATGTGTAAATATATAACTAGAGAATAGGTACCAAAAGGGTTGATAGCCAAGGAGATATCCCAATTTAGATAGAAAATAATACATTATCACTAGATGGACATTGTCTTGTTTAGGAAAAGATATAATGGAGTCTTATTATGCTACATAGAAGAATAAAATATGGGAGCCCTAATAAAGTAATACCATGATGAAGGAGGGCAATTCTCTTCACCCACAACTTCTCATAGCATCCTTAGAGCCAGATATTATTGTGCTATAATTTTTCCAATTGCTACCAATAGGTTAAAGGTTTCAAATCCTACTACATGTTTAGGGAAAAAAAAAGAATAGCTCTAAGATCCCAAATTCAATCATTGTGGCTACAAATTTCAACAATGGGTCCTATACTTCATAGGTAAAATAAAACCACTATCAAGTATAGAACATGGATATATTATAACCACAATAGATTATTTAACTAAATGGGTTGGTTTAGTGCAAATGAAATAACCAATCAGGAAACAATGGTTCAATTACTAGAAGATATCATCACTAGATTTGGAGCACTAGCCTCCACAGTCACAAATAATACCACCTACTTCAAGGAGGCTAAAGTGATAAATTACCTTGTAATATCATCCAATTACTATCCCTATGGCAATGGATTGGTTAAATCAACCAATAAAATACCATAAGGATCTTGAAAAGAACCATTTCAAAGTCACAAAGGGACTAGCATACCAAGCCACATAAGAAATTATGGTCAAATAGAGTGATACCAAAAGCATCCACTTGATATTCCCTTTACAAACAAGTCTACAACAAGGAGGATATCATACCAATCAATTTACAAATCCCTTCCCTCCAAAATTCACAACAATTTGAATTGGAAGGCACCAATGTTGACCATGTGCAAGCAAGGCTAGATGCATTGTTGGACTTAACAGAGAAAATATAAGGTTCTTTCAAGAGTATAGTGCAACATAAAAAAGTAATAAAAATGTGGCTCAGTGAAAAAGCCACAGACAAGGAGTATAAATAAGGAGACTTCATTTTCAAATAGGATGAGGATCAAACAAAATTAAGGGAAGACCAAAAGTTTGATTTCTTATGGATGAGGCCCTACAATATTGTTAAGATTGTGGGTCCAAATATATACAAACTTGCATCCATGGAGTAATTATGTCTATCTATGTGAATGGACAACATCTTTTTCCAATTTGAGAACAAAGAGTTTGACTAAAAGAGTATGTAAGGATGTACATATAGTAGTAGCTACTATTTTGGCAAATATTCCTTCTTACTCCTATATATCTTCTTTCACCATCCCATTTCCTCTAAATTTCTTGTCATTTTTCTTTGATTTTTCTTTTCTCCCCTCATCATCATGCCAGGTTGATCTACATTTTCATATTTTCATTTTGATATTATAAAAAAAGAGTGAGTTTCTTGCTAAAAATGATTGACACACTTGTTACATTACCCATTTTAAGCAAATCATCCTGGCAATAAAAATGGCCCTTGTTGGGCTATTCACCCCACCTATATAGGTTTGTACAACATGGGGGTTATAAAAATCTCATGCTAAAGAGAAAGGATCCCATTTCCCCCATTTTCCCCTTCATAGAGCAATGGAGATATGCCCCATTCATCTAAATGAACAAAGCACTAGAGAGTAGTAAGTGCCATCATCTGGTTGGATCAAGCCTAAAATGAGATCCCATTAGCAAATTGGCCATTTTTCACTATAAAAAAAACATGTGATTCACTCTTTATTAAGTGAATAATCTCAATTGAATATGTTGAAACTTGCTCACACTTGGTGGATTGCTCAAATCACTACTAGACGAATAGTTTTTTTTTAAGCCCTTAATCAATGAGTGAAGAGTTTAGCAAGTGAATCATTCAAATAATTCTAATTCACCAAGCCTTCCTAGTAAGCGAATATATTGATTTATGCAATCAAATAACTTCTCTTTATAAAAATTTCTAAAGCACCAAAAAAGAGTGAATCACTCCAAAATTGTGAGCAAATCACTCAATTCCCTAAAAAAAGAAATCTTTTATATTTTTTTCAAATTTGTATTGTTAATACCTTTTATCTAATTTTATTCCAAATTGCCAAGTACATAACATCCACATCCTCCAACCATTATTTGCTTGAAGCAAACCCTATTTTTTTGGATTCCACTACTGTCGACCAACCCACTTTCACTCCACCTTCATCCATTCCTAGAGTATCTAGGGAGGCTAGACCATCAGAGGGGTAGTCACAAAAGAAGAGAAGAGGAAGAGAAGGAGACTGGGCTACCCTCATGTGGGTGAAATTTTATGTCTTCTCACCCACTATCACTCTCTAAATATGATGATATATTAAGGTCAACTAATTTTTGAAGCATTAGTGGTTGAAGCATATTCTAGATACCAAGTGGACAAGAAGCAAAACAAATATCCAAGTTTAGAATTGGATAAAATAATGGGTAGGGGTATGCTCAAAATAAGACCCCAAATACCTATCCTAAATATTGGGATCCCAAATCCTCAGACAAAATAATAAGACTATAGCACAGTGACCACAAATCCCATGTTCCCATCCCCAAATTTGGATGAAACTTCTGGAGGATGACATTAAAATTTCAAGCCCAATATTCTATCCCCATGAAGATATGTTGAGAAAAAGGTTGGAAAGGTGACGCATGAAGGAGCATCCCTGACTGCAATTGACATCAAAAGGAAGTCCTTGGAAGAATCAAGTTGGGCCATTAATAATCACAACTACCTTGGTACGAGCTGATAAAGAGCAATTGGAAGTACATGGAGCCTACAATGATCGACCAGACCTCCTAGATATTCAAAAGGAAAAAGTAGATGAAATTTATTGCTTGAACAGGTCTGGAAGGATTGATCAAGGGCCCAAATCTATGTAGGAATACCTAACTTCCTTCATATGACCACCATTCTTTTGAAGATTAGAACATCAGTAGATATTTTGATCATTTTAGTGTGATTCTTCTCATCGAATGCTATTAATGCTTGAATTTGAATTCATTATAGAATATTCTATAAATAGTGAAATACTCACTATTCCAAAGAGTGGATCTGTAGCCTTTACAATTCATATGTAATTCTTTGTTGCCTTGTAAATAATAGTGTATCACTATTTGGTCTCTCAATTTGTCTTCACTTCTATTTTTTCTTGTGTGTGGATGTTTATTTTTGTGATGGTTGTCTGAGCTTGTTCACTTAATTTTGCTATCTAGATTTCATGGGTCTGGTTGGGTGGTTTTGGAATTCAAATTCATACATAGGAATTGGGATTTATTTTTGCTAAAGTTGATTAGGTGGGAGTGCTATAATTTTGATGCCTATATTTCATGCACCCTCATGCTAGTTTTGAAATTCACCCTTATCCACTATACTAAACGAGAAGTGAAGACAAGATGAGTTGATTTTTTAGGTGATCCATCATTGTTTGCATCGATGACATCAAACGAGTGTGTCTTGATGTGGCTATACCCTGTCCTTGTTAGTTCTAGCTATGACCTTACTTTGCTTTCTCTCTCGTTCCATTTTACCTTTTCCTCTTTTATGACATAGATAGCTAGAACCTAAGGAGCTGGCCTTCTCTAGAGATCGACCATCCCTGCCTCTCCTAGGATAAGTGGTTGTTCAATGCTATTAAAGGATAGATGGGCACATCCCCCGCTCGTTCGATGATGGTTTTTACACCAATAATTTTTTGTAACTTTGCTGGGGAACTCAATGATTTTTTGTGTTTGAGAAAATCAAATTTTGGTGATACTCTAGTTTACCCACATATTTGCAAATTACCTAGAAACTTTGACTATGTGGTATGTCTAGATCATGATATCAGTTATCTTCTTATGCCAAAATATTATCATTTCCTAAAGAACCCAGGATTAGATGAGCAACCCTGACCTTGCTAGCAAAGAAAGTATGCTCATCTAGTGACTTCGATCCGATGATATAATATAAAGGCTCTGAGGGACTGATGCTTTAATGGCCCAACCAAGTTGCCCTGGTTGGAATGACCATGGTCCCATTAGCCTTTCCCATCTGCATGATTACCTTGAAATTGTGCTAGAATTCCTACCAAGTTATGATGGCATCAGTGTATGTGTGAAGGAGTGCTTGGAAAATGTGGCTTCCCTGGCCACCCTTCATAATATCATGCATGAATATGTGATGATCAAAATTCTTGTTGCATCTCTAAAAGCCAGAGTATGGCTCTGGTATAAAACCTTGCAGCATGGGAGCATCTACACATGGGAAGATTTGGCTAAAACTCTCCTGGATGTGTTTGGTGAACTCAAGGACACCTTCCATCTACTAACTCAGTTCATATTTATCAAGAGGAACCCTCTTTATAATGTAGTGAACTTCAACATCCAATTCAATAGTAGTTGGAAGAATATTCCAAGTCTACTCCTCCCATCCCTAGTCCAAGCGTATTTGTTCTACATTCGAGCTTTTAGCCCTAATATGATAATCCTCCTGTGTAAATCTAGGGAGAAGAGATTTCCCCAATTTTATGAGAAAGCTATAAGAGCTAAAAAAATGTTAGTGGGGAAGTGGTAGCCATCACAACCTTGCATGAGCATCTCCTCTTCATTGCTTGTGCAAGATAAAGAAATGGGGACATAGTAGAAGAAGGAATTGTACACGGGATTGGCGTAGTAGTTCAATATTAAAAACTTATTCCCTGATAGGTCACCACCCAAAATGTGAAATAAGGTGGCAAAAGTAATTGCTACCTTAATTTTTTAGGGCCTGAGTATTGAAGAGCTTAGGCAAAGCAAGAATAATTGTGAGGTTGTCACAATTCTGAGCCCACACAAATAGTGTCCATACAAGTAAAGGCTCAAATTTGACGTAATTTGGTCTAGCTATTGTAGATTCAAGATGAATGACACATATATCCTAGGCTAAGGCATACATGGCACATTGTATTTTATGACAAGTAAATAAAGTTATGTCTTATACACAACAATTTGTGGGTGTCATCATGCTTTTTGAGGTTTATAGATATTTTGCTCTAGTAGAAGGTTGCCACTTGGTCAATCACCAAAAAGCATCATAAAAAGGTTCTTGAGGAATTTTTATTGGAAATATAACATTCCTCCTCTGTCTTCGTGTTGTCCTCCTAGTTTTCATTTCTTCCATGTGTTGTTGTTGTGACTTCATAGCCCAATGGATGCATCCAACAATTATCAATTTCTCTTATCTTATCCTCGAGAGCTACATCAAGAAGCCTTGGAATCAAGTACAAGGTGAGTCGAGCAGGTTATAAATAACACCCCATAAGAAGATACATATGAGACCAAAAAGTATAAATTGTGAAGCATAGTGGAAATAGAATGACCTCCTGGTTGATAACAATCAATAAAAGAGGGTCATTGCTAGATTACGTAAAGAAGAAAACCTGGGACAAGAGAAGAAAATATCAATGGCAATCTATCTACTCTTGGAATATCTTAGATCCTTGGAGGGCTATGTTTAAAGGGATTCAATCCGAGAGAGTGCCTCATGGAAAAGGGTTTATGCCCTATCAATTTCACTTGATAAGCTTCGAGTTGCTTTTCCCTTCGTGTCTCCCCATTCCTCTACCTTCCTCTTTATTTCACTTTTTCCTTCCCTTTGTTGCATGCATTTATTAAAGTTGGTAACAGTTGCTTATTTTATCAATTGTCTCCTCGTCTCTCCTTCCTCATTTTGTGTCTCTCTATTTCTATTTCCCCCTTTTGCTTGTTGTTTCCACTGCTTGTCTTCCTGTTTCTCTTGTCTACCATAGTTTTCCTTTGTTTGCCATATCCATCCCATTTATCTGACTCTCTTTTTATTGTTCTTCTCCTCTACCTCCGCTTCCTGTGCAATTTTTTTTCCTCTCTATTATATCTCCTTCTCCTTCTAGGTTCCATTTTTCATAATATGAAAGAACCCTATAAGTCGCCAAGAGTGTGGGTGAAATTTTATATCTTCTCATACACTCTTCCTCTCTAAATATGGTATCTTAAGGCTAGTTAATTTTTGAAGCATTAATGGTTGAAGAAAATTATAGATACCAAGTGGACGAGCAATAGAATATATCTCCAATTTTGGGATTGGATAGAAGAATGGGTAGGGGTATGCTCAAAATAAGACCCCAAATCCTTATCCCGATTGTTGGGTAGAATATTGGGATCCAAAATCCTTGGATGAAAGAATCAAACTATATCATAGTGACCACAAATATCAACTTCCTATCCCCAAATCTAGATGAAAATTTGGAATGATGGTATTAAAATTTTAATCCCAATCTTCCATCCTCATGAATATATGAGTAGAATGTTGGAAAGGTGGTGCATGAAGGAGCATCCCTAATAGTAGCTGAAATCAAAAGGAATTTCTTGAAATAATCAAGATAGGTTATTAATAATCATAGCTACCATGGTACGATCTGATAAAGAGTAATTAGAAGTATGTGAAGCCTACAGTGATTGACCAGACCTCCCAACTATTCGAAATGGCAAAGTATATGGAATTTATTGCTTGAATAGATCTGGAAAGAGTGATCAAGGACCCATATCTATGCAGGAATACCTAACTTCATTCGAATTACCACCATTATTCTGAAGAGCAAAAAATTAGTAGATATTTTGATCATTCTAGTGTGATTCTTCCCACCGAATACCATTAATACTTGAATTTGAATTTATTATAGAATATTTTATAAATAGTGGAATACTCGCTATTCTAAAGGGTGACTCTATGGCCTTTACAATTCATATGTAATTATTTGTTGCCTTGTAGATAATAGTGTATCACTATTTGGTCTCTCAATCTATCTTTGCTTCTATTTTTCTTGTGAGGACATTTATTTCTATGATGGTTGTCTAAGCTTGTTTACTTAATTCTGCTATCTAGATTTTATGGGTCTGGCTGGGTGGTTCTAGAATTTACATCCATCCATGGGCATTGGGGTTTATTTTTGCTAAATTTGATTAGGTGGAAGCACTCTAATCCTGATACTTGGATTTCATGCACCCTCCTTCTAGTTTTAGAATTTGCCCTTACCTGCTGCATTGAATGAGAAGTGAAGACAAGACAGGCTGATCTGTTAGGTGATCCGATGTTGTTTGCATCGATGACATTGAATGAGTGTATCTTAATGTGGCCATTCCCCATCCTTGTTAGTTTTGGCTACAACCTCTCTTTACTTTCTTATTTTCTTTTCCCCTTTCCCCCTTTGTGACATAGGTAGCTAGAACCGAAGTAGCTGGTCTTCTCTAGAGATCAACTACCCTTGCCTCTCCCAGACCAGGTGGTCATTCAATGCTAGTTGAGGATAGCCAAGCATGCCCCCACTCATTCAATGATGATTTTTGCACCAACACCTCCTCTAAAGAAAATTGATTAGTTTTATGATGATCTATATCAGAGGATAAAGGAGGGGAATTACACACTCCATTGGAAAAGTGAGAAAAGAGACCACTTGAAAATTCAACTTGGTTCCAAAAATTGACCCATGGAGTATAAGTTGAATATAGGTATAAAGATAAGCTATGGACTTAGTGCCCTAAGTTTGGATCTACCTAGAGTTGGTATAAATGTTGGTGGAAATATATAACCCCATAATGAGGAGCTTTAGGTTCCCACAACTGATGAAGGATGCTTTCTACACATGAGAGGGAGTCATAAGGAGGATGTTGAAGGCAAATGATGACTCAACTATTGGGTTTCTTGTAACCCAAATCTTCATAATGATTTTTACTATAGGCATCCTAGTACCTACTTTTAGGATTTATTAATCCTATACCTAAATAAATTCAATTTGCCAATCAACTTTTGTATCCCTTTGGGGTTATACTTTTTCAAGGAGGATGTTTATATGGCATTGACTAGTATAGTCATGGTATTGGAGGAAAAAAGTGGCCAAAATTTTTATGAAGAACATATTGCCTTAATCCATGCTATCCAAACTTATCTTGTATATTCCTAGATGATTGATTGTGATAAATACATAGCAAATCAGATAGTCAATTAGAAGTATTCAAGTAGGAGAGAACATTAAATTATACTCGCTATTGGTTTATCTAATTATATACCAAAATAAACACGGGGTCACCATCCTATAACTAGATCGAGTAGGATCTAATGGATAATCCCTCTCAATTGTAGTTTATATGCATACCTTATTGAGAAGTAGGAAAGACCTACTGCTTCTATGAAAAAGTCATGTAAAAGGTCATCTAAGAGAGTTTTAGGGGAAAGATACCAAAGATGTCAAATGTGACATGACAACTTCTAAGTGATACAAAATGGCAAGATGGAGGATTCTATTTGGGAAGGAAATGATCATTTTTCCACCTCTATGGCTTTTAATCCATGCACTTTGAGTTGCTTGCATGTGTTCTCAATCACATGTTCAATTTAGAATTTATGCAATAACTTGATTACATGGAATTGAAGTATTTTAGAAGGTATAATGAGACCACCTTATACCCACTCAAGCAACCAATCATGAGCATTATCTATAAAATGCATGGGTTCCACCAGGTGGTTGAGATGTGATTGAGAGAAATAAAATTAGAGTAGTTGAAATAGTATTGGTCCTTCATCCATGAGGAGTATTCAAGGTGACTTTGAGGGATAATAAATTAAACACCCTATTTTATTCATGAGAAGAGGTATAATGTGCAATAGGGAGCCAACCCAAATGAAGAGATAACCCTTGCCACTATAGAAAGAAATCATGGATACAAGGATGAGATCTTGAACTGGTACATAAACCCATCAAAGTGGAAAATCATCTACATAAAAGTGAATAATAACCTTAATCCCGATATCAAGATTATTTTTAGAGGTTAGGTGAGCTCAAAATTTTGGGATACATAGACCAAAAAATTATTTCATAGTAGAGGATGAGGTATGAGATGAGCACAATCGCCAAGTCTATTTGAGATAGTTTGTTTGATGCTAGGTTATACATCATATTGGATAGAAGGCATTGAAAGATCTTAAAGAGGGCCAAGATAATCTATGAAGTGGTAGCAAGCGACTCAACCCCCCCAAAATTAAGAAGAATATGATGCTAAAAATCACCATTTATGCTACACCAAAAACTTCGGTGGTAGTCAATTCAATAGTGAGACAAACAATTATTAAAGATCAATTTTTACTAAAGATATAAATCCATATTTGGGGAAATATCCATAGCAAAGGAACAATAGCCAAATTAATAGACAACTCAACTTGAGGAGGGACAAATCCCTCAAGGAGGATCCCCTCCTAAGTTGGAATGGTTACCCTATAGCCACCATTGCATCCACTTCCACCTCCCTTACACCATCCACTACTCCATATTCTTTCTCTATCCTTTCTTCTTCTATTATTCTGTATCTCCTTTCCCATGTTAGGAAATAATTTATATTTTACACCTGCAAGAGGAAACACAATCACAAAAAAATAGAAAAAAAATAACACAAGAGACACAAAGATTTCTGTGGAAACCTATAATGTACAGGAAAAACCATGGGGCAATGGCAACTTATTTTATTATTTTTAGTAAGCTTTAAATTCACATTTATCAATGTTTCAAAAACATAACATATGCAAGGGACCACACCCCTTTTATAGAGTAGAAGGAAGACTCAAACTTTTTGTTTCCTCTCCCTATGGAAGCCTTCAAAATTTTTTCATTTTCGCTCCCAAGGAAGGTGCTTGAACCTGTTTGTATTTCATATTTAGACGTCTATCTATATATATAATTTATTAGACATGTAACCAAGACATATGGTAGCCCAGACGTCTAGTCTACTACCTAGATATCTGGCCAAGATGTCTAGCAGCCTAGACGTCTATCCTAGACTTCTAGCAGTCTTGTTACTTAGACATCTAGCCTAGATGTCTAGCAGGTTAGACATCTGACCTACTACCTAGACGTCTAACCCATACGTCTAATAGGTCAGACGTCTAACCTAATGCCTAGATGTCTAACCCAGACGAATAATAGGTTATATTCCTGGCCTGCTGCCTAGACGTCTTACCTAGACATCTAGCAAGTCAGACGTCTAGGATGTTGAAGCATCCCTTCATACACCTATATAGTAACTTAAATTTCTAACATTCTTTCACTTGAAGTTAGTATTCAAGAATTATTCTGCCAAATATTTTCATCCAGTGTCAATTGCCTAATTTTACCCTTATTACTTTTTCAGCAACCCCAGAGAATTTCTGAACCACTCAACCTTTTCTATCTTGATCGGATTTGTAATAATATATGAAGGATTCACTTTAGTGTCAATTTTTTGTAACATGATCCTACCTTCTTCCACCATATTTTTGATAAAGTGGTACTTGACATCAATGTGTTTCATGCAATCATGGAATGTTGGATTTTTCACTAGATGAATAGAACTCTAGCTATCACAATACAACATAATTTTCTCTTGCATTATCTTGAAGTCACCCAATAATCGCCTAGCCAAATTGCCTCTTTACTGGTATGAGTTGCTGCAATGTATTCTGCTTCAATGGTTGATAAAGCCACACTAGACTACAAATTAGAAGCTCAACTCACCGATCCCCCAGCAAGAGTGAAGGTATCTCTTGTAGTGGACTTTCTCCCATCTCTATCTCCACCATAATTAGAATCCACAAAACCTTTAACTTGCAAATATATCAATACAAAGTAAATGGCAAATCTGAAGTGGCTCTTAAATATCTGAATATCCACTTCATTGTATTCCAATGCTCCTTACCAGGATTTACCATGTATCAGTTGACTACTCCTACTACTTACGCAATATCCAGTTTGGTGCTCACCATGGCATACATGAGACTTCCTATTGCTGATGAATATGGTACATGAGATATGCTTGTCTTCTCTACTTTTTTTCTAGGATACTGGTCGAAATATAATTTTAAGTGTGAAAGAAGTGGGGTACTAACTAGTTTAGCATTTTGCATATTGAAGCACTGTAGAATATTTTCCACATATGACTTTTGACTTAACCAGATATTTCTTCCTTTTCTATCCCTATGTATCTTCATCCCTAAAATTTGGTTTGCTACTCCTAAATCCTTCATTTCAAATATCCTAGCCAACTGAGCCTTAATATCAATTATTTTCTTCATGTTGGGGCCTACAACCAGCATATCATCAACATACAACAAAATAATAAAACTACCATCATCAAACCTCTTATAGTATCCACAATGGTTAGCTTCACTCCTATTGAAACCTTAGCTCTTCATGAAGGTGTCAAATTTCCTGTACCACATCCTTGGCACCTGTTTTAGCTTGTACAGTGATTTATTTAGTCTGCAAAACAAATGCTCTTTTCCTCTTTTCTCATAGCCCTCAGGCTGATCCATATATATCTCTTCCTTGATATCACCATGCAAGAAAATGGTCTTTACATCAAGCTACTCCAATTCTAAATCTTGTGTAGCTACAAGTGCAAGTAGAACTCTAATAGTAGTCATATTCACAATTGGAGAGAAAAATTCACTAAAATCAATACCTAACTTCTCCACATAGCCTTTTGCCACCAAGCGAGCTTTATAGTGTTCCAAAAACCCATTGTTGTTCTTCTTCACTTTGTACACCCACTTATTTCCAACAATATTTCTTCCAAGTGGGAGATCCACAAGTTTCCATGTTTTATTCTTGTGAAGTGCCTCAATTTCCTCCTCCATGGATTTCCTCCACTTTTCTACATTTTAAGACTCTCTAGATTCCTAAAATGAACTAGGTTCACCATCATTAGTTAACAAAGCAAAAGAGGACTGATACACATGAGAATACCTTTTCTGACACTTTTGTGGATATGTAGATCTTCTAACCCATGATCTATTAATTTTGGCTCTTGGTCTTATAACTGTTGTTGTTGCTCTACTTGTTGTTCTACTTACTATTTTGTATGCTAATAAAAAATTTCAGCATGTTCATCTTCACTCAATTCTACTTTAATAGGTACAACATTAGGATTTTGTTGTACCTCCTTCCTTTACATGGATTTTTCATCAAAAATTACATCCCGGCTAATAATTACCTTATGGGCAGTAGGATCCCATAGTCTATACCCCTTCACTATATCTCCATAGCTGAGAAAAACACATTTGCTTGACTTTGGGTCAAGCTTGGACCTTTTTTATTTGGGTACATGGGCAAACACATCATAGCCAAAGGTACACAAAGGAGAGTAATCAACTGGTTTACAACGTCAAACCTCCTCCAAAATATTTCCATCCAATGTAGCTGTAGGTGACCTATTAATAAGATAAACAATTGTATTAACAACCTCTACCCAGAACTTTTTCTCCAACATGGTTGCGCTAAGCATGCTTCTTGCACATTCCATGATTGTGCAATTTATCTTCTTAGCCACCCCATTTTGATATGGAGTATATGGTACAGTATTTTGGTGCTTAATACCTTCCTATGCACAAAATTTATCAAATTTCTTAGAGCAATATTCACCCCCATTGTCTAACCTGAGACATAAAATTGACTTGCCTAAACTCTTCTCTACTCGTGCTTTGAACTCTTTATATTACTGCAAAGCTTTTTACTTCTTCAGAAAATAAACCCACACTCTCCTAGAATTATCATCTATAAATGTAAAAAAATAGATGGCTTCATTCAAGGACTGAGTGGGGACATGTCCAAATATATCTAAATGTATAAGTTGCAAAAAATTAAAAATATTACCAGGACTTGTAGTAAACTGAACCCTATTCTATTTACAAAAAATATAGTGCTCACATAAGTCTAAATTACAAGACTTAATCCCAAAAAGTATACCTCTATCATGCAAAATTTTTAGGCCTTTTTCACTCACATGGCCTAGGCATTGATGGCATAACATTACTGCATCCTGAAAAGAAGTTGCTACTGCAGCATGGTTTGTCACCATATCACTGCATAAATGGTATAAGGTCCCATAAGATTCTCCATTTGCTACTACAAGAGCTCCTTTGGTAATCTTGCAATAGTTAATAAAAGTGATAGAATACCCTAGCTTATCCATAATTTTGAATGAGAGTAAATTCTTGCTCAAATTAGGCACATGTCGCACATCACATAACATCCTTTATCTACCATATTCTAACCTGATCCTTATATATCATCTTCCCATAATTTATAAAGGGTGATCATCACCCAAATAGATATTTCCACCATAGTATGGCTGATATTTGTCAAACTAGTCTCTTTGGGAGACATGTGGAAGGATGCACCTGAGTTCAAAACCTAGGTATATAAAACAAATCTACTGTTACTAATATATAAGGCTTCACATGTTGCCATATCTCATGAATCTACTGCACTGGCCTTAGCTGATGGTTGATTTTTCTTTTCACCATTCTTTAATTGCCAATAGTCCTTGAAGTGTCTTGGCTTCCCACAATGTCAGCACTTTCCTTTCTGCTTATGTCCTTTAGAATTAGATCTGGACTATTTTCTACCTTTTTTACTCTCCTTGGAGGACTGAACTCTCATAGATAGGGCTTCATTGGCCGAGGGTTCGAGAGATATTTTTTTCCTCAACTATTCTACCAACAAATTGACTACCACATCATCAAATTTGAGAGTTCCTTATGATGAATTACTGATGGTCATCACCATATGATCCCAAGTGTTCAAAAGGGAACAAAGTAGGATGATAGCTCTATCTTCATCCTTTATATTCACATTAACTAAAATCAATTTATTGATAAGAGTATTGAACTCATTCAAATGATCTATAATGGATGAACTTTCCTTCATCCTCAAGCTATAAAGCTATTATTTCTAGAAAAATCTTATTAGTTGCTGATTTTGTTTCATACAACTTTTTAAGCTTTTGCCAAAGGGTTTCTGTGGTCTTCTCTTCAGCTACATTGAACAAGATAGAGTCCACTAGGTAGAGATGAATTGTAGAAATTGCCTTCCTATCAAGCGTTATCCACTCCTCATATTTCATGTTGCTCGATTTACTCATGACCCCTTTCAAGGCTTGAGCTTGGTCATTTTAAACCAACAAATCCTCCACCTTCATCTTCCATAGAGCAAAGTTCCTACCATCAAATTTCTCAATCTCAAACTTGGTTACACCTCTTGTCATTGTTGCAGCTCCCACTCGCACAAAACCTTACCTCTTATACCAGATGTTAGGAAATACTTTAAATTTTATACCTGAAGAGGAAACACAATCATAGAAAATAGAAAAATAATAACATAAGAGACATAGAGATATACGTGGAAACCTGCAATGTACAGGAAAAACCATGAGGTAATACCAAATTATTATTTTATTATTATTAGTAAGATTTACATTCAGGTTTCTCAAAATTTCAACAACATAACATATGCAAGGGATCACACCCCTTTTATAGAGCAGAAGGAAGACTAAAATTATTCATTTCCTCTCCCGATGGAAGCCTCCAAAAATTATTTATTTTTTCTTTCAAGGAAGATGCATGAACCTATTTGTATTTCATGTTTAGACATCTATCTGGACGTCTACTTGCTTAGACATCTGACCAAGATGTCTAGCATCCCAGACATTTGTTCTACTACCTAAACATCTGGACAAGACGTCTAGCAGCCTAGATGTCTGGCCTGCTACCTAGACATTTGGACTAGATGTCTAGAAACCCTGTTGCCTAGATATTTGGCTTAGACATCTAGCAGGTCAAACATCTGATCTGCTTCCTAGATATATGACGCATATATCTTGCAGGTCAGATGTCTGGCCTACTGCCTAGATGTTTGACCCAGATGTCTAGAAGATTAGATGTTTGACCTACTACCTAGATATTTGACATAGACTTCTAGCAGGTTAGACATCTAGGATGATGAAGCATCCCTTTATGCACCTGCATAGTGACTTCACTTCCTAACATCCCATTCTTTCATTATGTTTCTCTCAATCTCCACTAGTGTAGCCCATGGGTTTCTAAAAGGTACACCACCCCCAACAACCTTTATCATTGTTGAGACCATATCCATCACATCCTTTCCATATTTATCATTGAGGTCATCAACACATAACCATTGGTCCCATACATCACATCACCTCCATCAACCATGCTATCACCAAACATATCACCTCTGTTGAATCTATAGTACAATTGGCTTTGCAACTCATTTACACAACATCCATTACATTCCCTACCATCATCACACAATTTAATCCATTCACTTTGCTATCCACTTATACATGCTCAACACACCCATTGTTTGAAGCAAGTCAAATTCTGCTATAGGCAATGATACCTCCTTTCCTAACCTAAAGAGTTGAGTTTGTAGGAGCATCTCCAAAAACCAACATAATTGCTTGGTCAAGATTAGCCTTTTCATGCATAGCTATGGGGATAGACATAACTAAGGTTTTGGATGTGCCCATCGATGAGGAAAAGAAGTGGAAAAAATATAAAAGACTTAGCAAGAGGACCTCCAAGGCTTTCGTACTCATGTAGTCATAATTGTTAAAAAAGGAGAATAAAGTATACATTGTTGAGGCTACCAAGACCAACCCTTCCAAAGAAACAACTTCTCTTGACTATCAAAGTGTATGAGCTAGACTTAATAGGATGGATTCATATCAAATGGTTAAACTAACAAATCAACTCTCACTTGGCACAACCATAAAATTTGACTGCTTCACAGTCAAGAATGAAGAAATATAGATAAGAAATAAGAGAGGTCGAGGTAGAAGTGGTTCAGCTAAAGGTATAAAGGGATTAGTCCTAATAGGAGAATGAGGTTCTTAAGAAATTTTTTTTAGAAAAGGATCAACTGAAGAAATAGGGTTGAGGACCTAAAATCCCGACTTTTAAAATAGAAAAAAACCAACAAGGGCTTGAATACTTCATGCAACAACTAACATAGGAGTAAAGTAAACTCTACGAGAGTTTGAAAGTAAAGAGTTGATAGCATCAAAGCCAATAAAAGCAATTGTAGATCCTAAGGTGGCTTAAGATATTCAAAAGGTCAAGTCCTTTTAGGACATGATCAAAGAAGAAATAAAAAATGCTCATGAGTACTTCTAATTGACCTCTTTTGTAAAAAAAATCTTGGAATAAGTAGATAAAATAATTAAACATGTGGAGGAACAACTATTTACAAGGAGTGAATACTAAGAGGTCCTAAAACTCCTCGTATCAATGATGACAACATACGCACAACAACACATGATAGATTACAAGGACTTAATTTAAAAATTAAGAAAAATCCTAGATGTCTAGAGGAGCCTTCAAACTCACAAAGAAAATTTGACATCATTGAGAACCCAGGTTCAAGAAACGGATAAGAAAATTCAAGGGTTAGTTGTTGCGAGAATGCTTGATATATTTGATGAACAAAAGCATATCCTTGATGATGATATCATAAATGCTATGTTTGAGAAGGAGAAAAGCCAAGCTGACCAAAGCAATGCAACTAAAATCTACGAGAAGCTAGAGCCAGTATATGCCAAGATACACAATCTAGTTGTAAAACACTGTGAGCTCTCAAAGAGTCCTTTTGAAGAACTATAAAGGAAAGCAAAGGACCTCACATCAATATAGTTGCTTATAGACATTAGCTGAGAGAAATTATTAGGATTAATGCCATAAAAGACTAACCAACATTTTAACAAATTTTCCATAGTGATCTAGATTTTGTATACTTTGATGCCCCAGGATAGAGGTAAGATCAAAAATCTCATGCCAATTGAATTTGGTACCCCATGAAGTTGCTTGAAATATAGTACCGTGACACTACCTGAAGGAACATGTGAAAAAAAAAGTCAGATAGAACAAAGAACTTTCAAAATTTAGCGAAGTATAAAATATTGAGAATTTATTAGATCATGTATTATGGATAAAGTAGATATTATGGAGTTGCACCCAAATAGTTACACCAACCACCTCACCTTCATTTATATATTAAAATTTTTCAGCACTTTTTAGTTTAACATGTGGTATCAGATAGGGCAATTGCGTTCTTTGGTTATTCCAAAGACATACAGATTTGTATTTGAAAGAAGAGATGTTCGTGAGGTGCAGCATGTTTGATATGCAAATTCCTGCTTGATTGGGGATTTATATCTTTAGAATTTGCAAGATGTAGAATTTCACTAACAAACTCTCCTGCACTTTTTCCTTCTTAACCCGCGGGCGATATAAGAGCAAACATCAATAAACGAAGAAATTGGTGTTGGTCCCAGCGATAGAGAGCGGAGCAGATCGTGCACAGTTTCAATTAACGAGATCACAATACGTAGTGACCCCAGGACAGATGTTGTGCTCTATTTCTGTGGAGAAGAGCCAAGATGGAAGACAATAGATAGTTCACATACCAGAAATTTTATATATATTCTATGATTGAAATTTCGTTCCACGTTAATACTTATCTATCTATTTACATAACTGAATTATTGGGAGGGGCAACAATGATTGTGGCACTGGTAGTGGGAAGAACTCTGTACATTGCCAATGCAGGAGACTGCCAAGTTGTGTTGGTGCAAAAAAAAAAGGGTAAGTTCACTCGCTGATAATGACCCTAAGGCACTGGCAGGAGGAAGACAATGGCTGATTTGATCAGTTCATGTAATATTGCCTAGACAAAACAACGTTTCCTATTGCAATCGCATTCGTCATTTGATAGTTTACTGAAATTTGAATACGTGTAAGAGGAGGCGATAAACATGTTGCATGCAGAAATTAACTTCGTGTTGTTGAGCAGGTCTTGGCCCTAGTAACTTGACTACTACTCTCTCCTCACTTCTCGCCGGTCCTGGCCGTAGTAACTGACTACTCCTCTCTCTTGGCTTCTCGGCTCCAGCTTGGAATCAAATTAATTTTTTGATATCTTTATTTTTGCATTTAATTTTAATATTTTTATTTTTGCATTTAATTCTTTAAAGTTTGAAGCTTATAGTGGAGAAAAAAAGTAATTATTTATATTTTTGTTGTAGAGTATAGGCATATTTTTAATAGTGGAAAAGCATTTTTCCAAATCAATACAATAATTCGAATGAAGATTGATGTTGAGGATTTTTTTAATTGTTGAAAAGCATTTTTTAAAATCATTGTAATTGTTTTATTGACAATAGATGTTGAGGACTTTTGAGCACCATATATTCAAAAACTAACTTTGTTCAACTTGAAGGGTGGTAATATGGTTGATCCAAATCTGATTTATTTTGAAGATCAATTAGACTGTATTTTCTACTGGAGAATATGCTTTATCCAAGAGAAGTGGAGACCTTAGTTTTGTGGATAGTAGAGTGTCTTTCTATTCGCATATGATTTTATAAACGCTTGTGTGTGTCCTTGTTCACAAGCAATGTATTGTACCTACTATTGGTTGGGTCCCATTTCAATCCCATAAGACCAGTTACATATATATAATTGTAGTGGTTTGGCTTTTGGTTTTCTTTTGGAAGATCGAATTGATTTTATAGATGGTTGTGTGTATCCTTGTTCACAAGCAATGTATTGTACCCTACGGTTGGTTGGGTCCCATTTCAATATATATATATATAATTGTAGTGGTTTGAATTTTGGTTTTCTTTTGCGATACCGAGGTTTAAACCATGGTGGGGTGTATGTGAGAGTGACCATGTTTTTTTTAATATTTTATTTAAATAAAAATAAAAAAGTCCTCAAAAAAATTGTAAATTTTTCTTAAATTTGAAAAAAATTACAATGAGATGGATATTTTATACCTTCAAATAAGCCTTACTAAAACAACCACATTTAGATATATTCTAGAATCTCTTGGTATTGACTCAAATTACTTTGAAAACTCTAACAAACCTTTTACAATAATAATAACTTGTTGCAAGCCTTTAGTCATCTTATAGAGTGTCATTTTGGTGTTGTGGCCCTATAGCCATCAATAATATTATAAATATAATCTTAATTATCAAAAGACATAAAAATAAACACAAAAGATGTCCTAAACCACGACTTCTATCAAAAGGAAAAAAGTACTCTGGTAATCTGGCCCTATAGCCATCAATAATATTATAAATATGACCTTAATTATCAAAAAGGTACAAACTATGGTGGAATCATAGTCCCACACACTACTTCCTTTAACCAAGTACTAATTCGAATATCTAAGAAAACTTTTGATAGACCATATGCTTCCTCATTTAGTTCTCTATAGATATGTTTATAAGATATCTTTGTAAATGATGCTTTTAACAATTTCATTTGCTCATAATAAGGCCTAAGTATCAAATTTTGCATCCCTACTAAACTTGAAGCCCAATCCACCACCAATTTAGACTCATCAAAAAGTTTAAGTTTTGTTATTCCTTGTTTGATTGTCATTCTTAAAAAAAGATCAAAGCCTTTTACTCGACCACATTATTGGTACCTTCACCAAGACCAAATTTGAAAGTGAATTTGTGATTTTCATCCTAATATAACACTCCTCTTGCCCCACATCTATCTAGATTGTCTTGACAAGATCCATAAAAAAAAAGTCTAAGACTTTGTAATATCCATTTTTAAACTATTAACCTATCTTATAACCTTTAATTTTTGCTCTTTTTCTATGCCTTCATAAGTATATTTGATCTATGAGCGAAGGTAGTAGATCGACTAGTTTCGCTTGAGTGTTTCCCAACTTGAGGTCAACAATTCTAATCCCAAGCCCCTCCAAATCCCCCTTACTTGGAGTAAATATTTAAAGAGGTGGGGCAGGGGGTTATTTCCCTGTATTAAAAAAAAAGTATATTTTATTTGTGCTTGAAATTGTATAAGAAAAATTTCCTTACTCTCAAACAATATAGAATTTCTTTGTTATAGGTTTGATATTCACTTTTAAAAAATATTAACATTAATTTATTCTTATTATATATATATATATATATATCTATATATATAAACTTATACTAAAATTTATAGTGACAATGTCTGAGTTCGATCCGATGTCCAATCTCATATCAAGCAAAGGTGTTATTGATTCTCTTATTTAACAAAAAAATAAAAATAAACTTGTTAAAACTTATTAGGAAAATACATATAATCCTTATTAGGTAACACAATTTAAATATAAGTTTTTCTTTAAGTATAAAAAATGATAAATTTTATTAAAACTGATTAATACAAGACATATAGTCCTTATTAGGCAATACAATACAAATGTAAGTCCCCTTTGTTTTTTCTTGAGAAAATAATTAAGTAAAAGAAATGGTTAATTTCATTTGAAATGTAAGTGTATTTTTTCTTAAGAGAAAAACTAAGTATAGAAAATGGTAAATTTTAATAGAACTTGTTATAATAAGACACCTAATCCTTATTAGGTAATAAGTATGTAAGTATTTTTTCATTTTTCTTGAGAAATTAACTAAATAACTAAATAAAAGAAATGGTAAATTTTATTTTAACATTTTATTGAAATAGTAAAAGCCATGAAAACAAATAATATACAATATATGTATATATTAAATGATATGTAGTTATGTAATGTTAATGGAGATGTGGTTCAATTGTTGAGACATATGAGTGATGCAACTCATAGCAAGGTTCAAATCCTCACAACACCAAATAGGCTATAAATATTGGTATGACTAATTTCATTTAAAAGGGAAATGTCAACCCTTTCAAAACCTTGCTTTTATAAAAAGAAAAAATATACCTTGTTACTTAACAAGGTTATGAGCAAATGTTTATTAAATTAGTAAGTTAATTATCATAAGTAATATCAAATGGTATAATTAATGTGACAATCATTTGAAAGTAGGGCAGTAGTAGAGCAATTTTGTTTTAAACATCTCATATTTTAGGAGCCTTATCTTCATGAAGGGTTTTCTAAATTAGCTTACTCTTGGACTAATTTATGTGGAATTTGAAGAGTTTTAAAATGAGTGGTCATATAATGAAATCCAAGCAATATTGAGGGAGATATACCCCTATGAAGTTAGTCATTCAAAACAAGGGTAGTGATAATTTTTCAAGTAGTGAAAAACAAAATTGCAGATATTTATCAATTAGAGTTTGGATGACAAGAGGAGAAATGGAGAGCTAGGGTTTGAATGAGGTAAGTCATTCTATCTAGGCATAGAATTTTTAAGCTATGTTTCTTTTTTCCTTCTTTTATTAGAGATTTTACATGCAAATTATTTTAGGAATTTTCATATATTATAATTGCTATAGGATATTTTCTGATAATATTTAATAGATTTTGAGTTTTAGTTTCCTTCCCATGGATCAATTTATGGCTAAATATTAAAATATTCTCTAGTAGTAAAGGTTAGTGAGAAAATCACAAGGGAGTGATCCTTGTATCTCAAAGATAGGGTAATCTCTGACAAATTTAATGGGTCCTGGTTGAGAGCTTCAATCTTGAGAAAATAGATTGATAAGAGTTGGAAGTCTCTAGGAGTGATTTTATCCTTTCTTCCCAAAGATTTCTTACTAGCCATTTTTTTCCAGGGAGAAAAAATATAGAATCCTTAAAGGGGTCCCTTGGTTTATGGGAAGAGCATGACTCTTCCTTAGCCACTGGTATGAAGGCTTTGCATATAAAAATGTAAATCTATCCCTAGTACCAGTTTGAGTTAGGATGCATGGATTGGCTATTGAAATTTGAGAAATATAAACCATTAAGGCAATAAACAACTCTTTTGGAGAATTTCTTGAGATTTTAGAGATTTAAGAAACTACAAAAGATAGATTCTTGACTATTTATGCTTAGATATTGGTCATGATTGATATAAGTAAACCTTTACTAGAATCAATCATTCTTAAGTATAGGGGCAAGTTGTGGATCCAAACCATAGATTATGAAAACATATATTTTAGATGGAGAATATGTTATGATATGGGGCATATTGAAAGATCATGCCCTAAGAAGAGTCCAGTAGAAATATATGTTAAAAATAACAAGAGAAACTTACAAATAGATACAAATGAGGATGGTGTTTTACTTTTAAAAAATGGATCTAGACAGATGAAAGTAAATAAACAATGGAGACCAATAAGAAAGGATATTGGAAGAAATACCGGTTCTTTTTAGGCTTTAGCCTATGAAAAATAATAAATCAAAGCTTAGAGGACACAGTACAATAGGTTCAAAATATTAACAAGGAACCATCTATTTAGTATGATTCTGATTTAAGGATGAACATTCTTAATGAACCTAAGGAATGTGTCTCATCAAATTTTTAAGACTCTCTTGAAAACCATGCACCATTCAAGAGAAGAAAATTTGTAGAGAAAATGTAGTGTTAGATGTTATTGCCTCGACCATTAATAAGGAAATACCAAAAATTAAGCAGGATAAGTCAAAAGCTTTCATAGTAGGGCCAGGAGAGGATAAGTCTAATGAAAAATAAAGTTGTGAAATAATATTAAGGAATACAACAATAAGACTTACTATTGATACAAGCAAGGCAAAAAGAAGAAAACCCTCAAATTATCAAGCGATATCCAAGGAAGAAAGAGTAAACTAAGTTGGTTGAACTTCTCTTGACTAAACAAGAAAATGATATTGATAATTTGTAGGCGAGGCTAGTAGTCCATAATGAGACATGATTACCATATCAAGGAATATAAGGGATGCTAATGCACCATTAAAAAAAAGGTGTATTAAGGACTTATGTTTAAGTAATAAACCCAATATTCATTGTATCCAGGAAACTAAAATGATAAAGGAAGAAGTTTCCAAAACTATGAAAGTAGTATGGGCAAGATGTGAATGGGATGCTATGGATTCTGAAGGAGTGATAGGGGGAATTCTAACTTGTTGGAATCCTATTATAACCTCTTGTGTAACCATTCATAAAACTAGGTATTAGATAGCCTCTTTAGTCACATGCTACTTTGCAGATATTTATTTCATCCTTATCAATGTCTATGGACCTACAACTCAATCAGGCAGATTAGAAGTATGGAGTGGGATTGAATCCTTTATAAGAACTAAAGACCAAGAAACCTAATTCATAATCATAGAATATTTCAATACCATAACCAAGCTAGATAAAAAAATAGAGATTAAAATATTAACACAAAGTATGAGATATTTCTTAGCTTTTATTCAAAATAATAATCTATGGGAGGTTGAGTTTGAAGAAGATAACTATACATGGACCAACAATAGGAGAGGCCATAACCTAATAGTAGAAAAATTAGATAGATACATACTCTCATATCATTGGCTAGATGAAGGGACTTGTGCTAAAATTAATACCTTGGCAAGGATTGGTTTAGATCACTAGCCAATAAGAGTTAAAATGATGGTAAGTGAATTTAATTTAATTTTTTTTTTAAATATGAGTAGATGTGGAAGGACGATTTTCAATTTATTGATATGATAGCACAAACATGAAATTCTATAGGAAATAGTAGGTTGTATACACTTTCTAAACCAATTAAATCAATGACAACTAGATTAAAAGAATGAAACAAGAACACTTTTGGAAATATTTTTGAGAAGAAAGAAGAACTAAAAGATAAAATTTTAAAATTCCAAAAAGGTGATCATAATAATCCAAGCTTAAAGGAAAGAGGGTTGCCTAGTGAATAACATAATATTTTGAGTAAGGAAGAGAAATTTTAGATATTAAAATCGAGATAGACATGATTAAAAGGAGATAAAAATACAAAGTATTTTCATAGGATGGCAATATTACAGAGATCAATATTCAAAATTAGTAGAATTAAATCAACAAAAGGGGTTTGGATTAAAGACCAGAGTGAAATAAAAAAGAAGGTAAGTTTTTTTTACCAAAATATTCTAGGATTAGAGGAGGTTGAAGTTTCTAATGATAAACTACTATAAGAAGTACCTTCAGTTATTATAGATGAAGGTAATAGGAAACTAATGGAGGCTATAACCCTGGAAGAAGTTTATTTAGCTCTTTTCTCTTTTGATAAGAACAAATCCCCGGGTTTAGATGGGCTATTTACAATATTGTATCAACATAATTGGGATATAGTGAAGGATTTTTAATTGGTGGCAATGAAATAGTCTAGGGTGAAACAATATATCCCTAATAAATTAAAAGCAACATATCTTGCCCTATTTAAAAAAAATAAGGATGCCAATTTTTTGATTTATTTAGGCTCATAAGCCTTTGTAATATGGCATATAAGATTATCTACAAAGTGATGACAAATTGATTAAGACCTATATTAGACAAAATTATTTTAGAAGAGAAATGAGTATTTATCAAAGGGAGATAGATTCTGGATGAGATCATAGTAGCTCATCAAATTATGCATTCAACGACTTCAAGAAAAGAGAGAGCAAAGATATTAAAACTTGATGAGTAAAGTCTATGACCAAGTTAATGGGATTTTATTTTTATAGTATTAGAAAATTTTGAATTTAGTAAGATATGAATCAAATGGATTAAAGCTTATGTCTCTACAGTTTCATATTCAATGTTGGTCAATGGGTTAGTAACATAATCATTTAAATCCAAGAGAGGTTTTAGATAGGGAGACTCTCTATCACTATATTTATTCATTATTATGGCATAGATTTTGGGTAGGAACTTGAATAAGGCTAATAGATATGGGTTGATAAGTCATCTAAAGGCTAGTAATAACATCGACAACATCACCCACAACAATTTGTAGATGATATAGCCCTTTTTGGGAGGGGAAATCTAGATGATATAGATATTTTTAGGATAATCTAGGCCAAAGATCTGAATAACTTATTAAAGGAATACAAAAGAGCATTCGGGCAAAAAGTTAATAGGACAAAATAAAAATTTACTTCCTAAATACCCCAACTAGAATCAAAGTAGGGATATGTAGGTTACTTCAAACAGAGGAGGTAAATTTACCAATAACATATCTAAGGATGCTCTTATTTCATAGGAGAATGAGGATAAAATTATGGAATCCAGTTATAAGTAAACTTTAGAATAAACTAATGGTATGGAAAGGTAGATGGTTATCATTAGCATAAAGAGTGCAACTAATTAAATTAGTCTTACAAGCCATTCCAAATCATTATATACTATGCCAAAATTGATAGAAAAAAGTTTAATCTATATGCAGTCTATTTTGTGGTCAATTTTACATGATAAAAGGAAATTTACTTTGGTGAAATGGAGCAAGGTGTGTGATGATAAAACTAGGGGAGGCCTTGGTTTAAGAGTTCTTATGGGTGCAAACTTAGATCTCAGGGGAAAATTAATTTGGAGATAGAACAAAGAGAGTCAAAGACAATGGGCAAGAATTCTTCTAAGTATGTTGAGCCCAATGTCCCAAGCTTAATATTTTCTACATTCTCACTTCCAAATGGTTATGCTGTATGGAAAAATTTAAAAATATCTATTGATCTAGTAATCAAAGGTCTAATATGGGTGGTGGGATCTAGAGAAAATATTTATATTTGGATGGATACTTGGTGTAATAAAAAACCACTCAATTTAGATCCAATTTTGAAACCATCGATGAGATTACTTCAAGATAAATATGGTGATAGGGTTTCAAAAATTATGTTCAAGGATCAAGGATTAGGAAGGAAGATACAAATGGAATCATTTTTTTTATAAGTACACAATACATTGATGCTAGGAGGCAGTTGAGCAGAAATATAATAGTGATTGTTTTAAGGGGAGCCAAGGATAAGCTAATTTGGGAGTTGAATACCTCAAGATAATACACAATAAGAAGTGAATATAATGTAAATCACCAACAAAATAGAAATATCACAAGCATATGGAGAGATATTTGGGATAGCCCAAGCATTCCTAAAGTTAAAATGTTTGTTTGGCTAGTAGGTCATAGAATAATTTTATCCTGGGATAACCTTATGAAAGGGGGTTTTCATGGCCCTCCACAATGTATCTTTTGTAAAATGGAGGAGAAAAGTATAGACCATCTCTTGGGAAATTGCTCAATAGAATGGAATCTATGGCAATAGATTCTTAATATGTTTGGTAAATTTATTGTGATGAATGGAAGAACTAAATAATGGTTAAAGTAATGGCAGAGCACTTTTAAATGTGAGGCTTTACCGACAATGTAGGATAACAATTGTGAGGAAAGCAAAGGCTCCACGGAACATACAAGAGATAATTATGGAAACTCAAGACCTTGCTATAGAGTTCAAAGAAATCAAGTTTACACATACGTTAAGGGAAGGAAACACATATTTAGATAGGGTAGCCAATAGAGGGATATTAATTGATGATCATGAAGTTAAATTCTCTTTTCCATGGTTAGAGGAAGTAGTAAGTTTAACTAAAGCTAACAAGAAATGTGGACTGCCTGAATTAAATAATGATTAAGATTTACTTTAATATTTTTTATTGATAATGTTTGCTTTATTTTATAATATTAATTTGTTTTCATATGAACTATTTATTACAATTTTTGTGGCTACACTTATGCTTCAAGAAGGAAACTAGCAATCTAGATTTGGTAAAGCGGACTATGATAATGCGATTTTTGAGAAATACTACTATACTAAGATGCAATGCATAGATAGTAGATGTAGAGTTTTGGTATTATAAAGGTTGTTGTAGAAAAATTTCAAGAAGGATGCTGAATTCTAGAATATTTATATTCACACAAAAAAATTGAAAAAGATCTAGAAAATGAAGATCAAGAATTCAGACATTTAATGAAAAATGTTGTAGGTATCTAACTATAACATCTCAATTGAGATGAGAATTGAATTTGTTTATAAACTCTCAAGATCTAAAGAAAAGAGTTGTGACTTGTTAAGTGTGGGAGACTCGAGTACAACCCCTTGTTCTCTAGAAAAAAAGTAGTACCAAATGGTATTAGTTCAAGGAATTTCAGATCTAGTCAAATGATTATATATAATTGTTAAAATAGTATAATACCATTATATGATCATGATATGATATAGATAAAGTTTGGTTTAATTCTCCATAACCAATCTAAAAAAAACTCTCTTAAGATTTAAAAAAATAAAATTGATATTAATATTAAATAAATATTTAAATTTATTTATTTTTAATTTTATTTTTGATATATTCATGATTAATAGCCTAACAAAAATATAGTTTGTAAGTTATCACAAGGATATTCTAGTGGTTAAGGCTTTGGCCTCTGTTTAAGGAGGTCCACGATTCAACTTGACATATATAAAAGGAGATAGGTTGGATGGTAGCGGTTGAATGTTTATCGATTAACTACCAGGTTGAGATCTTGTTGAATTTATTTAACCCAACGAGTTAGGGTTTATAGTGGAAACACCCAATAGTGTTATTGATTCCCCTATACATATAATTTGTAAGAAGGTAAAAATATAATGCATCCATTAATATTTATGTATTAAGGCCTTTTGCTCAAATCAACCTACCAAAAATATCCTTTGATGTTCTTAAATTGTACAACATGTTTGCTAATGGAGCCTTGGTTTAATGGTTAAGACATAAAGGTGATTTAGGCCACACCAAGGTTCAAATCATGGTAGCACCAAATGGACTATATAGCTCAATGTAAGGCACTCAATGCTGCCCTCTCGTATCATCAAGCCATCACCCATCTCTTTGAAATGAGAGAGAGCAGCTCCAACATTATTTGATTCTATATTTAGGGCAATACCGTATGTATGGAGATATTATAATTGATTTGAAGACCAGTCATGACACTCAATGTAGGAGATATTATAACTGATTTGAATACAGGTCAAAAATTTATTATGACAAAGGGTGGGGGACTTGAATACAACCTTTTTAAATATTTTAAATACATATTTAAATTAACATGAAAAAATAGTTTTAAATAACATAAAATACATATTTGAATTAACAAAAAAAAAATTGTAAAACAATCTTTAATATTAATTTTAAAATTTATTTTTTAAAATAAAGTAAACAACGACCCAGGTGTTGTAGGTGACTTGGAGAGGAGAGGGCAATCCTCCAAGGGAGGTCCCAGGTTCAAATATCCACCCTACTAAAAAGCTGAATTGGGTATCCAAAATCCAATTGATAATGCAGGGTCGGTGTGACTCTCGGGTGACTTTGACGGTGTAGAACCCCATGTTCACGGTCTCTCAGACCAAAGCGGCCCTGCAAGGGGTTTTTTTCTTAAAAAAATAAAAAATAAAAAAATAAACAAGATATTAAATTAGGCAATATTTTAAATACATATTTAAATTAACAAGACAAAATAATTATAAAAAATATAAAATACATATTTGAATTAACACTAGAAAAATAATTGTAAAACAATCTTTGATATTGATTTTAAAATTTATCTTTTAAATAAAATAAAAAATATACTAAATTAGACAATATTTTAAATAAATATTTAAATTAACACTACAAAATAATTATAAAATACATATTTAAATTAACACCAAAATATAATAGTAAAACAAAATTTAATATCAATTTTAAAATTAATTTTTTAAAATAAAGTAAACAATATATTAAATTAAATAATAATTTAAATACATATTTAAATTAACCTAACAAAATAATTATAAAAAACATAAAATACATATTTGAATTAACACCAAAAAAATTGTAAAACAATATTTAATATTGATTTTAAAATTGATCATAAATAATTTTTAATATTCACAAATTACTTAATCCGAATACGACCCCTTTATGCCATTTAAAAAAGTTTACTGTTAGGATTCACTATATAATTATGCAGAGGATTCTTGAAGCAAGCAACTTAATAAGTAACAACAAAAACTATTAACCATCACAAAAGAATAACATAACATGCAAAACAACATAAAACACAACATATAATGTGGTTCACCCAACACCAGTCCTTTGTATTAACACCAATACAATCTCTGAAGGGAGTAATCCTACAACACAACCAATTGCAAATTCCTCTTCAAAACACCAGCATCTCCACATAATTACTATAATAGTAATTCAACATTCAAACACCTTTGCATCAATCTCTACACCAAGCTTCTTGATCTCTCTACATGAGATGCACATGCAAACACCCTTGCATCAAGCTCTACACCAAGCTTCCCGATCTCTCTACATGAGATGCACAATCCTATGTCTTTCCCATAAACAAGATACAATCATCTCTACCGAAGGTATTACATAAATAGGGAAATCCAGTTACATGCATTCTAAAAAAAACAAGCATGCTATAATTAACCCAAAAAATCACACCCTGAAAAATCACATTGATTTCTATGCAACCATTAATTTTATAGATTCTATCTTGGAATTAGACACCAAGGATAGAACCATCAATTATGGCTTTTATTGGATTGATTTTTTCAGTTTAGAAAGTTTTCATGCATAAAAGCAACTAGTTACCAAACAGAGAAAAAATTGTTTTTTCCATATTTAACCGAGATCAGACTCCACAACCTAACAATCTCCCACTTGGAGACTGATCCAAAATAACTCTACTATTGTTACATCCGCCAAAGAACATCTTCAAGCCAAATAAGGAATGTCAACTCCTCCAGATTGTTGTAACCATGCTCTGAACCATCACACCGGACTATGTCATCCACGCACTTTTATCCTATGATCAACAAGCAACACACAATCTCTACCATAAATCAGTGATAATAACAACATCCTCATAATTACTTTGTATCATGGTGAATCAAACATCACCACCATGGCGATTGGACGTATGCTGTGTGACAGGGGGGAGCTATGAAATTAGGGTTTCTTGGGAGGGTGGGGATGACGGTGGGCGGGAAGGCTGTTCTGGGAGAGCACGGGAGCGTCAGCAGGTCAAACCAGGGGCTCGGCAGGGTGGAGGGAGGGCAAACAGAGTCTGGGGACGCCGAGGAGTCCTTGCCAAGTCGCGGCAAGGATCCGCCAGAAAAACGGGGAGATGGACCTCGGAAGTCATATGCTTTGGCAACGGCCTCTGAAACCCTAAGCGGGCTCTTCTCCAAGGAGTTATTTTCGTCCGGGGACGAGTTGGACATCCCGACGGAAATTCTCTCAAGCTTTGTGGATTTCAAAAAATTTACCCTCATCGGTAAGTTTATTGGTGGTCGTCCCGACATGGAGACCATTCGCAAGTGGGCGTCTGGCAAATGGCGGACCTCTGGTCACTTAGAGTTGGCTGCCCTAACCTGAGGTTTTTTCGTGATTAGGCTGAGCAACAAGGAGGACTACTGTAAAATCTTGGCTGGAGGGCCTTGGTTCTTGGGCTGTAGGAGTCTTTTTCTAAGGAAGTGGGGTTTGGACTTTAACCCCGATACCCAGAATATCAACATTGCTCCAATATGGGTTAGGCTCCCGAGTCTTCCCCTTTCCTGCTGGCATGAAAATGTAATCATAGGTATTGCTCGGTCCATCGGGGAGCTGATCACTTTAGACCCTCCCACCAGAGCTCGAACTAGATTTGTCCAAGCTCGGTTCTATGTTTTGGCGAACTTGGAGACGGACCTCCCATCCTCCATTACTCTGCGGTCTGGGGGTACTTTTCTACACAAGCAAGCTATTGTTTATGAGAACAGGCCAGCTTTCTGCCCTCAATGTAGTTCTCAAGGGCATCTTCAATCCAATTGTCCTCTCCAAAAGCCGAGGAAGAAGGAGCGAGATCCCTGCAACCCTCTAGAGCACGGTGAAGGTCAGACGAAGCACCCTTTTATGAAAGGCCATGAATCTCTAGGTCCATCCAAGGACCATCTCGAATCCTCCTTACCAGAAGAGGAAATCACCACCCATCCGGACTTCGAGCAGTGTGGTGGGCGCCCCCAACTAGGACCACAGGAGGAAAATGAACAGGCCCCCCCCTTATCACCACACAGGCAGATTCATCCAAAATTTATGATCGGAACTCTCCCGAGGCACAAAAGATATTGGAAGACTACCTGTTGGGAAGAAGAGGTTACCAGCCTGGTAATATTAGCCCTCGAATTACGAGGAGTCAAAAGCGAGGGGTGGATTTTGGTAGTGAAAGGAAGCAGGGTCGTCCCCCCAACAAGGAAAAGAGAGACAAAGAAACTGCGGCTGATGTTGCAAATGGAACCCAACGGTTGCTGTTTCAGGATGACTCTGATTCTCTTATGGGTGACGCGCTTATCCCAAAACCTCCCTTCCAGCAGGGAAAGGGAAGTAAGAAGAACCTCAAATCGTACGGATGAAATCCTGGATGTGAGAAGACTAAACGGAGTGGCCATTTGGGCCAGGGTAAAATTTTCCAGCAGGATTTTCAACGGTTTGTTTCAGTCTAGTCATTTTTCTTGGATCCTATCCAACATATATGCTTCGAATTCTACCTCCGGGAAAGCAGAAATGTGGAAAGTTATTTCCCAGGTATGGGAGAATTTTTTGTAGTTTTCTTGGCTGTCTTCTTCTGCTTTTCAATGGTCCAGCTTCTCCAGCTAGTTTCTGTTTTCCCAGTTATAATGGCCATGGTTTCTAGGATAAACAGGCAAAAATGCCTTACTTGTAGCCCTTGGGCAATTAGCGGCTTTTTGTTTTTTTTGCATACGAGTTTATTCTTCCAGGTTTATTCTTCCAGCCAAGAGGCATGAAGCACTATTTAGCAAGGCTTATTTTGTATATAAGGTTTTGGGATCCTCTATAAAAACCCACTGTTAATCTATTATAATAATTACCAAAAAACATCACCACCATGGCAATATCTACATACTATGAATGACCCATAGTATGCATACACACAATATGGCTTTGCCACTAGCTTTGAAAGCACACTCCCCGAGTGTGGAATTACCTTCCAACTTAGGGACTTGGGGTCGTAATGATCCAAAGCTATAACCATATTATGTGTTCCATCCTGAAAAATCATACAATAAATCCTGAGCCATGTCCATCTTCCTAGACATGTCTTCCAGTTCCCACTGCTTGAGAACTCATTGGTCCTCCAACATCAATGTCAATACCAACCATATCAAAAAGTGTCAGAATTTCACTTATTAGATTTATATCTGACCTTTCTTCTCCATCTCTATCCTGAGACCAACAATCCTTTTTTAGGTGCCCCTTCTTGCCATAATGATGAGAAACCAGGGTCCTTCCGCTCTCGCTGTATAACGCTTGAAAATTCTTTACCGTATTTGATGTCACACCTAACAACTCCATCATAGTACTTCACAAAAGAGCTTCGCAGTTACTTTATGCAAAATAGAACAACCACCCCAAACTTCCCCTCTTCTACCATAACTCCCACTCAAGTCAAGCTCCCACTCAATCCTAAATCCCAAACCTCGCTCTGATACCAATTGTTAGGATTCACTATATAAACAAGCAAGGGATTCTTGAAGCAATAAACTTAATCATTAACAACAGAAACTATTAACCATCATATAAGAAGAACATAAACATGCAAGACAAAATAAAACACAACATATAACGTGGTTCACCCAACACCAATCCTTTGTAATAACACCAATACAATCTCTGAATGGAGTAATCTTGTAACACAACCAGTTGCAAATTCCTCTTCAAAACACCAACATCTCCACACAATTACTCTAACAGTAATTCAACATTCAAAAACCCTTGCATCAAGCTCTACACCAAGCTTCCTGATCTCTCTACATGATATGCACATGCAAACACCCTTGCATCAAACTCTACACCAAGCTTCCTGATCTCTCTACATGAATTGCACGATCCTATGCCTTTCCCATAAACAAGATACAACCCTCTCTACCGGAGGTATTACATAAATAGGGAAATCTAGTTACATGCATTCTAAAAAAACAAGCATGCTATAATTAACCCAAAAAATCACACCCTAAAAAATCACACTGATTTCTATGCAACCATTAATTTTATAGATTCTATCTTGGAATTAGACACCAAGGATAGACCCATCAATTATGGCTTTTTTTGGATTGATTTTTTCAGTTTAGAAAGTTTTCATGCATAAAAGCAACTAATTACCAAATAGAAAGAAAAACTATTTTTTCTATATTTAACCGAGATCAGACTCCACAACCTAACATTTACAATATATTAAAGTATGCAATATTTTAAACTTATCTATAATTTATTATCATAAATTTTTTTTATTATAAATTACCTCTATATATATCGGGTTCAAAAATTCAAGTAACATGTTTTCAATAACATATTTTTTTTGACATCTGATAATATATATTTAAATTAACACCACAAAATAATTGTAAAACAAAATTTAAAGTTTATAAAATAATTATTAATGTCTATAAATTAGTTAATAAATAACTAAATAGATGATAAAATATATATCTCCAACTTATAGTGCAACACAAATGCCAGTGGTTAGGATGAATAGTTAAATGGATAGATGGTTAGGGTAAGATAAGGCTATGTACTGCCTACACGTGTAGTTCAACACAAACGCCTCTTCGCATAAATAGTAGAAACCAGAGTGTCCAATTCTATATATAAACGAAACCAGGGTGGCGAGAGGAGAAAAATCCAGTCCCTCTCTTTCAATACGGCTTGAAGCGGGTTTTTCATTACCATCGTGAACTCCCGATTCTCTGCAACATCCACGGATTCCCCAGGCTTGCTCTCCCATGCAAAACTCTGCACCAGACGAGCCAGAACCAGCTGAAGATGAAGCATGGCCACTGCTAAACCAGGACAAATCCTTCTCCCGTCGCAGCGTCTCCTTCACCACCGCCTCCAAATAACCCATTTTCTGCACATCCTCCTCTCCCACCCTTCTCTCCTTCCCCGCCACGTCCATCCAAGTGCGTGGTACTCACAGCAGAAAAGAGGATTTGAGGAAAAGAGATTCGAGTTGGAAATTATTCAAAGCTGGCTAGGACACAGAGACGGTTCCATTACGCAGGTCTGCTGAGGGCATCCAATGTCCGACTCGCTTTATTCCATGGTTTGACATTGAGGTAGACCTTTCAAACTAGGGATTATAACTAGGGAATAATCCCGTTAAAAAAAATAAATTCTATTTTTATTCGTTTGTTTGTTTTTTACTTGTATAGGAACAAGCCATCCCATCATCATACGATTAAAAAAAATAACATGTTTTTTTTTTAAATCTTGAATCATTGTAACCAAAAAGACAACCTAGCCTTTCTTTAAAAAATCAAAATTTATATCAAAATATTATTAATTTTATAAATATTAATTCAAATAAATATTAAATTATATTATATTAAAATAATAAATTGTTATGTTGTTTTTTTTATATATATATATATATATATATATATATATATATATATATAATAATAATAATATTAAGAGAAGGTTTAAAGGGAAAACCCACAACTTTACATAACAACTCCCAGAGGGAGAGAAAAACGAACCCAACCTAACAAACCATCTCCAAAAGGAGACTAATAGCTGACCACCCGAAGGGGAAGCCGCCAACAACACCATCCAAGAACAAACAACAATTACAACCAAGGTGTTGGAGAAGCCTAGAGGAGGGCATCGAGACACCGTCCCATCACCAACTCGGCCTCACACGCCTAAAGAACCAAGGAACCAGAAGGCCAATAAATTCGTAGGAGGAAAGCAAAAACACCCGCACAAAGGATTCAAAATGAAAAACCACATCGACCCAAAACCACCCAATGAAAACCAACCCTAGAAAGAAACCAGGCCCTACAGCACCAGCAAGATCAGCAATGAACAACACGCTAGGACCTCAGAACACTGCGAGCCAAACCCAAAATCCCAACAAAGAAAAGGTGGGAAACTGGAAGCTGAGACCTCATTTGCAAAAGCAGACCAACAAACCCAAGCCTCACTGCAACACTTTAGAAGCATCGTCCACATGCACCAACAAACGCAAATCCCAAAGGTCCCTTAAGACACCTCTGAAAACAGAGACCGAGCAACGAAACACATGTAGGAACAACCATCCACCATAACAATGAATAAAACAATCCCCACACACCGGTGGACCCAGCTACACAAGAGGAAGGAGCAATAGAAAACCCATGGTCAAAGGAAAACCCTAAAGGACTAGAAGGCCCATATACCCACACCTTGTCCAACTGGGAAACCAAGGCATTAACACAGCCACAACCAGATATGGAAAAGAGGACTTCGCAACTACCAAATCCAACCATACCACCCGAGCACTCAAAACCCTGGCTCGATGCCAGCCAAGGAGAGCAACCAACAACTACTGCAACAACAACACCCCAGAATCACCCCCATAGGGTTTGAGTCGGCCTTTGGCCCAATCCCCCTCCTAGGGAACTTGACCAGATATTCAGTGGCATACCGAACTCATAATAGATGCAAAGCCAAATAACCAAAATCCCAACTAACATCCAACCCGAGCTCAACACTCACCAAGCCAAAACACAAATCAAGTGCCAAATAGAGGACTACCAACTAGAGCATTTTGAACTACAACAAAAGCTCCAAATCACCCCCACAAGTTTAGGCCGACAAGAAGCTCTATCCCCCTTAGGGACCTAGCCAGATCTATAGTAGTTTGTCGCACCCACAATAGATTCAGAATGAACAAGACATGCCACTCCACCAGCAAAGACACTGCCAACCGCCATTTGCAGAATAAATCGACCAAAATTATATACAATATATATATTCTTTACTACACATAGATAAGTATTAACATGGAATGAAATTCCAATCATAAATAGATAGGTATTAACGTGGAATGAAATTCCGATCATAAAATATACCACTACACAAATTGACAACTGATTCCATAATATTTTACTATACTATAGGTGAAAAAACTAAAAGAACCCCTATTCTTATTCCCTTATCCCTATCAAATATAAAAGACAAAACTATTTTAACACAAACCCTTGTTCAAAAGTAAGATCCATCCATAACCATACCAAACTAAAGTTTTAAAATATGTTTATTATCCTATTTGAAATACTATCCTCTAATTTATTGAATGTAATAATAAACAAATCTTTAGATTGTTCTCAATAATATTTGATATATTGATGAAGTAGAAAGCATAAAATTTAATATTATAAAATTTTAAAAGATACAATGAAATAAGATATAATTATTTTATTATGTTTATTAGATCAAAACAATTTAAAAGATTAAAAATTTTAATATAAAATTGAGGTCTAGAGTATAATTCTATATATATTTTTAATTAAAACCTTATATGACTTATTTAAAGTTTCAAGTTTAACAACATTTTGGATTTAATTTTCGTAAAGCAACATGGTGATTTGAAATGGATGAAAAAGAGGAATAAACTGAGAATACGTTTGTTGGAAGAAACACGACATATGGTAATGAGGTGGAGTTGCATGACCTAGTCCAACCTGGGGATGTGAAACCTAACTCAAGGACCCATGTCTCTTCGGTTCCCTTTGATCCGAAAGCGTGCTCTTGGTCTAAGGTGGTGTGGAGAGGAAGAGTAAATAGAGATGATATTTGTAGTTTTGATCTTAAGCCAAACCAAGATAATCTCCAAGTCCCTCTTAATCTCTTGAAGCTAACTATGGACAAGGGTACCTACAACCTATTGGGGAAATTTATGGATCCACATCTTGGCTTGGAAGCCGTAGGGACTCTTGGAGACTATTGCGCTTCCAAAGGTTTTTTTTTCTCATAAAACTAAACTGTGATGAGGATATGGATAGAATTTGGTGTGAAGAATCCTAGTTATTTTAAAGACATGGTCTATTTCTTTGTAAATGGGGTCCTGACTTCAACCCAAATCCTCAAAGTATCAATACAACTTTGTTATGGGTTAGGCTCCTAGGAATTTTATAAATATTAAATTATATTATATTAAAATAATAAATTGTTATGTTGTTTTTTTTATAATATATATATATATTTTCTTTTTTTATAGTAATATTAAGAGAGGGTTTAAAGGAAAAACCCACAACCTTACATAACAACTCCTGAGGGAGAAAAAAACGAACCCAACCTAACAAACCATCTCCAAAAGGAGACTAACAGCTGACCACCTAAAGGGGAAGCCACCAAAAACACCATCCAAGAAAAAACAACAATTACAACCAAGGTGTCGGAGAAGCCGAGAGGAGGCGGAGAAAACAAAACCCGCATTGACCTCTAAACCTAAAAAAGGTGGAAGAATTGATAAAATTTAAAATTTAAAATGCTCGCCCATCAATGAGGGCATTGAGACACCGTCCCATCACCAACTGGGCCTCACACGCCTAAAGAACCAAGGAACCAGAAGGCCAATAAATTCATAGGTGGAAAGCGGAAACACCCGCACAAAGGATTCAAAATGAAAAACCACATCGGCCCAAAACCACCCAACAAAAAAAAACCTAGGAAAGAAACCAGGCCCTACAACACCAGCAAGATCAACAATGAACAACACGCCAGGACCTCAAAACACTGCAAGCCAAACCCAAAATCCCAACAAAGAAAATGTGGGAAACTGGAAGCTGAGACCTCATCTGCAAAAGCAGACCAACGAACCCAAGCCTCACTACAACACTTTAGAAGCCTCATCCACATGCACCAATAAACACAAACCCCACAGGTCCCTTGAGACACCTCTGAAAATAAAGACCGAGCAACGAAACACATGTAGGAACATCCATATGCTCTAACAATGAATAAAACAATCCCCACACACCGATGGACCTAGCTACGCAAGAGGAAGGAGCAATAGAGAACAACCCTATGCAAACCAACCATCGAAACCCATGGGCAAAGGAAAACCCTAGAGGACCAGAAGGCCCGTACACCCACACCCTGTCCAAATGGGAAACCGAGGTATTAACACAGCCACAACCGGATATGGAAAAGAGGACTTCACAACCACCAAATCCAACCACACCACCCGAGCACTCAAAACCTTGGCTCGATGCCAGCCAAGGAGAGCGACCAACAACTACTACAACAACAACACCTCGAAATCACCCCCATCGGGTTTGAGTCAGCATTTGGCCCAATCCCTCTCTCAGGGATCTCGACCATATATTCAGTGGCATACCGAACTCATAATATATGCAAAGCCAAATGACCAAAATCCCAACTAACATCCAACCCGAGCTCAATGCTCACCAAGCCAAAACATAGGTCAAGTGCCAAATAGAGGACTACCAACTAGAGCATTATGAACTACAACAAAAGCTCCAAATCACCCCCACAAGTTTAGGCCAACAAGAAGCTTTATCCCCCTTAGAGACCTAGCCAGATATATAGTAGTTTGCCACACCCACAATAGATTCAGAATGAACAAGACATGCCACTCCACCAACAAAGACATTGCCAACCGCAATTTGCAAAGTAAATTGACCAAAAGAAACTGCCAGATCTGACTGGGAAAAATAGGGAACCTCACGCTCAGAGGGAACCTCCTACAAACCAACCATCAAAACCCATGGGCAAAGGAAAACCCTAGAGGAACAGAAGGGCATTACACTAACATCCCATCCAATTGTGAAACCAAGGCATTAACACAGCCACAACAAGATTTGGAAAAGAGGATTCTATAGCCACCAAATCCAATCACACCACCCGAGCACTCGAAACCCTGGCTCGATGCCAGCCAAGGAGAGCGGCCAACAACTACTGCAATAACAACACCCTAGAATCACCCCCATCGAGTTTGAGTCGGCATTTGGCCCAATCCCCTCCTAGGGACCTCGACCAGATATTCAATGGCATACCGAACTCATAATATATGTAGAGCCAAATGGCCAAAACCCCAACTAACAACCAACCTGAGCTCGATGCTCACCAATCCAAAACATAGGTCAAGTTCCAAATAGAGGACCACTAACTAGAGCATTCTGAACTAAAACAACAACTCCAACTCACCCTACACGTTTAGATTGACAAGAAGCTCTATCCCCCTCAGGAACCTAGCCAGATATATAGTAGTTTGCCGCACCCACAATAGATTCAAAATGAACTAGACAGGCCGCTCCACCAATAAATACATTGCCAACCACCAATTGTAGAGTAAACCAATAAAAAAATCGCCAGATCTAACTGAGAAAAATAGGGGAACCTCCTACTGAGAGGGATCAACGTGACGGAGCGGGAGCAGGGAGCAAGAGGTCGACAATCACCAAAAAATTATATATATATATATATATATATATATTCTTTACTACACATAGATAGATAAGTATTATCATGGAATGAAATTACAATCATAGATAGATAGGTATTAACGTGGAATACAATTCCAATCATAAAATATACCACTACACACATAAATTGACAACTGATTCGATAATATTTTACTATACTATAGGTGAAAAAACTAAAAGAACCCCTATTCTTATTCCCTTATCCCTATCAAATATAAAAGACAAAACTATTTTAACACAAACCCTTGTTCAAAAGTAAGATCCATCCATAACCATACCAAACTAAAGTTTTAAAATATGTTTATTATCCTATTTGAAATACTATCCTCTAATTTATTGAATGTAATAATAAACAAATTTTTAGATTGTTCTCCATAATATTTGATATATTGATGAAGTAGAAAGCATAAAATTTAATATTATAAAATTTTAAAAGATACAATGAAATAAGATATAATTATTTTATTATGTTTATTAGATCAAAACAATTTAAAATATTAAAAATTTTAATATAAAATTGAGGTCTAAAGTATAATTCTATATATATTTCTAATTAATACCTTATATGACTTATTTAAAGTTTCAAGTTTAACAACATTTAATTTGGATTCAATTTTCGTAAAGCAACATGGTGATTTGAAATGGATGAAAATGAGGAATAAACTGAGAATACATTTGTTGGAAGAAACACGACATATGGTAATGAGGTGGAGTTGCATGACCTAGTCCAACCTGGGGATGTGAAACCTAACTCAGGGACCCATGTCTCTTCAGGTTCCCTTTGATCCGGAAGCGTGCTCTTGGTCTAAGGTGGTGTGGAGAGGAAGAGTAAATAGAGATGATATTTGTAGTTTTGATCTTAAGCCAAACCAAGATAAGCTCCAAGTCCCTCTTAATCTCTTGAAGCTAACTATGGACAAGGGTACCTACAACCTATTGGGGAAATTTATGGATCCACATCTTGGCTTGGACTCTATCCATTGTTGGACCTTCACCTAATGGAAGCCGTAGGGACTCTTGGAGATTGTTGCACTTCCAAAGGTTTTTTTTTTCTCATAAAACTAAACTGTGATGAGGATATGGATGGAATTTGGTGTGAAGAATCCTAGTTATTTTAAAGACATGGTCTATTTCTTTGTAAATGGGGTCCTGAATTCAACCCAAATCCTCAAAGTATCAATACAACTTTCTTATGGGTTAGGCTCCTAGGAATTTTATAAATATTAAATTATATTATATTAAAATAATAAATTGTTATGTTGTTTTTTATAATATATATATATATATATATATATATATATATATATATATATATATATATATATTATTTTTTTATAGTAATATTAAGAGAGGGTTTAAAGGAAAAACCCACAACCTTACATAAAAACTCTTGAGGGAGAGAAAAATGAACCCAACCTAACAAACCATCTCCAAAAGGAGACTAACAACCGACCACCCGAAGGGGAAGCCGCCAACAACACCATCCAAGAACAAACAACAATTACAACCAAGGTGTCGGAGAAGCCGAGAGGAGGTGGAGAAAACAGAACCCGCACCGACCTCTGAACCTGAAAAAGGTGGAAGAATTGATAAAATTTAAAATTTAAAATGCCCACCCATCAATGAGGGCATCAAGACATCGTCCTATCACCAACTAGGCCTCACATGCCTAAAGAACCAAGGAACCAGAAGGCCAATAAATTCACAGGTGGAAAGCAGAAACACCCGCACAAAGGATTCAAAATGAAAAACCACATCAGCCCAAAACCACCCAATGAAAAAAAACCTAGGAAAGAAACCAGGCCCTACAACACCAGCAAGATCAGCAATGAACAACACGCCAGGACCTCAGAACACTGCGAGCCAAACCCAAAATTCCAACAAATAAAATGTGGGAAACTAGAAGCTGATACCTCATCTGCAAAAGCAGACCAACGAACCCAAACCTCACTACAACACTTTAGAAGCCTCGTCCACATGCACCAGCAAACACAAACCCCACAGGTCCCCTGAGACACCTCTAAAAATAGAGACCGAGCAACAAAACACATGCAGGAACAACCATATGATCTAACAATGAATAAAACAATCCCCACACACCGATGGACCTAGCTATGCAAGAAGAATGAGCTATAGAGAACAACCCTATGCAAACCAACCATCGAAACACATGGTCAAAGGAAAACCCTAAAGGACCAGAAGGCCCGTACACCTACACCTTGTCCAACTGGGAAACTGAGGCATTAACACAGCCACAACTAGATATGGAAAAGAGGACTTCGCAACCACAAAATCCAACCACACCACCCGAGCACTCAAAACCCTAGCTCGATGCCAGCCAAGGAGAGCAACCAATAACTACTACAACAACGACACCCTAGAATCACCCCCATCTGGTTTGAGTCGGCCTTTGGCCCAATCCCCCTCTTAGGGACCTTGACCAGATATTTAGTGGTATACTGAACTCATAATAGATGCAAAGCCAAATGACCAAAATCCCAACTAACATCCAACCCGAGCTTAATGCTCACCAAGCCAAAACACAGGTCAAGTGCCAAATAGAGGACTACCAACTAGAGCATTATGAACTACAACAAAAGCTCCAAATCACCCCCACAAGTTTAGGCTGAAAAAAATATTTATCCCCCTTAGGGACCTAGCTAGATCTATAGTAGTTTGCCACACCCAAAATAGATTAAGAATGAACAAGACATGCCACTCCACTAGCAAAGACACTGCCAACTACCATTTGCAGAGTAAATTGACCAAAAGAAACTGCCAGATCTGACTGGGAAAAATAGGGAACCTCACACTCAGAGGGAACCTCCTACAAACCAACCATCAAAACCCATGGGCAAAGGAAAAACCTAGAGGAACAGAAGGCCCTTACACTAACATCCCATCCAATTGTGAAACCAAGGCATTAACACAGCCACAACAAGATTTGGAAAAGAGGATTCTATAGCCACCAAATCCAACCACACCACCCAAGCACTCAAAAACTTGGCTCGATGCCAGCCAAGGAGAGCGACCAACAACTACTGCAATAACAACACCCCAAAATCATCCCCATCGAGTTTGAGTCGGCCTTTGGCCCAATCCACCTCCCAGGGACCTTGACTAGATATTCAGTGGCATACCGAACTCATAATAGATGCAGAGCCAAATGGCCAAAACCCCAACTAACAACCAACCCGAGCTCGACGCTTACCAATCCAAAACATAGGCCAAGTTCCAAATACAGGACCACCAACTAGAGCATTCTAAACTAAAACAACAAATCCAACTCACTCCGCAGGTTTAGATCGACAAGAATATCTATCCCCCTTAGGAACCTAGCCAGATATACAGTAGTTTGCCGCACCCACAATAGATTCAAAATGAACTAGACAGACCGCTCCACCAGCAAAGACATTGCCAATCGTCAATTGCAAAGTAAACCAATAAAAAAATTGCCAGATCTAACTGGGAAAAATAGGGGAACCTCCTACTGAGAGGGATCAACGCGACGAAGTGGAAGCAGGGAGCAAGAGGTCCACAATCACCAAAAAATTATATACATATATATATATATATATATATATATATATATATATATATATATATATATTCTTTACTACACATAGATAGATAAGTATTAACATGGAATGAAATTCCAATCATAAATAGATAGGTATTAACGTGGAATGAAATTCCAATCATAAAATATACCACTACACACATAAATTGACAACTGATTCGATAATATTTTACTATACTATAGGTGAAAAAACTAAAAGAACCCCTATTCTTATTCCCTTATCCCTATCAAATATAAAAGACAAAACTATTTTAACACAAACCCTTGTTCAAAAGTAAGATCCATCCATAACCATACCAAACTAAAGTTTTAAAATATGTTTATTATCCTATTTGAAATACTATCCTCTAATTTATTGAATGTAATAATAAACAAATCTTTAGATTGTTCTCAATAATATTTGATATATTGATGAAGTAGAAAGCATAAAATTTAATATTATAAAATTTTAAAAGATACAATGAAATAAGATATAATTATTTTATTATGTTTATTAGATCAAAACAATTTAAAAGATTAAAAATTTTAATATAAAATTGAGGTCTAGAGTATAATTCTATATATATTTTTAATTAAAACCTTATATGACTTATTTAAAGTTTCAAGTTTAACAAAATTTAATTTGGATTCAATTTTCGTAAAGCAACATGGTGATTTGAAATGGATGAAAACGAGGAATAAACTGAGAATACATTTTTTGGAAGAAACACGGCATATGATAATGAGGTGGAGTTGCATGACCTAGTCCAACCTGGGGATGTGAAACCTAACTCAGGGACCCATGTCTCTTCAGGTTCCCTTTGATCCGGAAGCGTGCTCTTGGTCTAAGGTGGTGTGGAAAGGAAGAGTAAATAGAGATGATATTTGTAGTTTTGATCTTAAACCAAACCAAGATAAGCTCCAAGTCCCTCTTAATCTCTTGAAGCTAACTATGGACAAGGGTACCTACAACATATTGGGGAAATTTATTGATCCACATCTTGGCTTGGACTCTATCCTTTGTTGGACCTTCACCTAATGGAAGTCGTAGGGACTCTTGGAGACTGTTGCTCTTCCAAAGGGTTTTTTTTCTCATAAAACTAAACTGTGATGAGGATATGGATAGAATTTGGTGTGAAGAATCCTAGTTATTTTAAAGATATGGTCTATTTCTTTGTAAATGGGGTCCTGACTTCAACCCAAATCCTCAAAGTATCAATACAACTTTGTTATGGGTTAGGCTCCTAGGAATTTTATTTTGGTTTTTGCATGAGGATATCTTGTTGAGAATAGCGAGAGGGATTAGGGATTTAGTAATTATTGACCCAACTACTAGGACCAAATCAAGACTGGTCTATGCTCTTGTGTGTTAATGTGGACCTTAAAGCTAAGTTTCCAAGGTCTATTGAATTGGTTTCAAAAATGGGCTCTTGGGTCTAAGATATTGAGTATGAAAACAAACCCTCCTTTTGTGCTAACTACAAAAAAATGGGGCATTCTTCAAGCCTTTGATCTACCAAGAAAAAAACTCCCATCTCTAAGAAAATTTGGCACAAAAAGGAGATTGTGATTCCCTCTTCCTCTTTGGAGGATACATTTGAACCATCGATGGTTAATGGTCAGACTCATCAAGAGGGCAAGAAGATCTTGTAGGAGCATGAAGACCCTGATCCAAGCAAAGACGGAGAGATTTTAGATCCCGTTGCTTAGGTAAACTCTTTGTTTCCCTTCTTAGGTAGTCCTTTTTTTGACTGTTCAATAGAAGTTTTGGCTAGAAAAGTCAAGGAAATATTAGAATTTTTATATGAGATAAATATTATAGAAACCAAGTTGGAAACTTTTAAAGAAGTAAGAAAGGTAGACTTAAAACCCCTTAAAACTAAGAACTTAAAACCCCTTGGAAGTGACTCAAAAGGTGGAAATGGGTCTTCCACTCTAGGACCAAAGATTGAAAACCAAAAGAAAGGGGGTTTAGATGTGGGTGTTGATTGAAGGGTAGAAAAACCCTCAAACCATAAAATCATATGGAGAGAAACATAAGAATAAATTACCAATGGATCATAGTCTATCCTTAACTTGGGAGGGGGAAAAAGTAGTAGGTAGATCTTATTCATAAGGATGCCTTCAAAAACTACTTGGTAGTTGCTCTTGGGGGATGTAGGAAGCCTTATGCTAAAATTCTGCAAATGAAGGTTATTTCATGGAATGTGAGGGGTATTAATGGCCATTCAAAACAAAGATTGATTGCTTCAATGAGAAAAGGAGTTAAATCCTTATATTATCCTCCAAGAACAAAAATCAAGGAATCCAATAATTGATAAAATTACAAATTTTTATGGAAAGATTCTAACTTCTATGCCAACCATACTCAAGGTGCCTTAGGAGGATTGTTAGGCCTTTGGGATCCAATGAAAGTGGAGGGTAGAGTCATTTCCTCCTCAGATAGACTGATAAACATAATTTATTTTGCAAAGAAACTAAGTGTAGATGGGTTCTTTCTAATATTTATGCATCAAACTAAATTTATAGAAGAAGCTCTTGGTGGAATACTCTAGGTTATATGAGAGAAGCCTTCAAATGTGAAGCTTGTATGTTGGTAGGCAATTTTAATTTCCCTCTTTACCCCTTTGATAAAAAATGGGTAATCCTATCTTGCAAAGGAGTGTTGATGATTTTGTTCAATTTGTGAATAAAAATGAGTTGATGGATATGGACTTGAAAGGGAGTAAGTTTATCGAGAGCAATAGAAGGGTTGTAAGTCATTTAATTAGACTAGAGAGAATTCTAATTTCTAAGAAAGGTATTGCTCCCTTTGGGGATGCTACCCTGTGTTCTCTCCCTAAGATTGGCTCTGATCACAATACCTTAGTTCTAGAGGCTTTATCTTCAAACAAACAGTTCACAAGTTTGTTCAAGTTTGAGACCATGTGGATCTAGCATGAGGACATTTAAACATAGGTTTAGGTTGGTGGGCACAACAAGTTTTAGGACCCCTGATATCTTAAATTACTAAAAAAATTAGGTTTGTTAAAGCTAACTTGAAAGGATGGAATAGAACAATCTTTAAAAATCTCTTTCACAAGAAAGCTAACCTAAAGAAGTAATTACCAAATATTGAATCTTCCATTGAGGGTGGCATCCTTTTAGCTAAAACTAAAGATAGAGAAAAAGGATCTTAGCTGACTATCACAATACGCTGGCCATTGAAACATCATTCTAGAGATGGAAATATAGAGCCCTTGGCTAAGGAATGAAGACCATAACACTAAATCATTTCATGTGTCCACCTAGTGACATAGAAGCTTTAATAAAATTAAAGAAATTGGGAAGGTGGATGGATATATTATTAAAGGATATTTAGAAATTTATGATGAAGTAGTTAGCTAATTTGGAATTTTTTTGGGGCTTGGAGATGCAGGGAATCAACATGATATCTCTAGTTAGCTACAAGAGGATATTGCTTACCCAAAAGCAAGAATAAACCAAATGCAAGACATCGACCAAAAGTAACATCTAAAACTGAACACTAAAGGAAGATCAACGTCAAGCACAGGAAAAAACTTAGGCACAAAAAATAAAACAAGGTATCTCAGATCAAGCTAAAGGCAACTCTAAAAGAGAAGGTAAAGCATTAAGAAAAAATGCCATCAACCAGGGTGATCATCCAAGCTAAATAAATACACAAAAATAAACCATATGGAAAAACACCTAGTTCAAAGCTCTCCTACATCCTTGGAATTTGATGTCATGTTGTCCAACCAACAAATCCTCCTTTTTCCTCCAAAACCAAAAAATGCTCCCCCTAACACATCCTCCAATAATTCAAATATCATGGGCACATATTTTTGCATGGAGGTAATCGTAAATGAAATGCTTGAGAAGGCATTTATTTAAAAGACTTGCACCACACTGATATCTTAATTAAGATGCCACCAAAGCATACCCAAGAAGGAATAATGTGCTTCTTAACCAGGTTAACCTTATTACTTTTAAATTGATGGCCACCTTTATCAATATCAAAAAAGGGTAATAATAATAACTAACCCTAATATTGCATTCAAATAATAATAGCTTTATTAATACCTTATACTTTGAAATATAATTTTCATTGGCTTTCAAACAAAATCTAACCCAATCAACAAAAGACATTACTAATTATTATCCAACAAAATCTATGCATATTACAAACAATCATAGATTTACATTATCAATAGTACACATCATTATTTTATTCCTAAGTAGGTAGTGTCCTTTAAGATAGTCTAATGCTATCACCAACCTATTAAGGAGACTCATCACACAAGCAAATTCCTGATCCAATGGTATGAATACAAAAATAGGCAAACTGCAAATGCATCTACATGAAGAGTATTTGGTTACTCTAAGCTATTTATTAGCAAGTCATCACCATCATTTCCCAAAATATATCTCTTTATAAGTGGTTCACTCATATGATCCCACTAGAGAGAGCACCTAGTCTTGTACCCACAAATACGTCAATAGTACCATATTCCAAGCTCAAAAGAATGAAATCACCCCATCATAAAGACATCACATAAAATGAAGCAATGTCATTAAATATTCATAGCAAAACATAGTTCATTATTCATAAAGAGTTCTATCAAAGAGGGTTGGTACATACTCCCCCCTTAGACTAAATACAATACTATGTGTTTTCCTTTAAGTGAGTAAGCAATAGTTTCATTCAATAAAATATGGAAATTGCTACCTCATTCCTTTAATATTTTTCTATGTGGCAAAATTCTTAGAGTATTGGTCCAATTGGACCTTATATTGATTTAGGGTTTGTTTCCTCAATATTTTGGAATGAAACCCTAGAATCTTTACTGGCCTCACCTTAATAGTTGAGGGATCTACCATCTACAATTTAGAAATATTCCACACGTGAGTAGGATCAACAATATATTTCCTAAGCAGGGATATGTGGAAAGTATCATGGATCTTTGATAAGTTGGATGGCAAAGAAAGCCTATAGGCTATTGTGCTAATCTTATCAATGATATCAAAGAGACCAACATAGCGAGGATAAACTTGGTTGACTTGATGGCACTTTTCATGGGTCTTACCCTTAAGAAAACTTTATCCCCCACAGAGAATTCTCTTGGTGATATTTTCAAATAAGCATAGCTATTTTGGTGATCGATCACTTCTTTCAGCCTAAGTCGAATTTCTCTAGATTGTTCCTCCATATCTCATATAGTGTCTAGTCTAATCATCACCTAATCTTTTAGATTGTTCCACAATAGAGGTATTTTGCATCTTATGCTATACAAGGCTTCAAATGGGGCCATCCCCAATGATGCATTATTATATACAAATTTAATAAGATGCAAAAAATCTCACTTTGAATTTTGGTCCATGCAATACGTGCATAACATGTCTTCCAAAACTTGTTTACCCTCTTGGTCTGACCATCTATTTCAAGGTGATATACAAAAATAATATTCAACTTGGTACCCATTGCATAATGTAGAGCCTGCCAAAATTTTTATGTGAACCTATAATCCTTGTCTGATATGACCACCTCAAGAAATCCATGTAGCCTAAAGATTTCTTTGGTAAAATTATTTACCACCATTAGTGCATCATCCTTGATGTTTTCTTATATAAAGTATGCAACCTTGGTCAACTGGTCAACCACTACTAATATCACATAAATTAATCTCCTTATGTATATCCAATTCGACCTTTTTGGAGGATCTCAATACAGGTGCCATATCCTATCCAAAAAAGAGTTAGGTAAGTACACTTCTCCTTCAATTGTACTTATAATTTGTTAGCTTCATTCTCCTTATGAACTAACAATATTACTATCACTTAATTGATAATGATCATGGTCATACTTGCCTTCCTGCAAGATGCCAAACCCCAAAGTTGCACATCAAGTCAAGGCTTAATCTAAGCACACTCCATGGAAGCTTCTAGCCCTACGACCTAGAACTCTGATACCAACTATAGCAACTCAAAACTAACACCCATTTTTTTTTTGAAATTAATGATTACAAGCAATGTTCACAAGGGAAAACCCTCTTTATTCTATATTTCAACATACAAGGCTTCACCATATTTGAGTTCCAAGTCATTGTAGATGACACTCAGTGGACAAGAGTGGTCAACTCCCATGGTTTTTGGGGTTCACCTTACTAAACCTATATGTTTAGTAGGATGCTAAATGTGGTCCTCACACCTTTCCCATACACTCATCAACATAGGACAATATAACCATGACATAGATATTATACCTTAAGGCCTATAAAACTTAGAGGGAGAATCCTATTCCCTAAACTTACACTAATTCCATCTAGATAGGTTAATCAAACGTAGAGTCTTGGTGCTTAATTACCACACCTTCATGGGCTAACTAAGGTTATTATCACTTCATTGATAATAAACATGATCACCCAATCCTCCACATTCAAGCGATTACCATTGTTGTCTTATGAATGGTTCCACAAATCTCAATCAGAGTACACCTGATCCTACTTATTCAAGGTACATTAGTTTACAAGAAACTTGGCTACTGTATTCACACAACTCTTTTCAGGTTCATGAGTCCCTAGCTATTGCATCCTCACAACTCCTTCTAGGACTTATGTCTACCTAGTTATTGCATTCATACAACTCCTTCCAAGATTAGGCCTTTTGACTTGGATCCATAAGAGATTCTAAACCCTCCCAAAAATGTTATCTATAATGGAAAAATTGTTGCATTTAAAAAAACATCTAAAATAAAGCAACATACCATTCATAATATCAAAGCACTTTTAATCAAGTCTAATCCAAAATGCTATGATAGATAAACAATAATGCATTCTAAATAAAAGTCACATTTTGCATAACTCAAAATCTTGACATAAAGCTTCAAATAATGCATTCATTTAACTTAAAAGCAAAAACATAAAATAATCAAGTATTCAACATAAGTTATATTTCCACATTTGATATAACTCAATGCTAGCTGAGAATAAAAGATTGCAAAAACACTTTAATGTACAAAATCCAAGAAAACATTAAAGCAACATAATATTTCAATTTATACAGAAATAGACACATCAAAAGATTCTCTTCTTTTGCCTTTTTGGATTCTAATCTATGGCTCATATTTTTTATAATTTGGAGTGTACTTTTGGTAGTATCCAACACTCCCATATGGCTCACATTTTTTGTATAAAGATGCATTTTTTATAGATACTTTCACCTTCTAGATAGCAATTTCACCATGATGAGGGGATAATACCCATGGTGAACCTAGTTAATGACCTACATAGGCAACAAAATTTTGGGAATTTACCATGTACAAACAATACACAACCTATGAAAAAAATAAATAATAACAACGAAAATGGAGAAACAATTCAAACCCTAGTTAAGCCCCCATAAGAAAAATAGGAAATAGTGCAATAAACAACAAACAATCACACAAATGTAAGAGATAAAAGATATACATGGTTCGAGTAGTGTACCCTACATCCATGGAGAAACAATCAGTCCTTTGTATTAGCAACAATACAAAAATCTTATCCACTTGTACAATGTCTCCTCGCCTCTCTTCCTCCAAACTAGAAAAGAGCATTCACATATAATACGACCTTTACAGTACAAGATATATAGAGATTCGTGACTTTTCCACTACCCGAAACCACATAGTGGTGTCGGAATACAATGGGCCAAAACCATGGGTTGAAACCACCCATACGATTATCACATTCTTTTGAAAAGTGTTTTTTACTAAGAAATACAGTTAAATTTTCAACCCCTTAGAACCTCATTCACGTTCCTATTGTTGATCGTTGCCCATAAACAATATTTAATGGCATTGGAACCTCGCCAACAATATTTAATGGCCTTGGAACCCCGCAAACAATATTTAATGGTAATTAATTCCTTTCTTATAAATTTAGCTCCATTACCTAACATAAAACCAAGAAAGAGGTTGACCTTGAGGTACTAAGACAAAGGCTGACCTAAAGGTAGCAGACCCGAGAAAGAGGCTAACCCAAAGGTAATATACCTGAGAAAGTGGTTGACCTTGAGGTAATAGACCTAGAGGTAAACACCGTAAATCTAGTACTATTTTTCAAAAGGAGAAGACCCAATAGCCATAAGCAAAATCCTAGACACTATTCCAAATTTTGTAATGAAATTCAACATTAAGGGGAAATGTATCTAATGTTGACTTACTTTTTTTAGGAAAGTACACATTAAGGGGGAATGTTAAAATTATAATGTGTACTTTATAATTGCTTTACCCATGACATGTGTCCTTGACATGTGTCATTTTTGGGTTTAGCTTGGTGACATGTGTCACCTACCTCTTGTATTATTTATACTCATGAAATCCATAAGCAATGTGTGAGTTTTTGTGCCAACACTCATGAGTACAAAATATGGGTTTGGGAATATCTTCTTCCTTGATCCAGATTTGATGGTATCCAGAGCAAAGATCTAATTTAGAGAAAAACTTATTCCCATGCAGTTCATCCAATAATTCATCCATGACTAGAATAGGAAACTTATCCTTAATGGTGAGATTATTAATCTCACGAAAATCAATACATAATCACCAAGAATCATCTTTCTTTCTCACTAATAATACATGTGAAAAGTATGGGTTGTTACTAGGGTGAATGACTCTAGCTTTTAACAATTCTTGCATTGGTTTCTCTATCTCTAACTTAAAGGCATGAGGGTAGCAGTACAACCTAGGTGGTACACCCCTAGGGACCAATGTAATGACATGATCATGTGAGCGATGAGGTGGTAATTTGGTTGGTTCAACAAAAATTACATTGTACTTTGTCAAAACAAGTTGTAAATCACCAAGAATTTGATCCACTATGGTAATAGGAGGTTAGATTGCAAAAATATATGTAATGATCCTATGAGATGAATTTTTAGAAACTTCTCCATATTGTTAGAACTAATAATCTAAGGAGGTCTGGCTTTTGAACCATGAATGGTGTATGACTGTTCATTCTATGAAAATTGCATCTAGATTTCTATAAAGTTCCATGATATAGTACCCAAGACACCCACCCACTGAGCACCTAACACAATATCACATCTTCATAATTTAAGGAAAAAATATATTGTTTGAGCTCATAATCCCCAATTTTCAATTTGACATTATGATATTTACCTTTGTAAGGTAAGGTCCCTCCATTTGCTACCATGACCTCAAAGGAATTGCATGTGTGTATGTAACAATTGGTCTTCTTGGAAATTCGAGGATTAATAAAGTTGTGTGTGCTACTTAAATAAATAAGGATTATAAGACATTGAAATTTGAAGAAACCTACAACTTTCATGGTCTATGGAGTAGTAATCCTTGCAAGAGCATGGACCAAATTTTTTGTTCTTAATGTATGTCCTCTTCATTGTGAGGTTGTTCGTTGGTTGTATCCTCTTCATCATCACTGTGGTCACTACTGGTGGGGTCCTCTACATCTATTAGAAACAACTTTTGAGCACACCTATGCACCATAACATATTTTTTATCACAATTATAACACAAAACTTAAGCTCAACGAACATCCATTTTCTCACTGGTCAAGTGTTTTAAGGGTATATATTTATTTTCATGATTGCTTGTGAACTTGGGAGGAAAAGAGGATTTGGTTGGTTGAAATTTAGATGTCCTCCTTTGAGCTGCAAATTTGGATTTGGCCAATCGTGCTAGGCTTATGACTTGCATCATTGTTTTTGGATTAAACATCTTAACCTCAACTTGAAGATCATCCCTTAAGCTACTGATGAAATAGCTCATAAAAAACCCTTCACTCAATCCCTTGGTTATGTTAGCTAATTTTTCAAATTGGGCTTGGTAGTCTTGAATTGTAGAAGTTTGATGCAACTTGGTCAATGCTCCTTGGAAATCATCATACACACTAGGGCCAAAGCAAGTAAGTAGTTGTGATTCAAAATATTTCCAAGAAGGGTTAGTAATAGTTTGTCAAAACCATTGGTACCACTACAAAGCTTTCAATTCAATATTGAAAGAAGTCATCTTGATCCAATAAAATTTAGGGACATTGTGGAGTTGGAAGAATTGATCAACATGACATAACCATCCCTCTACATATTTCCCATTGAACTTTGAAAAGTCTAATTTAGGCATCTTGAAGGTGGGATCACAGTCAAAGTTAAGGTGAAGACTGTCCTATTCCTTATGGGGTCTTTTTCCTTACCTTGACTATTCAATCTCATGATACTCAAAAACCTAAGGACCAATTTGAATCTTGGACTCAAGCTCTAGAATTTGTTCATGGAGTTTGGTTTTGTGTGAAATGTACTCTTCTAAAATTTAGGATATCCACTTGGATTGATTGATTATCTAGAAGAATTAGTTGGATTTGTTTTGTGATGGTGTCCAATGTTATGGCTTGTTCCATATTTTCCTAGTATCCATGAGTACCAGTAGCCATTTTGATCTATTTTGGATGACTACTAGTGACTTACTAAAAATAGAAGTTTGATTTTACTATCAAAAAGTGCTTGGGTGTTGTATATCAAAATGATCAACTCAGAAAGATGGTCACAATGAGTTTTATTCCACAACATTGGTTTTGGTCACTCCAAACTTTTTTTATAGTTGTTTTGATGAGTCTATTGGTGGGTTTAGTTTTACCTCCAAAGATTGGGTTCAAAATTTGGGTACTTATTCAACTATATTTGCCCTATATATTTTGACTACTGACCACTTCTGTCACTGTCTTGTCTCTGTCCGTCACTAGTAATACTTATACTAACAATGTTCAGTCACTAACTCGAGGATTCTCTGTATTATGTAGTTATTGACACTATCTACTATGTTTATCACTGGCAACCCTGTAATCCTAACTATTACAAATTACTATTATTGTCACTATCGACCTGATTGTTACGACTATTGACCTAACTGTTACTATCACTGACTAAAATATTTATTGACTATCATAGTCACTTGTAGACTCTATCTTGATTGTTTGGTGCATGCATTTTATTTTCACAATAGGGAAGTATTTCTTCGTATGCTCACTTTTGTGGGAAAAATTATAGGTTTAAAGAATAGGAAGGATTTTTTTGGTAGGTTGAAAAGTTTTGTTTTGATAGAACTAGGGTATGCTAGGTAGAGGAGTATATAATACCCATAGGCCCTCTATTATATTGCAACGACAAACAATAATGCTCAAACCCATATTTCAAGACACTACCCAAGGAGGATTCCATGCATACCATTGAGCACACTATCTACCTATCTAAAAATATGGGAGGGTAATATTTTGGGATGCTGTGTCCCATGAACTATGGAAAATACAAGGTCAAAAAACTTCCTACTACATAAAAGTTCGTTTAACCCTAGATGATCTCCATAAATACTTGAAGATATGTAAGAGTTTGATTTGATGTGCGGGTGTTATATAAGGCATGGGTAATGAATATTGATCACCCTTTACTTCACTAGATGCTTTATGGATTATCTAGCTTAGCCAATAATGATAAGTCCTCCACAATATTTTAAAATCCTCAACATAGGGTTTCTAACCTACTCAACTACTATGTAAAAAAAAGGCTTGTACTTTTTTTATTTTTTTAAAGTAAAGGACAAATAAAAAACAAAAAACACACAAAATTTATACCTAATAGGTAAAATTGATGGGCAAGAATTATCGTAGTTGTAGTATAACTCAACCCTAGAAAGAGATTTGATACCATTTGTTAGGAACATACTTTTAAAAATAAACTCACTCACACAAATACTATAAATAAATAGAAATGCATCAAATATCATAATAAAACTATGTAGAAAGTAATTACAAAATTGAAACAATCTCAAAAATAACTTAGTATTGTGGGCTTCTTCGAGGAGGAAACCTTATTCAATATTTCATTAACTTGTAAAAAGATACATTCGTACATGACTCCATATCTTTTAAAGAAAAGACTCCATGCAACCCTAACCCTAAGCTCAAGAGTTAGCTTACATGCAAAATACCACTTGAGCTAGAATATTCTACCAAACATTGCTTACATTCTTGGTAACATTTATATGAATGGCCTCACTTGTCTAGGCACCCTATTTACCACATATCATTACAAAAGTATTACAAAATAATATTATAAGTGGATTCCCACGTTGGACATGGATCATTACATAAGTAATTAAGAATTATAAAATTAGTGTTAAGATGGGGTCCTAACAGAATTAAAGAATGGTTAAAGCAATGGCATAGTACTTTTAAAAGTAAGGTTTTACGGATAATCTAGGATATATCAAAAGATATAATACTTTGGACTGTATGGCTAGAAAGTAATAAAAGAATATTTAAAGAAAAGGAAAATAATTTAGAGGTAATGAAAATAAATATTTGTTTAGCCATAAAGGATTCTAAACCAACCCTATCAACCAACCAATCCCTAATCTAGAAGTAGAGAGAATTTATAGATGGAGTCAATTCATCAAATGAAATTATGATGTTGGGTATATGAGAAACAAAAAAAATGTAAAAAATATAAAGTGGAAGCCATCAGATGTGGAGTTGGTCAATTGATGGAGCTTCTGAAGAAAATCTAAGACCAAAAAGAGGAGGAATAATTAGAAATAATAAAGAAGATATTTTTTTGCATTATGCTTTCAGTAGTGGATTTAAGACAAATAATGAAGCTGAAGATTGGGTAACTTTGGAAGGGTTAAACATGTACAAATAAATGAAATGGAATAGAGTATGGATGAAAGATTATTCACTCATAATAATAAATATGATTTTGAGGAAAGAAAAGGCTCCATGGAACATACAAGAGATAATTATGAAAATTCAAGACCTTGCTATAGAGTTTGAAGAAATTAGGTTTACACATACGTTAATGGAAATAAACAAATGTGCAGATAAGTTAGCCAATAGAGGGGTATTAATTGATGATCATGAAGTTAAATTATCTTTTCCATAGTTAGAGGAAGCAGTAAGTTTAACCGAAGTTGACAAGAAATTTTGACTACCTGAATCAAATAATGGTTAAGATTTACTTTAATGTTTTTCATTGGTAATGTTTCTTTTATTTTATAACATTAATGTTTTTTCGTATAAACTATTTATTACAAATTTTGTGGCTACACTTATGCTTCAAGAAGGAAACTAGCAATTCATATTTGATAAAGTAGACTATGATAATGCAATGTTATGTAAATATAACTCTACTAAGATGTAATGCATAGATAGTAGAGGTAGAGTTTTTGTATTTTAAAGGTTGTAGGAAAATATCAAGAAGGATGTTGAATTTTGAAATATTTGTATTCACATAGAAAATTGAAAAAGATCTAGAAAATGAAAATCAAGAATTCATACATTTAATGAAAAATAATGTAGGTATCTAGCTATAGCTTCTCAATTGAGATGAGAATTGAATTTGTTTGTAAAATATCAAGCTCTAAAGGAAAGAGTTGTGACTTTTCAAGGGTGGGGGGCTTGAGTACAACCCCTTGTTCTCTAGCAAAAAAAAGTAGTATCAAATGGTATTAGTTCAATGAATTTCAAATCTTGTCAAATGATTCATGTACAATTGTAAAACTATTATAATACCATTATATGATCATGATATGATATATATGATATAGATAAAGTTTTTTTTAATTCTTCATAACCAATTTAAAATAATAAAAAATCTATTAAGATAAATAATAAAAAATTAATATTAATATTAAATAATTATTTAATTTTTTTTTTAAATTTTATTCTTAATATATTCATGATTGATGGTCTAGGTGGATTGGTAAGTTGGGGCGCTTACCAAGAGGAGACCTAGGTTCCAATCCCACGAGCGTGCCCATGCATAGCTAGTAGCCCGATCCGACTCCTCTGTGTGTTGCACCTGATTGATGACGGTGATCTATTTCTTGCTTCTCTAGCGGTCCCCCTTCATGCCATGTGTTGAACCAAACTGATGAAGACGGTGCGAACCCTGTGCGTCCGACGGTCCCCATCTCACGTCGAGTTACCATTAATGAGACGGTGGGTGTGTTGGAAGCCTTCACTGATAGTTTGAACCCTGCCAGCTGCACTGGCAGTTACTAAAAATTATGATTGTAACCAATTCATCTATGTAACAAAAATATATATATATATATATTCATGATTGACAGCCTAACCACAATATAGTTTGTAAGGTCTAACAAGGACCATCATAGTGGTTAGGGCTTTGGTATCTCTTTAGGGAGTTCCAAGGTTCTAACTGACATATCCAAAAGGGGATAGGTTGGATGGTAGCAGTTGAGTGTTTATCGATTAGCTATCCTAGTTCAATGACTTAAAGGGTTGAAGTCTAGTTGACTTCGTTTAACCCAACTAGCTAGGATTTATAGTGACAACACCTAATGGTATTATTGATTCCCCTATGTATTAAAAAAATAATATAATTTGTAAGAAGGTATTGCAACCATTAATGTTTATTGATTAACACCTTTTGCTCAAACCATCCTACCAAAAATATCCATTTATGTTCTTAAATTGCTTGAAACCTTTTACAATATGTTTGCCAATGGAGCCTTGGTTCAATGGTTGAGACATACAGATGATTTAAACCACACCAAGGTTCAAATCCTAGGTTCAATTCTTGGCAACACCAATGGGCTATATAACTCGATGTAACTAGTCGATATAGTAAAACTCAATGTAGGAGATATTATAACTGATTTGAAAACCACTCAAAACCTTATTATGACAGACAAAGAACGGGGGAACTTGAATACAACCCCTTTACACCATACCAAAGAAAAATGTTTTACAATATGTTAAAGTATGCAACATTTAAAATACATATTTAAATTAACATGTCAAAATAATTATAAAAAACATTACATACATAATTGAATTAACACCACAAAATAATTATAAAACAATCTTTAATATTAATTTTAAAATTTATCTTTTAAAATAAGTAAATAATTTTTAATGTTCAAAAATTAATTAATCTGAATACAACTCCTTTATACCATTAAATAATTACAATATATTAAAGTATGCAACATTTTAAACTTGTCTATATAATTTATTATCATAAAGAAAAAAAATTAATTTTATTATAAATTACCCTTAGACAAGGCAGACTAAAATTAAACATTTTTAAAAATAATTATTAAATTTATTTTTCATATACATGTCACATCACAAAGTAATTGTAAAATAATTATTAATTCTAATTTTAAAGTTTATCTTTTAAAATAACTTAAAATAATTTTTAATGTCTATAAATTAGTTAATTTATGTTTAACCATTGGTAAGGTATATGAATGATGTAGTCCACACCAAGGTTTGAACTTCATGGCACCAAATAAGTTATATAGCTCCATGTGACAAAGTTGATGGAAAAAAGAAAAAACGACTCTTTCGAAATCCTACTTTAAAAAAATATGATGTTTGACGAACAATTCAAAGTTCCAAAACCTTACCATTATCAAACCAAAATTCGGTTAAACCTCCTATTCAAAGTTCCAAAGCCTTTTAATTAAACCCACTCAATCAACACCACGAATAATTTTTTATTTTATTTTAAATTTTATCTTTTAAAGTAATTTTATGCATAAACAAGGGTGGGTTAGTTGATCCACTGTTTTTTCTTGAGTGTTTGTAGCTTGAAGTCGATGATTCCAACCCCAAACCCTTAACCAAATCAAGGAAAAAAAAAATCCCAAAATTTTAACCAAATAAAAATATATACATAAATTTTCAAGGTCCATCCATATTTAAATTAACTGAATATTAGATAAAAGTTTAAAAATTTCAAAATTTAAAAATCCCAAACTTTTAACCAAATCGAAAAATATACATAGATTTTCAAGGTCATCCCTATTTAAATTAACTGAAATTAGAGTTTAAAAAGTTTAAAATTTAAATCCAAAGAAAATAGGGGCAAAATATGATAAAATAATAACTTGGACTTATAGTGCAACACAAATGCTACCTGATTTTTAGTTTACTATTAAAATTTTGAAAATGCCAAAGAGATTTTTTATGAAAAAAAAAACAGTGAAGTGGATAGGATGGATAGGGCAAATAGTAATATGGATAGGAAAAACAGTGAAGTGGATATGATGGATAGGGTAAATAGTAAAATGGATAGGATGGGGTGGGTAAGATAAGGCCATGTATTGGCTAGACGTGCAGTTCAACACAAACGCCTCTTCGTATAAATAGTAGATGTATAGTAAAAACCAGAGTGCCCAATTCTATATATAAACGAAACCAGGGTGGCGAGAGGAGAAAGATCCCTATGCTCAGTCCCTCTCTTTCAATACGGCTTGAAGCTGGTTTTTCATTACCATCGTGAACTCCCGCTTCTCTGCAAAATCCACTGGTTCCCCAGACTTGCTCTCCCATGCAAAACTTTGCACCAGACGAGCCAGAATTAGCTGAAGATGAAGCATGGCCAGTCCCAAACCAGGACAAATCCTTCTCCCCACCCCAAAGGGCATCATCTTTATCTCCTTACTGCCCGTCATATCCACCTCCGCCTTCAGGAAACGCTCTGCTATAAACTCCGTGGGATTCTCCCACACATTTGGATCATTGCCCATTTCCCACACGTTGAAATTCACCCACGCCCCCGCCGGCACGTCAAACCCTCCAAGCCTACACTCCTCACTGACGGCGTGCGTCAAAACCGTCTTTGCCGGCGGATGCCGTCGCAACGTCTCCTTTACCACCGCCTCCAAATAACCCAATTTCTGCACATCCTCCTCTCCAATCCTTCTTCTCTCCTTCCCCGTCACCTCCACGATTTCTCCGTACACTTTAGCCTGAATTTCCTGGTGTACTACGAGATACGCCAGGGCCCATTGAAGGGTAGTGGAAGTGGAGTCTGTGCCGCCATTGATGAATTCCGTGCACAGCGTCACAAGTTCTCCGTCATTCAGCTTTCTGCCGCCGTCAATTGTCAGGAAAGCAAAGAATCGACGTATGCCCTGCAATCCTCGGCCCTTCCCTCCGCCAGAGCGGCGCGACGCTCGTTAATGAGAGGAAGGAACGTTTCCACCTGCCGTTGACGGATCCCCTGCAAGCGCTTCCACCGCTTTCTGTAAAAAACCCTAAGCTTCGGATATATGTTGTCTAAAGCGAATCCCCCTCCGCCAAGGATGACTTCTCTCGCGACGTTCTGGACGGCCGTCACTGCCTCCTCTTCCAACCGAATTCCAAAGCACATAAAGACCAAGATATTAAACACGGCGCGCCTCAGGTGGTCGACGACTTTGACGGCGCCTTCGTTTTGCGCGGCCTCGGTCCTCAAGGCGTCAATCAAAAGATTGACGGCTCGTTCTCGGCCCTTTCGGAAGGAGTTGAGGGCGGCGGGATTGAGGGTTTCGCTAACGAGATTTCTGCGGAGAGTGCGCCAGAGAGGGCCATAGGAGGCCGAGGTGATGCTGGTTTGATTGCTGCTCAACAATTTGCTGAGCCCTTGAGCCGCGGGCCTGCTGGCGAAGATAGAACCCTTTTCTATCAGAGCTTCGTGGGCGAGCTCATGGCTGGCCACCATTATCAGTGGCTGAGATCCCAATCTGATTGTGTAGATGGAGCCATATTGCTGGTGGAGTTTTTGCATGGATTGGTTCGAAATTTGCAGAAGATTGCCCAGGATTGGCCATCCGGAAGGACCCGGCGGCAGATGACGAGTCTTATTCCTCTTCCTGAGCAGTAAGAAAGGCACGAGCAGCGCTGTAAAGAGAAGAAGAATAGAGAGAGAGTGATAATCGTTGATTATACTAGTGGATATCTCCATCCAAGTGCGTGGTTCTCACAGCAGAAAAGAGGATTTGAGGAAAAGAGATTCGAGTTGGAAGTATTTATAGCTAGCTAGGATACAGAGACGGTTCCATTACGCAGGTGTGGTGAGGGCATCCAATGTCTGATTCGCTTTATTCCCTGGTTTGACATTGAGGTAAACGTACACGCAGGCCTTCGCAAATTAATATAATATGTGGTTTTCATCGCATAAAGTTCAAACTACGAAATAAACCCCGTTAAAAAAATAAATTCCATTTTTATTCGTTTGTTTGTTTTTTTACTTGTATAGGAACAAGCCATCCCATCAGACTACTAAAAAAAATAACAATTTTTTTTTTTAAAAATCTTGAATCATGGTAACCAAAAAAAAGACAACCTAGCCTTTCTTTAAAAAATCAAAACTTACATCAAAATATTATTAATTAAATAAATATTAAATTATATTATATTTAATCAAAATATTATTAATTAAATAAATATTAAATTATATTATATTTAATCAAAATATTATTAATTAAATAAATATTAGATTATATTATATTTAATCAAAATATTATTAATAAATAAATATTAAATTATATTAAAATAATAAATTGTTATGTTGTTTTTTTTCCTTAGTATACATAAAATTTTTCAACTGATTCCATAATTCTTATCAAAGGTGAAAAACCTAAAAACCCCTATTCTTATTCCCTACCCAAGACAAAACTATTTTAACACAAATTTCTAGGAAGAACCTTTATTCTTATTCCCTTATCCCAAGATAATTATTTTAACACAAATTCCATAATTCCTATGAAAGGTGAAAAAACCCAATAACCCCTATTCTTATTCCCTTATCTCTATGAAATGTTAAAGACAAAACTATTTTAACACAAACCCTTGTACAAAAGGAAGATCCATCCATAACCATACAAAACCAAAATTTTAAAATAGGTTTATTATCCTATTTGAAATTTTATCCTCTAATTTATGGAATGTAATAATAAACAAATCTTTACATTGTCACCAATGATATATGATATATTGAAGTAGAAAGCATAAAATTTAATCTTATAAAATTTTAAAAGATATAATGAAATAAGATAAAATTATTTTATCATGTTTATTAGATTAAAACAATTTATAAGATTAAAAATTTTAATATAAAATTGAGGTCTAGCATATAACTCTATTTTTTTTTAATTTAAACCTTAGATGACTTATTCAAAGTTTCAAGTTTAACAAAATTTAATTTGAATTCAATTTTGATGAAACAACATCTGTGATTTGAAATGGATGAAAACGAGAAGTTTATTGAGAATGTGTTTGTTGGAAGAAACATGACATATGGCAATGAGGTGGAGTTGCATGGCCTAGTCCAACCTGGGGATGTGGACCCAACTCAGGGACACATGCCTCTTCAAGTTCCCTTTGATCTGGGAGTGTGCTCTTGGTCCGAGGTGGTGGTGGTGTGGAGAGGAAGAGTAAAAAAGCTCCTGTTTGCAGTTTCAACCTTAAGCCAAACCAAGATAAGCTTCAAGTCCCTCTTGATATCTTGAAGCTAATTATGGACAAGGGTGCCTACAACCTAGTGGGGAAATTTATGGGTCCACATCTTGGCATGGAATCTATCCATTTTTGGACCTTCACCTAATGGAATTCGTAGGGACTCTTGGAGATTGTTGCACTCCCAAAGGGCTTTTTTATCATATAAATAAATTGTGATGAGGATATGGGTAGAATTTTGTGGGGGGAACCCTAATTCTTTGAAAGACATGGTCTTTTTCTTAATAAATGAGGTCCTGACTTCAACCCAAATCCTCAAAGTATCAATACAACTCTGTTATGGGTTAGGCTCCTAGGGATTCCATTCCAATTTTGGCATGAGGATATCTTGTTGGGAATAGCAAGAGGGATTAGGGATTTAGTAATGATTGACCTAGTTACTAGGGTCAAATCAAGATTGGTCTATTCTCTTGTGTGTTAATGTGGACCTTAAATATGAACTTCCAAGCTCTATTTAACTAGTTTTAGAAATGGGATCTTGGGTCCAAGAAATTGAGTATGAAAACAAACTCTCCTTTTGTGCTAACTGTAAAAATTGGGGTATTCTTCAAGCCTCTGCCCTACCAGGAAAAAAACTCCCATCTCTAAGAAAATTTGGAATAAAAAGAAGGTTGTGATTCCCTCTTCCTCTTTGGAGGATAAATTGGAGCCACTAATGGTTAATGGTAAGACTCTTCAAGAGGGCAAGAAGATCTTTTAGGAGCATGAATACCCTAATCCAAGCAAAGAGGAAGATATTTTTGAGTCCGTTTTTGAGGTGGACTCTTTGTTTCCCTTATTAGGCAGTGCTTTTGTTGACTATTCAATAGAAGTTTTGGCTAGACCAGTTGAGGAAATCTTGGAATCCCTAGATGAGGTAAATATTATAGAAACCAAGTTGGAAACTTTTAAAGAAGCAAGAAAGGTAGTTTTGTCTTTAGAAGAAACTAAGAACTTAAAACCCCTTGGAATTGACTCAAAATGTGGAAATGGGTCTTCCACTCTAGGACCAAAGACTGAAAACCAAAAGAAAGGGGGTTTAGATGTGGGTGTTGATTGAAGGGTAGGCAAACCCTCAAACCAAAAAATTAGGAGAGAAACATAAGAATAAATTGCTAATAGATCATAGTCTATCCTTAAGTTGGGACAGGTGTAACTATCCCAATAGTCATGTTGGTTCATTGATTAATCATGTTCATTCATTGATTCATTCATCTATTTATAGGTAGAATAATTTTTTTAATTGATCATCATCAAATAACATTTAATTGTTTTGCGTATATCGCAAGATATCTACTCTCTCCAAGTGGCTACAAGATCTACCCTGTCTAAGTGGCTACATTCACATTGGATTTATTTACACTATAAAGGAGTTCACTTCAAGTGGTATAAGAGCTAACGTATTCTGGAACTACGTAAATCAAGGTAAACCTGATTAAATTTTTTTGGAAGCAATTCATTAATTACAACACTGTATTATTTTGAGATCAATAGGGTAGTTGATTACCAACTGCACTATTGTTTTCCAGTCACACTGTATTTCTTAGAGTACTAGTGATTTGAGAAATAGTGCTAACTACTGAAACACCAGCCACTCTACGCTAGTAAGTTTTTTACCGTTGTAATTCACAAAAATATCAAAATCGGATGATCATGGTCATCTCGTGTGGTAATTGAGCAAGTCTAAAGCATCCATAATAAATTCTTTGTGCTTCAATAACATCAGCATAGTATACGATGATTCACTTATGGGCCTCATTATATCACTAAGCGTACTCAAAAGGGTATTCTAATTACAGACGAAGTGCAAAGAACTGATGAAACCTAGCCAACAAAGCTAAAAGTAACTCAGATTTGAGTCCATGACCTTCACATTCATAGAAATGAGCAACGTCAAAAAAGAAGTTTCCAGTGACAAAAAACAAGCATAAGAAATAAATCACGAGCAAGGAGGCAATATATGTACTTCGGGTTAAGAATTTCATCCATAATAGTTGAAGATAATTAAACGAGGAAGAAAATTTATTCCATCCCTAAAGTAAATTTAGCTAATCACGCATCAAGTTTTGTTTAGGAGCCAATAAACAATGGCCAATTTTGTGGGCTATCATATCAGGAGGTTTACTAGTGCAATTTACTTGATTTTAGATAATCATAGCAATTTTTGTTGTCCACCAACTTGATTCTAGAGAGACACCATGTATCGTTAGGGTTTCAAGTCAATTTAATTCAATTTCGGTAAATACGAACAACTTTAGCCCTTTGATTACTTTGTTTTGGTGACTATGGGCAGTGATAGGGTTCTAGTTATGCTCCAAAATTATTTGGCGAGTTTGACATTATATTGCTAAATCTTTAGGTCGATTTAATTAATAATTTGTGATGAAAGTGATGCAAGATAATATATTGGTTTATTATATTCTGTTCTTCACAAAATATTATGGTTTAATATATTTCGGTTCATATAGCACGAAAATTAATCGAATCCACTTGTGTGCAAGCTATTGTATTAAATGCTTTTCATTTCAAAATGATCATGTGCACTATCATAGAAACTCCTTAGGTATGAGGTAACTAAATAAATCTTTGGATCGTCCACTTGTTGTTGGACACGTGGAAGTGACAGGTTCCAATCTTAACATTGGTTTGATAGAATTATTCAGGCTGAAGAATTATTTTGAAATGAAGGTTTAGCAGAAGGACTGTTCCAAGAGAAAGGAATACACATAATGCAACATGAGAAATACATAGAAGACAAAGAAATATAGCGTCAAGTGACATCAGATTTCATTAAAATAAATTCATTAATGACAACAACAATTTTATCAAGCATCGTAAGATCATAATGCACTCATTTTTTTTTGAACATAAAATAAACTTTTCAAGCCTTTTTGTGTAGGTTGAAAACATGCCAATTCACAGTTTTCTAGCGTCTTGACGAATCCGATGAAATTTACAATGAATTTTTGAAATCCGATAAACGAAGTAGTTAGTGTTGAAATTTATTTTAGGAATTTTAGTCCCACATCAGTCGCACAGTGGGAAATAGTGCATTTAAAACCATTGAAACACATTTAGTTTGTGACCACCTTTTGGTAGTCACGTTGGGTCGTCTTGATGATTGCGCCAGTGGTGGGTGTAGCTGTGGTGTATTGTGTGTCGCAATTCAATCATTGGCATGCTTATGTGTTTAGTTTCCCTTATTTCCCACAAGGCAATCCCTAATTCCAAACGGTAGAATTTGAAAGCCCGCAATTCAATCATTGGAATCCAAGTGACCGTTTGAAATTACTCAATCGTTTCAAAATTTGAATTTAAAAACAATTCGATGATCATTAGAAATTTAAAAAGTTACAAAACAATGATCATTGTAAAGTTTGGAAAAGTGAAAATGCAATCCCTAATTCCAAACGGTAGAATTTGAAAGCCCGCGATTCAATCGTTGGCATCCAAGTGACCGTTTGAAATTACTCAATCCTTTCAAAATTTGAATTTAAAAACAATTCGATGATCATTAGAAATTGTTCTAAAGTTTGGAAAAGTGAAAACCTAATCGTTGAAGTAGAAACCATATCTTTTACTACCACATTCAAATGGACCTTCTAGAAGAAGATGCTACATGGGAATCTAAGAGTATCTTTCCATATTTTTTAGTTTTAAGGACAAATATTTTGAGGGAGGGAGCCATGTAACGATCCCAATAGTCATGTTGGTTCATTGATCAGTCATGTCCATTCATTTATTCTTTCATCTATTTATAGGTAGAATGATTTATTTAATTGATTATTATCGAATAACATTTAATTATATTGTGTATATCATAAGAGATCTATCCTCTCTAAGTGGCTACGATATCTGCCCTCTGTAAGTGGTTGCATTCACATTAGATTTATTTAAAATATCAAGGAGTTCGCTTTAGGGGGAAAAATTAGCAGGTAAACTCTATTAATGAGGATGCCTTTAGAAACCACTTGGTAGCTGCTCTTGGAGGATGTAAGAAGCCTCATGCTAAATATCACAAATGAAGGTTATTTCATGGAATTTTAGGGGTCTTAGTGGCCATTCAAAACAAATATTAATTCCTTCAATGAGAAAGGAGTTAAATCCTTATTATTCTCCATGAAACAAAAATCAAGGAATTCGATATTTGATAGAATTAGAATTTTTTTAATAAAGATTCTAGCTTCTATGCCAGCCATGCTCAAGGTGCCTTAGGGGGATTGTTATGCCTTTGGTATCCAATACAAGTGGAGGGTAGAGTCATTTCCTCCTTGGATAGACTGATAAACATAATTTTTTTTGCAAAGACACTAAGTCTAGATGGGTTCTTTCTAATATTTATGCACCAAACTCAATTTCTAGAAGAAGCTCTTGGTGGAATACTCTAGGTCAAATGAGAGAAGCCTTCAAAGGTGAAGCTTGGATGTTGGTAGGCAATTTTAATTTCCCTCTTTATCCCTCTAATAAAAAATGGTAATCCTATATTGCAAAGGAGTGTTGATGATTTTGTTCAGTTTGTGAATAAAAATGAGTTGATGGATATGGACTTGAAAGGAAGTAAATTCACTTAGAGCAAAAGAAAATTTGGAAGTCATTTAATTAGACTAGATAGAATTCTAATTTCTAAGGAACGTATTGCTCCCTTTGGGGATGCTACCTTGTATTATCTCCCTAAGATTGACATTGATCATAATCCCTTAGTCCTAGAGGCTTTCTCTTCGAACAAATAGTTCATAAGTCTATTCAGGTTTGAGACCATGTGGTTCTAGCATGAGGACCTTGAAACAAAGATTGTAGGTTGGTGGAAACAATAATTTTTAGGACCCATGATATCTTAAATTTCTAAGAAACTTAGGTTTTTTAAAGCTAACTTGAAAGGATGGAATAGAATAATATTTGGAATATCTTTCACAAGAAATCTCACCTGAATAAGTAATTAAAAAAAAATGAATCTTCCATTGAGGGAAGCATCCTTTCAGATAAAACTAGATATAGAGAGAAAAGGATCTTAGCTAACTATCACAATACACTAGCCATTGAGGCATCATTCTAAATACTGAAATCTAGAGCCCTTGGCTAAGGAATGGAGACCATAACACTAAATTATTTCATGTGTCCACCCAGTGACAGAATATTTAATAAAATTAAAGAAATTGGGAAGGTGGATGGATCCATTAGTAAAGGATCTTTGGAAAATCATGATGAATAAGTTAACTACTTTGAAAACATGTTGGATCTTAGACATGCAAGGAATGAGTAGGATATCTCTAGGCTTCTTTCCAACATTCCTTCGCTCCTCACTGAAGAGATGAACTCTTTTTTTATAAGCCCTTTCAAAGAGGATGAAGTACAAAGAGAAATTTTTTCTAAGGTGAGAAGACCCCTAGTCCAAACGATTTTATTACCCTATTTTTCCAAAATAAATGACACATTATTGGGGTTGAGGTGAGTGAAACCATCCTTGATATTAAAAAATTTATTCATATTCCTAGAGATGTTAATTTAACCTTTCTAGTCCTCATCCCTAAGAAGGCAGGTGCAAAATATTTCAATGATTTTAGACCTATAAGCCTTTGTAATACCCTATATAAAATTATAACAAAGGTTATGCAAAATAGACTTAAAATTATCCTCCCTTTATAGTCAACTCTAGCCAAGGAGGTTTTGTTGTAGGAAAGAAAATCATATATGACATCATTACTATTCATGAGGTCATTCATTCTATGCAAAAGAGTGTTAAAGTTGGTCTCTTCTTAAAACTTGACATGAACAAAGCCTATGATAAGGTCTCATGGGATTTTCTACTTAGAGTCTTGTTCAAAATTGATTTCCATCAGGACTGGATAAATTTGTCCAAGGAATGCATCTCTTTGGAAATGTTCTCTATCATTATCAAAGGAGCCCCCACAAGGTATTTTAGGAGCCACAAAGGGCTTTGCCAAGAATATCCCTTATCACCGTATCTCTTTATCATTTTTGTGAAAGCCTTAGGAAGAACTATTAAAGTGATCTTAATCCTTGGGTCTACTGAAGGAATCAGACCTACTTTCTCCCTTAATTTTGTCTCTCATAAATAATTCATGGATGATACCATCTTGGTCACTAGATCCTCTATCTCACAAGCTAAAGAGATCAAGGTAATCCTGGGTATTTATGAGAATGCAGCAGGAAAAAAAGTCAACTTCTTGAAGAGAGAAGTGTTCTTTATCAACACTCCTCTTTAAAGGTAGGAAAAAATTGCTTAGATTCATGGATGCAAGATTATGGAGTTCCCCTTGGACTACTTGGGGATGTCCCTCTTCAAAAGTATAATGAAGGGTGAACTTTGGGAACCGGTTCTTGAAAGAATCTAAAAGAAGATGGTGGGATAGAAATGGGCTCTCCTAAGTCAAGCAGGTAAAGCTCAACTTGTCAAATCTAGCCTTCAAAGTATCCTTTTGTTCTTCTTGTCTTTATTCAAAATCCCAATAAAACTATATCAAAAGAGAGAACAAATTTAGAAGACCTTTTTGTGGTCTAGTTCAAAAGAAAAAAATATTTCCTTTGGTGGCTTGGGATCAGGTTTATTCCAAGAAAGTTGTTGGAGATCTGGGGCTCAGGAAACTGAGGTAGACGAACCAAGCTCTTCTTTCAAAACTGGACTAGAAAATTTTGAGAAAATAAGACATGGGTTGGTTCACATTCTTACTGCTAAATATCTCAGTTAGGAAAGGAATTTTTTGGAGTTACCCTTTCCCTCAAATGTATCGAATTTCTAGAATATCCTCAAAACTAGAAGTTTGATTCAGTTGGGGATGAGATGGATATTAGTTTTAGGGACTAAAATTGAATTCTAGAGACTCCTAGATCTCGGATTCCTCCTTAATCCTCAACCCAAACTTGGTGATCCTAGATCCATTCACTATCTAGATCCTTGGGAATAAAGTTTTTGACTTTATAGAAGAGAGGGAAGGAAGAAAATGGTGGAAACCCATACATATCATGGGATTAGAACCCAGAGGGGAGTAGGCCCTTAAAGAGCTTTTTAGTATGTTAAGAACCCAATATATAAAGAACTATCATGTAGAAGACTCTTTGAATTGGAAAGTGAAAAATAATTATTTATTCTTAGTTATATTTGCATACTTTTAATGGAGGAGGATGGTGGAGGCTGACTCTTAGTGAACTAGGTCTGGCTTAAGAATCTCATTCTTAAAATTAATTTCTTTTTTTGGTTGGTTTTTTAGAATAAAATCCTTACAATTGAAAACATCTAGAATTAAGGCATAACCATTCCTAATAGATGCTACCCATGTGAGTCCAATCAAGAAGATATAAATCATATTTTTTTGGAATACCCCTTATGACAAGAAATATTTTATATTCTCATCACAAGCTTCAAAGATGCTTGGATGACCTAAAAATATGGATGAGATATGTATCCAACTCTATCCCCCCTTCAAAGGTAATCGAGCGAGCATACTTTGGAAACTAAGTTTTCCCCATTTTATATGAGGAGTCTAGGAGAGTGTAACAACTCAAAACTACCAACCCATTTTTTTTTGAAATGAATGATTACAAACAATATTCACAAGGGAAAACCCTCTTTTTTCTATATTCCAACATACAAGGCTTCACCACATTTGAGTTCCAAGTCGCTATAGATGACACTTAGTGGATAGGAGTGACCAACACCCATGGTTTTTGGGGTTCACCTTACTAGATCTACATATTTAGAAGTATGCCAAAAGTGGTCCCCATACCTTTACCATACACTCACAAGTATAGGACAATGTGACCATGACATAGGGATTATCCTTTAAGGCCCATAAAACTTAAAGGGGTATGCCTATTACCTAACCTTACACTAAGTCCATCTAGGTAGGTTAATTAGGCGTAAAGCCTTAGTGCTTAATTACCACACCTTTGTGGGATAACTAAGGTTATTACCACTTTGATGGTAATGAACATGATCACCCCATCCTCCATGTTCAAGCAATCACCATTGTTGTCTTATGAATGATTCCACAATTCTCAACAAGAGTACACCTAATCCTTCTCATTCAAGGTGCATTAATTCACAAGAAACTTGGCTATTGTATTCTTACAACTCCTTCTAGGTTCATGAGTCCCTAGCTATTGCATACTTGGAACTCCTTCTAGGAATAATGTCTACTTGGTAATTGCATTCATGCAATTCCTCCCAAGATTAGGCTTTTTGAATTATATCCACAAGAGATTGTAAACCCTCCCAAGAAGCTTATCTCTAATGGAAAAATTATTGTATTTTGAAGCAAAATTCTGAAACAAAGCAACATACTATTCATAATATCAAAGCACTTTCCTTAGAATATTTTCTACCATATAATATAGTTCTTCCTTAGCTAAAGTATATTTTATACCATCAAAGCAACATTTATTCTTTCCTTAACTAAAGAAGATTTTCTACCATCAAAGCAACATTTATTCTTTCCTTAGCTAAAGAAGATTTTCTACTATCTAATATTGTTCTTCCTAAGATAAACCATGAAATAAATTTCAACAAGTATAAATAGACTGACTATACGATAATAAAAAAGATCAAAATTCAAACAAATATCATAAATGGATTTACATGCAGGCCAAAAAATAGATATAAGTTATGATCTAACATGGGCACACATGCTAGTCCAACATATACCAGTAAAGGTTAAAATCAACACACCTAAAACTAAGATGTTCAACTACCACAAGCAAGGTTACAAAGTTCAAGCCACCATACTGGTTTACACGACCTTACCCCAGGGACCTAGAGAATGGAAACACATGGGTTGGAACAACACTAACTAACATGGCAAAAGGAGGGAAAAATTTGTAGCTACCAGAGGATATCGCTTACCCATAAAAAAGGATAAACCAAATGCAAGACATCGACCAAAAGCAACATCTAAAACTCAACACAAAAGAAAGATAAACATCAAGCACGAGATAAAAATTAGGTACCAAAAATAAAACAAGATATCTTAGATCAAGCTAAAGGTAACACTAAAAGAGAAGGTAAATCGTCAAGCAAAAATTCCATCAACCAGAGAGAATGTTTGAGCTAAAGAAATACAAATAAAATCAAACCATAAGGAAAATTCCTAGTTTAAATCTCTTATATATCTTTGGAATTTGATGTCATGCTGCCTGGCCAATGAATCCTCCTTTGTCCTCAAAAATTTAAAAATTCTCCCCCCAACATATCCTCAAAGCATTCAAATATCATGAGCACATCTTCTTGCATGGAGATGATCATAAATGAAATGCTTGAGAAGGAATTTATTTAAAATACTAGCGCCACCTTGAGATCTTAATTAAGATGCCACCAAAGCATACCCAAGAAGGAATAATATTCTTCTTAACCAGGTTAACCTTATTACTTTTAAATTGATGGCCACCTTTATCAATATCAAAAAAGGGTAATAATAATTATTAACCCTAATATTACATTCAAATAATAATAGCTTTATTAATACCTTATACTTTGAAATATAATTTTCATTGGCTTTCAAAAAAAATCTAATCCAACCAACAAAAGACATTAATTAATTCTTATCCAATAAAATCTATGCATATCACAAACAATTATAGATTTACACTATCAATAGTACATGCCATTATTTTATCCCTAAGTAGGTGGTCTCCTTTAAGATAGTCTAATGTTATCACTAGCCTATTAAGGAGACTCATCACACAAGCAACTTCCTAGCCCAATGACATGAATACAAATATAGGCAAAATGCAAATGCATTTACATGAAGAGTATTTTGTTACCCTGAGCTAGTGATGAGCAAGTCATCACCATATTTTTATAAAATATCTCTCTTTATAGGTGGTTCACCCATATGATCCCACCAGAGAGAGAACTTGATCTTGTACCAAAAATACGTCAAAAGTACCATTTTCCAAAATTCCAAGAATGAAATCATCCCATCATAAAGACATCATAAAATGAAGCTATGCTATTAAATATTCACACCAAAACATAATTCATTGTTCATAAAGAGTTCTGCCAAGGAGGGTTGTTACATACTCCCCCTTGGACTAAACACAATCCTAAGTTTTTTCCTTTAAGTGAGTAGGAAATTATTTCATTCAAATAAATATGGAAATTGCTACCTTATTTATTCAGCATTTTTTCACATGGTACAATTCTTAGAGTATTGGTCCCATAATTCATTTGACCTTATATTGATTTAGGGTCCGTTTCCTCAACATCTTGGAATGAAACCCTAGGATATGTACTGGCCTCACCTTAATGGTTAAGGGATATACCATCTACAATTTAGAAACATTCCACATGTGAGTAGGATCAACAACATATTTCCTAAGCAGGGATATGTGGAAAGTATCATGGATATTTGATAGGTTGGATGGCAAAGCGAGCCTATAGGATACTGGGATAATCTTATAAATGATCTCAAAGGGCCCAACATAATGAGGACCAACTTGGTTGAATTGATGGAAATTTTCATGGGTCATACCCTCAAGAAAACTCTATCCTCCACAAATAAAACTCATTGACATAGGACAATGTAACCACAACATAGGGATTATCCCTTAAGACCCATAATACTTAAAATGATAATCCTATTCCCTAATCTAACACTAATTCCATCTAGGTAGGTTAATCATGTATAGAGCTTTGATGCTTAGTTACCACACCTTCGTGAGCTAACTAAGGTTATTACCACTTCTTTTGTAATGAACATGATCACCCAATCCTCCAAGTTCAAGCGATCATGATTATTATCTTGTGAATGATTCCACAACTCTCAATAAAAGTACACCCGATCCTACTTGTTCAAGGTGCATTAATTTACAAGAAACCTATCTATTGTATTCACATAACTTCTTCCAATTTTATGAGTCCCTAGCTATTGCATCCTCACAACTCCTCCTAGGACTTATATCTACCTAGTTATTGCATTAACACAACTCCTCCCAAGAACGTTGTCTCTAATGGAAAAATTGTTTTATTTTAAAACAAACTTCTAAAATAAAGCAACATATCATTCATAATATCAAAGCACCTTTAATCAAGTCTTAATTTGAAATGCTATAATAGATAAAAAATGATGCATTCTAAATAAAAGCCGCATTTTGTATAATTCAAAAGATTGACATAAAGCTTTAAAGACTGCATTCATTTAACTTAAAAACAACAACATAAAATAACCAAGTATTCAACATAAGTTATATTTCCACATTTGATATAACTCAAAGCTAGCTGACAATAAAAGATTGATAAAATACTTTAATGTACAAAATCTAAGGAAACATTAAAGCAACATAATATTTCAATTTGTACAATAATCAAGTTTACAAATTCTTTGACAAATCCTTCCTTCACAAAGACTTTGTTTTTCCAAATCATCTATACATTCAAAGAACTATGAAACCATCCACCAAAGATATTAAAGCCAACTAGAAAATTTGCCAGCTTCTTCATGATAGGGAACCCACCACAATTTATGAGGAATACTTAAGGATCGAGACAACTCTAACAAATGCAATGCAAATTTAATCATGCCTTTTCTACTATTCAATCAACCATGCATAACACATAAAACATGCCAACAAGAAGAGAATTCTATGCTTCTATTTATAATGATCTATTAACCTACATAAATCTCAAGAATCATTATAATAGTTTCTCTTTCAAAACCAACATACAATAATCCATATTATAAAAGAGAATCCATACTTCTCTTTATAATCATTCCTTAACCCACATAAGTCTTAGGAATCATTATAATAGTTTCTCTTTCAAAACCAACATATAATAATCCATATTATAAAAGATAATCCCATACTTCTTTGTATAATGATTCCTTAACCCACATAAGTCTCAAGAATCATTATAATAGTTTCTCTTTCAAAACCAACATACAATAATCCATATTATAAAAGAGAATCCCATAATTCTATTTATAATCATTCCTTAACCCACATAAGTTTCAAGAATAATTATAATAGGTTCTCTTTCAAAACCAACATACAATAATGCATCTTATAAAATAGGATCTTGTACTTCTCTTTATAATGATTCCTTAACCCACATAAGTCTCAGGAATCATTATAATAGTTTCTCTTTCAAAACCAACATAAAATCATCCATCTTATAAATATAATCCTATACTTATCTTTATAAAAAATCCTTAACCCACATAAGTGTTAGGAATCATTATAATAGTTTCTCTTTCAAAACCAACATACAATAATCCATCTTATAAAAGAGAATCTAACATACAAAAAATTGTTTTCTATAATTTTAAAACAAGGAAACATACATCCCATTTTATTTTTCAAAAACAAGATTGCAATAGAGTAAACTAGAGCATTAAAACTCTCCAATTATATTTTCACATCTACTTTAGCAAGCTACTAACAAATTAAAGATTTTCCAAATTCATAACTCAATCATTAAAAGAAAACAACATTTATTATTTTCTTAGCTAAAGAATATTTTCTACCATCTAATATATTTCTTCCTATGATAAAACATGAAAATAATTTCAACAAACATAAATAGCCTGACTATGTGATAATAGAAAATGATCAAAATCCAAACAAATAACATAAAAGGATTTGCACATAGGCAAAAAATAGACGTAAGGTATGATCTAACATAGACACACATGCTGGTCCAACATCTACTAGCGAAGGTGAACATCAACACACCTCAAACCAAGACATTCCACTATCGCAAGCAAGGTTACAAAGTTCAATCCACCATACTGGTTTACATAAGCTTACCCCAAAGATCTAGAGAATGGAAATACACAAGTTGGTACAGATACAACACTGACTAGAATAATGAAAGGAGGAAAAAAGACATAGCTACTAGAGTATATCCCTTACCCACAAGCAAGGAGAAACCAAATACAAAACTTTGGCCAAAAGTAATATCTAAAACTCAGTGCAAAATAAAGATCAACGTCAAGCACAAGATAAAACTTAGGCACCAAAAACAAAATAAGCTATCTCAAATCAAGCTAAAGTCAACATTACAAAATAAGGTAAATCATCAAGCAAAAAAACCATCAACCAAAGCGAACATTCGAACTAAAGAAATATACATAAAATCAAACCACAAGGAAGACACTTGGTTTAAAGCTCTCCCATGTCTTTGGAATTTGACGTTAAGTTGCCCAGCCTATGAATCCTCCTTTGTTCTAAAAAACCCAAAAATTCTCCCCCATAACATCCTCCAAGTATTCAAATATCATGGGTACACCTTCTTGCATGGAGGTGATCATAAATGAAATGCTCAAAAAGGCATTTATTTAAATTACTAGCATTGGCCCGAGATATTAATTAAGATGCCACCAAAGCACACCCAAGAAGGAATAATGCACTTTTAAACCAATTTAACCTTATTACTTTTAAATTTATGGCCACCTTTATCAATATCAAAAAAGGGTAATAATAATTATTAACCCTAATATTTTTGCATTCCAATAATATTAGCTTTATCAATACCTTATACTTTGAAACATAAATTTCATTGGTTTTAAAACAAAATCTAATCCAACCAAAAAAATACATTACTAATTCTTATTCAAAAAAATAAATGCATATCACAAACAATCATAGATTTACACTATTAATATTACACACCATTGTTTTATCCCTATGTAGGCGAGATAGTCTAATGCTATCACCAACCTATTAAGGAGACTCATTGCAAAAGCAACTTCTTGGCCCAATGGTGTGAATATGAAAATAGGTAAAATAAAAGTCCATCTACATGAAGGGTATTTTTTTACGCTTAGCTATCGATTAGCAAGTCATCACCATCATTTCCTAAAATATATCTCTTTGTAGGTGGTTCATCCATATGATCCTATTAGAGAGAGCACTTAGTCTTGCACCCACAAATACGTCAGCAGTACAATATTACAAGCTCAAAAGAATGAAATCATACCATCATAAAGATATCATAAAATGGAGCTATGCCATTAAATATTCATACCAAAATATAGTTTATTATTTATAAATAGTTATGCCAATGAGGGTTGTTACAGAGAGGAACAATAGAGCTTTTAAAAATTTAAAAATATACCCGAAGGTAGTTGATCTAAGAATCATGGACTCTTTGGTAGAAAATTTTTTCAACATCCCTTTTAGTAATGAGTTGAAAAGTGAGTCTAAAACCAAAATTATAGAAAAATGTGGCCTTCCTAAGAGGAAGAATTTCATGTTAAAACAAGGGAAGACTGATTGCTCCCAAGTTAGGTGGGAATCCCATCCTCTTGGCTGGTCAAAGCTGAATTTTTATGGGGCTACTAAAAGGAATCCAATATTCTCTAGAGCAACGGGGTGATTAGAAATAGTAAGGGGAAAATTCTTCTTGCTTATGCTAAAAACTCGGTATGTTAAACTAGTCACATTGCAAAATCTAGAGCCCTTTTTGAGGGTGTTAATTTATTGGGAGAATTGAATATCAAGAAGGTCATAATTAAAGATGATTCTTTGAATATTATCAATATCATGAAAGAATATCATCTCCTCATCTAGAATATTGAAGATTTCTTGGAGTAAGCTAAACAAAATATCTAAAATTTACAGAACTCTCAATTCATCCATGTGTATCATGAAGGAAACAAGGTTGCTAACTCTATGGCTAATCTTGGTCTCCATTAGGAAACCCTCACGATCTAGAGAGAATGTTTTCCCCTGAAACTTACTCAAATCAATGTTGGGGAAGCTACTGACAACTCCTCTTAATGGTGGATTTCATTGTCCTCTCATGGTCCTTCATGGGTATATACTCAAGGTGGGTGAGGTTTTCATCATTCCTACTCTACAAGGAAGAAAGTGGCAATAGATTATCTAGATTATTATTTGGGTTTGAAGAATTATTTCTTAGGCCTGAAGAATCTTATTACTTCAATGCAAAGGGTAAGTAAAATGATAGTGTCTTACATAGATGAGGCAATGTAGAGGGTAAGAAAAATGATAGTGTCTTACATGGATGAGGCCTCTCTTCTCTTGGATAACTTAAAAAAGAAACTTGACGATCTAGGTTCTAGTTTAGAGCAAAATTCTCAAGATGAAGGGATTGGAAAAGAAAGTACTTAATTGGATCATGTTGGGTTTTCCTCTGCTTCCTAGTTGGGATTTTCTCGATGTGGTTTAGTTTTATTTTTGTGAATATTTGTTGTTTCTCTACTCAAATACTTTTTTGGTAGTTGGATCCTATTGTTTCTCTGCTTGGATGCCTTTTTGGTTGTTGGATCCTAGAGTGTTTTCCTATTTTTCTTCTTCTAAGTTTCTCTTGGTTTATTTTTTGTTGGATGTAAAAGGTTAGAGGACCCTTTCAAAACCCCTTATTCTACCTAATGATAAAAAATATATGTTTAATTTGGATTCAAACCTTATACATCCTATTCAAAGTTTAAGAACATCTAAGGAAATAATTCTTCTACAAAATCAAGCAATAGTATAATTTTTTTATAGTTTTTAATTAAAAAATTGTTCAAAAAAATTAAAAAGCTCAACATCCTCTTATCATATTTTGAAGTGTGATTGTTCTAATGTTGATTTTAATGAGAATTTTTCATGTTATTATTATTATTAATTGTTCAAAAAGTTTTATTACTAAATTCACTTTTAGAATGTCTTTGTATGTTTTTTTGATAATCTTTTAGGCTTCACATTCCATAATAAAATAATTTCAATTTCTATTATTCATATTGTGCAAAAGATATATATTTGTTTTGACCATGCTTCTTGAAGTATTATCTATCTCCTTGTTTCACATCTAAAATAATCTTAACTAAATCTTAATTAAAGTATAAACATTTTTTCTTCCATTTAATTTATACATCTATACACACATTTTTTTTTTTGTAGGTAAAAAGATTTATTTACATCTCGGGTTGAAGGGTCCTGACCCTATTATAGTGGGAATGCAAAGTGCTAATATTACTTAACTAAAGCAATCTTACAAAAAACAACTGGGGGTTTGAGCCCTATTAGTCAAAAAGTGACTAACTATAGAAAAACATCTGATGCTCCTTTTTGCATATTTTCCAAGAGGACCGAAGTGGCCCATATGCTAAATATCAAAGAAAATGCAAAACACCGCAAGGAGGAAAAAGTGTCGCGATATCGCGACATGTTGCATTTTCGCGGTTCAAAGCAAAAAGAAAAGCAAAAGGGAAAAAGTGTCGCGATATCGCGACATGTTGCTTTGTCGCGGCCAAAAGGGAAAAAGTGTCGCGATATCGCGACATGTTGCTTTGTCGCGGCCAAAGGAGAAAAAGTGTCGCGATATCGCGACATGTTGCTTTGTCACGACCAAAAGAGAAAAAGTGTCGCGATATCGCGACATGTTGCTTTGTCACGGCCAAAAGAGAAAAGTGTCGCGATATCACGACATGTCTCATTTTCGCGGTCCACAGCGAGGAGAAAGAGCAAAGGGCAAAAAGTGTCGCGATATCGCGACATGTTGCATTTTCGCGGCTAAGAGCAAGAGAAAGAGCCAAGAGGGAAAAGTGTCACGATATCGCGACATGTTGCTTTTTCATGGTCCAAAGCAAAGAGAAAGAGCCAAGAGGAAAAAGTGTCACGATATCGCGACATGTCTCATTTTCGTGGCTGGAAGCGGTAGAAAAGCAAAGCAAGGAAAGAATGTCACGATTTCGTGACATGTCTCATTTTGAGGAGGCAGCAAAGGAGCAAAGGAAGAGACGAATGTCGCGATTTCGCGACATGTCTCATTTTTGCAGCTGGAAGCGGTAGAAGAGCAAAGCAAGGAAAGAATGTCACGATTTCGTGACATGTCTCATTTTCGAGGTAGGAAGCAAAAGAGCAAAGGAAGAAAGAATGTCATGATTTCATGACATGTCTCATTTTTGCAGCTGGAAGCGGCAGAAGAGCCAAGCAAGGAAAGAATGTCATGATTTCGTGACATGTCTCATTTTCACGGTTGGAAGCAGCAAAAGAGCAAAGGAAGAGACGAATGTCGCGATTTCGTGACATGTCTCATTTTCGCGGTGGGAAGCAGCAAAAGAGCAAAGGAAGAGACGAATGTCACGATTTCGTGACATGTCTCATTTTCATGGCTGGAAGTGGCAGAGGAGCAAAGCAGGAGATGAATGTCACGATTTCGTGACATGTCTCATTTTCGCGGTGGAAGGCAGCAAAGGAGCAAAGGAAGAGACGAATGTCGCGATTTCGTGACATGTCTCATTTTCACGATGGGAAGCAGCAAAAGAGCAAGGGAAGAGACGAATGTCGTGATTTCGTGACATGTCTCATTTTCACGATGGGAAGCAGCAAAAGAGCAAGGGAAGAGACGAATGTCGCGATTTCGTGACATGTCTCATTTTCACGATGGGAAGCAGCAAAGGAGCAAAGGAAGAGACGAATGTCACGATTTCGTGACATGTCTCATTTTCACGGTGGGAAGCAACAAAAGAGCAAAGGAAGAGACGAATGTCGCGATTTCGTGACATGTCTCATTTTCGCGGCTGGAAGCGACAGAGGAGCAAAGCAAGAGACGAATGTCACGATTTCGCGACATGCCAGCTATAAAGGAATAAAGTATATTTTTGGCAACTGGAGACGAGCACTGACATCAGGTGCTGATTTCTGAAGAATGGTCTATTGATTATAACCTGGCAGGTCCACTGGATGATTGCCAATCTATCCAATCTACGGGAAATCCATTGTGTATTGTTAGAAACTGCAGATGATTGCTTGTAAAATAAGTAAGATGTACTTAGGAAGATACTCTTTTAGGGTATATATAGGGGTGAGCGACTCCAAAAAAAGGGTCGACTCTTGGACGTTTACAAGACTGTGTGTACGTACTTCGAATACAAGCAATAAAATCACATCTCCCATTGGCTTCTGGTTCATATCGTGCAAGTGTATGTATTAATGTTCTTTATTTCTGCTCACAATATTGAATTGTAGATTGAGTCTGTTCTTGTATCTGAACTTTCGCAATACATAAATCATATTGCTGGAATAAGAATCTAATATATACGCATGCTAAACGAAACATCAAAAATCATATCTGGAATTATATAATTTCTGCTTTGGAATGTGTTTTTAAATGCTTTGGATAGAAGTAAGTAAATCTGTCTTTGATGTTGTCTAACTTGCACCATATAAAATTTCTAGCTTAGGCTATATTTCCCTTATCTCTTGTTTCCCCTTTTCTAGAGACTAGACAGATGATCTCAAGCAAGATCTGTCTATTCAATGTTGGCAAAGTCTAAGGCGCATCACTATTAACCGAAGGCAGATTTTGTTCCAACAGTTTTTGGCACGCCCGGTGGGACCAGCAATCCCACAGTATTGTATAAGTTTTGGTGTTTTACCTTTAGAGCCTTTTGTTTGCAAAATCTCAAGAAAAAAATCACCTGGCGACTCCGTTGCATTTAGACCATAAAAGAAAGACCTTGTCTAGAAGCCTTCTGGTTATATAGCCATATGATAACCAGATCCCGAGCTAGAAACTCTGAAGAACCTATCGAGTTTTTTGAACTACATCTCGAAAGCCTAAAAGCACACCCTGTGCTAGCCGCACGATCAAATCCTCCCGGCACCATTAGCACCTCTTTACAACCCATTGTAGGAGCATCTGCAAGCAATCCCATAGCGGTTGTAACTCCTTTAGCAATCATGGCAGCCGCCCCTACCCTAGCGCATCTTGTATGGAATCAAACTGGCCCTTTGAACTTGGGAACACACCACCAAATTCCACAAGCTGCGCTAAAAGCCTTACCGACCTTTGATGGAACAGGCAAAATAGTAGATGAGCACTGTTTGGATGTATCAGCGCTAGCATCTGTTTACAACATCACTGAGGAAGATGTAATGGTCAGATTGTTGATCATATCTTTGAAAGGAAAGATGCTCTATTGGTACAGAGCGCTTCCCATTGGATCCATTACTTCTTGGGCAGTACTAGCCGGTCGTTTGGTCGATGAATTCAATATACATGCGGATCCTTTCACATTGCTGAATCAATTCACTATCATTGAGAGGCATCCACAAGAAGAAATCCAAGATTTCAACATCAGGTTTACCAGAACTCGTGATAGAGTACCGCAAGGCCTAAAGCCCACGGAAGAACAAGCTATATGCTATTATCTAAGGGCTTTTGATTCAGAGCTCAGTATGATAATAAGGCAATCCCGTGTAACCACTTTTCCTGGGATCTATGTAGAGGCAACAAAGGGTGAAGCTGATCTCATCACTACAAAAAGATATCCATCAAAAACTCTATTGCCAATTTTACCAGAGTTTTCCCAAGCATCAATCTCTAAACTGCTTGTACTCCCATCAATGCAGGCCCTCCCAACTATAGCTGCACCTCCTGCATTCCGTGCATTACCAGCCACACCCCTTGCATCAGCTCCCCCCAATGATCAATACACGACCATAATTGATACAATGAAGGCATTGTCAAATGAAATGGCATCCATGAAAAAGAGAGAGGCTGAAAGGAGTTTTCCGCCAAGAAGGTTCCCTCAGGTAACAGGAGATGCAGCACAATCAAGCAATAGGGGACATGTAAGACCGAGCACGGTATATACAAATGAGACAGTGGAGGCCGATGAGCCTCCCACCGATTCTAACTCTTGGTGTACTACATGTAACGATCCACATGGGGAAAGTTCGTGTATAATACACCAGCATTATGTACAAAGTATAGCGGTTGAAAAGAGTAAAGAAAAAATGAAAAGCCGTGTAAATATAATTAGAGAGGAGGACCACAACTTCATGATGCCTACAGTAGAACAGGTTTCAGTTTTGACAAGATCAGGTAAGAAACCACTGCAAGCAGACCCTAAAGAGCTTCAACCATTGGATGTTTCCCCTGCTCCCAAGGAAGTTCCCAAAGAAAATCCTAAAGGAAGTCTCCCTCAGGAAAGAGAATATCAGTTTCCAGCCAAAATTCAAGGGCAAGAAACACACAAAGAATTTTTTCCTCAAGGGGAAAATGAAACCCAAGAACAGGCTAGGGAAAGGTTGAGTTTCCCCTCGCTGACAAAAAGGCAAAGGGCTGAAGCTACCCAGGGATACAAAAATAAATGTGAAACTTTTGCCAAAGAAAGAGAAAGGATAGTTGATTCACCTATATTCAGTATAGTGGAGGAAATGAAAAAGACTCCTTCTAAGGCAAGTATGTATGATGCTTTTCAAATCCCAGGTCAAATCAATCTCCTACAGGAATCCCTAAGGACAATGAAAAATGGAGGTGGGACTGCATCATCTTCAAAAATGGTTCTAACGAACTTGACATCTGCCACTGGTAAGAACAGGCCCCCCCCTTTTATTTATCCCTTCAAATGAAAGGATGGGTTGTCCACAACTGCATGATAGATTCAGGCGCTGCTACCACTGTGATACCCAAAGAAGTATGTGATATTATGGGAATGGAGTACACTAGGAGCAGCACAGGCATCCTACAGTTAGATGGTACTCCAGTAAAAATTGTAGGAGTGATAAAGGATATTCCCATACGGCTGCATAATTTGCCTCAGATGACAGTCATACAAGAGGTAGTAGTCGTAGACTTGGAGCCCTATTTTGGTATGTGTCTATCCAGAGAGTTCACAACAAATATAGGAGGATACTTATCCTTAGATTATTCTCATTTGGAGATACCTTTCAAAGGTAGAAGGGTCAAGATTTTTAATGAGAAACCATCGACGTTTCATGTAGAAAGGGTTGGTGAAACTGATCGTGTAAATATGATGACTGAAGAAACAATAGAAGAAGACCTGATGGAAGAAACATTAGAAGAGCTCCAAGCTGAGGACGAGTTTTCTCTACAGAACTTTAATGCCATGATAGAAAAAGAAATAGGAAACTATTCTATTGAGAAACCAAAAAGAAAATTGGTACCCTCCCTAGAAGAGGATGGTTCTGTGAATCATTTGTGGAAGCTTTTCTTTGATGGGGCTAGGTGCAAGAATGGAGCTGGTGCCGGAATAGTTTTGATTTCTCCCACTAGAGAGGAAAAGGTTTTCTCTTACAAGTTGACTTGGAGTTGCTCCAACAACGCAGCAGAATATGAGGCCCTGTGCTTAGGGTTAAGAAAGGCTGAGAAATTGAGAATCAAACAGTTACTCATCTATGGAGATTCAGAACTTATTGTGAATCAAGTCACCAAAAAAGGTATAAGTAAACAAGATTATTTGAAGGCTTACAGGAACAAAGTGTGGGATCTCTTAGAGGCCTTTGAGGCCCTAAATATAAAGTTTATCCCTAGAGAACAGAATACCCACGTAGATTTGTTAGCTTCAATGGGAGCTAATTTTTGTCCTATAAGTAATGTTATTCAAAAGTCTAAAATCGTTAGACTTATATACAGGCCTTCAGTACCTGATAAAAATATTTTCTAGCAAGTTTTTGAAAATGATGAACAGGTACTGGATTTCTTAATCCCTGAAATGAATTGCTCAGCCAGCTGGGATCTGCAGGATGAAGAGGAAGGGAACCAGATCAGAGAAGTGCGTAAAAAAGGAGCTAAGCCTTTTAGGCAAAAGCAAAAAAGGAATTATATGTACAGTATAATATAAGCATATTCAGACAATATTTGTAAATATTACCGTTTTTTCGGCCTTAACACAAAAAAAAAATATTTTCAGTCGCAGCCAATCAGAAGTCGACATTTTTTTTTGAATAGAGATACTAAGGTATAAAGGGAGTTTTGGCGAGGTAATGTTCACGTTTGATCTAAGTGCATTTTCCTGTGTTCTTTGTCTTTCTCTGAAAGATTCTTTTTACAACTGCGTTGTTGACTCCGATACCCAATGGATAAAGGCCTGGTTCAAAATTTTTGCAAGCAAAAAATCCCCGGAAGGCGCCAAGAATGTTAGTCAAAAAGTGACTAACTACGAGAAAAACATCTGATGCTCCTTTTTGCATATTTTCCAAGAGGACCGAAGTGGCCCATATGCTAAATATCAAAGAAAATGCAAAACACCGCAAGGAGGAAAAAGTGTCGCGATATCGCGACATGTTGCATTTTCGCGGTTCAAAGCAAAAAGAAAAGCAAAAGGGAAAAAGTGTCGCGATATCGCGACATGTTGCTTTGTCACGGCCAAAAGGGAAAAAGTGTCGCGATATCGCGACATGTTGCTTTGTCGCGGCCGAATGGAGAAAAAGTGTCGCGATATCGCGACATGTTGCTTTGTCGCGACCAAAAGAGAAAAAGTGTCGCGATATCGCGACATGTTGCTTTGTCGCGGCCAAAAGAGAAAAAGTGTCGCGATATCGCGACATGTCTCATTTTCACGGTTCATAGTGAGAAGAAAGAGCAAAGGGCAAAAAGTGTCACGATATCGCGACATGTTTCATTTTCGCGGCTAAGAGCAAGAGAAAGAGCCAAGAGGGAAAAGTGTCGCGATATCGCGACATGTTGCTTTTTCATGGTCCAAAGCAAAGAGAAAGAGCCAAGAGGAAAAAGTGTCGCGATATCGTGACATGTCTCATTTTCATGGTTGGAAGCGGCAGAAAAGCAAAGCAAGGAAAGAATGTCACGATTTCGCGACATGTCTCATTTTCACGGGGAAGCAGCAGAAGAGCAAAGGAAAGAATGTCACGATTTCGCGACATGTCTCATTTTCGTGGTTGGAAGCGGCAGAAGAGCCAAGCAAGGAAAGAATGTCGCGATTTCGTGACATGTCTCATTTTCATGGCTGGAAGCGGCAAAAGAGCAAAGCAAGAAAGAATGTCGCGATTTCATGACATGTCTCATTTTCACGGCTGGAAGCGACAGAAGAGCAAAGCAAGGAAAGAATGTCGCGATTTCGTGACATGTCTCATTTTCATGGCTGGAAGCAGCAAAAGAGCAAAGGAAGAGACGAATGTCATGATTTCGTGACATGTCTCATTTTCACGATGAGAAGTAGCAAAAGAGCAAAGGAAGAGAAGAATGTCACGATTTCATGACATGTCTCATTTTCGTGCTGGAAGTGGCAGAGGAGCAAAGGAGGAGAAGAATGTCACGATTTCGTGACATGTCTCATTTTCATGACGGGAGGCAGCAAAGGAGCAAAGGAAGAGACGAATGTCACGATTTCGTGACATGTCTCATTTTTGCGATGGGAAGCAGCAAAAGAGCAAGGGAAGAGACGAATGTCACGATTTCGTGACATGTCTCATTTTCACGATGGGAAGCAGCAAAAGAGCAAGGGAAGAGACGAATGTCATGATTTCGTGACATGTCTCATTTTCGTGGTTGGAAGCAGCAAAAGAGCAAAGGAAGAGACGAATGTCGCGATTTCATGACATGTCTCATTTTTACGACGGGAAGCAACAAAAGAGCAAAGGAAGAGACGAATGTCACGATTTCGTGACATGTCTCATTTTCGTGGCTGGAAGCGGCAGAGGAGCAAAGCAGGAGATGAATGTCGCGATTTCGTGACATGCCAGTTGTAAAGGAATAAAGTATATTTTTGGCAACTGGAGACGAGCACTAACATCAGGTGCTGATTTTTGGAGAATGGTCTGTTGATTATAACCTGGCAAGTCCGCTGGATGATTGCCAATCTATCCAATCTATGGGAAATCCGTTGTGTATTGTTAGAAACTGTAGATGATTGCTTGTAAAATAAGTAAGATGTACTTAGGAAGATACTCTTTTAGGGTATATATAGGGGTGAGCGACTCCAAAAAAAGGGTCGGCTCTTGGACGTTTACAAGACTGTGTACGTACTTTGAATACAAGCAATAAAATCGCATCTCCCATTGGCTTCTGGTTCATATCGTGCAAGTGTATGTATTAATGTTCTTTATTTCTGCTCACAATATTGAATTGTAGATTGAGTCTGTTCTTGTATCTAAACTTTCGCAATACATAAATCATATTGTTGGAATAAGAATCTAATATATACGCATGCTAAACGAAACATCAAAAATCATATCTGGAATTATATAATTTCTGCTTTGGAATGTGTTTTTAAATGCTTTGGATAGAAGTAAGTAAATCTGTCTTTGATGTTGTCTAACCTGCACCATATAAAAGTTCTAGCTTAGGCTATATTTCCCTTATCTCTTGTTTCCCCTTTTCTCTAAAAAACTTCAAAGGAACCAGCCTTCTCTGGAGACTAGACAGATGATCTCAAGCAAGATCTGTCTATTCAATGTTGGCAAAGTCTAAGGCGCATCACTATTAACCGAAGGCAGATTTTGTTCCAACAAGCCCCTACTACCTAGGCCATTCATGACCAACAACACCAAAAATAAAACTAAGAAGAAATCACTACAGTCATAGACAATCCAGCTACCAGACATCCATTTCCTTGATCTACTGGGACTCATTTCCTTCCTCTTGTTGCACATTGTCTTTATGCTCAGGAAGCAGGAGGACCTGGAGCATAGTCGAGAGATCCTACAATTTTATAATCATGCTGAAGAGGATGGCATCGCATTCATGGATGATGTTAGTGGTTGTATTCAGATGATATGTCACTTCATAGATGTAGTTGAGAGTGATAGAGTGGAGCTTAACTCTGGTGCTGCTGATCTGGTCTTCGTAATCATCGTTGATGACCTCAAAGGACAGGTGTTGATCACTCATTTTCTAGGATTGGAGCCTTTAGATTTTTTTGCTTTTCTAGGAGGGGAGAACCGTCTTTCACTTGCTTCTCAGATGCTTACCTGGGTGAGCTTTGGCATTGGGATAGGAGGCAGGGGAAACAAATTTCTTGTCATTGGCTTGGGATTGGGTGGTTTTGATTAGGAGGGAACCAGCAAGAGACTCAGAAGACGGGGGGATCAATAGGATTTGGGGACGATGGGAGATTGGTCTCAACGATGGGGGTGGATATCGAAGAGTTCTCAGGGCTGGTGGAGTGAGAAGGGAAGCTATAAGATACATGATGGGCTAGGATATGCTTGTACAACATAAGGAAGAGACCTTGATGAAAGGGAGGATTCGAAGCTTACACTCACTAGAGTTGGAAATAGAAATGGTGATCGAACAAAAAAGGAAGTCAGGGACGTTAATGGGTTGAACATCACACAGGTGGTTGACAAAGACAAGATTGTAAGTGTGGAGGGGGCTTTTAGGGTTTTCAAAAAAGATGTATTAGATGACAAGAGCAATGGTCGTGTCCCAAGGCTTGGGTAGAGATGAATAAAGGATACCATTTTTCTCCCATACTAGGTCCTTTTCTTTGTCGGGGAAGTGGTCTATCTCTTCCTTAAAATTATGTTTATCTTTGTGAACTGCTCTACCAACAAGAGGTAATCCAAAAACTTGAGCGATAGTATGGACACTTACCTCAAAGTGCATCCCCGGACTTGAACCTTGCCTTCGTTCCACGAATTGATGAAATAATTGGTGACTTCATCATCCATCTCAGAGAAGAGCTTGAAAAAGGTGATGAACTTCTTGGCATTGAGCAGGGCCTGAGTCCCCGAATCTAGCTGTAGAATTGCAGGGTCAATGAGAGCCATCGAGTTACTAAGACGAGGGTAAGCGGAGCTGATTTGAGATTTTTCGACAGACTCTTCAGAATGACTTCCTCGAATGCTTGAAAGGAACACAAAGAGATGCTTAATAGGCTTGGGTAGGTGAAAGGAGCATCATATAAAATCCATGAGGACCGCTGAGCGAGAAATGGGGAAGTAGGCTTGAAAAATGACCTTAGCAGGGCTCGTGACAAGGAGACCAGAATGGAAGGAGATGGTGGAGAGGTCAAAACAGAGGAGAAAATGGGGGGTGTGGATGAAAGGGCATTGAACAGTGGGTGAAAATAAGGCTAGATGAGCAGGGAGATAAAAATTATGGGGATAAATTAGGATGATTGGGGTTGATGACACGGGCCAAGAAAATCGCATGGGAGAACGAATTGATAACATTTCAAAAAATTATGGAGGGAGAGGAATTCTAAAGCTTCATGATGTTAAGAGAAATCATCCTTGGTGTTGATAAAACACCATCGTAGTGACAATATCCACCTTTTAGGGTGTTTCCACATATGAGTAAGGTGTTAAACGATAACACCAATGGTATTGATAAAATACCTTCATGGCAGCTACCGTTACGTATCACAACTGCACTCTGCATCATGGTTGGATTCCATGATGATATCTTAAGGGAAGTCAACTTCCCAAATGATCATGGTGATTTGGTTGACCGCTCTATTGGCTAGGAGGTCTGCCACCTTGTTGGCTTCTCTAAAGACATGATTGATATTGCTTCGAGTGTGATGACTAAGGGAGGCTTGACAATCCTGGATAATATTATGGATGTTCCATCCATCCTGCTATTGGTAATCTGACCAACTACTATAGTCAAATCACCTTCAAACATGAATGGTTTGGATAGAGATCTACTTATATCGATGGTTCTCCATAGCGCTAAGGCTTCTACGTAATTTTTGGTTTGGATCCACAAATTTTTGGTGAAGGCCACGATGATATTGTTATTGTGATCCCTGATGATGCCTCCTATCCCTAATTCCCTCAGATTCTCTTTAGATGCTCCATTGAAGTTGGATTTGAGCCAGACCCAGGGTGGGGAAATCCACTTGGAATTGTCCTTGGAAATGGGAGGATTCTGAGGTTTGGTGCAATCAAAGAAAATTCCCAATGATACGAATAGGAGGGACTCAATCCCAGAAGTTGGGATATCGATATAGGAGATGATACTTGAATTATTGATGGAAAATCATAGTACTATATTGGCCAGTGAATCAGAATTATGAGGGGTCTCATTGAAGATGTGATTATTTCATTCCAACCATATTTTTGAGATTGTATGCTGAAGAAGAGGTTGCCAGAGGAACTTGAGTCTCAGATTTTTGAAGACACAGGGACACTGGTTGAACATGTCTAGGATGAAATTGGGCCAAACCCATGTGATATAAAATTTGCTGAACAAGGAGGAGAAGACATCCCAGGTGAAGGGAAACTCAAGTAGGATATGTTGGGTGGATTCCCATGCTTGATAGTAGAGGTAGCATCTATTGGGAACTATGACTCCCCTTTTGATCAGGTTATCCATGGTCAGGATTCTGTTGTGCACTACGAGCCAGCATAAATGAGCCACTTTCAGAATCAAGTGCTTTAGCCAGATGCTTCTGGCTATGGTCAAGCTATCACTAATTCTGGGATGCTTAGGAGGGCACTCTACTAGTCGTACCACAAATCCAACGGAGAACTGCCCATCATTGGTACCTTTCTAGAATAGTTCATCTCTCTTTTGGGACTAGGGGATGAAATTTACTATGAGGATAGCCTGAAGGGATGTTAGGGCTTTGTTGATGGCAAAATTTCTAATTCTAAATTGAATCTACTTCCATCTACGATTCCCTTGCTCAGTGGAGATGAAAAGCTAGCTTGGGCCCATACTTAATGTCTGTAAGATGCTTTATTGCAATGATGTCAGGGTATTTGATTAGGAGTTTGTCCCTGGCCCATGTATCATGCTATAAGACCATGTCACAACCATATCCCAACTGCCATATTGTCCCTTGATGGAGGAGATGCTTAGTGAGAGTTATGGGTTGCCAAAAGTGGGAACCATTGCGAGGAATTCCTTCATCCCTGAAGGAGTGATGTTTTTTTTTTTTAGAACTTACATGGTGGAATCGGTAGCTGCCATGAATCTGGGCAGGCTGTCTAGATTTTATGGCCACCACAGTATTTTGCGCTGTCCACCCTAGAAGCCGCCACACAGATCTTCGCGTAGTCCGCTCCTATAACCACCATTCCACAATCATTTTAAACATTTTACGCCATTGAGAGCACTAGGAAAGGGATAAGCATTCAGTCCTATGAGGCCCAAGATTTGAAACTTGGACCTCCACCCCCTTATGGGGTTTGGATGAACCAATTGGTCTACACCTCGGACCTCCCCGAAGGAGTGATTTGCAAGTAATTTCTTTTGACAATAGAAACCCACTCCAAATTTGCGTTTGTAAAAACTTTCCATACCTGCTTGGCCAGAAGGGCCCGATTCATGATAGCTAACCAATGTAGGCCTAGGTGTGCAGACCTTAGCCCAGGCTATCAAGTGGGACTTCCACTGGCTGTCATTCCCTGCCCAAAGGAATTACTTTTGAATATTTTCTATGGCTTCACTCACTACCACTAGGATTTTGAAGACTGACAAAAAGTATATAGGGATACTTTGAAGGATAGACTTTACCAGGGTTGCCTTGCCTACTTGGGAAAGGAGTGCCCCTTTCCAGCCTGCCAATTTCTTATGGAATTTCTCTATGAAATTTTTCCACATAGTCTTGACTAGTCTGCCCTTGAACATGGGGAGTCCCAGGTATGTGGTCGAAAGAATAGCAATGGTGCATCCTAGAATGCTTACAATTTTAACTTGTATCTTGGTTGGAGTGTTGATGAAGTAGAGTTTACTCTTGGTGAAGTTGATTTTCTACCCAACTGCTTCTTCGTATAAGTTGAGGATAGCCTTGATGGCCTTGGCCTTAGAGATAGAGGCAACTGTGGCTATCAGATTGTCATCAAAAAAATGTTGATGGGTAGAAGGTAGGATACTGGTGGCTACATTTATGCTTGAGATTAGTCTTTTAGCACAGGTGCACTTCATGGCTCTTCCCAGATAATCAACTAGAATGATAAAGAGAATAGGGGAAAGCGGGTCTCCTTGTCTTAATCATATGGTGCTTAGGAATTACCCAAATAATGACCCGTTGACAAGGAAAAAGAACCAAGAAGAGGAGATGTAGTTTGAGATCAGATTTACCTAGTTTTCATGAAAACCAAACTTGAGAAGAATTTTGATCAGAAACTCCCGGTTAACTCTATCGAAGGCTTTGTTCATGTCAAGCTTGAGGAAAAAGACAGATGTGTTGGAGTGATGGGCATAGTGGATAAGCTCATGGAAAGTTATGACACCATAAAAAATGTTCCACCCCTTAATAGTACTCCATTGGTAGGGGTCAATGATGGAAGGGAGGATCTCGGTGAGTCTGCTGGCTAGGGTTTTGGACAAAATATTGTAAATCACGTTACAAAGACTAATGGGGCAGTAGTCAAACATGGATTGGGATATGGGTCCTTTGGGGATGAGAGAAAGGAAGGTGGAATTGACATCCCTATGAATGGTTCTAGTGAGCTGCATTTCAATAATAGCAAGGCACAATCAGGGCCCATGATGTCCTAGTAGGTTTGGAAGAACCTAGGGGAAAACCCATCAGGACCTGGAACTTTATCTGGCTACATGTAAAATATGGCTTGGTGTATTTCCTTATGGATAAGCAAGCTGGTGAGTAGATTGTTCATAGCCTCTGTAATGAAGTTGGGGATTTTCTCAAGGAGGATACCCATGGCCTGATTGGAGGGAAAGGGGGGGAGTAAGTAGATTTTCTAAGTGGCAGATAGCTTCATCCTGAATATGGTGGATGTTGAAAGTGAAAGACCCATATTTTTTAACGAGTCCTTTGATCCTGTTAGTCCCCCTATACCTAAGGGTGGAGATGTGGAATAATTTGGAGTTAGAATCACCTTCCCTAAGCCAAAGGTGTCTCTACTTTTGATGCCAGAACATCTCTTTCTTTCATAGGGTGTTGTGGTATTCTGAAAGCAGAATCTATTCCTCTTCCCTAAGGTTGTATTTCCCCTAACCTTGCTAAAACCTATCCTCAATCTGCTTGAGCCTGCTTTTGATGTTGTTCTTATTTTCAAAGATATTCTTGAAAACCTCCCTGTTCCAAACCTTTAAGTTTGCTTTTATTAGCCGAAGTTTCTGCATTAAATAATTTGTGATAATCCTAGGGAACTTTACCTTCCACCACTCAGAAATATAGTTTTTGAGGTCAGGGTGTTGATTCCACATAGACTCAAACTTGAAAGGAGTCTTGAATTGGGGCTTTCTCATTGTTTTAAAAATGAGAGGGTTGTGGTCATACCCTATATTCAGGAGAGCCTATAGGTTGGTGTCTCTAAATAGAGGGAGCACCTCTTGAGATAGTAAAAAGTGGTTAAGGTATTCTTGGATGAGGTGATCTCCCTTCCTTCTGTTGCTCCATGTGAATTGATATCCCCTCAACTGTACGTCCATAAGGGCATTCAAATCTATGAACTATGCCAAGTCATTTATGGTTTTGGGAGTTATGTCTGTACCTCCTCTCTTCTCTGAATAGTGCAAGGGGGAGTTGAAATCCCCTACTATGACCCAGGGAATATTGTTAAAATCTTATCTCATATGGGTGAGGTTGTTCCACAAAGCCACTCTACCCTGCGGTGTGTTGGGGGCATAGACATTGGTCATGACCCATGAGTGTTGGGAGCAGTGATAATGAAAGAAGATGTTGGACAAGCATCCTTCACCTAAGATAACTTTACCTTTGACTTTGGCTGGGTACCATAGGCAAAGGAGACCACCTGAGGTGCCTGAAGTCGGAGTGTAAGCATATTTACATTTTCTCTAGATGATCTTGGCAACCCTCAAAGACCAGTGATCATCTAGTTTGGTTTCTTGGAAAAGTAAAATTGTGGGGTTTGATTCTTTCCTCATGGTGACAACCAATCTTTGTTTGGCTGCCCCATTGAGTCCTCTCTCATTCTAGGAGAGGAATTTCATTTGGAAATTTTGGAGGGTTTTTTGCCCCCCTTGCCTTGCTGCGTAGGGGGTTTGGGTTTCTTGATTTCTTCTCCATTGACACTTCCCAATTCTTGAAATAGGGTTTTTTTGGTGCCATTGGCCATGTCCTCGATTGTGTCATAGCTTCATCGATCTACACCAGATGGCCTGACCTTCTTCCTTTCACCTCTTAAATCAATCTAGGATTTTTGAAGCTTCATGTTTGCTTTGGGATCCAGGGTTTGGAGGACTCTTGAGAAGAGTCATCATTGGAAATTTTGGTATTATAGGGTTTAGTCAGAGAGACAGGTGACTCATTCCATAAAGGAGGGGATGATGAGGATGGGGGTTGGGAGACAAAGGGGGTTTGGGAGGAGAGCTTTGAGGAATGGAATAGGTGGAGGGAGGGGGTAAGGGGCGTGGGGGGTGGGAAAAGGTGTCTTCCAGGGGAGAGCTAGTGTTAGGGCAAGGGTGGGAGGTAGGATTAGAAATAGGGAGGGCCTCATCAGGAAGATCCTCTTCCTATAGCATCTCTATGGAAATAGAACTGTTAAGTAAATTGAATTTATTTGAGGAAGAGAACATATTACTTGCCTTTTGTGCTTCTCTGCTTGGGGGGGCATGGGTGTGCTACTTACTCGAGTGATTCAGGCTCTAACCTATTATGGTATTCAAATTCTAGGTTTCACCTTGATCTGGATGGGCCATGATTTGGATAACACTCTTTGCGCATTTACGTTTGGGGCACTGGGATGGAAGATGTCCTTGAGTTTGGCACTCTGAGTAGAATGCGAGTTTGTTCTCAAATTCTAGTGGTTGCCTCATTTGATAATACTCATAAATTAGGTTTATATGATTGAGGAGCTATGATTATAGGTTTACATTGATGTAAATTTGAGCTTGTGTGAAGCGAGTCCTGGCGTGGATAGTCGGGTTGATGGCAACCAGTTCCCCAATTTCCTGGGCTATTCCTTGGAGTGCTTCTTCATAGAAAAAGTGGGTGGGGAGGATTAAGAGCTGGATCCATATGGGAGTATATTTTATTCTTTGGGATTCTAGATCAAAATCTGGTTCCCATTTTCAAATAAAAAGGCTTCTTCTCCTGAATAACCAAGGGCCTCCTGACATGATGCGTTTTGCATCCTCCCTAGTGTTAAGTTAAATCATAAAAAATCCTCTGGACATTGCAGATAGCTCCAAAATTCCTAGAGTCTTCCATTTGGTTACCACCTAGTGCTGGATTGAGTCCATATCAGGGCACCCTCTGAAAGACTACCCTATTAAGGAAAATGAGTCTCGAATGTCGAATCCATCCATGACCTATTTAGGGTAAAAGACATCGCATCCTTGTGTTACAAAGGTATTTGAAGTGATAGTAGACAGTATAGGTTTCCCTTGTAGAAGCTCCACAAAGGAGATTTACTCGTTCTTCTTGATGTTATTGACTGATTTGTCTAGGGGATCTTTCCCTTGATTTTTCCATTCTGGCTACTCCTCGTGCTGGTGAGTGGCTTACCTACTATTTCGTTCTCCGTTGGGTGGTAAGTGGTTTTACCACACGATTGCACACCACTCTTTGACCACTTTGATCCATCCTTTTGCTTCTCACATGATTCTGTGCCATCGCCCAAATATTCATTCACCATCACTTCCATCCGATACATGAGACTCTTCACCTAACTTTTGTTATAGAGTTTATGAATATAGTAGAAGGAGAGGCATTTTACATAAGTGAATAATCTCTATACACATCTTTTGACCTTGTTTAAAATTAAAATTAAACAAGTTGATGAGATACATATATCTAAGATCAATGACACAATTAATTTTCCTTCCATTAGTATAATATGAGAACAATTAATTTGATCAACAAAGCAATTTTCGTAAAAGTAACTTTCATATAATATGAGAAAAAATATGAGATGTCTTTTATACTAATTTTATGTTTTTATATTATTCAAAATTTAAATTTAATAAAATAGATTACTTAAAAATAATTAAGCTATTACTTTTTATTTACAATAAAGAAAAAGTTATTTACAATAAAAATAAAAGTTGTGCTCTCAACTATACTTAGCATTAATAAAAAATAAAAATAAAAGTAGTACTTTGGTTTAAGAAACATCATTCTAGTTTATGTATCATATTTAAAATTTAGACAGAGTAATTATCAATAGGTGTTTCATATTATTAAAATTAAATTTGTATTTAAATTTTGTTTGATATTTAATCAAAAAGTTATAATTTATCGTTATCTATATATTAACATAAGATAAAAATAAAATTTTGGCATTTTTTTATAAACTTGGATAGTGAAGATTATTTTATTTGGGGAGAATTAATTCTACAAACAACTATTTTGGTGTTTATCTACATAGAATAGAGCCTCTAGAAAAAAATTGAACCATACTTAAGGCCAAAATATCACCTTAAAAATAATTTTGTTTTAATGGCTAGTTTGGCAAAACAAAATTCTAACCAAATAAAACTTGTCTAAAAGAGGTATTGTGGACCCCACATTTGTTCTAGATGCTTTAAATATTATGAAACTCAAGGCCACCTTTTTTTCAAATACGAGGAGATGTTATGATCTCTCTCTTACCCTCAAATTTGGATTCTGCATTAGAAGTAGATTAAATATTGAGTTTTGCACTAAAAGTTGAATTAATAATTACCATAACTCCTTTTAAGATAAGCCTCTAATAAAACATTTTGGTCTTCAATTATTTTGTGGTATATTTAGATGGATAGGAACTATTGAGTATTTGAATATAAACCAACTAAAAGAGTTGTTTTAATATGTAAGCTTAATCAAGTTATCATGAAAATGTTAAAGCCTACTTTAAAGCTAAGCAATATCAAAGTGCTCTTTCTAGAGCTAAGTTATATTTCCTTAAAAATTAGAATCTTCAAGATATAATTAGCACCTCTATTGCCAAAAAATTGATGCCTCAACTATGTTTTATTTTTCCAACTCTATTTTTTTATGGGGCTTTGAAGTCTAACCTTGAAATAGCTACTATTAGAGGAGTTTTATGGTTAGGACCACTCTCTATGATTATTGATTATTATCTAAATATAGGATAGACCATCAATAATATAGTTGAGTTGATGGGTTGCAAATTTGGTCTCTCTTGCGACAAGAGAAATCATCAAAACCCTTTAGTTTATGGGGATTCTATGTTGATTATATAGTTTTTTTGGTAAACAAGATTCCAAGTTTATTCTTCTCTAGCTGTTGCTAAATCAAGTTTGTAAGATTCTAGAAAATTTTGATCAGATTAATTAGCATCACATTCCTATAAAGCATAATCATCTAACAAAAAAAAAGGTTAATGGGGGTTTTCTTTTGCATCATTCTTAAACCAAAAATTCTTAGAACTTAAGGGGTGATCACACAAACTAAGCATGTTGGATTTTTTTGTCAGTTTGTTTGTTTTATACATGCTTTCTAGCTTTGTAATATCTATATTATCAGGTCCTGGGTGATTTTTGCGGAATGGATACCCCTGCCTCCTTGGGTCTTACCCGAAAGTGGCATCCCTTCTAGGATGTTTTCCACAAATAATAAAAAAATATCTATATTATATTAAATAATATTAAACCTTTTATTTAAAAAAATATTAGATACTAATAGTTGGTACAACTTGAGTGGGTCTTAAGGTAAGACTTTAAAAATCCAAATAGGAGATTTAAGGTTTGAATATAATTGGAATAGATTTATGCATTATACTTTGATAATTTGCTTATATGAACATATATTATGTAAATAAACCTCCTCTATGAGGGTTGTATCACATAGCTTATGGTCTCGTGGACATTAAAAACTACTTTATATTTACCTTTACCTTCTAATCATTTCATTAACTTAAGATTGCTCCTTCAAATCTATGATCAAAATATTATAAATAACCTATTCCAGGATACCCCTGCCTCCTTGGGTCTTACCCGAAAGTGGCATCCCTTTTCGGATGTTTTCCACAAAAAAAAAAAACCTATTGCAAATAAAATTTGTTCTCCTATGGTAAAATCTACTTATAGGTCCTTGGTGCTACCTATTGTTGTTTTTTCTAGGTTGAATGATAGGTGGAAGGTCTCACTTTATAAGGAGAGTTAGAGGTGGCTTAATTGTAATATATGGAAGGTTGTATCCTCCAAGGCTAACAAATTTGTTGGGTTGAAGGGTTTTACATTAAAAAAATTCCTTGTAATTTTCTTTTAGCCAAATTGGGGCTTGCTAATAATAGATGTGCTTCATGCTAAAAATCTAACACAATAAAATATTCTTTTGGTCATATAGGGCTATTAGAATTGTTTGGAGTAAATAAGGATTTTTTTAGAAGTTTTTACTTCTCAATTTAGGTAGAAGAAATATTATTTGACTTTTTTTATTTAATTAATAGAATTTGTTCAGCCTCAAGGTTATTCAATCAGTTGTATCAAAGCAGGTTGAGAGAGCACCATCGCATCTTTTAGGAGGAGCACCATTGAACTCCATTTAAATATAAAGAATTTTAGAAAGAGATAGATTATGATTTTTGATAAATGTGTGGATTGGAGAAGATTTTTTTCCAAAGAGAATGTTCCTCTACATGCACTTATTGTGCCCTCTAAATATGCTCATTAGAGTAAATATATGACAACATGGGATAAGAGACACACATATGTATCTGGTTTTACTGGTAGTGTTGTCTTGGATATTATATTAAGGGATGAGGTTTTTATTTGGATGGATGGTTGCTATTTTTATAAGAAATACAATAATTGAGAAAATGTTGGAAACTTATGCACATTGGTGAAGATCCAACTATTAAAACTTGGAGAGTTGATAATTTGGAAAAGGATGCAACAATTTGAGTGGATCCATGGTGCATATCAATAGACACTACATAAATATGGGAACATGTGTTTTTGAAGAAGGAGCAAAATCTTGTTTAATAAGAGGAGGTTTCAAGGCTCTACAACATTCATAGATATGATGTAGCATATAATCTAGTTGTCTATGCATCTACGATTATGACAATATGCTTTAATTTCTAATATGTTGAAAATGGGAAAGTGACATCTAAGGTTGAAAAATATATGATTAATATTGGGATAAATATACAAAATTATGAAGTAGTCTTGTCAGATTTAGAATTATTATCATCTGAACTACAAAGAATGGACTTATGAACAAGGAAGACCAGTCTAAAAAAAAAAACAATGAAAGAGAAACATAATCTAATATGGATTGATCCTAGATCATGTTGTTTTGCCCTATTCTCAAGGTTTCCATTTGGTCAGGTGCTACAACAACAATCACCTCTTGCACTCTCAAAATATTTAAAGAATATAAATGGAGTTGAATGGCTTAATAAATGCTCTTATACATGATGGTGTTATTATTATAATTTTTTTTTCATGGCTTGATACATAGTTGCAAGAGATATATGGAGTTGTTGGTTATTTTTCTAAGGTCAATGGGTGAAAAAATGGAATCACTCTAAGATAATTAAATTGACCAAGGTATCAGTGAGTGATAAATTGGAGAAATTTTGATCAAAACAATTTGATCTAAGACTTGTTGCATATTGTGTTGTACAACATTATTGTTTACAATCAACAATGATTGACTATAACTTCTTTGATGGGTTTGATACAAGAATCATTGCTCAAAATATACTTTCATTTTTTAATCATGAAATTTTATGACCTACACATACCATTTTGATCATAGTGTCTTCATATAACCTTCAATTAACAAACCATCTAAAGAATTAGATTCCTTATTCAAAGAGCTTTGAAAGAAGTCACACAAATATTTTTGTGGTTATATCAGGGAAGAAATATCTTGTTCAATATTGATATATTGTGTAGAAAGGGTAAATAATTATTTTTTAATTTTAAGAAAGAATAAAACTGTACTTTGGTCTTGTGCATTCGGAGTGCATGATCAATGGTACCCAACACTCCTAAATATTGTGAAAGTGAAGAGTACACATTGAGAGGGGAGAATTAGTTTTTCTCAATGTTCAGTGTGCCCATCCTTGGTTAAGCATCTAGTGATATAATTCCCATTGAAGAAGCATAGTTAAAATATTCCCACTATTGCTTGTTGTGAATAGTTAAAAATATCCCTATTCGTATTTTAAGTGTACTTGATGAACTATTGATTATGTACTAGTTCATTATATGGTTATTTGTACTATTTTTAGTGTCCCTACCCATGTTTGGATCATAATTTAATAGGGGAATGTTGAAATTCATTACATCATATAATGTGATAAGGATAAAATCAATTAAGTGGTTAAAACCACTCACGTATGAATCATGTGTTAGTTACTTGTAATTCCCACCAATTATAAAAATCACATTGTTTATCTAGTTTCTCTATATTGAGAAACATTATTTGTATGAACATTATTATTTGATTAATAGATTTTTTTAAGCCTTATGGTTGTTCCATAAAGAATAAATCATAAACATAAAGCACTTCAAACAATGTTTATATTGAAGAGAAATAAATACTAAGATGTTAATATGAGGACTTTACCCTAATGATTAGTTTTACATTAGTAGATATTTTAGTAAGTAGAATGACTTATAATATTATTGTATTTAATAATTAATATCATACTCTCTTTCTACAACAAGCAAGCATTAGAGTGAAAGTACCCTAGTTGATGTGTTAACAATTTTGTTATCTTTGGTATTAACATAATTTGAGGTACTTACATGCTTCTAGACCCTCATAAATTATGATTATTGCAGACACCTAAAATGTGTTATCACATGGAGACTCCCAAAAAAGCTCCTTTATAACTCATATAATCCATCTTAGACAACCTTAGGGCTAATAGTGGTCTCTTCTAGTAGCAAGCAAGTTTTTCCCATGGGAAGCTTGATTGTAATGACCCAAGATGATCTCAAGATCTGGACCATATTGACCTAATGTGGTCATTCAAAATAAAATTCAAAAAAATAAATAGGCATCGTAACTGCCTATCAACATTGCACCCAATTTGGCACCAGTGCTAGATGTCCTATAGGCGATAGTTTTATCTACCACTTACAGTCATTTGGTGGTAGGTCAATTAGAATACCCCTGATTGGAACTTGCCCCATTTTTTGTTGCCCTCAGTGCCTATAAATTGACACCCTCTCTCCATTGTTAAGGATCCAAAAATCAAAAGTTTCCTCTACAAAGTGTTGCCAAAATTATGGACCAAGCCTTCCTTCTACCGAATTGATGTTGCTAGATTTCCTCATAGGTCTAAAAGGTACATTTCTCCTTGCATGATCATACTTGTTACTCCATTGATCATATAAACCTTCTTACTCACATTTAGATTCACCAAAAATTCATCAAAAACACAACCCAACATTGCTAAAACACCACCCGAACTTGCTTACATAGAAGCATAGTCCCGTAATAGTGATTATCTCACACCAAGATGATCCGTAGACAAAAATATCTCGACCTGAGATGATCTTAGTTGGGTGACCAAATTTTGGTATTTTGTTGCATGTTAACATAGATATCTACTTGCATGTGGATTTTAGCATTAGATCCTTCATATTTTATGCATTCTACTACTTTTTATCTTAGCTTACATTTTTAGACTTGATACAGGTCCCACCTTCAATGGATCCTGCATGTGCTACTGATCCACTTGTTTCTTTGTATGTAGGTTACAGGGTTTAAGGATCTGAATCTCACATGGAGGTCACAAGAAAACCCACTCTCAAGACACCATGCTAGAACAGGAATATCAAATATTGCACCTAGAAAAACTATTTTTGATGAAAACAGAAATCATGTCCCTCATTGTAATATTGTATCATTAGTGAAATCCCTAAAAGGGGACTCTATGTAACACTTTGAAAGAATCAATACAAATTAATATATGGGATTCATTATCATTTGATTTTGCATTGTGTTTCATATTATTTTGTTTGGGTGTAAATTTTTGTCCTTCAAATAGTGATCACGGTGGGATCTAGTCCCTATTTTTCAAATGCAAATCTAATTGGTTGATTGTCCTTTGTGATTGCAGGTTTTCAAGTCTGACCATCTCTACCCAAGATGGTCCCTATGTTGCAATCATCTCAGTTTGAGATGATCTCTAAGAAGAAGTAGAACATCAATGAATCTACAAAATCTACATAAAAAAAAGGCTTTCAAGGTTAGTTTCATATTCTATATTTCTTTATATTCTTTTTTTCTTTATGAAAAGAAAAATAGCAAAAAAATATATTTGTAGCTTTGTTGCATGTATTTTTGTTTTAGGTCTGTTAGACTGTGATTGTCTCAAGTTGAGATAATATCTTATCTATGACCTTATTAGGTTGATATGGTACCTATATATGATCATATTAGGTCAATATGGTCTCTATGTTATTGGTTGTTGGTTTACATACATAGCTGTCTGTTAGCAAACAAATAATTCTTTAGGAAATATTACATCTTAGAGTTACATTTTCATTAGTGAAAGTCATCGTGTGTTGTTTGCTTTTATTTTTTGTAACAATAAAAATAATTCACACACGTATGTATCACTTAAACATTGGTAAGGTTGGATTTCATCACCAAACTCCAATCGAGACTAGAAATATTGGAATTCATCTCCTTTCACTAGCTCATCCCTTAAACACCATAGTAACCACCATGAATGATTTTTTTGATTTCATCACTAAAAATTTGCCTACTTTTGGGTACATCCCAAATTAGGTTAGGTTTAGATGCACTTTAACCATGGGACTTAATAATTTGTGGAATGTAGCTATCATTTGTATCCAACCATGCTCGAGTGTGAAACAAAATCCCAATTGGAAAAGTAATAATATTTAGACAATGCAACCCCTTATTTGAGGGGGTAGTTTATTTCCATAAGGATACCCATTACCCATCCATCATCATAGGCATATTTTTGGGTTGTTTTTTTCACATCCCTCGAAATATATTGTGTGAAAATAACATTTTAGTAGAATTCATTTCATCCACCCTAGTCATCATAGGAATAGAATTTTGAAAATAAAAACACATACAAAAAAACTCAAAAACTTAAAAGAACACATTTCTTGGTTTCTTTTGTTTGCTTTGTGTTTGTAGTTTAGAATGGGTACACCATTAGCCTAGCTTATGGTAGTCACATTCAGTCAATCTCAATCATGAGTGAACACTACTAAACTAGCACAAGAAGTCATGGATCACTTTTTAGTTGATCCACAATATCTTGTCATACCTAAATAGCAATACACATGCCATAACTCAAACATTATATATCACCCCACTAAACTTGATATATCAGGTGTCACAATTTAGAACCCACCTACGGGTCCTAAAGATGATCAGGATATTCATTATCCAAATTATGCTACATTACATACCTTATACAAAGATAACTATCTTCCCACTGAAGCACCAAGGAGGTTATTGTGTATTCATATTCTGAATTAGTCTATGACCCCTTTAGATTAGTACGAGGTGTACACTCCATGCTAGGATAGGGAATCCCAAGCTACCAAAGTTGAGCATCCATGGATGAACAAAGAGCATGACCATGTGGATATGTACACCATCAAACAATATAATAGACCCATAATATTGGCACATGCATTAAGGGATGATCAGCATAATTATCCCTCTACATATTATGATATATAGCCTGCTCAGGTATGTTACACTTTAGCACCATATACTTATGCAAAACCCATCCTACAACATCAAAATCAGGTGAATGTGATCTCTCACGACCTTAGAAAACAAGTGGTTGATCTTTTTGGGATCAAAGCACAAACCACACCCATTCGCATCACTCACACCTATGTGAATTGTCCTCACATGATAGACCAGGTGAACCATTATTATTATATACAAGACAAACCCTGGTCACCAACAACAATTACAATAGGCAATGCATTAAATATTACCCATGTCTAGGCATCAAAGGTAACTAAATCAACATCACCTGGATCACCCAGTGCAACATCAAAATCTACCACCACGTCCAAATAAGAACCTTCCACATTGAGCTCACCAAAATCCACTTCATAATCAACATCATATACCACCACCCATCCATCATAAAGAACCCCATTCACCTCAACAATACAAAGCATACCATCATCAATAGGATTATGACGTCTATGAAGAGCCACCACAACAAGAGTATCAAGAACCAATTGATACGTACTTTGAGGTAACATATGATGACATGCTTATTGATACCACCTATCCACCATATCAAAACCGACTACTTCCACCTCATTAGGGATAAAGGTGGGCCAATCACATCATCTCATAGAAATCCTACGAAGTGCTAACTAATCACATTAATTCATTAAAAAACAATATTTAGGTGTGGGTTACCAAAAACCCACCTTAAAACAACTTAGCAATAAAATTTTGCATCCATTCATCTCATCACCCCCGTATCCACCTCACTTTGAGATGCCAAAACTAGATAAGTTCAAAGGTGAAGAAGATGCACAAGAGCATGTGAGCAGTTTCATAAAAATCTGCTTTCATCTTCAAGATAATGACCCCTTGATGCTAAGAATATTTCTCATAACACTTGATGGGGATGCTTTGGAGTGGTACAACCATATACCAGACCATATTATATACACTTTTGAATAGTTGGTTAATGCATTTTTCTAACGTTTTACCTTTAACATCAAGAAAAAGGCTACCTTGATTGACTTGTATAACCTTCATCAATTTGAGGATGATACAGTTATGGATTATGAAAATAGGTGGAGAACAATCATTACAAAACTACCCTTCACCTTACCCATCTTGGAGCTTACTCAGATTTTCACTTGAATTTGCTCAAAATAGATTTCACCCTTGTTGTAAATTTAACAATATCAAAAATTTGAGGAGGCCCTAGCCCAAGTGAAGGTCATTTAAGATATCAAGATCCAAGAAGGAGACATCAATCTTTATAAAATAAATGGTCTAACAAGAATGCTAAGGAAATACAAAACCAATAGAAAGCAACTTTGATGAACCAGGTGGTTTTGAGTGCCCTAGGACCCTCAAATAAAACCCCACCTCCACTGTCTAACTATCAAGCCCAACCTACACTAGCATAATAACATACAAAACCAATCCATCAACCATAAGAGAATCAATAGCTCACTTAATTGAGGTATCCACAATGCCAATACACACCATTGTCAAAAACCTTGCCAACAATATTTAACTGGTTGTGTGAGGCACAAGCAATCACTCTCCCTAAAATTCATCAATAGGATATGAATCAACCAAAATATAAGAACTATAGGAAGGATTAGTACTACATCTACCATAGATAAAGGGTCATGACATTCATTCATGTTACTCATTTAATAATCTGGTGCTAAACATGATCAAAAGACAAGATATTCAAATCGATAATCCTCTTACATTAAATTATTATAACATGGGGGTCTCCCAAGATCCTTTACCTCAAGGTGGCACAACCACAACACCTACTATCATAAATGAATAACCTAGACAAGTTAATCAAGTGCATGTTGTCGCATCAAACCAAGGTTTTGTGGGCATGATCAATATTATGACAAGAAACCGATGATACCCAAATCAACCCACACCAACTATGGATCCTTTGAATTTTCCTTCCATGTCGTAGGCACCTTCGTATAAAAATTTGATCATACCTCCTCCACCTCATCTTGTAATCATGCTAAGAAATACTTACACAAAGTTTTAAAATGACATCGATGAAACTCTCCATTTATGATCTAATCCAACAATCAATGTCACATTGCAAATCTATCATGGAGATTCTAAAATCCATTGAATTACAACCCTAGGATCCCAACGCTTTTGCTAATTTTATGGGATAAATTCAATATTACAAAGAGCCTACAATAACTTTTCATGATCATGAGATCAATATAATACCTATTGAGATACCTAATTTACTACTGCATATCATAGCTAGTGTAGATGGAATCACATATAAACATGTCTTGATCAATACCAACTCATCAATCAACATCATCACCACATCCACCCTCAAACATATTAATATTTCACCTTCTCACATGACATCATTCATTTTCACTCTTTGAGCCTTCAATGATGCATTGTGTTCCACTATTGAGATAATGGTCCTTCCCATTTAGGTTGAACTAAAAGTTATTCGCACACTCTAACATGTTTTGGAAGCGGGTATGCAGTACAATATCTTACTTGGCTGCCTTTGGATTCGAGATATGAAGTGTGTAACTTAAATATTGCACCAATCTATCAAATATGTGTATGAAGGTCAAGTGTATTGCATCTCGATAGACTTGGATCCATTTAAATTTTATCACATGGTCTCACATCCTTATGAGTCCACTCTTCCATCAACTCATTTGGACATTTGACCAAAACACCCTATGAAGCATCTAAATCATCCATAAAAGGTATCCATACATTCATCATTGCAAACATCATCACAACCACAATCATAAGATTCCATGGGAATCCATTTTTACCCATCATATCCTACCATGAGGAACCCATACAAGGCACCCATGTCATCACCTTCATCTCCATCCTTGCCCACACATGCATATATACCTCAACCACATAATTTACCTCCCACACCCTCAATTTGAAATATTTTAGCCACATCCACTCATACCTCCATAATAGGGGAAGAACCACCATCTGCCACATGCATTTCATCATAATTTGCACCACCATCATCAACTTATCTACCACCACAAGTCATAATTCACATGACCAATCTGAGTATATGAAAGTATTAAGAACAAGCTATGACATTCACCCCCTTATAGAGTCAATCAGGGAGTTGGGAGACCTCATAATGCATCACTACATATAGGTACCATTGTCCCCCTTGGTTCCTTCTTGAGCCAAACAATTTTTTTTTATGGAAGCATTTATACCTCCATAGACACCCCTCCTATACCAGAAGAGGAGGACCCATTTCAAGAAAATATTGGTTATCTTTCAAACCTAACCTTTACTCTACGATACTTATATCACTACAATTGGCACAAAAAGGCTTAGGTTGATATGAGCAAGGTCCTTGGAACCTGTTAGTCAAAAAGTGACTAACTACAGAAAAATAGCTGATGCACCTTTTTGCATATTTTCCAAGAAGACCAAAGTGGCCCATATGCTAAAGATCAAAGAAAAAGCAAAACACCGCAAGGAGGAAAAAGTGTCGCGATATCGCGACATGTTGCATTTTCGCGGTCCAAAGCAAAGAGAAAGAGCAAGGAGGAAAAGTGTCGCGATATCGCGACATGTTGCATTTTCGCGGTTCAAAGCGAAGAGAAAGAGCAAGGGGAAAAAGTGTCGCGATATCGCGACATGTTGCATTTTCGCGGTCCAAAGCAAAGAGAAAGAGCAAGGAGGAAAAAGTGTCGCGATATCGCGACATGTTGTATTTTCATGGCTAAGAGCAACAAAAAGGAGCAAGAAGGAAAAAGTGTCGCGATATCGCGACATGTTGTATTTTCACGGCTAAGAGCAACAAAAGGGAGCAAGGGGGCAAAAGTGTCGCGATATCGCGACATGTTGCATTTTCGCGGCTAAGAGCAACAAAAAGGAGCAAGGAGGAAAAAGTGTCGCGATATCGCGACATGTATTTTCGTGGCTAAAGAGAAGAGAAAGAGCAAGAAGGAAAAAGTGTCGCGATATCGCGACATGTTGTATTTTCGTAGCAAAAGAGAAGAGAAAGAAAAAGTGTCGCGATATCGCGACATGTTGCATTTTCGCGGCCAAAAGAGAAGAGAAAGCACAAGGAGGCAAAAGTGTCGCGATATCGCGACATGTTGCATTTTCATGGCTAAGAGCAACAAAAGGGAGCAAGGAGGCAAAAGTGTCACGATATCGCGACATGTTGCATTTTCATGGCTAAGAGCAACAAAGGAGAACAAAGAGGCAGAAGTGTCGCGATATCGCGACATGTTGCCTTTTCACGGGCAGAAGAGCAAAGCAAGAGACGGACGTCATGATTTCGTGACATGTCTCATTTTCACGACGGGAGGCAGCAAAAGAGCAAAGTAAGAGACGAATGTCATGATTTCGTGACATGTCTCATTTTCGTGGCTGGAAGCGACAGAAGAGCAAAGCAAGAGACGGATGTCGCGATTTCGTGACATGTCTCATTTTCACGACGGGAGGCAGCAAAAGAGCAAAGTAAGAGACGAATGTCATGATTTCATGACATGTCTCATTTTCATGGTTGGAAGCGGCAAAAGAGCAAAACAAGAGATGAATGTCACGATTTCGTGACATGTCTCATTTTCGGTTGGAGGCGGCAAAAGAGCAAAGCAAGGAAAGAATGTCATGATTTCGTGACACGCCAGCTGTAAAGGAATAGAGTATATTTTTGGCAACTGGGGACATGCACTGACATCAAGTGCTGATTTTTGAAGAATGGTCTATTGATTATAACCTGGCAGGTCCGCTGGATGATTGCAGAATAACAGGCTCATCTAAAATTAGCCGGAAGGAAATCTATCCAATCTAAGGAAATCCATTGTATATTATTAGAAACTACAGACAATTACTTGTAATTGATTGAAGAAATTAAATGTACATAGTAGAAGATACTCTTTTTAGGGTATAAATAGGAGTGAGTCGACCATGAAAAGAGGTCGGCTCTTGGACGTTTACAAGCTTGATGTACATGTACTGGATTACAAGCAATAAAATATTTCTTCTTCTGGCTTTCGAAACTTCTATGTGCAAGTGTATGTATCTGGTGTTTTAACTTTTATTCATTCTAAGTTTTATAATGTATCTATTCTGAAATCTGGATTGTGCATGTATAAATCTTGTTTCTAGAGTTGAACATTAAAAGATATTTACATGCTTTTAGACGAACATCTAAAAGTCACACTCAAGAATTCATGTTTTCTATAAAGAAGATATAAAGAAAACTCTGAAAGTAGTAATCTGCATCATCAATGTTTGTTGTTGTCTAATATGTACCATGAGAAAAGTTCTAGCTTAGGCTATATTTCCCTTATCTCTTGTTCCCCTTTTCTCTAAAAAACTCAAAGGAACCAGCCTTCTCTGGAGACTAGACAGATGATCTCAAGCAAGATCTGTCTATTCAATGTTGGCAAAGTCTAAGGCGCAACACTATTAACCGAAGGCAGATTTTGTTCCAATAGTTTTTGGCATGCCCGGTGGGACCAGCAATCCCACAGTATTGTATAAGTTTTGGTGTTTTACCTTAAGAGCCTTTTTGTTTAAAAATCTCAAGAAAAACCACCTGGCGACTCCGTTGCAATTTAGACCATAAAAGAAAGACCTTGTCTAAAAACCTTCTGGTTATATAGCCATATGATAACCAGATCCCGAGCTAGAAACTCTGAAGAACCTATCGAGTTCTTTGAACTACATCTCGAAAGCCTAAAAGCACACCCTGTGCTAGCCGCACGATCAAATCTGCCCGGCACCATTAGCACCTCTTTAACACCCATTGTAGGAGCATCTGCAAGCAATCCCATAGCGGTTGTAACTCCTTTAGCAATCATGGCAGCCACCCCTACCCCAGTGCATCTTGTGTGGAATCAAACTGGCCCTTTGAACTTGGGAACACACCACCAAATTCCACAAGCTGCACTAAAAGCATTACCGACCTTTGACGGAATAGGCAAAACAGTAGATGAGCACTGTTTAGATGTATCATCGCTAGCATCTATTTACAACATCACTCAAGAAGATGTAATGGTCAGATTGTTGATTATATCTTTGAAAGGAAAGATGCTCTATTGGTACAGAGCGCTTCCCGCTGGATCCATTACTTCTTGGGTAGTACTGTCGGCCGTCTGGTCGATGAATTTAATATACATGCGGATCCTTTCACATTGCTGAATCAATTCACTGTCATTGAGAGGCATCCACAAGAAGAAATCCAAGATTTCAACATCAGATTTACCAGAACTCGTGATAGAGTACCACAAGGCCTAAAGCCCATGGAAGAACAAGCTATATGCTATTATTTAAGGGCTTTTGATTCAGATCTCAGTATGATAATAAGGCAATCCCGTGTAACCACTTTTCCTAGGATCTATCTAGAGGCAGCAAAGGGCGAAGCTGATCTCATCGCTACAAAAAGATATCCATCAAAGAGTCTATTGCCAATTGTACCAGAGCTTTCCCAAGCGTCAATCTCTAAACTGTTCTGTACTCCCATCAACGTAGGCCCTCCTAGCTATAGCTGCACCTCCTACATTCCTTGCATTACCAACCACACCCCTTGCATCAGCTCCCCCCAATGATCAATACACGACCATAATTGATACAATGAAGACATTGTCAAATGAAATGGCATCCATGAAAAAGAGAGAGGTGGAACGGAATATCCAAGCAAGAAGATTTCCATAGATACAAAAGGAAGGTGCTTCAACAAGTGGAAGAGGACAAGATAAAAAAAATGTGGTGTATGCGAATGAGATAGGAGATAATGGAGAACCCACTAATTTTGACTACTGGTGTACCACTTGCAATGATCCTCATGGAGAGGATTCATGCATGATTCATCAACATCATGTGCAAGCGGTTATCAATGAGAGAGTCAAAGAAACCGGCAAGGGACAGGTGAACATAATCAGAGAAGTCCACCACAATTTGGCAATGCCATCCATGGAACAAGTCTCAGTCCCGACAAGGTCGGGAAAAAGTCGTTACAAGCCGACCCTAAGGAACTCCAACCACTAGGTTTTCCTCCTGCCCCCAGGGCAACTCCGCAGAAAAACCAGTCTAATGAGAAAGGACGTTCTGACCCTCCTCAGACTTCTACGGCTACACCGAGAAAAGAATTTCCTCCTAGAAAAGGGAGCGAGGCTCAAGAGCAAGCGAAGGAAAGACTCAGATTTCCTTCATTGACAAAAAGGCAAAGAATAGAAGCCACGCAGGTCTATAGAGACAGATACGATGCATCTACTAGTGGAAGGGAAAAGAGTACTGAGGTATCCCCAGCTGCAACCCTTTCGTTCAACATTGCAGAAGAAATGAAGAGGACTCCTTCCAAGATAAGCATGTATGATGCACTGCAAATTCCTGGTCAGATTGACCTCCTCCAAGAATCCTTAAATTTAAAGAATAATACCTCTTCCTCAAATGTTATACAAGCAAATGTTGTGTCAACCTCTGGAAAAAATAGACCGCCCCCATTCTATCTATCCTTGCAAATGGAGGGGTGGATAGTTCACAATTGCATGATTGATTCAGGGGCCGCAACTACGGTGATGCCGAAAGCCGTATGTGACATAATGGGGATGGAATATACTCGAAGTCATCCTGGTGTGTTGCAATTAGATGGTACTCCAGTAAAAACTATCGGGGTGATCAAAGATATCCCTATTCAACTCCACAGAATGCCAGAAGTAGTCGTTGTAGACTTAGAACCATATTTCGGTATGTGTTTATCCAGAGAGTTCACAGCCAAACTGGGAGGTTATCTATCACTAGATTATTCGCATTTGGAGGTACCTTTCAAAGGTAAAAGAGTCAAGATCTACAATGAAAAACCATCTACTTTTCATGTGGAAAGACTAGAAGAAACAACTACCATCAACATGATGTCCGAGGAATTGGAGAATATTGATTTAATGGAAGAAACCATGGAGGAACTCCAATCTAAAGATCAGTTTTCAATGAAAGACTTCAATGCTATGATAGAGACAGAAATGGGAAGCTATTCCATTGAGAAACCAAAAAAGCTCCCTATTGCTGTCCCTAAAACAGATGATTCAGCCAACCAGTTATGGAAATTGTACTTTGATGGGTCAAGGTGCAAAAATGGAGCAGGAGCTGGAATCGTCCTGATTTCACCCACTGGAAAAGAAAAAGTCTTTTCATATAGGTTGACATGGAGTTGCACCAATAACGCAGCTGAATATGAAGCCTTGTGTTTGGGACTCAAGAAAGCTAAAAAATTGGGTGCAAAACAATTGTTGATCTATGGAGATTCAGAGCTGATCGTTAAACAGGTTACTGGCAAATGCATTTGTAAGCAACATTACCTAAGGGCTTACAAAAACAAAGTGTTAGATCTATTGGAAAATTTTGAAGCACTAAACATGAAATCCATTTCCAGAGAGAAAAACACACATGCAGACCTGTTAGCATCAGTAGGATCAAATTTTTGCCCAGTCAACAATGTTATTCAGAAGTCTAAAATAGTTAGACTTATATACAGGCCTTCTGTGCCCGACAAGGACATTTTTTGGCAGGTATTTGAAAACGACGAGCAGATCCTAGATTTTTTGATTCATGAGATGAATTGCTCTACAGAAAGAGCGTTACAAGAAGAGGACGAAGAGAGCCTTATTCAACTGAGAAATAATCATATCCCCAGGGGACTGATCACCCTGGAGAGCCTTTTCGACAATAGCGACAGAGCTGTAGGTCGAAGGATCAAGGTAGATGAACGTCGGTATAAGGAAATAGAACTAGAACCGGGCAAAATGATCAAAGTGGGGACCGATTGTACAGTGGTAGAACTAGAACAAATAAAATAGTTATGTAGAGAATATCCAGATATAATAGCCTGGACTTATAGTGATCTGAAAGTGTACAGGAAAGAGGTCATTCAACATACCATCGAACTAGAGGAAGGAGCTAAACCTTTTAGGCAGAGGCAGAGGCCTGTGAATCCCAAGATTGAAGCCTTAATGAAACAAGAGTTGTTAAAACTCCTGCAGGCTAAGATAATATACCCAATCAAGCACTCTACCTGGGTGGCAAATTTAGTTCCAATCCGCAAGAAAAATGGAGAAATACGACTATGCATCGATTTCAAAATTTTGAACAGAGCCTCTTTAAAGGATCACTATCCTTTACCCTAGATTGACCCAATCCTTCATACCGTGGCGGGAGCAGAAAGGTTTTCTCTGTTAGATGGCTTTTCTGGTTACAATCAAGTTTGGGTGAGAAATGAAGATCAATACAAGATCTGCGTTCACCACTAAGTGGGGAACATTTGCATACCAAAGGATGCCCTTTGGATTATCTAACGTAGGAGCAACTTTCCAGAGAGCCATGGACGTAGCTTTTGGGGAGCTTGCGAACAAAATTATTGTCGTCTATTTAGATGACATGACTATTTTTTCTCACGACAAAAAGGACCATGCCACTCATCTGCAGCAAGTATTTGAGAAATGTAGAGAATTTGGGATATCACTAAATCCTAAAAAATCTATTTTTGCTGTGGAAGAAGGAATACTCCTTGGGCATGTTATTTCTAAAGCTGGGCTGTCAATTGATCCTGATAGAGTAAAGGCGCTTCTTGAGTTGTCGCTCCCAGTTAACAAGAAAGGTTTGCAGTCTTTCTTTGGGCAAATAAATTTTGTCAAAAAATTCATTGCGGATTTTGCCCAAACAGTTAAGCCAATGACTGAATTATTGAAAAAGGACGCTCCTTTCAAATGGACAGAGCCAAGGAAAGAAGCTTTTCAAAAAATTCTAGAAGCCATCGCTCAAGCTCCTGTGCTAGTCAACCCTGACTATTCCCGAGGTTTCATACTATATGCTGTCGGAGAGCAAAATAGTTATGCTTGTAGTTCTCACTCCGAAAGGAGCAGATGACGAAGAAAGACCCATAGCCTTTCCGAGTTCCACCATGCACAAACATGAGGAAAGGTACAGATTCATAGAAAAACAAGTATACGCAATTATGAAATCCTTGAATAAGCTAAAACACTTCTTATCCCAGAGTCGGACGATGGTGTATGTTATTCATCCCGATGTAAGGAACTTCATAATTCAAGGAGAATTGGGTGAAAAAAGAGCTGGATGGGTGACTCGCATCCAAGAGTATGATGTAGAAATACATCCTACTAAAATAGTCGAGAGGGAGAGCTTTGTGCCAGGAATTGGCCAAGCAAGCTGCAAGTGGATATGGGGAGAGCCACCCCGTCATGGCAAACACAGAGCAACACCAAGACAGAGTAAGTTCGGGTTGGATCGACGACTTTGTGAGGTATTTTCAGATGGGGTCATGTACTGAAGATATGAACGCTTCCCAGAGAAGGAGATTCAGAACCCAAGCATTGAAATATACCCTTCGAACAGAGGGGTTGTACAGGATTAACATCGATGGTGTATTGTTAAAATGCGTTCCCGATAATGAAAAGCAGAAAGTGTTAGATGAATTTCATGGGGGTTTTTAGGGGGACATTATGCAAGCCGAACTACAGCTTTGAAGATCCTTAGAGCTGGATGTTATTGGCCTTCCATCTTCCTAGATGCGTACAAAGTGACCCAGAGGTGTGAACAATGTCAGAGGTATGTGGGAAGAAACAGGAATGCACCCATGCCCTTAAAAGCTATTCAAGTCGAGGAACCATTCCAGCAGTGGGGGTTGGATTTCGTAGGGATAATAGAGCCAAACTCATCATCAAGCCACAAATACATTCTCACTGCCATGGACTACTTCACCAAGTGGGCAGAAGTAGTGCCTACGAAGAAAGCTGATTCAGAAGTGGTGATAGAATTCATCGAAAGTCTAATCACAAGGTTTGGCATACCAGATTCTTTGATTACAGACAATGGATCCCCTTTCACTAGTGCAAAGATGATCGAATTCGTCAATAGATATGGAATTTACCTGAAGACTTCCTCTAATTATTACCCATAAGGTAATGGATTAGCTGAGTCTACTAATAAGAATCTTCTGAGAATTCTGAAAAGAACATTAGAGGACAATAAGAAGAACTGGCACTCACTCCTGAATCAAGCCCTGTGGGCCGACAGAATCTCAATCAAAAAATCAATCAATACTTCGCCATATGCTTTGGTTTATGGCAAAGAAGTTATTCTATCGATTCATATGGAAATACCCACGTTGAGAATGCTAAACCAAGTCAACGAAGATGAAGGTCATCCAATGGATGCCCGAATGATGCAACTTCTGCAGCTTGAAGAATCTAGGGAACAAGCCTACGATCATCATCAAAAGCATATGGTAAAAACAGTCGGGTGGTTCGATAAGAAAACCACTTTCAGGAAATTCAAAATAGGTGACCTGGTATTAAAATGGAATGTCAAAAAAGCAAAGCCAGGACACCATGACAAGTTCGATGCGTTCTAGGAGGGGCCATTCGAAATTGTTTCAGAAAAGCAATTCAATGCCTTCCAGTTAAAATATCAAGATGGATGGGTTCTACCCATCACGGTGAATGCTTTTCACCTAAAATTGTATTTCCAGTAAAAGCTACAGATCACCATTATATGTACAATATATTATAAGTTTGGAGTTTTGTAAATATTTCCCTTTTTACGGCCTAATAAGAATCATTTTTTGTGGACTATCGGGGTCTGATATTTTGAAAGAAATCTGGAGGGAAAAATTTGAATTTTCAAAAATCTAGGGCTACCGCGTGATCGCCTAAAAATGATGGCGGATAGGAGGAAAAGACAAGAGTATTATTCAAACCTCGTCTAGTGATCAAGAGCCTCAAGATACAGAGGACGACTCAGGGAAAGAGACTCAGGAAGGCGAACCAACCCATACAACTGAAGGAAAAACCGATGCAGATGCTCAGAGCGTTGAGCATGAAACTTCACAGAAGGAAGCCCCACACGGCCCACCCAGTTCGGCTCAAGAAAGCCAAAAGAGTGAAAACAAAAAACAAACTTTGGTTAAAAAGGAGATCTTGACGGTAGAAGAGCAGCAGGAGAAACAAGTTATAAACTTGGATGAAAGTGATGAAGAAAATGAAAATCCTGATGTAGAAAAAATGCAGAGTGAAGAAATTGTCGTCAGTGAACATGAAGGAGAAGAAGGACACCAACAACTAGCCCAACCGAAAATAGGTATGCTTTCTTCACTTTCTCCTTCTCATTCTCCTACTCATTCCCATTGTAATTCTCCTTCCTTTTCTAAAATCGACAAAAATATAATGTCCTTGCCAAAAAATTACCTTGTTCTCCCAGAAATGGCAACATCTTCTCATAGTCCGCTAAATATTGGGTCCGTAGTTGCTCCCATTTCCATTTCTCCCTAGAATTGACATCCCAGCGGCTGGAGTTACAACTTCTCAAGGGACTGAGTCACAGTCCACCATGGCCAAGATTGAAAATCTAAAAAGGGTGAGCAGGAATGCATCCTTTTTCTTTTATCTTTGTTTTTCCACTCAAAATTTTACTTTTTGCAACTGTGCTGGTGACTCCGTTTCCCAATGGATGAAGGCCTGGTCTCTATTTTTGTGAGCAAAAATTCCCTCGAAAGGCGCCAAGAATGTTAGTCAAAAAGTGACTAACTACAGAAAAATAGCTGATGCACCTTTTTGCATATTTTCCAAGAAGACCAAAGTGGCCCATATGCTAAAGATCAAAGAAAAAGCAAAACACCGCAAGGAGGAAAAAGTGTCGCGATATCGCGACATGTTGCATTTTCACGGTCCAAAGCAAAGAGAAAGAGCAAGGAGGAAAAAGTGTCGCGATATCGCGACATGTTGCATTTTCGCGGTTCAAAGCGAAGAGAAAGAGCAAGGAGGAAAAAGTGTCGCGATATCGCGACATGTTGCATTTTCGCGGTCCAAAGCAAAGAGAAAGAGCAAGGAGGAAAAAGTGTCGCGATATCGCGACATTTGTTGTATTTTCACGACTAAGAGCAACAAAAAGGAGCAAGAAGGTAAAAGTGTGTACGATATCCCACATGTTGTATTTTCACGGCTAAGAGCAACAAAAGGGAGCAAGGGGAAAAAGTGTCGCGATATCGTGACATGTTGTATTTTCGCGGCTAAGAGCAACAAAAAGAGCAAGGAGGAAAAAGTGTCGCGATATCGCGACATGTATTTTCACGGCTAAAGAGAAGAGAAAGAGCAAGAAGGAAAAAGTGTCGCGATATCGCGACATGTTGTATTTTCACGGCAAAAGAGAAGAGAAAGAACAAGAAAGAAAAAGTGTCGCGATATCGCGACATGTTGCATTTTCACGGCCAAAAGAGAAGAGAAAGCACAAGGAGGCAAAAGTGTCGCGATATCGTGACATGTTGCATTTTCGCGGCTAAGAGCGACAAAAGGGAGCAAGGAGGCAAAAGTGTCGCGATATCGTGACATGTTGCATTTTCATGGCTAAGAGCAACAAAAGGAGCAAAGAGGCAAAAGTGTCGCGATATCGCGACATGTTGCATTTTCGCGGCTAAGAGCAAAAAAGCAAAGAGACGAATGTCACGATATCATGACATGTCTCATTTTCATGGGCAGAAGAGCAAAGTAAGAGACGAATGTCATGATTTCGTGACATGTCTCATTTTCATGGCTGGAAGGTAGAAGAGCAAAGCAAGAGACGAATGTCATGATTTCATGACATGTCTCATTTTCGCGATGGGAGGCAACAAAAGAGCAAAGTAAGAGACGAATGTCACGATTTCATGACATGTCTCATTTTCATGATTGGAGGTGGCAAAAGAGCAAAACAAGAGATGAATGTCATGATTTCGTGACATGTCTCATTTTTGTGGTTGGAGGCGGCAAAAGAGCAAAGCAAGGAAAGAATGTCGTGATTTCGCGACACGCCAGCTGTAAAGGAATAGAGTATATTTTTGGCAACTGGGGACATGCACTGACATCAGGTGCTGATTTTTGAAGAATGGTCTGTTGATTATAACCTGGCAGGTCCACTGGATGATTGTAGAATAACAGGCTCATCTAAAATTAGCCAGAAGGAAATCTATCCAATCTACGGGAAATCCGTTGTATATTATTAGAAACTACAGACAATTACTTGTAATTGATTGAAGAAATTAAATGTACGTAGTAGAAGATACTCTTTTTAGGGTATAAATAGGAGTGAGTCGACCATGAAAAGAGGTCGGCTCTTGGACGTTTACAAGCTTGATGTACATGTACTGGATTACAAGCAATAAAAGATTTCTTCTTCGCGCTTTCGAAACTTCTGTGTGCAAGTGTATGTATCTGGTGTTTTAACTTTTATTCATTCTAAGTTTTATAATGTATCTGTTCTGAAATCTGGACTGTGCACGTATAAATCTTGTTTCTAGAGTTGAACATTAAAATATATTTACATGCTTTTAGACGAACATCTAAAAGTCACACTCAATAATTCATGATTTCTATAAAGAAGATATAAAGAAAACTCGAAAGTAGTAATCTGCATCATCAATGTTTGTTGTTGTCTAATCTGTACCATGAGAAAAGTTCTAGCTTAGGCTATATTTCCTTTATCTCTTGTTCCCCTTTTCTCTAAAAAACTCAAAGGAACCAGCCTTCTCTGGAGACTAGACAGATGATCTCAAGCAAGATCTGTCTATTCAATGTTGGCAAAGTCTAAGGCGCAACACTATTAACCGAAGGCAGATTTTGTTCCAACAGAACTCTCTAGAATCATATTACCAGTTGCTAATAGATAAGTCAAGGTTGGGATACTTTACTGTATGCTTGAGGAACTTCTAGCAGATTCCATTTTAGTGCCTTAACCTAGGCCTTGAGGGAGATATTGATCGTAATGAGTATGTTGGTCCTGGTCATGCTCATTTGATTAGCGATCATATACAAATAACTACTTTATCTATTGATTATTTTGAATGGTTAGATGAGGAGTGAGAAGATTATTGGGAGGCATTATCTATTTCCTTTGCTAGCTCAAAAGAGGAATCCTCCCCTATTGAGCCTCTCATAAATCTAGATGAATTCTATATTCATCTATTTCCTAGGTAGATTTCCATATGGTGCCAACTTCTCCCACCCAAGGATTTGATCATCCTTGTTCCTGATATAGTGCATCCCATTATTCCCATTCCACCCCAACCACCTCTTGCACATTTACAACCACCTATATTTAACTTCCTGTTTCCACTCATGAATGGAGATTATTTACCATCCATAAATATGATCTCCATTGATCTCACCATGTCACTCAATTATCTAGGAAACCCTTATCAATCATTACCCCTAAATCCTAAGGCTATTGATTTTGATTGTGTTGCTCTTCTATCATTTCCATTCAAGTTCATTCCCAACTAGAATATGCTACAGTCATATCATCTTGCATCGCAACCAACTTAGCAATTCTCTAAGCTAATATAGAGTCCAACGATACACATAAATCATTCAATCTGATTGATGATATCCATATGATCCCTATACCTCATCAATTGGAGGAGGGATCCCATATGTTAATAGAAGAAAAAATCAACATTGACATCAACACTGATATTTTATAGCCTTACATTCTAAAATTGGGAAAAGGTCTCTTAGAGATCGAATGTGCTGCATTCACTGCTCTTCTAAAAGAAAAAGATAAGTTTTTACATGGTCATATAAGGACACACATGGTATGGAACCAAACTTAGTGGTCCATAGTTTGATGCTAAATCTAGTGATCAAGCCTATCAAGTAAAAAATTAGAAAGTTACGTCCAATAATTGATCTAATGATAAAATATGAATTACAAAAATTGTTCGATGCAGGATTTATCTAACCTATTGACTATCTAGAATGGGTGTCCAACATGGTACCTATTAGGAAAATGAATGGGAGGATTCACATATGTACTAATTTTTGTGATCTTAACAAAGTAATCCCCAAGGACAAGTTTTCCCTTCCTAGCATCGATTCACTCATCGATATCATTGTAGGTCATGAAATACTTTCCCTCATGGATGGTTTCTTGGGCTATAATCAAATTCACATAAATCTTGATGATCAAGCCAAAACCGCTTTCACCACACCATGGGGGACATTTATCTACAAAGTCATACCTTTTTTACTAAATAATTCTAGTGCCACCTATCAATGAACAATAAATTATATCTTTCATGACTATATGCACAAGATTTTTGAAGATTATGTAGATGATCTCTTAGCTAAATATTAACTACATTGTGATCATATTGATTTTATACATAAGGTCTTCGATCGCATCCTAGAGAATAACATACAATTGAATCCTAAAAAGTGCATCTTTGACATCACATCTAGAAAGCTTTTAGGGTTCATTATGTCTAAGTGAGGAATCAAAGTTGACCCAAACAAGGTCGAATTAATCTTACAAATGCCTCCCCCACCAACCTTAAGTAGCTTCACAACTTACAAGGGAAGACACAGACCATATGACATTTCATCGTGCAAATATTAGATAAATGCTGGTTGTTCAATAATATTCTACACAAGGGGATGAATTTCCATTGGGATCAAGATTACCATAAGGTCTTTGAGGACATAAAGCAATACTTGGCTTCTACACCAGTATTGGCTCCTCCACAACTTGGTGTGCCTTTTCTACTGTAAACTTTTGCAACTAAATTTACCTTAGGGACTATGTTGGACCAAAAGAATATGGTATATAAGGAGGAGGCCATTTACTACATTAGTCACACCTTCATCTCTTAAAAAGTAAAATATGCTTATGTCGAGAAGCTCTGCTTAGCAATGGTCTTTTCCAACAAGAAATTGTGTCATTACATGATCAATCGAACATCGTATGTTATCTCTAAGGAGAACCCCCTATGATATATGATGAGTCACACATATCATAATAGTCACACCACAAAGTGGATCATGCTCTTGATGAATTTTGACCTTGAATTCATTGGAATTTTTTTTATCAAAGGTTAGGTCATCACTGACCAACTAGAAAAAGCACCTATTCTTGATGATAAGCCTCTTACAATCGATTTACCTAATGATGCAATATTTGCATTATCTAACTTGGATGAGCTCAAATAATCTAAACACAAAGCATCTCTAATGTTTTTATTTGATGGCTCCAGGTGTGAAAAGGAAGTGGATGCCAAAATCATGTTCTTTACACTATAGGAGACTCCTATTCCCCTTTTATTTAAGCTTGATTTCCCGTGCACAAACAACAATTATGAGTATAAAGCTATCTTATTAGGGCTTCAAATGACTAGAAATGAACATCAAGTTACTAAGCATATTTGATGATTCAAATTTCATCGTTAACCAAGTCAAAGGGAGTTACCAATGTAAAGATCCAGTCTTAAAACAATACAAAACCCTGGTGGACAAATCACTTGCAAAATTGGAATGGTATGACATCAAGGTTTTCCATCGCTTTAACAATCATTTTGTGGATATAATGGCTTCCTTAGGATCCCTAATTCCATAGAACTCATTTGATAATGTTACAACCATATATTCTAAAATACTAAATAAATCCACATTTTTTTGAGATGCTTCTATAGAAGAGTAAAGCATCCACCTAGTACAAGCAAAACCGTATCAATATTGGTTCTCCCAAATACAAGATTTTCTAAAATTGAGTAATCTCCCTTTTTGATTGTCGCATGCCACCAAATGAACATTTAAGAAAAGAGTGACTAGATATGTCTTGCTAGGAGATATATTATACCATCGAAGTTATGATGGTCTCTTTATTTGTTGCTTGGATCCCCAAGAGTCTAATTGGGCAATTTTCCAAGCTCACGATGGTACTTGTGATGGCCACTTTAGCAGTATGACTATCACAAAGTCTATTCTACACATGGAATATATTGACCTACGAAGGGGGGATATTGGTGTGCTTATATCAAAAGGTGAGTCAAGTGTCAGTATCATGCTAATCTATCACACATACCTTTGTAAGTGCTACAATTGATTCATTCATTATGGCCTTTTTTGTAATGGGGCTTTAATATAATTGGAAAATTTTTGCTCCAATATTCAGGCCAACACACATTCATTCTAACAACTATTGAGTATTTCATAAAATATATGGAATTTATTTCCCTTACCACTACAACAAGAGCAGACATTATGGAGTTCCTACTACATAATATCATATGTCATTTTGGTATTCCATCCAAAATCATCTTGTATAATAGGCCGCCATTTAAAAATAAGGATGTTCAAGCTTTGTGCAACAAGTATCATATCTAGCACAAATTTTCGACTCCTTACTATCTGCAGACTAATGGGTAAGTTGAGGTATCTAATAAAATTATTATTGCCATCATTAAGAAAATAGTTTATAATTATCACAAGTATTGGCATCTTCAACTACCTCTAGAACTTTGGGATTATAGGATAAAAATTTGAACACTGACTGGGACAACTCCATTTTTGTTAATATATGGCACTGAGGCCATTATGCTCTCGGAGCTTGAAATTCCCTCGTGCATCTCATTACAAGAATTCATTGACGATGACATCGCATGATAGGATCACCTTGATCAACTTACTCTTCTTGATGAACAGTGCATTAATGTTCTTAAACATATTCAAATTTATCAAGATCGTATTAAGTGAGCCTAAGATACAAAGGTTCATCTTAGAGAATTTCAAGTTGGTGATATTGTGCTCAAAGAGAATCAACAAAACTCTAACTTGTCTAGCCATTTTTAGGACAAATTTACTACAAATTGGTTAGGCCCATTCATAATAAAGCATAAGCTGGGATTGAGAAATTATCGATTATCTTCACTAGAGGGTGTTGAGAAGCCTAAAACCCTTAATGTTCTCCACCTGTGGGTATTCAATGCATAAAAAAATCACAAACAAAAATAGAAATGTACAAGCACCAGACATAGTTTCATTTTGCACAACATTACATTTCACTTCACATCATCATTGCATTGCACGTCACCATTTATAACACTATGCATCTCTCTTGCATCTCATTTTGTCTAGTCACATGTATCATCATTATACAGTTTGTTGACTACACTTGCATTCACTGTTTCTTTTATTGATCATTTCATGTAGCATAATATTTGTACAATACCACTTGTTTTGATGTAATCTCTTTATCTGGGGTATACACCTCATTCCATTGTTCATCCACATCCTCATTCCCCTTATTAGGTGGTGGTTTACCTATATTCTACTCCCCTTCAGTAGTTATAAGGTGTCCAATATGGTTTTTTGGTCATTCAACCATTCATAGTATTCCTTTTAGATTTTGTTGCATGCCATCTTGATCTCTGGTGGTAAGGCCTTGCTTTGGTCATACTTTCTTTATTTCTAATCCCAACATATTTTCACACTCTTAATTACGATTTTGAACAAGGAAAAATGACACTACAAAGTAAGTCTTGCCTCTTAAGCAAACAATATTTCCTTGCTCCTCTTATCATACCCATGGTCTAGAAATTTGAGAATTGACAAAAGGATAAGCTCACTCCCCCCCCCAAAAAAAAAAAAAATCCCTTTTCTCCTCTCCAAAAAGAGAAAAATCTAAAAAGCAAAATAAATCCCTTTGCTCCTCTACAAAATGAGCAAAATTCCTCAAAAAAATCCCTTTACTCCTCTACAAAATGAGCAAAAATCCCAAAATCAAGAAAAAAATAGCTTGAATCCCTAGAATTCTAAAATTTTGATAACAATGGGGTGATATCCATCAGGGCTATAGACATCTGAATAACAATGGAGTAGCCTTATGTATGGTGACATGTCTGTCACATTAGCAACCTTATTTTTATAGACCAATCTTAGCTTGCAGAGGAGCTAGCTTATTGGTGAATTGAATTACAGAGTAGTTAAGTCCAACTGCATACACATTCGGAGTAATGAAATTCACTATGCTCTTGGACATTTTGAGCTCATTTAGTTGTAATTGATGTCAAGGTGAGAAGTCATCATTGATGTCAAGGTGAACACATGAAGCTATCATTAATACCATGGAGTACACCATTATTGTCACCAGGAACAATGCAAAGAGTTGAAGAAAAAGTTGTCAAAATATTGTTTTATTAAGGTTTTTATTAAAACCATGGTGGTAGAATAATCTTCATCAAGTCAGTGGAGTACAAGTTAAAGGTTTAAATTTCATCCCAAGGAAGGCTTTAATTTTTATTAAAGTCAAAGGTTTATAAATATAATTTATAAAATTTAAATTCTTTTAGAATTTAAATAATTTATAAATTATAAAAGGTTTTAAAAAGGAGTGCCGATGTCATCTTAAAGGAGCACCGACGTCTATGGCAAAAGGGAAAATCATGTATAAATACCACGCCAAAGGACATTAGAACTTACCCTTCTTCGATTATTTTATGCGACCAAAGAGAAAAATAATTTGTGCAATTGTTGAGGAAGAAGACGAACTCGTGTTGTTTTTAGCGCCAGGGAAAAATACGAAAAGGGAGGAGAAGGCCTCACTCCCATAGGACATGGTGGTCCATTGGCAGCACACATTTCATAAGAGCGTTGGGAGTGGAAGTATTCGCGATCGATTTGCATGGAGCTGGCATGTTTATCTTCAGCGCCAAGGGGAAATTTTTGGGATGCGCTCGTTTTGAGTGCCAACTTAGGAGAAAGAGCACAAAGTGCTCCTAAGCTCTCAAATGTGCATCTAGCACACGTGGTGGTCAATATCATGGCTAGAGCACTCGCAGAGGCAGATATTGTGGGTTCAAATCCCACTAGTGGCAAAGGTATTTTTTAATTAAAATTTTATTTGCCTAAGGTTTTCTATAAAGTGCTATTTGGAGTTATAAGGGTTTATGGAAGATTGTTTGATTGATAATTGATTTATGCTATTTGGAGTTATAAGGGTTTATGGAAGATTGTTTGATTGATAATTGATTTATGTTATTTGGAGTTATAAGGGTTTATGGAAGATTGTTTGATTGATAATTGATTTATGTTATTTGGAGTTATAAGGGTTTATGAAAGGTTATTTGATTGATAATTGATTTATGTTATTGGAGTGGATTTGATTTTTTCCAAAGTTCTTATTGCCATTAAAATTTGATTTAAAGAGGTTTTGAGTTAATTTTGGTGGATGTTGAATTTATTTTTAATTGGGAGATTATAAGGTGTTATTTAGAAAATATTTTATGTATATTGATGGTTGTTTTGAAAGGAGGAGTGATAAGGTGTAATTGAGTTTTTACATTACATTGTGAGAAAGATTTATCTTCTAACCTCTTTGAGCTTGGCATAGAAGTGTTTGTGGTTGTGACAGATTTATGAGAGCACTTCATCATCAAGGAAAAGGTATGAGCACATTCTTCCATAGTTGAGTTGATTGATTGGTTTTCTGGAAAATAAGTTTGGAGTGAAAAGGACTTGATTAGGGTTTCCTATTGAGTGTGTTGAGTAAATGCTTCAAGGTTTTCTGGAATAAAGAATTGTTAAAACCTTTTTTGATAAGAATTGTTGTTGAAGGCATTGGTTGTGTAAAAATATTGAACTAGGGTTTGAGTATCATTGTTATGTGAGAGTTGTTTTATAAGCATTTTTGTTGAAGTGAGTTATTGAGTGAAGAACTTGAACTAGGGTTTGAAAAGAACATGAGTATCATTGTTATGTGAGATTTGTTGTTGAGCATTTTTGGAAACATTTTGAGTTGATATACTTGGACTAGGGTTTGTAAGCAAGGATTAGTTCATTGAGTGATTGGTTGAGCCTAGTCAAGTGGATGTGTGAAGTAATTTTTCAAGTTCCATAAAACAAACTATTCTATATTCTGAATTGAGTTGAGAAAGTGATTGAGCATTGAGTTGAATTTGAAGCATATTGAGTCTCTAAAAATTCTCCTTATGTTTCTAAGAGAGTGATTGAAATTAATTGAGCATTGTGATAAGTGTAGAATATATTGAGTCTCTAACAATTCTTTTTATGTTTCTATGATATTTGACAAGTTATGTGTGGACTTGTTGAGCAGATTTGAGGTAAGTATTTGAGAACTTGTTGAGCAGATTTGAGCAAGTTTTGTGTGGACTTGTTGAGCATATTGGACAAGTTTTGTGTGGACTTGTTGAGTAGATTGGACAAGTTTTGTGTGGACTTGTTGAGAATATTGGAAAAGTTCTGTGTCGAATTATTGAGCATATTTGTGCAAGTTCTATGTGGACTTGTTGAGCAGATTTGAGGACAGAGTTTGGTTCAGATTTGAGGATAGATTTGTACCAAACTAGAGATAGAGATTGAGCATATTTATGTTAGACTGAAGGACTATGTTTAATACATATTTGAGATAGATATTTGGAGGTGATAGAGTAGAGAGGACAGTAGTATCCAGTGGATAAAGATCCATTAGCTAGGGCAGTGAGGATAGGTCTTCTTAGTGGGAACAGAAGTCTTCAGTGGAGAGAGATCCACAAGCCAGTGCAGTGGAGGTAGTAGTCTTCTAAAGGATCACCAACCAGAGTAGAGGAGAAGGAGTTCTCCTATAGATAGAGATCCACAAAATTGATTTAGGGGATTGGTGTCTCCTTTGGACAGAGATCCATAAACATTGTAATAGGGAAAGGATTACCAAGAGATTGATTGAGAAAATTTTAGTGAAATATTTTCTCCATGGAGTAGCCCACATTGGGTGAACCACATTAATTATGATGTCTCTATTATGTGTGGTGATTTGTGCATTACTTTGATTACTGCTATTGATACTCCTATCTATACATTGCATATATTGATTTGGAAATAAAAGTAAAAAATGGTCTTATACTATTCACCCCCCTCTTAGTATAAGCTTGTGTTGTTCAATTGGTATCAGAGCGGGTTCCTTCAGAAAAGTTTAATAGCTTGAAGGAAAAGCTAACAAGAACACAATGGATTCTAATAATGTGTCCTTAGATAATTCAGCACCAGTATTTGATGGAAGTGACTATATATATTGGAGTATGAGAATGAAGATCTACCTAATAGAACTTGGCAATGAAATTTGGGAAGCAGTTGAATTTGAATATGATCCCTTGATTAATACTATTTCAGATAAGGAAGGTAAGCTCCTACAACATTACAATTCAAAAGTAATGAATGCACTTTTGAGAGGTTTGCATAGAACATAGTCTATAAAAGTTATGCATTGTCAAACTACAAAAGAAATGTGAGATAAATTACAAAATATTTATGAAGAAGATAAAAGTGTCAAGAAAGAAAAAATGCAAAATCTCAAAGGACAATTTGAAGAATTAATAATGAAGGATGAGGAAACATTAGTTTTTACCTACTTAAAATTGATGAAGTTGTTAATGTTATGGAAGGACTTGGAATGAATATTGATGAATCATATGTTTGTGATAAAGTCTTAAGAACTCTTCCAAAGAGATTTAGTGAAAAGGTTTCTGCTATAGAAGTGTCAATAGATGGTGATACTTTGACAAGAGATATGTTTCTTGGTATGCTCACAACATTTGAGATAAGAACTAAAGATCCTATTCCTAAGAAGGAAGCAACATTCAAAGCAATCAAGAAGACATAGGGTAAGAAGTTAGAATCAAGCAATGAGTCATCCAGTGATGAAGAAGCTAACTATGGTAGAAGATATAAGGACTATAGAAGATACATAGATCTAAAATCTATTAAATGTGTCAATTGTGGAAAGTATGGAAATTATGCAACAAATTTCCAAGAAGCTAAGAATAACAATGGTGAAGAAAAACAAGATCACAGGAACATGGAATCAAAAATATATAGGCACCAAAAGAAAAGCAGGGATGGAAAAAGCAGACAAGGAAATAAGTTCTTCCAAAGGCAAAAGAGGAGCTACTATGTGGATAAGGCAAGTAAGTAATCAAGTGATAGTGATGCTAGTTTTTCAGACAATGATAGAGATGAAGTCCTATTTATGATTGAAGAAAAATAACAAGTTAAGAAAAGGACTCCAGTAATTCTCAAGTGTTTTAGATGTGGTAACTTTGGACATCTTGAATATGATTGTACAAGGGATGGTTATAGTTTCAGTGATGATGAATATAAAGATACACTTGAAGGAACATAAGAGAATATTCTAATGGCACTAGAATAAGGAAAAGGTGATCCTATAGAAGACAATCCAGCAGAGAATAAATATGTGGACAAAGGTAAAAAAATAGAGGAATATTAAGAAAAATATGGATATGGTCTCAAGGGAGAACTTATTTATGCCCTTGACAAGATAAATAAGGTAAGAAAGCAACATTCTAAACTTGAAATTCAGTTTCAAGAATGTGATGAATAGAGTGTTGGAAATTAAGCCAATTAAAAGGAGTAAAAAATTTGTTTGCAATGGTAAGCTTTGGATCGTACCATTTTACCTCCTTAGATGACAGCTGACTGGGTAGGTAGTTTGACTTGGATGGCAGCTAACTGGGTAGGTATTTTGACTTGGATGGCAGCTGACTGGGCAGATTGGACGACATGGGTGGCAAGGTGGACAACACAAAATTCCCTTTCTCATTTCCTCCCTATTCTTCTTCTTTTCCTAACTTCTCCTATATTCCCTAAGGTTGTTTAATCAGCCACTATTTAAAATTTGTAATTCTTATGTTTCCAAGGTTGAATATAATATTTTTGCATTTTCCTATTGCTCCTAATTCTCACGTGCGCACATTTGGTATCAGAGCCGAAGTCAAAGAGGGTGCTAGAACCAAGGTCGATGGAGGACCCAGGCCTGAGGACCGAGGTGGAGGAACCAAGTAGCACGGGCATCGAGGCAATGTCAAGTGGGACCTGCATCATGCAATCTAAGGCGAGGAAAGCCTGTGATTTGAAAATTGAGGTGAGGTCTGGAGTAGGCTTGCACAATAAGCATGTGAAGAGGAGCAACTCAGAATAAGCAACTGGAGAGCACCACGTGGTGAGAGGAGAACAAGGCTGACATAGACTGGATGACTCAGAACTGATGCAGACCAATTACCTGGTAGAAAGATCGATTACATGGTAGAAGGAGGACAAGAAACATGATAACAGACAACAGGCTCAAAGGAAGCAACGTGGTGGGGAGTGATTGCTCGAGAAGGAGGTAAAAGGACAATCATTGATTTCTCGAAGGCAATCGAGTGAGTATTCACTCGCTAAAGGTTTTAAACACCTTCATCGCCCTCTGCATGGTCGATGTGGGACAAAAATCCCAATTTTTTTTAATTAAAGCACGACCGAGAGAAGTATAAGGAAGGTAAGCTTCCCTTGCCTTCCTGTCGAGCCGCATAGCTCGACTAGCTCGTGGAGCCAGCCATAAGGTGCTCGCCTTCTTGCAGTTCACGGGTTCAAAACCCAGCGACAGTGAAAGCTTGAATTTTTTTTATTTTTGTTGAAATCGGATCTGAAATAGAATATACTTGTAATATTACCCTTGGGTTCTCATCGGCAGTGGTAGCCGAGTTGGTTAGGACGAATTCTTGCATGAAATAGGTCACGGGTTCGATTCCTGCGAAGGATAAATATTTTATATATATTATTATTAAAATTAATTACATTATATTTAATATATTAACTATAATTGCTTTTATAAAGTTTTTTTTAAAGCAATTATTTTTCAATCTATTAAATAGTAATATTTTTTTTTTAATATATATCTTATAAGAAAGAAAGACATTATCTAAGAGACAATTATTGTAATCGAAGGATAAATTTTTCACTTGATTCAAGGAATCATAAACTGTAGAACTTTTGTGTAATAAGCCTAAGAGGCTTAGTTTTTTTTTGTAAAAGAGACAAAAGATCCAAATTGTAAAATTGTAAAGAGGTATTGATGATAAGAAGGTGTTGGCAATTTTGGGTACCTTGGGTATATTGCTTTTACTCAAGTGTATAAGTTGTCATTGATGTCAAGAAGCTTTTGAAGGAATTTGATTTGAGGTAAAATAATTTGTTTTGATGAAGGTTACGACATGACAGGTTCGAAAGAAAGTAAGTTGGAAAAATTTCGCGATATCGCGACATGTCGCATTTTTGCGACTTAAGCAGGAGAGAGAAAGCAAGTTAAAAAAGTGTCGCGATATCGTGACATGTCGCAATTTCGCGACTCAAAGAGGAGAGAGAATGTTTGGAGTCAGAAATGTTACGATTTCGCGAAATATTGCAAGGAAGGTTGAACGGACGAAAAAGTGTCACGATTTCGTGACATGTTGTAGGAGAGAGAGTCCGAAAGAAAAAGTGTCACGATTTCATGACATAATGCAGGAGAGAGAGTATGGGAGAAAAAGTGTCGTGATATCGCGACATGTCGGGTTTTTGCGACCCAAAGAAAAGAAAAGTGCTAAGGAGAAAAAGTGTCACGATTTCATGACAAGTCAGAAGACAAAGTGGAAGCAAGATAAAGTGTCACAATTTCACGACATGCAGCAAAGGGAAGAGTCTGAAATGAGAAGTGTCACGATTTTGCGACAGGTTGCAAAGAAGATGTACGGAAGCTGAAAGCATCGTGATTTTGTGACAGGTTGAAGAGAAAGCTTACGGATGCAAAAAGTGTCACGATTTCACGACAGATTGAGATGGCATCTTACGGTTGGAGAAAGTATTGCGATTTTGTGACATAAACAGGAAGCAGGTCTTCAACAGGAGAAGAGTCACGATTTCGTGATAGAAGCAAAACGAAAGAGCATGGAAGAAGAAGCGTCACAATTTCACGACAAATTCAAGAAGGAAGAGCTCAAAGGCGAAAGCGTCACGATTTCATGACATGTTTCATTTTCATGGGCGTAAGGCAGAGAGAAAAAACAAGGCAACGAAAGTGTCACAATTTCGTGACATGTTCCATTTTTGCTAGTGCAAGCAGACAAGAGTGCAAGGAAGAGAAAGTGTCACGATTTTGCGATAGATTGAGATGGTAGCATTCGGTTGGAGAAAGTGTCACGATTTCGTGACATAAATAGAATGCAGGCCTTCTATAGGAGAAGTGTCATGATTTCGCGATAATAGCAAAAATGAGGTCGACGAAGGGAGAAGTGTCACGATATCATGACAAAAGCAAAGTTGATGCTGACAAAGACAAAAGTGTCACGATATCGCGACAAGAGCTTAGTTGAAGTTGACAAAAGCTGAAGTTTCGTGATATCACGATAAAAGCCAAAAGAAAGTGTACGGTTGCAAAGGTGTCGCGATATCGTGACATGTTATAGTTTTGCGGCAGAAGCTACAGAAGAGTTACAGAGGTAGTGAAGTCAACAAAGTTAAATTTTAGCCGATAAAAATTAGGGTTTGTTTTTGGTATAACAGCCGACTAAGATTAAATTTTTAATCTTAAAAATTTTGTTATAAAACGAGGGCTGTTTGGAGAGTTGAAGTGGTCGATGAATGTGTTGTTAAAGTGCGTCATTCACAGATAGTGTGCAGAGCAAGAAGTTCGATCGCTAAGAGCAGAGTGTGAATTCGATCGTAGTGTGCAGAGTGCATTTCGTCGAATCACTCTAAGTGTGAAAGATCGCAAAGGAGGCAGAGTGTGCGAAGACAATGCCACTATGATTGCATAAAGGTGCAAAGGTTGAAGTTCGATCAAGTGCGACTGGGATTGCACAAAAAGAGTAGAGGACTTGTGAACTGAGTTTGATAGTTCTATCAGAGAACTTGAGGACAAAGGTGCATTGGTTCTTTGAGAAGAACCTGAGAATAGATTTGGTTGTTGAGCTGTTGTGGATGTGATCATAGAAGGTAGAGGTCTCTTAGGCTAAGCATTGAGGATAGGAGGTCTTTAGTGGAAAGGAGTTTTGTGTGCTGGCAAGAGGTAGAGACAGTTGATCTTCTGAGGGATCATTTCTAGAGTAGAGGGGAAGGTATCTCCTTTGAGAAGAGGCTCATAAATTCAGATTGGGGGAAGGTATCTATTTTGAGTAGAGGCTCATAAATTCTGTTTGGGGGAAGGTATCTCCTTTGGGCCGAGGCTCATAAACATTGTAATTGGGAAGGTTTCCCAAAGAACTTTGAGATAACTTTTAGAGAAAAGTTTTGTGGACGTAGCCCAGCCATTCTGGGTGAACCACGTTAAAATTGATGTCACTTTGTGAATGTTTTTATGCATTTCTTTGATATTGTTGTGGGTATATTGCTTTACTATTTTGTAATATAAATGAAAAAGTAAAAAAAGATCTTATACTATTCACCCCACCCTCTTAGTATAAGCTTGTGTTCTTCAATTGGTATCAGAGCGGGTGCCTTTGAAAAGTTTAATAGCTTGAAGGAAAAGCTAGCAAAGAACACAATGGATTATTCAAGTGGCAATGCAGCACCTATTCTTGATGGGTCAAATTTTGGTCTTTGGAGTGCAAAGATGAAAGTTCATCTAATGGCACTTGGTAATGAGGTATGGGAAGTAATTGAGGATGATTACACTATTCCTGTACATGTTCCAAATACTAAAGAAGAAAGACTCCTACATCACAAAAATTCAAAAGCAATGAATGCAATCCTAAAAGGCTTATAGAAGATCTCACCAAAGTGATTCACTACAAGACAGCTAGTGAAATGTGGAAACAGTTATAGGTGGTTCATACAGGTGATACAAATGTCAGAAAGGCCAAGTTGAGACACTTCAAAGGTATTTTTGAACAACTCAAGATGAATGATGATGAAAATATTAGTGAATACATGCTTCGTATGGATGAGGTTGTTAACTCCATGAAAGACTTAGGTCTTGAGCTTGCTGAAAATGATGTTTGTGATAAGATTTTAAGATCTTTTCCTAATAGATTTAGTGAAAATATTTCTGCTATTGAGGAAGCTAAAGATTTGGATAAGTTGAAAAAGGATGAGCTCCATAGTATACTTGTAGCATTTGAGTTGAGAACTAAAGTGACGGTTGATGTCAAGAAAGAGGCAGCTTTCAAGGCTACCAAGAAATCCAAGGGTAAACAGCTTCAAGAGAGTGATGAGTCTTCTAGTGATGAAGAGGCATATTACAACAAGAAAGGCAAGTTCTCTAGAAAGCACAAAAGCATGAAAAATATAAGATGTTTCAATTGTTGAAAGTTTGGCCATTATGCTATCGACTGTACTGTTATCAAGAATGAAAGTGATGAAGATAAACAGGATTCTAAGAGCAAGGATTCTGAAAAGCACAAGCATCACAGGAAGAACAAATATGAGCATAGCAATCAAGGAAAGAGGTATTCTCACAAGCACAAGAAGAGTTTCTACAGAGACAAATCAAGTAATTTCTAGTAGTGATAGTGAAATTTCTTCAAGTGATAATGAAAATGAGATGTTGTTCATATCCAAAAAAGAGGAAGAACCGAAACATAGATTCATTATTATGAAATGTCTTAGATGTGGAAATTTTGGTCACCTTGAGGATGATTACACAAATAATGATTTGGTTTCTAGTATGTATGAGGATGCTTCAGAAAACTATAAGGAAGATGCATGTATGGTTTTTGAAAAGGGTAGCACCTCTAGTGATAAGAAATCTGAAAAAGGCTTTGATGATTCAGAAAGCAAACAAATAAAAGATCACGAAAGTGAACTTAGTAGTGCTCTTAGTGCTTTGAAAAAGAAAAGAAAGAAGAATGCTAGACTCAAGGATAAGTTAGATGAATGTTGTATGGAGAGAGATGATCTTATAGAAAGTCTTGACTTCTCTATGGCTAAGACACAAGAACTCAAGGATGAGTTAGAGTCTAAGGTTCTTGAGTATAGTGAGTTAGAACAAAAAATGGCTTCTTTGAAAGAGGAAACTAAATATTACAAGGATAAGCTTTACAGGTTTCAAGATAGCTCCAAAAAGGTTAAGTCACTCATCAAAGGTCAAAGAAAGACAACAGATAAAATAGGCCTTGGTTTTGTTAAGCCACACAAGGAACAAGCTGGAGAGACTAGTAAGAGACTCCAAAAGGAAGAGAGTTCTGATGAGGAAATTATTTCAGATCATGAGTTCTTGAATGATAGATGCACGAAAATAGAAAATAGAATTCAGGATGAGAAGAATAAGTTTTCAGGACTTAAGAGGTTGAATAAAGGAAAATTTCATGACAGATGTTTTGCGTGTCACAGGTTTGGTCACATGGCTGCACATTGCATGGCTCAAGTGAAGAAGGTAAACGGCAATTTCAGAAGCGCTAGTTTCTTTCAAGGGTATTGCTACTCTTGTCAACAGTTTTGGGCACAAGGCAGTCTATTGCAAGGTTAATTATAGGAATAGATTTGATCAAAACAGGTTCGGCGTAACGAGTTTGGTCGAACAGGTTAGTCGAACAAGCGGATTCAAAGAACAGGTATGCCTAAAAGAAATAACATTGTTACTTGTTATAAGTGTAACAATGAAGGTCACTTAGCTAGACAGTGTAGAGCTGAACTTACAAGGTACAGGAACAGGAACAGTGGTATGAACAAGTCCAAGGATCAAGGCATGGATAAGAACATGAATGATAACAGGAACAGGAATACGGGCAAAGAGTTCAAGAGAAGGCCCGACAAGGAAATTATAGATGCTGATGATGATCAGTGCCTAATGGGAGTTTTACTCCCACCCTAGAATTAATCACCTCATTAGGAGGTGGGGGAGGGACTAAGCTAAGAGGCTCATTCTTAGTCCCGAGCCCCAAAGGTGACCCTTTGCCATTGATGACAAAGGGGGGAGAAATATTAGTAAGGGGGAGAGCTTCAAGTGAAGAGGAAAGCTTCAAGTCAGGGGGAGAAAAACTTCAAAGGTAGATTCTCAGTTGTGGGCATAGTTAGTTTCTCAGTTGTTAGCACAGTTGGTTTCAGTTTTGGCTCTTGAGATGTGTTTTCAGTTTTGGCTCTTTCATAGATTGAGATGGCAGCTTATGGTTGGAGAAAGTATCATGATTTCATGACAAAAATAGGAAGCAGGTCTTCAACAGGAGAAGAGCCATGATTTCATGATAGAAGCAAAATGAAAGAGCATGGAAGAAGAAGAGTCGCGATTTCATGACAAATTCAAGAAGGAAGAGCTCAAAGGCGAAAGCGTCATGATTTTGTGACATGTTCCATTTTTGCATGCGTAAGGCAGAGAAAAACACAAGGCAGCGAAAGTGTCATGATTTCATGACATGTTTCGTTTTCGCTAGTGCAAGCAGACAAGAGTGCAAGGAAGATAAAGTGTCATGATTTCATGACAGATTGAGATGGCAGCATTCGGTTGGAGAAAGTGTCACGATTTCATGACAAAAATAGAATGCAGGCCTTCTATAGGAGAAGTGTCATGATTTCACGACAATAGCAGAAAAGAGGTCGATGAAGGGAGAAGTATCGTGATATCGTGACAAAAGCGAAGTTGATGCTAACAAAGAAAAAAGTGTCACGATATCGTGAAAAGAGCTTAGTTGAAGTTGACAAAGGCTGAAGTGTCGTGATATCACGACAAAAGCCAAAAGAAAGTGTACGGTTGCAAAGGTGTCGCGATATCGCGACATGTTGTAGTTTTGCGGCAGAAGCTATAGAAGAGTTACAGAGGCAATGAAGCCGACAAAGTTAAATTTTAGCCAACAAAAATTTGGGCTTGCAGCTGACATAGATTAGGGTTTGTTTTTGGTATAACAGCTGACTAAGATTAAATTTTTAATCTTGAAAATTTTGTTATAAAATGAGGGCTGTTTGGAGAGTTGAAGTGGTCGATGAATGTGTTGTTAAAGTGTGTCATTCACAGATAGTGCGTAGAGTAAGAATTTCGATCGTTGAGAGCAGAGTGTGAATTCGATCGTAGTGTGCAGAGTGCATTCCATCGAATCACTCTAAGTGTGAAAGATCGTAAATGAGGCAGAGTGTGCGAAGACGATGCCGTTGTGATTGCACAGAGGTGCAAAGGTTGAAGTTTGATCAAGTACGGTTGGGATTACGTAGAAAGAGCAAAGGACTTGTGAACTGAGTTTGATAGTTCTATCAGAGAACTTGAGGACAGAGGTGCATTGGTTCTTTGAGAAGAACCTAAGAACAAATTTGGTTGCTGAGCTGCTATGGATGTGATCATAGAAGGTAGAGGTCTCTTAGGCTAAGCATTGAGGATAGGAGGTCTTCGGTGGAAAGGAGTTCCACGTGCTGGCAAGAGGTAGAGACAGTTGATCTTCTGAGGGATCATTTCCAGAGTAGAGGGGAAGGTATCTCCTTTGAGCAGAGGCTCATAAATTCATATTGGGGGAAGGTATCTCCTTTGAGCAGAGGCTCATAAATTCTATTTGGGGGAAGGTATCTCCTTTGGGCCGAGGCTCATAAACATTGTAATTGGGAAGGTTTCCCAAAGAACTTTGAGATAACTTTTAGAGAAATTTTTTATGGATGTAGCCCAGCCATTCTGGGTGAACCACGTTAAAATTGATGTCACTTTGTGGATGTTTTTATGCATTGCTTTGATATTGCTATGGGTATATTGCTTTACTATTTTGTAATATAAAGGAAAAAGTAAAAAGAGGTCTTATACTGTTCACCCCCCTCTCAGTATAATCTTGTGTTCTTCACAAGGTCCAAAGAGGTTTGATGAAAAATTAAGAGGTTATGGGCTCAACATTGTGTTTTGCCAACTTCAAAATGCAGTGATAGCAAATCAAAGGCATCCTGACTCAGGGTACGAGGCAGACTTTGAATATAGCTCATTCAAGAGTCAATTTGAATAATCAAAATCCGTACAAGCTGCACCACAAGAATCATAGTATACACACTATAGTATTTCAGTGGAAATATTAGAACCAAAATCATCAAAAATAATATTGATAAGTGACAACAAAGAAGAAGTAGCAGATAATTTTGTGAATCAAGAGATAACATCCCCACATCAAGAGGAATAAATAATGAATGATAGAGTAGAACAAGTCAGATTTGATTTAAATTTGTAATCTCTTATTTCTTCCTTCTTCTTCTTTCCTTATTTCAAAGAACAAAGTACTTTATTGTAACCATGAAATAAAGAGAGTTTTTGGTAACTATGGCCTCACACAATAGCTTACCTATACCAGAATTTAACGGTTATGACTATGAGTATTGGTCTATAAAGATGAAGACCTTGCTCATAGGAAGAGGTTTGTGGGACATAATAGAAGAGGGCTACATAGAACCCTCAGACTGGACAACACTAAGTGTCGTAGACAAGAAAACATGCAAAGAAGAGAAAAAGAGCAACTCTTTTGCTCTTTCTCATCTCCAAGCTGCATTGGAGAAAAACATATTTCCTAGAATCGCCACTTGTACAACTACACAAGCTGCATGGAAAGTATTGAGTGATGGATTCCAGGGTAGTAATCAAGTGAAGCAGGTAAGGCTTCAAAAACTAAAGAGATATTTTGAAAATCTTTGAATGAAAGATGATGAAAAAGTCAATGATTATTGTGTTAGAGTAAAAGCAATTGTGGATAAAATGGTTACACTAGGTGAAAAAATCATGCCTGAGACAATTGTAATAAAAGTGTTGCAAACACTTACACAGAATTGGATCCATATTGCCATAATTATAGAAGAATTCAAAGATCTTTCCCTTTTAACATTCGATGCATTAATCAGATCGTTAATGTCACATGAAGAGAGGTTTACTGAAACTCCTTCAACCAGCTACGGAGGTGATTATAAGGCCTTCACTTCAAATGAAAAAAATGGAAGAGTACGAGGAAGAGGTCAAGGCAGAGGTAAGCAAAGAGGTAGAGGCAAAAGCAACTACAGAGGAGGCAACCAGAACAGAGGAGGCAATTCCAATAGAGGAGGCAACTCATACAGAGGAGGCAATCAACAAAGAGGTGGAAATCAAAATCAAGGAGGAAATCAAGGACTAAGTGGAAATCAAGGGTGAGGAAACGATAAGTCAAAATCATATTGTTTCAACTGTGGCAAGCCAGGTCACTTCGCTCATGACTGCTGGTAAAAATATTCACAAGGGAACAGTAGTCAATATGGTAATTATGGAGAAGAAGATGATACCTCTAATCTTTTTCTTTCATATGGATAATCAGAACACAATCTAAATGACACATGGATTCTGGATATTGGTTGTTCAAACCACATGAGTGGCAAAGAACATTTATTTTGTACTCTAGATTCCACTTATAAATTACAAATAAAATTAGGGGATGATAAGACATTACAAGTAGAGGGTAGTGGAGCCATGGAGGTTCCAACCAAAGAAGGACTAAAGAAAGTGTATGACATCTATTACACTCCAAAGCTCCAATACAATCTACTAAGCGTTAGACAAATGATGGAAAACAATTACAAGCTTGTATTTGATGAAGGACAATGTATCATTTTTGATAAAAATAATTGTAATCGTGTCATCACATAGGTACCCATGACCAAGAACAGGTTATTCCATCTAAAATTTGGTGAGCCAAGAGGAGCTCAACTTGCAAATTTAGCTATAACAAATCCAAGTGTGCTTTGGCACTTGCGATATGGTCACCTTGATTCTGCTAGCTTGAAAATTCTCACTTCTCAAGCTATGGTGACAAGACTTCCCAAAATCAATGAACAAAAGGAGGTCTGTGAAGGATGTGCTTTGGGAAAGCACTCAAGGTCGAAGTTTCCAAAAGGATGTTCTTTTATGAATGGATGATTTATAGAAGAGGTTTATGTTCAACAACCTCAAGGTTTTCAAGAGCAGGGAAAGGAGAACCTTGTTTACAAATTGAAGAAAGCACTTTATGGCCTCAAGCAAGCACCAAGAGCTTGGTACTCACACATTGATGGCTATTTCAACGAGTATGGATTCATGAGAAGCAAAAGTGAACCAACTTTGTACTACCTAAAGCATGGAGTAAACATTCTCATAGTTTGTTTGTACGTGGATGATCTAATATTTATGGGTAGTGTATCGCTCCAAATTTTTCGCATCCTTACCTTCAGGCTATAGGATCCATGCCCGAAAGGAGGATGGGAAAAGGATGGCGCGGTACCTCGGACTGAGAGGCCTTGCGAAGGTCCCGCCTCTCGGGGAGGTGTATTATGGTGATTTTTTGACGGATGGTGGGTTCACCAGGAAACGTTTGAATGGCAGTTTCCACGCCTAGGTTGGGAATGTGTTTAATGTGTTCAGTTTTATCTTTAAACATTCGAGTCCTAGGTTTGGCCAAATGAATCTAAGTTGTTCTATTATGAAAATGCAAACTAAATGAAATACAAAAAACAGATTTTAAACAGAAAACAGAGAGAAAAAGCTAAATTACAGAGCCATACCTGATCCGGATGTCTGATGGAGGTTCTGATTCTTGAAGCAGACAGGATCATCTCCGACCTACAGGATCGTCTGAGATCTGACGAATTCGTCAGAGACCTGCAAACAGAGAAATAGGCACAGAATACAAAAAATACAACAATACAAACAGAGGGCAATGATGTGAAACAATAATAGGAATGTTAATAAGATAATCCTAAATAGGAATGCAAGCAAATTACAATGTTTTAATAGTTAATCATGATTTCATTATGCAATTAAACTACATGGGTGAACTCCAAGATGCAGAATAACAGAAAATAATGAACAAACTGACTAGATGCAGAATAAAACAGCAGATGAGAAGAGAAAAATGCAAACTCTGGGCACTGATTGCCCCCAACGTTGATTGCAGTCGAAATCATCTCGGATTGGTACGAAATCGTCTCGAATTGAACAGGATCGTCCACGATGAACTGAGCTTGCTCCGGCTGAAGAATGACTAAGGTTCCTGCAACAAAATTTGGATAGGACAAGTGCAGATGGTAATTCAAGATGTTTTAGTGCGTGTAAAGTCAAGTTACAGGAAATATCAGCCAGGGGGAGGCCAAGGGGAGGTCCTAAGTTTAAATAGGCTTAGGAGGGAGGTTAGGAGGTTGGAGATCATCCCAATTTGGGAGATCTCCAATGGGGAGGGTCTCTAACGGCGTAGACACGCTTTTGCCCGGATTAGAGACGTCATTGGAACAGAGGCTAATTGAGAAAAATTAGTTTTGGGACAAGATCGTCTGGACGTCCTAGTCCAGACGAAATCGTCCGATCTGAGGCGATATCGTCTGATCGACGACGATATCGTCAAACGGTCAAAACAAACTCTAAAAATGGCATGGGAAAGGAGGAAACGGGTTAAACGACGGTTTGGAAGCGGTTTTGGGGGTTAAAATTTGAATTTGAATATTTACTAGAGTAATTGTAATTATTTAAGGTTTTACTGCGCCAATTTTAGGGTGCTACATTTTGCCCCCTCTTTAGCGAATTTTCCGAAGAAAATGCGTTAAAGATGAGTTCTTCTCGATCTACGAGAAAGCAAAAATTATTCCTATTTTTAGGCGACGATTCTAGGTCGAATCGTACGACAGCTTACTATGGTGCCCCCTCCGTGTTTTTACCCAAATCGAACGTTTGAGGTAAAAACACGGAAAAGCAAAATTTTAAAAAGTTTTTAATTGTTTTTGAATAAAATTAAGAAAAATAGGGTAAAACCCTAATTCATTGTTACTGTTCATTTTCCTAGTTTTTAGAGCTCTGGATACAAGATGGTCGAGACAACGCACAGATCGACAGAGGTCCGACACGGGCTATGGGTAAGGGTCTAAACTGAATTTAGAATGCTTTAATTTAGAATTTCATGCTTTTTAGATTAAATTTGATTGATTTTTGAGCATCACGGCCATTTTTGGGCCGTCGACGTCGTCGAGACGAAATCGTCTCGATTTCGTCAAAATCGTCTCGATATCGCCGATTTCGTCTAGAGGCGAAATCGACGAAATGGGGACGATTTCGTCAAAAAGGGGACGATTTCGACTGGCAAAATTGGAGACGAATTTGCTCAAATTTGGGACGATATCGTCCAATAGTGGACGATATCATCATTTATGAAATTGAACTTATTTTAACTTGCATTTTTAATTAATGATTTATTAATGATTTTTATTGTTGATTTTGTTTATGTTGTAGAGAGGATTACTAAAGAGCAGAGAATGGAAATACGATGGACTAAGGGATGACTTGGCCACCCTGTCTCAGGCAGAGCGAGATCAGCTAGCTCAGGTCGGCTTGCAGCATGTGGCAGAGATGCCACAGGTTTCTACAGATATGGGGCTATTGACAGCCCTAGCAGAGAGGTGGTATCCGGGTTCTTCCTATTTTTGGTTACCGACAGGGGAGATGACTCCCACACTAGAGGATGTATGGAGGATTTTGAGGATCCCCATACAAGGATGGCTGATCACTCCCATGGCCAATCAGGGCCACGCGATGATGCGATTGTGTGGCGATCCGAGCTTCACCCTGGAGAAGGGCGGAGTGAATATCGAGTCGCTGCGCCAGATGCCTGGGGCATCTAGACTCACACGGGTTTTGGCTGGGGTAGTAGGTGGTCTTCTGCTGTGCCACCAGAGTGGATGCAGGGTACCATGGGTACTGATAGATGTGGTCTATGACATGAGAGACCACGGATACAAGTTTGCTTGGGGGAGCTTTGTACTCTACCGGTTGTATAGGATCCTTCATGGGGTCGTATACAAGGGCGGTCGATGTCTGGTTATGACATCACTATTGCAGGTTTGGTGCTGGGAGCACATTGTGGTGCGGAGGCCGGTAGGGCTCCCACTGATAGGGATTGATGGGGAGAGGCCCCGAGTTTTCTACTGGTGGCTTCGAAGAGGGGCACAATGGTGGATAGATCTGCCAATGTCCCGGAGACTACTAGACGACCTTGTCTCTGACCAAATCACCTGGAGGCCTTGGAGAGATCATCCAGGGTGGGCCGAGGATGGACAGGAGCTGGCTCGCATCGAAGCGAGTCTCGCTGGCTGAGGATGGAGAGGGGAGAGGTGGAGCTCCACCGGTATGACCGAGTTTTGAGGCAGTTCGGTCTACAGCAGGGGATCCCATCTCTGAGAGACTATGAGTTTTCCTGGACTGTCCGGGATAACACTACAGTTAGCGAGGCTCCAGATATGCAACGATTCTAGAGTCAAGACGCAGATGATGCCCCCATTCAGCCAGTGGATGGGGATGACACTGGGGTAGCCGACGGCTACGATGCCTGGTACATAGGCATCCGCCCTCCTCGGATGACGAGGGCTCAGGGTCCGATTCATGTAGTTGTGCATCGGATGGGGAGGCGGTGCCAGGCAGCCATTGAGGCAGCACAGGGTCACGGTGGGAGAGAGCAGAGGAGGCCACAGGCTCAGCAGAGGCCGCGACAGCGGGAGAGGAGGGAGGAGAGACCCCCTTCTCCATAGAGAGAGAGGCCACCATCGCCCGATAAGGGCAAGGGTGTGACACAGGAGAGAGTAGTGAGATGGCTACTCTTCAAGTGAAGATTGTTCGTCTCTAGGCATAGGTGTAGACTTTGTAGGAGGAGGCTGCACGACATCGGGAGGCTACATAGCTTAGAGATGAGGTTGCACGCCTCAGAGCACAGAGCGGAGGAGCGAGCACTCAGGAGCTAGCATGGTCGATTGCTCAGATCGTGTTCTACTAGGGTATCTACTTCCAGATGGTGCCAGAGGGTCAGTGGGTACAATTGCTATTGACATTGCAGATCCGATCAGGATTGGGTCATCGAGGACTTCATCTCGATCGATGACTAGGACTCATAGCACCACACATACTACGATGGGGCCACCTCCTCCACCTCAGGGTGGGGGAGGAGATGAGGCTGAGAGCTCGAGGGGTTCTCGAGACACTGCACAGAGGATATATGATTGAGAGGATTGAGTATGCCAAGATGTAGATTGTGGCATACCAATCTATTTTTGATATGATGTATATATATTTGATATATATATATATGAGATATTTTTTGATCATATGACTTGTCTTATGATGATATGACTTGTTTATATGTTTTTATGATGCTTTTAATGTTTTGAAGTGTGATTGATTTGATGATTCATGTAATTATGTCATTGGAAAATATTATGGTTTAAATGTCATGCTTTAAAAATTTAAATGAAATAATCTGATGTAACAAATTGGTTGTTTGTGATGTGATAATTTGATAAAAATAAAAGGGACTTTTAACAATAATTTCAAAGGACATTGTCGCTATTATAGACCATTTCATGGAGTCGCCGCTCACTCGGTCGTCAAGCTAATCCCAATATAGAAATATTGCTAAAAGTAAAAGGGTGCTTAAGAGACTGTCTTAAGACTTTGGTGTGATGATGCAAATGATGATGATGATGATTTTGTTTTTCAGACTTTTCATGAAAATATTATGCATGAAATATTTTAAAATGATTTTTGCTAGGCATAAATTCCTAAGTGTGATAAAATTTTTGGATAATTCCTTAGGAATTATACCATCATTGCAAATTTGCATATTGACATAATGACATGAAATAGAATAGGTGTTTGTTTGTTTTAAAGCATAATTGTATAACATAATGATTTAAGTCATATGGTTTTTATGATTTTTAAATGAATGGGGAATAAAATTGGTATAATGGTTTGCGCTAGGCATAGAATATTTAGGTATAGACTTATACCATCATCGCGAAATCCAAAGAAAAAGTTGATATAATAGTTTTATTGTATGGTTGATTTTTAATTTTTGAAAATAAACAGAAAATATGAAGATGAGGACTTGCGCTAGTCATAAAATTCCAATTTTAGTTTTGGAACTATACCATCGTCGCGAAAGTCGAAAATATATATATATATTTTTTTTTTGTATTTTTATTGTATGGTTTGAAAGAAATTTTGATTTTTGATAATGCATATAGTTGTCTTTATACTAAACAACTGTTCTTTAAAGAAGAAAATGAATTTATTCCAAACAATTTGCAAAAATATTTCAAAGTATCTTAAAGACAAAAGTTAGATTTATAAGGAATCCCATGTGCGTATGTGAGTTCATTTCCAATCTTGATTTATCATAATGATACACAAAATCTCTCAAATACAAATGTGTGTGCAATTGCTATGTTCGTTTACCAGTTTTGAGCAAGATAATTTGATACAAGTGATTTGAATGAACCAAATAAGTGTTCATTAACCATGATTTAGATGCATATAACCATACCGGACTACTATGTAAGTCATATTATCAAGAGCTAGCTAATCCATAAGCGGACATAGGTCTCGTACAAAAGAAGGTCGCTAATGTGATGGACATATCGCCATGCTAGGAGTTACCCAAGGCCAAGCAGGTTGGGCACAAACCACCTGTTATGGGGCTTACCTCACAGTTTTTGAATAATTGAGAATTCCAGGGATTCAAGCTCATCAACCCTTCTTTTATTTTTAAAGGGTAGGGAGAGGGATTTTATTGCTTTTGCTTTTGCTTTCTTTTGCTTTTCTTTTGTATTTTTGCTTGATTTTTGAGATAATGCTTGAAACATTGTTGTAATGATATAAAATAACATTTTTTTTTTTTTTCTTTTTCTTGAACTTTGCTTTTCTTCCTATGCTAGGGATACTTGCTCGGATTAGTTGTAGAGCAAGGGATTTTTATTCTGGGTAGGGGTGAGCTTGTCCTTTTGCCAATTCTCAAAGATTCTAGACCATGTGCATGATAGGATAGCAGGGGAAACTTTTCGCTCAAGAAACCACTTCTACTATGTAGCATAGCAAGGATATTACAAATATAATCATTTTATTGTGAAAGGATGTGCTTGGTTTAAGTAAATAACAAGATCAATTCTCTCTGCTCAAACTTTATTTAATTGAATTTTGTGGACTTTGATATAAGAGAGATTAGTAATCATGCCATATAAAAATCAAGATATTTATTTTGTGTTTGTGAAAGTGAGGGATTCCAAATAAATGCTAATTTATCCAAAATAATTTGAAATATATAACTCGCAACATTTGTAAGAAGAAATATATACAAATACTTTTTTGAGAAGTTTGAGAATGTTGACTCTCTCTTTCTTCTTTATTTTGTTTTGGTTTCGAAAGAGTCAAGAATATTGTTGTTTTTATTTTTATTATTTTTGTTTGTTTTTGTTTTTGTGTAAACAGTTTGATATATTTTTAAAATAAGACAACATGCAAAATATGTACAAATGATGAAATGACTAAATTTTTTGTTACGCATAGTAACGTTTAAGATGCAAAATATTCATAGGTTCTTTAAGTTCTTTACCATCTAAGGTAGATAATTTGTATGCTCCCGATTCAAATTTAGCAAGTTGATAATGTATGGTCCAAGCCAATTGGGCTCAAATTTACCCTTAAGGTCTTTAGTTGCATTAGTATTTTTTTGATTTTCTTTTAAAACAAGGTCGCCGATCTCAAAGGATCGATGACGAACTTTTTTAGCATATGATCTTTTAAGCTTGTTTTGGTAGGCACGGAGATGCTCCAAAGCATTGATGCACTTTTCATCTAGGAGTTCCAACTGACTGAGTCTGCCAGCTTGATATTCATCTCCTACTTCGGTATCTTGAAGTAGTAGAGCCAAAGAAGGAACTTCTAATTCAAAGGGAAAAATGACTTCAAGCACCATAAACCAAAACAAAAGGTGAAGTTCCAAGGGGGGTTCGAACACTAGTTCGATAGGCCCACAAGGCTGGATATAATTGAATGTGCCAGTCATGGCCGGTTTTATTGACCAATATTTTGAGAATTTTGATTAAGGTTTTGTTAGATGCTTCTGCTTGACCATTACCCTGAGGATAATAGGGAGTGGACCAACGATGTTGAATCTTATATTTTTGGCATAATTTCTTGACATCTTTATTTTTGAAACAAGTTCCATTATCAGAGATGAGATTTGCAAGAATTCCGAACCTACAAATGATTTGATTGAAAATAAATTTAGAGACCTGTGTGCCAGTGCAGGAAGCTAAAGGCATAGCTTCAACCCACTTCGTGAAATACTCGATGGCGGTTATGATGAATTTGTGTCCATCAGATGACACAGGATTGATTTTGCCAATAATGTCTAAGCCCCATTTTGAAAAGGGCCAAGGAGATGAAATAGCCTGCAGTTCTTGTGCAGGTGCATGGACAAGGTCAGCATGTTTCTGGCACTTGTCGCAATGGCGCACATACTCATGTGCATCATTTTCCATGGTAGGCCAAAAGTATCCTATCCTAAGGAGCTTTTTAGCAATGACACTACCACTGAAGTGTCCTCCACAAGATCCATCGTGAGCTTCACTCAAGGCTGATTTGGATTCTTCTAAATTCAAACATCTTAATAGGATACCTTCAAAAGATCTCCTATATAAAGTATTGCCAATTATTACAAATCGACTTGCTCGTCTACGTAATAACCGACGCTGGTTTCTATTAGAATTGGCAGGGAAAGTCCCATTTTGAAGAAAATTAAATATATCTGTATACCAAGGTTCAGGAGTAGTTTCATTGATTAGAAACACATCCAAAGGTTCTAAGCATGACTTATTTGAAGCGGGTTCCTGGAGTCGACGAATAATGATAGTGGCATATTCGTCATCTAACTCCAAGGGCAGGAGAGATGCAATGCGGCCATAGCATCACCGCACGGTTGCAAGTTCGAGGAATAGCTTCCAAGGTAACTTGATCAAATAGAGACATTAATTGTAAAACATAGGCTTTATATGGGCGCAGTTTATCATCTCTCGGTCTGATAAACTTCATTAATTTGGTTTATGACAAGTTGAGAATCACCAAAAACTAACAGATGTTTAATTTTTAGTGCCAAGGCAGCTCGTAATCCAAGGATTAGAGCTTCATATTCAGCAGTATTATTGGTGCAAGCAAATGTTAATTTGAAGGACAGAGGAATAAGATGTTTTTGCGAGGATATTAAAATAATACCCGCACCAGCCCCACTCATGCATCGGGCTCCATCAAAGTATAAGGACCATTGTTCAATATGGTCTGCCTCTAATTGAAGGCATTCATCAGAAAATCAATGATGAGGGGATGGGTAGACTCTAAGGGTGCAAGCAGCTAATTGATCTCGCTATGATTTGACCCTTAACAGACTTCTGTCCTATGAACGTGAGGTCAAACTCGCTTAGAGCAAGAACCCACTTGGCTGTACGACCCGATAAATAAGGTCGACTCATGAGATACCTCAAGGGATCATATTTAGCAATGACATAGGTTTTCTGACTAAGCATATAATGGCATAATTTTTGCGTAGAAAATACGACTGCTAGACATAGTTTTTCTAATGCTGTGTAGCGGGTTTCATAACTGATGAAGGTTCGGCTAATATAATAATTAGCACGTTCTCTCTTCGCATCATCAAGCTGAGCTAACATAGCTCCTAAGGCAGAATCTGAAGCTGAAATATACAGGAGAAATGGGCGATCAGGTCTAGGTGGTGAAAGCACAGGTGGGTTAAGGAGGTATTGTTTGAGAAGTTCAAAAGCTTCTTTACATTCGTCGTCCCAATTAAAAGGGACATCCTTCTTAAGGAGCTTAAGAAAGGGACCGGTTTTGTCCGCCAACTTATCGATGAAGCGACGGATAGCTTGAAGCTTACCTTGTAAACTTCGTAACTCAGATATATTGGTAGGTGCGGGCATATCAGTGATAGCCGCAATCTTGAGAGGGTCAATTTCGATACCACGTAAAGAAACTAAAACCCCTAATAGCTTACCGGACTTAACTCCAAATATGCATTTGGCTGGATTTAATCGAATAAGATATTCTCTTAATCGATTAAAAACTTTTCTCAAATCATCTAAATGGTTATCTTCATTAATAGAGCGAGCTATAATATCATCTACATAATCATGTAGGATATCATGCATCATATCATGAAAAATATAAGTCATAGCTCGTTGATAGGTTGCACCTGCGTTCTTTAAGCCGAATGGCATCACTTTCCAACAAAAGGTACCCCAAGGGGTAATAAAGGTTGTTTTAGCCTGATCTTCAAGAGCTATCCTGATCTGATTATAACCGGAGAATCCATCCATTAGGGACATCATCCCACTCCCGACAGTAAAGTCAATGATTTGATCCATGTTTGGAAGAGGAAAATCATCTTTAGGGCATGCAACGTTAATATCTCTAAAATCTGTGCAAACCCTAACTTTGGTGGCTTCTTTCTTGGTGACTGGAACTACATTTGAGATCCATTCAAACATAATCAATAGCTTGTATAAAAACAACATTCAAGAGTTTTTCTAACTCCCCTTTGACTAGCAGGGCCACTTTGGGATGCATTTTTCTAAGTTTTTGTTTAACAGGTTTAGCATCCGGATGGACTACTAGATGATGCATGACTACGGAAGGGTCCAGACCTGGCATATCTTCGTATGTCCAAGCGAAGACATCTTCATATTCTTTAAGGAATGCAATGTATTGCTCTTGTTTTTCTTGACTTAATTCTGACCCAATATTGATTATGTGAGGATTATCCTCAGCTCCAATGTTAACTTTAATGACGTTTTCGACTTCCATGTGTAGATCTCTTTCAAAATTAGGTGGGGTGGGTGAGACGCCCAATTCTTGTAATTATTTTAAGGTTAAGTTGGATAATTCATCTTGAGGATTAGTGGCCTCAAGTTGGGCTATAGTTGGTATAGAACCATCAAAATAAAATCCATTGTGTAACATCTCTTCAACGGAGACATCGTGGAAGATATCTCCTTCCAACTCCTCATCGGAGTCAGCAATCAATTCAGGGTAAGCTATGGATAGCATGTTACATGTAAATGGCTGATTTTTTAGAGGCAAATCATCACGCCTATCCAAATAATCTTGATAACATATGAGTTGATCATCATCTTCAAAAGGAAAGGGTTGACCCTTACTAGGAAATAGGCCCACACCACAACAGGCAGGCCACGGTTCTACCTCGAAAGGTTCTTTCATGCCATTTTGGAAAGGTCCCAAGCCTTTCCCTTTATATCCCATTTTAAGCATTATGGGTTTAGCTTTAATATACTCATTAGTAAAATAACACCGAGCATATCCATCATGATGAGTTTTGATATTTCGGGGTATTCTTCCCCAGTCATATCCTTTATAAATAAAAGCACAACTCCCGACTTGGTAAGTACTTCCCATGGGTTGTGGGAGGCCCAAAGTACGAGGAGATGGTGGCAAGTTATTTAAAAGAATAGAATTTTGCATAGAAGCATTTGTTTTTTTTGATATTAAGATTGTGGATAAATCTGGTAAAAGTTCATCAGAAAGAGCATAAGATGTAGAAGGATCATTCCCTATATCTTTAGATGTGGAAGGTATGATAGATGTTGATAATGTGGAAGTGTTAATGAATGGGTCTATAGGTTTTGAAATTATAGGGATAGAACATGAAGGATTGGTTGTGGATTGAAGATCTTTTTGAGGTTCTAGAGTGGTTTGTTTAGAAGATTGTTGATCTATATATGAGGGTGAAATGAATGGAGGAGAAATAGGTGAAGCTATGGGAGTGTGTTTCATAGTTTTAGATGAAAAATAAGAATTAGGATGTGTGGATGACAGAGCAGGGCAAAATTGCACTCCAACAGGTTCTGCCAAAGCACACATATCAAAGGGTCTAGGATCACCATGGATAGTGACCAACTGATTTTTAAATTCGAATTTAACACATTGGTGTAAAGTGGATGGGACAGCCCGCATTGCATTGATCCAAGGACGACCCAAGAGTATATTGTACGATGCGGGGCAATGTACAATAAACACGGTCGTATCTAAGGTTCTAGGACCAACTTGCAATGGGATGGTAATAACTCCACACGTTTCTTGTGTTTCGTCATTGAAAGCTTTGATGATCATGTCGCTTTTCTTCATTTCATCACTTCTAAAGCCAAATCGTTGGTAGAAGTCAAAAGTGCAAATGTTTAGAGATGAACCATTATCAATCAGGACTCTTTTAACAGCTACATCTCCAATTAGAGCAAGAATATATAAGGGATTATCCTTATGTAAACTGTGTTGTGGGATATCTTTATCCTGGAAGTCAATACAATCGACTTCTCTAGTGATGATAGTATTGGCCATGGCTTCAAGTTGAATATTTTGAGGTACCATCATTTGGCTTAATGTAAGCATTAACTCATCCCTATGGGTAGGAGAAGATCTTAATAAATCCAAAAGGGAAATTCTGGCTGTAGTATTGGATAATTGCTCATTAATATTGTAAGGGGGTTTAGGTTGAACATTAGGAGCATGATTCCCTTTATTGGGATTTTTCAAAACAAATGGAGCTGATCCATCATTCTCGTTTGGTTCTTGTTGAGAATTTTGAGCTTGTTGTCGGGTAACGACTCCGATGGTACCTACAATGTTATATTGAAGACGTTGAACTGGTCTCGGTTGAGCGTTTATGGCTTGTTCATTAGGGAGGAATTGATTAGAAGAGGGTCGAGTAGTAACTCTTCTAGGAAATGGTTCTTCTGGAACCATAGCATCTGTGATGGGTTGAATAGGATCTGATTCATTTTTAGAACTATTCGATTGGTTTGAGGTGATGTCTATTTCACTTTCAGTATCTGATTCTACATCACTAGGATCTGGAGTTTGAAAATTATGTAGGGGCCTGGTCGTGACCAGGGATAAAGTTGTGTCAAATGTTTGAGGATCCTGAATAGGTAATTGTCCGCTAATAGTCCCTACATATCGGGTAGGAGGAGGAACATTATGATGTTCGATTTGATTGGCCACCTCTTTACCATGTCTTGGTAAAGGATGTTGAAATATGTCTAATGATTGATTAGCATTTTGATTTTGATTTTGGGGAATGTTCTTTTGAGGATTATTAGGAGCATTTTGTTTAGGTTGGAAAGCTTGCACCTCCATTTCATTATTATCAATCAGATCTTGTATTTTATGCTTTAACCTTTTACAAGCATTGGTAGAGTGTCCAGGTCCTCTATGGAAATCACAATGTAAGTCACCTCTGTATCCGGGTATGGTTGGATCAGGTTCCCGGATAGTCGGTAATTGAATCAAACCTCTTTCGAGTAATTGAGGTAAAATAGTTGATAATGGTTGATTCAATCTAGTAAATTCTCGAGGAGGTTTATCAGGAGGTTTCAATATAAATTTTTTTGTTGTCTTCGTTGCATTGATATTAGCAACATTTCTACTGTCAATGACTCCGTCACCTACGACTTGTTTGTTTTTATATTGATTTCTGGATGTTTTCTCATCATCCTTCTTCCTAAGTTGGCCTCTCCTAATGAGGGCATCTTCTACTCTTCGAGCTAAATCTATAGCTTGATCGAAGGTAGTTAAAGTAGCAATTGATAACTCATAAGATATTTGTTCTTGCAAATTATTGATAAAAATGTCCAACATTTCCCTATAAGGTAGCACAAAGTGCAGTTTTCCTGTCAACTGCCTCCATCTAGCTAAGAAATCAGCAAAACATTCATCTTTGTCTTGTTTTAAGTTGTATAAATCTTTAATGGTTACATGCCTCTCGATGTAGGCACTAAATTGATGGACAAAAGATTCAACTGTTTCTTCAAAATTTCTCAAAGAATGAGTGGGCAATTGATAGTACCACTCTAATGCCATTCCACCTAAACTTTTTGGGAACATTTTTAGTAATAGCAAGTCATCATGTGATATATCATGACATGCTATCCTAAACATGCGAAGATGCTCTATGGGATCTTCAGTTCCTTTATATATAGGCAGGATGGGCATGGGAAAATGCTTAGGGTACGGTTGTGCTACAACTATGGGATCCAAAGGTTGACTACATATCTCTCGATAATTGTACGAGGGACGGTAGGGATCTATCTAGGTCCATACGCGAAGCTAACTCGTTTCACCATGGCTTCCAGATTACTAGTTTGCCCACCATATTGGTTCGGTAGGGCATTAATATGGGATTTGTGAGCATATGATGGAGGGACATGAAGATTAGATGCTATGTTGCTATTGTGTAAATTGTTGGTAGGAAAGGTGTTATGAAGAAATTTTGAAGTTGTATTATGTTGTATCCCAGATTGTTGAAAATTGGTGTTTGGCTTCATTTTAGATTTTTGTTTACTTGAAGCATATTGATCAATAGTTTGGCGAAGTAAAGCAGTGAAGGAAGTTTTCTTTTGTGTGGGAATGATTTTAGGCTCAATAACAGGTTCCTTAGGAGGTTGGGTAACCTGTTGTTTTGGCATGTTTTGAATCATAGTGACCATATCTCTATTGGATGGTCCAGCCTTATCACTTTCTTGATCAATAAAAGACAAGGGATTAGTGTGCACATCAAACATATGTTCCATGGCTGCTTGAGTGTCACTAATTTGCCCTTTATCAATACGAACTGCCATATTAAGAGCACCAATGTTATTATTGAAAAATTTCCAGAAATGATCTAAGTTATCAAAAGCAATAGTTCCATCTGGAGCTACTCTAGGGGATGAGGATCCATCCTCTTTAACATTTTCTTCTTGTTCATCTACAGCAAGCTCATCGTCTTGCTGGTCTAGAGTTTCTTCTTCCGGGATTGGATCCTCAGGAAGGACATTTGGGTTTCTTGTTTTGTCTCCTAACCAATCTTCTTCTTCTCCTTCAGCTTGTTTACCATTCCTAAGTTTAGGCATTGTGCTTAACTTAGATTTCAGCAAATATATATATATATATATATAAAATATATATATATATATATATATATATATATGCAATAAGCTTAAGAGGTATATATTTTAATTATATACCTACTATAATATTTAAAATGAAATGTTTTGGTTTTTGTTATGTTTTTTAGTTTTTCTTGTTTTTGTAATAATATTGTAAAGATAACAAACAACACAATAAATGCAAGAAATAATAATGAAAGCAATGATCTAGTTTTCTATAAATAATTTATAAATGTCATTAATGGGCTCAAGTTCTTCAGGAGTCATGAAGTGTTCTTCTTCAAATTGAAAATTTTCTTTCAAGAATTTAATGAAAAGGGCTATAGTGATATTATCTCGTCTCGGATTCTCGGTTGATAGAAGTAAAGCTCATGGCAATACTCTCGATATAACATAGCTCGAGGAACTCTATTCCATATTTCCCTATCCATAAGAACGACCTCTTGGTCTTCTACATGACCTAGGAACTGGTGTATAGTGGCTGCGTTCTCGAGGTATTCCTCGAAGGTGAACAATTCTGAAGACACAAGAGCTCTCCTATAAGCTAACCATCTATGGCAGGCTCTCTAAAGTTCATGATAAAAGACGAGTTGATGAGGATCCAGGATTCTATCTAGGACAAGCCTCTTGATTTGTTTAAGTTTTGTTGACCTAGATGAAATGACACCTAGTCTTCTATCAAGTTCGTCCCACAAAAGTTGGTTTCTATCCTGTTTCATGCACACTAAGCACATAATTGATTTCTATGGCTGCTAATTGGTTTTCAACATTTATAGTAACTGCTAATATTTTCTTAGGAGCTACCATCTAAACATGATATGCAACTTATTAGTTTTAAATGATTTTAAATGCATCTATGTTTTTTTTTTTTTTTTTTTCAAAAGGTTTTAAATGCATTCACGTCGGGTTCACCAAAATGTATCGCTCCAAATTTTTTGCATCCTTACCTTCAAGCTATAGGATCCGTGCCCGAAAGGAGGATGGGAAAAGGATGGCACGGTACCTCGGACTGAGAGGCCTTGAGAAGGTCCCGCCTCTCGGGGGAGGTGTATTATGGTGATTTTTCGATGGATGGTGGGTTCACCAGAAACGTTTGAATGGCGCTTCCATGCCTAGGTTGGGAATGTGTTTAATGTGTTCAGTTTTATCTTTAAACATTCGAGTCCTAGGTTTGGCCAAATGAATCTAAGTTGTTCTATTATGAAAATGCAGGCTAAATGAAATACAAAAAATAGATTTTAAACAGAAAATAGAGAGAAAAAGCTAAATTACAGAGCCATACCTGATCCGGATGTCTGATGGAGGTTCTGATTCTTGAAGCAGACAGGATCGTCTGGAATTTGACAGGATCGTCTCCGACCTGCAGGATCGTCTGAGATCTGACGAATTCGTCAGACGAATTCGTCAGAGACCTGCAAACAGAGAAATAGGCACAGAATACAAAAAATACAACAATACAAATAGAGGGCAATGATGTGAAATAATAATAGGAATGTTAATAAGATAATCCTAAATAGGAATGCAAGCAAATTACAATGTTTTAATAGTTAATCATGATTTCATTATGCAATTAAACTACATGGGTGAACTCCAAGATGCAGAATAACAGAAAATAATGAACAAACTGACTAGATGCAGAATAAAATAGTAGATGAGAAGAGAAAAATGCAAACTCTGGGCACTGATTGCCCCCAACGTTGATTGTAGTCGAGATCATCTCGGATTGGTACGAAATCATCTCGAATTGAACAGGATCGTCCACGATGAACTGAGCTTGCTTCGGCTGAAGAATGACTAAGGTTCCTGCAACAAAATTTGGATAGGACAAGTGCAGATGGTAATTCAGGATGTTTTAGTGCGTGTAAAGTCAAGTTACAGGAAATATCAGCCAGGGGGATGCCAAGGGGAGGTCCTAAGTTTAAATAGGCTTAGGAGGGAGGTTAGGAGGTTGGAGATCATCCCAATTTGGGAGATCTCCAATGGGGAGGGTCTCTAACGACGCAGACATGCTTTTGCCCAGATTAGAGACGCCGTTGGAACAGAGGCTAATTGAGAAAAATTAGTTTTGGGACAAGATCGTCTGGACGTCCTAGTCCAGATGAAATCATCCGATCTCGAGGCGATATCGTCCCGATCGGCGACGATATCGTCAAACGGTCAAAACAAACTCTAAAAATGGCACGGGAAAGGAGGAAACGGGTTAAACGACGGTTTGGAAGCGGTTTTGGGGGTTAAAATTTGAATTTGAATATTTACTAGAGTAATTGTAATTATTTAAGGTTTTACTGCGCCAATTTTAGGGTGCTACAGGTAGTAACAATAAAATGAATATGGAGTTCAAAAACTCCATGATAAAACAACTCGAGATGAAAGATCTTGGTTTAATGTGATACTTCCTAGGGATGGAAATGCATCAATCAAATAAAGAAATCTTCATATGTCAACACAAGTATGCTTGAGACATGATCAAGAAATTTACCATGGAGTAGTGCAAATCAGTTGCAACTCCAACTGGACATGGGATCTAATTAAGCAAGGATGATGGAGCATTAAAGGTTGACATGACCACTTGCAGAAGCATGGTTGGGAGTCTGATGTTTCTCACCAACACAAGGCCCGATATTCAATATGTTGTTTCTCTAGTTTTAAGGTTTATGAATAGTCCATCTGAGCTACATCTACAAGCAACTAAAAGAATCTTAAGATATGTAAAAGGTACATTGGATTTTGGAATCCATTACCAAAAATGTAATTATGTGAAATTAGTTGGCTTCAGTGACAATGATTGGGGCAGCAATATAGATGACAAGAAATCTACATCAAGAAATTTTTTTAGTCTAGGATCAAGACTAATTACATGGAGTTCCAAGAAATAAACTGTTATAGCATTGTCATCGACTGAGGCTACGTATATAGCCATCACACATGCTAGTACTCAAGACTTATGGTTGAGAAAAGTTCTTGAAGAGATTGGAGAAAGTCAAAATGGTCCAACTCGACTGTATTATGATAACATAAGTGCCATTTAGTTGGCATACAATCCAGTCCACTATAGCAGATCAAAGCATTTTGATATGAAGTATCACTTCATTCGAGATATGGTGGAACAACAGATAGTTGAGCTTCAATATTATAGCACTTTGGATAATATTACAGACATATTCACCAAAGGTATAGCTAAAGCTCAATATATAAAGCTGAGAGACTGTGTAGCCAGTCCTATCAACTTCAAGGGGGAGAATGTTGGAAATCAAGCTAGTTAAAAGGAGTAAAAAAATTGTTTGTAATGGTAAGATTTGGATCTTACCCTTTTACCTCCTTGGACAACAGCTGACTGGGCAGGTAATTTGACTTGGATGATAGCTGACTGGGCAGATTGGACAACATGGACGACAAGGTAGAAAACACCAAATTCCCTTTCTCCTTTCCTCCCTATTCTTCTTCTTTTCCTAACTTCTCCTATATTCCCTAAGGTTGTTTAATCAACCACTATTTAAACTTTGTAATTCTTATGTTTCCAAGGTTGAGTATAATATTTTTGCATTTTCCTATTGCTCCTAATTCTCACCTGCCCACAGAGAGAAGATTGCTTATAGAGGATTTAGAAAAATCAAAGGCTAAGGCAAAAAGGTTCAAGGATAAGTTAGAAGAAAAGATCTTATAATGTGAAAATTTAGCACAAGAAGTGGCACTACTAAGAGAAGATTTAGAAGACTCCAAGGTCAAGCTAAAAGGGTTCAAAAATAACTCAAATAACTTGGATAAGTTCATCAAGACACAAAACCCTACATCAAGTAAAACATGTCTTGGATTTGAACAAGTTCAAAAGAAATGGGAAGGAGAGTAAACCTCAAGTTTTGGAGAAGAAGAAAATTTAGATGAATATATTTTAGAAGAAGACAGTGTAAAAGAGAGTGAGACATCTGAGGATGATTTGGACAATAGAGAGTTAAATAAGAATAGGAACAATGCACAAATAAGATATAGATGGAACAACAATCAGAATAGGTCAAGAGAGACTAAGAGACCAATGAGGTCAAGACAAAGAAACTTCAATAGAAGATGTTTTTCATGTCACAGGTTTGGGCGCATGGATTCACAATGCAGGACACCTGAAAGATAGGAATATGGGAATAAATAACTTTTCCATGGGTATTGCTACTCATGTAATCAGTTTGATCACAAGGCAATGAATTGTAGAGTTTATGACAGAAGAGGATATGAATTCACTAGGAGAAATCCTAAGACATTTGCACCTCCAAAGAATAATAATATTAAGTGTTATAAGTGCAATAATGATGGTCACACAACAAAATGGTGTAGAGCAGACATTCCAAAATTAAGTAGGAATAGGAACAAGAACATGGATATGAACAAGAATATGAATAGGAACATGAATATGAATGTAGATATGGATAAGAACATGGAAATAAATAGTCAGAGAAATTAGAAGGATCAGATAAGAAGAAAAGAGGATAAAGGTAAAGAACAATGCTTTCTTGGAGTATAAATACTCCCACCCCGAAATTAGCCACCTCAAGAGAAGGTGGGGGAGGGGCTAAGCTAAGAGGCTCATTCTTAGCCCCAAGAGGTGACCCTTTGCCATTGATGACAAAGGGGGAGAGATTTGAGTAAGTGGGAGAGATTTGGTATTTGAGAGAGCATTGAGCCAGGAGGACCAATGTCCCAGGGGGAGCAGAACAAAGGAAAGGTCAAGTTTTTAGTACAAAGAATTTGGATTGCCATCAATGACAAAGGGGGAGATTGTTGGATATTTTGAGATCATTTAGTTGTCATTGATGTCAAGGTGAGAAGTCGTCATTTATGTCAAGGTGTACACATGAAATTATCATTAATACCATGGAGTACACCATTATTGTCATGAGGAACAATGCAAAGAGTTGAAGAAAAAGTTATCAAAATATTGTTTTATTAAGGTTTTTATTAAAACCATGGTGGAAAAATAATCTTCATCAAGTTAGCGGAGTACAAGTTAAAGGTTTAAATTTCATCCCAAGGAAGGCTTTAATTTTTATTAAAGTCAAAGGTTTATAAATATAATTTATAAAATTTAAATTCTTTTAAAATTTAAATAATTTATAAATTATAAAAGGTTTTAAAAAGGAGCGCCGACGTCATATTAAAGGAGCATTGATGTCTATGGAAAAGGCAAAATCATGTATAAATACCATGCCAAAGGACTTTAGAACTTACCCTTCTTCGATTATTTTATGCGACCAAAGAGAAAAATAATTCGTGCAATTGTTGAGGAAGAAGATGAACTCGTGTTGTTTTTAGCACCAGGGAAAAAGATGAAAAGGGAGGAGAAGGCCTCACTCCCATAGGACATGGTGGTCCATTGGTAGTGCATATTTCGTAAGAGCATTGGGAGTGGAAGTATCCACGATCGATTCGCGTGGAGCTGGCATGTTTGTCTTGAGCGCCAAGGGGAAAGTTTTGGGACGCGCTCATTTTGAGCATCAGCTTAGGAGAAAGAGTACAAAGTGCTCCTAAGCTCTCAAATGTGCATCTAGTGCATGTGGTGGTCAAGCCCACGAATAGAGCACTCGTGGAGGCAGAGATTGTGGGTTTGAATCCCACTAGTGGCAAAGGTATTTTTTTTAATTAAAATTTTATTTGCCTAAGGTTTTCTATAAAGTGCTATTTGGAGTTATAAGGGTTTATGGAAGATTGTTTGATTGATAATTGATTTATGTTATTTGGAGTTATAAGGGTTTATGGAATATTGTTTGATTGATAATTGATTTATGTTATTTGGAGTTATAAGGGTTTATGGAATATTGTTTGATTGATAATTGATTTATGTTAGTTGGAGTTATAAGGGTTTATGAAAGGTTATTTGATTGATAATTGATTTATGTTATTGGAGTGGATTTTATTTTTGCCAAAGTTCTTCTTGCCATTAAAATTTTATTTAAAGAGGTTTTGAGTTAATTTTGGTGGATGTTGAATTTATTTTTAATTGGTGGTTTATAAGGTGTTATTTGGAAAATATTTTATTTATGTTGATGGTTGTTTTGAAAGGAGGAGTGATAAGGTGTAATTGAGTTTTTACATTACATTTTGAGAAAGAGTTATCTTCTAACCTCTTTGAGCTTGGCATAGAAGTATTTGTGGTTGTGATAGATTTATGAGAGTACTTCATCATCAAGGAAAAGGTATAAGCACATTATTCCATAGTTGAGTTGATTTATTGGTTTTATGGAAAATAAGTTTGGAGTGAAAAGGACTTGATTATGGTTTCCTATTGAGTGTGTTGATTAAATGCTTCAAGGTTTTTTGGAATAAAGAATTGTTGTTAAAACCTTGTTTGATAAGCATTGTTGTTGAAGCCATTGGTTGTGTGAAAAAATTGAACTAGGGTTTGAGTATCATTGTTATGTGAGAGTTTTTTTATAAAAAATTATTGTTGAAGTGAGTTATTGAGTGAAGAACTTGAACTAGGGTTGGTTGAGTAAGAATTGGTTGAGACTAGTCAAGTGGATGTGTGAAGTGATTTTTCAAGTTCCATAAAACAAACTATTCTATATTCTGAATTGAGTTGAGAAAGTGATTGAGCATTGAATTGAATTTGAAGCATATTGAGTCTCTAACAATTCTCCTTATGTTTCTTCATAAGTGATTGTGGACTTGTTGAGCAGATTTGAGAAAGTTCTGTGTGGACTTGTTGAGTAGATTGGACAAGTTTTGTGTGGACTTGTTGAGCATATTGGACAAGTTCTGTGTGGACTTGTTGAGCAGATTGGACAAGTTCTGTGTGGAATTTTTGAGCAAATTTGTGCTAGTTCTGTGTGGAATTGTTGAGAAGATTTGAGGACAGAGTTTGGTGCATATTTGAGATATATTTGTGCCAAACCAGAGATAGATATTGAGCAGATTTGTGTTATACCGAAGGACTATGTTTAGTGTATATTTGAGATAGATATTTTGAGGTGACAGATTAGAGAGGACAATAGTCTCCAATGGATAGATATGCATTAGCTAGGGCAGTGAGAACAAGTCCTTTGAGTGGGGACAAGAGTCTTCAGTGGAGAGATATCCACAAGCTAGTGTAGTGGAGGTAGTAGTCTTCTAGAGGATCACCAACCAGAGTAGAGGAGTACTCATGTGGATAGAGATCCAAGAACTTGAGATAGGGGATTGGTGTCTCCTTTAAACAAAGGTCCATAAACATTATAATAGGGAAAGGATTCCCAAGAGATTGATTGAGAAAATTTTAGTGAAATATTTTCTCCGTGGAGTAGCCCACATTGGGTGAACCATGTAAATTGTGGTGTCTCTATTGTGTGTGGTGATTTATGCATTGCTTTGATTACTGCTATTGATACTACTATCTATACATTGCATATATTGATTTGGAAAGAAAAATAAAAAGTGGTCTTATACTGTTCACCTCCTCTTAGTATAAGCTTGTGTTCTTCATATGCACACATAGGGATATTGAATATATTGGTCTTCCTAGCATATTTTTATCTCTCATATTCTGGCATGGTTAGTAAACAACTTTTGATTGGTCAACTTGGGTTTTTGAGTCTCCTAAAAACCTTTTTGTTCACTTGTAACCTCTAACCTTATTGTTCACTTATAAGCTCTCATTGTTCACAATCCACTATCATCATATTTCCACATTACATATCTTTAATTTCCATTCAGGTGTATGCTCTTGATGAAATTATTTACATCTTGATTTGTGACTCTTATACATTATGTAGTACCTACACTTAGTTTGTTATTGCATCACAAATTCATTCATTATGTTCCATCATTTAAACATACATTCATATTTTACATAATTCAAAGTATCATAGGTCATTAGTGCATCACATACATACCTAAGTCTATGAATACATAAAAGCCCTATTATTTTAATCATATAACATTCATACATGCATCATCATATATATAAATCTATGCATACATCTATGCTCATTTACCATTACATCAATGCATTCATTTCATCCATAAATATAAATACAAATAAATAACATAATAAGCATCGATATATCATATCATATATATATAATTATATATAATAAAATGGTACATGATACAAAATACCCACAGGATACAATATGAGAGGTCCTTAGACCTCACATCAAAAATAAGATAGTACATATGTGCCTATATTAGACTGGTCCTGCACCATTGTCCTCAATATCATCTCTACATGGTTGACTAAATCCACTAGCCCTTGATAGCTGATATGTACCTGGTGATGCAAATAATAAAATAGGTGATCTCATGGATGGCTATCCTAATACCTCGATCCATTAGCTTCATTGATATTAGAAGGATGATGGCCATGAGGGTAGTACTCCATCCAATATATACATTGCATTTTCCAAGTGATCCACATAGTATCACTCTATCTGATAGTGAGTATGATATGTGGTCATTATAACCCATAGTCGAGTCACCTCTTCTATCACCTACCCACCTAAGGGTGTCTAGACCCACCCAACCATCAACCATATCACCTACATCTATAGATCATCTCACTCTATTATGATCCTCTCCTACTCCTCCTGAAGGCTTTGCACTTGATATTCCAAGGTGTCCCTCTCCATATCCTAGCCTTACCAATGCTACCTATCTACTAACCAATGACTCTGCTCAGTAGCATGGTTTATGCCCATATCTATCTACTAACCTTGGAGGATGTGAACCTACTCTCTTAGAGAAACTATTTACTCTTGTGGATCCTCTTCGTATACCTCCTCACCTTTATAACTCCTCATAGGTTTATATAAACCTTAAGTGGCTCCCTATTAGGTGCCCACATTGTTATCCACTCGATGATGCACTCATCACTATGATAGATCCTCTACTACGCTAGCTACCCCTGCCTCTCTAGTTACTACCTTAACCTACCTAGTGGCCCACCAAACATAAAACTCAGTTGTGGTGCTAGGATCCTCTACCTCTACATCTATCAAAGGCTCATATTCCTCCTCCCCTATAGGCTTAGCTCACATCCATGCTAACTAGGTCTTATTGCTACTCTACCTATATGTCACTGGAGCCTCAGAAACATCCTACCTAACTCCAAAATGTTGGGTCACCTATGTGTACTGGAAGTACTCATGCTCTATCCCATATCATTTTATCAGCCATATGCCATGCTGCACTTGCCTCAAGTACTCAACCCCCTCATTCCAAATAGGCCCTCCAAAATATGGTCTCCATACAATCTATCATAGTTGCAGTCCAACCCATGTATGTATGTAGTATTGTAGAATACCCTAGAAGAGGTATCTCTTACCCTACTCTCGCTCGTATAATCATCACATTACATAAGATATCTTAGTGTCTACCATATCCTTGTGTCTGTTCCATGATATCCCAATCAATCAATTAACCTGAAAGTGCTCCCATAACCAAATATATAATAGGAAGTTGCATCCTAAGTCTAGTAAGCCTCACTAGTGGATGTCATATAGCTCCTTAAAGAGCTATGCAAGTAGTGCCCCATACCATGATTATCGGTTCCTCCACTAGGTCCATCACAATTCCCAAAAGGTTCCATGGGAACCTAATACCAGAGGATTCAGGTAGAATAAGGTTAGAAATCAATGACATAAGCACTATCTGTCTCACTATAAAGAGGTATATCTCATATTCAGTGTGGATTCAAATACACAACACTTAAAATAAAATAGCAGAAATCAAATAATGTAGTGAGACACAAAGATTACACAAAACAATGTATATTCAATAAGGTGTGGGGAGCCGATAAACTCCTCTATTACAATCCTTGTTGAGTACAAATATTTGATACAATCGATTACAATGACGCTGGGGTTCTCCAAAATCCTAGCTAGTAGCAATGGAAGTGCCTTCATATTCAGGTGTGCTCTTGATCCCAACAAGTTGAGTGGGTTTCAAATATCCAATATTGGGCCACTCCAGCTTCAACAACCATAAAATAAAATGTAGAACTTGTAGATCTTGCTATTGACCAGTTATTGCAGATGGTATTTTAGATATGTTGATGCAGTAGCTCTGACGTGAGCTTCACAAGCTCTGGTTCACACCTGGGACTATTGCAGGCTTTGGAAGGTGCTAGGCAGGCTCTGTAGTGAGCTTGGCAAGCTTTGGTGTGCACTTGCAGACAGGGCAAACTCTGGTGGGTGCTTGGCAAGCTCTGTAGTGAGCTTTGCAAGTTCGGAATAACGCTCGTAGGGTAGGGCAGATCTATAAAAACAAATCAAAAAGGATGATGACGTAGGCGACAGATGGAATACAGCTATGGAAACGAGAGAGGATGGATGGATGATGGCTAGAATGATAGAAGTATTGTTGGCTTAGCAAGTGCATAAGATCTTCAATTCTCTCTCTATATCCGCTTCACTAGGGTATCAACAAATGCTTCTCCAAGTACATCTCTTAATCTCCAGGTTCTAGGGTTTGGGAATTTGCAAAATACCATATTTATAATCCAACCTAGGGTTTTATTAGGGTTTTAGCCTTGCACTTTTGATCATGTGTCTAAGATTAAGTCATATCCTAGGGTTGAGATTACTTTTTGAATGTGACATGGATTAATGAAAATGGATGGTGGAGATTAAATGAAATCGGATGGCTAAGGTTATTGAGTTTATTTATATATATTTTATAATAAATATATTAAAATATAATAAAATATTATATAAAATATAAAATATTATAAAATAATATTAAAATAACCCTAATTAGGCTAGGAAATGGTGGGAAGGTGGATTTGGGCCAAATAATTGGCAGGAAGGTGGAATGGAAGACAAGTGGATGGTGGGATGGTTAGGATGGAGGTTTAGTGGCTACGATTTGGTGTCTACAGATGCCCCTTTTTGTACCATGTTGTGTGAAACACAATGTGGTGCAAAAATACGTGACACCTGCTTGGGCTATGGGTACAGAAGTAGCTTCTCTCTATTGTTAGATTTGTGCACTGATGTTGAAGACAAAAGAATAATTTTTTTTTTCAAAGTTTTTGTGGGGTCCCACTATGATCGCCATTTGTGGATGTAAAGACACGAAACTTGAAAATAAAATGATAGAATCAAATAAATCAATGAGACAAAACCGATTGCACAAAAGAAATATGTATTCAATGGGGAGGCAAATAGACTCCTTTGTTACAATCAGTATCCAATATAGATATTTGATACAATAATTTACAATGGAACTAGGGTTCTCCAAAACCCTAGTTAGATATAATATAAGTGTATTAAGATCTGAGTGTGTCCTTGATCCCAACAGGTTGAGTGGGATTTTAATATCCAATGTGAGGCCACTCCAGCTTCAACAACCGTCAAAGAATATGTTGAATTCGTAGATCTATCAAAATATGAAACCCTTGTGGGGTCCCACCGTGATCACCATTTATGGAAGCAAAGAAATGACACTTGAAAAGAAAATGGTAGAATCAAATAAAGCAATGAGATAAAACCGATTGCACAAAAGAAATATGTATTCATTGGGGGGACCAATAGACTCCTTTGTTATAATCAATATCCAATGCAGATATTTAATACAGTAATTTACAGTGGAACTAGGGTTCTCTGAAACTCTAGTTAGATATAACAGAAGTGTCTTCAGATCTGAGTGTGTCCTTGATCCCAATAGGTTGAGTGGGCTTTGAATATCCAATTTGGGGCCACTCCAGATTCAATAACCGTTAAAGAATATGTTGAACTCGTAGATCTGCATGTAAAACAAAACACAAGAGCATCAGTAATACCTGTGAGGGCTCCACAGTGTGAGACCCTTAGACATTAACAAAACCCTAGCTTAATAATAAATTTAAAATGCATGACAAACCAATGAATAAATGAAATAAAACAATACTAAATATACCTTGCTTCGTTGTTGCAGATTTTGTGGTGTAGCAGATTCAGATCTTCGTTTTAGTTTCGCAGTCGTCGCCATCCTTCCTAATCTATTTCTATAGATTTTCTCTACCCTGTGAGTGCTGTGCCGAGCTTGTGAAGCTCGCTATAGAGCTTGCCAAGCACCCACCAGAGCTTACCCTATCTGTAATTGCACACTAGAGCTTGCCAAGATCACTGTAGAGAGCTTTGCAAGCTTGATATAGTGCTCATAGGGTAGGGCAGATCTGCAAAAATAGATCAGGAAGTATGGCGACGAAGGTGGTGGATGGAATACAACTATGGCGGTGAGTGAGGATGGATGGACGATGGCTAGAATGTCATAATTATTGTTGGCTTAGCTAGGGCATCAGATATTCAATTCTCTCTATCTCCACTTCACTAGGGCATCAACAAATGCTTCTCCAAGTATATCTCTTAATATCTAGGTTCCAGGGTTTGGGCATTTGTAAAATACCATATTTATAATCCAACCTAGGGTTTTCTTAGGGTTTTATCCTTGCACTTTTGATCGTGTGGCTAATATTAAGTCATATCCTAGGGTTGAGATTACTTTTTGAATGTGACATGGATTAATGAAAATGGATGGTGGAGATTAAATGAAATCGGACGACTAAGGTTAATTGAGTTTATTTATATATATTTTATAATAAATATATTAAAATATAATAAAATATTATATAAAATATAAAATATTATAAAATAATATTAAAATAACCCCAATTAGGCTAGGAAATGACGGGAAGGTGGATTTGTGCCAAATAATTGGCAAGAATGTGGAATGGAAGACAAGTGGGTGGTGGGATGATTAGGATGAAGGTTTAGTGGTTGCGATTTGGTGTCTACATTCAGTACCCACTCTAACTCCACCATTGTCAACATCCCAGTCTACCATCCTCCAGTGATCCTTGTACACTCTTTGTAGTACAACCTCCCTCTTGATAGTTGTAGCAGTGATAATCAGTTATCCCTTTATAGGGATCCATAGAATCTAGTAGACATCCTCAAGGGTCACTATAATCTTGCCAATGGGCATGTCGAATGTGTTTTTATGATTGTCCCATATTTTGATCAAGGCTATCAAGTAGGCTTGGTCCCCGTGAACCGACTCTAGTCGAGTTGTGTGTTGAAGTTCAATTTTCTTTAGCTACTCCTAGTCATCACCTAAAAAAGCATCATGCATAGCCTTGAAGGTGTTGGTAAATAGGTGTCAGGCTCTAAAAAGCTACCACAAGCACAAAATTCAATTACAAAATATTAAAAAAAAAATCATCTCGGGCCAAGATGATCACACAAATCCACCATATTGAAAAGAGATGATCACACAATGAGATCATATCAGGTTGAGATGATGACAAAAATGAGTCATCTTAGCCCAAGATGATCTCCATTTGCACATAAAAAAATAAAAAAACAAGCAACAAAATTTTATACAAGAGTAGAGAAGGAAATAAAAATGCAATGAATATTATCTACCAATTCCCACCCACATTTTAATTTGCATTATGCTACTCAATTTCACCCATTACACCCATTCATTTCCATTTCATCATTAATTTAATTTATTTTAATAAAGAAGAAGTTTGATTTTTCATCCTTACCTTCTTCACACTATCTCCTCCACTCGTCATGGCACCCGTTGGGTCCATGGTATTGGTCGAATTGTAATTCAACAACACTTCATTTAAAAAAATCAACTCTCCTCCTCCCTATCTCACTCTTCTCCCATCGTGCCCGGTGAAAATGACTCATTTTGTGTGAAATTTGATGTATATAGTTTTTTGCATCAATGATCATTTGGGACGGTCGCATGGCTTGGTGCAACCATCTGGGATGATCCCATTTTTTATAACAACAAAAAAATCTAATTAAAATGAAACTATCTCGGGTCAAGATAATCTTAGAGTTTTACTTTTTCCAGGGGAACGATGCTAACAATCATCATTTATCAAGCGCTTTGTTACTCTCATAATTTTATCTCTTCCATCAACTCATCACTTGAGGGGGTAGTCAATAACCACAAATTTTTCATCACAAAATCAAGTCAATAATCAAACACTCAAAAGTGAAAATTGTGTTCATCCAAGAATCATTTCCAAAAACTATCATACACCCTCCTTGCTAGGGCAAAAGCAAAAATATCAATCAAACAAACACTTGGTATACCCAAAGCCTAAATCTTGTAGACTAATAATGTCTACCCATGACTAAAAGGTTATCAGGATCAAATCAAATTCATCAATGTGTTGGAAGCAATGATTCAATGGTGTGCACTCTTCCCATGTTTGGGGCATCAAATTTTGACTTGTTTAAATTAACATTATCCATCATTAGTTCAATCATTTTAGATCATCTATTTTTAATATGTATTGTGCTTTCACACAAAGCATCCCAAAAAGGGGCATGTATAGACACCTAAAATATGTTATCGCATGGAGACTCCCAAAAAATCTCTTTTCTAACTCACATCATCCATATTAGTTAGCCTTAGGGCTAATTTAATGGTCTCCTCCAGCATCAAGCAAGTTTTCTACATGGGAAGCCTGACCATATCGACCTGAGACGATCGTGTAGAATCAAATTCAAAAAAATAAACATACAACATAACTATCTATTAGGATCATACCTAATTTGGTGCTGGTGACAGATGCTCTACAGGTAGTAGTTTCACCTACCACCTATAGTCATTTGGTGGTAGGTCAATCCAACTGCCCCTTATTGACACTTTCCCTATTTGTTGTTGTCCCCAGTGCCTATAAAATGGCACCCTCTCTCCATTATTGAGGATTCAAAAATAAAAAGTTTCCCCCATGAAGTGCTATCAAAATGATGTGCCAAGATTTCCTCCTACTGAATCGATGTTATTGGATTACCTCGCAGGTTTCAAATTTGTATTTTTCTTCTTGCATAATCATACCCATTACTCTGTTGATCATTTGCACCTTCTCACTCACCTTCAAACTCACAAATAATTAATTGAAAACATAGCCTAGCATTGCAAAAAATGTTGCTCAGACCTGGTTACATAGAAGCGCATGCCTACGATAATGACCTTCTCACCCCGAGATGGTTCGTAGATGAAATTGTCTTGATCTAAGATGATCTTAGTCAGGGAACCAATTTTTAGTATTTTGTTGCATGTTAACTTAGATCTTTACTTGCACATTTAGATCCTTCATATTTTATGCATTCTACTACTTTTTATCTCAATTTACATTCTTAGACTTGATATGAGTCCCACCTTTGAAGGACCTTGCATGTGCTACTAATCCGCTTATTGTTTCTTTGTATGCATATTACAGGGTTCAAGGATCCGATTCATATGGTGATCGTAAGAAAACCTACTCTCAAAACACTGTGCTAGAACAAGAATATCAAAGATTGCACTTGGAAAATTCTTTTCTATGAAAATGGGAATCATGTCCCTCATTGTAATATTGTATCATCGATGAAATCCCTAAAAGAGGACTCTATGTAACACTTTGAAAGAATTAATACAAATTAATAGATGGGATTCATTATCACTTGAATTTTGTGTTGTGTTCCATCTTATTTTGTTTGGGTATAATTTTTCATCCTTTAATTAGTACTAAATTGTATGAGATTGAAAGCAATATTGAAGTTAAAAATAATATGGGATATGGATTCAAAAAGAAGAGGGGGAAGTTCTAAGCATGATCGATTACAAACATAATTCCTCTTAGAAATGGCACCAGGCCCACAAACATAATTAGATGGGATAGTAATAAAACAAGAACAAATAAAAATTGAAAAGCCTTGTTTTACATGATGTTCACTTCTTGAAATATTAGAGTGATTGGAAGCCCGTTTATGTGAAGGTTACTTATGTGTTTTGTTTTTTCCAAGTTTTTATCTCTTGCAAAATTTACAAACATGAGAAAGCATGCATGTAGTGTAAAAACAAATTTGTAAGCATAGAAAATCTTGTACAAATTATAAAAAACATGCATGCATACTCATTAAATAGCATTAATTCAACCAACTCAATTCCTCAACTTTCAAGGAGAAGACTTAGGTTGAAATCTTGTCAAGTGATACATGCATAATAGTCAAGTTATTGTAATAACATTATGTTATCATGATATAATATGAGTGAGTCCTATTTTAATCCCATATAATAACCTATATATATATATATATATATATATATATATATATATATATATATATATATATATATATATATATATATATATATTCTCTTATAGAAAATGATAATTTTAGAAAGTTTTTCATATGAGTAGATAGGAGAAAAGAAAAAAAATGTTATTACCCATTGGAAAGGGTCTACTTTTAAAAAAGTAAGAAGATAGGAAAGTTTTCATAGGAAAGTGAAAACAAAGCTAAGATAACTGAGACATATAAGACCATTAGTGAGTGGTGGGAAGGAAATATGTGTATTTAAATATAAGATTGTTTTTAAGAATCCTCAATAAATTTTTTTTATTGAAATAAATAATGTTTATGTAACAATTCTAGATCTTGGATTTCTATTAGTAGCCTATTTGAGGGAGAAGAACTCAAATAAATAGTGAATGGGCTTCAAAATATGCTTCAAGAGTTCTAAATTTCTATTTTTAAGTGAAAAGGTGAGTTCTTGTAGAAGCTATCAAAATATGGTAAATACTCCATAAAGTTGGAATATAGAAATTTAGAGCAATCAAAATTTCTAACTCCCAACAATTTCTCTTGGAAAAATGTTTGGTCCCATAAGGCCCTCTGTAAGGCCAAAAAATTCCTTTTGTTAGTAGTCCAAATTAAAATTCTTACATGTGGTGTTTGCAAAGAAGAGGATATCATAGGCTTTTTCAATGTGCCTTATGTGAGAAGGCTCTAGAAAAATCATATAATTTACTTCTTCATTTTCTTTTCTTACACCATTTAAAGCAACTACTAAAAAATGACAATATATTGGACAACTCCATCAACATTAATAGAGTTTATGAAATATTATATTATTATTTTTTAAGCTAAACCACTATGCATTCTATGGAGTATTTGCCCTACCATCATTTGTTAGAATCTATAGTTTTAAAGGAATAAGGAAACTTTTCAAAACAAATCTCAAAATCGTGCAAGTTTAGAACCATATTATTATATTTCTTACAAAACATTTGTAGGCATGGTGCTCATCATAGAGTAAGAACAGTTTTACCCCAAATCCTAGTTAGTGATGGGTTAAAAAAGAGAAGCCAACATATTTTTTATAGGATTTAAATATGCATACAAGGGTTAATGTGGTAATTGAATTATAAAAAAGGATCTACATTGATATATGATAAAATAGAAAAGTATAAAAGTTAGGTTCATAAAAATTAATTTTGATGGTGCTTGCCAAAGAAATTTGAGAAACCTTAGTAGAATAGGTGTTTCAAAATAATGAAAGCAAAATCCTCGTCACTTACTCATAATCATATGGAATTTTAACTAACAACTATGTAGAGTCTAGACCAATTTTTACAACGATCAAGATTGTTATTAAAAAATGATGGAGACATATATCATTTGAAAAGAATCCATAAATTATTATCAATGCTATAAAAAACTAGATGCAAAAATTGGATTAATAATAGCACTATTTTTTTATGTGTTGGAGGTAGTGTTGTTGCCATTGCACAACTCACCCCAATTGGGAACCCACTTGAAATTTTTGACCGAATTTTTTTACTTGCACAAAGATTTTGAATCTACTTATATTGAACATTTTATAAAGATTTAGAATTTTAATTGCTTGGATTTGCATTGAATATATTAGAAAGAATTGTATTTCAATTGCTTTTCAAGGTTTGGATAATTCTATTTTTTGAAGTTGTTTTTAGGGTTTTCTAAATTTTATCATTTTCATACTGTAAACCTAAAATAACCATAACTTTTGCTAGTAATATTCGTTTGATATTATTCAAAGCCTAATAGAAATGTATTGAAACTATATTCACAATGATACCAAACTCATATGCATAGCCTCAATACTTCAAGAGTTTTGGATACCATTCAACCACCTTAATTTCCTGTGATATTCCACAAACATTGAATGGTTATATCTTTTGATTCACAAAAAAAAATTCTAGTTATCTAAATTATTTTGGATACCCATTTGGCCTATTTAGGAGTGTGTAAAATTTTATGAAATTTTGGATACTTTGAATGTTTTTCCTATTTTTTACACTATGGGATAAAATTGAGCTCCTGAATGCTAAAAATCTTGCCTGAGAGTCATTTTTAGCCATCAACCTTTGTTCACCCAATTTATTTTTAGCTACTAATCTCATTTTGCTCAAATACTATTGGCTGAGAAATGAGTGGTGAGGATGAACAAGGGAAACTTGAAATACTCAAACCCCGTTAGCTAAAAAATGAGTGGTGGGAATGAAAGGGGCTGACATGAAACACTCAAATCCCATTGGCAAAAAATAAATTACTTCGTTTTATAAAATTTTAAGGGTCTTGAGTGCATAAATTTGATTTCCCCCCTTTCACCCCCTAATTAATATCACCTCATAATGTTTTCACCTTAGGAAAATCCTTTCCTCCATATTATAAGATCATATGGTTCATGTGCTTAGCTCCCCTTGTCTAAGGCTTGTGAAGTAATTCCCTCAAAATTCCTAAGGTTAAAACTTACATATGTATTATATATTCAAACCATTAAGTTTTCATGTGTCATTTTCCCCTCATTCATCCCATAATGATCATTGCCAAAGAGTACTCCAAAAATAATGTTCTCATCATATAGTTTTGAGGGCCCCTAACACATGTTCCCACTTTTGCCTTAAAAGCATTAAAGTCTAACAACAAGCCTCCAAAAGAAAAGAAAAATGTGTGTTCCTCAAAAAAATTAAAGCTCGCATAAGTTTTTATTATATCAAAAAGAAATGAGTGGCAGGGATGAGAGGGGGTAAATTTGAGCACTTAATATCCATTGGTTAAAAAATAAGTGGCAGGGATGAAAGAAGGCCAAATCAAGCACTGCAACCCCATTGGTCAAGAAAATATGTGGTAGGGATGAGAGGGGGCAACTTGAAGTGCTCAAATCCCATTGGCTAAGACATGTGCAACAGGGACAAAAGGGGACGAGTTAAGCGGCTCCATTCTAATTGGACTAAATTTAGCATTTTTTTCTTTCCTAAAGTTTTGAGGGTCCCATACACGTAAAATGTTTTCCCATTTTTAATATCACCTCATGAATTTTTGAAATAATGTTCCCATCATTCTTGACTAGTAAAATGCAAGCATTTGAGATCATCTCCTCCAACCCCCTCCGTCCGATTTCCTTGACACAATCTAACCTACACATTTTACAAAAATAAAATATAGGTAAATATTTTAATTGCATCTGATAATTTGGGCATGAATCTAAAGACCTTCAAACCTAAACATTAAATTTATTTGAAAGAGTGGGAAATATTGGTACTATAAGAACCCAACCTTTAAGATGGATACTTGATTGGATTCGATTAATTGGGATAGCCCTAATATTCGGCATTTTAAAAAAAAGAACCTTAGGTGGCATTTAATTCATTCAAATAAAATTTATTTCATTGCAACATTAAAATTTGAACCTTGGGTATTAAATTTAATAAGGCAGAAAACCTTAACATTAAAATTTAATATTTAGGTCATTGAATTGAAAGGAAAATGAATATTTAGCCATGAAAACCTAGCCCTAATATTTCGGGTCTTAATAAATAATGAAAACCTTAGTATTGGATTTAATACTTTGGCATTAAAAATTAAAATGGAATTTTAATGTTAAATTTAATACTTTGGCCCTAAAATTAAAAGCGAAGACATTTAACATGGAATTATACAAAAGTACTTTGGACCTTAAGGGAATGACCTTAACATTTGATTTAATTTTTTGGTATTAAAATTAAAAGAGATGTTAATATTAAATCTTAATAAATTGAACCTAAAATTAAAGGAGATTAAAGCTTAGAAAATTAATTTAATAATCACCAATTTTAGTAATAATAAAATAAAGTAAACCTAATTATTAAATACCAGAACATCATGAACATTAAGATAGATAAAATATAGTGAATACTAAATCAACCAACGATATTACACCCTTGAACCAATTTATTTGAGAACAAAATTAATAATGAAAATTAAAATCGAGAGAAACAATGAATATTAATGGCTTTAATATTTTAAATAATTAAAATTAACTATTCAAAACTCATATTAAAAAAATTCTCTTGCCAAAAATAATATGAACTAATAATGATTGTCTTTACATGCAATAGAAAATGACCAAACAACAAAATTCGAAGATGAAGGCCGAAGAGGACTTAGAAGAAAATTCATTGAATCTAGATCTGATTTGGAACTTGGTGCATGACAACTACCTAATCTTTATAGATAAGTTACCAAAGTAGTTAGAAGATCAATGGCTAGAATAGAAGATCTAAATCAATAACATCCCAATTGGATACCTCATTCTATCAATTGAAGATAACTCAAATAGACAACTCATTCACCACTGTAAACCACTAGATACAACTACAAACCATTGAGAAATTCAAATTTGTAAGGCTATATATGACCATCGAGACTCCATTCCAAAGGGTCAGATTCTATTTTTAGTAATATATCTTTTAGAATTTTTTTTACTTTATAGTTGGTGGATATCTGAACCGAGTCATTGTACTTGGAGAATTATCCTTGTAATCACGTGATGCAAGCAAGTTTGAGTATAATCATTGAATATCTAACTAATACAATGTATTATAATTCTTAGTGTAATCTACGCATAAAGATGGTGGTTACATTTGAGTCAATTTTAGTGAATTGTCTCTTTCTCCTCTGAAGATAACACCATATTGGTATGAGATTATGTGAATATTGATCAGGCTAAGGCTGGTTGATTTTAGAATTGTTGCTTCAATAGATTCAACATAAGTTTTTAATGATGCAATGGATTGTTTTCTTTCTTTCTCTAACCATTTTCCTTTGATTTTTTTTTTAAATTACTTATATTAGAAGTAGATTAGTCCAATTTCATTTTTGAAGCTCATTTTATATGATATACTCTTTTATGTTTCAAAATAATTATTGCTACATACTCCAATATTTTATGGATATGATGCAATGAATAATATATCAATGATAATTTTAGGGCAGTAAACCTATATATTACTTTTCTTTGTTCTTTGGAAGTAATATTTGATGTTAATGCTTATATTTTGATGATTACATAAACAATTGAATCAAAATTTTTGTTTCTTTAAGTTCTAATAACATGAATTAATCACTCACCCTTGTAACATATACGTGTGGCCTTGAACATTCCAACATTTTTTCTTTTATTTTCTTCTTTATACTCTAAAATTGTAAGTCAACTAGGCTACACCAACCTTACTATAACCTTGGGGGAATCAACATTTCATTTCAAGAGAGGGCACCTTGTCCTAACCATTGGTATATATTTACAACTGGGAAGATGTACCACTCAAAAGGAAATGGCTCTACAAGGGCTTGAAAGTGTTTAATTCAATTGCTAAAATACCAAATTTATTGTTATTGTAATACCTAAAATCTATAATTTGTTGTTATAGTAGGTCTTAACAACTTAATAACCCATTGCTTATGGTTTAATTGTTACAGATAATTTAATTCTAAGATTAACTCTTGATTTCTTGAATTTTAAAATTGTTATATTTTCATTATTATTCGTTTTCATATATCATACTTCTTAACTGTTAAAATTGGAAGCCAGGGTTATTATCACCAAGTCTAATTCTTATGAAGGTAATACTAAACTTCAAATATTTTCTCCTCCTAGAAGACCCAAAAGTATAAATTTTAATCAAGCACTCTTCCAACCATTGATACCTCATCTTAATCCATAATACCATTTTTTGATATATTTATCACTCCACTAAGTACACCAATGACAACATTTACACCTTGGTTAGGTGGCAGTAGTCCACTAAGTATTCTTGAACCAGACTATGACATGCCTAAGAATACAAAAAGGTATTTACCTAGGTATAGACATGACAACGTTAGAATATCTAAAGAGGACATACAACCTTATCAGGATGCTTTAATTTGATTAGATTGAACATGAAGATGTTACATGTAGAATGTTTTCTCTTACCCTGTATGAATTGGCATATGACTAGTACATTAGTCTACCTGCAAATTCTATCACTTCCTAGGTTGAGTTGGAAACAACATTCATCAACCAATTTATATTATCCATTGATCCAACTATCATATATCATCAATTTGCACAATCCAAAAGGGAGCCTAGTGAACCTCTAAGGCTATTCAATACTAGATTCTACTAGTTGTATAATAGGCTGACTCCACCCTACACACTCAATGTTGATGCAACCATGTAGATGTATTTTAGATATTTAGATCCTCTTACATCCATGTTTGTAAGGAGAGCTCCTCAAATTACCACCCTACCCATGGCATACAGTGAAGCCTTAACTATAGAACAACAATTAATACCTTAGGTTTTGAAACTGGTCAATTAACTTCTCTAGGACAATCAAGTGCATTCAACCAAGTTTCCATGATTAATCAAGCTCTTTAACAACAATTTTCAATGCTGAATTCTTTACCATATGCCAATTTTAATCAGCCATATAATCCTATTACTTCTCCAACTTATCCTATTACTCCAACGTACTTGGCTAACCAATTTACTGCTCATTAAAATGTTGAAACTAAGGTCTAGACTACACTTGCATTTCTGAACACTACCCATACTCAGAATATGCCAACATTTCCTAATATTAATTCTCATTAGAATATGCCAGTATTTTTGAATACTATTCAAAATCAAAAAATACTTACTTTATTGAATCCCATTACATCTATAAATAATGTAGCAAATCCAACTATTTTAGGATAGAAGAATAATTCTAATTTCTAGTTAGATAATCTACAGATATTAGTCCAAATATTAGCATAGATATGGTTCAATTACAGAAGCAAGTACCTCAAAATCCTCCTCCCAATAATCCACCTCAGAATAGGAACTTCAATTTCCAAAGAGTCAACCACCAATGGAATACACATCTAAATAATGGAGTACCAAATACCATTGCCAATCAAAATCAACCTAATACTATAGTCAATATTTCACATTTGACATTAAAAAATTGGTGTAGAGTGCATTCCACCAAACAACACAGTGAAAGTGATTGTCCTGAGTTCAAAAAAGCTTTAGATATACTTCAAAAAGAAATGAAAAACATGAAAATAATACCAAATGAAGATAATACAAATCAAGCAAGCACTAGTAATGGAACAACCTTAGTAGTAGAAAATTTTAAATCTTTAGAATGAGATGAAGAAGGATATGATAGATCCTTAGAATAAGAAGTACAAGCCTACAAATAGTTCAAGAAAGGAAATAACAATTATATGCTTAGAAGTAAAGGTAAATCTTCTCTCACTTCTTCTACTCCACCAAATAGTACCACTGTTCCTCCTTATGTTTAAGCCAATAATTATTTTAATCCACTTAAGGATAATTTCCCACCACAACCACACAAAGTTTAGAATAGGATAAACTTGCATATAACATTGTAGAAGACTTGATGAAAATGAAAGAAAACATATATTTATTTGAAGTTGCCCAACTAACTGACCAACAAGAACTGTTAATTAAAGCATTTAGTGATAAAAATAAAATTGAATCCAAGAAAACCACAGATTCCCAATTTATATCATGGAAAGACAAAGTGGAAGCCCCCCTTTCCTCTTAACTATTAGAATTGCAGGTAAGAATTTACACAATTGTCTTATTGACTTAGGAGCCACAAGCAATGTTATGTTGTTTGCAAAAAGTTAGGTTTGAGACCTGCTCCCTCCAATCGAGTAGTAGTTCAATTGGACAAAACATAAGTTAATATGGTTGGTGCACTCAAGCATGTTCATATACAATTAGCTTCAGAACCTAGAATACAACAATATATAGACATTCAAGTGGTAGATATCCTAGATGGATATGGAATACTTTTAAGCAAGGTTTGCACTAGACATTTGAATGGATATATGGCCATTGATTTCTCTCACATGTGGTTGCCCTGGCGAGGAGTTGCAAACTAAGTTAGAACAGAAAGAGAACCTAGAATTAAAAATCTTATTACAAACTATAATAAGACCAATGAAATTCTCTATAATGAATCAGAATTAGGAGTCTACCCTCTTGAATCCAAAAAAATCACAGATAAGTCTAAAATAGAGATATCACCAAGTAAGCAAAGTAAAGATAAAAATCTGATTTGGAGTCTTAATTTTGATGGATCCAAGTCTAGGCAAGATAGTGGAATAGGTGTTGAGCTAATTAGCCCCAAAGAATTTTTTTGTCTTGCAGCCTATAGACTACAATTCCCTTGTATGCAATACTATAGAATATGAAACATTGATATATGGACTACAATTAACTTTAATAAAGAATATTAAGTGCTTAAAAGTGCCAGGAGATTTTGAGTTGGTGGTTAAACAAGTGAGAAGCTAATATGCTTTCCATAATAAAAGGTTAATCCATTATAGGAAGAGAGTAAGATATTTAATTAATGAATTCCATACTTTTAACATTAAACTACTTTAGGTCCAAGGTTCAAATCTTGTGCCTCGCCGGACTGAACGTTTGTCCCTTTCCAGGTGCTTTCAACGGTGTAAAAGGTTTAAAATGATTGTGGCATGGTGGTTATAGGGGTGGACTGCATGAAGATCTATGTGGTGGCTTCTAGGGCGGATAACGTAGAATACTATGGCAGCCATAAAAGTCTGGATAGCCTGCCCGGATTCGTGGCGGCTACTAATTCCACCATGTAAATTCAAAAAAAAAACAAAACATTAAACTAGTTTCTAAGAGAAGCAATATAATTGCAGATTATTTGGCAGTGACAACAAGTATACTCAAACTCTCATGATCTACCCTAATCGTATTTTTTACATGTTGGACTACATAATATTAAAGGATGATTAATACCTAGTTATGATACATTTAATTGATTGAATTAATCAATTGTTATTATATTCCTTGATTGAATTAATTAAATTGGTGAAATTAATTAATTAGAATTATATTCTATATTGTGGAAATATAATTTGGAATTAATTAATATTGTGGATCAAATAAAATATAAAAAGGAATAATATTTAGAGGGCATTCTAGAAGATAAGGCAAACTAAGATTATTTTAGAAAGAATATATTATATTGAAATATCCTCTTTCATTTTCTTGAAGATATGGGTAGTAAATTTTGGTAGATGCATAGGAGTCACCTTTGTTGACTCATGGGGCATGGCTCGGGAAGAAATCCATTAATAGGATGAAGGGATTGAAGGAAGTAGAGGATTCATGGAAGGCCATTCGAATAAGGGAGTACCTTGAGAACAATGGGCTTGAAGGGAATAAAGGGTAGAGGATAACCAAGGAAATATGTTAAGAATAAGTGAAACATGACATATTAGTACTCAAAAAAATGCAAACTAGATTCTGATTCACCATATCGCTTACATGTAAGTGAAGAGCATACTACTAGTGCTAGAGGTTTTCTGGTTCACAAAATCACATTATGCACAAGTGAAGATCATAATACCAACAACAAAAGCGTGGAAAAAAATAAAAGGAAAAATATCAAGTTTTATAAAAAATACAAGGTAGGAAAGAAACAAAAAATATGAGATTGAATTTTATTATGATAAAAAGAAGTAATACAACATCAAAAATCCAAACACATTTTAACCTAAAAGTCTCATCAATGGAGTATGAGCTTTTAAGAGGTACAACCACTTAAAAGTACATTAAAGAATGTGAAAGTACAATGTGGGAAAGAGAGTCCTTCAAATAATTTTATTTTTATACAGATAAGATCTGAGAGGTTTCTGATTCCTCCAAAAAATGATGCCATGAGCAATGTGTTTGAGCTTAGTATCTTTTATTCATCCTTCAAACATTGGAGAGATAATATTTGTGCTAATGCACAGGTCTCTAGCAAAGCTACAATTATCCAATTTCAAAAGAAGTGGAACTATTTTTATTTTAGAACCATATCTGCATGTTTCTTGCTCCAAAAATCTAGCCAACAATGAGGGCCTGTCATCAAATTTGAGTTTCTCAAACAGAGGAAGAAGAAATTTAATATGATATCCCCTTACTCTGAGTCTGCTAAAAAAATTATTTTTACTTGAAATAAATTATTCTCTAGAACTTTCTCTAACCAAGAACGTATTGAGTTCACTTTATATGAAGGCCTTCTTTTGGTGAATAAGATGATGGGAGGAAGCAGAGATATAATGGTAAGCATTCATCAATTTTTAGAATAATTTAGTGTAGAGAACTCCATTATGAGAAAAATTAGGCCCCTTGAAAAACATCGTTTCCAAGAGAGTCACCTCAGAATCAGAAACAAAGGTACTAATTTTGATGCTTAATTTATTTAAATTCCAACACTAAGGAGTGACACCATAGTGTGGCATATTTGCGCTTGAGAGGACGTAGGTAAGTAAGTTAAATTTTGGCCTCTCAAATTAATATCCCACATAGAAAATGTGGGAGATGCTTAACACCCTAAAAGGGAGAAGGCCCCCCTTTAGATTCGACCATCACTCGATGGTTAGGCCACCACCAAGTGGGTGTTGCTCTAGTTCCACGTGGAGGTGTCTACATTGGTTTTTGATATGGCAATTGCTATGCCACTTAAACTGTGTTTGACCACCATTTAGACCATCATTGTTTATCTACCAAGTGGAAATTTGAGATTGGTTGGTTGGTTGTCGATTGTTGCAAGGATATTCTGATTCACATGTGACTTGCACCTAGTTGTTTGGGCCTAATTAAACCCCTTTTAGCCTTAATTTAATAAGAAATTCATATATGATTACATTAAAAAATAGACCTTTTAAATGTATAGAAACACACACACACACAGATATATATATATATATATATATATATATATATATATATTACATCTAGAAAACAAACCTTTTAAATGTATAGAAACATATATATGTTACATTTAGAAAACATACCTTCTAATTGTAAAGGAACTTATGAATAACATGGTATAATTAAAAGATAAACCTTTTAATAATAAATAGAAGGAACATATGAATAAAATTTTATAATTAAAATACGAACATTTTAAGTATAAAGATAAGGAACATATGAATAACATGTTTAATTAAAATATGGATCTTTTAATTACATGGATAAAGGAACCTTTGGATTGTCTTAATTAAACGATAGACCTCTTAATTATAAGAAAAAAGTGAATGAGCTTGATTAATTTAAAGGATAAATTTAGATCATAAATATTAGATTGATTTATAAAGTTTAAAAGGCTAAACTAATGATGTGAACTTAGCTACAAGAGACCAACACAATGAAATCCAATCACATAACACAAATGTAATATAATGGAAGAAACCTGCAAATTGATATTCTTCTCATTCTTGAATTCACCCCCTTCTCCAAAAGATTACAATCCATCATATAGCAACCGAAAACCAAATAAACCCTAAATAAACCCTAAAAATGTCTTTTTCTAAAAACTGCTAAAAATAGATATTTTTCTAAAAATTGCTAAAAATAGAAATGAGTTGGATTGCACCCAAATTTGGTGCACACATCCCTCTTACAATAATGAACCTTACTTTAAAATATTAGGTATCAACTTAAGGTATAACAAAACATAATAAAACTCTAACATGTAAAAAAACCCAAAAAACTCGAGAAACTATTCTACAAGCTAATTTTAGGACACTAGATGTCGGAGTTAGGTCTCGAAAACATATTTTTTGAACACGCACACGGAACCACCTATTAAATTTCAAGGAAAACAGGCATACGGTTCACAAGTTATGGCTCCAGCAAGGTGCATCATTCTCCTTTGGTGAAAAATAACTCAGCTCCTATGAGTTCAGTTGAATTGAAATTTTGTAGCTTCTGGTTATCAATTTTATTTAGCTCTGACTCTGAAACCCAAGTGTTATCTAACTATGGTAATCCTTCCCACTGAACTAGGTATCTTTTGTAGGTCTCATGTCTGGTGGTGATCACCTTCTTATCGAGCACTTGTGCAACTCTGTATTTTTTCTTCGTAGGCATCTGTCATGCCCAATTTTTTCTCTTGTAATTCACCATCCTCGGTAGTACCAGGATACTGAAATAAATTAGAAATATTAAAAATAGGTGAAATATCAAATTCATCGGGCAGCTCCACTTTATAGGCATTATCATTGATCTTCTTCAAAATCCTACATGGCCCAATTTTATTAAGTTTCAATTTGTTATACGTCCCCTTAGGAAATATTTCTTTCCTAAGATGAACCATGACCATATCACCCTCTTCAAATACTTTCACCCTTCTATGTGCATTAGCAGACTCTTTGTAGTGAGCATTACTACTATGCAATTTTTCCCTCACTAACAATTGCACTTTCTGGATATGCTGAGCAAATGCTTCTACATCGTCACTAACTCGTTACCCAATTGGTAAGTCAACAAAATATAATACACCTCTAGGATTTTGACCATAAATAATTTGGAAAGGAGATTTACCTATCGACCTGTTCACTAAACTGTTGTATGTAAATTTGGCTTGTGACAAGGCTAAATCCCATTGTTTTGGTTTTTCTCCAACTATGCATCGTAAGAGGTTTCCCAAGCTTCTATTCACTACCTCTATTTTCCCATAGGTCTATGGGTGGTAAGCACTACTGAACTACAACCTGGTGTTCAAATTCTTCCACAATATCCTCCAAAAGTGACTCAAGAACTTAGTATCCCGATTAGAAATAATAGTCTTTGGAACACCATGCAACCGCACAATCTCATCAAAGAATAAGACTGAGTCCTAGTTGCATCATTAGTTTTATGGAAAGCAATGAAATACACCATTTTTGAAAATATGTCTACCACGAAAAAAATTGAATCCTTACCCCTCTATGTCTTGGGCAACCCCAGCACAAAATCCATACTCAGATCGGTCCATGGTCCTGTAGGAACTTACAGTGGCATATAAAAACCTATATTTTGTGCATGGTCCTTAGCCATTTGACATACTCTGCATCTAGAGATAAAACTGATTATGTCTCTCTTTATTTTTGGCCAATAGTACTTCTCCTCTACAAGAGTGGTAGTTTTGGCTACTCCAAAATGACCAGCCAAACCCCCACTATGTAATTCCCTCAAGATGTTCTCTCTCATAGAGTCATTGGGAATGCATAATTGATTACCCTTAAACAAGTAACCATTCTATAAAAAATACTCTTCAAAAATAGTATGAGACTCACCCTCTATCGCACTTTTACACTGTTGCACAATATTTCCAAAATTTGCATCAGATTCATACAAATATTTAATCCCCTCAAATCCTACCACTTTATTCTCCATAGTGGTCAACAACACGACTCTCCTACTCAATGCATCATCAACCTTATTTTGTTTGCCCGATTTGTGCTTCAGGACAAATGTATACTGTTGCAAAAATGAAACCCATTTGGCATGCCTACTATTTAACTTTTTTTGAGAGTTGACATACCTCAATGCTTCATGATCAGTAAACAATACAAACTCCTTTGATATTAAGTAGTGCCTCCAATGTTGCAATGCTTGCACAATTGCATAAAAGTCCACATCATATGTAGAATAATTTTTCCTTGCATCATTCAACTTCTCACTAAAAAATGCTACAGGTCGGCCCTCTTGACTTAAGACACCACCAATTCCAACAAATGAGTCATCACAATAAACCTCAAACACCTTGCTAAAATCTGGTAACACTAGAACAGGGTCTTCCGACACCTTCTTCAAGAGTTCAAAACTCTTTGTTGCTGCCATAGTCCATACAAACTATTTCTCCTTCGTGCAATCAGTTATAGGGGCAACTATACTACTGAAGTTCCTGATGAACTTTTTGTAAAAGGTAGCTAGGCCATGAAAGCTTCTTACTTTTATTATAGTTCATGGAAGAGGCCATTCCAGAATCACCTTCACTTTATCATCATCCATCCTCATGCCATATCTTGAGATTACAAATCCTAAAAACACTAAACTATCGTAAAGAAATCTACATTTCTTCAGGTTGACATATAATTTCTCCTTCCTGAGCATGTCTAACACTAATTTCAGGTGTAACAAATGCTCCTCTTCACTTTTACTATAAATCAAAATATCATCAAAATACAAAACCACAAACTTACCATTATATTCCCATAGTACTGTTCATCAACCGCATAAATGTACTGGGTGCATTAGACAACCCAAATGACATCACCATACACTCGTACAACCCATATTTTGTCTTAAAAGTTGTCTTCCATTCATCCCCTTCTCTAATTCTAATTTGGTAGTAGCCACTTCGTAGATCAATTTTACTAAAGTATTTAGCTCCAGCCAATCCATCCATCATGTTATCCAATCTCGGTATAGGATACTGATACTTTATTATGATCTTGTTTATGGCTCTACTATCCACACACATCCACCATTCACCATCTTTCTTTGGGGTCAACAATGTTGGAGTTGCACATGGACTCATAATCTCCCTAACTAATCCCTTCTTTATCAACTCTATCACTTGCCTACTCAACTCTGCATTCTATGTTGGGTTCAACCAATAAGCTACTTGATTTGGGAGCGTTGATCCTGGAATCAAATCCATGTGATGTTGGATATCCCTCTTTGGTGGTAGTCCATCTGGTAACTCCTCTGGTGTAACATATTCATATTCACTTAGCAACTTAGCTAATGTTGTCGGTATACCAACTTCTTCTGTTTCTAGCTTTCTAGCCGTTAAGGCATAACATAAGCTAATGTCCTTGATCTCTGCAAGAAACTCCTTCATCGTCAACAAGCTCTCACTCGAACCATCCTCCTTTAGAGGTACAAGAACTACCTTTACACTATCCTTCCAGAATGTGTAAGTATTCTTTCTCCCATTATGGTTAGTATCCCTGTCGTACTACCAAGGTCTTTCCAATAGAATGTGACATGCATCTATCGAGATCATATCACACCACACTTCATCCTTGTAAGTACTCCCAATTGAAAATTGAATTAAACACCTATGATATAATGTTATCTCATTCCCCTTCTTAACCCATGAGATGCGATATGGATAAGGACACTTTTTGCATTCTAAGTTCATTTTATCAACCATGACATTTGACACCATATTTTCATAGCTACCACCATTAATGACAATGTTATGTACCTTCCCTCCTGATGTACACCTTGTTCAAAAGATGTTTGTTCGTAGCCCAAAATCATCACCATCTATGGTCTGCCCCTTCGCTTTTCTCTACACCTTATCTTTATTAGGAAAAATTAGTGTCCTCCTTATTATAAGTGCTTCCCCCATGTCAGCAACAACTTCATCCTCATCCTGCTCTTCCATCTCAACCAAATTGACCCTTCCTTGTCCTCCTTGACCCCTTTCTTGGACATCATGTTGAGGACAATAAAATGCTCTGTGCTCCTCCTCACCACATTTATAACAGGTATACAACCTTATTGGATCATTCCCATTTTGTCCACCACTGTAACCTCTACCTCGTTGGTATCCTCTTCCTCTCAGATTCTGCCTATATTCTTCTTGTTTATTAGGTATTGAGGATTCTCCCTTGAGAAAATTAGATCCACTTCGACCCTGACCTGAAGAGGGTGTGAATCCCTTCTTACCTCTTCTATCAACCCTTTTCAATTTCTCCTCTACCTTAAGGGCCATTTGATATGCATCCTCCACTATAAGAATGAGATGCATGCTCATCTCATCTTGGACAACAAAACTTAGGCCATTTACATACCTGGAAGCCTTTTGGTCCTCTGTCTCATTGTGCTCCACTCAAATGGATAGTTTGTAGAATTCATTAGTATAGTCCTCGATGCTTTGATCCTTATGTCAAAGATTCTATCGTGTAGTCTATAAATTATCCCACCAAATCAATGCATGTCCCTTCAACTTTGTGCATGCAAGATTAACCTTCTTTTCTTCAACAATATTACTCCATTAAAAATATTTTTCTAGGCTATTGATCCAATCAATCAATTCCTCTGGTTTCAACCCACCAGCATACTCAGGAACCTCAATATTGATCCTATACTGATTCCCCTTAAGCCCCTCTAGAGCTCGTATCAGTCGATTTTCAAAATCGTGCCCTTCTTCCTCTAGACCCTCTGGTTCTGCTTCTGCATGGACCTCAGATCCATGTTACTTAGGTATGTTTTCATCATCAAATCCTTGATCTGCACACACCTTGGGATGTCTCTCTCCCATGCGATCAATCACATCAATAAATCATGCTATTTATGCATTCATATCCTTAATCTTATTATTCATCTATGCATATCTTCTAGGTGGCATCTTCCCTTCACTAGCGAGATCATACCTGCTCTGATACCAAATGATGTGAACTCAGCTAAAAGAGACCAACAAAATGGACTCCAATCACATAACACAAATACAATATAATGGAAGAAACTTGCAAATTGATATTCTTCTCATTCTTGAATTCACCCCCCTTCTCCAAAATATTACAATCCATCATATAGCAACCGAAAACCAAATAAACCCTAAAAATATATTTTTCTAAAAATTGCTAAAAATAGATGTTTTTCTAAAAACTGCTAAAAATAGAAATGAGTCGGATTGCACCCAAATTTGGTGCATATCCCTATTACAATAATGAACCTTACTTTAAAATATTAGGTCTCAACTTAAGGTATAACAAAAGATAATAAAACTCTAACATGCAAAAAAACCCAAAAAACCCGAGAACCTATTCTAAAAGCTAATTTTGGGACACTAGATGTCGAAGTTAGGTCCCGAAAACATGTTTTTTGAAGGGTCAGGTGAATCAGAGATTATCCTGATGTAGAACACACACGCGGAACCACCTATTAAATTTCAAGGCAAACGGGCGTACGGTTCACAAGTTATGGCTCCAACAAGGTGCATCAACTTATATTTGAAAAGGTACATTGATTTATTAAGTTTTAAAGGTTAAACTTATATCTAAAAGGGTAGATTGATTTATTAAGTTTTAAAGGTTAAACTTATATCTGAAGGAATTGATTTGTTTTAGTAAGTTTGAAGGATATCTGAAAGGATAAATTTGTTTTAGTAAGTTTTGAAGGATAAACTTATATATGGAAGAATAGATTGATCTATTTAAGTTTAAGAGAAAGATACTTTTATGGATGTTTTAATGAAAGAAGGAATATATTATAATTGATTAAAGAAAGTGGTTTGATAAGTATTTGATTAGTTAAGAGTATGGGCTCTTAATTGATTAAAGAAAGTGGTTTGATAAGTATTTGATTGGTTAAGAGTAAGGGCTCTTAATTGATTAAAGAAAGTGGTTTGATAAGTATTTGATTGGTTAAGAGTAAGGGCTCTTAATTGATTTAAGAAAGTGGTTTGATAAGTATTAGTTTGGTTAGTAGCAAGGGTTATTAATTGATTAAAGAAAGTGGTTTGATTAAAAATTTATGGGTTAAGAGTAAGCGTTCTTAATTTATTAAAGAAAGTGGTTTAATAAACATTTTATGGGTTAAGAGTATAGGCTCTTAATTGATTTAAGAAAGTAGTTTGTTAAACATTTAATGGGTTAAGAGTATGGGCTCTTAATTGATTTAAGAAAGTGATTTGATAGATATTTTATGGGTTGTTAATTGATTAAATAAAGTGGTTTTGGTAAGTATTTTATTGGCTAGAAGTATGGGCTTTAACTGATTAAATGAAATGGTTCTTATGTATTAATTTTGGTACTGATGTTATGAGTACATTAGATCTTTAGAAATATGTTATGATTTGAAGGAAGAAAACATATTCAAAAGAATTAATATGGAATTAATTCAAGAGAATAATGATGTTCCCTCATTATTCATGTAATGTGTATTAAAAGAACAAGTCATATTTTATAAAACATAAGAGTTATGGAGTTCTTATACTAGTAATGATGTTGACAAAGGAATTATGGGATTCCTTTGTATAGTTGTATTTGAGACAACTAAATTTATGAAATAAAAAAGATATTTGAAGTTGGGTTTTCTCATAAGGGTTTTTCCTAGGATATAAGATGTGTTATATGTGTTCTAATATCTTCCTCCTTTGATCTTGCATTTGATGAACCTTAGATGAATGGAAAATATCTTTTACTTTGTTATTGATAAGAGATCTATGATGTTATGATTTGGTAAATTATCATGTTAGGATAATGGAACTAAATAGGGATTACATATTTTATGTGACTTCTTATTGATGAGGTTGTAGATGTTATTTGATGCATAATTAAATAGATAGACTTATTTGCATCTCTATTTAAGGAAGAGAGATTGGGTGATCTTTCTGAATGGTCTAATGAATATTAAATGATTGGAAATGACATCTATTGAATGTATGCTTATGGATTAGAAGTACCCTACTAAGATGTGAAAGGTTTTTACATGCTAGTGATACTTGGAATCTTCTCCTAGTTAGCAAGAAGGACTTTTATTCATTAGAAGTTAGAGAGAGTTAAAAATAAGGGATTATGGGATCCCTTGAGAAGGAAAATTTGGGTAAACCTAGTTTCACAACTTCTCCTTAAATGACCTAGCCTTAGATAGTTATGGAGAGGCAAAAATCAGGTTAATGTATCAATTAATGAACTATCATGTGAAATTATAGATGCTTTTGTTGGCTCATCATTTAGATGATACAGACAACTAAAAATTACCTACATAGATGGACTTATGTATGGTAAAGGAAGCAAGGAAATATTATGGAACTACACTTAGTACACATACATAGATGGACTTATGTATGGTGTAGGAATGGACATACCCTTTGATAGACAAAAGAAGATAAGTTAGCTCATTACGAAGATGAGACTGATAGCTTATTTGTATTGCACTTAGTACACCTACATAGACAGACATATGTAAGGTGTAGGGATGGGTTTACCCTTTGACAGACAAAAGGGGTATGTTAGCTTATTATTGAATGAGAAAAATAAATTAATCATAAGGCTTATCGTTAATAGACACATTCATAGAATGACTTATGTAAGGTGGGGTGATATAGATCTCTAACGTGTGTATAAAAAGAAAATTCTCTCTCGAGTTAGTTGGATTTTTGGGTTTTTACAGAAACCCATAGATAACAGAAGGATTAAGAATTTTTTCATAGAATTAGTAGTCTGCCCATATATTCCAGATAACATACATAATTTTCAAGTGTTTGAAAATGATAAACATATGCAAGATTTCATGACTAATTATGGAATTTTTGAAAATCAGGTCATAGATGAAGATGATAGAATCCTAGATGAAGCTGATGTAAACAATGAGGTAACACTGAAAAACAATACAATTTATAAAGGTATGGTTTCACTCAAAAAAATTTGTGATATAGACTATAAAAGTAATGAATGTAGAAAATATTTATTTCAAGATAAAGCATACGATGCAATAAATATAGGAACTAGTGAAAATCCTCATAATGTTTTAATAGGAAAAACATGCACTAGTTAGAAAAGAGAAGGAATTATACAAGCACTTTAATATTATAAAGATGTCATAGCTTGGAGCTATGAAGATCTAAAAATATATAATAAAAAATCATAACTCATATTATCCCTTTGAAACTAGAAACAAATCCATTTAGGTAGAAATAAATAATTATTAATCCATTGTTGAAACCCTTTATTCAGAAGGAAGTTCAAAAGCTATTAGATGCATGTATTGTATTTTCCATTAGGCACTCCACTTGGGTAGCTAACATAGTACCTATCCATAAGAAAACTAAATAAATTTGCCTATGCATTGATTTTAGAAATCTCAATAAGGCTTCTTAGAAAGATAATTATCCTTTGCATTCCATAGATCAAATTTTACAAATGGTAAATGGATCTGAAATGATGTCTTCCTTAGATGGATATTCTGGATATAACCAAATCATGATATATAGTAAAGATAGAATGAAGACAACATTTACTACTAAATGGGGAACCTTCGCTTATAGGAGAATACCTTTTGGATTTATTAATGTAGGTGCTACTTTCCAAAGAGTAATGTATTATGCTTTCAGAGATCTAATTGGTAAATGCATAGTCATTTATGTTGATGATATTTCTATGTTTTCAAAGAAATGTGTCAATCTTGTTAATGATTTACAAAAAGTATTCCAAAAATGTAGAGAACATGGTATCTCATTAAATCCTAAGAAGTGCATTTTTGGAGTAACTAAAGGAAAAAATTTAGGTCATGTTATTTCTAAATATGGTATTTCAATAGATCCTAAAAGAGTAGAGGCAATACAAAAAATTCCTCTCCTAGGTAGTAAGAAAGAACTTAGATCATTTTTTGGAAAGATTAATTTTGTTAGAAAATTCATCTCAGGATTTGTAGAGATAGTTAGGCCATTGAATGATATGCTCAAGAATTATGTTGATATTACTTGGACTTCTAAAGCCCAAGCAACATTTCAAGGAATTAAAGATGCTATATCCAATGCCCCAATTTTAGAGAGTCCTGATTACACACAACCATTTTACATCTATTCATTTGCTTCTGAACATTCAACTTCTAGTGTCCTAACAAAAAAGAATGAAAATAATGAAGAAAATCCAAGAGCCTTTATGATATTACCGTTAAAAGATACCCAACTAAAATACACAATTATAGATAAACATGCATATGCTTTAGTAAAGGCAATTAAGAAATTTAGGTATTACATTTTACATAGTAGAATCCATGCAATTATGCCAAACACAACTATCAAAACCATTCTAATGCAAAATGAATTAGGGGAAAGAAGAGGTAAATGGATGAAAACCTTACAGGAATTTAATTTCGAGACCCAACCTATGAAATTGGTCAGAGGCCAAATATTAAGTAATTCATTAGCTGAAATAGATCCTCAAATCCTTTGCCAACAATATTTTGTGGATAACATCACAAATTATGATTGGTACCAAGATGTTGTGTTCTACCTATTGAACAAAAAATTCTCTAATAATTTCAATGCTACTCAAAGAAGAGCATTACGTCTAAAGAGTGCCAAATTCATGATCAAAGTAGGTATTTTGTATAGAAGAAACCATGAAGAAATCTATCTTAGGTGCTTAAATAAATATGAAGCTACTTAAATTCTTAATGACTTTCATGGCACATATGGGACTGGACATGGTTCATCCAATGCCACAACACATCAAATATTGAGAGTCGGATACAATTGGACTCATTTTTTTAAGGATACTCATACCCATGTTAGATCATGTCAGCTAATAGAGAAAGGAATGCTTCTATACTCTTATAGCTAGTATTTAAGACTCGTCCTTTTACCTAATAGAGATTAGTCTTTGTAGGAGTCATAAATCCCAATTCTTCAACTAGTCAAAAATATATTTTAACTGCAATAAATTACTGCACTCGTTGGATAGAAGCTTGGGTCACTAAGAAATGTACTACAGAAGTTGTAATTAAGTTCCTTGAAGAGAAAATTGTCACCATATTTGGAATGCCTTACTCTATAGTTTGTGATGATGGTTTAGCCTTTACCTCACTCCACTTTGTAGAATAGAATTATGATAACAAAGTGATCTTAAAATTTTCTTCTAACTATTATCCACAGGGGAATGGTTTATTTGAGTCCATGAATAAAAACTTGTTGACAATAATCAAGAAAATTTTAGAAAAAAATATTAGAGATTGACACAGTAAACTTAAGTATGCCATTTAGGCAGATAGGACCAAAATAAAATCTTCAATAGGTACATCTCTTTATCGTTTAGTATATGGCCAAGATCCTATTTTCCCCACCAATTTGAAGTTATTTTCACTAAAATTCATAAAATATTACTTAGAAGTAGATGACAAGATAGAAGCAAGGCTAATAAATATAATGAATTTAGATGAGAAGAGAGATGATGCCCTTCAATGCTTTAGCAAACACCAAGGGATAGTTAAGAGATGGTTTGATAAAAGAGCCAAAATCAAAGCCTTCAAAATTGTGGGATAAAAGATATGAAAATAAAGGAGACCATGATAAGTTTGACAAAATTTGGCTAAGTCCCTATCAGATATAAACAGTTCTAGGTGAGAATATATTTAGACTGAAGAATATGAGTGGAGAATATATCTCTCTACCAGTTAATTGGTAGTTCCTAAAATATTACTTTCATTCTTGAAGTAATTAATTAAAAAAAAAAAGTAAGAGGTATCATGTTTTGCAATTTTTTTTTTCCTTTATTTTCCTTAGATTTGTAACTTTTTTTTAAATTTCCTTTTGGCATTTCAATTATGTCATCATGATTTCTATTTGATTAGATAGATTTTATAGTTGTGAGTTTTCTTTTGTTTTATGGTTTCATTTCCCATCTACATTTTAAACCTCTAATTGGGTAACTCATGCAATTGAAATTAAGTTTTGGTCCCTCTAAAGTAAAATATGCTTAATTAAATGAGGATGAATTACTTGGAAATTAGAGGAAGTCGATAAATAGTGAATCAAATTATTTGGTTTTATTATTTGATTAAGGGGCTAAAATAAATGAAACTAGAAATGGTGTAACATGATGCTGAAGCTTGAAACTTATTAACAAAATTGAAATAATTCTTAGATCATAAGGGTGAAATCATCTTGGTTTTATGATTAGGTGAAGATACATACACTCTACTTTTAGCCTTATAGATCCCTAACCCAAAAGCACATTCAGTGATTGCATATAATAAAAATACTTCTTAATCAAGAAGAAAATTAGTATTAATGCAATAAACTAAAGTGCTTGGGTGATTCAGATAACCTCTACCAGGGCTATAAATGTTTGTCTAGCAGTAGAGCAATGCCTATAAGGGATCAAGGTCATATCTACTAGAGCTATAAATGTTTCACTGACTGTGGAGCAATGAAAAAGCAAATCATTTTTTTATGAGTGATATATCTAGTAGCCTAACTATAAATTAAGTGATAAAATATTTATGGATATGAAGAATAGAAATAAATGCACTAGCACACACTTTGAGCTAAAACAAAATGGAGCATTAATTCCAAACAAAGTTTGTTGAACCCCATTTTTTCATAATATTACCAAGTGATTTGCATTTCATTAGTTAAAATTTTACTTATTTTAAGCTGGGTTCTTTATCCAAAATTCTCAAGAGCATTTTCTAGCAAAGTCACTATTTTTTTTTGCCATTACACAACTCATCCCAATTGGGGACCCACTTGAAATTTTAATTTTTGACATAATTTGTCACTTGCACCAAGGTTTTGAATTTACTTGTATTGAACATTGTAAAAATATTTAGGATTTTAATTGCTTGGATTTACATTTAATGTGTTAGAAAGAATTGGATTTCAATAGCTTTTCAAGGTTTGGATAATTCTATTTTTTTGAAGCTGTTTTTAGGGTTTTCTAGATTTCATCATTTTTCATAACTATACACCTAAAAATACCATAAATTTGTCTAGTAAGATGTATTTGATGTGATTCAATGCCTAATAGAAAGGTATTGTTGTGACGTCTTTCACAACGACCCCAAAAGTTTGGGGACCCACTTGATATTTTGAAAATTGTTCGATTTTGTCTCACTTTGTTGTCGATCCTTTTTGTCATTTGATGTCAAAAATCCATTTTCATAAATTGGTTTCATGATCATATGTTGTCTCACGATCCCATTGTTTGTTATTGGTGTTGGTATGATTGTGTAGTGGTTGTTAGGGTGTTAATGTTGTGTTTTGTATTGGTTGTTATGTGTTAGTTAGGTATATAAATGTTTCATGAAGTTATGTTTTAATTTTATATTGTATTCATGTGTTAGTTAGCTTATAATGTTAAAAACTTTATTATTAGTTTGTTTATATGTTGATTAATTGTGTTGTATTGTTTTTATGTTTGTTATGTTGTTTGTTTAAGTTAATGTTGTAAATTAAAATTTCATTTTATTTTATGTTTTGTATGGTTTAGTTATAAATGTTTTTCCTTTTATGGTAAATATTTGTTTTCTTGTTTCAGTATGTCATTGTGTGTTTATTATGTTTGTTATGTTAAAGTGTGGTGTTGAAATATTATTTAAAATAAAGTTTAAAAAAGTATATTTGAAACATTTAAAATAAGCTTGTTGTGCAGGTGTTAAAGTAATTGACATGGTTTACGAGGTAGACAAGGAACAATAGTCAAGATGTTTAATAGCTGGATGCAAGACATTGTTGGAGTACGTGGTTAAGCTATCTACGGGACTGTGAACAAGATATGGGTGCAGTGGTGGCTATCTGCCCGAGGATAACATGGAGGCTTTGATAACATGATATATGGGGAATCTGAAGAGAGTGTTGGCAGACGGACCCCCATTGATGAATTCGGTGGTTCAATTGGACATATCATGTTCAGCATAGTATACCAGCATGGTTCTGGTGGCAGCAATATCCAATATCCATGTTTAATCAATGACATAAATGTTTGGGTTTGTGTAGTGACTGTATGTTAAACTTTCTATTGATAAGCATAGTTCTCAAAAATATAGCAAGCATCACAGATTCGATGTTTGTGCAGCAGTAGAGAGTAGTATAACAGATGATTACACTAAGAGTTATTCATTATATAATGTGAAGACACATTTCAAAATGGCACTGAATGGAGTCTTTAATTGTGTTCATATACACTTCACAAATTTGCATACGAATTTGAATCAGACTAACAGCGGTTGGAACAACATTAATCAGGTCTTCGTTGAATTCCATGGTAGAGCAACGGTGATTAATAAATGAGATACATTATTTTTATTAATGATATAAACTATATCAGAGTTTCCCTAAATAAAATGATTAATTAACATGGATTAATGCTACAGGTTGGCTCATGTTAAATTGTGTGAGCAACATGACATCTGGGATGACATTGTTGATGTGTTCAGTGATGTTCGAGATGAAAACAATGCACATACTTCAAGGTGTTCATCAATATGATATTCTTATCTATCTTCAAAGCTCCAGCTTCCATCTGCCAAAGAATTGAGCAAATTCAACGCAGATTCCTTTGGGCGGGAAACGAAAACAAGAACAATTTTTCCCTTATTGCCTGGGACAAGGTTTGTTCCAAGAAAAAGGATGGAGGACTCGGCTTCAGGTACATCAAGCGGATGAAAATGGCCCTAATTGCCAAGCAGTCCTAGAGACTTACCATCAATGAAAAAGTCACTTGGATTGACATTATCAAAGCTAAGTACCTCCATCAGGTTCCCTTTCTTGGAGAGCACAACCTTCCTAGCGGATCTCATTTCTAGAATGGTGTCACCAAAACAAGGAATATCATCATGGAAGGCTTAAGGTGGTGTTTTGGAAATGGAATGACCATTCATTTCTGGGATGACCCGTGGATCCGTGACAAACCTCTCAACCAAGATCCTCATCTTGCAGTGCTCAAGATGGTTACCGAAGCCACCTTTGGAGATAAGGTGTGTCATTTCATTAACCCAGGTATTACAAGACCCGAATGGAAACACCTGGATCTTAATGGGCCTAGGCATATCACCGAGGTGCTCAGGTGGTTACAAAACTTGCTGAGGACTTGCATCATCCCTAGCTTTCACAAAGATGACTCCATGGTTTGGAACCTTGAAGATTCAGGGAATTTCACTGTTAAATCTGCCTACTACAGCCAAGAAGCTCCCAGTGATAGCCGAGACTTATCTAATCAGGTCTGGGTCCCCAAGATCATTCCCAAGGTCAAATTATTCTACTGGTTGGCCATCCAAAATAGAATCCTCACCACTGACAACTTGATAATCAGAGGGTTACTCATCCCCAATTGGTGCATCCTGTGTAAAAATGCCTGTGAGTCAACTTCGCATGTTTTTCTAGAATGTCCCTTCTCTCTTACAGTGCTCAACCAGGTTCTCAACACCTTCGTCATATCTGTAGCCCTCCCTCATTCCATTCCCCTCCTTTTTCAACAATGGCCCCGGCCTTTCAAGAGCAATCAACTTAAATTCATGTGGCAAGCTTGCCTTCACATTTTCCTATGGCAGATTTGGCTTGAGAGAAATGCCAAAATTTTCAAAAACCATGCTACTGATAAGAAGATTGTTGTGGAAAAAATCTTGGCCCTTGCTGGGGATAATGCCTCGCTTGTCTCGTCTTCCAAACCCACCCCTCCTAGCCTTGAATCGGACCTAACAAAACTTTTCAATCTTTCCAATTTCTCTGCTACACCCCGTACTTCTGTTGACAGGTCTGTAATCAAGTGGGTCTTACCTCCTACTGGGTGGCACAAGCTTAAATTCGATGGCACGGCCAAAGGCTACCCAGGAGCAGCTGGTGGAGGAGGAATTCTCGAAATCACGAGAGGAGAAATAATTTTGGCCTTTGCTCAGAACCTGGGAATTCAATCTAACAATATGGCAAAGGCTCGGGCCGTGCTCCAAAGCTTGATTCTCTTGGAAGGCTTGACCATCAATAAACTTATCATAGAAGGAGACTCATTGCACTGCATCAACTGGCTCAATGGGACCTCTGTGCCTCCCTAGGCCCTGGTTTCGATCTTCCAAGAATGCAAGGCACTAATTGGCATTTACCCAAAATTAATCATTAAGCATCAGTACCGGGAAGGAAACAAAGCTACGGACTGGCTTGCTAACAAGGGAGTTGACGAAACGGACATTCATGTTTGGCGAGACTCCTTCCCCATTGGCCTAAGGGATGCTTCTACAAGTTCCAATGTCTGCACAATGTGAGTGGTTAACTGGGCACCGGGTTTGTTTGCTGTTGGAACTGGTCGAATCTTCGCATCCTTTCTTCCTTCCTCTCCCCCTTCGACTACGTTTTGGCAACTTGTCACGTTTTTGCGACACTTTTCACCGTTGGCCGCAAAATTTTAGCTTGTCGCGACATCCCTTTTTGCTCTGGCCGTGAGGTTGCTACTTGTCGCGATATCGCGACACTTTTTGCTCCTTCGAACGCGGTCTTCCAACTTGTCGCGATATCACAACACTTTTTCTCTCCGGGTGCTTGTTTGCAACTTGTCGCGATATCACGACACTTTTTCTCTTCAGGCGATTTCTTGCATCATGTCGCGATTTCGCGACATTTTTTCTCTTCGGCGGCAGTCTTCCATTTTGTCACGATATCACGACACTTTTTCTCCTCGGTGGTGGTCTTCCATTTTGTCACGATATCGCGACATTTTTTCTCCTCGGCAACGGTTTTCCATTTTGTCACGATATCGCGACACTTTTTCTCTTTAGCTGCGGTCTTCCAGATTGTCGCGATATCGCGACACTTTTTCTCTTCGGCTACGGTCTTCTAGATTGTCGTGATATCGCGACACTTTTTCTCTTCGGCTGCGGTCTTCCAAATTTTCGCGATATCGCGACACTTTTTCTCTTCGATAACGGTTTTCCAACTTGTCACGATATCACGACACTTTTTCTCTTCGGCTGCGATCTTCCATAATGTCGTGATATCATGACACTTTTTCTCTTCGGCTGCAGTCTTCCAGATTGTCACGATATCGTGACACTTTTTCTCTTCGGATACGATCTTCTAGATTGTCGCGATATCGTGACACTTTTTCTCCTTGGCAGCGGTCTTCCATCTTGTCGTGATATCACGACACTTTTTCTCTTCGGCTGCGGTCTTCCATAATGTCGCGATATCGCGACACTTTTTCTCTTCGACAGCGGTCTTCCATCTTGTCGCGATTTCACGACACCTTTTCTCTTTGGCAGCGGGCTTCCACAATTGTCGCGATATCGCGACACTTTTTCTCTTCGACTGCGGTCTTCCTTCTTGTCACGATTTTGCGACACCTTTTCTCTTCGGCAGCGGTCTTACTTCTTGTCGTGATTTCGTGACTCCTTTTTTGTCCGGGCGCGGTCTTCCTTCATGTCACGATTTTGCGACTCTTCTTCTCTTCCGGCTCCAACCTAGCAACTTGTCGCGATATCGCGACACTTCCTCTCTTCTGGCAGCAACCTTGCAACATGTCACGATTTCATGACTTCTTCCCTCCTTCAACTTTGATGGCACTTCTTGTCATGATTTCGTGACATCCTTTCTTCTCTTGGCAGCAACGGTGCAACTTGTCACGATTTCGCGACATCACCAATTTGGTCGCGATTTCGCGACACCTTTCCTAGTGTGGAGGTTTGCTCGCTCTTTAATATTTTCTTCTTGGACCACCTCGGTCGATCTGGAATTCATGTAATTCCTCTTGTACAAGGTTCAGGGACCTTTCAACACCCTTTCAACCAATCAAAAAAAAATTGTAAGATTTATACATTGAATTAAGGTTATTCGTTATTCAAGTATGTGTCAAAGCTATATTTGAATTATTTATGAATGATCTAGTTTAATCCTCTTTTACTTAATTCCATAGGAGATTTACATCGATTTATTGTACATTGTGCAAATGCTGATAGACAATAAATTCGATTTACAGATTCTTTGTATTTTCATTCTGCAGAGGTCAGTCCACAGATTAAATTCACAGAACTTTAGCTTTTTTAATTCTATTTTTTTTCTTTTTCTTTACTTTGAAGTCTCACATAAGAACCAACCTGTGTTTAATATTTATGAAATTTATTTTGGTATCAGATTACACTTAAATTCATTATTCAGAATATTAAGGACATGATATTTTTGGATAAATGAATTCAATTTGAGATAAATGAAGTGTTAATTTCTCATCTTAAGTTCATAAGCTTGAGAAGTTACATGGATATCTTCTATACCTTGTGATATTGAAATGTAATTGAATTATTTTGAATATCCAAAGTTTTCAAATATTCAAGGTCTTAATGATGGAAGGTGACGTTATTTTTTTGAAATATTTTGTTTAATAAAATATTTCAAGAGATAAATGTGGCTTGACATACTGATTTCATGAAATTTATTTCACCATATAAATTTAAAGTTCAAGAAATCAGTTCATATTAATCGCGATTTTTTCATAATTGCAAAATATTTACATTTTTTTGTAATTCAGGTCAAAACATTTATGTTTGCCCAAGTTTCACAATTTCTGTTTAAAGAGCAAGTAAATTTTTATCAAAGGAATCTTAAAGTTTTGATTTGAACATATTATAATTTAAGGTTCATTATTCAAAATTTTAATTAACTTTAATCTTAATAAAGTTAATTAAAATTTTTATCAAAGGAATCTTAAAGTTTTGATTTGAACATATTATAATTTAAGGTTTATTATTCAAAATTTTAATTAACTTTAATCTTAATAAAGTTAATTAAAATTTCATTGAAGTGCTGGATTTTCTTTATGCAAAGTTTCTTAAAAGCACTTTAATTTCATTGAAGTGCTAGATTTTCTTTATGCAAAATTTCTTATAAGCACTTTATTAAAGTTTGGTTTATTTGAAACTATAAATTAAATTTGCAATATTTAGAAAGATTAAAAGCAAGTTTATTAATATAGTTGAAAGTGAAGATTAGTGAAAAAAAAAATCTGATGCATGATGCATTTAAATCAACTGCTAGATTCTCAGGCCCTTTATAAACAAACACTTGCAGGACCCAAGAGTTTTATTCTCAGCACTTATATGAGTTATACATGAAATATTGAATACAAGAACCTTGGAGAAGTTTAATTCCTTTGCAAGAGAGAACTGAAGTTCTAAGTTGTTGAGTGATTTTGTGACTTGATAAAATCGCACATCAACAGGTATTGAAATTATCTTCACAATGATACCAAGCTCATATGCACAACCTTAATACTTCAAGAGTTTTGAATACCATTCATCCACATTAATTTCCCGTGATAGTCCACAAACTTCAAATGGCTATATATTTTTAATCACAATGAATTTTCTAGTTATATCAATTTTTTTGGATACCCATTTGGCCTATTTAGGATTTTGTAAAATTTTATGAAATTATAGATACTTTGAATTTTTTATCTTTTTTACATGACGAGAGCTCTTGAATGCTAAAAATCATGCCCAAGAGTCCTTTTTACCCATAAATTTTTGTTCACTCTGTTAATTTTTAGGTATTGATATCATTTGATTCAAATCCCATTGGTTGATAAGCAAGTGGTGGGGATGAACATGGGTGACTTAAAACACTCAAACCCCATTGGCTAAAAAATAAGTGGTGGGGATGAAAGGGGCTGACTTGAAGCACTCAAATCCCATTGGATAAAATAAATTACTTTTTTTCTAATATTCTGAGGGTCTCAAGCACATAAATTTGATTTTCCTCTTTGGCCCCCTAATTAATATAACCTCATAATATTTTCACCTTAGGAAAATCCTTTCTTCCATATTATAAGATCCAATGGTTTATGTGCTTAACTCCCTTTGTCTAAGGCTCGTGAAATAATTCCCCCAAAATCCCTAAGGTTAAAACTTAAGCATGTATTATCTATTCAAACCATTAAGTTTTCATGTGCAATTTTCCCCTCACTCATCCCATAATGATCATTGCCAAAGAGTACCCAAAAATTAATGTTCCCATCATATAGTATTGAGGGTCCCTAACCTTTCACCTTAAAAATATTAACAATAGACCTATGAAATAAAATAAAAATGTGTGTTCCTTGGAAAAAGTAAAACTTGCTTAAGTTTTTATTATAAAAAGGAAATGAGTGTCGAGGATGAGAGGGGGAAACTTTGAGTGCTTAATCTCCATTGGTTAAAAAATAAGTGGTAGGGATGAAAGTAGACCAACTCAAGCACCACAACTCCATTGGTCAAGAAAATATGTGGCGGGGATGAGAGGGGGCAACTTGAAGTGCTTGAATCCCATTGGCTAAGAAATGTAGGGCGGGGATGAAAGGGGATGAGCTCAGTCACTCCAGTCTAATTGGAAGAATTTTAATTTTTTTATTTTCTAAAGTTTTGAGGGTCTCGTACACATATAATGTTTTTCCCTTCTGAATGTCACCTCATGAATTTCTGAAATAATGTTCCCATCATTCTCGCCTAGTAAAATGCAAGTGCTTGATTTCATCCCCTCCAACCCCCTCCATGCTATTTTATTGATAAAATCAAACCACACATTTTACATAAATAAAACTTAGGTAAAGATTTTAATTGCATCTAATAATTTGGGCATGAATCTAAAGACCTTCGAACCTAAACATTAAATTTATTTGAAACAGTGAGAAATATTGGTACCATGAGAACCTAATTTTTAAGACAGATACTTGAGTGGATTTGATTAATTGGGATAACCCTAATACTAGGCATTTTTTAAAAGAACCTTAGGTGGCATGTAATTCATTCCAATAAAATTTATTTCAATGCAACGTTAAGATTTGGACCATGGGTATTATATTTAATAAGGCAGAAAACCTTAACATTAAAATTTATTATTTAGGTCATGAAATTGAAAGGAAAATGAATATTTAGCCATGAAAACCTAGCCCTAATATTTAGGGCCTTAATAAATAACAAAAATATTCGTATTAGATTTAATACTTTGGCATTAAAAATTAAAATGAAATTTTAATGTTAAATTTAATACCTTGGCCCTAAAATTAAAAGCGAAGACATTTAGCATGGAATTAAACAAAAAGACTTTGGACCTTAGGGAATGACCTTAAATTTTGATTTAATATTTTGGCATTAAAATTAAAAGAGATGTTAATGTTAAAGCTTAATAATTAGAACCTAAAATTAAAGGAGATTAAACCTTAGAAAATCAATTTAATAATCACCAACCTTAGTAATAATAATAATATAAGAAAATAAAGTAAACCTAATGATTAAATGCGAGAACATCATGAACATTAAGATGATAATAATAAAATGTTATGAATATTAAATCAACCAATGATATTACACCCTTGAATCAATTTATTTGAGAAAATATTTAATGGTGAAAATTAAAATCAAGAGCAACAACGAATATTAATGGCTTTAATATTTTAAATAACTAAAATTTTCTATTCAATGCCCATGTAAAAAACAATATGAACTAATATTGATTGTATTTTTATTTATAGGCAATAGATGAAGACTAAACAATGGAAGTCGAAGATGAAGTCCGAAGAGGACTTAGAAGAAAATTCATTGAATCTAGACTGATTTGGAACCTGGTCCACGACAACTTAGACTTACCTGGAACGTGATAATTTAGCTACCTAATCTTCATAGAGAAGCTACCAAAGTAGTTAGAAGATCAATGTCTAGAATTGAATATGTGAATCAATAAAATCCCAATTGGATACCTCATCCTCTTAATTGAAGATAGCTCAGATAGTCAACTCATTCACCATTGTAAACCACTGAGATACAACTGTAAACCATTGAGAAATTGAAATTTGTAAGGCTATAAATAGCCATCGAGACCCCATTCTAAAGGATCAGATTCCACTCTTAGTAATAGGTCTTTTAGAATTTTCTTTTCTTTGTAGTTGGTGGATATTTGAACCCTATCATTGTACTTGGAGAATTATCCTTGCAATCACATGATGCTAGCAAGTCTGAGTGTAATCATTGAATATCTTACTAATACAATGTATTAGAATTCTTGGTGTAATCTACGCATGATGATGGTGGTTATATTTGAGTCAATTTTAGTGCATTGTCTCTTTCTCCTTTGAAGATAACACCATCTTGGTCTCATATTGTGTGAATACTAATTGGGCTAAGGTTGGTTGATTTCAGAATTATTGCTTCAACAGATTCAACATAAGTCTTCAATGATGCAATGGCTTATTTTCTTTCTTTCTCTAACCCTTTCCCTTTGATATTTTTTTGAAACTTACTTAGATTAGAAGTATATTAGTCCAATTTCATTTTTGAAGCTCATTTTATGTGATATACTATTTTAAATTTTAGAATAATTATTACTATGTACTACAATATTTTATGGATATGATGCAATGAATGATATATCAATGATAATTTTAAGGTAGTAAGCCTAGAATATTACTTTTCTATGTTCCTTAGAAGTAATATTTGATGTTAATGCTTATATTTTGATGATTACATAAAAAATTGAATCATAAGTTTTCTTTCTTTAGGCTCTGATGAAATGAATTAATCACTCGTCCTTGTAACAGTTGCATGTGGCCCAAAAGCTTCATCAATCTAAAGATACTAGGGTGAATTTTTTCAAACATATTCCTTCTATGCAATATTAACATCATCTCATGTACTTGTTTGTTTTGCGGGTCTCTATATCTTATGATTATTACTAAAATTAAATGAAATTAATAACTCATCGAAGTAAATGTTTATGATATGCTTGTTTTATGGGTTTCTATAATTTATGACTATGACTAAAACTTAAATGAAATTTAAAAATCCATTGAAGTAATTGTATGTGTATGAAATGTAAACATTGGAGTAACGACTAATATTAATGCATTGAAAACCCCATAAAATAATATTCAAATAAATCTCTTGAATAACCTCAAGTTCACATCTCTTGATATACTCTTTTGTTTTATAGGGTTCCATAAATGATTATAATTACAAAATTAAATAAAATTTATGAGGTCATTGAAATAGATAATTAGTCATGAGAATAATGATTAATACTAATGTAGTGAGTTTACATTACACTCAAATAATTTTGCCTTAGGTGGATTTTTGAAAGAAAAATGAAGTAAGTATTAGAGTTGGCAAAAGTTAAGGAAAGGATGAATTGATATGAGCAAAAATACTTTGATAAAAAATGGTGGTATTTTACAAAATCTTCAACCAAGGAAGGAAGGAAAAAATTTCAAGAACCTACATGGACAAAATATCTAAAAATAGAAAGTGGAAAAGAATACCTATAAACACAAAATGGAGAAAAGACTTTCGAAGGTCAAAATTTATTAAAGTTTTGAGGAGAAAATAAGAGAAAAGTTTTGAAAAGAAGACTGATATGTAAGAAGATTTCAAACAATAGAACATTCAAAAGGTCCAATGAGGGAGCAAAAATTAAGACTTTCACAAAATACTTCCAATAAGGATTTGGCCTAACCTCAACAATTTTTAAATTTTTGATACAGAGAGATAAGAAAAAAGTTTCAACAAGTAGTTGATAGCTTGCATCATCTCAAAAGACAAAAGGAAGTGGAAGAGATAATAAGAAGAGCTCCAAGATGTTAGAGTTAGAGTATATTACATCATTTGGATCATGTAAATGTACCACCTTTGGTACATAGTTAGAGTAGAGATTACTTTAGGGGGAAGTTAGCTACTTACTTCAAGCAATGTAATAAATGCACAAGTGTCAATGTGCATGTTGTAATGTGCAAGGTGTCCACTTGTACAACTAGGTAGAGTGTTGGCCAAGGAATCTATTTTCCTATATAAAGGGCCTCATAGTGATAGATCATAAGACGCAGCATATAGATATCAAGAGCATTGTAGTAGAGTAGTAGATAGTGGTAGAGCTCCTGTATGGAGCACAATGTAGTTCTTTAGCTTATATTAATGGAGTGACCATATCCTCCATACTGCATTGTATTTTTACCACTTTCTATTTATAGTATATTTTAGTCATATTGCAGACTCACTTTCTTTCATCTTATCAGGACCTATGTTAGATCTCTCCCACTGCATATATCCTCAAAAGCTAACAAGTGGTATCAGAGCCACGGTGAATCGAGATAGGAATAGGAGGGCCTACATCCATCATAGTTCCTCTTTGGACTTTTGGAAACCGACTCGCTAGTGTGCACCACCACTTGCAAAAGTCATCATAAGAGAAGTCTAGTAGGTCAATAGGAATAGGGAGAGAATCACAAGTGAGGACTGAAATAAAATCTCAGTTACAAAAATTCTGAGATTACATCTGGCTAGAGTCTTTCCACAGAGTTGTAGAAAAACTCGTGAAGACTAGGACTCAACATTCATACCACTAGATTGACAAATCAACTAGTGAAGATTATTATCTCTAGATTTATAAGTTCTTTCATTCCAGTTTCTAACAACTTGTTGCAGGAAAAGGAGATTCAGGAAAAAGGTTGGGAAGCTTCCTACAAGAGAGTTAGGAAGAATATCTTCTTAGAATCATTCCAACACTTACAACAACAAGGAAGAAGATTAAATATTTCAAAGACCTCGAGAAAGGTCCCATTACAAGAGTTGTAATCCTATAAAGTACAAAAGTGAAGAAAAAGGCCACAATAGCCTTATAGTAGACTCAAGGAAGAAGAGACTCTAGAAGATGAGTCAAGGAGGAGATAGGAGATTGGTGATCTTCATTCAAGATCAATACCTACAGAGTGTAGAAGAAGAAAAGGCCAGAGAAGCCTAGAAGAAGAATAGGCCAAAGAATCCTAGAAGAAGAAAAGACCAAAGAAGCCTTGAAGAAGAAAATGCAGAGAAGCCTTGAAGAAGAAAATGCCAGAGAAGCCTTGATCCAAAAAAAGGCCATAGAAGCCTTAATTATAAAGAAAATTTTAGAAAAGAATTCTTAATTTAGAAGATAAAGTTCTTGATTCAGAAGAAGACTCTAAAGAAGAGTTCTAAAGAAGACTCTAGAAAAGAGTCCAAGAAATAGGATATTGGTGATCTCCATAAAATCCTACAAATTGTAGAAGAAAGAGAAAGGACCAGTGAAGTCCCATTCTAGAATCCAAAAGTAGTAGAATCAAAGATAAGAAGATCTCATCACCAACACTTCTAGAAGTAGAAGGTTGAAGAAAATGTCTCAATTGGAAGACCAGAGAAGCTGCAAGATAGAAGACCTAGGAGAGGTCTCAAGTAGAAAAAGAAGAAGGCTTGGAGAGCCTTATTATAGAGCTCGTAGAAGCATCATTAAAAGATTTCCTAGGAGAACTCATTGGAGAAATCCACTACCAAGGAGAAAGCTCCTGATAGTGAAGGACTTGGGACAATTATCGCCATCCGAAAACAAGCCCAAGAGAAGAAGAATTTGGCAAGGAGTGCCAAATCTAGAAGAAGAATCCAATGAAGACCTCAAGACATTCAGAATCTTGAGAAGAAGAAGATCCTATTTGAAGTTAGAATTCAACAAGAATATTGAAGGAAGATTCAGATAGAAGAAGCCTACCAAATCTAGGAGATTTGGAGATTACCTCTCATAGCAAGAAGGCACAAGTTCAGAGAAAGGAGTTCTCTAAATCTATAGCAGAAAGTAGAATATCACTGGAAGGATCAAGCCACCAAACCTAAGGCTCAAGATAGAAAGTTCAAGACCACAATTTGGTGAAGCAGGAAGTTGTTCTAGACAACCAACAAGAAGTTATGAATTCATCCACTACAAGGCAACAACTTGGTGAAACAAAACACCAAGATCTACATCTACTACAAAAGCCATTAAAGGTAAGCAACTAGGGTGCAATTAGTTGAACTTAAATTAGGGTTCATTATCAAATTCCATTAAGCACCATATTTGGATTAAAGTTGCAAGAAGAAGGGCTCATATTATAGTCTTCCAGAAAGTGCAAAAAGGAGAATTCATTTTAAGATATATTTGCACATTAATAGGAGTTGGATATTTTTGAAAGAAATAAAATTATCATCTACCTATTATCTATCTAGAAAGCAAGAAGACTACATCCTACAATATTGATTGTAGTGAAAATTGTAGAATATTCATTAAGGGTTCTTTATAAATTACTCTTAAGAATTGCATAAGATTATTGAGTGCATTAGAATTCATTCTGAGAGTTTATTATCATTAAAAGTGCATTATTAATCCATTAAGCACTATACTAGTTGATCTTTAACTAGTTACTCTCAAGAAATTAGTTTGTGTTATTAAAGGCACAAAACTAGCACAAAAATCTATAGCATTGCATGGCCAAAGGAAGCCACCAATACAAGAAAAAAGGTGGAGAAGGAAGCCACCATTAATATCCTTGAAGGAAGCCTCAAATCGAGACTTGGTGAGTCTCAAGATTCAAGGAGAATATAAGGATTTCATTTAAGTGCAAAGTGTAGAAATCCTTACTTCAAAAACAACATCTCATTAGCTTGGATTAACTATCATTAAAATATCCAAGGAAGCAGATTAAAAGAGGCAAGAAGGATTTCATAAAAAGGTCCTTCATATGGTTCCTTTGAAAGGACAAAAGTAATCATATTTATAGGAAGTAGCATAGATATCATATTTTGTAGGTTGAAGGGTAGAGTTCGAGCAAGAGGAAGGAGCCACCGAAGAGCTCACACGTCTAAGAATCAAGGTGTTTAAAAACACCATTTCTCCATGTCCAATCTAGCCCTAGAAGCAAGCGTATCACCTACAACATTGGAGCTATTATAAGAAGCCATTACCATCCGAGTCTACATAGAGAAAAGGGCAGCATACAGAGGGAGATCATCTACATAGAAGAAGTGCTATCAAAGCCAAGCAAAAAGGCTAGCAATCGACTATTATAAAATACATACAAACAACATATTATAGGCATAAAGATACAAAGGAAGAAGTGTTATACCCAAGGTTTCTACTTGGAGAGAATGACCACCATTGAAGAGCACAAGAAGCTACCATAGGACCACCATTGAGAGCACCATAGAACCAAGAAGCAATACAATTGGTGCCATCCATTATCCTCATCAAGACAACATGCGAATAGAGAAGAGGGAATGCTTACATTTCAAGAAACATAGCAAGCCAACACACATTTCAAAGATATAGGTAAATATAGGGCATCAACGCCCATCATTGGAGCATTAGAAGAAAGGTTTACATGCACAAGCCATGAGTGCCACTTGGCACAAGAGCTCTAAGCATCCAACATTCATAAATAATCCAACGCTCACCCAGGAGGAGTTACAAGTCTTTGAGAGGTTACCACCAAACTCATCATTACATACGTTGGAATATCAATGCCTACTAAGTAACGCTCAAGTGACACTTATCCGAAAGTCACAAGGAAGCAGTCCTATTTAAGGCATCCATATTGAAGAAGGAAAAGCGTCGAAGGTCAAAGAGAAGACTAGCATTGAATGGTGTGAAGCATATTCAGAGGAAGAAGGCTAATTCAAGCCTGTGCACCATTCGAAGGAGAAAGCCAACATTTAAGAAGTTATCATAAGATCAGAAAATACAGTGCCTCATTCGATCAGCAATCCAACATCTCATTCATAGAAGGAATACATCATAAAACCAACCATACCAATGTCCAATTCATAGAGGATAAGACCAAGCATTCTTTAAAGGAATACCAACATCGATTATAGAGAAAAGAAGTGCTACGTAAGGGAGAATTCAATATCGGTCAAAGAAGGCATTGACTACCATTTCAAAGGATTCAAATCTGCCACCTCACAACATCAAGGCAAAGGAATACGAAGGTAAATCATATACTATTTATTGCTTGCTATAAACTAAGGATATATTGGAGTTATAAGGGCACATTATATTTACTATTGCAATTCATTCACTTAGCATTAGTAATATATTAAGCAAGCATATTTCAAAATACTTATATTTACAAATAATAAAGTAGGAGGAATAAGGATTTCAACTTGGAAATTAAAAATCCTATTATTGCAAATATTATATTATTTTCTAATATTCCATATTAGGGAGTTATAAGGAATACTACATCAAAGTAGGTAATTGGAATTTAGAAACATTAAATATTAAATATCAAAGGCTATAAAGGAGGTCTATTAAGGAAAATCAAGAGTTGGAAATAAATTGGCATACTTGTCTCAAACCATATTAAAGGGACAAAATAAATCCAACCAATAGAACCTCATCAAATTAGAAAGTGCTTAAGTTCAATAGGAGTAATAAGGTGTAATAGAAGTTGATTTTTGCTATTTACAAAACATTACAAAATCAACTCAAAATTGAACTACTATTCTCAAAAAGCACTTTATCAATCATATAGCATATCCAAAATCACTAGGGAGTCATAAGGTATTCTACAAAACTTGATAATAATAGCATTCATAAAAAATTATCAAGTACTTAATCCATTTGGGAATCACAAGGTCTATACAAATCCTACAAGGATTATATTAAATCAAATCTCTTAAATTAGGGAGATATAAGGAAGCCTACAAAAACCTAAGCTCTAAAAAGGTTCTATCAAATCCATTCCTACAATCCTAAGGAATAACAAGAAACACTATCTTAAATCTATCAAGAAGGAATATGGATGAAATAATAAGAAATGCCTTTATTAACAAAGAATTATTTCATGAAATGGAATTGTATTCTCAAAACTTGATAGATACCCTTGAAGGATATGAGAATCTATCAGTTAGTGAAAAGGAGAGATTCTCCTTATTTCTTAAGGAGGCAAAAGAGGGTAAATTTGAAGCATTAATTGGTTATCTTCATGAAAACCTTTTCAAGGCATGGTGGAATTCACAAAAGATAGTTATATTCACATCCGAGGAATGTTTGATGATTTATCTATCATTAATCATGTTTGTACTCACTCAACACATGAAGCAAGCTAGCAATACAAATCAATATTATTGTGATGATAGACTAACTCCTCATGAAGCAGAAATTCCACTAGCATCAATGCAAAATCGTAGGAGAAGAAGGAGAAAAAGGAAGAAAAGACATGCTAAAAGAAATCATAATGGAGAGGACATGAATACCAAAGAAATCACAAAGACTGAACCAGACAAGCATCTTCAAAATACTGAAGAACCCTCAGCTACAACTCTCTTTGCATCATATGAAGACATTGACTACTTGCTTAATCAGATTACAGTAAGCAATGAAGGAGAATACAAGTTCGAGTTTTGACTCAAAAAGAAGAAGATGAAGATGAACCAGATCAAGGAGGATTACAGTGCAAAAGTCCATTGATGAAAGAACCTGAGCAAGCCAAAGAGCATCCACAAGAAGAAGATCCATATTGAAGATTGAAATCTTCAATACCCAAATAATGTAATACAGGGGGTGTTAGAGTTAGAATATATTACATCATTTGGGTCATGTAAATGTACCACCTTTGGTACATAGTTAGAGTAGAGATTACTTTAGGGGGAAGTTAGCTACTTACTTCAAGCAATGTAATAAATGCACAAGTGTCAATGTGCATGTTGTAATGTGCAAGGTGTCCACTTGTACAACTAGGTAGAGTGTTGGCCAAGGAATCTATTTTCCTATATAAAGGGCCTCATAGTGATAGATCATAAGACGCAACATATAGATATCAAGAGCATTGTAGTAGAGAGTAGTAGATAGTGGTAGAGCTCCTGTATGGAGCACAATGTAGTTCTTTAGCTTATATTAATGGAGTGACCATATCCTCCATATTGCATTGTATTTTTACCACTTTCTATTTATAGTATATTTTAGTCATATTGCAGACTCACTTTCTTTCATCTTATCAGGACCTGTGTTAGATCTCTCCCACTGCATATATCCTCAAAAGCTAACACAAGAGGTAAAGCATACTGTAGAAATAGGCTAGCAAGGAAAAGGGATCAAATTAGTTTGTAAGACATCAATAATGGTACTAGCACAAGTTCCTAGAAGGGAATATGAGTTGACTGACAAGATATTTATTAAGAAGATTCAAGGATCACCTACCAACATCAATTGAGATTGATAATCCAAGGAAAGTGGATGATATATAAAGGAAGAAGCATGGGAGTCGTACCAACGACAATCCTAAATCTAACAAACATTGATGGAAGAAGGTTCTTCTAATCAAATTTTAATATCCTTAGGGTAGTGGTTGAATAACCAACAACTCAAAATTAACCCAAAAACCTTAAAACATTAAAGTTTATGTAGGGAGGATTATATCAAGTGAGCACAAGAGAAGTTTTTTCAATTTCTCCTACACAAGTTTAGAAGGGAAAAAATCCCTTTTTTGTAATCCATAGCGTAGATGTTTAGGCATTGTAATGGATAGATAATTTTTTTACTGAATCATTAAGCTCCATATGTAACTTTCCTTTCATTTTCTTATGTATAGCAATTGAATCCTAAGTGGTCTTACGAGAAATATTTTGAGCCCTTGCTTCTAGCATAATCTATAATTTTCATATATATATATATATATATATATATATATATATATATATATATATATATATATATACATGAGGTCATGACTATTGGGTTTTTCTGTCTTATTTCTTGTGTGTATGTATGTTTATGTGCATATACTAAAGGCCATGGATATCTACTTTCTATTCCATTTATTTTATATATAGTTTGTGCTTAACACATTGAGAAGAGAAATCATTTACTTTGAGTTATTGATGCATTAGACTCATGTGTTCATATGTCTTATTGTTATGTAGATGAATCTTATTCCAATCTTGGTGCAATGTCCCTATCAGTTTAGGTTAGCTTAGGATTTTTTTTCTTTTTTTCTATTTTTTTTTTATGTGTTATCTCTTTCCATTTTCACCTATAAAATCATATGTCAGGTTAGAGAGAACTAAATATCATATATTTAAAATAGTTAGACTTGTAAAAATACTCATAGGCAGTCCAATTGATCCTCTCATCATGCTCTCAAAGTTTACTTGTTTTTTCACTTCACTTAAGGTATGATTGCCCTGATCATTTTGTTTATATATCTGATGGCTGAGACAATCAAAGAGAACAACTATTTTATGGTACACCTAGTGGGATGCAATTGATTTATTTATATTGATCCTATAATGAAAATAAGTCTAATAGATTGAGACTCGGGTGAAGGTCCCTGCCTATTTTCTTGCTTAAAGAATCTAAAAATATCACCTAGAAAATTTTCTCAAAGACAAATTCCCAAAAGTAGTCGTTTAGAAAGACACTAGATCAAGATTTTGATAAAGATCTTAGTCCACATGCTCAAAGAAAAAATGCAGTATTCATCTGACAACTTTTCTAAAAATAAAGAACCTTAAATTGAAGAACACAAGCTTATACTGAGAGAGGGGGTGAACAATATAAGACCACTTTTTACTTTTTCTTTCCCAATCAATATTATGCAATGTAAAGATAGCAATATCAATAGCAGTAATCAAAGCAATGCACAAATCACCACACACAATTGAGACACCAAAATTTACGTGGTTCACCCAATGTGGGCTACTCCACGGAGAAAATATTTCACTAAAATTTTCTCAATCAATCTCTTGGGAATCCTTTCCCTATTACAATGTTTATGGACCTCTATCCAAAGGAGACACCAATCCCCTAAATCAAGTTCATGGATCTCTATCCATAGGAGACACCAATATCCTAATCTCTGCTCTGGTTGGTGATCCTCTAGAAGACCTCTGCCTCCACTACCCTTAGCAAATGGAACTCTATCCATAGAAGACACCTGTCTTCCTTGCTAGTTGGAGATCTTTGTCCTCAACTCTATCACCTCCAAAGCTCTATCTCAAATCTGCACTAAACACAGTCCGTCGGTCTAGCACAAATCTATCCTCAATATCTATCTCTAGTCTGGCACAAACCTATCCTCAAATCTGCACCAAACTCTATCCTCGAATCTGTACTAAACATCAGTCTAGACAAATATCCAATTCATCTCTGGCACAAACCTATCCTCAAATCTGCACCAAAACTTGTCCTCAAATTTGTACTAAACATGGTCCTTCGATCTAGCACAAATCTGTCCTCAATCTCTATCCTCAAGCCTTAACTCAAGGCTTGACTCAATCTCAAATCAACTTTGCTGGATCTGCCCCAAACCTTAACTCAAGGTTTGAACAAATCAATCAATCAACTCTATTCTCAAGTCTTCTCAAAGACTTATCTCAAATCTGCCTTGTAAGCTTCCACAAAAGCTCACACCTATCTGTCCACAAGTCCTCTCTAGAACTTGTCCAATCTTCTCAATAAGTTCCCACAAGAACTTATCCAAATCTACTCTCAATATGTATTGTAAGCTTCCACAAAAGCTTACCCAAATCTGTCCACAAGTCTTCTCAAAGACTTACCTCAAATCTGCACAACAAGTCCACACTAGAACTTGTCCAATCTCATAGAAACATAAAGAGAATTGTTAGAGACTCAATATGTTCTATACTCATCACAATGCTCAATCACTTTCTCAATCACTCTTTTAGAAACATACAGAGAATTGTTAGAGACTCAATATGCTTCAACTCAATACTCAATCACTTTCTCAATTCAATTCAGAATATAGAATAGTTTGTTTTATGGAACTTGAACAATCACTTCACACACCCACTTGACTAGGCTCAACCAACTCAACTCAACCAATCACTCAATGAAATAATCCTTCCTTACAAACCCTAGTCCAAGCATATGATATTCACTCAAAATATTCCCAACAATGCTTATCAACCACTCTCACATAACAATGATACTCATGTTCTTTTCAAACCCTAGTTCAAGTTCCTCAACACAAACCCTAGTTCAAGTCCTCACCAGACAATCTTCATTTAACAATGATACTCATGTTCTTTTCAAACCCTAGTTCAAGTTCTTCACACCACCAATGGCTTCAACAACAATGCTTATAAAAACAAGGTTTTAACTACAACTCTTTATTCTAGAAAACCTTGAAGCATTAACTCAACACACTCAATAAGGAAACCCTAATCAAGTCCTTTTCACTCCAAACTTATTTTCCAGAAAACCAACCAATCAACTCAACTATGGAAGAATGTGCTCATACCTTTTTCTTGATGATGAAGGAACCTCTAATATCTGCCACAACCACAAACACTTCCTTCTTTTCCAAGTACCAAGGGTTAGATAACAAGTGTTACTCTTCAAAATACAAAGATAACTCAATTTCATAATACACCTTATTTCTCCATCTCAATATCAATATTCAACAATAATAATTTCATCAAATGACCCTTTCAAAATGACACTTTCTACTTCTCAATATTGCAAAAATTAATGCAATAAACCAATTTTAATTTCCTAAGGTAAAAAGGATATTACCCTAGTAAACATTCATTTACCACCTAGGTAAATATCATAACCACTTTTCCCTTATATCTCCCTAACCTTAGCAAAGCAAAGAAATAATCAAATTTTCATTTACCACCCTTATTACTCCTTAAACCTTAGCACATTGAAAAATTAAAAATCAAATTTATAAAAACCTTGGCAAAAGTCCCCTTCCACAATTTGCGGGATTCGATCCTACGCTCTCTCCCTTGCTAGCGCCTTGGCCGCGGCTTGCTAGCCGTGTGAGCCAAGCGCTCCACGTGCAACGTAAAAGTGCAAAAGGCGCTTTGACTTCCTTGCTAAGCTCTTTAGAGCCCTTGGCTCTTCTCCTTTTGCCACGTGCCCTGAACGACGCGCTTCCTCTTCACTGCTTTCTTTCGCACGAACCTTGCGCTATCTCACCATGAAAATTTTAGAGTTTTTAATCGAATACTTAATGTTTGGCTTGGGCAAAGGTTTAAATACCTTTTTGCCTCCATTTCATGCACGTCGGTGGGTGCATTAGAATTTGACGTCGATGCCTTATAATATGCTTTATTAATTTATAAAATATTTAAATTCTAATTAGAATTTAAATTTTATAAATTAATTTTATAACCTTTGGCTTTTATGAAAATTTAAAGCCTCCTTGATTTTACCACTTTGTATAAATAATATTTATTTATAAAATTTAAATTCAATTTGAATTTAAATAGTTTATAAAATAAATATTAAAACCTCCTTTAGCTTTTCAAAAATCTTCCTTGGGTTTTTATGAAAAACCTTTTATTTTGCTCATTCATGGTTTTAATAAAAACCCACCTTCATATGCTTCCACATAATATTAAAAATATTATGAAGCTCTTTTGCCATTAACCTTTGCATTGTTCCTTGACATATTCCTTGACATCAATGATGACTTCGTTCCTTGACATCAATGACAACTTTGACTCAAAATGTCCAACAATCTCCCCCTTTGTCATTGATGGCAACCCAAATTCTTTTTACCAGAAACTTAACCTTTTCTTGGTTCTGCTCCCCTTGGGACATTGCTCCCCTGGCTCAATGCTCTTTTCAAATCTCTCCTCTTTACTCAAATACCAAATCTCTCCCCCCTTGACATCAATGGCAAAGGGTCACCTTTGGGGCTCGGGGCTAAGAATGAGCCTCTTAGCTTAGCCCCTCCCCCACCTCCTCTTGAGGTGGTTAATTCTGGGGTGGGAGTATTTCTACTCCCAAAAAGCACTGGTCTTTACCTTTATCCTCTTTTCTTCTTATTTGATCCTTTTGATTCCTTTGACTATTCCTTTCCATGTCCATGTTCATATTCCTGTTCTTGTTCTTGTTCCTATTCTTGTTCATATCCATATTCCTATTCCTATTCCTGTTCATATCCATATCCCTTTTTCTGTTCTTGTTCCTGTTCATACTTGATTCTGGAATGTCTGCTCTACACCACTTTGTTGTGTGACCATCATTATTGCACTTATAACACTTAATGTTATTATTCCTTGGAGGTGCAAATGTCTTAGGATTTCTCCTAGTGAAGCCATATCCTCTTCTGTCATGAACCCTACAATTCATTGCCTTGTGACCAAACTGATTACATGAGTAGCAATACCCATGGAAAAGTTGTTTGTTCCCATATTCCTGTCTTTCATGTGTCCTACACTATGAAGCCATGTGCCCAAACCTGTGACATGAAAAACATCTTCCATTGAAACTTCCTTGTCTTGACCTCATTGGTCTCTTAGTCTCTCTTGACCTATTCTGATTGTTGTTCCATCTGTTTCTTCTTTGTGCATTGTTCCTATCCTTGTTGAACTTTTTGTTGTCCAACTCATCCTCAGATGTCTCACTTTCTCTTACACTGCCTTCTTCTGAAGTGTCTTCATCTGAAGTTTCTTCTCCTCCAGAACTTGAGGTTGACTTTCCTTCCCATTTCTTTTGTTCCTGTTCAAATCCAAGACCTATTTTGCTTGATGTAGGCCTTTGTATCTTGATGAACTTATCTAAATTCTTTGAGCTATTTTTGAACCCTTTTAGCTTGACTTTGGAGTCTTCTAAATCTTCCCTTAGTAGGGCTACTTCTTGTACTAACCTTTCACATTCTAAGACCTTTGCTTCTAGCTTATCCTTGAATTTCTTTGTCTTAGCCTTTGATTTGTCTAGATCCTCTATAAGCATTCTTCTCTCTTCATCACATTCTTGAAACTAGGCTTCTAATTTAGAGTTTTGCTTTCTTACCTTCTTTACTATTTCAAGAGCATAGATAAGTTCTCCCTTAAGATCATATCCTTATTTATCTGATTCTTCCTCTATTTGTTTGCCTTTGTCCACATCTTCATTTTCTTTTGACTTGTCTTCTATAGAATCACCTTCTCCTTCTTCTAGTGCCATTAGAAGTTTTTCATCTGGTCCTTCAAGTGCATCCTCATATTCATCATCACTAAAACTATAACCATTCCTTGTACAACTATCTTCAAGATGTCCAAAGTTACCACATCTAAAACACTTGAGAATTACTGGGGTCCTATTCTTAACTGGTTCTTTTTCTTCAATCATAAATAGGACTTCATCTCTATCATTGTCTGAAAGACTAGCATCACTATCACTTGAGTACTTACTTGCCTTATCCGCATAGTAGCTCCTCTTTTGTCTTTGAAAGAACTTCCTTCCTTGTCTGCTTTGTCCATCCTTGCTTTTATTTTGGTGCCTGTATCTTTCTGATTCCCTATTCTTGTGATCCTATTTTTCTTCATCATTGTTATTCTTTGCTTCTTGACAATCAGTTGCATAATGACCATACTTTCCACAATTGAAACATCTAACATATTTTGTATCTCTAGATCTTCTTGAATCCTTATTCCTTCTACCATAATTAGCTTCTTCATCACTGGATGACTCATTGCTTGATTCTGACTTCTTACCCTTTGTCTTCTTGATTTCTTTGAAGGTTGCTTCCTTCTAGGGAATAGGTTCTTTTGTTCTTAACTCAAAAGCTGTAAGAATACCAAGCAACATATCTCTTATCAAATAATCACCATCCTTTGACTCTTCTATAGCAGAAATATTTTCACTGAATATTTTGGGAAGAGATCTTAAGACCTTATCACAAACATCTGATTCATCAACCTTCATTCCAAGTCCTTGCATAGCATTAACAACCTCATCAATTCGAAGTAGGTAAGTACTAATGTTTTCCTCATCCTTCATTCTTAACTCTTCAAATTGTCCTTTGAGATTTCGTATCTTTGCTTTCTTGACACCTTTATCTCCTTCATATATATTTTGCAACTTATCCCACATTCCTTTTGCATCTTGACAATGCATAACTTTTATGGACTCTGTTCTATGCAAACCTCTCAAAAGTGCATTCATTGCTTTTGAATTGTAATGTTGTAGAAGCTTACCTTCCTTATCTGTAGGTGGATCAACTGAGGGGTATGTATCCATTTTCAACTACTTCCCAAACTTCATTGCCAAGTGCCTTCAGGTAGATCTTCATTCTCAAACTCCAATATACATAATCACTTCCATCAAATACTGGTACTGAATTATCTGAAGGTCCATTCTTAGAATCCATTATGTTCTTGTTAGCTTTTCCTTCAAGTTGTTAAACTCTTTCGAAGGAACCCGCTCTGATACCAATTGAAGAACACAAGCTTATACTGAGAGGGGGGGTGAACAATATAAGACCACTTTTTACTTTTTCTTTTCCAATCAATATTATGCAATGTAAATATAGCAATATCAATAGAAGTAATCAAAGCAATGCATAAATCACCACACACAATTGAGACACCAAAATTTACGTGGTTCACCCAATGTGGGCTACTCCACGGAGAAAATATTTCACTAAAATTTTCTCAATCAATCTCTTGGGAATCCTTTCCCTATTACAATGTTTATGGACCTCTATCCAAAGGAGACACCAATCCCCTAATCAAGTTCATGGATCTCTATCCACAGGAGACACCAATCTCCTAATCTCTGCTCTGGCTGGTGATCCTCTAGAAGACCTCTACCTCCACTGCCCTTAGCAAATGGAACTCTATCCATAGAAGACACCTATCTTCCCTACTCTAGCTGGAGATCTCTATCCTCAACTCTGTCACCTCCAAAGCTCTATCTCAAATCTACACTAAACATAGTCCATCGATCTAGCACAAATCTATCCTCAATATCTATCTCTAGTTTGGCACAAACCTGTCCTCAAATATACACCAAAATCTATCCTTAATCTTACTAAACACAGTCCTTCGATCTAGCATAAATATATCCTCAATCTCTTCTCTCGCACAAACCTATCCTCAAATCTGCACCAAAATCTATCCTCAAATCTATACTAAACATAGTCCTTCGATCTAGCACAAATATATCCTCAATATCTATCCTCAAGCCTTAACTCAAAGCTTGACTCAATCTCAAATCAACTCTGTTGGATCTACCCCAAACCTTAACTCAAGGTTTGAACAAATCAATCAATCAACTCTGTTCTCAAGTCTTCTCAAAGACTTGTCTCAAATCTACCTTGTAAGCTTCCACAAAAGCTCACACCTATCTATCCACAAGTCCTCTCTAGAACTTGTCCAATATGCTCAATAAGTTCCCACAAGAACTTATCCAAATATGCTCTCAATATGTATTGTAAGCTTCCACAAAAGCTTACCCAAATCTGTCCACAAGTCTTCTCAAAGACTTACCTCAAATCTGCACAACAAGTCCACACTAGAACTTGTCCAATCTCATAGAAACATAAAGAGAATTGTTAGAGACTCAATATGTTCTATACTCATCACAATGCTCAATCACTTTCAATCACTCTTTTAGAAACATACAGAGAATTGTTAGAGACTCAATATGCTTCAACTCAATACTCAATCACTTTCTCAATTCAATTCAGAATATAGAATAGTTTATTTTATGGAACTTGAACAATCACTTCACACACCCACTTGACTAGGCTCAACCAACTCAACTCAACCAATCACTCAATGAAACAATCCTTCCTTACAAACCCTAGTCCAAGCATATGACATTCACTCAAAATATTCCCAACAATGCTTATCAACCACTCTCACATAACAATGATACTCATGTTCTTTTCAAACCCTAGTTCAAGTTCCTCACTCAAAAAAAACTCACTTAAACAGCAATGCTTATAAGACAATCTTCACATAACAATGATACTCATGTTCTTTTCAAACCCTAGTTCAAGTTCTTCACACCACCAATGGCTTCAACAACAATGCTTATAAAAACAAGGTTTTAACTACAACTCTTTATTCCAGAAAACCTTGAAGCATTAACTCAACACACTCAATAAGGAAACCCTAATCAAGTCCTTTTCACTCCAAACTTATTTTCTAGAAAACCAACCAATCAACTCAACTATGGAAGAATGTGCTCATACCTTTTTCTTGATGATGAAGGAACCTCTAATATCTGCCACAACCACAAACACTTCCTTCTTTGCCAAGTACCAAGGGTTAGATAACAAGTGTTACTCTTCAAAATACAAAGATAACTCAATTTCATAATACACCTTATTTCTCCATCTCAATATCAATATTCAACAATAATAATTTCATCAAATGACCCTTTCAAAATGACACTTTCTACTTCTCAATATTGCAAAAATTAATGCAATAAACCAATTTTAATTTCCTAAGGTAAAAAGGATATTACCCTAGTAAACATTCATTTACCACCTAGGTAAATATCATAACCACTTTTCCCTTATATCTCCCTAACCTTAGCAAAGCAAGGAAATAATCAAATTTTAATTTAACTACCCTTATTACTCCTTAAACCTTAGCACATTGAAAAATTAAAAATCAAATTTATAAAAACCTTGGCAAAAGTCCCCTTCCACAATTTGCGGGATTCGATCCTGCGCTCTCTCCCTTGCTAGCGCCTTGGCCATGACTTGCTAGCCGTGTGAGCCAAGCGCTCCACGTGCAACGTAAAAGCGCAAAAGGTGCTTTGACTTCCTTGCTAAGCTCTTTAGAGCCCTTGGCTCTTCTCCTTTTGCCACGTGCCCTGAACGATGTGCTCCCTCTTCACTACTTTCTTTCACATGAACCTTGTGCTATCTCACCACGGAAATTTTAGAGTTTTTAATCGAATACCTAATGTTTGGCTTGGGAAAAGGTTTAAATACCTTTTTGCCTCCATTTCGTGCACGTCGGTGGGTGCATTAGAATTTGACGTCGACGCCTTATAATATGCTTTATTAATTTATAAAATATTTAAATTCTAATTAGAATTTAAATTTTATAAATTAATTTTATAACCTTTGGCTTTTATGAAAATTTAAAGCCTCCTTGATTTTACCACTTTGTATAAATAATATTTATTTATAAAATTTAAATTCAATTTGAATTTAAATATTTTATAAAATAAATATTAAAACCTCCTTTAGCTTTTCAAAAAGCTTCCTTGGGTTTTTATGAAAAACCTTTTATTTTGCTCATTCATGGTTTTAATAAAAACCCACCTTCATATGCTTCCACATAATATTAAAAATATTATGAAGCTCTTTTGCCATTAACCTTTGCATTGTTCCTTGACATATTCCTTGACATCAATGATGACTTCGTTCCTTGACATCAATGACAACTTTGACTCAAAATGTCCAACATAAATGTTATGAGTGAAATACCTACCACTAGGTCCTCTATTTTTGCCAATCTTTAGGTATTTCTCCCATCACTTAACACCATTCAGAGAAGAAGAAGAAGAAGAAGAGGTAGAGGCTAGATCATGTCTTCTCAACCATCCAAAATATTCCTAGCTTAGAAATATAGAGACCCATTACTACCTCCTACTCTTCCTATAGTATGGGGTGCAATACCAATGTCTACACTAAATATCTCCCATACTTCATCATGGAATATATGATGACTCTAATTGAGAACCTATATAAAAATTGATATTGTGTGCACTTAAAAATATGACTGGAAAAATGTGGTTTTAATATTTTTGGTGGGTTCATTTGGAGGTAAGTCTTATGAATGGTATGTATTTGCTTCAACTACATTCAATCATTGATTAGGATCAACTTGTCACCTTGTTCATTGAAAGGTTTAGAGAGAAGGCAATTGGATTTTCTCTTCAAGAAATTGCCAACTATAACAAGAGCACCAATGGAGGCTATGGATGACTTCAACCTAAGTTTCAACAAGGATTGGCATAGAATACCTATCGATATTCATCCTTTCTTAGTTATGGCATTTATTTGTTATTTGAAGTCCTTAGATTTTGAAATCTACTTGACGGTCAAGGTCAAAGGGGAAAATTCTCTGCTAGATACCTATGACATAGCCATTGAGCTTGAACACAATATGATCTGAATTGGAAGGCTAGTACCTAGGTCCCTAATGCCTTTATATCCCAATGTTCAAGCTCCATTCTATCTCTCTCAATTCATTCAACCAACAACCTTCCATCTAACCTTAGCTTTACCTACAACCCTTGCACCTCTTCCTGCTTTAGTTCCCTCTGTTTCAAAAAACTCTAATTTTGAAGTAATACATTTTTTTCTCGAGATAGTCACTAATTAAATATTGACCATGAGGAGGCAACTACATACCTAGAGGTTCCTATTATCATCTTTGATTTTTCCAAATAGAAAAATCATACTTTATGAGGAGTGATACAACAAGATTGTAGTCAAGAGCATAGGGGTTGTCTCAATCGAGGGCCTTCAAGAGTTTTTGTAATGTTAGATCCTTGTTAAGATGTGATCTTTATGGAAAAATTAGACTCAAAAGGGAAAATGGATGTGAGAGAAAAATTAAATAACTCAAAAAAAGAAAAGTGATGTTAATGCACCAAAAGATCTGCTAAGATCCCTCTACATAATAGGTCTAAATACTATGTGCTAATAGTAAATTCTTCCACTCATAACATAGTTAAGCAAAAATGATAATCAAAAACATAGATATGTATAAAGAAGGTGGGTCCATAGGAAGCCACATATGGCTGATCCAAAAATTAACCTAGGTCCTTCACACATACATACATCAACATAACTCAAAGCAAGTAAATAATGCAAGCACATAAGCACATATAGAAATAGTTCCATAGGAAGTTTGCATAGATGACTAATCCAAAAGTTGACACAGGCCTCTCACACATAAATACATCAACAAAACCCAAAACAGGTAAAGACTACAGACACATACACACATATAGAAATGGGTCCACAAGAAGTCATAGATGACTAATACAATAATTGAAATTGGTCTCCATATATATATATATATATATACATACATATATATGAAAATAGTGCAATTATAAATATTATGCCAAGAGCAAGGATTTGGTTTACCCACAATATGCTTAGGAATCGATTGCTATACAAAAGAAAATGAAGGGAGAGCCTACATGAGAATACAATTGTAAAGTTATTCATCCTTCTTATAGTCCATGCTATTACTATTTATAGATTACAATAGGGAATATTTCTCCTCCAAAATTTTCTAAGACTTTGACCCTTTTAGCTACCTATTCTAGGGATTCTAAAAATTAAATATGAACATCCTTGGCCATATCCTGTGTTAGTTTGGAGCTATCATTATTACATTTGTTGTCTCCTTATTTTTAATATTTCATATACATATCCCTACATTATCAAGCTAAAGTGTATTTGGTGGATGATTATGTCCTTTCTTAGTGATGGCATGTATTTCTTGCTTAACTAATTTTATAGGAATCTATGCATCATTACTTATATCTCCCTATTAGAAATTTTCTTCCCCTCTTTGAATATTTATTCTCATTGGCATCCACTAATCAAGATGTTAAAAATAGATCATATTACATTATTTGAATCATGTACATGTATCTACCAAGATACATACTTAGGACATTAGATTACTTTAGGTGGAAGTTACTTAGTTTCTTCATGCAATATAATAAATACACAAGTGTCAATTTACAAGTTGTACATGTACAAGTTATCCATTGTACAGGTAGATAGAGTGTTGGCCAAGGAACCTATCTTCCTATATAATGGCCTTATTGTCATAGTCATATATATAAAGGAAGAACACATATAACATAGTGTCATAGAGGGTGCATCATAGGTCTTAGATAAAGTCACCCATATTGGATATGGGTGTAATGTAGTCTAGTAGCATTATTCATGGAGTGTTCATTTCCTCCACAACTACATTATATTCATTTCTGTAATTTTTATTTATAGTATATTTTAATCATCTCGTAGATTTACTTTCTTTCATATTATTATTTTTGCATCTTGTGATTGCTATCTCCCATTACATATAGCATCAAAATCTAATAGTGGTATCAGAGCTACAATATATTTAGCCATAGGAAAGCCACCATTATCAATGAGCCTAGGTTTTTTTGTCAACCTTATGCAAATTTGGACCAGTCACTATCAAAAACTCTCATAAAAGTCTAGGTGGTAGAAACATGGAGAGCCACAAGTGAGGACTAAAATAAATCTTAGTTTCAAGAAATACTGAGATTATTTTTGGCTAGAGTCTTTCCACAAAGTTGCAAAAAAACTCGTTAAGACTAGGAATCAACATTCAATCCACTATATTGACAAATCAACTAGTGAAGTTAGTTTATCTAGAATTTTTTAATTATTGAACCATAGTTTATTTTTGTTTCAAAAATATAATTATTAGAATATTGGGATTCCTCCTACAATAAAAATCTAGGAGACTTCAACTTCGTCGCTTGAAGGTCGAGTAGTGTAGAGGTTAGTTTCTTGTCCAAGAAAAGATACTATGGAAGAAGACTTCTAGAAAATAGTTATGGTGAATTTAGGAGACAAGAGATATCCATTACTAAATTGAGAACTTCACATAAGAAGAAAAGGCTATAGGAGCCTTGATCCAGAAGAAAATGCCATAGAAACCTTGATCTAGAAGAAAAGGCCATAGAAGCCTTGATCAAGAAGAAAAGGCCATAGAAACCTTGATCCAGAAGAAAATGTCATAGAAGCCTTGATCAAGAAGAAAAGGCCATAAAAGCCTAAATCTAGAAGAAAAATACCATAGAAGTGTTGATCTTGAAAAAGGCCATAGAAGCCTTGATATTGAAGAAAAAGGCCAAAGGAGCCTTGATACTAAAATTAGGTCATAGTAACCTTGATCCTAAAGAAGAATCTATAAGAGAGTATCTGATTCATAAGGAGATTAATATTTCACTACTAATACTTTATTACAGGTAAGGGGATTCAGTGAGTCAAGAAAACTTCCTGCAAGAAAGCTAGGAAGGGTATCTTCTTCAGAATCAATCCAGGGCCTATAGGCAAAGAGATCAGGAGAAGAACTTCTAGTCTTAGAAGAAGCACTAGGAGAGTCCTACTCAAATATAAAAGCAGTAGAAGTGAATATCCAGAGGAAGATATCACCAACAACACTTCCAAGAGAAAAAGGTTGAAGAAAATATCTCAAGAAAGACCAGAAGCAACTGCAATATTAAATACCTTGGAGATGTATCAACGAGCATCCATTAAAAGGCTTGGAGAGACTTACTAAATAAATCATCTAAGAATAACTCATTGGAGAAATACACTACCAAGGAGAAGCCCCTGATAGTGAAGGACTTAGGACAATTAAGACTATCCAATAACAAGCCCAAGAATCGAAGAATTTGGTAAGGAGTGCCAAATCCTAGAAGAATAATACAATGAAGACCTTAAGACACTCGAAATATTGAGAAGAAGATCTTATTTGAAGTCATAATTTAATAAGAAGCTTGAAGGAATATTCAAATAGAAGGAGCCTACCAAATCTAGGGGATTTGGATATTACCTCTCACAGTAAAAGGCACCACTTCAAAAACAAAGATATCTTCAAATCTACAACAAAAGGAGGAGACTACAAGAGGAGAACAAACCACAAAAAATCCTAGGCTCATGAAAGAAATTTTGAGACCATATTTTGGTGAAGATGAAGTTGTTCAAGGTAGCCTACAAAGAGCTGCAACATCCTACACAAGGTAGCAACTTGGTGATCCTATACACCAATATCTACATCCTCTACAAAAGTGGTAAAAGAGATTTCAGAAAAAGGTATGCAACTATTGGTGCAAGTAGATTCATTAATTGGATTACTTATCAGATTTATTTAAGCACCTTAATTTGAATTAGAGTTGTAAATAGGAGAATTGAATTAAAGTCTTCAAAAGTGAAAAATAGAAAGGTTCCTTTTATGTTCATTTGCACTTTAGGAGTTGATTAGATTTAGAATTCCAACTATCAACTATCTATCATCTACTTTGGAAATCAAAATGAAGACTAGCTCCTACTACATTTATTTATAATAAGTCTTGAAGATTAATTATAGATTATTCTTGATTATCTACAGTGAATTGATTGAGTGCATTAATTTTTTTAGAGTAAATTGGAGTGATAAGGTGTAATTTTTTAGTGCATTGAAAAGTGAAATTTGTTAAAATTCATTTGCACTATCATTACTCTCAAAAGAAATTAGTTTTTGTACTTTGAAAAAGGCTACAAAATCTAGTTTGTATCAAGTGTCTAAATACACTCTTGAAAGAACAAAACCTACAACTCTAAGTGGTCAATAGAAGCCACCGAAATTGGTTAGTACATGCAAAATGAAACTAACCCAAAAAAGCTTCAGATATTGAGATTTGGTGAATCTCAAATCCAAAGCACTCAGGGGTTAGTGCAGCTAAAATAAAGCTTCATTTAACAACATTTACAAGGCTTGGATTAACCATCAATCATCCAATAAAGAAGGTAAGGAGTCTATCCAAAGAGACATCCTCAAAAACCTCATATTGCACTCACAAATCTACTACAAAAATCAGAAACTCAAACCTGCAAAAGAGTGCAAGAAAAGGTGCAATAAAAAGTTCTATATACATGTAAAGGTTACATGGTATTGTACTTCTAGATGCAAATAAAACAACAAAAATAACTAAACTTAAACAAATGAACAATTAAAGCAAAATAAACAATGTGATTGCACAGAAATAAATTTGATTTTTATTTTCGGATGGATTTTTGATATAACAACCAAATATGCCCCATATTGAGATTTTTACAAAGCTTTATTTCTCAATATAATAATCTCAATATTCTAGGGTTCTCTAAAACCCTAGCCAACAAATCGTGGCGGTGTCTTCATGCTCGATCGATCCCAACAGAAGTGAGTGGGCTTCATATATTATTTGATTGGACCACTCCAGCTTAAACAACTACTCAATGCATGTATATCTCCAGACCTACACACAAAAAATTATGAAAGAGGATTAGTAATAACTGTGAGGGCTCCACTATGTGAGACCCTCAAAAATCAATAAAAAACCTAAATATCAAATGATAAACCACATGTAAATATGGAAATAATAAAATAAGTATAAAAGTAAAATATTTACCTTGTGAACTTGACATGTTTTGATCTATAGTCATCGTTGTTGTAGGAATATGGTGCAAAAATACCATAGTGACACCTGAGGGTTAGTAGGACTGCAAAAATCTAGTCTGAAACACCAACATGTGCTTAATGATAGCAGAGAACATCCATGGGTTCTTGGGGATGATGGAAAATTCCCAATGGTGCTTAGGAATAGCAGGCGGGTGTTCAAAAGTAGTGGATAGATACTCAGGAGTAGCAAAGGGATGTTTGGGGGTTGAATCAAAATCTACAAAAGTAGATATGCTTTAGGCAAGGGCTATGGTGATATATGTGGTGGTGGATGTAAGGGTGAGGGCAGTTATGGATGAAAGGAATTCAAGGACTTCTAAAAGCTAAGGTCACAAATTAGTTGGGGGATTTAGGGATCTCCAAAAACTTAGGAAAAAATTCAAGAATTCAAGGATTGCTTAGGGGTTGAGCCATAAAAATGGATCCTATTTATAATATTTCCTAGAGCATGTTAGGGTTTCAACAACACAATTTGTGCGATCAATATTAAAACATGACAGAGGGTGGAGATTAAACTTGAGCAGGTGGCATGGATTAAGGCAGATGAATGGATAGGATTAAAACAATATGGATGGTTGGAATTAATCCACACATATGTAAACATATTTATTAAGTATATATAAAAATATAATATAAAATATTAATATTTAAATATAAATTAAACAAATATATAATATATGTAAATAATGGGTAAAAAAATGCGGGAAGACTTGGATGGACGACAAGTGGCTAGATTTTGGTATCTACAAATACCCCTTTTTGTATTGTGTTGCGTGAAACACAATGCGGTGCAAAAATACAAGACACCTGGTTTGGCTTGATGATGAAGCAACTTTTTGTTGAGATGTGAAAATGAACTTGGAGATAAAATAATTTGGATTGCATAGCTTACCCCCTCAATTGGTGAATGAGTTGTGGATGAATCTCACGAGCCAATTGATAGATGAGTGCAAATGAAATGTATGGTGCAATTGTGGATGATATGAATGACGTAAATGTGATTTTGTTTTTGCCTCAATGGAGAAAGAGGTTTTTGCCAATTGTATATGCCATGATCATGTAATATATATCCCATTTTGAAAAATTCAAAACCAAATGTAGTTGCCCAAAATTTGGGATGATTCAATGCTATTGAAGAATGTGCCTTATGGCGTCATTGATATGTAAATATGAAAATGCAAAATAAAAATAAAAATAGTCTATCCTTAGAGCCACTCATGATTGTAGCAATTCCTACATGGAATCCCTAAACGGTTTATCAATCATTTACCCAGTCTATATCCTTGGATATTAGTGTAATTGCAAAGGAGATGATGAAAAGTTATGATTTTATCCATGTTTCAAGCCCCGTGAATGGCCATCAATGACAAATTTTGAGCAAATTGATTTTGGCATAGTCTCACTCTAAAGGTGAGGTACCAAAAGTGATTTTATTTCAAACAATGGAATATGTGAAGATAAATATGACCAAGTGTCCTTATGGTGATTTATTCATCTTACAAAATGGCATGGATGCAAATCGCTGCAATCACCAAGGAGGTAGAATAAACCACTAGATACGTGGTTCACTTGAAATTGTATATGAACTTAGAAAATGTTGAATGTAAATGCAATTGTTGATGGATTTGATGGTGACATGAATATGTGATGATGAGAAATATAATTTTGGATGCAATGTGGAGTGATTTTGTGGAGGTAAGCTACATTTTTTAATATATGAATGCAAGTTATTGAGTCTATTTTTGCCCCAACATATGAAAGGGGTTTTTGACATGTGTATGATTGATTTTATTTTTGCCCTAATAGATGAAGGAGTTTTGATAATGTAAGTGTCCTTATGGTGATCTATCCATCCTACCAGATTTCATGGATAACCAGTTGCTGCAACCACCGGGTTAATAGGATAAACCACTAAATATGAGGTTCACCTATATTTGAATGAAGGTGTAATAATGAATGAAATGAATGATGTTGATTGTGAATGAATTATTCTGTTGTTGCCCCAATAGATGAGGGGGGTTTTGAAATGGAAAAAATGTGATGATTGTGTCTATTTTTTTCATAATAGATGAAGGGATTTTTGAAATGGGGATAAATGTGATGATTGTATCTATTTTTGTCCTAACAGATGAAGGCATTTTTGAAAAGGAAAAAATACGATGAATATGTTTGTTTTTACCCTAATAGATGAAGGGGTTTTGAAATGGGTAAAATGCAATGAACGTGTCTATTTTTGCCCTAACATATGAAGGGGTTTTTAAAATGAGAAAATGCAATGATTGTGTCTATTTTTGCCCTAACAAATAAAGGGGTTTTTGAAAATACAAGGAATTGAGTCTATTTTTGTCCCAAAAGATGAAGGATTTTTGATAATGTAAGTGTCCTTATGGTGATCTATCCATCCTACTAGATTACATGGATAACTAGTCATTGCAACTACTAGGTTAATAGGATAAACCACTAAATACAAGGTTCACTTGTACTTGTGAATGTTGAATGAATGTGTAATGAAGAATGAAATTGATGATGTGGAATGTAGAATGTGAGTGTGATTTGTTTTTGTCCCAAAAAATTATAGGGTTTACGACAATGTAAATTATGGATTCTATTTTTTCCTTAATAGATGAAGGCTTTTTGTGAAAATGCAAGTGATTGAGTCTGTTTTTGACCTAACAGATGAAGGGGTTTTTGAAATGAAGAAAAATGTGATGATTGTGTCTATTTTTTTGCCCTAACAAATGAAGGGGTTTTTGAAATGGGAAAAATATGATGATTGTGTTTGTTTTTTGTTGGCAATTTTGGGTACATTGGGTACATTGCCTTTGCTCAAGTGTTGATGTTGTCATTGATGTCAAGAAGAGGAAAGGTTTTTTGTGAAAACCAAGGCAGAAAAAATAAAAGGTTTTATTTAAAACCATGGACAATATATTTGAAATGGGTTTTTCTTAAAACCCAAGCTGGCTCTTCGTTTCGTTGAAAAAGGTGCCCCGGTGATGAAGATATTTAATTTTAAATATCTAGTTTAAATTTTATTTATTTAAAATTTAAATTAATATTTTAAAATTAAATTAAAGTATTTTTTCTGACGTGTTTGGTAATGCATCGAAGTGCATATATAATGGGGCTAATAAATTCATTTCAGTGTGTGTGTGAATCGATATAAATCGGAGTGCATTTCGTTTTCGTCTTTGTAGCGAAGGAAGATGTCAAGCATTGACGACGAAGGAGAAATCTCTACGAGAGTTAGTGTGGGATGGAGGCGACGTCGCGGAAGGGTGTAGTCATCAAAGTTGAAAAGGAATGTCCTGCTGGAACTCTTCGACGAAGGCAGTGAGACGTCAAGCTAGAAGTCAAACAGAAGAAGAAGCACCGTCGCAAAGTTTTGATTGCAGATCATCGAAAGGAGGTAATGCCATGCAACAATCCATCAGCAAGACTGAAGGAGTGAACGTTGAAAACTGTTAGCAGGTTCAACAAAACCTAGAAGTCGTGGTTGCTGAAGTTGGAACAGTTTCACGCAGTGTGCTAGGGTTTCCACACGGACGGCATAGCTTCGTATGCTGGACTGATGTAGTGCTGATCTAGATGACACAAGGCTTGCGGTGATTGCAGTTGGATACCATAGTTTGGACATACTAACTACAAGAGTGCAGGTAGACCTCTACGATTGTGCTACTCCAGCAGATAGGTATACACATGGCAGCGGGATGCTATAGTTGTGATAGTGAAAAGGGCAGCAAGGCAATTGGTCAAAAACCGCATGGAGGTGAATCATTGTAACTTGTTCAAGAAAGTTTTCAACGCTAAAGGAAAACATTCAAACAAAGAACAAAAGGACAAAAACGTAAGGAATTATTTTGCTTTCATAAGCTTTACTATGTATGTTTTAAAAGGAGTAATAAGGGAGTTATAAGGTTATGAAATGTTGTGATTTATTTTATTTTATGGTACAAGTGGTTTTAGGAGAGATAAGGAAGTTGTGCAATTAAGGGCTTTGGTGATGATTATTGAAAAGTGGATTAATGTTGATTATGTAGTGATCTACTAACCCTTGTGAAGATTGGCAAAAGAATTTTGTGATGGTGGCAGATTTCCAAAGGGGTTCCTTCACTTCAATAAGGTATGGGCACATTCTTCTTATGAGTATGATTGGTGTATGTTTTCCTGAAATAAGATTGGAGTGAAAAGGTATTCAACAAGGTTTCCTTTGGTTGGGTATAAGTCCTAGTTTCTGGTTTGTTGAAGACTACTTATGCATTGTTATCCTTGATGAGAATTTTGGTGAATGCATAATTCTGGTTTGAGGTAGTGGAAGCATTGGGCACTAGAATTTATGTTTGTAAGTCTTGTTACTTGCATTGAGATGATGAAAACCCTTAGATGGTTGTTTTGATAGTGATGGATAAGTTGCTTCCATAGTGGTTGTGTTGATGACGTTAGTGCTTTACTTGATACATGATATTGGGCTTACTCCATTGAGTTTATTTGAACAAGTTATTCTTTGCATTTGGTGATATTGTGTTGGTGGCTGTTTTGTTCAAATATCTTTGGAGGGAAAATGATTTCTACTTGTTTCCTTTTCTAGTTGTGATTGGTTGAATACTTCAAGGTTAATGTTGAGTTGAATGATGTTGGTTAAACTTTGTCTTTGAGCATTGTTGTTGAAGCCCTAATTGGTTGAGAAAATATATTGGTTGTTGGAAAGAACATGAGTATCATTGTTATATGACATATTGCATGGTTGGCAATTGTTGGGTTGAGTTTCATGTTCTTGAGAAAAGCATACTACATCTATCTTATTCTGTTGAGATTGAGATTGAGTTGAGATTGAGATTGGGAGTTAAGTATAGAACATATTGAGTCTCTAACAATTCTCTTTATGCTTCTATGAGGTTGATGAATCACATTGGGTCTCTAAAAATTCTCTTTGTGGGTTCATGCCAAGCAAGTTTTTCTTGATGAACTTGTGAGCAGGTTTTGGACAGGTTCCATTGGGGACTTGTGAGCAGATTTGGACAAGTCCTAGCAGAGGACTTGTGAAGCTGAGTTTGATAGTTCTATCAAATAACTTGAGGACAGAGGTGCATTGGTTATATGAGAAGAACCTGAGGATAGATTTATGCCAGACCGAAGGACTGTGTTTGGTGCAGATCAAAGACAGAGGACGAGGACATTTGTGCTAGACCGAAGGACTATGTTTAGTGCAAATTCGAGGACCATCTTTGAGGTGATAGAGTTGAGGATAGAGGTCTCCAGCCAAATCAGGGAAGACAGGTGTCTTCTGTGGATAGAGTTCCATTTGCTAAGGGCAGCAGAGGCAGAGGTCTTCTAGAGGATCACCAACCGGAGCAGAGGTAGGGGAAGGTATCTCCTTTGAGCAGAGGCTCATAAATTCAGATTGGGGGAAGGTATCTCCTTTGAGCCGAGGCTCATAAACATTGTAATTGGGAAGGTTTCCCAAAGGACTTTGATATAACTTTTAGAGAAAAGTTTTGTGGATGAACCACATCAAAATTGTTGTGTCACTTTGTGGATGATCTTGTGCATTGTTTTGATATTGTTTTGGATATATTGCTTTATTGTTTTGAAGTATAAAGGAAAAGTAAAAATAGGTCTTATACTGTTCACCCCCCCTCTCAGTATAAGCTTGTGTTCTACATTTTTACCCTAAGAGATGAAGGGGTTTTTGAAATGGAGAAAATGTGATGATTGTGTCTGTTTTTGCCCTAACAAATGAAGGGGTTTTTGAAATAGGAAAAATATGATGACTATGTTTTTTTTTGCCCTAACAGATGAAGGGGTTTTTGAAAATTTAATTGTACTTATGGTGATTTATCCATCCTACCATATTGCATGGATAACCAGTCACTACAACCACCATGTGACTAGGATAAAACACTAGATACAAGGTTCACTTGGAAAGTGCCAAGGAATTTGATAAATGCAATGATGAGTAAAATTGATGATGTTAAATGTAAGGAATGTGGATGATATAATGAATGATTCTATTTTTCCCTAATAGAAAAGGGGTTTTTGACAAGGAATGAATGCAAGACAAAGGGTGCAACCTTTGACAAAAGGACATAACCTTTTGAACCTAGCAATTGATGTGTTGATGATGTGAATGCAAGGAATGTGGGTGATATATTGAATGATTCTATTTTTGCCCTAACATAAAAAGATTTTTTGACAAGGAATGAATGCAAGGCAAAGGGCACAAAATTTGAAAAAAGAACATAATATTTTGAACCTAGCAATTGATGTGGATGATGATTGAATTGTTTTTTGAATTGGTGGGGGAAGGTGTGATACCTTGAGCATCCCCAAGTTGCGTGCTTGTTTGCTTGATTGGGGGGAATATGTGATAACCTTGAACACCCCCAAGTTGTATGCTTATTTGCTTAATTTGGGGAAAAGTGTGATACCTTGAACACCCCCAAGTTATGTGCTTGTTTTCTTGATTGGGAGGAAGGTGTGATACCTTGAACACCCCCAAGTTGTGATGTTGTTTGAATTTTCTAGCGATATTTGCATATGTGAATTATATATATATATATATATACATGGCTTTTACTTTTATGTTATTATTTTGTGTGAATGCATGTGTGATATGGATGATTTGTTGGACATTTTGAGCTCAGTTAGTTGTTATTGATGTCAAGGTGAAAAGTCATCATTGATGCCAAAGTGAAAAAATGGAGCCATCATCAACACCGTGGAGCACACCATTATTAACACCAAGAACAAAGTGAAGAGTTGAAGAATAAATTGGCAAAATAATATTTTATGAGGGTTTAATTAAACCCATGGTGGCAGAATATTTTAAATCAGATCAGTGGAGTACAAGTTGCAAGTTTAAATTTATCCCATGGAAGACTTTAATTTTATTAAAGTCAAAGGTTTTAAAATATAATTTATAAAATTTAAATTCTATTGGAATTTAAATAATTTATAAATTATATAAAGGTTTAGCTAGTGCCGACGTCATCAAAATTAAGGAGCACTGACATCTAAATTCAAATGGTGGTTTTGTGTATAAATTAATGCCCAAAGGGGCATTCGAAACTTACCCCTTGACAAATTAATTCCCATGAAAAAAGGTTGAAGGTATTTTGTGCATCGTGAACGTTGAGGAAGAAGACAAAGAGCTTTGTCTTATTAGTGTCAGGGAAGAAGACAAAAAGAGGACATCATATGGTTTGAGCCACATAGGACACGGTGGTCCATTGGTAGCGCACGCTTTGCGAAGGGGTTGGGAAAGGAGGAGCCCACATTCGATTCTCGTGGATGTGCCAAAGGAAGAATTTTTGTTTTACATTCAATTTGAGCACCAGGTGGTGAAGAAGGAGCACGAAGTGCTCATTGGTTTTCAAATGTGCGTCTAGCGCACGTGGTGGTCAAGCCCATGGCTAGAGCGCTCGCAGAGGCAGAGATCATGGGGTCGAATCCCACTAGTGGAAAAGGTAATTTTTTATTAAAATTTATATTGCCTAAGGTTTTATTAAATTGCATTTGGAGTTATAAGGGTTTGTGAAGGATTATTTTTATTGGAAATTGATTTGTGCTATTTGGAGTTAAAAAGTTTTTGAAAGATTGTTTTGTTGAGAAGGAATTTATGTTATTAAGGTTTTAAAGAAAGAGGATTTGATTTTTTTCAAAGTTCTTGCCATTGAAATTTATTAAAGAGGTTTTGAGTTATTGTGGTGGATGGTGAATTTATTATTAGTTGGAAGTTTATAAGGTGTGATTGGATAACTACTTTATGTATGTTGATGGTTGTTTTTTGAAAGGTGGAGTGATAAGGTGTAATTGAGTATTTATATTATTTTATGAGAATGATTTATCATCTAACCTCTTTGATATTGGCATAGAAGTTGTTGTGGTTGTGGCAGATTTATGATATCCCTTCATCATCAATAAAAAGGTATGAGCACATTCTTCCATAGTTGAGTTGATTGATTGGTTTTCTGGAAAATAAGTTTGGAATGAAAATGACTTGATTAGGGTTTCCTTGTTTAGAGTGTTTGAGTTAATGCTTCAAGGTTTTCTGGAATAAAGAGTTGTTATTAAAACCTTGTTTTATAAGCATTTTTGTTGAAGCCATTGTTAGTGTGAAGAACCTGAGTTAGGGTTGTGCAAAAGATCATGAGTATCATTGTTATGTGAATATTATTTTATAAGCATTGTTGTTGAAGTGAATTATTGTGAAAAGAACTTGAACTAGAGTTTGAAAAGAACATGAGTATTGTTGTTATGTGAGTTTTGTTGTTGAGCATTGTTGGAAACATTTTGAGTTGATGTTTACATTTTTGGACTACGGTTTGTGAGCAAGGGTTGTTTTTTGAGTGATTGGTTGAGTAAAGTTGGTTGAGCCTAGTCAAGTGGGTGTGTGAAGTGATTTTTCAAGTACCATAAGACAAACTATTCTATATTCTTATTTGAGTTGAGAAAGTGTTTGAGCATTGAGTTGAAACATATTGGGTCTCTAAAAATTCTCTTTATGTTTATATGAGATTGGTTAATATCTGTGTGAGTTTATTGAGCATATTTGGACAAGTTCTAAGTGGACTTGTTGAGCATGTTTAAGTAAGTTCTATGTGAGCTTATTGAGTAGATTTGGACAAGTTCTGAGTGGACTTGTTGAGCAGATTTAAACAAGTTCTGAGTAAGCTTGTTGAGCAGATTTGAGCAAGTTTTGAGTGGACTTATTGAGCAAATTTGAGCAAGTTCTAAGTGGACTTGTTGAGCAAATTTGAGCAAGTTTTGAGTGGACTTGTTGAGCAGATTTGAGCAGGTTCTGAGTGGACCTATTGAGAATATTTGAGCAAGTTTTGAGTGGACTTGTTGAGCATATTTGAGAAATTTCTGAGTGGACTTGTTGAGCAGACTTGAGCAGGTTTTTAGTGGACCTGTTGAGCATATTTGAGAAAGTTCTAAGTGGACTTTTTGAGCATAATTGATCAAGTTCTAAGTGGACTTGTGGAGCAGAGTTTGGTGAATATTTGAGGATAAGTTTATGCCAGACCAGAGACAAATATTGAGAAGATTTATGCTAGACCGAAGGAATGTGTTTAGTGCAGATTTGAGACAGATTTTTGGAGGTGGCAAAGTAGAGAGGACAATAGTCTCCAGTGGATAGAGATCCATTAGCTAGGGCAATGAGGACAAGTCTTTTGAGTGGGGATAAGAGTCTTCAGTGGAGAGAGATCCACAAGCCAGTGCAGTGGAGGCATTAGTCTTCTAGAGGATCACCAGCTAGAATTAGAGGAGGAGTTCTCATGTGGATAAAGATCCATGAACTTGATTTAAGGGGTCGATATCTCCTTTGGATAGAGGTCCATAAACATTGTAACAGGGAAGGATTCCCAAGAGATTGATTGAGAAAATTTTAGTGAAATATTTTCTCTATGGAGTAGCCCACATTGGGTGAACCACATAAATTGTGGTGTCTCTATTGTGTATGGTATTTTATGTATTGCTTTGATTACTGTTGTTGATATTACTATATATACATTGCATAATATTGATTGGGAAAGAAAAGTAAAAAGTGGTCTTATATTGTTCACTCCCCCTCTCAGTATAATCTTGTGTTCTTCATGATTAATGTATATGATAATGTGTTATGAATGCAAATTAACTAATGCTCTAATGACCATTTATTGTTTAGAATTTTTATTGATCATGTATAGCATTGTTTTTAATCAGGGGAACCAAACTGGTGGAATGTGAAATGGGAGACTTATGCAATGACATGGATGTTGACATGGAAAAAGATATGGATGTTGATATGGAAAATTGACTATTTTGTAGATACTTAGAAATACTAGTGGTATCAAAAAAACTCACTAAATACTACCTAATTCCTTTAGGACCAAATGTGTGTGCAATGAATTCATTTACCAAATCATGAGCATGGTAATGACTCGAGGCAATCAAGAACCAATGTGTGTGCAAGTGAGTTCATTAACCCATATTGAGTAAATTTGATGAAACATGTTATGGAGAAGACCAATAAGCTAGATTGTCCTTATGTGTGGTCAGAGGTCTTTTTGAAAGAGATGTGTCACCCCGCATGAGCGTAATACACTTCTAGTCAAGAGTATATAGCTCCGGTTGAGGCTAACTCCAAAATCCAAGAATTTGATCTCTTAGGTTTTGGGGATGACTACTTAACTGTTTGACTAGAAATGTAGTACAATACTTACAATCCAATGATCAGTTGTGTGTGATGTAAAATATTTAGAGATTTTGGAAATCATATTCTCAACCTAAGTGTGATGAGAATTTTACCCTATCCTTACTACTCTATCTTTTAAATTTGGAAGCAACTATGATAGTGGTGAAAACCACTATTTTTGTGGACTATGTTGCATTATGGGATAGGCAAGGATTACCCTTTTCACTTTGAGGTTCAAGCCAAGTATGGGGTTACCCATATTTCACACAAGATGTTTTTAAGATGTGGAATTGTGTTTGGTTCAAGAAATTTTTGGAGTTAATTCCTCAAACTCAAGATTTTATTAGTGAAGATGTGTCTTGGTCCTAAAGAAAACTTGACATGTATTTGATATTTGCTTAAAAAATATGAGTGGTTGAGTGACCGAAAACATTTAGGAATTATGAACATGTGCTTTTGCTAAATGGTGATTTGTATTTAGGGAATAGTGCAATGAAATGGATGATGATGTGAAGGTGCCCCTGATTAAGGCAACATGACTTTATTGGACCAATTAATATCTAAACTAAATAAATGATCCTTAATATGAAATATGAAATGTGGATGTGAATGCAATGTATGAAATACAATTTGTGAAATGGAATGTGTGTAATGCAAATGTGTGAAAATGAAATGTGTGCAATGCAATGTGTGAAATGTAATTGTATTAAATGCAATGTTGTTTTTGTGTAATAGCCATGTATATATACATATATATAAATCGCGTTAATCCTAGAATTATCTCAAGTGCATGTTGTTCAGTGGCTTGGGTTTTTCTACTCCCCCTAGCTTGGTAAGCTTATGACCAAAGGGATTAGGTACCTTTGGATATTTTTGGAAATGAGATGTGACCAAAGGGATTAAATACCTTTGGAGATTTTTGAAAATTGAGATGTGACCAAAGGGATTAGGTACCTTTGGAGATTTTTGAAAATTGAGATGTGACCAAAGGGATTAGGTACCTTTGGAGATTTATTAAAATTGAGATGTGACCAAAGGGATTAAGTACCTTTGGAGCTTTTTGAAAATTGAGATGTGACCAAAGGTGTTAGGTCCCTTTGGAGCCTTTTTTTGTGAGGAAGGTGTGATACCTTAAGCATCCTCAATTTGCTTGATGGTTGATGATGTGAGTGATTGGGAGGATACGATATCCTAAGAATCCCTAGTATGCTTGATGATTGAGTTGGTACCATTGTCCTAATCAATTGGGTTGGATGGACCATTTATGGGAAAGACTTTTAGATAAATAAGATCTTGGATAACATCTTTAAATGTATAACAATGGTTGATGTCATGGCCCATTTGATGATGATAAGGATAATATAAGTGCTCCTTAAAGTGTTTGCCTCATTTGGTTAGATCTCTTGATTTGATTTTTGGAAGTACAATCTCTTGTGCTTCATAAAGCCTTCGAAAAATGGTTGAATAAGATTCTAAAAGCACCATGTAGTTTCGAGGGGGCTTTATAGGATGCTTGATGCATTTGTCCAATTGTGTTGGATGTTGAATTTATGGTATAGGTATCATAACATGAGATGTGGATTGTGGAACTAGATTTTACAGTTGCTATGATTATTGAGATGGATGATGATGAAATTGATAACTCAATTGTAACTCAATTTTAGTGAGTCGAGTTAAAATATGTTGTAAAATTAACGTGTGTTGAAATTTTATTGTAAGGCCTAGTTTGATTGTTGAGTGTATTGAGATGTGGTGGATGGATTGATGAATGGATGAGATTGAGTGTGTTGTTGGAGGTGTGATGAATTGGGGGGCATGGATTGAAAATGATGATGATGGGGTTGATGAAGGAATGATTGGAAATGAATATATGGAGATGATGTATGAGAACTTTGACCAGGTTGGTTGATGGGAATAGAATGGGTTGATGGAGGTATGGGATTGGAAACCATAGAATATTGTGGTGCCTATGATGGAATTTGGCTACTGAATATGGGTTGATTAGAATTGGTTGAGGTTTAGGGTTCACTTGAACTTGCTGTTGATTTTTTTTCCACTTCTTAAGAAATTTATTCAAATGTTTCCATGCTTCATTAATTTCCATATCATCATTGGAAGACATGGAGGAAGATAGAATAGTTGATGTGGTTGGGGGATAAGTGGCAATGGGATTTGCAACTTGATTGGATAAAATGGGTACTTATGAAGTAGCATTGACCTATACTTCATACCAAGGGTTGGTATAGGTGGATGTGTATGAAGTGCTAGGAGCACATGATGATTGGGGAATGGAAAAATGGTGGTAAAGTGTAACTGATGCCTCCAAGAGAGGGTTGGTGTACACATGGGTAAAAATAGATGGCTAGGTTGTAAAAAATGATCTTGACTAGGGAAGCTATGGATGGGTTGCAAGACATAATCAACCGATTTGTAGAGAGGCTCAACTTTGGCCATGTCTATGTGAATGATGGTGTGGTCAATTGTGGGTGAATATGATTCAATTTGTGGAAGAGATATGGATGTGTATTTGTGCAAGATATCAGTAGTATGCACAACATGTGATGGGCCCGTACATAATATGTGTCATCTATCTAAACCACGCTAATGATATTTACCATAGAATTGGCAAGAAATGAAGATGAACAGTCCATAGATATATTGTTTTTGTTTAAAGCGTTCTTTTGATTCCTTGTTAAGACCATAAGCTACTAAACCAAAATGTAAAGTATGCTGAAAAGAAAATACAAAAATGGAAATTTATAGAAATGAAATGAAGACAATCAATGCTATGTTTATAAAACAACTATCTTACCTCATTCATTAATTATCTCCTTTTAATGTTTTTTTCATTTTTTCATTTTTTGATTTTGTATGTTTAAATGCACTAATATAAAATTACAATGGGTGAACACTATGGATAGGAATGGGCAACGATATTCTTGCTGGTGATGAAATCCAACAAGTTTTCTCGGGGGTAACCTATGGTTTCTAGGGGTAGAGATTGGTGGATGGAGATGAAACCCACCATCACTAGATCTCAAGCAATGATTGGTGATGAAATCCAACCATTACTATTAAAAGTGCCACGTGCAGTGTGTGATTCCTTCTTAAAAAGTTTTTAGTTTTCTATTGTGCTCATACAATGTTAGAAAATAACTGCTTTCATCAATCCAAATCAGAATCCAACATCAAAATACCAATTTTCCCAAAGGTGGTAGAATACACCGCTTAAGATCGCTCTCTAAACAGAGGAGGGTTCGTCTACTCCTCCACATTGAATCACCAAATGCGAGGTTATTTTTGGTATTTTAAGTGTTTTTCCTACTTAGATTAATAAAAATAGAAACTTCTAACCCTAGGATGCACACTACTTTATGCTTTTAATATTTCATATGCAAACAAAATATGCAACACACCAAAAAGCATGAATTATTTTTAAATGAAAATCTGTAAATGTGACTATATGCAACAACTATTTTGATGTCTAAATGTACACTAGAATGATTTTTTCTAATATATATGTTATTTCTATGTTATTTTTAATCCAATATCTAAAATAAAATAGAAAAACGTAAAATGTAAAATGCATAAAAATCTAGATTAGGGTTTGAATATAAGCTTAAAGGGAAGCCTATGTATTTTTTCTCTTCTTTGAAAATGCACCTATACACTTCAAAAATACCCTTGAGAATTTATTGAATATCCCATGAGGACCGTAGGGCATCTGCGCACCTTCTACAACTTCTACCTTGTTCCAAAAATCTAGATTCTGCGAAAATCGCGTGATCCATACTTTTAAAAACTTGCAAGATAAAATAGAAAACAAGTTATATCACAAGATAAATCAAAGTAAGAAACCCTTAGGAGGTCCCACCGTGATTTCCATTTGTAAATGCAAATTTTACAACACCAAATAACTAAATATAAAAAAATGAATAATTAAAGAAAAATAAACACGTGATTGCACAAAAATAAATTTGATTTTTTTTGTCAGGTGGATTTCTGATATTACAACCAAATATGTACCATATTGGGGTTTTTACAAAGCTTTGTTTCTCAATACGATACTCTCAATATTCTAGGGTTTTCTAAAACCCTAGAAAAAAAATTAGGGTTGTTTCTTCATGCTTGATCGATCCCAAAAAAAGTGAGTGGGCTTCACATATCCTTTGATCTGACCACTCCAGCGTAAACAACTTCTCAATGCCTATATATCTCCAGACCTACACATAGAAAATGATGAAAGAGGATTAGTAATAATTGTGAGGGCTCCACTGTGTGAGACCCTCAGAAATCAATAAAAACCCTAAATATCAAATGATAAACTGCATGCAAATATGGAAATAATAAAATTAGTATAACAATAAAATATTTACCTTGTGAAATTGATGTTTTCTGATCTGTAGTCATCATTATTGTAGGAAGATGGTGCACAGATGCCCTAGAGACACCCAAGGGTTAGTAGGGCTACATAACTCTAGTCTGAAATACCCACAAGCACTCAATGATAGTAGATAACACTTGTGGGTGCTTAGGGATGGCAAAAAATGCCCAACAATGCTCGAGAATAGTAGGTGGGTGTTCAACAGTAGAGGATGGGTGCTTGGGAGTAGTAGAGGGGCATTCAGGGGTTGAAGCAAGGTCTACAAAAATAGGTCTACTTCAATAAAGGGCTAGGATGATGGATGCTATGGTGGATGTAAGGGTGAGGGCAATAATATACGAAAGAAATTCAAGGACTTTTGAAAGCTTAGGTCATGAATTACTTAAGGGATTCAAGGATCTCCAAAAACTTAAGAAAAAATTTAGGAATTTAGGGATTGCTTTGGGGTTGAGCCATCAAAATTTCTCCTATTTATAATATTCCCTAGGACACGTTAGGGTTTCAATGACATAATTTGTACGGTCAAGATTAAAACATGACAAAGGGTGGAGATTAAACCTGGGCAGGTGGCATGGATTAAGGTGAATGAATGGCTAGGATTAATTCACACATATGTATACACATTTATTATATATATATAAATATAATATAAAATATTAATATTTAAATATATATTAAACAAATATATATAATATATGTAAATAATGGGTTAAAAATGTGGGAAGACCTGGATGGATGACAAGTGGCTATATTTTGATGTCTACACAATACATCAAACGTAGGGAAAGTAGCAGATTTAAATGTGCCATAATAAGCACAACAAGTACAGGAAAAAGGGCAGCCAAAATAAGGGCCAAAGGATTAAGTGTTCTCCAACAACGAAAGGGCATTCTCTCAAGGAATGAACCTGCAAGACAAAGGAAGATTTTACATAAATGACAACAATAATACCAAGGTTATTTACGTAAGCCAAAGGAAGTCTATCAAAATAATTTACGTAAATCATAACAATTCCATCATCGACATCTGCAAGGACAATAAGAAGTTATTTATGTAAAAAAATATGATAGAGCACATCCAGCAAACAAGCGCATCAAGCTTCACTTCTATCAATGTGAACAAGGAACACATTGAAGGCATAATCATAAAGAGAAGGATAGATGCTACATTGGGAATAGCATCAAAAGTGGAAAGCAAAAGAGCTATCCCATCCTCATTCGAAGCTCCAAGATGGATCATGAATTGCTTGTAGAGAAAAATATGTTGCTTGCTACCCAAGAAAGCATAGCAAGCTAAGGAGAAGAATAACGAAGGAGTTACAATCTCCTTGAAGGTGTTACATCAAAATTTGCATGCATGAAGTCCATATACCACTTGGCATAATATTCCCTAACACTTGTGATATTTCTAACACTCAAGAGACCAACATTGAGGAGTTACAAGCGCTCAAAGCAAGTTCACATACATTACAAAGGAGTAACATTCGGTGCAACAACGTTACAAGAAGTGGTAGTGCTCTCAAGAAACGAATGTGCCATTTGTTCATCATTGACCACCATTAAATGCAACGAAGAGAGAGTGAAAGATGAGCATTTACATCCGAAGTCTACAATCACAGGGTGTAGTGGTAGCATGGAAGCAAGGCTTGGAAGAGCCTTCAATGCTATGAAGAATGAAGGTCAAGAACAATCATAAGTGGTGGCACATTTAGAACATCTAAGGTTCCAAGAAAATCATTGAAGAAATGGCCACATTTGGAACATCTAAGGTTCCAAGCAAATCATTGAAGAAATGGCCACATTTGGAACGTATATTTACCACCAAGGTTCCAAGCAAATCGTTGATGGAAGAGCCACATTTGGAACGTCTCTTTGCCACCAAAGTTCTAAGCAAATCATTAAAAGAAGAGCCACATAATCAACATTCATATTGCAACGCATGCATATCAAACGTAACCTCGAATATTGAATGATATAAGGTAAGCTTTATTCCACCATAATATGCTTTCTTTTACTTTGGAGTCATAAGGTTGAAATTATAAGAATTCAACTACATTGAAAGCAATATTCAAAAAGTAGAATAATATATCATATGAATAAAATATTTGCAATATTAACATAGGAGCAATAAAGACTTATCCTAGAATTTATTTAAAATATTTACAAATATTATTGTGATCTAATTTTCCAACATTTTGGAGTTATAAGGGTTACTACTTCAATTTAACTTTTTGGAAATTAGATTCACTTCAATTAAAACATAAGGGATATTTAAAAAGAGGTTATCAAAAGATTTAGGCTAAGGTTGAACACTTATATATATACTTGTCTCAAACACATCAAAAAAGGACAAAAGAAATCCAACATTAAAACCTCTACATATTGAGAAATAGTGCCTAGTTCAATAGGAGCAATACATAAAAGTTGATTTTTGATATTTACAAAGCCTTACAAAATCAACCAAAAATTGAACTATATTTTTAAAAGCACTATATTATATCCCTAGGGAGTCATAAGGAATTCCATAAAACTTGGTAATATCAGCATTGATCATAAATTATCAAGTTGCAAATCCATTGGGGAAATATAAGCTTTTATAAAAGCTAAAATTACATTAGCTATATAAACTCTCATAACTAGGAAGACATAAGGAAGCCTACAACCTAAGGAAAAATAAAGGTTTTAATCAAAATCAAGCTTGTATACTTCAAAGCTGAAAGATAGTCTACTAAGAAATAACAAGTTCTATCACAGATGAAATTTTGAGAAAAGCTTTCAACAATGAAGAATTTTTCCATGAAGTATAATTTTATTCTCAAAACTTAATAGATACCTTAGAAGGATATCTATTAATGATCAAAAGAAATTCTCCTTTTTCCTTAGAGAAGCTAAAGAAGGTAACTTTACAACCTTGATTAACTACCTTCATGAAATTCTCTTCACAACATGGTGGAACTCACAAAGATTGGTTATATTTTCACCAGAAGAGTGTCTAATGGTTTATCTATCATTAATTGTGTTTATACATACTCAACACAAGAAGCAAGTTAGCAAGAAGGAACAATATTTTTGTGATGATAGACTAACTTGTCATGAAGCATAAATCCTATCAGCACCAAGGCAAAATCAGAAGAGAAGAAGAAGAAAAAAAAAAAACATATTAAAGAGAAACATGTCATCATGAAGACAGAACCAGTTGAACACATTCAAAAGGGAGAAGACAAAGATTACCTGCTAATCTGATCACACTAAGAGAAGGAGGAAATATAGTGCAAGGTCAGTTGAAAGAAGAACCTAAAAATTCAACCTACTTTTTGCATCATTTGAAGATTGAAGCAAGAATAAAAAACCATTCATTGGAGGAAGATCCAAATTGAAGACTAAATTCTTCAATACCCATATATTGTAATACATTGGGTGTTAGAAATAGATCATATTACATTATTTGGGTCATGTAAATGTATCTACCAAGATACATACTTAGGAAATTAGATTACTTTAGGGGGAAGTTACTTAGTTTTTTCATGCAATGTAATAAATGCATGTGTCAATGTGCAAATTCTCCCTTGCACAGCTAGATAGAGTGTTGGCCAAGGAACCTATCTTCCTATATAATGGATTTTTCTTCATAGTCATAGATATAGAGAACACATATAGCATAGTGTCATAGAGAGTGAATTAGAGGGCATAGATAGTCACCCATATTGGAGATGGGTGCAATGTAGTCTAGTAGCATTATTCATTGAGTGTTCATTTCCTCCACTACATTGTATTTATTTTCGACATTTCTATTTATAATATATTTTTAGTCATCTTGCAGATTTACTTTCTTTCGTATTATTTTTTTTGTATCTTGTGATTGTTATCTCCCATAGCATATAGCATCAAAAGCTAACACAATAATTTTCCTCCCTTTCAACACTTGACCCTTTCCTAAGTCTTAATAGCAACCTCATTAGACCTTGTCTTTCTATTTTGATTGATTTCTCAAAAAATATGTGATCACTCTTTCTTGTGCCTTTTGTACTTACAAGTCATCAAAATTTTTACCTTAATGATTAGATATTCTCCTTAACTTAATTTAAGGTAAAATTTTTTGGATTTTAGCATACTGTGAACAAGATGATGATGTTGCAATCTACAATACTACTTCCCAACATATCTCCATGTCAATGGCTCTGCGTATCATGATGGCCTAACACTTATGCTAGATGTGTGGTTTATGTAGAGAAGTTTTACCTTAGCACCTCTCTTGTTGAATGTGGGGAAGTATATGTATCAAAAGGTCTCCTATTATAGAGATCCCATGAGTCCTTATCCTCTTTCCCTAGCTTGTGATATCTCCCAAGTCATTTCTCCCCCTTCGATGTCATCCTTATCATGTGGTGGAGAGATAAGATATGGGGTGCAAGAGGTTGTGTGCCCAATTAAGTGTGAATGAGATTAAATCTAGATGACTCAATCATGGATCTTCGTTGGGTTGAATCTCTACTAATGATGGGGTATTTTTAATTATCATAAAAAATGCTAATCAACCACCATTCATTATGGAGTTCTAAGATATCATCAAAAGAGCTTAACAAGACTATCATGAATTTTGTATGTGATTATTTGATGATAGTCATGGAAATATAACATGAGGGCTTTTACACCTGTCTTCACCCTTTGGAGATATCTACTTGGTGAATTTTGACATGAAGGTTCTAGAAGTTGGTAATGGTTGCAAAGCCTTTGCTTCTACCTTGGGCCCTACATCCCTTTGGATGCTTAAAAATTGAATTATAGTGAGCTTTCACTACAATTTTGGTGGCTCATAGGGGATCTTCTTCTTGTAGGAGGATACACACTCAGATCATAAGGCCTTATCCATTGGGTGTATATTATTTAAGGTAATTTTTCTTCTTTTAGAGTAGTGGACCCTTTTTTTATAACCCTTTCTTGAAGAGGCATGACAACTACCTTCAATAATTATCTCAAGTCTACCTTCTTTATTTTCAATGTCTCTATCCTTCAACTCATGCATACCTTGATCTTTGAGGATGACACAATGAGATCTTATTTTGATGCATAATATTTTCTCGTGTTAGTTTTCAAGCTCATGAGAGTCTGTCATCTTGCTTGATTTGGTTATTCACTTGCTTTGGCACTATTTCCAAGAGTGATTCTATTAATGGCTTTTTTTTGTAAATGTTGTTGTATCGCTCCAAATTTTTTGCATCCTTACCTTCAGGCTATAGGATCCGCGCCCGAAAGGGGGATGCGAGAAGGATGGGACAATACCTCAGACTGAGAGGCCCTTTGAAGGTCGCGCCTCTCGGGGAGGGGGTATAAGGGTGAATTTTCGACTGGATGGTGGGTTCACCAGGAAACTTTTGAGTGGCAGTTTCCACGCCTAGGTTGAGAATGGGTTTGATGTGTTCATTTTGTACTTTAATCATTCATATCCTAGGTTTGGCCAAGATGAATCTAAGCTATTCTATATGCCAATGCTGATTTATATGGATACAAAAAACATGAATAAGTGCTAAACATAGAAAGTGTGCTAAATAAGACAGAATGTACCTGATTCCGGATGTCTGATGAAGATTCTGAGGTTTGTAGAAGTCCAGATCATCTCAAATCTTACATAATCATCTGCAATTGCATAGAATCATCTCAGATCATAGTCGGTCATCTGAGATCAGACGAGATCATCGTCGATCTGACGAATTCATCAGAAACCTGCAATCACAGAAATAGATACCAAAGACCAAAAATGCAACTACAAAAGCAAGGGGAAATGATAGAAATAATAGTAAACTTGACTAAATGATAAATCCAGATAACAATTAAAGGAAATGCATTAATTTAATAATTTATTTTAACTTTATCATGCATCTATGCTAAATGAGGTGAACTCTAGGATGCAGAAATAGAATAAACTAAGTTAATGCATAAAGAAATGAAGAGAGAAGATAAAGAAATGCAAACTTCGGGCTCTGATTGCCCCCAATATGGACTGCAGTCGAGATCACCTCCAATCATACGAGATCATCGCCGATCTATGACAGGATCATCCGAAATCATCTAGAATCGCCAACGACGATCCGAGCTTGCTCCGACTGAAAAACAGTAAAATTCCTGCAAGAAAACTTGAAATACACAATGCAAACGATGGTGCGAAGGTGTTCTAATGCACAAGAAGTTAAAGTTGCAGGGAAATCAGTCAGCTAGGGGGATAAACTGAGAAAATCCCAGTTTATATAGGATTAGGGGGAGGTTAGGAGGTTGGAGATCATCCCAATTTGGGAGATCTCCAACAGGGGAGACTCTAACCGCGTAGACACGCTTTCTGCCCAAGTTAGAGAAGTTGTTGAAACAGAAGCTAATTATGAAAATCAGTTTTGGGACGAAATCATCTGGACGTTCTGTTCCAGATGAATTCATTAGATCTAGGATGATTTCGTCTGATCGTCGACGATATCGTCCAACGGTCAAAACAAATCCTAAAAATGGCACGAAAAACAAGGGGAGCGGGTAACGGCGGTTTTGGGGTTAAAATTCAAATTTTTATCTTTTTACTAAGGTTTAACTATGCCAATTTTAGGGTGCTACATTTTGCCCCCTCTTTAGCGAATTTTTTGAAGAAAATGCATTAAAGACGAGTTCTTCCCATTTTACGAGAAAGCAAAAATTTACTCAATTTTTTAGACGACGATTCTAGGTCGAATCGTACGACTGCTTACTATGGTGCCCCTCCGTGTTTTTACCCAAATCGAACGTTTGAGGTAAAAGCACGGAAAAGCAAAATTAAAAATGTTGTTTTTTTAAATAAAATTAAGAAAAATAGGGTAAAACCCTAATTCATTTTTACTATTCATTTTTCACTATTTTTAGAGCTCTACAGACAAAATGGTCGAAACAACGCACAGATCGACAGAGGTCCGATGCGGGCTACGGGTAAGGATCTAAACCTAGTGAATTATATTTGTAATTTGATTTGTGTAATTTTTGATTGAAATTTTGACTATTTTGGGGCATCGCGGCCATTTTTAGGCCGTCGACGATGTCGGGACGAAATCGTCCCAATTTCATCGAAATCGTCCCTAGATCGTCGATTTCGTCTGAGGGCGAAATCGATGAAATAGGGGCGATCCCGTCCAACAAGGGGCGATCCCCAAGTTGAGAAATCGGAGATGATTTCATCCTACAAAGGATGATTTTACCCAATTTAGGACGATATCATCCAATGGTGGACGATATCATCATTTTTATGAAATTAAGCTTGTTTGAATTGCATTTAATTGATTGTAATAATTGTTTTATTAATGAATTTTGTTGTTTTATTGTTTATTTTGTAGAGGGGATTACTAAAGAGTCGAGAGTGGAAATACGGGGGGCTGAGGGATGACGTGGCCATGCTCGACCAGGCAGAGCGAGACCGACTGGCATAGGTCGGCCTACAACATGTGGCAGAGATGCCACAAATATCGACAGACATGGGGCTACTGACAGCCCTAGCAGAGAGATGGTATCCAGGGTCATCCTGCTTTCGGTTATCGATAGGGGAGATGGCTCCCACACTAGAGGACGTATGGAGGATCTTGAGGATCCCCATACAAGGATGGTTTATGACTCCTACGGCCAATCAAGGCCAGGCTATGATGAGGCTGTGCGGAGACCCGAGCTTCACCCTGGAGAAGGGGAGTGAACATCGAGTCTCTGAGGCAGATGCCTGGGGCATCTAGGTTGACTCAAGTTTTGGTAGGGATAGTGGGTGGCCTACTGCTATGCCACCGAGAGGGTGCAGATTACCCTGGCTCCTTTCAGATGTGGTCTCGACATGAGAGACCACTGGGTATAGATTTGCATGGGGCAGCTTTGTACTATGCCGCTTGTATAGGATCCTGCATGGGGTCGTATACAAGGGAGGCCGATGTCTGGTTTTGACATCACTACTATAGGTATGGTGCTAGGAGCACATCATGGTGCGGAGGCCGGTAGGACTCCCACTGATAGGGGTTGACCGAGAGAGACCCCAAGTTTTCTATTGGTGGCTCCAGAGAGGGTCACAGTGGTGGATAGATCTATCGATGTCACGGAGGTTGCTAGATGACCTCATCCTAGACCAGATCACCTAGAGGCCATGGAGAGAGCATCCAGGGTGGGGAGAGGATGGACAGGAGCTGGCTCGCATCAGGTGAGTCTATTGGCTGAGGATGGAGCGAGGAGAGGTAGAGCTCCACCGCTACGACCGAGTTTTATGATAGTTCGGTCTATAACAGGGGATCCCTTCTCTCAGGGACTATGAGTACTCCCAGACTATTCGAGATAGTACTACACTGAGTGGGGCTCTAGATATGCAATGATTCTAGAGCCAAGACATGGATGATGCCCCCATCCAGCCAGTGGATGGGGATGATGTTGGGGTTGCAGATGGATACGATGCTTGGTACGTAGGCATCCACCCTCCTCGGATGACGAGGGCATAGGGTCCGATGCATGCGGTTGTGCGATGGATGGGGAGGTAGCGCCAGGCTACCATTGAGGCAAGCAGAGGTCACGAAGGGAGAGAGCAATGATGGTCTCCATAGGAGAGATGCCAGAGGATGCCACAAGCTCCATAGAGACCACAGCGGATAGGGAGGAGGGAGGAGGGATTCCCTTCTCAATAGGGGGAGAGGCCACCATCGCCCGATAAGGGCAAGGGTGTCGAGGTAGGGGAGAGCAACGAGATGGTGGCTCTCCGGGCTGAGGTTGCCCACCTCCGAGCTCAGGTGCAGACACTACAAGATGAGGCTACATGGCTCAGGGCTCGGAGCGGAGGGGCGAGCATGCAGGAGTTGGCATGGTCTATGGCTCAGACCGCATTCTATCAGGGAGTATACTTCCAACTGGTTCTAGAGGGCCAGAGGTTACAGCTACCAGCCGACATTACGGAGCCGATCAGGATGGGATCATCGAGGACATCCTCACGATCGATGATGAGGACCCGAGACACAGCCTGGACCTCTATGGGACCACCTCCTCCACCTCAAGGTGGGAGAGGAGATGAGGCTGAGAGCTCGAGGGCTTCTCGAGGCTAGCCGCTATAGATTGTAGATTGTATATATTATTTTGAGAGGATTGAGTATGCCAGGGTATAGATTGTGGCATACCAATCCAGTTTTGATATGATGTACATAATTTATTGATATATATATATATATGATATTTTTGATGATATGACTTGTGTATATGTTGTATGATGCTTTAATTTTGGATTTGTTTTTGGTTGTTGATTAATGATTCATGTAATTATGTCATTTGAAATAAATTATAATTTTATGTCATGCCATAAAATTTAAATGAAATAATCTGATGTAAACAAATTGGTTGTTTTTGTGGTGTGATTTGATGAAAATAAAGAGACTTCTAACAATAATTTCAAAGGACATTGTCGCTGTTATAGACCATTTCATGGAGTCACCGCTCACTAGGTCGTCAAGCTAATCCCATATAGAAATATTGCTAAAAGTAAAAGAGTGCTTAAGAGACTGTCTTAAGACTTTGTGTTGTGATGATAAAAATGATGATGGTGATGATTTGTTTTCAGATTTTCATAAAAATATTATGCATGAAATATTTAAAAATATGATTTTTGCTAGGCATAAATTCCTAAGTGTGATAAAATTTTGAATAATTCCTTAGAAATTATACCATGGTTGCAAAATGGAATGTTGACATAATGAAATGAAATAGAAAAATGTGTTCGTTCTTTTTAAAGCACAATTGTGTAACATAATGATGTAAGCCATATGTTTTTATGAATTAAAATGAATGGGAAAATAAAATTAGAACAATGGTTTGCGCTAGGCATAGAATTATAGGTATAGACTTATACCATCATCGCGAAATCCAAAAAAAAAAGTTTTATTGCATAATTGATTTTTGATTTTGAGATAAATAGAAAAATATATAAACGTGACTTTATTTACTAGATTGTGAATATGTTGTTTGAAAGAATTTTTGGATTTTTGAAAACAATGTATGTAATTGTTTTTATACTAAACAGATGTTCTTAAATAAGAAGATGAAATTATTCCAAAAAGAGTTGCAGAAATATTTTAAATTATCTCAAAGACAAAATGTAGATTTATAAGGAACCCTCATGTGCAGATGTGAGTTCATTGCCGATCTTGATTTATCATAATGATACAAAATCTCTCAAATACAAATGTGTGTGCAATTGTATTGTTCATTCACCAATTTTGAGCAAGATAATTTGATACAAGTAATTTGAATTAACCAAATAAGTGTTCGTTGACCATGATTTATATGCATGTAACCGTACCAGACTACTATGTAAGTCGGGTCATCAAGAGCTAGCTAATCCATAAGCAGACATAGGTCTATACAAAAGAAGGTCGCTAATGTGACAGACATATCACCATGCTAGGGATTACCCAAGGCCAAGCGGGTTGGGCACAAACCACTTGTTATGGGGCTTACCTCACAGTTTTCGAATAATTGAGAATTCCAGGGATTCAAGCTCATTCACCCTTCTTTTCTTTTCAAGGGGTAGGGAAAGGGATTTTATTGCTTTTTGCTTTTTTTTTCTTTTTCTTTTTCTTCTTTTTTTTTTTTTTGTATTTTTGCGTGGAACGGAGATAATGCTGAAATATTGTTGTGATGGTACAAAATAATATTTTTCTTTTTCTCATTTTCTTTGACTTTTCTTTTTTTTTCTTCCTATACTAGGGATACTTGCTCGGATTGGCTGTAGAGCAAGGGATTTTTATTCTGGGCAGGGGTGAGCTTGTCCTTTTGTCAATTCTCAAAGATTCTAGACCATGTGCATGATAGGATAGCAGGGGAAACTTTTCGCTCAAGAAACCACTTCTACTATGTAGCATCATATCGAATTTGCAATGAAATCATTTTAATGTGAAAAGATATACTTGGTTCAAGTAAATAACAAGATCAATTCTCTATGCTCAAAACTTTATTTAATTCAACTGTGGACTTTGATATAAGAGAGATTAATAATCATACAAAATAAAATCAAGATATTTATTCATGTGAGTGTGAAAGTGCGGGATTCCAAATAAATGCTAATTTATCCAAAATAATTGAAAATATAACTGCAATACTTCAAGAATTGACAAGTACGAAAATAAAAGATGTTTTTGAAGATTTTGATGATTTTGAAGTTTTTATATTTTGATTTTAATTTATGAATGGAAAGAATAAATACTATTACTGTTTTTGAAATTTTTATATGGATGACTAAAATGAAACAATATGCAAAATAACAATATATACAATGATGAAATGACCAGATTTTATGCATAATAGCGTTTAAGATGCATAATGTTCATAGGTTCTTTAAGATCTTTACCATCTAAGGTAGCTAATCGGTATGCTCCCGATCCAAATTTAGCAGTGATGATATATGGTCCAAGCCAGTTGGGCTCGAATTTACCTTTAAGATCTTTAGTTGCATTAGTATTTTTTTATTTTCTTTCAAGACAAGGTCACCGATCTCAAAGGATCGATGATGAACTTTCTTGAGGTATGCTCGCTTGAGCTTGTTTTGGTAGGCTCGAAGATGTTCCAAAGCATTGATGCGCTTCTCATCTAGGAGTTCCAGCTGACTAAATCTGCCAGCATGATATTCATCTCCTACTTCAGTATCTTGAAGTAGTAGAGCCAAAGAAGGAACTTCTAATTCAAAGGGAAAACTGCTTCAGCGCCATAAACCAAAACAAAAGGTGAAGTGCCCGTGGGAGTGCGAACACTAGTTCGATAAGCCCACAAAGCAAGATATAATTGGATGTGCCAATCTCGGCCAGATTTATTGACCAATATTTTGAGGATTTTGATTAATGTTTTATTAGATGCTTCTGCTTGGCCATTACCCTGAGGATAATAGGGAGTGGACCAACGATGTTGAATTTTATATTTTTGACATAATTTTTTGACATCTTTATTTTTGAAACAAGTTCCATTATCTGAGATGAGATTTGCAAGAATTTTGAACCTACAAATAATTTGATTAAAAATAAATTTGGAAACTTGGGTTCCAGTGCAAGAAGCTAAGGGCATAGCTTCAACCCACTTCGTGAAATACTCGATGGTGGTTATGATGAATTTGTGTCCATCAGATGACACAGGGTTGATTTTTCCAATGATGTCTAAGCCCCATTTTGAAAAGGGCCAAGGAGATGAAATAGCCTGTAGCTCTTGTGCAGGTGCATGGACAAGGTCAGCATGTTTCTAGCACTTGTCGCAATGGCGCACATAATCATGTGCATCATTCTCCATGGTAGGCCAAAAATATCCTATCCTAAGGAGCTTCTTAGCAATGGCGCTACCACTAAAGTGTCCCCCACAAGATCCATCATGGGCTTCACTCAAAGCTGATCTAGATTCTTCTAGATTCAAACATCTCAATAAGATGCCTTCAAAAGATCTCCTATACAACGTATTGCCAATAATTACGAAGCGACTTGCTCGTCTACGTAATAACCGATGCTAGTTGCTATTACAACCTTCAGGGAAGGTCCCATTTTGAAGAAAATTAAATATATCAGTGTACCAAGGTTCAGGAGTAGTTTCATTGATTAGAAACACATCCAAAGGTTCTAAGCATGATTTATTTGAAGTGGGTTCCTGGAGTCGATGAATAATGATGGTAGCATATTCGTCATCTAACTCCAAGGGCAAAAGAGATGCAACTGCAGCCATAGCATCACCGCACGGTTGCTAGTTCGAGGAATAGCTTCCAAGGTAACTTGATCAAATAAAGATAATAATTGTAAGACATATGCTTTATATGGACATAATTTATCATCTCTGGTCTGATAAACATCATTGATTTGATTTATGACAAGTTGAGAATCATCGAAAACTAATAAATTTTTAATTTTTAGTGCCAAGGCAGCTCGTAATCCAAGGATTAGAGCCTCATATTCAATAGTGTTATTAGTACAAGCAAACGTTAATTTAAAGGACAGAGGTATAAGATGTTTCTATGGAGATATTAAAATAATACCTGCACTAGCCCCACTCATGCATCGGGCTCCATCAAAGTATAGGGACCATTGCTCTGGATGGTCTGCCTCTAATTTAAGGCATTCATTAGGAAACTCAATGATGAGGGGATGGGTAGACTCTAAGGGTGCAACAACTAATTGATCTGCTATGATTTGACCCTTAACAGACTTTTGTCCTATAAACGTGAGTTCAAACTCGCTTAGCGCAAGAACCCACTTTGTTGTGCGACCAGATAAGTACGGTCGACTCATGAGATACCGCAAAGGATCGAATTTAGCAATAACATACATTTTTTGACTGAGCATATAATGGCATAGTTTTTGTGTAGAAAATATGACTGCTAGACATAACTTCTCTAATGTTGTGTAGCGGGTTTCATAACTGATTAAGGTTCTACTGATATAATAATTAGCACGTTCTTTCTTCTCATCATCAAGTTGAGCTAACATAGCTCCTAAGGCAAGATCTGAAGCAAAAATATACAAGATAAATGGGCGATCAGATCTAGGTGGTGAAAGCACAGGTGGGTTAAGGAGATATTGTTTGAGGAGTTCAAATGCTTCCCGACATTCGTCGTCCCAATGAAAAGAGACATCTTTCTTAAGAAGCTTAAGAAAGGGTCCTGTTTTGTCCGCCAACTTATCGATGAAGCGACGAATAGCTTGAAGCTTACCTTGTAGACTCCGTAATTCAGATATATTTGTGGGTGCGGGCATATCAATGATAGCCATGATCTTGAGAGGGTCAATTTCAATGCCACGTAAAGAAACTATAACCCCCAATAATTTATCAGACTTAACTCCGAATATACATTTGGCTGGATTTAGTCGGATAAGATATTCCCTTAACCGATCAAATACTTTTCTCAAGTCATCTAAATGATCATCTTCTTTGATGGAACGAGCTATAATATCATCTACATAATCATGTAGAATATCATGCATCATATCATGAAAGATATAAGTCATGGCTCGTTGATATGTTGCACCTGCATTCTTCAAACCGAATGGCATCACTTTCCAACAAAAGGTCCCCCAAGGGGTAATAAAGGTTGTTTTAGCTTGATCTTCAGGAGCTATCCTGATCTGATTATAACCAGAAAATCCATCCATTAAGGATATCATTCCACTCCCAGCAGTAAAATCAATGATCTGATCCATGTTGGGAAGAGGAAAATCATCTTTAGGGCATGCAACATTAATATCTCTAAAGTCTCGTGCAAACCCTAACTTTGGTAGCTTCTTTCTTAGTTACTGGAACTACATTCGAGATCCATTCAGCATAATCAATGGCTTGTATAAAAATAACCTTCAGGAGTTTTTCTAATTCCCCTTTGACTAGTAAGGCCACTTTAGGATGCATTTTTCTAAGTTTCTGTTTAACAGGTTTAGCATCCGGATGGACTACTAGGTGATGCATAACTACGGAAGGGTCTAATCCTGGCATATCTTCATATGTCCAAGCAAAGACATCTTCATATTCCTTAAGAAATGCAATGTATTTATCCTATTTTTCTTGACTCAATTCTGATCCAATGTTGATTATGTGAGGATTATCTTTGGTTCCAATGTTAATTTTTATGACGTTTTCTACTTCCATGTGTAGATCTCTCTCAAAATTAGGTGGGGTGGGTGAAACGCCCAATTCTTGTAATTCTTCCAAGGTTAGCTTGGATAATTCATCTTGAGGAGTCGTGGCCTCAAGCTGGGCTATACTAGGTATAGATCCATCAAAATAAAATTCATGATGTAATAATTCCTCAATGGAGACATCATGGAAGATGTCTCCCTCCAACTCATCGTCGGATTCGACGATCATCTCAGGGTAGGCTATAGATAGCATATTACATGTAAATGGCTTATTCATTAAACACAAGGCATCACGTTTATCCAAATAATCTTGGTAACATATGAGATGGTCATCATCCTCAAATGGGAAGGGCTGACCTTTACTAGGAAATAGGCCCACACCACATCGGGCAGGCCATGGTTCTACCTCAAAAGGTTCTTTCATACCATTCTGGAAAGGTCCCAAACCTTTCCCTTTATATCCCAATTTAAGCATTATAGGCTTAGCTTTAATATACTCATTAGTAAAATAACATCGAGCATATCCATCATAATGTGTCTTGATGTTTCTAGGTATTCTTCCCCAATCATATCCCTTATAAATAAAAGCGCAACTCCCGACTTGGTAAATACTTCCCATAGGCTGTGGGAGGCCCAAGGTACGAGGAGAGGGTGGCAAATTATTTAAAATAAGGGAATCTTGCATAGCAACATTCGTTTGCTTCGATATAAGAATTTTAGATAAATCGGGTAAGAGCTCATCAGTAAGAGCATAAGAGGTAGAAGGAACATTTCCTATATCTTCTGATGTGGAAACTATGCCTTTGGTGGATGTAGATGTTGTAGAGATGTCGATGGATGATTCTATAGGTATGGAAGTTATAGGAGTAAAACAAGAAGCATTGGTTGTGGGTTTAGGATCTTTTTGAGGTCCTAATGTGGTTTGTTTGGAAGATGGTTGAACTATATGTAGAGGTGGAGTTGATGGAGAAAAAGTAGATGATGTTATGGGTGTGTGTTTCACATGTTTAGATGGATGATGAGAATTAGGATGTGTGGATGATAGAGCAGGGCAAAATTGAACTCCAATAGGTTCTGCCAAAGCACACATATCAAAGGGTCTAGGATCACCATGAATGGTAACCAACTGATTTTTAAATTCGAATTTAACACATTGATGTAAAGTTGAGGGAACGACTCGCATCGCATTGATCCAAGGGTGACCCAAGAGTATATTGTACGATGCAGGGCAATGTACAATAAACATGGTCATGTCTAAGGTTCTTGGACCAACTTGCAATGGGATAGTAATAACTCCACATGTTTCTTGTGTTTCGTCATTGAAGGCTTTTATGATCATATCAGTTCTTTTCATTTCATCACTTCTAAACCCAAATCTTTGGTAGAAGTCAAAAGTGCAAATGTTTAAAGATGAACCATTATCAATCAAGACTCGTTTAACTGCTACATCTCCAATTAGGGCAGTAATATATAAGGGGTTATCCTTATGTAAACTATGTTGCGGTATATCTCTATCCCGAAAGTCAATACAATCGACTTCTCGAGTTATGATAGTATTGGCCATGGCTTCAAGTTGAATATTTTGTGGTACCATCATTTGGCTTAATGTGAGCATTAATTCATCCCTATGTGTAGGAGAAGATCTTAAAAGGTCCAAAAGGGAAATTCTAGCTGTAGTATTTGATAATTGTTCATTAATATTATAAGGAGGTTTAGGTTGAACATTAGGTGCATGATTCCATTTATTAGGAACTTTCAAAACAAATGGAGCTGATCCATCATTCTGAGTTTGATCTTGTTGAGAATTTTGAGCCTGTTGTCTAGTAACAACTCCGATGGTACCTACAATATTATTTTGTGGATGATGAATGGGTCTTGGTCTAGCATTTATGGCTTGTTCATTAGAAAGTAATTGGTGAGACGATGGTCGAGTAGTGACTCTTCTTGGAAATGGTTCTTCTGGAACCATAGAACTTGTGATAGGTTGAATAGGATCTGATTCATCTTCAGAGCTATTCGATTGATTTGAGGTGATTTCCATGTCACTTTCAGTCTCATATTCTACATCACTAAGATCAGGTGTCTGAATGTTATATAGAGGTCTGGTCGTAACCATGGATAAAGTTGTGTCAAATATTTCCAAATCATGAGTAGGTAAATGCCCACTAATAGTTCCTACATATCGGGTAGGAGGGGGAACATTATGATGTTCAATTTGATTAGCCACTTCTTTACCATGCTTTGGTAAAGGATGTTGAAATATGTCCAATGATTGATTGGCATTCTGATTCTGATTTTGGGGGATGTTCTTTTGAGCATTATTAGGAGGATTTTGTTTAGGTTGAAAGGCTTGCACCTCCATCTCATTGTTATCAATTAAGTCTTGTATTTTATGTTTTAATATTTTACAAGAGTTGGTAGTGTGTCCAGGTCCTCTATGGAAATCACAGTGTAAATCAGCTCTGTATCCGGGTATAGTTGGATCAGGTTCCTGGATATTTGGTAATTGGATCAAACCTCGTGCTAATAATTGTGGGAGAATGGTTGATAGAGGTTGATTTAACCTAGTAAATTCTTGAGGTGGTTTATCAGGAGGTTTCAATATAAACTTCTCCGTTGTTTTCGTAGTATTAACATTAGCAATGTTTCTGCTATCAGTGACTCCATCACCCACAACTTGTTTATTCTTATATTGATTTCTGGATGTTTTCTCATCATCTTTCTTTTTAAGCTGACCTCTCCTAATGAGAGCATCTTCCACTCTTCGAGCTAAGTCTATAGCTTGATCGAAGGTGGTCAAGGTAGCAATTGATAACTCATAGGATAGTTGTTCTTGTAAATTATTGATAAAGATATCCAACATTTCTCGATAAGGTAACACAAAGTGTAATTTTCCTATCAACTGTCTCCACCGAGCTAGGAAATCAGCAAAACATTCATCTTTGTCTTGTTTTAAGTTGTACAAATCTTTAATAGTTACATGCCTTTCGATGTAGGCACTAAATTGATGAACAAAAGACTCGGTTGTTTCTTCGAAATTCCTCAAAGAATGAGTGGGTAGTTGATAATACCACTCTAATGCCATTCCTCCTAAACTTTTTGGGAACATTTTTAGTAATAACAAGTCATCATGTGATATATCATGACATGCTATCCTAAACATACGAAGATGCTCTATGGGATCTTCGGTTCCTTTGTATATAGGTAGGACAGGCATAGGAAAGTGTTTAGGATATGGTTGTGCTACAACTATAGGATCTAGAGGCTGACTACACATCTCTCGATAATTGTACGAGGGACGGTAGGGATCTATCTGGTCCATGCGGGAGACTAACTGTTTCACCATGGCTTCCAGATTACTAGTTTGTCCACCATATTGGTTCGGTGGCATGTGAGCGTATGATGGCGTGACGTAAGGATTAGATGCTATATTGCTATTATGCAAATGGTTGGTAGGGAGAGTATTATGAAGAAGATTTGTAGTAGCATTATGTTGTATCCCGATTGTTGGAAATTGGTGTTTGGTTTTGTTTTGGGCTTTTGTTGATTTGAGGTATGTTGATCAATAACTTGGCAAAATAGAGCAGTGAATGAAGGTTTCTTTTGTGTGGGAATAACTCTAGGCTTGGTAACAGTCACTCTAGGTGGTTGGGTAACCTGTTGTTGTTGCATGTTCTGGATTATAGCGGCCATATCCAAATTGGATGGTCCAGCTTGATCACTTTCTTGATCAACGAAGGACAAGGGATTAGTGCGTGTGTGATATATTTCTTCTAGGGTTGCTTGAGTGTCACTAATTTGATCCTTGTCCATATGGACTGCTCTATTAAGAGCGCCAATATTAGTATTGAGGAACTTCCAGAAATGTTCCATGTTCTCAAAAGTAATAGCTCCTTCCGGAGACATTTTAGGGGATGAGGATCCTTCCTCTCTAACAGTTTCTCTTTGTTCATTTCCTTCAACAAACTCTTCTTCTTGTTGGTCTAAGGTTCCTTCTTCCTGAATTGGGTCTTCAGGAAGGACATCTGGTTTATTTACTGGTTTTCCTAACCAATCTTCTTCTACTTCAGTCTGTTTTCCATTCCTAAGTCTAGTCATTATGCTTAAACTTAGATTTTAGCAAATATATATATATATATATATATATATATAAAGTTTGGGAGGTATATATTTTAATTATATACCTACTATAATACTTAAAAGAAAACGTTTTAATTTTTTGTTATATTTTTGTTTTTTTTTTTTTTATGATAATATTATAAAGACAACAAACAACATACTAAATGCAAGAAATAATAATAATAAAAGAATGGCTTAGTTTTCTATAAATAGTTTATGGATATCATTAATAGGATCAAGTTCATCAGGAGTCATGAAATGCTCCTCTTCAAATTGGAAATGGTTTTTCAAGAATTTGACAAAGTGTGCTATGGTGATATTATCTGTCTCAGACTCTGACCTGTAGAAATAAAGTTCATGGCAATACTCTCGATATAACATAGCTCTAGGAACTCTATTCCATATCTTTCTATCCGTAAGAACGACCTCTTGATCCTCTATACGAGATAGAAATTTATGTACTACAACTGCATTGTCGAGGTATTCCTCAAAGGTGTACAACTCGAAAGACACAAGTGCTCTTTTATCTGCTAACCACCTATGGCAAGCTCTCTGAAGTTCATGATATAAGGTCACTTGATCAAGATCCAGGATTCTATCTAGGACAAACCTCTTAATTTGCCTAAGTTCGGTTGACCTAGATTCAATGATACCCAATCTCCTATCAAGTTCGTCCCACAAAGGTTGAACCCTATTTGTTTGAGGTACTCTAAGCAAAGAAGTAATCTCTATGGCTGCTAATTGATTTTCAACATTAATGGTGACAACTCATCTTTTATTATAATCTACCATCTAAATATGATATGCAATCTTTAATTGTTTGTCTGATGATTCTAAATGCATTTATTTTTTTTTTTTTTGGATTGTTTTCAAAAGGTTTTAGTTTTCACGTCGAGTTCACCAAAATGTATCGCTCCAAATTTTTTGCATCCTTACCTTCAAGCTATAGGATCCATGCCCGAAAGGGGGATGCGAGAAGGATGGGACAATACCTCGGACTGAGAGGCCCTTTGAAGGTCGCGCCTCTCGGGGAGGGGGTATAAGGGTGAATTTTCGATGGATGGTGGGTTCACCAGGAAACTTTTGAGTGGCAGTTTCCACGCCTAGGTTGAGAATGGGTTTGATGTGTTCATTTTGTACTTTAATCATTCATATCCTAGGTTTGGCCAAGATGAATCTAAGCTATTCTATATGCCAATGCTGATTTATATGGATACAAAAAACATGAATAAGTGCTAAACATAGAAAGTGTGCTAAATAAGATAGAATGTACCCGATTTCGGATGTCTGATGAAGATTCTGAGGTTTGTAGAAGTCCAGATCATCTCAAATCTTACATAATCATCTGCAATTGCACAGAATCATCTCAGATCATAGTCGGTCATCTGAGATCAGACGAGATCATCGTCGATCACGAAAATTCGTCAAAAACCTGCAATCACAGAAATAGATACCAAAGACCAAAAATGCAACTGCAAAAGCAAGGGGAAATGGTAGAAATAATAGTAAACTTGCCTAAATGATAGATCCAGATAACAATTAAAGGAAATGCATTAATTTAATAATTTATTTTAACTTTATCATGCATCTATGCTAAATGAGGTGAACTCCAGGATGCAGAAATAGAATAAACTAAGTTAATGCATAAAGAAATGAAGAGAGAAGATAAAGAAATGCAAACTCTGGGCTCTGATTGCCCCCAATCTGGACTACAGTCGAGATCACCTCCAATCGTACGAGATCATCGCCGATCTACGATAGGATCGTCCGAAATCGTCTGGAATCGCCAACGATGATCCGAGCTTGCTCCAGCTGAAAAATAGTAAAATTCCTGCAAGAAAACTTGAAATACACAATGCAAACGATGGTACGAAGGTGTTCTAATGCACAAGAAATTAAAGTTGCAGGGAAATCAGTCAGCCAGGGGGATAAACTAAGAAAATCCCAGTTTATATAGGATTAGGGAGAGGTTAGGAGGTTGGAGATCATCCCAATTTGGGAGATCTCCAACGGGGGAGACTCTAACCACGTAGACACGCTTTCTGCCCAAGTTAGAGAAGCTGTTGAAACAGAAGCTAATTATGAAAATCAGTTTTGGGACGAAATCGTCTGGACGTTCTGTTCCAGATGAATTCGTCAGATCTGGGATGATTTCGTCTGATCGTCGATGATATCGTCCAACGGTCAAAACAAATCCTAAAAATGGCACGAAAAACAAGGGGAGCGGGTAACGAGCGGTTTTGGGGTTAAAATTCAAATTTTTATCTTTTTACTAAGGTTTAACTGTGCCAATTTTAGGGTGCTACAGTTGTATTACATTAAAATTAGTTAAAAATAAATAGATATATTTATATATTACATACATATTTAAATAATTTCTTCTCTAATTTCTCTTTATCCTATTCTTGTTTATCCATATGCCTTTGGGGATATAAATCCCAACTTTCCATTTCCCATAATTCCATTTGGTCCTCTTGAATGTATGGTTGTATTTCATCCATCATTACACAAGAGTCAAACCATGGATCCTCTGTTGTCATGACTTGATCATTATTCCATTTTGATGGGGTTAACTTGTCCACATGATAAGGATATAGGGGATCTATTGAAATCTTAATCCTAGTCTCATGTGGTGTTCTTAATACCATCAAGGACCAATCCAAATATAAATTGTCTCCTATTTTTGTAGTATAAACCCTTGATAGGCAAATTCTAAAGGATGGGGGAGGTCAATTATAGATACATCATGTGTAATTTTTAGACTTGGGCAGGCGTATAGAGAGAGCACATTTTTTTCCTATGATTCCTAATGTTTTAATTGAGTTCTCATCTAACTACACAATATTTTTGGGAATATAATACATTATTTAGTACATGCTAATGTACCACCTTGGATACATATTTATATTATGAAAGAGAGTCCTAGATTAGAGTTTGAATATTTACTTTATGCAATGTAATAAATGCACAAGTGTACAAAGTATTTTGGTATTGTAAATGTGCATAATAGTCCATGTGTACATGAGTTCATATAATAGGAAGTGAAGAGTCTCAAGAAGAATGAAGGTCAAGATTTCTCCATATAAATATTCACATTCCATTATATATGTGTCTATTCTGAGCGAGTGATATATACAATTGTAATGGAGAGAATGCAAAAATGGTGTATTTGATATCTTTATTCAATTGAGATCCAATTTTCATGAGAATTTGTTAATGGTAATTATATGAGTTATTTCTAAATTTATTTATGAGTTTTATATGCTTAGTAGTTTTCCATTATCATATATTTGATATTGAAATTTTATGTAAAATCTTATGGTTATTTTATCTTGAGTATTTAGCTTCAAAAGCTAATAGTAGTATCAAAGCTAAAATAAGATTTTATCTTACATAGATTTTTAAGTTGCAAAGGAGATTTCCACTAATTAAGAAAAAACTAGTGAAGTTGAAGAAATTACCTCTAGAAAAGAAAACCAGAGAAGATAGTATTTCTCACTGTGTTGAAGGAAAACTAGTGAATATTGAAGATTTACCTATTCTAAGAGCAAATTCAGAATAGAATTAAAATTATAGGTTTTGAAGATAGACCTTGACATTGAGGAGATTAAGTTACCCTAGAAGGAGGTCCTATTGAAAATTTTGATAGAGCAAAAAATATTCCAGATTAATATTTGGCTAGAGTCTTTCCACAGGGTTAAAGGAAAATTTGTGAAGACTAGGACAACATAAATTTCTTTCCACTAGTTTTGAGAATAGCTAGTGAATTTTATTTCTTTGTGAATTTTGGATATTTGAATTTATTTGGTCTAATTTTTTTTTGCAAAAAAATGGTTCTCAGAATTTAAGAAGCTTCCTACAATAGTTAGAGAATAATTTTACCTTTGGTTGCCTAAAATTTATGTGCTTTCCTCGTGTGGGGATTAGTTTTGTGTTGTAGCAAAATAATTGGTATTTTAGATTAAGAAGGTCCAAGAAGAGGCCTCATTGAATATTGAAGACTATATATTGAATCTAGAAGAGGCCCAAGAAAGAGGTCACATTGAAGAACTTCCAGATTTGGAAGATTGAAGATTGAATATTGAATATTGAAGAAGGACTACGAAAAGGTCCTATTACAAAGTTGAGAAGCAATAGAATTTAGAGATCTAAGAAATATATCTTATTATAGGATTCCCATAGTTGGAATATTGAAGAGACCAAGGAAAGGTCTCATTGAATTTTTTAGAAAGAGAGTCGAATAGTTGTATAATTAGAATACCGAAGAGAAGAGGTCTCAAGAGAATTTAGAGAAGAAGAAGAAGGCTAAATAAAGCCTCATTGCAAAGTTAAAGAAGTGTTCATTGAAGGATATTTGAATAAAATTTGTGATATAATATTGCAAGTAGGAGAAGCTCCTAAAAATAATAATTTGGGTTAATTGTCACTATCCGACAACAAGCCCAAAAGGAAGAATTTTTGGCAAGAAGTTTGCCAAACTTTGAGAAGGTGTTTGAAGACCTCAAGATATTTAGATTCTTTAGGAATAATATAGCAAAAGAGATTATATTTGAAGTTGAAATTCAAGAATATTGAAAAAGGAAGGATAATTTAAGAGGCCATAGTTTTGAGAAGTTTGAGGATAGCCATTAAGGTTTTGAAGGATGATTCATAAAAGGAGAAGGTTGCTGATTTTTGAGGCAAAATATGAAAGGTCACAAGACAAAAATTTGAAGAAATTATAGAGCTACGATTTGGATAAGTATTTGAAATATTCTTGGACAATAAATTGAAGGAAGACTTGATAGCAAAAGAAGGTAGCAAATTGGAAGATTATTGGACATCAAAGAATCAAATTTTGATAAGCAACATTAGAAAGAGAAAAGTGAGTTCAATTTTGAAGGATTTTAGGTACATTTGAAAGAGATTTGGATAGCAAAGCACAAGAGGATTTAGCAGTATTTGAAGGAGGATAATTACTGCAAATTTGGACAAGAGGGCATTATTTGTAGCTGCAAATTACATAATTTGAAAGCATATATTTGAATAAAAAATAAGGATAATAGTTGACAGTAAGAGATCTGATTTTAGGGTAACAAATAGAGCTACAAATTCATGATTTTGGATCAGCAAAAGAAAAATAAGTGGAGCTACAAAAATACATAAATTCGAGACAACAAATTATCAAGAATACTAGACACAAAGGATACCATAAGATATTTATTCTAGGATTTATTGGATAAAATAAAGGTCGAATAGTGCTCAAAGCTAAGGCATATTTAATGTGTCTAAAGACACCAAGAGGAGCACTAGAATTGCAAAATATGTTGGTGAAGAAAAGCCACAAAAAAGAGTGCTAGAACCACCAAGTAAAGTACCACTGAATAGCCAAGGTTGAGCACCATTGAAGAGGATCCAAGGATACATCGAAGCACAGGGGGAGAAACATCCAAAAACTACCTAGACAAAGCACCATCGAATAGCCAAGGTTGAGCACCATTGAAGAGGATCCAAGGAGACATCAAAGCATAGGGGGAAAACATCCAAACATTTCCTAGACAAAGCACCACTAGACAATAGAGAGGAGCCACCACCTATAGGAGAAGAGCCACCCGTAGAGGAGTACCTAAGTGGATGAGAGCCACCATTGGAGAAGAGGGAGCATTGTTTGCAAGATCATAAATGTAAACAAAAAAAGAAGACAAGGTTTTGGATATTAAAAAGGCATAAAGAAAGACCAAAGGTCTAGGGTTTTGAAACTTCCAAGAAAGGAAACAAAGAATAGGTATTAATAGAATTTATTACAATGTTGCATTGGTTTTTTGAGAATTTTACACACACAACCAAGCATTAGGAGAAGAAAAATAATGCATCCATGGAGAACAAAATATTATTTGAAGTATGAAGCATTAAAAAAAAATTGCAAGGTTGAATAACATTATAAAATTGCTTATACCACTTGTCACAAGGAAGGATGAGTGCTATAATTCATTGGAAGAAGAATAATAGTTGCAGGTTACATTAGAAAGAGCAAGGAAGTGTTTTGACACCATTTGTCACATGTCATCCAAGAATCCAATCATTACTAGGGGAGATAGAACATCTTGGAGTGCCTCAATTTTTGAAGTTATATATTACATTTGATATTTATTTTATGCCAAGATAGGATTTATAAGGCTAATAAAGATTATTATTGTCTAAATAAGACCTTGAAATGTTATTTTGAAACCTTAGAAATCTAATTATTTCAATTTGAAAGTCTTTATAAAGTATTGAATATTGATTTAAATATTGAAGTGATTATTTTTGAAGTTTTGTAATTTGAACATTTAAGTTTACAAAACTATTTGAAATATTTGCAATTTGATAAGTTTGAAGAAATAAGGTATTCTACATCAAATTAGGAATTTAAAACTTGCAAATATTCATTCATAGAGGTTCTAAATTTCTAGATTTGAATTTATAAGGATTTCAACATCAAAATTAGTTTTTGTAAATTTAGAATTGGAAGATTATAAAAGGAATTTAATATAGAAATTTTTGACAAAGGGAAATTGCATTGATAATTTAGTCTCTAATTCAAAATTGGAAGAGACATAAATTTGAAGACTTGAAAGATTGAAATTGCATCCAAATTATTGATTGATAAGAGGAAAGTAAAATAGTTATTTTGAAGAATAGAAGTTGGAAATTTATACTTTCATTCAATTATTATGGAGATACAAGGTATTCTACAAAAAACTACATTGGAAAATTATATTGAAACTAGGTATATAAAAGGTTGTCAACATAAAGTCAAACATTGAAAATTGTCCGTATTTTATTATTTGAAACTAAGGAGAAATAAAGAATAGAAAACTTGACATTGCATCAAATAATTATTTGGTAAACTAAACTAGGGAGCCATAAGGAAGTCAACCTCAAAGGTTTAGAGATTTAAAAGGATCCTATCAAAGTTATTTTTCATTTTTGAGACTAGGGAGTTACAAGGAAGTCTACATCAAAAGTAATATGGATAACATAGTAAAGAAAGTATTTAATGAAAATAGTGAAGAAATGTTACATGCACTCAGGTTTTATTCACATGGCTTAATACCCAACATTGATGGAGATCAAGTATTTGATATTCTAAAAGAGAAATTGATTTTATTTTTCAAATAAGCCAAGGAAGGAAATTTACTACCTTTATGGAATATCTTCTTAAAAAAAATTTAGGTCTTGCTAAAAATCTCAAGACATTATTATACTTACTTCAAAAGAGTGTCTAATGATGTATCTTTCATTAGTTATTTTTGAACTCTTTCAAGGAAAGACACTGGTTGAAATAAATGATTCATATGATTATCATAGGGAAGATTCATTGAATCCAAGTCAATATTATTGTGATGATCCACTAACCCACTACACTGAAGATATATCATTGGTAGAAGTGTATGAACGAAGAAATAAAATAAACAAGAAATAGAATCAGATCAATAAAGACAAGATACAAAAGAAAATAAAATAAAAGGAGAAAAGAAATAGTCACCCCAGAAAGATTAAACAAGAATCATCCTATGTAAATTCAGAAAATGATCTTAAAGAGACAAATTGAAGACAAGCAACAAAGATCCATATTGAAGACTAAAGTCTCATATAACCAAATAATGTAATTTAGGGGGCTGTTGGAATATTTTACATTATTTGGTACATGCTAATGTACCACCTTGAATATATATTTAGATTAGGAAAGAGAGTCCTAGATTATATTTTGAATAATTACTTTATGCAATGTAATAAATGCACAAGTGTGCAAAGTATTTTGGTATTGTAAATGTGCATAATAATCCATGTGCACACGAGTCCATAGAATAAGAAGTGAAGAGTCTCAAGAAGAGTGAAGGTCAAGAGTGCTCCATATGAAGAGTCACATTCCATTATATATATGTCTATTGTGAGTGTCAGTGATATATACAATTGTAATGGAGAGGATGCAAGTATGGTATATTTGAGATCTTTATTCAATTGAGATCCAATTTTCATGAGCATTTGTTAATGGCATTTATATGAGTTATTTCTAAAGTTGTTTATGATTTTTATATGCTTAGTAGTTTACCATTATCATATATTTTATATTGCAACTTTATTTTAGATCTTGTGGTTATTTTATCTTGAGTATTTAGCTTCAAAAGCTAACCTTTTTACCTTTAGGTTAATATCTTAAACTTAATGCATCCACTACTCTTTTCAGCAAGACAAATGTGCTAGCCCCATAATCTATGATGTAGTTGTGAATAAATTTGACTTGGCATACAAGGGTTAGAGAAATGTGAGAGTTTTGGATTTGCTAGGTTTGAGGTATGATATTTGTAGTATTGTTACAACTTGTGACTGCCTTTATTTCTTTTCTTCTTCTAGGGATTTTTGTAGGCACTTCGTTTATCCTAGAATGACTAGAATATCCTAAACTAAGAATAATATCATAGAATTTTTTAAGTGGCCCATTATATTGAGTGATCCAAGAAATACCATCCTTTGTGGGATGAATCTCAATCTTTCTATGATAAATTGGGTGCTTTTGGTTGGCTCTAGTAGTAAAGATTTCTCCTGTAGGACTTCTTGGGTATTTTGCTTAATAAACATCAAGAATTTTGGTGATAAGGTTGCTGGAATTCCCAAGCCATTGTTAGTTATTGTGGCTTTATTGCATGGAAATTTTTGGTCATTCTACTAAGCGACAATTGTAGGCATAAATACCCTCGACTATTGAGGTATTATAGCTAGATATTGTTGTGTTGCTTGGGTTGTTCTACATTGACTTATAGTAGTTTTTGGGTTACCTCCAACTCTTTCCTCCATTGATTTATTTTTAGGTTGTGTTAATTAATCTAATTAGACATGTGGTCTCTTGCCATTAAATTACCCTTCTGGTTAGATATTGCATAAATCTCTTCTTCATCTCAAGTTATTAAGACTCACTCTTAAGGAACATAGTTAGGCTCTGTAATAGAAGAGATGAGGATATGGTGCTATTGTATCTAATCCTCAACTCTAGAGTATGAAGTAGATACCTAGGATGGCATTATCTTAGTTGTAGCAGTGGCCAAGAGCTAAGATATTTCTCCTATGTTGATTTGGCTATGGAAAATTTTAGGGAGCACGCAATACCAGGAGATGGACTCTTCCACATAATTTTTCTTCATAGGGGCTATTTCCTGAGCATGATTAGGGAATTTTGTTTGTAGAGGAGTTACCACCAGGACTATTTGCTAACTTTGGACTTGGGTATGACCATTCTCCTAATTTCTTTGGACTTGAGTTCTAGAATACCTATTATATGGGACTCTATAGCCCTAGTTCCCTTGTGAGAAAGAAGGTCTTGGATTTTTTGGGTAGGGGTACCTTGGTGTATTATGTTCCCTCCTCATGGCCAATATTTCATTGGCTATTGATGTAAGCAACTTCTTGGATGCATATTTTTTGGGGTCCTTTAGAGTAGGTGAGGTTGGATTTTGTGGGACAATGACAACTATAGGTGAAACTGAAGATACCTAAGAGGTCATTGATTAAACAATCAAATTGGATTGATAAGAATATTTTGAATTGGGGTACAAGAGTATAGGGGGCCTAGTGGCTAGTATTCTAAACTAGATTAAATCATGTTCAACTTGAATGGCTCTTACATAATATTTCAATAGAGAATTTTCACCTCTAGCTTTAACCATCAACAATATTTTAGAGTCCAAGGATTTTAAATAGTATATGAGTGCCATACCTAGGGGAGGACATAGCTCCTTTGATATTCTATACATGAACTTGTGAAGTATGAGGTTGAAATATTCTATTGCCTCCATGGAAGCTCTCTTGATGGTTGATAATTTTTCTATGAGTGATACCCCATCCACATTTTCTCTAAATATCTCAAAAAAAGCATTGCCATGTTAGTCCTAACTAGCTATTGACCTATATTGGAGTGTGATATACCATTCTTGGGTCCTTCATCTGAAAGAAGTTACCAAAAATATTAAATCTATTGATATATTATGAATTATGCATAGACTTATCACATGGTTTATATGCTCAATGGGGGTAGTGAGATCATCTCCAATGAAATAAGTGAGGGACTTTAAGGTAGACTAGGGAATCTTATCCTATAATTCATACAACATTAGTGGTTCTAGTGGGCTTCTATCATTCGAGGTAGGAAATGTTCTAGTGGGTGGCAAAGTAACCATATTAGGACCTGCAACTCTTTTTCCTAGAATGGTTGCAGGTGTGGCAATATTTTTTTAAATTAGCACAAAGTCTAATCAAATATTCCTTGACTAGCTATTTTTGGGTTCTTCATTTGAGAGGATTCATTAAGTGAATGCAACTTTAGACTTATTTAAAGTAGGTATATTGAGGCCTTCACCAGAACCTTAATCTAATATCTCCAATAGTGGCTTATTATGATGTTTGCTTAATGCAACAAAGTTTCCAGGTGAGTGAGAGGTAATTCAAAAAGAAAGAGTAGGATCAAACCTTGACCAAGTCTAGCCTAACTTTCTATTGTGATTATGGGACCAATTATGTTTCATTGATGTCCCATTTAGCACACCATTAAAATATTATCTTTTATTATCCTAGCCAAAATAATTACACCTCACAAGGAGTGACACAATAGGGCCATAGCTGAGAGCATGACATTTGGCTCAATTAGACATCTTCGAGAGATTTTACAAGACTAACTCATTGTTAAGATATGATCTATGTGGTAAACTTTGACTCAAAATTAAAAAGGGATGTGAGATAAAAATAAACAAATCAACAAAAGAAAAAGAGTGGCAATATTCCAAAAGAACTTCTAAGATCCCTCTATACAATAAGCCCAAATATTTTTTTTAATTTACATGGTGGAATTGGTAGCCATCATGAATCTGAGTAGGTTTTCCAACTTTTATGGTTGCCATAGTGCATTTTCCACCCTAGAAGTCACCCCATAGTTCTTGTAGTCCACCCCTATAACCACCATGCCACAATCATCTCAAACCTTTTACACCATCGAAAGCACTAGGAAAGGGACAAGCATTCAATATGGAAAGGCTCAAGAGTGGTATCGTGGACCTCCACCCCCATTATGGGTTTTGGTCAAATCAATTGGTATACAGCTTGGACCTAATAAGTGCAAATGCTTTGTTGGATTTTTAGCTAGATTATCACAGGTCCCAATATACAAGATCTTGAGAAATCTCAAACATAGGATTAAATAACCAATATAATGAACATAACATTCATAAGGATGACAACATTTTGAAAAAAATGGTCAATATCATTCATGTAACAACATGACAAAATAGTTATAGTATATTGCTCAAAATATGCATACAATATTCAATATTACTAATGCTTAAACGTATCTGAGATAATTTTATAATATTCAATCCATATACAATACATGGAACTTTGTATCCATAATACATCTTTCATAGATGACTCTTTAATAATTGACTATTGCTCTCCTTTTACATCTAGGAGATGCAACACTTCCTATTCCATGCTTAAGAAAATTCCTCACATATTTTTCCTTCTCATCTTGTCACTTGTGTACAGAAATCTCAACTCTTTGTTTGTACATTTAATTCTTCAAAACTTGCACACTTTACTATATGACACATTACACACTCCTACGCACTCAATTACAAGATACTTGTGCACATTCTCACTCTTCACATTTGTACACATAATTACATGACACTTGTGCACATCCTACACATGAACACTTACATAAAGAAGAAATATAAATCACACTCCTAAACTATAGACTCATACCCTATTCTATTGCATATTTACATGTACCATGAAGGTGCCATGGGGTACATTAGCATATACCAAATAATGTAATATTCTCCAACATCCCCCTATAGTACATTATTTGGTTATTGAAGACTTTAGTTTTCAATCTCTAATTCTTGCAATTGTTCTTTTGCTATGGTTATGGAACTACTCAAAACTCTGGAATTTACCTATCATTTGTTCCTTGTATTTTATTTTTTCTTTTTTCTCTTTTCTCTTTTTGATCTTCTTCTTATTTTTTTAACTTTGTTCTTCTATGTCATGGACTTGATATTATTATTTGCTATATTACTTGTATTATCAATGCCATTAGAAAACTTTGAATAATTTTCATTGACATTCTTTTAAGGACCATCTTCAATTTGATTTTCAATTAGAATTATTGTTGTAAGGGATCTAATTTCATTCCCTTATGTAGACTCTTTAATTTATTTAATTTTTATTTTCTTGTACTAAATTGCCTTTTTCATTTTTCTTCTCTTGATTGCAACTACTATTGTTGCCTATATTGGTATTGAGGTTGATATTGTTTAGGCTAAAAATTTTGGTAAGGTATTTTCATTTGATTTCCTTAATTCAAGTATTTATATCTACAAAAATTTGTAGTATGATCCCTTTTTTTACATATATGATAAAACCTTTGTCACCATTTGGACCGAGACCTTGAAGATGATGTTGTAGTATTACTTGGTACATTTTCTTTAGATATCAAAGCATTATTAGTCATTTTATATTTGAATAAATTATCCACCTCATATTCTTGAAGAATATTAACCAGTTTGTCAAAGGTAAGTTTCCTTATTCAATACTTAAACCAAAGTAACTAAATATTTTTAACTTTCAAGAATTGCTCTTAATCTTACTTGAACTAAAATTTTATTTTCAATATTTTATCCTAGAGTTAATAATTTAGCCTCTATATCTACTATTATTCGAATAAAGAGTTCTATACCGTATCCACTATTAACCTTCAGTTGATATAACTAAGAGTGTAAATTTAAGATAATTACTTTGTTATTCCCTTTAAATATTTTACATAGTTTCTACCAAGCTACTGCTAAAGTCTAAGCTTCACTAATGTATGGTAATATCTCATAAACTAACCCAAATGCAATTAACATAAGTGATTTTGTACCACTTTCTTTAAATATCTATATTTCTCTTTCATCTTCAATAGGTTTTACTTGTGTCCCATTTACTATAGGCCATAATTTTTCTACAACAAGAATTGATCTCATTTTATTTTTCCAAGATCAGAAGTTAGGTCCTTTCAAAATTTGAGACTCTGAAAGGAATATCTTGTTATTTGACATGATGGAACTCATTAAAATTTCAAAATTCTAAAACTATCAATTTCTTTGAAGTTGAAATCCTTATATCTCCAAATTTTAATTTAAACTATCAAATTCAAATGAATTCAAATAAATTTGCAAACTTAATAATAATAAAAATCTAATTTTTTGATGTAGAAGACCTTGTGTATCCCTAATAATTTATCAAATTTACAAATTTTTCTAATCAATATTTCAAATATAAAATTTTAAAAATTTAAAAAAAATTATTTTAATTTGAAAACCTTTTGACTCCCTTATTATAAATCAACAATATTCTACTTTTTAGTTTTCTTCAAAAAGCAAATATAGACGTCAAATACTTTTCACTCAAATTATACTTAAATTTTGTTATAAAGTTTATTTTTTCTTTCTAAAATTTATTAAATTATGAATATCATAAAATCATGCACCAAAAATTAGGTTTTAACCTTATTACTTTGATATTTTAAAAAATATAAAGGCACTAAAGGATATTGCCCAAAATTCTTACCTTGACCAATGTGTTGGATAGAAATGAATGTTTATGTGCTCTTGCCAGGCTTTTATGGTAGGCTTGTCTCAAGAAAATGATATGTCTCAATTGATGTTATAATGCAGATCCAAATGTTATTTGTCCTCTACTTTCAAAAATTTTAGGTTACCTTGAATATATTATGCTCTTTGTTATCATCTTTGGTATTTTTCAAACTACTTCAGGCACACTCTAATAAAGTCTCCTTCTTGGAAATTTGTATAAGGAAATTGTCTCTTCAAGCAATGCTAAACACTAGGCACTCATTCTATTTATCCTCATTCCTTAGCTTACTACTATCTAGATACACACTACAACCTCTTCTACCCTACATTTTTTTCCTCTTGTATGGTTGTAAAATTTGGTTAATTCTAGTGCTACTATTCTTCTTTGTTGGCTAAGTAGGTAAAAATATTGCTTTATTTTTTCTATGACACCAATCATCCCTCTTGTGGAGCTCTTCTATAATGCTTTAGCTCTAGATAGTGAAGCCAATAATACCTATTGTAGGGCTTTTGATCAAGGTCATGGAACCAATCATCCCTCTTATGGGGGATCTTCTATAATACTTTTGCTCAACGTGTTGAAGCCAATTGTCCCTCTTGTGGGGATATTCTATTCAATGCTAGAACTAGACTTAACCCGATATCTTAAACTCATTTAAGATACTCATTTTTTGTTGTACTTCTTCTCAGGCTAAAAGGTTCTTCAAAACACTACTCCTAAGGTGCTTTTAAGGTCCTTCAAATTTAATCATCATTGTAAATCTATGATGTTGCTCCTAGATTATATCAAGTGCTCATCCCAATAAAGAACTGGATAAAATTTTAATTCAAACAAATATTCACACCAAGGTTAAAATTGATGCTAGAATAAAATATTATCTCCTCAAATTTGGATGGAGTATGGTGGTAGTTTTGATATCACTATTGGCTTTTTAGCCAAATTATCACAAGTCCTAATATACAGGATCTTGATTAATCTCAAATATAAAAGCAATTACCATATTAAATGACCAATATAATGAACATAACATTCATAACAATTACAATAATATGAACAAAATGGCCAATGCCATTCATGTAATAATATGAATAAATACTTATAGGATATTGCTCAAATTATGTATACATGCTTCAGTATTATTAATGTTTGAATGTATTTAAGATACTTGGATAATATTTAATCCATATACAATACATGGAGATTTACCTCCATAATATATCCTTCATAGGTGACTCTTCAATACTTAACTTTTTTTGTCCTCTCACATCCAAGAGATGCACCTTTCCTATTCCATACATAAGATAAATCCTCTCATGTTTTTTGTCTTCTCATATTGCCACTTGTATACATGACTCTTGAATCTCTATTTGCACACTTTATTCTATGACACTTGCACACTTTACTATATGATACATTACACACTCCTACATATTCTATTACAATACACTTGTGCATAGTCTCACTATTTACAGTTGCACACATAATTGCATGACATTTGTGCACATCCTACATATGAACACTTATGTAAAGGAAAAATATAAATCACACTCCTAAACTATAGACTCATCCCTAATCAAATTACATATTTACTTTCATACCATAAAGGTACCATGGGGGTACATTAGCATGTATCAAATAATGTAATATTCTCCAACATACTAGTGCTAGCGATGAATCCTTCCACTCCCATTAAAGTTAAGCAAAAATAAGAGTTGCCATCGTAGGTATGTGTAGATACCTAAAAAATGTCATGTTGAAGGCAACTACTCATATGGACATGCTAGAAGACCATATGGAAGATCTTGGACAAACTCCAAGTTAGAGCAGTGGTTCTAACCACTCAATTGGGCTCCTTGGCCTAATTAGTCTGAACCGTAGTCCAGACCTATAGTTTACAGAGTAAACCATAGTTGAGACCTGTGGTTTATGTTCTAGACCACAATTGTGACCTGCGATCTTAACTGAAGTTTAGTTGGCCTTCAATCCGATCCAAATAGATTGGAATGGTTATAAGTTCTAGAAGAGGATGGTTAGAGGATGGAATCTTCCAATAAAACTGTCATAACCACCCCTTCTTGATCTTGGATTATCCATGAAGCCACCCCTAGCCCTTGGGTAGTCCTATAAGTACCCCTTAGAATTAGGGTAAAATAAAAGGAAGCAAGAATTGAAGATTGGAGCAGAGGAGCCCTATCAAATTGTACACTCACTTGAGAGTATTGAGAGAGTTATTGCACTTATCCCATTTCTATTTGCCAAGATTCATGATGAATTGCATCATGTATGCCGTAGGATCCTAGGAGAGCTAAGAAGCACATATTTGGGCAAACGAAGGCCCCTCATAGTGATTCAACCACAAAACCTATCAAAAGGACACCGAAGGTGACCCTTGAACATTAATTGGACAAGGAGGTCAAGCCCACTACCCTTAGAATTGATGGAAGCCTATAAAAGTGCTAACCACGACTTTCAATCGTGGTTTACAGTGTAGACTGCTCGTCAGAGCTGCGATTTGTAGTAGAGGTATCACCACCTTTCTCTATTCATTTATGTCCGGTTAATTAGATTAAATTAGTTGTTTTCATGGTTTAATTTCATTTTAGTATAATTTTGAATGTATAATTAGGTTACATTAATTCCTTTATTTTATGCTTCAATTAGGAAATTAATACATTCTTTATGCACTTTCATGCCTTGTTTTACATATTTTATCCATGAATATAGTAGTTGATGTCTTTCTTTACGCTATTGTATGAATCTTGATTCAATTTGCATAGTTTAGAAGCACTTTTCATGTTTTCTTGATTATACATGTTTAATGGTGTCATGCAATTTTCCCAAAAGGGCCTCATCATGAGAGGTTACCTATATTTTTGACACTTTTATGTTGTTTCTTTACTACAGGGAATAAATTCAAAGGAGATTCAACCATCAAGTTCCTTCCTCAATGCAAATAGAGGGTAACTCCACCCTTCGTGTTACCCTGAAAGGCACTTGGAAATCACACCTACCCTTGAGAGGGAAACAATTGCACACTCATATTGTAATATTGTATCAAAGTGATTATCCCTAATAGGGATGTACCTGTAACTTGATTTTGACTTCGAATATAATGGAATAAAGTGTATTTCTTCTTGATTCATTTGTTGTCAAATTCTTGCTCTTCTATGCACATTATGCTTTTATCAATCATTGCAATAGGATACCTTAGGTGTGAGCCTTTTTGGTGGTTACAGAATGTGATCACGATGGAACCCCACATTTATAGGACCTAACTATGTTTTATTATTTTTTCACTTGTAGGTATAGATCGTAGCTATCAGCTGCAGGCCAAAAATTGAATCGTAGGCACAAAGCACGGTTTACAATTAGAACCACAGACCAGACCTATAGTCTCCTGCTGACAACATAGACAGTCAGATTCAGAATATTAGCCAATGCAGGACCTTAGGTAAGTACTATTTTCAACCCTATGTTGCTTTTCTGCTCTTTATGTTTTTATAGTAAGTTTAATTTGAATGCAAATTAGGTAAAGGACTAAGAAAGGTTAAATCAATCATCCTGATTTACTTTCGTGTTTTGCTTCTAATAGAAAGGCACTGCTAGGAACAACAGACCTCTGATTGTAGTCCACCCTAGGCTATAGTGTTCTTGATAGATATGTGTGTTTGGTTTGCATGTGTGAGGCCCAATTAGTGGCCATTTAGCATCGTAATGTGCACAGTATTAAAAAGCATCTAGAATAGCTTGTCTTTTCTGAATTTGAAATGTTCTTTCATTTGCATAGCATTTAGAAAATGAGCATGTATGCTATATGATGCATTTATTTTATGTAAATTAAAAGGAACCACACACACCACTTGGCACTTAAACGCTAGTGAGTTGGGCTTCACATGCAACCACTAGTAGGGTTCAACGACGGTGGGCGTAACTTCCATCCGCTGGCCCAAATCATACGAACCCTTGATATATAGACCAATACCAAATCCAAGAACCATCCGTAGCCTAGAAAATTTGTATGTAATCCTCTTCAAAGGGTATAACACTGACTGGGTGAGATTGGGTGAGGATCTGGTAGGACCTGTGCTCCTTGTCCAGGTGTGGGCTTCATTACCACACACGGGAAATTTATGCAACTTGGGGTTCATAGCAAAGTTGTCGAGCTACGAGTGTAGGTGAAATCCATTAAACTGAGAATAAAATCCAAAAATTTTGTAAAATATGATAAGATTTTCTACACTGATACAATAAATTTTGAAAATACATCAAACAGTTTAAGACTCGCTTTCAAAACTTAAAACGAGATAATCATTATTGTATACCTTGTTTACTTAATAATAATACACTTAGACACTAGGTACATAATGGTGTATACACGGGGTGGTCCGCAAAGGTCTAAACCTGATGCCAATGACCAACCCCTAACCAGTTCACAACAGTATGTGTCGAGCCGTCACCCACATGAGCGAACTAAAAATCGTTCGGCTAGCATTCGAGGGGATAACTTGACATGAGGGGATCCCATAGAGCATACCCCTACTAGAGGAGCTTCAATACACTCCTCTAGGCATAGGTTAGAGCAGGGAGTCTCTCAACATGAGGGTGCTCCCCTCAAAAGCCATTATCGAGACCATGATGCACGCATGTCCACGAGATCGATGGAAGAGTTTGTTGTGTAGGAAACCAGGTTGGTGCCCTTACATAATAGGTCCATAGGAAGAACCATGCCTCCACCTTATAAGTATAGAAGGACTAGAGATCCATCCATTCAAGGGTAGGCAGATAGGCTTGTTGTTGAGCATAGATCTAGCCATACTCCCACGCATGATCCACCATGCAAGATCACCATTGATATATCAAAGGTGGGAAATAATGGCATCCCTCTGCATGAGCGATGGCGATCTAGATAGCTAGAGGGTCTAGGTAGTGTCTTAGAGTAGCTAGACTACAAACATTATGTTCCACCCACTCGTGCCCTGAATGAGCATAGCGAGAGCATTGTTAGGACTACTAGAGAGCATGAAGAGGCTTATAAGCACCCTCATGTCACACATCCACTATCTACACATGGTGTTTCATAGTATAGGCTACATCAGGATGCCAATTCCATATTCATGGATAGAGGTAAAGGCACAGTGTATCAGTCTGATGGGTACAGAACCCACAAGGTCACTCATACAGAGTAGGGATACCAGAGGCCTTCTATGGCTGACCAAATCGATAGATCACATCAAATGACATCAGAGCAGAAATGCAACTCCTAAAAGATCAATTGGAGGATGCTCGCCTAGAGAGGCAACATATTGAAGATGAAAATATTCAAGCGCATAGGCTCCTTAGGCAATGGTTATATGAGCAGCACATGCATGAAGAGTGCATCCTTACCCAGAAGGAGCATGTGGAGCAAGAGGATCAGTTAGCTAGGGTTTGCCTATATCCTCATGATGAGCATAGAGAGCATATGCATAGAAAGGCATTTTCACAAGCCGATATGTATCGAGAGTGAAGAGATGCTCATACTCATGCTAGTGCCAAACAAAGCGAGTGGCCATCACTGCTCAATGATTAGAGGTAGAGACAACTTGAAGAAGAAGAGGGTGACTAATATGAATGAGAGTATCCTGAGAGCTCCCAAGCTGAGGAGGGGGAAGAGCCACACCCTCCACCTTGTACGAGGAAGATAGTACCTCTTAGGCCACCTCTGCATCAACTTAGGGAGGAGGAATTTCTATCTTCGGAGGCCTATAAGGCCTTAGCCAAGAAGGTCAAAGCCATCGAGAGACAAGGCACGACTATTCAAAAGCCAATTTTAAGGAAAATTCATAACGAGCCTTTGGATCCTTCGGTGCCTACTCTAGCTTACCCTAAGCATTTTGATATGCCTAGGTTGGACAAGTTCAAGGGTGATGAAGATGTGCAGGAGCATATCATGAGATTTTGGGATTCTTGTTTTTATATAGCAAGGAACGACGCATTGTTGTTGCGTACTTTCATCATGATACTTTTTGGTCTAGCCTAGGAATGGTTCAACCAACTAAAGAAACATAGCATAACTGGTTTCAAACAATTAGCTGATGCTTTTATTTAATGCTATTACTTTGGCATCAAGAAATAGGATAATATTTCTGATCTGGCAGTGCTAGCTCAACACGATGACGAGCCGATTGAGCAATACGAGAAGAGATGGAGGAGACTAATGGTAAAGTTGCCATTCCCTATTCCTGCCACAAAGTTAACCCAAATATTTATGAAGAGTTGTGCCAAGCACATCTCACTACTATTTCAACTGCAACAGTATCCTACATTCAAGGAAGCTTTGGCGCAAGCCAAAGTTATTGAGGACATCAAGTTGTAGGAGGGCAACTTGAAGCTCAAGAACAAGAGAGAGGGACAAAATAAGAGTACCATGAAGCAACAGGGCAGCAGGCCCATGTAAATCAGGTGTTTCTAAATCTCCAAATGGGAGACAAGGGGCAACAAAAATAAAATTATCAAGCCCAACCTCCTCCTGTGCAATATGATAGCCGCAACAACAATTATAAAGGCAAGAACAAGGATCAACACCCACCTCACCAGTTCACACCATTGACAATATCACTGACGATGATTTTCCATCAACTGTGAGAGGCCAAGGAAATTAGATTACCCGAGGTCAAAATGGTAGACCCTGATCAACCAAAACCTAAGGGGTACTAAGATGATTTATTTTATATTTTTCATCGAGCGAAAGGCCACAACATTGAGATGTATTGGTATTTCAAAAACATGGTGCAGAATATGATTGAAAAATGTGAGCTTGTAGTGCCATACAACCCATAAGCATCGGATAATCAGAATATAGGGATTTATAAAAACCCCTTGCTAAATCATGAGGCACCTCATAACAACGTTGGCCAGGTCAACCAAGTGTGAGTCAAACCATCTACCTAGGGGTTCATAGGTATGGTGAACATTGTCACCATACATGGGATGTACGAACAACTAAACCAACCTCGTGCTCCCATTCAGATACATTCCACACCGAATAAATGATCGACATAAAATATCCTAGGCCTAACAACAAGACCGGTAGTGACCATAAGGAGCAGGTTAGTCCTGAACCTGTAGACAACTCCTGCAAAGTTGTCTATATATGAGCCAATACAACAGTCTCCTAGGTACAAGGAGACTCTGATGGACATTTTGAGGTCCATTGAAGTACAGTCCCAATATGCATAGGTATTTACTAATTTAGTAGGACATGTACAATAGTGTCAGGAACCGATGATCCAATTTTATGATCATGAGATAAAGACAGTTTCTATGACTATGTCTGACCTGTCGTTACACATAATCACATGCATTAATCATATGCCATTTAAAAGGTTCTTGATCGATACTCGCTCATAGATCAACATAATAACGACTAAGGAGTTGAGTCATTTGAAGCTCCCTAAATTGCATATCATTCCCACTACATTTACATTGAGAGTATTTAATGATGCACTATGTTCGACTATTGGCATGATTATCCTACCCATGCAGGTAGGCTTGAAGACCATCTTCGCAATGTATCACGTGATAGAAGGGGCCATACAATATAACATATTACTCAGTAGGCCTTGAATTCATGAAATGCCTAGTGTCCCCTAAATATTACATCAGTGCGTGAAATATATTCATGAGGGACAAGTTCACATAGTATCATCGAGCAAAGAGCCTTATAATTTTGTGAACCTAGCATATTTTCCTGGGGGTTTCGTACTCCTGTCAACACATTGGATGTTCAGTTGTCATCACTGATAAATAAACTAGGAGGTAAACCAGTAGTACGTGCTTAACCAACACCATTTGTGTCACACAGATCGGAGCACACCACTACCACTTCTCAAAAATTGTCAGCATCAGTCATGTAGTGGGATGAAAGGAAGTTAAAGGTGAATATGGGCAAGAAAGAAAAAGAGCACAAGCCTGAGCCAATCATCGAGGAGGCTCCCACTCCTATGGAAGTTGAGGAACCCCAAGACAAATCCAAGGAGGTGCCTCAGCCTGCCTCACCTGCATCTTCAGTAGGGTCATCCAAACCATGGGTGACTGTCCATATCGCTAACATAGGGTTGGGCGAGTACATTGTGCAAAATGTAACCTTTGGGCCTATTTTGGAAACTGCACAAGATATGGGCTGACCGCTCACCCATAGATATCCAGTTGGATTAGTCATACCATTGGGTGAGCCACCCAATCAGACTAAATTCATATATGTAGGGTTGGATCAGATTCCCACGCATACACCCATTGTTAAAGTAACAACAAACCGTTCACTATAAATGTTCATTATCTGTCCAACCTAGAGTATTTCATACGAATCTTTGAGTTATATCATTAAAATGGATACAACCTTGGTCTCTTCGAACAGGGACGTAGGACTCTGTTGGAGCTAAGTTATCAATTAGCCACTGATAAGTTTAGTTTGGGGTTGCAGATACGAGGGTAGGATGATTTGCTTGTGATATCTCTTGATCGTTTGTACCTTACTCTGGATGATGATGTGGATTTTAATCCCTACCATCCTGATCCTTCCAAATTCTGGAGGAATCACCTGATGATATTTTTTGTCACAATTGAGCCACTCGAAGATCATCGTGAAGGGCTCCTTAAGCATACTAAGATAGAGTTGAACCCCAGAGATAACCTAGGACACCAAATCCATGATGCATTTGATGATATATACATGAAAGGGCATAACCCCATCACTGTGGATGATATCGATCTAGGATATCTTTGTAATAAATATGGAGAGGAGTCCACCTCCAATATGAGTAGACCAGGCTATGATGCAGATGAGGAATCCTCAAACGATGATGAATCCAAGGATGAAGTTGAAGGTGCTTATGTAAGGTCTTTATATGCGTAGCACATGCTGCCTACAGAGTTGTTACATGTTATCGAAGATATTCTTCCTAACGTCAATCATTTAGAGGAAGAGATCGAGCCAATTTTCTCGACAATGTCATACATAAGGTATAATTATCTAGTTTTTCTAGATAGCAACGACAACGTTCAAGAAGTAAGATTCATGGGGTTGCATTTGGAGGAGCGCCCCATGGGAGTAGAAGTGAATGAAGGGCTCTAGTTCTTAGATAGTAACAAAGAATTTGAGCTATAGATGGCCTACCTTATTCCTCCATATTTGCATCACCATCACCAATGCATAGACATAGATGGAGTCTATCACCAATTTCATATAGGTTCTCATCTAAGAGTGAGATGATTAACCCTAGCTCAGATCCATTGGATGGTTAATCCTCCCCCACCAACTTACATGGAGCTCCTAGAGCCAAATGATCCTATTTTGCAATTAGTGCATAGGGAGGATCTAATTTTTTGCAGTCCTCATAGAGAAGACCCCTTTGTACCTGTGCCATTGGAGCTAGACCCTAGGAGTGACGATTACATAAGCTATGTAGAGGATTGTCCATGTGGTTTTGGAGGCCAATACCATTCCATCAATATGGTCTCCATTGACTTAACCACTCCACTTCACAATCCAGTAGATCCATATAAACCGTTGTATCTAAATGTAGATGCTATCGACTAGGATCACGTTGATTCACCAATAGATCCTGAAGATTTCTTCCCTAACGAAGAAATGTTGTAACCTTTCCATTTTATGCTAAGTTGTGCTTACAATGTATATCACGTTGAGAATGCTTCCAATGTAGAACATATAAATCCAGCTGATGACATCCATTTGATCCCTACGCCTCACCAGCTTGAGGAGGGGTCACATATATCAGTAGAGGAAACATTTGAATTGGATATCAACAATGATCCCATCAATCCAAAGAAGGTTAAACTTGGAGAGAGTCTCACTCCAGATGAGTGGGCCATCCTCATCCCTCTACTGAAAGAGAGACCAAATTTTTTTGCTTGGACGTATAAGGATATGCCAGGTCTAGACCTAAAATTGGTTACTCATAACCTTTTGCTAGATTTGATGAAGAATTCGGTCAAGCAAAAGCTTAGAAATATGCACCCAACAGTAGCCTTAATGGTGAAATATGAGCTACAAAAGTTGTTGGATGTAGAATTTGTGATTTCCATCGACTATCCGAAATGGGTTTCCAATATGGTACCCATAGGAAAAACTGATGGAAGGATCCATATTTGCACAAATTTTAGAGACCTCAATAAGGCAACACCCAAATATTCATTTTTGTTGCCTAATATTGATGCTCTTTTGGATGCAACTACAGGTCACAAAATGCTCTTCTTAATGGATGGTTTTTTTGGTTACAACCAAATTCGGATTAAACCCAAAGACCAACATAAAACCATATTTATAACACCATGGGAAACATTTTGCTACAAATTTATGCCATTCGTCCTCAAAAATGCTGGTGTAATGTACTAGTGGGTCATGACATACATTTTTCATGACTATATGCACAAGATCCTATAAGATTACATGGATGAATTGCTAGCCAAGTCATTATTACGTGCAGAGCATGCAGAGGTCTTAAGGAAGGTCTTCAATTGCCTAATAGATTATAATGTTAGGTTGAATCCTAAGAAGTGCGTATTTGGCATAAATTTTGGTAAATTGTTAGGATTCATCATCTCAAAGAGAGGCATAGAAGTTGACCCAGCAAAGGTCAAGGCTATTTTAGAAATGTGTCCTCCCTCCAACATTAAAGAGTTGAGAAGCCTTCAGGGTAGAGTAGCTTCGATCAAGTGATTCATCGCTTAGTTATCGGATAAGAGTCGATCCATGAATCGACTGCTACACAAGGGGGTCCCATTCAATTGGGATGAGGATTGTCAAGCAACTTTTGCTGAAATAAAGGAATACCTGGTGATGTCGCTAGTACTAGCTCCACCAAGGTCGGATGTGCTTTTTCTGTTATATATATCGACAACTGACTTTACATTAGGGACCATGTTAGCCCAAAAGAATGTGCAAGGAAAAGAATAATCCATATATTACATCATTTGAACCTTGGTGAGTTATGAGCTAGGGTATGCATATATGAAGAAATTGTGTTTAGTAGTAGTGTTCACTACAAAGAAATTGTAGCACTATATGTTGAGTCATACAACATATGTTATATTAAAACAAAATCCTTTACAGTACATGATGAGTAAGACGTATCACAATATGCGTACTGTGAAGTGGATCATGCTATTGACAAAATTTGATTTGGAATTCATAAGACAGAAGTCCATTAAGGGTTAGGTCATAGCTGATCAATTAGCTGAGGCATCGTTGTCGAACAATAGGCCTCTAACAATAGAGATTCCATATGATGCAGTCTTCATCATATCTGAAGCTCCCAAACCCAAGGAACTAGAGAACAATGCTGATTTGACTATGTTATTCGATGGTTCAAAGTATGAACAAGGGGGTGGTGTCGGAATAGTGTTCTTTACATCACAAAGAGATCCAATACCCTTGTCATTCAAGTTGGATTTTTTGTGCACCAACAACAACACTGAGTACGAAGCCCTACTAATGGGCCTCCACATAGCTGTTTCCATGAATATTAAGAGATTGAACATCTTTGGTGACTCCTTACTCATAGAAAATAAATTCAAGGAGATTTTTTAGTGTTGATTTCCCATACTGAAAGCCTATAAAGATCTAGTTGCCACTTATTTGGCTAAATTTGAATGGTATGACATCGAGGCAATCCCTCGGTTGTCAAAAATATTTGTAGACACCACGACATATTTGGGATATTTAATCCTTCAGAATATATCTACGAATTTCACTACCATCCATGTCAAGATGCTCTCACATCCTATAGTAGAGCGTGTAGCTTATGATAATAAAGAATCATTCAATATGATTAGTGTAGAACCAAAAGTTGAATGGTTCTGCAAAGCTGAAGACTTTCTTAAGAAGGCACCCTAGGGGTCATTAACCTCTCAGAGTCCGATGGGGAGTGGTACTACCATTCACCATAGGGTTGTTTTCGAGTATGTATTTGCAAAAGTAAATACACAGGGGGATCAAATCATCTTAGTAGTCGAAGTTGAGATTTATCAAAATTGGATGTCACAAATTAAAGACTTCCTAAAGCTTAGTATAATTCTAAAGGGATTGTCACATGCCACAAGACGCACATTTAAACAGAAAGTGATAAAATATTATTTAATAGGAGACATTCTATACCATAGAAGCTATGATGGAGTTCTCCTTCATTGTCTAGAGCCCCAAGAGTCATCTTGGGCAATCTCACAAGCTCATGACGGTACATGAAGTGGTCATTTTAGCGACATGGCCATCATCAAGTGCATCATTTGAATTGGCTATTTTTGGTCCACTCTAGAGAAGGATTGCAATGCGTATGTCAAGAAATGCATCAAATTCCAGCATCATGCTAATATTGCACACTTGCCATCATAGGCCTTATAGCCCATCCAAGCGGCTTGGCCATTTTTGTTATAATCACAATGACACTGAGAGGGGGGGTGAATCAGTGTGTTCTTTAAAAACTTAAAAGCAATTTAGACTTTTAAATAAACTGCAACAGATTAAAATAGAAATAATAAAAGTACTAAGAGCATCACACATAACACGACATTTTAACGAGGTTCACCGATGTGGCTACTCCTCAAAAATACTGCTTGGACTACCATCCAAATCCAGTCAAATGCAAAGCTACAACTTTACATAATCATTCACCAGCACCAACTGGTAAGAGGCACCAACCTCTAAATTTTATCTGCTACAACAGAATGGAGCACCAACTCCAATTTTTCCAGCTCCAACTGGAAAGAGGCACCAACCCATTTTACCAAGCTACAACTTGGAGATAGTAATAAAAATTACAGAATTAAACTTTCACCTCAATTTGCACGATCTCGCTATTTTTCTTGCGTTCGCCGCTTGTCGACATTCGAGTCGTCTTGTGAAAAATGATTCGCACTTTTTCAACCACTCCTCTATATCTCTCCGCGTTCTCTGCTGCAACTTCATAGAAATATTACTTCTATAGCCAGCACACTGTCATTTCACACTCGGAACACGCCGTCTGCATATCGCTCTCTTTGTTCTCGATCAGTCGATACGCACTCACTCACTATCTCATTGTTGCGATCTCTTTTCTTTAACTCCAAAGAACTATCACCGACTTACACTCTGCTGCACACAAACTTCATTCGCATATATCGCATCACGCCCACACTTCAACCTTGCAACAGTCCCGCCTTTTTATAGAAGAGAATATCCCATCAAAACATTCTCAATCGGCTGCAACCCTAATTAGGTCAACATGAAACCCTAGAATTTTTCAGTTGCTTAACCTTGCTTTGTCAGCAGGAAACCCTAATTGATCCGTTACAAAACCCTAGCAACGTCCGCTTTGAAAACAAGCCGGTGAAACGACTTTAATTTAATTTTAAAATATTAATTTAAATTTTAAATAAATAAATAAAATTTAAACTCGATATTTAAAATTAAATATCTTCATCATCGGAGCACCTTTTTCAACAAAACGAAGAGCTAACTTGGGTTTTAAGAAAAACCCATTTCAAAACTACTCGACCATGGATTTAAACAAAACCTATAATTTAGTCTGCCTTGGTTTTCACAAAAACCCTTCCGCTCTTTGACATCAATGACAACATCAACACTTGAGTAAGGGCAATGTACCCAAGGTACCCAAAATTGCCAACAATCTCCCCCTTTGTCATTGATGGCAACCCTTTACTAAAAACACATCTTCAAGAGCCAAAACTGAAATCAATATCTTTGAAGTTTTGCTCCCCCTGACTTGAAGCTTTCCTCTTCACTTGAAGCTCTCCCCCTTACTCATATCTCTCCCCCTTTGTCATCAATGGCAAAGGGCCACCTTTGGGGCTCAAAACTAAGAATGAGCCTCTTAGCTTAGTCCCTCCCCCACCTCCTGATGAGGTGATTAATTTTGGGGTGGGAGTAAAACTCCCATTAGGCACTGATCAACATCAACGTCTATAACTTCCTTGTCGGGTCTTCTATTGAACTCTTTGACCATATTCTTGTTCCTGTCATTGTTCTGATCCTTGGACCTGATCATGCCACTGTTCCTGTTCCTATATCCTGGAATTTCAACTCTGCACTATCTGACAGTGTGACTTTTATTGTTGCACTTATAACAAGTAATAGTGTTGTTTCTTTTAGGCATACATTTTCTTTGAATCCACATATTCTGACTAAGCCAGTTCTGACTAAACCTGTTTTGACCAAGCCTGTTAGTGTGATGTTCTTTTGTTTTAAACGAAACTCTGGTCTGTTTACCCTTCTGACATGAAGCACACATACTATTTGTAGGTTTTTTAATGATTGGAATATCTCTCACTGCTTGTTTAGCGCTAATTCTTACCAGATTATCAAAACTTATGTGTCCAAGCCTCTTATGCCACAACCAGTTCTCTTCTTCTTGTCCCATGAAGCACATACCTTCTGAAAACTCTGAGAGTGTGTACAGATTGCCAGACGTCCTTGAGCCAGTTGCTATTAATTTCTTGTTGTTTATTTTTTTGACTTCACAACCATGCTTCTTGAAAACTACTTCATGTCCTTTGTCACATATTTGACTCACACTCAATAGATTATGTTTCAAACCATCCACATATAAAACTTCCTCTGACTTGATCTTTCCTTCACTAATTTTGACCGTTCCTTTACCTATTATTTTGGCTCCATCATTGTTGCCGAATTTTTATAGAACCACCCTCATACTTTTGTAGATTTTCGAATTTCTGTTTGTCACCTATCATATGACTTGAGCAACCACTATCAAGAATCCAAGGAACATGTTTATTCTGAGCTCTAAAAGCTATCTGCACTATTAAAGAATCTTGTTCTTTCCTGAGCTGTTCTTTTTGTTTCCATTCTGTTTTAACTGTGGTATTGGGTTCTAGCTGTGACTTCCCATTTTTAGAATTTTGCACATATCCTTCAGTATAAATTCTATTTTGTTTTTCTCTATACGGTTTAAATCTGCTTTCATGAGGTTGATATGAAATAGACATACTACGACAATTTCTGGCAATATGACCAAAGTTGTGACACTTAAAACACTCTACTGCATAACTCATTAAAGGAGCAAACGCATTTCTACTAGTGAAACTTCTTGGACCTATGTTGTATTTGCAGTCAACAATTTTATGCCCATAAACATTACACTTGAAGCAAAAACCATAGAAATAATGATTAAACCTGAAAGATGGTCTTGGCCAGGTTGTTTCTGGAGCCTTGGATCTTCTATTCTTTTGATGTGTGACCTTAGTAAAGCCATCATTGTTAGCTACTATTTCAGGTCTGGCATTATATCTTTCTTTTGCCTGATTCTTGTCTTTGTTCTTTTCACTTTCAACATTGCTTGCTTTTGGTCCAGTTGATGATTCTCCTTCAAAAAAGCCGAGACCAAATTTGATACCTGTGGATCTTTGATCGCTCAGAATTTTGTCCAATTTCATCGAGCTTTCTTCACGTTTTACATGACAGTTGATTTTTTGATCCAGCTCTTGTATCTGTATTCGAAGACTCACATTTTCTTCTTCCAATTTGCTGCAGTGGTCTATCTTCATGGATACCTGTATTTCCAGATCTTCAGACATTTTCTTGTATTCTTCAGTCTGTATTTTTAAACTGGCAATAATGTTGTTTGCATCCTTAAGTTTCCTTGACAAATTTTCATTCTTATTTTTCTTCGATTCCCATTCCGTAAGGGCAGACACTAGCTCACCCTCTAAATCAACTTCAACCTCAACTTCTTCAACTTTAGAGTTCATTCCTTCTGCCATTTCTGGTTCAATTTTCTCAACCATAGGAACTGAAACTGGTCGGGATGCCTTTTTGGATGAGGATCTATTCTTCTTAGCCATTGTGTACTAATCCAAGATCAACCCTGATCGATTTAGCCAAAATTGGGAACCTTGCTCGACACCAATTGTTATAATCACAATGACACCGAGAGGGGGGTGAATCAGTGTGTTCTTTAAAAACTTAAAAGCAATTTAGACTTTTAAATAAACTGCAATGGATTAAAATAGAAATAATAAAAGTACTAAGAGCATCACACATAACATGGCATTTTAACGAGGTTCACCGATGTGGCTACTCCTCAAAAAGACTTCTTGGACTACCATCCAAATCCAGTCAAATGCAAAGCTACAACTTTACATAATCATTCACCAACACCAACTGGTAAGAGGCACCAACCTCTAAATTTTATCTGCTACAACAGAATGGAGCACCAACTCCAATTTTTCCAGCTCCAACTGGAAAGAGGCACCAACCCCTTTTACCAAGCTACAACTTGGAGATAGTAATAAAAATTGTAGAATTAAACTGTCACCTCAATTTGCACGATCTGCTTTTTTTCTTGCGTTCTGCTGCTTGTCGGCATTCGGCTGCTACTGTGAAAAATTATTCACACTTTTTCAACCACTCCTCTATATCTCTCCACATTCTCTGCTGCAACTTCATAAAAATATTACTTCTACAGCCAGCACACTGTCATTTCACACTCGGAACACGCCGTCTGCATATCGCTCTCTTTGTTCTCGATCAGTCGATACGCACTCACTCACTATCTCATCGCTACGATCTCTTTTCTTTAACTCCAAAGAACTATCACCGACTTACACTCTGCTGCACATGAACTTCATTTGCATATATCGCATCACGCCCACACTTCAACCTTGCAACAGTCCCACATTTTTATAGAAGAGAATATCCCATCAAAACATTCTCAAACACGTCGGTTGCAACCCTAATTAGGTCAACATGAAACCCTAGATTTTTTTGGTTGCTTAACCTTGCTTTGTCCACAGGAAACCCTAATTGATCCGTTGCAAAACCCTAGCAACGTCGGCTTTGAAAACAAGCCGGTGAACAACTTTAATTTAATTTTAAAATATTAATTTAAATTTTAAATAAATAAATAAAATTTAAACTGGATATTTAAAATTAAATATCTTCATCATCGGAGCACCTTTTTCAACAAAACGAAGAGCTAACTTGGGTTTTAAGAAAAACCCATTTCAAAACTATTGACCATGGATTTAAACAAAATCTATAATTTAGTCTACCTTGGTTTTCACAAAAACCCTTCCGCTCTTTGACATCAATGACAACATCAACACTTGAGCAAGGGCAATGTACCCAAAATTGCCAACACAAATTTTCTCAGTGGGAACTAGATCTTATAGGAAATATCTCTCCCCTGTCATTGGGCTAGCATATGTTCATAATCATGGCTACTGAGTATTTTACAAAGTGGGTAGAAGCAATACCCTTAACAATGACAACTAGAGCTGGTATAACAGATTTTATACTAGAGCATATTATAAGTCATTTTGGGATTCCATCCAAAACAATATCGGATAATGGAACGTCATTCAAGAATATAATTGTGAGAGCTTTGACATCTAAATATAGAATCAAACATAATTTTGTGACTCCATACTATTCACAAGTAAACAAGCAGGCTGAAGCTTCAAATAAGACAGTGGTGGCCATCTTGAAAAATATGATCCAAGAAAACCACAAATACTAGTACATCCAGCTGTCCCTTGCATTATGGGCTTACAGGACTAGTATTCAGATGCCCATAGGGGCAATCCCATTCTCACTAGTATATGGCGCTAAGGCCATTATGCCCTTGGAATTAGAATTTCCAATGTTGCGCATCACATTGAAAGAGTTCATCGATGATGACACCGTGTGACAAGCTCGACTAGACCAACTGACACTGCTTGATGAACGTCGTGTGAATGCCTTGGAGCATCTCCATATTTATCAAGAGTGACTAAAATGAGCTTATAATGTTAAATTCCACTAGAGAGACTTTGAAGTTGGGGATATTGTCTTGAAAGAGAACCAACAAAACTCTAATTTGCCACCAAATATGAGGGAAAAATTTATGGCTAATTGGCTAGGGCCCTATATCATATCTAAAAATATTGGTCCAGGTACTTATCGCCTGATTTCTCTAGGTGATAAGTAACTAGACCAATGAAAATGCATGAATGCATTTTCATTCATGCATTCATTCCATTGCATTGCAAATAGGCATTCGTCATCCATTGCATTCCGTAATAGAAAGCAATGTGTTTTTCATTCTCACAAGCGACACCATGTTTGTGTTGTAATCATGCACCTCTGCATTTATCATAATCCATCATTCATGTGAGTAATTGTATTTTTCAACACAACCCATAATGTTGCTATGAAGATATACTCAGGTTTTTTGATCACTCAACCATACCTAGAGGTCTTATCAAGAGTTGATAGAAAGATTGCTTTACTTTTGTAGCTAAGGTCTAGTTAGTATAGCCCTTAGCATATCATAATTCTATCACTAATCAAAAAATTAAGCAATCCTAATAAGGACTAGGGGAAGATGAAAGCCATGAAGCAGGACCGGGTATCCTGAAGTGAAAAGAATTATTCTTGCTTATCCCCCTGTGCGGACGATATGGGAAATTTTGGTTGTTGGCAAAAGGACAAGTGTATTTCCTACTCAAAATCCCTTGCTTACGATAAAATGAGCAATATCCCCAAGAGATATCCCACATCAATCCTCATGATTGATACCCTAGATCGATATCATAGATCGACTCCCCAGATTGATATCCCACATTGATATCATAAGATCGATATTCTCAATCGATATACTAGAAACAGTTTTCCCAAGTAAATCCCCCCAAAGGAAAGTTTTTGAAGAAAATTATCAAATGCAAATGCCGAAAAGTGAAGATCGAGTGAAGATCAGAAAATAGGCTTAAATCAAAGTTCAAAGTGAAGATCGAATGAAGATCAGAAATAAAAGTTCACATCAAGATCGAAGGAAGATCATAAATCAAAGTTCGAATGGAGATCAAATGAAGATCAGAAAACAGATTCTAGTGAAGATCAAATGAAGATCCAAAGAAAGTCAAAGTCAAAATGGAATCGACTCCCTTGCTTCACTACATATGAGCAAGTATCCCAAAAATTGAAAAAATAATGAGTGGGAGCAAACTTGAATCCCTGGAATTGTCAGCACTATTGTACCTTACGCATGATGATATGTCTGATGCATTAGCACCTCGCTTATGAACAAGACCAATGTTTGAATGTGGAAGAGCTAGCTTCAGGTGTCCTACATTGCTTAGTGGTTTAGTCCAACTAAAATCTAAACTTGAGATTGGATAAGACATTTGTGGGACCCCTATCTTAGCAATGGGCTGAAAGAATCCCACCTGACATCGGGGAACGCTCGTGTCTTATCTTAAAATAATCATGTGCACACACAGGGATAATGAATAGTTAGGGCCTATCCTAGCAAAATCCTTATATCTCAGAAGTCTAGTATGGTTAGTATACAACTTTTGATAAGACAATTAGGGTGTTTGAGTCTCATGGAAAACCTCAAAATATCTCTAAAAAGCAACAAATGCTACAAAAAGCATAAACCATTAAATGGTAAAAGTCATTGCAAATCATCAAATTTCAAAGTATCCAAGAAGCGATACATCATTACATAAAGCACAATCAAGATATAGGATAGATACCGGATGAATATCAACAAAGATGTTTAGACGACCACTGACTATATCATGCATATCATCCAAAGTGCAAAAGAAAGAAAATAGAATGACATATTATATCATTCACATTATACAATTGTAGTCATTTCATTTCATGTATGGGTGATTAATTGATTAAATTCTTATCTTAAGGATTTTCAATTACAGTCATGATTTTTACACATCCTGTGGTGTCATCCATTAGATTGATAAACATATTTGCATTCATTCCTTATGTTTTAAGTGATTAAAGCATATAGGTTCATTTACATTAGATTACCATCGTGTAAATAAATCATTACATACATTAATGCATGCAAAGAAAGCAATATCAAATATGCGTTAAAAGAAAGCATCGCATCCATTTGCATCTATCATCAAAAAGCACATCTAAGCATCTAGATCACTGCATACCATCATCATAAATTACATAGCTATCTAATGCATGACATCATACATCACATCATATAGCATCAACATAACATAAACATTGCATCCATGTGCATCACATAAACATAAAATCAAAAAAAGAAATATATACACATGTACACATAATGAGCCATAAATGATCATATCATATATATATGTGTCCAAACGAGTACATAGGGAGTATACAAAAATTCCCATAGGCTACAAATGTGTAGGTCCTCGACCTTACACCAAAAATGATATATATCAAAAATATATCCTGCAATAGTAGAGCTCTAGCTCTGATCTGCTCCCCCTGTACCGGAGCTCTCACTACCTCCCTCGTATTGTGCTTAGGAGCTTTTGCTCTGCTACCCTACTATCCACTATGGACCCTGCTGAGAGCCCTGAGTACCACCTAGCCCAAAGAGGCCTAGCACTCATCCAACCGCCACCTATGCAATGGGCACCTCTGTGCATCGGGACCTATGGTTGGATGTTGCAATAGACTGCCCTACCTCCCTAGTCTTGGTGTGACTACTACCACCATGTGTACTAGAGGACCTATGTGTCCTCTCACTCTAATGGGTACGATGGCTCGAGCTAGCAGTAGACTATACTATAGTCCTAGATCTAGTCCACTAGGACTCTGGAGCATACGGATCCTCGGGAACCTCTGCACCTAACATCTGTATGTATCCAACTAGCTGGTCCACCCGAGCAACCCTGGATGCATGCCTATCATTGGTACTCATCAACAAACCCTACAAGCATTGGATATCTGCCATAGGATCCCAACCACCTGGTAGTACTACTATTGGTGCCATCGGAGGCCCCATAATCGCCTGAGAGGGTGGAGGACCCCCCTCTGTGTCCTAAGCAGATCTTTCTCTACAACTACCTCACCCCACTGTGCCACTGCTACATCATGAGTACTAGTGAGCTCCTAAACTCGATCCTCTATTGTTGTAGCTCGCTCTATGAGACTGGTGATCTCCTCATGTACCTTAGCTCATTGCCTATCTTGGTCAGCTAGCTTCACCTCTAGAGTGGCGATAGTAGTGTCTCGCTCCCTCTGTTGCGTCTAGAATCACCCCAGCTAACTCTGCAGGTCAGCCACCTATGCCAAGAGTAGTCCCTCTGCACTATTAGGAGGGACCTCACCCTCCTCTAGAGCCTCCTCATCAAGGTCAACCTTAGGAGCCTCCTTAGTGGTAGCCTCTATGCCCTAGCTACCCTCTGTCCACTGGCGCACATTACGCCCATCAGGATCCACCTCTGCCCCTGCTTGATCTACAACTCGGCCTAGAGGCCCTATCCCATACCAATAGAACATAGACCACCATCCATCATACTCTAGAGTGGTCATAGCTCTATCAACTCTAGTCTCCTAGAAGTCATTGAGCTCATCCCCTAACGTTGGAGGATGAATCAATGATAGATCCCTCTCCAAATCCAAGCGTCGGTACACAAATGGGATCTCCAGGATGTCCTACACCATGCCAAACTAACGCAAGATGCGAGAGAAAAATTGGTACTCTCTAATCTCGGCCTTCTGGCCGAGTAGCCATCTATCTCGACGAGCCTATCAAAGCCACTCATCGACCTCAGGCCAGTCAGGACACTCCATGTACGGCCACCACTCGATATCATTTGGCTCGAGTCCTACAAACTGTGTGATGTAATGCTTGATATCACCAGCATGAGTCCTACTTCGGAATCCCTCCTCCCTCGAGGCTAGCAGGCAAGCATCGATGGTCATCATCAATGGCAATGATATGTAATGGGAGCTCTCTAGGACGCTCGATCCGGATGTGCTACCACCCCTAGATCTACAAAAGTAGGCTACAGTTGATGCCCTTATGGCTCTGCTCAGTAATATGATATAGCTCATGGTACAACTGACATAGTAGAGTACTCCCCTAGGCTAGGAGTAGTGGTCATTGTGTGGAGCTCTGAGTAACTCTCCTAATAGTGGCCAGGAGGTTCTAGGGAATCCTCGCACCTGAGGAGTCTGGAAGAAAAATTTGCACCACTAGGTGCATGAAAATGACCTCTCTAATAGAGAATATCTGCTGGCCCTACCAGTAGCCGATGTGTACTCCTCCATGATCGATCTTCTCCTGAGCCTCCTCGCTCCGGTCACCGAAGATCGCATCAAAAATGGACTCCTTAGCCCTAGAAGTAGAGGAGACGATGGCCTCACCATCGATGGGGATCCTAAAGATCCTATAGACATCCTCTAAGGTCATAGTCATTTCACCTGTAGGTAGGTGAAATGTGTTGGTCCACACATTCCAATAGCGGGCCAACGCAGTCAGGTAAGCCTGATCTACCCGAATAGTGGGTAGATCTAAGACATAGTCGAATCCAATGACTCTGAACCACACATGCTCAACATCAGTGAGCTGGTCATGGAGAGTCTTAAGAATATCTGGCTCTCGAGCTCTAGAGGTCAATGGCTAAAATAGAAAGCATAATATAAGGAAAATTTTAACTAAAAACAAGCAAAAATAGTTAAAAATGACCTAAAAATCATTAAAAACATCTAAAATTTTGATAAAATGCAAAAACATGTCATCATGCAGGCCTACAAATCAAAATTGTCATTCAAATAGGTCAAAAATGTATTAAATGACATTAATTACCTTTTAAAACTTAGAAAAATTAAAAAATTTATAATTTTTTTCTAAAGTTTGCGAACCACGGGTCAACCCTATGGTCCGCATGCGGTCAAAAATTGACCATTGGGATTTTGAATGTTGACCACAATTGGAAGCTGCGGTCCCCAATTGGCCAATTGGGAACCGTAGCTGGTAGCTGCGGTCTTCAACTGGAACTCGGACAGGGTTAATTCCCCGCCTGAAAAATGAAAAAAAAAAGTTTAATCTAATCCTAGCTAGCCTAAACTACAGTGTGGTTCATTGCCAACAATTTAATTTGATTCATTAGCCCATTAATTAATGAGGTCAATTTTTTTAATTGGTAATGGTTGCGTGGACTTGGTTTTGAGTTACCTTTCCTACACTGTGCCTCGGCTGGTAGAGGGTTGTCCGTGGTCCGCCATCATGGAGAGAGTGAGTGTTTGCTTGAGTTTTGGTAGGGTTTGAGGTTAGTTTTATCTCTCTCCTATCAGAGCTCTCCAATTAATAGTCACTTTCAAATAATAATGAGGCAATTTTGAAATTTGAAATTTTTATAGCCTTTTCCTATTTCGTGCGGACCGTAGTTGAGACCTGTGGTCCAAGAATTAGGGTTTTGCACCCGCAAGCCGTAGCCATAATTTCCAAAATTGCAAATGGGAACCACACACCCTAGCTGTGGTTTGCAATTGATAGCAAATCTACTAAAATCCCACCATGGGAAGGGCTAAAAAGATAAACTAATGCCTCCCAAGGGATCAGAATTTAATAAAATCAAATCAATTTGGAAATTTGGTGATAATCAAGCACCGAGATCCAATTAAAAATCAAATATTTGGCTGAGATTATAAAGTACATTCACCGAGGTCGTCGCTATGAAAATCCTTTCATGGAGTGATGCACCTCCTAGCCAAATAAACAAAACTCAATTCATAAATTAAAACATTAAAAAAATTAAATGAATAAGCAAAAGCCAAATGTGCCTCGTATTCAGTCATTTACCCTACACACTTGGCGGTTGCAGCGACTTGCGATCCATGCAATCCGACAAGATGAGTAAATAACCATAAGGACATTTGGGGCAAAAATTGTCATCATTGATTTGATATGCTTCTTTTCAATCCCTAAGAAGGCCTTCGAGGCTGGACCGCTCCACGGGAATGAGGTGTTTCATGTCATTTCTTCTATGACATCTTTTTAGCAAATCATCGATAATTTGATTCAACACAAATCTGATTGGATTTGTATCATTTCGATTCCCTAAGATGGCTATTGTATCCCGACTGCTCCATGGGATAGGAATGTGCAAATAACTATTAATAGTTGGAATCATAAGCTGAACTAGGCCTAGCCAATGCATTAATATGCTCAAATCTAAATTTGTTCAGATCATCCATGGTGGTCAAGCGACCTCGTCGCTTCATTCATTGTCATTACCCTCATCGACTCGTCGCTTGAGGGGGTAGTCATAATATCAAATCATAATCAAAATCAATAGAAGATCCCTGAGAATCGTAGATCCCTTGATCTTGTCAAAATTGTGTTCGTCCTTGCGAATCATTGTCAATAGCTATCATAAGCTTACCCCTTTGCTTGGGGAAAATAGCAAACATGATAACTTGTTTGTATCTCACCTCCTTTTGGTTATATAGGCCTAACTCCTATTGTAGCACCAAAGCTACCCGAATGACTGATGATGAGTGCAAACTCTTTCAAATTTAAGCCTCCAAAGAGTTGGAAGCAATGATTCTAGGATGTGCATCCTTTTGTTGGACCTGGGGCATCTAATGTTGATCTGACTAATGATCATCATAGAACCTTCGACATCATTTTAGGAGGTCTATTTTTGCTCAGCATTGTTTGATCTCACAATGCATATCAAAAGGGGCATCTGTAGACACCTAAAACGCATCATGTCGAAGGTGACTACTCATATGGACATGCTACAAGACCATATGGAAGATCTTGGACAGACTCCAAGATAGAGTAGTGGTTCTAACCACTCAATTTGGGCTCCTTGGCCTAATCAGTATGAATCGTAGCCCAGACCTATGGTCTATAGGCTGAACCATGGTTGAGACCTATGGTTTGCATTCTAGATCGTAGTTGTGACCTATGGTCTTAACTGAAGTTCAGTTGGCCTTCAATCTGAGCCAAATCGGTTGGAACGGCCATAAGTTCTAGAAGAGGGTGGTTAGAGGATGGAAGCTTCCAATCAAACTGTCCTAACCACCCCTTCTTGATCTTGGCTTCTCCATGAAGCCACCCCTAGCCCTTGGGTAGTCCTATAAGTACCCCTCAAAATTAGGGCAAAAGATAAGGAAGCAAGCATTGGAGATTAGAGCAGCGAAGCCCTATCAAATTCTACACTCACTTGAGAGTATTGAGAGAGCTATTGCACTTATCCCCTTTCTATTTGCCAATATTCATGATGAATTGCATCATGGATGCCCTAGGAGCCTAGGAGAGCTAAGAAGCACATATTCGGGTAAACGAAGGCCCCTCATAGTGATTCAACCACCAAACCTATCAGAAGGACACCGAAGGTGACCCTTGAACATCAATTGGACAAGGAGGTCAAGCCCACTACCCTTGGAATTGAGGGTAAGCCTATCAAAGTGCTAACCATGGCTTTCAACCATGGTTTACAATGCAGACCGCTCATCAGAGTTGCGGTTTGTAGTAGAGGTATCACCACCTTCCTCTTTTCATTTTTGTCTGGTTAATTAGATTAGATTAGTTGTTTTCATGGTTTAATTACAGTTTAGTAGACTTATGACCATAGAATTAGGTTAGATTAATTCCTTTATGTTATGCTTCAATTAGGACATTAATAGGTTCTTTATGCACTTTCATGCCTTGTTTTACATATTTGATCCATGCATAGAGTAGTTGTTATCTTTCTTTACGCTATTATATGAATCTTGATTCAATTTGCATAGTTTAGAAGCACTTTTCATGTTTTCTTGATTATGCATGTTTAATGGTGTCATTATGCAATTTTCCCAAAAGGGCCTCATCATGAGAGGCTGCCTATATTTTTGACACTTCTATGTTGTTTCTTGACCGTAGGGAATAACTTCAAAGGAGATTCAACCATCAAGTTCCTTCCTCAATGTGAAGAAGAGGGCAACTCCACCCTAGAGTAGTTTGTGTCACCCTGAAAGGCACTTGGAAATCACACCTACCCTTGAGAGGGAAACAATTACACACTCCTATTGTAATATTGTATCAAAATGATTATCCCTAAGAGGGATGTACCTGTAATTTGATTTTGACTTTGAATATAATGGAATAAAGCGTATTTCTTCTCTATTAATTTGTTGTAAAATTCTAATCTAAAAATTTATGTAGGCCTCCACACACACACACAAAGATATATATATCAAATAGTACAATCACAAATATTGTGTTGAGAATGGGGGTTCAATTTGCTCACAAGCCACTCAAGAACTAACTGTTATACAAAAGGAAATGAAGGGAGAGCCTATAAGAGAATACAATTGAAAACTCATTGATCCTTCTTACCATCTATGCTAATACTATTTATACATTACAACAAGGAATATTTTTCCTCTAAAATTTCCTAGGACTTTGACCCTTTAAATTACTTGTTCTAGGGATTCTAAAAATTAAATGCAAACATCCTCATTTATATTGTATGTTAGTTTACAGCTGCCATTATTGTAGGTGTTTTCTTCTTATTTTTAATATTTCATCTTCTTGTCCCTATATTATCAAGCTAAAGTGTCTTTGGTGGATGATTATGTCATTTCTTAGTAATGGAAATCCCTCTAGCTTAACTACTATTCTAGGACTCTATGCATCATTACTTATGTCTCCCATTTTCATTTTGAAGAGTTTCCATTTGATGGAGACATGGGCTGCCCTATTGGAAATTTTCTTCCCCACCTCGAATGTTTATTATTGGAAACATAAACTAATTGGGACTTGTACTCCCTTTCAAAACTTGAACCTTTCCTAATTCTTGATAGCCAACCTCATCGAACCTTTTCTTTTGGCTTTTATTTGTTTTCCCAAAAACTCATGAGCACTCTTCCTTATGTGTTTTGTTCTTACATATCATCAATATTTTTACCTTTATGATCGAATATTTTCTTGACCTTAATTTAAGGTAAAGGTCTTTAGAGTCTAGCATACTGTGAACAAGATGATGATGCTCTAGTCTGTGGGACTAATTTCCAACATATCTCCATGTCAACATATTTTCCTATCATGATGGCCTAACTCTTATGCTAGATGGGTGGTCAGTGCAGAGAAGTTTCATCTTGGTGCCTCTATTGTTAAATGTGGGGAAGTATATGTCTCATGAGGTCTCCTGGTGCAAAGCTCCCATGAGTACTTATCCTTTTTCCCAACTTGTGATCTCCCCCAAGTCATTTTCCCCCCTTAGATGTCACCCTAAGCGTGTAGTGGAGAGATAATACATGGGGTGTAGGAGGTTTTGTACCTAATTAAGTATGAATGAGAGTCATTCTTTCTTATTCAACCATAAATATTCTATTGCCTCCATGGAAGCTCTCTTTATGGTTGATAATTTTTCTAGGAGTGATACCCCATCCACCTTTTCTCTAAATATCTCAAAAAAACATTTTCGTGTTAGTCCTAACTAGATATTGACCTATATTGGAGTGTGATATACCATTCTTGGGTCCTTCCTCTGAAATAATTTACCAACAATCTTAAATATATTGATATATTATGAATTATGCATAGACTTATGATATGGTTTATATGCTCAAAGGGGGTAGTGAGATCGTCTCCAATGAAATAAGTGAGGTACTTTAAGGTAGACTAGGGAATATTCTCTTATAATTCATACAACATTAGTGGTTCTAGTGGGCTTCTATAATTCTATATAGGGAATGTTCTAGGGGGTGGCAAAGCAACCATATTATGACCTGCAACTCTTTTTCATAGAATGGTTGCAGGTGATGGCAATATTTATTTAAATTTAGCACAAAACCTAATCAAATGTTCCTTGAATAGCTATTTTTGGGTTCTTCATTTGAGAGGATTCATTAAGTGAATGTAACTTTACACTTATTGAAAGTAGGTATATTGAGGCCTTCACCTGAACCTTAATCTAATATCTCTAATAGTGGCTTCTTATGATGTTTTTTTGATGCAATGAACTTTCCAGGTGAGTGAGAGGTGCTTCGAAAAGCAAGAGTAGGATCAAACCTTGACCAAGTCCAGCCTAACTTGCTATTGTGATTATGGGACCAATGATTTTTCATTGGTGCACCATTAAAATATTATCTTTGATTATCCTAGCCAAAATAATTACACCTCACAAGGAGTGACACAATAGGTCCATAGCTGAGAGCATGATATTTGGCTCACTTAGGGGTCTTCGAGAGATTTTACAATACTAACTCCTTGTTAAGATATGATCTATGTAGTACACTTTGACTCAAAAGAAAAGAGGGATGTGAAAGAAAAAGAAAACAAATCAACAAAAGAAAAATATTGGCAATATTCCAAAATAACCGCTAAGATCCCTCTACACAATAAGCCCAAATATATTTTTTAATTTACATGGTGGAATTGGTAGCCATCATGAATCTGAGCAGGTTGTCCAACTTTTATGGTTACCATAGTATTGTGCACTGTCCACCCTGGAAGTCACCCCATAGTTCTTCTTGTAGTCCACCCCTATAACCACCATGCCACAATCATTTTAAACCTTTTACACCATCGAAAGCACTAGGAAAGGGACAAGCGTTCAATCTGGAAAGGCTCAAGATTGTAATCTTGGACCTCCACCCCCCTTATGGGGTTTGGTCAAACCAATTGGTATACACCCTTGACCTAATAAGTGTAAATGTTATGTTGTCTTTTTAGCTAGATTATCAGAGGTCCCAATATACAGGATCTTGAGAAATCTCAAACATAGGATTAAATAACCAATATAATGAATATAACATTCATAATGATGACAACATTATGAAAAAATGGTCAATATCATTCATGTAACAACATGGATAAATAGTTATAGTATATTGCTCAAAATATGCATACAAGATTCAATATTATTAATGCTTAAACGTATTTGATATAATTTTATAATATTCAATCCATATACAATACGTGAAACTTTATCTCCATAATACATCTTTCATAGATGACTCTTTAATAATTGACTATTTCTCTCCTTTTACATCTAGGATATGAAACCCTTCCTATTCCATGCCTAATAAAATTCCTCTCACGTCTTTTTCCTTCTCATCTTGTGACTTGTGTATATAAAACTCAACTCTCTATTTGCACATTTTATTCTATGACACTTGCACACTTTACTATATGACACATTACACACTCCTACACACTCTATTACAAGATACTTGTGCACATTCTCACTCTTCACATTTGCACACATAATTACATGACACTTGTGCACATCCTACACATGAACACTTACATAAAGGGGAAATATAAATCACACTCCTAAACTATAGACTCATACCCTAATCTATTACATATTTACATGTACCATGAAGGTACCATGGGGTACATTAGCATGTACCAAATACTATAATATTCTCCAACATCCCCCTATATTACATTATTTGGTTATTGAAGACTTTAGTTTTCAATCTCTAATTCTTGCATTTGTTATTTTGCTATGGTTTTGGAACTACTCAAAACTCTGGCATTTACTACCTATCATTTTTTTCCTTGTATTTTCTTTTTTCTCTTTTCTCTTTTTGATCTTCTTCCTAGTTTCTTCACTTTATTCTTCTATGTCATGGACTTGATATTATTCTTTGCTATATTACTTGTATCATCAACGCCATTAGAAAACTTTTAATAATTTTCATTGACATTCTTTTCATGACCACCTTCAATTTGATTTTCAATTAGAATTCTTGTTGTAAGGGATCTAATTTCATTCCCTTATGTAGACTCTATAATTTATTTAATTTTTATTTTCTTGTACTAAATTGCCTTTTTCATTTTCTTCTCTTGATTGCAACTACTATTGTTGCCTATATTGGTATTGAGGTTGATATTGTTTAGGCTAAAAATTTTGGTAAGGTATTTTCATTTGATTTCCTTAATTCAAGTATTTATATCTACAAAAATTTGTAGTATGATCCCTTTTTTTACATATATGATAAAACCTTTGTCACCATTTCGACTGAGACCTTAAAGATGATGTTGTAGTATTATTTGGTACATTTTCTTTAGATTTCAAAGCATTATCAGTCATTTTATATTTGAATAAATTGTCCACCTCATATTCTTGAAGAATGTTAACCAATTTGTCAAAGGTAAGTTTCCTTATTCAATACTTAAACCGAAGTAACTAAATATTTTTAACTTTCAAGAAGTGCTCTTAATATTACTCAAACTAAAAATTTATTTTCAACATTTTATCCTAGAGTTAATAATTTAGCCTCTATATCTACTATTCTTCAAAGAAAGAGTTCTATACTGTATCCACTATTAACCTTCAATTAATATAACTAAGAGTGTAAATTTAAGATAATTACCCTGTTATTCCCTTCAAATATTTTATATAGTTTCTACTAAGCTACTGCTAAAGTCTAAGCTTCACTAATGTATGGTAATATCTCATCAACTAACCCAAATGCAGTTAGCATAAGTGATTTTGTACCACTTTCTTTAAATCTTTGTATTTCTCTTTCATCTTCAATAGGTTTTACTTGTGTCCCATTTACTATAGGCCATAATTTTTCTACAACAAGAATTGATCTCATTTTATTTTTCCAAGATGTGAAGTTAGGTCCTTTCAAAAGTTGAGACTATCAAAGGAATATCTTGTTATTTGACATGATGGAACTCATTAAAATTTCAAATTTCTAAAACTATCAATTTCTTTGAAGTTGAAATCCTTATATCTCCAAATTTTAATTTAAACTATCAAATTCAAATGAATTCAAATAAATTTGCAAATTTAATAATAATAAAAATCTAAATTTTTGATGTAGAAGACCTTGTGTATCCCTAATAATTTATCAAATTTGCAAATTTTTCTAATCAATATTTCAAATATAAAATTTTAGAAATTTTCAAAAATTTATTTGAAGTTGAAAACCTTTTGACTCCCTTATTATAAATCAACAATATTCTACTTTTTAGTTTTCTTCAAAAAGAAAATATAGAAGTCAAAGTCTTTTCACTCAAATTATACTTAAATTTTGTTATAAAGTTTGATTTTTCTTTCTAAAATTTATTAAATTATGAATATCATAAAAGCATGCACCAAAAATTAGGTTTTAACCTTATTACTTTGATATTTTAAAAAATATAAAGGCACTAAAGGATATTGCCCAAAATTCTTACCTTGACCAATATGTTGGATAGAAATGAATGCTTATGTGCTCTTGTCAGGGTGTTATGGTAGGCTTGTCTCAAGAAAATTATATGTCTCAATTGATGTTATAATGCAAATCCAAATGTCATTTGTCCTCTACTTTCAAACATTTCAGGTTACCTTGAATCTATTATGTTGTTTGTTATCATCTTTGGTATTAAATTCTTCAGGCACACTCTAATAAAGTCTCCTTCTTGGAAATTTGTATTAGGAAATTGTCTTTTCAAGCAATTCTAAACACTAGGCACTCATTCTACTTCTCCTCATTCCTTAGCTTACTACTATCTAGACACACACCACAACCTCTTCTACCCTACATTCTTTTCCTCTTGTATGGTTGTACAAGTTGGTCAATTCTAGTGCTACTATTCTTCTTTGTTGGCTAAGTAGGTACAAATATTGCTTTATTTTTTCTATGACACCAATCATCCCTCTTGTGGAGCTCTTCTATAATGCTTTCACTCGAGATAGTGAAGCCAATAATCCCTATTGTAGGAGGTCATGGAACCAATCATTCCTATTATGGGGATATTCTATAATACTTTTGCTCAAGGTGTTGAAGCCAATTGTCCCTCTTGTGGGGATATTATATTCAATTCTAGGACTGGACTTAACCCGATATCTTAAACTCCTTTAAGACACTCCTTTTTTTTTGTACTTCTTCTCAGGCTAAAAAGTTCTTCAAAACACTACTCCTAATGTGCTTTTAAGGTCCTTCAAATGCAATCATCATTGTAAATCTATGATTTTGCTCCTAGATTATATCAAATGTTCATACCAATATAGAACTGGATAAAATTTTAGTTCAAACAAATATTCACACCAAGGTTAAACTTGATGCTAGAATAAAATATTATCTCCTCAAATCTGGATGGATTATGGTGGTAGTTTTGATATCACTATTGGATTTTTAACCAAATTATCATAGGTCCCAATATATAGGATCTTGAGTAATATCAAATATAAGAGCAATTACTATATTAAATGACCAATATAATGAACATAACATTCATAATAATGACAATAATATGAACAAAATGGTCAATATCATTCATGTAATAACATGAAGAAATACTTACAATATATTGCTCAAAATATGTATACAAGCTTCAATATTATTAATTCTTGAATGCATTTAAGATACTTTAATAATATTCAATCCATATACACTACATGGAGCTTTACCTCCATAATATAGCCTTCATAGGTGACTCTTCAATACTTAACTTTTGTTGTCCTCTCACATCCAAGAGATGCACCTTTCCTATTCCATACATAAGATAAATCCTCTCATGTTTTTTGTCTTCTCATCTTGCCACTTGCATACATGACTCTTGAATCTCTATTTGCACACTTTATTTTGAAACTTGCACACTTGCACACTTTACTATATAATACATTACACACTCCTACATATTCTATTATAATACACTTGTGCATAGTCTCACTCTTTACAGTTGCACACATAATTACATGACACTTGTGCACATCCTACACATGAACACTTATGTAAAGGAAAAATATAAATCACACTCCTAAACTATAGACTCATACCCTAATCAAATTACATATTTAATTTCATACCATAAAGGTACCATGGGGGTACATTAGCATTTATCAAATAATGTAATATTCTCTAACATACTAGTGCTAGCGATGGACCCTTCCACTCCCAATACATTTAAGCAAAAATAAGAGTTTCCATCATAGGTATGCATAGAGAAGGTAGGTTCATAGGAAGCCATATATGGTTGATCAAAAAATTGATGAAAGCCCCTCACATATACATACATAACAAAACCCAAAGTAGGTAAATACCACAAGCACATACACATATAGAAAAGAGTCCATAGGAAGTCATATATGACTAATCTAAAAATTGATGTAGGCCTTCACACACACACACACACACACACATATATATATATATCAAATAGTGTAATCACAAATATTGTGCTGAGAACGGGGGTTCAATTTTACCACAAACCACTCAAGAACTGACTGTTATACAAAAGGAAATGAAGGGAGATCCTATAAGAGAATACAATTGCAAACTCATTTATCCTTCTTACCATCTATGCTACTACTATTTATAGATTACAACAAGGAATATTTTTCCTCTAAAATTTCCTAGGACTTTGACCCTTTAAATTATTTGTTCTAGGGATTCTAAAAATTAAATGCAAACATCCTCGTTTATATCGTATGTTAGTTTACAACTGCCATTATTGTAGGTGTTTTCTTCTTATTTTTAATATTTCATCTGCTTGTCTCTATATTATCAAGCTAAAGTGTCTTTGGTGGATGATTATGTCATTTCTTAGTAATGTAAATCCTTCTAGCTTAACTACTATCCTAGGAATCTATGCATCATTATTTATGTCTCCCATTTTTATTTTGAAGAGTTTCCATTTGTTGTAGACATGGGCTGCCCTATTGGAAATTTTCTTCCCAACCTCGAATTTTTATTATTGGAAACAAAATAATTGGGACTTGTCCTCCCTTTAAAAACTTGAACCTTTCCTAATTCTTGATAGCCAACCTCATTGAACCTTTTCTTTTGGCTTTGATTCGTTTTCCCAAAAACTCATGAGCACTCTTGCTTATGTATTTTGTGCTTACATATCATCAATATTTTTACCTTTATGATCGAATATTTTCTTGACCTTAATTTAAGGTAAAGGTATTTGGATTCTAGCATACTATGAACAAGATGATGATGCTCCAGTTTGTGGGACTAATTCCCAACATATCTCCATGTCAACATATTTGCCTATCATGATGGCTTAACTCTTATGCTAGATGGGTGGTAAGTGCAGAGAAGTTTCATATTGGTGCCTCTAATGTTGAATGTGGGGACGTATATATCTCATGAGGTCTCTTGGTGCAAAAATTCCATGAGTACTTATCCTTTTCCCCAACTTGTGATCTCCCCCATGTCATTTTTCCCCCTTAGATGTCACCCTAAGTGTGTAGTGGAGAGATAATATATGGGGTGTAGGAGGTTGTGTACCTAATTAAGTATGAATGAGATTCATTCTTGCTTATTCAACCATAAATATTCTATTGCCTCCATGGAAGCTTTCTTGATGGTTGATAATTTTTCTAGGAGTGATACCCCATCCACCTTTTGTCTAAATATCTCAAAAAAAACATTGCCATGTTAGTCCTAACTAGCTATTGACCTATATTGGAGTGTGATATATCATTCTTGGGTCCTTCCTCTAAAATAATTTACCAACAATCTAAAATCTATTGATATATTATGAATTATGCATAGACTTATCACATGGTTTATATGCTTAATGGGGGTAGTGAGATCATCTTCAATGAAATAAGTGAGGGACTTTAAGGTAGACTAGGGAATCTTCTCCTATAATTCATACAACATTAGTGGTTCTAGTGGTCTTCTATCATTCTAGGTAGGGAATATTCTAGGGGGTGGCAAAGCAACCATATTATGACCTGCAACTCTTTTTCCTAGAATGGTTGCAGGTGATGGCAATATTTTTTTAAAATTTAGCACAAAACCTAATCAAATGTTCCTTGACTAGATATTTTTGGGTTCTTCATTTGAGAGGATTCATTAAGTGAATGCAACTTTACACTTCTTGAAAGTAGGTATATTGAGGCCTTCACCAAAACCTTAATCTAATATCTCCAATAGTGGCTTCTTATGATGTTTTTTTGATGCAATAAAGTTGCCAAGTGAGTGAGAGGTGCTTCAAAAAGCAATAGTAGGATCAAACCTTGACCAAATCTAGCCTAAATTTCTATTGTGATTATGGGACCAATGTTGTTTCATTGGTGTCCCATTTAGCACACCATTAAAATATTGTATTTGATTATCCTAGACAAAATAATTACACCTCACAAGGAGTGACACAATAGGGCCATAGCTGAGAGCATGACATTTGGCTCAATTAGGGGTCTTCGAGATATTTTACAAGACTAACTCCTTTTTAAGATATGATCTATGTGGTACACTCTAACTCAAAAGGAAAAAGGGATGTGAGAGGAAAAGTAAAAAATCAACAAAAGAAAAAGATTGGCAATATTCCAAAAGAACCGCTAAGATCCTTCTACACAATAAGCCCAAATGTTTTTTTTACATGGTGGAATTGGTAGCCATCATGAATATGAACAGGTTATCCAACTTTTATGGTTACCATAGTATTCTGCACTGTCCACTCTAGAAGTCACCCCATAGTTCTTCTTGCAATACACCCCTATAACCACCATGTCACAATCATTTTAAACTTTTTACACCATCGAAATCACTAGAAAAGGGACAAGCGTTCAATCTGGAAAGGCTCGATATTGGAATCTTGGACCTTCACCCTATTGGAATATGTAATGCAACATTGTGTAAATTATTCTTAGACTAAAATATAAAGTCTAAAGAATAATATTTGAATTAGAAAATAATTCTATTTTATGTAAAAATATTCCCACCCAATTAATAAATAAAATAAGGGTGCTAGAAATATTTAATTTGTGGGAAAAAAATATTTTCCCTTTTCTAGAAAATATTAAAAAGTAACCAATCAATTTTTAATATTTGATAGATGCCATTTGTCACACATCTCAAGATAAGATTGTGATAAGATTTGTTACACATCTCAAGATACGATTATGATAAGATTTGTCACACATCTCAAAATAATATTGTGATAAGATTAGGGTAATTTTGGGGTTGTAGTAGAAAAGCTTCTCTTTAAATAGGGGTGTTTTTTGCTACATCTTGTCATATCATGTTGATACATATTGTTGCATAACATTGAAGCATTATTGTATTGTTGAACCATTGAGTAATATAGTGAACTTCATAGTGATGTTTCCCTTCTTCATTTGAAGTAGGGTTTACCCACTTAATATTGGTGTTGTGGGTTTTCCTCTTTTGTGTGTGATTGATCTTGTGGAGCATTCTTCAATCTTGGGGAAACTTTGCTTATCTCAAATTTTGTATCAGAGCAGTTGGGATCTCCATCAAGTGTCTTCAATATTTTGAGGTGAAAAACCCATTAAGGTATATATATATATATATATGTTTTAATGAATGTATTTGATATTAGGGTATTTTATGCATTTGATATTTTGTCAAACTTATTTTGCAAATCTGCCATTAGGGTTTGTAGATTTATTGTGTTTTTTTTTATCTAGTTGTTAGATCTTTTGCAAATGGTGTTTTCATTTTAAATCTATAAATTTTTAGCATTGAGCTTTTGCTGGAAGGGTTTTGGAGCCAAATGGACCCCATGGTTGCGTTCGGAAGGCCCAAAAACCCTATTTCCATATATTATTTGCCCTATTTTAGTGAAAAATAAATTTGAGGCAAATTTTTTTTTATTTTGGGGTCAAATGGCCCCCCACCCATTTTGCTGTATAGTCTGAATTTTTTTTATTATTCTGTTTTTTAATTAAAAAAATAGTCATTTAATAAAAAGAAACAGTCATTTTTTATTATTCTATTTTTTTTTATAAAAAAAATAGTAATTTTTTATTATTCTATTTTTTAATAAAAAACAGTCATTTAATAAAAAAAAACAGTCATTTATTATTCTATTTTTTAATAAAAAAATTGTCATTTATTTTATTTTAAGACCTAATAGTCATTTTTTTTTTTATAAATTGAAATGCATTTTTTATTATTGTATAATGCAACTAGAATCCTTTTATGCAATTTTTGGCAAATTTTTAGTCAAATTTTCAAATAATTTAGACCTTATAGTCATTTTTTTCTCACATTAACAATGGTTGTTTGTGAGTTTGCTTGTTTTGCAAGGTTATCCAAGTATGTTTTGGAGTATACAAGGCAATTTCAGATCAAATTTTTCACTCTCTTCCCCCTATTTATTCTAAATCTCTCAAGCATTTGCTTGAAACATAATGTAAAAATATAACTTGTATCTCTCATAATGAAAGTAAAAGAGAATGAAAGTGAGAGAGATAAAGAGAGAGAGTGTATTTGTGTTTTGACTAGTTTGCATCTCAACTAATCTAACTACTAACTTACTAACTTGCTACTAAACAATCTACTAACCAACTAACTTACAATTTACTATTTTTCATATTAATCAAGAAGATTAAAAATGAATCAACTTACTAACCACAACTTTAGTATTTGATTAAAATTTACTTAATCTTGCAACATAGTTTATATTTTCTAAACACCTATTGAATCCAAAAGAATCCACTCTATCGGTAGCAAGTCCTTTTTGGATCCTCGTAATTGTACCCTTTTGGGTAGCTTGGTTGACCTTGGGTGAGATGAATTGGCAATTCATTAGGCTTTAGAAAAACATTAAAATGAACACTAAATTACTAACTTATTGACTATCTAACATTTAACAAATGTTTTATGGTTCAATTAAAGTTATTTTATTTTGTTGCAAGATGATTGTTATGGTTAGTTACCTTCTTATTGCAAGTTAATCTATTGCAAGTTGATCTTGGTTTATTTCCTTTATTCAATTGTAATATGGTTATAGTTTTTTTATTGCAAGATGGTTATAGTAGTTCATGATGATGTTGATTATCTTTCATGATGATGCTTATCTCTCTTGATGATGCTTAATTTTTATTATCTTTCATGATGATTATATTTTATGATTGAAAAGTATATTACTTGAAAGTTATGTTTTTTTTATATATGCAAGTATGTTTATCTACTTTCTTATTGCATAATTTATTTCCTTTGTCAATGCATCTTATGTTTTGATTATGTTCACTTTCTAGAATGGCTGATCATGGAATCTCCTTCACACCTAAGCACATACTTTATGGATCAAATTTTGGAATATGGCAACCAAGGATGAGGGTTGAATTTCAAGCAAGAAAGTTATGGCCCATTGTGAATGGAGATGAAGCAATCCCAATCCAAGCAAGGGCACTTGATACATACAACAACAAGAGTCACATTGCACTTTCCATGATTATCAATAATGTGAGTGATGAGATATTGCTCACTATAATCCATTGTGAGCATGCTAAAGATGCATGGGATTTACTAAAACAAGTCCATTTAGGGTCCAACACATCAAGGAAATTCACTTTATTTTCCAAAATTCTTAGCACTATGCAAGGTGAAGAAGAAAGTGCCTTGATCTTTCTCTCAAAGATGAAATACATGAGAACTCAACTATTGGCTTGTAATTGTGATTGGATAAGTGAGAAGCTCTTAAGCTTTATTGTTTTGAGGAACTTGTCAAGCAAGTTCAAGAATTTTGTCACCATTATTGAGACTAGGCTAGATCAAGAAGAGGATGGCATTCCTCTCAACACTCTTTCACAATTATTGATTCAACATGAAGAGTCTCTTCATGGATATAAAGTGAATGGTCAAGTTGTCAAGGAGAATAATGTTGCCTTTAGTGCCACTAAGGCTTCATTCAATAAGAAATACAAGGGAAGGAAAAATAAAAATTTCCAACCCAACAAGCCTAGAGTTGATTTCACTTGCAACTTTTATGGCAATAATGGCCACAAGGAATAAAATTGTTTCAAGAAGAAGAAGATTGCAGAAAAGGAAGAGCAAGAAAAGGCTAAGGGGCAAGGACCTAAGAAATGGTTTGACAAGGGAAAGAAAAATAACAACAATGTAAAGCAAAATTCTAATAAAAATGCCTTTGTTTGTGCCCTCTACTCCATTGACTCATCTACTTCTAATGAATGGGTGTTAGATTATGGATGCACTAACCATATGTGTTTTTAAAAGGATAAGTTTGTGGACTTTCATAAACACTCTTAAAATTCAGTTGTCATTGGTGATAATACTATATTTCAAGTAGAAGGTGTTGGCAATGTTGTAATTGAAGGTAAATTACTTGATAATGTCCTATATGTGCCTAGCCTTAAGAGAAATTTAATTTCAGTTTTGCAAGTTGCTAGAAGTGGTCACACTATTGAGTTCAATGCAACTTCATGGAGCATTAGGAAAGGCATGCTACCAATCATTACAGGTTATGTGAAGAATAATATTTGTGTTAGGTGATGCTCCTCCTAAAGTGTGTTTAGCAACTAATGTTTCTCCTAGTAGCAAGCTTTGGCACTTAAGGTTAGGACATACAAACTATCAAAATATTCAAATGATGAAGTCTAAAAATTTGGTTGAAGGCTTGCCTAACATTTCACCTATTCATGGTTTGTGTGAAACATGCATATTAGGCAAGATGAGCAAACAAAATTTTACAAAGGACAAGTCAACAAGGGCCACACAAATTCTTCAACTCATTCATACAAATATTATGGGTCCATTACATGTTATATCACTTGGTGGTGCATCCTATATTCTCACCTTTATAGATGATTATTCAAGAATGATATTTGGGTATATACTTAAGAATAAATCAGATTATTTTGAGACATTCAAGGAGTTCAAAGCTTTGGTATAAAATAAAAAGGGAGCAAAGATCAAAATTATTAGAAGTGACAATGGAGGGGAGTACAATAGCAATGATTTCAATGAGTTTTTTTCTTCTCATGGGATCAAAAGGCAGTTTACTTGTCCATACACTCCAAAAAAATGGTGTTGCATAGAGGAAAAATAGGACAATCATGGATATGGTAAGATGCATGCTTGGTGACCACTTACCTTAATTTATTTGGGGTGAAGCAGCTAGTACATCAATCTACATTCTTAATAGGTGTCCTTCAAAATCGTTTGAGGGGAATACTCCTTATGAGTTTTGGAATTGTAAGAAGCCGAATTTGTCACACTTAAGAGTTTTTGGATGTGATGCATTTTCACATATTCCTTCAGAAAAGAGGAAGAAATTGGAAAAAAAGTCTGAAAAATGCATCTTTGTTGGCTATGATGTAGAAAATAGGGGCTATAGGTTATACTCACATTTTTCACGCATTGTATTTATTTCAAGAGATGTCAAATTAAATGAAGACCTTATTGAGTTAGAAAATATTGGGTCTTGTGTCAAAAGGACCAAGTGGTTGGATCATTCTCGAGGTCCTAAAGAGTAGAATTCAGTTAGCCAGATGATAACTAGAAGTATGACCTTTAACATATCTCTTCTAGCTAAGATAGAGAATGATCATGAGCCTACTTCTTACCAAGAAGCTTCACAAAACTCTTGTTGGGTTGATGCCATGAAGGTTGAGATGGATTCTCTTCTAAAGAATAAAACTTGGGATCTAGTACCTTATCCTAATAAGAGAAATGTTATTGGGAACAAGTGGGTCTATAGAATCAAGTACAATTCTAATGGAGATATAGAAAAGTATAAGGCTATATTGGTTGCTAAGGGTTATGCTCAAAAATATGGCATTGAATATGATGAAACCTTTGCACCAGTTGCCAAAATGCCCACCATTCAGCTTCTCATTGCTATTGCTACTGCTCAAGGTTGGCAGATTTTTTAGCTTGATGTGAAAAGTGCCTTTCTAAATGGTTATTTGGATGTGGATATCTACATGAGTCAACCACAAGGATTTTTTGTACAAGGTAAGGAAACACTTGTGTGTAAACTAAAGAAAACCTTGTACGATCTGAAGCAAGCACCTAGAGCATGGTACATGAAGATTTAATGTTACTTCTTGTCTCTTGGTTTTGATAAATGCTATTCAGATACAGATCTCTATGTGCTTAGGAAGGATAACTTGGTCATTTTAATTGCTCTATTTGTTGATGACCTTGTTATGATTGGAAATGAGAATGAGGCCATTTTTTATTTCATCTCAAAATTAAAGTTAGAGTATGAAATGACTGACCTTGGTATTCTACACTACTATCTTGGCATGCAAGTTTATCAACATGAGGATTGTACCTTTTTTATTCAATCCAAGTATATTGAAGATCTTCTTAAGATGTTTGATTTGGAGTATGGAAATCCTACTTCCATTCCTATTTCTATAGGGATTAAGTTGGAAGTAAGTACAAAATCTTAGCTAATGCTACATTGTATAGGCAGCTCATTGGTAGTCTTCTTTATGTTACTATCACAAGGCCAAATATTGCTTTTGCAGTTGGTATGATGGCTAGGTTCATGTGAAAACCTTATATTGAGCACTTACAAGCTACTAAGAAGATTTTGAAGTACCTTTTAGGTACTAGATATTTGGCACTCAAGTATTCTAGGCTTTCTTTGCTATTTTTGGCTATGTTGATTCTTATTTTGGAGGGGATAGAATAGATAGAAAGTCTACAACATCATATGTTTTTAGTATTGGGTCTGCAGCTATCTCTTGGTCTTCCAAGAAGCAAGATACAATTGCTCTTTCTAAAATGGAAACGGAGTATAAGGCTATGACATCAACTGCACGGGAAGCGGTTTGGCTTCATACCCTCATGAAGGAAATTGGCTTTGAGCAATTTGGTCCTTCACGTTTGCTCTTCGATAATCAATCAGCTATTGCCTTGGCTAAAAATATTGTAATGCATCAAAGGAAAAAGCATGTTGAAATCCAAGCCCACTTTATCAGAGAGAAGGTATTGGATGGGACTATTCAATTGGAGTATTTCCCATCATATTCTAATTCTGCTGATTTGTTCACCAAACCTCTTCCCAAGGAGCAGTTTTGTAAGCTGACAGACTCACTTGGTTTGGTGAAGTTGTACTCAAGGGGGAATGAAGTGTAGTTATACTTGTGTGATAACAACTTCATCCTGATGATGTGTTTTGTGCTATATATGAGTTGATATTTGGTGGTATAATTTCTTTTTGCATCTCTTTTGAACATGGTACTTTCTTGTTTGCCTTGTGCAACTTTTGTACATGTTACTTTGTATATGGCATTGTGCAATTATGGTATATGATGCAATTGCTTTATGCGACTCTTTTACATGGTACTTTCTTGTTGCCTTGTGCAACTTTGTACATGTTTTTATGTAGTTGGCATTATGCAATTGGTTTATCATGGTACTTTCTTGTTAGCATTTATGCTACTTTTGTACATGATATTTTATGGTTGGCTTTATGCAACCGGTGTGCACACTTTATTATTTTCATATACCTTATGCAACTCTTGTACATGGTACTTTTTTTTAGCCTTGTGCTACTTTTGTACATGGTACTTTAGAGTTTACATTATCATGGTACTCTTTGTTTGCTTTCTGCAACTTTGTACATGATATTTTTAATCAACTATATAACACGTGACTATAAGTATGGCTTGGCATATTTTTGTGATGACTTATAGTTCACTATTTGTTAGATTAGTTTTGTTATCATCTTTGGATATTCATATATGTTATGGTGAATATATTTATGATGGTGTATCTAACTAATCTTATGTTGAGTTACTTATAACTTGCAGGTACTTTCGTTTGGGGTTTTTTAGGCTTACTGAAGACACCCTTGTGATGTTTTCTTTTTGTCATTTGCAACCACTTGTGGTTGATGGATGGCTTTGTAAGTTGCTTATATCTGAAGCTACTCCATTGGGGGCTTGCAGTCTCATTTTGGCCCATTTTTTATTGGTGCCTTATTGTAGACCATTCTTGGTCATAGAAGCTCATTGTAACTATATTACTCATTTGATTCTCATCCCCGTTTGTATCTTTAGGGGGAGAATGTTTTTTTTTGTTTCATAATTCCTTTCCCCAATATTGCATTAAGGGGGAGTGTTGGAATATGTAATGCAACATTGTATAAATTATTCTTAGACTAAAATATAAATTCTAAAGAATAATATTTGAATTACAAAATAATTCTATTTTATGTAAAAATATTCCCACCCAATTAATAAATAAAATAAGGGTGCTAGGAATATTTAATTTGTGGGAAAAAGTTATTTCCCATTTTATAGCAAATATTAAAAAGTAACCAATCACTTTTTAATATTTGATAGATGCCACTTGTCACACATCTCAAGATAATATTGTGATAATATTTGTCACACATCTCAAGATAATATTGTGATAATATTTGTCACACATCTCAAGATAATATTGTGATAATATTAGGGTAATTTTAGGGTTGTAGTAGAAAAGATTCTCTTTAAATAGAGGTGTTGTCTACTACATCTTGTCATATCATGTTAATGCATATTGTTGCATAACATTGAAGCATTCTTGTATTGTTGAACCATTGAGTAATATAATGAGCTTCATAGTGGATGTTTCCCTTATTCATTTGAGGTAGGGTTTTACCACTTAATATTGGTGTTGTGGGTTTTCCTCTTTTGTGTGTGATTGATCTTGTGGAGAATTATTCGATCTTGGGGAGATATTGCTTGTCTCACACACCCCCCTTATGGGGTTTGGTCAAACCAATTGGTATACACCTTGGACCTAATAAGCGCAAATGTTATGTTGGATTTTTAGCTAGATTATCACAGGTCCCAATATACAAGATCTTGAGAAATCTCAAACATAGGATTAAATAACCAATATAATTAACATACCAAACATAAGGATGACAACAATATGAACAAAATGGTCAATATCATTCATGTAACAACATGGAAAAATAGTTATAGTATATTGCTCAAAATATACATACAAGATTCAATATTATTAATGCTTAAATGTATCTGAGATAATTTTAGAATATTCAATCCATATGCAATATGTGGAAATTTGTCTCCATAATGCATCTTTCATAGATGACTCTTTAATAATTGACTATTTCTCTCCTTTTACATCTAGGAGATGCAACCCTTCCTATTCCATGACTAATAAAATTCCTCTCACATCTTTTTCCTTCTCATCTTGTCACTTGTGTACATAAATATCAACTCTTTATTTGCACATTTAATTCTTCGAAACTTGCACACTTTACTATATGACATATTACACACTCCTACGCACTCAATTACAAGATACTTGTGCACATTCTCACTCTTCACATTTGCACACATAATTACATGACACTTGTGCACATCCTACACATGAACACTTACATAAAGGAAAAATATAAATCACACTCCTAAACTATAGACTCATACCCTAATCAAATTACATATTTACTTTCATACCATAAAGGTACCATGGGGGTACATTAGCACGTACCAAATAATGTAATATTCTCCAACATCCTCCTATATTACATTATTTGGTTATTGAAGACTTTAGTTTTCAATCTCTAATTCTTGCATTTGCTCTTTTGCTATGGTTCTAGAACTACTCAAAACTCTAGCATTTAGCTATCATTTTGTTCCTTGTATTTTCTTTTTTCTTTTTGCTCTTTTTGATCTTCTTCTTAGTTTCTTCACTTTGTTCTTCTATGTCATGGACTTGATATTGTTCTTTGCTATATTAATTGTATCATCAATGCCATTAGAAAAATTTGAATAATTTTCATTGACATTCTTTTCAGGACCATCTTCAATTTGATTTTCAATTAGAATTCTTGTTGTAAGGGATCTAATTTCATTCCCTTATGTATACTCTCTAATTTATTTAATTTTTATTTTCTTGTACTAAATTGCATTTTTCATTTTCTTCTCTTGATTGCAACTACTATTGTTGCCTATATTGGTATTGAGGTTTATATTGTTTAGGCTAAATTTTTTGGTAAGGTCTATTCATTTGATTTCCTTAATTTAAGTACTTATATCTACAAAAATTTGTAGTAAGATCCATTTTTTTACATATATGATAAAACCTTTGTCACCATTTGGACTGAGACCTTGAAGATGATGTTGTAGTATTACTTGGTACATTTTCTTTAGATATCAAAGCATTATCAGTCATTTTAAATTTGAATAAATTATCCACCTCATATTCTTGAAGAATGTTAACCAGTTTTTCAAAGGTAAGTTTCCTTATTCAATACTTAAACATAAGTAACTAAATATTTTTAACTTTCAAGAAGTGCTCTTAATCTTACTTGAGCTAAAAAAATATTTTCAATATTTTATCCTAGAGTTAATAATTTAGCCTTTATATCTACTATTCTTCGAAGAAAGAGTTCTATACTCTCTCCACTATTAACCTTCAATTAATATAACTAAGAGTGTAAATTCAAGATGGTTGCTTTGTTCTTCCCTTCAAATATTTTACATAGTTTCTACCAAGCTACTGCTAAAGTCTAAGCTTCACTAATGTATGGTAATATCTCATTAACTAACCCAAATGCAATTAGCATAAGTGTTTTTGTACCACTTTCTTTAAATATTTGTATTTCTCTTTCATCTTCAATAGGTTTTACTTGTGTCCCATTTACTATAGGCCATAATTTTTCTACAACAAGAATTGATCTCATTTTATTTTTCCAAGATGTGAAGTTAGGTCCTTTCAAAAGTTGAGACTCTGAAAGGAATATCTTATTATTTGACATGATGGAATTCATTAAAATTTCAAATTTCTAAAACTATCAATTTCTTTGAAGTTGAAATCCTTATATCTCCAAATTCTAATTTAAACTATCAAATTCAAATGAATTCAAATAAATTTGCAAATTTAATAATAATAAAAATATAAATTTTTGATGTATAAGACCTTGTGTATCCCTAATAATTTATCAAATTTTCAAAATTTTCTAATCAATATTTCAAATTTAAAATTTTAAAAAAATTTATTTGAAGTTGAAAACCTTTTGACTCCCTTATTATAAATCAACAATATTCTACTTTTTAGTTTTCTTCAAAAAGAAAATATAGAAGTCAAAGTCTTTTCACTCAAATTATACTTAAATTTTGTTATAAAGTTTGATTTTTCTTTCTAAAATTTATTAAATTATGAATATCATAAAATCATGCACCAAAAATTAGGTTTTAACCTTATTACTTTGATATTTTAAAAAATATAAAGGCACTAAAGGATATTGCCCAAAATTCTTACCTTGACCAATGTGTTGGATAGAAAAGAATGCTTATGTGCTCTTGTCAAGGTGTTATGGTAAGCTTATCTCAAGAAAATGATATGTCTCAATTGATGTTATAATGCAGATCCAAATGTCATTTGTCCTCTACTTTCAAACATTTCAGGTTACCTTGAATCTAGTATGCTCTCTGTTATCATATTTGGTATTTTTCAAACTACTTCAGGAACACTCTAATAAAGTCTCCTTCTTGGAAATTTGTATTAGGAAATTGTCTCTTCAAGCAATGCTAAACACTAGGCACTCGTTCTACTTATCCTCATTCCTTAGCTTACTGCTATCTAGACACACACAACAACCTCTTCTACCCTACATGCTTTTCCTCTTGTATGGTTGTACAAGTTGGTCAATTCTAGTGCTCCTATTCTTCTTTGTTGGCTAAGTAGGTATAAATATTGTTTTATTTTTTCTATGACACCAATCATCCCTCTTGTGGAGCTCTTCTACAATGCTTTCACTCGAGATAGTGAAGCCAATAATCCCTATTGTAGGGCTCTTCAATAATGTTTTTTCTCAAGGTTAGGGAACCAATCATCCCTCTTATGGGGATCTTCTATAACACTTTTGCTCAAGGTGTTGAATCCAATTTTCCCTCTTGTGGGGATATTCTATTCAATGCTAGGACTGGACTTAACCCGATATCTTAAACTCCTTTAAGACACTCCTTTTTGTTGTACTCCTCAAGATAAAAATTTCTTCAAAACACTACTCCTAAGGTGCTTTTAAGATCCTTCAAATTCAATAATCATTGTAAATATATGATGTTGCTCCTAGATTATATAAAGTCTTCATCCCAATAAAGAACTGGATAAAATTTTAATTCAAACAAATATTCACACCAAGGTTAAACTTGATGCTAGAATAAAATATTATCTCCTCAAATTTGGATGGAGTATGGTGGTAGTTTTCATATCACTATTGGCTTTTTAACCAAATTATCACAAGTCCCAATATACAGGATCTTGAGTAATCTCAAATATAAGAGCAATTACTATATTAAATGACCAATATAATGAACATAACATTCATAACAATGACAATAATATGAACAAAATGGTCAATATCATTCATGTAATAACATGAAGAAATACTTACAGTATATTGCTCAAAATATGCATACAAGCTTCAATATTATTAATGCTTGAATGTATTTGAGATACTTTGATAATATTCAATCCATATACAATACATGGAGCTTTACCTCCATAATATAGCCTTCGTAGGTGACTCTTAAATACTTAATTTTTGTTGTCCTCTCACATCCAAGAGGTGCACCTTTCCTATTCCATACATAAGATAAATCCTCTCATGTTTTTTGTCTTCTCATCTTGCCACTTGCATACATGAATCTTGACTCTCTATTTGCACACTTTATTCTGACACTTGCACACTTGCACACTTTACTATATCATACATTACGCACTCCTACATATTCTATTACAATACACTTGTGCATAGTCTCACTCTTTACAGTTTCACACATAATTACATGACACTTGTACACATCCTACACATGAACACTTATGTAAAGGAAAAATATAAATCACACTCCTAAACTATAGACTCATACCCTAATAAAATTACATATTTAATTTCATACCATAAAGGTATCATGGGGGTACATTAGCATGTATCAAATAATGTAATAATCTCCAACATACTAGTGCTAGTGATTGACCCTTCCACTCCCAATAAAGTTAAGCAAAAATAAGAGTTGCCATCGTAGGTATGCATAGAGAAGGTAGATTCGTAGGAAGCCATAGATGGTTGATCAAAAAATTGATGAAAGCCCCTCACATATACATACATAACAAAACCCAAAGTAGGTAAATACCACAAGCACATACACATATAGAAACGAGTCCATAGGAAGTCATAGATGACTGATCTAAAAATTGATGTAGGCCTCCACACACACACACACACACACATATATATATATATATCAAATAGTGAAATCACAAATATTGTGCTAAGAACGAGGGTTCAATTTGCCCACAAACTGGTAAACGAAAAGGGTGATCTTGCTCAAATTGAAGAGATGGCTTCGTCTGCAACGGCTCCCTCTGCCTCGGCTCCCGCAGCCTCTGCTTCCATCGCAACTGCCCTAGCTTTCCCGGGCAGGGTCTCCCAAACCCTCCCCGGGGATCTTGAACCAGGCGAGATCCCTGTCGATCTCACGGATGCTCCCGTTGCCCCCGATCCTGATCCGGGTGGTGCGCGACCCTGGGCGGAAGGGTTCATTCCCCCCTTTCCCATCTCCAAAAACCCCACCTCGGCTGGTCTGTCTTTCAGCGCGATGGTGTCGGGATCCCCTTCCCCCAAACCATCTGACATGGTTTCTCTTCCCCCCATGATCACCTCCAAGGATAAGCTGGTCATCCCGGTTTCCCGCATGGCCCCGAAACTCTCCCTCGAATCTCTGTCCCTGGTTGGGAAATTCGTTGGAGGCCGACCTAACATGGAGTCTATCAGAAGATGGGCCAGTTTCAAATGGCGAACAGAGGGAAGTTTACAGCTAGTGGCTCTTTCCAGGGGCTTCTTCCTAATTCAGCTGAACAACCAGAATGATTTTGCCAGAATCCTCACTAGAGGACTGTGGTTCTTTGGCAAGAAAAGTCTTTTTCTCAAGAAATGGGAGCAGGGTTTCAACCCCCAAACTCAGGACATCAATGTTGCCCCCATTTGGGTTCATCTTCCGGACCTACCAATCCAGTTTTGTCACGAAGACATCCTTCGGGAGATCGGAGGATACATCGAAGACCTGGTTGCTTTTGATCCGGCAACTAAAGCCCATTCCAGAATGGCCTTTGCTAGAATCTGTGTGTCTGCGAACCTAGCGTCCCAGCTTCCCACTCGCATCAACCTCATCTATGGAGACTTCCAGTGGTGTCAGGCCATTGAGTACGAGAATAAACCGGCATTCTGCATCGAATGCCAGACCCAAGGACACCTCAGATCCCATTGCCCTTCTTTGAAAGTTGCCAAAGAGGTCCCTCGACCACAGTTCCCCTCTGCTCAGCGTCCGACTTCCCATCCAGGCCCAAAGGCTGCTGGTGGCCCTTCCCGTGGGAAAACCGACAAAGGGAAACAAGTCCCCTCCCACAGCTCTCTTCCCCAGCATGCTCCGTCAAGTTCCAACCAGGTATGTTCGTTGTTTGCCCTTCCTAATAAGTTTGGTCCTCTCTCTGGTTTTGATGATGCAGTCCTCTTTCCTGAGTCCGGTTCCATCCCTCCTCCATTCCCCTTGCCTCCTCTTCCTCCCCTCCCTTTCGTCTCCCTCCCTGAGGCCGCCCCTCCCTCTCAAACCCCTCCCATCTCACCGCTTTCCCCCACCTCTCCTAAATCCCCTTCCCCTCTTCCCTTAGAGGAGGGCTTTCCCACCTCTTCTCTAGCCGGACCTGTGTCCCCCACCAAGCATTTTTCTGAACCCCTTGAGGAGGCCTCCAGCCCCTCTCGCAACCGCTCGGACTCCAGTTCCATCATCACCAGAAGCAAGAAAGGACCAGTGGACACCGGAGGTGACAAGAAAAGAGGAAGACCGTCTATATCTGACCAGCTTAAGAAAGACACTGAAGATCAAGTTGCAAACGGGGTCCAAACAACCCTCTTCCCTGATCTGTTCGGCCAGTCTTTGGATGATCCCAAGAATCCCAAACCCCCTCCCGTACCCACGAAGGGTGGTAAGAAACCCTCCAAAGTTTCCAAATGAAGATTCTCTCCTGGAACATTAGAGGGCTTAATAGCTCGAGCAAGCAGAGACTGGTCAGAACCATCAGAAAGGATGTCAAACCCACCATCATCATGCTACAAGAAACCAAAGCAAATGCAGCTAGAATCCCGAACATCATCAAATCAGTGTGGAAATATTGCCAGTGGGCTTCCTCCCCTGCAGAAGGATCAGCTGGAGGCCTTCTCTGCCTCTGGGATCCCCTCCAAGTTGAAGGAAGGGTGGTCTCCTTCACCAACAGAACCCTTAACATGGTTTTTCATTGCAAGGCCAACCAGTTTACATGGGTCCTCTCCAATATCTATGCCCCCAACAATCCTCTTGAAAGGCGCCAGTTGTGGGTGTCTCTGTCCCTCCTCAAGACTACTTTTTCTGCCCTTTCGTGGATGTTAGCGGGGGATTTTAACTCTCCCCTGTTTGCTTTCGACAAACGAGGCGGCCTATCCACTCCATCCAAAAGCACATCTGACTTTCAGGATTTTGTGTCAAGTAATGAGCTTATGGACATTCAGATAAGAGGTTGTCGATTTACTTGGAGCAACAAAAGAGCAGGGCAGGAACACATCCAAGTCAAGCTGGACCGGTTCTTCCTATCCTAGCAAGCTATCCCTCTCTTTGGTGATACTCTCCTCACTTCCCTCCCCAGAATCGGGTCTGACCATTCACCACTCCTCTTGGAATCCAACAAAGCTCCGTCCTTCAAAACCCCGTTCAGATTTGAAAACATGTGGATTCATCACCCAGACCTTAAACAACGTATTTTTGAGTGGTGGAATCTCCCATGTTCAGGATCGGCTATTGAACAAATTTCCCGCAAGCTCAAATCAGTGAAAGAAAACATCAAAATTTGGAACAGAGAAGTCTTCGAAAACATCTTCGAGAACAAGCAGCTCATCATTGATAAACTTAAGAATTTGGAGGAGCAAACCCATCACGATCAATGGACCTCCCAATTGAGGAATGAGGAGAGTCAGCTGCTGGCTGAGTATCACAACCTTCTGGCTAGAGAAGAGACCTTCTGGCATCAAAAATCTTGAGCCCTTTGGCTCAAATATGGGGATGCCAATACTAGATTCTTTCATGCTTCCACGATGCGGAACCGTAGCTCCAGCAAAATCAGAGAACTCACCCTAACTGATGGCTCTGTCTCCCAAGACATTCTCGAAATCAGATCAGAAGCGTCTGCTTATTTCAGCAACATGATGGGGAGCACCTCTCCCTCCCAGCTGGCCGCCCAGGAATCCCTTCTGCGTAACATTCCTCCCTTGGTCACTCCAGAGATGAATGCTACGTTGATTCAGACCCTCTCCTCGAAAGAAATTAAGACCGCTCTCTTCTCCATGCAAGCCGACAAGGCTCCTGGCCCAGATGGCTTTCCCCCTCAGTTTTTTCAAACCTTTTGGGACATCCTAAAGGAAGACATCTGCAAAGCTATCATCGAGCTTCAATCGACTAAGTCCATTCCGAAAGGGACTAACTCAACGTTCATTGCTCTGATCCCCAAAACCCACCCCTGCAGAACCATGGCGGATTTCAGACCCATCAGTCTTTGCAACATCATCTACAAGATCTTGACTAAGTCCCTAGCCCTGAGACTAAAGAAGATCCTCCCGGCTATCATCGATCCTTGTCAAGGCAGCTCTGTGGAGGGCAGATCCATCATAGACAACATCATATCCCTTCATGAAACTCTTCACTCTTCCCACTGCAACCGTAAGGCAGCCATGTTTTTCAAGCTGGATATCAGCAAAGCCTTTGACAAAGTCAACAGAGAGTTCCTTCTGAAAGTCCTTGCCAAGTTCGGGTTTCATAAGGAATGGATCAAGCTCATCAAAGGTTGTATCTCGACACCTTGGTTCTCGGTGCTTGTTAATGGATCAGCTGCAGGTTACTTTCCTTCTCACAAAGGCATAAGGCAGGGTGACCCCCTTTCCCCTTTCCTTTTCATCATCCTGGCAGAATCCCTGGGAAAAGCTTTCAAGACTGCCTGTGCTTCTGGACATGTGAAAGGGATCAAAGCCTCCTCCACCACGCCCCCCCTTTCTCACCAGCAGTTTGTTGATGACACCATTATCGCTTCCTCCGCTTCCGTCATCCAAGCTAAGTCCATCAAATTGATCCTTGACACCTTCGCCAGAGCAGCAGGCCAGGAAATCAATTACACCAAGAGCGAGTGCTTCTTCCTCAACACTCCGGATAGCAGACAGCACAAGATTGCCCGTATCCTGCAGTGCAAAATCTCAAGCTTACCCACTTCTTACCTGGGCCTCCCTCTTTTCATCAAGAATCCGAAAGAGTCCATGTGGGATAATGTCATTGAGAGGTTCAAACGCAAACTCGCAGGCTGGAAGGGTGGCCTCCTATCCCAGGAAGCTAAGGCTACCCTCACGATAGCGGTCCTCCAAAGCATTCCAGTCTACTTCATGTCAGTTTTCAAAGCCCCAGCTTCTGTTCATGCCAAGATTGAGCAAATCCAGAAAAATTTTCTGTGGTCTGGTTCTGAAGAAAGAAGTAGAATCCACCTTGTCGATTGGGACAGAGTTTGCCAACCCAAATCCCAAGGGGGCCTGGGGTTGAGGAGATCCGCCAATCTGAACCTTGCCCTCCTGGCTAAGCAGGCGTGGAAACTTTTCACCAACGACAAATCAGAATGGGTGACGATTGTCAAGAGCAAATATTTCCCCCGATCCTCCTTCATGAACCAAGACCTCCCTTCTTCTGGATCTGCTTTCTGGAGGGCGGTCAGTCAATCCAGACATCTTATCACCAAAGGGACCCGGTGGCAACTTGGAAATGGCTCCGAGATCAAGTTTTGGGATGACGTTTGGTTGAACAACCAGCCCCTCGCAGTCATCCCAGGCATGGATGCTCTCAAATCCTTTCTTGAGCGTAGATGGGGCAGCAAGGTGAGGGATTATCTCAATAACCAGCAGGAATGGAAGCAAATCCCCACTGGCGGTGCCAGTGCCCAGATAACCCAAGCGGGCGCTTCCTTATCTCGGCTTCTTAGAACCACCATCATTCCTACCACAAATGTTCCAGATGTTCCTATCTGGTCAGGGACCGACAATGGGGTTTTCTCAGTCAAGTCGGCTCACTCCCTCCTGGTGAACCATCACGTTCCTGCCTTTCTATTTGGGTCGGTCTGGATCAAGCGCCTAGTCCCTAAGGTTGGTTTCTTCTCTTGGACTGTTGTTCTCAACAAAGTGCTCACCATCGATAACTTGATGAAAAGAGGCATCCCTATCCCTAATAGATGTCACCTTTGCTTGTCTAATGGAGAATCGGTCAACCACCTCTTTTTACATTGTGAGTTCACCCAAGGGAGTCTTAACCAGTTACTGTCCGTGTTCCAAATCCAGTGGGCCCAACCCCACACTATCCGAGATCTCTTTATCCAATGGCCCACTCCCTTTTAGAATCCCAATGCTGCTTTCCTATGGAGGATCTGCCTCCACCACCTTATCTGGCAGATTTGGTTAGAGCGCAATCGCAGAGTGTTTTCCACCCCTTCTAACGATGCCATTTCCACAGCCACCAAAGCCATTGCCTATGCTGCTGAGAACCTCCAATTACTCCCTTGGTCAAATTCCCCGATTGGCAAGGTCGAAAGAGACATTTTCCACTCCCTCAACATCCCCATTCCCGACCGCCCTTCCCCTTGTCCCCACCCCAGACGGTTAGCCTTTTGGCATCCCCCTCCCACAGGTTTTCTAAAGCTAAACTTTGATGGGGCGTCCAAAGGAAACCCGGGCCTCTCTGGAGCTGGTGGGGTCGTCCGAGACCACAAAGGGATGATTATTCTCGCCTTTGCTGAGAACCTCGATCATCAGACTAATAACTTTGCGGAAGCCTGGGCTCTCTGGCGCAGCTTGAATCTGATCAAAGATTCTCATCTCGATCTTCACATCGAAGGAGATTCTATGAACATCATCCGCTACATCAAGACTGACAAAAATCCCCCTTGGAACATTAGCTCACTGATCCATGAAAGCAAAGCCCTCATTGGTCAGCAGCGCCAGGTGGCAGTTGTCCACGTCTTCAGGGAAGCAAATAAGCTCACCGACCGGCTGGCCAACATGGGTCTCAGTCAATCCCCGATGATGGTGTGGCATAATTCCATTCCGCCAGGTGCCTCCCACGTAGCAGATGCTGACAGGAAAGGTAGGTTTGTGTCACCCCTCCTCGCTAACCAATGTGTTTTCTTTTTTCCAGGTTTGCAGCTGGTCCTAGGAGTATGTCCAATATGCTCCTCCATCTTAGCTGGCTCACGTGTGGCGTCCCCGCTGGCATCGCCAGTCATCCTTTCCCCATGGGGAGGATTGGTATCCTCAACTACGCTCCCCAATTTGGGTTGCGCTGTCCCAATGCCACCATCGGTGCTCCTGCCCAATCAGCCCCCTTTTACACCCTCATCGAATCCAAGTGGTTCCAGATTTCCCTGCTTCCCCGTGCTGCCTCAGACCATCGAACCATCACCAATCCCCACCATCCTTGGCCTTTGGCCACCTGTCCCCTCCCCGATCCCATCGGCATGCCCAATCGTCCCTTGCTGGCCTTTTTAAGCATTCCCCTTGTCCTTCCTTTCATGGATCGTCACCCTTTGTCCTGTCTGCTTTATCCTCCCTTTTCCTGTCTTCCTGGCGCTATGGCCTACATCGAACCCAGCTCCCTCCAGCTTGACCCTCAGGCAAAACCTTTCATCGATACCTTTAACTTGTCGCCCTTCCTGAGAAAATTCTAGGGCCCCGAAGCTGATATTTCTGCTGACTTTGTCAGGACATGGAAGAATGGGTTTGTCGTCATCCGCAACATCCGTTTCAAGGTTACCCCCGAGTTAATTGTTGAAGTGTCTGGCCTTCCCTTGTCTGGTCGTCGGGTCCGCCGTGACAAGCATAGTTGGGAGCCCGAGCTGGAGGGCTTCCCCAACTACCAGGAGTTCAAGTGGTCAGGTGTTTCCCTTGAGCGCTCTTCCCTTCCTTCCCCTTGGTCCGCTGTCGCCATCCCCTTGATCTAGTATTTGGCCTCTGATGATCCTGCCAAGCCGATGTCCAGCTTCCACCTGGCTCTTGTCAACCACTTTCGTGGTTACAAGCCCATGAACATTCCCGCCTTCCTCCATCGCTCCGTTTGTTTATCAGTTTTTGCGCTTGAAATAAGCATTCCCCTCCCACCCACCAGGGCCTTTTCACTGTTCTCTTCTGCCATGCTGCAGGCAATTCCCCCCTGGCAGCATCTCCCCTCCATTCCAACCCTCCCGGTCCCCCCTTCGTGTCTTCTCCAGCTCACTCCTTCTCCAGCGAACCCTTGGCCAGTGAGACGGACCCCGAGTTTCAAACTCCGAATTCCAAGAAGACCCCTCCCAAGCAGCCCTCCCCACCTAAGGCCACCCCATCCTCTCAGAAGACGTCAGTGGGAAAGCGCAGGACTGCCTTTGAAGATGCTCCTGTGATTCGTAGATCGTCGAGAACCAAGAAGCTCAAGACGGAGTCAAGCCAGAACTCCTCGGCTAATGCACCTAACGACAACAGCGAAGACTCGGACCCCGCCCCTGAAACGTCAAAGCATATGACTAGAATGTTTATCAAATGTTTCATTTCTGCATTTGAAAGCACCACCGAGGCTATGAAGCGATGTTTGGAGGAGCTCAATTTGGATGCTAAGGAGAATCTCGCGAAGGTCGATCCTTAGGGATCTTCTTCCTGCTTTCCCGTTTTTGGTTTGTTATGCTGGTCATTGCTGATCTCTTTATTTTTTGGGGTTCTAGGAAGCCCGTGGGGCTCTATCACCATTTCTGGGTAGGGTTTTTTGTTAAAAAGGAATGCCCCTGCGTGGGCTATTCGGCTGTAAATGTTCAGGTCCTAATCTCTGGCATAGGTCCTCTGTCTTGCTTATCCCCCGAGTGGGATTTTACTAGGCTTTCGGCTTCTATCCACTACAAGGTTCCTTTCATTCCAATTTCCACCACCCTGGCAAGGGTTTTTGTATATCTGGGACTGGGACCCAGTTAAAACCCTGATAATCAAACTACTACTTACCAAAAAAAAAAATTTGCCCACAAACCACTTAAGAACTAATTGTTATACAAAATGAAATGAAGGGAGAGCCTACAAGAGAATACAATTGCAAACTCATTTATCCTTCTTACCATCTATGCTACTAATATTTATAGATTACAACAAGGAATATTTTTCCTCTAAAATTTCCTAGGACTTTGACCCTTTAAATTACTTGTTCTAGGGATTCTAAAAATTAAATGCAAACATCCTCGTTTATATCGTATGTTAGTTTACAACTGCCATTATTGTAGGTGTTTTCTTCTTATTTTTAATATTTCATCTCCTTGTCCCTATATTATCAAGCTAAAGTGTCTTTGGTGGATGATTATGTCCTTTCTTAGTAATGGAAATCCTTCTATCTTAACTACTATCCTAGGAATCTATGCATAATTCCTTATGTCTCCCATTTTCATTTTGAAGAGTTTCCATTTGTTGGAGCCATGGGCTGCCCTATTGGAAATTTTCTTCCCCACCTCGAATGTTTATTATTGGAAACATAAACTAATTGGGACTTGTCCTCCCTTTCAAAACTTGAACCTTTCCTAATTCTTTATAGCCAACCTCATTGAACCTTTTATTTTGGCTTTGATTCATTTTTCCAAAAACTCATGAGCACTCTTGCTTATGTATTTTGTTCTTACATATCATCAATATTTTTACCTTTATGATCAGATATTTTCTTGAACTTAATTTAATGTCAAGGTCTTTGGAGTCTAGCATACTCTGAACAATATGATGATGCTCCATTTTGTGGGACTAATTCCCAACATATCTCCATGTCAACATATTTGTCTATCATGATGGCCTAACTCTTATGCTATATGGGTGGTCAGTGCAGAGAAGTTTCATCTTGGTGCCTCTATTATTGAATGTGGGGAAGTATATGTCTCATGAGTTCTCTTAGTGTAAAGCTCCCATGAGTACTTATCCTTTTCCCCAACTTGTGATCTCCCCCATGTCATTTTTCTCCCTTAGATGTCATCCTAAGCGTGTAGTGGAGATATAATAGATGGGGTGTAGGAGGTTGTGTACCTAATTAAGTATGAATGAGAGTAATGCTTGCTTATTCAACCATAGCTCTTCTTTGGATTGAATATTTGCCAATGATGGAGTATTTTTAGCTATCATTAAAAATATCGATCAACCACCATTCATTGTAGAGTTCTTAGATATCACTGAAAGGGCTTATTAGGACTATCATGTATTTTACATTTGATGATTTAATGATATCCATGGATAAATAACATGAGTATTTTTACACCCCTATTCATCCTTTGGAGATATCTACATGGTGAATTTTGACATGGAGGATCTAGAAGTTGGTAATGAATTCAAAGCATTTGCTTCTACCTTGGGCCCTGCACCCCTTTGGATTCTCAAAAAATTTAATTATAGTGAGATTTCATGATAGTTATAATATCAAAATAGTCCAAGACACCTTCTAGTAAGGCATCCAGGGCAATAGACCTCCTCATAATGTTTTTTCAAGGCCTTAGTTTTAGGCTAATAGGGATGTAGATCGAGTATGGATCCAAAATAAAAAAATAGTTTTGATACAAACTTCTCTACAACAAGAAAATCTCAACCTTACCAGGGATATAACTCCTACCCAAAAAAATTGCATGGAGGAGTCTACTTCTTGGTACTACCCACATACAAATACCTACCAGTACCAACTCTACTCCAATGAAAGCTCCCAGTCATCTATAATTACATTCAATGAAATTATGCCTTTCCAAGCATCCATCCCTTTATCATGATTTCAAGCAACAACAACAATCAATATTTTCCTACCTCACCTCTTATGAGCTAGGTGGTGTTCCTTCAGAGCAAGTTCTAGTAACCTGGGATGAGGAAGAAGTGTACTTGGTATCTGACAAAATGAGTACCCAAATGGCCAATAGAACATAGGCCTAGTTCAACTATGTGATAAGGGCCAAAATATAAGTAGTTAATAGTATAAGAAAAAAAATGATCCTATATATGAAAAAGGCTAAGTGAGCCTAGGATGGAATCCATTATCGTAATTAAATTGAGGTAGAGTGCAACAAAACCTTTTCTTGTTAGTAAACCAAAAATCCTAGAGGATCCAAAGTAGTGCACTCCATAATCAAAATAATTCAAAATTCCTTTATTAGTTGCGAATAGTCCCAAAGCTCTATAGATAATGATTCCTTCTCAAAAAAATCAACTCCCTTAGGACATTTAGCATGGTACATCGTGTCCATTCCAAAATAAAATGAGAATTTAAAGAAAATATTGGAGGAACAAAAGGGTAAAATATAACATAAGTTACTAGTAGTCTTGTAGATATCTACCCTTAGAATAAGCAAGCCTAAACCTCCCCCCTTTCATCTATTCCTAGTCTATAAAGACAAATTGATCCATAACTACATGATAGACTCTAGGGCAAACACATTAGGTCTAGCTTATTAGTTGATAAGTGTTGGACACTGAAATGTCAAGAAGCTTTACTTGACACTACAACTATCTATCTTCCAAAATTTTGTCCAGGCATGCACCTGATAGTCGTAGATCGACACTTAAGCATTGTATGGATCAAATAAAACTTCAATATAACCTCTAGAGTAGGTTGGTTCCTTATCAAATTAAAATTGTGTTTATTTAATTAAAGCTCCAATAGGGTTTTGAGATAAGGGTTAGAAAAGGTTTAGGGTTAGAAATGTTATAAATAAATAGTGGCCAAATAGGCTAACAACATAGGCAACTATAGAAAAAGGCTCCCACAAGCTATTTCTAGTGTCCCATCACTCAAATACACATTACCCAAATTAATGGAACCTTCAAACATTAAAGCATAAACAGAGAAATATTGCAGAAAGCAATTCCAACATCCAATATTCATAATCCAAATAGCAGAATAAACCAATAGTTAGATTTAATACAAATAAACTCCCTAGAAATATAGATCTAATCAAGAATAGATTTCAACTAATCTCACAATTAGTAATCCAAAATATAGAATGAAATAACCTTTCAAGTATTAACAAAAATACAGCTCAAGACTTCAAACCTCTTGCACAAGATAATGACGATGACAAATTTGAGTCAAAAAATCATAGTAATTCTCCTTCCATTAGCTCACAAGAATATTTACAGTAGGGTAAGCAAACACACTAGATATGACCCTAAAAAATGAGGTTTTAGCCTCTATTTATAGTTTGTAAATGAAAGAATAATAAGGAACATTACAAAGATTACATATTTTCCAGTTCAGCAGAGAGTTCTTGCTAGAATTGTAAGCAGCTACGAGAGAAGTTCCTTCAATGTCGCAACCTCAACAACCCACTGTGCAATTGCCTCTGCCTAGACCCGAGGTCACGATACGGACCAAACTCATGCAGAGTTTGCGAACCACATCGGCTATGCTTTCCATTTATGATCTCATACAGCAGTCAACGCCCCATCGAGAAGCTCTCATGGAAATTCTGAAAGCCATCGAGTTACAGCCTCACGAAGAAAATTCCTTCAATAACTTCGTAGGACATGTAAAACGATGTACGGAGACAGTCATTACCTTCAGAGAGGATGAAGTTAAAATAGTACCAAATGACATGGCAGATCCACCCCTGCACGTTATCGCGTGGGTCAACGGGATCCCGTACAAGAGAGTGTTGGTAGATACTAGATCGTCCAGTAACATCATTACCACTACAACATTAAAACATCTGAAGCTGCCAGCCTCTCATATCACGGCTTCAACATACACACTGTGAGCATTCAACGATGCAATATGCTCGACAGTCGACATAATTGTTCTACCCGTCCAGGTAGGACAAAAGACAATACCCACATTGTGCCACATTTTGGAAGGTGAGATGGCATACAACATACTGCTAGGGCGACCATGGATCAGGGACATGAAGTGTGTCCCTTTGATAGCTCACCAGAGTCTAAAGTATGCATTTGAATGGGAAATACATGTAGTCTCGATGGACTTAGAACCCTTCAAATATTGCAATGTAGTGCATTTGATGTCGCAATCGACCCTCCCATCGACGCACTTGGATTTCCAGTTAAATCCATCTAGATAGGGTCCGATGCCGCAGGCACCACTGGTGATTAATCCATAGAAACCCCAACCAGGTGCATCTACATCATCTGCTCCTTCATTACCAATGCCACCTGTCATGGCTAAATAGAAGGACAAAGGAAAACAGATCCTAGAAGAGCCTCAACCCTTAGAAGAGGTGTTGCCAACAATATCAACTGTCTCAACAGAAGAAATACCTAGCACAATGGAAGCTGAAGTTCCTAATCCACCCAACATGGAATGGAATTAGGAGGGCCTTCCATTTCCTCCCTCTCAATCGTCAGCAATTACTGTTGAAATGGCCAGTACGGGCCTAGGAGAATATCTAGTGCAAAATGTTGTAGCAACGCCTGTGCTGGAATTAGTACAGGACATGGGGAGACCTCGCCTTCCCATAGGGACAATTGTTCCTTTAGGTTACCCACCAAACCAAAAAAAAATTTATGTATGGGGGCCTTGATCATGGTGTTGAACCATGCAAGCAAAAGGACGAGGACGAAGAGCCTTTTGTCAAAAACATCAATTATCTGTCGAACCCGAACTTTGCTCTGAGATATATAGGCCTATGCAATTGGCATGGATACGTGTTAGGCAGGTATGAGCAAGGGGTGCGTGTCCTTTGCCAGCCAAGATATCAAATGCCTTATGATAAGTCGGGAGTAGGTTTCAACCACCCCCTGCCCTTAGACATCTTGGTGGAAAACATGCAAGGCCTAGGAATAGGCGACAAGGGTGGATTGGCATCAGATCCTTATGCCAACCCGAACACAACATACACATTGGGAGATTACCTCCCATGGTCAAAAACCACCCTTGGTAACAACAATAACCCTTCTCCGTTGATAGAGAGAGGTGAAAGTTCGGACACTAACTTCCAAGGAGAACATAAACAGTGCCCAGATATCTTTTCAAAATTGTTCCCTCTAGAGGTTCCAATTGAACCAGTGCAACGTCAAGCAGATTAGGTCCCCCCACTGAGTGTGGAACAATCGCAATGGGATCAAATAAATTTGCTCGAACAAGAAGAGCATAATATGGCATAGATAGCTGTCGGGGCCAATGAGGGCCTTTGGATCATCGACAATGATTACATAGACGAAACTAAGATGGACTACCTTAATCATGCATGATGGCACAATCACCCTGTAACTCATGAAGAACTAATGGCACAACTAGGCATAAGGTTAGGGCATGAATGGTACATAGACCCAGCAGGGTGGGACCAAGTGTTGGATCAATGGCTCCAAGTTCATGACAAGCATCGTCCACCCCGAGACCCTATAATGACATCAATGCCGAGGGAAGACCCTGTCTTCCTATCAACACATAGGGCCGATCCGTTCATGCCCATCCCTAAAGAGCCAGATCCAGAGCATAGGGAGCACCCAGAATGTTCGAGTTATCACACTCACGATAATGGAGACCAAATTCATTTCATCCACATGATCTCCATTGATTTAACTGCACCCATCCACAATCCAGCCGATCCAGAATGGTCATTGCATCTAGACATAAATGCCATCGACTGGGATCATGTCAATTCACCGCTCTCCCCATCAAAGTACTGGCCTTTCGGTAAGATGCCTCATTTTACCCCCGGGACAACTTAGGATATTTTTTAGGCTGAAGAGGGACCCGAGGTTCCAAACATAGATTTAAACTCAGCTAATGATATCCATTTGATCCCGACTCCACATCAGTTGGAGGAAGGATCCCACATGTCAATCGAGGAGACGACTGACATAGACATCGGCTTAGACCTAATGAATCCATAGATTATCAAGCTGGGGGTAAGCTTATCCCCTAAAGAGCAAGCCGAATACATTGCCCTTCTCAAAGCGAAGGAGGTTTTTGCATGGTCATACAAAGACATGCCGGGACTAGATCCGTAGCTAGTCATGCATAATCTAATGCTTGACTCGACAATCAAGCCAGTTAAGCAAAAACTATGAAATATGCACCCAACAGTGGCCTTGATGGTCAAAGACGAATTGCAAAAGTTGTTGGATGCACAGTTTGTCATCTGCGTGGATTATCCGCCATGGCTGTCCAACATGGTGCTCGTCAAAAATCCCGACGGGAGGATTCGTATATGCACTAATTTTTGAGATCTAAACAAAGCGAGTCCTAAGGATGATTTCCCCTTGCCAAGCATCGACACGTTGGTAGACGCTACAGCAGGTCATGAAATTTTATCCCTCGTAGATGGTTTCTTAGGATACAATCATATTCATATCAATCCTAAGGATCAACTCAAAATGGCGTTCATAACGCCTTGGGGGACATTTTGTTATAAGGTCATGCCTTTTGGCCTTAAAAATACTGGCGCCACCTACCAACGTGCCATGATGTACATCTTCCATAATTACATGCATAAAACTTTGGAAGATTACATGGATGATTTGTTAGCCAAGTCTCTTTTGTGCTCAGATCATCTCGGTGACTTAAGTAAGATCCTCGATCGCCTCATAGAGCATAAGGTCAGACTGAATCCCAAGAAGTGCATTTTCGACGTCACATCTACAAAACTCTTGGGTTTTATAGTCTCAAAGTGAGGCATCGAGGTGGACCCAAAGAAAGTCAAGGCAATCCTTGAAATGGCTCCCCCAACCACTATTAAGCAGCTCAGAAGTCTGCAAGGAAAGGTCGCATCGATTAAGCGCTTCATAGCGTAGTTATCTAACAAGTGTCGACCCATGAACAAATTATTGCACAAGGGGGTTACATTCCACTGGGATGACGAGTGCCAGTCAGCCTTTGATGAAATCAAACAATACTTGGCTTTGTCTCCAGTATTGGCACCACCTAGACCAGGAGTGTCGTTCTACTTATACATCTTAGCTACTGAGGTGGCATTGGGCGCCATGCTGGCCTAGAAGAATGAACTTCACAAAGAACAGGCTACTTACTATCTTAGCCACACCCTGGTCAATTATGAACTTAACTATGCATACGTCGAGAAACTCTGCTTGGCAGTGGTGTTTGCTACCAAGAAGCTATGCCACTACATGCTGAGCAACACTATGTATGTTGTGTCTAAGGAGAATCCATTGCGATACATGATGAGTCATACTTATCATAGTAGTCGCACGAAAAAATGGATCATGTTGTTGACGGAATTTGACATAGAGTTTATTGGACAAAAATCTATCAAAGGACAGGTCATAGCCGATCAACTAGCAGAGGCTCCTCTTGAAGATGATCAGCCTCTTGTCATAGAACTACTCGATGATGGGGTCTTCCATGTCTCAGAATCGCAAGATTCTGATGAGTCTGAGTCACAGGATGACATAACACTATTCTTTGATGGTTCTAAATGTGAGCAAGGTGGTGGCATAGGAATAGTATTCTTCACACCGCAGGGCGCTCCAATGCCCCTATCATTTAAATTAAATTTCCCATGCACCAACAACAATGCAGAGTATGAAGCCTTGCTCATAGGTCTTCAGACAACAATCGCCATGAACATCAAACGACTAAACATCTTTGGTGATTCGTTGTTAATTGTCAATCAAGTCAAAGGGGTATACCAATGCAAATGCCCAGTTCTACGAGATTATAAAGCCCTTGTGGATAAATTCTCGGCAAAACTTGAATGGTACGACATCGAGGCACTCCCTCGGTCATCGAATCATTTTGCGGACACAATGGCCTCCTTGGGGTCACTAATCTCGCAAGACCTTTTTGGTGATATGACAACCATTCAAGTCAAAACCTTATCGCAATCCATGATGGAGCGTGCAAGCTCTGACTTGACATCAGGAATCCACATGATCCAGATTGAACCATCCTCGGATAAATTCTCTTGAATCCATGATCGTCTGATACATGCCAGCTGGGGGTCCTTGTTCTCCCCTACTCCCATCAATAGCAACACAACGTTGTTCTTACAAGTTCTATCCCACTCAACATTTGTTAGGGAAGAACTTCAAGATGGATTGGCTGTCCATACTGTTAAGGTTTCCGATCAACAGGACTGGTATTTACCCATTAGAGACTACCTCAAGTTAGGTAATCTCCCGCTTGGATTGATGCATGACACAAAACGAACATTCAAGCAGAAAGTGGCTAAGTATGTCTTGATAGGAGACATTTTGTATCATTGCAGCTATGAAGGGATCCTTCTTCATTACTTGGACTAGCAAGAGTCCACTTGGGCAGCCGACCAAGCACACGATGGTACATGTGGTGGCCACTTCAATGGTATGGCCAATTCAAAGCGCATTCTTTGCATGGGCTATTATTGGCCATCTTTAGAGCAAGATTGTTGTGCATATGTCAAGAAGTGCGTGAAGTGTCAACATCATGCCAATTTGATGCACGTACCTTCCTAGGCCTTGCAGACAATCCAGTTTGCTTGGCCATTTTTGTAGTGGGGCTTCGATCTAATTGGAAAGATCTCCCCTGTGTCATCAGGCCATCACACGTTTATCATAACGGCCATAGAGTATTTTACCAAGTGGGTGGAAGCAATTCCGCTGACCTCTACGACAGGACCCCGCATTGTGGAGTTCATTTTACATAACATCATATGTCGTTTTGGTATTCCATCCAAAATAATCTCAGATAATGGGCCATCATTCAAGAACAAAGATGTGCATGCTTTGACCACAAAGTACAAAATTCAGCACAGTTTTTTGACACCCTATTATCCACAGGTAAATGGGCAAGCAGAGGCGTCAAACAAAATGCTAGTTGCCATCCTTAAAAAGACGATCACAGACAGTCATAAGGATTGTCACATCCAAATTCCACTTGCCCTTTGGGCTTATCGCACTAGCATTCGGATGCCAATTGGGGCCACTCTGTTTTCACTCGTGTATGGCTCCGAGGCAGTAATGCCTCTCGAGTTGGAAATTCCTTCCTTGCGCATATCAATGCAGGAGTTCATCAATGATGATGCTGCATGGTAGGCCGGTTAGACCAACTTACGTTGCTTGACGAACGATGCATTAATGCTCTCGAGCACTTACGTATCTATCAAGAGCGGCTTAAGAAAGCTTACAACTTGAAAGTTCACCTAAGGGACTTTCGGGTCGGTGATTTGGTTTTGAAGGAAAACCAATAGAACTCTAATTTATCGTCCCATCTAAGGGACAAGTTCACGGAAAATTTGTTAGGTCCATATGTCATTGATAGCAAAATAGGACTCGAGACGTACCGGCTAGCCTCTCTTGACGGAATCAAGGAAACAAAACCCTTGAATATCAGTCATTTATGACCATTCTATATCTAAGAGAGCCATATCCCAAAAATGCTCCAAGGATTCCTAAAATCGCTTGGTCAACCTCCAAAATGCTCCAAGGATTCCTAAAATTGCTTAGTCAATCCCAAAAAAGCTCCAAGGATTCCTAAAATCGCTTGGTCAAACCCAAAATGCTCCAAGGATTCCTAAAATCGCTTGGTCAATCCCAAAAATGCTCCAAGGATTCCTAAAATTGCTTGGTCAATCCCCAAAATGCTCCAAGGATTCATAAAATCACTTGGTCAATCCCAAAAATGCTCCAAGGATTCCTAAAATTGCTTGGTCAAACCCAAAAAGCTCCAAGGATTCCCGTAATCGCTTGGTCAAACCCAAAAAGCTCCAAGGATTCCTGCAATCGCTTGGTCAAACCAAAAAGCTCCAAGGATTCCCGTAATCGCTTGGTCAATCCCAAAATGCTCCAAGGATCCCTATAAATCGCTTGGTCAATCCCAAAAATGCTCCAAGGATCTCTTTAAATCGCTTGGTCAGCCCCAAAATGCTCCAAGGAGTCTCACAATCGCTTGGTCAAAAATAAGAAAAGTCAAAATTCAAAAATCATCAAAAACAACAAATTTTTTTTTGCATCTCATTTCTAGGCATGCTCAAATTCATCAATAGAGAACTCTTCTCGCATCTCATCTTCATATTCACAAAAATCAATCCATCAAAAATACAAAAATATTTAGCTGCATTAAGCATCGCACCCATACATTGCATATTTGTGGTCGTAAAGGTCAAAGGCACCATAGGCTGTAATTACTATGCTAGTCCATCTGGTTCTACTTTTCCATTTTACAAAACAGCAAACAAATGCCATTTACTTTTGTTTACCATAATAAAGTCAGTGGTCTTATAATGTATCAAGAGTTTTCGTAATTTAGTCATCATTTTGCTCTTTAGCCACGTAATGTACTGAGTCAGACAGATTTTACGAAGGTAGAGTTCTACTTGAAATACGCCTTGTTACGTAACATCCCATCACAAGGTAAAACACAAATAATTCTTGAGTTGTACGAAGGAAAGATGAAACCTACACAGTAATCTAGGTCACCATAAGTGAAACGGTTATCTTGCTTATCCCCCTATGTAAATGACCCAAAGAATGCTGAGAGTTGGCAAAAGGACAAGCATCCTCCCTACCCAATTCCCCAAAAATCCCAAAATTTGCAAACGTCAAACCTCAAAAATTTGACATCACATAGTGCACACATCAAAATGCACATACAATAGTGATTCTCGTCACTCCATATCCCAATCCCTTGCTCAAAAGAAAAATATATAAAAATAAACAGTGATTTTTATCACTACAATCGAGCAAGTATCCCAATACAATTGAAGAAAAGAAGGGAGTCGAACTTGAATCCTTGGAACTCTCGGCATTTCGACAGGTCATGAGGTAAGCCTTAGTACCAGTTTGGTTGATAGCCTATTGGTCACTGGCGGTAAACCTCCCGCATGACGATATATCTGTCACATTAACTTGTGTACAGATCAATGTTTGCATGCGGATAAGCTAGCTTATGGTATCCTAGAAACAACGTAGATTAATCTGACTAAATACAATAAAGGAGTTAGTGGAGTTAATTAGGTGATCCTCAGTACAGGTTTGGTTGACAACCTATCTGGCACTGGCAGTATCCTGATGAATACCACATAAATGAACCTAATTGCACACATAAGGATGTGAAATAACTTGGTCAAAAACAAGTCCGATTCATACCTTGTTCAAAAGTCTTGTAAGATAAAGTACAGTCATGGCTAGTGAGTTAAAACCATCTGATTCTCAAAAAACCTTAGCTATGTTTCTAAACCAACTACGTCGAGAGAAGGCATCAGCATCAGCCTGCTGGCCTGGAGTGAGCCGAGAGAAGGCTTCAGCATAGTGCACTATGGCACTTGCCCACCGCCGACTCTGCCCCTGCTCTGCGGATCGCCACCACAAAATTGCATAACCTATCTCCTTATCCTCCATCATCGCCCGAGTCATCCATGGTAACCCGGTTGGCCTCTCAACTGCTATGTGCTACCAACCCCAACACTGCAATAGATAACTACAGTTGACCCCCTTCTGCTGTTGGCAGTGGACCCCATACAGCTCCCCGTAGAGCTATGCCAACAGTGTCTGTCCCCATCTCAAGATCAGCGGTGCCTCTATCAGGCACTCTACCAACTGCCACACCAAATACAACAGGTTCCATGGGAACCTTGTGCCTGACGAGTCAGGTAACAACATGTTAGAAATGAGGCCCATCAAGAATGCGTGCCTCACTCCTAACACACCCCTCTCCTACCACCATCCAACCAAAATCCTGCCAACCTGGAAGTCCACCTCGACCGTCTCAACTGGGTTCTCTACACCCAACCGCTCCCCATGCCTAAAGCATCTTGTCAGTACAGTAGTCCTCTGATCACGCGGCGATGTTCTGATGGCTAGTCCATCTATCAGAATTCGAAGAAGTCGATAAACATCCTCCAGAGTCACAGTCATCTCCCCTGTTGGGAGATGGAAGGTGTTGGTCTACGGATCCCAAAGTTTTATCAAGGTTGTTAGATAGGCATGATCCAGGACCACCGGCTCTAATCGAGCCACATGCTTAAGCCCAAGGGCATCAAGCCACTCCCAGTCAACCTCAGTCAGCGCCCCCCATGCCTCAGTAAAAGCAGTAGGTACACGGTATCGGCTCCTAACAACCTACGAAAGAAAATAATTCAAAAGAATTAAAATCACGAAAAGAAAATTGTACAAAAAAAACATGCATAAAACACAGTACAAAAGTCTTGTAAGATAAAGTACAGTCATGGCTAGTGAGTTAAAACCATCTGATTCTCAAAAAACCTTAGCTACGTTTCTAAACCAACTGCGCTACTTTTCATCTTTGCCATACCATCAAAAAATACAAAAAAAAGAAAAACCACATGTATACATACAAAGTCATGCATCACAGCAATCGCCTAAAAATGAAATAAACAGAGTCCTAAACAGTCTATGGTGCCATAACCAACCATCACAAATTCCATCCATCCATTTCATTTTGCATATCACATATAAATAAAAAACATTTGCATTCTAAATAACATATGCATTCATCAAAATAAATAAACATGCATACATCCATAGTCATCAGCCATCATGCATAAAGATCAAATCATCACATGTGCATAACCAAAATAAAACCGGTATATATATATATATATATATATCATCAAAAAAATGCCCGCAGGATACAAAACTGGTCCTCAGACCCCACAATCATATAACAAAATCACCCAGCCTAAGGCGTCGACCACCATGATCATGCAGGATCGGTGTGATGGGAACTACCCCCCGTGGTGTGGGTCCTATGGGACCCTGTAGGGTGGCTACTACTAGCCCCCACATCATGTTTGCTACCGCATCCCTCATCCAATCACCTGCGATGATATGATGCTGACTGCTCAGTAGCACTGTCCCTCATTCGACGTGAAGATCCACTTCTCAGCTTAGGTAGCCGCCTGTCGAGGTGGATGACCTCCCTCTCCAAATATAGCTGGTGCCAAAACCACTCTGCCTCCTGTCGATGGTAGTAAGCTACTACATCATCACGCTATGCCAAAACCCTAACTTGCTCTGCTAGCTGAGCCCGTAGGAGATCCCTCTCCCGTAGTGCATCCCCCAACTCCTGATCTCGCATTCGTAGCAGCTTTGTCAATCGCGCATTCTCAGTGCGTATCCTAGACTCCATCTCCTCCATATCTGCCTGAAGCATAGGACTCTCTGGAACAACAGCTTGCTTTGGCTCCCACTGCTCCGTCGTGTCCTGCATGTCCAGCTGATCCGGAGCTCCCAAATCTACATCCTCATCCCCCACCTCAACCATGTCCGCATCCTCCAATGGAGCTCCCAAATCATCCCATGGTGCCTTAGCATCCTCCACTGCTGCCTCCACACCTCCTAGTGGTCCCTCTCCTCACCATCGTCGCAGTACCCACCATGAGTCATACTCAGTGGTAGTCCCAACGTCATCCATGTCCAGGACGTTGATCAACGCATTTGAATCCTCGCCCAATGGCATGATGACTGGTCAATCTAGAGTCCTCTCATCTCCTCGATGCCGATAGACCATGGGCTAACCAGGAAACCCCTGGTACACCCCAAACTATCGTGTAACCTGGCTATATGAGAAGAACTCATGCTCGGTCCCATGTCGCCCAATCAACCACCGCCCATTGTGTACCCATCGAAGCCACTCTCCAGCCTTTGGCTAGGCCTAACAGTCTCGATAAGGGTGCCAAACCACCTCCCCTAGAGTGAGCCAAGAGAAGGCATCAGCATAGTGCCCTACGACACTTGCCCACCGCCGACTCTGCCCCTGCTCTACGGATCGCCGCCACAAAATTGCATAACCTATCTCCTTATCCTCCATCATCGCCCGAGTCATCCATGGTAACCTGGTTGGCCTCTCAACTACTATGTGCTGCCAACCCCAACACTGCAATAGATAACTACAGCTGACCCCCTTCCGCTGTCAGCAGCGGACCCCATACAGCTCCCCGTAGAGCTATGCCAACAGTGTCTGTCCCCATCTCAGGATCAACGGTGCCTCTATCGGGCACTCTACCAACTGCCACACCAAATCCAACAGGTTCCATGGGAACCTCGTGCCTGACGAGTCAGGTAACAACATGTTAGAAATGAGGCCCATCAAGAATGCGTGCCTCACTCCTAACACATCCCTCTCCTACCACAATCCAACCAAAATCCTGCCAACCTGGCAGTCCACCTCGGTCGTCTCAACTGGGTTCTCTACACCCAATCGCTCCCCATGCCTAAAGCATCTTGTTAGTACAGTAGTCCTCTGATCACGCGGTGATGTTCTGATGGCCAGTCCATCTATCAGAATTCGAAAAAGCCGATAGACATCCTCTAGAGTCAGTCATCTCCCTTGTTGGGAGATGGAAGGTGTTGGTCTACAGATCCCAAAGTTTGATCAGGGCTATCATATAGGCATGATCCGGGACCACCGGCTCCAGTCGAGCCACATGCTTGAGCCCAAGGGCATTAAGCCACTCCTAGTCAACCTCAGTCAGCGCCCCCCGTGCCTCAGTAAAAGTAGTAGGTACACGATACTGGCTCCTAACAACCTGCGAAAGAAAATAATTCAAAATAATTAAAATCACGAAAAGAAAATTGTACAACAAAAACATGCATAAAACATAGTACAAAAGTCTTGTAAGATAAAGTACAGTCATGGCTAGTGAGTTAAAACCATCTGATTCTCAAAAAATCTTAGCTACATTTCTAAACCAACTGCACTACTTTTCATCTTTGCCATACCATCAAAAAATACAAAAAAAAGAAAAACCACATGTATACATACAAAGTCATGCATCACAGCAATCGCCTAAAAATGAAATAAACAGAGTCCTAAATAGTCTATGGTGCCATAACCAACCATCACAAATTCCATCCATCCATTTTATTTTGCATATCACATATAAATAAAAAACATTTGCATTCTAAATAACATATGCATTCATCAAAATAAATAAACATGCATACATCCATAGTCATCAGCCATCATGCATAAAGATCAAATCATCACATGTGCATAACCAAAATAAAACCGGTATATATATATATATATATATATATATATATATATATATATATATATATATATATATCGTCAAAAAAATGCCTCAGGCTACAAAACTGGTCCTCAGACCCCGCAATCATATAACAAAATCACCCAGCCTAAGGCGTCGACCACCATGATCACGCAGGATCGGTGCGATGGGAACTACCCCCCGTGGTGTGGGTCCTATGGGACCCTGTAGGGCGGCTACTACTAGCCCCCACATCATGCCTGCTATAGCCTCCCTCATCCAATCACCTACGACGAGATGATGCTTGACTGCTCAGTAGCACTGTCCCTCGTTCGGCACAAAGATCCACTTCTCGGATCAGGTAGCCACCCGCCGAGGTGGATGACCTCCCTCTCCAAATCTAGCCGATGTCAAAACCACTCTGCCTCTTGTCGATGGTAGTAAGCTACTACATCGTCACACTGTGCCAAAACCCTATCCCACTCTGCTAGCTGAGCCTGCAGGAGATCCCTCTCCCGCAGCGCATCCCCCAGCTCCCAATCCCGCATTTGCAGTAGCTTTTTCAATAGTGCATTCTCAGCGTGTATCCCGGACTCCATCTCCTCCATATCTTCCTGAAGCATAGGACTCTCTGGAACAATAGCCTGCTCCGGCTCCCACTGCTCCGTCGTGTCCTGCATGTCCGGCTGATCCGGAGCTCCCAAATCTACATCCTCATCCCCCACCTCAACCATGTCTGCATCCTCCAACAGAGCTCCCCAATCATCCCCTAGTGCCTCAGCATCCTCCGCTACTACCTTCGCACCTCCTAGTGGTCCCTCTCCTCACCATCGCCACAATACCCACCACGAGTCATACTCAGTGGTAGTCTCGATGTCATCCATGTCCAAGACGTCGATCACCACATCTGAATCCTTGCCCAATGGCACGATGACTGGTCGATGTAGAGTCCTCTCATCTCCTCGATGTCGATAGACTAGGGCTCACCAGGCAACCCATGGCACACCCAAAACTATCGTGTAACCCGGCTATATGAGAACTCATGCTCGGTCCCATGTCGCCCAATCAACCACCGCCCCCTACGTACCCGTCGAAGCCACTCTCCAGCCTCCGGCCAGGCCGGACAGTCTCGATGAGGGTGCCAAACCACCTCCCCTGGAGTGAGCCAATAGAAGGCATCAGCATAGTGCCCTATGACACTTGCCCATCGCCGACTCTGCCCCTGCTCTGCGGATCGCTGCCACAAAATTGCATAACCTATCTCCTTATCCTCCATCGTCGCTCGAGTCATCCATGGTAACCTGGTTGGCCTCTCAACTACTATGTGCTGCCAACCCCAGCACTACAATAGATAACTATAGCTGACCCCCTTCCACTGTCGGTAGCGGACCCCATACAGCTCCCCGTAGAGCTATGCCAACAGTGTCTGTCCCCATATCAGGATCAGCGGTGCCTCTATCGAGCACTCTACCAACTGCCACACCAAATCCAGTAGGTTCCATGGGAACCTCATGCCTGACGAGTCAGGTAACAACATGTTAGAAATGAGGCCCATCAAGAAAGAGTGCCTCACTCCTAACACACCCCTCTCCTACCACCATCCAACCAAAATCCTGCCAACCTGGCAGTCCACCTCGGCCATCTCAACTGGGTTCTCTACACCCAACCGCTCCCCATGCCCAAAGCATCTTGTCAGTACAGTAGTCCTCTAATCATGCGGTGATGTTTTGATGGCCAGTCCATCTATCGGAATTCAAAGAAGCCGATAGACATCCTCCAGAGTCACAGTCATCTCCCCTATTGGGAGATGGAAGGTGTTGGTCCATGGATCCCAAAGTTTGATCAGGTCTATCAGATAGGCATGATCCGGGACCACCGGCTCCAGTCGAGCCACATGCTTGAGCCCAATGGCATCAAGCCACTCCCAGTCAACCTCAGTCAGTGCCCCCCGTGCCTCAGTAAAAGCAGTAGGTACACGGTACCGGCTCCTAACAACCTGCGAAAGAAAATAATTCAAAAAAATTAAAATCACGAAAAGAAAATTGTACAGCAAAAACATGCATAAAACACATTGCCTATCAATGTACAACCAAAACAACAAAATTAAATTTCTAATCCTAACTGAATAATTTAAAACAATACAAACAAAATTCAAAAAAAAAAAAAAATCAGTCTCGGATTTCTAATCCTAACTGATTAATTTAAAACAAAAAACAAACAAAAATTAAGACAAAAAATATATTTTCAGTTCTAGGGTTTCTAATCCTAACTGATTAATAAAAATACATAAATTCAAAAAATACAATTAATTTTTCAGTCTAGGGTTTCTAATCCTAACTGATTAATGTACAGCAAAAACAAGCACAAAAATTCAAACAAAAATCAAATTTTCAGTTTTAGGGTTTCTAATCCTAACTGATTAATTTACAAACAAAAATTCAAAATTCAAACAATTTTTCAGTTCAAGGGTTCCTAAATCCTAACTGATAAATTTCAAAAAAATAAAACGAAACAAAATTAATTTTTCAGTCTTAAGGTTGTTAATCTTAACTGATTAATTTAAAAACAGCATAAAAAAAAATCAAAAACACAAAAATTAAGTCTTACGGTTTTATGTTCCGTCATCCTAGGGTTTAGTTGTAAAATTATTTATCCAGGATTTACGCTACGTTTAGTTGTACACTAAGTCTTAGTTGTCTTCAATCTAGTTTCAGGGTTTAAGTTTTAAAATTTTTGAAAAACATCATCACAAAAATAATCAAATAAAACAAATGCAATTTTAAACAAAAATAAACTCTAAGGAGCACTTATTGGTCTCGCTTCGGCTCTGTCGCTTGATCCGGTTTGAGTACTCATGATGGCAGGGAAAATCTGGTAGCACTTCACTTCGTAGAATTAACCTCCTCCTCCCCAGAGCTCAAAATCACAAAAAAAAATTATTAGATGCAAATGAGCCCAAACTCAAGTTTTGGCCCTTAAATAGGCCTTTTGAGCTTCAATTCATCCTTCCCTGGGACGAGCGCTCTGGTTAGCACTTGTCCCACCCAGGGACGGATTCTAAATCTGGAATTCGTCCCACCCCAGGACGAATTCTAAAGCTGGAATTCGTCCCAGGGCCATAAACTTCAAAAACATTAAAAATTGAACAAAATGCACTAAAACAGATAATAAATTTGCTCGATGAGAGTGTTGATGCACTTGACATCCCGGGCATACAAAATAGATGTTGGGGTCAAAAATTGTCATTATCCTACACCCTAAAAAGGCTATATTAGCCAGACCGCTCCATGGGCAGACGGATTTTCGCCAATTTCAGCTCCACACAACATCACAAAAATGGTTAACACCCACCAAAAACAGGTCTAAATGTTGGAAAAATTGCACATGCTTAACGATAAACCATCTAAAGGCACCCTTGCACAAGTCATCTTGGGTCAAGCGACTCGTCGCTTTTCTCACGAAGGTCATTCCCTCATCGATTCGTCGCTTGAGGGGGTAGTCAAACTTAGTCACCAATCAACAAACACACACCCAATCAAGGCAATGACATGCATTCAAAGAATCATTGACAAAGACAATTACGCTCCTGCTTGGGGTAGTAAACAAGCAACAATCACAAATTGATCAAACGCTTGGCATTTTGTGAATCATGAACACAAGGTTCCCTCGTGGACAAAAGGTTGCGCCCTTTGCCTAATCATGACTGATCAATGTCCAAGCTCAAGTCACACCTCACCAAAACAGGTTAATACTTGAAATCAAATTCCTTAGCTCGTCAGAAGCAAGGATTCAAGAATGCATGCCATTTCCATACTTAGGGCATCAAAAGTTGGTTAGGTTATCGAGAAACCCTAATCATTAGTGCTTTGGTTATCTATTTTTGCTCAGCGCTGCGCCATGCACAGCGCATCCCAAAAAGGGGCATCTGTAGACACCAAAACAACACCAATCTGATTATGTGATTGCAAACACTGATCGCTTTGACACACACAGCCCCCAGGGCAGCCCTCAGAGGTTAAATAGTGATCCTAACCACTTTTATAGCAATTTTGTAAGGTCAAAAGGCAATTTGGCACATTCAGGCACTTTGCTCAGTATTCGTCTCACCCAAGGACGAATTCAAACTAGAATCTGTCTCACCCAGGGATGAATTATGAATTCATCTCTGGTAGGGACGAATTCTAGGTTTAACGGGAAAAAAGAAGAATGATGCCAAGTGGCAGCCAAAGATAGTCAGTTGATGACTCCTGCCTCGCACGCGTGTGTGGGTAAACAGATGGATCGTTAGAGGACTGTCACAAGGGCAGTTATGAAAGCCCAAGTCATGGAGGACTCTCCTCTCTCATGGGAAGACATGACCACCACATGGCACCTATGACCAACACATGGCGCTTATGCATCCCTCTCAAAATAGACCCCCTGGGTCTATAAAATGGTGGAATTTTCCCACCCAAAACAGGAAGGAGGAAGCATTTTCAAGCAACGAAGTGCTACCGATTTGATACCACACTTTTGCCCTCTTGATTTACATTTTCCACATCCTTAATCTCTTTCACAAGAGAGGTTATTGGGTGGCCATTGGAAGTGTAAAATCAGACCCAAAACCAGACATTTGGCCATTTGAATCAACCAATTTGCTGACAACCCCATCCTAAGAGATTTTGGGCCCATCCCAAGTGGATTGGTGCCAAAATCAAGTGCCAACGGTGGGCTGCCCACTTGGGTGCCCCGCACCTTTTGAGTTTCATTCTAATTCATTTTGCTATCATTTGTTCATCTTTCATTTTATTCTCTGCTGATTAGATAGTTTATGTATTCAATCTCACAATGTTTTGATCAGATTTCATCATGTTCTCGTCGCTTTTGTTGTCCCACTAACTTGCAGGTAGCGACGTGGAATTCCCATGGATAGAGGCCAAATTGGGAGAATCCGACCATCTGGGTCATCCCAAAATGGCCCCAATTACTTAACCCCTTTGTCTGTAGGTGTTTTCGAACTCTGAGGTTCGAAATTTAGATGGCATCACTTTGGCTTTCCTAACACAGTCGAATTCGTCCCACCCGGGGATGAATAACAGTCGAATTCATCCCACCCGGGGACGAATAACAATAGAATTCATCTTGCCTAGGGATGAATTGCAGTTGAAAGCAGATTGGCCGACCATTTCAATGGCAGTGGCCCTTTGGTAATGTCTTCTGACCTCTGTCAGAGTTGCAGGTGATTTAGATTCATTTTACTCACTGTTTTCGATAATCTTTTACATGCATCTTTTGTTAATCTCAAAGAACAAACTTTTCCTATTTGTAGCAGGTGCTACTAACGCCTTTGTTTTTTGTTGGAATGCAATAGGAGCAGCAATAAGCAAGGATTCATCAACATAAGCGGTGGCAACACTTTGGCCCGCCCATTTCAAATGTGGGCATGCGAAAGAAGGATTATTGATCACGATTGTAATCAAATCTATTTAACGCTCCTAACCCCTAAAAAGGGAGGAGGCAATTTTGTAACCGAGGTTAAAGAGTTTAATAAAAGGGCTTTGACTTCTCTAAATTCTTGTATCTCTTTTCATTCAATTTGCCTCTTTCGTTTAAATGCACTTCACATTTTAGGACTTAAGCGTTAGTTTGATTTTGAATGAATCGAAGTAATTTTTCCTTTCAAAACTTTTGGAATCTCATGCTTTCAATACCTATGTAATAGAATTCGCATATGCATATCTATCATGGTATTGCAATGTATTTCTTAGGTAATTCAGGCTACAACAGCTCTTAGGTTTCAATATTGATCATATTACTTTGATTTTTGGTGTTCTGATTTAGTATGTGCAGGCTCCTACTGCGGTCGTTGAAGAGGGGTCACCTTAGCAATATTAAAAATGTCTCCCTACGAGCATGTGACTTGTTGTGAAATTAGATGAACCCTTCATGCATGCACTACATATTGGCTCCTTTTTCTTATAGGATACGTGTTGGTACTTTTCTTCTGACATTGCTTCTTCAACCATTTCTATCTCCCACTTGGCACCAGGTTGCTCAAGTGATTATAACATTTGGCCAGAACTCAAGTTTCTTATGCTTTCCTTCTATTGTGCAAGGTCATGACATGTTACGAGGCATACCTTATACAATTGCATTTTCCCTGTGCCAATCTGGTTTTGCATCAGTGACTTTTCAAATATCTTTGAGACGTTTAATATCCATAAATAATGTTAATATTTCATGGTGATGTCCATATTGAGATTACAAAAAAAAAAATTATTAGTGGTATAACTTCTAAATTTTTGAGTATTTTATAATACCACATCAGTTGGTGGAAGAACAAGAAAGGGTCTTCCATTTTTGTCAGTATTGTATTTTGTTCTCCTCACAATCGTAAAGTGAAGCATCCAGTGGTGATATCAGTTGTTGTAAGTGATCATAATCACAATTATCCTTTGAGTGGAAGGAAGTCTTAGCATGATATAAGCTCTCATGCATTGGTAGAGTGGCCTGTTCCACTCTGGAATAGCATTCGGTAGCCCATAATATTCATTAAAATGCAGCTATTTGCAAGCCACAATGTTAGAAACTAATTGAAATGGTGGAAGAACATAATAGTATTATAACTGGTACCTGCTTTAGGTAACTCAAAAGGTAGAAGCTTGACCACATCATCTAGATGTCAACCATAATTTATCATGAAGTGGCAGTTGTTTTCATCTATCAAGGATTACATCTGGATTACATTTGTCTAATATTATAAGGTTGTTGAAATCACTTTCTATCGCAACGATTTGTCAGACAATTTGAGTAATAATAAGTATGATAGCAATGCATTATTCATAGATGTATTCATCTTATTTAATGCATATGCTAGTTTACACTCACACCTTCCTGGATCTATTTGGATGATGCACATGTCACGTGAGTGAGCAGAGAAGGAGGTGGCCATGGAGGAGGTCGCATGGATGAGAGTTGTGTGCAGGTGGTGGCTGTTTCAATTTTCCAATTGGTGTTACAGTTATCGTAGAATTTTTTATAATTCACCTAGTAAAATGCAAGGGAATAAAGCAGTAAACCATGGAATATTTTTTGTGGAATTTCCAGCAGGTTTTTTTCTATAGAAAAATTTGCACTATTGCTGGAAAAGACCTCTTTTTCATTTATTTATTTAAAAAAAAATGTATTTTTAGGGTTTGCATCATTTTATTTTGGAAGTACATCATGTATTGTTTGAAAATTTATGGCTTCAAGCTCTTTCAAAAGAAAATTAGGGTGTGAATCATCTTTTTCTTTCTTGGGGAGTGCAATGGTTACCACCTGGGATTCATCGGATATGGGTTCTTCCTCCACCTGTGATTCCATGGCTATGGGTTCTTCCTCCTCTACCTGAGATTTCATGGCTAGGGTATCATCTTGCATTTCCCTTAAATATTGTATAATACGATCAGAATGTTCCATTTGTTTATTTTGTTTTCGTTCAATCATTCTTCTAATTTCTGCAATGTCATTTTTTATTCCTTTGATATTTATGTTCCATATGGTTGGATCCATACGGTTCTGATACCAGATGGTAGGAACCTAGGGTTCCTAGCACATAAAATGATAAATAAATAATAAATAGACCTAAAACTAAGAGAATCACCTTTTGTATTGTCGGGAATTCCCTTCAATAAATTGTATTATATTTCATATTCATGGATATTGGAATGATAAGTTCTTACAATATTTTATACACACTCTAGGGTTATAGGTGAAAGGTTGCAATGCTTCCTAACCCTAATCTTATAATAATAATATAATAATTAATTATATTAATTATTATATTATTTATTATTATATTATTTTATTATTATAACTATAGGATATGAAATACATTATTACTATTATTATTATTAATTAATGTTAGGATAGGACCCTAACATGTGCGGGTGCCTGTTGCTGATTTGGTGGAAGCAGTGGTTGTGGTAAAACTGGTGAGTGTGATGCAACTGGTGACTGTAATGGAGGTGATGGTGGCATATGACCTCTAACTTGTGATGGTGCTTGTTGATTTTGAGAATCAACTGAAAACAATCAAAAATATTTTATTACAATTCTTCTTAAAATAAAAAAATATTTTCTTAATTTAAATTAACTACACACCGATTTACCTGAAGATGATGAAACACATTGAATTTTTGCTACAATGGGGGAGGGGTTGGCCACACTAGATTCATCCTGCACATTTTGTGCATACTTAGGTGTAAGATAAACCCTAGGAGTAACTAATTTCCTGGAACATTTGTACGACCTCTACAAAGGTGTTTCTTTAGAGCCCGTGTCTTTAGAATCACCATTTTATTCCGACCTGTGATCCCTAGTGGCAACAATATTTTTAATTATTTTATTGTCTGCCTTACCCTGCATATATATGAAAAGAAAAATTTTAAAAAAGGAATGTGATAAACTATAAAATAGTATGTCAAAGTCAAAGATGCAGTTGTTACCTTCAATTTCTCTGTTGATATAGCAATAGTCTGTAGTGTTGCATGCACTACAGTTGGTAGATGAGTATGCAAATTATGAAAACATTCATAATATAGTGCTAAAAGAAAATTAACAGTGCCCACAATGGGATGTCTTGCTGGTGGCCATTTGCACGGTGTGCAACTCAGACCTGATTCAATACGAAATATACGTGCACAAATTAAACTTTTCATTATGCTCAAACTGAATAATATAATCAAGTGCCCAAAATGGAATTTTTGGTCTTCCCATCAGAATTAGTCTGGCCTAGAAGAACTTGATAATGGCCTTCAAAGTTTGATGGTTAACATCGTTGATTGATAAACCTCTTTTTTATTTAGCGGTAGAAGCTACATAAAAAAAATTAGATGTCAACTTACAAATTTGAAACATTGAACATTAATAAAATATAATTAACAAGATTTATACCTACCAAATCCTCTGATGAGAGACCGTATTTGCTTTCGAGGTGTGCTTTTTCATCTGGATATAGCTTCAACCTCATTGACACTTGAGTAAAATCAATGAATGGAAGACCTATCAATATGTTAATATCTCTACATCCATTATAATGTAGGATCGGATCCTATTCTACATCCTATCAGTGATCGAATCATATTGTGCACTCGATCCGATATCGGGTCATAATATGCACCCGGTGGGTGACCAAACCATAGTATGTATCTAGTCTAAAATCGAATCATATTATGCATCTGATCTAAATCCAGATTAGATTATGCATCCGGTTCAAGACCGGATCATAGTATGCATCCGATTGGTGGTTGGATCATGTTATGATTTCGGTCTAAAACCGGATCATAGTATGCATCTGGTACTTGACCGGATCATATTATGCATCCAGTCCAAGATTGAACTATATTATGAATCCGGTCCGTGACCGAATCATATTATGCTTTCGGCCTAATATCGGATCTTAAAATACATCCAGTCTATGATTGGACCATATTATGCATCCGATTCGAGAACAGGCCATATTATGCATTTGATTTGAGATCAAACCATATTATACTTTCGATCCGATACTGGATCAAGATTTGGAAAGTGGTCGGCATCACCAAACTTCTTTTTCACCTGGTCTAGTCAGAACATCGAAATTTGCCATTTTTTACCAATTTTTTTTTTTAAATTAAGGTCATTCTCCATACCATCATACATGCAGTTGGCCAGGATTCATTGGGTTTTCACAACAGATTCACCATTTTTTTATAAGTACCTTTCGGGTCCTACCTCTTATGCATAACCCTGGTTCGAGCTAAAGAAATACACATAAAATAAAACCACAAGGAAAAGACTTTGTTCAAATCTCTCTTACATATTTAGAATTTAACATCACGCTACTCAGCCTACGAATCCTCCTTTTTCCTCTAAAACCCAAAAAATTTTCCCCCAGCACATCCTCCAAGCAATTCAAAAATCATGGGTGTGTCTTATTGCATGGAGGTGATCGTAAATGAAATGCTTAAGAAGGAATTTATTTAAAATACTAGCACTGCCTCGAGATCTTAATTAAGATGCCACCAAAGCATACCCAATAAGGAATAATATTCTTCTTAACCAAGTTAACCTTATTACTTTTAAATTGATGACCACCTTTATCAATATCAAAAAGGGTAATAATAATTACTAACCCTATTATTGCATTTAAATAATAATAGCTTTATTAGTACTTTATACTTTGAAATATATTTCATTGGCTTTCAAATAAAATCTAATCCAACCAACAAAAGACATTACTAATTCTTATCCAAAAAAATATATGCATATCACAAACAATCACATATTTACACTATAAATATTACAAACAATTGTTTTAACCCTAAGTAGATGGTCTCCTTTAATATAGTCTAATACTACCGCCAACTTATTAAGGAGACTCATTGCACAAGTAACTTCCTAGTCCAATAGTATAAATACAAAAAATAGGCAAAATGCAAATGCATCTACATGAAGGGTATTTTGTTACTCTGAGTTGATGATTAAGTCATAACCATTATTTTCCAAAATATCTCTCTTTTTAGGTGGTTCACCTATATGATCCCACTAGATAGAGCACCTAGTCCTACACCCACAAATATGTTAGTAATGCCATATTCTAAGCTCAAAAGAATGAAATTATTTTATCATAAAGACATCATGAATCAATGCCATTAAATATTCAGACCAAAAAATAGTTCATTGTTCATAATAGTTCTACCAAGGAAGGATGTTACATACTCCCATCCTTGGACTAAAAATAGTCCTCTATATTTTTTTGCAAGTGACTAATAAATTATTTCATTCAAATAAATATGGAAATTTTTGCCTTATTTCTTTAGCATTTTTCCATGTGGCACAATTCTCAGAGTATTGGTCCCACTGGACCTTACATTGATTTTGGGTTTGTTTTCTCAACATCTTGGAATGAAACCCTAGAATATTTATTGACTTCACCTCAATGGTTGAGGGATCTGTCATTTGCAATTTAGAAATATTCCACACATGAGTAGGATCAAAAACATATTTCCTAAGCGGGGATATGTGGAAAGTATCATGGATATTTGACAAGTTAGGCTACAAAGTGAGCCTATAGGCTACTAGGCTAAAATTTATTAATGATCTCAAATGGCCCAACATAGCGAGGATCCAAATTGGTTGACTTGATGGCACTTTTCATGGGTCTTACCCTCAAGAAAAATTTATCCCCCATAGATTATTCTCTTGGTGCTCTTTTTATATCAACATAGCTCTTTTGGCGATCGACCACTTCCTTAAGCCCAAGTAGATTTGCTCTAGGTTGTTCTTCCATCTCTTGGACAGTGTCTGGTTTGATCATCACCTAATATTTCAAATTATTCCACAATAGAGGTACTATACATATTTTTCCATACAAGTCTTCAAATGAGACCATACCCAATGATGCATGGTACCCATTCTTATATGCAAATTCAACAAGATTCAAGAAATTCTTCCCACTTTGACTTTTGGTCCATGCAATACATGCATAGCATGTCTTCCAAAACTTGGTTTATCCTATCAATTTTACTTTCTATTTCAAGGTGATATGCAACATAAATATTCAACTTGGTGCTCATTGCATGGTGTAGAACCTACCAGAATTCTGATGTGAACCTATAATCTGTGTCTGATATGATCACCTCAGGAAACCCATTTAGCTTGAATATTTCTTTGGAAAACTTATTTGCCACCATTGGTGCATCATCCTTGATGTTTCCCTATATAAACCATGCAACCTTGGTCAACTTATCAACCACTACCAATATCACATCATGCTAGAACCTGGTCTTAGGTAAACCCACAGTAAAATTGATAGAGATTACCTACCATTTTTGCATAGGTACATCATGTGGGTATAATTTCCCTGATGGGTATCAATATTCTACCTTCAACTTCTGGCATTCTAAATATATTGCAATGAAACTAGTGATATCTTGCTTCATTTTGGACCAAGAGGTGGTATATTTCATGTTTTACCTCATTTTTTACCCTCTCAAATGAGCAAAATAGAGAATTATGTGCCTCTTGCATAATCAATCTCCTTAGATCACCTATTTTGGGTATACCTACCCTATCTCTAAAGCATAAAAGTTAATATTGTATTTTGAAATCCTTATTCTTTTTAGGATTTCCTTGGTTTTATTCAAAATTTCTATGCAATACAGGTCTTGTAGTTGTATTTACTTGACCCTATCCATAAATTATATATAGCTCTAGGTCAATGTAGCTATGTATCTTCTCCTAATCAAGGCATATTCAAGATTATTCTCTTTTCCTTTGATGTATTCAATACCAAAGTCATTTTCTGCTAAGAAATCTATCCATATTCTTTGTCTTGCGTTCAACATACGTTGGGTAAATATATATCTTAGACTTTGATGGTATGTTCTTAGTTCAAAATGTTTTCCCAATAAATAATATCTCCAGATATTTAAAGCACACACCATTGCAACCAATTCTAGGTCATGTGTAACATAATTAACCTTATGTTTCTTAAGATTTCTAGATTCATATGCTATTGTGGCCTCATCCTAGGTTAACACTTCACCCAAGCCTTCCAAGGAAGCATTAGTACACATTGTAAAATTCCCAAGGGGATCTAGTATCTTGAGAATTGATGTTATAATCAATTTCTTCTTTAGAGCGTCAAAGGTGGCCTCACACTTATCCATCCACTTGAAATCCTTACCATTTATTTGAAGGTTGGTGATTGAATAGACAAATTTGGAATAATATTTCATAAAGTTTCTATAATAGCCAGTGATTCCCATGAAAATACTAACCTCTAACACATTTTTTGGTGCAAGTCGACTTAATATAGCCTCTATTTTCTTTGGGTCTACAACAATCCCTTCTATCGAGATGAAGTGCCCCAAGTATTGTACTTGTGAAGTATAGAACTCATATTTTGATAATTTTCTATATAGCTAATTCTTTCTCTATACTTCCAACACTAACTTGAGATAGTGGTCATGTTCCTCTTTAGTATGAGAATATATCAAAATATCATCCAGTAATTCTTGGTCTAGATATTTACTAAACATATTGTTCATGAATTCATATAAGTTGTTGGCACATTTATCAGTCCAAACGATAGCATTGTGAACTCATAGTACCCATATCTAGTCTTAAAGGTTGTCTTATGAGTATCCTCTTCCTGAATCCTTAATTGATGATACCCCAATATTAGATATATTTTTGAAAATATGGTGGCATCCTTTAACTGTTCAAAGAGGTTATCTATTCATGGTAGAGGGTACTTGTTCTTAATTATTATCTTATTAAGTATTATATAAACTATACATGTCTCAAGGAACCATCCTTATTTTTCACAAATAACACTAGAGCACCCTAAGGTGACACACTTGGTTTGATCAGAATATTTTCCAACAAATATTAGATTTCTTTATTTAGTTCTTGCAACTCAATTGGGATCATTTTGTAAGGTGTTATAGAAATGGGTTAAGCATTGAGCATTAACTCAATATAGAAATCAAATTACCATTGAGGGGGTAAAATTGGAAGATATTTGGGAAATACATCTTGGAACTATGGAGAATTGGATGTTTCTTAAATATTTCTTCATCTCCATTTTCTCTAGTATTTCCATTGAGTTTTACTACATATATTATACCACTTCTTTTAATGGTTTTCTTTAATTGCATAGTTGAAAGCAAGTGAGGTTCAAAAGAACCTTATCTACTTTATACTCTAACTATTCTCTCATCCTTTTTAGTGTAGTACATCCACCTATATTTAAATTTTATTAAAGCTCCATGAGCCTTCAACCAATCCATTCCTAGGATGATATCAAAAACATGGAGGGGTACCACATACACATGCCATATAGTGGATCCATTGGGTAGAGTTATATTAGTTGTAGGTAACCATTGATCTACTGAGTAGGTTTATCCTAAAGCATACTCGACTTTCTACCCTTGTGCTAAAAATCTAGATTTTATTGGCATATACTTGATAATAATAGTGGAAATAAAAATATTTTTAGCTCCACTATCTATTAAAACTAAAACTACTTACCACTTAGTAGCATCAAAGTTGTTGGTCCACTTAGATTTTTGATGATCATATAACCTTGGTGTTGTTTCTCTTCTATTATATTGCTTTACTGAAAATGTTGAGGGCACATTTTAGCATAGTGGGGATATCTACAGGTATAGAACTCTATCTTGGGAAATTGATTTATTGTCTTAACTTTCTTACTAGTCTTAGTTCCTCTTAATTTTTTCCATTGTAAACTTGTTCAACAATCATCTCGAGCATTACTTGATGTTTACCCATTTTGTCTTATAGTGACTTCACTAATGACGTTAGCATCTCCTTGAAGTAACTAGGGTAGGGGAGTATCATTAGCCATGACCTCATAAAAGTCCTTTGACTTTCCATTATCCCTATTGGATTCCTCTACTTTCCCAAATTTTTTATGGATATCTAGGGCTCTTCTCTTCTTTCCTGATTCCTTCTTTACTCTAGGATTTTTTGAGGACCATATTTTAATCTTATTCTATATATCGAGTCCCATATTTTTTGAGGATATCAATACATGTATGATATCCTTTAAAAAAAATATTTAGGTAAGTTACAATTCTCCCTCAATTGTACTTATAATATTTTATCTTCATTCTCCTCATAAAATAATAGTATTATATCACTTAATTGATAATGATCAAGGTCACACTTACCTTCCTACAAGGTGTCAAAACCCAAAGTTGCACATCAAGTCAAGGCTCAACCTAGGCACACTCCATGAAAGCTTCTAGCCCTACGACCTAGGGATTTGATACCAATTATAACAACTCAAAACTACCAACCCAATTTTTTTGAAATGAATGATTACAAGCAAGGTTCACAAGGAAAAACCCTCTTTTTTATGTTACAAAATATAAGGCTTCACCACATTTGAGTTATAAATCAATGTAGATGACACTCAGTGGATAGGAGTGGCCAAATCTGATGGTTTTTGGGGTTCACCTTACTAAAACTACACATTTAGAAGGATACCAAACATGTAACCACCACCTTTCCCATATCATCATCAACATAGGAAAATGTGACCACAACATGGGGATTATCCTTTAAGTCCCATAACACTTAAAGGGGGTGCCTATTCCATAACCTTGCGCTAATTTCATCTAGGTATATTAATCATACATAGAGCCTTGGTGCTTAGTTACTACACCTTAATGGGTTAACTAAGGTTATTACCACTTTGTAGTTAATGAACATGATCACCTAATCCTCCACATTTAAGGGACCACCATTGTTGTCTTGTGAATGATTCCATAACTCTCAACTAGTGTACACTTGATCCTACTCATTCAAGGTGCATTAATTCACAAGAAACCTGGCTATTGTGTTCATAATTCATTCTATGTTTATGATTCCCTAGCTATTGCATCCTCACAACATCTTCTAGGGCTCATGTCTACCTGGTTATTACATTAATGCAAATTCTCCCAAGATTAGGTTTTTTTACATGGGTCCATAAGAGATTATAAACCCTCCCAAGAACCTTATCTCTAATGGAAAATTTATTGTATTTTAAACAAAATTCTAAAATAAAGCAACATACCATTCATAATATCAAAGCACTTTAAATCAAATATTAAACCAAAATGCTATAATAGATAAAGAATGATGTATTCTAAATAAAAGCCACATTTTTCATAACTCAAAATCTTGACATAAAGCTTCAAAGAACACATTCCTTTAACTTAAAAGCAACAACACAAAAGAACCAAGTATTCAACATGAGATATATTTCCACATTTGATATAACTCAATGCTAGCTGAGAATAAAAGATTGCTATATATTTTAATGTATAAAATCCAAGGAAACATTAAAGCAACATAATATTTCAATTTGTATAATAATAAAGTCTAAATTTTTTTTGAACAAATACTTCCTTCACAAAGCCTTTGTTTTTCCACATCATCTATACATTCAAAGAACTATGAAACCATATGGTAAAGATCTTCAAGCCAACTAGAAAATTTGCCAACTTCTTCATGATAGGGAACCCACCACAGTTTATGAGGAATACTTAGGGATTATGACAACTCTATCAAATGTAATACAAAATTAATAATTCCTTTTCTAATATACAATCAACCATGCATAACACATAAAAAAATCCAATGAGGAGAATTCCATGCTCCTCTTTATAATGATCCCTTAACCCACATAATTCTCAAGAATAATTATAAAAGTTTCTCTTTCAAAACCAACATATAATAATCCATGTTATAAAAGTGAATCCTACACTTCTCTTTATAATGATTCCTTAACCCACATAAGTCTCAAGAATCATTATAATAGTTTCTCTTTCAAAAACAACATACAATAATCCATCTTATAAAAGAGAATCCCATACTTCTCTTTATAATTATTTCTTAACCCACATAAGTCTCAGGAATCATTATAATAGTTTCTCTTTCAAAACCAACATACAATAATCCATCTTATAAACAATAATCCCATCTCTTTATAATTATTCCTTAACCCAAATAAGTCTCAAAAATCATTATGATAGTTTCTCTTTAAAAAACAACATACAATAATCCATCTTATAAAAGAGAATCCCATACTTCTCTTTATAATGATTTCTTAACCCACATAAGTCTTAGAAATTATTATAATAGTTTCTCTTTTAAAACCAACATACAATCATCCATCTAATAAAACAGAATCCCATACTTCTCTTTATAACATTCCTTAACCTACAAAAGTCTCAATAATAATTATAATAGTCTCTCTTTCAAAACCAACATACAATAATCTATCTTATAAAAGAGAATCTAACTTACAAAAAATTCTTTTCTATACTTTTAAAACAAGGACACATACATTCTATTTCATTTTCCAAAAACAACACTGTAATAGAGTAAACTAGAGTATTAAAAGTCTCTAATTTTAATTTCACATCTACTTTAGCAAGCTACTAACAAATTAAAGATTTTCTAAAGTCATAACTTAATCATTAAAAGAAAGCAAAATTTATTCTTTCCTTAGCTAAAGAAGATTTTTATACCATCTAATATAGTTATTCCTAAGATAAAATATGAAATATATTTTAACAAGCATAAATAACCAGACTATGTGATACTAAAAAACAATCAAAATCCAAACAAATAGCATAAAACGTTACCAAAAATAGACGTAAGGTATGATCTAACATGGACACACATGGTACAATATCTACCAGTGAAGGCAAATATAAACACACCTCAAACCAAGATGTTCCACTACTACAAGCAAGATTATAAATTTCAAGCCACCATACTAGTTTACATGAGCTTACCCCATGGATCTAGAGAATGAAAATGCATAGGTTAAATAGCACTAACTGACATGATGAAATGAGGAAAAAAGTTAGCTACCGGAGGATATCCCTTACCCATAAGCAAGGATAAACCAAATACAAGACATCAACTAAAAGTAATGTCTAAAACTCAATGCAAAAGGAAGATCAACATCAAGCATAGGATACACTCAAGTACCAAAATCAAAATAAGCTATCTCAGATCAAGCTAAAGGTAACACTAAAAAAGAAGATAAATCATCAAGCAAAAATACCATCAACCAGAGTGAATGTTTGAGCTAAAGAAATACACATAAAATTAAACCACAAGGAAAACACTTGTTTTAAATCTCTCCCGCATCTTTGGAATTTGACGTCATGCTACATGGCCTGCGAATCCTTCTTTGTCCTTCAAAACCCAAAAATTCTCCCCCAACACCTCCTCCAATAATTCAAATATCATGGGCATGTCTTATTGCATGGAGGTGATTGTAAATGAAACTTTCAAGAAGGTGTTTATTTAAAAGACTAGCGCCATCCTAAGATCTTAATTAAGATGCCACTATTGCATACCAAAGGAGGAATAATGTGCTTCTTAACCAAGTTAACCTTATTAATTTTAAATTGATGACCACCTTTATCAATATAAAAAAAGCGTAATAATAGTTATTAATCCTAATATTGCATTCAAATAATTATAGCTTTATTAATACCTTATACTTTAAAATATAATTTTTATTGGATTTCAAACAAAATCTAATCCAACCAACAAAATACATTACTAATTCTTATCCAACAAAATATATGCATATCACAAACAATCATAGATTTACACTATCAATATTACACACCATTGTTTTATCCCTAAGTAGGTAGTCTCATTTAAGCTAGTCTAATGCTATCACCAGCCTATTAAGGAAAATCATTGCATAAGTAACGTCTCCCAATGGTGTGAATACAAAAATAGGCAAAATGCAAATGCATCTACATGAAGGGTATTTTGTTTCTCTGAGTTGTCGATGAACAAGTCATGACCATTATTTCCCAAAATATCTCTCTTTGTAGGTGGTTCACCCCTATGATCCCACTAAAGGGACCACTTGATCTTGAACTGAAAAATACATTAAAAGTACCATATTCCAAGCTCAAAAGAATGAAATCATCCCATCATAAAGACATCATAAATGAAACTATGACATTACATATTCACATAAAAACATAGTTCATTGTTCATAAAGAGTTTTTACAAGGAGGGCTATTACAAAAAGGAACAATAGATTTTTTAAAATTTTAAAAAGATACCCGAAGGTAATTGATCTAAGAATCATGGACTCTCTAGTAGAAAATATTTCCAACCCTTTTAGTAATGAGTAGGAAAGTGATTCTAGAATTAAAATTATAAAAAAATTAGCCTTCCTAAGAGGAAGAATCTCATGTTAAAATAGGAAAATATTGATCATTCCAAAGTTAGGTGGGAACCCCCTCCTCCTAGATGGTTAAATATTAATTGTTATGGGGCTGCTAAAGAGAATCCCATATTCTCTAGAGTAGGGGGTGATAAAAAATAGTAAGGAAAAAATTCTTCTTGATTATACTAAAAACTTGGGATGTTAAACATGGTTATGCATAAGGGGTAGTACCAAAAAAGTATTTATCAAATCGGGGTGAATCAACGTGAAAACTGTATAAACTATGGGGCGATTTTTTCAAAATTTTGAAGAAAATTTTTCAAAACATGGAAATTATTTTTTCAACTACAAGTATCAAAAAAATTATCAAAAGGTGACTGGAAGAAAGTGACTGGAAAAATGCGACTGACGGAAGGTGACTGACAGAAGGCAATTAGCAGAAGATGAATGGAAAAAGGTGACTGACAGAAGGCGACTGGCAGAAGATGACTGGAAAATGGTGACTGACACAAGGTGACTGGCAGAAGGTGACTGACACAAGGCGACTGGCAGAAGGCGACTGGCATAAGGTGACTGGCATAATGCAATTGATAGAAGACGACTGACATAAGGTCACTGGTAGAAGGCAACTGACATAATGCGATTGGTCAAAGGTGACTGGTAGAAGGCGTTTGACATAAGGGGACTACCACAAAATGACTGGAAGAAGGTGACTAGAAGAAGGTGATTGAAACAAGGCATCTGGAAAGAGGCAACTGGCAGAAGGTGACTGGCAGAAGGCGACTGGAAAAATGTGACTAGCAAAATATGACTAGCACATGGTGACTGACAAATGGTGAGTCGTACATGGCGATTGGCAGATGGAGAGTGGTAAAATGTGAGTGGCACTAGGCGACTAGTAGAAGGTGAGTGGCACATGGTGACTGACAGATGGTGAGTTGCGTAAGGCTACTGATAGATGGTGAGTGGCACAAGGTGATTGATAGATGGCGAGTGACACAAGGTGACTGGAAGATGTCGAGTGGAACAATATGACCACCATAACCATAAATAAGATGGCACTACGTGTCCTCCCTTCTGCCATGCGTTTTTCATGCGTTAACTCCTGCTATGTGGAAAATATATAAATTCATTTGTAGGATAATTTGTAGGGTATTTGTAGCTTTTCCTAGAGCAACTTTAAAACCTTTTTCCAATATTTTTAGGGCATTTTCCATAGTGGTTTTAGAGCATTTTTATAGCGTTTCCAAGAAATTTTAGTGCATTTTGGCAGCATTTTTAGAGAGTTTTGGCATCATTTTTATAATGTTTTGCCAGAATTTTCTTGCTTTTTAGATATGGCTAGTTGTTCCTCCCCTCTTCCATCCAAAGTTCATTTCAAGTACACCTTCATTTTTAAATATGAAAATAACAGGTATAAAAGAGAACTACTACTAGAGACAACAAAATCTGTGACTGTCCCATGGATATTGTTCGTAGGTAAAATAAACCTCCTTATTGAGTGTCCATTAATAAAATGAAAAACAAAATTTCATGGTAAAAAAAGCATACGGATAAATTGAGTCACCTTCTGCTAGTCACCTTCTACCAGTCGCCTTCTATCGATCACCTTATGCCAGTTGACTTCTTCTAGTCACCTTCTGCTAGTCACCTACTATCAGTCACCTTCTATCAGTTGTCTTTTTCTAGTTGCCTTCTATCAGTCACCTTCTATCAGTCACCTTTTGTCAGTAACCTTCTATTAGTCACCTTCTGCCAGTTGCCTTCAGTCAGTCACCTTCTCCTAGTTGCCTTTTGTCAGTGCCTTCTAGAAATCACCTTCTGCCAGTCACCTTCTATCAATCACCTTCAGTCATTCACCTTCTACCAATCACCTTCTGCTAGTCACCTTCTGCAAGTCACCTTATGCCAGTCACATTATGCTAGTCGCCTTCTACTAGTCATCTTATCTGGTCACCTTTTGTCAGTTGCCTTTTGCCAGTCACCTTCTATCAATCGCATTTCGCCAGTCACCTTCTGTCAGTTGCCTTTAGTCAGTCACCTTCTGCCAGTCGTCTTCTGGCAGTCATGGACTCTGGTTTTGTCAGTACTCTACTTTGTATCGCTCACTATCAAAAAAAAATGTTGTAATTGTATGGGAGTTGTTGTTAGGGTTAGCTATATATAATGGGGTACAAGGGGCGATTTGGGCGGGATATTTCTTATTTTAAATAAATTTAGGGCAAAAATTGGGTAGGAAAACTTATGACAACAGGGTGAATTTACCCTAAAAAAATTAGATCCCAAAATTTTTGGGCGAACGGGCTGACCTCTATGGTCCCAAAAATCATAAAATTGACATTTTGGAAATCCGAAAATTTGTGCTAAATTGTGAAATTCGCCACTAAGAAAAATCCTAATGTTAAACTAGCCACTTTGCAAAAGCTAGAGCTCTTTTCAAGGGTGTTAATTTTCTAAGAGGATTGAATATCAAGGTCATAATTAAAGGTGTCTCTCTTAATATTATTAATATCATGAAAGAATCTCATTTACCCATCTAGAATATTAAATATTTCTTAGAGCAAGCTAAAAAAAAATCTAAAATTTGAAGAACTCTCAATTCAGTCACCTTCTCTTAGTTGCCTTCTATCAGTGCCTTCTAGAAATTGCCTTCTGCTAGTCACATTCTATCAGTCACCTTCAGTCATTCACATTCTACCAATCGCCTTCTGCAAGTCACCTTCTATTCGTCACCTTATGCTAGTCGCCTTCTACCAGTCGTCTTATTTGGTCGCCTTCTGTCAGTTGCATTTTTCCAGTCGCCTTCTATCAATCACCTTTCACCAGTCACCTTCTGTCAGTCACCTTCTGTCAGTTGCCTTTAGTTAGTCACCTTCTTCCAGTCGTCTTCTGGCAATCATGGACTATGGTTTTGTCAATACTCTACTTTGTATCGCTCACTATCCAAAAAAAATGTTGTAATTGTATGGGAGTTTTTGTCAGGGTTAGCTATATATAATGGGGTACAAGGGGTGATTTGGGTGGGATATTTCTTATTTTAAATAAATTTAGGGCAAAAATTGGGCAGGAAACCTTATGAAAACGGGGTGAATTTACCCTAAAAAAATTAGATCCCAAAATTTTTGGGTGAACGGGCTGACCTCTAGTCCCAAAAATCATAAAATTAACATTTTGGAAATTCGAAAATTTGTGCTAAATTGTGAAATTCACCACTAAGCAAAATCCTAATGTTAAACTAGCCACTTTGCAAAAGCTAGAGCCCTTTTCGAGGGTGTTAATTTTCTAGGAGGATTGAATATCAAGGTCATAATTAAAGGTGTCTCTCTTAATATTATTAATATCATGAAAGAATATCATTTACCCACCTAGAATATTAAATATTTCTTAGAGCAAGCCAAAAAAAATATCCAAAATTTGAAGAACTCTCAATTCATCCATTTGTATCGTGAAGGAAACAAAGTTGCTAACTCTATGGCTAATCTTGGTCTTTACTAGAAAATCTTCATGATCTGAAGAGAAATTTCTCCCTTGGAACTTACTCAAATCATAGCTGGGGAAGCTACTGATGACTCCTCTTAATGGTAGATTTTATTGTCCTCTCATGGTATTTCATAGATATATACTCAAGGTGAAGGAGGTTTTCATCTCCCCTACTTTTCAAGGATGAAAGTGGCAAACAATTATTTAAATTATCATTTGGGTTTGAAGAATAATTTCTTAGGCTTGAAGGATCTTATTACTTCAATACATAGGGTAAGCAAAATGATAGCAACTTACACAGATGAGGCAATGTAGACAGTAAGCAAAATGATATCAACTTACATGGATGAGGCCTCTCTTTTCTTGAGTAACTTAAAAATGAAATTTGATGATCCAGGTTCTAGTTTAGAGAAGGATTATGAAGATGAAGGGATTGGGAAAGAAAGTACTTAATTGGATCCTATTGGGTTTTCTTCTACTTCCTAGTTGGGGTTTTCTCGGTCTAGTTGTGTTTTGTTTTTGTGAATGTCTATTGTTCCTCTACTCAAATCCTTTTTTGATAGCTAGATCTTGTTGCTTCTCTCCTTGAATCCCTTTTTGGTTGCTAGATCTTGTTGCTTCTCTTCTCAGATCTATTTTCTTATTCTAAGTTTCTCTCACTTATTTTTTCTTGTTGGATGTAAAAGGTATGAGGATGCTTTCAAAACCCCTTCTTCTACATAATAATAATAATAATAAAACATTTATTTTAGATTCAAACCTTATACATATTATTCAAAGTTTAATAACATCCAAGGAAAAAAAACATTTTCTACAAAATCAAGAAATAGTATAATATTAATAATTTTAATATAAAAAATCAACAAAATTAAAAATCTCAACATCCTCTTATCATATTTTGAAGTGTGATTGTTCTATTGTTGATTTTAATGGAATTTTTCATGTTTTATTATTAGTAATTCTTCAAAAAGTTTTATTAATGAATTCACTTTTAGAATGTCTTTTATGTATTTTTGATAGTCTTGTAGGCTTCACATTCCATAATAAAATGATTTCAATTTCTATTAATCATATTATGCAAAAGACATATATTCATTTTGGCCTTGCTTCTTGAAGTATTATCTATCTCCTTGTTGCACATCTAAAATAGTCTTAACTAAATCTTAATTAAACTATAGACATTTTTTCTTCCATTTAATTTGTACATCTATATACATTTTTTGAATGTATTTAAAATTTAAATTGAATGAGTTATATATATATAGCTCAACATCACAATCAAATTTTTATCCAATAATATAATATGAAAACAATCAACTTGGTCAACGAAACAATTTTATTAAAAGTAAATTTCATATAATATAAGAAAATATGAGATGTCTTTTATTCTAATTTTATGTTTTTATATTATTTAAATTTTAATTTTTTAAAAATAGATTATATAAAAACACTTAAGCTACCTATGACGGTTAGTGGATTAGTAAGTGCTTGTCTAGCTAGGCACTTACCAAGAAGATACATAAGTTCAAACTTTGGGGGTTAGTGGACTGGTAAGTGCTTGTCTAGCCAGGCACTTACCAAGAAGATACATAGGTTCAAACTTTGGGGTAGCCTATTTGCGAAGGTAGTAGTCTGATATGAATCCTTTGAATGGATGCTAGACTAATGATGATGGTACAAACCTTGAGCGATCGAGGGTACTCTTCATGTTAGGTCAACAATAACAAGGGATAATGTTGGACATTTTGAGTCCCTAAGCTAAAAGTTGTCATTGATGTCAAAAGGACCTATGTAAGTAAGCACTATGATTTTTCTCCACAAAGAGCTTCATGAGAAGCAAAGGTTTTGATCAAAGGTTCTAGAAGGGATGCATGGCATTTGGTTCCAAAAGGAGCTTCAAGGGAAGCTTAGCAAAAGGTTTTTATGAAAACCAAGGAAGGCAAGGAAAGGTTTTATTTAAAACCAATGGATGGCAGATTTGAAATGGGTTTTTCTTAAAACCCAAGTTGGCTTTTCGTTTCATCGAAAAAGGTGCCCCGATGATGGAGAAATTTAATTTTAAAGGTTTAGTTTAAATTTTAATTTATTTAAAATTTAAATTTAAATTTTAAAATTAAATAAAAGGTTTTTCCCTCCTTTCTTATTGGCGTCGCCGACGTCATGAGGGCAATGTTAAAAGGGCCGACGTATTCGCATTGAAGGATGGCTTATATAAATAAGCCAAAGGTTTTCCATTTAATAAACCTAAGTCGTGTCGCATGATTTTCGAAAACCCAAAGTATTTCTGCATCCGAATATTGCGCAGTGAATTTCGTGGAGTGTGACGTGGGCAGTCAAGTCATGGATGGTCAAAGTTTTGGTGCCTTGTGAGGAAAGCGCACGCAGTTTAAGGAAGAGAGTGCCCAAGGCACTCACGTGGGCAGTGTTAGCTCACGCGGCTTAGCTATCGCTTGGCAGCATGGTGGGCAGAGGTTCGAAATGCCAAGGCCCTTCGAGGGCTCCTTTGAGGTATGCGCTCCGACTCCGATATTTGTGGGGGTCAATATTTTAATTAAAATATTTTCTTGCTAAGGTTTGATTATGATTTTTGTGGGAGATATAAGGTTGAGCAAGCTTTAATATTTTAATAAGGTTTAATATTTGATTAATGTGAGATATTGCCTAAGAAAGCTTTGTGATTATTTTTGAGTGCAAAAGTGTTGAAAGGAAGGATATAAAATATTTGATTTATTTTATGGTATAAGTGGTTTGTGGAGTGACAAGGTTATGCAATGATTTGATTTATTTTATTTTATGGTACAAGTGGTTTTAGGAGTGATAAGGAAGTTGTGCATTAATTCTTAAGAAGGTTTTCTAATTAAAAGCCTTGGTGAATATAATTGTGAAGTGGAGTAATGTTGATTATTTTGTGATCTTCTAACCCTTGTGAAGATTGGCAAAAGAATATTGTGATTGTGGTAGATTTCCAAAGAGGCTTCTTCATCTTCATAAAAGGTATGGGCACATTCTCCTATTGATTGATTATGGTGGTTGATTTCTGAAAATATCTTTGGAGTGAAAAGGATTGATTGTGGTTTCCTTTTCGAAAGTGATTGGTTTAATGCTTCAAGGTTTTCTGGATTGAGAGTTGTGATTAAACCTTGTTTTATAAGCATTGTTGTTGGAGCCCATTGGTTGTGCAAAGAACTTGAACTTGAGTTAGAAGAGAACATGAGTATCATTGTTATGTGAGATTTGTTGTTGAGCATTGTTGGAAACATTTTGAGTTGATTGATACATGCTTGGACTAGGGTTTGTGAGAAAGGGTTGTTCATTGAGGTGATTGGTTGAGTTGAGTTGATTGAGCCTAGTCAAGTGGATGCATGTGGTTGTTCAAGTTCCATAAAACAAACTATTCTATATTATTGATTTGAGTTGAGATTGAGATTTGAGAATAGAACATATAGAGTCTCTAACAATTCTCTTTATGCTTCTATGAGATTGATTTGAGTTGAGATTGGGATTTGAGTATAGAACATATTGAGTCTCTAAAAATTCTCTTTATGCTTCTATGAGATTGATTTGAGTTGAGATTGGGATTTGAGTATAGAACATATTGAGTCTCTAACAATTCTCTTTATGCTTCTATGAGATTGAGTTGAGATATTGATTGAGCATTAAGTATAGAACATATTGAGTCTCTAACAATTCTCTTTATGATTCTATGAGATTGGACAAGTTATGTGTGAGCTTGTTAAGCAGATTTGAGACAAGTCTTTGAGAAGGCTTGTGGACTGATTTTGAGTAAGCTTTTGTGAAAGCTTATTATGCAGATTTGAGCAAGTCCTAGAGAGGACTTATTGAGCAGATTTGAGCAAGTCCTAGAGAGGACTTATTGAGCAGATTTGGACAAGTTCTATGTGGACTTGTTGAGCAGATTTGGATAGGTTCTATGTGGACCTATTGAGCATATTTGAGCAGGTTCTATGTGGACCTATTGAGAAGATTTGGACAAGTTCTGAGTGAGCTTGTTGAGCAAATTTGACAGGTTCTGTGTGGACCTATTGAGCAGATTTGGACAAGTTTTAAGTGAGCTTGTTGAGCAGATTTGAGAAGGTTATGAGTGAACCTATTGAGATAGAGCTTTGGAGGTGATAGAGTATAGAGGATAAAGTCTCAGTGGATAGAGATCCAGTAGCCAAGACAATTGAAGATAGATCTGAGTGAGGAGTCTTCAAGTGGAGAGAGATCCACCAGTTAATGTAGTAGAGAGACAAAGTCTTCTAGAAGATCACTAGCCAGAGTAGAAGGGGAAAGAGTTCTCCTATGGAAGAGATCCATGAACTTGAGATTAGGGGATCAACATCTCCTTTGGATAGAGGTCCATAAACATTGTAATTGGGAAGGATTCCCAAAGATATTGATTGAGAAAATTTTAGTAAAATATTTTCTTCGTGGAGTAGCCCACATTGGGTGAACCATGTAAATTGTGGTGTCTCTATTGTGTATGGTGTTTTGTGCATTGCTTTGATTACTACTATTGATAATGCTATCTATACACTACATAATATTGAATTGAAAGAAAAAGTAAAAAGGGGTCTTATACTGTTCACCCCCCTCTCAGTATAAGCTTGTGTTCTTCAATTGGTATCAGAGCGGGTTCCTTCAGAAGAGTTTGACAGCTTGAAGGAAAAGTGGTCTAAGAACACAATGGATCAAAAGGATCAAAGAGACGGACCCTTCAATAATGTAGTACCAGTATTTTATGGAAGTGACTTCTTATATTGGTGTATGTTGATGAGATTTTACTTGATGGCACTTGGCAATGAAGTTTGGGATGTAGTGGAACTTGGATATGATTCAACAACCAATCCTCCTACAGATAAGGAAGGTAAGCTTCTAATGCATGCAAATTCAAGAGCTATGAATGCAATTATAAAAGGGTTGCATAGATCAGAATCTATGAAGGTTATGGAATGTAAAACAACAAAAGAAATGTGGGAAATTTTGCATGAAATATATGAAGGAGATAAAGGAGTCAGAATGGCTAAGATCAGAAATCTCAAAGGAGAATTTGAGAACCTAAGAATGAGGGATGATGAAAACATTCATGACTATCTCAACAAGGTTGATGAACTTGTACATGAGATGAAAGGTCTTGGAATGAAGGTTGATGAATCTGATGCTTGTGATAAGATCTTGAGGACTCTTCCAAAAAGGTATAGTGAAAAGGTTTCTGCTATAGAAACATCAATTGATAGTGATTCTTTGACAAGGAATTCTTTGCTTGGCATGCTTACTACTTTTGAGATAAGAACAAAAGATCCTATTCCTTCGAAAGAAGTTGCTTTCAAAGTAGATAAAAAGAAAAAGGGAAAGAAGATAGAATCGAAGCAGTGAGTCATCCAGTGATGAAGAAGCAAATTATGGTAGAAGAGATAGAGGTTCCAGAAGACCCATAGATCTAAGATCTATCAAATGTTTCAATTGTGGATGGTATGGACACTATGCAATAGAATGCAAAGAGCCAAAGAACAACAATGATGAAGAAAAATAGGATCACAGATACAGGGAATCAGAAAGACATAGGTACTAGAAGAAAAGCAAGGATGGACAAAGCAGACAAGGAAAGAAGTTCTTCCAGAGACAAAAGAGAAGCTACTATGCAAAAAATGCAAGTAAGTACTCAATTGATAGTGATGCTAGTTTTTCAGACAATGATAGAGATGAAGTCCTATTTATGGTTAAAGAGAAAGATCCAATTAAGAAAAGGACTCCAGTTATTCTCAAGTGTTTTAGATGTGGTAAATTTGGACATCTTGAAGATGATTGCACTAGGGATGGTTATAGTTTCAGTGATGATGATTTTGAAGATGCACTTGAAAGACCAGATGAGAATCTTCTAATGGCTTTGGAAGATAAAGAAAGTGATCCTATAGAAGACAAGTCAAAAGGAAGTAATGATAAGGACAAAGGCAAACAAATAGAAGATTATTCGATAGAGAATGGTTATGATCTCAAGGGAGAACTTATCTATGCCCTTGACATAGTAAAGAAGGTTAGAAAGCAACACTCCAAGCTTGAAAGTCAGTTTCAAGAATGTGATGAAGAAAGGTTATTGCTCATAGAGGATTTAGAGAAGTCAAAGGCTAAGGCAAGCAAGTTCAAGGATAAGTTAGAAGCAAATATTTTGGAATGTGAGAAGTTAGCACAAGAAGTGGCTACTCTAAAAGAAGACTTAAAGGACTCCAAGATCAAGATGAAGAGTTTCACAAATAGCTCTAAGAACTTGGATAAGTTCATCTGTGGACAACAACGAACATCATGTTCAATAGGTCTTGGCTTTGGAAAGGTTCAAAAGAAATAGGAAAAAGAATCTACTTCAAGTCTTGATGAAGAAGAAACTTCAGAAGAAGATACATCAGAAGAAGATAGTTTAAGTGAAAGTGGGACATCAGAGGATGAGTTGGACAACAAAGAGTTCAACAAAGAGAGGAACAATGCACAAAGAAGATACAGATGGAACAACAATCAGAACAGGAGACCAATGAGGTCAAGACAAGGAGGCTTCAATGGAAGATGCTTTTCATGTCACAGGTTTGGACACATGGCTTCACAATGCAGGACTCATGAAAGACAGGTATATGGAAAAGAACAACTTTTCCAAGGTTATTGCTACTCATGCAATGGTTTTGGTCACAAGGCAATGAATTGCAGGGTTCATGATAGAAGAAGATATGGCTTCATTAGGAGAAATCCTAAGACAATTGCACATCCAAGGAATAATAACATTAAGTGTTATAAGTGCAATAATGATGGTCACATAGCAAGATGGTGTAGAGAAAATATTCTAGAAATAGGCATGAATAGGAACAAGAATATGAACAAAAATAGGAATATGAACAAAAACAAGAATATGAACAGAAACAAGAAGATGAACAGGAATAGAGACTCAGAAAAGAATAGAGACTCAGAAAAGAATAAGAACAGGAACAAGGATGAGAACCGAAATAGGAACATGGATGAGAACAAGAACAGGAATAGGAACATGGATGATGACTTGGAAAGAAATAATGAGAGGATTCAGAAGACTCACAAAAGAAGAGAGAAAGATAAAGGCATAGATCTATGCTTTTGGGGAGTAGAAATACTCCCACCCCAGAATTAACCACCTCATGTGGAGGTGGGGGAGGGGCTAAGCTAAGAGGCTCATTCTTAGCCCCGAGCCCCAAAGGTGACCCTTTGCCATTGATGTCAAAGGGGGAGAGATTTGTGTATTGGGGAGAGATTTTGATATGAGGAGATATTTGAGAGAGCATTGAGCTAGGGGGAGCAAAGTCCCAGGGGGAGCAGAAAAGAAGGTCAGGTTTCAATAAAATGAATATGGGTTGCCATCAATGACAAAGGGGGAGATTGTTGGACATTTTGAGTCCCTAAGCTAAAAGTTGTCATTGATGTCAAAAGGACCTATGTAAGTAAGCACTATGATTTTTCTCCACAAAGAGCTTCATGAGAAGCCAAGGTTTTGATCAAAGGTTCTAGAAGGGATGCATGGCATTTGGTTCCAAAAGGAGCTTCAAGGGAAGCTTAGCAAAAGGTTTTTATGAAAACCAAGGAAGGCAAGGAAAGGTTTTATTTAAAACCAATGGATGGCAGATTTGAAATGGGTTTTTCTTAAAACCCAAGTTGGCTTTTCGTTTCATCGAAAAAGGTGCCCCGGTGATGGAGAAATTTAATTTTAAAGGTTTAGTTTAAATTTTAATTTATTTAAAATTTAAATTTTAATTTTAAAATTAAATAAAAGGTTTTTCCCTCCTTTCTTATTGGCATCGTCGACGTCATGAGGGCAATGTTAAAAGGGCCGACGTATTCGCATTGAAGGATGGCTTATATAAATAAGCCAAAGGTTTTCCATTTAATAAACCTAAGGAGTGTCGCATGATTTTTGAAAACCCAAAGTATTTTTGCATCCGAATATTGTGCAACGAATTTCATGGAGTGTGACATGGGCAGTCAAGTCATGGACGGTCAAATTTTTGGTACCTTGTGAGGAAAGCACACAGTTTAAGGAAGAGAGTGCCCAAGGCACTCACATGGGCAGTGTTAGCTCACGCGGCTTAGTTGCCGCTTGGCAGCACGGTGGGCAGAGGTTCGAAATGCCAAGGCCCTTCGAGGGCTCCTTTGAGGTATGCACTCCAACTCCGATATTTATGAGGGTAAATATTTTAATTAAAATATTTTCTTGCTAAGGTTTGATTATGATTTTTGTGGGAGATATAAGGTTGAGCAAGCTTTAATATTTTAATAAGGTTTGATATTTGATTAATGTGAGATATTGCCTAAGAAAGCTTTGTGATTATTTTTTAGTGCAAAAGTGTTGAAAGGAAGGATATAAAATATTTGATTTATTTTATGGTATAAGTGGTTTGTGGAGTGACAAGGTTATGCAATGATTTGATTTATTTTATTTTATGGTACAAGTGGTTTTAGGAGTGATAAGGAAGTTGTGCATTAATTCTTAAGAAGGTTTTCTAATTAAAAGCCTTGGTAAATATTATTGTGAAGTGGAGTAATGTTGATTATTTTGTGATCTTCTAACCCTTGTGAAGATTGGCAAAAGAATATTGTGATTGTGGTAGATTTCCAAAGAGGCTTCTTCATCTTCATAAAAGGTATGGGCACATTCTCCTATTGATTGATTATGGTGGTTGATTTCTGAAAATATCTTTGGAGTGAAAAGGATTGATTGTGGTTTCCTTTTTGAAAGTGATTGGTTTAATGCTTCAAGGTTTTCTGGATTGAGAGTTGTGATTAAACCTTGTTTTATAAGCATTGTTGTTGGAGCCCATTGGTTGTGCAAAGAACTTGAACTTGAGTTAGAAGAGAACATGAGTATCATTGTTATGTGAGATTTGTTGTTGAGCATTGTTGGAAACATTTTGAGTTGATTGATACATGCTTGGACTAGGGTTTGTGAGAAAGGGTTGTTCATTGAGGTGATTGGTTGAGTTGAGTTGATTGAGCCTAGTCAAGTGGATGCATGTGGTTGTTCAAGTTCCATAAAACAAACTATTCTATATTATTGATTTGAGTTGAGATTGAGATTTGAGAATAGAACATATAGAGTCTCTAACAATTCTCTTTATGCTTCTATGAGATTTATTTGAGTTGAGATTGGGATTTGAGTATAGAACATATAGAGTCTCTAACAATTCTCTTTATGCTTCTATGAGATTGATTTGAGTTGAGATTGGGATTTGAGTATAGAACATATTGAGTCTCTAACAATTCTCTTTATGCTTCTATGAGATTGAGTTGAGATATTGATTGAGCATTAAGTATAGAACATATTGAGTCTCTAACAATTCTCTTTATGATTCTATGAGATTGGACAAGTTCTATGTGAGCTTGTTAAGCAGATTTGAGACAAGTCTTTGAGAAGGCTTGTGGACTAATTTGAGTAAGCTTTTGTGGAAGCTTGTTATGCAGATTTGAGCAAGTCCTAGAGAGGACTTATTGAGCAGATTTGAGCAAGTCCTAGAGAGGACTTATTGAGCAGATTTGGACAAGTCCTATGTGGACTTATTGAGCAGATTTGGATAGGTTCTATGTGGACCTATTGAGCATATTTGAGTTCTTGTGGACCTATTGAGCAGATTTGGACAAGTTCTGAGTGAGCTTGTTGAGCAAATTTGGACAAGTTCTGAGTGAGCTTGTTGAGCAGATTTGAGAAGGTTATGAGTGAACCTATTGAGATAGAGCTTTGGAGGTGACAGAGTATAGAGGATAGAGTCTCAATGGATAGAGATCCAGTAGCCAAGACAATTGAAGATAGATCTGAGTGAGGAGTCTTCAAGTGGAGAGAGATCCACCAGTTAGTGCAGAGAGAGACAGAGTCTTCTAGAAGATCACTAGCCAGAGCAGAAGGGGAAAGAGTTCTCCTATGGAAGAGATCCATGAACTTGAGATTAGGGGATCAACATCTCCTTTGGACAGAGGTCCATAAACATTGTAATTGGGAAGGATTCCCAAAGAGATTGATTGAGAAAATTTTAGTAAAATATTTTCTTCGTGGAGTAGCCCACATTGGGTGAACCATGTAAATTGTGGTGTCTCTATTGTGTATGGTGTTTTGTGCATTGCTTTGATTACTACTATTGATACTGCTATCTATACACTGCATAATATTGAATTGAAAGAAAAAGTAAAAAGGGGTCTTATACTGTTCACCCCCCTCTCAGTATAAGCTTGTGTTCTTCAATTGGTATCAGAGTGGGTTCCTTCAGAAGAGTTTGATAGCTTGAAGGAAAAGTGGTCTAAGAACACAATGGATCAAAAGGATCAAAGAGACGGACCCTTCAATAATGCAGTACCAATATTTTATGGAAGTGACTTCTTATATTGGTGTATGTTGATGAGATTTTACTTGATGGCACTTGGAAATGAAGTTTGGGATGCAGTGGAACTTGGATATGATTCAACAACCAATCCTCCTATAGATAAGGAAGGTAAGCTTCTAATGCATGCAAATTCAAGAGCTATGAATGCAATTATAAAAGGGTTGCATAGATCAGAATCTATGAAGGTTATGGAATGTAAAACAACAAAAGAAATGTGGGAACTTCTGCATGAAATATATGAAGGAGATAAAGGAGTCAGAATGGCTAAGATCAAAAATCTCAAAGGAGAATTTGAGAACCTAAGAATGAGGGATGATGAAAACATTCATGACTATCTCAACAAGGTTGATGAACTTGTACATGAGATGAAAGGTCTTGGAATGAAGGTTGATGAATCTGATGCTTGTGATAAGATCTTGAGGACTCTTCCAAAAAGGTATAGTGAAAAGGTTTCTGCTATAGAAACATCAATTGATAGTGATTATTTGACAAGGAATTATTTTCTTGGCATGCTTACTACTTTTGAGATAAGAACAAAAGATCATATTCCTCCAAAAGAAGCTACTTTCAAAGTAGACAAAAAGAAAAAGGGAAAGAAGATAGAATCAAGCAGTGAGTCATCCAATGATGAAGAAGCAAATTATGGTAGAAGAGATAGAGGTTCCAGAAGACCCATAGATCTAAGATCTATCAAATGTTTCAATTATGGATGGTATGGACACTATGCAACAGAATGCAAAGAGCCAAAGAACAACAATGATGAAGAAAAATAGGATCACAGATACAGGGAATCAGAAAGACATAGGTACCAGAAGAAAAGCAAGGATGGACAAAGCAGACAAGGAAAGAAGTTCTTCTAGAGACAAAAGAGAAGCTACTATGCAGAAAATGCAAGTACTCAATTGATAGTGATGCTAGTTTTTCAGACAATGATAGAGATGAAGTCCTATTTATGGTTAAAGAGAAAGATCCAATTAAGAAAAGGACTCCAATTATTCTCAAGTGTTTTAGATGTGGTAAATTTGGACATCTTGAAGATGATTGCACTAGGGATGGTTATAGTTTTAGTGATGATGATTTTGAAGATGCACTTGAAAGACCAGATGAGAATCTTCTAATGGCTTTGGAAGATAAAGAAAGTGATCCTATAGAAGACAAGTCAAAAGGAAGTAATGATAAGGACAAAGGCAAACAAATAGAAGATTATTCAGTAGAGAATGGTTATGATCTCAAGGGAGAACTTATCTATGCCCTTGACATAGTAAAGAAGGTTAGAAAGCAACACTCCAAGCTTGAAAGTCAGTTTCAAGAATGTGATGAAGAAAGGTTATTGCTCATAGAGGATTTAGAGAAGTCAAAGGCTAAGGCAAGCAAGTTCAAGGATAAGTTAGAAGCAAATATTTTGGAATGTGAGAAGTTAGCACAAGAAGTGGCTACTCTAAAAGAAGACTTAAAGGACTCCAAGATCAAGATGAAGAGTTTCACAAATAGCTCTAAGAACTTGGATAAGTTCATCTGTGGACAACAATGAACATCATGTTCAATAGGTCTTGGCTTTGGAAAGGTTCAAAAGAAACAAGAAAAAGAATCTACTTCAAGTCTTGATGAAGAAGAAACTTCAGAAGAAGATACATCAGAAGAAGATAGTTTAAGTGAAAGTGGGACATCAGAGGATGAGTTGGACAACAAAGAGTTCAACAAAGAGAGGAACAATGCACAAAGAAGATACAGATGGAACAACAATCAGAACAGGAGACCAATGAGGTCAAGACAAGGAGGCTTCAATGGAAGATGCTTTTCATGTCACTAGGTTTGGACACATGGCTTCACAATGCAGGACTCATGAAAGATAGGTATATGGAAAAGAATAACTTTTCCAAGGTTATTGCTACTCATGCAATGGTTTTGGTCACAAGGCAATGAATTGCAGGATTCATGATAGAAGAAGATATGGCTTCATTAGGAGAAATCCTAAGACAATTGCACATCCAAGGAATAATAACATTAAGTGTTATAAGTGCAATAATGATGGTCACATAGCAAGATGGTGTAGAGAAAATATTCTAGAAATAGGCATGAATAGGAACAGGAACATAGGAACATGAACAAGAATAGGAATATGAATAGAAATATAAATAGAAAAGAATATGAATAGAAACAAGAAGATGAATAGGAATAGAGACTCAAAAAGAATAGAGACTCAGAAAAGAATAAGAACAGGAACAAGGATGAGAACCGAAATAGGAACATGGATGAGAACAAGAACATGAATAGGAACAGAAGTGATGACAGGAACAGGGATGATGACTTGGAAAGAAATAGTGAGAGGATTCAGAAGACTCATAGAAGAAGAGAGAAAGATAAAGGTATAGATCTATGCTTTTGGGGAGTAGAAATACTCCCACCCTAGAATTAACCACCTCATGTGGAGGTGGGGGAGGGGCTAAGCTAAGAGGCTCATTCTTAGCCCCGAGCCCCAAAGGTGACCCTTTGCCATTGATGTCAAAGGGGGAGAGATTTGTGTATTGGGGAGAGATTTGATATGAGATTTGATATTTGAGAGAGCATTGAGCTAGGGGGAGCAAAGTCCCAGGGGGAGCAGAAAAGAAGGTCAGGTTTTAGTAAAATGAATATGGGTTGCCATCAATGACAAAGGGGGAGATTGTTGGACATTTTGAGTCCCTAAGCTAAAAGTTGTCATTGATGTCAAAAGGACCTATGTAAGTAAGCACTATGATTTTTCTCCACAAAGAGCTTCATGAGAAGCAAAGGTTTTGATCAAAGGTTCTAGAAGGGATGCATGGCATTTGGTTCCAAAAGGAGCTTCAAGGGAAGCTTAGCAAAAGGTTTTTATGAAAACCAAGGAAGGCAAGGAAAGGTTTTATTTAAAACCAATGGATGGCAGATTTGAAATGGGTTTTTCTTAAAACCCAAGTTGGCTTTTCGTTTCATCAAAAAAGGTGCCCCGATGATGGAGAAATTTAATTTTAAAGGTTTAGTTTAAATTTTAATTTATTTAAAATTTAAATTTAAATTTTAAAATTAAATAAAAGGTTTTTCCCTCCTTTCTTATTGGTGTCATCGACGTCATGAGGGCAATGTTAAAAGGGCCGACGTATTCACATTGAAGGATGGCTTATATAAATAAGCCAAAGGTTTTCCATTTAATAAACCTAAGTAGTGTCGCATGATTTTTGAAAACCCAAAGTATTTCTGCATCCAAATATTGTACAGCAAATTTCATGGAGTGTGACATGGGCAGTCAAGTCATGGACGGTCAAAGTTTTGGTGCCTTGTGAGGAAAGCGCACGTAGTTTAAGGAAGAGAGTGCCCAAGGCACTCACATGGGCAGTGTTAGCTCACGCGGCTTAGCTATCGCTTGGCAGCATGGTGGGTAGAGGTTCAAAATGCCAAGGCCCTTCGAGGGCTCCTTTGAGGTATGCACTCTGACTTCGATATTTGTGAGGGTAAATATTTTAATTAAAATATTTTCTTGCTAAGGTTTGATTATGATTTTTGTGGGAGATATAAGGTTGAGCAAGCTTTAATATTTTAATAAGGTTTGATATTTGATTAATGTGAGATATTGCCTAAGAAAGCTTTGTGATTATTTTTTAGTGCAAAAGTGTTGAAAGGAAGGATATAAAATATTTGATTTATTTTATGGTATAAGTGGTTTGTGGAGTGACAAGGTTATGCAATGATTTGATTTATTTTATTTTATGGTACAAGTGGTTTTAGGAGTGATAAGGAAGTTGTGCATTAATTCTTAAGAAGGTTTTCTAATTAAAAGCCTTGGTAAATATTATTGTGAAGTGGAGTAATGTTGATTATTTTGTGATCTTCTAACCCTTGTGAAGATTGGCAAAAGAATATTGTGATTGTGGCAGATTTCCAAAGAGGCTTCTTCATATTCATAAAAGGTATGGGCACATTCTCCTATTGATTGATTATGGTGGTTGATTTCTAAAAATATCTTTGGAGTGAAAAGGATTGATTGTGGTTTCCTTTTCGAAAGTGATTGGTTTAATGCTTCAAGGTTTTCTGGATTGAGAGTTGTGATTAAACCTTGTTTTATAAGCATTGTTGTTGGAGCCCATTGGTTGTGCAAAGAACTTGAACTTGAGTTAGAAGAGAACATGAGTATCATTGTTATGTGAGATTTGTTGTTGAGCATTATTGGAAACATTTTGAGTTGATTGATACATGCTTGGACTAGGGTTTGTGAGAAAGGGTTGTTCATTGAGGTGATTGGTTGAGTTGAGTTGATTGAGCCTAGTCAAGTGGATGCATGTGGTTGTTCAAGTTCCATAAAACAAACTATTCTATATTCTTGATTTGAGTTGAGATTGAGATTTGAGAATAGAACATATAGAGTCTCTAACAATTCTCTTTATGCTTCTATGAGATTGATTTGAGTTGAGATTGGGATTTGAGTATAGAACATATAGAGTCTCTAACAATTCTCTTTATGCTTCTATGAGATTGATTTGAGTTGAGATTGGGATTTGAGTATAGAACATATTGAGTCTCTAACAATTCTCTTTATGCTTCTATGAGATTGAGTTGAGATATTGATTGAGCATTAAGTATAGAACATATTGAGTCTCTAACAATTCTCTTTATGATTCTATGAGATTGGACAAGTTCTATGTGAGCTTGTTAAGCAGATTTGAGACAAGTCTTTGAGAAGGCTTGTGGACTGATTTTGAGTAAGCTTTTGTGGAAGCTATATGCAGATTTGAGCAAGTCCTAGAGAGGACTTATTGAGCAGATTTGAGCAAGTCCTAGAGAGGACTTATTGAGCAGATTTGGACAAGTTTTGTGTGGACTTATTGAGCAGATTTGGATAGGTTCTATGTGGACCTATTGAGCATATTTGAGCAGGTTCTATGTGGACCTATTGAGAGATTTGACAAGTTTTGATTGACCTTGTTGAGCATATTTGAACAAGTTCTATGTGGACTTGTTGAGCATATTTGGACAAGTTCTGAGTGAGCTTGTTGAGAAGATTTGAGAAGGTTCTGAGTGAACCTATTGAGATAGAGCTTTGGAGGTGATAGAGTATAGAGGATAGAGTCTCAATGGATAGAGATCCAGTAGCCAGGACAATTGAAGATAGATCTGAGTGAGGAGTCTTCAAGTGGAGAGAGATCCACCAATCAGTGTAGTAGAGAGACAGAGTCTTCTAGAAGATCACTAGCCAGAGTAGAAGGGGAAAGAGTTCTCCTATGGAAGAGATCCATGAACTTGAGATTAGGGGATCAACATCTCCTTTGGATAGAGGTCCATAAACATTGTAATTGGGAAGGATTCCCAAAGATATTGATTGAGAAAATTTTAGTAAAATATTTTCTTCGTGGAGTAGCCCACATTGGGTGAACCACGTAAATTGTGGTGTCTCTATTGTGTATGGTGTTTTGTGCATTGCTTTGATTACTACTATTGATACTGCTATCTATACACTACATAATATTGAATTGAAAGAAAAAGTAAAAAGGGGTCTTATACTATTCACCCCCCTCTCAGTATAAGCTTGTGTTCTTCAATTGGTATCAGAGTGGGTTCCTTTAGAAGAGTTTGATAGCTTGAAGGAAAAGTGGTCTAAGAACACAATGGATCAAAAGGATCAAAGAGACGGACCCTTCAATAATGAAGTACTAGTATTTTATGGAAGTGACTTCTTATATTGGTGTATGTTGATGAGATTTTACTTGATGGCACTTGGCAATGAAGTTTGGGATGCAGTGGAACTTGGATATGATTCAATAGCCAATCCTCCTATAGATAAGGAAGGTAAGCTTCTAATGCATGCAAATTCAAGAGCTATGAATGCAATTATAAAAGGGTTGCATAGATCAGAATCTATGAAGGTTATGGAATGTAAAACAACAAAAGAAATGTGGGAACTTTTGCATGAAATATATGAAGGAGATAAAGGAGTCAGAATGGCTAAGATCAGAAATCTCAAAGGAGAATTTGAGAACCTAAGAATGAGGGATGATGAAAACATTCATGACTATCTCAACAAGGTTGATGAACTTGTACATGAGATGAAAGGTCTTGGAATGAAGGTTGATGAATCTGATGCTTGTGATAAGATCTTGAGGACTCTTCCAAAAAGGTATAGTGAAAAGGTTTCTGCTATAGAAACATCAATTGATAGTGATTCTTTGACAAGGAATTATTTTCTTGGCATGCTTACTACTTTTGAGATAAGAACAAAAGATCCTATTCCTCCGAAAGAAGTTGCTTTCAAAGTAGATAAAAAGAAAAAGGGAAAGAAGATAGAATCGAGCAGTGAGTCATCCAATGATGAAGAAGCAAATTATGGCAGAAGAGATAGAGGTTCCAGAAGACCCATAGATCTAAGATCTATCAAATGTTTCAATTTTGGATGGTATGGACACTATGCAACAGAATGCAAAGAGCCAAAGAACAACAATGATGAAGAAAAATAGGATCACAGATACAGGGAATCAGAAAGACACAGGTACCAGAAGAAAAGCAAGGATGGACAAAGCAGACAAGGAAAGAAGTTCTTCCAGAGACAAAAGAGAAGCTACTATGCAGAAAATGCAAGTACTCAATTGATAGTGATGCTAGTTTTTCAGACAATGATAGAGATGAAGTCCTATTTATGGTTAAAGAGAAAGATCCAGTTAAGAAAAGGACTCCAGTTATTCTCAAGTGTTTTAGATGTGGTAAATTTGGACATCTTGAAGATGATTGCACTAGGGATGGTTATAGTTTCAGTGATGATGATTTTGAAGATGCACTTGAAAGACCAGATGAGAATCTTCTAATGGATTTGGAAGATAAAGAAAGTGATCCTATAGAAGACAAGTCAAAAGGAAGTAATGATAAGGACAAAGGCAAACAAATAGAAGATTATTCAGTAGAGAATGGTTATGATCTCAAGGGAGAACTTATCTATGCCCTTGACATAGTAAAGAAGGTTAGAAAGCAACACTCCAAGCTTGAAAGTCAGTTTCAAGAATGTGATGAAGAAAGGTTATTGCTCATAGAGGATTTAGAGAAGTCAAAGGCTAAGGCAAGCAAGTTCAAGGATAAGTTAGAAGCAAATATTTTGGAATGTGAGAAGTTAGCACAAGAAGTGGCTACTCTAAAAGAAGACTTAAAGGACTCCAAGATCAAGATGAAGAGTTTCACAAATAGCTCTAAGAACTTGGATAAGTTCATCTGTGGACAACAGTGAACATCATGTTCAATAGGTCTTGGCTTTGGAAAGGTTCAAAAGAAATAGGAAAAAGAATCTACTTCAAGTCTTGATGAAGAAGAAACTTCAGAAGAAGATACATCAGAAGAAGATAGTTTAAGTGAAAGTGGGACATCGGAGGATGAGTTGGACAACAAAGAGTTCAACAAAGAGAGGAACAATGCACAAAGAAGATACAGATGGAACAACAATCAGAACAGGAGACCAATGAGGTCAAGACAAGGAGGCTTCAATGGAAGATGCTTTTCATGTCACTAGGTTTGGACACATGGCTTCATAATGCAGGACTCATGAAAGATAGGTATATGGAAAAGAATAGCTTTTCCAAGGTTATTGCTACTCATGCAATGGTTTTGGTCACAAGGCAATGAATTGTAGGGTTCATGATAGAAGAAGATATGGCTTCATTAGGAGAAATCCTAAGACAATTGCACATCCAAGGAATAATAACATTAAGTGTTATAAGTGCAATAATTATGGTCACATAGCAAGATGGTGTAGAGAAAATATTCTAGAAATAGGCATGAAAGGAACAAGAACAGAAGGAACATGAACAAGGATAGGAATATGAATAGGGACAGGAATATAAATATGAACAAGAATATGAAAAGAAACAAGAAGATGAACAGGAATAGAGACTAATAAAAGAATAGAGACTTAGAAAAGAATAAGAACAGGAACAAGGATGAGAACCGGAATAGGAACATGGATGAGAACAAGAACAGGAATAGGAACAGGGATGATAACTTGGAAAGAAATGGTGAGAGGATTCAGAAGACTCATAGAAGAAGAGAGAAAGATAAAGGCATAGATCTATGCTTTTGGGGAGTAGAAATACTCCCACCCTAGAATTAACCACCTCATGTGGAGGTGGGGGAGGGGCTAAGCTAAGAGGCTCATTCTTAGCCCCGAGCCCCAAAGGTGACCCTTTGCCATTGATGTCAAAGGGGGAGAGATTTGTGTATTGGGGAGAGATTTGATATTTGAGAGAGCATTGAGCCAGGGGGAGCAAAGTCCCAGGGGGAGCAGAAAAGAAGGTCAGGTTTTAGTAAAATGAATATGGGTTGCCATCAATGACAAAGGGGGAGATTGTTGGACATTTTGAGTCCCTAAGCTAAAAGTTGTCATTGATGTCAAAAGGACCTATGTAAGTAAGCACTATGATTTTTCTCCACAAAGAGCTTCATGAGAAGCCAAGGTTTTGATCAAAGGTTCTAGAAGGGATGCATGGCATTTGGTTCCAAAAGGAGCTTCAAGGGAAGCTTAGCAAAAGGTTTTTATGAAAACCAAGGAAGGCAAGGAAAGGTTTTATTTAAAACCAATGGATGCCAGATTTGAAATGGGTTTTTCTTAAAACCCAAGTTGGCTTTTCGTTTCATCAAAAAAGGTGCCCCGGTGATGGAGAAATTTAATTTTAAAGGTTTAGTTTAAATTTTAATTTATTTAAAATTTAAATTTTAATTTTAAAATTAAATAAAAGGTTTTTCCCTCCTTTCTTATTGGCACTGTCGACATCATGAGGGCAATGTTAAAAGGGCCGACGTATTCACATTGAAGGATGGCTTATATAAATAAGCCAAAGGTTTTCCATTTAATAAACCTAAGTCGTGTCGCATGATTTTTGAAAACCCAAAGTATTTCTGCATCCGAATATTGCGCAGCAAATTTCGTGGAGTGTGACGTGGGTAGTCAAGTCATGGATGGTCAAATTTTTGGTGCCTTGTGAGGAAAGTGCACACAGTTTAAGGAAGAGAGTGCCCAAGGCACTCACATGGGCAGTGTTAGCTCACGCGGCTTAGCTGTCGCTTGGCAGCACGGTGGGCTAGAGGTTCAAAATGCCAAGGCCCTTCAAGGGTTCCTTTGAGGTATGCACTCCGACTCCGATATTTATGGGGGTAAATATTTTAATTAAAATATTTTCTTGCTATGGTTTGATTATGTTTTTGTGGGAGATATAAGGTTGAGCAAGCTTTAATATTTTAATAAGGTTTGATATTTGATTAATGTGAGATATTGCCTAAGAAAGCTTTGTGATTATTTTTTAGTGCAAAAGTGTTTGAAAGGAAGGATATAAAATATTTGATTTATTTTATGGTATAAGTGGTTTGTGGAGTGACAAGGTTATGCAATGATTTGATTTATTTTATTTTATGGTACAAGTGGTTTTAGGAGTGATAAGGAAGTTGTGCATTAATTCTTAAGAAGGTTTTCTAATTAAAAGCCTTGGTGAATATTATTGTGAAGTGGAGTAATGTTGATTATTTTGTGATCTTCTAACCCTTGTGAAGATTGGCAAAAGAATATTGTGATTGTGGCAGATTTCCAAAGAGGCTTCTTCATCTTCATTAAAGGTATGGGCACATTCTCCTATTGATTTATTATGGTGGTTGATTTCTAAAAATATCTTTGGAGTGAAAAGGATTGATTGTGGTTTCCTTTTCGAAAGTGATTGGTTTAATGCTTCAAGGTTTTCTGGATTGAGAGTTGTGATTAAACCTTGTTTTATAAGCTATTGTTGGTTGGAGCCCATTGGTTGTGCAAAGAACTTGAACTTGAGTTAGAAGAGAACATGAGTATCATTGTTATGTGAGATTTGTTGTTGAGCATTGTTGGAAACATTTTGAGTTGATTGATACATGCTTGGACTAGGGTTTGTGAGAAAGGGTTGTTCATTGAGGTGATTGGTTGAGTTGAGTTGATTGAGCCTAGTCAAGTGGATGCATGTGGTTGTTCAAGTTCCATAAAACAAACTATTCTATATTCTTGATTTGAGTTGAGATTGAGATTTGAGAATAGAACATATAGAGTCTCTAACAATTCTCTTTATGCTTCTATGATATTGATTTGAGTTGAGATTGGGATTTGAGTATAGAACATATAGAGTCTCTAACAATTCTCTTTATGCTTCTATGAGATTGATTTGAGTTGAGATTGGGATTTGAGTATAGAACATATTGAGTCTCTAACAATTCTCTTTATGCTTCTATGAGATTGAGTTGAGATATTGATTGAGCATTAAGTATAGAACATATTGAGTCTCTAACAATTCTCTTTATGATTCTATGAGATTGGACAAGTTCTATGTGAGCTTGTTAAGCAGATTTGAGCAAGTCCTAGAGAGGAATTATTGAGCAGATTTGAGCAAGTCCTAGAGAGGACTTATTGAGCATATTTGAGCAAGTCCTAGAGAGGACTTATTGAGCAGATTTGAGCAGGTTCTATGTGGACCTATTGAGAAGATTTGGACAGGTTCTATGTGGACTTGTTGAGCATATTTGGACAGGTTCTGTGTGGACCTATTGAGCAGATTTGAGCAGGTTCGAGTGAGCTTGTTGAGCAGATTTGGACGAGTTCTGAGTGGACTTGTTGAGCAAATTTGGGCAAGTTCTGAGTGAGCTTGTTGAGCAGATTTGAGAAGGTTTTGAGTGAACCTATTGAGATAGAGCTTTGGAGGTGACAGAGTATAGAGGATAGAGTCTCAGTGGATAGAGATCCAGAAGCCAAGACAATTGAAGATAGATCTGAGTGAGGAGTCTTCAAGTGGAGAGAGATCCACCAGAGTGCAATAAAGAGAGATTCTTCTAGAAGATCACTAGCCATAGCATAAGGGGAAAGAGTTCTCCTGTGGAAGAGATCCATGAACTTGAGATTAGGGGATCAACATCTCCTTTGGACAGAGGTCCATAAACATTGTAATTGGGAAGGATTCCCAAAGAGATTGATTGAGAAAATTTTAGTAAAATATTTTCTCTGTGGAGTAGCCCACATTGGGTGAACCACGTAAATTGTGGTGTCTCTATTGTGTATGGTGTTTTGTGCATTGCTTTGATTACTTCTATTGATACTGCTATCTATACACTACATAATATTGAATTGAAAGAAAAAGTAAAAAGGGGTCTTATACTGTTCACCCCCCCCTCTTAGTATAAGCTTGTGTTCTTCACATAATAGGTTTTGTGGGAGCAACCCCTGTGGTTAGATATTAAAAATAGTGTAGTTGTAACCAACTCTTCTATGTAACAATCTTTGGGGTAGCCTTTTTGCAAAGGTACTAGTTTGATCTGAATCCTTTAAGTGGATGCTAGACCGATGATGATGGTACAAACCTCGAGTGACCGATGGTCCCCTTCACGCTGGGTCAACAATAATGAGACGAATTAGGTTTGGTGGGAGAAACCCCTATGGTTTGAACCCTGCACTTGTTAGATATTAAAAATAGTGTGGTTGTAACCAAATCTTCTATGTAACAAAAAAAATACTTAAATTATTACTTTTTATTTACAATAAAGATAAAAGTTATAAAAAAAATTATTTACAATAAAAATAAAAGTTGTGCTATCTTATTACTTTAAAAAATAAAAAATTAAGTAGTACTTTGGTTTAAGAAGCATCACTTCTAGTTTATGTATCATATTTAAAATTTAGAAAAAGAGTAATCATCGATAGATGTTTCACATTATTAAAATTAAATTTGTATTTAATTTTTTGTTTGATATTTAATAAAAAAGTTATAATTTATTTTTATTTATATTTTAACATAAGATAAAAGTAAATTTTTATCCTTTTTTTAAAAACTTGGATAGTGAATATTTTTTTTATTTGGGGTAAAATTAATTTTACAAACAATTATTCTTGGTGTTTATCTATATAAAATAGACCCTCTAAAAAAATGGAACAATATCTAAGGCCAAATATCACCTTAAAAATAAAAGCCTTTTAATGGCTAGTTTGGCAAAACAAAATTCTAACCAAGAAAAACCTATCTATAAAAGGTATTTTGGGCCCCATATTTTTTCTAGATGCTTTAAAGACTATCAAACTCAAGGCCACCTATTTTTCAAATGTGATGAAGATGCTATGATCTCTCTCTTGCTCTTGTTAGCTTTTGAGGATGTATATTAAAGGAAATGCAACCACAAGATGTAAAATAAGCAAGCTATGATAACTATATGATAATGGCACTATAATATGCAAGAAAACTAGATGATAAACTTCTGCAATAACTTAGTAATATGCCATTAATAAAAGCTCACGAAAATAGTACAATGCAATATAATGGAGGACTTGAACACTCCAAAATTTTAATGAAGAACTACATTGTACCTACTCACTACTCTCTATCTTGACATCATTCCTCTCACTCTCTCTCTCTCTTACTCTCAAAGGCCTATATATAGGAAGATATGTTCCTTGGCCTTTACTCTACCCATGACTCTTCATCTACCTATCCTATGACTCATGTACATGTGGACTACATGCACATTTACATCATTGCACATTCTAACACTTGTGCATTTATTACATTGCATGAAGTAACTACTCAAACCTTAATCTAAGATAAACTCCTAATCTAGAAATGTACCCAAGGTGGTACATTGGCATGTACCAAATAATGTAATATACTCTAACACCCCTTGTATTACATTATTTGGGTATTGAAGACTTTAGTCTTCAATATGGATCTTCATCTGGTTCTGGAATTTGTACTCTCCTTCTCTACTTTCTTTATTCTGCTCCCTGTTTGTATCTTGTTCAAGCAAGTAGTTAGTGTCTTCATAAAATGCTATCTTTGTTGAGAGAGCTTTAACTTCATGTTCCTCTGTAGGTTCTTCCAGTTCTTGAATTTCTTGGATCTCGTGAACTAAGTGCCCTTTTTATTCTCTTTTCGATATTGCAATTGAGGATAATTGTATTGATTCTGAGAAGGATATGGATGCTAAAATTGTTGTTGATGTGGACTATACTGATTTTGATATTGTCTTGGTTGGAATGGCCTATTTGGTTGGCTTCCATAGTTTGTCTGATTCCCTTGATACTGATTTCTAGGATTGAATCTGTAGTAGTTGGTACTATGTCCTTTCTTCTTGCAGACTTGACAATATTTGTTATTCCATGGTCTTCATCCTTTTGAGGATGAGGTAACATTTCCCTATGGATTATCCTTTGAAACTAATGCATTGTTAGTCATTTCATCTTTAACTATATTTTCCACCTCATATTCTTGAAGAATATTGACTAACTCATCAAAAGATGTATCTTTACTTAGGATTTGTAAAGATGTAACTAAGTGCTTGTAGTTGTCTGGAAGTGCTCTCAGGGTTACTTGAACAAGAAACTTATCTTCAACCTTTTCTCCTAAGGTTAATAATTTTCCTTTTATATCCGCTACTTTCCTTAGGAATAGTTCTATACTTTCACCACTATTCACTTTCAGAGAATGTAATTGAGTTTGAAGATTTAAGATAGTAGCTTTATTCTTCCCTTCAAATATTTTGGCTAAGATTTTCCATGCTTCTGTAGATGTTCCTGCTGAACTAATGTAGGGTTGTATTTCATCTATAATGGCAAAAGTTATTATCATTAATGCTTTTGCTTCATTTTATTCAAACTTTTGAATCTCACTATCACCTGAAGTAGGTTTATCTTTTGTTCCTTTGACTATATCCCAAAGTTTTTCAACTATCAGAATTGCCCTTACTTTGTTTTTCCATGAAGAGTAATTTGGACCTCTAAGTAGTTGAGATTCAGTGAGAATGAATTTATTTGTTGTCATGATGATATTTGTAGACTACCTTATACCTCCCTAGTTTCAACCTTGCTAAGAACTTTTCAATTTTACAAGTTTTGTAAAATGCCTTCTATCTTGCAAGTGTTTGAATGCACTATGAGTCTTGATAGTATGCTTAGCTTTCCTAGTTTGAGTTGAATTCCTTTTGTCTCCCTAATGTTCAACTTCACTTTCTTGCCTTATTTCTCCCTAATAATTAGTAAGTAGAAAGCTAAAGATAAATGATGATGCACCTTCAAGTTTTAATAAGGTTCTTTTCCTTCAAGACCTTTTAGTTGGATTAATGTCTCATAAATTAGTGTAAGAGACTAATGTAAAATGCAATTTCCAACTTTCAAGAAATTAATGGTTTTGCTCCTTTAATCCTTCAATTTTCAATGGTTCAATTTTCTAAATTCCAAGAAACTAAAGTTTGATGTAGTATTCCTTATATCTCCCTAATTTGGAAATTTAGAAAGTAATAATATTTGCAAACTAGTATTTCAATTTTCCAATGTTGAAAACCTTATATCTCCTAATTAATTATTTGCAAATATTTTAATGTTTGAATCTCATGCAATTTGTAATATCTTTTAAGATATACTCCCTTTGCTTTAATTGCCTTCTAACTCTCTAAGGTTGGTATTTGCTTAGTTCTTCAATGCAGTAATAAATAAACTTCAACCTTATATTAAGCACCTTATAACTCCTTATACTTAAGGAAAGCAAATATTAAATCATGTAAATATTTACCTTCCTTGCAATGTAAAATGTGTGTGTTGATTGGCTTCTAGTTTGACTCTTCAATCCAAGCTTTGGCATTGTAATGCTAGTCTTCTATGTATGATAGAGAGCATTTATTGCTCATGGGTACCTTATGAGTCTTCTTCTCCTTCTTAAATGCACTTTGACCTCACTCTCAATGCGTAATTTACGTGCTTGCAATCTATGTGCTCTTCTTCAACTTAGGCGCTTTAATATCCTTTGTCCCTTCTTGATGCTCTAGCCATGTGGTGCGTACATTGCTCAGGTGTGTTGGTGGCAAATGGAGGTTACATTCTTGGTAAGCATTAGTTGGTGAACCTTCAATGCTCTTCCTTTGAATGATGCACAATAATTATGTGCCTTCAACCTTTGAATGATGCCTTCAATGCTTCAAGATGAGTATTACTTCTATCCTGGGTGCTTCCTTCCTATGTAGGCATTATAAAGAATATTTTAGGCACCTTCTTTTGTTGTGCCAAGTGGCACAAGATACCTTAGCTTGAGGTGGCAAGTGGTGCTCCTTTCCTATGCATGTAACTCAGCCTTCAACATTCTCTATTTCTCAACTATTGACTAATAATTATGAGTTGTTTGGCTTGGCATTCAATGTTCTTTCTCCAGCAAATGGTGGTGCTATTCTCCCATGAAGTTGGCTCTAGAAATGGTGGTTCTAAGGTGCTCCAACACTACCCTCTTAGCTGGTGGTTCTACTCCAATGATGATGGTTCTAGAGTGCTTCAAGCTATCCTCTTAGTTGGTGGTTCATCCAAGCTATTGCTTGGGTAATGCACTCTTTGTTTGCACCTTGATATTTTACATAACTTGCTCTACATTATCCTTTGTGCTATTCTTCTTGCTTTACATTGGACTTGCAATGGATGTAATGCTACCTTACATAGGTTCTTTGATGTTGTAGGTTACTTCTCTTATACTGCTTGTAGGTACTCTTTTCATGAGTCCAATGGCACTAGATTTGGTGTCTTTAGACACCTTGAAACTTAACTATTGAGCCCTTCATTGGCTCTCTTGCTTTACTCCTTTAACTTGATGATATGGTCACTTTGTAGACGTAATATGCTTGTTGTTGTAGTGTCTTAAGACACTCTAGATTTTATCCTCTTTTTTCTATGTAGGACAAGAGAAATATGGTGCAATAATGTAATGCAAATAGCTTTGCAATAGTTAGAAAAATACCTTAACTTGCACCTATACTTTGAGATCTTTAAATCTCCTTTTTCAAGCTTTCTCTCTTCCTTGATGAGGTGACTTCTTGCTCTACTCCTTGGTGGCAAATGAAGATTTGATGTTGCCTTCCTTACTAGACAACTCTCTTCTATAATTCCTTTGCTTGGTTAACTTAGCAATAATAAATCCAAGCCTTTAATCATGCAACTAATATTCCCTTTTTGATGGCTTAACTTTGCACTAATTTTCCACCTTAACTTAAATACTTAATGCACCTTTAATAACTAGTATGATGCAATAGTAATTTCTCCTTATTGCTCCTTTTAATGAACTCTTAATCTATGCAACCTTCACTTAAGAGTAATGTCTTCTTTGCTTCTAATAGATAATAGGAAGTTGATATTCTTCATTTTCTTGAAATATATCTAACTCCTATTTTTGTGTGCAGGTTTTAACCCTTGTAGAAACTATCTTCTGCACTTCCTTGAAGACTTTAATATGCAACCTTCTCCTTGCAACTTTTAAACTCTAATATGGTGCTTAATGAAACTCAATAATGAACCAAGTAACTAATGTTCAAGTAATGAACCTTTTGCACCAAAGTTGCTTACCTTAATGACCTCTGTAGATGATGGAAATCTTGGTGATTAGATTCACCTAAATGTTGCCTTGTATTAGATGAAATCGTAGCTCTTCCTTGTTGTCCAAAATAACTATTTATCCCACCAATTTGCAGCTTTGAAACTCCTCTAACTTGTTGCCTAAAGTGTAGTTTGGTGGCTTTAACTCTCCTTCAGGATGCTCTCTTGAAATCTGAAACTTAGCAACTAGTAATGATGCCCTTATTTCTACCCTTTTGCAATCAATTTCTCCTTCAAAATGTTATCCTTGAATCTCCAAAATTTGGTAGGAAACTCCTCCAAATTGCAGTTATAACTCTTCTCCTAGAAGCCTTCAATTTTTTATTGTAGAAACCAACAACTTCCTTTCTCTTAATCAACCTTCAATGGCAATCTTCAAATCTCTTAGATTTGGTGGCTTCTTCTAACTCCTTTCTCCTTCAACCTCCTTGTTGAATTTTGACTTCAAACTTGGCCTATCTAGTGGCCTTCTTCTCAAGATTCTAACTGTCTTGAGGTCTTCACTATTCTCCTCCAAAATTTGACAAACTCCTTACCAAATTCTTCTCCTTTTGGGCTTGTTGTCAGATGGTGATAATTGTCCCAAAACCTCCTTTATCAAGAACTCCTTCTTGCTAGTAAATTTCTCCAATGAGTTCTCCTAGAAACTCCTTCAATGGCCTTCTTCAAATTCTGTAATGAGGCTTTCCTAGCCTTCTCCTTCCTTGAGACCTCTTCTCTAGGGTCTTCAAATTTTTGTAGCTTCTCTAGTCTTCTCAATGAGACCTTTCCTTCAATCTTCAACTATGGAAGTTTTGCAATGAGATCTCCCTCTTGGATCTCTGAAATCTGCTAGTTCTAAAATATGGAATAGGACTTTTGCTAGTCCTTCTCTATCTCAATCTTCCAAAACTGGAAGTTCTTCAATGGGACCTCTTGTGGGTCTCTTCAGCTTCTTGAGTTGTTTTCTCCTCTTCCTTCAATCTACAATATGTAGTCTTCAATCTTCAATGGAGATCACCAACCTCCAATATTCTCTTGGACTCTTCTCTGGAGTCTCTTCTTCTTCAATCTGCAATAAGGCTCCTCTAGCATTTTTCTCTCTTCTACAATCTGTAGGTCTACAATCTTGCAATGGGACCTTCTCCTTAGGCCTCCAAATATTTGATCTTTTATTTGTTGCTTCAGGTATTGGATTGATTCCAAAGAAGATATTCTTCCTAGATCTTTGTAGGAAGCTTCCCAACTTTCTTTGAATCTCCTTTTCCTGCAACAAAGTATTAGGATTGTAATGGATGAAACTCTAAATATAGAGATAATCAATCTTCACTAGTTGATTTGTCAATCTAGTGGAATCAATGTTGAGTCCTAGTCTTCACGAGTTTTTTTGCAACCCTGTGGAAAGACTCTAGCCAAATGCAATTTTTAGAAATTTTGAAAATGAGATTTTTGATCTCCTCTCAATATTTCTTGTGGCTCTCTCTATTTCCTATTGATCTATCGTGGCTTTGATACCACTATTAGCTTTTGAGGATGTATATTAAAGGAAATGCAACCACAAGATGTAAAATAAGCAAGCTATGATAACTATATGATAATGGCACTATAATATGCAAGAAAACTAGATGATAAACTTCTACAATAACTCAGTAATATGCCATTAATAAAAGCTCATAAAAATAGTACAATGCAATATAATGGAGGACTTGAACACTCCAATTTTTTTAATGAAGAACTACATTGTACCTACTCACTACTCTCTATCTTGACATCATTCTTCTCACTCTCTCTCCTCTTACTATCAAAGGCCTATATATAGGAAGATATGTTCCTTGGCCTTTACTCTACCCATGACTCTTCATCTACCTATCCTATGACTCATGTACATGTGGACTACATGCACATTTACATCATTGCACATTCTAACACTTGTGCATTTATTACATTGCATGAAGTAACTACTTAAACCTTAATCTAAGATAAACTCCTAATCTAGAAATGTACCCAAGGTGGTACATTGGCATGTACCAAATAATGTAATATACTCTAACAACTCTCAAATTTGGAGTTTTCATTAGAAGTAGATTAAATCTTGATTCTTGCACTAAAATTTGAATTAATAATTACCACAACTCATTTTAGATAAATGTTTTGATCTTTAATTATTTTATGGTATATTTAGATGGATAGAAACTATTGAATATTTGAAGATAAATCAACTAAAAGATTTTTTCTGATATGCAAGATTAATCATGCGATCATGGAAAAAGTTAGAGCTCACTTTAAAGCTAAGCAATATCAAAATGCTCTTTCTAGAGCTGAGTTACATTTCCTTAAAAATTGAAATATTCAAGATATAATTAGCACCTCTATTACCAAAAACTTGATACCTCGACCATGTTTTAGTTTTCCAACTATATTATTTTATGGGGCTTCAAATTCAAACCTTGAAAGAGCTACTATTAGAGGATTTTTATGATCAGGACCACACTCTAGAATTTATTATTATTATCTAAATATATGATAGACCACCAATAATGTGGTTGAGTTGATGGGCTACAAATTTGGTCTTACTCTTGTGACAAGAGAAATCATGAAAAACCTTCAGTTTGTGGGGATTATAAGCTGATTATATAGTTTATTTTTGGAAAAAAATATGTCAAGTCTATTGTACTTTGGCTGTTGCTATATCAATTTTTTAATATTCTAGAAAATTTTGATTAGATTAATTAGAATCATATTTCTAGGAAGCATAATAATCTAACAAATAAAAAGGTTAATGAAGACTTTGTTAGTCTTACAATGGCACTCGGAGGAGGGGGGTGAATCAGTGTAGTTCTTTAAACTTAAATTCATAGCTCTTAAAACTGAAATAATGAAACCTTAAAACCAGATAAAGCAAGTATCACAAGAGAACATCACACAACACAAGATTTAACAAGGTTCACCAATTTGGCTACTCCTCAAGAATGACTGCTTGGACTACCATCCAAATCTAGCCTTTGCAAAGCACCAACTTTACAATCAATTTACCAGCACCAACTAGAAGGAGCACCAACCCTTGATTTATCTGCACCAACAGAAAGGAGCACCAACCCTTGATTTATCTACACCAATAGAAAGGAGCACCAACCCCTGATTTACCAGCACCAACTGGAAGGAGCACCAACCCCTAATTTACCAGCACCAACTGGAAGGAGCATCAACCCCTGATGCCAAGCACCAACTTGGACTTCAATTTGAATCTACAAGTTTGATAGTAAGATACCTTTGCTTTTGCAAGACCCTGACTGGTCTTCTTCACCTTTGCATTCTCTATGCACTCTACTCTCTCTGCATAATCACTTCGCACACTCTGCTTCGTTACAATCAAACTTCATGATCGTCTTTTCCCTTTGCACTCTCTGTGCCTTCTACTTTCTCTGTGCAATCACAACCGCACTTGGTCAAATTTCAACCTTTTTGCTCTTTGTGCACTTTGCTCTATCTACACACTCACAGACGCACTTAGGACAATTTGACATGACTCTTCACTCACTTTGCGCACTTTGCCATCATCTCATCGCTTCTACACTTTATGCGCTCTTACGGCCACATTTCACACTTTGACACACATTCAACAACTTATACAACTCCACAATTCTCCAAACAACCCTCCTTTTATAACAATATTTTCATGATGAAAACCCTAATCTTAGTCGGCTTGCATAACAAATGTAAACCCTAATCTTAGTCGGCTATCATCCTTCTCATTTTCGTCTGGTTCTCCTTCTTGACTTGTGCATTTATGACCTATCATGAAATCATGACATTTCTGCCTCTATAGCTTCTTTTGTTGCTGTTGTCGTGAAAATACATGTCGCGATATCGCGACACTTTTTTCTCTCTCCTCTTTCTCTTTGCTTTGGCCCACGAAAATACAACATGTCACGATATCGTGACACTTTTTTCTCTCTCCTCTTTCTCTTTGCTTTGGCCTACGAAAATGCAACATGTCGCGATATCGCGACACTTTTTTCTCTCTCCTCTTTCTCTTTGCTTTGGCTCGCAAAAATACAACATGTCGCGATATCGCGACACTTTCGCCTCCATATACTTCGTCTTTGCTTTTGTTGCGATATCGCGACACTTCTGCTTCCATAGACTTCAAATTTTCTTTTGTCGCGATATCGCGACACTTCTGCTTCCATAGACTTCGACTTTGCTTTTGTCATGATATCACGACACTTCTGCCTCCGTAGTCTTCAACTTAGCTTTTGTCACGAAATCATGACACTTCTACTTCCATACTTAGCTTCTTTGCTTTTTTTGTGAAATCGTGACACTTCTGCCTTCGAAGTCTTCTTCTCTGCTTTTGTCGCGAAATCATGACACTTCTGCTTCGAAGTCTTGCTTCTCTACTTTTGTCATGAAATCGTGACACTTCTACTTCTGAAGTCTTGCTTTCTACTTTTGTCATGAAATCATGACAGTTCTGCTTTCGTACGCTTCGTCTCTTTCTTTTGTCATGAAATTACGACATGTAATGAAATTGCGAAACTTTTCAAACTTACTTTCTCTCTCCTGTTTTAGTCGCAAAAATGCGACATGTCGCGAAATGGTGACACTTTTCAAACTTACTTTCTCTCTCCTATTTTAGTCATGAAAATGTGACATGTCGCGAAATCATGACACTTTTCCAACTTACTTTCTCTCTCCTATTTTAGTCATGAAAATGCGACATGTCGCGAAATCATGACACTTTTCCAACTTACTTTCTCTCTCCTATTTTAGTCACGAAAATGCGACATGTCACGAAATCGTGACACTTTTCCAACTTACTTTCTCTCTCCTATTTTAGTTGCAAAAATGCGACATGTCGTGAAATCGTGACACTTTTCTTACTTGTTCTCTTTCTTCGAACTTGTCGCGAAATCGTGACACTTTTTCTTGCTTTCTCTTTCTCTTCCAACATGTCGCAAAATCATGACAATTTTTCCACTTGCATTTTTCTCTTCCAACATGTCGTGAAATCATGACAGTTTTTCCTGCTTTTTCTCTCTCTTCCAACATGTCACGAAATCACGATAGTTTTTCCACTTGCCTTTTTCTCTTCCAACATGTCACGAAATCGCGACAGTTTTTCCTGCTTTTTCTCTCTCTTCCAACATGTCGTGAAATCATGACAGTTTTTCTTGCTTTTTCTCTCTTCCAACATGTCACGAAATCATGACAATTTTTCTTTCCTGTTGTATATGTCACGATATCGCGACACTTTTCTTACTTGTCTTTTTCTTTGATCTTTTGCATATGGGCCACTTCGGTCTTCTTGGAAAATCATTGTACATACTATGAATAACCTTTGAACTCCTATCTTCTGCATCTGAATAGCTTTTGAACTTCCTGTCCACTGCATCAACAGATCTATCTGATTGTGTTGACAACAATGAAAATACTATTGCTGCACCTTGCTCAACAATCTCCCCCTTTGGAATTGTTGGCAACACATGTGCAATTTCCTGTAACTCTTCTCCCCCTTTGACAATAATACCAAAGGCCTACTACAGACTCCCCCTGAGTCCATGCACAACATTCTCAAGCATAATTTATTACACTTAGCAAAAATCATGAACATGAGCAAAAAGATAATCAAATACTTAAATGCTCCCCCTGAGAATGTGATCCTTGTAGCTAGTCAATTCTTGGGAAGTGTGACCACTCCCAATTTATTGTGAAGGTACTCAAAAACTTCCTTGGGCAATGGTTTTGTGAAGATATCTACTACTTGCTCTGTAGTTGGAACAAAATCCAACTTAACCTCACCTTTCGCAACTTTCTCCTTCAAAAAGTGATACCTGCATACAACTTGTCGTTGCAATATATTCTGCCTCTGCTGTCGATACAAAAACTGACTCTTGTTTCTTATTGTGCCACGTGACCAATCTGTCTCCAAGATAGAATGCACCTCCACTGGTACTCTTTCGGTCATCGACACCTCCTGCCCAATCTGCATCTGAATATGAAATAAGGGTGAAGTCTTTACCTTTCGGATACCATAACCCATATTCCATAGTACCCTTGAGGTACATAAGGGTGAAAAGGCTTGTTTCAAATCTGCTTAACAAGATCACACAGAACTTATCCAATCTCATAGAATCATAAAGAGAATTTTTAGAGACTCAATATGTTCTATACTTAATGCTCAATCAATATATCAACTAAATCTCATAGAAGCATAAAGAGAATTGTTAGAGACTCAATATGTTCTATACTCAAATCCCAATCTCAACTCAAATCAATCTCATAGAAGCATAAAGAGAATTGTTAGAGACTCTATATGTTCTATTCTCAAATCTCAATCTCAAATCAAATCAAGAATATAGAATAGTTTATTTTATGGAACTTGAACAACCACATGCATCCAATCACTTGACTAGGCTCAATCAACTCTACTCAACCAATCACCTCAATGAACAACCCTTTATCACAAACCCTAGTCGAAGCATGTATCAACCAACTCAAAATGTTTTCAACAATGATCAACCACAAATATCACATAACAATGATACTCATGTTTTTCTCTAACTCAAGTTCAAGTTCTTTGCACAACCAATGGGCTTCAACAACAATGCTTATAAAACAAGGTTTAATAACAACTCTCAAACCAAAAAACCTTGAAGCATTAAACCAATCACTTTCAAAAAAGAAACCACAATCAATCCTTTTCACTCCGATGATATTTTTAGAAATCAACCACCCATCACGGTACCTCCACAAAAAACTACATGAACTGAAACACACTTTGACAACTATATGACAACTCCCCCTGACTACTTGCCTTTCATCCTCAGATAACCAAACAAATACATAGGAGCATTAAAATAAAACTTTAAGATTGCTCCCCCTAAGGATGTGCTACCTGGAGTTTCTTAGTGCAATAGAGGAGTAGTCTCCTTCAATCCAAGGAGACACGATTTCCTTTCTTCTATCTTTCTCCAAACTTTCTTGAACTCGGGCTTGGATTTTTCAACTACATCCCTGTTTTTCACCTTTTCATGAACTCGAACATTTCTCTTGTGTGGTTGTCTCTTGTGCATCCTTGATGAATGATTATTTTCCTTTCTTTTATGTACATGATTTATTCCATGTCTGTGTTGCATTCTTTGCGTTTGATGAAATCTACTATTTTGCCTTAGATTAGATACAAAAGTGCTTGGACAAAACCTTGCTATGTGCCCATGACCATTACATTGAAAACATTGTACATAGTGTTCACTCAGAAACGTAGATGTATTTCTACCAGCATAACTCTTTGATTTATTATTCAATCCACAATAAGTTGCCTTGTGACCATACTCGCTGCATCTGAAACAATAGCCATTAAAAGTATTATTATGAATAGAGTGAGAGTGATAGAACCTCTTTTGTTGTGGTTGCTTTGTTGTAGATCTCCTTTGATATTTTCTTCCTTTTGAAGATTCAGCTTCAAACTTTTCTTGCTTCGATCCTTCAACAGTGAACTTCTTCTTCTCTACAGAGTTGGAAGATGAAGGTTGTTCAGCTTCATATCCAAGACCATGCTTATCTGTGGAGCTTCTTTGTTGGCTTATCATTTTATCTAGCAACTCTGTGCTCTTCTCGAATTTGAGATTTGTATTGGCCTCTTCTAGTTGTTTCTTCAATAAAATAATCTCTTCCTCTTATTTGCAGTAACCAATCTCTTTCTCATTGATCTGTGACTTGAGAGTTTCTTCAATCCTTTTGAATTCTTCTACCTGTACTTTCAAACTGGTTATTATTTCATTTGCATCCTCAAGATTTCTTGAGATTTCCTTATTTCTTTTTCTTTCTATCTTCAATTCATCCAGAGCTGCAATTAGTTCCTCTTTCAAATTTATTTCTGCATCAATTTCTTCTTCATCACATTCATGTTCTTTTTATGTTTCTTCTTCGAGTGTCATGAAAAGACCTCCACCTATTTCTTTTTTAGAATCATCCTCTAGGACTTCATTAACTCTCAGCATATATGCCTCTATGTTCTCATCGTTATTCAACTTTAAAGCTTCAAACTAAGCTTGATGTGTTTGTAACTTGGCCTCCTTGATCTCATCGTCTCCTTCATGAATACTCCTTAGTTTGTCCCATATTTCTTTTGCCATTTTACAACTCATGATCTTTACCAATTCATTGTCTACTAATCCACACCTGATAGCATTCTTTGCTTTTGAGTCATTCTCAAATAGATTCTTACCGATAGCATCGGTTGGAGGAGTGATGGGTATTGTGTATTCACTGTCTACTAAATCCTAGATGTCGTATCCCAAAGCACAAAGATATGTCTACATCCTGATTCTCCAGATCGCATAATTAGTTTCATCAAACAAAGGTGCTTTGTTTGATGAGAAGTCTTCAACCTTTTCTAGTTCAATTTTCTCTTCCACAGGAACTAAAACTGACTAAGATGCCCTTTTGGAGGAGGATCTATTCTTCTTACCCATTGCGTACTAATCCAAGATCAACCCTGATTGATTTATCCTGAGAAGAGAACTTGGCTCTGATACCAATTGTTAGTCTTACAATGGCACTGAGAGGGGGGGGGTGAATCAGTGTAGTTCTTTAAACTTAAATTCATAGCTCTTAAAACTAAAATAATGAAACCTTAAAACCAGATAAAGCAAGTATCACAAGAGAACATCACACAACACAAGATTTAACGAGGTTCACCAATTTGGCTACTCCTCAAGAATGACTGCTTGGACTACCATCCAAATCTAGCCTTTGCAAAGCACCAACTTTACAATCAATTTACCAGCACCAACTGGAAGGAGCACCAACCCTTGATTTATCTACACCAATAGAAAGGAGCACCAACCCCTGATTTATCTGCACCAAAAGAAAGGAGCACCAACCCCTGATTTACCAACACCAACTAGAAGGAGCACCAACCCCTAATTTACCAACACCAACCCCTAATTTACTAGAACCAACTGGAAGGAGCATCAACCCCTGATGCCAAGCACCAAATTGGACTTCAATTTGAATCTACAAGTTTGATAGTAAGATACCTTTGCTTTTGCAAGACCCTGACTGTTCTTCTTCACCTTTGCATTCTCTGTGCACTCTACTCTCTCTGCGCAATCACAACCGCACTTGGTCGAATTTCAACCTTTTTGCTCTCTATGCACTTTGCTCTATCTACACACTCACAGACACACTTAGGATAATTTGACATGACTCTTCGCTCACTTTGCGCACTTCGCCATCATCTCATCGCTTCTACGCTTTCTGCGCTCTTACGGCCACATTTCACACTTCAACACACATTTGACGACTTATACAACTCCACAATTCTCCAAATAGCCCTCCTTTTATAACAATATTTTCATGATGAAAACCCTAATCTTAGTCGGCTTGCATAACAAATGTAAACCCTAATCTTAGTCGAGCTGTCATCCTTCTCATTTTCATCGGGTTCTCCTTCTTGACTTGCGCATTTACGACCTGTCGTGAAATCATGACATTTCTGCCTCTGTAGCTTCTTTTGTTTTTTTTTTCATGAAAATACATGTCACGATATCACAACACTTTTTTTCTCTCCTCTTTCTCTTTGCTTTGGCTCACGAAAATACATGTCGCGATATCGCGACACTTTTTCTCTCTCCTCTTTCTCTTTGCTTTGGCCCGCGAAAATGCAACATGTTGCGACACTTTTTTCTCTCTCCTATTTCTCTTTGCTTTGGCCCATGAAAATACAACATGTCATGATATCATGACACTTTCGCCTTCGTATACTTCGTCTTTGCTTTTGTCACGATATCGCGACACTTCTGCTTCCATAAACTTCGACTTTGCTTTTGTCGCGATATCACGACACTTCTGCTTCCATAGACTTCGACTTTGCTTTTATCATGATATCGTGACACTTCTGCCTCCGTAGTCTTCAACTTAGCTTTTGTCGCAAAATCGTGACACTTCTGCTTTCATACTTAGCTTCTTTGCTTTTGTCATGAAATCGTGACACTTCTACCTTCAAAGTCTTCTTCTCTGCTTTTGTCATGAAATCATGACACTTCTGCTTCGAAGTCTTACTTCTCTACTTTTGTCATGAAATCATGACACTTCTACTTTTGAAGTCTTGCTTTCTGCTTTTGTCGCGAAATCGTGATAGTTCTGCTTCCGTACGCTTCCTCTCTTTCTTTTGTCATGAAAATGTGACATGTCGTGAAATCGTGACACTTTTCAAACTTACTTTCTCTCTCCTATTTTAGTCGTGAAAATGCGACATGTCGCAAAATCATGACACTTTTCAAACTTACTTTCTCTCTCTTATTTTAGTCATGAAAATGCGACATGTCGCGAAATCGTGACACTTTTCCAACTTACTTTCTCTCTCCTATTTTAGTCGTGAAAATGAGACATGTCGCGAAATCATGACACTTTTCCAACTTACTTTCTCTCTCCTATTTTAGTCATGAAAATGTGACATGTCGTGAAATTGTGACACTTTTCCAACTTACTTTCTCTCTCCTATTTTAGTCGTGAAAATGCGACATGTCACGAAATCGCGACACTTTTCTTACTTGTTCTCTTTCTTCGAACTTGTCATGAAATTGCGACACTTTTTCCTACTTTCTCTTTCTCTTCCAACATGTCGTGAAATCATGATAGTTTTTCCACTTGCCTTTTTCTCTTCCAACATGTCACGAAATCGTGACAGTTTTTCCTGCTTTTTCTCTCTATTCCAACATGTCGCGAAATCACGATAGTTTTTTCACTTGCCTTTTTCTCTTCCAACATGTCACGAAATCGTGGTAGTTTTACCTGCTTTTTCTCTCTCTTCCAACATGTCACGAAATCGCGACAATTTTTCTTGCTTTTTCTCTCTCTTCCAACATGTCGTGAAATCGCAACATTTTTTTTTGCCTGCTGTATATGCCACGATATTGCGACACTTTTCTTACTTGTCTTTTTCTTTGATCTTTTGCATATGGGCCACTTTTGTCTTCTTGGAAAATCACTGTACATACTCTAAATAACCTTTGAACTCCTGTCTTCTGCATCTGAATAGCTTTTGAACTTCCTGTCCACTGCATCAACAGATCTATCTGACTGTGTGGACAACAATGACAATACTATTGTTGCACCTTGCTCAAGAGACTTTCTTTTGCATCATTTTTAAACTAAAATTTTTGAGAACTTAAGGGGTGATCACACAAATTAAGCATGATGGATTTGTATGTGCTACAAACTTCTATAGATGAAGGTTTTTTTTTGTTTTATATCTTCCAAATTTGTTAGGGAAGAGCTTTTATTTTGATCAACATTCTTCTAGTTGGTTTGCTCTCTACCCTCTTTCTAGCCTTGCAATCTCTATATTATATTAAATAATATTAAACATTTTTTTAAAGAAAATATAAGATAGTAACAGTTGGTACAACTTGAGTGGGTCTAACGGTAAGACTTTAAAAGTCTAATTAGGAGGTTCAAGGTTAGAATATAATTGCGATAGATTTATACACTATACTTTGATATTGAAGTTTTCTTAGATGAACATCTATTGGGTAAATAAGACTCCTCTATGAGGGTTGTCTCACATGGCTTATGGTATCAGGGATGTTAAAAACTACTTTATCTTTACCTTTACCTTCTAATAATTTTTATTAACTTAAACCTGCTCCTTCAAAAATATGATCAAAACATTAGAAATAACCTATTGCAAATAAAATTTGTTCTCTAATGGTAAAAACTACTTATAGGTCCTTGGTTCTACCTATTGTTGTTTTTTCTAGGTTGAATGATAGGTGGAAGGCCTCACTTTCTAAGGAGACTTGGAGGTGGCTTAATTGTAATATATGGAAGGTTGGATCCTCTAAGGCTAATAAATTATTGGTTTGAAGGGTTTTACATTTAAAAATTCCTTGTAATTTTATTTTAGAAAAATTAGGATTTGTTAATAATAGATGTGTTTCACACAAAAAAAACTAACAAAATAAAATATCTTTTTGTGTCCTATAGGGCTATTAGAATTTTTTGAAGTAAAGAAGGATTTTTTTTAGAAGTTTTTACTCCTCAATTAAGGTAGAAGTAATATAATTTTTTTACATGGTGGAATCAGTAGCCGCCACGAATACGGGCAGGTTGTCCAGCTTTTATGGCCGTATAGTATTCTACATTGTTCGCATCAGAAGCTGCCATACATATCTTCGTGCAGTCTACCACTATAACTGCCATGCCATAATCATTTAAACCTTTTAAGCCACTAAAAGCACCAGGAAAGGGATAAGCTTTCAGTTCGGCAAGAGGTAGAAGCAATATTACTTGAACTTTTTTATTTAATTATTAGAATTTTTTTATCCTCAAGGTTGTTCCATTAGTAGTATCAGAGTAGGTTGAGAGAGCACCATTGCATCTTTCATGAGGAGCACCATTGCACTCCATTCAAATATTAAGAATTTTAGAAAGAGATGGATAGATCATGATTTTTGATAAATGTATGGATTAGAGAAGGATTTTTCCAAAGAGAATTTTCCTCTACATGCACTTATTATGCCCTCTAAAGATGCTCATCAGAGTGAATATGTGACAACATGGGACAAGAGACACACATATATATATCTAGTTTTACTAGTAACACTAGCTTGGACCTTATATTAAGCGATGAGATTTTGCTTTGGATGGATGGTTGCTATTTTTATAAGCAATATAACAATTGAGAAAATATTGGAAACTTATGCACATTAGTGAAGATCCAACTATTAAAACTTGGATAGTTGATAATTTGGACAAGGATGCAACAATTTGAGTGGATCCATGGTGTATATCAATAGACACTACACAAATATAGGAATAAGTATTTTTGAAGAATAAGCAAAATCTTGTTCAATAAGAGGAAGTTTCATGGATCTACAACATTCATGGATATGATGTAGCATATAATCTAGTTGTCTGTGCATCTATGATTGTGATAAGATTCTTTACTTTCTTATATGTTGACAAGGGGAAAGTGAAATCTAAAATATATGATTAATACTGGGATAGAGATACAAAATTATGAAGTAGTATTGTCAGATTTAAAATTGTTGTCATGTGGTTACTTATGGGGAACTACAAAGAATGGCCATTTAGACAAGGAAGACTAGTCTAAAAATCAAATAATGAAAAAGAAACATAATCTAATATGGATTGATCCTAGGTCATGTTGTTTTGCCTTATTCTCAAGGTTATCATTTGGTCAAGTTCTACAACAAAAATCACCTCTTGCACTCTCAAAAGCTAAATAATATGAATGGATTTGAATGGCTTAATAAATGCTCATATACATGACGGTGTTATTATTATAATATTCTTTCATGGCTTGATACATAGTTGCAAGAGATATATGGAGTTGGTTATTTTTCTAAAGTCAATGGGTGAAAAAAATGGAATCACTCTAAGATAATAAAATTGACTAAGGTATCAATGAGTGATTAATTAGAGGTACTTTGATCAAATAATTTTGATATAAGACTTGTTGCATAATGGTTTGTGCAACATTATTGTTTACAATCAACAATGATTAGCTTGAACTCCTCTAATGGGTTCAATACAAGAATCATTGCTCAAAAGAAACTTTTATTTTTAATCGTGAAATTTTATGACGTACACATGCCATTGTGGTCATAATATCTTCATACAACATTCAATTAACACACCATCTAAATAATTGAATTCCTTATTCAAAGATATTTAAAAGAAGTCACAATTATGGTGGTTATATTAGTGAGTAAATATCTTGTTCAATGCTCATATATATTGTGTAGAAAGGGTAAATATATATATTTTTTTATTTTTTAAAAAATAAAATTGTTGATGTGGGAAACAATCTTAAAAGGCAACATGAAATGACACAAATGAAAACTGTTAATTACATTCAACAAAAATATATTTATAGGCATGTCTGCCTTTACAAGGAGGCATTTAATATGCACAATCTATGTCAATATTAAATGCAATACATGATCCGTGTCAATATTAAATGCAATACAATACTAATCCCTATCATTCCTCCCCATTGAGGAAGCATTGGTCCCCAATGCGTACAAGTGTGGAAGAGAAAGAGGAAAAGCAAAGGAGTGTTGGGTACAACTGAAAATGCACTCCTATACAAAAAGAGAAAGACCAATGATGAATTGGAGCAAGTCTTCAAAAAATAGAAAATAGATGTTGGCACTGAGTCAAGCTCGGAAGAACCTTTCCAATGACTGTAAACATTGCTATGCTGGCGGATGGCTGAAGAGTCCCTTGATTCGACAGGAGAAGAAAAAAATAGGTGATGTGGTGAAAAAAATATTAGTATGAAAATTAAGTGCAATGGAGTGGAAACTGAGGTAAAGAGCAATGCAAAAAGTTGAGCGTAATGGTCAATACATGGTGTAAAAATGAGCGACATAAGTTATGGATTAAATTAAATTAAATTATGGGTTTATGGATGATGTGAATGGGCAACGATCAATGGAGATGGAAGTGATGGATTAAATAAAATTAAATAAAATTTTAATTTAATTTAATTATGGGTTTATGGAAATGTGAATGTGCAACGATCAATGGAGAATATTTAATTTAACGCATAATTATGGTATTTAAAAATACGTGTGATATTAAATATTGTAATTTTAAATTTAATTTAATTTAATTTAATTTAATTTAAAAATTTCTTCAAGGGAAAGGGAGCAATGACTATTGTGGAATGACAATGATTAATTTAATGGCAACATGGGCAAGTGGCAAGTGGTAGGTATGTTTGATCGATGATAACGACTAGTAATCAACACGGGGTGAGAGGGAGAGGCCATGGGGGTGCATGGGTTGGGGGAGGTAGATTGAAAATCCAACAAAAACTAGTGGCCAGAAGGATGGAAATGGGGCCTAAAAATGGGCAGTTGGTGCTGAAAATAGAAATCCATTGTCGAAATGTGGGAAAGACAAACAAGTGCCACGGGGAAGGATCTTGACACTGTGGAATCTTGTTAAAAAATAATATATCTATAGAATCTTGAGAACAATGCTAAAAATATAGATCTAGAGATCAAACAAAAAATGCATTGAGAGCAACAACGACGGTTGGAGCTTCATTGTCTAAATTTTTTTGTGATTGTGGTGGTAAAATTCTATTTTTTGGTGTGAAAAAATTAGATCCAAAAAAATAATCACCTTGAACACCAGAAAGGGAAGGGGTATGACCTTATTCCACACAAATATGCTAAAAACTTTTAGCATATTGATGGTAGACGGGAAAATCACACTTTCTCCACTCACGCAATTCCAAAATTTTCTTCTATTAATCTAGAAATTCTATAGCAACAGCCCGCAGGCTTTACAATAACCAGTGCTCGTCTTGGTTTTCTCACTTACACTCTGTGTGCAATCTTCTCAAATCCACCACCCCTGCCTATTATAGAGAACTGGGTTTTTATAGAGGCCTCAACCCTCTGAAATGTCTTACGCAAAAATCGAAGCAACAACCCGATTAATTGCTCCACTCTGCATGGCCCCTATCATCGTCGCTTCCTGTCAGATCACTCTGATCACCGCTCCCTATCATATTATTCTGCGTGACCCATCCTCTTCATTTCCTGTGCTTCTGGGTAATTGCTCACTTTTACTACACCCTGGGTGCCACGTGTCGTCATCGCCCTGCAACTGCCGCCTGACCTCTGTCGTCTTCTTCCTCCAGCTGCACTGTAGTAGGGATCGTGAAATCACGACATGTCATGATTTCATGACAGCTTTGCCTTTCGCCTTTGCTTTCTTGCTTCGGGTCATGATTTCACGACATGTCACGAAATCGTGATAATTTCCCTCCTTGGCTTCTTTTTGCTCCTTCGGTCGCGATTTCATGACATGTCACGAAATCGTGACATTTTCTCCTCCTTCCCTTCCAGTCTCCTTTCGGTCACAATTTCGTGACATGTCGTGAAATCGTGACATTTTCTCCTTTGTCCCTTCCTTGTCTACTTCTGTCATGATTTCACGACATGTCATGAAATCATGACATCTTTGGCGTTTGCTCTCTCTTTTTTTCTTCGATCATGAAATCGCGACATGTCATGATTTTGTGACATCTTTTCTTCTTGCCTCCTCTCGCTCCTTCGGGTCGCAAAATCATGACATGTCACGAAATTGCAACATCTTCCTCCTTTAGCTCCTTCACTCACCCCTTCATCACAAAAATGTGACATGTCATGAAATCACGACATCCTTCTTCCTTGGATCCTTCCTTGCATTCTGGCCATGAAACTATGACCTATCATGAAATCATAACATCTGCTCCTTCCATACTCTCCTTCTGCTCCTGGGTCACAAAATCACAACATCTTTGCTTGCAGCCTTCTCCTTCCTGCTTGGGTCACAAAATCATGACATGTCATGATTTCACGACATCTTCTTGCTGGCTTCGTCCTCCCTTTGTGTCATGATATCGCGACACATTTGCTGTCGCGATATCACGATAGCTTTCTCCATCGACCCCTCTCTCCTCGTCATGTTGTGATATCGTGACACTTTTTTTGTCGTGATATCACGACAAATTTTCCTCCTTGCCATCTTCTCCTTTTTCTAACGTGATTTCGTGACATGTCACGAAATCATGATGTTCTTCCTCCTTAGGCAATTTTTCAAATGCCTCTCCATCGAGTGCTTCTGGATGCTCCTACATCAAACACCCGGGGTTGGTGGAGAAGTGATCTTCACTTTTGCACTATCTGGTTACTGCCTTCTGCAACACCTCCTGGCATTCCTCTACCTCTGCAGCCTGTTCCAACCCCTTCTCCTACCCCAAACAACTTCTGCCTTCCTCCAGATAGATTCTCCCACTGCTGCACACTTCCTCATCTGCAGCCTGCTTACACTCCTTCTCTTGGCCAGTTAAATTTTTGCCTTCTTCCAGGAAGATCTTGGCACTGCTGCACACCTCTTTGTCCATAGCTTTTAATGGCTTCATCTTCAATTTATCCTCACGCTGTCTGCGTAGCTCCCTTTGCAGGGCTTTCACTTGCCTCTACAATTTTATTTTGAGCCACTCCTCTTGCAGGGCTTTAAATTGCCTCTGTAATGCCTCGAACTCTTCCATTGTCATCATATCACTCTTACTACCATGGCTTCTTCATGGATGCATTTTTCTTCGCTTTTCTCACAAAGCTCAATCGATCCCAATGTAGCTGCCTCACTTTCAATGCTTTGGTAACATGCTCAGGGATCCTAAACTCTGTCTCTCCTTTCTCAGAACCCTACCCCATATCCTGGTGCAACTGCCTCACATTCGACGAATCTACTGTGCACTCAAAATATTCTAGCTCTGATACCAATGATGGCGGATGAGAAAATCACACTTTCTCTACTCATGCAATTCCCAAATTTTCTTCTATTAATATGGAAATTCTATAGCAACAGCCCGCAAGCTTTACAATAACCAGTGCTCAGCTTGGTTTTCTCACTCACACTCTATGTGTGATCTTCCCAAATCCACCACCCCCGCCTATTACAGAGAACTAGGTTTTTATAGATGCCTCGACCCTCTGAAACGTCTTACATGAAAATCAAAGCAACAAATTGGTTAATGGCTTCACTCTACATGGCCCCTGTCATCGTCGCTTCCTATCAGATCACTCTGACCATCGCTCCCTGTCAGATTATTCTATGCGACCCATCTTCTTTATTTCCCACACTTTTGGGTAATCGCCTACTTTTACTACACCTTGGGTGTCACATGTCGTCCTCGCCCTGCAACTGCCACCTGACCTCTGTCGTCTTCTTCCTCCAGCTGCACTGTAGCAAGTGTCACGAAATCGTGACATGTCGTGAAATCGTGACATCTTCCTCCTTTGGCTCCTTCACTCGCCCCTTTGTCGTGAAAACACGACATGTCACAAAATCGTGACATCCTTCTTCCTTGGCTCCTTACTCACCTTCTGGCCATGAAACTGTGACCTATCATGAAATTGCGACATCTGCTCTTGGGTTGCAAAATCGTGACATGTCACGAAATCATGACATCTTTGCTTGTAGCTTTCTCCTTCCTGCTTGGGTCGTGAAATCACGACATGTCATGATTTTGCGACATCTTCTTCTTGCTAGCTTCGTTCTCTGTTTGTGTCACGATATCGTGACACATTTGCTATCGTGATATCACGACAGCTTTCTCTGTCGGCCCCTCTCTCCTCGTCGTGTCGCGATATCGTGACACTTTTTCTATCGCGATATCACGACAGATTTTCCTCCTCGCCCTCTTCTCCTTTTTTTGTCATGATTTCGTGACACGTCGTGAAATCGTGACGTTCTTCCTCCTTAGGCAATTTTTCAAATGCCTCTCCATTGGGTGCTGCTGGATGCTCCTGCATCACATATTCTTCTTCCTAAAGATCAACAGTAGACAAAAAAAACTCAACATCATGAACATCTTTTAAAATTTGAACAAGTTTTCCTTCAATAAATATTTGAACAATATCTTCTTTCACAGTAAGAACATTAGCATCAGTAGCCCTTTTAGCAATTATAGCAACTTGGATCTGTTGAATTTCAATAGTGAGATCTCTTAGTTGTGTGCTTTGTTGGCAAGAAGAATATTATCAGCAACAGTCATAGAAAGAAGAATTTTAGCTTGGATATGTTGGATTTTTGCAAAGAGATCCCTAAGTCGATGAGAGACCTCATTGATTAAATGCTCGAGGTTTGACATCATGGTATCAAACATAGAAACTATAAAGAATGCAGATCGGACTGAGAATATTTGAAAATATTGCATAATAGTGTGAGCTGAGGGTCGAGGATCAGAGGAACCCCAGATATGAACAAGATCAAGTACATAGGTCGAGCAAAAATGTGGATAGCAATGTCTGTGGAAAGCAAATAATGGGTAGATTGTCCTCACTTGTGCTAGAAACTACAAAAAGAAATGTAAATCAAACTGAATGGAATTGAAAATATTGCATTGGAGTGTGAGTTGAGGATCGAGATTTAGAGGGACCCTAGCTAAGAGTTTTAAAAAATGAAGTGCTCAAAGGTGTTCACGGAACAAAAATAATGTTCACCACTCAAGATCCATGGGTTGGTTTTCTCATTCCTTTTTGAACCAATCTGGTCTCAAGAAGAGGATACTCTCCAAACCCTTATACCTTGCTCTGATACCAATGATGTGGGAAAAACTCTTAAAAGGCAACACAAAATGGAACAAATGAAAATTGTTAATTGCATTTTAAAAAAAGAATTTATATGCATATCTGCCTTTGTAAGGAGGCATTTAATATGCACAATTCATGTCAATATTAAATACAATACATCATCCATTTTAATATTAAATGCAATACATGATCCATTTCAATATTAAATGCAATACAATACTAATCCCTATCAATTGTACTTTGGTCTTGTGTATTTGGAGTGCATGATCAATGGTACCCAAAACTCCTAAATATTTTCGAAATGAAGAGTTCACATTGATGGGGGAGAAAATATTAGTTTTTCTCAATGTTCAGTGTGCCTATAAGCTTTGTAATACTACACTTAATAATCAAGATTTTGAAAATAACACTTAGTAATCACAAGACAACCAAATATCGACAATGTTGAGTTTATAAGAATTGTGTGAGAATAGTAAATACCATCCAAATAATCTATGATCGTATGGAAAATTGAAGACCCATGCCACACTCAAGGTGAATGGTTAATTTTATCCCCATTCACAACATGATATAAATTAGTAAGGCCTAGTTTGACTAATTATCTATGATTGGTTGTGTGTGTTATCAATCATAATTATTATGATATAAGGTGTGTCCCTATTTACAACTATGATTTTGGATAGAGTATGTATCCCTATTCAATTGTGTTGTATGACCATTGATAGATAAGTTTTTCCCAATCCTTGGTTAAGAGTCTAGTGAGGTCATTCCAATTGAAGATGCATAGTTAAAACATCCTCACCATTGCTTGTTTTGAATAGTTAAAAGTGTCCATATTCATACTCTAAATTTACTTGATGAACTATTGAGTATGTCCTAGTTCATCATATGCTTTTTTTTTTATTTGGTTATTGTGAGAAATCCCCTATGATCAACGTACAGGGTTGAGTAGTCTCCTCCCAATACTTAAGTTAAGATCTATACTTATCAATAGGGAATTTAAAACAAATCCACCACACACCCACCCCCTCACACACTCACTCACGCTATGGTTTGAACCTTGGACCTCTTGAAGAAGAGCCAAAGCCCCGAACTGTTGCGCTGCATCCCGAGGTGCAAAATTAAATGGGCAATTCATCATATGGTTATTTTAACTATTGTTAATATCCCTACCCATGTTTGAATCATAATTTAATAGGGGGAATGTAAAATTTTATCACATCATATAATGTGATAAGTTTAATATCAATTGAGTGGTTATAACCACTCACGTATGAATCATGTGTTGTTATTTAGTTGTAATTTCCACCAATTATAAAAATCACATTGTTTATCTAGTTGCTCTACATTGAGCAACATTGTTTGTATGAACATTATTATTTGATTAATAGAATTTGTTCAGCCTCATGGTTGTTCCATCATGAATAACTCATAAATATAAAACACTTCAAACATTGTCTATATTGAAGAGAAATAAATACTAATATATTAATATGACTTTACCCTAATTATTATTTTTAAATCAGTAGATATTTTAGTAAGTATAATGCCTTATAATATTATTGTATTTAACAAATATTATCATACACTCTTTCTACAACAAGCAAGCATTAGAGTGAAAGTACCCAAGTTGATGTGTTATCAATTTTGTTATCTTTGATATTAACATCATTTGAGGTACTTGCATGCTTCTAGACCATCATAACTAATGATTAGTACTAATTTGTATGAAATTGAAAAAAATAGTGAAGTTAAAAAGAATAGGAAATATGGATTAAAAAAAGAGGGATAATTTCCAAGCATGATCAATTAAAAATGGAATCCCTCTTAGAAATGACACTAAGCCCACAAACATAATTAGATGGGATAGTAATAAAACAAGAACAAATAAAACATAAAAGCCCTTTTTTACATGATGATTACTTCTTAAAACATCAAAGTGATTGGCAACCCCTCTATATGAATGTTACTTATGTGTTTTTTTTTTCCAAGTTTGTATATCTTACAAAATTTACAAACCTAAGAAAGCAGACATGTAGTGTAAAAATAAACATATACGCATATAAAAAGATCTCAAAAATTATAAAATGCATGTATGCATGCATAGTAATATCATGAATACTCATTAAATAACATTACTTCAACCAACTCAATTACTCAACTTTAAAGAAGAAGACTTAAGTTCAAATCTTGTCAAGTGATACATGCATAATAATCAAGTTATTGTAATAATACTATGTTGTCATGATATAATATGAGTGGTTATTCATATAGAAAATAACAATTTTAGAAAGTTTTTCATATGAGTATATAGGAGAAAAGAAAAAGGAAAGATTATTTCCCATAGGAAAGGGTCTAATTTTTAAAAAGTACGAATATAAGAAGATTTTATTAGGAAAGTGAAAACAAAGCTGAGATAACTGAAACACATAAGACCATTAGAGAGTAGTGGGAAGGAAATATGTGTATTTTAATATAAGGTTGTGTAGACATCAAATTCTAGTAATTTGCACTAGATTTACTATTCATCATATACTATTCACTATTCACTATTCACTATTCACTATTCACTATTCACTATTCACTATTCACTATTCACTATTCACTATTCACTATTCACTATTCACTATTTACTAAGCCCCCTCCTACACCTAGCCCCTAGTCACCATGTGACCATCCCCCTAGGTGCATACCTCCTCATCCTTGGTCCACCTAAACCTTAGTCAATCCCACTCAAAAAGTACTTTCTCCATTATCCAATTTTATATTCCTCCACTACATACACCCATCTTCCACTCATCCCACTCACACATTCTATATTACCTACTCACCTCAACTCATCCTCCACTAAATGCACTCATCCCCCACTCAATCCACTCACTCATTTTTTATTCTCCACTCAACCCACTCATATTTTATATTCTCCACTCACTCTCCACTCACAAGCATAAGATAAATGCTTTATCTTCAACCAACCCACTCATACATTTTATATTATCCACTTATTCTTCCACTTCTCCATTATCCATTTTTAATATTCCTCCAGTAATCCTAGTAGTAAGCCACATCATACCCCACCTCATCCCTCCTCATATTCTATAAATAGTGTAGACACCAAAATCTAGCCACTTGTCATCCATTCATATCCTCCAATCATAGCCATTCATTATATATATATATATATATATATATAATATACATGATATTAATATTTTATATTTATATTTATATATTTAATAAATATATATGTATTTATGTGAATAAATCCTAGCCATCCACCATGACTTAATCTCAGCCACCCATCCATATTAATCCATGTCACATGCTCAAGTTTAATCTCAACCCTTCCTCATGTTTTAATCTCGACCACCCATTGGTGTCATTGAAACCCTAACATGATCAAGGGTAGATTATAAAATATGATTCATTTTGATGAATCAAGGTCCAAAAAAAAAGCCTAAATTTGAACATTTGTCCACTCACAAACCCTAGCCATTTCGCTATCATCTTCTTTCCTTGCCACCGCCATTGCACCTTCTATTTTTGCCATCGTAAAATCCTTACGAACCATATCTAGTTCTACCTCACTCCCATCCACCCCCAAACACCACCTAGAGTTTGTTGAACACTTTTGAGCATTTTTAGAATGTTTATAGGCATTCATAGTCATCACTAAATGCCTCTAGGTATTTCTCATAGCGTATTTGTAGTTTGTAAGCTCTTGGATGCTTCTGGGTGTTCGTGTGACTCTCAAATACAAAAATAGGAGCACGGATCAACATCACATCCACTTTCTTGACAAGGTAAGATATTCTATTGCATTACTTTACATTTTTGCATTTATTTTACAATTTAACATTGCAACATTAGGGTTTATAGGTTTTTACCATTCATAGGGCCTCACACAGTGGAGCCCTCACAGGTGCTATTAACCCTTTTATGTTGCTTTCTATTTTTAGGTGTAGGAACCACATTTTTGGAAGCTATTGCAGCTAGGGTGGTCCCGTAGGGATACACAAGCCCACCCACACACTTGTTTGGAGTAAAAGATGACGCAGAAGATACCATATGTTCACTTGTGAATAAGGGTTTCTAAACCCTAGATTTGTAATCATTGTATCAATACAACATCATATTGTAATATTGGAGATCAAGGCTCCTCCCATAATAATATCAATATTATTGTCTTCATTTGTGCAATAAGCTTTTGTGTTGATTTTGTTATCTATTGCTTTGGTGTTGTCATTTTTTTCTTTACAAAATGGCGATCACGGTGGGACCCCCAAAGGGTTCCTCATTTTGATTTACCTTGTCACTGATTTATGTTTTTATTTCTATTTTGTAGGTTTCCAGAAGTTCGATCATGTGAAAATCATGAAAACTAGGGTTTTTGGGAGCAGCAGAGTTCGAATAGTGGTCGCATAGATGCCTTGTAACATTCGAGGGATGCCCTGTAGAGTTTAGGAGATGCCTCACAACATTCAAGAGACACCTCATAGGCCTCAAGATATGCCTCACAATGTTTAGGAGACTCTGGTTGGCATTTAGAAGAGTGGGGAAGAAATACGTAGGCTTCCTGGTAAGCCTGGTTCAAACCCTAACTCCATTTTGTTTTCATTTTTTTGCTTTTTAACAGTGAAATTAATAGGAAAACATTTATTTTCTATTTTAAAAAGTAGTTGCATTTTTTCATTTTAGGCATTTGCATCTTTCATATAGTCTACATATAGGGTAGAGTTGCATTTATGCATTCGTTGTAGTTGCATCATCACATTTGATTCAGATTTCTACTATTTTATGGTGTTTCATTTGTTATTTTGTATGTTGTTTGCAATTGAAATGATAAAAGCATAAATAGCTGCATATTAGGGTTAAAGGCTTCCATTTTTGCTTTTCTAATCTAGAACAAGTTCATAATACCTGAGTATACTCCCATTGTTGGAATCACTTGATGATTCAGGGTGGAAGAACTGGGTGAACCCTCCACTATTGGAATCACTTGATGATTCAGGGTGGATCTTAAGTAGTGTACCCTAAGTTCTTTTGAGGAACTTGGTGTTAATGTCCTTGGCTTCTAGCTTAGACAGGTGAAATAGGGTGTTTTTAGCATTGAGTGAACATCGTAGACAACATAAATTTTAAAAATGAATCACACACTCTGCACGTCACACATTTAACAATAGTGAGTTGGATTTCATCACCAACCATTGTTCGAGATTGGTGATGGTGGGATTCATCTCCATCCATCATCTCGCCCCATAGAAACCATAGTAACCCATGAGCAATATTTCTGGATTTCATCACCAGAAATATTCTCATTTTCCATCCATCCTTAGAGTCCACCTTGCATATTAGCTTAGGTTTGCATAGTATAACACACAAAACCACACACACAAAAAAGAATCTATTGCAAAATATAGGATTGAGTTGCTTGTTTTATTCTATGTGATTTCCATTGCATCTTTTCTGCACATTCCACACATTCACCATCCCCAACTGACTCATTAGCTTATGGTTTCAACTCAAAGCCAAGCAAATATTTTGAGTCAAGCCTCTATTAGCCAAACCACTTCATCCATGGAGTGTTCCACATCTTCCCCTACCACTTTTGTGGTTAATCCTGTAAGTGTGATATAGATAAGCTATTCTGGTTTATCTATGGGACCCTCACACACTATGTATACCTCAAATACTGATGTGTTGCATAGAGCCATCAATACCCCCATTCCAAAAACTGAGCCATCATCCCCTACCAACCCTAACATCACCTACATAGATATGGGTAAATTTGGAGCTTATCTAAGATCCATTAACCCTATTCTAGAGCAAATCAATAGCCCACCTAGGCATAATCCTTCTTCTCAATAGGAACTTTCCCACTTGCATCCTTCCAATTTCACCCAGGTGTATACCAACCCTCTTTTTGAGGCATCATCTGCACCTTCCCATCACTTGTCTCTCCCACAACAATCATGTGGCCAAAATATTTCCATCCCATATTCCTATACCACCACCTATGGCAATCCATTGTATGAAGCACATGTCAATGTTGCTTCACAAATGCCAGTCTCCATTTCATCCAATGTCCCCCATTCAGTTGCAATCCCTATTGCAACCTATCCTCCACCCACCTCATCCATTTCCACCACACCTACACCATCTACCTCAAAAATTGCCATACAACAAGCATGGCAACACCTCAAAAAATTGCTCATGGGTCAGCAAGATGCTCATTCTTATTCCCAACAACAAATACAGGTGGTAGATCTTAAGCCCTAGTCTATTCCAACCCAACCTACCTTCTTTACCTCAAATCCATCATGGGTATCACAATATTCTATGGTTTCCATCCCCACACCTCCATTAGTCCACACCCATTCCATTCCCACAAGTCAGCACATTCACAGTCCCCAAACCTCATCTCCATTCCATCACCCACAATCATTCCCTCATCAAGCCCAACATCATCAAATGCAATCCAATCCATCAAGCCATCAATATCTCATCACACCCTAGCATTTCACCACTTCATCTCCACACAATCACCAAGTAATTCAAGGCTTCCACATACCTGGGGAAGACCCTAAAATTTAGGTAATGCAATAGTAGATTGATAGCTTGATACAACACACTCCTGGTATGATGAACCAAAAGCCTACTTTAAGACAACTAATCAATCAACCCATTCAATTTTTGGTACCATCACCACCATATCCGATAGATTTTACAGTGCCAAAATTTGATAAATTTAAAGGGACTGAGGACCCTAGAGAGCATGTAAGCACATTTATTCACTCATGCTTCAGAATCCAAAATCAAGATGCTTTAATTCTCAGAACCTTTCCTCAGACATTGGGGGGAGATGTCGTGGAGTGGTATAACCATCTGCCTCATCACAATATTTATACATTTGAACAGTTGGTAAACCAATTCCTAGAAATATTCTCCCTCAATGTTCATAAGAAAATCACATTGTCTGACTTGTATAACCTTAAGCAATTTGATGATGAGTCAGTCTATGATTTTGGCAACCGTTGGAGGGTTGTTATCACAAAACTACCATTCTCCCTACCAATGGAAGAGTTAACTCGATTGTTCACCAAGATTTTCTTAAAACCCATCTCCTGGTTATTGCAATTGCAACAATATAGCTCATTCAAAGAAGCTCTTGCCCAGGCTAGCATAATTGAGGAAATAAAAATCCAAGAAGGTGTGCTAAAGCCTAAGAAGAAAGAATGGTAGAACAAGGGCCAATCAAAAGGAAGTTATTCTAGCCAATCTAAGCTGAATCAAGTGAATCAAGTGGCCATGAGTCAACTGGTAATGGCTCAACAACAATAATCAATGCAACAACAACCATAACAAATTTCATATCAAGTGGTTCCCCCACCCCAAAAAATTCATAACATAGTACCAACTATGGATAATCATCAATATCGATAATCTATTCGACAAAATCACCATTACACACCCTTGTTTGAATCATATGCTTCCATATTTCATAGGTTGTATGACACAAATCAGCTTGCCTTACCTAAGATTAAACTAGATGATCCTACCAAGCATAGCAAAATCTATAGGGAATATTTGTTTTGCCCTTATCATCGATAGAATGGGTATGACATTAATAGCTACTATCAATTCAAAGATATAGTGCAAGACCTAATTGACCTAGGGGCCATCAAGTTTGATAGTCCCTTGGCTCAACAAAATTAGAACCTTGGCATTTATCAAACACCACTTCCTCATCATGAGGAAGTGCAACCAATAATAGGAGGGTCAAACATCAAGACTCCTCCTAATCAGGTCAACCATGTGCAACAATACCAAGGTTTTGTGGGTGCTATTCATGTAGTCACCCAAGGTCAACAACGCACCAATCAACAAAATGCACAACAATAGACTATCCAATCTCCTATAGCACCTCAGGCAAGTGTGTCTCCTCAACCTACCAATTCATCATCACCCATTCAATTCTCTACCAATTCTCCCCAACCAATTCACATTCCAAGTCTTCCATCTCCACCCACTCATCTTTCCAATCATCCACAAAGGCCAATCATCTCTCTGAGTAGTCGGCTAACCACTAGCCTTAAAATGAGTTCTAGCCAAACTATCTATTTATGAGCTAATACAAAAATCTCCCCCACATTATGAGGCATTAATGGAGATTCTAAAATCCATTGAACTCCAATCTCAGGATACTAATACCTTTAGCAATTTTATGGGGAATATCCAAACATGTGTGGAGCCTTCCATTACATTTTATGATTTTGAAATCAAACCAATATCATTAGAATCGATGGACCCTCCATTACACATTATGGCTCAAATTGATAGGAAGCCATTCAAATGAGTTTTGATTGATACTAACTCCTCCATCAATATCATCACCACCTCTGCTCTTCAACATCTTAATCTTCCACCATCTCATATAACCAAATCCACCTTCACCTTGAAAGTATTCAATGATGCTCTTTGTTCCACAGTTGGCACTATTGTTTTACCCATCAAAGTGGGGGTAAAAATATTACATACAATGTTCCACATCTTGGAAGGATCCATGGCATACAATGTACTCCTTGGATGCCCCTAGATTAGGGAAATGAGATGTGTCCCCTCTATACTCCATCAATGTCTAAAATATGTACATGAGGGACAAATTCATTGCATACCAGCAGACGTCAAACTATTTAAGTATTGTAATTTCATCTCAAATCCCTACGAATCCACTCTTCCATCCACTCATATTTTCTTGACCCCATCAACCACATCATCCACCACACCATCCACCTCTTCATCCAAATATCCTATTCCTGAGGAGCTCCCCATCACTACCCCACATCAAGCTTCCACCTTCATACCCCCATCCTCATCACCATCGACTACATGTACATGTGGTCGAGCCCAATCCACATTGTCCACATCATCAACATCAACATCCCCCATCATTATTCCCTCTACATCATCACCCATTCATCAAACACCTCAGCCAAATCCACCTTCATCCACATCAATTGATGTCTCACAAGTCAAATTAATAGATTGTGAGATGTCATTCCAGCCCACACCTCTCCCATTATCAAAGCCACAAGCCAATCATGAGCCTTCCACATCCACCTCCACATCATCCCAAGTTGTGGTCCACCTCACTAGTCCTGGCATTGGTGAATATGTGGTCCAAGATATTATTATTACACTACTTAGCATCCAAACCACTAGGGATTACGATCACCCACATGACCCACCCTTATCCATAGGAGCAGTGTACAACATGGGTTCAATGCCTAACAACATCAATTTTATGTATGGGGGGATTGATTCATCATCCAATCCATCTTCCCTAGATGAACCCAAACAACCAACCCTTGCCAATATACAACACATGTCAGGTTTTCCATCCCGATACTTTCATCGAGTCAATTGGTAAGGATATGGCCTAGGATGACATGAACAGGGAATGCACGAGCTCATCGATACTCCATATCGAGAAGTGCATGATCATTCAAGTTTAGGCTATCACTCTCATTCTTCCACTTCTTCTTTTGAACAAGCTTTTCAAAATCTCCATTTGAATTCAGAAGAAGAAACCCATCACATCGATGACTTTGAGGAGGAAATCTATGAAGAATATGATGTTATGTCGATAGCTTCTGATGAATCTGATGAGGAATCAACACCCATCACTCCATTCATCGAACAAGATGAGTATTACCTCAGAATGTTCCCCATCCATCAGCCCATATTTCATTTGCTCCTCCCTAGGGAGTGATTTGAACCAACCGATGAACCACCTCCACTTCATTGATCCACCTCACCGAATAATTTTGTAATATATGTACATAAAAAATAAAAAACACAAAAATTGAAAAACAAATATTTGCATGGTATTATCATTTGTGTTTACACGTGTTGCTTGCTGCTATCCAGTATTCATTCCAACCATATAGGCTTTGATCATTTTATTCTTAATATTAAGATATCATGAACCGCTTAACATCATCCACTTGAGAGCATTTTATGCTTATATATATATATATATATATATATACATGGCTAATACACAAAAACAACATTGCATTTCACATATTACATTTCACACATTACATTTCACACATTGCATTTCACACATTCATTATGCACTACCACCTTCACACATTTCATTTCATATTAAGGGGTCATTTATTCAGTTCAGATAATAATTGGTCCAATAAAATTTTGTTACCTTAATTAGGGGCACCTTCAAATCATCATCCATTTCATTGCACCATTCCATAAAGTCAAATTATCATTTGCAAACCACATTTCCATAATCCCTAGGTGTTTTCAGTCACTCAACCACTCCTAGTGTTTCTAGCAACCTCCAATACATATCAAATTTTCTTTAGGACCAAGACACATTTTCACTAAGTTAACCTCCATTGAGTCTATATATGCTTGAATGGTAGTGGAGTATGCTCATGCATGGTGACACGTCTCTCTTGAAGAGACCTATGATTGCACATAAGGACAAGCTAGCTTCTTGGTCTCCTCCATGACAGGTTTCATCTCAATTTAATCAAGATGGGTTAATGAACTCACTTGCACACACATTGGTTCTTGATTGCCTTGAGTCATTACCATACTCATGATTTGGTAAATTAATTTACTACACACACATTTAGTCTTAGAGAAATTAGATAAAATTTAGTGAGTTTGTTTGATATCACTAGTATGTCTGAGTCTCTGCAAAATAATCAGTTTTCCATATCAACATACATATCATTTTTCCATATCAACATCCATAACAGTTTTTCATATCAACATCCATATCATTACATGAGTCTTCCATTTCACATACCATCATTTTGGTACCGATTATTAAACAACAATGCTATAAATGGTCGAGAAAAATCTAAACTACGAATGATCATTATAGCATTAATTCATTTGCATTCATACACATTATCATTGCATTATCATCCATCACATATATACACATGCATTCAAACAAAATCATCCACACAAAAGCATAACATAAAAGTAAAATCCATGTATATATATATAAATATCGCATGTACAATGAATGCTCAAAGGCTATATACAATGGAGCACCAAGGCTCATATACAAAAAGTGCATCTAAGCACTAGCTAACACCCATAGGAAGACCCCTATGATCCTGATGGAGCCCTAGACCTAGAGCCACTATGCCTAGACTCACTATGCCTAACAGTCCTAGATAGGGAGGAAGAGGGTCGATCTAGTAGCCCAATGTGGTGTTGCATCAATAGATCCTCCAAATCCTAGATGTATCCCTCTTGAGATCGAAGGTATAGTATATCCTACCTTTGATGATGGTCCCTCTATGCTAGCTCTACCTAGAGCCTCATGATCCTATCCTCACCTCCACCTACAGCCATACGTACCTCTAGCTCTACTCACAACCGAGTTACCTCTGCATCTTGCTCTACCACCATATACTGGAGTTGGTCCCACTCAGCCTTGAGCCTCACCCACTCCTCCTCACTCCAACCTGGAGGTCTCTCTAGAACCTCCTCCATATCATCCATGCCACCACCATCACCTCCAATATCTAGAGGTTGCTCTACTACATCTCTCACCTACCTCCCTTAACTGATAGATCGATGATGTCTCTGATGTCTAGGAGCCTCATTTATCTCCTCCACCTTAGCCTCTACCTCATCATCATCCCCACTATCCTCATCCATCACCTAACTAGGTACCCATGGTGGTTGTGCAGTGAACCATGCATCATACTCAATGGTAGTCCTCGCATCATCCACATTAGGGAGATCTATCTCCTCATCATCCTCATAGGTCACCCACCATGCCTCCATACAAGGTAGACCCATCTCATCCCAATGATGCCTGTACAACATTGGTGCCTCAAGAATCCCCTATCATAGCCCAAACTATCGTAGCACCCATGAGAACTAGATCAGCTCCACCTCACTCCTATGCTACCCAACCACCCATCTAGCCTACCAAACTCTTCATAGCTACTCCCTATCACCATTTCAACTGACACCTCACCATGGTCTCCAATGCACCTGATCAGGTGTTAGCCCTACCCATATATCTTTGTACTCCTAGCTACTATGGCTAGGATGACTATACTAAACCTCCTTAGACACATACCATCTCAAAGCATAAGGATGCTCCCCATCCCATGCCTCACTAGGCAAGCACACAGGTTGAGCCACACTTAAGTGTTCACAACCCCAACACTGCAGTAATACACTACAACCCAACCCCTTTTACCCCCTACTCCTCACCTTGTATAGCTCAATATACATCTAAGCTAGTAGAGAAAGCAATCATGCATACACTCAAGGCTCATTGATCATATCGTACACCAACCTAATCATGTTCCATGGGAACTAACAACCAGTGTTGTTAGGCACCACTATGTTGGCCAATAGGAACATGACCAAGGTGGGAAATACCTCCAACTCCTTCTTGGCATACATGGCCAAGTACATGATCCCTCCACCCTTCACACTCACATTCCTCCATCGATCTCCAAATATATGACTCATCTCATGCTCCTTATCATGTCCAACCTTGACATGTAACCCCTCCATTGGCACTTGAAGAATGCGGTATACATCCTCGAGTGTCACTGTCACCTCACCAATAGGGAGATGAAAGGTCCCCCTATCTAGATCCCATATCTCTACCAAGGTATAGAGTTACCCCTCATTAGCCCTCACCATCTTAATCCATGTAGCTCCAACCATCACCACGACCTCCAACCACTTCCAATGCTTCTCCCGCAATGCCTTTCTCACCCTTGGTATGAGAGGCAAGAACCAATGTCGAGCCTCCAAGATCCTCAACTGCAACACAACACATACATAATGCAAGCACATTAATGCCACATTCATTGCTTAATAAATAAATAAATAAATTGCACAAGTCCAAACAAGAGTGCCAAGGGTACTTACCTCAGCCACCTGCATCTCTTCTCCTATTTCCGCATCCGCTCCCTCCATCACCATGGCCTTCACTCCACCTCACTCCTTCAGACACAACTTCTAGAAAATTTGAATGTAAGAATGAAACCAATTTGGCCCATGCATCTATTTTATATAATGTTTTAAGTGCACTCAAACACCCCTAGGTTTTTACCTAATGCACCCAAATTCTCACCAGCATTTGTTACATGGTAGACGCTTGCCTGCATTTGTACAGACATGAACGTTGGTCGATGTTTGGTTTTAAAACATTGAAAAAGGTATCAAAAGGACCCAAAAATATATCTTACCTCCACAAAATCACTCCACATTGCATCCATGCATTCATTCCATCATCATATCATGTTTTGTGAAACCAAAAATCGATTTGGGTGCTTAATTTTTGTTTGCGACCAAAAGTTGCAAAATCACCTTACAAACTTCAAAACACATCAAAACAGTCCAAATTTTCACAAAATGACCACATTCATCATTCCAATCATCCATATCATCATTTCATCACTCTTTGTGATAACATGGATTGATTTGAGCGGTTAATTTTTGTTTACGACCAAAAAGTTGTAAAATGGTTCAAAATTGCTTCAAAAAATGCTCCAAAACAATGCAAAATTTCACAAAATCATGCAATCCAATCATCAATGCATTTTTCATCATCACATATTCATTATCAATCCATAAACCATTGCATTTGCATTAAAACATTTTCCAAATTCACCTACAATTTCAAGTGAACCTCGTATCTAGTGGTCTACTCTATCCCCTTGGCGATTGCAATGATTGGTTGTCCATGCAATTCGGTAAGATGTTTAGATCACCATAAGGACACTTGATCATCATCATTCAACATCCTTTTATTTAAACACAAAATCATTTTGGGTTACTCATTTCTCAAGTGAGACTATGCCCAAGTTAACTTGCTCAAAAAGCTATCATTGATGGCCTTGTTCGTGGGGCTTGAAACACAAATAAATCACATTTCAACATTTCTTTTACATTGATAGTCATCATGAACATAGGCCTTGCCTAGGTTGATTGGTTCCAATTGAGGGAATTATCCTATAGTCACTAGCTATCCCTTCAAGGGTTGACTCCTTTTATTTTTGTATTTTCATCACTTTGCATTTCAATTATGCCAATTGGCATGTTTTCCAACAACATGGAATCACCCCAAACTTGGGGTAACTAAATTTTATTTTGATTTCCCACATAGGGATACATCATTCACATCACACATCATACATATATATTTGGTAAAAATCCCTTTTTTATTGGGGTAAAAATATAATTTATCCACAACATTAATCATACATCTGTATTTGGCACAAATCTCTTTTTTGTTAGGGCAAAAAAAAAATTCATTTACATCATTCATCATACATATACATTTGGAAAAAACCCATTCTCTGTTGAGGAAAAAATAGAATCAACCACTTGCATTATAAAAAAACCTTTTCTCCATTGGGGCAAGCATAAAAACCATCAATCATTCATACACATTTACATCATTCATATCATCCGCACTTACATCATACACTTGCACTTACACCATTCACCTGCATTATTACCCATAATTCTGTCAATTGGCTCGTGAGACTCATTTTTCACTCATTCACCAATTGAGGGGGTAAGCTACACCAAAACATTATTTGTCTTTAAGATCTTCTTTGCACTCCAAGGAAATAAAGTTGCTTCACCACACCAAACTAGGTGTCTCATATTTTTACACCGCATTGTGTTTCACACAATGCGATACAAAAAAGGGGTATCTGTAGACACCAAAATCTAGCCACTTGTCATCCATTCATATCCTCCAATCATAGCCATTCATTATATATATGTTTAATATATGCACAAATATTAATATTTTATATTTATATTTATATATATAATAAATATATGTATTTATATGAATAAATCCTAGCCATCCGTCATGACTTAATCTCAACCACCCATCCATTTTAATCCATGTTACATGCTCAAGTTTAATCTCAACCCTTCCTCATGTTTTAATCTCGATCACCTATTGGTGTCGTTGAAACCCTAACATGATCAAGGGAAAATTATAAAATATGATTCATTTTGATGAATCAAGGTCTCGAATTTGAACATTTTATCCACTCACAAATCCTAGCCATTTTTATATCGTATTACTTCCTCATCGCAGCCATCACATCTATTTTTACCACTGCAAAACCCTTGTAAACCAGATATGGTTCTACCTCACTCCCATCCACCCATGAACATTGCCCAAAGTTCAGAGAATTCTACTGAGCATTTATAGAATATTGTTGGGCATTCACAGTCATCACCGAACACCTCTAGGTGTTTACTGTAGCCTATTTGCAGTATGTAAGCCCTCAAATGCTTTCGAGAATTCATGCAATTATCAAACACATAAATAGGAGCATGGATCAACATCGCATCCACTTTCTTGACAAGGTAAGATATTTGTTGCATTACTTTATATTTCTTCATTTTGTTTATAGTTTAACATTGCAGCATTAGGGTTTATAGATTTTTACTATTTAGAGGGCCTCACATAGTGGAGCCCTCGTAGGTGCTATTAACCATTTTATGTTGCTTTATGTTTGCAGGTGTAGGAACCACATTTTTGGAAGTTGTTGTAGCTAGGGTGGTCTCGTAGGGATACACAAGCCCACTCGCACACTTGTTTGGAGCAAAAGATGACATAGAAGACACCATATGTTCACTTGTGAATAAGAGTTTCTAAACCCTATATTTGTAATCATTGTATCAATATAAAATCATATTGTAACATTGGATATCAAGGATCCCCCCATAATAATATCAATATTATTATCTTCATTTGTGCAATAAGCTTTTGTGTTGATTCTATTATCTATTGTTTTGGTGTTGTCATTTTTGGCTTTACAAATACCACCCTTATTTTATGTATATAAAAAGGGAGAAGCAGCACCTGGGGGTGCAGTGCAATGGTTTGGGATTTGGCTCTTATTTGAGAGGTCCATGGTTCAAACTATGGTGTGGGTGAGTGTGTGAGGGTGTGGGTGTGTGTCTCCCTGGTGGAGTTGTTGTAACAGTTTGGGGTATTTCTAGTCAAAACCCCTACTTCTTAATATTACAAAAAAAAGTGAGAAGCAAACATAGCATTACTCTATAGGAATTTCCAAGGAGGAGGAGTGGAGACACATTGGCACATACAAAAATGCTGCCCAATTCAATCTACAAGGTTTATTTGCTTTGCCCTTTTAGTAGGGTTTAGCATAACATATTTTCCCCTTTTTATAGTAATTTATATTTCTATTCATGCACTGTATGCTATTTTATTTTGGTATTCATTATCATTATATCGAGCCCTATATTGGAGGGCTCTATAGGTGCTACTAACTACCTTACCTTTCCTTGTGTGCATATTATAGGTTTTCATGAGGATCAAGGAATGCAAGATGCAATCATCAAGCTCTAAGTGACAGTTACGAAAGCTCGCTCCTACACTTGTGATTGCGAGGAGACCATTCAAGTGCACCAAGATATTATTTATTTGTATTCATTGTATCATGGGTAGCATCTTCTCAAGTGGAACTTGATTGTAACACATTTGAAAGTGAGTATTCAGTACAAGAGACTCCATCTGTTATTGTATGATCATTGTGTTTTCTATTATCTATATATTGCTATCTTTATTTAGTTATATGGTGCATGGTTTTCTAGCATTTCAGTGGTGATCATGGTGGGACCTCCTTTGGGTCCCCCTTTTCATTTGTTGTTTTTTTACACCAAAAAAATGGCTAAATTTTGGCTTATTTCTAAATTTTGTAGGTACATAGTCATAACCAAAGGTAAAACAATATCATACTAAGGCTTCCATGTTAGGTTTTCACACCTTAAGATAGCTTGATTTCATGTTTTAGAGAGAAAAACTAAGAAAACAAGAAAAATACATGGCATAGTTGCATGCATGCTTCTATGTTTTAGTTTTAGTTTTAGTTTTAGTTTTTGTTATTTACTATTTCTTTTCTGCATTGCTACTTGATGAAATATTTAGCATTATTAAAAAAATAGATGCATTTTTCTTCATAATTTACATCATTAGAAACATCATATGCTCTCTAATTTATTTCTTTCTACAAATTTTAAAAGTAATTCCACATGCTACATGATCTATTGTAAGAATCCATGAGTTGGTTTTCATCAACAACTATCAATCAATACCAATGATTATGGGCTTCATCTCCATCCGTTGGCTCACACCATAGCAACCTTAGTGACCACAAGTGAGTGGATTTTTGGATTGCACCACCAAAAGGTCCCCTACTCTTGGGTATGCCCAGAGTGGGAAGGATTAGTGAGCCCCTTTACCACATGGCTCTTTAAAATAATTAGTGGATGCAACTGTCATAATTATATATGCCTTAAATACGTGGGTTAAGTGAAAGCTAGGCTTGGTCGATAGCAGGACATTAGAAAACACAACACCTTTAGGGGTTGTTTTATTCCCATAAGGTTACCTTGAATCCACATCCATAGGAAAGCACTTTTTGTTTTTTGAGTTATACTCCTTTATAGGGAGGTGTTCTTGAACTACCTTTAGTATTTTTCTATTTTTCACCCTTGGTTTTCATAAGCATAAGGTATAATATCAAAACACAGTAAAATAGTTATAGGGACTCACAACTAGAATTTAAAAGAGATAAACACATTGTTTTCTTACTCCTTTATTTACTATTTGGTTTTGACCCAACCAAAAAGAGTACACCCATCTATTGTATTACGTCGTATTCATTCATTCAAAGCATAAAATAACACAATTGCATAGATTCAAAAAAATTGATTTCCTTGTACTAATATTTATAAAGAATATTGGTTACAATTATGCCCCTCTTAGGGTCACCCAAATGACGATGTTAGGAGGAGAAACAGATGAGATATTTTACAAATGAAAAGGGTTACAATATATAGGCATAAGCCTATATGAAACACATGACACTTGTCAAGAGAAATTGACAAGTGTCAAGGTGAAGGCATAGTGCACTTTAATTCTAACATTCCCCCTTAAAGTGCACTATCCTAACTAAAGAAAAAAACAAGTCAACATTAGGTAACATTCCCCCTTAATGTTGACTTCTCTAAAAAAAAATTTATCATCCTTCTTTATTGCTGATTTGGTCTAGGCTCGTGCTCTATGCGCTTGGCTCTCCAGCTGTGAAAAAATGCTAGATCAACGATGTATACATCTCGGTCTGTTGCCATAGGGTCAACCACTTCCTCGGGTTTTTTGCCTCTAGGTCAACCGTCTAAGTGCCTCAGGGTCAGCCACTCCTGGGTCTGTTTCCTTTGTAGGTCATCCTCAGAGGATGTTTCCTCTCATAAGTCACTAACTAGGTTCACCATGAATATCATCCCCCCTCATGGTGAAACTCAATCTAGAAGGTGTCGATCTCTACCAAAAAATGCACCTTAATACAAAGGAAAAATGAGCCATATAAGAGTGTCGGTCTCTGCCAAAAATGCACTCAATACAATAAAATGAGCCATAGATCCAAATATGGAGGAGAACAAGAAGATAATAAGAGAATATTCTGAAGTGTCTTTGTCTGTAGTCTTCAGAAGTTGATTTGGAAAACCTCGAATAGATTCTAGGGTGTCTATGTCTGTATTCCTTAGAATAAGTGTCCTTATGGTAGTCACCTCATCTTACCGGAATGCATGGGTAACTAGCCGCTACATCCGCCAAGTAGAAAGAGTAGAATACTATATACTAGGTTCACTTACAAGTGCCTTGGGAGTTTTGGTTTCAATCAAGAGTGCACTCCAAGGTAGAAAAATTTGAGGCTTAAAAACTCAAATCAACAAGGCATCGCTCTTAGGCAAAAGAAAAAATAGCATCAGCACTCAAGCGAAATAAAAAAATAGTCATCTCGATTTTCCCCCGTAGGGGAATTACATGGGCCTACTTGGGCCATCATCTTAAAAATGCAATAAGGGGGCCATGAAGGCCTTCCACTTCCACAACCCATGTGCAAAAACATTAAAGATAGCCAAATAGGCCACTTTGTCGGCCAATACAAATATCCCTCTTACATTAAAAATTTGCATATTAAATGCATAATGTGGCCCATATTCTTGGTCGGCCACCAAGATTTTTCACCATGTGCTAAAGTAAAAAAAACAAGGGACCCACTCCCATGGTGCCTTATACTAATAAATATTATAGCCAACATTGTGCTCCTTTATGAAAGTTTCATAACTAATCGTGGCCCACATCATGGGTAAACAGGTCCAATATCCCTCTTTTTGGCATTAGTGAAAAACACGTAATAATGCATTTAAGATTTAAGGGAAATTAAACAGTTAGTTAATCCCCAAACTTTGATCTGCACCATGTGACATAATTTTTCATCTCCAAGTGGGCAATCCAGCATGTGCTTCAAAAGACAAAACATAACAAATAACTATGATTCTGAACATACCTCATGTGATCCACACATTATCAGCATCAATTTTCCATTCCAGCATGTCCGCTCCACCTGTTGGGTTGCAAGTGGCATCTGGGCAACCAATTTCACACCGCCTCTAGATCTTATTTGATGATAAACAAATATTACCTTTCTATTTTAGTGAGAGGTCCCGAGTTTGATTGTCAGAATGCCCTCCTTCTAGTGCTGCCTCTAGATCTTCTTTGACGGTAAACAAATCTTGCCTTTCTCTTTTAGTATATATAATTTCATTATCACTACACTAGTGACTCCATGTGCATTTCATATCTCCATCACCATCACATCAAAGATGAAGCTCCATTGCTACAGTGAACACTATCCATTATCTTCGTCGAGCTTCCTCACTCTGTCATCATATGCCATTAGTCACTACCACTCCAGGTTTTGGTTAATATGAAATATCCACAGATAGAGTGGATTCACAAGTGGGTAGAGAGATACACAAAATGCATTGCTCGCATCATTTGCACATGGAAAAAAAAAAAATCACTGCTCGCTTCTACTCCATAACTGCAGCATTGCACATAAAATCGCAACAAAAACCAAAAATCCTTGAACAGGAATTTTACCAAAAACATCTCCTTTGCGGTATCTCCTTCGACAGCCAAAAATAATAATCGTATGCCATATTACTGCTCCAAACCATAGCATCTATCGAGAATGAAAATGATGGTCATATCATGTCACCATCTCCATTTATGATCATGCAGGGAGGACGATTCACCATCGAAAGAGATGTGGGAGTGTGTAAACGATCGAGAAATCATGAATATGGCATGACACACTAAACATCGTGCAAACAAATTCCTTTAAAGTCGTGGTCGCATATCCTTCCATCACTAGGTATGTCAAATTTTTCAAATCCATAAATTTATGTGGGCAACATTGAACAAACTCCAATTATTTCAGTGGTAGTTGTGTGATTCGTGGCTGCAACCAATGACATTGAGGTCATCCTTTGTGTCATTTTGACATATACATGCAAATACTACATGAATAGAACTATAGTTCCACTCAAGTTGTTCTTCAAAATTAAACTGTTCTGCTCCATATGCCATGCCACTACAACTGTGCCTTACATGCCAATACGGGGATATGCTTTACACTTCACAGTGCTGCCTGCACTGCTGAACACTTGCCATACACCATTCCCACTCCAACTAGATGTTCAATATTTTGATGATATTTGATGATATTTAATATCAAAATCTGTAAGTATCATCCATAGTTTTCACATCAATGACACTGGAAGTAATGCTCAAATACAACAGAAAGGCACATCAAACAAACACATTCGATGCTTTCATTTCTAGGTTTAGATTTATCACGTGGCTGCTACATGAATCACAACCTGTGTTCACCATGTCTACACTTAAACCACGATTGCTTGGAAAATGTGCATGAATAGGAACTCCCGCACAACTCCATCCAAAAAATTGTTGGAGACATGTATGCCAAAACCAAGTGCGAGCACTATCAAAAATTGAGCAAATCTGCTTTGGATGTGGAAGCCACCAATGTCTAGAAAATCGACGGTCCTCCACATATGCATGCAAGCTCAGCAAAAATATTAGAAGACCATAACTAAGGAGGTCGACTAAACTCACATTGATCGTAGATGGAACATCAATGAGAATACGCCTACCATGGTTCAGGCCTGCACCACGTTGCGAATGTTGCAGATATTTCGCTAGAGAAAAATCGACAAAAAAAAAATCATTCAATCTTTCTCCGCTCCACCACCTTGAAATTTCAGATCGACTCTGCTCCATATCAAAGGTTGTGAGGCTAAACAACACGCCACTTCTCCTTCAAGCGCTATAGCAACTCGTAATAAACTCTGGTATGAATGACCAAAGATGGTAGAAATGTGCATGTCTTCTCCTGTTGAGCACTTGTGCGCTCATGTTTCAACTATCCATTATACCATAAAGGATCTGAATCCAAAATGTATAGATTGTGTTGTGCCCTGGAAATGGGCCTTCTCCAACTTCAACACTCATGAGAATCTTGGGATAAAGCAATAGTAAAAAAACTACTTCTACGAATGGATACACAGGCAGTCATTTTTCTTAGACTATCTGGTTTCTGATCCATCCTATGGATGGAGAGCATACTCCCTCAGTCAGAAAAAAAATTGGGAGAAAAATAAAAAATGGAAAAATGGGGAGAAAATGAGGGGAGGATTTCCATGAGATAAATCCCCCCTCAATCTCACAAGGCCAGAGAAATCTTGGAGCTTTGATACCAAATGTTAGGAGGAGAAAGAGATGAGATATTTTACAAATGAAAAAGGTTACAATATATAGGCATAAGCCTATATGAAACACATGACACTTGTCAAGAGAAACTGACAAGTGTCAAGGTGAAGGAATAGTGCACTTTAATTCTAACAGATGATATGGTCAATACAATTGCCAAAGCCCTCAACAGGGTAGGCACACTAATATTGCTTTTCACTTGGTCACAAACTATTTTAGGGTTGAGGTGCCCTCTTCTTCATGATGATGAAGGAACTTGATGGTTGGTTCTCCTTTTAAATTGTTTCCTACGGTCAATAAACAACATAGAAGTGTAAAAAATATAGGTATCCTCTCATGATGAGGCCCTTTTAGGAAAATTGCATAATGAAACCATTAAACATCCATAATCAAAAAACATGAAAATTTCTTCTAAGCTATGTTGATTGCATGAAGATTCATATAATAGCATAAAGAAAGACAACAACTACACTATGCATGGATCAATTGTAGAAAATAAAGCATAAACATGCATAAAGAATCCATTTATGTCCTAATTGAAGATAAACATAAAGAAACTAATCTAACCTAATTATACGGTTATAAGTCTACTAAACTATAATTAAACCATGAAAATAGCTAATCTAAGTTAATTAACCAGACATAAATGAAAATGGGAAGATGGTGATACCTTTGCTGCAAACTACAACTCTAGTGAGTGGTCAGCACTGTAAACCATGGCTGAAAGCCATGGTTAGCACTGTTATAGGCTCACCCTCAATTCTAAGGGTAGTGGGCTTGACCTCCTTGTCCAATTGATGTTCAAGGGTCACCTTCAGTGTCCTCATACTGATTTAACAGTTGATTCATTATGAAGGGCCTTCGTTTACCCAGATTTGCATTTCTTGGCTCTTCTAGGCTCCTAAAAATTCCATGGAAAATTGATCTTTGGATGAATAGCAAAGTGGCCTTCTCAAATTCATGAATTCAGTATGCAATTCGATAGGGCTTCGCTGCTCGCTTGATCAAATAACTCTCTCTTGACAATTCGACAGCACTTCGCTATTCAAATAATTTATATATTCTCTCCCCATTTGGAGGGGTATTTATAGGATGCCCTAGTACTAGGGGTGGCTTCCTGGAGAAGCCAATATCAAGAAGAGGTGGGTAGGATAGTTGGAATGGAAGCCTCTAGAATATTCTATACATTAACCACCTTCTTGTAGATCAAATCGTCGTTCAAACCTATTTGGCTCGGATTGAAGGCCAACTGAACTTCAGTTAAAACCATAGGTCACAACTATGGTCTAAAATATAAACCATAGGTCTCAGTTGTGGTTCAGCTTGTAAAATGTAGATCTGGGCTATGGTTCAGACTGATTAGGCCATGGAGCCCAAATTGAGTGGTTAGAACCACTGCTCTATCTTAGAGTCTATCCAAGATCTTTCATATGGTCTTGTAGCATGTCCATATGAGTAGTCACCCTCAACATGGTGCATTTTAGGTGTCTATAGATGCCCATTTTGAGATGCATTTTGAGATCGAACAACACTAAGAAAAAATATACCTGTTAAAATGATGTTGAAGGTTCTATGATGATCATTAGTGAGATCAACATTAGATGCCCCAGGTACAGCAAAAGGATGCACATCCTAGAATCATTTCTTTCAACTCTTTGGAGGCTTAAACTTGACAAGTCTGTACTCATCACTAGACGTTCAGATAACATCAATGCCAAGTAGGCTTTCATGCCTATCAATATGGAGGGATGATAGTTACAAACAAATTATCATATTTGCTATTCTCTCCAAGAAAATGAGTAAGCTTATGATAGTTGTTGACAATGATTCACAAGGACAAACATAATTTTACAATATCAAGGGATCTACGATTTCAAGGATCTTCTATTGATTTTGATTATCATTTGATATTATGACTACCCCCTCAAGTGACGAGTCGATAAGATTAATTACAATGATTAAAGCGACGATGTTGCTTGACCACCATGGATGATCTAAAAAAATATAGATTTGAGCAAATTAATGCCTTGGCTAGGCCTAGTTCAAATTTTGATTCCAACAATTAATAGTGATTGCACATTTCTATCCCATGGAGCAGTTGGGATACAATAGCCATCTTAGGGAATCGAATTGATACAAATCCAATCAGATTTGTGTTGAATCAAATTATCAATGATTTGCTAAAATATGTCATAGGAGAAATGACATGCAACGCTTCATTCTCGTGGAGCAGTCCAATCGTGAAGGTCTTATTAAGGATTGAAAAGAAGCATACCATATCAATGATGATAATTTTACCCCAAATGTTCTTATGGTAATTTAATCATATTACCAGATTGCATGGAGCACAAGTCACTGCAATCGCCAAGTGTATATGGTAAGTTACTGAATATGAGGCACATTTGGTGTTTTTAATTATTTGATTTTTTTGAATATTTTAAATTATGCATTGATCTTATGTATTTGGCTGGGAGGTGTGTCACTCGATGAAAGGATTTTCAAAGTGACGACCTCGGTTGAATGTACTTTATAATATCAGCCAAATTTTTTATTTTTAATTGGATCCCGGTACTTTATTATCACCAAATTTCCAAATTGATTGCTTTTATTGAGATTTGACCCAATGGGAGGCATTAGTTTATATTTTTAAACCTTACCATGGTGGTATTTTATTAAATTGCTTGCTAGTTTCAAACCATGGCTAGGGTCTATGGTTCCCATTTACAATTTTGGGAACCGTGACTAGGGCTTGCAGTCCACGTAGAATATGAAAAGCCTATAAAAATCTTGGTTTTCAAATTTCTCTCATTATTCCCTAACCATAACTTGCAATCTAGAGATTTGACAGTGACAGCTAAGAAACTGACATGCACCCCACCAATATTTACACACACACCTACTCACAGCACGATGGCAGAGTGCGGGCAAGCTTTTTCTAGCCACGGTGGACAAGGCGAGGGCAAGGTAATCTGAAACCAAGACCTCGCATCCATTACCAATAAAATGAACCAAATTAGGTAATTGGTAAATCAATCACACTATACTGTTGGCAATGAACCCCACCTTATGCTAGGGTAGCTTAGGATTACTCTTTTTTTATTTTTTTTGGTCATGGTATTGAACTTGGTGGGATCTCAGTCAGAGACCATAGGTACCAGTTGCGGTTCCCAATTGGTCAATTGGGGATTGCAGCTTCCAGTTGCGGTCAGCATTCAAAATCCCAAAAATCAATTTTTGACCGCATGCAGACCGCAGGGTTGACTCGTAGTTCTTAAACTTTGGAAAAAAATTATAAATTATTTAATTTTTCTAAGTTTTAAAAGGCAATTAATGTCATTTAATGCATTTTTACCTGTCTAAATGACAATTTTAATTTATAGGCCTGTATGATGACAGGTTTTTGCAATTTTTTTAGTTTTTGGATGTTTTTGCCAATTTTTAGGTCCTTTTAAAAAAAAATTGCTTGTTTTAGTTAGATTTTTCTTATATTATGCTTTCTATTTTAGAGATTGACCTCTAGAGCTCGAGAGCCTGACATTATTAAGACTCTATATGGAGAGCTCACTCTCAAGGAGCAAGAATGGTTTAGAGCTATCAGCTTCAGCTATGTACTGGATCTACCCACTATCAAGATAGATCAGACCTATTTGATTGCGTTGGCCCAACACTGGAATGCGTGGACCAACACATTTCACCTGCCTATAGGTGAAATGATAGTTACCCTGGAGGACATATACAGGATCTTTAGTATCCCGATTGATGGCGAGGCCATCATATTCTCTACTTCTAGGGCTAAGTAGTCTGTATTTGATGCCATATTTGGCACCTAGAGCGAGGAGGCTCAGAACAACATTAACCATGGAGGGGTCCATATCGGCTATTGGCAAGGGAATAATGTCTTCTTCATATGTGAGGTCATTTTCATGCACCTGGTGGTGCAAGTTGTCCTTGCAAACTCCTTAAGCGTGAGGACTCCCTGGAACCTCTTAGCTATTATCCACAAATTTATTTGGAGCACCATCTGTTGGCCACTGTGACTGGCTTGCGGGAGCACCCTAATCTACCAGTTATATAGAGAGCTCTACCATATTACTAACTGGAGCCACCAGGGGATCATCTGCAGTCTACTTATTCAAATTTGGGGTTGGAAACATATCAAGATAGAGCATCCTAGGGAACTACCACTACATATCATGGATATAGATTATGCTCACCAATGCTATACTGCCTATTGGACTCAAGAAGAGGAGGGCTTTAGGAGCAGGATCCATGATGGAAATGCCCAAAATTATATCACATGGTTTTTAGGACTCAAGATAGATGATATAGAGTGGCAACTATATATGGAGTGACCTGACTAGCCAGAGGTCGATGAGTGGCTTTGACAGCCTCATTGGTATAGATGGCTACTTGGCTATAAGGTTGATATTAGAGAGTACCAATTTTATTCTTGCATCCTGTGGCCTAGTACAAGACATTACAGAGATCCCCTTTGTCTATAGGAACTTGGCTCTAGAGACACATCTTCCATGGATCCAGCCTCTAGCTCTATAGGATGATCCAGATGATTTCCAAGATACTGGAGTTGACCAGGCTGTTACCACTCTAGCATATGATAGATGGTGGTTGATGCTATGGTGGCATGGATCAAGGCCTCTATGCAACGTTGAGGATCAGGCAAAGGCAGTAGTGGATCTTGATGGGCGTAGGGTGCACCAATGGATAAAGTGTGGATGGGGCATAGAGGCCACCATCGAGGAGGCTCTTGGGGATGACCCATATGATGAGGCCCTAGAGGAGGGTGAGGTTCATCCTAATAGCATAGAGGGGCTACTATTAGCTTAGGTTGCTGACTTGTAGAGTCAGCTTAACAGATATCAGACTCAGCAGTGTGAGTGAGATACTACTATCACCACTCTAGAGGTGAATCTAGCTAATCGAGATAGACAACTAGCTAAGGCATAGAAGGAGATCAACAGTATCACCGAGTGAACTAAAGTAGCAGAGGCTCAAGTCAAGGAGCTCACTAGTGCTCGTGATGTAGCAGTGGCATAGCGGGGTGAGGCAGTTTCAAATAGGGACCTACTTAGGCTACATATGGGAGACCCCATATCCTCTTAGATTATCATGGGACCTCCAGCCGCTCCATTAGTCACAGGTGTGGATCCTATGGCAGAGATCATGTGGCTCAATTCTCTCATGGAGGAGAGAAATGACCAAATAGATGTGAGGGTAGCTCAAGATATAGGGTCACATAGGGCTTCATCAAGCTAAGATATTTATAGGTTCCCGAGGATAGGCAAGCTATAGGGTCATAGAGGACCAAGACTAGGACCATAGGGCAGTCCTCAACGAGTTCCAGCCATCAAACTCATAGGACCAAGTGAATTCACCAATATTCCAGCACACACGAAGCCAGATCTCATAGGAGCCACATGGATACAAGCAGTGATTCATAGGTTGGGGGTGCATGTCATCCTTAGTACACATTTTATGATATATGTATTGTACCATTTTTGAGTGTAAGGTCGAGGAACTACATAGTTGTAGCCTGAAGGTATTTTTGTACTCCTGATGTAGTCTGAGACACATATTTATATATGATATAACTGATCATTTTATGACTCATTATTGTGTACTCATTTATTTTTGATTTTATGTTTATGTTATGCACATGGATGCAATGCTTATGTTATGCTAATGCTATATGATGTGATGTATGAATGACATGCACTAGATAACTATTTAATTTATGATGATGATTATATGCAGTGATCTAGATTCTTTGATGTGCTTTTTATGATGGATGCATATGGATGCGATGATATTTTCTTAACGCATATTTGATATTGCTTTATTGTATGCATTAATGTATGTAATGATTTATTTACACAATGTTAATATAATGTAAATGAGCCTGTATGTTTTAATCACTTAAAACATAAGGAATAAATGCAGATATGTTTATCAATCTAATGGATGACACCACATAACGTATTAAAATCATGAATGTAATTGAAAATCTTTAATATAAGAATTTAATCAATTAATCACCCATATATGAAATGCAATGAATGCAGTGTTATGATACGAATGATATAAGGTGTCATTCTATTTTCTTTTGCAAAATTTGAAAGATATGCAGGATATAGTCACTGACCGTCTAAATATTATTGCTAATATCCATCTGGTATCTATCCTATATGTTGATTGTGATTTATATAATGATGTATCATGGACTTGATACTTTGCAATTTGATGATTTATATGGTTACAATTTTTGACATTTTTTTGCTATGAGAAAATTTTTTGAGGTTTTTCCATGAGACTCAAACACCCTAATAGACTTATCAAAAGTTGCATACTAACCACACTAGAATTTTGAGATAACAGGATTTTGCTAGGATAGGCCCTAACTGTTCATTATCCCAGTGTGTGCCCATGATTATTTTAAGATAAGACACGAGCATTCCCCGATGTAAGGTGGGATTATTTCAGCCCATTGCTAAGATAGGGGTTCCACAAATCCCAAGTTTAGATTTTAGTTGGACTAAGCCACTAAGAAATCCAGGACACCTTAATCTAGCTCTTCCACATTCAAACATTGGTATTGTTCATAAGCGAGGTGCTAATACGTCAGACATATCATCATGCGTAAGGTATAGTAGTGCTAACAGTTCTAGGGATTCAGGCTCATTCCTTTCTATCCTTCAATTTTAGGGATACTTTCTCATATGTAGTGAAGCAAGGGAGTCGATTCCATCTTCTTTTTTATTGTCTTTGGATATTCATTTGATCTCTATTCGAACTAGATTTTGGATCTTCATTTAATCTCCGCTCGATATTTTGATTGATGATCTTCATTTGATCTTCACTTTGAACTTTGATTTAAGCCTATTTTCTGATCTTCACTCGATCTTCACTTTTCAGCATTTACATTTGATAATTTTCTTCAAAAACTTTCCTTTGGGGGGATTTACTTGGGAACACTATTTTTGGTATATCGATTGAGAATATCGATATTATGATATCAATATGGGATATCACTCTAGGGAGTCGATCTATGATATCAATCTAGGGTATCAATCATGAGGATTGATGTGGGATATCTCTTTGGGATATTGCTCATTTTATTGTAAGCAAGGAATTGTAAATGGGGAACTAACCTGTCCTTTTTCCAACTACCAACATTTCCCATACCATCCGCATAGAGGGATAAGCAGGAATAACTCTTTTCACTTTAGGATACCCATTCCTGCTTTGTGGCTTTCATATTACCCTAGTACTTATTAGGATTGTTTACATTTGTTATTAGTGATAGGCTTCTAATATGCTAAGGGCTATACTAACTGAACCTTAGCTACAAAATCAAAGCAAGCTTTCTACCAACTCTTGATAAGACCACTAGGTATGACTGAATGACTGGAAAACCCTAGTATATCTCCATAGCAATATTACAGGTTGTGTTGAAAAACATAATTACTCACATGAATGATGGATCATGATAAATGTAGAGATGCATGATTTAAACACAAACATGGTGTCATTTGTAAGACTAACAAACATAATCCCTCCTACTACGGAATGCAACAGATGACGAATGCCTATATGCAATACAGTAATGCAGTGAATGCAAAATAAAAATACAAAATTCAAATGCAAATGCAAATGTTTTTGGATTATATGCTTTACCAATTTTTTTAGATTTTATTGATTTTATAATTTTTATGGGTTTTGAGCCTCATAATTGACCAAACAACGAGTACATGCCTCTGGAGCCTTTAGATTGACCAAGCGATTTTTAAGAATCCTTGGAGATTTTAGGATTGACCAAAGGGATTATGGGTACCTTTGGGGTGTTTTGGGATGACCAAGCAATTTTGAGAATCCTTGGAGCCTTTAGGGTTGACCAAGCAGTTTTTCAAAAATTCTTGGTGTCTTTTGCATTTGACCAAAGGGCTGACAGATGCCTTTAGAGACTTTTAGGATGATCGAGTGATTATAGGAAAATACTCAAGGCTTTTAACTGACATGACCAAGAGGTTTTTAGGAATCCTTGTAACATCTTGTGATGATCGAGCGGTTTTAAACAAACCCTCGGAGCCTTTGAGGTCGACCAAAGGGCTTACAAATGCCTTTGGAGCTTTTTAGGATGATCGAGCGATTATAAGCAAATACTTAGAGCCTTTTAACTAACATGACCAAGCGGTTTAAGGAACCCTTGGAGCCTTTTGGGATGATCGAGCGGTTTTGACCAAACCCTCGAAGCTTTTGAGGTTGACCAAAGGGCTTATAGATGCCTTTGGAGATTTTTTATTGACCAAACTACTTATGGGAGAGTTTGGGGCCTTTTAGGATGATCGAGCAGTTACAAGCAACTCTCGGAGCCTTTTACTATGCTTTTCAAGCATAAAACGCCTTAATATGGATGATGTTGAGAGGTTTAGCCTCTTCAACACCCCCTAGCGATGTTAGGCGATAGGTACCCAAACCAATATTTTTAGATATTATGTAGGGTCCTAGAAAATTAGCCATAAATTTGTCTCGCATATATGGTGGTAAATTAGAGTTATGTTGGTTTTCTTTCAAGACAAGATCCCCAACTTCAAAGTCTCTCTGGTGGAATTTGATATTGTAAGCTCATTTTAGTCACTCCTGATAAACACAAAGATGTTCCAAGGCATTCATGTGACATTCATCAAGTAGCATTAGTTGATCTAGTTGAGCTTACCATGCAGTGTCATCATCGATGAACTCTATCAATGCGATGTGCAACATTGGAATTTCTAATTCCAAGGGCATAATGGCCTTAGTGCCATATACTAGTGAGAACAGTGTTGCCCCAGTGGGCATTCGAATACTAGTCCTGTAAGACCATAGCACAAGGGACAGCTGGATATGTCAGTATTTGTGGTTTTAAAGATGGCCACCACTATGTTATTTGAAGCATCAGCCTTCCAATTTGCTTGTGAATAGTATGAAGTTGTAAAACTATGTTTGATTCTATATTTAGATGTCAAAGCTCTCATAGTTTTATTCTTGAAAGATGTTCCATTATCCGATATTATTTTGGATGGAATCCCAAAATGACTTATAATATGCTCCAATATAAACTCTACTATACGAGCTCCAGTTGTCATTGTTAAGGGTATTACTTCCACCCACTTTGTAAAATACTCAGTAGTTGTAATTATGAATGTATGTCGACTCGATGACGGAGGAGAGATATTGCCTATAAGATCTAGTCCGCGCTGAGCAAATGGCTAAGCCGCTTGGATGGGTTGTAAGGCCTATGATGGAAAGTATGTAAGATTAGCATGATGCCAGAATTTAACACATTTATTGACATACACGTTGCACTCCTTCTCCATAGTGGGCCAATAGTAACCCATTCGAAGGATGCGCTTGATGATGGCCATGCTACTGAAATGGCAACTACACGTACCATCATGGGCTTGCAAAATCACCCATGATGCCTCTTGGGGCTTTAAGCAATGAAGGATAAATCCATCATAGCCTCGTCGATACAATATATCTCCTATTAAGGCATATTTGGCCGCTTTATATTTAAATGTGTGCTTTGCAACACACAACAATCTCTCTAGGATTATACTAAGCTTTTAGAAGTCTTTAATTTGTGACATCCAATTTTGATAAATCTTAGCTTCAACTGCTAAGACGACTTGCTCCCCCTGCGTATTTACCTTTACAAATGTAGACTCGAAAACAAACCTTTGGTGAATTGTAGTACCACTCCCCATAGGACTCTAATAGGTTAATGGACCCTAGGGTTCCTTCTTATGAAAGTCTTCAGCTTTGCAGAACCATTCAGCTTTTGGTTCTACACTGATCATGTTGACCGATTCTCTATTATCATAGGCTGCACGCTCTACTACTGGATGCGAGAGCGTCTTGACATGGATGGTAGTGAAATTAGTAGATGAATTCTAAGATACTAAATATCCCAAAGATGCCATGGTATCTACAAACCTATTTGATGATCAAGGGATTGCCTCAATGTCATACCATTCAAGTTTGGAAAAATATGTTTCAACTAGATCTTTATAGGCTTTTAGTACGGGATATCGACATTGAAAAAGCCCCTTGACTTGATTTAATATGATCAAGGAGTAACCAAAGATGTTAAATCTCCTAATATTAATGGCAAAGACTATGTGGAGGCCTAGCAGTAGGGCTTTGTACTCAGTGTTGTTGTTGGTGCATAGAAAATCCAACTTGAATGAGAAGGGTATTGGAACTCCTTATGGTGTGAAGAACACTGTTTCGGTACCACCTCCTTGTTCGCACTTTGAACCATCAAAGAATAGAGTAATATCAGTGTTGGTCTCTGGTTCTTCAAGTTTGGGAGCTTCATATATTATGAATACTGCATCTTTTGGAAGCTCGATTGTTAGAGACCTACTATTTGATAGTGGTGCCTCAGCTAATTGATCTGCTATGACCTGTCCCTTAATGGAATTTTGGCTTATGAATTCCAAATCGAACTCCATCAATAGCATGATCCACTTTGTAGTATGTGTATTATGATAAGTCTTACTCATCATGTATTGCAAAGGATTCTATTTGAATATAACATACATCATATGACGTAGCATGTAATACCACAATTTCTTTGTAGTGAACACTACTGCTAAACACAAATTTTCCACATATTCATACCTAAGCTCATAGCTCACCAAGGTTCAACTAATTGTTGGAACAAAATCTGCCTTCGGTTAATAGTGTTGCGCCTTAGACTTTGCCAACATTGAATAGACAGATCTTGCTTGAGATCATCTGTCTAGTCTCCAGAGAAGGTTGGTTCCTTTGAGTTTTTTAGAGAAAATGGGAACAAGAGATAAGGGAAATATAGCCTAAGCTAGAACTTTTATATGGTGCAGATTAGACAACAACAAAGACATATTTACTTACTTCTATCCAAAGCATTTAAAACACATTTCCATGCAGAAATTATATAATTCCAGATATGATTTCTAGATATTTCGTTTAACATGCGTATATATTAGATTCTTATTCCAGCAATATGATTTATGTATTGCGAAAGTTTAGATATAAGAACAGACTCAATTTACAATTCAATATTGTAAGCAGAAATAAAGAACATTAATACATACACTTGCACGATATGAACCAGAAGCCAATGGGAGATGTGATTTTATTGCTTGTATTCGAAGTACATGTACATTAAGTCTTGTAAACGTCCAAGAGCCGACCCTTTTTTTGGAGTCGCTCACCCCTATATATACCCTAAAAGAGTATCTTTTTCTAAGTACATCTTACTATTTTACAAGCAATCATCTGCAGTTTCTAATAATTCTAGACGAGCCTGTCACATTTTCAATCATCTGGCAAGCCTGCTCTATCCTAGATTTTTGATAATCATGTCAAAAATCACTTCTTGGTGTCAGTGCATGCCTTTGATTGCCAAAAATACATTTTATTCCTTTACAGCTAGCGTGTCACAAAATCGTGACATTCTTTCCTTGCTTTGCTCTTTTGCCGCCTCCAGCCGCAAAAATGAGACATGTCACAAAATCATGACATTCTTCTCTTGTTTTGCTCTTCTGCCGCTTCTAGCCATGAAAATGAGACATGTCATGAAATCGTGACATTCTGTCTCTTACTTTGCTCTTCTGCCGCTTCCACCATGAAAATGAGACATGTCATGAAATCGTGACATTCGTCTCTTACTTTGCTCTTCCGCTTCCATCGAAAATGAGACATGTCACGAAATCGTGACATTCTCTTACTTTGCTCTTTTCTCCTCCACCACAAAATGAGACATGTCACGAAATCATGACATTCTTTCCTCTTTCTTTTGCTCCTTCACCTAAAATGAGACATGTCACAAAATCATGACATTTCTCTTCCTTCTCTTTTCTTAATCAAATGCAGACATGTCACAAATCACGACACTTTTGCCTCCTTGCTCCTTTTGCTCTTTAGCCACGAAAATGCAACATGTCACGATATCGCGACACTTTTCTCCTTCTCTTTCTCTTTGCTCTTAGCACGAAAATGCAACATGTCACGATATCGCGACACTTTTTCCTGGTCGATCGTAAAAATGCAACATGTCGCGATATCACGACACTTTTTTCCCTTTTTTGCTCTTAGCCATGAAAATGCAACATGTCGCGATATCGCGACACTTTTTTCTTTCTTAGCCACAAAAATGCAACATGTCGCGATATCACGACACTTTTCCTCTTTCTTTTTTCTCTTAGCCGTGAAAATGCAACATGTCGCGATATCGCGACACTTTTCCTCCTTGCTCTTTTGTTCACCGAAAATGCAACATGTCGCGATATCGCGACACTTTTCCTCCTTTCTTTTTGCTTTAAAATGCAACATGTCGCGATATCGCGACACTTTTTCCTCCTTGCTCTCTCTTTTTGCTTTGGACCATGAAAATGCAACATGTCGCGATATCGCGACACTTTTTCCTCCTTGCGGTGTTTTGCTTTTTCTTTGATCTTTAGCATATGGGCCACTTCGGTCTTCTTGGAAAATATGCAAAAAGGTGCATCAGCTATTTTTCTGTAGTTAGTCACTTTTTGACTAACATTCTTGGCGCCTTTCGGGGGAATTTTTTGCTTGCAAAAATTTTGAACCAAGCCTTCATCCATTGGGAAACGGAGTCAACAACGTAGTTGTAAAAAGAATCTTTCAGAGAAAGACAAAGAACACAGGAAAATGCACTTAGATTAAACGTGAACATTACCTCGTCAAAACTCCCTTTATACCTTAGTATCTCTATTCAAAAAAAAATGTCGACTTCTGATTGGCTACGACTGAAATTTTTTTGTTAAGGCCGAAAAATGGTAATATTTACAAATATTGTCTGAATATACTTATATTATACTGTACATATAATTCCTTTTCTGCTTTCTCAACAGAAATATAACTTTAGGTGAAATGCATTCACCATGATGGGAAGAACCAATCCATCTTGATCTTTCAACTCGAAAGCATTGAACTGTTTCTCTGAAACAATTTCAAATGGTCCCTCCCAAGAACGCATCGAATTTATCATGGTTACCTGGCTTAGCTTTCTTTACATTCCATTTCAAAACCAAGTCTCCCACTCTAAATTTTTTGGCAGTTGTCTTTTTGTTGAACCATCCTTCAGTATCTGCCATATGCTTATGATTGTGATTGTATGATTGCTCTCTTTGTTCTTCTAACTGTAAGAGTTGCATTACTCCTACAACTGTGTGTAGCATTTGGTCAATCTGAGGTAGCGGGTAATGATCTTTGAGTGATGCTCTATTCAGATTTCTAAAATCTACACACAATCTGATATCTCCATTTTTCTTCCTGACTGGTACCAAGTTTGCCACCCAGGTGGAGTGTTTAACAGGGTATACTATTTTAGCTTGAAGGAGTTTTAGCAGTTCTTGTTTCATCAAAGATTCTATCTTCGGATTCACTGGTCTTTGCTTTTGCCTAAAAGGCTTAGCTCCTTCTTATGATTCTATGGTATGTTGAATAACATCTTTATTGTACACTTTTAGATCACTATACACCCAAGCTATGATGTCGGGGAATTTTTTACACAATTCTCTGATCTCGGTTCACTTCCTCTTCTGTACAACTGATTCCAACCTTAATCATTTTTCCTGGCTCCAACTCTACATCTTTGTATCTTCGTTTATCGACCTTGATTTTCTGGCCAACTGCTCTATCATTGTTATCAAACAGGCTTTCAAGGGTGATGAGACCCTTAGGAATATGATTGTTTTTTAACTGAATAATATCCTCTTCCTCTTCATCCTGTAGATCCCGGTTGGCTGAGCAATTCATTTCATGGATTAAGAAATCAAGTATCTATTCATCATTTTCAAAAACTTGCCAAAAAATATTTTTATCGAGCATTGAAGGCCTGTATATAAGTCTAACAGTTTTAGACTTTTGAATAACATTACTTACAGGACAAAAATTAGCTCCCACTGAAGCTAACAAATCTGCGTGGGTATTCTGTTCTCTAGGGATAAACTTTATATTTAGGGCCTCAAAGGCCTCTAAGAGATCCCACACTTTGTTCCTGTAAGCCTTCAAATAATGTTGTTTACTTATACATTTTTTGGTGACTTGATTCACAATAAGTTCTGAATCTCCATAGATGAGTAAGCTGTTTGATTCCCAATTTCTCAGCCTTTCTTAACCCTAAGCACAGGGCCTCATATTCTGCTACGTTATTGGAGCAACTCCAAGTCAACCTATAAGAGAAAACATTTTCCTCTCCAGTGGGAGAAAACAAAACTATTCTCGCACCAGCTCCATTCTTGCACCTAGCCCCATCAAAGAAAAGCTTCCACAATTGATTCACAGAACCATCCTTTTCTAGGGAGGGTATCAATTTTCTTTTTGGTTTCTCAATAGAATAGTTTCCTATTTCTGTTTCTATCATGGCATTAAAATTCTGTAGAGAAAACTCGTCCTCATCTTGGAGCTCTTCTAATGTTTCTTCCATTAGATCTTCTTCTATTGTTTCTTCAGTCATCATATTTACACGGTCAGTTTCACCAATATTTTCTACATGAAACGTAGATGGTTTCTCATTAAAAATCTTGACCCTTCTACCTTTGAAAGGTATCTCCAAATGAGAATAATCTAAGGATAAGTATCCTCCTATATTTGTTGTGAACTCTCTGGATAGACACATACCAAAATAGGGCTCCAAGTCTACGACTACTACCTCTTGTATGACTTGTCATCTGAGGCATTTTATGCAGCCGTATGGGAATATCCTTTATCACTCCTACAGTTTTTACTGGAGTACCATCTAACTGTAGGACGCTTGCGCTACTCCTAGTGTACTCCATTCCCATAATATCACATACTGCTTTGGGTATCACAGTGGTAGCAAGCACCTGAATCTATCATGCAATTGTGGACAACCCATCCTTCCATTTGAAGGGACAAATAAAAGGGTGGTGGCCTGTTCTTACCAGTGGCAGACGTCAAGTTCGTTAGAACCATTTTTGAAGATGATGCAGTCCCACCTCCATTTTTCATTGTTCTTAGGGATTCCTGTAGGAGATCGATTTGACCCAGGATTTGAAGAGCATCATACATACTTGCCTTAGAAGGAGTCTTTTTCATTTCCTCTACTATACTGAATGTAGGTGAATCAACTATTCTTTCTCTTTCTTTGGCAAAAGTTTCATATTTATTTTTGTATCCCTGGGTAGCTTCGGCTTCTTTGCCTTTTTGTCGACGAGGGGAATCTCAACCTTTCCCTAGCCCGTTCTTGGGTTTCATTTTCCCCCGAGGAATAAATTCTTTGTGTGTTTCTTGCCCTTGAATTTTGGCTGGAAACCAATATTTTCTTTCCTGAGGGAGACTTCCCTTAGGAGTTTCTTTGGGAACTTCCTTGGGAGCAGGGGAAACATTCAATGGCTGAAGCTCTTTAGGGTCTACTTGCAAGTGGTTTCTTACCCGATCTTGTCAAAACTGAAACCTGTTCTACTGTAGGCATCATGAAGTTGTGGTCCTTCTCTCTAATTATATTTACATGGCCTTTCATTTTTTCTTTACTCTTTTCAATTGCTATACTTTGTACATAATGTTGGTGTATCATACACGAACTTTCCCCATGTGGATCGTTACATGTAGTACACCAAAAGTTAGAATCAGTGGGAGGCTCCTCGGCCTCCACTTGTCTCATTTGTATATACCGTGCTCGGTCTCTCTTGTCCCCTATTGCTTGATTGTGTTGCATCTCTCGTTACCTGAGGGAACCTCCTTGGCAGAAAATTCCTTTCAGCCTCTCTCTTTTTCATGGATGCCATTTCATTTGACAATGTCTTCATTGTATCAATTATGGTCATGTATTGATCACTGGGGGGAGCTGATGCAAGGGGTGTAGCTGGTAATGCAAGGAATGTAGGAGGTGCGGCTATAGATGGGAGGGCTTGCGTTGATGGGAGTACAAGAAGTTTAGAAATTGATGCTTGGGAAAGCTCTAGTAAAATTGGCAATAGACTTTTTGATGGATATCTTTTTGTAGCGATGAGATCAGCTTCGCCCTTTGCTGCCTCTACATAGATCCCAAGAAAAGTGGTTACATGGGATTGCCTTATTATCATACTGAGATCTGAATCAAAAGCCCTTAAATAATAGCATATAGCTTGTTCTTCCATGGGTTTTAGGCCTTGCGGTACTCTATCACGAGTTCTGGTAAATCTGATGTTGAAATCTTGGATTTCTTCTTGTGGATGCCTCTCAATGATAGTGAATTGATTCAGCAATGTGAAAGGATCCGCATGTATATTAAATTCATCGACCAGACGGCCGGCCAGTACTGCCCAAGAAGTAATGGATCCAATGGGAAGCGCTCTATACCAATAGAGCATCTTTCCTTTCAAAGATATAATCAACAATCTGACCATTACATCTTCCTGAGTGATGTTGTAAATAGATGCTAGCGATGATACATCTAAACAAGTGCTCATCTGCTATTTTGCCTATTCCGTCAAAGGTCGGTAATGCTTTTAGTGCAGCTTGTGGAATTTGGTGGTGTGTTCCCAAGTTCAAAGGGCCGGTTTGATTCCACACAAGATGGGTTGGGCAGAGGCGGCTGCCATGATTGCTAAAGGAGTTACAACCGCTATGGGATTGCTTGCAGATGCTCCTACAATGGGTGTTAAAGAGGTGCTAATGGTGTCGGGCGGATTTGATCGTGCGGCTAGCACAGGGTGTGCTTTTAGGCTTTCGAGATGTAGTTCAAAGAACTCGATAGGTTCTTCAGAGTTTCTAGCTCGGGATCTGGTTATCATATGGCTATATAACCAGAAGGTTTTTAGACAAGGTCTTTCTTTTATGGTCTAAATTGCAACGGAGTCGCCGGGTGGTTTTTCTTGAGATTTTCAAACAAAAAGGCTCTTAAGGTAAAACACCAAAACTTATACAATACTGTGGGATTGCTGGTCCCACTCGGGCATGCCAAAAACTGTTGGAACAAAATCTGCCTTCGGTTAATAGTGTTGCGCCTTAGACTTTGCCAACATTGAATAGACAGATCTTGCTTGAGATCATCTGTCTAGTCTCCAGAGAAGGCTGGTTCCTTTGAGTTTTTTAGAGAAAATGGGAACAAGAGATAAGGGAAATATAGCCTAAGCTAGAACTTTTATATGGTGCAGATTAGACAACAACAAAGACAGATTTACTTACTTCTATCCAAAGCATTTAAACACATTTCCATGCAGAAATTATATAATTCCAGATATGATTTTAGATATTTCGTTTAACATGCGTATATATTAGATTCTTATTCTAGAAATATGATTTATGTATTGTGAAAGTTCAGATATAAGAACAGACTCAATTTACAATTCAATATTGTAAGTAGAAATAAAGAACATTAATACATACACTTGCACGATATGAACCAGAAGCCAATGGGAGATGTGATTTTATTGCTTGTATTCGAAGTACAACATTCAATCTTGTAAACGTCCAAGAGCCGACCCTTTTTCTGGAGTCGCTCACCCCTATATATACCCTAAAAGAGTATCTTTTTCTAAGTACATCTTACTATTTTACAAGCAATCATCTACAGTTTCTAATAATACACAACAAGTCTTCTATGAAGTAGACATCTCCTCACATTCTAGACAAGCCTGTCACATTTTCAATCATCTGGCAAGCCTGCTCTATCCTAGATTTTTGATAATCATGTCAGAAATCACTTCTTGGTGTCAGTGCATGCCTTTGATTGCCAAAAATACATTTTATTCCTTTATAGCTGGCGTGTCACGAAATCATGACATTCTTTCCTTGCTTTGCTCTTTTGCCGCCTCCAACCGCAAAAATGAGACATGTCATAAAATCATGACATTCATCTCTTGTTTTGCTCTTCTCACTTCCAGCCATGAAAATGAGACATGTCACGAAATCGTGACATTCGTCTCTTGCTTTGCTCTTCTGCCACTTCCAACTGCAAAAATGAGACATGTCACGAAATCGTGACATTCGTCTCTTGCTTTGCTCTTCTCTGCTTCCATCCAAAAATGAGACATGTCACGAAATCGTGACATTCTATCTCTTACTTTGCTCTTTTCTCCTCAGCAAAATGAGACATGTCACGAAATCATGACATCTCTTTCTTTCTCTTTTTCTCTTAAAAATGAGACATGTCACGAAATCGCGACATTCTTTCCTACTTTCTCTTTTCCAAAAATGAACATGTCCAAAATCACGACACTTTTCCTCTCTTGCTCTTTTTCTCTACCAAAAATGCAACATGTCACGATATCGCGACACTTTTCCTCCTTCTCTTTTCTTTTTTGCAAAATGCAACATGTCACGATATCACGACACTTTTTCCTCCTTCTCTTTTTTTCTTATCACAAAATGCAACATGTCGCGATATCGCGACACTTTTCCTTTCTCCTTTTGTTCTTAGCCATGAAAATGCAACATGTCGCGATATCGCGACACTTTTTCCTCTTCTCCCTTTTTTCTCTTAGCCTGAAAATGCAACATGTCGCGATATCGCGACACTTTTTCCTTCTTAGCCGCAAAAATGCAACATGTCGCGATATCACGACACTTTTCCTCCTTGCTTCATTTTGTTGCTCTTAGCGCGAAAATGCAACATGTCGCGATATCGCGACACTTTTCCTCCTTGCTCTTTTTGTTGCTCTTAGCCGCGAAAATGCAACATGTCGCGATATCGCGACACTTTTTCCTCCTTGCTCCCTCTTTTTGCTTTGGGCCGCGAAAATGCAACATGTCGCGATATCGCGACACTTTTTCCTCCTTGCGGTGTTTTGCTTTTTCTTTGATCTTTAGCATATGGGCCACTTCGGTCTTCTTGGAAAATATGCAAAAAGGTGCATCAACTATTTTTCTGTAGTTAGTCACTTTTTGACTAACATTCTTGGCGCCTTTCGGGGGAATTTTTTGCTTGCAAAAATTTTGAACCAGGCCTTCATCCATTGGGAAACGGAGTCAACAACGCAGTTGTAAAAAGAATCTTTCAGAGAAAGACAAAGAACATAGGAAAATGCACTTAGATTAAACGTGAACATTACCTCGTCAAAACTCCCTTTATACCTTAGTATCTCTATTCAAAAAAAAATGTCGACTTCGATTGGCTACGACTGAAATTTTTTGTTAAGGCCGAAAAATGGTAATATTTACAAATATTGTCTGAATATACTTATATTATACTGTACATATAATTCCTTTTCTGCTTTCTCAATAGAAATATAACTTTAGGTGAAATGCATTCACCGTGATGGGAAGAACCAATCCATCTTGATCTTTCAACTCGAAAGCATTGAACTGTTTCTCTGAAACAATTTCAAATGGTCCCTCCCAGAAAGCATCGAATTTATCATGGTTACCTGGCTTAGCTTTCTTTACATTCCATTTCAAAACCAAGTCTCCCACTCTAAATTTTTTGGCAGTTGTCTTTTTGTTGAACCATCCTTCAGTATCTGCCATATGCTTCTGATTGTGATTGTATGATTGCTCTCTTTGTTCTTCTAACTGTAAGAGCTGCATTACTCCTGCAACTGTGTGTAGCATTTGGTCAATCTGAGGTAGCGGGTAATGATCTTTGAGTGATGCTCTGTTCAGATTTCTGAAATCTACACACAATCTGATATCTCCATTTTTCTTCCTGATTGGTACCAAGTTTGCCACCCAGGTGGAGTGTTTAACAGGGTATACTATTTTAGCTTGAAGGAGTTTTAGCAGTTCTTGTTTCATCAAAGATTCTATCTTCGGATTCACTGGTCTTTGCTTTTGCCTAAAAGGCTTAGCTCCTTCTTCTCGATTCTATGGTATGTTGAATAACATCTTTATTGTACACTTTTAGATCACTATACACCCAAGCTATGATGTTAGGGATTTTTTTACACAATTCTCTCGATCTGGTTCACTTCCTCTTCTCTACAACTGATTCCAACCTTAATCATTTTGCCTGGCTCCAACTCTACATCTTTGTATCTTCGTTTATCGACCTTGATTTTTTGGCCAACTCCTCTATCATTGTTATCAAACAGGATTTCAAGGGTGATGAGACCCTTAGGAATATGATTGTTTTTTAACCGAATAATATCCTCTTCCTCTTCATCCTTGCAGATCCCGGTTGGCTGAGCAATTCATTTCATGGATTAAGAAATCCAGTATCTGTTCATCATTTTCAAAAACTTGCCAAAAAATATTTTTATCAGGCATCGAAGGCTTGTATATAAGTCTAACAGTTTTAGACTTCTGAATAACATTACTTACAGGACAAAAATTAGCTCCCACTGAAGCTAACAAATCTGCGTGGGTATTCTGTTCTCTAGGGATAAACTTTATATTTAGGGCCTCAAAGGCCTCTAAGAGATCCCACACTTTGTTCCTGTAAGCCTTCAAATAATGTTGTTTACTTATACATTTTTTGGTGACTTGATTCACAATAAGTTCTGAATCTCCATAGATGAGTAACTCGTTTGATTCCCAATTTCTCAGCCTTTCTTAACCCTAAGCACAGGGCCTCATATTCTACTGCGTTATTGGAGCAACTCCAAGTCAACCTGTAAGAGAAAACCTTTTCCTCTCCGGTGGGAGAAATCAAAACTATTCCGGCACCAGCTCCATTCTTGCACCTAGCCCCATCAAAGAAAAGCTTCCACAATTGATTCACAGAACCATCCTTTTCTAGGGAGGGTATCAATTTTCTTTTTGGTTTCTCAATAGAATAGTTTCCTATTTCTGTTTCTATCATGGCATTAAAATTCTGTAGAGAAAACTCATCCTCACCTTGGAGCTCTTCTAATGTTTCTTCCATTAGATCTTCTTCTATTGTTTCTTCAATCATCATATTTACACGGTCAGTTTCACCAATATTTTCTACATGAAACGTAGATGGTTTCTCATTAAAAATCTTGACCCTTCTACCTTTGAAAGGTATCTCCAAATGAGAATAATCTAAGGATAAGTATCCTCCTATATTTGTTGTGAACTCTCTGGATAGACACATACCAAAATAGGGCTCCAAGTCTACGACTACTACCTCTTGTATGACTCGTCATCTGAGGCATTTTATGCAGCCGTATGGGAATATCCTTTATCACTCCTACAGTTTTTACTGGAGTACCATCTAACTGTAGGACGCCTGCGTTGCTCCTAGTGTACTCCATTCCCATAATATCACATACTGCTTTGGGTATCACAGTGGTAGCAACGCCTGAATCTATCATGCAGTTGTGGACAACCCATCCTTCCATTTGAAGGGACAAATAAAAGGGTGGTGGCCTGTTCTTACCAGTGGTAGACGTCAAGTTCGTTAGAACCATTTTTGAAGATGATGCAGTCCCACCTCCATTTTTCATTGTTCTTAGGGATTCCTGTAGGAGATCGATTTGACCTGGGATTTGAAGAGCATCATACATACTTGCCTTAGAAGGAGTCTTTTTCATTTCCTCTACTATACTGAATGTAGGTGAATCAACTATTCTTTCTCTTTCTTTGGCAAAAGTTTCATATTTATTTTTGTATCCCTGGGTAGCTTCAGTTCTTTGCCTTTTTGTCAGTGAGGGGAATCTCAACCTTTCCCTAGCTTGTTCTTGGGTTTCATTTTCCCCCGAGGAATAAATTCTTTGTGTGTTTCTTGCCCTTGAATTTTGGCTGGAAACTGATATTTTCTTTCCTGAGGGAGACTTCCCTTAGGAGTTTCTTTGGGAACTTCCTTGGGAGCAGGGGAAACATTCAATGGCTGAAGCTCTTTAGGGTCTACTTGTAGTGGTTTCTTACCTGATCTTGTCAAAACTGAAACCTGTTCTACTGTAGGCATCATGAAGTTGTGGTCCTTCTCTCTAATTATATTTACATGGCCTTTCATTTTTTCTTTACTCTTTTCAACTGCTATACTTTGTACATAATGTTGGTGTATCATACACGAACTTTCCCCATGTGGATCGTTACATGTAGTACACCAAAAGTTAGAATCAGTGGGAGGCTCCTCGGCCTCCACTGTCTCATTTGTATATACCGTGCTCGGTCTCTCTTGTCCCCTATTGCTTGATTGTGTTGCATCTCTTGTTACCTGAGGGAACCTCCTTGGCAGAAAATTCCTTTCAGCCTCTCTCTTTTTCATGGATGCCATTTCATTTGACAATGTCTTCATTGTATCAATTATGGTCGTGTATTGATCACTAGGGGGAGCTGATGCAAGGGGTGTAGCTGGTAATGCAAGGAATGTAGGAGGTGTGGCTATAGATGGGAGGGCCTGCGTTGATGGGAGTACAGGCAGTTTAGAAATTGATGCTTGGGAAAGCTCTGGTAAAATTGGCAATAGACTTTTTGATGGATATATTTTTGTAGCGATGAGATCAGCTTCGCCCTTTGCTGCCTCTAAATAGATCCCAGGAAAAGTGGTTACATGGGATTGCCTTATTATCATACTGAGATCTGAATCAAAAGCCCTTAAATAATAGCATATAGCTTGTTCTTCCATGGGCTTTAGGCCTTGCGGTACTCTATCACGAGTTCTGGTAAATCTGATGTTGAAATCTTGGATTTCTTCTTGTGGATGCCTCTCAATGACAGTGAATTGATTCAGCAATGTGAAAGGATCCACATGTATATTAAATTCATCGACCAGACGATCGACAAGTACTGCCCAAGAAGTAATGGATCCAGCGGGAAGCGCTCTGTACCAATAGAGCATCTTTCCTTTCAAAGATATAATCAACAATCTGACCATTACATCTTCCTGAGTGATGTTGTAAATAGATGCTAGCGATGATACATCTAAACAATGCTCATCTGCTATTTTTCCTATTTCGTCAAAGGTCGGTAATGCTTTTAGTGCAGCTTGTGGAATTTGGTGGTGTGTTCCCAAGTTCAAAGGGCCAGTTTGATTCCACACAAGATGCGCTGGGGTAGGGGCGGCTGCCATGATTGCTAAAGGAGTTACAACCGCTATGGGATTGCTTGCAGATGCTCCTACAATGGGTGTTAAAGAGGTGCTAATGGTGTCGGGCGGATTTGATCGTGCGGCTAGCATAGGGTGTGCTTTTAGGCTTTCGAGATGTAGTTCAAAGAACTCGATAGGTTCTTCAGAGTTTCTAGCTCGGGATCTGGTTATCATATGGCTATATAACCAGAAGGTTTTTAGACAAGGTCTTTCTTTTATGGTCTAAATTGCAACGGAGTCGCCAGGTGGTTTTTCTTGAGATTTTCAAACAAAAAGGCTCTTAAGGTAAAACACCAAAACTTATACAATACTGTGGGATTGCTGGTCCCACCGGGCATGCCAAAAACTGTTGGAACAAAATCTGCCTTCGGTTAATAGTGTTGCACCTTAGACTTTGCCAACATTGAATAGACAGATCTTGCTTGAGATCATCTGTCTAGTCTCCAGAGAAGGCTGGTTCCTTTGAGTTTTTTAGAGAAAAGGGGAACAAGAGATAAGGGAAATATAGCCTAAGCTAGAACTTTTATCATGGTACAGATTAGACAACAACAAAGACAGATTTACTTACTTCTATCCAAAGCATTTAAACACATTTCCATGCAAAAATTATATAATTCTAGATATGATTTCTAATATTTCATTTAACATGCGTATATATTAGATTCTTATTCCAGAAATATGATTTATGTATTGCGAAAGTTCAGATATAAGAACAGACTCAATTTACAATTCAATATTGTAAGCAAAAATAAAGAACATTAATACATACACTTGCACGATATGAACCAGAAGCCAATGGGAGATGTGATTTTATTGCTTGTATTCGAAGTACATGCATTCAGTCTTGTAAACGTCCAAGAGCCGACCCTTTTTTTGGAGTCGCTCACCCCTATATATACCCTAAAAGAGTATCTTTTTCTAAGTACATCTTACTATTTTACAAGCAATCATCTACAGTTTCTAATATCTCCCAATACACAACAAGTCTTCTAAGTAGTAGATATCCTCTCCAGAAAAATTCTAGATGAGCCTGTCACATTTTCAATCATCTGGCAAGCTCGCTCTATCCTAGATTTCTGATAATCATGTCAGAAATCACTTCTTGGTGTCAGTGCATGCCTTTGATTGCCAAAAATACATTTTATTCCTTTACAGCTAGCGTGTCACGAAATCGTGACATTCTTTCCTTGCTTTGCTCTTTTGTCGCCTCCAACCGCAAAAATGAGACATGTCATGAAATCGTGACATTCATTCCTTGTTTTGCTCTTCTACCGCTTCCAGCCATGAAAATGAGACATGTCACGAAATCGCGACATTCATCTCTTGCTTTGCTCTTCTATCGCTTCCAACCGCAAAAATGAGACATGTCACAAAATCGCGACATTCGTCTCTTGCTTTGCTCTTCTGTCGCTTCTAGCCACAAAAATGAGACATGTCATGAAATCATGACATTCCTTCGTTTTGCTCTTTTGCTACCTTCAGCCATGAAAATGTGACATGTCACGAAATCATGACATTTCTCTTCCCTTGCTCTTTTCTGCCTTCACCGTAAAATGAGACATTGTCACGAAATCGTGACATTCTTTCCTACTTGGCTCTTTTGTCGCTCTTACCGTGAAAATGCAGACATGTCACGATATCGTGACACTTTTTCCTCCTTGCTCCTTTTGCTCTAGCGAAAATGCAACATGTCGCGATATCGCGACACTTTTTCCTCCTTGCTCTTTTTTGTTGCTCTTAGCCGAAAATGCAACATGTCGCGATATCGCGACACTTTTTCCTCTCTTTCTCTTTGCTCTTAGCCATGAAAATGCAACATGTCGCGATATCGTGACACTTTTGCCTCCTTGCTCCCTTTTGTTGCTCTTAGCCGCGAAAATGCAACATGTCGCGATATCGCGACACTTTTCCTCCTTCTCCCTTTTGTTGCTCTTAGCCGCGAAAATGCAACATGTCGCGATATCGCGACACTTTTGCCTCCTTGCTTCCTTTTTGTTGCTCTTAGCCGTGAAAATGCAACATGTCGCGATATCGCGACACTTTTCCTCCTTGCTTCCTTTTGTTGCTCCCACGAAAATGCAACATGTCGCGATATCGCGACACTTTTCCTCCTTGCTCCCTTTTTTTGCTCTTAGCCGCGAAAATGCAACATGTCGCGATATCGCGACACTTTTTCCTCCTTGCTCTCTTTTTTTGCTCTTGGCCGCGAAAATGCAACATGTCGCGATATCGCGACACTTTTTCCTCCTTGCGGTGTTTTGCTTTTTCTTTGATCTTTAGCATATGGGCCACTTCGGTCTTCTTGGAAAATATGCAAAAAGGTGCATCAGCTATTTTTCTGTAGTTAGTCACTTTTTGACTAACACTAATATAATATATGGCCTGATATTTTTCTTGCACATTCTTTTGGGCTAACATGGTTCCCAGTGCAAAGTCAACAATATATAGTAGAAAAGGCACCTTTGACCTTGGTGGAGCTAGCACTGGATCACCAAGTATTGATTTATCTTAGTGAAGGCTATCTTGCAATCCTCATCCCAATTGAATGAGACCCCCTTATGAAGCAGTCGCTTCATGGATCGATATTTATCTGATAGTTTGGTGATAAATGGCTTAATCAAGGCTACCTTACCCTGAAGGCTCCTTAATTACTTAATATTGGTGGGAGGACGCATTTCCAAAATGGCCTTGACCTTCTCTAGGTATACTTCGATGCCTCTCTTAGAGATGATGAATCCAGTAATTTTCTAGAAGTTATGCCAAATACACACTTCTTAGGATTCAGCCTGACATTATGCTCTATCGGGCGATAAAAGACTTTCCTTAAGACCTCTGCATGCTCTTCTCGTAGTAATGACTTGGATAACAAGTCATCAATGTAATCTTTAATAATTTTGTGCATATAGTCATGAAAAATGTATTTCATGGCCTGTTAATATGTGGCACCAGTATTTTTGAGGCCGAATGGCATAAATTTGTAGCAAAAAATTCACCATGGTGTTATAAATATGGTTTTATGCTGGTCTTTGGGTTTAATCCAAATTTGGTTGTAACCAGAAAAATCGTCCATTAAGGAGATCATTTTGTGACTTGCATTTGCATCTACGAGAGCATAAATATTGGGTAATGAAAATAAATATTTGGGTGTTGCCTTATTTAGGTCTCTAAAATTTGTGCAAATATAGATTCTTCCATCAAGTTTTCCCATGGGTACCATATTGGACACCCATTCTAGATAATCGATGGAAATCACAAATTCCACATCCAACATCTTTTGTAGCTCATATTTCACCATTAAGGCTACTATTGGGTGCATTTTACTAAGTTTTTCTTGACCAACTTCTTCTTCATATCTAGCAAAAGGTTATGCGTAACCAATTTTGGGTCTAGACCTGGCATATCCTTATACGACCAAGCAAATAAATTTGGTCTCTCTTTCAATAGAGGGATGAGGGTGGCCCCCCTCATCTGGAGTGAGACTCTTTCCAAATTTAACCTTCTTTGCACTGGCAGGATCATTAATGATATCCACCTCAAAGGTTTCCTCTACCAACATATGCGATCCCTCCTCAAGCTGGTGAGGCGTAGGAATTAGATGGATGTCATCAACCAGGTTGATTGGTTATGTTTTGGAAGAATTTTTAGCATGATAAACATCATATGCATAGCCTGGTGTAAAATGGAAAGGTTTCAACATTTCTTCATTAGGGAAGAAATCCTCAGGCTCAATGGGTGAGTCAACATGATCCTAGTCGATAACATCTTTGTTAAGATACAACGGTTTAGACGGATCTATGGGATTGCGGAGTGGAGTGGTCAAATCAATGGAGACCATATTTATAGAATGGAATTTATCTCTAGGACCACACAAACTAACTTCTATAAAATATGTGTAGTCCTCATACCTATGCTCTAGCTCTAATGGCACAAGCACAAAAGGGTCTTCCCTGTGAGGACTACAAACAATCGGGTCCTCCCTATGCACTAAATGCAAAATAGGATCATTTGGATTATGGATTTGCATGTAGATTGGTATAATGGGATTAAAAAATCGATGGATTTGATCCAGGTTTAACCGTCTTGTTCTCAGATGCGGACCAACATGTAGCTACCTATAGACCTCATCAATGTTGATGGGTTGATGACGATAACGCAAATAAGGAGGACCAAGGTAGGCCCTATCTAGCTCATATTCTTCATCATTTTCATAATAAAATCCTTCATTCACCCCCACTCCTAGAGGATGCTCCTCCAATTGAGGCCCCATGAATCTCACTTCTTGTATGCTGTCGTCACTATCCAAAAAAACTAGATAATTATACCTCATGTACGATGCTGCCAAGAAAACTAGCTTGATCTCTTACCCTAAATGATTAATTTTGGGAAGGATCTCTTTAGTAACCTATACCAACTCAATAGAAAATATATGACATGCATATAAATGCCTTACATAAGCACCTTCGACTTCATCCCCAGATTCATCGTTGTTTGAATAATCCTCATCTGCATCATAGCCTGGTCCACTAATCTCGAATGTGGACTTCGCTCTGTCTTCATTACAAATATCTCCTAGCTCAAGATCACTTGTAGTAATGGGGTTATACCCCTACACATTTGTGTCATTGACTAAATCGTAGGTTTGGTATCCCAAGTGATCTCTAGGGTTCATTTCTATCTCAATACGCTCAAGGAGCCCTTCACGATGATCTTCGAGTGGCTCGGTTGTGAAAAAATATATCATCGGGTGATTCCTCCATAATTTGGAAGGATCTAGATGATAGGGATTAAAATCCACATCATTAGCTAGACTAAGGTATAGACGATCGAGAGATACTACAAGAAAATCATCCTGCCCTCATATTTGCAACCCCAAACTAAAATTATAAGTGGCTAACTGATAACTTAGCTCCAGCCGATTCCTATGTCCTTATTCAAAGAGACCAAGGTCGTATCCATTCCAATAATATAACTCAAAGATTCGTATGGAATACTCTTGGTTGAATAGATAACGAACGTTCACAGTGAATGGTTCCTTGTCATCTCATCCATGGGCTCTCGCATTGGAAGCTAGTCTAGCCTGTCATAGATGAAGTTAGTCTGGTTAGGCAGATCTCCCAATAGAACCATCAATCCAATCAGATAATGATGAGTGGATGGTCGGCCCATATCTTGAAGGATATTTAGAATTATACAAAAGGTTACATTCTACATAAGGTACTCACCTAATATGGTGTTAGCGAGATGTACCATCACCCATGGTGCAGATAACCCTACTAAAGATGCAAGCGAGGCAAGCTGAGGTGCCTCCTTGGCTTTGTCTTGGGGTTCCTCAAATTCCATGGGAATGGGAACCTCCTCAATGATTGGCTTGAGCTCACGCTCTTTCTCTTTCTTTCCCATTTTCACCTTCAACTTCCTGTCATCCCGATGCATGACTGATGCCTACGGTTTCAAGGATGTGGCAGTGGTGTACTCTGATCTATGTGACACAAATGGCATTGGTTGAGCACGCACTGCTGGTTTACCTCTTGGTTTCTTTATTGGTGATGAAAAATGAAAATCTGGGTGTGCTGATGGGAGTATGAAAATCCCATGCAAATCTGCTAGGTTGATGAATTTAAATGGCTTCTCATCTAAAGCCACTACATGAACCAGCCCCTCATGAATATATTTCATGCACTGATGCAGTATCGAGGGGACACAATGCATTTCATAAATTCAAGGCCTACCGAGTAAAATGTTGTACTGCATTACTCCTTCTATCACATGACACATTACTGAGATGGTTTTCAGACCTACCTACATGGGTAGGATAATTTTTGCAATAGTCAAACATAATGCGTCATTGAATGCTCTCAATGTAAATGTAGTTGTCATAATGTGTGATTTGGGTAGCTTCAAATGACTCAATGCCTTGGTCGTTATTATGTTGATCGATGAGCTAGTATCGATCAAGACCCTTTTAAATGGCATGTGATTAAAACATGCAATTATGTGCAATGATAGGTCGGCCATAGTTGTAGAAACCATCTTTATCTCATGATCGTAAAATTGAATCATAGATTCATGACACTGTTGTACATGTCCCATGAAATTAGTGAATGCCTGTGCATCCTAGGACTATACTTCAATGGAACTCAAAATATCCATAAGAGTCTCCCTGTGCCTTGGGGACTGTTGTATTAATTCATATATTGACAACTTTGCAAGAGTTTTCTGTAGGTTTTGGACCAACCTACTCCTTATGGTCACCACAAATCTTGTCGATGGGCCTAGAATATTCTACATCGATCACTAATTTGATGTGGCTTGTATTTTAATGGGAGCATGAGGTTGATTATGTTGTTCATATCTCTCATGCCTAGTGACAATGTTCACCATGCCTATGAACCCCTGGGTAGGTGGTTCGACTCACACCTGGTTAACTTGACCAACGTTGTTTTGAGGTGCCTCATGATTTGGTAAGGGGTTTTTGTAAATCCCCATATTTTGATTATTGAGCACCTACAAGTTGTGTGACACTACAAGCTCACATTTGTCAATCATATTTTGCACCATGTGTTTGAAAGACCAACACACCTCGATGTCATGGCATTTCGTTTGATGAAAAATACAAAATAGATCCTCTTGGAACCCCTTTGGTTTGGGTTGATTTGGGTCTATCATATTGACTTCGGACTATCTAATTGCCTTGGCCTCGCATAACTGATGGAAAATAAATGTCAGTGATTCCATCAATGGTGTGAACTGGTGAGGTGGGTGTTGATATTTGTTCTTATCCTTATAATTGTTGTTGTGCTTGTCATATTGCGCAAGGGGGGTTGGGCCTAATAATTCTATTTTTGTTGCCCCTTATCTTCCCATTGAAGATTTAGTACCACTTGATTCACATGGGCCTGCTTGTCTTATTGTTTTGTGGCACTCTTATTTTGTCCCTCTCTCTTGTTCTTGAGCTTCAATTTGCCTTCATACAACTTGATGTCCTCAATCACTTTGGCTTGCGCCAAAGCCTCTTTGAATGTAGAATACTACTGCAGCTATAGTAGTAACGAGATGTACTTGGCACAACTCTTTGTAAAAATTTAGGTTAACCCTATGGTAGGAATAGGGAATGGCAACTTCACCATTAGTCTCCTCCATCTCTTTTCGTATTGCTCTATTGGCTCATCATCGCGCTGAGCTAGCATAGCTAGATAAAAAATATTGGCCTATTTCTTGACACCAAAGGAATAACATTCAATAAAGGCATCAGCTAATTGCTCAAAACTAGTTATGCTATGCTTCTTTAGCTGATTGAACCACTCTCAGGTCAGCCCTAAAAGTGTTGTGATGAATGTACGTAATAATAATGCATCATTTCTTGCTATCTAAAAATAAGCATCCAGAAAGCTCGTGACATGTTCTTGTGCATCTTCATCACCCTTAAACTTGTCCAACCTAGGCATATCAAAATGCTTAGGGTAATCTAGAGTCGGCACTAAAGGATCCAAAGGCCCGTTATGGATTTTACTTAATGTTGACTTTTGAATAGCCGTGCCTTGTCTCTCTATGGCTTTGATATTCTTGGCTAAGGCCTTATAGGCCTCTGAAGACATAAAGTCCTCCTGCCTAAGTTGATGTGGAGATGGATTAGGAGGTATTTTTTTCCTCGTACAAGAGAGTATGTTTCTCTTCATCCTCATCAACTCGAGAGCTCTTAGGATATTCTTGCACGTATCCATCTCTCACTACTTATTCATGTTTTCTCTGCCTTTGATTATCGAGTGGTAGTGGCCGCTCCCTCCATTTGGCACTAGCATGAGTATGAGCATCTCTTTGCTCTTGATGCATATCGGCTTGAGAAAAAGCCTTCCTATATACATGCTCTCTATGCTCATCATGAGGATATAGGCTAGCCCTAGCTAACCTATCCTCTTGCTCCATGTGTTCCTTTTGGGAAAGGATACGATCTTCATGCATGCGCTACTCATATAACCTCTATATCATGAGCCTTTGTGCTTTAATATTCTCATCTTCAATGTGTTTCCTCTATAGGTGAGCATCCTCTAATTTATCTTGGAGGAGTTGATATTTCTACTCTGATACCAGTCAATGTGACATATCAATTTGATCAGCTACAGGAGGCCTCTGGAATCCCTGCTCTGTATGAGTGACCTTGTGGGTTCTATACCCATCATACTGATGTGTTGTGCCTTTGAATCTATCTGTAAATATGGCATTGGCCTCCTACTATGTCCTCTACTATGAACCACCATGTGTAGATAGTGGGTGCATGACATGAGGGTGCTTAGAAGTCTCCCCATGTTCTCTAGTAGTGCAGATGACGCTCACGCTACACTCACTCAAGGCTCAAGTGGGTGGAGTGAAAGGCTTGTAGCATAGCTACTCTAAAACACTACCTAGACCCTCTAGCTACCTAGACTACCATTGCTCATGTGGTGGTGTGCCATTATCTCCCATCTTTGATACATCAATGGTGATCTTGCATGGTAGACCATGCATGGGAGTATGGTTAGACCTATACTCAGTAGTGAGCCTGTCTTCCTACACCTGAATGGGTGTATATATAGTCCTTCTATACTCATAAGGTGGAGCCATAGATCCTCTAGTGGACTTAGTACATAGGGGCACCAACCTGGTCCCCTGCATAATAAACTCTTCAGCCGATCCCCTGGATGCGTGTGCATTGCGGTCTCAGTAATGGCTCTCAAGTGGAACACCTTCATGATGTAAGGCTTCCTATTCTATCATATACCTAGAGGAGTGTACTAAAGCTCATCTATATTGGGTTTGCTCTACAGGCTCCCCTTGTGTCGAGTTATCTCCTTGAATGCTAGTCGAACAACGTTTAGTTCGCTCATGTGGTTGAGAAATTGACACATACTATTGTGAATTGGTTAGGGGTTGGTCATTGACATTAGGTTTAGACCTTTTTTCAACCACCTCGTGTATCCACCATTGTATACCTAGCGTCTAAATGTATTATTATTAAGAAAACAAGGTATACAATAATGATTATCTCATTTTAAATTTTAAAAGTGAGTCCTAAATTGTTTGATGTGTTTTCAAGATTTGTTGTATCAGTGTAGAAACTATTATCATGTTTTGTAAAACTTGTATTTTATTCTCATTTTAATGGCTTTCACCTGTACGCTCGTAGCTCGATAACTTGGCTATGAACTCCAAGTTGCGTAATCCAACCTATAATGTGTGGTAATGAAGCCCACACAAGGTAAGGGAGCACAGATCCTCCCAGATCCTCACCCATTTTCCCCCAGTCAGCGTTATACCCTTCGAAGAGAATACATGCAAATTTTCTAGGGTACGAAAGGTTCTCGGATCCAGTATTGGTCTAGTATCCAAAAGGTTCATAAGATTTGGGCCAACGGATGGAAGTTATGCCCACCATAGTTGAACCCTACTAGTGGTTGGATGTCAAGCCAAACTCACTAGCATTTAAGTGCCAAGTGGTGTGTGTGGTTCCTTTTAATGTACATAAAACAAATTCATCATATAGCATACATGCTCATTTTCTAAATTCTATGCAAATAAAAGAAGTTTCAAATTCAGAAAATGCAAGCTATTATAGATGCTTTGTAAGACTATGCACAATACGATGATAATTGGCCACTAATTGGACCTCAAACATGCAAACCATCCACACAAATTTATCAAGCACATTGGATTCTAGGGTGGATTACAATCAGAGATCTGCTATTCCTAGCTGTGCCTTTCTAATGACCGAAAGATAAATGCAACTAAGACCTAATTCATTTTCATTTATTTTCTTAGTTTCCTAATTGCATTTGAAATTTAACTTTCTATAAAAACACAGAGATATAAATAATGACATAGAGTGAGAAGTAGGTCCTACCTTAGATCCTCATCTGATTTAGCTTTATCCCTCTACTTTCTGCTATGTTTGTTGGAAACCGTAGGTCTGGGTTGCGGTTTTGACTATGGCCCATAGGTTGAACCTGTAGTTCAATTATTGGCTCGTAGCTAGTAGATGCGGTCTATACCTACAAGTAAAAAAAACCAAAAAAAACACAATCAAAAGCTAGAATTGCGGATTCCCACCATGATCACCTTCTGACCCAACCAAAAAACATGCACCCATCCATTGTATTATGCCATATTCATTTTTTCAAAGCATAAAATAACACAATTACATTGATTCAACAAAATTGATTTCCTTGTATTAATATTTATAAAGAATATTGGTTACAATTATGCCCCTCTTAAGGTCACCCAAATGATGATACGATCAATACAATTGCCAAAGCCCTCAATAGGGTAGGCACACTAATATTATTTTTCACTTGGTCACAAACTGCTCTAGGGTGGAGGTTCCCTCTTCTTCACGATGGGGAAGGAACTTTATGGTTGGTTCTCCTTTGAAATTGTTTCTTGCATTCAAGAAACAACATAGAAGTGTCAAAAATATAGGTAGCCTCTCATGATGAGGCCCTTTTAGGAAAATTTTATAATGACACCATTAAACATGCATAATCAAGAAAACATGAAAAGTGCTTCTAAGCTATGTTGATTGCATCAAGATTCATATAATAGCGTAAAGAAAGACATCAACTACACTATGCATGGATCAATTGTGGAAAATAAATCATAAACATGCATAAAGAATCCATTTATGTCTGAATTTAAGATAAATATAAAGAAACTAATGTAACCTAATTCTACGGTCATAAGTCTGCTAAACTATAATTAAACCATGAAAATAGCTAATCTAAGTTAATTAATCAAATAAAAATGAAAATGGGAAGGTGGTGATACCTCTGCTATGAACTGTAGCTTTGGTGAGCGGTCTGAACTATAAACCATGGCTAAAAGCTATGGTTAGCACTTTGATAGGCTTGCCCTCAATTCCAAGGGTAGTGGGCTTGACCTCCTTATCCAATTTATGTTCAAGGGTCATCTTCAGTGTCCTCAGACTGATTTGGCAGTTGATTCATTATGAAGGGACTTTGTTTGCCTAGATTTGCATTTCTTGGATCTTCTAGGATCCTAGAACTTCCATGGAAAATTTATGTTTAGGTGAATAGAAAAGTGGCCTTCTCAAATGCATGAATTCAGTATGCAATTTGATAGGGCTTTGTTGCTCTCTTGATCAATTAACTCTCTCTTGAAATTTTGACAACGCTTCGCTATTCAAATCATCTATATATTCTCTTCCAATTTTGAGGAGGTATTTATAGGATGCCCTAGTACTAGGGGTGGATTCCTAGAGAATCCAATATCAAGAAGAGGTGGTTAGGACAGTTGGAATGGAAGCCTCTAGAATATTTTATCCATTAACCACCTTCTTCTAGATCAAATGGTCATTCAAACTGATTTGGCTTGGATTGAAGACCAACTGAACTTCAATTAAAACCACAGGTCACAGTTGTGGTCTAGACTGTAAACCATAGGTCTCATCCATGGTTCAACCTATAAACCATAGTTCTGGGCTACGGTTAAGACTGATTAGGCCAAGGAGCCCAAATTGAGTGGTTAGAACCACTGCTCTAGCTTGGAGTCTATCTAAGATCTTCCATATGGTCTTGTAGCATGTCCATATGAGTAGTCACCCTCAACATGACGTGTTTTAGGTGTCTATAGGTTTAATTCAGACCATGGTAATAACACGTAGTCAAGCTCGATCAAGAGCTTGTACTACTAAAAATTTACAAGGAGACATGGGTCATCTTCAAAACATTTAAAAAAAATCAAAACTTCAAAACTCAAAAAAAAAGAGAAAACAAAATAAAAACACAAAAAAAACCACAAAACTCAAACCAAAAAGAAAAATTGATTGTTTGTTTGTTTATTTTCATTGGTTTTAATTAGATAGTGGATTTGTTTTTTCTTAAAAATTTGCCACCACTCACCCCTTTTCTTCCATTATTCTTGCATCCCTTCCATTTCCATCATCCATGGCTTATTCTTATCAATACCCATATTTGCCTTACCAATACTCATCCTATTCATCTCACCAACCATCCACCTACACATATCATCATTATCAACCTACCTATAATCAATCATCACCACCTATCAATCACCATCACCTCCCACATATCATTGATCTCAATACACATATCATCGATCTCAACCCACATTTCAATACACCTATCATCAACCTTCATCCACTTATCAATCACAATCACCCTCCAAATACCATCCATCTCAACCTACCTATCATCAATCTCAACCCACCTATTATAAATCTCAACCACTAAAATTCAACCTTCATGCAATTCACAACAATCACAACAACCTTCATATCGACCCCCACTTCCAACATCCCCAAGCTTGCCAACCACCTTCACAATGGTATAACCAATATGATTCACACTCCATACACATTTCTCCTTGGCTCCCACGTTACTTCACATCTCTCTAAAAGCCCTTGTCATACATTATTTGGAAACTTCTCGATGCACAAGTGATCTCCTTACCTAGACTAAGGCAATATGGTCCCTCTCAATCCACATCTCTAGGGCCTAACACCAAACAATTATATCTCTTCCATCACCAATGGGGTCATGACATCAACACTTATCCACAATTTCAAAAATTAGTACAAGATTTGATTGATGAGGGGACCATTATCATTGAATATTCCATAACCCCTCCTCCCCAAATCCTTGGACATCAAGTTCCATTACCATAGATTGAGACAACACAATGATATAATGTGGCCTCAACTATTGCAACTAGGCCACATCAAGAACACCACACTAATAATATCCCATCTCACAAAGATTTTATGGGAAGGATAAGTCATGACCACCTTGCGTATACTTCACCTACCCCTTTTTCCATACCATAAGAACATCCATCTCAAGAGCATTGCACTATTCAACCTAAAATTCAACCACCAAATTTTCCTCCATCTCCTACCATATTTATCATCACACAAGCTACCAAACCACCTTCCCCATCATCTTCATATTCTATTCAATTTGCTCCAACTACCTTCTATGCCAGTTGTCACATCACCTTCTCCAATTTGTATCCCAACCATTCATCCCAACAACACCCCCATCGATCCTAAGGTCTTGCATATCCATTATACCAACCTTTCTCCTCCACTTGATTCACCACACCTATTCTTACCTCCACTTCACATTCCACCCTGAACATCTAACTCCCCTCCTCCTCATCTAGAGCAAACCAAATATCATCCATCCTCTCCTCCTGCATATTCCTTGAGTGTCATGCTCTCTGAGCCACCTCCTAAACCCCTCCCATTAGAAAGAGCTAATCTCCTTCACCCTCAACCATCTCAAGGTGACATCTCACCATCCAATTCAAACGTAGCTTCTTTGAGAGCCCAATCATCCTCCTTGCCTCAAAAAACAAGGTGTCTTCCACCTATCCTTCCCACTCTCCCTACCTCACCACATACCCCATCCACACCTCACCGTTATCCATCCCATCATCAGGGGGATTATTCTCTAGGGTGCTCATGTTCAAGCCTAAAAAATTAGGCCCCTTCATCCATCTCACCCCCATGTTCTCATAAGAACACCAGGAGCAACTCCATACATCAATCCCCCTCATCTCTGCCAAACCTTCATCCAACACCCTCTTCACCACCTCCCTTACCAATAATATTACTTTTGACTCTTCTTAAAATACTACCTCTTTCCCATATAGTACCATACCCATGCCTCTTACACCATCCACTTCATGCACCTCACCCACCACAACCATAGTCAACACAATAGTACCCTTCGCAACCTCTATATCCACCACAACAGTCGACATATCATTCCATTCCACTTCCAACTCCACCTTCATCTATTCTACAATACATCTTAGATTGACTCACTAGCATTGAATTACACATGAGTCACCAAGATGTCCCTCTAGTTCCCCCTCCATTTTCCTCTATGTCAACTTCCTCCAAACCACTTCCAAATCCATCCTTCCCAACTCAATCATGTCTCCTCCCCATCATCAACCACATTATCACACTTCTCCCTTTCACTTGGGGGACTCATTCACCACCACCCTCCAATTCTATGCCCACCCTTACCATAACCATAATTTTCCCATTCTTGTACATTCTATAACAAAAAAAACCACAAAAAATACATAAACAACAAAAAACAACAAAAATACAAAAACATCAAAAAATAACGAAACTCCAAAAAAAATTATCATTACCACACTCATCACATCCATGTATATATCACCTTATATAACTTCTACGGTGTTGTAGATCACTCTTTTTTTGGATAACCAATAATTCTTTTTTCTTTTAATCAATGACAAGGTTCATCTTGAATGTTCTTGTAAATAGGTATTACATTGTTGTGAATTCCATCAGTATCTATATTTTTCACATCATTATGTTAATTTTCTGTACATAGGCATATTTCATTACACATCTCATTTCACGCAACACCATACACTAGTTATCGCAACTATCATGATGTCATGTTTCATCTATTGCATAGGTTGCTTAATAATGGAAGCCTGTTCTATTTTTCAACTATTTTGGTTGATCCCATCAACCCTAATCAAACGTCAGTGGATTCCAATGCAATCCTAGACTTCCCCTAGCTAACTAGAGTTCTTTCATGGATCAAACACATGTTTTTTATATAAATTTTGAGTTTAGGAAAGACCAATCCTTGCATACACTGGCTACATAGTGAAAGGTTTCCTCTGCTAATCCTATCATACACATGGTCTAACCCTGAGAATTGGTAAAAGGACAAGCTCCCAATTAAAAACAAAAAAAATATTTCCTTGCTCCTCTTTAAAATGAGCAAGTATCTAAAGAAAACATCAAAAAGAAAAAATACCCTTGCTCTTCCAAAAAATGAGCAAATCCCTAAAAAGCAAAAAAAAAAAAAGCAAAAATCCATTGCTCTTACACAAAACGAGCAAGTATCCCCCCCCCCAAAAAAAGGGGTGAAGAGCTTGAATCCTTGGAATTCTCAGGTTCTTATATCATGGGGTTAACCTCCATCGAGGCTATAAATGCCTAACTAGTAGTGGAGTACACCTTGTGTGGTAACATGTCTATCATATTAGTGATATTCTTTTGTACAAGCCATTGTGCACTTGTAGATGAGCTAGCTTAACTGGATAAGTTTACAATTGGTTAGTCTAAACTCACTCAAAATGGATAATTGAACAAATCATTCTACACACACATGTCCATGATAGGCTCAACCTTAGTTAGGATGGTTTAGGTTTTAGCAGAACGTTATTTGACTAATATATGGGTTTGATGATTAAACTCAGATATTTGAATCTCTAGAAATTACTTCTACCATCTGAAAAATATTCACAAAATGAAAAACACACACCATGCTTAGTTGTACAAATTAGCACAACCATCGCAATCAACATGCATTGTCTTTTCACAAATCACCCACATAGCAACATAAGCACTTGCATACACATCATCATTAGATTTACATTCATCATGCACATCGCATGCTTGTTTATCTCATTCTTTGTTCATATGTCAATGTGATCGTCACTATGTCATTGATTACTTCTACCATACATGATTGTATACATCAAGTACACACATCCAAAAAGGTTGATTATACACATCCTTTAGAAGTATCACAACACATATATGAAATCATACCCATTTCATTCATAACATCCACATATCAAATCCATATATCACATCATATCATAACACTTATCCTCTCATCATCATATTTCTACCATTAATAAATCCATTCACCCAATGCATATCCATGTACATACACCTCACTCCAAAAAATAAAAATAAACAAAACAAAAAGACGCAAAGGGTCTAACCCCTTTGGTCAAATTTCAATTCAAATGCCCCAAAGGGTCTAACCCGTTTGGTCAAATTTCAATTCAAAGGCTCTAAATGTACCTAACCCCTTTGGTCAAATTTCAATTCAAAGGCTCCAAAGACACCTAACCCCTTTGGTCACATTTCAATTCAAAGGCTCCAAATGCACCTAACCCTTCTGGTCACATTTCAATTCATAAGGCTCCAAAGGGGACACCCCTTTGGTCAATCCAAATCAAAATGCTCCAAAGGGGATACCCCTTTGGTCAACTCAATTAAAAAGCTCCAAATGGGACACCTCTTTGGTCAATTCAATCCAAAAGGCTCCAAAGGGGACACCCCTTTGGTCAATTCAATTCAAAAGGCTCCAAAATAACCAACACCCCTTTGGTTACATTTCAACAAAAAATAAATAAATAATAAAATACCACAATGTATCCATCCAATCCATAACCTATAATCATCATACACACATCATCCTACACCTAATCCACACTATGACATTATATCCATTCATTCATACACATCATACACATCAATTCCACATAAAAGATGTATATATATATATATAGTCATATTGCTTAATTCACATCAACCTTAGGTCATATTTCCTAAGGGAATAATATTTTCATTACATATTTACCACCTATACATGTTGGTAGGCTCTCCCAGCCCACCTGTTACAATCTTAGCTGCTAGCTATCCTTCATCTTCATCTATCACTAGTTGTCCTTCGAATTCATCTACAAAACTTTTGTTGTCTCCCACTATGAAATCACTGGATCTATCACCCTCATATGATTGCATCGAGCATCACATTGACTAATATATCAAAAAGCCCTATGAAAAATGCTATCATCCATATTGGCTTGCTGGCATAAAGGCTCCAAAACCCTAGGGCCAGTAGAATTCCCAACAGGATCATAGCCTTTGACATCATACTGGCTCAAAAACCTAGGTCATTCCCTCACATGCGTCCTATCCTTTTTCTTATTATTTTTACTTTTTATGTCACACACCACATTATACCACCTTCTTCGTTGCCCACATGTTGTTTTCTTCTCTTTGTAATAGTCAACTAGCCATTGTCCTTTTTTTTTACTTTTCATCCTTCTTTTTATCAATCAACTTAATGTTGTCATCCATTCTGTCTTCCACCAACTTTCCATTTGAGGGGGTAGTCATAAAATTATAAAATTATTGTCTTAAATCAATTCAATACTCAAACACTCAATATTGGAAATCATGTTCATTCAATAATCATTTCCAAAGATAATCGGGCCCTTCTTCCTTGGGGAATATAACAAGGAAAAATAAACTAAATACACAATAAGTAGCCTATGCCTATTTGTTATAGCTCCATGGATTTTACAAAAAAATACTTGGTATTCTCCAAGGCCTAGGGTTGTAATTCCCCTAAAAATACAAAATACCTGGAAGTTGAAGAGAAACCAAGACCAAATCCATCAATGTGTTGAAAGTAATGATTCAATGACGTGCATCTTTTTGAATGACTGGGGTATCCCACATTGGCTTTTATTTTTGACCATATTATACAACTCCCCTTAAAAAAACATCATTCTAATAACTTGCCAACCATCATAATCAAATGGTGTCATCTATTTTTGCACTACACTATGTTTTCATATAATGCAGTACAAAAAGGGGCATCTATAGACAGCAAATTCTAGTCATTTACACTAGAGTTAGTATTCATAATTAACTATTCATCATATAACATTAAATATTTACTATTAACTATTCACTAAGACTCCTCCTAAACCTATCCCTTTATCAACATTTGACCATCCCCCTAGGTGCACACCTCCTCATCCTAGGTCCACCTAACCTTAGTCAACCCCACTCAAAAAGCACTTTCTCCATTATCCAATTTTATATTCCTCCACTAAATACACCCATCTTCCACTCATCCCACTCACACATTTTATATTATCCACTCACCTCAACTCATACTCCACTAAATGCACTCATCCCCAACTCAATACATTCACTCATTTTTTATTCTCTACTCAACCCACTCATATTTTATATTCTCCACTCACTCTCCACTCACAAGCATAAGATAAATGCTTTGTCTTCCACCAACCCACTCATACATTTTATATTCTCCACTTATTCTTCTACTTCTCCATTATCCATTTTTAATATTCCTCCACTAAGCCTAGTGGTAAGCCACCTCATACCCCACCTCATACCTCCTCAAATTATATAAATACCACCCTTATTTTCTTTAGAAAAAAAGGGAGAAGCAAACATAACATTACTCTGTAGGAATTTCCATGGAGGAGGAGAGGCGACACATTGGCACATATAAAAATTCTACCCAATTCAATCTACAAGGTTTATTTGCTTTCCCCTTTCAGTAGGGTTTAACATAATATATTTTCCCCCTTTTTATAGTAATTTATATTTCTATTCATGCATTGTATGTTGTTTTATTTTGGTATTCATTATCATTATATCGAGCCCTATATTTAAGGGCTCTATAGGTGCTACTAACTACTTTGCATTTCCTTGTGTATAGATTATAGGTTTTCACAAGGATTAGAGAACACAATATGTGAGCATCGAGCTCTAAGTTACGGTTATGAAAGGTCGCTCCTACACTTGTGATTGTGAGGAGACCATTCAAATACACCAAAATATTTTTTATTTGTATTCATTGTATCATGGGTAGCATCATATTTGAGGGGACTTGATTGTAACACATTTTAAAGTGAATATTCAATACAAGAGACTCCATCTATTATCGTATTAGCATCGTGTTTTAAATTATCTATATATTGCTATCTTTATTTAGTTGTATGATGAATGTTTTTCTAGCATTTCATGTTGTTTTTATTTCATCCTCAATAAAAAATATTTATTGAAACAAATAGCACTTATGTAACAATTCTAGATCTTGGATTTCTATTAGTAACCTAGTTTAGGGAGAGGATCTCAAATAAATAGTGAATGAGCTTCAAAAGATACTTCAAGAGTTCTATTTTTCTATTTTTAAGTAAAAGGGTGATTTTGTGTGGAAGCAATCAAAATATGGTAATACTCCATTATGTTGGGATATATAAATTTATAGCAACTTCCAATAATTTCTCTTGGAAAAATGTTTGGTCCCATAAGGCCCTCCCTAAGGCATTAAAATTCCTTTTGTTAGGAGTCCACATTAAAATTATTACATGTGGGTGTTTGCAAAGAAGAGGATATCATGGACCTTTTAGGTGTGCCTAATGTGAGAAGGATCTAGAAGAATCATATAATTTGCTTCTTCATTATTACTTTTATTACTCCATTTAAGGAGACTACCAAAAATGAGAATATATTGGATAGCTCCATCAACATTAAAATAGTTTATGAAATATTATATTATTTTTTGAACCTAAACCATTATGCATTATATGGAGGATTTGTCCTACCATTATTTTTTAGAATCTATGGATTTAAAGGAATAAAGTAATTTTTTAATATAAATATCAAAATTATGCCCAAGTTTAGAACCATATTATTATCTCTCTTACAAAATATTTGTAGGCATGGTGCTCATCATGGTAAATATAGAGTAAGAGCAGCCTTACCCCAAATCCTAGTTAGTAATAGGTTGAAAATTAGAAATCCAACATCTTTATTATAGGATTTAAATATGCATACAAGGGTTACTATGACAATTGAATTATTAAAAAATATCTACATTGATATATGATAAAATAGAAAGATCCAAAAGTTAGGTTCATCAAAAATTAATTTTAATGGTGCTTGCCAAGAAAATTTGAGAAAAGCTAGTAGAATAGGTGTTTCAAAATAATGAAGAAAAAATCCTCATCACTTAGAATCATATGGAATTTCAACTACAACTATGTAGAGTCTAGAGCATTTATTACAAGGATTATGATTGTTATTAAAAAATTATGGGGACATATGTCATTTGAAAAGAATCCACAAACTATGATCAATGCTATAAAAAACTAGGTGCAAAAATTGGATTAATAATAACACTTTTTTTTTAATGTCCACTAATGATTATTGGAGGTAGCATCTTAGAAACATCAACATATCTATAGAAAAGAAAAGACTATAGTAGCTAATTTATCTCATTGTAGCATTGATATTTATCTTCACAAAATTCAAAATTTATAAGGTAAATTGACAAGAGAGATTCTATCTCTTAATAAGAAAATATATCATTTTGAGGAAGATGAATATATTTTATAAAAATAAAATTTAGATATGGTTTGATTGACCTAACGACAAATGTAATGTTTTGATATTATAATGGAAATAACCTCGATAGAAGCTACATATAACTTATTACAATAATAATAATAATAATAGTAATTGCTCATAAAAAGTAATCATTGGAGCATTGACTAATATTTAACACAATAAAAATACCATTAAATAATATCTTTGATAATTTTATTATGTGAAGAGTTATTTCACTAGAGTATAGTGTGTTACTCTACATTGATGATCATTGTGAGATACAGTTGGTTTGTAAGTCATTATATGTACCAAAATTTTATCAATCCAAAGATATTAGGGTGAATGTTTTCAAACACATTCCTTCTATGCAATATTAACATTACCTCATGTACTTTTTTGTTTTGTGGGTCTCTATATCTTATGGCTATTACTAAAATTAAATAAAATTAATAGTCCATTGAAGTAAGTGTTCATGATGTACTTGTTTTATGGGTCTCTATAATTTATGACTATAACTAAAATTTAAATGAAATTTAAAAAGTCATTCAAGTAATTGTCTAAGTATGAAATGTAAACATTGGAGTAATAACTAATATTAATGCATTGAAAACCCCATAAAATAATTTTCAATTAAATCTCATGAAGAACCTTAAGTTCACATCTCTTGATATACTCATTTATTTTATGGGGTTCCATAAATTATTATCATTAAAAAATTAAATGAAATTTATGAGGTCATTGAAATAGATGATTGTTCATGATAATAATGACTAATATTAATGTAATTAGTTTTCATTACACTCAAATAATTTTACCTTAGGTGGCTTTTTGAAAAAAGAATGAAGTAAGAAGCAAAGTTGGAAAAAGGTAAGGAAAGGATGAAATGACATGAGCAAAAAAGCTTTGATAAAAAATTGGTGGAATTTTACAAAAGCTTCAACCAAGGAAGGAAGGAAAAAAATTCAAAAACCTACATGGCCAAAATGTTTGAAAAACAGAAAGTGGAAAAGAAGACCTATAAGTGCAAAAGGGAGAAAAGACTTTTGAAGATCAAAATTTATTAAGGAGAAAAGAAGAGAAAAGTTTTGAAAAGAATACTATGAGATGTAAGAAGCTTTAAAATAATAGAACATTCAAAAGGTCCAACAAGGGAGCAAAAATGAAGACTTGAAATAATTCCAATAGGGATTTGGCCTAACCTCGACAATTTTTAAAGTTTTGATGTAGGGAGATGATAAAAAGATTCAATCAGCAACCAATAACTTGCATCACCTAAAAATAAAAAATGAAGTGGAAGGGAGAATAAGAATCATTCCAAGAGGTAAATTATAATGCAAAAAAGGCTAGCAAGGAAAAATGGTCAAATTAGTTTGCAAGACATCAATAATTGTACACAAGCTCCTAGACGAGAAAATGATGTGATTGACAAGCCATTTACTAAGAAGATTCAAGGATCACCCACCAACATAAATAGGGCTTGATAATCCAAGGAAAGTGGATGATATATTAAAGGAAGAAGCATGGGAGCCATAGCAATGACAATATTAAACTTGATAAACATTGATGGCAAAATGTGCTTCTATTCAAATTTTAAGATCCTTAGGGTAGTGGTTGAATAACCAACAACTCAAAATTAACCTAGAAACCTTGAAATACTAAAGGTTACATAGGGAGGGTCATATCAAGGGAGCACTAGAGAAATTTTTTCAAAGGCTCCTACATAATTTTTAAATGGAATTTTTCCTTTTTGTAATCTATAGAGTAGTTGTTTAGGCATTGCAATGGATAGACAACTTGCTTATTCAATCCTTAAGCTTCATATATAAATTTCCTTTCATTTTATTATATATAAGAATACCTGAAACCTAAGTGGTCTTACAGTAAAGCTTTTGAGGCCTTGCTTCTAGCATAATCTATAATTTTCATATTCATATATTGTGTGAAAGAGGAAATACACCATAACAATTTTTTTGTTAGGTAAAAATTTCATTAAAAGTGGGTTTTGAAAGGGACCCCAAAACCTTTTTACAATAGGTCAACCGACCAAAAAAAATGCCAAAATATAGGCCAGAGGAAAAGTGCATTAAAATCCCACCCAAATCAAGAAATATAAAAAAATCTCGCCCAAGCAAGAAAAATAAAGATCCCACCAAAATAAGGGAAATTGAAAAATCATGCCCACGCGGGAAACATACAATTTGAAAAATCCTGCATAGGTGAGAAAACATACAATTTGGAAATCTTGCTTAGGTGGGAAAAATACAATTTTAAAAATCCTACCTAGGAAAAAACTTGAAACCAGTATCCTGTAGAGAAAAAACTAGAATACAAAACTGTCTAGAAGGAGAACCACTCTGAGAAAGTAGGAGGACCAGAGAAACCCATAGGAATCACTAGGAACGTCCATCCTACCCAAGGAGGGTCGAGATAAATTCAAGGATGTAGGAAAACTAGAATCTCACTTGGGAACACTAGAAACCACTCTAGTAGAGCAGGAACAACTGAAAGCTGAAGAAAGAAGCCAGGATCCCACCAAGGGATAACCCAGGAAGGTAGTCTAGGAAGCAACATACCACACAAAGCTTGGAAATTGGATCAGAAAATCTTAGGATCTCCATAGGCCATGAGATCCCCTTGCATACAAGGTTGAGCTATGAAAGTGCTAGAAGAATCCAGAGTTAGCAATAGAAAAAAATTGCAAGCCACAGGAAGAGGGGTGGGAAGGCCCCAAGGAACCCAAAATGAAGAAGCATAGGGAAGTCAAACTATAGGCAAGAAGCACAGGTCCCCTCCCAAGACTAAAAGTGCAGTCGATACCCAATTAAACCTCCATATCCATCAAAAAATGGCTTTTGGGAACCAAAATAGAAAAATCAATGGGAACTCAGTAGCAAGTAACACATACGACCCCATCCCAAGCTAAGAAATATATGCTGAGAAACCACCAAGAAGACGAAATCCAAGAAAACTAAAGAGAATATTCACTAAAAATAAATCACATGGTCCCTACCAAACTAGAAATATGCATATAAAACCTCCCAAGAAGCATAAGGACAAAGTCAAGCCCTTATCCCACAACCGTGATGCACTAAAACTGAAGAACCACTAAAATCCAGCACCAAGTAAAAAATCTACAACAAAATAGGATAGAAATGATAACAATAGATAAATTAATCCCTGAAGCTCAACAAGAAACCTAGGGAAGGTCCTAGGGACATCCTATAAATTGGTTACAATTAGGAAACCCTTAATTAGGATGGGAAAGGGTAGACAAGTGGAAAAGTGACCTCCCACCCCAAGGAGATCATCTATAGCCACAACCAACTTAGAGATAAGGGCCTGGGAAGTGCCAAGGAACTAGGATAGAACTAGGGGAGGGGCATCAGGGAAGCTTATTAGGACATCCCATAGGATGTACCCTATAGTTTCCCCCCATACTATGAAATACACCATAACAATTGAAAGTAGAAAAAGTGCAACAAAAAATAGATTTGTAATTGATAAGCTTTATATTTTACAAATGGGCCCTTTAAATTACAATCAACCTCCCAAAATGAAGGGTTTTATTTTACAAGTGAAGTTTATGATGTGACAAGTTATCTTCTCAAGTGCACATCGGGTTGTGGGAGGGTTTAGAAGATGCATTACTTGACCTCTCGAGCTTCCATGCATATCCAATACGAGCACACAAACTCACAATAACAACATCAAAAATATAAAGGGCCTTTTGGGATAATGCCCAAACCATGAAAGAATATTTATAAAAAGTGATTAAAATGTTACAAATGCTTACAAAATCAAATTTAAAAGTTACAAAACTATGTAAAATTCTTACAAAACCTAAAAAGGATATATGATTTACCTTTCTATGCAATCTAGAAATGATCTAGTGGCCTTAAATCTCAACTGCCCATGGTGATTGTGCTTTTGAGGAACTACCTTAGGAGGTTGTCCTTCTAGTCAAATGCCCTATGCGGTTGTGATTTTGGTCAACTACCTTGGCTGGTTGAGACTCTAGTTAATCACCCTAGGTGGTTGAGACTATTATCTGATAGAGGAAATTGATCTTGAATATGAGCCTTCAGAGATTTTTTTTGGGATCCTTGTTGCAGTTCCAATGCACTATTGAATATCTACCACTAGTGTATCTACAATATAAATTTTAATGAACAAACCCAAAAGCTCCATGGTTTATGCCTTTGGGATCCTCCAAATGGTAAACCTACAAGCACAATATCAAGCAAAAACATACCGATATCGAATGAAATTTTAGAAAAGTTTCATTAAATTTCTGTGCACTCCAATGAACATGAAAATGGAGACTTATTTGTAAAGTCTCCCATGGGTGGAGGAGAGTGTATAGGATGGAATAAATGGATGAAAAGTGACATGGGTGCATAAGAGGGGCATCTTAGAGATTCCCTACTTGGGGTGGATAAATGTGCAACTTTCCCTATCTGGGCTATGTCGTCCTATAACACCTTCTGACATGCCATGACGCAATATGACATGCCATGACGCATTATGATGTGCCATATTAATACCTCTTTTGTGGAGAGATTCCTCACCCACTAAATTAGCATTTCTAGTCAAAGTGCATGGGTGGAGGGAATCCTCACCCAAATGCATTTAATGTGCTTGGGAAGTGGAGAAAAAAGGAAAATAAATGCCAACTAGAGTTGTATTAACTAGAGTAAAAAATAGTAGGATGGTCTCGTGATGACTACAGTTAGGCGTAGAAAGGGGCCAAAGTGGGTCAAAGGGACTAGAAGAATTCAAAGAGGCTAAAATATCTAATATTAACTTCTAAGGTTTGCAATACATTAATTAAAATAATTTTACACATTATTAAATATTAAATTTGACCATTGCAAATGTGACACTTTTCAGGTGTCTACATATATATATATATAGGTCATGACTATTGGGTTCTTTTTGTTTCATTTCTTGTGTGTATGTATGTTTATATACGTATACTAAAGGTCACGAATATCTACTTTCTATTCCATTTCTTTTATATGTAGTTTGTGCTTAACACACTAAGAAGAGAAAGCATTTACTTTGAGTTATCGATGAATTAGACCCATGCGTTCATGTGTCTTACTATTATGAAGATGAATCTTATTCTAATCTTAGTGCATTGTCCCTATTAGTTTAGGTTAGCTTAGGATATTTTTATCTTTTGCTATTTTTATTGTGTTATCTCTTTCCATTTCCCCTTATAAAAACATATGTTAGGTTAGAAATCCCTAAAGACCATATCTTAAAAATAGTTAGACTTGTAAAAACCCTCATAGGAAGTCCAATTGAGCTACTCATATTGCTCTTAAATTTGACTTTTTGTGCCACTTCACTTAAGGCATGATTACCCTGATCATATGGTTTATACATATGGTGGCTAAAACAATCAGATAGGACAACACTTTTATGGTACACCTAATGGGATAGAATTGATTCATTTCTATTGATTCTATAATGAAAAGAATTTTAATAGATTAAGATCCTTATGAAGGCCCTTGTCTATCTGCTTGCTTGAAGCATCTAAAAATATCACTTGGAAAATATGATCAAAGAAAAATGCCCAAAAATAGTCACTTAGAAAGACAATAGATCAAGATTTTGATAAATATATCAGTCCACATGCTCAAAGATCAAATGCACTATTCACTTGGAAGCTCTTCTTAAAATAGAGAACCTAAAAGTTTATGAGTGAAAGATCTACCACCAGGTCCTGTATTGTTTCCAGTCTTTAGGTATTCTTCCCATCATTTAACACCTAAGAAGAAGAGGAAGAGGTAGAGTCTAGATCATGTCTTCTCAACCATTGAAAACATTCCTAAATTGGAATGATAGAGATCCATTACTGCCTCCTAATCTACCTACTATTAGAATAGTTTAATGTGTACTTTTTCTTATGCATAATTTATCTTATGCATGTCATGACACTTGTCATAATATCATATAGGATCTCATGCCTATATATATGTACTCATTTATATGAATCGATAAAATCATCTCTTTTTAGTCCTATCATTTGGTATCAAAGTAAGTCCCATTCCTACATGAAAGCTTGAGGGAGGAATTACCTCTTTGGAAATTCTCCCCTCCCCATTGGTGGTGCACCTCCTTTCCTTATCCAAAATCTTAGGGAGTATGCTCTCCACTTTCTAAGTGGATTAGAAACTAGAAATCCAATGGAGAGGAATTCATGGTTGTCCCTAAAGCTTAATTTCTTGGAGCCATGACTACAATAATCTTATTTTGGGAAGGTTTTGATGAGTAGAGTTGTCTATTTTGCATCAGTCTATCATTTTAATGGTGTAGGAGTTCTCTATTAATGGCTATTTTTTATAGGTGGCTTTGTGAAAGCGTGAATCAATGTTACTAAGGCCAATGTTATTGATGATCTACCTCAACAATTCTCACACCATGAACGTCGAATGTTCAATTAATTAAAAAAATAACACTCAAGATGTGCAACAAGTGTACTCATAGCAGGCAGGTTGTGGACTATGCTATCAAATGAGATCGTGGTATCCAAAGACATGGTAGAAAAAGGAAATTTATTATTTTGATCTCTAGGACACTACTAGAGGTTAGGTCCACATTGTCCACATCACATGCGGTCAAATTTTTTGTCACATGCATGGACTTACCAAAAAACTTCCTTGCATATGCTAACCATAAGGGCAAACAATGTGGAGGACATTTGGAGCAAAACAATTGAGGTGGATAACCATAGTAGAGAAAATAAAATAAATTGATGCATGTTGGTTTTCTACTTGGGAAAAAAAGTAGAGGCTACGTTCACTATAATGGGGCCACTTAGAAGTATTTTAGCAGGCCTTATTAGGCACACTCAAAACATGGATATAGTGGCAGTTTTTTTCCTATAAATAATCTCTTCTTCAATGTTGGGTGGCTTTGTAACTCTGAGTTCCTCATGGGTTTTACTCTTGGAGAAATCTCGGGGTGTATTTCCCTATTCATGCTAAAGCTTGACCATAACACCTTACAGGGCTTGATCCCAAGCTTTGTTAGGCTCATCATCGACTTAAAAACCATGCTTTTGTTGCTATACATTTTTTTATCATGAGTGTTAGGCCATTTTTCATCTCAATACTTTGATCCAAGGGAACTAATTTTTTATTAAAAAGAGGATCTGTTGTGCCATAGTGATCTTGAAGTTTGTCTTCTTGAGATAGTTTCTCCATGCATGTTTTATGGTAGCAATGTTGAAAATTTGAGTCCCTGGTAAATCTTGACGATAATAGTAGTAAATGCCAAATATGGTGTAAGCATAGGACATGCCCCCATGTTACTCTATAGGTAATTTTATAAGATCCATGCATGATTGTGCCATGGTTCATCAACACAAGAGACCCATGACTTTTATCCTAGATCTATCCTCGATGGCCCCATGTGCACTGATCTATGTGAGGTTGAGGTTAGATCCTATAGCCATGATGGATCCTTCATCAAAATATAAATCCTACGATGTTGTCACCTATCCAAAGTTCTTAGAAAAGTTTGTGATAACCAACTCCTACATATAGTATTTTTTACATGGCAACTCGACCTGTTCTTGGCCCTTTCATATATTTATTATGTGAACTAAGACCTAGATAAAAAATTCTACATGGTTCATGCATCATCATAAGAAGCTTTATGAGCATTACCCCCTAAAATATCATGCATAGTTGCGGATTAATCTAACTATCACTACCACTATTGCATATGAATATTTTTCCATGATATAAAGCAACTACACAATGCTCCTCATCCACCTAGCTTTCAGTAATATTTGTCACTATCTAAAAATCATAACTTGTGTCTGAGTTATAACATTTACATGCAATCCTCACTGCTTCTATGTGTCACTTAGGTGAAACATTACACTCATTACATTGTTGTTTCTATCATGGAACCATAGGGGAAAGTACATTGGGAGCATGACTTCGATCAAGAGGACCTACTTCAAATTTGTGTACCAATTTTTCTTATACCCACCTATTTTCAATTGAACCTACTACAATGTGGTAGTTTGCTATTTTGAAGCCATTCCTATCATAGCCTAACTAAATATGGCCCTATTGTTCCATATGATGAGCTACTATCCTCCTCAACCTATCCACCTGACACCATCGACATCCTCCCAGCATAGGATACTATTTGCTTTTCCAATTGCATGGCCCCTCACATTTCCTACTGAAGCACTTAGATGCCTCATAGAATTGACATACACCATCGATCTATGAAGGTAGATTGAAATACATGAATCATGGAGCTTAACCTATGATGTCCACCATGGATCATTTTATTACCACACAACACTCCACTATGGACACATAGCAACATCAAACTTCACACTAGATCCATTTTTGATGCATAATCTAAATTCAACCTACACATGGACACCTACTCATCGACTTTATATCCACACATCAATGGCTTTACTCATCGTTGTTCTAGTATTTGGTCAACTCATCACCATTTAGAGGATTCGTGCGTCTGGCTCTTATTTCTTTATTTGGTGATCAAACCTTACCTGATAGTGGCATGCATGCTCGTCAAAGGCCCAACTATTGGAAGGCCATGTATCCCATATGAAGCACTTGTTAGACCCAATAGAAGCATCGCACATAGGCATCACAACACTGCCATGAGATAGTGGGCCGAATCTACATGATTGTTTGTTTCATATGTAGCATGGTAAGCTTTATTAAGCCTTAAATATTTTTACTGTAGCAATTTATGTCACCATTTTATGGCCAACAAAGCATATAGGTTCCATGTGTTTTCATCCCACATGGAGAATGGTATATTTAAATATGCTTATTTAAAAGAGGGGGCCCACACAACATTATCCCACCTTGTTAATATTATGAGAGGAAATAAAGGGTGTCCATGAAATATTATAGAGTTGGGATATTTTTAAACATAGAATATTCACTAAGGAGAGAATATTTGATTTTGTAAAGGTACATTGTTTTCCTCTTATTTTACTTTAAGGAGATCTTGTTGTATTTCCCACAAATCAATATCCCATTTATATCTAACTATAGCCTTATATATAGTCTCTAGAAAGAATTTTTCAAGCTGAACACAATGGTGGTGTCCATTTTTAGTTTTGAAACTTTTTAACATGTTTTTTTTGGATTAAAGTTTTATATTATGGAGTACATTTTCAGTTTAACTCAACACTCCTATTCACAGTGAAAGTGAACCTATATCCTAATCATCTTATCTATTGCACCTAGAAGATGCAACAATTGGTTATCCATGCATTTTTATAGGATGAGAAATTTACCATAAGGACACTTATCACTCTAGAAACTATAAAATCTTGACACCCTAGACTCTATCCGAAGACCACAATTTATTTGATACTTTGGACATAAAATTTTGAATACTACAGACATAGACACTTCAAAATATTCTTCTCTCTTCATCCTCTAATTTTGGATTCTAGTCTATGGCTCATCATTTTTTTATTTGGAGTGCATTTTTTATAGAATCCAACACTCCCATATGGCTCAACATTATTTTATAAAGGTGCATTTTCTATAGATACCGACACCTTATAGATGAATTTCACCATGGGGGGATCATACCCATGGTGAACCTAGTTAGTAGTGACCTACAGACGCAATAGATCTAGAGGCTAACCTAGAGGTAATATATCCAAGGAAGAGATTGACCCTAAGGCAATAGAAATAAAGGCTAACCCTAAGGCACTAAGACAAAGGTTGGTCCAAGGGCAATAAACCTATGGAAGTGTATGACCCTAAGGCAACAAACCTAGATATGAATCATGATTCTAGCAATATTATTCAAAGTAGAAGAGTAAAAAAGAAAGAGCTAAAAATCACAAGCCTAGACATTATCCAATGTGTATTAGAAAAGTACACATTAAGGGGGGATGTTAGAATAGTTTAATGTGTACTTTTTCTTATGTATAATATATCTTATGCATGTCATTATAGTTGTCATTATCTCATATAGGCTCTCATACCTATAAATATGTACACATTTCTATGAATCAATAAAATCATCTTTTTTCAGTCCTATCACTTGCAATATAGGATGAGATACCAATGTCTGCACTAAAATCTCTTTCATACTTCATTGTGGAAGATATGATGACTCCAATTTATCACCTATAGAACATGGTGATATTGTGTGCACTTCATAATATGACTGGATAAAATGTGGTTTTGAGATTTTTTGTGGCTTCATTTAGAGGTAAGGCTTATAAATGGTATGTATTGCTTCAACCAAATTCTATCATCGATTGGGATCAACTTGTCACCTTGTCCATTAAAATGTTTAGAGAGAAGGTAATTGAATTTGCTCTTCAAGCACTTATCAACTATAAATAGAGCACTAATAGATGCTATGGATGACTTCAACCTTATATTCGATAAGTCTTGGCATATAATACCTATCAAGATTCATCCCCTCCTACATAAAAATTTATTTATTCTTTGAAGGTATTATATTTTGAAATCTTCTTGATGATCAAGGAAAAATGAGGAGAATATTTGCTAGATGCCTATGACATAGCCATTGAGGTTGAACACAATCTAATCTATATTGGAAGGCTAGTCCCTAGGACCCTAATACCTTTATTTCCCAAATTTCAAGATCCATTCCATCCCCCTCAAGTCATTCAACCAATAACCTTCCATCCAACCTTATTTGTATCTACAACCCTTGTGTTCCTTCCTAATTTAGTTCCCTCTGCATCAAACAACTCTGAGTTTGAAGTAATGAAAAGTTTTCTCAATATAGTCACTAATGAAATGTTTATCATGAGGAGGCAACTAAATTCCTAGAGGTTCTTATTGTCATCTTTGATTGTCCTAAATATAACAATCATACCTTGTGAGGAGTGACACAGTAAGTTCATAGTCAAGTGTGGGGGTTGGCTCAATTAGGGGCCTCCAAGAGTTTTTAAAAGGCTAATCCTTGTTAAGATGTGATATTTGTGGCACACTTAGAATAAAAATAGAAAAGGGATGCGAGAGAAAAATTAAACAACTCAACAAAATAAAAAGGTGGTGATGCACCAAAATATCTACTAAGATCCCTCTACACAATAGGCCTAAATGTTATATGCCAATGGTAAACTCTTTAAATACTAACATAGTTAAGCACAAATAAGAATTACCAATGTAGACATGCATAAATAATGTGGGTCCATAAGAAGCCACAAATGACTGATCTAAAAATTGACATAGGCCCCTCACACATACATACATCAACAAAACCCAAAGCAGGTAAAGACTACAAGCACACACACACATATAGAAATAGGTCCATAGGAAGTCATAGATGACTAATCCAAAAATTGACCTAGGCCTCTCACACATATATACATCAATAAAACCCAAAGCAAGTAAATACTAAAAGCACATACACACATATAGAAACGGGTCCATAAGAAGTCATAGATGACTAATCCCATAATTGACACAGACCACAATATATCTATCTATCTATCTATATGTATATGCGTATATGTATATATATATACAAATATTATGTCGAGAGCAAGGGCCACAAGCCACTCAAGAATCAACTACAATACAAAGGAAAATGAAGGGAGAGCCTACAAGATCATACAATTGCAAACTCGTTAATCCTTCTTACAATCCATGCTATTACTATTTATATATTACAATAAGGAATATTTTTCTTCAAACTTACCTAATACTTTGACCCTTTCAACTACCTATTCTAGGGATTCTAAATATTAAATGCAAATATTCTCGGTCATATCTTGTTTTAGTCTAGAGATGACATTATTGCAAGTGTTGTCTCCTTATTTTTAATATTTCATCTACCTATCCCTACATTATCAAGTTAAAGTGTCTTTGGTGGATGATTATGTCCTTTATTAGTGATGGCATGTCATTTTAGCTTAACTAAGTTTATAGGAATTTGTGAATCATTACTTATATCTCCCATTTTTTGTTTCAAAGAGTTTCCATTTGTCAGAGCCATGGGTTGCTCTATTGGAAATTTTATTTCCCTATTTGAATTTTTATTCTCAATGGTATCCACTAATCGAGACTTTTCCTCCATTTCAATACTTGAGCCTTTCCTAAGTCTTGATAGAAATGTCATCAGACATTATCTTTCTATATTGATTTAGTTTCCCCAAAAACAAGCAATCACTCTCTCTTGTACCTTTTTTCCTTACAACTCATCAACCTTTTTACTATAATGATAAAAAATTCTCCTTAACTTAATTTAAGGTAAAGTTCTTTGGATTTTAGCATAATGTGAACAATATGATGATGCTTCAATCCGTAGGACTACTTCCCAACATATCTCTATATCAACAACTTTGTATATCATGATGGCCTAACCCTTGTACTAGATGTGTAGCTTATGTAGAGAAGTTTCACCTTAGAACCTCTCTTGTTGAATGTGGGAAAGCATATTTCTCAAAAGATATCCTATCTTAGAGATCCTTAGTTCTTATCCCCTTTCCCTATTTTGTGGTCTCCTCCAAGTTATTTCTCCCTCTTAGATACCATCCTAAGCGTGTGATGGATAGATAATAGATGGGGTGCAAGAGGTTGTGTACTCAATTAAGTGTGAATGAGAGTAAATGTGGATGACTCAATCATGGCTCTCATTTGGTTTGAAGCTCTATCAATGATGGGGTATTTTTAATTATCATCAAAAAGGTTAATCAACCACCATTCTTCATGGAGTTTTCAGATATAATCAAAAGGGCTTAATAAGACTATCATGTATTTTGCATGTGATGATTTTATGATAGTCATGGTGACATAACATGAGGGTTTTTACACCCATATTCACCCTTTGGAGATATCTACTTGGTGAATTTTAACATGGAGGTTTTAGAAGTTGGTAATGGTTGCAAAGCCTTTGCTTCTACCTTGGGCCTTCCATCCCCTTGGATGCTCAAAAATTGAATTATAGTAAGCTTTCACTACAATTATGATGGATCACATGGGACCTAACTGTAGAACGAGATAAACCTAGATCATAAGGCCTTATCAATTGGATGTAGAGTCTTTAAGGCATTTTTTCTTATTTTAGAGTAGTGGACTCTTTCTTTTATAACCCTTTCTTGAAGAGGTATGGCAACTACCTTAAATTATTATCTCAATACTACCTTCTTTCTTTTCATTGTCCCTATCCTTCAACTTAGATGTACCTTGATCTTTGATGACACAATGAGATCCTATGATGCATAATATTTTCTCTTGTTAGTTTTCAGAATCATGAGAATTTGTCATCTTTATTGATCTAACTATTCACTTGCTTTGGAACTATTTCCAAGATTGATTCTATTAATGGCTCAATGATCCTTTATTTTTCATAAAAGGTTGTCCTACATCAAAATTGGTTAAAAATAAATAAATTTATATATTACATACATATTGACATATTTACACATTTTCTACTTTGATTTCTCTTTATCCCATTCTTGTTTTTCCATATGCCTTTTGGGGATATAAATCCCAAATTTATATTTTCCATTAGGCCATTTGGCCCTATTGAATATATGGTTGTATTTCATCCATCATTACACAATATGCAAACCATTCATCCTCCCTGACATGACTTGATCATTATTCCATTTTGATGGGGTTAGCTCCTCCACATGATAAGGATATAGAGGCTTCATTGAAATCTTAATCCTAGTCTTGTGTGGTGTTCTTAATACCATTAAGGACCAATCCAAATATAAAATCCTCCTAGTTTTGTAGTGTAATCCATTGATATGCATATGCCAAAGGATGGGGGAGGTCAATTATAGACACATCCTAGGTAGTTGTTTGACTTGGATAGGCGTATAAAGAGAGAAAAATTATTTCTATGATTCCTAATGTTTGATCTGGGATATTATCTAACTACACAACCTTTTTACCTATAGGCTAATACCTTAAACCTAATGCATCCACTAATTTTTTTGGTATGACAAATGTGGTAGCCCCATGATATATGATGTAGTTGTAAAACAATTTGTATTGGCATACAAGGGTTAGATAAACTGGGAGATGTTTGAACTTTATAGGTTATGGGATAAGATTTGTGGCATTGTTATAGCTTGTGACTTTCTCTCTTTTCTTCTTCTAGCATTTTTGCAGGCACTTTTATTATCTTAGAATGGATAAAATATCCTAAACTAAGACTAATATCATGGAATTTTTTAAGTGGCCCATTATGTTGAGGGAGACAAGATATACCATCCTCTATGGGATGAATCTCAACCTTTCTATAATAAATTGGGTGTTTTTGGTTGGATCGGGTAGTGAGGTTGCTCCCCTAGGACTACCTAGGTATTTTGCTTGATAAACATCAAGATTTTTTTGTGGTGAGGTTGCAGGAAATACAAAGCTATTATCAATTGTTGTGGCTTGGTTGCATGGAACATTTTGACCATTTTGTTGAGTGATAACAATAGGCACAAATTAGGTCCGAGGGCCTGGTTCAACGGTTAAAGCACTTCTTCGAAGCGGGGAGACCAGGGTTCCATTCCCTCGGGCCTCACCGTACTGAATGCCTATCTTCGTTCGGGTGCATCAGTGGCATAAAAGGTTCAAATTATTGGGGCATGGTGGTATAGGGGCGGTCTGTGTGAGGATCTATGTGGCAGATACTAGGGGTGGGCTACGTAGAAAACTATGGCGACTTTTTGGTCGGCTTGCCTGGACTTGTGGCGGCTATCGAGTCCACCATGTAAAAAAAAAAAACAATAGACACAAATTACCTCAACTATTGAGGTATTGCATCTAGATATTATTGTATCACTTGGATTGGTCTGCATTGACTTCCAATGGTTGTTGGGTTACCTCTAAATATTTCCTCCATTACTTACTTTTTAGACTGTATCAAATAATCTTATTAGACATGTGGTCTCTTGCCATTAAATTAGCCTTCTGGTTAGATATTACATAAATATCTTCTTCATCCCAAGTTACTAAGACTCACTCCTAAAGAACATAGTTAGGCTCTATAATAGAAGGAATGGGGATATGTTGCTCTTGTATCTGATCCCCAACTCTAGCGTATGAAATGGATGCCTAGGATGGTATTATCTTAGTTGTTGCAGTGGCCAATAGCTAAGATACTTCTCCTATGTTGCTTTGGCTATGGAAAATTTTGGGGGGCAAGCAATACCAAGATATGGACTTTTCTACATAATTATTCTTCATAGGGGTTATTTCTTGAGCATGATTAAGGAATTATATTTATAGATGAGTTACCACTAGGACTATTTGCTAACTTTGGACTTGGATATGACTATTCTCCTAGTTGCATTGGACTTGAGGTCTAGAATACCCATTAGATAGGACTCTATAGCCCTAGTTTCCTTGTGAGAAAGGAGGTCTTGGTTTGTTTGGATAGGGGTATCTTGGGGTATTATATTCGATCCTAATGGCCAATATTTCATTGGCTATTAATGTAAGAAACTTTTTGAATGCATCTTTCTTAGGGTCCTTTATAGTAGGTGAGGTTGGAGTCTATGGGGCAATGACAATTATAGGTGAGACTAACGAGGTCATTGACTGGACAATCAAAGTAGATTATGCATTGGGGAACAAGATTATATGGGCCCAAGTGGCTAGCCTTCTAATCTATATTAAATAATGTTCAACTTGAATGTTTATTCCATAAGATTTCAATAAGGAATTTCCACCTCTAGATTTAACCATCAATAAGATTTTAGAGTCCAAGGCTTTTAAATAGTAAGAGTGCCATACCTAGGAGAGGACATAGCTCCTATGGTATTTTATACTAGGACTTGTGAAATTTGGGGTTGAAATCTTCTATTGCCTCCATGAGATCTCTCTTGATGGTTGATAATTTTTCTAGGAAAGATAATCCATCCACATTTTCTTTGAATATCTCAACAAAAACATTCCCATGTTGGTCCTAACTAGCTATTGAACTAGACTGGAGTGTGAGATACCGTTCTTGGGTTCTTCCCCTGAAAGAAGTTGCCAGTAGTCTTAGAGCCATGCTTTTCTTTGATATATTATGAATTATGCATAGACTTACCACATGGTTTAGATTCTCAATGGGGGTAGTGAGATCTTCTGAATTTAAATAAGTGAAGGACTTTAAGGTAGAATAGGGAATATTCTCTTGTAATTTAAGGTACATTTTCATCACTACAAAACCCTCGTAGACCAGATCTAGTTTTTCCTCCCTTCCCTCAACCCTCAAATTGCCTCCAAAGTTTGTAGAAAACTTCTATGCATTTTTGTAACCCTTCTAGGCATCCATAGCCATCATAAAACACCTTTGGGTGTTTCTCGCAACAAAGTTGTAGTCCTACAACCCTTGAGCACCATTCAGGTATTTACATGACCATTGGCGATAGAAGTAAAAATAGATATTAGAATTGACAAGGTAAGAATTTATTGTTATTCATTCATATTTTTGTACTTTCTATTTATAGTTCAATATCATAGCATCTAGGGTTTATTTATTTTATCTTTTTGAGGGCCTCACATAGTGGAGCCCTTGTAGGTATTTCTAATCTCTTTTTTTTTTGTTCTCTATTTGTAGGTGTAGGAATCATATTTTTGGAATTTGTTGAAGCTAGGGTGGTCCCGTAGGGATACACAAGCCCACCCATAACTCTTGTTTGGATCGAAGACGAGCGAGAAGACACCAACTATTCATTGCACTAGGGTTTTGAAACCCTAGCATCTTGTAAATTTGTATCAAAAGTATTGTAAAACCCCATATTGGGGCATATTCATTGTATAACTCAGATATCTACCCATATTAATAAACTATTATTCATTTTTTGCATTTCTTTGGTGTTACTATGCTTTTGTGCTTTTATCTTTGCATTGGTGTTGTTCGTTTTTGGTTTAAAAAATGATGATCATCGTGGGACCTTCAAAGGGTTCTTCATGTTGATTTATATTGTCATTAATTTTTGTTTTTGTTTCCATATTGTAGGTTCTAGAAGTTTGATCACACAAAAATCACAAAAACAAGGGTTTTTAGAAGGTTGCAGAATTTGATCGAAGGTCACGCAAACGCCCTGTAGCGTTCGAGGGACACCCTGTAGAGTTCAAGATATGCTTCACATCTTCCTGGTAAGCCTGTTTCAAAACCTAAATTATTTTTTCTTTCATTTTCTTTATTTTAACAATAATTTTTTTTTTTGGTAATTATAATAATAGATTAATTGTGGGTTTTTATAAAGGATCCCAAAACCTTATGTACAAAATCAGCCTTGCTAAAAGATATTTCATGCCGGATGGCCGGGTAAATAGAGCAGTTCATAAAAAAGACAAGGAAATACAAAATGCTCGAGGGCCCCGTAAGACGCGGACAATCCTGGAAATCTTGATCTTGAAATACATTAAAACAGAATAATAGCCGAAGACAATATATCAACAAACTTTGGGAGAAGACCTATGATACAAATTCTTCATCATGAGGGAATATCTGCCTTGGCCAAACTGTCCACCTCGGTTGGGAAACGAGAACGCCAAACAACCGGGCACGTGGTCATCAGTCCTTTGTTGGCCAAGTGATCCGCCACCCGGTTACCTTCTCTGTAGATGTGCCCCGCCTCCCACCTGGCGCACCGAGAGAGGAGCATCCTAGCCTCGAGGATGATATTCAGGACCCGCCACGACGGGTCTTTGGAGCCACGAAGGTAGTTGATAATGTTTAGAGAATCGCCTTCAATAATTAAAGGCCTAGGATCATTCGATATGACCTGCAACCCTTTCAACACACCACGGGCTTCGACAAAATGATTGGTCTGAGGGCCCAGATTTTCACAGTAGGCCAAGATCAGCTTCCCATTATGGTCCCTGACAAGCCCCCCGAAACCAGCGGGCCCCGGGTTGCCTTTAGCAGCCCCGTCAAAATTAAGTTTGATCCACCCCAAAGGAGGTTTGGTCCAAGTGACCTCCCTGCGGCCATTCACTGAGTCAACTCTGGAAGAGGAGCCAAGGTCCAGTCTTTTGAAAATAATTGCCTCCCAAGGATTGTGAGGGCGGGAGCTGGGAATAGTTTTTGAATTCTCGACAGCAAAGGATAAGGCCCGCTGGGCAACAGAGGGAGCCATTCTAGGGATCTTGCCGAAGACTCTAGCATTACGCTCCAGCCAAATTTGCCAGATGGAATGGTGAAAGGCAGCCTCACAAAGGAATCGGAGCTTAGAATTCTTAAAGGGCTTGGGCCATTGGAGGAAGGCATCTTTAAGGGAGCGAGGGGAGCACCAGAGTACTTGGAAGGAAGACAACACACAGCTTAGGACCGAATGGGAAAAGGGGCAATGCAAAAATAAGTGATCGGATGTTTCACAGTCAGCTAAGCAAAGATAGCACCTGTTGGGAATTGCAAGGCCTCTCTTGTGGAGATTGTCTATGGTAAGGGCTTTGTTATAAAAGGCAATCCAAGCAAAGTAATTTATCTTAGGAATAATCCCTTTCCTCCAAATTGCTTTCCACCAGGGGTCCACAGCAACCTCACACGATAGAAGATCATAAGCGGACTTAACAAAAAACCGCCCATCCTACGTGTTGCTCCAAATAATTTTGTCATCTCTTATGACCGAAGGAATTAACACCGATTGGAGGACACTGTACAAGAAATTCACCTCATTATCAAACCCATCCACCATCGAAAGTTTCCACCGAGGGGGAAGGGAACTCCGGTCAATGCAATCCGAAACCTTGAGATGACTGTTTGGATCAATCTGGGCCCTCAAGCCAGCCAAGTTCTGATTTACAACGAGAGCTTCATCTGTAGCCCACCTGTCTCTCCAAAAAAGGATCGTGGATCCATCCCCCAAGATCCAACGAGCACCCCTGTTAATCACCGAACGGCCCTGAAGCACCGTCTTCAGAAAGCCGAAGCTTCATGAGGAGACTCAGCCTTCCAGGAGAGAATTTTCCCCAAGATACTTTCTTTTAACTATATTGACCCATTCCTCCAGTGCATTAATAAGAATTCTCCAAGCATGTTTGGCAATTAAGGCAATGTTCATGAGCCTGGATCTTCTCAATCCCATGCCCCCTTGGTCCTTTCGAAGGCAAACCTTATCCCACGCCACCAGAGGAATTCTGGATTTTTCTTCGCTGTCAGACTAGAGAAAATTCCTTTGAATCTGCTCGATTTTGGAATGGATAAACACAGGAAGCATGAAAATAGACATGAAATAGGTGGGAATTCCTTGAAGACAGGCTTTGGTGAGGGTTGCCTTCCTAGCTTGAGATAGCAATTTGCCTTTCCAAGTGCTGAGTTTCTTATGAAGCCGTTCCAAAATCGAATTCCAGATGTTCCCACCGCCTCGCCCATTGCAAACTAGCGGCAACCCCAAATAAGTTGCAGGCAGGGAATCAATAGTGCATTCGAGGATTCTGGCAATGCGAATTTGCCTACGCAGAGGGGTATTAACAAAATAAATTTTGCTCTTCAAATAATTAACTTTTTGGCCAGAAGCCTTCTCATACCGGGACAGAATGCGCTTGATAGATTTGGCCTGAGTGACAGACGCTCCAGTGGATATGAGCGTGTCATCCACAAACTATTGGTGAGTGACAGGATCAACTCTGGAAGTAGGCAGAATGCCAAAAATCTTGCTTCGATGGAGGGCTTCATTCAAAGACCAGCTAAGGACCTCTGCCAAAAGAATGAATAAAATAGGAGACAGAGGATCACCTTGTCTGAGGCCGCGAGCACTCTGGAAGAATCCAGCGGGGGACCCGTTGATCAGCACAGAAAAGGACGGAGTGGAAATGCAACTGTTCACAAGGTCAATCCAATGATGATGGAAGCCCAACTTGCAAAGGACAACACAGAGGAACCTCCTGTCCACTCTGTCAAAAGCTTTATTCATGTCTAGTTTAAGGAAAAGCGCAACATTCTTGGAACATTGGGCAGTATGGAGGGTTTCATGAATAGTAATGATGTCGTCAAGGATGTTTCTACCCTTAACGGTGCTCCCCTGAGCTGAACCTACCAAAGAGGGGAGGAGGGATCTCAGACGATTGGCAATGGTCTTGGTAAGAATCTTGTAGAAAACATTGCAGAGGCTTATGGGACGATAGTCAAAAAAACTTTTGCAGGTGGGCGACTTAGGAATGAGAGCTAGGAAGGTAGAGTTGAGCTTCGGATGGATGGATCTTGATGCTTGGATTTCTAAGATAGCCTCGCAGACATCAGGCCCCACAACATCCCACATAACTTGAAAGAATCGGGGGAACCCATCAGGCCCGGGGGCCTTATCTCAGTTGCATGGAAAAAGAGCATCCTTAATCTCGAAATGGGAAAAAGGTTCCAGGAGTTTAATACTTGCCTCATGGGGGACTTTGGTAGGGAAATTAGCAAGCAAGGATTTCTGAACTTGGAGGACGCTATCAAGAGGAGCACCCAGCAAATCCTGGAAGAAATCGACTGCTTCGCTTCGAATTTCCTCAATCTCCCTGGTAGTGCGCCCATCCTTACACAACACCTGTCTGATCTTGTTGGCCCCCCTGTGTCTCATGGTAGACGCATGGAAAAACTTTGAATTTGAATCACCGCTCTTCAGCCAGAGATCCCTGGACTTCTGACGCCAAAACGTTTCCTCACTGGCAAGAATGGAATGATAGTCCACCAGGAGGCTCCGTTCCTCCTCTCTGAGGCCTTCAAAATACCCTTCGACCTCCATATTTTCCTCTAAACTCTTCAAGCGCTCAGAGATGGACCTTTTAGACTCAAAAATGTTGCCAAAAACCTCCTTATTCCATGCCTTTAAGTTCTTTTTAATCATCTTAAGTTTTAGGGCCACTTTTGGACGCTGAACCAACCACCGTCACCTGCCACCATTCCGAAACCAACTGTTTGAAATCCTTGTGGGAAATCCACATGGACTCAAATCTGAAAGGGATCTTAAACCTAGGCCCGCCAATGGCCTCTAACATAATGGGATTATGGTCCGACCCGATTCTTGGCAAAGCTGAGAGAGTTGCAGCACCGAGGAAGGGAATAGCTTCATGGGAAATGAGGAACCGGTCGAGCTTGACCCGGATGAGATTGCTCCCAATCCTCCTGTTGCTCCAGGTGAAGGACGCCCCTTTAATTTTTATGTCTAGCAGATTATTGGATGAAAAAAAATCTCTGAAATCCTCCATGCTACGCCGTCACCTCGCCTCCCTTCTTTTTAGAGGGATGAAGAGGGCAATTGAAATCCCCTCCCACAACCCACGAGAAGTCACTAAAACTTTCCCTCATCAGAGAGATGGTTTTCCACAACTCAGCTCGCTCCGAAGTAGAGTTCGAGGCGTAAACATTGGTCAAAATCCATGAAAAATTATCAACCTTGGAGTGAAACAGAACATTGATAGTCTTGCTGGAAGCCGATAGAAGACTACCCTCGACCTTGTCAGAGTCCCACAACACCATGAGACCGCCTGCAGAACCTATTGCAGGGCTGGAAAGGAATTTGGCCTTGGCCCAAATGGCCCTGGCAACCTTGACAGAGGCAGAGGCATCAGACTTAGTCTCCTGCAAAATGAGGATGGATGGGTTAGACTTCTTTCGGAGATCGGCCACCACCCTACGTTTGGCCGCTCCGTTAAGACCTCTCACATTCCATGAGAGGATTTTCATCTGGACATTTTAAAGACTTTCTTGCCTCCCTTTCCCCTACTGGATGGGAGGTTTTGGGACAAGCGAATCACCCACCAGGGAGTCGAAATCTTCTTGAAAAAGCAACCGCTGGGATCCATTTGCAATGTCTGCTGTCATTTCCTTATCCCTTCTTTCTTTGTTAGGAGGTCGCCCCTATTTTCTTTCACAGCCGAAATCCACCCCTTGCTTTCGGCTTCTAGTGTTTCATGGACTAATGTTGCCATGTTGTTCGTCCCTCTTGCCCAGCAGATACTCTTCCAGCAGGGACTCGAGAGGTTTCTAGTTTTGACAAATAGGGGAATCAGCCTGAGCAGACATACGGGAAGGAGACTGATCCTTTTCCACTTGAGGTTCTAGTTGGGAACTTGCATTGCACAGAACGACGTCCGACTCGGGGAGAACCCCAGAAGGATCTGGAGACTCAGGCACTGTCGCTACAGGGTGTTTCGATTGTTTTCCTTCTTGCTCCGAGGGGTTGCCAGAAGCCCCACCCTTCATCCCCGGCTTTTGAAGAGGACAATTTGACTGAAGATGCCCCTGGGAACTGCACCGGGGGCAAAAGGCCGGTCTATTTTCGTAGTTAATGACTTGCTTATGAAGAACGGAGCCTCCAGACCGAAGAGTGATGGAGGATGGAAGGTTCGCCTCCAAATCCGCCAAGACACAGAAGCGAGCTTGGACAAATCTGGTTCGGGCCCGAGTGGGAGGGTCAATGGTGACCAACTCACCAATGGAACGGGCGATACCCCTGATAACATTTTCATGCCAGCAGAAAAGGGGAAGGTTCGGCAGCCTAACCCATATTGGGGCAATATTAATACTCTGGGTTTCGGGGTTAAAATCCATCCCCCACTTCCTGAGAAAGAGACTCCTGCGTCCCAGAAACCAAGGGCCCCCAGCCAAAATTTTACAGTAATCCTCCGCATTATTCAGCCTAATTGCGAAAAAACCCCGGGATAGGGCAGCCAGCTCCATATGACCCGAGGTCCGCCATTTTCCTGCCGCCCACCTACGGATGGTCTCCATATCGGGACGCCCTCCAATAAACTTCCCGATTAGGGTAAATTTTTCAAATTCGATGAAACTTGATAGGATTTCCTCCGGGATGTCCAGTTCATCCCCGGACGGAAAGAGGTCCTTAGTGAAAATACCATTTGGGGTTTTAGAAGCCGCTGCCTCTGCATACGATTTCTGTTGGCAGTCTCTCCCTTTGTCAGGCGGATCCTTCCCGTGTCTGCCTCCATCTTCGGGTAACTCCGTCGAGCCTCCATTCTCTGATTGCCCTCCCTCCGCCTTGTTGTGGCCCTCCAACTTGTCGGTGCCTAGGTTCACAGTGCTGGCGCTCCCGCTCCCGTGCCCTCCCGCCGCTACCTTCCCGCTCATCGCCGCCAGAAAACCCCCTAAATTCCTAAATTGATCCTCCCTTTACTATTTTAACAATAAAATTAACAAAATAAAATCATTCATTTTTTGTTTTAAGTAGTTATATTTTTATTTTCATCCTAGGCATTTACATCCTTCATAGATTATATTTAGAGTAAAATTGCATTTATGCATTTACTATAGTTCACATTTTTAGATTTGGATTTCTATTGCTTTATGGTGTATTCATTCACTATTATGTATGTTGTTTGCATTTGAAATTACAAAAGCATTACTAGTTGCATAGTAGAGTTGAAAGCTTCCATTTTTACTTTTCTAAGTTGGAACAAGATCGTAATACTTAAGTATACTCCCATTGTTGGAATCACTTGATGATTCAGGGTAGAAGAACTAGGTGAACCCTCCACTATTGGAATCACTTGATGATTCAAGGTGGGTCTTAAGTGGTGTACCCCTAAGTTATTTTTAGGAGCTTAGTGTTCATGTTCTTGGATTCTAGATTAGACGAGTGAAATAGGTGTGTTTTCAACATTGAGTGAACACAATAGATAACATAAATCTTAAAATGAATCACACACTTTGCACATTTCACACTAAATAATAGTGAGTTGTATTTCATCATCAACCATTATTCGATATTGGTGATAGTGGGCTTCATCATCGACATGTGTGGATCCTACCATTACATTCTATGATTTTGAAATTAAACCAATATCGACATGATTAGTGGATCCTCCATTGAATATCATGGCTCAAATTGATAGGAAGCCATTCAAATGAGTTTTAATTGATACCTTATCCTCCATAAATATCATCACCACTTTTGTTCTCCAACATCTTAATTTTCCACCACCTCACATCACCAAATCCACCTTCACCCTAAAAGCATTTAACGATGCTCTCTGTTCCATAGTTGGCACTATAGTTTTACCCATCGAAGTAGGGGTAAAAATGTTGCACATAATGTTTCACATATTGGAAGGGTCCATGGTGTATAATTTACTCCTTAGACATCCTTGGATTAGGTAAATGATATGTGTCACCTCCATACTCCATCAATGCTTAAAATATGTACATGAGGGACAAATTCATTGCATACCAGTAGACATCAAACCATTTAAGTATTGCAATTTCATTTCAAATCCTTATGAATCCATTCTTCCAACCACCCACCTTTTCTTGACATCAACCACATCATCCACCACACCATCCACTTCTTCATTCAAAGTTCCTATTCATGAGAAACTCCCCATCACTACCACACATCAAGTTTCCACCTCCATACCCCCATATTCATCATCATTGACTACATGTACATGTGGTCAAGCTCAATCCACATCAACCATACCATCATCATAAAAATTCCTTCCACATAATCACCCATTAATCAAACATATCATTCAAATCCATTTTAATGTCTCACAAGTCAAATTAACAAATTGTGAGATACCATTCTAGTCCATACCTCTCCTATTTTTGGATTCCCAAGCCAATTATGAGTCTTCCACATCCACCTCCACATCATCATAGGTTGTAGTCCATATCACTAATCCTGGTATTGATGAATATGTGGTCTAATATATTACTGTTACACCACTTAACATCCAAACTGCTAGGGATTACGATCACCCATGTGACCCACCCTTATCCACATGAGTGGTGTACAACATGGGTTCAATGCCCAACAACATAATTTTTGTGTATGATTGAATTGATTCATCATCTAATCCATATTACCAATATGAACCCAAGCAACCAACACCTGCCAACATACAACACATGTTGGGTTTTCCATCCTGGTATTTCATTGAGTCAATTGGTAAGGATATGGCCTAGGATGACATGAATAGGGAATACATGAAATAATTGATACTTCATATCAAGGAGTGCATGACAATTTAGGTTTAGGATATCAATTTCACTTCTTATTTTGAACAAGCTTTTCAAAATCTTCATTTGAATTTAGAAGAAGAAATTCATCACCCTGATGAATTTGAAGAATCTATGAAGAATACAATGTTATGTCAATAGCTTCTTATGAACCTGATGAGGGATTGACACCCATAATTCCATTCATTGAATAGGATGTTTTTTACCTCATAATGTTTCCCATCCATCTACCCATATTTCACTTGCTTATTCCACAAGAATGAGCCGAACCAACTAGTGAACCATCACCTCCACTCCATTGATACACCTCACCGACCAATTTTGTAAAATATGTACATAATTCAATTAAATAAAAAATAAACAAATTCAAAAAAAATATTTGCATTCCATGTGCATGGCTTTTTTCATTTGCATTTACACATGTTGCTTCCCACATCCATCCATATAGGCTTTTCAGTCTAGGGAAGAGCCTGATCCATTTAACCTCATCCAATTGAGAGAATTATATGCTTAATGTGATTTATATATATGTATATATACATGGCTAATGCACAAAAACACATTGCATTTCACACATTATATTTTACACTTTGCATTTCACATATTGCATTTTACACATTGCATTACACACATTACATTCCACAAATTGCATTTCACACATTTCATTCACACATTCATTGAGCACTACCATCTTCACATATTTTATTTCATATTAGGGGTCATTTATTCAGTCTAGATAATAATTGATCCAATAAATTCATGTTGCCTTAATCAGGAGTACCCTCAAAATCATCAACCATTTCATTGCACCAATTCATAAAGTCAAATTGTCATTTGACAACTACATTTCCATAGTCCCTATGTGTTTTCGGTCACTCAGCCACTCCTATTGTTTCTATCAACCTCCAATACATGTCAAGTTTTCTTTAGGACCAAGACACATTTTCACTAAGAAAATCTTGAGTTATAGGAATTGACTCTAACACTCTTGAACCAAACAAAATTACACATCTTAAAAACATCTTGTGTCAAAGAGGGATAACACCATAATTGGGTTGAACCTCAAAGCGAAAAGGTAATACTTGCTTGTCCCATTATGCACATAGTTCAAAAATAAAAAATAGTGGTTTTCACCACTATCACAATCATTTCAAAACAAAATATAGAGTAGTAAGGAAAGAGTAAAATTCTCATCACGCTTTGATTAAGAATCCAATTTCCCAAAGCTCTAAATATTTTACACATAACACACCATAGATCCTCAAGTTGTAAGAATAGAACTACATTTCTAGTTAGACAGTTAGGTAGTCTGAATCTCCAAAACTTAGAGATCATATTATTGGACTATGAATCTAATATTCACTACAAATATAGATGCTTGAATGACAGTGGAGTATGCTCATGCATGACGACACATCTCTCTTGAAGAGAACTTTGACCACACATAAGGATAAACTAGATTCTTGGTCTCCTCCATAAAATGTTTTCATCCTAATTTACTAAAGATGAGTTAAGGAACTCACTTGCACACACATTGGTGCTTGATTGCCTTGAGTCATGACCATACTCATGATTTGGTAAATGAATTCACTGCACACATATTTTGTCTTAAATAAATTAGACAATATTTAGTGAGTTTGTTTGATATCATTAGTATGTTTGAGTCTCTACAAACCAATCAGTATTTCATGCCAATATCTATGTCATTTTTCTATATCAACATCCATATCTTCCATATCAACATCCATATCTTCTTCCATATCAAAATTCATATCATTACATGAGTCTTCCATTTCACATACCACCATTTTGGTGCCCCTGATTAAACAACAATGCTATAAATGGTCAAGTAAAATCTAAACTACGAATGATCATTAGTATGTTAATTCATTTACATTAATACACACTATTATTGTATTATCATCCATCATACATATACACATGTATTCACACAAAAGCATCCACACAAAAGCATAATACAAGTAAAATCCATGTATATATATAAAAATAACGTAGACACCAAAATCTAGCCACTTGCAAGTCATCTATACCTTCCTGTCAGCCACGTGTCGGTCATCCACCTTCCCGCCATTATTTGGCCCAAATCCACACTTTCCCGCCATTATTTGGCCCAATTTCACCTTTCCCGCCATTTTTCACCCCCAAATTTATTTAAATTAATATTTATATATATATATTTTAATATTTTAATATTTTAATATATATATTTAAATAATAGTTTAAGTGATTTAATCTGAGCCGTCCGTCCTTCATTTAATCTCATCCATCCATCCATCTTAATCCATTTCACAACCAAGATTTATTCTCTACCCTTAGATCCACTTTAATCTTAGCCACATGTTCAAAGTGTCGTTAAAACCCTAAAGTGTGCCCTAAGAGTAGATTATAAATTGAGTCACTTTGATGGCTCAAACCCTAGGTCTTTGGCTACTTCTATCTTTGCTATCTTTGCTATCTTTCGGACCTATCTCTTCTATTTCATCCATTTCTTCAGCCATCCATCGCCGCCCCTTTTTGCCGCATCCATCACCGCTTCTGTCGCTGCTTTTGCCACCATCTCTTTTGCAGCATTCTGCAGAATCCCCCATTCTTGTTGCAAGTTCCCGTGGGCGTTTACCCCATTTACCAAGTTCCCGTGGGCATTTACCAAGTGCCCACGGGCATTTACCAAGTGCCCACGGGCGTTTACCCACAGCCACAGACTCAGATCGGCGTCTAAAACCTTAATCTAGAAGCACGTGGGCATTCAGTGAGTGCACCAAGGCACCTTCCATAGTTGATTTGACAGCCACATTACTTCCAGGTGTCGCCTGGTCTAGCTGCGTTAACAAAGAACAGGTATAAGTTAGTTTAAAGCAAGTAACTTCTTTTATTTTATTGATATGTTATTGAATTCCTGCACTTCATTTTTTAGGGTTTTAGGATTTTTCTGAGGGCTCACATAGTGGAGCCCTCTTATTAATTTCTAACTCCTTGATAGTGTTAATGTGTGCAGGTTTTTGACAGCAGATCCGATTTATTGATGGCAACTGATTAAGCTGGAGTGGTCCAAGCAAGGGATACAACAAAGCCCACTCACTCGGTTGGGATTGAAGATACATTCTTCGAAAGCGCCACCATTTGTGCCAGCTAGGGTTTTAGAGAACCCTAGCATAACTTGTAACTGTGTATCACAAATAAAGGGTTACAGGCCCTGTTGTACTCAAAAGGAGTTTTTAAACTCCATTGATTAATAATAATCATTTGTTTTGTGCAACTTTCTTGTATTCCATTATTGTGGTTTTATCTTTTGTTTGGCGTTGTATTTTTAATCTACTTTGGGGTCTTCTCCATAACAGGGTTACCTAATTTGTGCAAGATGAGGTTAATGAACACACTTGCACACACACAGGTTTTTGATTGCCTAGAGTCACTACCATGCTTCGGATTTGGTTAATGAACTCACATGCACACACATTTGGTCCTAGTTGAATTAGGCAGTATTAGTAAGTTTGTTTGATACCACTAGCATGTTTGAGTCTTTGTAAAACAGTCTTCCTCCATATTTTCTTCCATATCAACCTCCATACCTTCTTCCATATTCATGTCATTCCATACGTCATTCATTCACAAGCTACCAAGTTCGGTGCCCCTGATTAAACAATTATGATAACAGTTGGCTAAATCTAACTATCTAAAAGTATGAGTGCTTATTAGTGCATATTTCATTTACTTAGTCTCACATTAATCATCTATAAGTTTGCATTCCATTCCATCACATATGCATCAAAAACATTAAAACATATAAAAACATGCATCACAAAAACATAGGCATTCACACAAAAGAAAGTAAAACACTAAAAATAAAAGCCATGTATATATATGTATAAAGATCAAAACGTACAGTGAATGCCAAAAGGCTACAAAATACAATAGAGCACCAAAGCTCATAAAGAGTGCATCTAAGAACTAAGCTAACCATCAAAAGAGGATCCCTGTGACCTAGTAGGAGCCCTAGACCTAGTGGTGTGCCTAGACTCACTACGCCTAGAGACGGAGGAGGATGGAGGATCAGGCAACACAATGTGATGCCTAAATAATGTGTCCTCCAGAGCCTCAATATAACGAGTCCTAGACCTAAGTCTAGATATGTTTATCCCGTGTCGTCGCTCTCGCTCCGCTAGCTCTGCATGGAGTCTCGTCACCCTGTCATCCTGGGGCACCCTAGTCACTCCATCCAATTTTGCCTGCATCTGGGCCATCCTCTCCTCCTGAACAGCTATCAGGGCATCCCGCTCTGCAACCTGTTGCTCCAGCCGAGCTATCCTCTCATCCTGGATAGCTATCATAGCATCGCGCTCTGCTATCTGCTGTTGCAGCTGCGCCAGATCATCCTCATGCCCGCTAGGGGGTACCTCCCTAGTCTCTCCAGCGGTCTCTCCTAGGCCCTCGCCATCATCCTCCTCGTCATCTTCGCTCCTTGATGCCTACCGTACCATCTTCCCCTTTTGCCTTTGACTGTCAGCTCGAAGGCGGGGACCCTCCCTGTGCTTGGGAACCTCTGTGGTTCCCTCGTCCTCTCCAGCTCCAACAGCCACCAATGGTGGCTCCCACCTCGGCTCTACGACCATCCATGCTGCATACTCACCTGTTACCCCGATGTCATCCACGTCAAGGATCTCCATGTCCTCATCGTCCTCTGTCGCCTCCCTCCACGGCTTTGCACATGACAAATCCCCCTCCGATCTGTGCCTCTGGTAGCGCACTGGCTCATCGGGGACATCCTGTCTCAATCCGACCTGGCGGAGCACTCGAGACATCTATATGTAATCCGCCTCGCTGTGGACCCGACCCACTACCCATCCAGCCTGTTGCACCCATCTCAGATGCTCTCCATCACTGATCCACCTCACCTACCACCAGGGCCTCCAAATGACTTGGGCATCTGTCAAGTCTACCCATAAACTCCTATACCATTGCCCCGATCTCACGGGGCGGCTCGGCTGTATCTCCTCCGCCACTGGCCATCTCCTACCATAAGCCTGGCTCATGTCCCAGTAAGCACATGGCAACCCCTTCGGTCGGGCCACTCTAAAGTGCTCCCAGCCCCAGCACTGGAGAACCAAACTACAACCTAGGCCCTTTCGGCCCCGTCTTCGAACCTCATACAACTCCCGGTACACCTACGCCAATAAAGCGGGCGCCCAAGCATACACTACCCTATTAGTGAGCATCTCGCTCACTACACCCATCAGGTTCCATGGAAACCTGCACCCGATGCTATTCAGTGCCACAATGTTGGCCAATACGAACATCATCAGAGCCTCCACCGCTACCAACTCCTTGGCCGTATACATGGCCAAGTAAGGAATCCCCCGCTCTCCGTTCGGATCTCCCTCCAGTCATCCCCAAACAACTTGGCCATATCCGTGGCCCTATCTCATCCAACCTCCACCTGCACCCCCTCCACGGGCACCTTGAGGATGCGGTATACATCCTCAAGCATCACCGTCATCTCTCCAGTCGAGAGCTGGAACGTCCCCCGATCTGGATCCCACCTCTCGACCAAAGCCGAGAGGTACCCCTCATCTGCCCGAACTACCTCCAACCGGGCTGCCTCCGCTAGCCCTACTACCTCCAATATCTCCCAGTCTGCCTGGGACAATGACCTCCTCATCCCCGGAATGATAGGGGAGAATCGGTGTCATGCCTCTAACACCCTAAGCTGCAAAACAACAAAACAAAAATTGGTTACAATTTTTTTCCAAAAAAAAAAAAACAAATAAAAGTACTTGCTTAAATAAACAAATACCTCAGCTGGCTGCACTGGCGCATTCTCTCCCATCTCCGCCATATTTCCCGCATGCTTCACTCTCCCACACAACCTTTCACTTCACTTCACTTCATTCCACTCCCTCAGACGCACTTCTCTCAAGCTCGAACGCACAAATGAGCGAAATTCTCGCTGAAACTGTTTAAATAGCTGGTTTTGGCACCCTGAAATGCAGTGGGGCATTTCATGGCACATTCAGATGCAGTGGGGCATTTCATGATGCATGCAAATACCGACGGGCGTTTCTGCCACCTCCAAATGCATACCGACGTTTGGTGTCAGTATTGAATAAAAGAACAAAACTTACAAAATTGAAGCTTACCTCCTCCAAATTTCATCAAATTGCATCCATCCATTCTTCTTATCATAATAAAACATTTTGCGAAGGTTACAACAATTTTGGAAACAAATTTTGTCATTTTGCTCAAAAAGCGCATTATTCATCATTGATTTACAAATTAGGTTAAAAACATTCAAAACCTTCACAAAATTAACAACATTCATCAATTCTTCTGATCTATCATCAATTTCATTCATTCTTCTTTCATCATGAATATTTTTGCCAAATTAAATTAAAGTAAACCTCGTATCTAGTGGTATATTCTATCACCTTGGCGATTGCAGCGATTTGCATCCATGCAATTCGTTAAGAGGATTAAACAACCATAAGGACACTTACCATTTATCATCATCAATTATTTCACTGTTTGAAAAATTGGAAATCAATTTTGGGTATCCTACTTTTCAAGTGACCTCATACCAAGATTAATTTGCTCAACAGTTGTCATTGATGGCCTAGTTCATGGGGCCTTAAACGTGGACAATCTTCAATATCATCATTATTTTGAGTCTTGCTAGATATTAAGGCTACCTAGGTTGATTGGTTTCGACCCGAGGAATTATCCATACAGTCACTAGGAGCATCTCTGAAGTTCTAGACTCTTTCATATTGCATCTCTGCATATCAATGGCGCCAACAAGGCAATTTCATCAATAGTATGGATTCACCCACAGGAGTTGGGGCATCCATTATCAATTTTTAACTTTTCTAATAGTAGAATTCATCTTACATGATCATGGAATTTAAAATTTGGCAAAAATCCCTTTCTAACCGTTGGGGCAGAAAACGGTTCATATTTCACATCACTCATATCGTCTTCAATTATATTCTTTTCTGGTTTGTACACCAACCCCTTTTCTGTTGGGACATAAACAGATGGTTCGTACACCAACCCCTTTTCTGTTGGGACATAAACAGATGGTTCATACACCAACCCTTTTTTTCACCGTTGGGGCAAAAACGGTTCATTTTCTTCCGAATTTCTTCCAATTGGCTCGTGAGAACCATTCTCGCTCGCCAATTGAGGGGGTAAGCTGATAAATTTTAAACATTATTTTATTCTTTGGTCTTCAAAGTTGTGCTTTAGTCTTGAGAGAGAGTTGCGTCTGATCTAGCTTTTTAGGTGTCCTAAGTTTTTGTGCTGCATTGTGTCTTCACACAAAGCGGCTCAAAAAGGGGCATCTGTAGACACCAAAATCCAGCCACTTGCAAGTCATCTATACCTTCCTGTCGACCACGTGTCGGTCATCCACCTTCCTCGCCATTATTTGGCCCAAATCCACACTTTCCCCCCATTATTTGGCCCAATTTCACCTTTCCCGCCATTTTTCACCCCCAAATTTATTTAAATTAATATTTATATATATATATATATATATTTTAATATTTTAATATATATATTTAAATAATAGTTTAAGTGATTTAATATGAGCCTTCTGTCCTTCATTTACTCTCATCCGTCCATCCATCTTAATCCATTTCACAACCAAGATTTATTCTCTACCCTTAGATCCACTTTAATCTTAGCCACACGTTCAAAGTGTCGTTAAAACCCTAAAGTGTGCCCTAAGAGTAGATTATAAATTGAGTCACTTTGATGGCTCAAACCCTAGGTCTTTGTCTACTTCTATCTTTGCTATCTTTGCTATCTTTCGGACCTATCTCTTCTATTTCATCCATCTCTTCAGCCATCCATTGTCGCCCCTTTTCGTCGCATCCATCACCACTTATGTCGCTACTTTTACCGCCATCTCTTCTACAACATTTTGCAGAATCCCCCATTCTTTTCACAAGTGCCTGCAGGCATTTACCCCATTTAACAAGTGCCCACGGGCATTTACCAAGTGCCCACGGGCGTTTACCAAGTGCCCACGGGCGTTTACCCACAACCACAGACTCAGACCGGCGTCTGAAACCTTAATCCAGAAGCATGCGGGCGTTCAGCGAGTGCACCAGGGTGCCTTCCGTAGTCGATTTGACAGCCACATTACTTCCAGGTGTCGCCTGGTCTAGCTGCATTAACAGAGAACAGGTATAAGTTAGTTTAAAGCAAGTAACTTCTTTTCTTTTATTGATCTGTTATTGAATTCTTGCACTTCATTTTCTAGGGTTTTAGATTGTTTCCGAGGGCTCACACAGTGGAGCCCTCTTATTAATTTCTAACTCCTTGATAGTGTTAATGTGTGCAGGTTTTTGACAGTAGATCCGGTTTATTGATGGCAGCTGATTAAGCTAGAGTGGTCCAAGCAAGGGATACAACAAAGCCCACTCACTCGGTTGGGATTGAAGATACATTCTTTGGAAGCGCCACCATTTGTGTCAGCTAGGGTTTCGGAGAACCCTAGCATAACTTGTAACTGTGTATCACAAATAAAGGGTTACAGGCCCTGTTGTACTCAAAAGGAGTTTTTAAACTCCACTGATTAATAATAATCGTTTGTTTTGTGCAACTTTCCTGTATTCCATTATTGTGGTTTTATCTTTTGTTTGGCGTTGTATTTTTAATCTACAAATAAATATCACATGTACAATGAATGCCTGAAGGCTATATACAATGGAGCACCAAGGCTCATATAAAAAAAGTACATCTAAGCACTAGCTAACATCTATAGTAGGACCCATATGATCCCGAAGGAGCCCTAGACCTAGAGCCACTATACCTAGACTCAATATGCCTAATAGTCCCAGATAGAGAGGATGGGGGTTGATCTGGCAGCCTAATGTGGTGTTGCATAAATAGATCCTCCAAATATTGGATGTATCCATATCGGTACCCAAGGAGTAGTACATCCTACCTCTACTAATTATCCCTCTATAGGAGCTCTAACTGGAGACTCACGATCCTATCCTCACCTTCACCTGCAACTATCTATACCTTTAGCTCTACCTATAGCTGAGTTATCTTAGCATCCTAAGCTGCTATCTCTAAGTCTTGATCTACTACTGTCTACTCCAACCTTGTCCACTCCTCCTCACTCTGACCTAAAGGTCTCTCTAGAACCTCCTCCATGCCATCCATGTCATATCCATCACCTCTAATATTTTGAGGTTGCTCTACTGCATCCCTCACCCATCTCCCTCAATTGATAGATAAAAGACATATTTGACATCTAGGAGTTGCATCTGCTTCCTCCTCATCAACCTATGCCTCAATCTCATCCTTGTTACCTGTTGCATGCCAAACAAGGTGAATGGTTTCCTATTTTTGTCACATGCCCATGCATTTAATTATCAACCCAGGGAGCTTCGTAAACTTGCGAAGAGTCGAAACTAGGTTACAACAATACCACTGGAGGGTGAGTCTGCTAATCCTACGTTTGGGGGGTGTTTTGAGATGGTCGTCAATCATTCCCACACTCCTCAATAAATTACGTAAGAAGAACATAAATAAATATACAAAAATAAATCTAATGCATATTCCTGGAAATAAACCTACTGCAGATACTAGAACTAGTAAATTAATGAACGTTCTATGAAAGTAATAAACTAATAAATAAACAAAAAGGAAATGGGGAAGAAATATTGGCTTGGAGTGGGCCCAGGCTCCAACAGATTCTTCCCGATCGAACAAGCTCTTTTAGAACTTATGTAACTGAAATATATATATGAACGCATTACAATGTCACTCTTAAGTATTTTTATATCGCTATATCTCCTTCAGAATGATCTGTGTGTGTTTATATAACACACCCGTAGAACTTTTGTTATAGAAGTGGTTACAACAGTTGATTCTTCCTAGACTAAATTAGAATAGTTTGGTGAATGCAATCGACGTCTGACATTCTGTTTTGATGGCGACGTGTTCATTCGACTTGTGCTTTGCCTAACACCCGTAAGATGTTTTGATACATTGGTGCTATCTCCAATTTTAGCTCTGCATGATGCAGAGCTAGAACTGCACCAGTTGTTGTCATCCACGTCCTTCGAGTCTAGTCAATGGGCAAAGAATCAGTGGCACCTTTCAACTGTAGGGAGGTGCTCCCATTCAGTTGGCGCCTTTTAACTGTAGGGAGGCGCTGATATTCAGTTTGTGCCTTTCGACTGCAGGGAGGTACTATCTTTGGTTTGGTGACTTTTGACTGCAGGGAGGCGCTTACATTCAGACAGTTCCTTCTGACTGCAGGGAGGCACCCATGTCCAATCGACGCCTTTCGATTGCAGGGAGGTGTTTGTTTTCACTTGGTGCCTTTCGACTGTAGGGAGGCACTTGTTTTCACTTGGTGCCTTCCGACTGCAGGGAGGTGCCTATGTTTTCACTTGGCACCTTCCAAATATAGGGAGGCACCTATGTTCAATCGATGCCTTTTGACTACAGGGAGGCGCTATGTTCAATTGGCGCCTTTTGACTGCAGGGAGGCGCCTATGTTCTCTCCATTGACTTTCAATGAAATAAAGTGCCAAGTCCATCGAAAGGACCTTGACTGTTCCAAATCTAACTAAATCAACTACAATTCCACAAAACATACTAAAAGCACACAAATTAGATAACGCACATAATTATATCAAATATCTATATAATCATTTATAAAAGCATGCAATCCTTATTATACAGCCGCATATTGATCCAAGAAGTATGTACAAATTATGAGCATTTCTGGTGCTCATCATCCCCCCATGCCTAACATATGCCACGCCCTCATGGCATCCAAACTGCAAGTAGCCCTCAAAATTTTTCATCATCGCCATATCTTGGAAGATTTGGCTGCCCTTGCGGCCCGAGTCTATCTTTTCATGCTGGCATGTGAAGGTGTGGTTCTCCTCTACCTATGGGAAACTACGGCTGTTAATTTTCCTCTTCTTGTTCTATCTTCTACTGGTGGTGGTTGAGCCAACGTTGTTCCTACTGATTGAAATGCAGCTTCGACAGCTTGCCAGAGGTCGACGTCTGGAGGTTTGACCATTTCCAGAGGGATATCCGAGTTATCCTCTCTGGAAGGCACTACTTGGGCCTTGTATAATCCGACCACTTCAACGGTAAGCCCTGCATTTTCCTTTGCAATTGCAGCGACCTCCAATTGTGGTCCATAGACTCCCCATCATTCCAAATACTTCCTCATCATGGAAGGCTGCCCTTGGGATGAACCATAGATGTCCCAAAATTGACTATTTTTTGTTGGATTCATGCAGATGCCAGAATATCCTTTTATCCTTGAAGATGCCTTCTTGGCCGCCTTGGCTGCTTTCATTTCCTTGCGCAACTGCTCAAAATATTTTTGCCTTTTTGTGAACGGCTGCATATCCCATTTGTCCTCTTCTAACTCGACGAAGGTTACTTTCACCTTCTGTCAAGCCGTCCTGGGCCTCTTTGCCTTGGCCTCTGCAGAAAATGTGGCAGCTTGGACAGGGGTCTCTTCTTTCTCTTTTGGGGAATTCTCTTCACTTTGAAGGATTGGTTGTGCTATTATCTTTGGGGGTGATTCATCCTCCTATCTTCCTGGTGTCGACCCCTCAGGCTCTTCTCCTTCTTTAGGCCTGGGGAGGTCCTATGTATCCTCTGGTCTTATTTGGAGGCCTTCATCCTGCTCTGTGTCACTCAGGACAATGACAGGGGGCATCATAGGACTTCTATCATCTTCACCCCTGAAAATAGAGGATTCCTCCCTTGCCTCCAGGCTACTCTTTCAGGCATCTGATCGAATCTCCATCAAAGAGAATACTCTTTCGATGGATGTGGGAGAGTTCATCGGCACTACTTCTGCCCAATCGATCTGAGTGTCCACCTCCTGTCTTGTTGTTCTTCTACCATGAAGTATTTGATTTTCTTCCTACATCTACTGGACCAGTTGCTTGAGCTGAGTGATTCTTCTATCCTTTTCCTCCAATTCCTTTTGATGTTGGTTTTGGCAATCCTCCAGAATCTATTGTGCCATCTAGTAATCAGTTTGCCAGTTGAGCGCCTCCTCTAGGGCTGCATTGATCTGGTCATTGCTCCCAGAAGTTTCCTCATTTTGTGGGCTCTGGTTCATTAATTCACAGAGGGTTTGGGCAGTGACATCTATCTCTGTGTCACTCTATTCTTCCTCTATCAAGAGGAATCACCGCAGATGTTTCCTCCTAGGAATTGGTTCGTCTTCACCACCAACGGGTGGTGCTCCTTCCTCCTCATACTCGAGCACTGGGGAATGCCATCTATCCTCTATGTCTACAGGTTTTGATGACTATTCTGCCCTTCCTATAAAATAGGGCAACACCAATTGTCTGATTTTTGCTATCTCCTATGCAAGGGATGCTTGCCCTAGTTCGGCAACCGCATTGTGTTGCTCTATTTGGCCGCCATCTCCCTCTGTGTCGTGGTTCTATCTCTATGTTTCTACGTGGTGGACCAATGACGATATCAGCCCATGGTGGGCTAGGGCAGACGATGCCCCCTTCTGGTACCAAGCCGCTTCATCCTTTATAGTAGTCGCCAGATAGATGGGTATATTTATTTTCCTCCCATGCATTAGGTGATTGAGGAAGTACACATGATTGATGTTCAAATGCATATACTTCCCTGTGCATGTGAAGAATCAAGCAATCTGCTTGAACATCTTTCGTATATCCATGGGGAGGCTACTTTTGAGTAACCCCTCTATTTCTATCTATGCATTCCCTCCTGGCAGTAGTATTTCGGTGTATAACTTTAGCACTCCGCCCTTGTATGCACATTCCCCTATGAGAGGCAATCCAGTCGCATGTGAGATGAACTCAGGGGTGACTGGAATTTCCACCCCTCGTACTTGGGCCGCATCGCCCCTCAAAGAGGTGGTGAATTCCCTAGCTGCCTCCACATCCTGGCCCTGACTGACTAGGGTGCAGTATTTGAGCCACCCCTCGGCTTTGAATCGAGTCTTCACTTCCCCTCTAATTCCATCAGTGTCACTGGGTTCATTCTTCTTGATCGCGTGGTTCTTGGACCTTCCTCCCATGGTGCCTTTTGGTGTCGTATATATATATATATATATATATATATATATATATATATATATATATATATATATATATATATATATATATATATATATATATTTTTTTTTTTGTCCTTCCTGCTATAGGAAGGTGCCTTCTTATAGAAAAGATGCCTAACCGTAGCAGTTATGGAAGGCGCCTTATCATTGGCACGCGATTTCGACGATGGGGGGATACGATCTTTATGACAGCTGTATTTTTTGGTACTGCGTATTTATAAACAATTATATAAAATATTTGATTTAATATGCACGTACCTAATTCGGCATTCCAGTTGTCATGGTGGCTACTGATTTGCTGACTTGTGACACAATGGAGGGGTATTTGATGATGCTTATACGTGTGATGCTCTGTTTCACTCGAGGCATCTAGTCGATGTAAATGCTACATGTGGGAGGCATTCTTTGGTACCTTCCCCATGTGGATGGTGTCCATGTAGCGCCTTTCGGTGTTGTCGGTGCTCGTCTTCAAATGGATGCGCCTTTCGATGCCTTCTGATTGGTGGGAGGCGCTCTTGCCTACATGCGTCTTCACGATGTGGGAGGTGCCTCCTCCTGGTTCGTGCCTTCCCGATGTTGGAAGGCATTCGTCTTGATGAATGCGCCTTCCTGATGTCAAAATGTGTATTCGGCTGGATGCATGCACCTTCTTGATGTTGGAAGGCGCCTTCAACTGATTTTTTTTTTAATTGGGTGCCTTCCTGCCACGGAAGGCGCCTATTATATATATATATATATTATCGGATGGGTGCCTTCTGACTGTAGTAAGGTGCCTCTTCTGGATGGGTGCCTTCTGATTGTGGTAAGGCGCATTCATATTGGGTACCCATGATGGTTGTGCAATGAACCATACATCATACTTAGTAGTATTCCTTGCATCATCCACATAGAGGAGATCTATCTCTTCATCATCCTCATAGGTCACCCTCCATACCATCGCACAAGATAGACCCATCTCATCCTGATGGTACCTATACAACATTGGTTCCTCAAGAACCCCCTATCACAACCCAAACTATTGTAGCACTCATGAGAATTGGATCAGCTCCACCTCACTCCTATGCCTCCCAACCACCCACCTATCTTACCAAATCCTTTGTAGCTACTCCCCATCATCTATCCAACTAGAACCTCACCATGATCTCCATAGCACCTAAGTAGGTGTTAGTCCTGCCTACAGATACATGTACTCTTGGCTAGTCTAGATAGAAAAACTTGGTTATACCTCCTTATACACTCACCACCTCATAGCATAGGGTTTTTCCCCATCCCACACTTTAGAAGGTAAGCCCATAGGTTGAGCCACACTTAAATGCTCCTAACCCCAATATTGCATCCCAACCTCTTTTGCCGCTGTCTCCTCACCTTATATAGGTCTTGGTATAGTTGTTCTAGTAGAGCAGGTGTTCATGCATACACATGAGGCTCATCGATCATGTCATACACCAACCTAATCATATTTCCAAGGAAATCAGTGTTATTCGATACCACTATGTTGTCCAGCACGAACATGACCAAGGCGGAAAATACCTCCAACTTTTTATCTACATACATCACCAAGTACCTTATCCCTCCACCCTTTACACTCACATCTCACCATCCATATCCAAATATTCAACTAATATTATATCATTATTGTGTTCAAACTTGACATGTAACCCATCCACTAGTACTTTGAGGATGTGGCATACATCCTCAAGTGTCACTATCGCCTCACAAATAGGGAGCTAAAATATCCCCCTACCTGGATCCCATATCTCCACCATGGTAGAGATATGCCCCTCACTATCCCTCACCACATCAATCTGAGCTACCCTAGCCAACCTCATATTCTCCAGCCACTTCCACTGCTCATCTAGCAATGCATTTCTCACCCTAGGTATGAGAGGTGAGAACCAATGTTGGGCCTTCAAAATCCTCAACTATAACATAGCACATATACAATGTAAACACATTAATGTCATATTCACTTGCATAAAATCCAAAAAATATTTCCAAGGACACTTACCTTAGCAACATGCACCTTCACTCCTCTTGCTACATTCGCACCCTCCATTGCCATAGCTTTCAGCCCACCACACTTCTTCACTCCACCACACTTCTCCACTCAGTCTCTCCTTCAAACACAACTTCTAGAATTTGCAAATACAAGAATGAATCTATTTTAATTTTTTTAGACTATTTATAGCTATTTTTTATGTACTAAAATGGCCATGGGTGTTCACAGGCACAATGAAATGTTGACTAGCGTCTGTAGAGTGGCAAGCACTTGTTGGCATCTAAGCATGCTGAGGATGCTAGTTGGTGTCTAGTTTCACAATTTTGTAGAAAGATCAAAATGATCCAAAAATGTAGCTTACCTCCACAAAATCACTCCATATTGCATCCATGCATTCATTTCATCATCATATCAGGTTTTATGAAACCAAATATCAATTTGGACGCTTAATTTTTGCTTGCAACCAAAAGTCACAAAATCGCTTAACAAACTTCAAAACGCACCAAAATGGTCCAAATTTTCACAAAATGACCATATTAATCATTCCAACTATCCACTTTATCATTTAATTCATCTTTGTGATAACATGACTTGATTTGGATGGTTAACATTTGTTTACGACCAAAAGTCATAAAATTATCCAAAATTGCTCTAAAAACACTTTAAACCAATGCAAAAATTTCACAAACTCATGTCATATATTCATCAATGCATTTTTCATCATCACATATTCATTTCAACATCATTAAATCCACCAACAATCATATTTGCATAAAATATTTTCCAAGTTCACATACAATTTCAAGTGAACCTTGTATCTAGTGGTCTATTCTATATCCTTGGTGATTGCAGTGATTGGTTTTCCATGCAATATGGTAATATGGATAAATCACCATAGGGACACTTGAAAATTATCATCATTCAATATCTCTTCATTTGAAATCAAATTACATTTGATCCCTCATTTTTATGTGCAACTATGCTAAGATTAATTTTCTCAAAAACTATCATTGATGGCCTTGTCCGTGGGGCTTGAAACATGGATAATTGATACTAAATAATTCTCTTTAGCATTCAATAATTGTGCATAGTCACTAGGAGGTTCCTCCTAGAAATCACTCGATCCTAGGATGATTGGTTCTTAATATTTTGCATTTCATCACTTTACATTTTAATGATGCCAAAATGCACCTTCTTCAACAACATGGAATCACCCAACTTGGGGTAAACATATTTGATTTTTATTTCCCATAGAAGGATACATATTACATGATCATGGCATCTACACTTAGCAAAATATCCCTTTCTCTATTGGGGAAAAAATGACATCAATTTACATCATTCATATCATTCACATTTCCATCATACACTTGAACCTACACCATTCAACTACATTCACTCCCCATAATTCTATCAATTAGCTTGTAAGACTCATTATTAAATCATTCATCAATTGATAGGGTAAGATAAACATACAAATTATTTTTCTTCAAAATCATCTTTACGCTCCAACAAAATAAAGTTGCTTCATCATGCCAAACCAGGTATCTCATATTTTTGTACCGCATTGTGTTTCACATAATGCGGTACAAAATGGGGCATCTGTAGACACCAAATCTAGCCACTTGTCATCCATTAATACCCTATAATCATAGACATCCATTATTTATATATATAATATGCATAAGTATTAATATTTTATATTTATATTTATAGATATTTAATAAATACATATGTATTTATATGAATTAATCCTAGTCATATTCCACATTTTAATCTCAACCATATATCCATCTCAATCCATGTCACTTACCCAAGATTCATATCTACCCTTCCTCAGCCACCCATTTTGTGTCATCCAAACCCTAACATGTTCAAGGGCAAATTATTAAATATGAGTCATTTTGAAGAATCAAATCCTTAACCCCTTAGAATCCTTAATCCCTTAAGCTCTCTCTTGGAATATTTAGAAATTTTGAATCCCTTAGAGACTCCACAAACATTTTCACTAGCCATTTTTTCATCATATTCATCATTCACCATTACCATTGCTTCACTAATTTTCATCACTGCCAAACCCTTGCAGACCAAAATTGGTTCTGCTTCCCTTCCCTAAACCCTTGAATGCCCTCTTAAGTTTGAAAAACACTACTAAGCATTTATGGAACCCTTCTAGGCATCCACAACCATCGTTGAATACCTCTGGGTGTTTCCCATAGTAGAGTTGCAGTACTACAACCCTCGGATATCGTTCATGCATTCACTAAAGAACACAAGCTTATACTGAGAGGGGAGGTGAACAGTATAAGACAAACTTTTACTTTTCTTTCCCAAACAATATTATCTAATATTATCAATGGCAATATCAATAGCGATAATAAAATCAATGCACAAATCATCACACACATGAGAGATACAAATTTAACGTGGTTCACCCAAAGTGGGTTACATCCACAAAGAAAATATTTCTTCTAAATTTTCTCAACAATTTTTTTGGAAATCAATTCCCTATTACAATGTTTATGGACCTCTGTCCAAAGGAGACACCAATTCCCTATGATCTGATTTATGGATTGAAGAACACAAGCTTATACTGAGAGGGGGGTGAACAGTATAAGACCACTTTTTACTTTTCTTTCCCAATCAATATTATGCAATGAATAGATAGCAATATCAACAATAGTAATCAAGCAATGCACAAAACACCATACACAATAGAGACACCACAATTTACGTGGTTCACCCAATGTGGGCTACTCCACGGAGAAAATATTTCACTAAAATTTTCTCAATCAATCTCTTGGGAATCCTTCCCTATTACAATGTTTATGGACCTCTGTCCAAAGGAGATACCAATCCCCTAAATCAAGTTCATGGATCTCTATCCATAGGAGAACTCCTTCTCCTCTGCTCTGGTTGGTGATCCTCTAGAAGACTACTACCTCCACTACACTGGCTTGTGGATCTCTCTCCACTGAAGACTCTTGTCCCCACTCAGAAGACCTATCCTCACTACCCTGGCTGATGGATCTCTATCCACTAGAGACTACTGTCCTCTCTTGCTCTATCACCTCCAAAGCTCTATCTCAAATCTGTACTAAACATAGTCCTTCGGTCTAGCACAAATCTGCTCAATATCTATCTCTAGTCTGGTACAAACCTATCCTCAAATCTGCACCAAACTCTGCTCCACAAGTCCACTCAGAACTTGCTCAAATATGCTCAACAAGTCCACTCAGAACTTGCTCAAATATGCTCAACAAGTCCACTCAGAACTTGCTCAAATATTCTCAACAAGTCCACCTCAATTCTCAACAAGCTCACTCAGAACTTGCTCAAATATTCTCAACAAGTCCACTCAGAACTTGCTCAAATATGCTCAACAAGTCCACTCAGAACTTGCTCAAATATACTCAACAAGTCCACTCAGAACTTGTCCAAATATGCTCAACAAGCTCACTTAGAACTTGTCCAAATATCATACAACATAGATCATCTTAGAACCTATGTTCTATACTCAATGCTCAATCACTTTTCAACTCAGATCAGAATATAGAATAGTTTATTTTATGGAACTTGAACAATCACTTCACACATCCACTTGACTAGGCTCAATCAACTTTACTCAACCAATCACTCAATGAAACAACCTTTGCTCACAAACCCTAGTCCAAGTATATATCAACCAACTCAAAATATTTCCAACAATACTCAACAACAAATCTCACATAACAATGATACTCATGTTCTTTTCAAACCATAGTTCAAGTTCTTTGCACAACAACTCACTTCAACAACAATGCTTATAAAACTATCTTCACATAACAATGATACTCATGTTCTTTTGCAAAACCCTAACTCAAGTTCTTCACACAACCAATGGCTTCAACAATAATGCTTATAAAACAAGGTTTTACAACAACTCTTTATTCCAGAAAACCTTGAAGCATTAACTCAAACACTCTCGAAAAGGAAACCCTAATCAAGTCCTTTTCACTCCAAACTTATTTTCAAGAAAACCAATCAATCAACTCAACTATGGAAGAATGTGCTCATACCTTTTTCTTGATGATGAAGGGATCTCATAAATCTGCCACAACCACAACAACTTCTATGCCAATCTCAAAGAGGTTAGAAGATAAATCTTTCTCACAATATAATGTAAATACTCAAATACACCTTATCACTCCACCTTTCAAAACAACCATCAACATACATAAAATATTTATCCAATAACACCTTATAAACTCCCAACTAGAATAAACTTAACATCCACCAAAAATTAATTCAAACCTCTTTAATTTATTTTAATGGCAAGAGAAACTTTGATAAAAATCAAATCAACTTTCTTTATGGTTCCAAAGATATAAATCACTTCATCAATAAAACAACCTCACATTAATCCTTATTACTCCACAATAATAAAAATCAAATATCAAATCAACAACCTTTCTCAAACCCTTATAACTCCAACAATAACATAAATCAAACACACAACTTTTCACAAACCCTTATTACTCCACAATATCCTTTGAAAAACCTTAGGCAAAAATTAATTATCAAAAAGTTACCTTTACCTCTTAGTGGGTTTCAAACCCACGTTCTCTGCCTCGAGCGCTCTAGCCATGGCTATAACCGTCATATGCGCTAGATGCATGGTTAAGAGCCTAAGCGCTCTTCATCTTCTTTGTCCTCGATTGGCATGCAAAAACCACGTGCAAAACAAACTTCCCTTGGCACCCAAGACACACCACTCCACGCGAATCGATCGCGTGCTTCCTCAACTCCCAACGCCTTCACAAAATGTGCACTGCCAATGGACCACCGTGTCCTATGCATTTCAATCAATGTGCCCTTCCTATTTTGTCCTCTACCTAGCGCTAAAGACAAGCAAAATTTCTTGTCTTCTTCCTCACGATCAACAAGCACGAAAACCTTTCACTTTTTATCACATACATTAATCAATCGAAGGGATAAATTTTGAATGCCTCCTTGGCATTTATTTATACACAAATTCCTTTGTTTCTTGGATGTCGATGCTTCCTTTTATTGCATGACGTCGGCGCTCCCACCTTTATAATTTATAAATTATTTAAATTCTAAGGAATTTAAATTTTATAAATTATTTTTATAAACTTTAACTTTGGGTTTAAACTTAAACCTTTAAATGTAATATATTCTACCATCGTGGGTTTACCATAAACCCTCATAAAATATTATTTTACCAACTATAATGGTTTTAATGAAACCTTTTAATATTCCATCATGGGTTTACCATAAACCCTCATAAAATATTATTTTTCCAACTTTCTCTTCAACTCTTCGCATTGTTCCTGGTGCTATTGATGGTGTGCTCCATAGTATTAATGATGAATTTTCACCTTGACATCAATGACAACTAAATAAGCTCAAAATGTCCAACAATCTCCCCCTTTGTCATTGATGGCAACCCAATTTCATTTTACTGAAAACTTGACTTTTCCTTTGTTCTGCTCCCCCTAGGACATTGCTCCCCCTAGCTCAATGCTCTCTCAAATCAAATCTCTCCCCCTTACTCAAATCTCTCCCCCTTTGACATCAATGGCAAAGGGTCACCTTTGGGGCTTGGGGCTAAGAATGAGCCTCTTAGCTTAGCCCCTCCCCCACCTTCTTTTGAGGTGGTTAATTCTAGGGTGGGAGTATTTCTACTCCCAGAAAGCATTGTTCTTTACCTTTATCCTCTTTTCTTCTTATCTGAATTTTTTGATTCCTCTGATTGTTTCTATCCATGTCCATGTTCCTATCCATGTCTACATTCATGTTCTTGTTCCTATTCCTGTTCATATCCATGTTCTTTCCTTTCCTATTCATGTCCATGTTCCTATTCCTATTCATATTCATGTTCCTTTTCCTGTTCCTGTTCTTGTTCATACCTATTTTTGGAATGTCTGCTCTACACCATTTTGTTGTGTGACCATCATTATTGCACTTATAACACTTAACGTTATTATTCCTTGGAGGTGCAAATATCTTAGGATTTCTCCTAGTGAAGCCATATCCTCTTCTATCATGAACCCTGCAATTCATTGCCTTATGACCAAACTGATTACATGAGTAGCAATACCCATGGAAAGGTTGTATGTTCCCATATTCCTATCTTTCATGTGTCTTGCATTGTGAAGCCATGTGCCCAAACCTGTGACATGAAAAGCATCTTCCATTGAAGTTTCCTTGTCTTGACCTCATTGGTCTCCTATTCTTATTGTTGTTCCATATGTATCTTCTTTGTGCATTGTTCCTATTTTTGTTGAACTCTCTATTGTCCAACTCATCCTTAGATGTCTCACTTTATTTTACACTGTCTTCTTTGAAGTATCTTCATCTAAAGTTTCTTCTCCTCCAAAACTTGAAGTTGACTCTCCTTCCCATTTCTTTTGAACCTGTTCAAATCCAAGACCTATCTTGCTTGATGTAGTCTTTTGTGTCTTGATGAACTTATCCAAGTTCTTTGAGCTATTTTTAAACCCTTTCATCTTGATCTTGGAGACTTCTAAATCTTCTTTTAGTAGTGCCACTTCTTGTGCTAACTTCTCACATTCCAAGATCTTTGCTTCTAACTTATCCTTGAACCTCTTTGCCTTAGCCTTTGATTTTTCTAAATCCTCTATAAGCAATCTTCTCTCTTCATCACATTCTTGAAACTGAATTTCAAGTTTAGAGTGTTGCTTTCTTACCTTCTTTACCATGTCAAGGGCATAAATAAGTTCTCCCTTGAGATCATAACCATCCTTTTCTGAATATTCCTCTATTTGTTTACCTTTGTCCACATCTTTATTTTCTATTGGCTTGTCTTCTATAGGATCACTTACTTCTTCTTCTAAAGCCATTAGAAGATTTTCATCTAGTCTTTCAAGTGCATCCTCATATTCATCATCACTAAAACTATAACCATCCCTTGTACAATCATCTTCAAGATGTCCAAAGTTACCACATCTAAAACACTTGAGAATTACTGGAGTCCTTTTCTTAACTTGCTCTTTTTCTTCAATCATAAATAGGACTTCATCTCTATCATTGTCTGAAAAACTAGCATCACTATCACTTGAGTACTTACTTGCCTTATCCGCATAGTAGCTCCTCTTTTGCCTTTGGAAGAACTTATTTCCTTGTCTGCTTTGTCCATCCTTGCTTTTCTTTTGGTGCCTATATCTTTCTGATTCCCTGTATCTGTGATCCTATTTTTCTTCACCATTGTTGTTCTTTGGTTCTTGACAATCTGTTGCAAAATATCCAAACTTTCCACAATTGAAACACTTAACAGATCTTAGATCTCTGGATCTTCTAGAATCTTTATCTCTTCTACCATAATTAGCTTCTTCATCACTGGATGACTCATTGCTTGATTCTGACTTCTTACCCTTTGTCTTATTGATTGCTTTGAATGTTGCTTCCTTCTGGGGAATAGGATATTTTGTTCTTATCTCAAAAGTTGTGAGCATACCAAGCAATTTATCTCTTGTCAAAGTATCACCATCCATTGATACTTCTATAGCAGAAACATGTTCACTGAATCTTTTTGGAAGAGATCTTAATACTTTATCACAAATATCAGATTCATCAATCTTCATTCCAAGCCCTTGCATATCATTAACAACCTCATCAATTCGAATTAGATAAGCACTAATATTTTCCTCTTCATTCATTCTTAATGCTTCAAGTTGTCCTTTGAGATTTTGCATCTTTGCTTTCTTGACACTTTTATCTCCTTCATATATATTTTGCAATTTATCCCACATCTCTTTTGCAGTTTTACAATGCATAACTTTCATAGACTCTATTCTACGCAAACCTCTCACAAGTGCATTCATTGCTTTTGAATTATAGTGTTGTAAAAGCTTACCTTCCTTATCTGTAGGAGGATTGATTAAGGGATCGTATCCAAATTCCACTGATTCCTAAATTTCATTGCCAAGTGCCATCAGGTAGATCTTCATCATCATACTCCAATACATATAGTCACTTCCATAAAATACTGGTGCTGAATTATTTGAGGACACCTCCTTAGGATCCATTGTGTTCTTGTTAGCTTTTCCTTCAAGTTGTTAAACTCTTCTGAAGGAACCCGCTCTGATACCAATTGAAGAACACAAGCTTATACTGAGAGGGGGGTGAACTAGTATAAGACCACTTTTTACTTTTCTTTCCCAATCAATATTATGCAATGAATAGATAGCAATATCAATAACAGTAATCAAGCAATGCACAAAACACCATACACAATAGAGACACCACAATTTACGTGGTTCACCCAATGTGGGCTACTCCACGGAGAAAATATTTCACTAAAATTTTCTCAATCAATCTCTTGGGAATCCTTCCCTATTACAATGTTTATGGACCTCTATCCAAAGGAGATACCAATCCCCTAAATCAAGTTCATGGATCTCTATCCATAGGAGAACTCCTTCTCCTCTACTCTGGTTGGTGATCCTCTAGAAGACTACTACCTCCACTACACTGGCTTGTGGATCTCTCTCCACTAAAGACTCTTATCCCCACTCAGAAGACCTATCCTCACTACCCTAGCTGATGGATCTCTATCCACTAGAGACTACTATCCTCTCTACTCTATCACCTCCAAAGCTCTATCTCAAATCTATACTAAACATAGTCCTTCGGTCTAGCACAAATCTGCTCAATATCTATCTCTAGTATAAACTATCCTCAAATCTAACCAAATTTCTCAACAAGTCCACTCAAAACTTGCTCAAATATGCTCAACAAGTCCACTCAGAACTTGCTCAATCTGCTCAACAAGTCCACTCAGAACTTGCTCAAATATGCTCAACAAGTCCACTCAAAACTTGCTCAAATATGCTCAACAAGTTCACTCAGAACTTGCTCAAATATTCTCAACAAGTCCACTCAGAACTTGCTCAAATATTCTCAACAAGTCCACTCAGAACTTGCTCAAATATTCTCAACAAGTCCACTCAGAACTTGTCCAAATATTCTCAACAAGTCTCACTCAGAACTTGTCCAAATCTGCTCAACAAGTCTACTCAGAACTTGTCCATACTCAATGCTCAATCACTTTTCAACTCAGATCAGAATATAGAATAGTTTGTTTTATGGAACTTGAACAATCACTTCACACATCCACTTGACTAGGCTCAATCAACTTTACTCAACCAATCACTCAATGAAACAACCTTTGCTCACAAACCCTAGTCCAAGTATATATCAACCAACTCAAAATATTTCCAACAATACTCAACAACAAATCTCACATAACAATGATACTCATGTTCTTTTCAAACCATAGTTCAAGTTCTTTGCACAACAACTCACTTCAACAACAATGCTTATAAAACTATCTTCACATAACAATGATACTCATGTTCTTTTGCAAAACCCTAACTCAAGTTCTTCACACAACCAATGGCTTCAACAATAATGCTTATAAAACAAGGTTTTAACAACTCTTTATTCCAGAAAACCTTGAAGCATTAACTCAAACACTCTCGAAAAGGAAACCCTAATCAAGTCCTTTTCACTCCAAACTTATTTTCTAGAAAACCAATCAATCAACTCAACTATGGAAGAATGTGCTCATACCTTTTTCTTGATGATGAAGGGATCTCATAAATCTGCCACAACCACAACAACTTCTATGCCAATCTCAAAGAGGTTAGAAGATAAATCTTTCTCACAATATAATGTAAATACTCAAATACACCTTATCACTCCACCTTTCAAAACAACCATCAACATACATAAAATATTTATCCAATAACACCTTATAAACTCCCAACTAGAATAAACTTAACATCCACCAAAAATTAATTCAAACCTCTTTAATTTATTTTAATGGCAAGAGAAACTTTGATAAAAATCAAATCAACTTTCTTTATGGTTCCAAAGATATAAATCACTTCATCAATAAAACAACCTCACATTAATCCTTATTACTCCACAATAATAAAAATCAAATATCAAATCAACAACCTTTCTCAAACCCTTATAACTCCAACAATAACATAAATCAAACACACAACTTTTCACAAACCCTTATTACTCCACAATATCCTTTGAAAAACCTTAGGCAAAAATTAATTATCAAAAAGTTACCTTTGCCTCTTAGTGGGTTTCGAACCCACGTTCTCTGCCTCCGTGAGCGCTCTAGCCATGGCTATAACCATCATGTGCGCTAGACGCACGGTTAAGAGCCTAAGCGCTCTTCGTCTTCTTTGTCCTCGGTTGGCATGCAAAAACCATGTGCAAAACGAACTTCCCTTGGCGCCCAAGACACACCACTCCACGCGAATCGATCGCGTGCTTCCTCAACTCCCAACGCCTTCGCAAAATATGCACTGCCAATGGACCACCGTGTCCTATGCATTTCAATCAATGTGCCCTTCCTCTTTTGTCCTCTACCTGGCGCTAAAGACAAGCAAAATTTCTTGTCTTCTTCCTCATGATCAACAAGCACGAAAACCTTTCACTTTTTATCGCATACATTAATCAATCGAAGGGATGAATTTCGAATGCCTCCTTGGCATTTATTTATACACAAATTCCTTTGTTGCTTGGACGTCGGTGCTTCCTTTTATTGCATGACGTCGGTGCTCCCACATTTATAATTTATAAATTATTTAAATTCTAAGGAATTTAAATTTTATAAATTATTTTTATAAACTTTAACTTTGGGTTTAAACTTAAACCTTTAAATGTAATATATTATGCCACCGTGGGTTTACCATAATCCCTCATAAAATATTATTTTGCCAACTATAATGGTTTTAATGAAACCTTTTAATCTTCCATCATGGGTTTACCATAAACCCTCATAAAATATTATTTTGCCAACTTTCTCTTCAACTCTTCGCATTGTTCCTGGTGCTATTGATGGTGTGCTCCATAGTATTAATGATGACTTTTCACCTTGACATCAATGACAACTAAATAAGCTCAAAATGTCCAACATGGATATCTCTCCATAGGAGAAATATATCCCCTTTGCTTTGGTTTATGGATATCTCTCCATAGGAGAACGCTTTCCCATTTTCTCTAGTTTGTGGAACTTGATCTAGGATAAATATATCTCCTCAACTAGTTTGTGTATCTCTCTCCACAAGAGAACTCTTTCCCATTTTATCTAGTTCATGGATCTTTATCAAGGAGAAATATATCTCCTCAACTGGTTTTTGGATCTCTCTCTATAGAAGAACTCTATCTCCTTAGCTGGTTCACAAATCTCACTCCATAGGAGAACTCTTTTCCCTTGCTCTGGTTTTTGTATCTATATCCATAGGTGAAATATATCCCCTCTACTATGGATGGTGATTTTCTAGAAGACTTCTACCCCTATTACTCTAGCTTGTGGATCTCTCCCCATAGGATACCTTTATCCCCACTACACTAGTTTATGGATCTCTTTCCACTAGAGACTATTGTCCTCTTTAATTTATCACCTCCAAAGCCTGCTCTCAAATTTGTCTTAAATCTACACCAAACTCTGTCCCAATTCTAGCATAAATATGCTCTAAATCTACTCACAAATCTGCTCATAAATCTATCTCAAATCTGTCCTCAAGCCTTAACACAAAGCTTGACAAAATCAAAAACTAAACCTATTCTCAACTCTGCTCAAATATACCTCAAGCCTTAAAACAAATCTTGATCAAAACCTACTCTCAATTCTGCTCAAATCTACCCCAAGCCTTAACACAAAGACTTGCTCAAATATGTCCTCAAGCCTTCTCAAAGACTTACTCAAATCTATCCTCAAGAATTCTCAAATATGTCCTCAAGCCTTCTCAAATACTTGCTCAAATCTATCCTCAAGTCTTCTCAAAGGCTTGCTCAAATATGCCTTCAAGCCCTCTCAAAGACTTGCTAAAATCTGTCCTCAAGTCTTCTCAAAGACTTGCTAAAATCTATCCTCAAACCTCTCACAAAACCTGCTCAAATATTTCCAAAACTTGCATACAAACACAACTTATATATTTTTCAAAAATGCTTTCTTTAAACAGATATATTCTAATCAAAATTCATTTAAAATCTATAAAATATAGAGAATGATGTACACTATAAAATTTCCAATATGTTTCACACTCACAAATATTGTACTCAATTAACAACTTTATATCTCTTGCAAATTCCCTTTCAAATAAAATCAAAAAAATGTATAATAAAACTGGTTTATTCTTCTTTACAAATTTTCTCTCAAACATCAATCACATCAATGCCCATTTTCCTTCACAAAATTGATCTCAAACAACTTCATAATTACTATCAATATCTCTCAAATCAATGTTCAAAATATTTGACAAAGATGTACTAACGTGTCTTCAACCCTAGCACAAGTAGTTCACAATCTCTAACTCAAATGTCTCAAAACCTTTCAACAATAGAAGCACACTTGTTCTCAAACTTTATCTCAAATATTTTCAATACCATTCAACAATGAAGTACAAATACTAACTCAAATATTTCCAACAATGCTTATCAAACAATCCTTTTCTCTCCACCTTATATTCCAAAACATTCACTTCAACAAAACACTTTAAACAAGGATTGATGTGCCCATACCTCTTAATTTTATTTTATGGAGATATTTCCTTAAAATATGTCTCACCAACAACCAATTCTCTTTGTGCCACTTTGAGTGATGAGCAAGGTGCAACCAAAGTATTGTCATTGTTGTCAACACAGACAAAGGATCGGTTGATGCAATGGACAGGAGTGCAAAGGTCATTAGATAGATCGGTTGATGAAGTGAACAAGAGTTTAGAGCAGTCAGAGCATGTACAGTGAATTTCCAAGAAGAAAGAAGTGGCCCATATGCAAAAGCTCAAAGAAAAAGACAAGTAAGAAAAGTGTCGCGATATCGCGACATGTTGAGTAAGCATGAGAAACTATCGCGATATCGCGACATGTTTGGCCAGTGCAAGGAAAATTGTCGTGATATCGTGACATGTTTAGAAAGTGCAAGGAAAACTATCGCGATTTCGCGACATGTTAGAAGAGAGAGAAAGCACAAGGAAAACTGTCGCGATTTTGCGACATGTTGAAAGCAAAGAAGGCAAGTAGAAAAACTGTCGCGATTTCGTGACATGTTGGAAGCAAAGAAGGCAAGTAGAAAAACTATCATGATTTCGTGACATGTTGGTAGAGAAAAAGCCAAGTGGAAAAACTATCGCGATTTCGCGACATGTTCGAAGAAGAAGCGCATGCAGGGAAAACTATCGCGATTTCACGACATGTTTGGAGAGAAGGCGCGAGCAAAGAAAACCACAGCGACATGTTTGGAGAGAAGGCACAGGAAAAGAAAACTGTCACGATTTCGTGACATGTTTGGAGAGAAGGCGCAGGCAAAGAAAACTATCGTGATTTCGTGACATGTTTGGAGAGAAGGCGCAAGCAAAGAAAACTGTCATGATTTCATGACATGTTTGGAGAGAAGGCACAGGCAAAGAAAACTGTCACGATTTCGTGACATGTTTGGAGAGAAGGCACAAGCAAAGAAAATGTGTCACGATTTCATGACATGTTGGGGAGAAGGAGCTCGCAAAGAAAAGTGTCACGATTTCACGACAATCTGCAAGAGAGGCAGTACGGACGAAAATGTGTCGCGATTTCGTGACATGTTTGAGAGAAAGAGCTTGCAAGGAAAAGTGTCGCGATTTCGCGACAATTTGCAAGAAGGATGGTACGGACGAAAAAGTGTCATGATTTCATGACAGGTTCGAGAGAAAGAGCTCGCAAGGAAAAGTGTCGCGATTTCACGACAATTTGCAAGAGGAAGCACTAAGGAGAAAAAGTGTCGCGATATCACGACATGTCGGGTTTTCACGATCCGATGACAAGAGGAAGCGCTAAGGAGAAAAAGTGTCGCGATTTCGTGACATATTGCTGGAGAGAGAAGGCAAGATAAAAAGTGTCACGATTTCGTGACATATTGCAAGAGGAAGAGCTCGAGAGAAAAAGTGTCGCGATATCGCGACATGTCGTGTTTTCGTGACCTGAAGAGAAGAGAAGAGCTAAGGAGAAAAGATGTCACGATTTCGCGACATGTCGCATTTTTGTGACAACAGCAGAGAGGAAGACTCCAAAGGATGAAGTGTCGCGATTTCGCGATAGAAGCAAAATGAAAGAGCATGGAAGCAAAAGCGTCACGATTTCGTGACAAAGTCAAGGAGGAAGAGCTCAAAGGTGAAAGCGTCACGATTTCGACATGCTTTCATCATTTTGACATGTCTTATTTTTGCTGGTGCATGCAAAGAAGAGTGTACGACAGTGAAAAGTGTCATGATTTCATGACATGTCATGTTTTTGCTAGTGCATGCAGAGAAGAGTGTACGAAAAAGGTGTCGTGATTTTGTGACATGTCATGGTTTCGCTAGTGCTTGCAGAGAAGAGTGTACGAAAGCGAAAGGTGTCACGATTTCGTGACATGTCATGATTTCTTAGTGCATGCAGAGAAGAGTGTACGAAAAAGGTGTCACATTTGATGACATGTCATGTTTTCGCTAGTCGCGCAGAGAAGAGTGTAGGAAAAGAAAGGATTCGCTAGTGCTTGCAGAGAAGAGTGTATGGAAGCGAAAGGTGTCACGATTTTGTGACATGTCATGTTTTTGCTAGTGCAAGCAGAGAAGAGTGCAAGGAAGCGAAAGTGTCATGATTTCGTGACATGTTCCATTTTTGTGGGCAAGAGACAGAGAAGAGCTCAAGGCAGCGAAAGTGTCACGATTTCATGACATGTTCTATTTTCACTGGTGCAAGCCAAGAAGAGTGTACGAAGGTGAAAAGTGTCATGATATCACGACATGTTGTGTTTTCATGGGTGCAAGCCGAAGTACAGTTAACTGAAGGAAAACGACAGTTACAGATGCAGTTATAAGAAAATCATGCAGCTAGAATAAGAATAGTTAACTGGAGTCAGAACTACAGTTACAGGGGGCAGTTATAGAATAAATTTATGCAGCTAAAATTAGAACAGTGTTATAGGGCCATGACGTTGTGAAACTGTCAGAGCGGTGGCCATACTGAGAATCCCAATTAAAGAGACAAATCTATTAATAGGTTGCATGTAAGAATATTGTGTCAGAAAGGAGTTACTTACAGGAGTGGCTATTAATAGGCTGCATGCGGGATTATGGCAGTTACAGAAGACTTAGGGTTTCAAGATGAAAATATTGTTATAAAAGGGCAGTTGCGTGCAGAAGTAATGAGTTACTCAAAATTGAAAAGAGTGTCGTCGTAAACAGTTAAAGTGTCACTGCTAAAATAGTAAATGTGCTACAGAAATAAGAGTCGCTAATGAGCAGATAAGGTTGTCAGAGCCAAAATAAGCAGATAAGGCTGTCAGAGCCGAAATAAGTAGATAAGGCTGTTAGAGCGCAGAGAAGGCTGTCAGAGCGTAGTAAGCAGAGTGGTAAGAGTGATCCATTAGGTTGAGCTCTGTGTGGGTAGATATATATCAGAAAAAGCCAAAGAAAGAAATGAGCTGGTTAAGTGGAGATAGAGTACTACTGAGAGAAGAGCAGTGAAGAAAGAGCATAGCTGGTAGAGTGCAACTGAGAGAGTGCAACAGCAAGTGCGTAGAAGGAATATGTGTTTCCTAAATTGAAAGAGAGGTTGGATGAGCAATAGACCAGTAAGGGTCTTGTAGAAGTGAAGGCATATTTATGTCAATCTAAGATTCAAAATAGAAATCCAAGTTGGTGCTTGGAATTAGGGGTTGGTGCTCCTTTCTGTTGGTGCAGATAAATTAGGGGTTGGTGCTCCTTCCAGTTGGTGCTAGTAAATCAGGGGTTGGTGCTCCTTTATGTTGGTGCAGATAAATTAGGGGTTGGTGCTCCTTCCAGTGGATGCTGGTAAATTGTTTGTAAAGTTGGTGCTTTGTAAAGGCTGGATTTGGATGGGTGTCCAAGCAGTCTATTTTTGAGGAGTAGCCAAAACTGGTGAACCTCATTAAATCGTGTGTTGTGGAATGCTCTCTTGTTATATTTGCTTTATCTATTTTAAGTTCTCCTTGCTTTAGCTTTAAGAGTTGTAGATTTGAATTTAAATAGCTACACTGATTCACCCCCCTCTTAGTGCCATTGTAAGACTAACAATTGGTATCAGAGCCAAGTTCCTAGTTTTGGCTAAATCAATCAGGGTTGATCTTGGATTAGTACACAATGGGTAAGAAGAATAGATCCTCCTCCAAAAAGGCATCCCAGTCAATTTTAGTTTTTGTGGAAGAGAAAATTGAACCAGAAAAGGCAAAAGGAGTGAACTCTGAAGTATGTGATGAAATCTATGAGGCTGAAGTAGATCTAGAAGGTGAGTTGATAGCCGCACTTGAAGAGTTGAGTATAGAAAAGAAAAAGAACAAAATATTGTCCAAGAAGTTGGAAGAATATGGGGATGAGATTGAAGATCTTTTCTTACAATTTCAAAAGGCCAAGAAAACAGAAGAAGCCTTGAAGACACAACTGGATGATAAGGTCGATGCATATAGCAAACGTGAAGAAGAATCTAACAAAGCTGTTAGTAATCTGAAGCTGCAAGTAGAAGAGTCCAAAAGGGTTGAAGAAATCCTCAGGTCTCAGATCAATGAGAAAGAGACTGTTTGCTGCAAACAAGAAGAAGAGATTGTTTTATTGAAGAAACAACTAGAAGAGGCCAATACAAATCTCAAATTTGAGAATAGCACAGAGTTGCTAGAAAAAATGATAAGCCAACAAAGAAGTTCCACGGATAAGCGTGGTCTTGGATATGAAGCTGAACAACCTTCATCCTCCAAAAATGCAAAAAAGAAGAAGTCCACTGTTGAAGGATCGAAGCAAGAAAATTTTGAAGTTGAATCTTCAAAAGGAAGAAAATATCAAAGGAGATCTACAGCAAAGCAACCACAACAAAAGAGGTTCTCTCACTCTCACTCTTTTAATAATAATGCTTTTAACGGCTATTGTTTTAGATGCAACCATTACGGTCACAAGGCAATTTATTGTGGACAGAATAATAGATCAAAGAGTTATGCTGATAAAAATGCATCTGTTTTTCTGAGTAAACACCCTGTGTAATGTTTTAATTGTAATGGCCATGGGCACATAGCAAGGTTTTGTCCAAGCACTTCTGTATCTAATCTAAGGCAAGACCGTAGATTTCATCAAACAAAGAATGCAATATAGACAGAGAATATATCATGTGCATAAAATAAAGGAAAATAATCATCCATCAAGGATGCACAAGAGACAACCATGCAAGAGAAATGGTCAAGTTCTCGAAAAGGTGCAAAATAGGGATATAGTTGAAAAACTCAAGCCCAAGTTCAAGAAAGTCTGGAGAAAGAAGAGAGGAAATCGTGTCTCCTTGGATAGAAGGAGATTACTCCTCTATTGCACTAAGCAACTCTAGGTGGCACATCCTCAGGGGGAGCAATATTAAAGTTTTATTTTAATGCTCCTATGTATGTGTTTGGTTATCTGAGGATGAAAGGAAAGCAGTCGGGTTATTGTTGTATAGTTGTCAAAGTGTGTTTTCTGTTCATACTGTTGTTTGTGGTAGTGCCATGAAGGGTGGTGATTAAATTGAGAGTTGTCACCATTGGTAGTATTGCTATATGTCATTGTTGTTCTGTTGATGGTTCTTACTGCCACTATTCAAAGCTATCGGATTATAACAGTTCAGATAAGTTGGTTGAGTGGAAAGAATGTTTGCCCAGTTTGTTTTTGTTTTTTTTTTTTATTTAATTTAGTTTCTTTTAACTGTTGATAAAATGCCAATCCGAGGTTAAGAAGTATGAGGTTGAGTAAGGGGCACTATGGTTGGTTGTAAAGTGTTTGACAAAATGTCTTCTCCTAATTTGCACAGTTGAAAGTAAGGTGTGACCTGCAGTAACTATAGAAAACATAGATCAGGTTGTAAATATAAAAGTTGTAGTACAGTATTTGATGCTTGCACAAGAGTTGGCAGTAATATTGCAGTGTTGGACAAAAGTTGGTACAAGTGTGAGTCACTTGTCAATTTTGTTGACAGATGTGAAATCAGCGTGTTGAATGGGAAGATTGAAGAAGAGGTTTATAATGAGCAGCCAGATGATTTCCAGCCTAGTGATGAATGGTTGAGTTGCTTTCATAGAGGTTATTTTGATCAAGTTAATGCTTTACTTGATACATGATTTGGGCTTACTCCATTGAGATTGATTTGAGCAAGTTATTCTTTGCATTGGTGATTTATATTGGTGGCTGTTTTGTTCAAATACCTTTGGAAGGAAAAGGATGTCTACTAGTTTCCTTTTCATGTAGTGATTGGTTGAATGCTTCAAGGTTAATCTTGAGTTGAATGATGTTGGTTAAACCTTGTCTATAAGCATTGTTGTTAAAGCCCTAATTGGTTGAGAAAAGATATTGGTTGTGGAAAGAACATGAGTATCATTGTTATATGAGTTATTGCATGGTTGGCAATTGTTGGGTTGTGTTTCATGTTCTTGAGAAAAGCATACTACATCTATCTTATTCTTTTGAGATTGAGTTGAGATGAGATTGAGATTGGGAGTTAAGTATAGAACATATTGAGTCTCTAACAATTCTCTTTATGCTTCTATGAGGTTGATGAATCACATTGGGTCTCTAACAATTCTCTTTGTGGGTTCATGCTAAGCAAGTTTTTCTTGATGAACTTATGAGCTAGATTGAGGTAGTCTGCTAGATTCTCACTGCATAGAGAGACAAACAACTGACTTTAGGTTCAAGCTTGTTGAGAATATCCAAGTTGCATTTGCAGATGCTGCCAGCATTGCAAAACAAACAGTTGGATATATACAATCAATGTATGCCTTCATTAATAGTAGACAAGTTTGATATTGCATAGCAATAGAGGGTTGAGGCTCAGAAGACAACATGAACTGAAGTGGTCACATATTCCCAAGAATAGTCTAAGAATTGACTAGCTATAGAGATCAAATTCTCAGGGGGAGCATTTATGTGTTTGTTTATCTTTTTGCTCATATATGTGGTTTTTGCTAACTATAATAATTTTTTCCTAAGAATGTTGTGCATGGACTCAGGGGGAGTTTTGCAGCCACCCTTTGGTATTATTGTCAAAGGGGGAGAAGAATTACAGGTAATTGCACACAATTACGTGTGTTGCCAACAATTCCAAAGGGGGAGATTGATGAGCAAGGTGCAACCAAAGTATTGTCATTGTTGTCAACACAAACAGAGGATCGGTTGATGCAATGGACAGGAGTGCAGAGGTCATTAGATAGATCGGTTGATGAAGTGAACAAGAGTTCAGAGTAGTCAGAGCATGTACAGTGAATTTCCAAGAAGAAAGAAGTGGCCCATATGCAAAAGCTCAAAGAAAAAGACAAGTAAGAAAAGTGTCGCGATATCGCGACATGTTGAGTAAGCATGAGAAACTATCATGATATCGTAACATGTTTGGCCAGCGCAAGGAAAATTGTCATGATATCATGACATGTTGAGAAAGCGCAAGGAAAATTGTCGCGATTTCGTGACATGTTAGAAGAGAGAGAAAGTGCAAGAAAAACTGTCACGATTTCGTGACATGTTGAAAGCAAAGAAGGCAAGTAGAAAAACTGTCACGATTTCGTGACATGTTGAAAGAAAAGAAGGCAAGTGGAAAAACTATCATGATTTCACGACATGTTGGCAGAGAAAAATCCAAGTGGAAAAACTGTCACGATTTCGTGACATGTTCGAAGAAGAAGCGCATGCAGGAAAAGGCGATTTCGGACATGTGGAGAGAAGGAAAAGAAAACTGTCATGATTTCATGACATGTTTGGAGAGAAGGCACAGGCAAAGAAAACTGTCACGATTTCGTGACATGTTTGGAGAGAAGGCACAGGAAAAGAAAACTGTCACGATTTCGTGACATGTTTGGAGAGAAGGCGCAGGCAAAGAAAACTGTCACGATTTCGTGACATGTTTGGAGAGAAGGTGCAAGCAAAGAAAACTGTCACGATTTCGCGACATGTTCGGGGAGAAGGAGCTTGCAAAGAAAAGTGTCGTGATTTCACGACAATCTGCAAGAGAGGCAGTACGAATGAAAATGTGTCACGATTTCATGACATGTTTGAGAGAAAGAGCTTGCAAGGAAAAGTGTCACGATTTCACGACAATTTGCAAGAAGGATGGTACGGACGAAAAAGTGTCGCGATTTCACGACACGTTCAAGAGAAAGAGCTCACAAGGAAAAGTGTCACGATTTCGCGATTATTTGCAAGAGGAAGCGCTAAGGAGAAAAAGTGTCGCGATATCGCGACATGTCGGGTTTTCGCGATCCGATGACAAGAGGAAGCGCTAAGGAGAAAAAGTGTCACGATTTCGTGACATATTGTAGGAGAGAGAAGGCAAGATAAAAAGTGTCATGATTTCGTGACATATTGCAAGAGGAAGAGCTCGAGAGAAAAAGTGTCGCGATATCGCGACATGTCGCATTTTTGTGACCTAAAGAGAAGAGAAGAGCTAAGGAGAAAAGATGTCACGATTTCGTGACATGTCGCATTTTTGTGACAACAGCAGAGAGGAAGACTCCGAAGGATGAAGTGTCGCGATTTCATGACAGAAGCAAAATGAAAGAGCATGGAAGCAGAAGCATCACGATTTCATGACAAAGTCAAGGAGGAAGAGCTCAAAGGCGAAAGCGTCATGATTTCGTGACATGTTTTGTTTTCGTTGGTACATGCAAAGAAGAGTGTACGATAGCGAAAGGTGTCGCGATTTTGTGACATGTCATGTTTTCGCTAGTGCTTGCAGAGAAGAGTGTACAGAGAAAAGTGTCACGATTTCTGACAGTTTTTTTGGTGCATGAAAGAAGAGTGTACGGCAGCGAAAGGTGTCGTGATTTCGTGACATGTCATGGTTTCGCTAGTGCTTGCAGAGAAGAGTGTACGAAAGTGAAAGGTGTCACGATTTTGTGACATGTCATTTTTTCACTGGTGCATGCAGAGAAGAGTGTACGACAGCAAAAGGTGTCATGATTTCATGACATGTCATGTTTTCGCTAGTGCAAGCGAAGAAGAGTGTACGAAAGAGAAAGGTGTCACGATTTCACGACATGTCATGGTTTTGCTAGTGCTTGCAGAGAAGAGTGTACGGAAGCGAAAGGTGTCACGATTTCGTGACATGTCATGTTTTCGCTAGTGCAAGCAGAGAAGAGTGCAAGGAAGCGAAAGTGTCGCGATTTCACGACATGTTCTATTTTCATGGGCAAGAGACAGAGAAGAGCTCAAGGCAGTGAAAGTGTCGCGATTTCGTGACATGTTCTATTTTCGTTGGTGCAAGCCAAGAAGAGTGTACGAAGGTGAAAAGTGTCACGATATCGTGACATGTTGTGTTTTCGTGGGTGCAAGCCGAAGTAAAGTTAACTGAAGGAAAATGACAGTTACAGATGCAGTTGCAGAAGAAAATCATGTAGCTAGAATAAGAATAGTTAACTGGAGTCAAAACTGTAGTTACAGGGGGCAGTTACAAAATAAATTTATGCAGCTAAAATTAGAACAGTGCATTAATGATAGAACGGCTGTTACAGGGCTGTGACATTGTGAAACTATCAGAGCGATGGCCATACTGAGAATCCCAATTAAAGAGACAAATCTATTAATAGGTTGCATGTAAGAATATTGTGTAAGAAAGGAGTTACTTACAAGAGTGGCTATTAATAGGCTACATGCGGGATTATGGCAGTTACAGAAGACTTAGGGTTTCAAGATGAAATTATTGTTATAAAAGGGCAGTTGCGTGCAGAAGAAAAAGTTGCTCAGAATTGAAAAGTGTGCTACAAAGAGTTAAAGTGTCATGCTAAAAGAGATAAATGTCTGTGGAAGAGCCGCTAATGAGTAGATAAGGTCGTTAGAGCCGAAATAAGCAGATAAGGTTGTAAGAGCCGAAATAAGTAGATAAGGCTATCAGAGCACAGAGAAGACTATCAGAGCTAAGTAAGCAGAGTGGTAAGAGTGATCCGTTAGGTTGAGCTCTATGTGGGTAGATATATATCAAAAAAATCCAAAGAAAGAATTGAGTTGGTTAAGTGGAGATAGAGTACTACTGAGAGAAGAGCGGTGAAGAAAGAGCGCAGCTGGTAGAGTGCAACTGAGAGAGTGCAGCAGCAAGTGCATAGAAGGAATATGTGTTTCCTGAATTGAAAGAGAGGTTGGATGAGCAATAGACCAGTAAGGGTCTTGTAGAAGTGAAGGCATATTTATGTCAATCTAAGATTCAAAATAGAAATCCAAGTTGGTGCTTGGAATCAGGGGTTGGTGCTCCTTTCTATTGGTGTAGATAAATTAGGGGTTGGTGCTCCTTCCAGTTGGTGCTGGTAAATCAGGGGTTGGTGCTCCTTTCTGTTGGTGCAGATAAATTAGGGGTTGGTGCTCCTTCTAGTGGGTGTTGGTAAACTATTTGTAAAGTTGGTGCTTTGCAAAGGCTGGATTTGGATGGGTGTCCAAGCAGTCTATTTTTGAGGAGTAGCCAAAACTGGTGAACCTCGTTACATCTTGTGTTGTGGAATGCTCTCTTGTTATATTTGCTTTATCTATTTTAAGTTCTCCTTGCTTCAACTTTAAGAGTTGTAGATTTTAAGTTTTAAATAGCTACACTGATTCACCCCCCCTCTCAGTGCCATTGTAAGACTAACATTGAGGGTTAGATAGAAATATTATATTTCAAAAATATCCTCAATGAATTATGAAAATAATGTTCTAGGACTCTTCTTTTGTTCTCAAGGATAATTCATTAAAGCTCAACAAAACCCTATCAAAATTTTCCTTTTTATAAAGCAAGAATTACAAATAATAACATCACCCTTTACACCTTTTGTCTCCCACTATCATAAAATTATTTCCAATATACTTCAATATCCAAGAGAAAAGAATTACAATTCTAAATAAACTATATGCAAACTTATCACTCCAACCTTTGCATATATAAAATAAATAATAACAATACCCTTAAAATATTATGCAAAATTAATTTCCCCTTATACCTCCTATATGCCAAACTATACACCAAATCACATCCACCAAACACCAAACATAGCCAACATTAATCAACTTGGTGCATACCTTATAAAAAATTAAATTCCTTGCTACCGTGGATGGGAATTGATCCTCTAATATCAAACTCCTAAGAACATCTCTCCACTTCTTGCACTAGCTAAGTGATTAATACCTAACACACATCCTCCAACATTTATTTCATGTTGTGTCCACTGAAAAGGATAAAATGCTTTCAAAACTAGTGCTTAAGAGAATCAAACCATGACCTATTATTTGCCATACCTTACATAGGACCCACTCGCCACTTGGGCTACCAGCCCTTGTTGAAACACAATGTGCACCTCCTTCTCCTTATTTCCTACCACTTCGACAAAAATATTTTGAATGCTTTGCTTTGCACTCCATGATCGACTAATACTTGCACATTATAAACCTTGGTAAAATTTGAAAAATGATTTAGCTCTTCCCTTTTATATGCATTCGAAGAATTGTTATGACGTTGGCAAAAACCATTATTTGCCTTCATTTTAAATTTGAAATTTAGTGCCTTGTGACTATTTCAAATTTAATTTTATATTTAATATAATATTTAGCTTTGTGTTAAATATTATATTATTTAACTTTATTATTAAACCATACTTTTGCATGGAGTCCTTCGTCCTTTTAAGACTTTTGTCCAAAGCACTTTTTCATTTTCCTTTTAATAAGCCCTTTTGGCCTAATTATTATAATATTAAAATATTATAATATTTTCTCTTTTTTGTTGGACATTTTGAGTCCCTTAGAAAAAAGTTGTCATTGATGTCAAAAGGATCTATGTAAGTAAGCACTATGTTTGTATTCCAAAAGGAGCTTCAATGGAATCTTAGCAAAAGGTTTTTATTTAAAACCATGGACGACATATTTGAAATGGGTTTTTCTTAAAACCCAAGTTGGCTTTTTGTTTTATCAAAAAATGTGCCCCGGTTATGAAGCAATTTAATTTTAAAGGTTTTATTTAAAACCATAGATGGCAGATTTGAAATGGGTTTTTCTTAAAACCCAGGTTGGCTTTTCGTTTCATCGAAAAAGGAGTCCCGGTGACAAAGTTATTTAAATTTGAAGTTTAAGTTTTAAATTTTAATATTTTAAAATTTAAATTTAAATTTCCAAACTGGAAATTCCTACTGACATCATCAAATTCGATTAAGGGTCGATGTATGAAAATTTAAGGTAATATGTATAAATACCATTGCCAAAAATTCATTTGGCAATAATTCGAATGTGTGTGAGTTTCGTTCGAACAAAGAAAAAATATATTTTAGCGCAATTGAAACCTGTGAAGAAAGGCAGAAATAGAAGTAAGGGAGGACCATTCCCATACAGTGTAGGTGATTGTGGCTTAGCAGTAAGAAGGAGGTAGTCAAGTTGTTGAGTTCCAAGAGATCTGAAGTTCGAATATCATCGACGTTGGTTTTTGCAAAGTGGAAAGGAAGTACACCTTTTTGTGCATGTGTCTTCTGGGGCACGTTTGGAGGAAGGAAAGCATAGTGGCTATGCTCACCATTTCATGTGAGCGGTTGGCTCATGTGGTTAGTGGCACCATGGTTAGAGTGGTGCTTGGACAACAACAAGAACACAAATGGTAAAGAAAGGCAAGAGTAGAAGCATGAGACACAAGAAGAAAAGAACACATATGGTCATGAAAGAAAAGTAAGATGAGTTTAATATTGTTGTGTTGGGAGGACAAATAAAAATATATTCAAGAGATGAATCAAGTAATGGAGAAATATCCATACTGATAAATTTTTGTACCAGATGTGGAAACATAGGTCACCATGCAACTTATTATCCACAAGAATGTTTTGTTTGTGGTCAACTCGGTCATGATGCAAGTTATTGCAATGGGTTTGATAGCAGTGAAGATGAAGATGATTCTCTCAGATTTGAAGTTCTAAAGAATGATCTAGAAAAAGGTAACAAGAATAGTCAACGAAGGAATAGTTGAATTTCTAAAGAATTTGGACAGAATTATCAATGCACAAAAGTCATCAGCCATAAAAATAGGACTTAGTTCTAAAGAAGGACAAAGGAAATAGGAGGCAGAAAAAGGAGAATCAAGCTCAAACACTAGAAAAGAAGAAGTGTCAAAAGAAGTAAGTAAAAGAGAGAGTGAGACTAAGTTGGACAATAGAAAGTTCAACAAGGAAAGGAACAATGCACAAGTAAGGAACATATGGAACAAGAAATAGGTAGAAGATACTAAGAGACCAATGGGGTCTAGGCAAGGTTTCTTCAATGGAAAATGCTTCTCTTGTCACAGGTTTGGACACATGGCTTCACAATGCAGAACACAGGGAAGACAGGAATATGGAAATGGACAACATTTTCATGGGTATTGCTACTCATGCAATGGTTTTGGTCACAAGGCAATGAATTGCAGGGTTCATGATAGAAGAGGATATGGCTTTACTAGGAGAAGTCCTAAGATAGTTGCACTTCCAAGGAATAATAACATTAAGTGTTATAAGTGCAATAATGATGGTCACATAGCAAGATGGTGTAGAGAAAATATTCTAGAAATAGGTATGAACAGGAATATGAACATGAACAGGAACATGAACAGGAATAGGAATATGAACAGGAATAGAGACTCAGAAAATAATAGGAACAAAAACATGGATGAGAACAAGAATAGGAATAGGAACATAAGTGATGACAGGAACATAGATGATATCTTGGAAAGAAACAGTGAGAGGATTCAGAAGACTCACAAAAGAAGAGAGAAAGAGAAAGGCACATATTTGTGCTTTTGAGGAGTAGAAATACTCCCACCCCAGAATTAACCACCTCATGTGGAGGTGGGGGAGGGGCTAAGCTAAGAGGCTCATTCTTAGCCCCGAGCCCCAAAGGTGACCCTTTGCCATTGATGTCAAAGGGGGAGAGATTTGTGTATATTGGGGAGAGTTTTTGATATGGGGAGAGATTTGATATTTGAGAGAGCATTGAGCCAGGGGGAGCAGAAAAGAAGGTCAGATTTCAATAAAAGGATATGGGTTGCCATCAATGACAAAGGGGGAGATTGTTGGACATTTTGAGTCCCTTAGCAAAAAGTTGTCATTGATGTCAAAAGGATCTATGTAAGTAAGCACTATGTTTGTATTCCAAAAGGAGCTTCAAGGGAAGCTTAGCAAAAGGTTTTTATTTAAAACCATGGATGACAGATTTGAAATGGGTTTTTCTTAAAACCCAAGTTGGATTTTTGTTTTATCAAAAAAGGTGCCCCAATGATGAAGAAATTTAATTTTAAAGGTTTTATTTAAAACCATGGATGGCATATTTGAAATGGGTTTTTCTTAAAACCCAGGTTGGCTTTTTGTTTCATCGAAAAAGGAGTCCCGGTGACAAAGTTATTCAACTTTGAAGTTTAAGTTTTAAATTTTAATATTTTAAAATTTAAATTTAAATTTCCAAAGTGGAAATTCCCGTCGACGTCATCAAATTCGATTAAGGGCCGACGTATGAAAATTCAAGGCAATATGTATAAATACCATTGCCAAAAATTCATTTGGCAATAATTCGAATGTGTGTGAGTTTCGTTCGAACAAAGAGAAAAGATATTTTAGCGCAATTGAAACCTGTGAAGAAAGGGAGAAATAGAAGGAAGGGAGGACCCTTCCCATACACCGTAGGTGCTTGTGGCCTAGCGGCAAGAAGGAGGTAGTCAAGTTGTTGAGCGCCAGGAGATCCGAAGTTCGAATCCCGTCGATGCTGGTTTTTGCGAAGTGGAAAGGAAGTACACCTTTTGGCGCACGTGTCTTCTAGGGCACGTTTGGAGGAAGGAAAGCATAGTGGTTGTGCTCACCATTTCATGTGAGTGGTTGGATCACATGGTTAGTGGCACCATGGTTAGAGTGGTGCTTGGACAATGATAGGGGATCGAATCCTGTTGAGAAGAAAAAGGTAAGTTAAATTTTTATTTTAATATTTGTAAGAAAAGCTTTGAGGAGAAATAAGGCTTATGAGTTGTTTTAGAAAATTCTGAAATTACTATTCCTTTTAATTTTGGAAGGGTAGCATATTATATATCATTGGAAAGAATTTTTCAAGAGCTATTTAATTAACTTGCTTAGAAGGAGAAATAAGGGTTGTGTAAGAAGATATTTCAGGTTTTGTCAAGGAGTTTCCAAAAGTAAGTTTGATCCATTCTATTGAGGGTTTATTTCTTGCATAAAAGAACTTTGGTGGATGTTAAAATAAAGTAGGAGTAATAAGGTGTTACTTGGATATTTTTGTTGTGTTATTACTCTAACCCTTGTTGAGAGTTGAAAAAGAAAGTGTGTTGAGTGAGACAGATTTTGTGGACAACAAATAAGGCATCAAAAAGGTATGAGCAATATTCTCCATTGATTTTATTTGGGTGGTTGATTTCTGAAATATCATTGGAGTGAAAAGGATTGATTGTGGTTTCCTTTTCGAAAGTGGTTGAGTTAATGCTTCAAGGTTTTCTGGCTTGAGTGTTGTGATTAAACCTTGTTTTATAAGCATTGTTGTTGAAGCCATTGGTTGTGCAAAGAACTTGAACTTGAGTTAGAAAAGAACATGAGTATCATTGTTATGTGAGATTTGTTGTTGAGCATTATTGGGAACATTTTGAGTTGATTGATACATGCTTGGACTAGGGTTTGTAAGAAAGAGTTGTTCCTTGTGGTGAATGGTTGAGTTGAGTTGATTGAGCCTAGTCAAGTGGATGCAAGTGGTTGTTCAAGTTCCAAGAAACAAACTATTCTTTATTCTGATTTGAGTTGAGATTGAGATTTGAGAATAGAACATATTGAGTCTCTAACAATTCTCTTTATGCTTCTATGAGATTGATTTGAGTTGAGATTGGGATTTGAGTATAGAACATATTGAGTCTCTAACAATTCTCTTTATGCTTCTATGAGATTGATTTGAGTTGAGATTGGGAATTAAGTATAGAACATATTGAGTCTCTAACAATTATCTTTATGCTTCTATGATATTGAGTTGAGAAAGTGATTGAGCATTGAGTATAGAACATATTGAGTCTCTAACAATTCTCTTTATGATTCTATGAGATTGGACAAGTTCTATGTGGACTTGTTAAGAAGATTTGAGGCAAGTCTTTGAGAAGGCTTGTGGACTGATTTTGTGTAAGCTTTTGTGAAAGCTTGCTATGCAGATTTGAGCAAGTCCTAGAGAGGACTTATTGAGCATATTTGGACAAGTTCTGAGTGAGCTTGTTGAGCAGATTTGAACAAGTTCTGAGTGAACCTATTGAGCATATTTGAGCAGGTTCTGAATGAGCCTATTGAGCAAATTTGAGCAGGTTCTGAGTGAGCCTATTGAGCAGATTTGAGCAGGTTCTGAGTGAGCCTATTGAGCAGATTTGAAGAGGTTCTGAGTGAACCTATTGATAGATATTTGGAGGTGATAGAGTATAGAGGACAGAGTCTCAATGGATAGAGATCCAATAGCCAGGACAATTGAAGATAGATCTGAGTGAGGAGTCTTCAAGTGGAGAGAGATCCACAAGTTAGTGCAATAGAGAGACAGAGTCTTCTAGAAGATCACTAGCCAGAGCAGAAGGGGAAAGAGTTCTCCTATGGAAGAGATCCATAAACTTGAGATTAGGGGATCAACATCTCCTTTGGACAGAGGTCCATAAACATTGTAATTGGGAAGGATTCCCAAGAGATTGATTGAGAAAGTTTTAGTAAAATATTTTCTCCATGGAGTAGCCCGCATTGGGTGAACCACGTAAATTATGGTGTCTCTATTGTGTGTGATGATTGGTGCATTGCTTTGGTTATTGCTATTGATATTGCCATTGATTATATTGATTAATACTATTTGGGAAAGAAAAGTAAAAAGTGGTCTTATACTGTTCACCCCCCTCTCAGTATAAGCTTGTGTTCTTCAATTGGTATTAGAGTCGGTTCCTTCAAAAGAAGTTTAACAGCTTGAAGGAAGATCCTACAAGAACACAAATGGCAAAGAAAGGCAAGAGTAGAAGCATGAGACACAAGAAGAAAAGAACACCTATGGTCATGAAAGAAAAGGAAGATGAGTTTAATATTGTTGTGTTGGGAGGACAAATGGAAATAGATTCAAGAGATGAATCAAGTAATGGAGAAATATCCAGACTGATAAAGTTTTGTACTAGATGTGGGAACACAGGTCACCATGCAACTTATTGTCCACAAGAATGTTTTGTTTGTGGTCAACTCGGTCATGATGCAAGTTATTGCAATGGGTTTGATAGTAGTGAAGATGAAGATGATTCTCTCAGATTTGAAGTTCTAAAGAATGAGTCAAAAAAAGGTAACAGGAATAGTCAAAGCAGGTATCAAGAAGAAACTCCACTTTGGACAATAGAAGAAATTGAAGAAGAGGAAGATTCAAAAAAAGAAAAGGAGGAAGCCACTCTTAAGGAACTTGGTGAATTGAAAAAGGAGAATTTAGAATTGAAGGCTCAAATACAAGAAGATGAGAAATGTAAGACAAAGCTTCTACAGGATATCTTTGACTTGAGAGATAAGGTTGAAAAAGCAAGAAGAGTTGAAGAAGGTATGATTGAACAGTCAAAGGTAAAAGAGATAGAATGTGAAAGGCTTATGATTACTCTTGAAGAATTAAAAAGGGAGAACTCAGGATTAAGGGTTCAAGCTCAAGAAGATGAGAAAGCAAAGGAAAATTTTCTACAAGAACTCACCCACTTCAAAATCAAGGTTGAAGAAGCAAGAAAAATTGAAGAAGGTATGACCAAAAAATTAAAGACAAAATATCTAGAGTGTGAAAAATTAGAGCATGAGATAGTTTCACTAAGGATGGAAGTAAAAGGCTCTAAGGACAAGTTGCACAAGTTTGAGGAGAATCCAAAGACTTTGGACAGAATTATCAATGCACAAAAGTCATCAGTCATCAAAATAGGACTTAGTTCTAAAGAAGGACAAAGGAAACAGGAGGCAGAAAAAGGAGAATCAAGCTCAAACACTAGAAAAGAAGAAGTGTCAAAAGAAGTAAGTAAAAGAGAGAGTGAGACTAAGTTGGACAATAGAAAGTTCAACAAGGAAAGGAACAATGCACAAGTAAGGAACAGATGGAACAGGAAACAGGTAGAAGATACTAAGAGACCAATGGGGTCTAGGCAAGGTTTCTTCAATGGAAAATGCTTCTCTTGTCACAGGTTTGGACACATGGCTTCACAGTGCAGAACATAGGGAAGACAGGAATATGGAAATGGACAACATTTTCATGGGTATTGCTACTCATGCAATGGTTTTGGTCACAAGGCAATGAATTGCAGGGTTCATGATAGAAGAGGATATGGCTTTACTAGGAGAAGTCCTAAGACAGTTGCACTTCCAAGGAATAATAACATTAAGTGTTATAAGTGCAATAATGATGGTCACATAGCAAGATGGTGTAGAGCAAATATTCCAAAAATAGGTATGAACAGGAATATGAACATGAACAAGAATAGGAATATGAACAGGAATAGAGACTCATAAAAGAATAGGAACAAAAACATGGATGAGAACAAGAACAGGAATAGGAACAAAAGTGATGACAAGAACAGAGATGATATCTTGGAAAGAAACAGTGAGAGGATTCAGAAGACTCACAGAAGAAGAGAGAAAGACAAAGGCACAGATATGTGCTTTTAGGGAGTAGAAATACTCCCACCCTAGAATTAACCACCTCATGTGGAGGTGGGGGAGGGGCTAAGCTAAGAGGCTCATTCTTAGCCCCGAGCCCCAAAGGTGACCCTTTGCCATTGATGTCAAAGGGGGAGAGATTTGTGTATATTGGGGAGAGTTTTTGATATGGGGAGAGATTTGATATTTGAGAGAGCATTGAGCCAGGGGGAGCAAAGTCCCAGGGAGAGAAAAAAGAAGGTCAGATTTCAATAAAAGGATATGGGTTGCCATCAATGACAAAGGGGGAGATTGTTGGACATTTTGAGTCCCTTAGCTAAAATGTTGTCATTGATGTCAAAAGGATCTATGTAAGTAAGCACTATGTTTGTATTCCAAAAGGAGCTTCAAGGGAAGCTTAGCAAAAGGTTTTTATTTAAAACCATGGACGAATATTTGAAATGGGTTTTTCTTAAAACCAAGTTGGTTTTTTTTATCAAAAAGTCCTGGTGATGAAGCAATTTAATTTTAAAGGTTTTATTTAAAACCATGGATGGAATATTTGAAATGGGTTTTTCTTAAAACCTAGGTTGGCTTTTCGTTTCATCGAAAAAGGAGTCCCGGTGACAAAGTTATTCAACTTTGAAGTTTAAGTTTTAAATTTTAATATTTTAAAATTTAAATTTAAATTTCCAAAGTGGAAATTCCCATCGACGTCATCAAATTCGATTAAGGGCCGACGTATGAAAATTCAAGGCAATATGTATAAATACCATTGCCAAAAATTCATTTGGCAATAATTCGAATGTGTGTGAGTTTCGTTCGAACAAAGAGAAAAGATATTTTAGCGCAATCGAAACCTACGAAGAAAGGGAGAAATAGAAGGAAGGGAGGACCCTTCCCATACACCATAGGTGCTTGTGGCCTAGCGGCAAGAAGGAGGTAGTCAAGTTGTTGAGTGCCAGGAGATCCGAAGTTTGAATCCCATCGATGCTGGTTTTTGTGAAGTGGAAAGGAAGTACACCTTTTGGCGCACGTGTCTTCTAGGGCACGTTTGGAGGAAGGAAAGCATAGTGGTTGCGCTCACCATTTCATGTGAGTGGTTGGATCACATGGTTAGTGGTACCATGGTTAGAGTGGTGCTTGGACAGTGACAGGGGATCGAATCCCACTGAGAAGAAAAAGGTAAGTTAAATTTTTATTTTAATATTTGTAAGAAAAGCTTTGAGGAGAAATAAGGCTTATGAGTTGTTTTAGAAAATTCTGAAATTACTATTCCTTTTAATTTTGGAAGGGTAGCATATTATATATCGTTGGAAAGCATTTTTCAAGAGCTATTTAATTAACTTGCTTAGAAGGAGAAATAAGGGTTGTGTAAGAAGATATTTCAGGTTTTGTCAAGGAGTTTCCAAAAGTAAGTTTGATCCATTCTATTGAGGGTTTATTTCTTGCATAAAAGAACTTTGGTGGATGTTAAAATAAAGTAGGAGTAATAAGGTGTTACTTGGATATTTTTGTTGTGTTATTACTCTAACCCTTGTTGAGAGTTGAAAAATAAAGTGTGTTGAGTGAGACAGATTTTGTGGACAACAAATAAGGCATCAAAAAGGTATGAGCAATATTCTCCATTGATTTTATTTGGGTGGTTGATTTCTGAAATATCATTGGAGTGAAAAGGATTGATTGTGGTTTCCTTTTCAAAAGTGGTTGAGTTAATGCTTCAAGGTTTTCTGGCTTGAGTGTTGTGATTAAACCTTGTTTTATAAGCATTGTTGTTGAAGCCATTGGTTGTGCAAAGAACTTGAACTTGAGTTAGAAAAGAACATGAGTATCATTGTTATGTGAGATTTGTTGTTGAGCATTGTTGGGAATATTTTGAGTTGATTGATACATGCTTGGACTAGGGTTTGTAAGAAAGAGTTGTTCCTTGTGGTGAATGGTTGAGTTGAGTTGATTGAGCCTAGTCAAGTGGATGCAAGTGGTTGTTCAAGTTCCAAGAAATAAACTATTCTTTATTCTGATTTGAGTTGAGATTGAGATTTGAGAATAGAACATATTGAGTCTCTAACAATTCTCTTTATGCTTCTATGAGATTGATTTGAGTTGAGATTGGGATTTGAGTATAGAACATATTGAGTCTCTAACAATTCTCTTTATGCTTCTATGAGATTGATTTGAGTTGAGATTGGGATTTGAGTATAGAACATATTGAGTCTCTAACAATTCTCTTTATGCTTCTATGAGATTGATTTGAGTTGAGATTGGGATTTAAGTATAGAACATATTGAGTCTCTAACAATTCTCTTTATGCTTCTATGAGATTGAGTTGAGAAAGTGATTGAGCATTAAGTATAGAACATATTGAGTCTCTAACAATTCTCTTTATGTTTATGTGAGATTGGACAAGTTCTATGTGGACTTGTTAAGCAGATTTGAGGCAAGTCTTTGAGAAGGCTTGTGGACTAATTTTGTGTAAGCTTTTGTGAAAGCTTGCTATGCAGATTTGAGCAAGTCCTAGAGAGGACTTATTGAGCAAATTTGGACAAGTTCTGAGTGAGCTTGTTGAGCATATTTGAGCAGGTTCTGAGTGAACCTATTGAGCATATTTGAGCAAGTTCTAAATGAGCCTATTGAGCAGATTTGAGCAGGTTCTGAGTGAGCCTATTGAGCAGATTTGAGCAGGTTCTGAGTGAGCCTATTGAGCATATTTGAAGAGGTTTTGAGTGAACCTATTGATAGAGATTTGGAGGTGATAGAGTATAGAGGACAGAGTCTCAGTGGATAGAGATCCAGTAGCCAGGACAATTGAAGATAGATCTGAGTGAGGAGTCTTCAAGTGGAGAGAGATCCACAAGTCAGTGTAGTAGAGAGATAGAGTCTTCTAGAAGATCACTAGCCAGAGCAGAAGGGGAAAGAGTTCTCCTATGGAAGAGATCCACGAACTTGAGATTAGGGGATCAACATCTCCTTTGGATAGAGGTCCATAAACATTGTAATTGGGAAGGATTCCCAAGAGATTGATTGAGAAAGTTTTAGTAAAATATTTTCTCCGTGGAGTAGCCCGCATTGGGTGAACCACGTAAATTGTGGTGTCTCTATTGTGTGTGATGATTGGTGCATTGCTTTGGTTATTGCTATTGATATTGCCATTGATTATATTGATTAATACTATTTGGGAAAGAAAAGTAAAAAGTGGTCTTATACTGTTCACCCCTCCTCTCAGTATAAGCTTGTGTTCTTCATTTTCTTTTAAAAACATGGGCGTAAACTTTTGTCTTCAATATTTTAACAAACCTCTTTGTATTATAATATAAAATATTCTAACCATTTATTTTTACCAATTTCCTTGTATCAGGATGAACTTTACCTTGTATCAGGATGAACTTTACCTTGCACCAAACACTTGACATCAATGACAACATAATCACTCAAAATTTCCAACAATCTCCCCCTTTGCCATTGATGGCAACCCTTTTCTAAAAAATTCTTTTTTCCTTTTGTTTTTAATACCATTTTATTTCGAATTTTCTTCCCCTAAGAAACAAATCCCTCTGACTGAATTATCTCCCCCTTACTAAAATATCTCCCCTTTTGATATCAATGGCAAAGGGACTCCTTTGGGGATAAAGATAAGACTCTTAGCTCAACACCCTCCCCACCTCCTCTCCTTGAGGTGATTAATATTGGGGTGGGAGTATTTCTACTCCCAGCATACAATGATATTTTTATTTTTCAACCTTCTTTCTCAACATACCCTTTTGATCCTTTTGAGTATCCCTATTTTTGCTTGTATCTGGAAGCTCTAGAAGCTCTATTCTGCACCACTTAGCCTTATGCCCTAGATTATTGCACTTGTAAAAATTAATGTTGTAATTTTTAGAAGGTGCAAATATTTTGAAGTTCCTCCTAGTGAAGCCATACTCATTGCTATTATGAACCATGTAATGGATTGCTTTCTAACCAAATCAATTACAAAAGTAGCAATAACCTTGAAGGAGATGTCCATATTTGAAGTTCCTCTTAGTAAAACCATACTCATTTCCATGAGTCCTGCAATGCATAGCCTTGTGACCAAACTTATTACATGAAAAACAATGTCCTTTAAATAAATATTTCCTTGAACCCACTAGTCTCTTAATCCTTTCTTCTTTGTGATGATCCCTATTCCTTGTTTGTGCATTGTTTCCTTTCATGGTGAATCTTCTATTATTCAACTTATCCTCATAAGTATCAATTTATTATTCACTCTCTTCCTCTAAAATATCCTCTTCTTTTGAGCTTGAGCTTAACCCTTCTGCTTGTTTCCTTTGTCCTTCTTAAAAACCAAGTTCTGTTTTGATATATGAAGATCTTTGTGCATTGATAATCTTATCCAAAGTTTTTTAACTTTTCCAAAACCTGTGTAACTTATCCTTAGAATTTTTTACTTCCATCCTTAGTGAAACTACCTCATGTTCAAGTCTTTCACATTCTAACTCTTTTACTTCTAACTTTTCACTCATGACCTATTTAACTCTCCTTGCCTTATCTATTGAGTTTGTCAGGTCTTGTATAAGCTTTTATTTCTCTTCCTCACATTCTTGAACTTGATTCTTTAGTCCTGAATTATGCTTTCCAACATTTTTCAATTCTCTAAGAGCAATAATAAGTTTTTTTTTTAGATCTACTATGCCTTACTCTTCATTTTCTAAATCTTGTTCTACTTCTTAGTCTTCAAGAGCATATTCATGTTTTTCAACTTTATCTTCAATAGGATCATTTTATTCCTCTTCTATTTCCAAAAATAGAATCTCTTCTTCTTCACTTTCTGAGCGTCTTTCATCACTATCACTTGAAGTCTTGCTTCCTTTATTAACATAGAAAATCTTCTTGTGGTTTTGATAGAATTTCTTTTCATGCTTGCCTTGACCATGCCTGTTTTTCATTTCATACCTAGATTTTCCTCCTTCCTTTTTCTTATGATCCTGTTTCTCTTCACTGCTACTATTTCCATCTTTTGGACAATTATATGCATAGTGATAAAAATTTCCACAATTAAAATATTTCACTATTTTCATACCTTTGTTCTTTCTTGAGTCATTGTTTCTTCTACCATAATTAGCTTCTTCATCACTGCTTGACTCACCACTTGATTATGGTTTCTTATATTTTATCTTATTTGATGCTTTGAAAGCTACCTCTTTCTTAGATTTTGTATCCTTTACTATTCTCATCTCATAAGCTATAATAATTCCATGTAACTCATCCATAGTCAAATTTTCAATATCTCTCATCTCTTCTATATTTGGAACTTTTCCATCATACCTCATAGGAAGTGACCTTAGTACTTTTTGAGCAACATTGGAGTCTTCAATTTCAAATCCAAGTCCACACATGGTATTAACAATCTCATCCACATGAAGTAAGTATGTAGCAATGTCTTCCTCATCTTCCATCCTCAAATATTCAAATATTTTCTTGTGATTTTGTATTTTTTCCATTTTGATCTTTTTATCTCTCTCATACGTTTACTTAAATTTATCCCATATCTATTTTGCTGATTTGCAGTGCATAAATTTCACATAATCTACTTAAAATTCCATTCATAGCCTTGGAATTATTCACATATAACATCTTACCATCTTTATTTGTGGGAGGAGTAGTTGTAGGTGTGAACCCATCCTCAATGGATTGCCATGTCTCATATCCTTGTGCCATCAAGTAAGTCTTCATTCTTATGCTCCAAAAAGCATAATTATTCCCATCGAACAATGGTACCTTATTTGATGAATATCCATTATGAGATGCCATCTGTGTTCCTGTACTATCTTCCTTCAAGCTGATAAACTCTTTCTAAGGAACCTACTCTAATACCAATTGAAGAGCACATGCTTATACTGAGATGGGGGTGAACAATATAAGACCAAGTTTTACTTTTCTTTCTCAAACAATATTATCCAATATTATCAATGGCAATATCAATAGTAGTAATCAAAGCAATGCATAAATCATCATACACATGAGAGACACAAATTTACCGCGGTTCACCCAATGTGGGTTATGTTCATAGAGAAAATATTTTTTCTAAATTTTCTCAATAAATCTCTTGGGAATCAATTCCCTATTACAATGTTTATGGACCTTTGTAAAAATGAGACACCAATATCCTATGCTCTGATTTTTGGACCTCTCTCCATAGGAGAACTCTATCCCCTTTGGTCTAGTTTGTGGTATCTCTCCATAGGATAACTCTTTCTCCTTTTATTTGGCTCATGGAAATTGATCCAAGAGAACTCTATCTCCTCAACTTGTTTGTGGATATCTCTCTACAGGAGAACTTTTTCCCCTTTTATCTGGTTCGTGGAACTTGATCCATGATAACTCTATCTCTTCAAATGGTTTGTGGATCTCTCTCCACAAAATAACTCTATCTCCCCAGCTGGTTCATGGATCTCACTCCATAGGAGAAATATTTCCCTTTTCTCTAGTTTATGGATCTCTATCTATAGGATAACTCTATCCCCTTTGCTCTGGCTAGTGATTTTCTAGAAGACTTATGCCCCCACTACTCTGGATTATGGATATCTCTCCATATGAGACCTCTATTCTCACTACACTGGTTGATGGATCTCTATCCACTAAAGACTACTATCCTCTTTAATCTATTAACTCCAAAGCTTGCTCTCAAATCTATCTCAAATTTACACCAAATTATATCCCAAGTCTAGCACAAATTTGCTCTAACTCTACTCAAAAAATCTTCTCTCAAATCTACCTCAAATATACCGCCAAGCCTTAATACAAAGCTTGATCAAATTAGCAACCAAACCTACTCTCAACTATGCTCAAATATGCCTCAAGCCTTAACACAAATCTTTATCAAAACCTACTCTCAATTCTACTCAAATCTACCCCAAGCCTTAACATAAAGACTTTATCAAATCTTTCCTCAAGCCTTCTCAAATATTTGCTCAATTATGTCCTCAAGAATTCTTAAAGACTTTCTCAAATTTGTCCTCAAGCCTTCTCAAATACTTTCTCAAATTTATCCTCAAGTCTTATCAAAGACTTGCTCAAATATTCCTTCAAGCCCTCTCAAATACTTTCTCAAATCTGTCCTCAAGTCTTCTCAAAGACTTGCTCAAATCTATCCTCAAACCACTCACAAAACCTGCTCAAATATTTCCAAAACTTGCATACAAACACAACTTATATATTTTTCAGAAATACTTTCTTCAAACAAATATATTCTACTCAAAATTCATTTAACCTCTGGAACATATAGAGAATGATGTACACTATCAAAATCCCAATATGTTTCACACTCACAAATCTTGTACTCAATTAACAACTTTCTATCTCTTGCAAAATCCCTTTCAAATCAAATCAAAACAATGTATAACAAAATTGGTTTATTCTTATTTGCAATTTTTCTCTCAAACACCAATCACATCAATGTCCATTTCCCTTCATAAAATAACACCAATCACATCGATGCCCATTTCCCTTCACAAAATTTATCTCAAACACATTCACAATTACTATCAATATCTCTCAAATAAATGTTCAAAATATTTCACAAATATGCACTAACTTATCTTCAACCCTAGCACATGTAGTTCACAATATCTAGCTCAAATGCCTCAAATCATTTCAACAATAGAAACACATTTGTTCTCAAATTTTATCTCAAATATTTTTAATACCATTCAACAATGAAGTACAAATCCTAACTCAAATATTTCCAACAATGCTTATCAAACAATACTTTTCTCTCCACCTTATATTCCAAAATATTCACTTCAAAAAAACACTTTAAACAATGAATGATGTGCCCATACATCTTAATTTACTTTAATGGAGATATGTCCTCAAAATCCATCTCACCAACCAATTATATTTGTGCCACTTCAAGGGTTAGATAGCAAGATTCTATTTCAAAAATATCCATATGAATTTTTCCTCAAAAAGATGTGCAATGAATTATGAAAATAATGTTCTAGGAATCTTATTTTATTCTCAAGGATAATGCATTAAATCTCAACAAAACCCTCTCAAAAATTTCCTTTTCATAAAGCAAGAATTACAAACAATAACATCACCCTTTACACCTTTTATCTCCCACTATCATAAAATTATTTCCAATCTACTTTAATGTCCAAGAACAAAGAATTACAATTCTAAATAAACCATTTACAAACTTATCACTCCAAACTTTGCATATATAAAATAAATAACAACAATACCGATAAAATACTATGCAAAATTAATTTTCCTTTATACCTTCTATATGCCAAATTATACACCAAATCACATCTACCAAACACCAAACATAGACAACATTAATCAACTTGGTGCATACCTTTTAAAATATTTAATTCCTTGCTAGCACGGATGGGAATCGATCCTCCGATATCAAACTCCTAAGTGCAACATCCGACCGCTTGTGCTAGCCAAGCGGTTGAGACCTAACACATGGCCTCCAACCTTTATTTCCTGTTGTGTCCACTAAAAAAGATAAAGTGCTTTCAAAACTAGCACTCAAGATAATCGAATCCTGACCTATTCTTTGCCACACCTTATGTAGGACCCGCATGCCACTTGGGCTACCAGCCCTCTCTAAAATACAACAAGCACCTCCTTGTCCTTATTTTCTACCACTTCAATGAAAATGTTTTGAATGCTTTGCTCTGTACTCCACGATCAATTAATAATTGCGCATTATAAACCTTAGTAATTTTTGGAAATTGATTTAGCTCCTCCCTTTTATATGCAATTGAAGCATTGCTATGATGTCAGAAAAAACCTTTATTTGCCTTCATTTTAAATTTGAAATCTGGTGCCTTGTGACTATTTCAAATTTAATTTTATATTTAAATAAATATTTAAATTTGTATTAAATATTATATTATTTAAATTTAGTATTAAAAAATAATTTTGCATGGATTCCTTCGTCCTTTTAAGACTCGTCCAAAAAAAAATTTCATTTTCCTTTTAATAAGCCCTTTTGGCCTAATTATTATAATATTTTATCTTTTATTTTAAAAACATGGGCGTAAAATTTTGTCTTCAACCTTTTAACCAACCTCTTTGGCTTATAATATAAAATATTATAACAATTTATTTTTACCAATTTCCTTGTATCGGGATGAACTTTACCTTGCACCAAACACTTGGCATCAAGGACAACATAATCACTCAAAATTTCCAACATTCGCACGACCATCAACGACATAAGTAGAAGTAAAGATTAGCATTGAAAAGGTAAGAAGTTATTGGTATTTATTCATATTTATGTACTTTCTATTTATAGTTCAATATCACAACATATAGGGTTTATTTATTTTATCTTTTTGAGGGCCTCACACAATGGAGCCCTCGTAGGTGCTTCTAATACCTTTGTTGTTGTTCTCTATTTGTAGGTGCAGGAATCATATTTCTGAAAGCTGTTGAAGCTAGGGTGGTCCCATAAGGATACACAAGCCCACCTACAACTCTTGTTTAGATCGAGGATGAACGAGAAGACACCAACTATTCATTGCACTAGGATTTTGAAACCCTAGCATTTTGTAAATATGTATCCAAAGTATTGTAAAACCTCATATTAGGGTACATTTATTGTATAACTTGGATATCTACCCATAATAATGAAATATTATACATTTTGCATATTTATTTGGTGTTAATTTGCTTTTGTGCTTTTATCTTTGCATTGGTGTTGTTCGTTTTTTGTTTACACTATTAACCTTCAATTAACATAACTAAGAGTGTAAATTTAAGATAATTGCTTTGTTCTTCCCTTGAAATATTTTACATAGTTTCTCCCAAGATACTGTTGAAGTCTAAGATTCACTAATGTATGGTAATATTTCATCGATTACCCCAAATATAATTAGCATAAGTGCTTTTGCAGCACTTTCTTCAAATATTTGTATTTCTATTTCATATTCAATAGGTTTTACATGTGTCCCTTTTACTATAGGAAATATTTTTTCTACACTGAGAATTAATATCATTTTATTTTTCCAAGATGCAAAGTTAGGTCCTTTCAAAAGTTGAGACTCTAAAAGGAATATCTTGTTATTTGACATGATGGAACTCATTATAAACTCAAGTTTCTAAAAACCATCAATTTATTTGAAGTTGAAATCCTTATATCTCCAAAGCTTAATGTTGGAAATTTGAGTTATTTTATGTTGTCATTGATGTCACATGGATCATTGATGTCACATTGAGTTTTTGTGGAAAAATCACTTCATAGATAATCATCTATGATATTTTGGAGAGCATGGATATATACAGGGTTTTTATGAAAACCAAGGCAGGCAAAATAAAATGTTTTATTTAAAACCATGGCAGGCTTTTGTGGAAAGGGCTTTTCTTAAAAGCCAAGGTGGAACTTTGTTTCTTCGAAAAAGGACCTCCAGTGATGAAGATATTAAAGTTTAAAGTTTAAGTTTAAATTAATGGAGGGCCGACATATGTGCAATTAATGGAGGTTGGCATATATATATATATATATATATATATATATATATATATATATATATATATATATATATATATATATATATGTAAAGGTTTCAATTTATTTCAAAAAGTGGGCATATTATATATCGTCGAAAAGCTTATTTCGAGGGCTATTTTACTAACTTATTTATAAGGAGAAATAAGGTGTGTGTAAAGATATATTTCTAATTTTTCAAAAGGGTTCCAAAAGTGAAGGTTGCCTTGTTCTTTTTCAAGAGGATTAATTCTTTCATGAGGTGACAAGGTATGCAATATTGTGATTTATTTTAATTTATGATATAAGTGGTTTTGGGAGTGAAGGTTATGCAATGTTTTGATTTATTTTATTTTATGGTACAAGTGGTTTTAGGAGAGATAAGGAAGTTGTGCAATTAAAGGCCTTGGTTTGGTGATGATTATTGAAAAGTGGAGTAATGTTGATTATTTTGTGATCTACTAACCCTTATGAATATTGGCAAAAGAATTTTGTGATTGTGGTAGATTTACAAAGAGTTTTTTTCATCTTCATAAAAGGTATGGGCACATTCTCCTATTGATTGTTTATGGTGGTTGATTTATGAAATATCATTGGAGGGAAAAGGATTGTTTGTGGTTTCCTTTTCAAAAGTGGTTGGTTGAATGCTTCAAGGTTTTCTGAATTGAGAGTTGTGTCTAATTTTTTTTTGATAAGCATAGTTGTTGAAACCCATTGGTTGTGAAAGAACTTGAGTTATAAAAGAATATGAGTGTCATTGTTATGTGAGATTGACTTGAGTTGAGTTGAGATTGATTTGAGTTGAGTTGAGTTGATATTGAGATTAGAACATATTGAGCCTCTAAAAATTCTTTTTATGTTTCTATGAGATTGATTTGAGATTGATTTGAGTTGAGTTGATTTGAGATTGAGATTAGAACATATTGAGTCTCTAACAATTCTCTTTATGAGTTTATGTGAGTTGATTTGAGTTGAGATTGATATTAGAACATATTGAGTCTCTAAAAATTCTCTTTATGCTTCTATGAGTTGAGTTGAGTTGAGATCATTGTGGATCATTGTTGTCATCCATTGAAGAGTACATTACCATTCATTGTTGAGTTCATATTTGAGCTTTGCCTTGATAGATTTGTGGATGAGATTTGATTGCTACTTGAGCATGATTGATTGAGCTTATGAGAAGGAATTTGTGGATAGTTTTGAGAAAGCTTTGTGGATAGTTTTGGGATAGATTTGAGGACAGTGTTGGGATAGATTTGTAAAAGTTCTTAGTGAGCTTGTTGGAGCAAATTTGGGCAAGTTCTTGGTGAGCTTGCTAGAGCAGATTTTGGAAAGTTCTTGGTGAGCTTGCTAGATCATATTTGGGCAAGTTCTTGGTGAGCTTGCTAGAGTATATTTGGGAAATTTCTTGGTGAGCTTTCTAGAGCAGATTTAGGCAAGTTCTTGGTGAGCTTTCTAGAGAAGATTTGGGCAAGTTCTTGGTGAGCTTACTAGAGCAGATTTGGGCAAGTTCTTGGTGAGCTTGTTAGAGCAGATTTGACAAGTTCTGTGTGAGCTTGTTAAGCAGGTTCTATGTGAGCCTATTGAGAAGGTTCTTAGTGAGCCTATTGATAGAGATTTGGAGGTGACAAAGTATAGAGGACAGAGTCTTAGTGGATAGAGATCCAATAGTCATAACAGTTGAATATAGATCTGAATGAGGAGTCTTCAAGTGGAGAGAGGTCCACCAATAAATGCAGCATAGGGACATATTCTTCTAGAAGATCACATAGCCAGAGCAGAAGGAGAAAGAGTTCTCTTATGGAAGATATCCATGAACTTGAGATTAGGGGATCATCATCTCCTTTGGATAGAGATTCATAAACATTGTAATTGGGAGTGATTCCAAAAGATATTTATTGAGAAAGTAATTCTCCATGGAGTAGCCCACATTGGGTGAACCACATAAATTATGGTGTCTCTATTGTGTATGGTTTTTGTGCATTGCTTTGATTACTGCTATTGATATTGTTATATTTACACAACATAATATTGAATTGGAAGAAAAAGTAAAAAGTGGTCTTATACTGTTCACCCCCCTCTCAGTATAAGATTGTGTTCTTCAATTGGTATCAGAGTGGGTTCCTTCAAAAAATCTAATAGCTTGAGGGCATATTCTATAAGAACACAAATGGCTTCACAGAAAGGATTATCTACAAATAAGGCTCCATTGTTTGATGATAACAATTATGCTTTCTGAAGCATGAGGATGAAGAACTACTTAATATCACAAGGATATGAGGTATGGCAAATGGTTGAAAAATAGTATAGGGTTGAAGGTGATCCCGAGGAAGATAATACTACCAGGAAATTGGTTAAGATAAATGCAATAGCAATGAATTGTATTTTGAGTGGACTATGTGAGACAGATTTTGCAAAGGTCATGGTATGTACTTCAGCTAATGAGATGTGGACTAAGTTGAGGAATACTTATGAAGGATATTCCAAGGTAAAGTTGGAAAAAGTACAAACTCCTAGAAAAAGATTTGAGAAATTGAAAATGGAAGATTCTAAAGATATTGCAAAGTTCTTACTTCGAGTTGATGAGATTACTAACACTATGAGAGGCCTAGGTTTTGAGATGAAAGAATCAAAAGTTACTCAAAAGTTTTTGAGATCACTTCCCATGAAATATGATGCAAAGGTTTCAGCAATAGAAGAAACAATGGATATCAACAAGTTAACAATGGAAGAATTGCAAGGTACTCTCATAGCTTATGATATGAGGGTAAGTAAGCATCAAGCTGTAATAAAAGATATTACTTTCAAGGCTTTAGAAAAAGAGAAAGAGAAATTTTTAGAAATAGATAAAGTTTTAGAAAATGTTGAGGAAGCTAACTTCATCAAAAGAAATAATGACTCAAGGAATTTTAGAGATATAAGGAAAGTTAGGTGCTACAAGTGTTGATGCAGGAGCATCCGGTGGCATCAGCGCAATATTGCATCAAGGAAAATTTTTCTAAGGTAGAAGTTGAAAGTGGTAGCGAAATCACGACGTCGCGATTTCGTGACATCGTGAAATCGTGACGTTAGAGTGAGACCAAGGCAGAGGTTGGTAGCGAAATCGCAACGTCGCAATTTTGCGACATTGTGAAATCATGACGTCGGAGTGAAGACTCAGTGGAGGATGAAAGTGGTAGCAAAATCATGATGTCACGATTTCATGACATCATGAAATCATGATGTCACAATGAGACCAAGGTAGAGGCTGGTATCGAAATCACGATGTCGTGATTTTGTGACATCGCAAAATCATGACGTCAGAGTGAGACCAAGGCGAAGGGCAAAAGTTTGTCACAATATTGTGACGTCAAAATAAAATCAAGGCGTGTGTGATTTTCTTGTCCGCCATCAAATGGTATCAGAGCTAGTGTTACTGAGTGCGTAAACCGATCACCATCCATGAGGTAGTTTGGACCAGGATCTGTGGTAGGGTTCTAAGAGAGAGAAGAGTGAGTTAGGGTTCCTGAGTGTGTAATAGATCGCCAAACATGAGGAAGTTACACCAGGATCTGAGGGAGATATGATGACAATGAAAGAGTTCAAGGCGTTGCAGAGGCAAGTGCAAGCCCTGCAAGAGGAGCTGCTCAGAAGAGATTTGCAGAGGCAGGTGAAAACCTTACAAAGAGAGCTACGTAGACAGCATGAGGAGAAACAGAAAAGGAGAAAAGATGGAGTGCTTCAGAAGATGAAGCCATTGAAGGCTATAGATAAAGAGGTGTGCAGCAGTGTCGGGACCTGCTTGGAAGAATAAAGAGATTTTTTTGGGCAAGAGGAGTGTAAGTAGGCTGCAGACGAGGAAGTGTGCAATAGTGGTAGAATCTGTCTAGGAGAAGGTAGAAGTTATTCTAGCTAGGAGACTAGGTTGGAGCAGGCTGCAGAGGTAGGAGGATGTCTGGAAGTGTTGCAGAAGGAGGTGACCAGACAGCCCAGAAGTGAAGATCACTTCTCCACCAACCTCGGTTGTCTGATGCAGGAGCATCCGGTGGCATCAGCGCAATCTTGCATCAAGGAAAATTTTTCTAAGGTAAAAGTTGGAAGTGGTAGTGAAATTGTGACGTCACGATTTCATGACGTTGTGAAATTGTGACGTCAGAGTGAGACCAAGGTGGAGGTTGGTAGTGAAATCATGACGTCATGATTTTGCGACGTCGCAAAATCATGACGTCGAAGTGAAGACTCGATGAAGGATGAAAGTGGTAGCAAAATCGCAATGTCGTGATTTCATGACATCGTGAAATTGTGATGTTGCATTGAGACCAAGGTGGAGGCTGGTAGTGAAATCACGACATCATGATTTCACAATGTCGTGATTTCACGACATCACGAAATCATGACGTCAGAGTGAGACCAAGGCGAAGGGTGGAAGTTTGTCGTGATATCACGATGTCAAAAGAAAATCAAGGTGTGTGTGATTTTCTTGTCCACCATCAAGTGTGGTGATCTTGGTCACTATGCATACAAGTGTCCACATGAAGAAATTAGTGATGATGAAAAATAGGGTCATAGAAGAAAAGAAGATGGAAAGCATAAGCATGACAAAGATGACAGATTCAAGCAAAACATGTATGAGAAGAAGAAGATTTTTTGTAAGGTAAAGAAATATTACTACATTGTAGAAGCAAGTGATAGTTTAGATTACAGTGATAAATATCATTCAGATGAAGAAGAATGTGGATTCTTTGGAATAAGTGAAGAAAAGCAAGAACACCTATTCCTAGGTATTGAAGTTAAATAAGAGGATGTGCCTATTGAATAAATACATGAAGAGCTTGCCATAGCCATTGAGCAATTAGATAGGTACAAGAAAGGTCTAAGGATACTAAAATGCTTCATATGTGGAAAATTTGGGCATATAGATGATGATTGAACATACTACAACAATTACAAGGAAAGTGTATTTGAAAAAGAAAGCAATAGTTCTAGTGATAATTCTAGTAGCAATAAAAACAAAGAAGTCTCATTTTTGGTAATAGAAAAGGAAGAGTATGATCCAAGTAAAAAAAATTAGAAATCAACATGCTAAAAGAATAATACAGGAATCTTGAAAACAAGATTCGAACATATGTCAAAATTAGAGAAGAACTACTTCAAACAATCAATAATCTCAGAGAAGATCTTCAAAATGCAAAAAGGATAGAAGAGAGGATGAATGAAGAACTAAGGGTAACAATGGCAAGACATGATACATTAGATGAAAAGATTCAAAAATGAGTGGAAAATTATTTTAAGGTTGTATCTTACTTCCAAGAAAAATCACACTCAAAAGGAAAGGAAGTTCTAAAAGATGAAAGCAAGGAAGCACCTAAGATTTGTGAGGAAAGTTCCAAAGTTCCTATGGCTTCAAATATTCATTTTGGTTCTTGTTTTGAGATAGGTGAATCAAGCTCAAAGGGAAAAGAAATTCTTGAAGAGAAAGGCAAGGAAGAATTTTTAGATGCTATAAAGAAGGTTCAAGAATGCAATGCACAAGTTGAAGATGATCATAAGGATAATGGTCAAGCAAGGTATGAGGAACCAAGGCATGAACAAAGGGCTTTTCAAGGATATTTTTTTTCTTGTAATGGATTTGGACACGAGGCTATTTATTGCAAGATCCATGGATCAAATAAGTTTGACTTTTCTAGAATAAACTTCAAGGGAAGAAGGTATGGTTTTTAGGGACATTGCTTCTCATGCAACAGGATTGGTCATAGAGCTTTTCAGTGCAAAGTAAATGAGCAACATCTACACAATTCAGAAGTTATGGTTATAATGGTCATGAAAATAGAGCTACACAATACAGGGTTCAGGAAAGAAATGGATATGGAAATTATTTCAAGAATAATTTTAGGACATGAGCACCAACCAAAGGCTACAATATCAAGTGTTTTAATTGTAATAAATTTGGGCATATTGCAAGATGGTGTAGGACTCAATTCCAAATAGGTTCAAGGTAAGAAATTCAAACAGGTTATAGATAAGAATATCAAGTAATTAATCAAGATAAGGATATTAGAAAAACATAGAAGGAAGTTGATAGAGGAAATAAACAAAGTGATATGGGAGTAAAAGTACTCCCACCCCAAAATTAATCACCTCAAAAGAAAAATGGGGTGAGGGGGGCTAAGCTTAAGAGTTATATATTTTAGCCCCATAGGTGTCCCTTTTTCCATTGATGTCAAAGGGGGAGAGATTTGAGTAAGGGGGAGAGCATTGAGTTAGGGGAGTAGCCTCCATAGAGAGTATTGAGTCAGGAGGAGCAGCTTTGATTCCCAGAGATGGTTTTTGCACTAATTGTAGTGATTTGCATTAGAGGTATTGCCATCAATGAAAAGGGGGATATTGTTGGAAATTTGAGTTATTTTATGTTATCATTGATGTCACATGGATCATTGATGTCACATTGAGTTTTGGTGGCAAAAGCACTTCATAGATAATCATCTATGATATTTTGTAGAGCATGGATATATATAGGGTTTTTATGAAAACCAAGGTAGGCAAAATAAAAGGTTTTATTTAAAACCATGGTGGGCTTATGTGGAAAGGGCTTTTCTTAAAATCCAATGTGGAACTTTGTTTCTTTGAAAAAGGACCTCCAGATGATGAAGATATTAAAGTTTAAAGTTTAAGTTTAAATTAATGGAGGGCTGACCTATGTGCAATTAATGGAGGTTGGCATATATATATATATATATATATATATATGTAAAGGTTTCAATTTATTTTGGAAATTGGGCATATTATATATCGTCAAAAATATTATTTTGAGGGCTACTTGTTTAACTTATTTAGAAGGAGAAATAAGGTGTGTGTAAAGAGATATTTCTGATTTTGCAAAGGGGTTCCAAAAGTGAAGTTTGCCTTGATATTTTTCAAGAGTTTTAATTCTTTCACGAGGTGACAAGGTATGCAATATTGTGATTAATTTTATTTTATGGTATAAGTGATTATGGCAGTGAAAATGTTATGCAATGTTTTGATTTATTTTATTTTATGGTATACATGGTTTTGGGAGTGAAAAGGTTATGCAATGTTTTGATTTATTTAATTTTATGGTACAAGTGGTTTTAGGAGAGATAAGAGAGTTGTGCAATTAAAGTCCTTGGTTATGATTATTGAAAAGTGAAGTAATGTTGATTATTTTGTGATCTACTAACCCTTGTGAATGTTGGAAAAATAATTTTGTGATTGTGGCATATTTACAAAGAGGTTTTTTCATATTCATAAAAGGTATGGGCACATTCTCTTATTGATTGTTTATGGTGGTTGATTTATGAAATATCATTGGAGGGAAAATGATTGTTTGTGGTTTCCTTTTCGAAAGTGGTTAGTTGAATGCTTCAAGTTTTTTTGAATTGAGAGTTGTGTCTAAACCTTGTTTGATAAGCATAGTTGTTGAAGCCCATTGGTTGTGATAGAACTTGAGTTAGAAAATAACATGACTATCATTGTTATGTGAGATTGACTTGAGTTGAGTTGATATTGATTTGAGTTGAGTTGATATTTATTTGAGTTGAGTTGATATTGAGATTAGAACATATTGAGTCTCTAACAATTATATTTATGCTTCTATGATATTGACTTGAGTTGAGTTGAGATTGATTTGAATTGAGTTGAGTTGAGATTGATTTGAGTTGAGTTGAGTTGAGTTGAGATTGAGATTAGAACATATTGAGTCTAACAATTCTATTTATGCTTCTATGAGATGATTTGAGTTGAGTTGAGTTGAGATTGAAATTAGAACATATTAAGTCTCTAAAAATTCTCTTTATGCTTATATGAGTTGATTTGAGTTGAGATCATTGTAGATCATTGTTGTCATCCATTGAAAAGTATATTGTCATTCATTTTTGAGTTCATATTTGAGCTTTGCCTTGATAGATTTGTGGATGAGATTTGAGTGTACTTGAGCATGATTGATGGAGCCTGTGAGAAGGCATTGGTGGATAGTTTTGATAAAGCTTTGTGGATAGTTTTGGGATAGATTTGAGGACAATGTTGGGATATATTTGGACAAGTTCTTAGTGAGCTTGTTGGAGAATATTTGGGCAAGTTCTTGGTGAGCTTGCTAGAGCATATTTGGGCAAGTTATTGGTGAGTTTGCTAGAGCATATTTGGGCAAGTTCTTGGTGAGCTTGCTAGAGCATATTTGGGCAAGTTCTTGGTGAGCTTGCTAGAGCAGATTTTAGCAAGTTCTTGGTGAACTTGCTAGAGCAGATTTGGGCAAGTTCTTGGTGAGCTTGTTAGAGCAGATTTGACAAGTTTTATGTGAGCTTGTTAAGCAGGTTTTGTGTGAGCCTATTCATCAGGTTCTTAGTGAGCCTATTTATAGAGCTTTGGAGGTGATAAATTATAGAGGATAAAGTCTCATAGAGATCCAGCAGCCAGAAAAATTGAAGATAGATCTGAGTGAGGAGTCTTCAAGTGGAAATAGGTCCACCAATCAGTGCATCAGAGAGACAAAGTCTTCTAGAAGATCACATAGCCAGAGTAGAAGGGGAAAGATTTCTTCAGTGGAAGAGATCCATGAACTTGAGATTAGGGGATCAACATCTCCTTTGGATAGAGATCCATAAACATTGTAATTGGGAGTGATTACCAAAGATATTGATTGAGAAATTTTTTCTTTGTGGAGTAGCCCACATTGGGTGAACCACGTAAATTGTGGTGTCTCTATTGTGTATGGTTTCTATGCATTGCTTTTATTACTGCTTTTAATATTGCTATCTTTACACAACATAATATTGAATTGGAAGAAAAAGTAAAAAGTGGTCTTATACTGTTCACCCCCCCTCTCAGTATAAGCTTGTGTTCTTCACTTAATTTAAATTATCAAATTTAAATGAATTCAAATAAATTTGCAAATTTAATAATAATTTTTTAAAAATATTTTGATGTATAAGACCTTGTGTCTCCCTAATAATTTATCAAATTTGCAATTTTTTCTAGTCAGAATTTCAAATCTAAAATCTTAAAATTTTCAAAAATTTATTTGAACTTAAAAACATTTTGAATCCCTTATTATAAATCAACAATATTCTACTTTTTAGTTTTCTTCAAAAATCAAATATAGAAGTCAAAACCTTTTTACTCAACTTATACTTTAATTTTTTAAAAAGTTTTATTTTTTTCCTAAAATTTATTAAATTATAAATATCATAAAATCATGTGCCAAAATTAGGTTTTCACCTTATTATTTTGATATTTTAAAATATATAAAGGCACCAAAGGATATTGCCCAAAATTCTTACCTTGACCAATGTGTTGGATAGAAATGAATGCTTTTGTGCTCTTATCAGGGTGTTATGGTAGGCTTGTCTCAAGCAAATGACATGTCTCAATTGATGTTATAATGTATATCAAAATGTCATTTTATCCTCTACTTTCAAACATTTTAGGTTACCTTGAATCTGTTATGCTCTTTGTTATTGTCTCTAGTGTTTTTTTAAACTGCTTCAATCACACTCTAATAACATCTCCTTCTCAGATGTTTGTCTTAGGAAATTGTCTCTTCAAGCAATGCTATACACTAGCACTCATTCTAATTCTTCTCATTACTCAACTTACTACTATCTAGACACACATTGCAGCCTCTTCTAGCTCTTCCTCTTAGATGGTTGTACAAGTTAGTCAATGTTGGTGTTAATGTTCTTCTTTGTTGGTTGTGTATGTACAACTATTACTTTATTTTGGCTATGATGCCAATCATACCTCTTGTGGGGATATTCTATAATATTTTCACTCTAGGCAGTGAAGCCAATCATCCCTCTGGTGGGGCTCTTCTATAATGCTTTTTCTCAAGGTAATGAAGTCAATCATCCATCTTATTGGGCTCTTCTATAATGCTTTTTCTCAAGTCATTAAAGCCAATCATCACTCTTGTGGGTCTCTTCTATTCAATGCTAGAAATACACTAAACCTGATGTATTAAAATCCTTTAAGACACTCCTTTTTTGTTGCACTTCTTCTTGGGCTAAAACGTTCTTCAAAACACTGCTCCTAAGGTGCTTCTAAGGTCCTTCAAATTAAATCATCCTTGCAAAAATTATGGTGTTGCTCTTTGATTATATAAAGTGCTCATCCCAGTAAATAACTGAATAAAATTTTAATTCAAACAAACATTCTCACCAAGGTTAAACTTGATGCTAGAATAAAATATTAACTAACTCCTTAAATTTGGATGGAGTATGGTGGTAGCTTTGATATCACTATTGGCTTTTTAGACAAATTATCACAAGTTCCAATATATAGGATCTTGAGTAAACTCAAATATAATAGTAATTACTATAGTTATTGCACAATATAATGAACATAACATTCATAACAATGACAATAATATGAATAAGAAATACTTACAGTATATTGCTCAAATTATGTATACAAGCTTCAATATTATTAATGCTTGAATGTATCTAGGATAATTTGACAATATTCAATCCATATACAATACATTGACCTTTATCTTGTTAGTATAGGATGTAATTATTACATTATTATTTTTTATATTATCCTAGAAGCTAAGCTAACGTGAAATCTATTGTTAGCCTAGAATATTATTTGTTAGTAACAACAAATATTATGTTGTTCGCTATTGTTAGCTTCGGGTAGGATTTAGCATCATCTTGTTATAGGCTAATCTAAGCCTATCCCATTGTATAAATCCACATTGGATTAATAAAAATGTTGATCATTTTCCTATATTGGTATCAAAGCATGCCTTAGTCCTTTGGGATTTGGGTGATAATTGTTCTACCAGTATAATACACTAATATTTCTTTATTTTTTTTATGCCTTCAAATTAAAAAAAATAGGGCTCAAAGCCCTCATTCATAGTAAGGATGCAATCCACATCCATGCACTGACCCGCGTAGTGCACACACACTGCATCCCATATCGGTACCCAGATTACAACTCAAATTAGGTCGCATAGATGTACGTAGTCCTAGAGGGTTACAAAGCTATCAATCCACATTGTAATAGAGTAAAACTCTCATGTTGATGCATTTAAAAAAAATTGTAGTCATGCAGCCACTAGAGATCTCCTCCCAGTTCATGCACAAAAAATTGTTGTTGTTTGCTAGCCACCAGATCACCCTAATAGGCCTACTCATAGCTAAAGAAGAGATCCACCGAAGAAGATAAAAATCATGCTCGATCGAAAATAAAAATAATTTATTTTTTTTGTTTGTCGCAGAACAAAATCGCGATGCCAATGAGATAAAAAATTAAAAATTAAAAATTAAAACTTTTTCGAAAGTTTTAAGAATCTCCAATCACAGCGCATGAAGATTCATCCAATCGAACATCAACAAGTGGTGATTTGATGTTGTTTTTATGTGGGTAATTATTTTATCCCACATTTTCCATTGGATAAAACTTCAGAGGGTTTATATTTGCTAATGCACATAAGTTGTTTTGACACGTTGTGCACTCATATTACCGCTCGCTATATGCTAGTCGCTCGTGACATTGCTACCGATTTAGTGGACATTTTCCTCAATCTACGTGTAGTAGTTGACAACATAATTGATCACGCTTGTGCACTGTGTCCAATGGTCTATTGAGTTCCTTGGAAATCATACCCACTGTTGACTGTGCCAGTTGTAAGCCATTAGAGTGGAGCCTTATGGTAATCAAAACACCCCATTTTTTCAAAAGAAATTGTTTGCAATTTTTTTATATAAATTATTAAATTTTATAATTTTTTATTTGTTTTATTCTAATTTAATTAATTAATTAGTTTTAAAATTAATTAGTTAATTAATTAGAGTAAACAATTAATTATTTAATTTAATTAATTTAGTAAATTAAATTAAATGCAATATTTTTAAAAAAGGGGTTATCAATCCATTAAAAGAGGACAACAAAATCAAAAGAGGGCAATTATTTGTTTTTACATAAAAAAATAAATAAGAGGCAAAAAATTTTGCAAAACAAAAATCAAACAACATAGACATTGATTTTTTGCAAACTTCAAAAAAGTGGGCTACAGAATTGAACACAAAACCTTGTTATTTTATTGTAAAATCAAGGGGGGACAACACAAAATTTGTTGGATTTTTTGCAAAATAAAATTGAAAACAAGAGCAAACAAGGGCAAAATCAAAAGCAGTGAATATCATTTTTTTGCAAATAAAAAAATATTGCAATTTTTTGTAAAAAGGTGCATTTTTGGTGGAATCTGACACCTAATTGGCATTATAAAAGGTGCATTTTTGGATGAATCTGACACCTTCCAAAAATATAAATTTGTGGGCATGATAAAAATTGTAAAATGCATTTAATTTTTTGTTTTATGCATTAACATATATGTGTTGTGGTAGCAAAATACCCCAAATGTATACCTTTTTTTGTGCAATTTATTGCACAAAGCAGTGTCTGGGTACCTATAGTCCACACTTACAGGTGATGTTGTTGTGATTTGGGTTACTATATCTAATGCCTAATATAGTTGCAACAATGATGTCTGGGCTATTTTTCCCTATAAACCATCAGGGAGAAATAAGGAAAGCCAATTTTTTTATATTCACTCCATTATTACCCCATTCACTACTATTGCTTGGTGTAAATCCTCAAATTAAAAATTCTTCCAAGTATTTAAGGGACTTGTCGCCCTACATATGTAGAAGTTTTGTTAAGTAGATGTCAAAGATAGAGTGAATCTCTTTCAATACTGCCTTAGCAATAGAAAGAAAGGGGGACCATTTGGTGTTATAAGGAACCCTCATAATGGCCATTGCAAAAACATACTTTTCAGATTCATAGCTTCTTAAAGGTCTAAATTGTACTCCATGGAAAACAAATATGAGAGCAATACTGCAAGTTGAAAATATGTGGGATGCTATGACTGGAAAATTCAAATGCCCTACTACAATAGATGATAAACAAGAAGTATATGATGATGTTGATGCAAGAGCACTGATGATCATAATTCTTGCCACTGCTGATGAATTTCAACCACACATTTGTGAAAATAAGCACACAAAAGATGCATGGGATCCATTATCCATAATATATGAGATAAGGAATCAAGCCATGATCCTTAAACTTCAATCCCAACTTCACACTCTTAGCATGAAAAATGAAGAAAGTGTAGAAGTATTTTTTTGTAGAGTTGTAGAACTGAGAGTTAAGATGCATGCAATGGGTGAGAAATTAGAATATAAGATCTTAACCTCAATTATTTTGAGAACTTTACGAGATTTTTTTAGAATGTTGCTCACTTCCCTTCAATTATCTAATAGATAAGTCTCTTTTGAAGAGTTAGTTAATTTGCTTCAACAACACGAACATAATAACAACCAAAGAGATGAAGTGTCCAACAATGCATTATTTTTGAACAAATATAGAGCATAATAGAGGCTCCTTTCAAAATGGATCTTCCTTGAAGGATTCAAACACCACATCCTCACAAAAGATACCTCAAAAATAGAATAGGTATTACCATATTTGTGAGATGGACAATCATGACACCAACAAGTGTTGGTTCAACAAAAGTGACAAGAACAAGCAACCACAACATAAAAAGGGCCAAAAAAAACCATGAAGAAGAAATAGACAACAAAAGAGAAATGTTTTTATTGAAGAATAAAATTTATATTCTGAGGGGGCACAAGGTGCTCATGACTCAAACAAATCCCAAACAAAAAGATAATATTTGGTATATTTATTCTAGTGCCAGCAAACACATGATTGGTGATAAAATGGTTTAACACATTTGAGGCAAAAGAAGGCAAACCGATAAAAAATGTTGATGATAATACCTAAATAGTACAAGTAGAAGGTAATGTTTTAGTCACTCTTCTCGATGGAAAATACCATATTGAGAAGGTCCTATATGTACCAAGATTGACCAACAACTTTTTTTACGTGCCTAAAATTCTGGATAAACATATGGTGGTTGAATTCAAAGTTGTTAATGGAAAAAAGCATTGCTTCATTACTAATAAGGGTAATCATATCGCAACGACTTCCTAAAAATATGGTTTGTTTATATTAGATGCTATATATACCCCTCATGTTTCCTTGGATACTAACTAAAAAGAAACTACTACCTTATGGTACAAACAATATGGACATCTAAGTTTAGGCTATCTACTTGAATTGAGTAAGCATGATATGGTGTTAGGTCTACAAAACCTTTCCCATATTTTACTTGTATGCTCGAATTGCTTAGCAAGGAAGCAACACCGAGTACCATTTTAATTGAGCTCTTTAAGATCCAAAAGATCATTGGAGTTGATACACATCAATTTGTGCATCCCAATATCAAACAATTATGATGGAAAGAAGTACTTTCAGTTGTTTGTTGATTATTACACATGAAATATGAGGTTTTTATTTCTACAACTAAATTTAGATGCATTCTTGTATTTTTAGCAATTTTAGAAGCTTGTTGAGAAATAATAAGGATGTTCAATCAAGGCCCTTCACTCATATTGAGGGGGGAAATTCACCTCCAATGAGTTTTCAAGATATCTCACTAAACATGGGATAAAAATATAACTTACTACAACCTATACCCCTCAGCAAAATGGAGTTGCTGAAAGGAGGAATCATTCCATCATGGATATGGTTCGATGTATGCTCATAGGTGCACATATTGGGCAACAATATTGGATAGAAGTTGTCACTACTACTATGTATCTCCTAAATTGAGCACCATAAAAGCTCTTCAAGAAGTCACACCACAAGAAGCATGAAGTGGAAGAAAGCCCTCCATTTATCATCTAAGGATATTTTGATGCAAAGCTTTCATGCACATTCCAAAGAAGAAAAGCCACAAGTTATATGAGAACACTTTGCAATGTATCTTTCTTAGTTATGATGAATAATCCAAGGGGTATCGATTGATTAACCCTAAAACCAAGAAGATTCATATAATTTGAGATGTGGTGTTAGACAAAAATTCTAAGTTGGATATACCAAAAACTAGAAAAGACACATATCTTGCTATATACTTGAATTTTGAGGAGCCTAAGACAAGGACTCCCCCACAATAGAAGAAAATTCCAAAATGGTATACTAGCACTATAAGAGTGTAAAATTGAAAGCACCACCTAATTTCACTTCATATCGGCCACGTACTCACATTTTATCATCAAGAAAGAGAATCTAAAGATGCAAAAGATGCATATGATGAAGAATAAGATAGGAGTTAGGAGGAAGACTACATTTGTAGAGCATGAACCAGCTTCAATGCAATAAGCCCTTAGTGTGACTCAATGGAAGGTAGCTATAGATGTAGAAAATATATTTCTTATAAAAAATAAAACATGGGAGTTAGTTGATCTACCTACTGGTAAGAAACCCATTGGCTGCAAATGGGTATTCAAAGTCAAGTATAAGGCTGATAAAACTATTAAAAAAAATAAATCCAGCCTTCTTGCAAACAACTATGCTAAAAAAGAAGGCATAGACTATGAAGAGACATTCACACCAACTGCAAAAAATGATGACCATTAGTGTACTCTATGCAATGGCAGCATATTTCGTATGGAAGCTTCATAAAATGGATGTGAAGAGTGCTTTCTTAAATGGTGATTTAAAATAAGTGTACATGAATCAACCTAGAGGATTTGTAGTACAAGTATAAGAACTAAAAGTTTACAAATTGATTAAGTCCTTGTATGGGTTGAAACAAGCTCCAAGATCTTGGTACATAAAGACTGATAATCACCTTCTGCATCATGGTTTCAAGAGAATTCCATCAGATGCCAATATCTATTTTAATAAAGTTGGTTATGAAATAGTGATCCTTGTGCTCTATGTAGACAATTTGATCATCACTGGTAGTTTAGAAGAGATGATTGAAGCAGTGAAAGGTAACTTGAAAAATTCATTTGAAATGATAGATCTAGGACTCTTCCATTAATGTATTAGTTTGGAAGTTGTGCATAAAAAGAACCACATCAGGGTTATACAACTGAATTATGCCAAGGTATTAATTGAAAAATATTGAATGACAAATTATAAGCCCAAAACAACTCCAATGGAAATAAGGTTACAACTGTCTCGATATGACAAATCTCCTCAGGTATATGGAACTCTCTATCATCAGTTGATTGGGATTCATATATCTGATGAATTCCAGGTTGGATATCAACTTTGCTATAAGCTATATTTTGAGGTTCATGCAAGAACCTAATGTCATTCATTGCAATATAGTAAAGTGAGTTATTCACTATATCTGTGACACACCAGAATATGGCCTAGATTACAAGAAGAATGATAAGTTCTTCTTGCAAGGATACACAAAATCAGATTATGCTAGACCTATAGATGATAGAAAATCAATGTTAGGATACATATTTCATCTTGGATCTAGTCTTATATCTTGGTACAACAAGAAGCATCAAGTTGTTTCACTTTCAAGTATAGAGGTAGAATATCACAGAACACATGGAGCAGTGTGTGAAGCGATATAGTTACATCACATTATTTTAAGTATGAGTCTTCCAAATAATCTTCCAATACACTTGAATTATGATAACCAAGGTATTTTGAAACTTATCAAGAATCCAGTATTCCATGAATGAAAAAATAATATCGACACTCATCGTCACTTTATTGAAGATGAAGTTACAAAGCACAAGATTCAACTCTAGCACATTCCCACTGATGAACAAGTTGCAGATATTTTCACTAAGGCACTTGTACATGTCAAATTTGAGTTGTTTCGCAACTCTCTATGTACATAAAAAAATTTAATAAAGGGGGATGTTAGTATAGGATGTAATTATTACATCATTATTTTTTATATTATCCTAGAAGCTAAGCTAACATGAAATCCATTGTTAGCCTAGAATCTTATTTGTTAGTAACAAAAAATATTATGTTGTTCACTATTGTTAGCTTCAGGTAGGATTTAGCATCGTCTTGTTAAAATCTAATCTAATCCCATTCCGTTGTATAAATCCACATTGGATTAATGAAAATATTGATCATTTTCCAATTTATATCCATAATATAACCTTCATAGGTGACTCTTCAATACTTGACTATTGCTCTCCTCTCACATCCAAGAGATGCAACATTTTCTATTCCAAGTATAAGATAAATCCTCTCATGTCTTTTTTCTTCTCATATTACCACTTGTATACATGAATCTTGACTCTCTATTTGCACATTTTATTCTATGACACTTGCACACTCCTATTTGCACACTTGCACACTTTACTATATGACACATTGCACACTCCTACACACTCTATTACAAGACACTTGTGCACATTCTCACTCTTTATATTTGCACACATAATTACATGACACTTGTGCACATCCTACACATGAACACTTACATAAAGGAGAAATCACACTCCTAAACTATAGACTCATACCCTAATAAAATTACATATTTACTTTCATACCATGAAGGTACCATGGGGGTACATTAGCATGTACTAAATAATGTAATATTCTCCAACATGCTAGGTGCTAGTGGTGAACACTTCCACTTCCAACACAACTAAGAAAAAATAAGAATTGCCATCATATCCATGCATAGAGAAGGTAGGTTTGTAGGAAGCCATAGATGGTTGATCTAAAAATTTATGCAATCCCCTCACATATACATACATCAAAAAAACCCAAAGCAGGTAAAGACTACAAGAACATACACATATAGAAATAGGTGCATAGGAAGTCATAGATTATTGATCCAAAAATTGACGCAAGCCTCCATAAATAAATATATATATATATATATATATATATATATATATATATATATATATATATATATATATATATATATATATATATATATATATATATATATATATATTGCAATTACAAATATTGTGTTAGGAACGGGGGTTCAATTTACCATCAATCCTTATTATAGTCAATGCTACTACAATTTAAATATTACAATTGGGAATATTTTTCCTCTAAAATTTCCTATGATTTTGACCCTTTCAACTACTTCAAGGAATTCTAAAAATTAAATGTAGACATCTTCATACATATCTTGTGTTAGTTTGGAGCTTCCATTACTGCAAGTATTTTCTCCTTATTTTTAATATTTCATCTACCTATCCCTACATTATCAGGCTAAAGAATCTTTGGTAGATGATTCTATCCTTTCTTAGTAAAGGAATTCCATTCTACCTTAACTACTTTTCTAGGAATCTATACATCATTACTTATATCTCCTATTTTCATTTTGAAGATTTTCCATTTTTCGGATCCTTGGGATGCCTTATTGTAACTTTTCTTATCCTCCTCGAGTGTGTATTCTTGGAAACATCCACTAATTGAGACTTTTCCCCCCTTTTGATAATTGAAAATTTCCTAATTCTTGATAGGCAACCTCATTGGACCTTTTCTTTTGGATTTGATCTATTTTCCTAAAAACTCATAAGCACTCTTTCTTGTGCCTTTTATTTGTAGATCTCATAAACCTTTTTTCCTTTATGATTGAGTATTCTCCTTAATTTAAGGTAAAGGTCTTTAGAGTCTAGCATAGTGTGAACAAGACGTTGATGCTTCAGTTCGTGGGACTACTTCCCAACATATCTCCGCGTCAACAACTTTGTCTATCATTATGGCCTGATATTTATGCTAGATGGATGGTTGGTGCAAATAAGTTTCATGTTGGTGCCTCTATTATTGAATGTGGGGAAGTATATGTCTCATGATATCTCTTGGTGCAGATCTTTGAGTCCTTATCCTCTTTTCCTATATTGTAACCTCCCCCAAGTCATTTCTCCCCCTCAAATGTCACCCTAAGCATGTAGTGGAGATATAATAGATGGGGTGTATAAGTTTGCATGACTAATTAAGTGTGAATGAGAGTCATTCTTGCTTATTCAACCATATCTCTCATTTGGATTTAAGCTCTACCAATGATGGGGTATTTTTAGATATCATCAAAAAGGCCAATCAACCACCATTCATTTCAGAGTTCTTAGATATCATTGAAAAGGCTTATTAGGACTATCATGGATTTTGCATGTGATCATTTGATGATAGTCATGGCTGCATAACATGAGGGTTTTTACACCTGTCTTCACCCTTTGGATATACCTACTTAGTGGATTTTGACATGGAGGTTCTAGAAGTTGGTAATGACTAAAAAGCATTTGCTTTTGCCTTGGGCCATGCATCCCTTTAGATGCTAAAAAAATTGAATTGTAGTGAGCTTTCACTATAGTTCTAATATCAAAATAGTCCAATACCCCCCTTCTAGTAAGGAAACCAGGGCAATAGACCTCCTCATAATGGATTTTCAAAGCCTTAGTTTTAGACTAATAGGGATGTAGATTGAGTATAGAGCCAAAATCAATAAATAGTATCGACACCAACTCCTCTACAACAAGAACCTTTTAACCTTACTAGGGAGATAAATCCTACCCAAAAAAATTACATGGAGTCTACTTCTTGGTATTACCCACCTAAAAATACCTACCAGTCCTGACTCTACTTTGATGAAATATCCCAGTAATCTATAATTATATTCTATGAAATGATGCCTACCCAAGCATCCACCTCTTAGTTAGGATTTCAAGAAAAAGTAACAGTTAATATTCCCCTGCATCATATCTCACTGAGCTAGGTGGTGTGTCTTTAGAGCAAGTCCTAGTAACTTGAGATGAGGAAGAACTGTACATGGTATTTGACAAAACAAGTACCCAAATGGCCAATAGACCATAGGCCTAGTTCAACTATGTGATAAGGGTGAAAATATAGGCAATAGAACAGTAGAAAAACCAAATGATCCTAGATATGTAAAAAATACCAATTGAGCCTAGAAAGAAATTCATTGTCATAATGTCATTGAGGTAGAGTGCAACAAAATATTTGGTTGTTGAAAAAACAAAAACCCTAGAGGATCCAAAGTAGTGCACTCCACAATCAAAATAATTAAAAATTCCTTAATTAGTTATGAACAAGACCAAATCTTAATAGATAACGAGTACTCCTAAAATATCAACTCCCTTAGGACATTTAGCATGGTATATCATATCCATTACAAAACAAAAGGAGAATTTAAAGAATATGTTGGAGGAGGAAAAGGGATAAATATAGTAGAAGGTACCAATAGTCTTGTAGATATTTTCCCTTGGAATAAACAAGCCTAAATCTCCCCCCTTTTATCTATCCCTAGTCTATAAAGACAAATTGATCCATAATTGCATGATAGATTCTAGGGCCAGCACTTAAATCATGCCAAAAGTAGTGGCAAACACATTAGGTCTAGCTTGCTAGTTGATAAGCAGGAGGATAGTTCAACTAGGCAGTAGTGCAATACAAATATTAGGATTTATGGAAATTCTTTTGTTCTTCTTGCATGCCTATCTATATTTCATAGTGTGCCAATATATAGTAGTTATTGATATCCCCACATGATTATTTATATTCCTATTAAGGGAGTTCACAAATAAAATTGGAGGCTACCTACAGATGGATTGGTCTCTAATTATCTTAAGGGATCAAAGTGGGACCAAGATAACAATCCCATCATAATCCCTTCACATGCATCATATTGAACACCTACCTACCATAAGTACAAAAACTAATTAGGCTATCATAGCAGAGGGAGGATGATTTGAACCAAAAATATTCAAGAAAGGTGTAAAACTCTTCAAATTTAATGATAAGAATGTACAATAGGGTGTTGAAGCCAGGGATTCTAGTCTTGGTGAGATATTTGAGCAAAAAGGTATGGGCTAAATTAGGAAAATTTCTATATTTGTACATAAAAAATGAGAGAATTATCTTGCACATCCTTTTATAGTGATTAGCATCTAGCCCATTACACCAAAATAGATAGAACCTGAGCTGCCATTGAAAGAAAATAGATAAAATGGGAGCTTTATAAACAAATAAATAGGTGAGCAATGTTCAAATGATAAAAAAATTGAAATTAACCAATCCCAAGCAATGGAATACAAACCAAGTGGTCTCACTATCCCAAAAAATATCACAACCATCTCTCATAGCCAAGTAGATACCAAGAATCAATGAGCATATTAATGATGAGAAAGACAATGTTGATCCCTATTAATATGCCTCCTTCCCATAATAATTTTCACCTACATAAAATAAGCCCTATAAGGTTCTCTAGATCAAAGGCAAGTGGAAATCCAAAATAAAAAGTTTGTACCAATCATGGAAGCTAAGAGAAAGAGCAAATTTATCACTACATTGTTGAAGCCTATTATAAAAAAGATAGCCTATGCTTAGTGTTAGATTTTGAAGCTAAGTACTTAAGATAAAATAACCACAAGATCTAAAATAAAGTTGCAATATGAAATATATGATAATGGAAATATTCTAAATATATGAAACTCTATAAATAACTTCAAAAACAACTCATAGAAATGTCATTAAAAGATACTCACGAAAATTGTATCTCCATTGAATAAGACCATACTTCCATACTATATCTTCTTACAATACTTATATCTATTATAAACACACACATAGACATATATAATGGAATGTGACTCTTCTTTTTTGTTTTCTTCATTTCTATTTTCTTCATTTTCTGAATCTCTTGTGCTCTTCTTTTTTGTTTTCTTTTTGTGCTCTTCTTTTCTATTTTATTCCTTGTTTGTATCATGATCAAGTAAATTATTAGTATCCACATAAAATACTATACTTGTTGAAAGTGCTTTAACTTCATGTTCTTTTGTACTTTCTTCCAATTCTTGAATTTCCTGAATCTCTTGAGCTAAGTATCCCTTTTTATTTCCTTCTTTATATTGTAGCTAAGGTTGATTGTACTATTGCTGAAATTGTTTCTGATGTGGTCTATATTGATTTTGATATTGTCTTGATTGAAATAACCTATTTTATTGGTTTCTTGAATTTTTTTTATTCCCTTAATACTGATTTCTTGGATTAAATCTTCGATAATTTATACTATGTCCACTTTTTCTGCAAACTTGACAATATCTATCATTCCATTTTATTTTTTTCCTTAATATTGAAGCAGCATTTCCTTATGGATTATATTTTGAAACTAAGGCATTGTTAGTCATTTGATATTTACTGAATTCACTTCATACTCTTGTAGTATATTGACTAACTCATCAAATGATGTATCTTTACTTAGAATTTGTAAATATGTGACTAAATATTTGTAGTTTTTTTTTAAGTGCTCTCAGAATTACTTGAACAAGAAACTTGTCTTCTACCTTATCTCCTAAGGTCAATAATTTTATTTTATATCTACCATTTTTCTTAGAAACAATTATATACTTTCACCACTATTGACTTTTAGAGAATGCAATTGGGTTTGAAGATTCAATATAGTGGCTTTATTATTTCCTTCAAATATCTTGGCTAATTCCAAGCTTTTGTAAAAGTTATTGTTGAACTAATGTATGGCTATATAACATCTATAGTTGTGAATGTTATTATCATGAGTGTTGTTGCTTTATCTTCCTCATATTTTTAAATTTACCTAGCATATTTAGTGTTTTTATATTTTTCTCCTTTAATAATATCCCAAAGATTTTCTACTATCAATATTGATCTCACTTTGTTTTTCCATGAGGTGTAATTAGGACCCTTGAGTAGTTGGAATTTTGAAAGAAATAATTTATTTTTTGTCATGATTACACTTGTAGACTACCTTATATCTCCCTAGTTTAGTTTATCAAACACTAATATTGGAAGTAGTTTCAATTTTCAAGTCTTCAAGCTTTATGTCTCTTTAAATTGAATTAGAGACTAAATATCAATTCAATTTTCTACCTTTCAAAGAATTATGTTGAATTTCTTTTATCTCCCAAATATAAATAATATGGTTTCTATTCCCAATAATATGTTAGTGTTGAATTCCTTATAACTCCAAATTTATAAATTTATAAATTCTATAAAAATATATTTGCAAGTTTTGTATTCCTAATTTGATGTTGAAATCCTTATTTCTCCAAAATAGCAATATTTGCAAATATTGAATATACTTCACAAAATTTAATAAATTGATTACAATACTTTAAAAAACCTTCCAAAACCTTTGAAATTATTTCTAGTATCTCAAAAATAATTTTTTTCCTTTTTAATACTTTCCAAAAATAATTATTCTCTTTATAAGGTATTCAATTTTTTACTTAAAGCCTTATCTCTCTAGAAATTAAATTAATCTATGTACTATTAGGTTAATTCTATCTTAACCTTAGAAAATAATAATTAATATAAACCTTATGGCTCCAATCCTTTGGAAAATAAATAATTTCAGCCTTACCTTCTAAATAGGTGTGCAATACACGATCAAGGGCATTTGACTTACCCTAATAATACCCTGCTCCATAATGTAACTCCTTTCTGCCTCATGTTCTTAACTTTGCCATACTCAGGTGCATTAATTCCTCCTACTGTGCTAGGCTATTGTCTATGTATGGAGTTTAACTCCCATGCATTTATGGAGCTCCTCTAGATCATTTGAATGCTCCTTGGTGGTTGGAACTTAGACTATGACTCTTCATTCTCCATCTCTTCAGCACTTAGTCTTCCAATATTTTAGATTCGCTTGTGAGAAATTGGTGCTTCTCCTTTTGTAATGCTAAGTGTCTTCTCAACTCCTACACATTACAAATGGTATGTTACGTACCTTGTCTTCTCAGATTCTCTTTTCTCAAGTGTTTCAACCTAACTCTCCTCCATGTGGCATAAATTTTGGATGTCCCTTTGTTGCTTATCCTTTATCAAACTATTGGATTTCATATGAAGTCTATTTGGTTCACCAAAAAAATACTCTTTTCCAATGCTATAACTTCCTCAAACATCTCTTTGTTTTCTCACAAAAAAATATTTCTCCTTTGATGTCCCAAAAACCTCTTCAACTTCTCTAGTAGATGTAATGTTAAGAATTTCAACAGTAGGCAGTTTGCTTCGGCTAGAATAGTGGCTAGTGCTTCTCCACTGGTGGTGCCTTATTCATTTCTTGGTTGTTTTACTACTCCTCTGGTGACTTCTCTTCACCAAGAATTGTTGTAGATTTTACTTGCACTTTATTGTATTTTTGAACACTCTAACCTTACCTTGTCATCATGCACTATTTGATCTCTTTATTTTCTTTAGGTAGACTTAAAAAAACTAAACTTTGTTGGCTATATAACATGCTCTAAAAATAATGCTTTCTTCCTTATAACTCCTACTTCTTATGCAATATCTAATCTACATTTTGCTATTAAAATATGCAGGTTTGAATGTAACCAAGATGCCTTCTTGGAGATACTTTACTTCCTATCAAGCAACATATACTAAGAACAATATTATTGAGTGCTCCTTATTACATTCATAGATTATTTTCTTGTTGTTATAAATTTAGAATAATGATTTCCTTCTCTGGATTGGAGATAATAAATTTAGAGTTCTCATTTTGCTAATTTGAACTCTAAAAATATGATGCCAATTAAACTTGAATATGCAGCTAATAAACACTTTCTTTTATGCTTTAATAAAACACTCTTGTAGCTACCTTTTTCTCACCAAGCTTGATGCCCAAATTTGTAAAATAGAATCTCCTTTGCTTATTGAAATTGTTGCAGTATTGTTGTTCAAGAATCATTCAATTTTGTAGCTTTCAATTTTGCTCAAAATGCTATCTTATCGCTATCCAAATTATGCCTCAATATCCTTCAATTGGCTATCTTAAATTGCTACCAATTTCTCATTCAATTTTCTCTCCAAAATATTTAAATTTCCTATAGTTTTCATTGATTAAATGTTGTTAAAACCTTTCTCAAATCTACCCTGAAGTTCTTGAGAATGCAACTCTCTTTTCTCCTAATACTGCCTAATTTTGTAGCTCAAATCTCTTCAAATTACTGCTTCAAAAATCTAGTTTCTCCTCCTCATATTGCTATCCAAGAATCTCTCATAACTTCTCCAATTTTTTGCTTAATATTACTTTTCAAAAAGCTTCAAATGTTTGAATCTTTATCCTTTATCTTGCTATCCAAAAAACAACATTAAATTCCTTCAATTTGCTACCTTATTTTGTTGTCAAGCCTTCCTTCAATTGATTTTTCAAAGGTTCTTCAAAATCTACCCAAATCATCTCCAATATGAAGCTCTAAACCTTCAATTTGTTGTCCTATGACCCTTCAAATCCTTCTGCAAATCAGCCTTCAAAAAAACTTTGTGGCTATCCTCAAAATTCTCAAAATTGTGGCCTCTTCAATTTTCCTTTCTCCTTCAATATTTTTTGTCAATTTTGACTTCAAATTTAGCCTCTTCTACTGGCCTCTTCCTCAATAATTTGAATTTCTTGAGATCTTCAAATATCATTTCAAATATTTGACAAACTTATTTTCAAATTTTTCCTTTTGGGCTTGTTGTCAAATGGTGACACTTATCCCATATTATTCTTTTTAAAATATTCTCTTGCTTGTAATCTTCTATCACAAGCTTTCTTAAAATCTCCTCCAATAGCCACTTCAAATTTATTCAATAGGGATTTCTATAGCCTTCTTCTTCTTCTCAAAATTCTCTTGAGACCTCTTCCCTTGGATCTTCTACTTCAATAGCTTCTCAATTATTTTCCTCAAAACTTTAATAAGACCTTTCCTTGTTCTCTTTAGTCTTCCAACTATGGAATTTTTGCAATGAGATCTCTTTCTTGGATCTCTAAATTATGTTGCTTCTCAAATTTGTAATAGTAAATTTTCATAGTCCTCCTCTATATTCAATATTCTATCTTCTAAATCTACTAGTTATTCAATGTGACCTCTTTATTGGGTCTCTTTAAACTTCAATCTGCAGTATTCAATATTCTATGAAGACCTTCTTCTTGAGTCTCCTTAATATCCAATATTCAATAGTGCTCCTTTGGCCTATTTATCTCTTTTCAAAATATTTAAAATGACCTCCTTATTGGGTCTCTTAATCTCATCAATATCAAGGTCTATCTTCAAGACCTATAAAGTTCCTTCTATTCTGAATTTACTCTTGGAATAAGTAATTTTTCAACCTTCATTGGTTTCTATTTAACCAATAGAAATATTTGTTTCAAATTTATAAACTTGTGCAAGACATAACCTTGTTGTGGCTCTGAGACCACTATTATATTTTTAAGCTAAGTACTTAAGATAAAATAACCACAAGATCTAAAATAAAATTACAATATGAAATATATGATAATGGCAATATTCTAAATATATAAAACTCATAAATAACTTCATAAATAACTCATAGAAATACCATTAACAAATGCTCATGAAAATTGTATCTCCATTGAATAAAGACCATACTTCCATACTCTCTCTTCTTACAATACATATGTATCTTACACACACACACTCATAGACATATATATAATGGAATGTGACTCTTCATATGGAGCACTCTTGGCCTTCACTCTTCTAAAGACTCTTCATCATCCTACTCTATGGAATTATGTGTGCATGAATGATTATGCACATTTACATTACCAAAATTCCTTGCACACTTTAATAATACTTGTGCATTTATTACATTGCATAAAGTAAATACTCACACTCTAATATAAGACACTCTCTTAATCTAAATATGTACCCAAGTTGGTACATTAGCATGTACCAAATAATATAATATATTCCAACACTTAGGCCATAGGAACCAAGCCCCTAATATGATTTGAAGATGCAACTAAGGGCATGGAAAACCCTAGGTTGTCAAAAGAGAAAAATATTGAGGGAAGAAGCTTACTAGAGGTACCTAAAACATGAAGAGGAATATTTTGTAGCAATAATATAGACCAACTATTTGGCCCAATATATGGTTCCTTGGGTCCATCCTTGCTATGAACTAGTATAGGCATGTGCATTGCACTATGACACCATGTAATGATGGTTTTTGCAACCTATGATAATGTTTTTTTAGGTAAGTGTGATTAGAGAAGCTATACGATAAATGTTGTCACTACCAAAAGTGTTCAAGATAAATTTAGAGATTACAAACTAGTATTATATCAAGATTAAATATAAGCTAAAATGCCTTTATAAATATCTCAACAAGTCAAAAGAAGTCATGCCAAAGTTTACTTAGAACATAAATGTTCAATGAAGAATCTAGGGATTCCTTAAGCATAGCAACATTCATATTCAACATTGATGATGACAAAAGTAGCATAGGAGGAATTGGTTTTCATTCATATGCTAAGGAGCAGTTCAAGGAGTAAGCCTATGAGGAATTTTTTTTTATTCATATGCTTATGAGGAATTGGTTTTCATTATTTACTTTAGTGACTTTATAGCCCAAGAAATTCATGAAGGACTAGCCAAATTTAGGGAAAACTAGACCTTTAGGTATTGCTCTTTCTTAGATTATTTAATATTGTTGTAAAATATTATATTATTTGGTACATGCTAATGTACCACCTTGGGACAACTTTGTCAATATTATATTAGGGTTGTGTCATAGATTAGAGTGTGAGTAAATATTTTATGTAATGTAATAATATGTAACAAATGCACAAGTGTCTTGTAAATAAGTGTGTGAGTGTTATATTTGTAAATGTGCACAAATGTCCCATATGTAAGTGTGCACATGTGTTCTTAGATTAGGAAGAGTTATGTGAAGAGTCTTGTACAAGTGTGCATAAAAGATAGAGTTATATGTATGCAAGTGTCATGTATAGAAGCCAAGAGTCATAAGACTTGGCATAATGAAAGGAAGATTCAAGTAGCCAAAGAGTAATTATACAATGGTTGTATATTACTCCATGGAGAGGCATAGTGTGAGAGAGCTAACATAGTAATCATAGCTTACATAGTGAGCATTATATGAGAGTTTTATGATACATTCGTAATAGAAAAAGGAGTAATACAAATTGCATACATTTGAGCAACTAATATTGTAAGTCTTGTTATGATTTAGGTTATTACGTTCATATTTAAGCTTATTATTGAATGCTATTTTATATATTATTAGCCTTGATATTTACATATTAGTTGTCTCATATTATCTCTATTACATTTATTATTTGATCTTATTATATTGTGGCTATTATATATTCTATCCTATGAATAATTATCCTATGAATTTATATTAATATGAAGGCTTCAAAAGCCATCAATGGTATCAAATCTACAACAATAAGTTGCTTGCACAATATTTTTTTAGCTACAAGATCAATTTGTGTCCAATATGATAAAATTGGTTAGAGTTTGCCTATTTTAAAGAGAGTTAAACCTTGACTCTATTGGAAAGTTAAAGTAAGAGAAATATAGAGTCTTTCCATTAGGTTGAAGGATTACCAATGAAGACTAGGATTTATATTTTAAGGTAAATAAAATTGAAGAGAATTAATTATTCAGGGAAATAGCCAACCCTGTCATTGATAGGAAATATTCAAGGATATAAATCTCTTGACATTGATATTCTCTAAAAAAAGGAGAATAATTATTGATTGAGAGAGGTAGAACCAACTCAGAAGAAATTTGGACATTCAATAGAGCCATCCTGATATCGATAAAGAATTTCAAGGACAGACAAATTCCTGTCAATTGGTTTCTATCAACACTCAAAATAAAATTGAAGAAGTTGGTACAATCAAGTTGTCTTGTTTGGAGCATCAGGAAAGTTTATTGTCACCTTGATATTGGGTTATCTAGTGAGGAGGAGTATCATATTGGATTATTAGTTCAAGATCAATAAATCCACCTAATGTATTTTTACAACAAATATTGTTCATCAAAAGTGTGAGAAGCATCCTACAATAGATAGAGAAGACTTTCATCTTCAAGTAAGAGAAGAAGGTGGTAAGCTTTCGTCAAGTTGGGATTGATTTAAGTTGTAGTCTATTTAGGATTTAGGTCATAAATATATTGACATATAGATATATTGAGGTTACCTATTATGGAATTTAACTTAGAATAGAGAGGGAAAAATATCATAAAAATTTTAATTCATTAAAAATATGATTCAATTTGGGATGCTTGGTTGAAGCCTTATCCTCTTGAGGACTGCCCAAAAATTCTGAACTCGTTTCGGCCATATCTCACTCATCCGGACTCGGATTGAGCTAAAATTTTGAGGGTAGATGCCTAAAAAACCCTAGAACGTCTCCACCAATTTTCATATCATTTGGAGCAACACAGATCCTAGCGCATCCCTATGTGTGAATGAGATATTTGGCAAGCGGCTATGCGAGGGTTTCATCTGGGTTGAGTGCAAGCAGCTCCAGAGGTTGGTTTTTAGGGCCTTCGGGCCCTATTTTTTTGTGGTTTATGCTCAATATTTTAGCAAGAAATGTTGTAGGGGATCCAAGATGGGTTAGAAATTTATCTTTCAATAGATCATACTATGAACTTGAGTGACAACGGCTTCCAATTTTTTGCACAAAAGAAAAGTGAAAACCATACCTTTCCACGACGTCTAGGGCAAGGATTAAAGAGATCACGAAACAAGTTTCAAGTAGTTGATCAAAAAATGGCTCATATCTCAAGTGAATCTGGTGCTAAGGTGCACCCACAAAATAATTCTACTGTGAAAACCCCTATCAAGGGTAAGAATTTTGAAGACTCGGTCCCAAAAATGAATTTTAGGGATGCCCTTCATGGTGGACAACCTCAGCCCAATGCTAATATCAATCTTAGGGCTTCCCATAAACCTCTAAGAATGCCTAATATTGATCCCAGGAAAATGGAGTCAGGATGTCTTAAAGCGGCTGATGGAACTCCTATTGTTAAGCTTGATATGGGTAACATTCAGACTGGCATTGAAGATTTGGAAAAAAGAGGACTAATTTGTCGGTTCATGGGTTTTCATCCGAGTCTATCTGCTTTCAAAGTCTGGGCTGCAAAAAGTCTGGAAAACTAAAGGTGAGTTACAAATCTCTATTTATCCAAATGGTTATTTTCTTGTTTTATTTGCTAATAATGAAGATAGAGAGAAAAATTTTCAAGGGGGTCCTTGGTTTTTTGGAAGGGCAGGGCTTTTCATGAAGCCCTGGCATACTAAATTTAAAGCCGAAGAAGAGATGCCTTCTATAGCTCCCGTGTGGGTTAGACTCTTTGGCCTCCCTATTGAATTTTGGAATCCTACTATTTTTTCTTCAATTGGAAACTCTTTAGGAACTTTTATGATGACTGTTGATTGTACTCAAAATTTTGAACATATTATTTATGCTCGAATTTGTGTTTTAATGGATTTTGACAAACCCCTACCTAAAAATATCACATTACAATTTGGGGAAGACACTTGGGAGCAAGTAGTGGACTATGAGAACATTCCTTTTCATTGTAGAATTTGCCATGAATATGGTCATTTGGCCAGTGCTTGCCCAAATAAAATTCCTGATCAAAAGAAAGAAGATATAAACTCGACAGGTTTCCAAATACCTAAGAAGAAGAACACTCAAAAAAAACTAGTTATGAAGGATCAATCAAAGTCATCTGCTAATATGTTTGAAATCCTTTCCACAAATGATGTCCCAAGTGAGGAAGAGGAAATAATGGAAACTAAAATCTTAGAAACACAATTTAAATATGAAGGGAAGAACTCAAGAGACAAACCAACAAATCAAAGGTTTTCAACGAAAAAAAAAGGAGAAAATTTACACAAGAAAAACAATCTTTCAAATGTCAAAACTTCAAATAATGCAGGTCCCAATATAGACTCCGTTGAACCATCTAGTAAAATTTTGGCTGTGTACGAGCATTCTTCAAGGTTAGAAGCCATCTCAGATTCAATTGGAATAAGTCAAGAAATAGGGAAAAAAAATTGAAGATGGATTCTAATCAAAAAGCGGGTCGCAAGACCAATCAATATCATATGGTAAAAGAAGGTGAAAAGCTTGTAGAGGAAGGTAAGATTAATGCCCTTCCCAACTTTTTTAGCCCTGGTATTAATGAAGATCATCACTTGGAATATTAGAGGACTCAAAGGGAGTCTTTCAAAACAAAATGAAATTAGAAGAATGATTCGGATAAATCATCCACATCTTGTTTTCCTTCAAGAAACAAAGATGTCAATGGAGGATATGGACTCAATTGCCGATAAAATTTGGCCAGCTAGAAAAGTGGTTTCCCTCGGTTCCCAAGGGACTTCGGGTGGCATTGCTTGTCTTTGGGACCCAAAAGAGGTAGTTATTCACCATATGGTTGGCAGTTGGGGTTTGTTGGCTATAGCTATTCAAAGTAGACATTCCAACCAGATTATGCTCTGCATTACTGTTTATGCTCCGACTTCTTTGGAGGAAAAAAGAAGACAGTGGAAGGATATTACTCATATTATCTCTCATTTTCCTAAATCTTGGATCTTGATCGGAGGAGATTTCAATACCATCCTCTCTCTGGATGAGAAAAGGGGGGAAATAGAAATTTGGACAAAAGCACTGACCTCATGAGCGAATATATTGCAAACCTCCATCTTGTGGATATCCAACCAGATAATGGCCTTATGACTTGGTCTAGCAGAAGGTAAGGCTTAGCTTGTATAATGGAGATATTGGATATGTTTTTCGTCTCTAAAAATTTCTTAATCCATGGTCACATTCCTAAAGTGAAGACTCTTAATAATGCTGGTTCGGATCATTGGCCGATCATGGTGGAAATGTGGAAAACCAATGTGAGTTTCTCTCCTTTTCATTTTCAATTAATGTGGCTTAGAGACATTTCCTTCAGACCTCGTGTGCAACAATGGTGGAAGGAAGGTAAACCTAGGCATGGGACTAAGATGTTCTATTTTGCCAAAATACTGCAATACATTAAATCCAAAATCAAGACTTGGAACTGGAAAGAGTTTGGGGATGTTCATAAAAAAAACATGAAGTTATTGCTCATCTTGAAAATTTGAATAAGAAAATCCATTTAGATGGCCTCACAGAGAAGAGAAGTGCAGATGAAATTAAACTCACAACTCGGTTAGAGGAATGGGAAAAAAGAGAAGAAATCTTATGGAAGCAAAAATCTAGAATTCAATGGCTCAAAGAAGGAGATCGAAACACAAATTTCTTCCACAAATCTCTTCTAGCTCGAAGATCTCACAACTTTATTTCTTCCTTAAAATCAGATTCAGAGATGTTGTTTATACTTGGGATGGCATGAACTCTATTGTTGTTGATTACTTTTCCAATATTTTTGTTGCTACTCCTCTTGACTCAGCTTCACAACAAAATGTTCTTCAAGCAATCCCTTCTCTTATCACTTCTGAGGAGAACTCTATTTTGACTGCTCATGTTACTATCAATGAGCTTCAACAAGTAGTTTTTAAAATGCAAAAAGGGAAAACCCCAGGTCCTGATGGTTTTCCCATTGAGTTCTACCAAGAGTTATGGGATATCCTTCATGTTGATTTATTAGAGGTGGTGGAAGAAGCCAGGAAAGCCAAAGAAATTTTGAAGGTTATCAATAAAACTTATATTACTCTTGTTCCAAAAGCTCAAGAGGTTGATCATATCTCAACTTTTAGACCTATTGCTTTATGTAATGTTCTTCTCAAAATCATTACTAAAATCATGGCGGAAAGGTTGAAGCCTCTTTTGCATAAGATTATTTCCCCAGAGCAAGGGGGTTATGTGGAAGGACGTCAAATAGTAGATGAGATAGTTCTTGCTCAGGAAGCCATCCATTCCATGGATATGCAAAATTCTCCTTCCATGTTCATTCGGTTAGACTTATCCAAAGCTTATGACAGAGTGGATTGGCACTTCCTTATCAAAGTTTTGAGGCAATTTGGTTTCTCTAAGGATTGGATGGATTGGATTATGGGATGTATCTCTTCAGTTTCCTACTTAGTTCTTATCAATGGCAGGCCTTCTCGGTCATTCCCAGCTTCCAGAGGTATTAGGCAAGGTGACCCGCTATCCCCTTATTTATTCATCATTCTTGTTGAATGCTTGGGTAGGACTATAACCAAAAAGAGGGAAAACAAAACCCTTGAGGGAGTTACCATTGCTCATGGAGCTAGACCTATCTCTCATCTTCAATTTGTGGATGACTCTACTCTTTTAGGTAAAGCTACAGTTAAGGAAGCTTCTAATATTAAGCAAATCATTAGTTGTTTTTCTAAGGCTATCTGGGCAGTTGATCAATGAAGACAAATCTAAAGTTATTTTCTTTCACTACTCTGCTAGACAAGAATCCATGGTCTTGGATAAATTAAGATATAAGAAGACCTCTCTTCCAATCACTTATTTAGGTATTCCCATAAATATTCAAAGGCAGAAAAATAAATATTGGAATTGGTTGTTGGACAAAGTCAAGAAGAAAATTGGAAAGTGGACCAACAAGTGGCTTTCTTCAGGGGGTAGAATCACCTTGGTAAAATCAGTCCTTCAAGCTATTCCTATTTATGTTTCTTCCATTTTGAATATCCCAAAGGTTGTTCTTCGAGAATTGGATCAAATCAGTCATCGTTTCCTTTGGAGTGGTACTAAGGAGAAAAGAAAATGGGCCTTGGTGAAATGGGATACTTTATGTCTTCCTAAGAGTGAAGGGGGTTAGGATTCCGGTCTTCTATTAATAACAACAAAGCTTTAGCTACTAAATTATATTGGAGGATGTTGCATAACCCCAATGCTCTTTGGGCCAATAATCTTCATGCTAAATATGCTGAGAACAAAAGTCCTGAAGACCTTGTTCGCTATCAACTTCCTACCAAAGGTTCTCCCATTTTAGCAGTTCTTAAGATTGGTGAGGATTTGATAAAGAAAAAATTATTTTGGATCATTCATAATGGTCAACAAGCAAAATTTTGGACAGATTCTTGGGATGGTCACAAGCCTTTGATAACTCAGTTTCCCGATTGGAGGCCTTGGATGGAGGAGCTTCACCGAGCTAATTGGATAAAGGTGGCTAATTACTATCGGTACCATACTTGGTAATTCAAAGGTTGGTAGATATTGGATCCCTATTGAGGACTGGCCTATTCAAATCCTAGAAAGGCAAAGACAAGATATCCAAGGCATCCTTCATATGAGATCCCTCTCTTGGTCCCATGAAAAAGATTGTTTTGGATGGAACAACACTACTAAGGGTGAGTATTCAATTGCTCAAGGTTATTTGACCTTATGCCATAATAATCCCAACCATTCTTCTGACATATTTTCTTGATTGTGGGCTCAAAAGCTCTAGCCTAAGGTGAGGTTCTTTAATTGGCTTTTATTGCATCGTAGGGTGCTTACTGGTGAGCAACTTATGAAGCATGGTTTTCATGGCCCTTTTAGATGTGAAATGTGTGAAGAGAATGTAGAAAATCTCAACCATATTTTTATTGAGTGTACTTTAGCCTCTGAGCTATGGAGGAGAATGGCCACTTTACTTGGCTTACAGTGGTCCAATTTTTTTACTTTTGAACAGCTTTGGAGGGATTGGCCTAATCAAGAGGGTGTTGATCATTTTATTAGGCAGTTAGTTTGGATGGGTTCTACCATTCTTCTTTGGAATATTTGGAATGAAAGGAACAACCAAATTTTTAATCAAGATAGGAAGGATATTCACTATATTTGGCAAAAGACCATAGCCAACTTAGTTGAATCGGTCCATCAACTCCTTAATCACCCCCAAAACTCCCACCAAAGATGGGATCAAGTGATGCAAATATTGAAGATTAAATCTTCTAAGGGCAACCAACTTAAAGGGAATGTGAGTATTAGTAAGATGGATAGGACTAGAAATTGGCAACCTCCTCCTAAGGATTTTGGAAAAGTCAATACTGATGGAGCCTCTAGAGGGAACCCTGGAAAAGCCGATGTGGGAGGAATTGGTAGACTTTCAGATGGCTCCCTGGTTTTTACTTTTGCTGAGAATTTGGGTATTCTTTCCAATAACCTTGTTGAGGGGTATGGTATCCTCGAGAGGCCTTCAGGAGGCTACTAAGGTTGGATGGGAAAAGGTGTTAGTTGAGTCCGACTCTCAACTTATGATTAATCTCTTGAAGACTCCTTCTAAGAATCATAAGGTGGATTGGAGAATAAAAAGAATTATTGAGAAGATTCAATTAATCCAGATGGGATTTTTGAAAGTTGATTACAATCATGTGGTCGGAGATCAAAACAAGAGTGTTGATGCTTTAGCTAATTGGGCTTTGGACAAAGGTGATCTTACTTGTTATGGCCACCCTCCTATATGGTGGGCTTCTCAAATTAGGGAAGCTCTTCTTTCTATCATTTCTTTGGATGGCTCCAGTTCGGAAGGTACCTAGTTTCTTCTTGTTTTTTTTTTTGCTTCTCTTTGGTTCATTCAGTTTTTTTTAGTTCCCTAGCTCATTCTATTCTTTATTTTGTTTCCTCTGTTGATTCTTGCCTTAATAGTCTTCTGGTCTAGATAGGTCATTGTTATGTTCAATTTTTTTTTCTTTTCTTTTTTGTTTTTTTTGTTTAGTTTTTTAAGGTGGGTGGGTTCTTTTGTTTTGTTTTGTTTTTGTGTTCTTTGTGTTGTTTTTTGTTGTTCATGTGTTTTTGTTGTTTTGTTTTGTTTTTTTTTTTTATGTTTTTTGTTATTGTTCTTGTGTTTTTTTCGTTCTTGTTCTTGGGTTTCTCTTTGTTTGTGTTATTTCGTGTTTTTATGTGTGAGTGTTTTCTATGTTTTTTGTTTTTGTTTATTGTCTGTTGTTGGTTGTTTTTTATTTTTATTTTTTATTTTTTAGGTTTTGGTTGTGTTTATTTTTCATGTTTTTTTTGGGTTATGTCTTTGTAGTGTTCTGTTGTTTTTGTCTTGTTTGTGTTTTGTTATGTGGTTCTTGTGTTTTTCTATGTGGTTTGTGTTGTGGTTTCTTTTATCTTATTGTGCGTGTTTGGTTGTGCTTTTGTTTTTGACACACTCAAGGAGCATGTTTTTTATTTTATTTTATTATTTTTGTTGTTATTTACTTATTTTTAAATTGGTTTTGTGTGTTTGTTTGCTCCTTGAGTATGTCAAAGGTGGTAGGCCAGGTCCGAGTCCTGGGCATTTTTTGTGGAATGGATACCCCTGCCTCCTTGGGTCTTACCCAAAAGTGGCATCCCTTTTGGGATGTTTTCCACAAATAAAAAAAAACTTATAATAGATATGGTCTATAGGATAAGTAGTTTCGGGTCTTTGAGATAGAATTGAGCATTGAAAGTGATATTAAGATTCAGGTATTTGAGATAGACTTGAACATTGAAAATGATATAAATGTCTTAAAGAGATGCCTTGATAAAATATTAGTTTTTTAAATGATATAGACCCTTTAGAGAAAGAGGTCCATAGTAGATATTTGTGGCCCTAATAGGAAAAGAGAAGAGGCCATATATAATCTATAAGACCCATATTAAAGGAGTGAAAAGAGGCTTGAAGAATTTTTGTGAAGAAAAATAGAATAGATTATATAGGGCTAAGAGGTTATTTTTTAGGAAAGTATTATAAGTTAAAGAGTCATTAAATATAGGCTCTTATGAGAAGCTTGTTTTAGGTAGAAGCAAGCAAAGGAAAGAGATATCTATTCAACCAGTGAATCGAGAAAGGTATTTCAGTCAGCGAATAAGAGTAGACACATGACCATAAATTAATCAACCTATGTAAGACAAGATAACCATTGTGATCCATTGAGCAGCCAACATAAGTTCAAGCAAGAGATCCTTCAAGAAAAAAGAGGTTGAGTTATAGAGGAAAACATAAACAAAGAAAGATATTAGTACAAAAATATGTAATACAACTAAGAATATTTATGTGCCCAATGTCAAAGAGAAATAAAGACCAAGAAAATAGAAGATTTTTCTACAAAAATAAAGGAAGTATAATAAAATTCCAATTTATATTTAGAAGTGAAAAGAAATCTGCTATAAAATTAGTAAGTATAACATCTAAGTTAGAGTGCTGAAGGAGAACAATAATAAAGAGAGTCAAATATTGTTGATGATAGTGCTACAGAATAGAGTTTGTATTGCCTCAATCAAGAGAATAAAGGCATTGCACTAAAAACAAAATTAAACTAAGCTAGCATTACATTCAAAAATAAATCAGACTAGTGTAGAATTTAGAAGAGTCTAAGCTAAAGCAAAGTGCCTTCACAAAGCTATTAATATGAGCACAACTCATTGAATAGTGTCTAAACTAGCAATAGAATATCTCAATGTTACTTTGGACACAGTGAATATGTAGTTCAACTTGGAATACAAATAGAATTGAAAGGAAAAATAGTTCACAAAATTTGAACAAGCAGCCCAACTCATCGACTTAGAAGGTGAAACAATATAACAATCATAATATGTGAAAACTCAATTGAGAGGAGATTGAAAGGATAGTGCAATGCTCATTATATTCTTGCTAGCATGCATTACAAGCTCCAAAAATGTGGAACGTTTCTCTAAGGATTAATACAATACACCTACCATAAGAAATGAGAAAACCTAATGGTCATGGAATTTAAAACATATAACAAGTTTTTGACATATTAAAATGGTTGGTAGGTTGTGTTAGTGGCATTCAAAGGTAGTAAACAACCCAAATAAAATTCAAGGTAGTGTAGTTAGAAATCTAGATTGATTCAAGGCAATTAGCAAGTAAATCAAGGTAGTCAAAAAATCAAAGCATGGGTGTGAACATGAAAGCAAGAAAAGGTACATTATTTATATTTCAAATTTGCTAAGGTTCATTTAATATTTTGGAGTTATAAGGTTTTGGGATTATTAGATTTAATTAAGTTGAAGGAGATAATTAAATTAGTTAGAGATAAGTTATAATTGGAGAGATAAGTAGGACTTTGATTAATTTAAGTTAGGAGTTATAAGGTTCTTAATAAGTTTCTTTGATTAATTTAATTTATAAGTTTTTGAAATCAAAGGTTATTGAATTTTTGCAATTTAATTATTTGGGAGACAAAAGGTATTCAACTTCAAATTTAGGAAATTAAATTTGCAAAATTCATATATTTTTAGTTTCTAAATATTAGGGAGACATAAGGAATTCTACTTCATAGGTTTTTTTTTTATTGATTGGAGTGGGTTTTGAAAGGGGCCCCAAAACCTTATTTACAAAAAGAGTCTAAAAATGAACAGGTCAACAAAGGACCTACAACAATGAGAGTAACTAGCTTAGATATAAAGGATATATATCTAAAAATGTCGATAGTTATCAATCTCGAGGTGCCTATCTTGGAGATCACACCCCCAAGAAATGAGATAGGCACCTCGATATTGATAACTCTCGATGTTTTTAGATATATATCCTTTATATCTAAGCTAGTTAAACAGTTGCAACGGTTGGTTAATTGGCTATTTTAGTTTAAATATTTTAAATGTTTGCAACAGTTGGTTAGTCGGTTGTTTTAGTTTAAATATTTTAAATATTTTTTTTAATGTCGAATTTTTTAATTAAAAAAAAATTGTTTATGGCATGACATGTATGACCTCTTTGCCTCCCACCCCCTATCTATCATTTTAGGAATGCCTCTCGACATAATAAATGGTGCCATAAAGGCAATCCCATTACACCAAAAGGGAACTAGCATGAAAGTTTTGGGATGAGGAGACCAACATAGAACAACAAATGAAAACCAATAAGAAGGACTCAAAATTAAATAGACACAACACTATTTTTAAGATTATCATCATCGGTATGTTGGAAATCTTTGAGCTGATGATGGAGATCTTTCATTATGATGGTAGCTTACTAGTACAGGGTCCATGTTGTCTTGGATGCATTGGTTGTAGCAGATATAAGGTAGGCTACATAGGTTTTTTGAATTTAGAAACCTTTTAATTATTTAAAACCTAGGGAGACATAAGGTAGACTACATCAAAGGAAATTTACTTCAAAAATCAAAATTCAATGGAGAAGTTATCAAGAGGAACTTATCAACATAAAAAAAAAATCAAAGCATAAAACCATATTCTACAAATAAAAGGTCCAAGAACAAGGTTCATTTAATGAGCAATATCATATTCTTCAAAACTCTTATCAACAATGCAAAATAATTTTTTTTGTTGGATAATAAGGGGTTTTACTTGGGTGTCCCACCCTTGACAAATTATATATCTCTTCTTTAGATCTTGAGAGTTTATAAATAGATACACTTCTCATCTCAATTGAGATGCTATAGCTAGAAACCTACATCATTTTACATAAAATGTCTAAATTCTTGATTTTCATTTTTGGATCTTTTCAATTTTTTGTATGAATACAATTAATCCAAAATTTAGCATCTTTCTTGACATTTTCCTATAGAATCCTTCACATGCCAATATTTCACCTCTATTATCTATATCTTGCATCTTAGTAGAGTAATATTTCCAAAAAAGCACACAATCATAGTTCGCTTTACCAAATATGGATGGCTAGTTTCCTTCCTAAACACAAGTGCAACCACAAAAATTATAATAAATAGTCTAAATGAAAACACATTATTGTTACAAAATAAAGCAAATATTACCAATGGAAAACATTAAAGTAAATCTTGATCATTAATTGATTCAAGTAATCAATTTTTTTTTGTCATCTTCAACTAAAATCTCTACTTCCTCTAACCATGGAAAGGCGAATTTAACTTCATGGTCCTCAATAAAAACCCCTCTATTGGTTAGCTTATCTACACATTTTTTCCTTCCCTTAATATATGTGTAAACCTAATTTCTTCAAAATCTTTAGCAAGATCTTGAATTTGCACAATTATTTGTTGTATATTCCATGGAGCCTTTGCTTTCCTCAAAATTGTATTTATTACTATGAGAGAATCACCTTCCATCCATACTCTATTCCATTTCATTTGTTTACATATTTTTAACCCTTATAAAGCTGCCCAAGCTTCAACTTCATTATTTGTATTAAATCCATTATTGAAAGCATAATGAGATAAAATCTCTCCTCTATTATTTCTAATTATTCCTCCTCCTCCTATTGATCCTAGATTTCCTTTAGATGCTCCATTAAAATTTAATTTAACCCACTCTACATCTGGTGGTTTCCACTTTATATTCTTTACCTTGTTCTTGTACTAAACATCATAATTATATTTAATGACTTGACTCCATATATCAAGGCTCTCTGCTTCCAAATTAGGAACTAGATGAGTTGATAGGGTTGGTTTAGACTCCTCTATGGCTAAACATATAATAATTTTCATTACCTCTAAATTACTTTCCTTTCCTTTAAATATTCTTCTATTCCTTTCTAGCCATATATTATAAATTATTGTATCTTTTTATATATCCCATATTGTCTGTAAAGCCTCACTTTTATAAGTGCTCTTTCATTGCTTTAACCAATATTCAATTTTTTCTATTCATCACCATGCATTTACCAAACATATTTAAAATCCAGTACCATATATTCCAAACTATTGAGCAATGTTCCAAGAGACGGTCTATACTCTCCTCATAATTATTACAAAAATACATTGAGAGGGGCCATGAAAACTCTTTTTTATAAGTTTATCCTAGGATAAAATTCTTCTATGAACTACTAGCCAAAAAAACGTTTTGACTTTAGGAATGCTTGGGATATCCCAAATATCTCTCCATATTCTAGTGATATTATTATTTTGTTGGTTTTGAACATTATATCCACTTCTTGTTGTGTATTCTCCTGAGCTATTCAACTCCTACATCAATTTATCCTTGGCTCCCATCAGAATAAACCTTTAATCATAAGATCAATGTATTTGTATAAACCATTCCAAAGAATAGAACCATTTGGAAGAGGGACTACAACAAATATTAAACTTGGGTCATTGGGATCAACATACTTACTTAGAATAATTCTTGCCCATTATCTTTGACTCTCTTTATACAATCTCTTGATAAATTTTCCCCTAAGAGCTAAGTTTGCATCTGTAAGAACTCTTAAACCAAGACCTCCCATAGTTTTATCATCACACAACTTGATCCATTTTACCAAAGGAAATTTCCTTTTAACATGTACACCTAAAAAGGATCGCATAATATAGATTAAAAAATTTTCAATTAATTTTGGCATAGAATACAATGACATATAATATATTGGAATGGCTTCTAAGACTAACTTAATTAACTACACTCTTCCTGAAGAACATAAGCTTATACTGAGAAGGGTGAACAATATAAGATAAAAATTTTACTTTTCAATCCAAATGATAACAACAATAATATCAAAGCAGTAAATAATGCACACATCATCACACACATGAGAGACATGATTTAATGTGGTTCACCCAATGTGGGTTACGTCCACGAAGAAAATATTCCTTATAAATTTTCTCAATGAATATTTTGGGAACCAAATCCCTATTACAATTTTTATGGACCTCTGTCCAAAGGAGACACCAATCCCCTATGCTCAAGTTCATGGATCTTCATCCATAGGAGACCTCTTTCCCCACTGCTCTGGTTTGTGGATCTCTCTCCACAAGAGAACTCTATCCCCTCTACTCTGGTTTGTGGATCTCTCTCCATAGAAGAACTCTATCCCCTCTACTCTTCTCAACTCTGATCAAATGTGCTCACAAATCTGATCCAATCTGCTCACAAATTTATGTATTGATATATCTTATACCTGCTCACAAGTCTGATCCAACCCTGCTCACAAGACTACCTCAAACCTTCTCACAAGTCTCCCTCAAACCTGCTCACAAGTATTCTCTAGTCTGCTCTAGTCTACACATTGTCCCTACTCAATTTTTCTCTAATACATGCTCATAACTTAACACATGCTCAAAAATTGCTCATAACCTTTGCTTGATTATAATACTTCAACCATATTCTATCAAGAATTATTGTTCAAGAACACATAGGAAATGATATGCAATATGATTCCACCATATGTTCTTTCCAATTTAACTCAACCCAATACACAATTGCTTTACAAGACTTGCTCATCCACATTCAAAACATTCAAACCAATGCCACAAGGATTACAAATTCATTCAAACAATAAAATTTGTTTCACAAACCCTAACTCAAATATTTTCAATAATGCATACCAAACAACCCTTTTATCTCCACCTTATGTTCCAGAAACATTTACTCAACAAACCACCTTAAAAAAGGAATGATATTCCCATACCTCTTATTTTTCTCTGATGAAGATATGTCCTCAAAAACCTATCTCACAAACAACTGATCTTTCTAGTGCCACTTCAAGGGTTAGATAGCAAAATTACTTTTTCAAAACACCCACATGAACTTTCTTCTCAAAAATATGTGCTCAAAGAAATCTGAAAATGATCTTCAATAACTCTTCTTTGTTCTCAAAATATAGGAGCATTAATACTTATCAAAAACCCTCAAAATCACTTTTCACCATACAAGAATTACAACAAAATGTCAAGCCACTATTACACCTTATTACTCCTATTCTTGCATGCAAAACATATTTTTCATTTATGCACTTTGCAAAAATAAAACTATATAAAGCACTCTTATTATTTGTGTTTTGCAAAATAGAAGGCTTTTTAAAACATATCTTTGCACTTAATATTTTATTAATTCACACCCTTATAACTCCCTAAGTGCAAATTTAAAATTACTAAATTCAGCCCTTATGACTCCCTAATAACAAAAATTAAACTTTATTAAACTTAACCCTTATGACTCCCTAATAAAAAAACATGCTTTATTAATCTCAACCCTTATGGCACACTTAATCAAAACCTAACCCTTATGACTCCCTACAAACCAAGCAAAAAAATTTATATAAAAATTTGCCCTTACCACTTCTGCTATCACGGGGATTCGAGCGTGTGACCTCATGGAGCCCACGCTCTAGCATGTGCTAGAGCACCACATGGGCTAATTTCCCACACAAAAACCTTAATGCACAAAATTCCCTTTAAACCATCGTGATCCTTCATTCAATAAAAAATGTGAACAACCTATCACCATCGAGTCTCGATCTCGAGACCTCCTTCATGCCACACCTTACATAGGGTCTGCCTGCCACCTGAGCTACCCACTCGGTTGGAAATCAACATGCATTGCTCCTACTTGAACTTTGTGCACCATCCACCTGCTTTAAAAATGTGCATCCCTCTTTACCCTCTTATTACCTTCGTTCGAACATCGTGTGCTGCACTTTGTGAAAGGATGAAGTAAATAAATTGATCGCCAATTAATCTCACACACCACCTCAAATGATTTTTGGCTCCACCTTATATATGCACTTTGACTTAGGAAAAATGTTGGTGCTTTGCCACTTAAAAGAAGATTTGAATTTTGGTGCCAAAGGAAATTCAAATTTTTATTATTATAATATTTAATATTTTAATTAAATATTATAATTAATCTTTTTAAAACCTTTGTCTTTTACCTTGGGAACTTCTTCAACCTTGCAAATAGTGAACCTTTTTCAAAGGAGCTTTGTCTACCTTGTCTTCCTTTTTCAATGGAGGTATTTGCCTTGCAATTTTAATATTTCAACCTAGAAGATGATTTTCGGTCATTTTACCCCTTTAATATCAATGACAACCAAAACACTCAAAATTTCCAACAATCTCCCCCTTTGTCATTGATGGCAACCCTTTCTAAAAAAAACTTCAACCACTGGATACCAAATTTTCTCCCCCTGACTGAATGCTCTCCCCCTTACTCAAATATCTCCCCTTTGACATCAATGGCAAAGGGACTCCTTTGGGGCTAAATATAAGACTCTTAGCTCAACCCCCTCCCCACCTCCTCTCCTTGAGGTGATTAATTTTGGGGTGAGAGTAAGACTACTCCCAATTTCCTTCTAAGATACTCAAAATTTTCCTTTGGAAATGGCTTAGTAAATATGTCCGCAAGTTGTTCCTTTATAGTAACATATTCCACTTTGACTTGCTTATACGTCACATGTTCTCTCAAAAAATGATATTTTTTTAGAATGTGCTTGGTCCTTGAGTGCATCATTGGATTCTTTGAAATGTTTATGGCACTTGTATTATCACATAGTATAGATATGGGATGATCATGCTCTATCTTAAAGTCCTTTAAAGTTTGCTTCATCCATAACTACTTGTGTACAACAAGAAACTGCTACAATGTACTCTGCCTCTACTGTGGATAAATATATCGAAGCTTGTTTCTTGCTCAACCAAGAGACTAAACAATATCTAAGAAAGAATGCTCCTCCACTTATAATTTTTCTATCATCAATACTGCCTGCCCAATCTGCATTCGTATATGTTGTGAGAGTGAAATTATCACTTTTGGGATACCAAAGTCCAAAATCCATAGTTCCTTTTAAATATTTAAGAATTCTCTTTATTGCCAGTACATGTGTTTCCTTTGGTGTTGCTTGAAATCTTGCCACTAGTCCCACTGCTTGCATTATATATGGTCTTGTAGTTGTGACATATAGTAAGCTACCAATCATAGATCTATACAATGTCTGATTTGCCTCAGGAGATTCATCATCTTTACTCAACTTGCATCCTGTAACCATGGGGGTACTCACTGGTTTGCAATCCTCCAATTTGAATTTTTTTAGCATTTATTTTATATACTTGGTTTGTGAGAGAAATACACCCTTTTCTAATTGTGAAATATGTAGTCCAAGGAAGAAGGACAACTCACCAAGCATTGATATTTCAAATTCATTTTGCATACTATTTGCAAAATTTTGACACATTTTATCATTACTCCCTCCAAAAATGATAGCATCCACATAGAACACCACAATTAATAAGTCATTTCCTTCATTTTTGATATATAAATTACTATTAACTATTCATTTTCTGAACCCTTTTTCTTGAAGATACTTATCCAACCTTGAATACTAAGCTCTAGGAGCTTGCTTTAGTCCATAAAGAGACTTATTTAATCTGCATACATAATTTGGCTTATCAGTTAGGTTGAACCCCTTAGGTTGCTCAATGTAGACCTCTTCTTCCAAGAAGCCATTGAGAAAATCTAATTTTACATCCATTTGATATACTTTGAAGTTTTTGAAGCTTGAGAAAGATAAAAATATCCTTATGGCCTCAATTCATGCAACAGGGGAAATTTTTTCATCAAATTCAATCCCTTCAACCTGTGCATAGCATTTCCATACCAAACTTGCTTTTTTTCTGACTACCTGACCATCTTCATTTAACTTAGTTCTGTAAACCCATTTAGTGCCAATTATATTCTTGTACTTTGGTCATGGGACAAGTTCCCAAGTCTCACTTTTTTCTATTTGATACAATTCCTCATCCATTGCCTTGACCCAAAATTTATCTTCTCTTGCCTCATTGAAATCCTTGGGCTCAATTTTAGACAAGGAAAAATTTACATGTTCACTTGTTCCTATTATCTTCCTCCTTGTTTGTATTTCATCTGGATTTCCAATAATTAGATCTCTTGGATGATTATTTTGCACATACCTAGATGAAGTCTTATATGATGTTCTTTGTGCTTCATCTTCTTCTGATTCTTCACCTACTTCTTGGAAACTTTCTTCTTCTTGATATACAATTTCTTGAGCTGGTTCTTTTGACCCTGTTTGTTCATCAACTGTCACATTTATACTTTCCATAATTTTATGTGTCCTCTTATTATAGAATTTATAGGCTTTTCTCTTAGTGGAATACCCAAGGAAGATACCCTCATCACACCTTGAGTCAAACTTGTTTTTCTCTTTTCGTCTAATGTAGCATTTGCTTCCAAAAATTTTGACATACTTCATAGTATCTGATCTTCCATTCCAAATCTCAAATGGATTTTTATGATGATTTACTCTCACCTAAGCTCTATTTATGATATAGATAGTTGTATGAACTACCTCTCTCCAAAAATAATCTAAAACCTTAGACTCATTTAGCATAGCTCTGGCCATATTCTCGATAGTTCTATTTTTCCTTTCAACTACTCCATTTTATTGTGGAGTTCTTGCTACTGAATATTCTCTTTTGATTCCATGTTGTTCACAAAATTCTATGAATTCACCTAAAGTAAATTCTCCTCCTCTATATGATCTTAGACACTTTATACTTTTACCTATTTCATTTTCTACTAACACTTTGAATGCCTAGAATTTATCAAAGGCTTCTAACTTTTATTTTAAGAAAGCTACCCAAGTCATTCTGGAGAAATCATCTATAAATATCATGAAGTAACTTTCACCTTGTAAACTCTTTGTCCTTATAGGACCACATAAATCAGTGTGAACTAGTTTCAATGGTTCATATGAAGTAAATTATTTTGACTTGAAACTTGTTCTTGTTTGCTTTCCATGCTAAAATTGTGAACAAATTGTGCTTTGTGGTCTTTTTATCTTGGGTAAATCTCTAACTTCCTATTTGTTTCTTATAGTCACTATGTTTTCAAATTTCAAATGATCCATTCTTCTATGCCATAACCAAATCTCATCCTCTTGTGATAAAAAATATTTTTTTCGCTTATTTTCACTAAGTATGTAGATATTATTTGTAGTTCTATTGGCATCTACAATAAGCTTTCCTATCTTGGATTTTATAATCTCACATCTATTTGGATGAAAGGTGACAGTGTGCCCCTGATCGTGAAGTTGACTTACACTTAGTAAATTGTGCTTCAATCCCTTAACATACAATATATTTTATGTCTTTGACTTTCTATTATCTAAACTCAAAGTCCCTTTCCCAACAATTTTTGCTAATCCATTATCACCAGATTTTATTGATCCTCCATTGATTTCTTTAAGTGTAAGAAATCTACTTTTATCACCTATCATATGACTCAAACAACCACTATCAAGAAACATGTTGGCAATTTTGGGTACTTTGGGTACATTGCCTTTGCTCAAGTGTATAAGTTGTCATTGATGTCAAGAAGCTCTTGAAGGAATTTGATTTGATGTCAAATAATTTGTTTTGATGAAGGTTACGGCATGACAGTTTCAAAGGTCTTTTGTAAACCCCAAGTTGGCAGGTTTAAAGATTACAGGTGGATGCATTAGTTTAATGCATTTGGGTCCAGGAGGAAGTATTTATTTAAATAATTAAAAACCTTGTTAAGGTTCCCTTTAATTATTTTTAAATAAATATTAAATTATTGTTTGCAATGGGTTCTCCTAACCCATGGCGCTATGTTTTAAGATTGTGGGCGCTAGCCAAGACCTCCGCCGACGTGTTAAACTCCTCGCCGACGTCAAGAGCTTATGGTAAAAATGCATATAAATCTCCCTCGATGAAAATCAAGAATTATCCCATCCGCATTTTGAAAAGAGTTGCTCGTTGTGAATTCGTGATCCGCTGTTCAGATTTCTTCTCCTTTGTTGATTTGTCATTTTTTTAAACCTGTTCGACTGTGTCTTCGCCGTTTTCGTGAATCCGCTGTTCATTTTTTTGTACTCGTCGTTTGTCGTAAATCCGTCGTAAGGTTTTCGTCTTCGTGTTCGCGTCAGAAGAAAGGGAGGCACTATTGTTTTATTTAATCCCTGGCACAGAAGGAACAAGGCTAACAGCGTGAGGTTTAAACCTCATCGGGCGCCTTTGGCGCACCGGTAGCGGCTAGGCTGTTGGCGCGCTACCCGAACGGGAGGTTTCGCGTTCGAATAACGTGAAAGGGTTTTTCATCGTGAAGTGGACGTAGTGGGTGGTGTTAGAATTCATGCGCAATTTCTCCATAGCATGATTTTTGATGTTGGCCAAGGTCTTGCGGTTTTGGCAGGTTCGGTGGGGACTTGTGAGCAGTTTTGGACGGGTTTCGGTGGGGACTTGTGAGCAGATTTGGACAGGTCCTAGCAGAGGACTTGTGAGCTGAGTTTGATAGTTCTATCGGAGAACTTGAGGACAGAGGTGCACTGGTTCTTTGAGAAGAACCCGAGGACAGATTTGGCAAGTCTTTGAGAAGGCTTGTGTGTAGAGGATTGATTTGTTCAAGCGTTGGACAGATCTGACAGACAGAGGAAGACTTGTACTAGACCGATTGATTGTGTTTGGTATAGGTTGTTCGAGCTACTGTGGACGTGATCATAGAAGGTAGAGGTCTCTTAGGCTAAGCATTGAGGATAGGAGGTCTTCGGTGGAAAGGAGTTCCACGTGCTGGCAAGAGGTAGAGGCGGTTGATCTTCCGAGGGATCATTTCCGGAGCGAGAGGGAAGGTATCTCCTTTGAGCAGAGGCTCATAAATTCTGATTGGGGGAAGGTATCTCCTTTGGGCCGAGGCTCATAAACATTGTAATTGGGAAGGATTCCCAAAGAACTTTGAGATAACTTTTAGAGAAAAGTTTTGTGGACGTAGCCCAACCATTTTGGGTGAACCACGTTAAAATTGGTGTCACTTTGTGGATGATATTGTGCATTGCTTTGATATTGCTTTGGGTATATTGCTTTACTATTTTGAAGTATAAAGGAAAAAGTAAAAAGAGGTCTTATACTGTTCACCCCCCTCTCAAGTATAAGCTTGTGTTCTTCAATTGGTATCGGAGCGGGTGCCTTTGAAAAGTTTAACGAGCTTGAAGGAAAAGCTAGTAAAGAACACAATGGATCATTCAAGTGGCAATGCAACACCTATTCTTGATGGGTCAGATTTTGGTCTTTGGAGTGCAAGGATGAAGGTTCATCTAATGGCACTTGGGAATGAGGTTTGGGAAGTGATTGAAGATGAGTACACTATTCCTGAACATGGTCCTAATACTAAAGAAGAAAGGCTCCTACATCACAGCAATTCAAAAGCAATGAATGCAATCCTGAAAGGCTTACGGAAAGCAGATCTCACCAAAGTGATTCACTGCAAGACAGCTAGTGAAATGTGGAAACAGTTGAAGGTGGTTCATACAGGTGATACAAATGTCAGAAAGGCCAAGTTGAGACACTTCAAAGGTATGTTTGAACAACTCAAGATGAATGATGATGAAAATATTAGTGACTACATGCTTCGTATGGATGAGGTTGTTAACTCCATGAAAGACTTAGGTCTTGAGCTTGCTGAAAATGATGTTTGTGATAAGATTTTAAGATCTCTTCCTAATAGATTTAGTGAAAATATTTCTGCTATTGAGGAAGCTAAAGATTTGGATAAGTTGAAAAAGGATGAGCTCCATAGTATACTTGCAGCATTTGAGTTGAGAACTCAAGTGAAGGTTGATGTCAAGAAAGAGGCGACTTTCAAGGCTACCAAGAAATCCAAGGGTAAACAACTTCAAGATAGTGATGAGTCTTCTAGTGATGAAGAGGCATATTACAACAAGAAAGGCAAGTTCTCTAGAAAGCACAAAAGTATGAAAAATATAAGATGTTTCAATTGTGGAAAGTTTGGTCATTATGCTACTGATTGTACTGTTCCCAAGAATGAAAGTGATGAAGATAAACAAGATTCTAAGAGCAAGGATTCTGAAAAGCACAAGCATCACGGGAAGAACAAAGATGAGCACAACAATCAAGGAAAGAGGTATTCTCACAAGCACAAGAAGAGTTTCTACCTAGACAAAGCAAGTAAGTGTTCTAGTAGTGATAGTGAAAGTTCTTCAAGTGATGATGAAAATGAGATGTTGTTCATATCAGAAAAAGAGGAAGAACCGAAACATAGATTCATTATCATGAAATGTCTTAGATGTGGAAACTTTGGTCACCTTGAGGATGATTGCACAAATAATGATTTGGTTTCTAGTATGTATGAGGATGCTTCAGAAAACTATAAGGAAGATGCATGTATGGTTTTTGAAAAGGGTAGCACCTCTAGTGATAAGAAATCTGAAAAAGGCTTTGATGATTCAAAAAGCAAACAAATAGAGGAAGATATAGAGGAAGGTGAAGTAGATCTTGAAGGTGAACTTATTAGTGCTCTTAGTGCTTTGAAAAAGGAAAGAAAGAAGAATGCTAGACTCAAGGATAAGTTAGATGAATGTTGTATGGAGAGAGATGATCTTATAGAAAGTCTTGACTTCTCTATAGCTAAGACACAAGAACTCAAGGATGAGTTAGAGTCTAAGGTTCTTGAGTATAGTGAGTTAGAACAGAAAATGGCTTCTTTGAAAGAGGAAACTAAAGAGTACAAGGATAAGCTTTACAGGTTTCAAGATAGCTCCAAAAAGGTTAAGTCACTCATCAAAGGTCAAAGAAAGACAACAGATAAAATAGGCCTTGGTTTTGTTAAGCCACACAAGGAACAAGTTGGAGAGTCTAGTAAGAGACTCCAAAAGGAAGAGAGTTCGAATGAGGAAAGTATTTCAGAAAAGGAGTCCTTGAATGATAGATGCACAGAAACAGAAAACAGAATTCAGAATGAGAAGAAGTTTTCAGGACCTAAGAGGTCAAATAAAGGAAAGTTTCAAGGCAGATGTTTTGCTTGTCACAGGTTTGGTCACATGGCTTCACATTGCATGGCTCAAGTGAAGAAGGTAAATGACAGTTTCAGAAGTGCTAGTTACTTTCAAGGGTATTGCTACTCTTGTCAATAGTTTGGGCACAAGGCAGTTTATTGCAAGGTAAATAACAGGAACAGGTTTGATCAAAATAGGTTTGGTCAGAACAGGTTTGGTCATAACAGGTTTGGTCAGAACAGGTTTGGTCAGAACAGGTTTGGTCAGAATAGGTTTGGTCAAAATAGGTGGATTCAAAGATCAGGTTTACCTCAGAGAAACAACATCGTCAAGTGTTTCAAGTGCAACAATGAAGGTCACATAATCAGACAGTGTAGAGCTAAAATTCTAGAATACAGGAATAGGAATAGTGGCATGATCAGGTCCAAGGATCAAGGCATGGACAAGAACAGGGATGAGAACAAGAACAAGAACAGTGACAAGAACAAGAATATGGACAAAGAGTTCAAGAGAAGGCCCGACAAGGAAGTTATAGACGCTGATGATGATCAGTGCCTAATGGGAGTTTTACTCCCACCCCAGAATTAATCACCTCATCGGGAGGTGGGGGAGGGACTAAGCTAAGAGGCTCATTCTTAGTCCCGAGCCCCAAAGGTGACCCTTTGCCATTGATGACAAAGGGGGAGAGATATGAGTAAGGGGGAGAGCTTCAAAGTGAAGAGGAGAGCTTCAAGTCGGGGGAGCAAAACTTCAAAGGAAGATTCTCAGTTGTGGGCACAGTTGGTTAGTTGTTAGCACAGTTGGTTTCAGTTTTGGCTCTTGAGAAGTGTTTTCGGTAAAGGTTTGCCATCAATGACAAAGGGGGAGATTGTTGGCAATTTTGGGTACTTTGGGTACATTGCCTTTGCTCAAGTGTATAAGTTGTCATTGATGTCAAGAAGCTCTTGAAGGAATTTGATTTGATGTCAAATAATTTGTTTTGATGAAGGTTACGGCATGACAGTTTCAAAGGTCTTTTGTAAACCCCAAGTTGGCAAGTTTAAATATTACAGGTGGATGCATTAGTTTAATGCATTTGGGTCCAGGAGGAAGTATTTATTTAAATAATTAAAAACCTTGTTAAGGTTCCCTTTAATTATTTTTAAATAAATATTAAATTATTGTTTGCAATGGGTTCTCCTAACCCATGGCGCTATGTTTTAAGATTGTGGGCGCTAGCCAAGACCTCCATCGACGTGTTAAACTCCTCGCCGACGTCAAGAGCTTATGGTAAAAATGCATATAAATCTCCCTCAATGAAAATCAAGAATTATCCCATCCGCATTTTGAAAAGAGTTGCTCGTTGTGAATTCGTGATCCATCTGATTTCATGATCCTTGTTCGATTTCTTCTCCGATTGTGTCTTCACCATTTTTAAACTATTTCATTGTGTCTTCGCCATTTTCGTGAATCCGTTGTTCATTTTTTTTGTACTCGTCGTTTGTCGTAAATCCGCCGTAAGGTTTTCATCTTCGTGTTCACGTTAGAAGAAAGGGAGGCACTATTGTTTTATTTAATCCCTGGCACAGAAGGAACAAGGCTAACAGCGTGAGGTTTAAACCTCACCGGGCGCCTTTGGCGCACCGGTAGCGGCTAGGCTATTGGCGCGCTACCCGAACGGGAGGTTCCGCGTTCGAATAACGTGAAAGGGTTTTTCATCATGAAGTGGACGCAGCGGGTGGTGTTAGAATTCATGTGCAATTTCTCCATAGCATGATTTTTGATGTTGGCCAAGTCTTGGGTAGGTTCCGGTGGGGACTTGTGAGCAGTCTTGGACAGGTTTCGATGGGGACTTGTGAGCAGATTTGGACAGGTCCTAGCAGAGGACTTGTGAGCTGAGTTTGATAGTTCTATCAGAGAACTTGAGGACAGAGGTGCATTGGTTCTTTGAGAAGAACCCGAGGACAGATTTGGCAAGTCTTTGAGAAGGCTTGTGTGTAGAGGATTGATTTGTTCAAGCGTTGGACAGATCTGACAGATAGAGGAAGACTTGTACTAGACCGACTGACTGTGTTTGGTACGAGGTTGTTGAGCTGCTGTGGACGTGATCATAGAAGGCGAAGGTCTCTTAGGCTAAGCATTGAGGACAGGAGGTCTTCGGTGGAAAGGAGTTCCACGTGCTGGCAAGAGGTAGAGGCGATTGATCTTCCGAGGGATCATTTCCGAGAGCGAGAGGGGAAGGTATCTCCTTTGAGCAGAGGCTCATAAATTCTGATTGGGGGAAGGTATCTCCTTTGGGCCGAGGCTCATAAACATTGTAATTGGGAAGGATTCCCAAAGAACTTTGAGATAACTTTTAGAGAAAATTTTTGTGGACGTAGCCCAACCATTTTGGGTGAACCACGTTAAAATTGGTGTCACTTTGTGGATGATATTGTGCATTGCTTTGATATTGCTTTGGGTATATTGCTTTACTATTTTGAAGTATAAAGGAAAAAGTAAAAAGAGGTCTTATACTGTTCACCCCCCCCCTCAGTATAAGCTTGTGTTCTTCAAAACCACTGATTTCTTTTATCTTGTACATGAAGAGTTGTTTGTACCAACATTGATTTCTCCTTTTCTTTCTCTTTTATCTTTTTCTAAACTTTTGAGGTTGTATTATTTTGATCCTTTTGATCCTCCTTTTTTTCTTGATTCAAGAAATATTTTTTTACACCATTTGGTATTATACCAAAAGTTATTGTATTTGTAACAAATGATATTGTTATCCATAAGAGGTGCAAATGAATTGATATTTCTATCAACATTATGTTTCACACAGACCATGCAATGTACATATCTATGACCATATTTGTTACATGAAAAATAATAACCATGGAAGAAAGTTTATAACCTATTAGACTGCCTTGAATAACATGGTCGCTTACTTCTTCCTTTGCCATTTATGTAATTGAATTTTGTCCATGAAGCTTCTCTGCTTTATTCCTTCTTAATGCTTTTACATTTCAATACATTAGCATAGGTCACAGACTCTTCTTTATTTGATATCTTTGTTCCTTTGGAGCTTGCCTCCTCTTTCTGTTTCCCTGACTTTATATCTTATTATAACTTGTCTTTAGACTTTTCAATTTCCTTTCTTAGAGAGAAAATTTTAGATTCCAACCCTTCACATTTTAACTCTCTTACCTTTAACTATTCATCCATATGCATTTCAATTTTCCTTACCTCTTCAACTTTTACCTTTAGCTCTGTGAGATTGTATAGAAGTTACATCTTTGCTTCCTCATCCTCTTGAATTTGAGCCTTCAAACATGAATTCTTCTTTCTAATTATTTCCAAGTTTCTAAGAGCAGCAATAAGTTCCTCTTTCATGTCTATCATGGTTTCTTCTCCATTTTCTTCTTTCATGTATGTTCTTATGAGATACTCCTTCAAGCTATTATTATTTTCATGAAGGAACTCACTCTGATACCAATTTAAGAACATAAGATTATATTGAGATGGGGGTGAACAATATAAGATAAAAAAAATTACTTTTCAATAAAAATGACAATAACAATAATATCAAAGCATTAAATAATGCACACATCATCACACACATGAGAGAAATTATTTAATGTGGTTCACCCAATGTGAGTTACGTCCACGGAGAAAATATTCCTTATAAATTTTCTCAATGAATCTTTTGGGAACCAAATCCCTATTACATGTTTATGGACCTCTGTCCAAAGGAAGCAACCAATCCCCTATCCATAGGAGACTCTATCCCCACTGCTCTGGTTTTTGGATCTCTTTCCACAGAATAACTCTATCCCCTCTACTCTTCTCAACTCTAATCAAATATTGTCACAACTCTGATCCAATATGCTCATAACTCTACTCACAGCTATTTGTACTAATTTATCTTATACCTACTCACAATTCTGATCCAACCCTACTCACAAGACTACCTCAAACCTACTCACAAGTCTCCCTCAAACCTGCTCACAATTCTGCTCTAGTATTCTCACTGTCTCTGCTCAATTCTTATCTAATACATGCTCATTACTTCTCATAACACATGCTCAAAAATTTCTCATAATATTTAATTTATTATAATACTTCAGCCATATTCTATCAAGAATTATTGTTCAAGAATACATGGGAAATAATATGCAATATGATTCTACCATATGAAATTTCAATTTAACTCAACCCAATACACAATTTCTTTACAAGAATTGCTCATCCACATTCAAAACATTCAAACCAATCCCACAAAGATTACAAATTCATTCAAACAATGAAATTTATTTCACAAACCCTAAATCAAATATTTTCAACAATGCATACCAAACTACCCTTTTATCTCAACCTTACGTTCCAAAAACATTTACTCAACAAACCACCTTAAACAAGGAATTATATGCCCATACCTCTTATTTTTCTCTGATGAAGATATGTCCTCAAAAACCTGTCTCACAAACAACTTATCTTTCTAGTGCCACTTCAAGGGTTAGATATCAAAAGTACTTTTCAAAACACCCACATGAACTTTCTTCTCAAAAATATGTGCTCAAAGAAATCTGAAAATGATCTTCAATAACTCTTCTTTGTTCTCAAAATATAGGAGCATTAATACTTATCAAAAACTCTCAAAATCACTTTTCACCATACAAGAATTACAACAAAATGTCAAGCCACTATTACACCTTATTACTCCTATTCTTGCATGCAAAACATATTTTTCATTTATGCACTTTGCAAAAATAAAACTATATAACGCACTCTTATTATTTGTGTTTTGCAAAATAGAAGGCTTTTTAAAACATATCTTTGCACTTAATATTTAATTAATTCACACCCTTATAACTCCCTAAGTGCAAATTTAAACTTTACTAAATTCAGCCCTTATGACTCCCTAATAACAAAAATTAAACTTTATTAAACTTAACCCTTATGACTCCCTAATAAAAAACATGCTTTATTAATCTCAACCCTTATGGCACACTTAATAAAAACTAACCCTTATGACTCCCTACAAACCAAGGAAAATACTTTATATAAAAACTTTTGCCCTTACCACTTTTGCTACTGTGAGGATTCGAGCACGTGATCTCACGGAGCCCACGCTCTAGTGTGTGCTAGAGCACCGCATGGACTAACTACCCACATAAAAACCTTAATGCACCAAGTTCCCTTTAAAAATTTGCAATCCTTCATTCAATAAAAAAATGTGAATAACCTATCATCCCTGAGTCTTGATCTTGAGACCTCCTTCGTGCCATGCCTTACACAGGATCCGTCTACCATGTGAGCTACCCGCTCAATTGGAAATCAACATGTGTTGATCCTACTTGAACTTTGTGCACCATCTGCCTACTTTAAAAATATGCATCCCTCTTTACCCTCTTGCTACCTTCATTCGAACACCATGTGCTACGCTTTACGAAAGGATGAAGTAAATAAAATGATTACCAATTAATCTCACACACCACCTCAAATGAGTTTTGGCTCTACCTTATATATGCACTTTGACTTAGAAAAAATGTCTGTGCTTTGCCATTTAAAAGAACATTTGAATTTTGGCACCAACGAAAATTCAAATTTTTATTATTATACTATTTAATATTTTAATTAAATATTATAATTAATCTTTTTAAAACCTCTGTCTTTTGCCTTGGGAACTCCTTCAACCTTGCAAATAGTGAACATTTTTCAAAGGATATTTGTCTACCTTGCCTTCTTTTTTCAATGGAGGTATTTGCATTGCAATTTTAATATTTCAACCTAGAAGATGATTTTCAATCATTTTACCCCTTTGACATCAATGACAACCAAAACACTCAAAATTTCCAACACTTCCTGCTAATGATAACCATCTACATTTTCAAGCTATTAGTTTATTTTAAACTTTTCTAATAATTGGATTCCATAAATCTATCCTTCTTCCCTCAAATAAGTGCATCCCTAGATAAGTTGTTGGTAAATTTACCTCCATTTGAAGCAACTTACAAATTCTTGCTTTGATACTAGTAGGAGTATTAAGGAAGTAAATATTATTCCTATTAAATTTTTATCCTAAAGCTCTTTCGTACTTTTTTAAAAAATTATTCAAATATTTGGCCTCATGTATCCTTGCCATTCCAAAAAGGGTTGTATCATTTACAAACTATTGATGGGTGATGTTATCGATGTTATTACTAACCTTAAGTCCACTTATAAGCCCATATTTGTAAGCCTTATTTAAGTTCCTACTCAAAACTTCTACTATAATAATGAACAAATAAGGAGATAGAGGATCTTCTTGTCTAAGGCCTCTCTTGGATTTAAAATATTTTATCACTAACCCATTGACCAAAACTTAATAAGAAATTGTAGAGACACAAGATTTAATCCATATAACCCATTTCTTCCTGAAACCAAACTTATCTAAAATTGCACAAAGAAAATTCCATTTAACCCTATCATAGGCTTTACTCATATCAAGTTTTAATATCATTATTTTCTCTTTTCTTGAAGCTTTTTAATATATAACTTCATGAGCTACTATGATCTCGTCCAAAAAATTTCTCTCTTTCACAAATTCTCCTTGCTCTTCTAAAATAATCTTCTCTAACAATGGCCTTAATCTATTTGACATCACTTTGGAAATAATATTATATGTCATATTATATAGGCTTATGGGTCGAAAAGAATTAAACAATTCAGAATCCTTCTTTTTTGGAATTAGGGTAAGATAAGTTGCATTAATTTTATAAGTTATGTATTCTTTTACCCTAGAATTTTCCACTACCACCAATAAAGAATCATTTATTATATCCCATTTATGTTGGTATAAATCTGTAGATATCCCATAAGGGCCTAGGTATTTATCCTTATTAAAAGATAAAAGAGCTAAATGAACTTCTTCTAGAGTAATAGGCTCCATCAGTTTCCTATTTTATTCATTTGTAATAACTAAAGGAACATCTTGAAGAATATTATCATTAAGAACTTTGGTATCCTCTAAACCTAGAATATTCTGATAAATGACTTTATCTCTTTTCTAATTTTACTCTGATCTTAAATCCAAACCCCTTCTATTGATTGAATTCTACTAATTTTGGAATTTGATCTATGTACTATAGCCATCCTATGAAAAAAAATTGTATTTTTATCTCATTCTTTTAACCAAGTCTATCTTGATTACAATGCAAAATAATTTCAAGTAAATACAATCATATGATTCAAACAAAAAGAGATCTTTGGTATATATATTATGGTGCTAGTCATCATATGAATGGTAACTTACAATGGTTTGATTGCTTAGAAGTTAGAGATAATTTCCATTTGAAATTTATTGATGATAAGAGGTATCTTGTTCATGGAAGTGGTTGTGTAACACCTAGTGCACCATTCTTAGATTTTGTACTACAATATGTTATGTATATTCCAAGGTTGACAACAAATCTCATTTTAGTTACTAAACTAGTTGAAAGTGGAATATCAATTGAGTTTAAATGTATAAATGAGAATAATAAATGTATTATCAAAAAATAGAATAGAATAGGGGCTACAGGGTCAATTTAAAATGGAATATATGCTTTAGAATCAATTGGTTTCTCTCAAGAACTTATCTTATTTCAAGATAATATTACTAAATATTTTGAAAGACAAAGTGTAGAAAATGAGAATCAATAACTCTTCTATCATCAAAGGCATTGGGTGAATCCAAAGTTCAAGTTGATGAAAAATATGAGAGGACAACAAAATATTGCATTACAAAGCCACTTGCAAATTGAACATGGAATATGAAGATCATATTGAATATTAAAGTATTTAATAACCAAGTAATATAATACAAGGGGATGTTGGAGAATATTACATTATTTGGTACATTCTAATGTACCACTTTGGTACAACCTTATAAATATTAGATTATGGTTGTGTCATATATTTTATGTGATGTAATAATGTGCAGGAAATGCACAAGTGTCATGTAAATAAGTGTGCAACTGTTATATGTGTAAATGTGCACAAGTGTCCCATATGTAAGTGCGCACATGTGTTCTTAGATTAGGAAGATTTATGTGAAGGGTATTGTACAAGTGGGAATACAATATGTAATCATATGTATGCAAGTGTCAAGTAGAGAAGCCAAGAGTCATGAGACTTGGCATAAGGAAAGAAAGATTCAAGTAACCAAAGAGTCATCCTACAATGGTTGTATATTACTCCATAAAGAGACATAGTATGAGAGATATAATATAGCGATCATAGCTTACATAGTGAGCATTGTATGGGAGTTTTATGATATATTTGTAATAGTAAGAGGAGTAATACATATTGCATACGTTTCAGAAACTAATTGTGTAAGTCTTGTTATATTGTACAATTTAGGTTGTTACATTTATATTTAAACTTATTAATGAATGTTATTTGATATATTATTAGCCTTGATATTTACATATTAGTTGTCTCATATTATCTTTGTTACATTATTATTTGATATTATTATATTGTGGCTATCATATATTTGATCTTATAAATAATTATCCTATGAGATTACATTAATATTAAGGCTTCAAAAGCCATCAAATATTATATCATAACATCTGGCTATTTGAGCACCTAAACATGAAAATGGAAGATAAAGAAGGTTAGACAAGGCCTATTCTCTCTATATGGAAGTCCTATGCCAAATTTCTTCCTGTTGAAATTTTTTGAAAGAATTCTTAGTACCAACAAATGTGTAATCAAATGAGAAAAGGTCTGACATATATCAAAATATTTTATTAAAATATTGCAATTGCAGATAAAAGGGGACTAGTATTTATTGGAAGAATATAATTTTTTTACACATTTTTGGGTTCAATAAGCTTGTATATTTATTGCTAAAGTATGTCACAAAGATAGTGGTATATATTGAGATATTAAGGAAACCAAACCTGATTGATGTTTCCTACACCAATAGGTAAATCAAAATGATATTTTATAGGACTTTTATTCAACTAGGGAGGATAACCCAAGATAAAATAAAGGAATCTAATGAGTTAGAGGCCAAGCTGAGGGAGTTAGGATTATAATATTTGGAGTATGACTAGAATTATGACCAATATGACAAGTTTGTTGAATGGTTTGATGGTTTCATGATCTCTAGAAAAATTTTCGATGACCCCAAGCCTAATCTTGAAATATTTCAGAGTATAAAAGAGGAAGTTCTCCCAAATCTCTAAGGAGCAATTTATGTTGTATGAGCCCTAGAAGAAATTATATGAAATATTTTACATAAAATTAAAGGAGGTTGACTTTGAATTCCCAATAAACATAACCATGAAAAATTCCTAAAAAAACAAAAGTGGAGCAACAAGCAAATTAGAGCATTGTGGAGATTTTGCTAGGAGATAAACAATGTTGAGGTGTCTTTTGGAAGCTTAGGCTTAAATGAGGATAAAGCATTCATCCAATGCTACAATGCAAAGAAACCAAAATAAGTGCCCCTCAAGTCATAAAAAATGTCAAAGAAACCATAAAGAGAAAAATTTTGATCATAGATATGAGGCAAACACTTCTAGATGAAGTATTGATGAGTTAGTTGAAGTTTCCAAGCAAGAACGTGACTTGAGAAAGGTCAAGAAAATATGATACTCCTCCAAGATAGAAATGGTTGATACTTCAATTAGAATCACTAGAAAAAGAGAAAGGAATGAGGCTTCACTTCATAATACTCCTCAATATCTGAAGCAAGGGACCAAATTTATTGTCCAAATATAGTAATAAATGGTGTTGGCCAATGAAGATATATTTTCAACATTAGTTATCATCTTTGAACAAACAACCACTCTAGAAATAATGAGGGAAGGAAGATATGATAACCTTAAAGTTGAACCATGTACTAGTTATAGACACCAAAATTTGGTCACTCACAACACCACATGTAGTACCCCACACAAAATCCTGCATAATAAAGTTATATGCCTAAGTTTAAACTTAGGCATATAAATCTTGCACCATTATCCTATCTAGAAAATCAACTAGGATACCCTGCCTACCCATTAGACATGTGTCCTAACCACCTCACTAGCACCTTTACCACATCTCATCCACTATTTTCTCCTTTCTCCCATCACATGGGTAAAAATACCACACATCACTCCACTTGTAGCTACATCACCCTAATTAAGTGAGGCACACTAGGTGACTCAATGTAACTACCACTCTATTTGGTAGCCCAGGACTACCACTTGGTATTCTAGGCTTGCCACCTCTCATTTCCTTCCAAAACCCTAAGGAGCCTATAAGTTATTTTTGGCCAAGGTCAGCTCCAAGATTTGATGTAGCTTCAAAAATTTGCATGTATTCCTCTTTAGAGGGTATACCGCTAACCAAGTGAGTACTGGGTGAGGACTTGTAGAACCTATGCTCCTTGATTGGGTGTGGGCTTCATATCCATAATTTTGTGGGTTTACACAATCAAACTTCATCACCAATTGTTGATTTGCAAGTATACAGGTGAAATCCTAGATTCATCTTAGGGAAAATATTTTGCACACAAATTTTTCTTTTTCAAAACCTTCAAAAATAAAAATAAAAAAACCTTTAAAAAAATCATCAAAATTAAAACTTACAATAACTTAGGAAAAATTGCTTATTTGTTTGCTTTGAGTGTTGTTTTGCATTGTTTTATATCATGCATTCACACACTATCACTTGCATTTCATACATCATCACACCATAGCATATGGTAATGACCCATGGCCAAGCTAGAAAGTTAGCATTAATTTAGAGTCAGTTGACTTACCGTATGGCATCTCAACGCATTCAGGTCCCTAACACCTCGGTGGTAGGGCAAGTTAGTGTAGTCCGTAGTGCATCCCAAAACTTAAATGTAGATCCCTCTAGTAGTGCCCCTATTTCATATGGAGACATCATGCATAGTGCTACCCATACTGCTATTCCTAAGATCCCTAAGAGTGAACCACTCACACCAACGGATGGTCATGTCCTACTTGTAGACATGAATGTTGTTAATATGTACTTGAATGTAGCTGGTATGGTTTTTACATTGTTGTCATCGCTCACCATCCCATCTCGCACCATACCATAATTGCATCAATAATCCACCTTCACACACCTATAGAAGTCTAGAAAAATATTTGCAAATCTAGTTTTTGAGTTGACTACTGCCACCCTGGCTAGCCACCCATCATCCTCTAGCCAACCACCCCTCACATTGCCTCAATAAAACATCACTTGCACCCTATTTATGAAGCAACAACTTAGGTTGCTTCGTAGATCTCCACATCTATTCCATCTACTGCTCCTATAGACCCCATACATCATATCACCCCTCATTCGATGGTAATGCATTTTTCTACTTACCCCCCACTCACATCCACTACCATGGTTGTATCACAACTATTCCAACCATCTAGTTCACATGTGACATGTGACTGTGCTCACATCATCTAAGATTGCTATGCAGCAAGATTTCTTGCAGTTACAACAAATAATTTTGAATAACACTAACTGTAGTGTTAACCCTAACCCTAATCAACATTCATATAGAATTGAGCAGAACCCACCACATACCTCTCACCAAATCCATACCATTATCCAAGATCCATATTGGGTATTGCATCCCCCAACCACTACTATAGCAACTAATCCACCACATCACATATATGCTAACTCATCAGGTTAGCATGCTATCATACCCCCATCACCTCATCTATATCATAACCTTCACAAACCATCATACCATTATGCATTTCAACCCAACATCCCCAATCATCCATAATCCACCTACAATGCACCTCATTATCAATAGTATCAAGTAAACCAGGGTTTTAACCAAATGGAGGATCCTAAGTTCTAGTTCCTATAGAGCTAGATTGATATCCTTGCCATGTAGACACCAAGTTTGCAATATCAAAAGTCAACATTAAGGTAGCTACTCAATCACCTGATCCATGCTTCGATGCTTGCACTGCCTTATCCTATGGATTTTTACATGTTGAAGCTTGATACATTAATGGGGATGAGGACCCCTGAGAGCATGTGATAATATTTGTAAATGCATGTTTCAGGATCAAAAACAATGATGCACTCATGTTGCACATATTTCCTCAAACACTTGGAGGAGAAACCCAATATTGGTACAACCACTTATCGCATCAGAGTTTTTACACCTTTGAGCAACTTGTAGGCCAATTCTTGAAGCAATTCACCCCAAATATCTGAAATAAAACCACATTGACTGATCTTCTTTATTTGAAGTAATATGATGACGAATCAGTCCATGATTTTGGCAACCGTTGGAGGGCGATTATGATCAAATTTTCTTTCGCCCTCCCCATATCAAAAATAACTAGAATGTTCACAAATATTTGTGCCTATACCATCTCTTTGTTTCTATAGTTGTAGCATTATATGATATTTGATGAGGCACTCACCCAAGCCAGAGTGATAGAGAAGATAATTATCCAAGAAGGTGAGATCAAGACTAAGAAAAAAGAGTGGTAGAACAAGAACCAAAAGAGGAATAACCATGACCAGTCCAAGGCTACTTAGGTAATTCAGATAGTCTTGGGCCAATATTCATAGTCAAATTAACAAGCCCAAGTTTAGATTCAACAACCCCAACAACAACAACCACCATAACAATTGAATTATCAAGCGGTTCCACCCCCACAATAGGTACAAAATCAAATACAACTTGTAGAAAGGTAGCAGTGTCATTTTAGGTCTAGGTGCAATTACATGCCATTACAAGAGCCCTACTCATCTATATTTCATAAGTTGTATGCGGCACAAATTTTTACACTACCAAATATTAAACTTGAAAACCATAGCAAGTCAAAATAAAATGCCTATAGAGAGCACTTATATTGCATCTATCATAGATAAAAATGACATGACATCAAAACTTACCATGGATTTAAAGGTATTGTGCAAGATTTATTGGAAGTGAGAAATATCAAAGTTGACAACCCACTATCCCAATCTAATCATAACCTTGGTATATATCATATACCTTTGCCTCACCATGAGGTAAATCAACAAGCAACATGAGCGTCAACTTCTACAGTTCCTCTAAACTAAGTCAATTATGTATCTCAACTGCACCAAGATTTTGTAGGGGCTATCAATGTGGTCACCCATGGGTAGAGACAAGCAAATCATACAACCCAAGCTCCTATAGCACCACCAAGTGTCCCCATACAACTAGGGCAATCCATTCCACCTCCACCATTTCATAATCTAAGTAATCCATCTCACCTAACTATCACCCTAGGTAGCCAGTTAACCCAAATATTGAAAATGGCATCTATAAAATTGTCAATCTATGAGTTGATCCAATAGTCATCCCCACATCGAGAGGTATTGATGGAATTTCTAAAATCCATCCAAGTACAATCAAAATATCCTAATACCTTCAAATCCTTTGTGGGGAGCGTACAAAAATGCATGGAGCCCTCGATAGTATTATATGACTTTGAGGAGAAGAGTGTTTCATTAGATTTACCAGATCCTCCATTGTACATAGTCACTCATATTGATAGGAAGCCATTCAAGAGAGTCCTTATTGGCATCAGCTCCTCCATAAACCTCATTACCACTCATGCCATCAAACACCTTAACCTAACATTGTCCCATATTACATCATCCACCTTTACTTTAAGGACCTTTAATAACGCCTTATGCTCAACTGTGGGAAACATATTTCTTCCTGTCACCGTGGGGGTGAAAAATATACATGTCCTATTCCACATCTTGGAAGGGGTGAAGTAATACAATATACTTCTTGGATGCACCTGTATCAGGGATATGAAGTGTGTAACCTCAACATTGCACCAATATCTCAAGTATGTACATGAGGGTAAGGTACATTGCATCCAAGCAGACACAGAGCATTTTAAATACTATAACTTGATATCAAATCCTTATGAGTTGTTGCTTCCATCAACCCCTATATCCATTCAACCACTCATCATATGAATCACTCCAACTAACATTACTTCATCAAAAGCCTCCATCTCAAAGGAATTATCGATAGTTGATCCTACTTTTGCATCTAAAAGCATAATCTCTAGTCAACCCTCCTCCACCACATTTCACTTTTCCACCACACCTAATCATCTTGCTAACTAATCATCAACTCCATAAACCACACCACACACTTCACAAATATCATCCATATTCAAAGCTCAACCGACTCCATAAACTAACAACCTCATCAAATCTAATCCACCTCAAACATCACCACCCATAGTCTCACAAATAGGGTCACCTATCCAAGAGGATCCACCACCTCCACCTGAACCACAAGCCACCTTAGAAACACCTTCCTCATCCACTGAGCCATCATCATCCCAACCACCCCAAGTTGCAATACATATCACCAATACAAGCATTGGTGAGTACATCATTGAGAGTGTTATAGTTACTCCACTCTTTAAGTCATTGTTGGAAATATTGAGCATATTGAGTTGGCATTGATGTCAAAGGGTTGATTTCAAAAGGATGCATGGTATTCAATGTAGAAATATTAATTTAAAAGAAAAGGATTATAATATTTATTGAAATATTATAAATACGGACAAAGACGTTTAAGAGTTACTTGGAACAAAGTGGTTTGGGCCAAAGATTTAAAAGAGAAGATAAGCTTTAAATATTAAATGATAAGGACAAGGTTTAAAAAATAAGGCAATACAAAGGTTTAAATGATAAGGCCAAGGTTTAAAATAAAAGGCAAGACAAATTTTTAAGTTTAAATATTAAAAAAAGAGAAGTCCAAGGGTTTAATAAAAGTCACTTGGGACAAAATCTTGAAGGCCAAAATTTCAAAAAGATAATTTTATAATATGTATTAAATATTATAATATAAAATTATATGCATTGATGCCAATGTATAGAAAGAAATTTTAATATTCAAAAACTATCAAGTACCGACGTCATGAGAAAAGAGGTGAAAGATATATAAATCAAACATTAAATCATTTGTATGTCTAATATTTTGAAGGATGTGAAATTTATCTCTTTGTTCTGCATCTACAAATCTAAAAGGGGAAGAGAATGAAATATGTGTGGAAAAAAAACTAATAAAAAGGGCTAAGTGTTATGCATTTAGGTTCAACTGGGTGGCTAGCCCAGGTGGTCATTGAGCTAGCACTAAGGCACTAGGGGCAGGAAAGTCTTAGGGTCAAATTTGGGCAGGTCCGTTTTGCTTGGCAGTGAGGAATTTATTTTGTTTGATAAGGAAGACTTCGACACATTCGCATTATGTTGCTATTACTACCCATGAGGGTAGCTCAGCTAGTAGCCCAACCTATGGTAATATGTTGCATAGGCAAAGGTTTGGTGTTCGATTCCCATCACGTTTATTGGCTTGTTTGGTTGAGGTATGAGCCAAAAAAATTGTTGATTAAAGAGCCACAAATTTTGTTGATTAAAGTTTATTTGGAAATTTTAATGCATGTATTATGTGGTTATAAAAGAAGAAAAGTTTTTTTATATTTTTTATTTATAAATGGAGTCATCAGGTGCAACATTATTATTTATTTTTATATTCTGCATTACATGGGAGTGAATAAAAATGGTCATTTGCACATTGTGTAAGTAGGTGTTATAAGGTATATTGAGGTGAATTGAAAATTGTATTTTGTGTATTATAAAAGTAGGAGTTATAAGGTGTGATTATGATTTAATTTTTAAATATAATTTTGTATGATAGAAGAAGGAAATTTTATGGTTTAGTCACTACTAAAAGCTTTATTTTGGGAGACTAAAAAGGAGTTATAAAACATAATTTTCAAGCCTTATTATGCACATATTTTGAGAAGAGTTTTAATGTGGATGATTTGAAAGATAAAACTACTAACAAATTCTAAAGTGGCACAAGAGAGGGAAATTATTTTTGAGACAGGTTTTGAAAGTACATCATCATAAAGGCACTTTTTAAAGGTATGTGATTTTACTCTTTCTTAAGGTGGTTTTTTTGAGGAAAATATTTTGATGTCATATAATTGGAGGTATGAGGATTTATTTGATGTGCATTAGTGATTGATTGAATTTGGGAGTAATTGTGAATTATTGTTGAATGAAAAAGTAAATATGTGCAAGAGTTTGTTAATATACTAGCAAGGGTTTGAGAGCAAATTGGTGCATTAACTTTGAGTCATATTGGGAATGAAATTGAAAGGGTTATAGACCAATCTTGTGAAGCAAATCTATGCATTAGTTTTGACTGATATTGGGAATAAATTTGCAAGGGATATAGACCAATTTTGTGAAGCAAGTATATGCATTGGTTTTGATTAATTTTGGAAGTACACAAGAAAGTCAAATATCAAGCGATAGACTAGAGTATCCTTTTGAGTGCAATGAATGTGAGATATGTGAAAGCGATAGACTTAATGAATGTGAGAAGAACATATTGAGTATTTTTAATACATATATTTCTCTATATGTTCATGAAGAAAAAAAATTCTAGGTAGAATATATCTGAATTGCTTTAGTCAAAGAAAGAACTTTTGGAAAAGATATATGCAATTATTTTTATGCAAGAATTAGGAATGGGTGAGCAGGTTTTGTGAGTAGGTTGAGTAGAGTTTATGAGGAGGTTGAGCAGAGTTTGTGAGTAGGATTTGAGAGAATATTTGAGAAGGTTATTGAGGTAGATATGAGCAGTTTGTTGAGCATATTTGATCAAGCCTTATGAGCAAGATTTGAACAAGTTGTTGAGTATATTTGAGCAAGCCTTGTGAGGAGGATTTGAGCAGCTTGAGCAGATTTTATGAGCAAGTTGAGTAGAGTTTGTGAGTAGGATTTGAGAGAAAATTTGAGTAGGTTATTGAGGCATATTTGAGAAGTTTTTTGAGAAGACTTGAGCAGGCCTTGTGAGTACATTTTGGTGAGCATATTTGAGCAAGCCTTGTGTGTAGGCTTGGAGTAAATTTGAGCAGAGTTGAGAGCAAGTTTTGGAGTAGACTTGAGTAAGCCTTGTGTAAAGTCTTGGAGTATATTAGAGTAAAGGGGATTGAGGTATCCTATGGATAGAGGTCCATGAACTAGAGTAAATGGGATTGGTGTCTCCTTTGGATAGAGGTCCATGAAATAGAGCAAAGGGGATTGGTGTCTCCTATGGATAGAAGTCCATGAACCAGAGCAAATGGTATTAGTGTCTCCTATGGATAGAGGTCCATGAACTAGAGCAAAGAAGATTGGTTTCTCTTGTGGATAGAGATCCATGAAATTGAGCATAGGGGATTGGTATCTCATTTAGGTTGGTGCCCATAAACATTGTAATAGAGAATTGGTTCCCAAGAGATTTATTGAGAAAATTTAGAAGAAATATTTTCTCCATGGATGTAGCCCACATTGGGTGAACCACGTTAAATCTGCATCTCTTATGTGTATGATTATATGTGCATTGTTTCATTATTACAATTTATAATATTGGATAATACTACTTTGGAAAGAAAAATAAAAAGTTTTATCTTATACTGTTCACACCCCCCTCTTAGTATAAGCTTGTGTTATTCAATTGGTATCAGATTTGGTTCCTTCATAAAATCCTAATAGCTTGAAGGAAGATCTTATAGGAACACACATGGTTCATAAGGAAGGGTTTTCATAAAATAAGGCTCCATTGTTTGATGGGACTAACTATGCTTTTTGGAGTATGAGGATGAAGACTTATTTTATGGCACATGGATATGATACATGGCAATATATTAAAAATGGATTCAAACCATCTACAAATCCTCATATATATGCAAGTTATAAGAAACCATATGAAGATAGTGCCAAGGAAATGAATGTAATTTTGAGTCAGTTATGTGATCAGAGTTTGTGAAAGTCATGCAATGCATTTCATCAAAAGAAATGTGGGATAAGTTACAGATAACATATGAAGGAGACGACAAGTTCAAAATGGTAAAACTTCAAACACATAGAAGAAAGTTTGAAGACTTGACGATGAAATATGATGAATATATTGCTATGTATCTACTTCATGTTGATGAGATTGTCAACACTATTCATGGACTTGGAGAAAAGATTGAGGAATCTACTATTGTTCATAAAATACTGAGGTCACTCCCTATGAGGTGTGATGTAAAGGTTTCTGAAATATAAGAGATGAAGGATCTCAAAAATTTAAGCATGGATGAGTTACATGGAATTCTCACAGCCTATGATATGAGGACAAAAAAAGAACAAACATCAAAAAGAGAGGTAGCATTCAAAGCTTAAAAAAATGAAAAGAATAAAGAATAAGAATCAAGTGATGAATCAAGTAGTGAATAAGAGGCTAACTTTGTGAGAAGAAATAATAAGGGTCCAAGAAAACAAAAATATGCAAACTATGAAATGTTTTAGTTGTGGTAACATTGGTCACTATGCAGCTAATTGTCCACATAATGGAGGCAGCAGCAGTAAAGAAGAAAAGGATTACAATAAAAAAAAGCAAATAAAGTTTTATTATGAAAAGAAAAAAAAGCATGGTCAAGGCAAGCATGAGAAGAATTTTTTCAAAGGCACAAGAAGAGTTTTTTTGCTGAATAAGAAAGCAATACTTCAAGTGAAAGTGATGAAAGCTTCTTCGATAATGAAAATAGGGAAATTCTATTTTTGGCCATAGAAGAGAATGAATATACTCCTATTGTCAAATACCAAGAATAAGAGAAAGTTTCATAATATGAAAAGGAAGCACCATTGGGAAGTTGAATTGAAGGAATTTAAAGATAATCCTAAAATTTTTAAGGAGGCTAAAAATGGTATGACCAGAATGGATCTGCCCACCCCTTGGAATGGAGTCATAAAAAACATAATGGAATTTGTTACTATGGAGGATACCAACAAGACATTACTTAGCTTCCATTATGCTTTCATAAACTTCTTTCGTGATGTCAACCCGATTAGCATACCACAATTCCTGATGAATTCAATGAACTACATAATCAACACTTGTTGCAGCAAGAGGGGATCTGCTATGCCGTTGCACTAGGGGCTATTTAAGGTGATCTATAAGTGGGTTTTGGCCACGGACTGCAACCTTGAACCTCCAATCATCAAGGAAGTTAAGCCTAACCACCATGCAGGGAGTTTGAGGGCTAAGGCTAGCCCCGGTAGCCTCAAGCCTGCTTTAGTGTCTCTAGCAAAGAAACACATGGGGGAGCTTGCAATTAAAGGAGGTGCGACAAAGAAGAGGTTAAGGATTGAGGAACCTATGATGAGATTCTCCTTAAGGCTTAAAAACAAGAAAATCTAAGGCAACTCCAAAGTGACTGACCTAGAGTATGAAAGACCTACAATTATGGTCCTAAAATGCTTTGTCCTTAAATCCTATGCAAGCATCATCCATCAGATGCAGGAAACCCATGACACTCTGACCTAGGTCTTATTCAACGATGGTTACATATATAAAGTGGAGGCCAATAATGTTGATGATGATGAGGAGGAAGAGAAGGATGAGGAGATCAAAGAGGATATCGAAGATGAGCCCTAAGGGATCTCAAGATCTGATTGTATTTTTTATTTTTATTTCACATAATGTTCAGAGGAAGTCTTCCTCTCAAGGTGAAAGCCTAGTCTCTATTTTTTTTTACTTATATGGGTGTTTTACGTTTCTTTGTCTATTTTGATAGGTGGTAGGATTAAGTAATGCTTTCCTTTAATAGATAGGAATTCTAGACCAGCTAGTAGTAGTAAATGATAGGAAGTCCTTTGGAGGTCAATGATACGTAGCTTCAGCATAAGGCTACTTTTGTAACAGGTTTTGGGTCAACCTAAAAAACTCGAAAGTTAATAAAGATTTTTACTTAACATAAAAAAAAAGAATATGAAAAGGAAGCTACAATTTACATGGAAGAGGAATTTATTGTTGATCTTGAAAATTTGAAAAGGGAGAACTTAAGATTGAAGGCTCAAATACAAGAGGATGAGAAAACAAAGACAAAACTTTTATAGAATCTCACTGACTTAAAAGTTAAGGTTGAAGAGACAAAGAAAGTTAAATAAGGTATGGCTAAACAATTAAAGTTAAAATAACTAGAATGTGAAATACTACAACATGAAGTTGGAATTCTAAGGAAGGGACTTGAGAAATTCAATAATAAGATATATCAGTTTAGGAAAAGCTTAAAATATTTGGATGATATTATCAAAACACAGAGATCTCCTTTTATGAAGACTGGAATTGGTTATGAGGAAGGTCAAGAGGTACAGGAAGAGGAGTCAAGTTTAAAATAAATAGAATCATAAAATAAGGTATTTGAAGAAGAGCCTAAGACCTATACTAATAATTTGATAAGTGGTAGTATCAAAGAGGAAGCAAACAAAGAATCATCAAGGAACAGATACCATCACAAGAAAAGCAAAAAAAGAACCATGAGATCAAGGCAAGATGAATATTTCTTCCAAGATTATTGTTTCTCATATAATAATTTTGGTCATAAAGCTATACATTGCAAGGTTCATGATAAGAATGATTATTGCTTCAACAAGAGAAATTTCAAGTCACTTGCACTTTCCAATGACTACAATATCATGTGTTTCAATTGCAATAATTTTGGTCATAAAGCTATACATTGCAGGTTTTATGGTAAAAATGATTATAGCTTCACCAAGAATCCATTTGCACCTTTCAAGTACTACAACATCATGTGTTATAATTGTAATAATTTTGGGCATAGAGCAAAGTGGTGTAGAACTAATTTTCTAGAACTTCCATAAACAAACAAGAAAAAGGATGCTCAAAATGTTCAAAGAGGTATGACTTCAAAAGTTTAGAAAAATACTGAAAAATAATAATAGCATTGTAATTTGGGAGTAGCTTTACTCCCATACCAAAATTAATCACCTCAAGAAAAGGAGGTGGTGATGGGGATGAGCTAAGAGTTTTATTTTTAGCCCAAAAAGAAGCCCTTTGCCATTGATGTCAAAGGGGGAGAGATTTTAGTGAGGGGAAGATATTTGGGGGAGCAACTTTTTAGGGGGAGTAGTTTGGAAATCCAGTTGCAGTAAAAAAACATTTGTGTAAGGGTTAACGTCAATGACAAAAGGGGATATTGTTGGAAATATTGAGCATATTTAGTTGTCATTGTTGTCAAAGGGTTGATGTGAAAAGGATGCATGGTATTCAAGGAAAAAATATTGATTTAAAAAAAAAAAATTATAATATTGATTTAAATATTATAAAGAAGGGCAAAGAGGTTTAAGAGTTACTTGGAACAAAGTGGTTTGGGCCAAAGGTTTAAAAGAGAAGGCAAGGTTTAAATATTAAATGAGAAGTCCAAGGTTTAAAAGAGAAGGCAAGACAAAGGTTTAAATGATATGGCCAAGGTTTAAAATAAAATGCAAGACAAAGGTTTAAAGTTTAAATATTAAAAAAAAAAAAGGCCAAAGGTTTAATAAAAGTCACTTGGGACAAAGGCTTGAAGACCAAAAGTTCAAAAATATAATATTATAATATTTATTAAATATTATAATATAAAATTATATGCATTGGCACCAATGTCTAGAAAGAAATTTTAATATTCAAAAACTATCAAGCGCCGATGTCATGAGACAAGAGGTGAAAGGTATATAAATCAAACATTAAATTGTTTATATGTCTAATGTTTTGAAGGATGTGAAATTTATCTCTTCGTTCTGCATCTACGAATCTAAAAGGATAAGAGAATGAAATTTGTGTGGAAATTTAACTAATAACAAGGGCTAAGTTTTGTGCATCTAGGTTCAACTGGGTGGCTAGCCTAGTTGGTCATCGAGCTAGCACTAAGGCACTGGGGGCAGGAAAGTCGCAGGGTCAAATTCGGGCAGGTCCATTTTGCTTGGTAGTGAGGAAATCATTTTGTTTGACAAGGAAGACTTCAACACCTTTGCACTGTGTGGATGTTACTACCCATGGGGGTAGCTCATCTGGTAGCCCAACTTGTGGTAAGGCGTTGTGTGGGTAGAGTTTTGGTGTTTGATTCCCATCATGTTCACTGGATTTTTTGGTTGAGGTATGAGCCAAAACATTTGTTGATTAAAGAGCCAAAAATTTTGTTGATTAAAGTTTATGTGAAAAGGTTAATGCACGGATTATGTGGTTATAATAGAAGAAAAGTTTTTTTTATATTTTTTATTTAGAAAGGGAGTCATAAGGTGCAACATTATTATTTGTTTTTATATTTTGCATTAAGTTAGTAGGAGTTATAAGGTGCATGTGAGTGAATAAAAAATGGTCATTTGCACATTGTGTAAGTAGGTGTTATAAGGTATATTGAGGTGAACTGAAAATTATCTTTTGTGTATTATAAATGTAGGAGTTATAACGTGTGATTATGATTTAAATTTTAAATGTAATTTTGTATGATAGAAGAAGGAAATTTGAGGGTTTAGTCACTACTAAAATATTTATTTTGGGAGACTAAAAAGAAGTTATAAAAACATAATTTTCAAGCTTTATTATGCACATATTTTGAGAAGAGTTTTAATGTGGATGATTTGAAACAAAAATTTACTAACCAATTTTAAATTGGCACAAGAGAGAGATTATTTTTGAGACAGGTTTTGAAAGTACATCATCATAAAGGCAGTTTTTAGAGGTATGTGATTTTACTCTTTCTTAAGGTGGTTTTGTTTGAGGTCAATATTTTAATGTCATATGATTGGAGGTATAAGAATTGATTTGATGTGCATTAGTGATTTATTGAAGTTGGGAGTAATTGTGAATTATTGTTGAATGAAAAAGTAAATTTGTGCAAGGGTTTGGAAATATACTAGCAAGGGTTTGAGAGAAAATTGGTGCATTAACTTTGATTCATATTGGGAATGAACTTGCAAGGGTTATAGACCAATATTGTGAAGCAAATATATGCATTAGTTTTGAGTGATATTGGAAATAAATTTGCAAGGGATATAGACCAATTTTGTGAAGCAAGTATGTGCATTGGTTTTGATTAATTTTGGAAGTACACAAGAAAGTCAACTATCAAGTGCTAGACTAGAGTATACTTTTGAATGCAATGAATGTGAGATATGTGAAAGTGACAGACTTAATGAATGTGAGAAGAACATATTGAGTATTTGTAATGCATATCTTTCTCTATATGTTCATGAAGAAAAATAATTTTAGGTATAATATTTCCAAATTAATTTATTCAAAGAAAGAATTTTTGGGAAATGTATATGCATTTGTTTCTATGCAAGAATTAGGAATGGTTGAGCAATTTTTGTGAGTAGGTTGAGCAGAATTTGTGAGAAGGTTGAGTAGAGTTTGTGAGTAGGATTTGAGAGTAGAATTGAGTAGGTTGTTGAGGCAGATTTGAGTAGGTTGTTGAGAATATTTGAGCAAGCCTTGTGAGAAGGCTTTGAGCAAGTTGTTAAGAAGATTTGAGAAAGCCTTGTGAGTAGGATTTGAGTAGATTTTAAGAGTGGGTTGAGTAGAGTTTGTGAGCAGGATTTAATAGCATATTTGATTAGGTTATTGAGGTATATTTGAGTAGGTTGCTAAGAAGACTTAAGAAATCCTTATGAGCAGGATTTGATGAGGTTGATCATATTTTGGTGAGCATATTTGAGCAACCCTTGGGAGTAAGATTTTAGTAGGTTGAGCATGTTTTGGTGAGCAAATTTTAGTAAGCCTTATGTGTAGGTTGGAGCAAATTTGAGCAGGGTTGAGAGCAGGTTTTGGATCAGACTTGAACAAGCCTTGTGTAAAGGCTTGGATCATATTAGAGCAAAGGGGATTGAAGTATCATATGGATAGAGGTCCACAAACTAGATTAAAGGGGATTGGTGTCTCCTTTGGATAGAGGTCCATGAACCAGATAAAATAGGATTTGTGTCTCCTATGGATAGAGGTCCATGAACCAGAGCAAAGGGGATTGGTGTCTCCTATGGATAAAGGTCCACGAACCAAAGAAAATGATATTGGTGTCTCCTATGGATAGAGGTCCATGAAATTTAGCATAGGGGATTGGTGTCTCTTTTGGGTTGGTGCCCATAAATATTTTAATAGGGAATTGGTTCCCAAGAGATTTGTTGAGAAAATTTAGAAGAAATATTTTCTCCGTGGTTGTAGCCCACATTGGGTGAACCACGTTAAATCTATGTCTTTTATGTGTGTGATGATCTATGAATTGTTTCATTATTAAAATTGATAATATTGGATAATACTACTTTGTAAAGAAAGTAAAAATTTTATCTTATACTGTTCACCCTCCCTCTCAGTATAAGCTTGTGTTCTTTAGTCTTGTAGATAGGTTCATCTATTCGAGAGGAGCCACCACCTCCACATGAGTCGCAAGCCACCTCAGAAACACCTTCCTCATCAATTGAGCCATAATCATCCCAACCATAAAAGTTGAAGTACATATCACCAATCCAACCATTGGTGAGTACATCATTGAGAGTGTTATAGCTACACCACTTATTGAGTCAATCAAATACTATGGTCACCCATGCAATCCACCTTTAGTCATAGGTACAATGAATAGAATGGGTTCTTGATTAGACAAGATTAATTTCAGACATGGAGGAATGGATTCTTTATCTGATCCACATCCTCCTAATGAGGAACCCTTACAAGACTTTAATGCAAATTTAGATTATCTATCCAACCCACATTTCCATTTACAATATTTTTATAGGGTCAATTGATAGGGATATGGACTTGGATGACATGATAAGGGTCTACATCACATTGTTTAGCCCAAGTATAGAGAAGCACATAATCGTTCTGGTCTAGGATACACACCATATACCTCAAACTCTTCCTTCAACCAAACCTTCCAATGACTCACCCTTGAGTATGAAGAATAGGATGAGGAGAGTGATGAGTGTGACGATTGTGATGATATTTATTATGAGTACCTGGACCTTGACTTTATGCCTCATTTGCATGAGGTATTTCTAGATATTATATTTCATACATTCATGATTAATCGCATTCCATATGATCACATCTCCAATGAATATTTTGGGGATTATATATCTGACGAAGATTTTGGGGAATTCCAACAGATACAAGCCAACTTAGATTGGATCATTCAAATATTTGATGATCCCCAATATGATGTGGTTCCTATTGAATCCATAAAGAGATATGAGTGTTATACAAATATGTTTCCCATATATCACACCATCTTTTGCTTCAACAAGAAGTGTGAGCACCCTGAGCTAGATCTACCACCACCACCTTGGTCACTCCTATAGCACTACCATTCATCCACCTTAGGTTAGTTACAACCTAGAGAGAGTGAGTAATCACCTCTTGAATCATATCCACCCCATTTCCACCAAGTTAATATGATCTTTTTTGACTTGTTCACCCCACTTCATAATCCGTAGGTTTGGTAAAGCTGATTCAGATCAATTCTAGCCTTAACACCATGGATAGGATTTCATCCCTACCATCCATCATCGAGTTTATCCTATCTGAATAGTTGTTGCAGCTTCAAATTCTTACATTCCACAACAACCTTCATCTTCCTCTATCTCAAATTTTTAAACCGAAGTAGAGGGGAAGACCTCTAAATAATTTGAGCATGTGGAGGATTATATCCATCTCATCCTAAATACACATTATCTAGAGTAAGGTTCCCATATGCTAATCGAAGAATCTATCAATGTGAACATTAACCAAGATGTGGATAATCCATAAATCATCAAAATTGCAAAATATTTATCCATAGAGGAGAAATAATGCACGATCAAAGTCTTGAAAAGAAAGAAAGACATTTTTACATGGTCATACAAGGACATGTTTGGCCTTGACCCCAACTTGGTGATCCATAATCTTACCTTAGCACTATATGTTAAGCCTTTCAAGCAAATACTCAAGAAACTTCATCCAACCATTGCATTAATTATCAAATAAGAGCTAAGCAACTCGACAGCAAATTTGGCTAGGGTGCTAGTGATAGCATTGTGGCAGGAAAGGTCTACGGATCGAATCCTACTGAATACATCCTTTATCCGCCCATGTAGAGGAGTTAGAGAGCAAGTGGGTAGTTAAACCTCTCTAGTTGTTGAGAGGCCCAGGTTCAAATCTCTCGCCTCACATGTTGCGGATATGTTATGTAATGGTTCCCTTGTGGTCACAGTCTGTTTACCCCTTGTGGCCACCACCAAAAAAAAAAAAAATTATCAAATAAGAGCTACAAAAACTACTGGACATGAATTTCATAGTCCCAATTGATTATCCTTAATGGCTCTCTAACATGGTACCCATTCATAATATGAATATGGGGTATGTGTGTGCATTGAATTTCAAGATCTAAATAAAGCATGTCCCAAGGATGACTTTCCTCTACCTAACATCGATCAATTAGTAGACTCTTACGTATGCCATGAAATGCATTCACTAATGGATGGTTTCTTAGGATATAATCAGATTCAAATTAATCCTGAAGACCAACACAAGATGACATTTACAACACCTTGGGAGACATTTTGTTATAAGGTGATGCATTTTGGCCTTAAAAATTTAGGATCTACATACGTACCATGATGTACATATTCCATGATTATATGCATAAAATCATTAAGTATTATGTGGATGATATGATTGCTAAATCAAAAACATGTCTTAAGCATATTGAAGTTCTAGAGAAATTATTTGATCAGGTGCTTGAGCATAAGGTAAGGTTGAATCCTAAGAAGAGCGTATTTGGCGTCACATAAGGAAAATTTCTAGGATTCTAAAGAACACAAGCTTATACTGAGAGTGGGGGTGAACAGTATAAGACCTCTTTTTAATTTTTCCTTTATACTACAAAAATAGTAAAGCAATATACCCAAAGCAATATCAAAATAATGCACAATATCATCCACAAAGTGACACCAATTTTAACGTGGTTCACCCAAAATGGCTGGGCTACGTCCACAAAACTTTTCTCTAAAATTTATCTCAAATTTCTTTGGGAAACCTTCCTAAATACAATGTTTATGAGCCTCGGCCCAAAGGAGATACCTTCCCCCACTCAAAATTAATGAGCCTCTGCTCAAAGGAGATACCTTCCCCTCTACTCTGGAAATTATCCCTCAGAAGATCAACTGCCTCTACCTCTTGCCAGCACGTGGAACTCCTTTCCACAAAATACCTCCTATCCTCAATGCTTAGCCTAAGAGACCTCTTCCTTCTATGATCATGTCCACAGTAGCTCAGCAACCTGTACCAAACATAGTCAGTTGGTCTAGTACAAGTCTTCCTCTATCTGTCAGATCTGCCCAGCACTTGAACAAATCAAACCTCTGCACACAAGCCTTCTCAAAGACTTGCCAAATCTATCCTCAGGTTCTTCTCAAAGAACCAATGCACCTCTATCCTCAAGTAGCAGCACTCTACATTCGTCTTTGCCCTTCGCCCTCTACTCTCTTGCGTAATCACAGCCGCACTTGGTCAAACTTCAACCTTTGCACCTCTACGTAATTACAGTGGCATTGTCTTTGCACACTCTGCTTCCTTTGCGATCTTTCACACTTAGAAATTCGACGAAATGCACTCTGCACACTACAATCGAATTTCACACTCTGCTCTCGGTGATCAAGCTTCTTGCTCTGCGCACTCTCTTCGAACATCGCTACTTACAACTTTGCCAACTCTTCAAAATAGCCTACCTTTTATAATCACACTTTCAAGATCAAAACCTTGATCTTAGTCGACTGTAACCCTGATCTTTAGTTAGCTACACAACCCTAAACTTCGTCGACTGCAAACCATAATATTTTTCGGCTCAAATTTAACTTTGTCATCTTCACTGCCTCTGCAACTCTTCTGTAGCTTCTGCCGTGAAACTACTTGTCACGATATCATGACACCTTTGCAACCGTACACTTTCTTTTGGCTTTTGTCGTGATATCATGACACTTCAGCCTTTGACGACTTCAACTAAGCTATTGTCATGATATCGTGACACTTTTGTCTTTGTCAACCTCAACTTTGCTTTTGTTGCGATATCGCGACACTTTTCCCTTCGTCGACCTCCTTTATGCTTTTGTCGTGAAATCATGACACTTCTCCTATAGAAGACTTGCTTTTAGTTTTTGTCATGAAATCGTGACACTTTCGCTTCCTTGCACTCTTCTTTGCTTGCACTAGCGAAAACATGACATGTCACGAAATCATGACACTTTCGCTTCCTTGCACTCTTCTCTGCCTTACGCCCATGAAAATGGAACATGTCATGAAATCGTGATGCTTTCGCCTTTGAGCTCTTCCTCCTTGAATTTTTCACAAAATCTTGACGCTTCTTCCATGCTATTTCGATTTGCTTCTATCACAAAATTGTGACTCTTCTGTTGAAGACCTGTTATCTATTTTTGTCGCAAAATCATGACACTTTCTCCAATCGTATGCTGCCATCTCAATCTATCGTGAAATCATGACACTTTCTGCATCCGTAAGCTTTCTCTATAACCTATCATAAAATCGTGACACTTTCTGCATCCGTACGCTTTCTCTACAACATGTTGTGAAATCATGACACTTTCTTACTTTGAAACCTTTCCTTTGCTGCATGTCACAAAATCGTGACAGTTCTTACTTGGAACATTTTCATCTACAGCATGTCACAAAATCGTGACGGTTCTCACTTCAAACTCTGTAGCATGTCATGAAATCATGACGGTTCTCACTTCAAACTCTGCAACATGTCACGAAATCATGACATTTTTTGTGTTACTTTTTCTCTCTTTGAACTTGTCGTGAAATTATGACAATTCACACTATGGACTCTCTCTTCTGCATTATGTCGTGAAATCATGACACTTTTTCTTTCGAACTCTCTCTCCTACAACATGTCGCGAAATCGTGACACTTTTTCGTTCCAGCCTTCCTTGCAATATGTCACGAAATCATGACATTTTTGACTCCGTACATTCTCTCTCCTCTTTGAGTCACGAAACTGCGACATGTCATGATATCGCGACACTTTTCTAAAAATATTTCTCTCTCCTGCTTAAGTCGCGAAAATGCGACATGTCGTGATATCGCGACACTTTTCTAAAAATCTTTCTCTCTCCTACTTAAGTCGCAAAACTGCAACATGTCACGATATCACGACACTTTTCTAACTTACTTTCTTTCGAACCTGTCATGCCGTAACTTTCATAAAAACAAATTATTTTACATCAAATCAAATTCCTTCAAAAGCTTCTTGACATCAATGACAACTTATACACTTGAGCAAAAGCAATGTACCCAAAGTACCCAAAATTGCTAATAATCTCCCCCTTTGTCATTGATGGCAAACCTTTACTGAAAACATGTCTCAAGAGCCAAAACTGAAACCAACTGTGCTAACAACTAAGAAACTGTGCCCACAACTGAGAACCTTTGAAGTTTTGCTCCCCCTGACTTGAAGCTTTCCTCTTCACTTGAAGCTCTCCCCCTTAATCATATCTCTCCCCCTTTGTCATCAATGGCAAAGGGCCACCTTTGGGGCTCGGGACTAAGAATGAGCCTCTTAGCTTAGTCCCTCCCCCACCTCCTGATGAGGTGATTAATTTTGGGGTGGGAGTAAAACTCCCATTAGGCACTGATCATCATCAGCGTCTATAACTTCCTTGTTGGGCCTTCTCTTGAACTCTTTGTCCATATTCTTGTTCCTATTCCTGTCACTGTTCCTGTTCCTATTATCATTCCTGTTCTTATCCATGCCTTGATCCTTGGACCTGTTCATACCACTCGTTCCTGTTCCTGTATCTTGGAAGTTCAGCTCTACACTATCTAGCTATGTGACCTCCATTGTTGCACTTATAACAAGTAACAATGTTATTTCTTTTAGGCATACCTGTTCTTTGAATCCGCCAGTTCTGCCCAAACTTGTTCTGACCAAACCTGTTCTGGTCGAGCCTATTTTGATCAAACCTATTCCTGTTATTTACCTTGTAATAGACTGCCTTGTGCCCGAACTATTGACAATAGTAGCAATACCCTTGAAAGAAACTAGCACTTCTAAAATTTTCATTTACTTTCTTCACTTGAGCCATGCAATGTGCAGCCATGTGACCAAACCTGTGACACACAAAACATCTACCTTGAAATTTTCCTTTATTTGACCTCTTGGATCCTGAAAACTTCTTCTTCTCATTCTAAATTCTATTTTCTATTTTTGCGCATCTATCATTCAAGGACTCATGATCTGAAATACTTTCCTCATCAGAACTCTCTTCCTTTTGGAGTCTCTTACTAGACTCTCCAACTTGTTCCTTGTGTGGCTTAACAAAACCAAGGCCTGTTTTATCTATTGTTTTTTTTTGACCTTTTATGAGTGACTTAACCCTTTTGGAGCTATCTTGAAACCTGTAAAGCTTATCCTTGTACTCTTTAGTTTCCTCTTTCAAAGAAGCCATTTTCTGTTCTAACTCACTGTACTCAAGAACCTTAGACTCTAACTCATCCTTGAGTTCTTGTGTCTTAGCTATAGAGAAATCAAGATTTTCTATAAGATCATCTCCCTCCATACAACATTCATCTAACTTATCCTTGAGTCTATCATTCTTCTTTCTTTCCTTTTTCAAAGCACTAAGAGCATTAATAAGTTCACTTTCAAGATCCTTTATTTGTTTGCTTTCTGAATCATCAAAGCCTTTTTCAGATTTCTTATCACTAGAGTTGCTACCTTTTTCAAAAACCATACAAGCATCTTCCTTATAGTTTTCTGAAGCATCCTCATACATACTAGAAACCAAATCATTATTTGTACAATCATCCTCAAGGTGACCAAAATTTCTACATCTAAGACATTTCATGATAATGAATTTATGTTTCGGTTCTTCCTCTTTTTTTGATATGAAGAACATCTCATTTTCATCATCACTTGAATAACTTTCACTATCACTACTAGAACACTTACTTGCTTTGTCTAGGTAGAAACTCTTCTTGTGCTTGTGAGAATACTTCTTTCCTTGATTGTTGTGCTCATCTTTGTTCTTCCTGTGATGCTTATGCTTTTCAGAATCCTTTCTCTTAGAATCCTATTTATCTTCATCACTTTCATTCTTGATAATAGTACAGTCAATAGCATAATGACCAAACTTTCCACAATTGAAACATCTTATATTTTTCATGCTTTTGTGCTTTCTAGAGAACTTGCCTTTCTTGTCGTAATATGCCTCTTCATCACTAGAAGACTCATCACTCTCTTGAAGTTGTTTACTCTTGGATTTCTTGGTAGCCTTGAAAGCTGCCTCTTTCTTGACATCAACCTTCACTTGAGTTCTCAACTCAAATGCTGCAAGTATACTATGTAGCTCATCCTTTTTCAACTTATCCAAATCTTTAGCTTCCTCAATAGCAGAAATATTTTCACTAAATCTATTAGGAAGAGATCTTAAAATCTTATCACAAACATCATTTTCAGAAAGCTCAAGACCTAAGTCTTTCATGGAGTTAACAACCTCATCCATACGAAGCATATAGTCACTAATCTTTTCATCATCATTCATCTTGAGTTGTTCAAACATGCCTTTGAAGTGTCTCAACTTGGCATTTCTGACATTTTTATCACCTGTATGAACCACCTGCAACTGTTTCCACATTTTTGTCTTCCAGTGAATCACTTTGGTGAGATCTGCTTTCTGTAAGCCTTTCAAGATTGCATTCATTGCTTTTGAATTGCTGTGATATAGGAGCCTTTCTTCTTTAGTATTCAGACCATGTATAGGAATAGTGTACTCATCTTCAATTACTTCCCATACCTCATTACCAAGTGCCATTAGATGAACCTTCATCCTTGCACTCCAAATACCAAAATCTGACCCATCAAGAATAGGTGATGCATTGCCACTTGAATAATCCATTGTGTTCTTTACTAGATTTTCCTTCAAGCTGTTAAACTTTTCGAAGGCACCCGCTCTAATACCAAATTGAAGAACACAAGCTTATACTGAGAGGGGGGGTGAACAATATAAGACCTCTTTTTACTTTTTTCTTTATACTACAAAAATAGTAAAGCAATATACTCAAAGAAATATCAAAACAATGCACAATATCATCGACAAAGTGACACCAATTTTAACGTGGTTCACCCAGAATGGCTGGGCTACATCCACAAAACTTTTCTTTAAAATTTATCTCAAAGTTCTTTGGGAAACCTTCCCAAATATAATTTTTATGAGCCTCAGCCCAAAGGAGATACCTTCCCCCACTCAAAATTTATGAGCCTCTTCTCAAAGGATATACCTTCCCCTCTGCTCTAGAAATGATCCCTTAGAAGATCAACTGCCTCTACCTCTTGCCAACACATGGAACTCCTTTCCACCGAAGACCTCCTGTCCTCAATGCTTAGCCTAAGATACCTCTGCCTTCTATGATCACCTCCACACTAGCTCAACAACCTGTACCAAACACAGTCAGTCGATCTAGTACAAGTCTTCCTCTGTCTGTCAGATCTACCCAACACTTGAACAAATCAAACCTTTGCACACAAGCCTTCTCAAAGACTTGCAAAATCTATCCTTAGGTTCTTCTCAAACAACCAATGCACCTCTATCCTCAAGTAGCAGCACTCTACATTCGTCTTTGCCCTTCGCCCTCTACTCTCTTGTGTAATCATAGCCGCACTTGGTCGAACTTCAACCTTTGCACCTCTGTGCAATTACAGTGGCACCGTCTTCGCACACTCTACTTCATTTGCAATATTTCACACTTAGAAATTTGAAAAAATGCACTCTGCACACTACAATCAAATTTTGCACTCTGCTCTTGGTGATCGAGCTTCTTGCTCTACGCACTCTCTTCGAACGTTGCTACTTACAACTCTGCCAATTCTTCAAAATAGCCTACCTTTTATAATCACACTTTCAAGATCAAAACCTTGATCTTAGTCGACTGTAACCCTGATCTTTAGTCGGCTACACAACCCTAAACTTCGTTGGCTGCAAACTCTAATCTTTGTCGGCTCAAATTTAACTTTGTCACCTTCACTATCTCTGCAACTCTTATGTAGCTTCTGTCGTGAAACTACAACATGTCGTGATATCGTGACACCTTTGCAGCCGTACACTTTATTTTGGCTTTTGTCATGATATCACGACACTTCAGCCTTTGATGACTTCAACTAAGCTCTTGTTGTGATATCATGACACTTTTGTCTTTGTCAGCCTCAACTTTGCTTTTGTCGTGATATCGCGACACTTCTCCCTTCATCGACCTCCTTTCTGCTTTTATCGTGATATCGCGACACTTCTCCTATAGAAGAACTGCTTTCAATTTCTATCACGAAATCGCAACACTTTTGCTTCCTTGCACTCTTCTCTGCTTGCACTAGCGAAAACATGACATGTGAAATCATGACACTTTTGCTTCCTTGCACTCTTCTCTGCCTTACGCCCATGAAAATGGAACATGTCACAAAATCATGATGCTTTTGCCTTTGAGCTCTTCCTCCTTGAATTTGTCGTGAAATCATGACGCTTCTTCTTCCATGCTCTTTCAATTTGCTTCTGTCATGAAATCATGACTCTTCTTCTGTTGAAGACCTGCTATCTATTTCTGTCATGAAATCATGACACTTTCTCCAACCGTATGCTGCCATCTCAATCTGTCATGAAATCATGACACTTTTTGCATCCGTAAGATTTCTCTACAACCTGTCGCAAAATCGTGACACTTTCTACATCCGTACACTTTCTCTTCAACATGTCGCGAAATCGTGACACTTTCTTACTTCGAACCTTTCCTTTGCTACATGTCATGAAATCGTGACAGTTCTTACTTGGAACATTTTCATCTACAGCATGTCATGAAATCGTGACGGTTCTCACTTTGAACTCTATAGCATGTCACGAAATCATGACAGTTCTCACTTCGAAATCTGCAGCATGTCGCGAAATTGCAACATTTTTTGTGTTACTTTCTCTCTCTTCGAACTTGTCATGAAATCGTGACAATTCACACTACGGACTCTCTCTTCTGCATTATGTCATGAAATAATGACACTTTTTCTTTTGAACTCTCTCTCCTGCAACATGTCATGAAATCGTGACACTTTTTTGTCCGTATAGCCTTCCTTGCAATATGTCACGAAATTGTGACATTTATGACTCCGTACATTCTCTCTCTTATTTGAGTCGTGAAACTATGACATGTCGTGATATCGTGACACTTTTCTAAAAAGCTTTTTCTCTCCTGCTTAAGTCACAAAAATGTGACATGTTGCGATATCGCGACACTTTTTCTAAAAAGCTTTCTCTCTCCTGCTTAAGTCGTGAAACTGCGATATGTCGTGATATCGTGACACTTTTCTAACTTACTTTCTTTCGAACCTGTCATGTCGTAACCTTCATCAAAACAAATTATTTTACATCAAATCAAATTCCTTCAAAAGCTTCTTGACATCAATGACAACTTATACACTTGAGCAAAAGCAATGTACCCAAAGTAACCAAAATTGCCAACAGATTCATTGTATCCAAGCGAGGTATATAAGTAGACCTCAATAAGGTCAAGCCATTATCGAGATGCCACCTCCAAAAAAATTGAGAGAGTTGCATATTTTACAAAAAAATATCCAATCTATCTGACGATTCATTACATAATTCTCAGACAAATTCAGGACTTTCAATCACTTGCTACATAAGGGGGTGACATTCTCCTAGACAAATAAATGTCAAGAGGTATTTGATGACATAAATAAGTATCTGGCTTCACCACCAGTTCTTATGCCACCTCATTCAATATTCCCTTTTCACCTTTATGTCTCTGCAATAGATTTTGCACTAGGGATAATGTTTGCTCAGAAAAATGAGAATCATAAGGAGCATACCATTTATTACATTAGTCAGACATTGGTAAGTTATGAGACAAGATATGCTTAAGTTGAAAAGTTATGCTTAGCAATGGTTTTCACCACTAAGAAACTCAAATATTACATGCTAAGTAACACTACCTACATCATAGCTAGAGAGAACCCTCTACAATACATGATGACTCGCACATACAACAATACCCATACTGCAAAATAGATAATGCTTTTAATAAAATTTGATCTCGAGTTCATCAATCAAAAATACATCAAAGGTTAGGTGATAGTTTATCAACTAGTAGAAGCTCCATTACTAAATGACCAATTATCATTGAGCTTCCAGATGATTCGGTATTTTCTATCAATGAACAAGAAGAGTTAGTCCCTCTTAAGGATGATACTGGCATGACATTGTTCTTTGATGGATCAAATTTTAAAAGAGGACAAGGTTCCGAAGTAGTGTTTTACACACCTAAAGGAATTATAATTCCTTTATCATTCAAACTTGACTTACCATGCACAAACAACCATGTAGAGTACAAATCCCTAATATTAGGACTTCAATCTGCTATAGCTAAGGGCATTAAATGATTAAGCATATTTGGTGGTTCTCAACTTGTCATTTATCAAGTGAAGGGATAATATCAATGCAAGGAACCAGTATTGAAATAGTATCACAAAGTAGCAATGAAGTTGCTAGAGAAATTTGATTTGTATGAAATTAATAAATTGCCTCATTTGACTAATAGATTTGCAGAAGCAATGGCCTCTTTAGGATCCTTGATTCCTAATAATGAACATAGATAAGTCCAACCACTTATCATAACAATAATTTCAAAATCAGCAATCAAAAAAGCAGAGTCTAAAGGTGAGAATAGTTTTAATTTGATCCATGAGAAACCTTACAACTCTTACCTTGATGAGATCAAAGAATTTCTCAAGTCTGGGACCCTCCCAATAGAAATGACATGAACTTAAAAAAGAATGTTCAAACAAAAAGCAACTTGTTTTACTCTCTTGGGAGATGTGTTGTATAAACGTGGTTATGATGGAGTACTAATTCGATGTCTAGATATCGTTGAGGCACAATGAGCTATAATGGAAGCCCATGATGGTACTTGTGGTGGCCACTTTAGTGGAATGGCTATTGTAAAGTGGATTTTGTGCATGGGTTATTATTGGCCCACCATGGAAAGTGATTGTTGTCAATATGTCAATAAAAGTCAAAAATACCAACATCATGCCAATTTAAACCATGTACCATCACAAGATTTACAACCCATTCAAAGCATTTGGCCATTTTCACAATGGGGTCTAGATTTGATTGGAAAAATTTCACCTGCCTCTTCAAGAAAACATAAATTCATCATAACTACTATGGAATACTTCACCAAATGGGTCGAAGTAATTCCAATGACCACTACAACTGGACCTCGAATAGTGAAGTGTACACTTCAACATATTATCTATCATTTTGGGATTCCTTCCAAGATCATTTCAAACAATGACAAGTCATTTACAAAAAAGTATTTTTTATCTTTATGTAGCAAGTACATTATCTAGCACAGTTTCTCGACTCCTTACCACCCATAAGCGAATGGACAATCCAAAGTGACCAACAAGACATTGATATAAATTCTCAAGAAACTTGTCAAAGAAAATCATAGAGATTGACACACTCAAATCCCCTTGGAACTATGGGCTTATCGAACAAGCATAAAAATGTTAATCGAGGCAACACCATTTTTACTAGTCTATGGTGCAAAAGCAATCATACCTCTTGAGCTAGATATCCCTTTTTTGTGAGTTACATTGTAGTAATTCATGGATGATGACACAACTAGACAAGCACATCTTGACCAATTAAATCTCCTTTATGAAAGGCATTCCAATGCCTTGGAACATCTACGAGTATATCAGGATCAAATCAAATGTGCTTATAATGCAAAAGTCCATCCTCATGAATTTCAAGTGGGAGATCTCATGTTTAAATAGAATCAACAAAATACCAATGCATTGCTGCACTTGAGAGATTAATTTATGGCTAATTAGTTAGGTCCATCCATTGTCAAATAGAGAGTGGGACCAAGAACATATAGACTTGCCAACTTGGAAGGAATATTGGAACCTGAGCCATTGAACATAATATATCTAAAGTTATTTTAAACACAATGCATTTTATATATATACATATACATGGCTAAAAAAAAAGTAAAAAAATAAAAAATATTTCATTTTGCATCTCACCAACGTCCACGCATGTCATACATACACTTTAGGCATTTTGTTTATACAACTCTTTGCATTGCATCATTCGGTTAATTTGGACGATAGCTCATCCACCATACCTTGTTGCCTTAATCAGGGGTATCCTACAATCCATTACTCCAAAATAATATGCAACTTTCCCTATAATATTTTCCTAATTAAGGGACTCACATGAAGTAGGATAGATATCGTATAATTGTTAGCAATAACAATTACACGGTCACTGGCTATTTTCTATGTATCCTTTAATTTTTAAAATATTGAATCAAAAGTATTGTAAACATCATAATACCACATCAACCATTAAGCAATTTCAAATGTTTTCAATCACTCAACCACCCCTAATATTTTGAATAAACTTGATTCAAATTTAAGCAATCTCTAGATGCAACAAGACATTTTTGGTCAATCAGACTCCTGTTGGACCAAACATAATCAAACACAATAAATCATTGTGAGTCTTGGAAAAATGAAGTGAAAAGTTGTTATTTCCATAAGTGAAAGGTTTCCCCTATTCATCCAATTATGTGCATGGTCTAGAGTACTACAGAGTTGGAAAAAGGACAAGCTCCTCCTTCACCCCCCCAAAAAAAAACCTTGCTCTTTATCAAAGCGAGCAAGTATCCCCAAAACATTACAAAATGAAATAAAAATCCCTTGCTCCCTCATAAAATGGGCAAGTATCCCAAAATAGTGTTTCAAAGAGTTTTTATTTGCTCCCCCTCCAAACGAGTTAAAAATCCATGAAAAAAAGTATCAAAGAAATAAAATCCTCTTGCTCCTACTAAAATGAGCGAGTATCCAAAAAAAATCAAAATCAATAAAATAAGGGAAGGATATTGAATCCCTAGAACTCTTAGTGTCTCAAAAATTGTGGGGTGATCCTCATTACAGCAATGGACTGAATGAATCTTGACTAGCAATGAGGTATCCTTATGCGTGGTGCCATTTATGTTACATTAGCAACCTTATTTTGTATAGACTTAATATCACTCTTGGATGAGCTAGCTTATTGGTATAAGCTACACTCGATAATTTTGACCTAGCTCATAATGAGAAACAAATAATCATTGCACATAAAGTTGGTCCTTGAGAAATTTGAAAAAACTAGGACAACCCTTGCATAAAGAAGATCTGTGAAATATACAACTGGGTTTGTTTGAATCACTAGAATGTCTGAGTCTTTGTAAAACACCCTAGAAAAATCCCTTAAATCATATCATATCATTTGCATTATTACACATCGTAATATCCATACAAAAATCATCTATCTATGCCCCTAATTAAACAATAAGAACAATGTTGCTCAAGCTAAGTATAAAGCTACCAAATCATCATTAGAACATAAGCATTAATCATTGTTACATATCAAATCATTCCATATGCATCCATACATACAATAAAACAAAAGTGCACAACACAATCATAATAAAATCCATGTATATATATATATATACATGGATTTTATTATGAGTGTGTTGTGCACTTTTGTTTTATTTCATGTGTGGATGCATATGGAATTATTTGACATGTAACAATGATTAATGCATATGTTCTAATGATGATTGAGTAGCTTTATACTTATCTTGAGCAACATTGTTCTTATTGTTTAATTATGGGCATAGACAAATGATTTTTGTATGGATATTACGATGTGTAATAATGCAAATGATATGATATGATTTAAGGGATTTTTCTAGGGTGTATATATATATATACATGGCTTTTATTATGAGTGTGTTGTGCACTTTTGTTTTATTGTATGTATGGATGCATATGGAATGATTTGATATGTAACAATGATTAATTCTTATGTTCTAATGATGATTTGGTAGCTTTAGACTTAGCTTGAGCAACATTGTTCTTATTGTTTAATTAGGGGCATAGATAGATGATTTTTGTATGGATATTACGATGTGTAATAATGCAAATTATATGATATGATTTAAGGGATACCTTGTACAACTAGGTAGAGTGTTGGCTAAGCAATCTATATTTCTATATAAAGGGTATCATAGTGACTGATTAGGGAGAGCAACATGTAGCAGTAGGTATATTGTGTACATCATCCTATAGATTGGTGATGGGATACAATGTAGTTCTTTAGTATCTATTCTGGAGTGTTCATTTCCTCCATATTGCATTGTATCATTTTTTTCACTTTCCATTAATAATATATTTTAGCATTTTACATTTCTACATATTTTATATCTTGTGATTACACTCTCCATTGGCATACACCATAAAAATATAACAGTGGTATCAGAGCTACAATATATCTAGATAAGAAAATGGAGAGCCACAAGAGAGGAGAAGCAATTCTCGATTCCAAAAATTTTGAGATTGCATTTGGCTAGTCTTTCCAAAGAGTTGCAAAAAACTTGTGAAGACTAGGACTCAACATTCATTCCATTAGATTGACAAATCAACTAGTGAAGATTCATCACTAAAAATATTTATAATCATCTTACTAATATCTTGTTGCAGAAAAAGAAACTGAAGGAAGACCTATTGCAGACCTGTACATTGTAGAAGAGAAGGCCACAATAGCCTCATTGCATAAGAAAAGGCCACATAAGTCTTATTGAATAAAAAAGGCCATAAAAGCCTTATTTAATAATAAAAGGCTATAAAAGCTTTATTGGAGAAGAAAAGGCCATAGAAGCCTTATTGCAGAAGATAAGGCCACAGAAGCCTTATTGTAGAAGAAAAAGGCCATAAAAGCCTTGATCCAAAAAAAAGTTGTAGAATCCTTGAAACTAAAGAAGACCATAGAGAAGAGTCATTGAACCTGAAGAAGACTTCAAAGAAGCGTTCTAGAGAATATTGGAGATCTCCATTGAAGCCTATAGATAGTAGATTAAAGACTTCCTATAGAAGAAGCTGAAGAAGACCCACATAAGGTATTATTGAAGAACTTCTAATATTGGAAGATTGAAGAAGGACTAGAAAGATCTTGTACTTGATTTTGGAAGTAGAAAATTTTAGATATCTGAGAGGAAGATCTCATTGTGTCTCATTGAGAAGACCAGAGAAGTTGCAAGACTAAAATACCTTAGAGATATCTCAAGGATAAATAATGAGAAGTCTTGGAGAACCTCATTGCAAAAATCGAAAAAACCATTAAAGGAGTTCCTAGAAGAACTCATTTGAGAAATTCACTACCAAGGAGAAGCTCGTGATAGTGAAATATTGGAAAATTATCATCATCTGACAACAAACCCAAAAGAAGAATAATTTGGCAAGGAGTGGAAAATTTGAAAGAAGAATATTGAATACCTCAAGACCTTCAGATTCTTGAGAAAAAAATCATGTTTGAAGAAGAACCTGGATAGAAGAAACATACCAAATCCAAGAATATTTGGAGATTTCTCTTCATAGCTAAAGAAGGTAAATATAGAGATTTGTTGGATTCATAGAAAAATACTGAAAGGATTCTAGAAGGACAAAATTTAGTGAATAGATTGACTACTAAAGAACAATAATCAATATATCATTACTAGCTACAAGACTTCAAAGTTCTAGGCCAAATATTGAAGGAGAATTTGAAATCATCTACTACAAATTCAGAGCAATAGAATAAAAGCAACCATAGGTGTGACCAACCACCATTCCATACAAGATATTTGGTGAATCAACTCATCAAGATATTCATCATCAAAGGTAAGAAACTTAGGTGCAAAAGGATCATTACTTGGACACTTAATTTTGGTTACTACTTAACTTCATTAAGCACCTTATTAGAATTTGGAAAGTTACAAATTAGAATATTGCATTTTAATTCCTCAAAAAAGTGCAGAAGATAGTTTCTTTTAAGATTCATTACCTGCATATTAATAGGAGTTAGATACATTATTCCTATTATCTAATTATTTAGAAAAAGACTACATTAAGAAATTTACAATGATCATTAAGTTCATTTGAAACTACTTTGAGAGGTTATTTATAGGCGAAATAAGGTGATATTATTGTTGCCTTTAAAGTGCATTAATTTTAAGGTATTATTGATTCATTGCACTATACTAGTTGTTCATTAACTAGTTACTCTCAAAGGGTTATTTTGTGTCTTTTAGTTGTTAAGATCAAGGACACAAAACTAGCATATTATCAAAGTGTCTAGAGACACTATTTGGTGCACAAAACCTATAACACTTTGTGGCCAAAAGAAGCCACCAAAGAGTGGAGAAGAAATCCACCATTAAAATCCTTGAAGGAAGCTCAAAAATTGAGACTTGGTGAGTCTCATATTCAAGGAATACATAAGAGTTTCTTGTAAGACAAAGTGAAGAAATCCTTACTTCAAAAAGGAGCAATATTATTAGCTTGGATCTATTCTTACTAAATATCCAAGCAAAAGGATTAGTGAATGCAAGGAGCAACCTCATCAAATTCAAAGGGTATTTTAAAAAAGGGAGACATTTGATCCATCATATTGGTGCAAATCTAACCATTACAAGAACCATTTTTGTTCCTTCAAGAAGAACAAAAGATCTCATATTAAAATAAGAAGCTCAACCATCATCCCAACAAGCATAAGGGTAGAATTCAATCAAGAGAAGCCACCAAAGAGCTCATATTGCTCAAGATTCAAGGTTCCTAAAGACACAATTGATCCACGTCAAATCAAGCATCCAAAAGCAAGTTTCCACCTATAATATTATAGCCAATACAAGAAGGCTATCATTAATAAATATCTACATGGAGAAATGACATCATTAAGGTCTACATTAGAAGGTGATTATCTACATAAATCAGCATCAAAATATACGTCTATCTATGTGTATAGGATAGCATTATTAAGTTGAATGCAAGGAGCAATCACAAAGGTATTATCTACATCACAAAAATAGTGCTAAATTATCACATTGAAAGCATAAGAGAACAAGGAAAAAGGTTCTATACCCAAAACTATAGCTTGGAGAGAATTTCCACCTAGAAGAAGCACACAAATATACCATAAGACTACCATTCAGAGCTCCATAGAACCTTGGAGTATCACAACTAGAGCCACCCATCATCTTCATCAAAATAGCATGCAAACGAGAGATTTCTTGCTATCCAAGAAATAAAGCAATCTAGAAAATAACTCGAGGGTTATAATGTTCATCCTTTGAGCATTAAATAAAAGGCTTACATGAAAATACCTCGAGTGCCACTTGGCATAAACATTATAAGGACCATCTCATTTCTCAATGCTCAAGGAATAATCCAGCGCCTATTTTGAGGAGTTACAAAATCATTAGGGAGTCTACTTATCTAAGTTCCCATCACACAAGGAAACAAATGTTGAAATAATCGTAATTTCTATCTTCATTTTAAATCCTAGGACACTTGTACAACATCAAGTGATATCCATCCTATTTAAGGTATCAAAACCCAAGGAGAGCAGCATGTTCATAGCAAGTGAAAGAGTACAGCATGTAAGCAGAGATAAGATAATTAAAATCTCATGGTCAAGGAGATTTAAAGAAGCAAATATTGAGGTACACACTATCCAAGAATTGAAATCAAAGCCTATCGCTATTATCTACAATATTCATAGCACCCACTAATATAAGAAGTATCAAAACCTATTGTCATCACCTACGTCCATGAATTGGAGAATACAATATCATACATTAAATAATATAGCATCATACATTAAAGAATACAATGTAATACATTGGATAATACAACATCTATACGTTGGAGAACACAACGCCCATACATTAGAGAACACAACATCCATATGTTGAAGAACACAATGCTCATACGTTGGAGAATACAACACCCATTTGCAGCATTATAAAGGTAAGGATTTACCTTAATTAATTTTTTTTCAATAACGAGTTATAAGGTGTATAATATAAGGTTGAAACCATAGCAAAAGCAACCACATTTGAAAGCAAAAACTATACACATAAATAGGTTAATATTTACAATTTCTAATGTAGGAGATACAAGGATTTCTACTTGGAAAATTAAACTCTATTATAGGGAGATATAAGGCATACTACTTCAAACTATATACATATAATTGGAATTTATAAAATTAATCTATTGGAAAGAGTAGCAAATCAATTACCTACATATAGAGCTGGAATTAACTGGTAAAAATTGTCTCATACTCATTCTGAGGAGACAAGAAAAAATCCAACCATTAAAGCAATACTCCAATAGAAAAGATAAGGTAAAATTAAAAGTTGATTATTCTCAGAATATTACAAAATCAACTTAGAAAGTGAACTAAGCATATTCTAATTATTAGGGAGATATAAGGAATTCTATAAAACCTAAGCCTTGGATAGGTTTATCAAATTGGTTCATATGCTCAGTGTACTCGAGCAAGATATAGTATTCTACAAATATTAAAGAAACAAAAAGAATACTACATTTCATCTACTAAGGAGACATAAGGTAGTCTACGACAAAGGATTCATCAAAACATTTCTATGATATGAAAATATAAGAGAGATGTCTACCTCAAGTAATACAATAAAAAATGATATGAACAACACTATTAGAAAAGAAAGAGCAAGTGTCATTAAAAGTGGAATCAAGAATCTACTTATAAAGTCTGATTGAAACGTAGACCTTACTTCAAAAAGGATACATAGTGAAACGATGGAATGTTATCTACATGCTCTACTCATTGAAGCAATTGATAATGGAAATAATGATATTCAAATTTCTTTAGAATATGGAAGCATATTATATATGGCACTACTTTCATTCAAATGTTATAAGGATGAAAATGTAGAACATAGAGGATTGATAGAATTACTTAAACTAAAAATAGAAATGGATGAATAATCACTAGTAAATATATTTTAATCCTCATTTAGTATTAGTACTTCAAGTTCTACTAACACAAAATCTTATCACAATGCTCTAAATGTATGTTTAGAATATTCTATATAGGACATGGAGAATGATAACAAGGACAAAGGCAAAGAGAAATACTCTTGCAAGAATCTGGTGATAGTACATCTACCTATGAAAGTACTGACTCCAATAAAGAAGAAGAAGAAGAGGAACCAATTCATGGAGGCATACAGTGCAATGTGAATTAAAGATAATGCAAAGGACCAGATCAAGCTAAAAAATATTTGAAGATAAATATCCATATTGAAGACTAAAGTCTTCAATACCCAAATAATGTAACACAGGGGGTGTTAGAGTATATTACATCATTTGGATCATGTAAATGTACCAACCTTGGTACATAACTAGAGTAGTATATTACTTTAGTTAGTAGTTAGCTAGTTATTTCAAGTAATATAATAAATACACAAGTATCTATGTGCAAGTTGTAAATGTAAACGGTGTCCCCTTGTACAGCAAGGTAGAGTGTTGGCCAAGCAATCCATATTTCTATATAAAGGGCCTCATAGTGAGTGATTAGAGAGAGTATAATGTAGTAGTGAGTATATTGTGTATATCACCATATAGATTGGTGATGGGGTACAATGTAATTCTTTAGTATCTATTCTGGAGTGTTTATTTCCTCCATATTGCATTGTATCATTTTATGATTTTCCATTAATAGCGTATTTTAGCATCTTACATTTTTGCATATTTTATATCTTGTGATTACATTATCCCCTGGCATACACCATCAAAAGATAATAATTGCAATGAGGTATCTGACCATGGATCAGTTGTAATAGGGTATCCAACTCCAGATTGGTTGCAACATAGTATCTAAATTTGGATTGGTTGCATCAAGGTTATGCTACCATGTGTTAAATGGTTGCTCACTCACCTATGCATGTTGAATAACATGATACCATGTATCCAACCATATTTAATTTCAGCATGCAGTTATCTATAAAAAGGCATCTATAGTCACTTTTTATGTTATTTCTTTTGCACATCCTCAAAGTGAACCCTAGGCGATCAATGCCCTTCACCCTACTCTCTAAAAATTTTATGCTACTTTTGAAAACCACTTCAAGCAATGGCCACCACTTCCTCCCTTACTTCCAAAATTACCTTCTTATGGGGAGCCACAAATCGCTCACACCAAATTCTCAATTCTCATTCATTACACTTGGAAAAATTTACAATAATGGCAACAGTCTGCCAAATAATCTCCTTTATCCCAAAAGATAGTTTATTTTTTTTTTCTATTACAACATATTTCACACAAGAAGAAAAATAGCCTAAAACAGGTCCAAAATGGCCCTCTTGCCTTCATGTCTGCAACTATGTCTCAGTAGTTTTTCGACCCTTGTGCATGCCTTCGCTTCCCCTTTTAAAATCTCTGGCATGACTCTTCGTTTCCCTTTTTTGACTCTTCATTTCATTTCCCATGCCTCTTCGTTGTCTTGACTTTCGAAACACCTTTCTTTCTGAATCTTGATCTTCATCTGCTTTCACTGCACCTTGGTGCCACATGTTGTTCAGTGCTGCCACTATAGACTCTGTTCGCCTGTCAACCAATGATGACGTTCGGTATACCACTTTTTCCCTCTTGCTCTTCCTCTTCTCTTTTAGTCACGATAATGCAACATGTCGTGATATCGTGACACTTTTTCTCTCCTGTGCCTTCTCTCGTCTTTTGGTCGTGAAAATGCGACATGTCGTGATATCGTGACACTTTTTCTCCCTTGTGCCTTCTCTTGTCCTTGGGTCACAAAAATGCGACATGTCGCGATATCATGACACTTTTTCTTCGTTGCACTTTCTCTCATCCTTTGGTCATGAAAATGCGACATGTCGTGATATCGCGACACTTTTTCTCCGTTGCACTTTCTCTCGTCCTTTGGTCACGAAAATGCAACATGTCACGATATCGTGACACTTTTTCTCTATTGTGCTTTCTCTCGTCCTTTAGTCGCGATAATGCGACATGTCGCGATATCGTGACATATTTCCTTTTCGGCTCTTCTTTCTCCTTTTTGGTCATGAAATCACAACATGTCGCTATATCACGACATCTTTCCTTTCTGCCTCCTCCTCGCCTATTGGGTCGCAAAATCGTGACATGTCGTGATATCGTGATAGTTTCCTTCCTTGCTTTCTTTCTGCTCCTTTGGTCGCGATTTTGCGACATGTCATGAAATCACGACATTTTCTTCTTTGGCCTTTCCTGTCTTCTTTCGATCATGATTTCATGACATGTCATGAAATCGTGACATTTTTGCTCCGTGCCTTCTCTCTCCTTCTTGAGTCACGAAAATGCGACATGTCGCATGCCTTCTCTCTCCTTCTTGAGTCACAAAAATGCGACATGTCGCGATATCGTGACACTTTTCTCTCTTACGCTTTCTCTCGTCTTCTGGTCACAAAAATGCGATAGGTCACGATATTGCGACACTTTTTCTCCTTGGCGCCTTCTCTCGTCCTTTGGTCGCGAAAATGCGACATGTCACGATATCGCGACACTTTTATCTCCCTCGCCTTCTCTCATCTTTACATTGTGAAAATGCGACATGTCGTGATATCGTGACATTTTTTCTTCTTTGTTGACATGTCATGATATCGTGACACTTTTTCTACTTTGCGGTATTTTGTCTTTCGTTGGGTGCTCCTGCATCGGAAAACCGGGGTGGATTGAGAAGTGACCTTCACTTATGTACTATTTTGTCACCTTATTTTTAATTGGGGTTGTACAAGCTTTTTAGGCTTCAACAAAATCTGGGTCTTCAGGGTATAAACCCTTAAGTTCTTCAAACTCCACAACTTCCACTCTCATTGTTATCAACAGACTCTTTTCATCCATCTCCTTCAATGGCTTCAACTTGTGGTGTACTCCACCTTTCGTCAGAGAGTAAGTATTCGCATGCCCATCATACACTACACGTCTGTCAAATTGCCATGGCCTTCCTAACAACACATGGCAAGCATCCATAGGCAAAACATCACACAGGACCTCATCCTGGTATCTCCCAATATTGAACTTGACTAAGGACTGTTCACTGACCAATGCCCCATGGTCCTTCTGCAACCACGTAATCTGGTATGGATGCGGGTGTCTCCTCCTCTCTAGCTGTAACTTAGTAACCATTTCTTCAAAGACCAATTTATTAGTACTATTGTTATCTATAATAACATTACAGACCTTACTTGAACATTTGCACCTTGTGCAGAACAGGCTCCTCCTCTGGTCTGGTCCTTTCTCCTCATTCAACAAGGTTCTCCTTATGACCATAACTTCTCCTCTCTTTGCCTCCTCAAAATGTTCTAATTTAGCACCTTCATCTGCTACAGTAGATCTGGCATGACCATCAGGTCTCCTATTCATCCTCTCTTAGTGTTGGGGACACTCATATACCCGATGTCCCTCTTCTCCACAATGGAAACAGGTTCCACAAAATCCTCCTCTTCCATATCTACCTCTTCCTCTTTGGTAGTTGTTCTAACCACAGGATCTGTAATCATTATCTCCCTTTTGATCCTGACTACTGCTAGCTTCTTCTTTCTTCTCATCTCATCCTCCATCTATTCTTCCACCAGTTCTTTCTCCATGACTTCTTCCTCTTTGCTTACCCTCAAACCGTCTATTTAGCTTCTCTTCGACTTTAAGGGCAAATTGGTAAGAATCCTCAATGGTGCTCATCCTAACCAAACTCAACTCTTCTTGAATACTGGTTATCAACCCATTGATGTAATGGGCCACCTTCTCCCTGTTAGCCTCTGAATGGCCAATTTTTATTGAGATCTAGTAAAACTCCTTTGTATATTCTTTGACAGATTTGTTTGACTATCTCAAACTCTGCATTTTCCTCAATAGATCCAATTCGTAATCCACAGGAATAAAATTTCTCTTCAACTTGTCTACCATTCGATACCGTCTAGTTATCTTTTCCTTTCTTCCTCGATTTCTTTCTAGCTGCACTTCTTTCCACCATATGCAAGCATGGCCTTTCAACTTCATTTTTGCAAACTTGATCCGATCTGGATCTACAACCTCCTCATACTCAAAATACTCCTCCATATCATTGATCCAATCAATCAACTCCTCTGGATTGAGATTCCTAGAATATGTGGACACATCAAACTTTGCCTTATTCCCAATCTGAGATATGGCCTTAACTAATCTATCTTCTGCAAGATCCATTGCTTCTTCTTCAACCAATGGATTATCAACCTCCCAAGCTTCATCTTCACTATGGTCTTCTCTCCTTGGCTCAACCCCTCTTGGCAACTCCTCTTGTAGGGCTTGCACTTGCCTCTACAAAGCTCTAAAATCTTCTTTAGGTACCACATTTCTCCCACCACCATGGTTTCTTCGTGGAGGCATTTCTTCTTCACTGTCTTCTCACAACCCTTCCACAGGTCCTGGTGCAAATTGTCTCACTTTCGGTGATCTGCTCACACACTCAGAAACTCCTGCTCTAATACCACTTTATGGGGAGCCACAAATCGCTCACACCAAATTCTCAATTCTCATTCATTACACTTGGAAAAATTTACAATAATGGCAGCAGTCTGCCAAATAAACTCCTTTATCTCGAAAGATAGTTTATTTTTTTTTCTATTATAGCATCTTCCACCCAGGAAGAAAAATAGCCTAAAACAGGTCCAGAATGGCCCTCTTGCCTTCACGTCTGCAACTATGTCTCAACAGTTTTCTAACCCTTGTGCATGCCTTTGCTTCCCCTTTTAAAATCTCTGGTGTGACTCTTCGTTTCCCTTTTTTGACCCTTTGTTTCATTTCTCGTGCCTCTTTGTTGTATTGACTTTTGAAACGCCTTTCTTTTTTACTCTTGATCTTCGTCTTCTTTCACTACACCTTGGTGCCACGTGCTATTTGTTAGTCTTACAATGGCACTGAGAGGGGGGGTGAATCAGTGTAGTTCTTTAAACTTGATTTTACAGCTCTTAAAATTGAAATAATGAAACCTTAAAAATAGATAAAACAAGTATCACAAGAGAACATCACACAACACAAGATTTTAACGAGGTTCACCAATTTGGCTACTCCTTAAGAATGACTGCTTGGACTACCATCCAAATCTAGCCTTTGCAAAGCAACAACTTTACAATCAATTTACCAACACCAACTGGAAGGAGCAACAACCCCTAATTTATCTGCACCAATAGAAAGGAGCACCATCCCCTGATTTACTAGCACCAACTGGAAGGAGCACCAACCCTTGATTTACCAGCACCAACTGGAAGGAGCACCAACCCCTGATGCCAAGCTGCAACTTGGACTTCAAATGAATCTAGAATTTTACCAAAAAAATACCTTTGCTTTTACAAGACCTTGACTGGTCTATAGCTTATCCAATCTCTTTCACTGTTCATAGAACAGAGACTTTGCACACTTCTACAATCTATAGCCATACTGTGCCTTCTGCTTTCTCTGTGCAATCACTTCGCACACTTTTGTGATCTATAATCAACCTTCACGATCGTCTTCTTCCTTTCGTGCACTCTGCTCTATTAGCGAATTTTGCACTTAGCTCGATTTGACATGACTTGCTCTCTTTGCGCACCTCGCCATCATCTCGTCGCTTCTGTGCTATTTGTGCTCTTACAACCACATCTCACACTTTGACATGCATTCGATGACTTATCCAACACTCTTACAATTCTCCAAACAACCCTTCTTTTATAACAACATTTTCATGATGAAAACCCTAATCTTAGTTAGCTTGCATAACAACTGAAAACCTTAAAATTAGTCGGTTGTTCGTTGGTCTTCGTCAACTTCAACTTAACCATGAGAATACAACATGTCACGATATCATGACACTTTTTCTCCTTGCTCTTTCTCTAAGCTTTGACCCATGAAAATACAACATGTCGCGATATCACGACATTATTTTCTCTCTCTTCTTTCTCCTAGCTTTGGCCTATAAGAATACATGTCACGATATCGCGACACTATTTTCTCTCTCTTCTTTCTCTTAGCTTCGGCCCGCAAAAATACAACATGTTGCGATATCGGGACACTATTTTCTCTCTCTTGTTTCTCTTAGCTTTGGCCCGCAAAAATACATGTCACAATATCGCGACACTCTTTTCTCTCTCCTATTTCTCCTTGTATCAAACCATGAAAATGCTACATGTCGTGATATCATGACACTTTCACCTCCATACACTTCGTCTTTGCTTTTATCGTGATATCGTGACACTTCTGCTTTTGTAGTTAGCTTCTTTGCTTTTATCGTGAAATCATGACACTTCTGCCTTCGAAGTCTTCTTCACTACTTTTTTCGTGAAATCGCGACACTTCTGCCTTCAAAATCTTCTTCCCTGCTTTTGTCACAAAATCATGACAGTTCTACTTCCGTACGCTTCCTCTCTTTTGTTTGTCATGAAAATGTGACATGTCATGAAATCGTGACACTTTTCCTTTTCTGCCTTCCTACTCTCTTCAAGTCGTGAAAATGCGACATGTCGTGAAATCATGACACTTTTCCTTCTCTACCTTCTTGCTTTCTTCAAGTCGCAAAAATGTGACATGTCACGAAATCGTGACACTTTTCCTTCTCTTCCTTTCTGCGCTTTTCGAGTCGCGAAAATGCGACATGTCACGAAATTGTGACACTTTTTCTTTTTCTTCCTTCCTACGCTTTTTGAGTCGCGAAAATGTGACGTCACGAAATCGTGACACTTTTCAAACTTACTTTCTCTCTCCTATTTTAGTCGCGAAAATGCGACATGTCATGAAATCGTGACACTTTTCCAACTTACTCTCTTTCTTCAAACTTGTCGCGAAATCGCAACACTTCTTCCTGCTTTCTCTTTTTCTTCCAACATGTCGCGAAATCATGATAGTTTTTCCACTTGCCTTTTTCTCTGCCAACATGTCGTGAAATCGCAACAGTTTTTCTACTTGCCTTTTTCTCTGCCAACATGTCACGAAATCATGATAGTTTTTCCACTTGCCTTTTTCTCTTCCAACATGTCACGAAATCGTGACAGTTTTTCCACTTGCCTTTTTCTCTTCCAACATGTCGCGAAATCGCGACAGTTTTTCCACTTGCCTTTTTCTCTGCCAACATGTCACGAAATCACAACAGTTTTTTCATTTGCCTTTTTCTCTTCCAACATGTCACGAAATCGCAACAAATTTTCCACTTGCCTTTTTCTCTTCCAACATGTCACAAAATCGCGACAGTTTTTCCACTTGCATTTTTCTCTTCCAACATGTGAAATCGTGACAGTTTTTCCACTTGCCTTTTTCTCTGCCAACATGTCGTGAAATCGTGACAGTTTTTATTGCTTCTTCTCTCTCTTCCAACATGTCACAAAATCACGATAGTTTTTCTTGCTTGCGCTTTCTCTTCGAACATGTCGTGAAATCATGACAGTTTTTCCTGCTTGCGCTTTCTTTTCAAACATGTCACGAAATTGCGATAGTTTTTCTTTCTTCTCAACATGTCGTGATATCGCGACAGTTTTTCTTTCTTGCTCAACATGTCGCAATATTGCGATAGTTTTTCTTGTCTGCTGTATATGTCATGATATCGCGACACTTTTCTTACTTGTCTTTTTTTCTTTGATCTTTTGCATATGGGCCACTTCAGTATTCTTGGAAAATCATTGTACAAACTCTGAGTACCCTTTGAACTCTTGTCTTCTGCATCTGAATATCTTTTGAACTTCCTGTCCACTGCATTAACAGATCTATCTGACTGTGTTAACAACAATGACAATACTGTTGCTGCACCTTGCTCAATAATCTCCCCCTTTGGAATTGTTGGTAACACATGTGCAATTTCTTGTAACTCTTCTCCCCCTTTGACAATAATACCAAAGGGCTACTGTAGATTCCTCTTGAGTCCATGCACAACATTTTTAGGAAAAATTGATTACACTTAGCAAAAATCATGATCATGAGCAAAAAGATAATCAAATATTTAAATGCTCCCCCTAAAAATGTGATCCCTATGGCTAGCCAATTCTTGGGAAGTTTAACCACTCGACCAATCTGTCTCCAAGATAGAATGCACCTCCACTGGTACTCTTTCTATCATCGACACATCCTGCCCAATCTGCATCTAAATATGAAATAAGGATGAATTCTTTACCTTACGGATACCATAGCCCATACTCCATAGTACCCTTGATATTATAGAAGACTTTGTCTCTTTGCTGCACTGACTGGTGGACCTCTCTCCACTTGAAGAATCCTCACTCAGATCTATCTTCAACTGTGTTGGCTATTGGATGTCTATCCATTGATACTCTGTCCTCTGTACTCTGTCACCTCCAAAGATCTGTTAATGGGCTTATTAAGAACCTTCTCAATAGGCTCACACAGAACCTGCTGAAAAATCTCACATAGAACTTGTCCAATGCTTAATAACAAGCTCACATAGAACATGTCCAAATCTGCTCCAACAAGCTCACTAATAACTTGCCCAAATTTGGTCTAGCAAGCTCACCAAGAACTTGCCCAAATCTTCTCTAGTAATCTCACCAAGAACTTGCCCAAATCGACTCTAGAAATTTGTCCCAACATTGTCCTCAAATATGTCCCAACATTGTCCTCAAATATTTCCCAAAGGCCTTATTCAAAGGCTTAATCAATCATGCTCAAGTAGTACTCAAAAGGAACTCAACAATGAATGATGGTCTCAAATCAAATCCACTTCATAGAAGTATAAAGAGAATTGTTAGAGACTTAATATCTTCTATTCTCAAATCTCAATCTCAATTCACATCAAGGAAAGTTTGTTTTATAGAACTTGAAACCCACATGCATCCAATCACTTGACTAGGCTTAATCAACTCTACTCAATCAATCACCTCAATGAACAACTCTTTATCACAAACCCTAGTCGAAGCATGTATCAACCAACTCAAAATGTTTTTCTCTAACTCAAGTTCAAGTTCTTTGCACAACCAATGGGCTTCAACAACAATGCTTATAAAATAAGGTTTAATAACAACTCTCAAACCAAAAAACCTTGAAGAATTAAACCAATCACTTTCAAAAAAGAAACCATAATCAATCCTTTTCACTCCTGTCACATGAGTCTCCTTGGGATTAGCCTGAAATTGTGCTACCATGCATACTATGCTCGGGGTGCTTGTTTCAAGCCATATATCTTCAACTTACAAACCAATTTGGGATCATCACCAAGCTGGAACCCATCTAGCTACTCTATAAAAGCCTCTTCTTCAAGCTTCCCATTCAAAAATGCTAATTTCACATCTGTCAACAAAATTGACAAGTGACTCACACTTGTACCAACTTTTGTCCAATACTGTACCAACACTGCAATTTTACTGTCAACTTTGTGCACGCATCAAACACAATACCACAACACTGACCAAATCCCTTTTTACATTTTCAACTTGGTCTATGTTTTCTACAGTCACCACTAGTCACACCTTACTTTCAACTATTGGAATCAGGAGACAATATTTTGTTAAACACTTCACAACCAACTATAGTGCACCTTACTAAAACTCATACTTCTGGACCTCGGATAGGTATGATTCACAAGGCAAAGTTGCTCATCTTGATGAGCTAAACATGAATCAATGATCAGACTTCAATATTTTTCACCACAACGTAATAAAATATCTAACAATATTCACGTCAATGTGTAGTTCAAATATACACTGCTTTTATCGAAACACATATATGCGACTAGGGCAACATTATTTCACTAACCAAATTATCTGAATTGTTATAATCCTTAATTTTGGACATTGCAGTAAGAACCATCACCAGTACAACAATGACATATAGCAATACTACCAAAAAATGACAACTCTCAATTTAATCACCACCCTTCATGACACTTCCACAAACAACATGAATTGAAAACATACTTCGACAACTATACGACAACTTCCCTGACTACTTGCCTTTCATCCTCAGGTAATCAAACAAATACATAGGAGCATTAAAATGAAACTTCAAGATTGCTCCCCCTGAGGATGTGCTACCTGAAGTTGCTTAGTGTAATAGCAGAGTAGTCTCCTTCAGTCCAAGGAGACATGATTTCCTTTCTTCTATCTTTCTCCACGCTTTCTTGAACTCGGGCTTGGATTTTTCAACTGCATCCCTATTTTACACCTTTTCATGAACTCGAACATTTCTCTTGTGTGGTTGTCTCTTGTGCATCCTTGATGAATGATTATTTTCCTTTCTTTTATGTACCTGATTTATTCCCTATCTATGTTGTGTTCTTTGTGTCTGATGAAATCTACTGTTTTGCCTTAGATTAGATACAAAATTGCTTGGACAAAACCTTGCTATGTGCCCATGACCATTACATTGAAAATATTGTACATAGTGTTCACTCAAAAATGCAGATGTATTTCTACTAGCATAACTCTTTGATTTATTATTCAATCCACAATAAGTTGCCTTGTGACCATACTGGTTGCATCTAAAACAATAGCCATTAAAAGTATTATTATGAATAGAGTGAGAGTGATAGAACCTCTTTTGTTGGGGTTGCTTTGCTGTAGATCTCCTTTGATATTTTCTTCCTTTTGAATATTCAGCTTCAAATTTTTCTTGCTTCGATCCTTCAACAGTGAACTTCTTCTCTACAAAGTTGGAAGATGAAGGTTATTCAACTTCATATCCAAGACCATGCTTATCCGTAGAGCTTCTTTGTTGGCTTATAATTTTATCTAGCAACTCTGTGCTCTTCTCAAATTTGAGATTTGTATTGGCCTCTTCTAGTTGTTTCTTCAATACAATAATCTCTTCCTCTTGTTTGTAGCAACCAATCTCTTTCTCATTGATCTGTGACCTGAGAGTTTCTTCAATCCTTTTGACTTCTTCCACTTGTACTTTCAAATTGGTTATTATTTTATTTGCATCCTCAAGCTTTCTTGAGATTTCCTTATTCATTTTTCTTTCTATCTTCAATTCATCCAGAGCTGCAATTAGTTCATTTCAAATTTATTTCTACATCAATTTCTTCTTCATCACATTCCTATTCTTTTTCTGTTTCTCTTTTAGAATCATCCTCTAGAACTTCATTAACTCTCAATATATATGTCTCTATGTTCTCATCGTTATTCAACTTTAAAGCTTCAAACTGAGCTTGATGTGTTTGTAACTTGGCCTCCTTGATCTCATCGTCTCTATCATCCAGGCGTGACTTCAAGGCTTCTTCTATTTTCTTGGATTTCTAAATTTGTAAGAGGAGATCTTCAATATTATCCCCATATTCTTCCAAATTCTTGGACAGTCTTATATTCAACTCTTTACGTGCAGCGATCAACTCACCTTCATCACATACTTCAAAATTCACTCCTTCAACCTTTTCTAGTTCAATTTTCTCTTCCACAGGAACTAAAACTGACTGAGATACCCTTTTTGAGGAGGATTTATTCTTCTTACCCATTGCGTACTAATTCAAGATCAACCCTAGATGATTTAGCCTGATAAGGGAACTTGACTCTAATACTAATTGTTAGTCTTACAATGGCATTGAGAGGGGGGGTGAATCAGTGTAGTTCTTTAAACTTGATTTTACAACTCTTAAAACTGAAATAATGAAACCTTAAAAATAGATAAAGCAAGTATCACAAGAGAACATCACACAACACAAGATTTTAATGAGGTTCACCAATTTGGCTACTCCTCAAGAATGATTGCTTGGACTACCATCCAAATCCAGCCTTTACAAAGCAATAACTTTACAATCAATTTACCAACACCAACTGGAAGGAGCAACAACCCCTGATTTATCTGCACCAACAGAAAGGAGCACCATTCCCTAATTTACCAGCACCAACTGGAAGGAGCACCAACCCTTGATGCCAAGCTACAACTTGGACTTCAAATGAATCTAGAAGTTTACCAAAAAAATACCTTTGCTTTTACAAGACCCTGACTGGTCTATAGCTTATCCAATCTCTTTCACTATTCATAGAATAGACACTTCGCACACTTCTGTGATCTACAGCTGCACTGCACCTTTTGCTTTCTCTTTGTAATCACTTCGCACACTTCTGTGATCTACAGTCAACCTTCATGATCATCTTCTTCCTTTCATGCACTCTACTCTATTAGCGAATTTTACACTTAGCTCGATTCGACACGACTTGCTCACTTTGTGCACTTCACCATCATCTCATCGCTTCTACGTTATCTGCACTCTTATGGCCACATCTCACATTTCGACATGCATTCGATGACTTATCCAACACTTACAATTCTCCAAACAACCCTCCTTTTATAACAACATTTTCATGATGAAAACCCTAATCTTAGTCGGCTTGCATAACAACTAAAAACCCTAAAATTAGTCGGTTGTTCATTGGTCTTCGTTGGCTTCAACTTAACCACAAGAATACAACATGTCGCAATATCGTGACACTTTTTCTCCTTGCTCTTTCTCTAAGCTTTGACCCATGAAAATACAACATGTCGCGATATCGCGACATTATTTTCTCTCTCTTCTTTCTCCTAGCTTTGGCCTGCGAGAATACATGTCGCGATATCACGACACTATTTTCTCTCTCTTCTTTCTCTTAGCTTCGGCCCGCAAAAATACATGTCGCGATATCACGACATTATTTTCTCTCTCTTGTTTCTCTTAGCTTTGGCCCACAAAAATACATGTCGCGATATCGCGACACTCTTTTCTCTCTCCTCTTTCTCCTTGTATCGGACCGCAAAAATGCTACATGTCGCGATATCATGACACTTTCACCTCCGTACACTTCGTCTCTACTTTTGTCGTGATATCGTGACACTTCTGCTTTCATAATTAGCTTCTTTGCTTTTATCGCAAAATCGTGACACTTCTGCCTTCGAAGTCTTCTTCACTACTTTTGTCACGAAATCACAACACTTCTGCCTTCAAAGTCTTCTTCCCTACTTTTGTCGTGAAATCATAACAGTTCTACTTTCGTACGCTTCCTCTCTTTCGTTTGTCGCAAAAATGCGACATGTCACGAAATCGTGACACTTTTCCTTCTCTGCCTTCCTGCTCTCTTCAAGTCGCAAAAATGCGACATGTCACGAAATCGCGACACTTTTCCTTCTCTGCCTTCCTGCTTTCTTCAAGTTGCAAAAATGCGACATGTCGCAAAATCGTGACACTTTTCCTTCTCTTCCTTCCTGCGCTTTCGAGTCACGAAAATGCGACATGTCATGAAATCGTGACACTTTTTCTTTTTCTTCCTTCCTGCGCTTTTCGAGTCACAAAAATGCGACATGTCGCGAAATCGTGAAACTTTTCAAACTTACTTTCTCTCTCCTATTTTAGTCATGAAAATGCGACATGTCGCGAAATCACGACACTTTTCCAACTTACTCTATTTCTTCGAACTTGTCACAAAATCGTGACACTTCTTCCTGCTTTCTCTTTTTCTTCCAACATGTCCCGAAATCGCGATAGTTTTTCCACTTGCCTTTTTCTCCGCAAACATGTCGCAAAATCACGACATTTTTTCTACTTGCCTTTTTCTCTACCAACATGTCACGAAATCACAACAGTTTTTCCACTTGCCTTTTTCTCTGCCAACATGTCACGAAATTGCGACAGTTTTTCCACTTGCCTTTTTCTCTTCCAACATGTCGCGAAATCACGACAGTTTTTCCACTTGCCTTTTTCTCTTCCAACATGTCACGAAATCGTGACAATTTTTCCACTTGCCTTTTTCTCTTCCAACATGTCGCGAAATCACGACAGTTTTTCCACTTGCCTTTTTCTCTGCCAACATGTCATGAAATCGTGATAGTTTTTCCACTTGCCTTTTTCTCTACCAACATGTCATGAAATCGCGACAGTTTTTCTTGCTTCTTCTCTCTCTTCCAACATGTCACGAAATCACGACAGTTTTTCTTGCTTGCGCTTTCTCTTCGAACATGTCACAAAATTGCGATAGTTTTTCCTGCTTGCACTTTCTTTTCGAACATGTCGTGAAATCGTGAGAGTTTTCCTTTCTTCTCAACATGTCTCGATATCGCGACAGTTTTTCTTTCTTGCTCAACATGTCATGATATCACGACAGTTTTTCTTGCCTGCTGTATATGTCGCGATATCACAACACTTTTCTTACTTGTATTTTTTTCTTTGATCTTTTGCATATGGGCCACTTCGGTCTTCTTGGAAAATCACTGTACAAACTCTGAGTACACTTTGAACTCTTGTCTTCTGCATCTGAATATCTTTTGAACTTCCTATCCACTACATTAACAGATCTATCTGACTGTGTTGACAACAATGACAATACTGTTGCTGCACCTTGCTCAACACTATTCAGTGCTACCACTGTAGACTCTGTTCGCCTATCAACCAATGATGACGTTCGGTATACCACTGCTTGGTAATTTCCTCTATAACGGCCCCTATAACCGCCTGCCCTTTATTTTCTTTTGTTTTGTCGAGAAAATGCGACATGTCGTGATATCATGACACTTTTTTCTTCTTTGCCAACATGTCGCGATATCACGACACTTTCCTTCTTCCCATTTCTCTTCTCTTGTAGTCGTGATAATGCGACATGTCACGATATCATGACACTTTTCCCTCTTGCTCTTCCTCTTCTCTTTTAGTCACGATAATGCGACATGTCGCAATATCGTGACACTTTTTCTCTCCTACGCCTTCTTTCATCTTTTGGCATGAAAATGCAACATATCGCACGATATCACTACACTTTTTCTCCCTTGTGCCTTCTCTTGTCCTTGGGTCACGAAAATGTGACATGTCATGATATCGCGACACTTTTTCTTCGTTGCGCTTTCTCTCATCCTTTGGTCACGAAAATGTGACATGTCGGGATATCGCGACACTTTTTCTCCGTTGCGCTTTCTCTCATCCTTTGGTCATGAAAATGTGACATGTCACGATATTGTGACACTTTTTCTTCGTTGTGCTTTCTCTCATCCTTTGGTCGCGATAATGTGACATGTCGCGATATCGCGACATCTTTCCTTTTCGGATCTTCTTTCTCCTTTTCGGTCACAAAATCGTGACATGTTGCGATATCGTGACATTTTTCCTTTATGCCTCCTCCTCGCCTCTCGAGTCACGAAATCATGACATGTCACGATATCACGATAGTTTCCTTCCTTGCTTTCTTTCTGCTCCTTTGGTCGCGATTTCGTGACATGTCGCGAAATCGTGACATTTTCTTCTCTGGCCTTTCCTGTCTTCTTTCAGTCATGATTTCATGACATGTCACAAAATCGTGACATTTTTTCTCTGTGCCTTCTCTCTCCTTCTTGAGTCACGAAAATGCGACATTTCGCAATATCTCGACACTTTTCTCTCTTACGCCTTCTCTCGTCTTCTGGTCACGAAAATGCGATAGGTCGCGATATCGTGACACTTTTTCTCCTTGGTGCCTTCTCTCATCCTTTGGTCGTGAAAATGCAACATGTCGCGATATCGCGACACTTTTCTCTCCCTCGCCTTCTCTCTTCTTTACGTCATGAAAATGCGACATGTCGTAATATCGTGACACTTTTTCTTCTTTGTCGACATGTCGCGATATCGCGACACTTTTTCTACTTTGCAATATTTTGCCTTTCGTTGGATGCTCCTGCATCACCTTCAAAAACCTTGGTTGTCTAGCCATTTTTTATATGTTAACCACACCTAGAACTGACATTTCTTGGGTCAATGGCATGGGCTTGTAGGGTTTAGTTTCAATGTCATAATTTAAAATAGATAACCATGTCCTACTAAGCATTGTAGATGCCTAAAATAATGATATGGCTATAGTGAATATGACAATCCAAAATAAGATCATTTTTATGATCAGACTCTCAAACGTGGAGAGATTAATAGGTCTCCCTCATAGGAATGTTATACCATCACTTCGAAGTTCTAGCTATCTATGGATTATAAAGCATACTTGAAGACCCAATTCAATCTTTCTTTAATATATTTTTAGGTATAATTGCTAATTTTATTTCAAATTCAAAATTCAAAATCTATGATTTCTAAACTAATGTTTTTTTTTGCAGTTTTTACCACTAAGTCTAGAAGGAGCTTAACTAATTCATCTATGGGAAATAAAATTCTAAAAGCTTATATCAAATTCTTCCAAGCAAGACTCATTTTTCAAGGAATACCAATGGATATTCCGTTCTAGGGATTGGTCTATCTAGTTTGGTGTCTTCACCACCAAAAATATGATTGGTGTACATATATTTCATAGCACATCCAATATAAACTACATAGCATTCAGATGAATACACCGTCGACTATCACGACATGTAATTTATTATTAGGATTTATTATGAATGTTTTCACAATTTACAAAATGCAAATGTACTTATTGTGTTGCATCCAATGATAGTGAACATTGCCATGTCATCCAAAGAGGTGAAGGTAAAAATTCCATCTTTCAAGAAGAAATAAAATTTTATAGCATAGCAGGTTTTCCTTTTTTAATATTAAATTTACACCTAATGCAAATAAAGGTAGTCTCAAGCATGACCAAATGAGATGTTGTCATAAGAGCTATTATACCATAAACCACTGGTGATTCTTCTAACATTTAGTAAAAATCGACACCCTTGCATAGACCTCTAAAATATTTGAGACATCCTTCTTCTCCTTTAGGTTCTCATCCACATGTTTTTGCACATATTGTGCAATGTGAATCTAGTGAGGCCACCCCCATGATAGGTAAGGTTAATATTTCAAGCTTCTTTGTATATATTTTTTTAGTTGAAATTATATTACACTCCACGCCCCCCCACCCCCTCACACCCACACTGACATGCCTTCATAGGCTGGAGAGAAAAACATATCTCATCATAGTCTGGTAAGTGTATTTTTTTAAATTAATATATATTAATTTTATCAATTTAATTTTCTTTAATCAAATCTTATTATAATTTTTTGAGGTGCCTCCCTACAATTTATTGAAAGAAGACAACATATGATTACACCACCACCACTTGCACCATGATAAAAATTAATGAGAGGGAAATTCATGGGTGGAAAACAATTTTTTTCATCGAGATCACAGGGGGGACCAAGTCATACAATGTCTAAATTTCCAAATATTTTATTTTCAACAAATTTTTCATTGTAAGAAATTTTGAGCTTAGGATTACATAATCCTCCCTTAGAAGATGATTATCTATCATAAGGTAACATTCCAAGGTTCAAAGCAACCAATATGCTTCAAGCACAAAAACACAAGAATTTCTTGTAGCCCAGCAAACTTCATTTTTGCCTTCTGACACTAGCGACCCTGGTCATCAAACTGACGATGAAAAAGCAAATTTTTTTAAAAAAATAGTTGTTGATAATTGTGAAGCACTAATAAAAAATATTTTGCTTCATAATGTAAAGGAATTGAGGGATTGAGAATTGTGGGCCAAGGTCCTAATCAAGGAGATAAATGCTCGATATAATTTTTTTTATAAAAGGGAAGATATTTTTTCTCTGATCCAAAACGAACCAAAAAAGCTTGGTGATCTATTACATCAAGCTGAATCAGGCTCAATGAATACTACGATGATGATTTTTTTAATAGTTATGTTGAATATATTGGATAATCTTAATGTTGAATCCCAAGGATATTTTAACCAGTGGGCTTTTGATAAGAAGAAAGTTATAGTTACTAGGGCTTCAAGGGATGCGGCTGAGGTGAGAATTTAGTTGCAATAAATTTTATGGTTATCTTTTGTCATATAACTCTAAATTAATTTTAAGTTTTCTTTTATTTTTTACAGTCAAATTTTGAAAATTTAAAGAAACAAGTTATAAGCATGGATTTTAATATCCACATGGTGAAGAAAACACTCGAAGGTGCAATAAGAATGAAGGAAAAATTACAAGTCAAGGTGAGAGACAATAATTATCTAAGAGCCATTATAAAGGAGCACAAAATGGATCTAGGTATCTTGCTTAAAAATAAGCATAAAGAAAACCTTTCTACAGTGCAAGAAGATCCAACCTAAGAAGAAAGATCATTGTTGGGGAGCATACATAATTCATAGGATGGCCTCATCAAAATAGAAGCACTACCAATGCAGGTTGTTGACACAGGAGATAAGGAAAAATAACCTGAAACTTTAGGAGAATCTTCAACTCAAGGAGATCCAAATACACAAGGAGTGATCGAATCTATCTCAGAGCCCCATCTAAAAATTAGAAAATTGTAAAATATTTTCTAGTTGACAACAAATTTTGTTGTATTACAGTCAACAATTTTGTACAATGTATATTTTCAATTCATATAATGAAAAAGGTATTTATTGGTTTGTCTTCTATCATTCAATTATTGTTTCCATTTATATTATTGTGTTGCTTTTAAATTTATCATGATTCAATTATATTTACTATTGTAAATTCAAATAACAAATAAAATATTACTATGGCATAACTTAGTTGTACCAATAGATTAATATTATTACATTAACAATACTAAAATATAAAACATAAGGTTTTATCAATGAACACAGTTAAGACACTATGAAGGCTACAATATAAAACATACAATTCGACAAAAAATACTGTGATATATAACATAAAATTTTATGAGCAAGAAATATTTTTAGTTTTGATATCTGATTACAATGAAAATGATAACAGATAATGCCAAATTTATCAATGTTAAATCCTGGAAAAATTACAATTATGGTAGTTGAAACAAACACTTCTCAGCTTGTCTAAAATCACTTTTAAGCATAGCAGATATCTATGTCTCCACTATCTGATCACTGTAAGCATCATTATCCTCATTATCATGTGTATTAGTGATACCTCTTCTATCTACTAGGGATTTCCAATATGCAATGCTTTGTCATAGGGAAATTTTTCCAACTCATACATTGACACATAAATTCTCAAACAATTTTCCAAATTTTTATCTATCCTGTTACAAAGTTTATATTTCGTGAAAGATAGGTCACTAAAAACCCTCTAATATTCCACAAATCCCAAAATCTTAGTTTGACATAATTCATATAAACAAAGATATTCACTAATTGTATCTTGTAAGACACTACTTGGATACAATTTTTTTCACAAATGTGTAATGGAACCAAGCTCATGATAGTTACTCAAATGTGACATTTGATCAACCATTATCATTCTAAAATATAATGATTGTTGTGTTAAAAGTTATTTGTTGAGAATATCTTTGATTTCAATACCATTGACTTCCACACTTTTATTGAAATAGTTAAAAAGTGTGCCCATATATTTAATAAACAACTCATTTGTAGATTTGTAGTCAATACAAGGACCCCAAAATATGGGGTTAACCACACCCATGACCTCAAGCAACTCATCTCTTTGAAATCAATCTCTTATTTTGCTTATAAATGATTTTGCTATTTTTAATAATTTAATCTTAGTATTGTGTAAAACTACTTTAACCCACTATGTGTTATGAGAATTTGTTCAACATCATCTATAATTATATTTGATCACCTTTCAAAACAATATAGAGGTATCATATTTTCACAAATATTATTACAAATATGATCATTGATGTCAAAATTCAAAAATATTTTTGGATCATTCACATTAATTAATGTTTTCCAACTATCAAACAAAGGGTCTGTATAATTTTCTCCAAACATGTATATCCTATCAATATGCATACATATTTATTTTCTTATCTTGATGAAATCAACAATATAGATGGATCTTTCTTGTGTAAGTTTAATCAATCTATTCATTTCTTGCAGCATTGAAAGAATACCACATAATGTTAGAAGTTTTTCAAAGTTAGTCAAATGGTATAGTATATCTTTTGCCTTATCAATTACCCTACTATTTTCATACATAACCTCATTAAGGATTGATATTCTATAAAAACTCTATATGCAAGTTGATACAATGAAATCCACCTTGTATCCATATATTTTAATAATTTTCTTCATTCCGTAAGTCCTAGTGCAAACTATTGAAACTCAGTAAACCTTTTTGAACTGCACAAAAAATAAGCATGTATTTCACGAATATTTTCCTCTACTCCAGCAACATTATCGAAGTTGCTCACAATTTTGTATGAAATATTAATTCTATGAACCATGCAATGAATGGGTATCAAATATGGGGCAATTAATGTCTGAAGTTGAACACAAAGACCACTCATGTATCCTTGCATTGTAGCAGCACCATCATCCCCAATGCATATTAACTTTGTATCTATTTCTAAATCATTCATTCTTGCAATATTTTTTAAACTAGTTACAACAACATTATAGAGATTTTCGCATTACAATTTTCTACAATTTTATGTAATGCTAACAAAATAAGATGTATTACATGATTTTGGAATGTGTACACATGTATGCAAATCCAATATGTGTTATCAAAATCCATCACCTCATCAATTGAAAGTGAAATAAATTTGGCAATTTTTACTTTCCCTCTCAGGTCCTCCTTCTCAACCAATGATAGACATTTTACCATTTTCCAACCACTTCGATCTGACCAATGGAAAATTGGAAGGTTTTGCATATCAGCTAGTTGAAATAGGTGCTAATAATCAATAAAATCAAACATAGGTCTACCTTTTTTAAGAATACTATACACGACAACAAATTGCAAACTTTTCAAGCTAAAGTGATCTTATGAATTTTTGAAACTGGACTTGAATTGTTCCACCTTTCTCAACAAGATATTTTTGTATCTTCATTTATTTTTCATATTCATTTGCATATATAACGTGCACACATTTTGATGCATACTTCCACCTACTTTGTTTCTCAATTGTTCCATCACTTTCTTTAATTATTGAATAAACTTTATCATAATGTTTTTCAACTGTATCTAACTTTAGTTGCATCTTATGATCCTTACCTAGTTTCCAACTACAAATTATGCATCTACATTATGTTGGAATGTCATTGTTATTCTTTGGTTGGACTGGCTCTATAAAGAGATATGTTGATGATCATTCAAGCTGAAATGTCCTTCCAATAGTCCACCTTGTTAACTTTATTCGTTTAGTTTTTTAACTTGAATATTCCCTAGAAGTTTGTATTGTATTTGAATTACTATTTTCTTTTTCTAGTGGCATGTCATTTTGAGGAATATCTTCAACTATTTTTTGGATGTCATTGCTCAAAAAAATTTCATGTGGAGGCATATTTTGGTGAGGAATATCTTCAAGTGGAGGTATATCAAGGTCAATAGTGTATTCTACATACAATGATATTCTTTATTATTTTAATATGTAAGAGAATATTTACAAATAAAAAACAATCAGAGAAATACTATATCTATTTACGATACCTTAAATTTGTGTAGATTTCAATGGCTCATTAGATTTTGATATATGGCTAAAATATTTGAGAATACTCTTTATACCAGAAGATTGACCTCCCTTCTTTCCATCACCAATAGGTGTCATTATAGTTTTGATGAAAAATATATTTCATTTAAAAAAATTAACAAAATATTGAAAATAACTTAATATAATGTTGATATATTATATTGTAAATAGAATAAACAAATGATTGGTTGGTAGAAAATACAAAGAAACTTCTAGTTAGGCAATATCGTGATTTTTTTAGTGTATGTCACTCCTCTCTTTTATGGAGATAGATAATTTTTTGCACCTGTATTTATTCAACAGATAGAAAATATATATACATAATCAAATCTAGAGCAAAGTATAAGAATTTCTATAATTTTTAAAAAGGAACGTATATGGATACAAAATATAATTAGAGTTCAAATGTGGAACAATACCAAATTTTACTACTAAATGTACTCAAACTTATAGTCTTAGTGGAACAAACAGAGGATTGATAAGCACCATGTGCCATGGAATAATTTGTAAAACATACAATTTGTAGTCAGTCGTTATTGTGATTTTTAGATCAAATCTCTATCTCTGCTCATTCCCCTCTTTTTAGAGTGTCAAAAATAGAAAAAAAAATTACTTTTTTGTTTCTTTAGTTGACAATGAAGATACAGATTCAGATGATGAAAAAAACAAAAGTAAAGAATCTTATATTGCTTAGAAAAATGCTTAGTGATTGAAATGTAGAGAAAATGTCAGATCTTACTACTACAAGACCTCAAACTTAAAGTCTAACTGGAACACAAAACCTGCACTATACCAATTTGTGGTCAGACATTATCATAATTTTTGGAGCGTGAATCTCTCTATCTGTGATCTCTTTCTCTTTTCTAGTAGTACACAATTTTTTGAATTTGTATTTATTCAGGCAATGGTGTAAATGAAGACAAAGAATCAAAATATGAGAAAAATGAAAGTAGAGAAATATGATTAATTTTATATCAAAAAATAATATATATGGGTGATGAATACAATTATAGACTCAAATCCCTAAATAGAACAAAAAAAATATTGATGTTTATGCATTTGCATTTATTTAGCTGACAAACAAAATGAACTTACAGAATTAGATGATGAATAGAATGCAAGTACAAACACTTATAGAATTTTACAAAAAAGGTACCTATATGAAATATATTTAGAGATTCAAAACTACAAAAAATTCTAGATCTTACTTCTACAACTCATTCAACTCATAATCTAAAAAAAAAAAAGAGGATTCATCAGTACCATGGCAAAAATTGTAACATATCAATTTTCTCTACAAGTGCTCCCAACAACCTTCTGATTGGTTTGTTATCTAGGTTAAAATTCATCTGGTTTTTGCACCCAGCCATATATCTAAGAGTTACAGTACCCTATTAGATTTCAACTTGTTTCAGCACCCGGTTGGAGTTTTGCTTATTTTTTCACCCGATCATATATCGACTAGTTTTTCACCCAAGTTGGAGTTCATTTTGTTTCTACACATGACCAAATATTAGCTAGTTCTTACAACCTATTTGAGTCTATGTATTTTAGGACCCAATAAATTTTTGACGTATTTTAGCACCTGATCAGATTTTGACGTGTTTCAACTCTCGATCAAAGTTTGGTTGTTTTTGCACCCAACAAAATATCGATTGAAATCTACATCCGATCAAAGTTTGAATTGTTTTAGCACCTAACAAAAGTTTGGTTGTTTCTACACTCGACCAGATATTAGTTGGAATCTACACCCAATCAAAATTTGGGTTGTTTTAGTACCCAATCAAATTATATCTTGTTACAACACCCAATAGGAGTTCAGTTTTTTATACGCTCGATCGAGTATCAACTAGTTTTTGCACCCGAATAAAGTTTAGATTTTTCTAGCACCTAATCAAATTTTAGTTGTTTCTACACCTGATAAATTTTTTTCTATATCTTATCAATTGTCAGTTAAGTTTCTAAAGCTGATCTACATTCTATTGGTTTCTTTAATCGATCTGTTATTAACAAGTCTCTACAACCGATCGGTTATTGACAAGTCTTTATAATATATCAGTTTTAGGTCTTGTCTTTCTATTGGAAGTTTTTCACTATTGCACCTCATTTTTCAAATATTTTAAATGTTTTACATAAGTATATGTCGCATTAAGTATATATACTAGTGGTATAAGAGGTAAAATTGGTGGGAGAAATAAAAAAAAAAAATTATAATTTTAAGGTGAAAAAGGTTCAGATTTAGGTGGGAATGTTGGTGGTTTAAAATAAAAAATTTTAAATTATTTTCAATGTGAGGTGAGCCGAATCCTAAAACATTTTTGACTCGAAAATTTTGGGCAAATGGGCCAACATCCAAGGTTGTCAAATTTTCTAATTTTAAATTTAAAAATGCTAATATTCACAAATTAATAATGTGATGCAAGAGCATCCAGCATCACCTGATGCAGAAGCATCCAGTGGCAGGAGGGCCACTTCTGAAGAGTCGGCTAAGGAAGGAGAAGAAGAAGGCAAGGAAAATTTTTCTAAGGCAGAAGCTGGAAGTGGTAGCGAAATCACGATTTCACAACAGTGCAAAATCGTGACATCAGAGTGAGACCAAGGCAGAGGCTGGTAGCGAAATCACAACGTCGAAGTGGACTCGACGGAGGATGAAAGTGGTAGCGAAATTGTGATGTCATGATTTTGTGACATCGCAAAATCGTGACGTCGCAGTGAGACCAAGGCGAATGCTGGTGGCGAAATCGTGATGTCAAAGTGAGACCAAAGCAAAGGGTGAAAGTTTGTCATGATATCGCAACGTCGTGATATCACGACGTCAAAAGAAAATCAAGGTGAGGGCAGAGGTTTGTCGCGATATCGTGATGTTGCGATATCGCGATGTCATGATGTCACAACGTCAAAAGAAAAGGCAAGGCAAGAATGCGGATGGGTCACGATATCGCGATGTCGTGATATCACGATGTCGCGAAATCATGACATAAGGGCAAAGACAAAGCAAGAAGGCGATGAGGTCATTATATCGCGAGGTCATGATATCGCGACGTCATGATATCGTGACACAAAAACAAAAGAGAGGACGTGAGGGAATTTCGGCATGATATCGCGATAGGTCGTGATATCGCGACCGAAAGAAAGCAAAGAAGAAATGGCCACGTGGACGGCCACGCACACAAAAAAAGAGGCAACCGTCCCCGATGGACATTCTGACAGAGCGACAGTTGCAGGTCAAGGGTCTTTTAAATACATGCTTTCGTGGCAGTTCGGGGCAGTTGCCCATTTATGGAAAGAAATTGAAGACTCGATCGTGGAAGCCGATTTTGCTAGTTTTTATCATGAAGTTTTCCAGGTGGGTCATTAATGGCCTAGAGGTTCGAGACCTCGATAAAAACTCAGAGATTGAAATAAATTGGGTTGGTGGACCGATTTTTGTGTAAGGTGTTTTAGAGGGTCGGGGCCTCTATAAAAACCCAGTTTAATGTATTAGATCGGGGTGGTGGATCGGAGATCGCACGTAGAGTGTGAGTAGTGTAAAGCTAAGCCGAGCGCTAGCTATTGTAAGCCTACGGGCTGTTTATGTATGTATTTTTTAGATTAATGCATGAAAATTTGGAAATTGCATGAGTGTGACTGTGTGTCATTTTTGGTCCCCCATCAGTGGTATCAGAGCTAGTGTTCCTAAGTGCGTAACAGATCGTCGGACGTGAGGCAGTTACATCAAGATCTATGGTAGGGTTCTGAGAGAGAAGAGTGAGTTAGGGTCTCGGAGTGCACAAGCAGATTCACCGAACATGAGGCATTTTACGCCAGGACCTGATAGAAAAAAAAAGATGCATCCATGAAGAAGTCATGGCAGTAAGAATGATATGGTGCCAGAGGAAGAGTTCTTGGCATTGTAGAGGCAATTTAAAGCCCTGCAAGAGGAGTGGCTCAGCATAAAATTATGGGAGCAAGAAGAGCGGCACAGAAGGCATGAAGAAAGACAGAAAAAGAGAGATGCTGGAGTGCATCAGAAGTTGAAGCTGAAGAAGGCTGCATGCAAAGAAGAGTGCAAGCAGTGCCAAGATCTGCTTGGAAGAAGGCAGAAATCTAACTGGCCAAGAAGAGGAGTGCAAGCAGGCTGCAGATGAAGAAGTGTGCAGCAGTGCCAAGACCTGCCTGGAAGAAGACAGAGATTTTTTTGGGCAAGAGGAGTGTAAGCAGGCTGCAGATGAGGAAGTGTAGCAGTGGGAGAATCTATCTGGAGGAAGACAGAAGTTGTTTGGGCTAGGAGAAGGGGTTGAAGCAGGCTGCAGAGGCATATGAATTTTTGGAGATGTTGTAGGAGGTAGCAACCAGACAGTGCAAAAGTGAAGATCACTTCTCCACCAACCTCGAGTGTTTGATGCAGGAGCATCCAGCAGCACCTGATGCAGAAGCATCCAGTGGCAGGAGGGCCACTTTTGAAGAGTCGGCTAAGGAAGAAGAAGAAGAAGGCAAGGAAAATTTTTCTAAGGCAGAAGTTGGAAGTGGTAGCAAAATCGTGACGTCGTGATTTCACGACGTCGCAAAATTGTGACATCAAAGTGAGACCAAGGCGAGATGCTGGTAGCGAAATCACGATGTCATGATTTCACGACGTCGTGAAATCATGACGTCGAAGTGAAGACTCGATGGAGGATGAAAGTGGTAGCAATTTTGTGATGTCACAATTTCATGACGTCGCAAAATCACGACGTCAGAGTGAAGACTCGATGGAGGATGAAAGTGGTAGCGAAATCATGACGTCGCGATTTCACGACGTCACAAAATTGCGACGTCACGGTGAGACCAAGGTGGAGGCTGGTAGCAAAATCGTGACGTCGTGATTTCACGACGTCGCAAAATCGTGACGTCAGAGTGAGACCAAAGCGAAGGGCAAAAGTTTTTTGTGATATCGCAACGTCACGATATCACGACGTCGCGATATCATGACGTCAAAAGAAAATCAAGGCGAGGGCAAAGGTTTGTCGTGATATCACGACATCATGATATCGTGATGTCACGATGTCGTGACGTCACGATGTCGTGACGTCACGATGTCGTGACGTCACGATGTCGTGACATCAAAAGAAAAGGCAAGGCAAGAAGGCGGATGGGTCGCGATATCGTGACATTGTGAAATCATGACATAAGGGTAAATACAAAGCAAGAAGGCGAGGAGGTCACGATATCGTGATATCGAGACACAAAAATAGAAGAGAGGACGTGAGGGAATTTCGACGCTATATCGCGGCCGAAAGAAAGCAAAGAAGAAATGGCCATGTGGACGGCCACGTGCACGAAAAAAGAGGCAACCATCCCTGATGGACATTCTGATAGAGCGACGGTTGCAGGTCAAGGGTCTTTTAAATGCATGCTTTCATGGCGGATCGGGGCAGTTGCCCATTTATGGAAAGAAATTGAAGACTCGGCCGTGGAAGCCGATTTTGCCAATTTTTGTAATGAAGTTTTCCAGGTGGGTCATTAATGGCCTAGAGGGTCGAGACCTCGATAAAAACTCAGAGATTGTAATAAATCGGGTTGGTGGACCAATTGACCGATTTTCATGTAAGGTGTTTCAGAGGGTCGGGGCCTCTATAAAAACCCGGTTTAATGTATTAGATCGGGATGGTGGATCGGAGATCGCACGCAGAGTGTGAGTAGTGTAAAGCTAAGTCGAGCGCTAGCTATTATAAGCCTGCAGGCTGTTTATGTATGTATTTTTCAGATTAATGCATGAAAATTTGGAAATTGCGTGAGTGTGACTGTGTGTCATTTTTGGTCCCCCATCATAATGATTCACTATTATACACAACCCTGGGGAGAAAATACTTTCAAAGTTTGAGAGTTTTAAAATTTTTAAAGGAGAAAAGAAGATAAAAGTTATGAGAAGCAGACTATGAGATGTAAGAAGATTTTGAATGACAAAATATTCAAAAGGTTTTATGGGGGAGAAGAAATAAAGACTTCCATAAAATAGTTTTGATAGGGATTTGGCCCGACCTTGAAATTTTTTAAAGTTTTGATGCAGGGAGATGAGAATAAAGTTTTAAAAAGCAACCGATGGCTTACATCATCTCAAAAGATAAAAGAAAGTGGAATATAGAACAAGAAGTTATCTAGGAGGTAAAGCATACTATAGAAAGAGGCTAGCAAGGAAAAAGAGACTAATTAAGTTGTAATACATTAGTAATGGTTAAGGATCACCTACCGACATCAATTAGGATCGATAATCCAAGGAAATTGGGTGACATTAAATGCATAATCATGGTAACAACAATGGCAACAATCCCAAAATTGACAAATATTGATGGTAGAAGGTGCTTCTAATAAGTTTTCAAGATCCTTAGGGTAGTGGTTGAATAATTGATAGCTCAAAATTGACCTAGAAACCTCAAAATGCTAAAGGTTACATAGGGAGGATCGAATCAAAGGAGCAACAAAGAATTTTTGTTAGAGGCTCTTGTACAAGTTTTAAGGGAAAATTTTCTCTTTTTTGTAATCTATATATATTAGTTTTTTAGGCATTGCAAAGAATCAACAATTTGCTTATTCAAACCTTAAACTTTATATGTAACTTTTCTTTCATTTTCTTCTATATAGAAATACATAAACCTTGAGTGGTCTTGCACGGAAGATTTTGAGACCTCGCTTCTAGCATAATTTATCATTTTTATATTCATATATATATACAAAGAGGCTATGACTATTGGATTTTTTTGTCCTATTTTTTGTATGTATGTATGTTTATGTGCATATGCTAGAGGCTATGATTATCTCCTTTTTGTCTTGTTTCTTTTAAATGTAGTTTATGTTTAACGTGATGAGAAGATAAAGTGTTCACTTTGTGTTATCGATGTCTTAAACTCATATGTTCATGCATCTTACTGTTATGTATATGAACCCTATTCCAATCTTGGCACATCCTCCCATTAGCTTAGGTTAGCTTAGGATCTTTTTCCTTTTCACTATATTTTTTATGTGCTATCTCTTTCCCTTTTCTCTTATGCACTCATAGGTTAGGCTAGAGAGCACTAAATATCACATCTTATAAGGATTTGGCCTTGTAAATAACCTTGAAGGTAGTTCGATTGAGTTGCTCATCATGCTCTTAGATTTGCCATGTTGTGTTGCTCCCTACAAGGTGCAATTATCTCGATCATCTAGTCTTTGCATCTAGTGTCCAATATAGTTGGAGAGAATAATAATTAATTTAATAAAAATATAACAAGATAATTCTATGGAATCTAGGACAATTGGTTCAAAGTGAAGAATTCCACACTGTCAACCAAGGTTCCAATCTCATGCATGAACCTTAACATTTATCAATTGGTATGAGTGTTAGCTTTTGAAGCTATAAACTAAAAGGAAATATAGTAACAAGTAAGAAAATAAGAATGCAATGATATATCTATGATAATGGAGTACTATTAAGCAAGAAACTAACACAAGAAACTTCTAGAATAATACTTTCAACAACCATTAATGAAAGCATATGAAAATGGAAGCTTGATACAACATATGGAGCTCACTCTACTAGTGCATACATAGAGGATGCATGCTTCATTACAATGAGCCCTATATATAAGAATATGAGTTACTTGGGCCTTACTCTACCTAACTACCTTAAGGACACATGTCCTTTTACATAATTGCACATTCTGACACTTGTGCATTTATTACTTCTTCCCCAAGTAACTCCTAATCTAATAATACACCTAAGATGGTACATTGATATGTACCTAAATAATGTAATATACTCTAACACCCCCTGTATTACATTATTTAGGTATTGAATACTTTAGTCTTCAATATGAATATGAATCAAGTTCATTCTCTAATATTCAGCTCTAACTTCATCATGACTCGATAAGTCTATGTCTACCTTTGGATCAATGTATCTGAGTTACCTCTGGGTTTTTTTCTCTTGGTTACTGCCTATGAAACACTGCCATTGGTTTTGCTTCTAGGTCATTACCTCTGGATCACTGCCTCTGGGTCATTGCCTACTAGTCACTGCCTCTAGGTCACTACCTTTGGGTTACTACCTCTAGGTCATTACCATTAGTTTCACTGTCTCAGGATCACTGCCTCTGGAACTTTACCTCTAGGTCACCTCTAGATAATCACTATCTCTGGGTCATCCACTAGAATACCCATAAGGGTATTGCCTCTATAGGATCATCATTATAATTGCTTCCATTGTAGATTATCTTTCGAGGTGTGCTTGAATCATGGTCATTCATTTCATATTTTTGCATGATAATATTAGTACCATTCTTTTCATTCAATGGACTTTGATTCTCCATTACACTTAATTTTTAAGTGCATAATGTTTTAGCTTTCTTTGTTTCCTTGAGTTAAATGCCTTTTATCTCCCTAATGTTCAACTTTAATGTGTTACCTTATTTCTCCTTATGAATAGTAAATAGAAAGCTAAATAATGATGATGATGCACCTTCAAGTTTTAATAGTTGGATTCCTTTTGTCTATTTGATTGGTATAAGAGACTGGTATGAGTAATAAGTTCCAACTTCAAAGAAATTAATGATATTGCTTCTATATTCCTTAATATCCAATAATTTAATATTTCTAAATTTCAATTTTCTAAGGTTTGATGTAGTATGCTTTATAATTCCCTAAATTTGGAATATTAGAAAATAATATTTGCAAAATAATTTTAATTCTCTAATGTTGAAAACCTTATACCTCCTAAATTAATTATTTGTAAATATTGTAAGGTTTGAATATTAAGCAATTAATAATATCTCTAAAGATGTGTTGTTGTAATGTAATTTCTTTCTAAGGTTGATATGCAATGTAAATAATAGAATTTTCAACCTTTAAATTGACACCTTATAACTCCTTTTAACTTAGGAAAGCAAGATTTAAATCAAATAATACTTTTACCTTCCTTATAATGTATTTCATCCACATTGATTTGTGTATGAAGTTTGTAATTAATTTTTATGTGTTCCTTCGAATGATAGAGGCTCTTCAAGACATATTTTTATCCTCTTGAATAGATCTCATACTCCTTTCTTCAATGCTTGACTGAATACCTTGATTTAGCTCTCACTTAGTGCTTTCTACGAATGCACTTCTACTTCTTTCAATGCTAACCATGTGCCTTGATTTTATTCTCTAACTATGTTTCTCTCTTCTTCATTATTAGTTAGACACACGGACATCTCCTCAGCTGCAAATGTTAATGTCTTCAAAACCTTACATTGATACTTCCTTGGTAATGAATATGTGCTAGTGGTAATTGTTACAACTTCCTCTTCTTCTCTTTTAATGCCCTCATTTGTAACTGATAAATTCCATGGCATATTTCTCCTATATCTAAATAGATGTTGTAACATATCCTTTATGTAATGGTCCCAAAACTTACATCTTGGGGTACTTTATTCTCTAATGCGTCAGCAGTTTTGATAGGGTCTTTTGTGGTATCAACCGATGACAGTAACGGGTAGATATAAAATCTCCTTTTGCATGAGGTATGTTCTACTTAAGTGGAAACCCATAAACATAGAGGCTCCAAAGTTGATGGCTTAGGAAATGATGACTTCACAGCAAGATGTGGATGGAACAAACCTAAAGTGAGTGGAATAGTATGGTCGTTTGTGGTGGTTTTGGTTGGTATTCACGATCAAAATCTTGAAAATAAAACTAAGAATCCAAGAACTTTTACTAGCCAACGTATCTTCTTGCATGGGAAGTGTCTCACAGGATTTCAAAATCAAGAAGGATAAGCTTCTCAACTCTGTCTCTAGAAGGATATCGATAATGCATCTTTTTCAATATCGAAGCGATGGTGATAACATTAATGTTGGATGGTTAGGAATGACTCTTCTAAAGCATCAATGTGGGCTCCAAAAAGTAATAGTTATGATGTGATATCCAAGAAATAATAGGTCTCTATTGCAATTTTGATGTTGTAGAATATAGCTAGCAATGGTTACTACTTGAAATGAATCCTTAGTTTGGAATCCGTTGGCTTATTCACATTGTCGTTTGCAACCAATTGGTTTTTCACTATCCTCTTGAAATATGTCTGTGTACAATGTAATCACCTAGATCAAAGATCAAATGCACACTTTGCGCAACAGTAACATCTCCTAAAATACATACAATCCTTGCTCTTCGAACATCATTGTCTCAAAATGGGATAGCTTTTGCATCCTAGTTGATAGTAGTGAAACTTCTGGCTTATCTCGTGAACATCGATAAATCGTGTTGGTCATATGGACGTATACAGTGGACCTCCTTGAAACCTCGAAAATCAAAAATAAAAAATAGAAATCCAAAAACCTAAAACTAGATCGTACAATAAAGCTTTTTTTTAGCCCTCCTTACAATCAGAAGCAAAAACTCAAATATCCCTAATGACTTAGTATTTTCAACCCATCAAAAAACTCCATTGTTAAGCATATTCAGCTAGAGTAGTTCTCGGATGGGTGACCTCTTGAGAAGTCTCAATTTTTGCACCTTTCTTGTGGCTTTCTTGTTTTCTATGGATCTACCATGTGCTCTAATACCATGTTAGCTTTTGAAGCTATAAACTAAAAGTAAATACAACCACAAGTAAGGAAATAAGAATGCAATGATATAACTATGATAATGGAGTACTAGTAAGCAAGAAACTAACACAAGAAACTTTTGAAATAACACATTCAACAACCATTAATGAAAGTATACAAAAATAGAATCTTGATACAACATATGGAGCTCACTCTACTAGTGCATACATAGAGGATACATGTTTCATTACAATGAGCTCTATATATAAGAATATGAGTTACTTGGGCCTTACTCTACCTAACTACCTTAAGGACACATGTCCTTTTACATCATTGCACATTCTGACACTTGTGCATTTATTCCTTCTTCCCCAAGTAACTCCTAATCTAATAATGCACCTAAGGTGGTACATTGATATGTACCTAAATAATGTAATATACTCTAACAATGAGTTTAATTAATAAAAAAAATCAATTAGTTCAAATTTAATTAATTAGTTTTTCATCTTATCAAGAGATATATACATAATTTTCAAGTTGTATTACCAATGTGTGGTCATGATGTCATAAAATTTGGGGCCATTTCAATCCCATAAAACAAATTTAAAAATACATATATATGATAAGAAAATATTAAAATAGCTCTTAACAAAAATGAAAATCTTCTTTTATTAAAATGAAATGTTATTAGAAGGTTGATGGAGGCGTTTCCATGTGAAGACAATTGTCTAGAACAAGGGAAACATTAGGAAAAATTATTTAAAAAAGTCTCATATTCCAAAATCCATATCATTGTGAAGGGTTGTCCTATTCAAATAATTTTTGGACCAATTTGCATGGAATTTTATTAGATTTAAAATGAGTGGTCATATGAATAAATCCAAATACTATTAAGGGAGATATGGCCCTACGAAAGCCCATGCAAAACAAGGGTAGTAACAATTTTCAAGTTATAGAAAAATTATTTTGTAGATATCTGTCAACCAACATTCATATGATGGAAGGAGCAATGAAGAACTAGGGCATTAGTGAGGCAAGATATTCTATTTGAGCATAGAAATTTTCAACTAAGTTTTATCTATCATTTCATTATATTCAAAGTTTTGCATGCAAATTATTGTAGATTTATCTTCAAATAATATAATCACTATAGGATATACTAGTAAATTTTAGTATATATTGAGTTATAGTGTACTTTACATGGATTTATTTACAACTACATGTTTAGAATCATCCTTAGTATTAGAGTTTAAGGAGGGCCTCACAAAGTAGTAATTCCCATTGATCGAACATAAGCTAATCATTAGTAAATTTAATGGGTCTTGGGCAAGGGCTTTGGCTTTAAGGAAATAAATTGAGAGGATATGGAAGTCTCTAGGAGTGATTCTATCATTTATTCTCAAAGGTTTCTTCCTAGCCATTTTTTATTCCAAGGATAAAAGAAATTAAATTCTAAAAGAGGATCCTTAGTGTATGGGAAGAGCAAAAATCTTCATTACCTGTTGATTGCCTAGTCTAACAGGTAACATAAATCTATCCCTAGTACCTTAAAATAAATAGGCAATAATCTAGGATAATTCTTTGAGGTTTTAGAAAATACAAAATATGGGGTCTTGGCTATTATTCCTGGATATTAATCATGATTGATATCAATAAACATTTACCAAAATCAATCATTTTTAAGTATGGGGTAAGTTGTGGATCCAAACCATGGATTATGAAAATATATCTTTGATATGCATACGATGCCATGAGATGGGGTATATTGAGATATAACTCCCTAAGAAAAGTCCAATGAAAACATATGTAAAAAATCATAAGTGAAACTTGCAAATGGCTACGTATGAGGAAGGTTTTCAACTTCCAAAATATAGGTATAAACATATGAAAGTAAATAAATAGTGGAGACCATTAAGTAAGTATATTGGAAGAAACACCAATTCTTTTGAGGCTTTACCCTATGAAGAAAAACAAATAAAATCTTAGAGGATATAGTACAATGGGATCAAAATATTAACAAGAACCCATTTGCTTAGTCTAAACCTGAATTAGGGATGAACCTAAGCAATGTGCCTTATCAAAATTTGAAGACTTTATTGAAGTACCATGCACCATTCATGAGAAGGAAAAAGTTAGAGAGAATGTAGTGTTAGATGTTAATACCTCTACCATCAAAAAGGAAATACCAAAAAATGAGCAAGATAAGACAAAAATTTCCTCAATAGAATAAAGAGGAAAGCTCCCTAGCAAACTAGAGGAAAATTTCTTTTTATGAAAAAGAAAGTTGTGAAAGAATATCGAGGAATAGAATAATAAGACCTACCCTTGATACTAGCAAGGTAAAAATAGAAAAAACTTCAAATTATCAAGTGAGAACCAAGGAAGTAAGAACAAATATAGAGAAAGAAACACAATCTAAGTTGGTTGAACTTCTCTTTACCAAAAAACAAAATGATATTGGTAATTCGTAGGAGGGGCCAACAAAACTTAATGAGACATGATTACCATCTCATGGAATATAAAGGGTGCTCATTTTCCCTCAAATAAAAGGTGCATTAGTGACCTTTGTTTACGTAATAAGCTTGATATTCTTTGTATCCAGGAATATAAAATAACCAAGGTACAAGTTTCCAAAACTATGAAACCAATATAGGCAAGATGTGAATGTGATTCTATGGATTCAAAAGAAGAAAAAGGGGAAATTCTAACATGTTGGAACCCAGTTAGAACCTCCTATAAAACCATTCATAAAACTAGACATTGGATAGCCTCATTAATTACATGATACTTTATAGATATTCATTTCATCCTTATTAATGTCTATGGATCTACAAATTAGTTAGGCATATCAAAATAATCGAGTGGGACTGAAGCCTTTATGAGAAGTAAAGACCAAGAAACTCGATTCATGATCATAGGAGATTTTAATGCTATAACCAAGCTAGATGAAAAATTAAGAGGAATTGTTAGAGAATATTACATTATTTGATATATTGGGATGTGCAGGATATGTACACGTGTCATGATAAAAGACTAAGTGTCTTCTAGGCAAGTGGTAAGATAAGAATACAAAGGTCATGTGGAAACCAATAGTCAAGAATTTGAAGAATTATCTTGTAAATGTATATTATGGAGTTAAAGATCCATTATCTGTAAGAAAAGTGTATAGAGAATATCTCAAGATTGTATTTCTTATATTATTGTAATTATTTCCATATTGTTGATCTGTATACATTGATATTATTATTTAGAAAGATTGCTATTATTTTTACCTTAAATATTATCATTATTTTATATTGGGATCAGTGTGATAACTTATGATATTTTATGGTTGTAAGGCTTAAAAATATAATAGTGGTATCAGAGCTATCACCTAACAATGTCTAGTTTGATAAATTTATTTGTTAACCACTATTATTAATTAGCTTTGTCAATTTTGATAAAGTTAATTTTGATTTTATTCATTTCAAAGACAGAATAAATCCTAGACAACTTTGTATAGAAGAGAACTACAAAGCTTATTTTATAAAGATATAAAGTTGAAAGAGGAAAGCAACATTCTAAAGTGAAAGTGTGATATCAGCATATATAGACCAACATTCCAACATATGCAAACCTACATTCATAGCTCAAGCATAAGCAGACCAACATACATGCATAATTAGACCAAGCCTACATAGCCTATAAATAATCAAAGTGTAATAAAAAGGTTTAAGGGAAAGCAACACTAGAAATAGATGTACACTATTAGAATATGAAAGCTTTGTCTCTCACATAGAGATTAATGCCATAAATCAATATTTAGGAAGATATACAACAACAACTCCATATAGTATAGTCTAAAAGCTACCAACGCCATTCAAAGGAGAGCATAGCAACTAACGCTAATCAAATCTAAACCAATAATAATAGAGGTTATCTTGAAACAACAAAGGAAACTAGTTGGAATAAATAAACAAGGCTAGTAAGTAGAAGTGAAGGAGACCAATATTAATAGGAGTTATAAGATTTAGTTGTAAGTATTTTTATTTCTTAAATATATGGAGTAATAAGGGTTTCTACTTTAATTAGTTAATTTGATAATTCAAAGTTTTTATGTTTTAAAATATTTGAATTTTTTTAAGGTAGGAGATTTATTTCAAGAAAATTTTGAAATTAAAAAATATTAGAAAGTTTTTAAAATTTTGCAAATTTAAAATTTTAGAGTTAAAAGGTTTTCAATATCAAAGGATTAGAAAACTAAAATTTTTAAATTTCAAATTTGAGTTATATCTTTGACTTGGGAGATACAAGGTTTACTACTATGGATTATTGGTACATTGATTTTGGAGCAAGTAGGCATATGATTGGAAATAAACAATGGTTTAATACCTTTCAAGAGAAATATGAAAATATATTTGTCATAGCAAATAATATAACTTATGAAGTCAAAGGAGTAGTATATGTATTAATTTATCTATCAAATGGAAAATAAATAATTAACAATGTACTATATGTACCTAGATTAACTACTAATCTTCTTTCAGTATCTCAACTGATGGATCAGAATCTAGGAATTGAATTTAAAACTAGTAAATATAGAAAACAATGTCTTATTATCAAATAAGGAAAATTTATAGCCTTAGGATCTTATAAAAATAGTTTGTTCACTCTAGATATAGTGTCAAATATAGATCTATCAATAAGGATTTCAAAAACAAGAGAACTTTAGCATAAAATGCTAGGACATTTAAGTGCATCATCATTAAATGAGATGAGTAAACATCAAATGGTTAAATTTATACCCAAATTTTCATGGTAATCTATAATCTATCCAATTCCCAATAGGAAAACAACATAGAATACCTTTTGAACTTCGTCAACATAGAACTCAAGAACCATTGAAATTAATATATACATATTTATGTGGTCCAATGAATGTTACAAGCATTAGAGGAAATATATACTTTCAACTATTTGTTGATGATTTTTTCAAAAAAATGTGGGTGTATTTTATGAAATTCAAATCTAAAGCATTTAGTTGTTTCCAAAAATTCAAACTATTGGTTGAAAAAGAATCAAGAAAAAAATCAAGAATATTCATTCAAATAGACGAGGTAAATTTATGTCAAAATAATTTAACTTGTTTTTAGAAGCTAGTGGTATAAAGAGACAACTCACTACAACATATTTTCCATAACAAATAGATCAATAAATTAATTATGAAAATGATTTATTGTATGCTAAAGGAAGCTCACCTTGATTGCCAATATTGGGTTGAAGCAATTAAAACAGTTGTATACTTACAAAATAGATCACATACAGGAATCCTAAAAAACGTTACTCATGAAGAAGTATTGTCTGGACAAAAACTAATTGTATAACAACTAAGAATATTTGGATGTAAGGTATACATGCATATTCCAAAGCAAATAAGAACTAAACTAGATGACAAAACTATGTGTGGAATATTTCTTGGTTATGATGATGATTCAACAGGTTATAAAATAATTGATCCTACAACAAAGAAAATCTACATAAATAGAGATGTAATATTTGATGAAGGAAATAAGAATATTATCCAATAAAAAATGATTGATTCAAGGATAATTTTAAATTCTTTAGAAGAATATTCATCAAGTGAAGACTCATAATCAGATATATACAGATACTACTATATCACTCCAAAGGAAATAACCTATATGGCTCAAAGATACAATTAAAGATTCAAAAATAGAATAGATGTCATACCTTACTACTATAAGACCTCAAACTTGAAGTTTAACAAGAATAAATAGAGGGTTGATAAGTTTTGTAACAAAACATATAACTACTTAAAATGCTTTATGTCATCTAGAGTGGAAGGCAACCATGGAATCAGAATATGCAACATTAATGAAAAATAAAACATGGAATTTGGTTGATCTACCATAAGAAAATAAAGTAGTATGATATAAGTGGGTCTACAAAATAAAGTACAAAGTAAACGGATCTCTTGATAAATGCAAAGCTTGATTAGTTACAAAAGGATATACTCAAACACAAGGAATTAATTATAAAGAAACATCTGCACCTATAACAATAATGACTACTATTAGAATAATTTGTGCTTTAGCAGAACAACCTGGATGGAAACTACATCAAATAGATGTTAAAAGTGCATTTCTCAATGGTTATCTCGAAGAAGAGGTATACATGTCACAACCAAAATAATTTATGATTAAAGAAAAATAAAAAAATATTTACAAGTTAAACAAATATTTATATGGACTCAAGCAAGCACCAATAGCATGGTATATAAATATTAATAATCATTTATTACAACATAATTTTAAAATAAGTTTATCAGATCCAAATCTCTACACGAAAAATATTGGACATGATAGAATAATACTTATAGTATATGTTGATGATATAGTAATCACAAGAAGCTCAAAAATTTTGATAGATAAAATTAAGAAGGATCTAGAAAAGGATTTTGAAATGATATATTTGGGGCTTCTTCATTATTGTCTTGGATTCGAAATTTTCCAAAATGAAAACAATATCACAATAACATAGACAAAGTATGCAAAATCATTACTTGAGAAATATAAGATGAAAACTTGTAAACCCAAAGACACTCTCATGGAGAAAATATTGCAACTATCAAGATATGATGAGACACCTCTAATCTTAGCCACTATCTATCATCAATGAATTGGAAGTCTCTTATATTTAACAAATACCAGACTTGATATAGTTTTTGTTGTAAATTATCTTTCAAGGTTTATGCAACCTAGAGAAGTTCATTGGAAAGCTACAAAAAGAATACTATACTATATTAACAAGACTACATAATATGGACTCGTATATAAAAAGTATGATGACAAATTTTGCCTACAGGGATATTCAAATTCTAATTATATTGGATCTATAGATGATAGAAAATCTACATAAGGTTATATTTTTTATCTTATCAAATAAATTACATTATTTGATATATTGGGATGTGCACGATATGTACATGTGTCATGATAGAGGACTAAGAGTCTTCTAGGCAAGTGGCAAGATAAGAATTCAAAGATCATGTGGAAAGCAATAGTCAATAATTTGAAGAGTTATCTTGTAAAGTTATATTATGGAGACAAAGCTCCATAACTTGTAAGAAAGTGTATAGAGAATATCTCAAGATTGTATTTCTTATATTATTGTAAGTATTTTTAATATTGTTGATCTATATGAGATTTGTATACATTGATATTATTATTTTTTTAGATAGATTTCTTTTGACCTTTAATATTATGGTTATTTTATATTGGGACCTATGTGATATTTTGTGATATTTTATGGTAGTAAGGCTTAAAAATCCAACAAGAATTAGAAAATAACCCAAAGTATGATATATTTCTCAACTTTCATTCAAAACAATAATCTATGGGATGTTGAGTTTGAAGAAGACAACTATACATGGACCAACAATAGGATAGGCTAGAGCCTAATAGCAAAAAATAAGATAGATACATACTCTCATATCATTGGCTAGATGAAGAGACTTGTACTAAAATTAATACCTTGGCAAGGATTGGTTCAAATCATTGGTCAATAAGAGTTAAAATAATGGTAAGCGAATTCAAAAAAAATATCATATTTAAATATGAGCAAATGTTGAAAGAACATACTCAATTTATTGATACGATAGCACAAACATGGAATTATTTCGAAAATGATGGGTTGTATACACTTCCAAAAAAATTAAATCAATGACATTTAGATTAAAAGAATGGAAGAACACTTTTGAAAAACATTTTGAGAAGAAATAAGATCTAAAAGAGAAAATTCCAAAAATATGAGCATAATAATATAAGCTTAGAGGAAAGGGAGTTTCTTAGTGAATATCATAATATTTTAAGTAAGGAAGAGAACTTATGGAGATTAAAATCGAGATAGAATTGGTTAAAAGGATATAAAAACGTAAACCTTTTTCAAAGTATGGAAATAATACGTAGATTAACATCTAGAATTAGTAGAAGTATATTAGTAGAAGGGGTTTGGATTGAAGACTAGAGAGAAATAAAAAAGAAGGCTCTTTTACTAGAATATTCTAGGGTCTGAAGATATTAAATTACTATAAGAGGTACCTTTAGTTATAACAAATGAAGACAATAGCAAACTAATGGAGTCTATTGCTCTGGAATAAGTTCATTCAATTCTTCTTTTTTCATAAGTATAAATCCCTAGGGATGGATTCTCTATAGCATTCTATCACCATAATTAAAAAATAGTGAAGAATTCTTAATTGGTGGCACTAGAACAGTCTAGAGTAAAATAATACATACCATATAGAATAAATGCAATATATCTTACCCTAATTCCAAAAAAGGATGCATAATTGTTTGATTCATTCAGGCCCATAAGCCTATGTAATATGGCATATAAGATAATCTCCAAAGTGATGGAAAATACGTTAAGACCACTAGTAGACAAAATTATTTCAAAAGAGCAATGAGGATTTATGAAAAGGAGATAAATTTAGAATAAGAACATAGTAGCTCATGAATTAATGTATTTTGTAGTTTCTAAAAGAGAGAAATAATCTTAAAACTTGATATGAATAAAGCCTATGATAGGGTTAAATGGATTTTTTTTTATAGCATAGAAAAGTTTGGATTTGGAAAGAAATAGGTCATGTGGATTAAAGCTTGTGTCTCTACAATATAATATCCAGTGTTGGTCAATAGTCTAGCAACATAATAATTTAAATCCAAGAGGGATCTTAGACGAGAAGATCCTCTGTCACAATATGTATTTATTATTATGATAGAGGTATTGGGAAGGAACCTGAATAAGGCATACAACGATATTCTAATAAATAAAATTAAGGCTAGTAATAACATCAACATCACCGATCAAAAGTTTGTAGATGATACAATCATTTTTGGAAGGGTAGGAAAAAATAAGGCCAAAGCTTTGAATAACTTATTAAAGAAATATGAAAGAGCATCTAGGCATAAAGTTAATAGGAAAAATCCTAAATTTTATTCTTTAAGCTCTCTAGCTAAATTTAAAGCATGGATATATAAGTTACTTCAAATGGAGGAAGTACCTAGGTGTTGTAGGTGAGTTGGAGAGGAGAGGGCAATCCTCCAAGGGAGGTACCAGGTTCAAATCTCCATCCTACCAAAGAGCTAAATTGGGTATCTAAAATCCAATTGATAATGTTGGTGCGGGCAGGGTCGGGTACGACCCCCGGGTGACTTTGATGGTGTAGAACCCCCTATTCATGGTCTCTCAGACCAAGGCGGCTCCGCAAGGGGTTTTTCTCTTTAAAAAAAAATGGAGGAAGTAAATTTACCAACAAGATATCTAGAGATGCCCTTATTTGAGGGACGAATGAGGATAACATTATAGATCCAATTATAATTAAAATTTAGAATAAACTACCAACATGGAAAGGTATATGGTTATTGTTAGCAATAAGAGTATAGCTAATTAAATCAGTCTTACAAGTCATTTCAACATATTATGTCCTTGTATATTATGCCAAAATTAATAGAAAAAAAATTAATCTATACTATGCAATTATTTTTTATGGTCAAGATTACATAATAAAAAAAATGGGTGAAATGGATCAAGGTGCATAATGATAAAACTAGAAGAGGTCTCGATTTAAGAGTTCTTATGGATTCAAACTTAGCTCTAAGAAAAAAGTAATTTGGATATTATACAAAGAGATTCAAAGACAATGAGCAAGAATTCTTCTAAGTGCGTTGAGCCCAATGACCCAAGCTTAATATTTACCACATTCTCACTACCAGATGTTTCTACACTATGGATCAATTTAAAAATAATTAATTGATCTAGTAATTCTCACTACCAGATGTTTCTACACTATGGATCAATTTAAAAATAATTAATTGATCTAGTAAATTAAAGGCCTAAGATTGGTGGTGGAAATTAAAGGAAAAATCTCTATTTAGATGGATACTTGGAGTGATAAAGGACCACTCAATCTAGATCTAATTTTGAAATCATGGATGATATTACTTCAAGAAAAATATGGTGATATGGGTACAAGGATCAAGAAGGAATATATAAATAGAATTTTGTTTTTCATATGTATATCGAACATTGTTGTTAGGAGGTAGTTGAGTAGAAATATAACAACAATGATTATTCTGAGAGGAGACAAGGATAATATGATTTGGGAGTTGAATAGCTCAGGATAATACACACAAGAAATAGATATAATGTAAAGCACCAATAAATAGGAATATTGCAAGAATATAAGAGATATTTGGGATAGTCTAAAGGTCAAAAAAATTGTATGACCAATAGGTCAAAGGAAAATCTTATCCTAGGATAACCTAATAAAAAGGTATTTTCGTGACACCTCACAATGTGTTCTATGTAAAATGGAGAGTATAGACCATCTCTTTAGATATTGCTCAATAGTCTACAATCGAGTACAACTTTTTTTCTCTAAATAAATATTATTATTTTATTATTTATGCTTTTTAAGTTTAAAGTAATTAATAATTCATAAACATTGATTTATTCTTTCATATTATATGTCTATCAAACATGTAATAAAACTATTAGGTCAATACATATAATATTTATTATGCAACACAGTATAAATGTATGTATTTTTTTAAATTTATTAAAACTTGTTAGGACAAGACATATATTCCTTATTAGGCAATACAAATATAAGTACTTTTTCTTTTTGAGAACATAACTAAGTAAAAGAAATTGTAAATTTCATTTTTAATATTTCTTTGAAACAATAACAACCATAAAAAATGTCCCAAGGAGGACAGTGCAACCGTTGGGGATTTGGCTCTTCTTCGGGAGGTTCAAGGTGGGCTTTGGTTTTGGAAGGTTCAAATTGTGGTGTAGGCAACGTTTTGGGCTTTGACTCTTCTTCGAGAGGTCCAAGGTGGGCTTTGGCTTTTTTTTTTGTAGGTCCAAGGTTTAAACTACGACGTGGGTGAGTGTGTGAGGGGTTGGTATGTGGTGGTTGTGTTAAATTTTCTATTGATAAATATAGCTCTCCCTTTAAGAGGGGTCATGGTTGGGGAAGCTTGCTCATTCTCACACTAACCGAATAAAATAAAATAAAATAACAACCATAAAAATTATATATATTCAGTAAGTTAATTCTTATGGGTGACATCAAATGACATTAGTTTAAAGGGTTTCAAAATTTACTAAATGATATATGTATATTTTTCCTTTTTTAAGTAATACTTCTTATACACATCTACATCTACCATGAGGATTGAACCCGGGCCACATCACCGATAATACAAGTGGCGTCCTTGCTTAGACCACACTCACGAGGATATAATGATATATGTATAATTGTTTAACTATTATAATATTATATAACATTATTATATAATCATGATACAATATAAAAAAATATATTCCATATAACCAATAAAAAAAAAAACTCTCTAAAAATTTAAAAATTAATATCAATATTAAATAAAATACTTATTTTAATTTTATTTTTTCAGCATTCATAATTGATGGCTGTCTATAGTTCTTAAGAAAACCTAATAAAGGTAATGTATCCATTAATGTTTTTAACTTGAATGAGAATTCTTATAATATGTGAAGTATGGCCTACCAAAAATTTAAAGGAAAAAAATCTAATAAAACTATTATAATTAATAATGTTTTTATATTGATTGAAAGCATGTAGCATTTTAAATTCACCTAATTTCCTATATCTGTTAATGTTTTTTATACATGTAGCATTTTAACTTCATCTATATAATTTCCTATAGTAAATTTTTAAGTTTCTGTGATTGTTTTTTTTTTCATAGTACCTGTTATTGTAATACAACATAACTTAAAAAAAATAACATAATATACATAAGGAAAATACAAGGTTGGTTTTTTTTTTTTTTTAAGAAGCCCATACAAAATAACTAAAGATTAACATAATATACATATAATTATACACTAAGTGTAAATACAAGGTTTTAAAAGAAACTACACCTTTTCCAAAGAAATACAGTGTCTGCAGGGTAAAGTAAAGATCTCTAGAAAGACGGAGCAAACACAATGTCCAATTGTCTATATAAACAAAACCAGAGTGTCTAACGGGGAAAGATCTCTACAAAGACGGATGCTCAGTCCCTCTCCTTCAACACGGCTTGAAGCGGATTTTTCATAACCATCGTGAACTCCGGCTTCTCTGCAACATCCACGGGTTCCCCACCCTTGCTCTCCCATGCAAAAGTCTGCACCAGACGACCCAGAATTAGCTGAAGATGAAGCATGGCCAGTCCCAAAGCAGGACAAATCCTTCTCCCCACCCCAAAGGGCATCATCTTTATCTCCTTACTGCCCGTCATATCCACCTCCGCGTTCAGGAAACGCTCTGGTAAAAACTGCAAGGGATTCTCCCACACCTTTGGATCATTGCCCATGTCCCACACGCTGAAATTCACCCACGCCCCCGCCGGAACGTCAAACCCTCCAAGCCTACACTCCTCAGTGACGGCGTGCGTCAAAACCAGCTTTCCTGGCGGATGGCGTCGCAGCGTCTCCTTCACCACCGCCTCCAAATAACCCATTTTCTGCACATCCTCCTCTCCTACCCTTCTTCTCTCCTTCCCCGCCACGTCCAAAATTTCTCCGTACAACTTAGCCTGAATTTCCTGGTGTATTACGAGATTCGCCAGGGCCCATTGGAGGGTAGTGGAAGTGGTGTCGGTGCCGGCGTTGATGAATTCGAAGCAAAGCGTCACCAGTTCTCCGTCGTTCAGCTTTCTGCCGCCGTCAATTGTCAGGGAAAGCAAAGAATCGACGTATGCCCTGCAATCCTCGGCCCTTCCCTCCGCCAGGGCGGCGCGACGCTCGTTAATGAGAGGAAGGAACGTTTCCACCTGCCGTTGACGGATCCCCTGCATGCGCTTCCACCGCTTTCTGTAAAAAACCCTAAGCTTCGGATATATGGCGTCTAAAGGCAATCCCCCTCCGCTAAGGATGAGTTCTCTCGTGACGTTCTGTACGGCCGTCACTGCCTCCTCTTCCAACCGAATTCCAAAGCACATAAAGACCAAGATGTTAAACACGGCGCGCCTCAGGTGGTCCATCACTTTGACGGCGCCTTCGTTTTGCCCGGCCTCGGTCCTCAAGGCGTCAATCAAAAGATTGACGGTTCGTTCTCGGCCCTTTCGGAAGGAGTTGAGAGCGGCGGGATTGAGGGTTTCGCTAACCAGATTTCTGCGGAGGGTGCGCCAAAGAGGGCCATAGGCGGCCGTATTGATGTTGGTCTGGTTGCTGCTGAACAATTTGCTGAGCCCTTGAGCCGGGGGCCTGCTGGCGAAGATGGAACTCTTTTCTATCAGAGCTTCGTGGGCGAGCTCATGGCTGGCCACCATTATCAGTGGCTGATATCCCAATCTGACTGTGTAGATGGAGCCATATTGTTGGTGGAGTTTTTGAAAATAGACTTGCAAGGTTTGGTTCGAAATTTGCACAAGATTGCCCAGGATTGGCCATCCGGAAGGACCCGGCGGCAGATGATAAGTCTTATTCCTCTTGCCGAGGACTAAGAAAGGCACGAGCAGCGCTGTAAAGAGAAGAAGAAGAGAGACAGAGTAATAATCGGTGACTATACTACTGGATATCTCCATCCAAGTGTGTGGTACTCACAGCAGAAAAGAGGATTCGAGGAAAAGAGATTCGACACAAACTCGGTTCCATAACGCAGCTCTGGTGAGAGCACTCAATGGTTTGACTTCGAGGGAGACGTGCTCGCAGGGAGTTGATTACAGCCACTATTTGATTTGACTTCGAGGGAGACGTGCTCGCATGGAGTTGAGCACAGCCACTATTTTTAATAGATGGTAAGGGAGTTATGTTTTTTTTTTTAACATTTACGTTGTAGGAAAAATCCAAAAACCCTTATTTTTATTCTCTTATCCCTATCAAATGTAAAAGGTAAAAATAACATAAACCTTTGTTGAAAAGTAAGATCTATTTATAACCATACAAAACCAAAATTTTAAAATATGTTTATTATCCTCTAATTTATTGAATGTAATAATAAACAAATGTAATAATAAACAAATCTTTAGATTCTCGTCAATGATATTGTATATATTGATGTTAATGAAGTCAAAAGCATAAAATTTAATATTCTTAAATTTTAAAAGATATGATGAAATAAAATAAAATTATTTTACTATATTTATTAAATTAAAATAATTTATAAGATTAAAAATTTTAATATAAAACTGAGGTTTAGTCTGTAATTTTTTTTAATTTAAACCTTGGATATCTTATTCAAAGTTTTAAGTTTAATAATATTAAATTTGGATCCAATTTTGATGAAACATCATTGATTTGAAATAGGTGAAAGCGAGAGTCTATGGAGAATGTGTCTATTGGAAGAAACACGACAGATGGTGATGAGGTAGAGTTGCATGACCTAGTCCAGCCCGGGGTTGTGGACCCAACTTAAGGACCCATATCCTTCAAGTTCCCTTTGATTCGGAAGCGCGCTCTTAGTCTGAGATGGTGTGGAGAGGAAGAGCCATAAAAGCTCATATCTGCAGTTTTGACCTTAAGTCAAACCAAGATAAGCTTTAAGTCCCTCCTAATATCTTGAAGTTGACTATGGACAAGGGTGCCTACAACCTAGTGGGGAGATTTATTAGTCCACGTCTTGGCTTGGACTCTATCCATTATTGGATTTTCATCAAATGGAAGCCGTGAGGACTCTTGGAGATTGTTGTGCTCCCAAAGGGCTTTTTTCTCATCAAACTAAACTGTTATGAGGCTATGGATAGAATTTTGTGGGAAGGATCCTAGTTCTTTGGAAGACGTAGTATGTTTCTTCGTAAATGGGATCTTGACTTATACCCAAATTCTCAAAGTATTAATACAACCTTGTTATGGATTAGGTTCCTAGGGCTTCCATTCTAGTTTTGGCATGAGGATATCTTATTGGTAATAGTGAGAGGGATTGGGGATTTAGTAGCAATTGACCCGACTACCAAGGCTAAATCAATACTGGTCTATGTTAGAATATGTGTTAATGTGGACCTTAAAGCTGATCTTTTGAGCTATATTGAATTGGTTTTAGAAATGGGATCTTGGGTCCAAGAGATTGAGTATGAAAACAAACCCTCCTTATGTGCTAACTGTAAACAAATGGGGTATTTCTTAGGCCTCTACCCTACCAAGAAAAGAACTCCCATATCTAAGAAATTTTGACACAAAAATGAGGTTGTGATTCTCTCTTCCTCTCTCGAGGGTAAATTTGAACCACCAATGGTTAATGGTTAGACTCAAGAGGGCAAGAAGATCTTGCAGGAGCACGAAGACCCTAATCCAAGCAAAGAGGAAGAGGTTTCAAAGCCCACTGCTTAGGTAAACTATTTGTTTCCCTTCTTATACACTACTTGTGTTGACTATTCAATAGAAGTTTTGGCTAGACCAATCGATAAAATATTGGAATCCCTAGATGAGGTAACAATTATAGAAACCAGGTTAGAAAATTTTAAAAAAGAAAAGGTAGATTTATCTTCAAAAGAAACTAATAACTTAAAACCCCTTGGAAGTGACTCAAAATGTGGAAATGGGTCTTCCACTCCAAGACCAAAGACTAAAAATCAAAATAAAGGGGGGGTTAGATGTGGGTGTTGATCGAAGGGTAGGCAAACCCTCAAACTAGAAAATTAGAAGGAGAGAAACATAATAATAAACTGCCAATGTATCATAGTTTATCCTTAAGTTGGGAGGAGAGAAAAAGTAGCAGTTAGACTCTGTTAATGAGGATGCCTTCAAAAACCATTTAGTATCTTCTCTTGGAGAAGCTAAGAAGCCTCATGCTAAATCCTACAAATGAAGGTTATTTCATGGAATGTGAGGGGTCTTAATGGCCATTCAAAACAAATATTGATTGCTTCAATGAGAAAGGAGTTAAACCCTTAGATTATCCTTCTCCAAGAAACAAAAATAGAGGAATTCAACATTTGATAAAATTAGAAAAAAATTATGGAAAGATTCTAGCTTTTGTGCCAGCCATGCTCAAGGTGCCTCAAGAGGATTGTTATGTCTTTGGGATCCAATGAAAGTGGAGGGTAGATTCATTACCTCCTTAGATAGAATGATAAACATAATGTTTTTTACAAAGACATTAAGTGTAGATGAGTTTTTTGTAATATTTATGCCCCGAACTAAATTTCTAGAAGAATGTCTCTATGGAATACTCTCATTCAAATGAGAGAAGTCTTCAAAGGTGAAGCTTGAATTTTGGTAGACAATTTTAATCCTCCTCTTTATCTCTTTGATATAAAATGGGTTAATCCTATCTTGCAAAGGAGTGTTGATGATTTTTTTTAGCTTGTGAATCAAAATGAGCTAATGGATATGGACTTGAAAGGGAGCAAACTCACTAGAGTAATAGAAGAGTTGAAAGTCATTTAATCTAGATTAGGCTAGAAATTTTGATCTCTAAGGAAGGTCTTGTTTCCTTTGGGATGCTACTGTATGTTCTCTTCTTAAAATTACCTTTATTCACAATCCCTTATTTCTAGAGGCTTTTTCTTTGAACAAATAGTTCACAAGTCTATTTAGGTTTGAGATCATATGGCTCCAGCATGAGGACCTTGAAATACAGGTTGTAGGTTGGTGGGCACAACAAATTTTAGGACCCCTAATATCTTAAATTGCTAAGAAAATCAATTTTATTAAATCTAACTTGAAAGTATGGAATAGAATAGTCTTTGGAAATCTCTTTCATAAGAAAGCTAACCTGAAGAATTAATTAACAAACATTGAATCTTCCATTGAGGGAGTCATCCTTTCAGCTAGAACCAGAGATAGAGAGTAAAGGATATTAGTTGATTATCATAATATGTTGGCTGGTGAGGCATCATTTTGGAGATAGAAATACAAATCCATGTGTTTAAAGTATGGAGACCAGAACACTAAATTCTTTCATGTGTCCACCCTGAGATAAAAGATTTAATAAAATTAAAAAATTGGAAAGGTGGATGGATCCATTACTGAAGTATTTTTGGAAATTCATGATGAATTAGTTAGCTACTTTGATAACCTATTGGGGCTTAGATATGTAGATAATTAGTAGGATATCTCTAGGCTTCTTTCCAACATTTCTTCACTCCTCATTGAAGAGATAAACTCTTTTTTGATAAGCCTTTTCAAGGAGGATGAAGTGAAGAGATTATTTTTTTCTATGGAAGGTGAAAAGTCCCCTGGTCCAAATGGTTTTCTTAACATGTTTTTTAAAAATATTGGCACATTATTGGGGCTAAGGTGAGTGAAGTCATCCGTGATATTCAAAAATCTAGTCATATCCTAGATATTCTAATTCAACCATTTTAGTCCTCATCCCTAAGAAGGTAGGTGCAAAATATTTCAATGATTTTAGACCCATAGGCATTTGTAATACCCTATATAAAATTTTAACAAAGGTGATGGCAAATAGACTTAAAATTATCCTCTTATTTATAATCAGATCTAGCCAAGGAGGTTTTATTGTAGGAAGGCAAATCCTCGATGGCATCATTACTATTCATGAGGTCATTCATTCTATGGAAAAGAGTGGTAAAGTTGACCTCTTTCTAAAAATTAACATGAACAAAGCCTATGATAGGGTCTCTTGGGATTTCCTACTTAGAGTCTTATCAAAATTTGGTTTCCATCAGGGCTAGATAAATTTATCCAAGGAATGCATCTCTTTGGTAATGTTCTTTGCCATTATCAAAGGAGCCCCCACAAGGTATTTTAGGAGCCATAAAGGGCTTTTCCAAGGAGATCCTCTATCATCATATGTCTTTATCATTCTAGCAGAAGCATTAGGAAGAACTATTAAAATGAACTTAGTCCTTAGGTCTATTGAATGAATCAAACATGCTTGCTCCCTCAATATGATCTCCCATCAGTAATTCATGGATGATACCATCTTGCTCACCAGATCCTTCGTATCACAAGATAAATAGATCAAGGTAATCCTAGGTATTTATGAGAATGCAGCAAGATAAAAATTCAACTTCTTAAAGAGTAAAGTGTTATTTATCAATACTCTTCTTAGAAGTCGTTAAAAAATTGCTCAGATTCATGGGTACAAGATTGCAGAGTTTCCCGCGATCTACTTGGGGATGCCCCTCTTTAGAGGTAAAATGAAAGGTGAACTTTGGGAACTAGTTCATGAAATAATCTAAAATAATTTTGTGGGCTAGAAAGGGGCTCTTCTAATTCAAGCAAGTAAAGCTCAACTTGTCAATTGTAGCCTTCAAAGTATGCTTGTGTTCTTCTTGTCTTTATTCAAAATCCCTATAAAAATATATCAAAATATAGAACAAATTTAGAACTTTTTGTGGTCTGGTTCAAAAGACAAAAAATATATATTTGGTGGCTTAGGAGCAATTTTGGTCCAAGAAATATGTTGGAGGTCTAGGGCTCAAGAAACTGAGGCAAACGAACTAAGATCTTCTTTCAAAACTGGGCTAGAAACTACTAAGAAAATAGGACATGGGTTGGGTTCACATTCTCACTACTAAATATATCAGTTAGGAAAGGAATTTTTTAGAGTTACCCTTCCCCTCAAATGGATTGACTTTCTAGAATAGCCTCCTCAAAATTAGAAATTTGATTTAGTTGGGAATAATATAGAGATTGGGTTTAAGGACTAAAATTGAATTCTGGAGAGACTCCTGGATCTCGAATTACCCCTTCATCCTCAACCTAAACTTAGAGATCCTATATCCATTCACTACCTAGATCCTTGGGAATAAATTTTTTGACTTATTATAAGAGAGGGAAGGAATAAAATGGTGGAATCCCATACATATCATGGGCTTAGAACCTATAGGGGAGTAGGCCCTTAAAGAGCTCTTCAGTATGTTAAGAACCCAATATATAAAGAACTATCATGTAAAAGACTCTTTGAATTAGAAAGTGAAAAAAATGATTTATTCTTGGTCAAATCTACATACTATTTAATAGAGGAGGATGGTGGAGGCTGGTTCTCGGTGAACCAGGTTTGGCTCAAGAATCTCATTTCCAAAATTAATTTTTTTCTTGGTTGGTTGTTCAGAACAAAATCCTTACAATTAAAAACCTCCATAAAAGAGGTCTAATAATTCCTAATAGATGCTACCTATGTGAATCCAATAAAGAAGATATAAATCATATTTTTTTGGAATGCCCCTTCTTCTAGGAAATTTTTAACATTATCCTCACAAGCTTCAAATTTGCTTGAGTGACTTCTAAAAATATGGATGACATGTACATCCAATTTCATCCCCCCATCAAAGGTAATCGGATGAAAGTTTTCTTCGTTTTATATGGGGAGTCTAGAAGGAGAGTGTAACAACTCAAAACTACCAATCCAATTTTTTTAAAAATGAATTATTACAAGGTTCACAAGGGAAAACCCTCTTTTTCTATCTTCCAACATACAAGGTTTCACCACATTTGAGTTTCAAGTTGTTGTAGATGACACTCAATAGATAGGAGTGACCAACTCCCATGATGTTTGGGGGTCACCTTAATAAACCTACATGTTTAGAAGGATGTCAAAAGTGGTCCCCCACCTTTCCCATACCCTAATAAGTATACGACAATGTGACCACAACATAGGAATTATCCTTTAAGACCCATAACCCTTAAAGGGGGATGCATATTCCCTAACCTTACACTAAGTCCATCTAGGTAGGTTAATTAGGAATAAAGTCCTTTTGCTTAGTTACCACACCTCCATGGGCTAAGTAAGGTTATTACCACTTCATTGATAATGAACATGATCACTCAATCCTCCACATTCAAGGGATAACCCTATTGTCTTGTGAATGATTCCACAACTCTCAATCGAAGTACACACGATCCTACTTGTTCAAGGTGCATTAATTCATAAGAAACCTAGCTATTGTGTTCACAAAATTCTTTCTAGGTTTGTGAGTCCCTAGATATTACATCTTTTAGAGTATATTACATTATTTGGTACATGCCAATGTACCACCTTGGGTATATTATTAGATTAGGAGTTTAAGGTTTGAGTAGTTACTTCAAGCAAGTAATAAATGCACAAGTGTTAGAATGAACAATGATATAGTTATACATGTAGTCCATATGTACGTGAGTCATAGGATAGGTAGATGAAGAGTCATGGGTAGAGTAAATACAAGGAACATATCTTCCTATATATAGGCCTTGATAGAGGTGTGAGAGAGTGAGTGAGAGTAGTAGCATTAGTAGTTAGAATGAGTGTAATGTAGTCCTTCCATTAATATTTTGGAGTGTCCATATCTTTCATTATATTGCATTGTACTATTTTCGTAAGCTTTCATTAATGGCATATTTATGATTTATTGCAAAATTTTATCTTATTATTTTCTTGCATATTATAGTGCCATTATCATATACTTATCATTGCTTGATCATTTTACATCTTGTGGTTGTATTTCCTTTAATATATACATCATAAAAAGCTAACAATGATATCAGAGCACATGGTAGATCTATAGAAAATAGGGAGAGCCACAAGAGATATTGAAATGAGTTCAAAAATCTCATTTTTAGAATTTTTAAAAATACATTTAGCTGGAGTCTTTCCATAGAGTTGTAGAAAAATCGTGAATACTAGGACACAACATTGATTCTACTAGATTGAAAAATAAACTAGTGAATATTGATTATATCTATATTTAGAGTTTCTTCCATTACAGTCCTAATACTCTGTTCTAGAAAAAGAAGACTCAAAAAAATTGGGAAGCTTCCTACACAGATCTAGGAAGAATATCTTCTTTGGAATCAATCTAGTAGCTGAAGCAACAAATGAAATATTGAAGATTTCAGAGACCTAAAGACAAGATCCTACTATAGACCTGCACATTACAAAAGAGAGAAAAGGCTAATGAAACTTTACTATAGATTTCAAGAAGAAGAGACTCTACAAAAGAGTCTAGGAGAATATTGAAAATTGGTGATCTCCATTGAATATTGAAGACCTACAATTTGTAGGAGTAAATAGCTCAAAGAAGCTGAAGAGACCCACAAGATGCCCCATTGAATAACTTCTAGTTTATGAAATATTGAATATAAATAAGGACTAGCAGAGGTCCTATTCTAGATTCCAAAAGTAGTAAATTTTAGAGATCCGAGAAAGGAGATCTCATTACAAAACTTCCATAGTTGCAGATTGAAGAAAAGTTCTCATTGGGAAGACTAGAGAGATACAAAATTGAATATCCAAGAGAAGAGGTCTCAAGGAAGAGAGAAGAAATAAGGAGAAGGCTAGAAAAACCTTATTTTAGAATTCTAAGAAGACCATTGAAGCAAATTTTAGATAAAGCCATTGAAGGAGTTTCGAGGAGAACTCATTGAAGAAATCTACTAGAAAGGAGAAATTTCTTGATAGAACAAGTTTTTGGGACAATTATCACCATTCGACAACAATCTCAAAAGGAGATATATTTGGCAAGGAGTTTATGAAATTTTGGAGGAGAGTAGTAAATACTTCAAGACAGTTAGAACCTTGAGAAGAAGACTACTAGATAGGCCAAGGTCGAAGTCAAAATTCGACAAGAAGGTTGAAGGAGAAAGGAGTTAAAAGAAGCTACCAAATGAGATTTGGAGATTTCTATTAGAGGTTATTTTGGATAAAGGAGATTGTTGATTCTACAATAAAAATTGAAGGTCTCTAGGAGACAATCTCAATTGCAATTTGGAGGAGTTTCCTACCAAATTTAGGGAGATGGAAGAACATCATTTCGAAGGAGAATTTGATTGAAAAAGGGTAGTAATAGGGGCAACATTACTAGTTATGAAACTTTAGATTTACAGAGTGCATTCTAAAGTATAGTTAAAGCCACCAAACTAGATTTTCAAGCAACAAGTTAGAAGGTTTCAAAGCTACAAATAGGTGAGCTAAAGAGCTTATTATTCAGCTTCCAAGTTTTATTTTTCAACGACTCATACTCTGTATCAACGAACAGTATATTAGCTCTTGGTGAGCTAAAGAGCTTATTATTCAGCTTCCACAACATGGATACATAGGAATTATGCAACGAACAGTTCTTATTATTCAGCATCAAGTTATATAATGTTTACAGTAGCCGGGAATAGTCACCGACGGAACGGATCTGTTACGAAGTTGTAACAGTCTGCCAAATAATGTAATATGTACAAAATACTAACAGTCCTAAACAGTACGCTAACATCCCCCTTTATTACATTATTTGGGTAATGTAATAACTAATAGCTATACTTGACTACTAACATCCCCTTACATTATTTTGCAATACAAAGTGAGCTGCGAAACAATTCAAATTTGACACGTCCAAGTGCCTTAGTGAAAATGTCTGCAACTTGAGCATCGGTGGGAATGTGTCAAGCTGAATTCGGTGCTTTGGAACTTCCTCTCGAATGAAATGACATTGTGTGTCAATGTGCTTTGTTTTTTCATGATGGACTGGATTCTTGACGAGGTTCGGAACACCCTGATTGTCGCAAAACAAGTGTATTGGAGATTTTGATGGATGGCCCATACTTGTCAGAATGCGACGTAACCATATCACTTCGCACACAGCTTCACGTGCGATGCGATATTCTTCCTCTGTTGAAGAAATAGCAACCACCTATTGCTTCTTGCTGTGCCAAGAGACAGGACCGGATCCCAGATGAAAAATGTATCCAGAAGTTGACTTGCGATCATCAAATGATTCGGCATAGTCGGAGTCCGTGTATCCTTGCAAGAAGAATTTGTTGTTCCTCTTGTATTCTAGGCCATATTCCATAGTACCACGGACATAGTGAAGAACACGTTTTGTTGCTTTCCAATGAGTGGTCTTTGGCTCCGGCATGAACCTCGAAAGATAGTTTACAGCAAATACAAGATATGGCCTAGTATTGGTCAGATATATGAGACTCCCAATCAGCTGTCGATAGAGAGTACCATCTACCTGAGGTGAGTCATCATATCGCGATAATCGAAGTCCATTCTCCATAGGAGTTTCCATTGTCTTGCGATCGATCATGCGATATTTATCCAAAGAATGTCTTGGCATACTTTTTCCGAGACACTTTGATGGAGTGCTCCTTCCGGCTGAATTCCAGACCAAGACAGTAATGGAGAAGTCCGAGATCTGTCATCTCAAAATATTTGCACAAGTTTCTTTTGACAGTAGAGATCATATCTTCTGAACTCCCTGTAATGAGCAAATCATCCACATAGAGTACAAGCAACACTATCTCAGAACCCTGTTTCTTGAAATAGAGGTTTGCATCTAACGGACATCTCTTAAATCCATGCTGCATTAGGTGATTGTCCATTTTTATATACCAAGCTCGAGGAGCTTGTTTCAGACCATACAAGGATTTGACCAATTTGCAAACTTTCTGCTCGTTGGCCTTCCACTTCAAATCCTTCAGGTCGAGTCATATAGACTTCTTCTTGGAGATCACCATTAAGAAAGGCACTTTTGACATCCATCGGGTGAACTTTCCACCCATATTGTGCTGCCATAGCACACATAACCCGAATTGTGGTCATCCGAGCAGTAGGTGCAAAAGTTTCCTCATAGTCGATGCCTTCCTTTTGAGCATAGCCCTTTGCAACAAGACGGGCCTTATGCTTATCAATTGTTCCATCTCGCCTTGTACTTGACTTTGTATACCCATTTGCAGCCAATAGGTTTCTTTCCATGCGGCAGATCAACAAGCTTCCAAGTTTTATTTTTCATCAGAGACTCATACTCTGTATCCATAGCGGCCTTCCACTGAGGCTCACTAAGAGCATCTTGCACTGATGCAGGTTCAAGACTATCTATGGTAGACATGAATGCCCTGTCATCATCAATATCCATATCCTCAACTTCTCTACTTGGAGTCACAGAAAGTTCCTCAAAAGATTGACAAAGATCATCAACCTCACCAGCTTTCTCTGGCTTCTCTTTCCTTTTGAGCCATACTGCGTGTACGAGGTCTATCCAAATTCAAATTGGGAGGAGTGGATAAATTTGCATCTCCGATTGTATTTGTACACCATTTAGGATTCTCTCTTTGGTGGTGGTGAAGAAGATGTAGAAGGACCTCTTGTCCGTGTTGACGAAGGAATCTCCTCTTCCTTAGGTTCCACAATATCCTGGTGTACTCGTAGATGTGCTCTGTGATGTGAAAGCTTCATCAAAGACAACATCTCTCGCTGATATGAATTTTCTTGGTCAAAGGATCTATCAACCGATATCCTTTAGAGTGCTCAGAATATCCAAGAAAAATACATCTCAGTGTTTTCTCATCTAGCTTCTTCCTTTTCTCTTTCGGTATGTGCATGAAAGCTTGACACCCGAAAATACGTAGATGAGATATGGAGGGTTTTCGACCACTCCATGCTTCCTGTGGAGTCATTCCTTTTAGGGCCTTTGTGGGTGCCCTATTCAAAAGATACACTGCAGTGGTGATAGCTTCTGCCCAATATTGTTGCCCAAGAGTTGCACCTGTGAGCATACAACGAATCATTTCCATTATAGAACGGTTCCTTCTCTCAGCAACTCCATTTTGTTGAGGAGTATAGGCAGTTGTTAATTGTCTCTTGATCCCATGCTTATCTAGGAATGCAGAAAATTCATTAGAGGTAAACTCTCCCCCTCGATCTGAGCGGAGGGTTTTGATAGAAGCTCCTGACTCCTTCTCAACAGATTTCTTGAACTGCTGGAAGAATGCGAAAGCTTCAGATTTTAGTTTGAGAAAGAAAACCCACATCTTTCGTGAGTAGTCATCTACGAATAACTGAAAGTACCTCTTCCCTCCAACACTGTTGGGTGTGAAAGGACCGCATAGATCGGTGTGAATTAGCTCCAGAGGTTTTCTTGCTCTTGTAGAGCTCTTCTCAAATGGTACTCTATGCTGCTTTCCTGCAAGCGATCGAGCACATTGGCAATGTGGCAGAAAGGGAAGGAAGACCCTTTACCATCTCATACTTGATGAGCTCAAGTAAGTAGCTAGAACTAAGATGCCCATATCTCTTGTGCCATAGGGAAGTTGCCTCCTTGGTAGAGACAATCATGGCAACATGTGGAGTAGAGATAGCATCTAGTGCAAATAAGCCATGCTTATATGAAGCTGTTGCAATCTGCTTACCCTTCCCGGTAATTGTACAACACTTCTTTCCATTCTCAACATGAAAGTTGACAACCATATTTCTGTCCAGGATTTGTGTCACTGACAACAAATTGTTGGCCAATCTCGGAACATAGAGGACCTTGTCAATCTGACACTTTCCATCAGGAAGAGTGACTCGAACTCGTACCCTCTCCCTAAACCCTGTAGGTTTTATCATCAGTAATTGTGACAGGTTTTCTCTCTTTGGCCTCAAATGATTCAAACCACGATCTGTCGCCAGTCATATGTTTACTAGCTCCAAAATTGACATACCAAATAGGATCCCTCTATGTGGAATCTGTGGTAGTCATGAGCACCTTGTGTGCCCATTCAAAATCTGAGTCAGATTCTTCAACAACAACATTCACCTGGGGTTGCTTGTTCTTATTTTGTGGTTTGTTTTGGCCTTTATGCTTGTTCTTATGCCAACACCTGTTGGTGTCATGGTTGTCTTTCTTACAGATCTTGCACCACCTCTTCTTCTCTTGAGGTTGTTTGCCTTTTCCTTTCGTATCCTCTTGAGAATTTCCTCCTTTCTGAAAGTTGCCTCCTTTTTGCCCATTACCTTTCTTCCTAGAACCCTGCCTGTTGGTGTATAGGGCTGTATTGGAAGAATCATCCTTGTGAAGTTGGCGTGCCTCTTGTTGTTGGAGCAGATTGACCAACTTGATGTAGGTAATTTGTCGTTGGGACACCTGGATGGAGGTTATCAACATATCAAATGAAGAAGGTAAAGCTCTCATCACAAGTGAAATGAGAAGCTTTTCGTCCACAATATCTCCTAGAGAACTCAATTTCTCTTTCAACTCAGACACTCTGCACAGAAAGAGTTCAACTGTTTCACCCTGTCTCAAACTCAGGTTATGAAGTTGTTGTTGAAGATGAAGAATGGTGGATTCATTCTTCCCCTCATAGATGGTTCTAAGGGCATCCCATGCCTCTTTACCACTTGCTTTATCAGCTATATGAGGTTGCACTTCATCTGAAACAACAAACAAAATGAGCACCTTTGCTCTACCTGTCTTTCTTGTCAAAATCAATCTGATCTGTCGAAGGACCTCGTGGATCCTGTCGTTGGTGAAGGCCTCGGTTGCTACTCCAGTAAAAATATCCCACAAATCTTCCATTTGGAGAATAGCCTTCATCTTATGTTTCCATGGTGTATAATTTGGACCTTTCAATAACTGATGCGGATCAGTCATCAACTTTGCAACAAGTGGCCATAGTGAAGGTTCCTTATATCACCAAATTGGTCCCCCTTTCTATATACCTTTTGCTAGGCCAATATACCGTACAAAATACCCGCCCTTACGTGAGGGAAACTATAGGTATTTAGAAAGATCAACAAAAATCACCCGCCCTTACGTGAGGGAGACTATAGGTGAATTTTAGAGATCATACGATACGTGGAACATAAGCGGTATGCGAAAGGGAATCGCCTTGTTGATGGCACCTACCATAGAATATTCTTCTCATGCGTGGGGCGTAACTTCCCCTAAACACTATGAAGAATACTTCGTCAGGATTTACGCCTAAACACAAGTGCGATAAAGGGTAGTGGATGGAGTAAAAAAATGCAAAAATGGCATACTTATTCCTCCCCGACGATTTATAGAGAACAAGCTCAGACGTCGTTATAGCAAACTATATTAGGCGACGGATACAGTAGCCAAATCACGATAGCTTTACCCGTAAGTGTTGGCGGAGGTATCGCAAATACCGACCGCTGCAAGTGCAATAAAATTGCACAGATGGGTTTTATATTCCGGGGACTTAGGGAGTGTTTTGATTTTAATTTTTAATGTTATAGTGCAAAAATGAAATATGCAACATACAACAAAAAAAATTGCCCACAAGAATAACCCACAAGGTGTCGGTCACGATCGAAAATGCACCTTTTACAATGCCAAATTGCTATTTTTCATAAAATTACTCTCAATCCCCCTTTGATTTTTGAAAAAATATCCCCCCTTAAAAAGGCGTTCTTTAACAAAGCATTTTAATAATTATTATAAATTTAAAATTAAAATAAATAATTTTAATTTGTATAGTTTTAAAACTTATAAAAAATAAATTAAAATTAAAATTTTAATTTATAAAGTTAAAAAACTATAATTAAAAAATTAAAATTAAAAATTTTAATTAAAAAATAATAATTAAAAATGACTTTGCAAAAAAAATTTATACCTTAGGGGGAGTCGGCGGGATTCGAACCCCCGACCTGCAGGCTCCCTGAGCCTTAACCGCACGGCTCACGACCACGTGAGCCAGCGGGCTGATCCGAGAAGATCAGTGGACCTCCTCCCTTATCAACTCGAATCCTCCTCCTCCTCCTCCTCGGCCTCTGCGGCTGCCGGCGCTCCTCTCTGCCGAGGCAAAAACACCGCTCCTCTCTGCGGCTGCAAAAAACACCGCTCCTCTCTGCGGCTGCAAAAAAAACGTTCTTCCACAGACCAACTTTTTTTTTTTTTTTTTTTAAAACGGGAAGGGGGGGTGGCTCTGTGTTTTTTTTTTTTTTTTTTTGCTTTCTTTCCCGGCCGCGCGCGATTCGCGCTGTGCGCCGGGTGGGGGGGCCTCGTTTTTTTTTTTTTTTAAACGGGAGGGTGGGGGGGCCGCGCCGCTACGCGCAAATGGGCATGCCGAGCGGGGGGGGGGGTTTATACCCCCTCCAATTCCCGTGCGGGCGGGGATTTAAAAATCCTGTGCAGGGGGGGTCCCTCCTCTCGCGTCGGCCTGTCGCCTGGCGCGACCGCGGCCCGTCGCGGGATTTAAAAATCCCGCGCGGGGGGGGGTTCTCCCCTCCTGTCGCTGTCGCAAGGCGCGACCACGGCAGGGCCTGTCGCACGTGACAGGCCTGCGACAGGGCTGTCGCACGTGCGCGCTGTCGCACGGCCCTGCGCGCACTGTCGCGTAATGCGACAGTTGCTGTCGCGCGGGCCTGTCGCGTCCTCGTCGGGCGGGGGGGAGCGATTGCCGCGCCTCCTGCGCGGACGTCCCCTTCCTGCGCTTCTGCGGCCACGACCGCGGGGTTTTTTTTTTTTTTAATATATCACGCAATGGCGTGAAGAAAAAAAATTTAATCCCGTCGCAACACAGCCACCTTTCACCGCTCCCTGCAATCTTCTCGCCCAGAATTTCCGAGTGGCTCTGATGCCATGTAGAATTGTGCAACGAACAGTTCTTATTATTCAGCATCAAGTTATATAATGTTTACAGTAGCCGGGAATAGTCACCGGTGGAACGGATCTGTTACGAAGTTGTAACAGTCTGCCAAATAATGTAATATGTACAAAAGACTAACAGTCCTAAACAAAGTACGCTAACATTTTGGATAGCATTGAAGAGCTACAATTTCATTCATTACAAGGCAAAAATTAGGTGATACAAAACACCAAGATATTCATCATCTATAAAAGTCATTAAGGTAAGCAACAGTGGTACAAAAGGTTTATTAGTTGAACTTTGGTTATTTGGTTCACTATTAAGTTTCATAAAGCACCATATTAGAGTTTATAGTTGCAAGGAAAAGGTTTCATATTAAAGTCTTCAAGAAAGTGCAGAAGATAGTTTCTTATAAGGTTAAAACTTGCACATCAAAAAGGAGGAGTTAGATATATTTTGAAAGAAATGAAAATATCAACATCCTACCTTCTAGTGAAATCAAAGAAGACATTATCTGTAAGTGAAAGTTGCATAGATTATAGTGAATATTTCAAGTTAATTTTAAGATTTTATTTATAGGAGAAATAAGGAGAGATTAATATTGCATAATAATAGTTATTAAAGGTACATTAAGTATTCAATTTGAGATGAAAATTAGTGCAAAGTTAAGCCTCAAAGGGCATATTAGTTGCATGATTAAATTCTTGGATCCATTATTGCAAAGTTAACCAAGCAAAGAAAATATAAGGAGAGATTTCTCTAGTAAGAAAGGCAACATTAAATCTTTGTTTGCCACCAAGGAGTAGAGTAAAGAAGTTGCCTCATCAAGGAAGTAAGAAAATCTTGAAAAATAGAGATTTAAAGGTCTCAAAGCATAGGAGTAAAGGTATTTTATTCTAACTATTTGCATTATATTATTGCACCATATTCCTCTTGTCCTACATAGCAAAAGAGGATAAAATATAGTGTCTCAAATACACTAAAATAACCAGCAAAGTACAATCTACAAGCAATCAAATCATCAAAGTTTGAGGAGAAAAATTCAAGAGGAGACAAAGGGCTCAGTAACCAAGTTTCAATGTGTCTAAAAGATACTAGAATCTAGCACCTACAACAGTATAACCTGAAACATCAAGAACCTACGTAAGGCAACATTACATCCATCGTAAATCTATGTAAAGCAAGAAATATAATGTATTGCAAGCATACATAAGTTACATAAAATATTAAGGTGCAAACAAGAGTGCTTTACCCAAGAAATAGCTTGGATGAACTACTAGCCAAGTGGAGAGTGTTGAAGCATCCAAGAGCTACCATTGATTAGAGAAAGAACACCACCAGCTAAGAGGATAATGTTGAAGCACCTAAATCCACCATTGTTGGAGTAGAAATAACAACTAAGAGGGCAGAATTGGAGGATCGTAGAATAATATTTGTTGGATCCAACTTCTTGGAAGACTAACATCAACATTTTTTGGAGAGAGCATTGAAGACAAGACCAAACAACTTGCATTCATTGGAAAGAATTATTGAGGTTATAGAAGATGTTGAGGGATAAATTGCATGTAAGGGAAAGGATCGCCACTTGCCATGTCAAGCCAAGACACCTCGTGCCACTTGGCACAAAAAAATAAGGCACTTAAACATACCTTTTAACGCCTACGTAGGAAGGAAGCACCCATGATAAATTAACGCCCATCTTGAGCGTTGAAAGCATCATTCGAAGGTCAGAAGGAATCATAATTATTGCAAGGAAGATAAGAGCATTGAAGTCACTTAAACTAATGCTCATCAAGAATGTAACTGCCATTCACCTGAGCAATGTATGCACCATGTGGCTAAAGCATTAAGAAGGGACAATGGGTATTAAAGTGCTCAAGTTGAAGATAAACATTAGAGAGATATTGGAAGCTCTCAAATTTAGAATTGATAGACCATACACTCAAAGAGGTCAAAATAGGAGGAAGACTCATAAGGCACCCATGAGAAAAAAATGCTCTCTTCCATACACAAAATACTAGCATTACAACGCTAAAGCGTGGACTAAAGAGTCAAACTAGAGGTCAATCAACATGCATATTTCACATTGCAAAGAAGGTAAAGATTTGCATTATTTAATATTTATTTTCCTTAAGTTTAAGGAGTTATACGAAGTTTATTATAAGGTTGAATTTATTTAAAATTGCATTGGAGATATAAGTAGTTTCTAAACGTATTGAATTATAAAGCAAATCAAAGTAGGAGTTTATATCCTTAAGTGGTATTTCAAAAATACATTAGTTGAAATAAAAATATCATAATATTTACAAATAATCATAGTAGGAGATATAAGATTTTCAACATTGAAAAAACTAAAACTTTAATTTGCAAATATTATTACTTTCAAAATTTTCAAATTAGGGATATATAAGGAGTACTACATCAAACTTTAGTTTATTGGAATTTAGAAAAATGAATCATTGAAAGTTACGGATAAAATAAGCAAATTCATTGATTGCTTAAGAGTTGGAATTTATTGGTTATACTTGTCCCCCACACATTAAAAGGATAAAAGGAATCCAACTATATAGAGAATTTCATAAAAATGAAAAGTACATATTTCAATAAGGAAAATAGGGGTTGAGCATTATATCAAACTTGTCATCCAACCACTAGGGAGACAAAAGGAATTCAACTCAAAGTAAACCTAAAAGCTAAGTCTAGCTAAGTCTACTATCAAAGCACTTAATCTTGGGAGATATAAGGGATTCTACAAAACTTGATAGTAATAGTATTTTATCAAGTTTATTCATATATTCAAGTTACTTTGGAAAGATAAAGTATTCTAAAAAAAGCTTAAATTAAACTATTAGGGAAGCAAAAGAAATACTACCTAGGAAAAATTACAAAGCATACTTATCGAAGAATTAAAAGTTAGAATTTAATCATATACTCAAACTCAACTTAAAATATATATAGGGAACCACAAGGTTTTTCAAGTGACAATAGTCTATTAAATCTAAGGAGAAGAAATATGTCTACTTCAAAGAATACAGTGAATAATGATATGGACAATACCATTAGAAAGGAAAGAGCAAGTGTTATTAAATTTGGAATCAAGAATCTACTTACAAAACCCGAAAACTTAGATCTTACCTCTAAAGTAATCTATAATCAAGCCTTAGAAGAAAGCTTTACAACAATGGAAAATTATCTTCATGCTATAATTATTGAAGTAATTGATAATGGAATGACCTTGGAAGCATATTATATATGGCTTTACTTACACTTCAAAATTACAAAGAAGAGAATGTAAAGCAAAAAGACTTAATTGAATCACTCAAAGAGAAAACAAAAATAGATGAATCCTACTTAGAGAAGATATTTCAATCATCATGCAATATTGATACTTCAAGTTCTTATAATTCAATATCTTATCACGATGATTTAAGTAGTTGTACAAAATATTCTATATTGAAGATGAATTGTGATGAGAAGGACAAAGGCAAAAATAAGATTGACTTGAAATAATATCAGGATAGCATAACAACTTTTAAAAGCACAAGGACTAAATCTAATGAATACAAGGAAGAGAAAGAAGAAGAAGCTGACAAAGGACGCATACAATGCAAAGTAAATTGAAGAACTCAAATTTCAAAACCATGACAAAGATCCATATTGAAGACTAAAGTCTTCAACACTCAAATAATGTAATACGAGGGGTGTTAGAGTATATTACATTATTTGGTACTTGTCAATGTACCACCTTGGGTACATTATTAGATTAGGCATTTAAGGTTTGAGTAATTACTTCAAGTAAGTAATAAATGCACAAGTGTTAGAATGTGTAATGATGTAACTGTACATGTAGTCCACATGTACATGAGTCATAGGATAGGTAGATGAAGAGTCATGGGCCAAGGGACATATCTTCCTATATATAAGCCTTGATAGAGGTGTGAGAGAGTGAGTGAGAGTAGTAGCATTAGTAGTTAGAATGAGTGTAATGTAGTCCTGCCATTAAAATTCTAGAGTGTCCATATCCTCCATTATATTATATTATACTATTTTTATAATATTTCATTAATAGCATATTTCTAAGTTATTGTAGAAGTTTATCTTATTATTTTTCTGCATATTATAGTTACGTTATCATATACTTATCATTGCTTTATCACTTTACATCTTGTGGTTGAATTTTCTTTAATATAAACATCATCACAAACTAACAACATCCTGACAACTCCTTCTAGAACTCATGTCTACATGGTTATTACATTCACGCAACTCCTCCCAGAAGTGGGCTCTTTGACTTGGGTCCACGAGAGATTCTAAACCTTCCCAATAACCTTATCTCTAATGGAAAAATTGTTGTGTTTTAAAGCAAACTTCTAAAATAAAGCAACATACTATTCATAATATCAAAGCACTTTTAATCAAGTATTAAACTAAAATGCTATAATAGATAAAAATGATGCATTCTAAATAAAAGCTACATTTTTCATAGCTCAAAAACTTGACATAAAGCTTCAAAGAACGCATTCCTTTAACATAAAGGCAAAAACATAAAAGAATCAAGTATTCAACATAAGTTAAATTTTCACATTTGATATAACTCAATGCTAGCTGAGAATAAAAGATTGCTAAAATAGTTTAATATACAAATTCCAAGGAACATTAAAGCAACATAATCTTTCAATTTGTACAATAATCAAGTTTACAAATTTTTTGAACAAATCCTTCCTTCACAGAGTCTTTGTTTTCCACATCATCTATACATTCAAAGAACTAAGAAACCATCCACCAAATATCTTCAAGCCAAATAGAAAATTTTCCAGCTTCTTCATGATAGGGAACCCACCACAGTTTATGAGGAATACTTGGGGATTACGATAGCTCTAACAAATGCAATGCAACTTTAATCATGCCTTTTCTACTACGCAATCAACCATGCATAACACACAAAACAAGCCAACAAGAAGAGAATTCCATGCTTTTCTTTATAATCATCCCTTAATCCACATAAGTCTTAGGAATCATTATAATAGTTTCCCTTTCAAAACCAACATACAATAGTCCACCTTATAAAATATAATCCTATACTTCTTTTTATAATGATTCCTTAACCCACATAAGTCTCAAGAATCATTATAATAGTCTCTTTCAAAACCAGCATACAATAATCCATCTTATAAAGGAGAATTTTAAACTTCTCTTTATAATGATTCTTTAATCCACATAAGTATCAAGAATCATTATAATAGTTTCTCTTTCAAAACCAACATACAACCATCCATATTATAAAAGAGAATCTCATACTTCTATTTATAATAATTCTTTAATCCACATAAGTCTTAGGAATCATTAATATAGTTTCTCTTTCAAAACCAACATACAATCATCCATCTTATAAAAGATAATTTTAAAATTATATTTATAATGATTTATTAACCCACATAAGTCTCAGGAATCATTATAATAGTTTCTCTTTGAAAACCAACATACAATAATAGAGAATCCCAAACTTCTCTTTATAATGATTCCTTAACCCATATAAGTCTCAAGAATCATTATAATAGTTTCTCTTTCAAAATCAACATACAATAATCCATCACCTAGGTGTTGTAGGTGAGTTGGAGAGGAGAGGGCAATCCTCCAAGGGAGGTCCTAGGTTCGAATCTCCATCCTACCAAAAAGCTGAATTGGGTACCCAAAATCCAATTGATAATGTTGGTATGGGCAGGGTTGGGTGCGACCCTCGGGTGACTTTGATAGTGTAGAACCCCCTGTTCATGGTCTCTTAGACCAAGGCAGCCCCACAAGGGGTTTTTCACTAAAAAAAAAAAAACATACAATAATCCATCTTATAAAAGAGAATCTAACTCACAAAAAATTATTTTCTATACTTTTAAAACAAGGACACATACATCCCATTTCATTTTCCAAAAACAATATTGCAATAGAGTAAACTAGAGCACTAAAAATCTCTAGTTCTAATTTCACATCTATTTTAGCAAGCTACTAACAAATTAAAGATTTTTGAAAGTCATAACTTAATCATTAAAAGAAAGCAATATTTATTCTTTCCTTAGCTAAAGAATATTTTCTACCATCTAATATAGTTCTTCCTAAGATAAAACATGAAACTGATTTCAACAAGCATAAATAGCTCGACTTAGCTCGACTATGTGATAATAAAAAATGATTAAAATCCAAACAAATAACTTAAAAGGATTTGCATGTAGGTCAACAATAGATGTAAGGTATGATCTAACATGGGTGCACATGTTGGTCCAACATCTACCAACGAAGGAGAACATCAACACACTTCAAACCAAGGCGTTCCACTACTGCAAGCAAGGTTATAAAGTTCAAGCCACCATACTAGTTTACATGAGCTTACCCCATATATCTAGAGAACCAAAATACACAGGTTGGAATGACACTAACTAGCATGGTGAAATTAGGGAAAAAGATGTAGCTACCAGAGGATATCCCTTACCCACAAGCAAGGATAAACCAAACACAAGACATTGGCTAAAAGTAATATCTAATACTCAACGTAAAAGGAAGATCAATGTCAAGCATAGGATAGAACTTAGGTACCAAAAATAAAAATTTGTCTCGTATTAAGCTAAAGGTAGCACTAAAAGAGAAGATAAATCATCAAGCAAAAATGCCATCAACCAGAGTGAACATCCGAGCTAAAGAAAGACACATAAATCAAACCACAAGGAAAACACCTGGTTCAAATATCTCCTACATCTTTGGAATTTGATGTCGTGCTAATTGGCCTGTGAATCCTCCTTTGTCCTCCAAAACCCAAAAATTCTCCCCCCAACACATCCTCTAACCATTTAAATATCATAGGTGCATCTTCTCACATGGATGAAATCATCAATAAAACGTTAAAGAAGACATTTATTTAAAATACTAGAGAAACCCTGATATCTTACTTAAGATGTCACCAAAATATATACCCAAAAACGAATAATATGCTTCTTTACCAAGTTAGCCTTATTGATGAATTTTAAACCTTATACTTAATATTAATTCCATAGAAAAATAATCATAAGATTAAACAACAATAAAACTTATACACATGATACAATGCCTAGAACTTTTGAATATTAAAAGAACCTGTACAAATAAATATAAAACTTAAATTCCATAATATAATCTTCCTAAATAACCTTAAAAATTAATATTAATATTAAATAAATACTTAAAATTATTATTTATTTTTTTAAACATTCATAGTTGATGGCCTATAGACAATATAGTTCTTAAGAAAACTTAATAAAGATAATATATCCATTAATGTTTTTAACTTGAGACTTCTTGCAATATGTTAAATATAACCTACCAAAATAGGAAAAAAATAAAAATAAAAAGTATTATATCTTATGTAGCATTTTTAAATTTATTTATATAATTTCTACTAATGAAAAGAAATTTGTTAAAAATAATTTACTTTTTAATACACATATCTATAGATGAAAATATCTATATTACCCTTGTTGTAATACAAAATAACTTAAAAAAAAAAATCCAAAGGTTGTTTTGAAAGAAGCCATACAAAATAACTAAAAATTAACCTAATATAGACTCAATCTTTGTCTAAGGGTAAATACAAGGTTTTAAAAGAAGCCTGCACCCTTCCACAAAAAAATAGTGTCCAATTCTACATATAAACAAAACCAGTGTCTAACCGGGAAAAGATCTTTAGAAAGACGGAGCAAACACAGTGTCTAATTCTACATATAAACAAAACCAGAGTGTCTACTGGGGAAAGATCTCGAGGAAGACGGATGCTCAGTCCCTCTCCTTCAATAAGGCTTGAAGAGGATTTTTCATAACCGTCGTGAACTCCTGCTTCTCTGCAACATCCACGGGTTCCCCACCCTTGCTCTCCCATGCAAAACTCTGCACCAGACGAGCCAGAATTAGCTGAAGATGAAGCATGGCCAGTGCCAAACCAGGACAAATCCTTCTCCCCACGCCAAAGGGCGTCATCTTTATCTCCTTACTACCCGTCATATCAACCTCCGCGTTTAGGAAACGCTCTGGTAAAAACTGCAAGGGATTCTCCCACACCTTTGGATCATTGCCCATGTCCCACACGCTGAAACTCACCCACGCCCCCGCCGGAACGTCAAACCCTCCAAGACTACACTCCTCACTGACGGCGTGCGTCAAAACCAGCTGTCCCGGCGGATGCCGTCGCAGCGTCTCCTTCACCACCGCCTCCAAATAACCAATTTTCTGCACATCCTCCTCTCCCACCCTTCTCTCCTTCCCCGTCACCTCCACGATTTCTCCGTACAATTTAGCCTGAATTTCCTGGTGTATTACGAGATTCGCCAGGGCCCATTGGAGGGTAGTGGAAGTGGTGTCGGTGCCGGCGTTGATGAATTCCGAGCACAGCGTCACCAGTTCTCCGTCGTTCAGCTTTCTGCCGCCGTCAATTGTCAGGGAAAGCAAAGAATCCACGTATGCCCTGCAATCCTCGGCCCTTCCCTCCGCCAGGGCGGCGCGACGCTCGTTAATGAGAGGAAGGAACGTTTCCACCTGCCGTTGATGGATCCCCTGCAAGCGCTTCCACCGCTTTCTGTAAAAAACGCTAAGCTTCGGAAATATGTTGTCTAAAGCGAATCCCCCTCCGCCAAGGATGACTTCTCTCGCGACGTTCTGTACGGCCGTCACTGCCTCCTCTTCCAACCGAATTCCGAAGCACATAAAGACCAAGATGTTAAACACGGCGCGCCTCAGGTGGTCCACCACTTTGACGGCGCCTTCGTTTCGCTCGGCCTCGGTCCTCAAGGCATCAATCAAAAGATTGACGGCTCGTTCTCGGCCCTTTCGGAAGGTGTTGAGGGCGGCGGGATTGAGGGTTTCGCTAACCAGATTTCTGCGGAGGGTGCGCCAGAGAGGGCCATAGGCAGCCGTGTTGAAGCAGGTTTGGTTGTTGGTAAACAATTTGCTGGGCCCTTGGGCCGGGGGCCTGCTGGCGAAGATGGAACCCTTTTCTATTAGAGCTTCGTGGGCGAGCTCATGGCTGGTCACCATTATCAGTGGCTGAGATCCCAATCTGAATGTGTAGATGGAGCCATATTGCTGGGGGAGCTTTTGCATGGATGGCTTCGAAATTTGCAGAAGATTGCCGAGGATTGGCCATCCGGAAGGACCCGGCGGCAGATGATAAGTCTTATTCCTCTTCCTGAGCAGTAAGAAAGGCACGAGCAACGCTGTAAAGAGAAGAAGAATAGAGAGAGAGTAATAATCGGTGACTATACTACTGGATATCTCCATTCAATCGTATGGTACTCACAGCAGAAAAGAGGATTCGAGGTAAAGAGATTCGAGTTGGAAATTATTTAGAGGTGCCTAATTCAGGACACAGAGACGGTTGAATGTCTGACTCGCTATATTCCTTTAAAATTACAATTAAAAAATAAATAAATTTACATTAAAATGTTATTAATTAAATAAATATTAAATTATATTATATTAAAATAATAATTTGTTTTGTTGTTTATATATATATATATATATATATATATATATTCCTTATTATATATAATTTTTTTTTATAAGTTAAAATTTTATTAAAAAAGGGGTTTTGAAAGGGCCCCAAAACCTTATTACAACAGGTCAGTAGACCACAAGCAAGGTTGTAGGAAAGGCCACTGGAAAGGCCAGAGGAAACGCTCGAGGAAAAGCCTAAGGAAAGGCTTAAGGAAAAACAATAGGAAATCCAACAAGAAGGACGTCAAGAAATCTGAGAAAGAAAAACGTGCTCGAAGAGGGAAAGTACAATCCGCTTAACCACAAATTTGAGCCATCCGCTAAGCGGGAAAAGGAAGAAGCGGGAAAACTTGAAACTTGAACACTCCCGCCTAAACACAAATTTGAACCACCCAAAAGTGGGAAAAAGGAAATACCCTCCAAAGAAGGGGAAATACAAAAAGTTACAGTCCTGTGTAGGGAAAAACCAGAAACCGACAAAGAAATACTGAAAAACCAAACCTAAAAAACAAAAACCAACCTGAACAATAGGATGGAGCAGATCCCAGGGATGTCCCAGAGCAAAAACACTCGAAATAACCCCACCAAAAGGTATGGAAAGGGGTAGAAAAATGGATCAGTGACCTCCCACACCAAGGAGATTGTATGCAAACACCAGCGAACCAAGAAGGAAGGGCAAGGGAAGTGTCAGGGATCTAGGACATCATGGGCCTAAAAATTTGGAACAACAATCTGGGGATCTCCACAGGCCATGAAATCCCCTTGCAATGAAGAAACTACGAAGACGTCAGTAGAAGCAGAGGAAGCAGCAAACGCAAAAGAGCAAGCCACGAGAAAGAGACGAGAAAGTTCCCAAGGAACCTAAAATGAAGGAGCCATGGGGAGAACCAACTGCAAACGTTAAGCACAAGTCTTCCCAGACCAAAAATATGCAGCAAGAAACCCTAGACAACCTTCAACACTGTCAATGAACAACTTCAGGGAACCAGATGAGGAAGTCCAGCAAGATCACAACAGCAAGCAATGCAGAGGCCTCTCTCAAAACCATGAAAAATACTGAGAGCCCACCGATCCCACATCCACAAACCCAAAGAGTAGAGTCATAGGAAAAAGCACATGGTCCCAATAATATTACGCATAAAATTGACCAATTGATTTCATAATATATTATTATACTATTCTTATCATAGATGAAAAACCCAAGAACCCCTATTCTTATTCCCTTATCAAATGTAAAAGATAAAATTGTTTTAATAAAAATCCTTGTCCAAAAGCAAGATCCATCCACAACTATACAAAACCAAAATTTTAAAATATGTTTTATCCTATTTGAAATTTTATCTTCTAATTTATTGAATTTAATAATAAACAAATCTTTAGGATTGTCCTCAATGATATTGATATATTGATGAAGTAGAAAGCAAAAATTTAATATTTCAAAATCTTAAAATATATAGTGAAATAAGATAAAATTATTTTATTAAGTTTATTAGATCAAAATAATTTATAAGATTAAAAATTTTAATATAAAATTGAGGTCTAGCGTATAACTCTTTTTTTTAATTTAAATCTTGGATGGCTTTTTCAAAGTTTCAAGTTTAACAACATCTAATTTTGATGAAACAACCTTGGTGATTTGAAATGGATGAAAGCGAGGAGTCTACAAAGAATGTGTCTATTGGAAGATACACGATAGATGGAAATGAGGTGGAGTTGCATGGCCTAGTCTAGCCTGGGGATGTGGACCCAAATCAAGGACCCATGTCTCTTCAAGTTCCCTTTGATCGGGGAGCGTGCTCTTGGTCTAAGGTGGTGTGGAGAGGAAGAGTAAAAAAAGCTCTTGTTTGTAGTTTTGACCTTAAGATAAACCAAGATAAGCTCCAAGTCCCTCTTGATCTCTTGAAAATAACTATGGACAAGGATGCCTACAACCTAGTGGGGAAATTTATGGGTCCACATCTTGGTCTAGACTCTATCCGTTGTTGGACCTGTTGCCACATTTTGCACGGGGTGCCATGTTTTCAGTTTCTGTAAGTGAGCTACTCTTTTCCTTCCCTCCTCCTTTTTTCCCTTTCTTCATTTCTCCCTTTCTCCCTCTTCCTTGCAGTTTCATTCCTCCCTCTTCCCCTTGAACTTCCCCCAGTGAAGTTTCCAGCAAGTGTTCCCTGAAAATGTCTAAGTGTCAGGGCGCAACCCGACTTCGCAGCGAAGTCGGAGTGCGCCCTCCAGTTGGAGCGTAGTAGGGAATGCGAAGTGCGCAGCAGACAGGAACAGGCAAAATTTGACTAAGTGTCAGGGCGCAACCCGACTTCGCAATGAAGTCGGGGTGCGCCCTTCTTCCTGGGCGCACTTGGGAAGCAGAATGGCAGAGAATCAGCTAAGTGTTGGGGTGCAACCCGACTTCACAGTGAATTCAGGGTGTGCCCCCCTCCTGGTGCATAATCTGAATAGCAGAGAAGACAACAAAGTACCGGTGCGCAACCCGACTTCGCAGCGAAGTCGGGCTGCGCCCTCTGACCGGTGCGCAGTTGGGCAAGTAAACCCAGAAATTGACTAAGGCACGGAGGCCTCCCCAACTGCGTTGTTTTCCACCTGCGCAACCCGACAACGCTCTGATCCTGGGCGAAGTTGGATAAACTGCCTTTCAAGGCAGCCATGTGTCACTCATCAGCATCCGACAAGTGTCCAACCTCGGGATTCGAGCCAAGACATGACCGAGAAAAGGACAAGCATGGACCGCACTATCTACACCAACTGCCACCATTAAAGCTGATGTGAAGTGCCATCTGCCACAACTACCCGCATTCCCACTGATTTGAAGTTCCACCCAACGCGCTGCCACGTAGCTGTACAGCTTTCAGGGAGACCATGCTGCAGGTACAGTCCTCACCGACAGAAGTCAGCATCAGCAGCTCCTCTGCCGCTTTTGTCAGCTAATGTCTAGTCTGGGACTTTGTGCCCGTGATTGTAATCGGGGGGAACTGGGGCTATAAATAGCCACCACATTTTCATTGTAAAGGGGGAAGGGGAATATACTGCTAGGGAACCATTGTAGCTGTGCGTTTGCCTCTAATACAAGATACATACTTGGCTCTGCTTACTGTCTTCATTTTGTATGCTGCCTCTCCTTGTCATTTCTGCCTCATGTTTCTTATTTCATTGCTTACTGTTGTACTGAACTCTGGACTCCAGTATTTGATGATTAAGTATTCCTGGAATGCATAGATAGAGGATACATAGGATGCATGATAGTTGTAGTTTCAATGTGTGTTTTGTATAGGAATGTTGTTAGTAGTGGTGATTGATCGTTGTCGTGCTGCTTATTCCCCCCACCCAACTCCAATCACATTTGGATTCTCTTTCCACATTTTTATCTCTTTCCCTGCACTCTTATCTTAAACACTAAAACCCCATAAGAAGTCGGCCTTCTCTAGAGATTGGCACGAAAGGCATTCCTTCCTTCTGGCCTTTCAATCTAGTGGGCGAATCTAGGGTGCATTATACCAAATCCTTTCCTCATGGTAGATTCATAACCAATAGTTTCTCTGGCACGCCCGGTGGGACATGGTAGTTTCCCACCCCCAAACAGAATCGAAGCACGGGTGTTCGCTTCATTGCTGTTAAAAATCAGAGCACCTGGCGACTCTGCACGTACCTGAATATTCTCTGAGTCCGTAAAGACCGGTCCTAACGCCTTCATGCAAACAAGAAGGTGGCGAGCAAGGAATCCGAGAAACCCGCCTGACTTTTATGAAATTGACATTGACGCTCCAGGCGAGCGCATCAGGCTGGCTGATCACCAAGCTCACGAAGAAGAGCCTAAAACTAAAATTGAAGAGGTCGAGGCTGAAGAGCAATCTACATCCTCGGACAGTTCCGATACCGAGTACACTACCGGATCAGAAGAAGACATGGCTGCCCAGAAGAATGATGATGACCTCTTCCCGACGGTGGACTCTACGGGGCCCTTGGCCCTAGTCGGACAGCAAGTTGTGCCCCTCGCTACCTTAAAGTCTATCCCTACATATGACGGCTACGACAAGACGGCGTATGAACACATCCAGGACATTCTGGCCCTGGCTGCGCTACATTCCATCACTGACGAAGGTGTGAAGACCCGTCTTCTGGCCCTTTCCCTAAGGGGAAAGCTTCTCTACTAGTGGAGATCACTGCCAGAGGGATCTATCATGGGGTGGCGACAATTGGCCGGTAGGCTCGTGAAAGGATGCAACGAGTCTGTTGATCCCTCTTCTTTGTTGCATCAATTCCAAAGCATCCAAAGACACCCCCAAGAGGAGGTGTCGGACTTCAACATCAGGTTTGCAAGGTCTTGGAAACGAGTACCTCATGAACTCCGACCTTCAGCAGGTCAGGCTGCACACTACTACCTGAGGTCCTTCAACTCAGATATTTGCCTACTGCTGAAGATAGCCAGAATAGACTCATTCCCCGCTCTGTACGAGGCTGCCCAACAAGCTAAAATGGATATCATTTCCATAGGCAGACTCCCGCATAGGGTACAACCACCCATTTACCCAGACTTTCCTCAATCTCAGTACCCATCAGCTTCTGGTACAATGTCGTCCACTTCAGGACAGCAACCCCAGCAGCAATGGAACCCGACGCCGGTCGTAAACCCTTACGGCCCACCACAAATTCACTATCCACCTCCTCCTCCTCCGCATTATCCAGCACTCCCAGCTCCCCCGTAGTATGCACAATATTCTACACCTCCTCCATTGGCTGCATTACCTCCTCCAGCCTCAGTTGTCGCCTCCTGACAATGATATTCAGAATAAAATCCTCTAGGAGGTATGGGCTCTGGCCTCTGGATATCACACCATGTCCAACGACATGACCATTCTAAAGAAGAAACAGGCCCAGATGGACCTTGTTCCAAGGAGGCCATATCCGCCCCCGACACTGACAAAAGATCAAGCCCCAGAACGGCGAGATCAGAGGCGGCCCCCTGCAAGAAATGTTGCCATTGAAGACCAACCTGGCACTTCTGACCAGGTCAACTGGTGCACTACGTGCAATGACCCGCATTCTGAGGATGACTGCACACTGCATCAACACTACCTCCAGACCTTGGCCGGCAGCGCCATAGAAGACGAAGAACTCTACATGATCCTGGACGACGAAGGCAACTTTGCCATCCCAGAGGAAGATCTGTTGCCGCCTCCTGCCAAGGAAGATAGAAAGTCTGCTGAAGCCGCTGCAAAGCCCTTGAAGGTATATGCCCGAAGAGATAAGGCGCAACCTGTTGGGCTACCACCTGACAAGAGGCTGTGGCCTTACACAGCCAAAGAGAAGACTCCCGCAGTCAAGCCTCCCGTAGCGAAAGCTCCCACGCCTAAAGCTCCCACTGCTCAGCCTCCAGCTGAAACCAAAGAACAAGCTCAGGAGAAGCTGAGATATCCGTCTCTGACCAAGAGACAGAGAGTTGAGGCCACTCAGCAGTACCGGACGAAGTACGAGCCGGCAAAAGAAGTGGAAGGAGCTAGCACCTCGGGCTACAACATAGTAGATGAGCTGAAGAGGACCCCCGCAAGGATCAACATGTATGATGCTCTTCTGCTCCCAGGCCAAGTTGATCTGCTGCAGGAATCTCTGAAAAACATGAAAAATGGCAAGCAGATACAGCCTGCTGTTCTGGTGCAACCCCTGACAGTCTCAGCCACTGGGAAGAACAGACCACCTCCCTTCTATCTATCATTATGGATGCAAGGGTACATAGTACACAATTGTATGGTGGATTTTGGTGCTTCCACGACCGTAATGCCGAGAGCCGTCTGCGACGAGATCGGGATGGAGTATACAAGGAGCAGCCAAGGCGTGCTGCAACTGGACGACACCCCTGTCAAGACAGTCGATGTCATTAAAGACATCCCTATTCGGCTGCACAAAGCTCTCGACATCGTGGTCATTCAAGAGGTCATGGTTGTCGACTTAGAACCCTACTTCGGCATGTGTCTCTCCAGGGAGTTCACTGCAAATTTGGGTGGGTATCTATCTCTAGACTACTCACACATGGAAGTGCCCTTCAAAGGAAGGAGACTAAAAATCTACAACGAGAAGCCTTCCACTTTCTTAGTAGAGAAGATACCCGGGGAAGAGTCGCAGGACTGCATGGTTCAGCTGACGGAGGAAGAACTGGTGGTGGTGGATATGACGGAGCAAGCTCTCGAGCTGCTGCAAGTGGAAGATGAATTCTCCTTGCGGGACTTCAATGTCGTGATCGAGACCGAGCAAGGCTGCTACACTATCATCCAGCCTGAGAGGCTTGACAAGTCGGCCAAAAGAGAAGTGGGACCTGCACCAGAAAAGTTGTGGAAGCTTTTCTTTGACGGTGCACGATGCAAAAATGGCACCGATGTAGGTGTACTTTTGGTTTCTCCAACCGGGATCCAGAAGGACTACACCTACAGGCTGGCTTGGAGTTGTACCAACAACACGGTGGAGTACGAAGCCCTATGCTTGGGTTTGCGAAAAGCGGAGAGGTTGGGGATTAAACACCTGTAGATCTTTGGCGATTCAGAGCTGGTGTGCAACCAGATTACGAACAAGTGCGCCTCCAAGAAGCACTACCTCAAGGCGTACCGTAATCGGGTCTGGGACCTGATGGAGTCGTTCGACTCATTGAATGTCAAGGCTATATCACGTGAGAAAAACAAGCATGCTGACATTCTGGCGTCTGTTGGAGCCAGGTACGTTCCGGCTGATGACACTGTCCAGAAGCCGAAGCCGGTTCGTACCATCTACAGGCCTTCTGTGCCTGATAAAGACACCCACTGGCAGGTGTTTGACTGTGACGAGGAAATCGTCACATTTTTGGTTAACGAAGCGTGTTCAATCGAAGGTAGAGACCCTGATGACGAGCAATATGAGGGGTTGATACAGCTAAAAAATAATCATGTCCCAAAAGGACTGATTACACTTGAGAGTCTATTTGATCAGAATGACAGAGCAATATCACACCGGATCAAAGTAGACCCGAAGCAGTACGCCGACCTGGAGCTTGAACCTGGAAAAACAATTAAGGTCGGGACAGACTGCACCACAGAGGAACTTGAGCAAATCAGAACATTGTGCCGAGAGTTCCCTGACATAGTAGCCTGGTGCTACCAGGACTTGAAGGGGTATGACAAAAATATAATCCAGCATACCATTGAGCTAGAAGATGGTGCCAAGCCATTCCAGCAGAAGCAGAGGGCTGTAAATCCGAAGATCGAAGCCATGATGAAGGCCGAGCTCCTGAAGATGTTGGAAGCCAAGATCATCTACCCCATCAAGCATTCATCCTGGGTTGCGAACTTGGTTCCCGTGAGGAAGAAGAACGGAGACATTCGTCTCTGTGTAGACTTCAGAAATCTGAATCAGGCCTCCCTCAAGGACCATTATCCGCTTCCCCAGATTGACCAGATCCTCCACATAGTTGCTGGAGCGCAAAGATTCTCCCTCCTAGATGGCTTTTCTGGGTACAACCAGATCTGGGTCAAGGACGAGGACCAGCATAAGACAGCGTTCACCACCAAATGGGGAACGTTCGCCTATCAGCGCATGCCTTTCGGCCTATCCAATGCTGGCGCCACATTCTAGAGAGCCATGGACCTGGCCTTCCGAGAGCTGCTCAACAAGATCATTGTCATCTACTTGGATGACATGACTATATTCTCTCACAGGAGAGAGGACCATGTTCCCCACTTGCGGCAAATATTTGAGAGATGTCATGAATTCGGCATTTCCATAAACCCAAAGAAATATGTCTTCACGGTAAAAGAAGGTAAGTTACTGGGGCATGTCATCTCCGAGAAAGGCCTAGCCGTGGACCCTGATAGAGTAGAAGCCCTCCTCCGTTTGCCCGCTCCAGTTGACAAGAAGGGGCTACAGTCCTTCTTCGGCCAAATCAACTTCGTGCGGAAGTTCATACCGGACTTCGCACAGGTAATCAAGCCCATGGCCGAACTGTTGAAAAAGAATGCTGAATTCTTATGGACTGATGAGAGGAGGCAGGCCTTCGAGGAGATCAAGGCCCGCATTGCACAAGCTCCGGTGTTGATAAACCCGGACTACTCCAAGGACTTCATCCTGTACGTGGTGGGAGAACCCGAGAGTTACACCGCAGTCCTGACCCAGAAGGGAGACGATGGCGAAGAGCGCCCCATAGCATTCTTGAGCCAAGTGATTCAGCCGCACGAAGAAAAGTACAACTTTATAGAGCGACAAGTTCACGCGGTCATGAAGTCTCTCCGAAAGTTCAGGCACTTCGTCTCCCAGAGCCGGACAACTGTCTTTGTGATACACCCGGACGTCCGAAGCTTCATCATACAAGGGGAGCCGGGTCACAAGAGAGCAATATGGATTGCTAAAATCCAGGAATTCGACATCGAAGTGTGGCCAACCAAGCTTATCAGAGGTCGAGCCTTGTGCCAGGAGCTGGCCCGAAGCGCAGCAGCCGAGATTTCTACCTGTAAGTGGGAGGATCCGACAGCAACCACCAACCTAGCCAACTCCTTACCCGAGGAGAGTGACTGGACAGATGACCTGGTGAAGTATTTCTACATCGGGAGATGTCCAGACCACCTGAACGCCTCACAAAGAAGGAGGTTTTGGCTAGGTGCACTGAAATACACTCTTCGCCCCGAGGGGCTTTACTTCAAAAACATTGACGGCATCCTGTTGCGGTGCGTCAAGAAAACCGACCAGCCCAGGGTCCTCGGAGAATTCCACTTCGGGATGCCTGGGGGTCACCATTCTGCAAGGCCTACGACCTTGAAAATAATCAGAGCTGGGTACTACTGGCCCACTCTCTTTACAGACGCGCATGCAGTCTGTACAAAATGTGATCAATGTCAGAGATTTGCTGGCAAAAATAGGAAAGCACCCCTGCCCCTTCAACCGATCCAAGCCGAGACTCCATTTCAGCAATGGGGTCTGGACTTCATTGGGGTTATTACGCCGAACTCTGCAGCAGGGCACAAGTTCATTCTTACCACCACCGACTACTTCACCCGGTGGGCAGAGGCGATCCCCACAAAGAATGCGGACCAGGAGACGGTCATTAGGTTCCTCGAGAGCCTGATCACCCGTTTCGGGGTCCCCGAGTCAATAGTGACGGACAATGGTCCGGGGTTCACAGGCGCGGTACTCACGGAGTACACCGGCAAATACGACATTTATCACAAAATGTCTTCCAATTACTACCCGTAGGGGAACGGTCTTGCCGAGTCCACCAACAAGAACCTACTGAAGATCATCAGAAAGACAGTAGAAAAGAACAAGAGGACTTGGCACCTACTCCTGGATCGGGCGCTGTGGGCGGATAGGATATCATTCAAAAAGTCCATTAAGACATCCCCTTATGCGCTCGTATACGGCAAGGAGGCAGTCCTGCCAACCCACATAGAAATTCCCGCTCTCTGGATGTTGGACGAAGAGAGAGGCAACGGGGATCCGGTGGACGCCAGACTGTGTCAATTGCTGCAGTTAGAGGAAGACAGAGAGAAAGCATACCAGGCCTTCACCAAACATGCTGAAGCAACCCAAGGCTGGTTTGCAAAAGGTGCCACCGCCCGAGTTTTCAAAATCGGGGACCTGGTGCTGAAGTGGGACTCGCTGAAGGCAAAGCCGGGCAACCACGGCAAGTTTGATGCCCTCTGGGAGGGCCCCTATCAGATTGCCCGGGTAAATCAGTTTAATGCATTCGTACTCCGGGATATGGAGGGACAGCTTCTCCCCATTCCCGTCAATGGGTTCCACCTAAAAATTTACCGCCACTGAAGGCACCCAAATGGGTCCTTCCTTGTACAGATTTCCCTTCTGCATTTTTAGTTTTCAGAATGTATATATTTCAGCATTCAGTTTTTATTTTTTTCAAAGAGCCCAAGTAAGACTTAAGGCAAACCCCGACTTCGCAGCGAAGTCGGGTGTCGCTCCTTGAACAGTGCGAAGTTCGGAAGAAGGCAGCTGAAAAAAGGAGCAAAAATGACTAAGTCTGGGTGCGCAACCCGACTTCGCAGCGAAGTCGGGCTGCGCACCGTCTGGAGAGCGCAGTTTGGAAAAGCAAGAAAAAACAGCTAAGTGCAAAATCAGACTGCGCAAGCAAATCTGAGCGAAGTCGGATTGCGCCCATTTTTGGGGCGAAGTCCGAGTGCGCTCCAATTTTGGGGTGCACCCTGGGTAATCTGTCACGGGCAGCAAGAAAACGGCTAAGTGTCAGACTGCGCAAGCAAATCTGGGCGAAGTCGGATTGCGCCCATTTTTGGGGCGAAGTCCGAGTGCGCCCTGAATTTTGGACGCAGCCCGAATAACCCACCACAAAAAATGCAAAAAAATTCTAAGTGCGGGCCCAGGGCGCAGTATGGCATAGGGAAAAGTTGGGTCAATGGGCCAAAAATTCTCCCTTGTAAAGTGTGCCCAGACGGCGGCGATGACGTCAGCAATGGCACGACGTCCAAGGAGGGTTTAATGATTGCACAACTTTCAAGAACGATGCATTAAAAAAGCAAGGTGTGTTTGGACCAACGGCTACTAGGGTGCACTTTTCAAAAATAAACCCATGCACAGCCGCCAAAAAATCATAACGCCTCCACCAACTTCGAGTTAACCGCTCTAACTCCCTCCCTCGCGCCATTAATGTTGCAGTCTTTGCCTAGAAAAAGGCCCTGGCATACTCAGAGAATTCAGAGTATCGAACTGCTTCCGAGACTGCAAAACGCAGAGCTGACAATTCAGAAGCCGTAATTCCCGCCTCTGCTGTTTCAGAAAGGATGGACAAGGGGAAAGCGCCCGTACAGGCGCAATCCAGCGAAGAGCGGCGCGAAGCTGAGGAATCACCAGAGTCAAGCGCTCATGAGAGCGAAGCGCCGCAGGACCAGAAAAGAAAGACCCGGACGAAGAGGCGCGTAGTTGGGCAAATTCCGCCGCCACCAGTTAATCACCTGGTTGGGTACAAGGATGACTCTTTCTCCATCAGCCTCACCAAGCTGCGGCCGAATATCGCAAAGTGGGCAGACAAGGTTTCGCCCTCGCACCATGTCGGGGCTGCATATAAATCAAACCTATATTGGTTCTTGTGCCCTCCTACCCACCAGTGCCCGGAGCTGATTGAAGCAATTGTAGAATATTACAAACCAGCTGCCCGACAAGTCTGCGACAACAAGGGGAAGGTGTTGTTCACACTCTTCAGGGAGAGCGTCCAGCCAGCGTTCGCCCCGGGGCTTCAGTACGAGCCCGGCGCAATTGTCAGAAGGGTGAATCTGGATGAGCAGACCGGCAGATTTACGCAGACAAAGCGGATGAGAGAATTTCTTGATTCGGAGCTGAAGACCCCACTGGCAGCTGGACAGTGGCCGACTGGCCCCATACCCCTGGACAGATTTGAAAATAAATATATCTACATCATCCTGGCGTGGGTCCTCGGCTGCGACTCTGACAAAGTGGTACGGCCGTACCAGCTGGCGCTGGCAGAATGTCTCCTGCACGGAGAATTTTACGACTCTACAGCGCAGAAGAGTGGAAAGCGCCCTATTTTCTTTGACTGGGCGGACTGGCTGGCGTATGCAATACATTCAAGTCTGGTTAGGCTGCAACAGAAGCAGTCAACGGATTTTCGGTTTTGCTCCTTCCTCGCATGGTTGTGCCTGTATCACATGCACTACCGGATGAACGTCCCTGACTTGAAGAAAGTAAGCGAAAAAGGGGAGCCGCTGCCCGTGTATGAGTGGACCGAGGTCCTGTACAGAAAAGGGTCCTTCTATGATTTTAATCTTAAATTTCTGTGCATGGTCCTCGGGCTGTTCAACCGTAAGGCATCCCGCCCGCCAGAAGTCATGACGAGATACCTGAGGAAGAACGAGTATGGGGATACCTTCCGGCTGACGCAGGGCATCATGGTCAGAATCTATGGATTCAAGGGAAAGCCATTCTTGCTGCCCTACTTCTGCACTGACCACCAGTTCGGGATGGAAATTGCGCGGCAGATGGACTATGTTGAAGAAGAGTTCGGCCAAGGCAAAAAGAAAGGCCATATATTTTAGTATCCCATTACCTGGGCGAATACCCAAGTGTACGAAATCGGACAACACGTCTACCTCGAGCGGGAACTCATTGACATGGGTCTAATAATGCTGCCGCAGCGCTGGAAGTACGACCCAATTGGGGTCAGGGGAAAATTCACGCACATCTGTCCCCGAGCCGAGATCATGCAGGAAAGAGGCAATAGGACAGGCGCAGACCTGGAATGGCACATCGAACAAATGCAATCGTGGCCTCCATGGCATGAGTTCTACTGCGAGGAGGTAGCGTACGATCCGGAGCGAAACCCGGATCACCGGTTGGAATCTGTGGGCTTCAAGAAATTCCTCGCCAAGGTGACGCCCCTCAACTGGCATAAAGACAAAATCATTGAATGCTGGAAGATGAGGTGTCACACGCAGCACGATAAATCCAACCGAAGGAATCTGGCCGTTGATGATGAATTTTTGGCTCTATATGACCAGTACGCTGACACGTGGCGGCCTTTCGAATTTCGAAATTGCGTCCCCCGAGGCGCTAGGAAAAGGTATACAAGGAGGCCCCCGTCCCAGCAATCGTCAACTCCGGCAACTTCCAGCGCGACTCCGACGAGCAGTCAAGTGGGCCCGATGCAGCCTGTATCTTCTGAGGCAGTGCCCGAAAGGGCGCAAGGTTCAGAGAAGTCAACCCCTGAGGTGGCCCCTCCAGCAGAAAAGGCGCCCGCGCTGCCAGCTAGCAGACCGGCTGCGGCAGGCATCCTTCCAGCCAGACCCAGGTACAAGTTTACCGTGGGGACGTCAACGCCTGCCGCCCCGACCTTATCTCCTTCCTCCGGAACAGCCACAGCGCCAGAAGAGAAGAAGAGGAAGAGAGTTGAAAGGGCCAACCGGCCTAAGGAGCCGGTACAGCAGACAACCATGGCACAAACAGGGGCAGTAGTGCCAAAAATTGTCTCCTTGGACAGCCCTAAATCAGAAGCAGACACTCGGGCTGCAAGCGTCCCTCCAACAGCGGCTCAGGCGGAGCCCGTAGGTACGTCCACTACACCTCTTCCCCAAGTCCCAGTCAGCCCTGCCAAAGCTCCATCTCCCATTTCATCAAGGCAAGCCATAGCTGCGTCTTCCTCTTCCCAAGCTACCCAGCCCTCTAGCGGCCCACATTCCTTTGATCAGTTTGCTCAGGATCCTAACGCCTTCCAGTCACTGAGCCAAACCCTAGAACCCTCACCCGCAGCTAGTGTTGAAGCTGCACATTCACCGCCGCGCTCCTCACCCCAGCCGTTTAAAACCCTACCAGCACCATCCACTCAACCGCCCGCTTCCCCTAGGACCCGGTCGCCCTCAAAAGTGGCCACTCCTTCTGGAATACCTCCCGTGTCGCTGTTTGCAGGGAAAATGCCGCAGCAAGATCCAATGCTGGAGGACCTGGACTTCATGGGTGAAGCTGTAGAGCACTGATGACCAGCCTTTGGCAACAAAGGCCTTAGAATGCTCCACCTCCTTTCTCCAGGGCATGAAACGAAGGAGAGCCGAAGAGATAGCTGCCCTAGTAAAACGCACAAAGTTCGACCTAGACAGGAGAGTGCTGACAACTGAGAAATTAATCCCGAAAGTAAAGAAGCCTCTCCGAGAGATGACCGAGGCAGACTACGAGCATCAAAGGAAGGAGAAAAGCTTTGATGATATCAACGAGGAATACGAAATCCATGGTATTCGTCGTAGGACAGATAATCTCCTTGTCAAGCATCTTGAGACCCAGGAGGCACTATTTCAGCTACAGAACAACACAAGGCAGCTAGAGGAGGACCTAGCTAGGGCCACCACGTAGCTGGGGTCTATGCACCAGGAGATAGAGGAGCTTAAGGCCCAGCTGGCCGCCTCGCAATAGGAGGCCGCAGCACAAAGACAGACAGCCGAGCAGCTGTCAGAGGAGAAAAGGGCGGCGCTGGAGCAGGTTTCACAGCTTCAGGATTCGTTGAAACAGGCGCAGTCGCAGCTTGCAGAGAAAACATCACAGGCGGCGACCTTTTCAAAGAACAAAGTCAAGGAGATGCGGGCTAGTCTACTGTAGGGTTGCAAGCCCAACCTTGTTAAGTCTGTATCAGTCCTAGATTTCGTGTCCAGGATCGAAGAAGTATCTGCCCAGGGAAATCCTGTGGTAGAGGAGGCCGAACACCAGGCGAGGCAATGGCTGGACCTGGCTATGAGACTTGAGCAGTTTGAGCGCAAGGGCCTCCAATTTCCTCCTATGTCCCAACTTGCCTCAGAATGGGCAGATGCAAGGGTAACCTTGCATATTTACTTCAAGAAGACAGAGAAGATAAGGGCTGCCAGAAAGACGCTGGACGCACTAGAACATGAAAGGAACATTTTCCTGGCCCCCTTTCACACTCTGTCCGAGCACGGGTGCCCGAGCTTCGTCAAGGATGGCGAATTTCTGACCCTTGAACAGGTAAAGCAGAATTGGCTGTCTTTTGAGGCAGACACAGCAGAAATTGATAGCTGGGCAGAGCCAATTCAGGAAGCTCAGGTCACCCAGATGGTGTCGAAATACTGCAAAATCAACTCCTCCCTAAAGGAATTGGGAAAAAGATATAACACCATCGACCTGCACGCAATTGCTGCATTCCACGCAGCATTAAAAGAGGTCAACGACCTCGAGCCCTTCCAAGCAGCAGTCTGGGACCAAGCCAAGGCTGCATACGAATGCATCCGCGAGTGGGAGGCTGACAGTGGAGAGCATTCAAATTCAGAAGGAGAAACCGAAGAGGCAACTGCCGGAAGTGATCCTGAAGAAGAGCAGTTGCCCGGAAGGAAGCGGTTAGAGCAGCAGAAAGCAGGGGAAGGAAGTTCCTCTATGCCCAAAGGATGAAGGCATGGTTCTTTGCATCGAGGTGAGCTCGACACCCCGCGAGCCGCCAAGAATGTTGCCACATTTTGCACGAGGTGCCATGTTTTCAGTTTCTGTAAGTGAGCTGCTCTTTTCCTTCCCTCCTTTTTTTCCCTTTCTTCATTTCTCCCTTTCTCCCTCTTCCTTGCAGTTTCATTCCTCCCTCTTCCCCTTGAACTTCCCCCAGTGAAGTTTCCAGCAAGTGTTCCCTGAAAATTTCTAAGTGTCAGGGCGCAACCCGACTTCGCAGATGAAGTCAGAGTGTGCCCTCCAGTTGGAGCGTAATAGGGAATGCAAAGTGCACAAGCAGACAAGAACAGGAAAAATTTGACTAAGTGTCAGGGCACAACCCGACTTCGTAGTGAAGTTGGGGTGTGCCCTTCTTCCTGGGCACACTTGGAAAGCAGTAATGGTAGAGAATCAGCTAAGTGCTGGGGTGCAACCCGACTTCACAGTGAAGTGGGGGTGCACCTCCCTCCTAGTGCGTAGTCTGAATAGCAGAGAAGACAGCAAAGTATCGGTGCGCAACTCGACTTTGTAGCAAAGTCGGGTTGCACCCTCTGACCGATGCGCAGTTGGGCAAGTAAACCCAGAAATTGACTAAGGCACGGAGGCCTCCCCAACTGCGTTGTTTTCCACCTGTGCAACCTGACAACGCTCTGATCCTAGGCGAAGTTGGATAAACCACATTTCAAGGAAGCCATGTGTCACTCATCAACATCCAACAAGTGTCCAACCTCGAGATTCGAACCCAAGACATGATCGAGAAAAGGACAAGCATGGACCGCACTATCTACACCAACTGCCACCATTAAAGTTGATGTGAAGTGCCATCTACCACAACTACCCGCAGTCCCACTAATTTTAAGTTCCACCCAACACACTACCACATAGCTATACAACTTTTAGAGAGACCATACCGCAAGTACAGTCCTACCCGACAGAAGTCAGCATCGGTAGCTCTTTAGCCGCTTGTGTCAGCTATTGTCTGGTCTGGGACTTTGTGCTCATCATTGTAATCGAGGGAAACCCCTAGATGAGGTAAATATTATAGAAACCAAGTTGGAGACTTTTAAAGAAGCAATAAATAAAGATCTATCTTCAGAATAAACTAAGAACTTAAAACCCCTTGGAAGTGACTCAAAATGTGGAAATGGGTCTTCCACTCTAGGACCAAAGACTGAAAACGAAAAGAAAGGGGGTTTAGATGTAAATGTTGATCGAAGGGTAGGTAAACCTTCAAACCAAAAAATAAGAAGGAGAGAAACATAAGAATAAATTGCTAATGGATCACAGACTATCCTTAAGTTGGGAGGGGGAAAAAGTAGCAGGCAAACTCTATTAATGAGGATGCCTTCAGAAACCACTTGGTAGTTTTTCTTGGAGAATGTAGGAAGCCTCATGCTAAATACCATAAATGAAGGTTATTTCATTGAATGTGAGGGGTATTAATGGCCATTCAAAACAAATATTGATTGCTTCAATGAGCAAGGAGTTAAATTCTTATATTGTCCTCCAAGAAATAAAAATCAAGGAATCCAATATTTGATAAAATTAGATTGTTTTAATGGAAATATTCTAACTTCTATGCCAACCAAGCTCAAGGTGCCTCAAGAGGATTGTTATGTCTTTGGAATCCAATGAAAATGGAGGGTAGAGTTATTTCCTCCTCGTATAGACTGATACGTAATGTTTTGCAAAGATACTAAGTACAGATGGGTTATTTCTAATATTTATGCACCAAACTTAATTTCTAGAAGTAGCTCTTAGTGGAATACTCTAGGTCAAATGATAGAAGCCTTCAAAGGTGAAGCTTGGATGTTGGTAGAAAATTTTAATTTCTCTCTTTATCCATATGATAAAAAAGAGGGTAATCCTATCTTGCAAAGGAGTGTTGATGATTTTGTTCAGTTTGTGAATAAAAATGAGTTGATGGATATGGACTTGAAAGGGAGCAAATTCACCTAGAGCAATAGAAGAGTTGGAAGCCATTTAATTAGAATGGATATAATTCTAATTTCTAAGGAAGGTATTGATCCCTTTGGGGATGCTACCCTGTGGTCTCTCCCTAATAGTGACACTGATCACAATCTCTTAGTTCTAGAGGATTTCTCTTTGAACAAATAGTTCAAAAGTCTATTCAGGTTTGAGACCATGTGGCTCTAGCATGAGCGCCTTGAAATACAGGTTGCAGGTTGGTGGGCACAATAATTTTTAGTACCCCTGATATCTTAAATTGCTAAGAAACTTAGGTTTGTTAAAGCTAACTTGAAATGATAGAATAGAACAATCTTTGGAAATCTCTTTCACAAGAAATCTAACATGAAGAAGTAATTAACATACATTGAATCTTCCATTGAGGGAGGTATCCTTTCATTTGAAACCAGAGATAGAGAGAAAAGGATCTTAGATGACTATCACAATACACTGGCAAGTGAGGTATCGTTCTGGAGACAGAAATCCAAAGCCTTTGGCTAAGGAATGTATATTATAAAACTAAATTCTTTCATGTGTCCACCCGGTGACATAGAAGCTTTAATAAAATTTTAAAAAATGGAAAGGTGGATGGATCCATTACTAAAGGATTTTTGGAAATTCATGAACTAGTTAGCTACTTTAAAAACTTTTTGGGGCCTAGAGATGTAGGGAATGAGAAGGATATCTCTAGGCTTCTTTCCAACATTCCTTCAATCCTTACTAAAGAGATGAACTCTTTTTTGATAAGCCCTTTCAAGGAGGATGAAGTGAAGAGAGCAATTTTTTCTATGGAAGGTTAGAAGGCCCATAATCCAAATAATTTTTTTACCCTATTTTTCTAAAAAAATGGCACATTATTGGGGCTGAAGTGAGTGAAGCCATCCTTGATATTCAAAAATTTGATCATATTCCTAGAGATGTTAATTCAACCTTTTCAGTCCTCATACCTAAGAAGGTAGGTGCAAAATATTTCAATGATTTTATACCCATAAGCCTTTTTAATACCCTTTATAAAATTATAAAAAAGGTGATGACAAATAGACTTTAAATTATCCTCCCTTTTATAATCAACTCTAGCCAAGCAGGTTTTGTTGTAGGCAAGAAAATCCTAGATGGAATAATTACTATTCATGAGATCATTCATTTTATGAAAAAGAGAGGTAAAGTTGATCTCTTCATAAAAAGTGACATGAACAAAGCCTATGATAAGGTCTCTTGGGATTTTCTACTTAGAGTCTTGTCCAAAATTGATTACCATCAGGACTGGATAATTTTTTCCAAGGAAAGCATCTCTTTGGCAATGCTCTCTATCCCCCATAAGGTATTTTAGGAGCCACAAAGGGATTTTCCAAGGAGATACGCTATCATCGCATCTCTTTATCATTTTTACGAAAGCTTTAGGAAGAACTATTAAAACAATCTTAATCCTTGGGTCTATTGAAGGAATCAAACCTACTTTCTCACTTCATCTGATCTCTCATCAATAATTCATGGATGATACCATCTTGGTCACTAGATCATTTATCTCACAAGCTAAATAGATCAAGGTAATCATAGATATTTATGAGAATGCAGCAGGAAACAAAGTCAACTTCTTGAAGAGTGAAGTGTTATTTATCAATACTCCTCTTAGAAGGTAGGAAAAACTTGATTAGATTCATGGGTGTGAGATTATGGATTTCTCCTCGGTCTACTTGGGGATGCCCCTATTCAAAGGTAAAATGAAGGGTGAACTTTGGGAACCAGTTCTTGAAAGAATCTAAAAGAATATGGTGGAGTAGAAAGGAGCCTTCCTAAGTCAAGAAGGTAAAGCTCAACTTGTCAAATCTATCCTTCAAAGTATCATTGTATTCTTCTTGTCTTTATTTAAAATCCCAATAAAAATATATCAAAATAAAGAACACATTTAGAAGATATTTGTGTGGTCTGGTTCAAAAGATAAAAAAATATTCCCTTTGGTGTCTTGGGATCAGGTTTATTCCAAGAAAGATGTTGGAGGTCTGGGGCTTAGGAAATAGAGGCAGACGAACCAAGCTCTTATTTCAAAAATAGGCCAAAAACTTTAGAGAAAATGAGACACGGGTTGGGTTCACATTTTTATTGCTAAATATCTCAGTTAGGAAAGGAATTTTTGAGTTACCCTTCCCCTCAAATGTATCAACTTTCTAAAATGGTCTCCTCAAAAATAGAAGTTTGATTTAGTTGGGGATGAGATGGAGATTAGGTTTAGGGACTAAAATTGACTTTTGGAGAGACTCCTGTTAGTCTCACAATGACACTGAGATGGGGGGTGAATCAGTGTGGCTCTTTAAAACTTAAAAACTTCAACTCTTAAAGCCAAAACAATGAAAACTTAAAACCACATAAAGCAAATATAACAAGAGAGCATCACACAACACAAGATGTACCGAGGTTCACCAGTTTTGGCTACTCCTCAAAAATGGACTGTTTGGACTCCCATCCAAATCCAGCCTTTGCAAAATACCAATTTTACAATCAATTTACCAAGCACCCACTAGAAGGAGCACCAACCCCCGATTTATCTCGCACCAATAGAAAGGAGCACCAACCCCTAATTTATCTCGCACCAACAGAAAGGAGCACCAACCCCTAATTTATCTCGCACCAACGAAAGGAGCACCAACCCCTAATTCCAAGCACCAACTTGGACTACAATTTTGAAACTATAAGATTGACATAAAAATGCCTTCGCTTATACAAGACCCTGATTGGTCTATTGCTAACCCAACCTCTCTCGCTATTCACCAAAACACCATACACACTTAAGGCTCTGCTTATTGCACTTTTACGGCCCTCTTACAGCCCTCTTGCTGCGCTTCTTACTGCACTCTTACGGCTCTCACGGCTCTGCTTAACGCTCTCTTACGACACTCTTCCAACCCTCTTTTTGCAGCACTTTCACTCTTTTTCAGCTCTGTAATTCTCCACGCAGACCTCCTTTTATAACAAAGTTCTGACTCTATTTTTAACTTCCATATTTTCGCATGCAACTTATTAATAGAAACTTCTATATGTAACTCCTTTATCACACAGTATTCTCTCATGCAGCCTATTAATAGTTACGGCTCTTTGTTTGGTCTTCGACTGATGACTTTCAGTTTAACCGTCGCTCGATGATTTCACTCCGTAATTGGCCTCATAATCGTCGTTATGACTTTAGTTCACTGTTCTTATTTTAGCTGCATGATTTTTCTCTCGAATCGCACCTGTAATCGTCGTATCGACTTCGGTTAACTCTTCTTATTTTAGCTGCATGATTTTCTTCCGCAATGCCCTGTAATCGTCGTATAACTTCAGTTAACTATCACATATCTTATTTCGGTTGGGTTCTCTTCTTAGCTCGTGCCAAAGCGACCTATCATGAAATCGTGACACTTCTGCCTCTTTGTCCTCTTCTCGACTTTCACCCGCGAAAACACATGTCGCGATATCGTGACACTTTCGCCTCCTTGCTTCTTTTCTTGGCTTGTACCCGTGAAAACACATGTCACGATATCGCGACACTTTTGCCTCCTTGCTACTTTACTTGGTTTGAACCCGAAAACACATGTCGCGATATCACGACACTTTTGCCTCCTTGCTACTTTACTTGGTTTGAACCCGCGAAAACACATGTCGTGATATCGTGACACTTTCGCCTCCTTACTCTTCCTCTTTACTTTTGTCATGATATCGTGACACTTCTGCCTTCTTACTTTCTCTCTCCTCCTTTAGTCGCAAAAATGCGACATGTCGCGATATCGTGACACTTTCTCTCCTTTGCTCTTTCTCTTGCCTTCGGGTCGTGAAAACGTGACATGTCGCGATATCGTGACACTTTTTCTCCTTTGCTCTTTCTCTTGCCTGCGAATCGACACTTTTCTCTTTGCTCTTTCTCTTCCGAACAACATGTCGCGATATCGCGACACTTTTTCTTTTGCTCTCTCTCTTGCAATATGTCACGAAATCGCGACACTTTTTCTTTCGTACAATCTCTCTTGCAATATGTCACGAAATCGTGACACTTTTTCTTTCGGACTCTCTCTCTTGCAATATGTCGCGAAATCGTGACACTTTTTCTACTTGCCATTCTCTCTTCCAATATGTCGCGAAATCGTGACACTTTTTCTTCGCCTTTCTCTCTCCCAACATGTCACGAAATCGTGACACTTTTCTTGCTTGCCTTTTTCTCTTCCAACATGTCGCGAAATCGTGACAGTTTTTCTTGCTTGCGCTTTCTCTCCGAACATGTCACGAAATCGTGATAGTTTTTCTTGCTTGCGCTTTCTCTTCGAACATGTCACAAAATCACGACAGTTTTTCTTGCTTGCGCTTTCTCTTCGAACATGTCACGAAATCATGACAGTTTTTCTTTCTTGCGCTTTCTCTTCGAACATGTCACGAAATCGCGACATTTTTTCTTTGCTTTCTCTTCAACATGTCACGAAATCCCTTCTTTCTTCTCAAACATGTCGTGATATCGCGATAGTTTTTCTTTCTTCTCAACATGTCGCGATATCGCGACAGTTTTTCTTTCTTGCTCAACATGTCGCGATATCGCGACAGTTTTCTTCCTTGTGATTTTCTTTTGATTTTTAGCATATGGGCCACTTCGATCTTCTTGGACAACACTGCACATACTCTGAGGAACCTCTTAACTCCTGTCCACTGCATCAACCGATCTATCTGACTGTGTTGACAACAATGACAATATTGTTGTTGCACCTTGCTCAACAATCTCCCCCTTTGGAATTGTTGGCAACACACGTGCAATTTCCTGTAATTCTTCTCCCCCTTTGACAATAATACCAAAGGGCTACTGCAGACTCCCCCTGAGTCCATGCACAACATTCTCAGGCACAAATTATTACAGTTAGCAAAAATTACAAACATGAGCAAAAAGATAATCAAATATATAAATGCTCCCCCTGAGAATGTGGTCCCGATAGCTAGTCAGTTCTTGGGAAACGTGACCACTCCCAATTTATTGCGAAGATACTCAAAGACTTCCTTGGGCAACGGTTTTGTGAAGATATTCGCTACTTGCTCTATTGTTGGAGCAAAATCCAACTTAACCTCACCTTTCGCAACTTTCTCCTGCGTACAACACACTGTTGCTGCAATATATTCTGCCTCTGCTGTGGATAAGGAAACTGACTCTTGTTTCTTACTGTTCCATGCGACCAACCTGTCTCCAAGATAGAATGCACCTCCACTGGTACTCTTTCTGTCATAAAGTCTTCTTGGATAAGAACTCTAATCTCTGCTCATCATATTAGAATTCCTGTTGTACCTTGCTTTTACTTATTTAGTATAGTATGATCAACACTCAACTTTCAGCTACGCAAAAGTTACTCCCAAATTAAAAATGATCGACTCTCCAGGCAGCCTGCGCGTAATTTCTTCAGCCTTTTGACTGCCATCTCCTCCGTGACTGACGACTTTGCCTCGCATCAGTTGTGCAGCTCAATGTCTCTGGTTTCTAACGGCTGCCATGAATGTTTTCATCGCTTGCATAGGTATTGACAGTGGACCGTTACATCTAGCGTTGGAACCTCAATCTGCGCGTAGTCATCAACACTCGATATTTTGCTTCTTGCTAGGGCATATGTCAAGGCTACTCAATGTCTTTGCCTTGCATGTGCCAATTTGCACTCTTGACCAACTGGGTGCTAGTGCCACTGTTTGCTTTGACTCTGGCATCTCTTTGACAACTGCTACTTCTTTAGAGAAAATTAATGCTCTCTTATACCAAACGATGTGTTGTATTTTTGGTTAAGAAACGCATGCCTTCCCACTCACAACATGGATTCTATTTTATCTATAGATTGGGAATGTTACAGGCTTCAAAACCAGCACCTGCCAACTTATGCTTCCATGACACGTCGACCTGTGCTGCATGTTCTATCTTAGATAACGCCTATCAGCTATTGCATCAAAAACCTAGTTGTTCACCATGTTGTTCTGCTGAAGCACATCAGTTTGATACTATCTCCACAAACATCTACATGAACTGAAACACATTTTGACAACTATACGACAACTCCCCGACTACTTTCCTTTCATCCTCAGATAACCACACAAATACATAGGAGCATTAAAATAAAACTTTAACATTGCTCCCCCTGAGGATGTGCTACCTGGAGCTGCTTAGTGCAATAGAGGAGTAATCTCCTTCAGTCCAAGGAGACACGATTTCCTCTCTTCTTTCTTTCTCCAATATTTCTTGAACTTAGGCTGAAGGTTTTCAACTGCATCCCTATTTTGAACCTTTTCGTGAACTTGAACATTTCTCTTGGGTGGTTGTCTCTTGTACATCCTTGATGGATGATTATTTTCCTTTCTTTGATGCACATGATTTCTTCCCTGTCTGTGTTGCATTCTTTGCGTCTGATGAAATCTACTGTCTTGCCTTAGATTAGATACAAAAGTTCTTGGACAAGACCTTGCTATGTGCCCATGACCATTACATTTAAAACATTGCACATGGTGTTCAACCGGAATAACAGATGTATTTCTACCAAGCATAACTCTTTGATCTATTATTCAATCCACAATAAATTGCCTTGTGACCATAATGGTTGCATCTAAAACAATAGCCATTAAAAGCATTATTATGAATAAAGTGAGAGTGATAGAACCTCTTTTGTTGTGGTTGCTTTGTTGTAGATCTCCTTTGAGATTTTCTTCCTTTTGAGGATTCAGCTTCAAGCTTTTCTTGCTTTGATCCTTCAGTAGTGGATTTCTTCTTCTCTACTGATTTAGAAGATGAAGGTTGTTCAGCTTCACATCCAAGACCAAGCTTACACATGGGGCTTCTTTGTTGCCTTATCATTTTATCTAGCAGCTCTGTGCTCTTCTCAAATTTGAGATTTGTATTGGCCTCTTCTAGTTGTTTCCTCAATAAAACAATCTCCTCTTCTTGTTTGCAACAAACAATCTCTTTCTCATTGATCTGTGACTTCAAGGCTTCTTCTATTTTCTTGGATTTATGAATTTGTAAGAAGAGATCTTCAATATTATCCCCATATTCTTCCAACTTCTTGGACAGTCTTTTGTTCTTTTTCCTTTCTAAACCCAACTCTTCAAGTGCAGCGATCAACTCACCTTCTAGATCTACTTCAACCTCTAGGTTTTCATCACATACTTGTTCTTTTTCTATTTTTTCTTCTTTGAGTGCCATATAAAGAACTTCACCTATTTCCTCTTCGAATCCTCACTGTAGCTGTCTTCCGATGAACTGACATTCTTGGAGATGAAACTTTTCTTCTTGAAGTTGCCTTTTCTAAAATTTGTTTTGTTCTTCCAGTCACTTCTTTCTTGGTGCGATCCTTCATCACTTATGTTCTTCTCATTAAGTGGACATTTAGCTGCAAGATGCCCAACGCCTCCACAATTGAAACATTTAAACGATAACTTTCCTCTGTATTTTCCTTTTCCCATTTTTAGTTTTCGAACAAAGTTTGCTTCCATTTCATCTGATGTCTCTTCTTCCTCGGATTCTTGTTTTGCTTTCATATTTTTATGTGCTTTAAAAGCAGCTTCTCTATCTGTGGGTTTAGTTTTTCCTATTCTCATCTCATATGCAATCAAAGAACCATGCATCTCATCCATACTAAAAGTATTTAGATCTTTAGCTTCTTCTATTGCTGAAACTTTAGAATCAAATCTTTGGGGAAGAGATCTTAGTACCTTTTTCATGATGACAGCATCTTCCATTTCCTCGTCGAGTCCTCTAATCGCATTAATGATTCCATTAACTCTCGGCATGTATGCCTCTATGTTCTCATCGTCATTCATCTTTAATGCTTCGAACTGAGCTCGATGCATTTATAACTTGGCCTCCTTGATCTTGTCGTCTCCTTCATGAATGCTCCTTAGTTTTTCCCACATGTCTTTTGCCATTTTACAACTCATAATATTTACTCGCTTCGTTGTCCACTAAACCGCACATGATAGCATTCTTTGCTTTAGAGTTATTCTCAAACAGTTTCTTACCGGCAACATCGGTTGGAGGAGTGGTGGGTATTGTGTATCCACTATCTACTGAATCCCAAATGTCGTATCCCAAAGCACAAAGATATGTCTGCATCCTGAGTTTCCAAAATGTGTAATTAGTTCCGTCCAACAATGGTGCTTTGTTTGATGAGAAGCCTTCACCACCTGCCATTGCATACTAATCCAAGATCACCCTAGCTGGTTAAGCTTTGTTCAAGAACTTGGCTCTGATACCAATTGTTAGTCTCACAATGACACTGAGAGGGGGGTGAATCAGTGTGGCTCTTTAAAACTTAAAAACTTCAACTCTTAAAGCCAAAACAATGAAAACTTAAAACCACATAAAGCAAATATAACAAGAGAGCATCACACAACACAAGATGTACCGAGGTTCACCAGTTTTGGCTACTCCTCAAAAATTGACTGTTTGGACTCCCATCCAAATCCAGCCTTTGCAAAATATCAATTTTACAATCAATTTACCAAGCACCCACTGGAAGGAGCACCAACCCCTGATTTATCCGCACCAACAGAAAGGAGCACCAACCCCTAATTTATCTGCATCAACATAAAGGAGCACCAACCCCTAATTCCAAGCACCAACTTGGACTGCAATTTTGAAACTATAAGATTGACATAAAAATGCCTTCGCTTATACAAGACCCTGACTGGTCTATTGCTAACCCAACCTCTCTCGCTATTCACCAAAACACCACACACACTTAAGGCTCTGCTTACTGCACTTTTACGGCCCTCTTACAGCCCTCTTGTTGCGCTTCTTACTGCACTCTTACGGCTCTCACGGCTTTGCTTAACGCTCTCTTACGACACTCTTCCAACCCTCTTTTTGCAGCACTTTCACTCTTTTTCAGCACTGTAATTCTCCACGTAGACCTCCTTTTATAACAAAGTTCTGACTCTATTTTTAACTTCCATATTTTTGCATGCAACTTATTAATAGAAACTTCTATATGTAACTCCTTTATCACACAATATTCTCTCATGCAGCCTATTAATAGTTACGGCTCTTTGTTTGGTCTTCGATCGATGACTTTCAGTTTAACCGTCGCTCGATGCTTTCACTCCGTAACTGGCCCTGTAACTATCATTCTGACTTTAGTTCACTGTTCTTATTTTAGCTGCATGATTTTTCTCTATAACTGCACCTGTAACTGACGTACTGACTTTAGTTAACTCTTCTTATTTTAGCTGCATGATTTTCTTCTACAACTATACCTGTAAATGTCATATAACTTCAGTTAACTATCACATATCTTATTTCGGTTAGGTTCTCTTCTTAGCTCATGCCAAAGTGACCTGTCACGAAATCGTGACACTTCTGCCTCTTTGTCCTCTTCTCGACTTCGCCCGAAAACACAACATGTCGCGATATCGTGACACTTTCGCCTCCTTGCTTCTTTTCTTGGCTTGTACCCGCGAAAACACATGTCACGATATCGTGACACTTTTGCCTCCTTGCTACTTTACTTGGTTTGAACCCGAACCAACATGTCGCGATATCGACACTTGCCTCCTTGCTACTTTTCTTGGTTTGAAAACACATGTCACGATATCGTGACACTTTCGCCTCCTTACTCTTCCTCTTTACTTTTATCGTGATATCGTGACACTTCTACCTTCTTACTTTCTCTCTCCTCCTTTAGTCGCGAAAATGCGACATGTCGCGATATCGCGACACTTTCTCTCCTTTGCTCTTTCTCTTGCCTCGGTCGCGAACGTGACATGTCGCGATATCGTGACACTTTTTCTCCTTTGCTCTTTCTCTTGCCTTCGGCAAAATGTCGCGATATCGCGGACACTTTTTCTCCTTTGCTCTTTCTCTTGCCAATATGTCGCGATATCGTGACACTTTTTCTCCTTTGCTCTTTCTCTTGCCACATGTCACGATATCGCGACACTTTTTCTCCTTTGCACTTTCTCTTGCAATATGTCACGAAATCGTGACACTTTTTCTTTCGTACAATCTCTCTTGCAATATGTCGCGAAATCGTGACACTTTTTCTTTCGAACTCTCTCTCTTGCAATATGTCACGAAATCGTGACACTTTTTCTACTTGCCATTCTCTCTTCCAATATGTCGCGAAATCGCGACACTTTTTCTTACTTGCTTTTTCTCTTCCAACATGTCACGAAATCGTGACACTTTTTCTTGCTTGTGCTTTCTCTCCGAACATGTCACGAAATCGTGACACTTTTTCTTGCTTGCGCTTTTTCTCCGAACATGTCACGAAATCGCGACAGTTTTTCTTGCTTGCGCTTTCTCTCCGAACATGTCACGAAATCGTGACAGTTTTTCTTGCTTGCGCTTTCTCTTCGAACATGTCACGAAATCGTGACAGTTTTTCTTGCTTGCGCTTTCTCTCCGAACATGTCACGAAATCGCGACAATTTTGCTTGCTTGCACTTTCTCTTCGAACATGTCACGAAATCGTGATAGTTTTTCTTGCTTGCGCTTTCTCTCCGAACATGTCGTGATATCGTGATAGTTTTTCTTTCTTCTCAACATGTCGCGATATCGCGACAGTTTTTCTTTCTTGCTCAACATGTCGCGATATCGCGACAATTTTCTTCCTTGTGATTTTCTTTTTATTTTTAGCATATGGGCCACTTCGATCTTCTTGGACAACCTGTAGCAACTTCACCCAAACATCAGAAACATCCTCATAAGCATTTAACAACACTGCACATACTCTGAGTAACCTCTGAACTCCTGTCCACTGCATCAACCGATCTGTCTTACTGTGTTGACAACAATGACAATATTGTTGTTGCACCTTGCTCATCAACTCCTGGATCTCAGATTCCCCCTTAATCCTCAATCCAAACTTGGTGATCCTAGAGCCATTCACTACCTATATCCTTAGGAATAAATTTTTTGACTTTATAGAAGAGAGGGAAGGAAGAAAATGGTGGAAACCCATACATATCATGGGCTTAGAATCTAGAGGGGAGTAGGCCCTTAAAGAGCTTTTCAATATGTTAAGAACCCAATATATAAATAACTACCATGTAGAAGACTCTTTGAATTGGAAAGTGAAAAATAATGATTTATTCTCGGTTAGATCTGCATACTTTTAATGGAGGAGGATGGTGGAGGTTGGTTCTCAATGAACTAGGTCTGGCTCAAGAATATCATTCTCAAAATTAATTTATTTTTTTGGTTGGTTGTTCATAATAAAATCCTTACAATTTGGAAACCTCTAGAATTGAGGTATAGCCATTCCTAATAGATGCTACCTATGTGAATCCAACAAAGAAGATATAAATCATCTTTTTTTGGAAGGTCCTTTTACCAATAAATGTTTTACATTCTCCTCACAAGCTTTGAAGTTGCTTGGGTGACTTCTAAAAATATGGATGAGATATGCATCCAATTCTACCCCCCTTCAAAGATAATACTTAAATAAATATTAAATTATATTATATTAAAATAATAATTTGTTTTTTTGTTTTTTTATTATATATATATATATATATATTCCTTATTACATATAATTTTTTTTTGATAAGTTAAAATTTTATTAAAAAAGGGGTTTGAAAGGGCCTCAAAACCTTATTACAACAAGTCAGTAGACCACAAGCAAGGCCGCAGGAAAGGTCACTGGAAAGATAAGAGGAAACGCTCGATGGAAAGCCTAAGGAAAGGCTTAAGGAAACAAAATAGAAAATTCAACAAGAAGGATGTCAGGAAATCTGAGAAAGAAAGCGTGCCCAAAGAGGGAAAGTACAATCCGCTCAACCACAAATTTGAGCCGCCTGCTAAGTAGGAAAAGGAAGAAACGGGAAAACATGAAACTTGAACATGCTCACCTCAACACAAATTTGAACCACCCAAAAGAGGGAAAAATGAAATAACCTCCAAATAAGGAAAAATACAAAAAGTTACAGTCCCGTGTAGGGAAAATCCAAAAACCGCCAAAGAAATGCTAGAAAACCATACCTGCAAAACAAAAACCACCTTGAACAATAGGATGGAGCAGATCTCAGGGATGTCCCATAGTAAGCAGAGAAAGCAGCAGATGCAGAATAGCAAGCTATGGGAAAGAGATGGGAAAGTACCCAAGGAACCCAAAAGGAAGGAGCCACAGGGAGAACCAGCTACAGACATTAAGCACAGGTCTTCCCAGACCAAAAAGATGCAGCAAGAAACCCCATACAACCTTTAGCACTGCCAATGAATAACTTCAAGGAACCAGATGAGGAAGTCCAATAGGATCACAACAAAAAGCAACGTAGAGACCCCTCTCAAAGCCACGAAAAATGTTGAGAGCCCACCGAGCCCACATCCACGAATCCAAAGAGCAGAGTCACGTGAGAAAACACATGGTCCCAATAATATTTTTATTATACATAAAAATTGACGAATTGATTCCATAATATTTTATTATACTATTCTTATCATAGATGAAAAAACCAAAGAACCCCTATTCTTATTCCCTTATCCCTATCAAATGTAAAATATAACACTATTTTAATACAAACCCTTGTCCAAAAGTAAGATCCATCCATAACCATACAAAACCAAAATTTTAAAATATGTTATTATCCTATTTGAAATTTCATCCTCTTATTTATTGAATTTAATAATAAATAAATCTTTAGGATTGTTCTCAATGATATTGATATATTGATGAAGTAGAAAGCAAAAATTTAATATTTCAAAATCTTATCAGATATAGTGATATAAGATTAAATTATTTTATTATGTTTATTAGATCAAAATAATTTATAAGATTAAAAATTTTAATATAAAATTGAGGTCTAGCGTATAACTCTTTTTTTTTTAAATTAAATCTTGGATGGCTTATTCAAAGTTTCAATTTTAACATCTAATTTTGATGAAACAACCTCGATGATTTGAAATGGATGAAAGCGAGGAGTCTACAAAGAATGTGTCTATTTGAAGATACACGATAGATAGAAATGAGGTGGAGTTACATGGCCTAGTCTAGCCTAGGGATGTGGACCCAACTCAAGGACCCATGTCTCTTCAAGTTCCCTTTGATCTGGGAGCGTGCTCTTGGTCTAAGGTGGTGTGGAAAGGAAGAGTAAAAAAAGTTTTTGTTTGTAGTTTCGACCTTAAGACAAACCAAGATAAGCTTCAAGTCCCTCTTCATCTCTTGAAAATAACTATGGACAAGGATGCCTACAACCTAGTGGGAAAATTTATGGGTCCACATCTTGGCCTAGACTCTATCCATTGTTGGACCTTCACCTAATGGAAGTTGTAGAGACTCTTGGAGATTATTGTTCTCCCAAAGGTTTTTTTTCTCATCAAACTAAACTGTGATGAGGATATAAATAGAATTTTGTGGAGGAACCTTGGTTCTTTGAAATACATGGTCTTTTTCTTCGTAAATGGGGTTCTAACTTCAACTCAAATCCTCAAAGTATCAATACAACCCTGTTATGGGTTAGGCTCCTAGGGCTTCCATTCTAGTTTTGACATGAGGATATCTTGTTGGGAATAGCGATAGGGATTGGGGATTTAGTAATGATTGACCCAGATACTAGGGCCAAATCAAGACTAGTCTATGCTCTTGTGTGTTAATGTGGACCTTAAATATGAGCTTCCAAACTCTATTGAACTGATTTCATAAATTGGATCTTGGGTCCAACAGATTGAGTATGAAAAAATACCCTCCTATGCTAACTACAAAAAAATGGGGTATTCTTCAAGCATTTGCCCTACCAAGAAAAAATCTCCCATCTCTAAGAAAAATTGGTATAAAAATGAGGTTGTAATTCTCTCTTCCTCTTTGGAGGATAAATTTGAACCACCAATGGTTAATGGTCAAACTCGTCAAGAGGGAAAGAAGATCTTGCAGTAGCATGAAGACCCTAATTCAAGAAAAGAGGGGGAGATTTTGGAACATGATGCTTAAGTAAAATCTTTGTTTTCCTTCTTAGGCGGTGCTTTTGTTGATTATTCAATAGAAGTTTTGGCTAGACCAGTCGAGGGAATCTTGGAATCCCTAGATGAGGTAAATATTATAGAAACCAAGTTGGAAAATTTTAAAGAAGCAAGAAATAAAGATCTATATTCATAATAAACTAAGAACTTAAAACCCCTTGGAAGTGACTCAAAAGGTGGAAATGGGTCTTCCACTCTAGGACCAAAGACTGAAAATGAAAAGAAAGGGGGTTTAGATGTAAATTTTGATTGAAGGGTAGGTAAACCTTCAAATCAAAAAATCGGAAGGAGAGAAACATAAGAATAAATTTCTAATGGATCACAGACTATCCTTAACTTGGGAGGGGGAAAAATTAGCAAGTAAACTCTCTTAATGAGGATGCCTTCAGAAACCACTTGATAGTTGTTCTTGGAGGATGTAGGAAGCCTCATGCTAAATACCGCAAATGAAGGTTATTTCATGGAATGTGAGGCATCTTAATGGCCATTCAAAACAAATATTGATTGCTTCAATGATAAAGGATTTAAATTCTTATATTGTCCTCAAAGAAATAAAAATCAAGGAATCCAATATTTGATAAAATTAGATTTTTTATGGAAATATTCTAGCTTTTATGCCAGCTATGCTCAAGGTGCCTCAAGAGGATTTTTATGTCTTTGGAATCCAATTAAAATGGATGGTAGAGTTATTTCCTCCTCATATAGACTGATAAACATAATGGTTTTGCAAAGATACTAAATATATATGGGTTATTTCTAATATTTATGCACCAAACTTAATTTCTAGAAGAAGCTCTTAGTGGAATACTCTAGGTCAGATGAGAGAAGCCTTCAAAGGTGAAGCTTGGATGTTGGTAGAAAATTTTAATTTCTCTCTTTATCCATATGATAAAAAAAAGGTTAATCCTATCTTGCAAAGGAGTGTTGATGATTTTTTTTTTTGTGAATAAAAATGAGTTGATGGATATGGACTTGAAAGGGAGAAAATTCACCTCGAGCAATAGAATATTTTGAAGTCATTTAATTATACTGGATAGAATTCTAATTTCTAAGGAAGGTATTGATCCCTTTGGGGATTATACCATGTGTTCTCTCTCTGATATTGAGTCTGATCACAATATCTTAGTTCTAGAGGATTTCTCTATGAACAAATAGTTCACAACTCTGTTCAGGTTTGAGACCATGTGGCTCTAGCATGAGGACCTTGAAATACAGGTTGCATGTTGGTGGGCACAATAATTTTTAGTACCCCTGATATCTTAAATTGCTAAGAAACTCATGTTTGTTAAATATAACTTGAAAGGATATAATAGAAAAATCTTTTTAAATATCTTTCACAAGAAATCTAACATGAAGAAGCAATTAACATACATTGAATCTTCCATTGATGGAGTTATCCTTTCAGTTGAAACCAAAGATAGAGAGAAAATGATCTTAGCTGACTATCACAATACACTGGCAAGTGAGGTATCATTCTGGAGAACAAAATCTAGAGCCTTTGGCTAAGGAATGGATACCATAACACTAAATTCTTTCATATGTCCACCCGGTGACATAGAAGCTTTAATAAAATTAAAAAAATTAGAAAGGTGGATGGATCCATTACTAAAGGATTTTTGGACATTCATGAAGCAGTTAGCTACTTTGAAAACTTGTTGGTGTCTGGAGATGTAGGGAATGAGAAGGATATCTCTAGGCTTCTTTCCAACATTCCTTCACTCCTCACTGAAGATATGAAATATTTTTTGATAAATCCTTTCAAGGAGGATGAAGTGAAGAGAGCAATTTTTTCTATGGAAGGTTAAAAGGCCCCTAAACCAAATAATGTTTTTACCCTATTTTTATAAAAAAAGGCACATTATTGGGGCTGAGGTGAGTGAAGCCATCCTTGATATTCAAAAATTTGGTCATATTCCTAGAGATGTTAATTCAACATTTTTGGTCCTCATCCCTAAGAAGGTAGGTGCAAAATATTTCAATGATTTTAAACCCATAAGCCTTTGTAATACCCTATATAAAATTATAAAAAATGTGATGACAAATAGACTTTAAATTATCCTCCCTTTTATAATCAACTCTAGCCAAGCAGGTTTTGTTGTAGGCAAGCAAATCCTAGATGGCATCATTACTATTCATGAGATCATTCATTTTATGAAAAAGAGAGGTAAAGTTGATCTCTTCATAAAACTTGACATGAACAAAGCCTATGATAAGATCTCTTGGGATTTTCTACTTAGAGTCTTTTCCAAATTTGATTCCATCAGGACTGGATAAATCTATCCAAGGAACGCATCTCTTTGGCAATGTTCTCTATTATTTTCAAAGGATCCCCCATAAGGTATTTTAGGAGCCACAAAGGTCTTTTCCAAGGAAATCCGCTATCATCGAATATCTTTATCATTTTTATGAAATCCTTAGGAAGAACTATTAAAGCAATCTTAATCCTTGGGTCTATTGAAGGAATCAAACCTGCTTGCTCCCTTAATCTGATCTCTCATTAATAATTCATGGATGATACCATCTTGGTCACTAGATCCTTTATCTCACAAGCTAAAGAGATCAAGGTAATCCTAGGTATTTATGAGAATGCAGCAGGATACAAAGTCAACTTCTTGAAGAGTGAAGTGTTATTTATCAACACTCCTCTTAGAAGGTAGGAAAAACTTGATTAGATTCATGGGTGTGAGATTATGGAGTTCTCCTCGGTCTACTTGGAGATGCCCCTCTTCAAAGGTAAAATGAAGGGTGAAATTTGGGAACCGGTTCTTGAAAGAATCTAAAATAAGATGGGGTAGTAGAGAGAGGTTATCATAAGTCAAGAAGGTAAAGCTCAACTTGTCTAATCTATCCTTCAAAGTATCATTGTATTCTTCTTGTCTTTATTCAAAATCCCAATAAAAATATATAAAAATAAAGAAAAAATTTAGAAGATATTTTTGTGGTCTACTTCAAAAGATAAAAAATATTTCCTTTGGTGTATTGGGATCAGGTTTATTCCAAGAATGATGTTGGAGGTATGGGTCTTAGGAAATTGAGGTAGATGAACCAAGCTCTTCTTTCAAAACTAGGCCAAAAAATTTAGAGAAAATGAGACACGGGTTGGGTTCACATTCTTACAACTAAATATCTCAGTTAGGAAAGGAATTTTTTGGAGTTACCCTTCCCCTCGAATGTATCAACTTTCTAGAATAGTCTCCTCAAAACTAGAAGTTTGATTTAGTTGGGGATGAGATGGAGATTAGGTTTAGGGACTAAAATTGACTTCTGGAGAGACTCATGAATCTCGAATTCCCCCTTAATCCTCAACTCAAAGTTGGTGATCCTAGAGCCATTCACTACCTATATCCTTAGGAATAAAGTTTTTGACTTTATAGAGGATAGGGGAGGAATAAAATGGTGGAAACCATACATATCAAGGGCTTAGAACCTAGAGGGGAGTAGGCCCTTAAAGATATTTTCAATATGTTAAGAACCCAATATATAAAGAACTACCATGTAGAAGACTCTTTGAATTGGAAAGTGAAAAATTATGATTTACTCTTGGTTAGATCTGCATACTTTTAATGGAGGAGGATGGTGGAGGTTGGTTCTCGATGAACCAGGTCTGGCTAAAGAATATTATTCTCAAAATTAATTTATTTTTTTGGTTGGTTGTTTAAAATAAAATCCTTACAATTTGGAAACCTCTAGAATTGAGGTATAGCCATTCCTAATAGATGCCACCTATGTGAATCCAATCAAGAAGATATAAATCATATTTTTTTGGAAGGCCCCTTATGCCAATAAATATTTTACATTCTCCTCACAAGCTTTGAAGTTGCTTGGGTGACTTCTAAAAATATTTTTGAGATATGCATCCAATTCTATCTCCCCTTTAAATGTAATCATGTGAGCACACTTTCAAAACTAAGTTTTCCCCATTTTATATGGGAAGTCTAGGAGAGTGTAACAACTCAAAACTACCAACCAATTTTTTTTGAAATGAATGATTGCAAGCACGATTCACAAGGGAAAACCCTCTTTTTTTTATCTTCCAACATACAAGGCTTCACCACATTTGAGTTCCAAGTCACTATAGATGACACTCAGTGGACAAGAGTGGTCAACTCCCATGGTTTTTGGGGTTCACCTTACTAAACCTACACATTTAGAAGGATGCCAAAAGTGGTCCCCCCACCTTTCCCATACCCTCACAAGTATAGGATAATGTGACCATGGTGTATGAATTATCCTTTAAGGACCATAACACTTAAAGGAGGTTGCATATTCCCTAAAATTACACTAAGTCCATTTAGGTAGGTTAATTAGTCATAAAGCCTTGGTGCTTAATTGCCACACCTTCATGGGCTAACTAAGGTTATTACCACTTCGATGGTAATGAATATGATCACTCGATCCTCCACGTTCAAGTGATCACCATTACTTTCTTGTGAATGATTCCACAACTCTCAACTATATTACACATAATCCTACTCATTCAAGGTGAATTAATTCACAAGAAACCTGGATTTTGTATTCACATAACTCCTTGTAGGTTCATAAGTCCCTAGCTATTGCATCCTTCTAGGATTGATGCCTACTTGGTAATTGCATTCACACAACTCCTCCCAAGATTAGGCTTTTTGAATTGGATCCACAAGAGATTATAAATCCTCCCAAGAACCTTATCTCTAATGGAAAAATTGTTGCATTTTAAAGCAAACTTCTAAAATAAAGCAACATACCATTCATAATATCAAAGCACTTTTCTTAGAATATTTTATACCATAAAAACAACATTTATTATTTCCTTAACTAAAGAATATTTTCTACCATAAAAGAAACATTTATTCTTTCCTTAAATAAATAATTTTTTCTACCATCTAATATTGTTCTTCCTAAGATAAACCATGAAACAGATTTCAGCAAGCATAAATAGCTCGACTATACGATACTAAAAAATGATCAAATTTCAAAAAAATAGCATAAAAGGATTTACACGCAAGTCAAAAATAGACATAAGGTATGATCTAACATGGGCGCACATGTTGGTCCAAGATCTACTAGCAAATGTGAACATAAACACACCTCAAACAAAGATGTTCCACTATCACAAGCAGGTTTACAAAGTTCAAGCCACCATACTGGTTTACATGAGCTTACCCCACGAATCTAGAGAATGGAAACACATGGGTTGGAACAATACTAACTCACATGTAAAAATGAGGGGAAAATATGTAGCTACCAGAGAATATCTCTTACCCACAAGCAAGGATAAACCAAATGCAAGACATCGGCCAGAAGCAACATCAAAAACTCAACACAAAAGGAATATCAATGTCAAGCACAAGATAAAACTTAGGCACCAAAAAAAAAACAAACTATCTTAGATCAATCTAAAGGCAACACTAAAAGATAAGGTAAATCATCAAGCAAAAATTCCATAAACCAGAGCAAACGTTTGAGATAAAAAAATACACATAAAATCAAACCACGAGGAAAATGCCTAGTTCAAAGGTCTCCTATGTCTTTGGAATTTGACGTCATGTTGTCCAACCAACAAATATTCCTTTGTTCTTCAAAACCCAAAAATTATTCCCCCAACACATCCTCCAAACATTCAAATATCATGGGCACATCTTCTTGCATGGAGGTCATTGTAAATGAAATGCTCGAGAAGGCATTTATTTAAAATACTAGCACCACCTTGAGATCTTAATTAAGATGCCACCAAAGCATACCCAAGAAGGAATAATGTGTTTCTTAACCATGTTAACCTTATTACTATTAAATTGATGGTCACCTTTGTCAATATAAAAAAGGGTAATAATAATTATCAACCCAAATATTGCATTCAAATAATAATAGCTTTATTAATATCTTATGCTTTGAAATATAAATTTCATTGGTTTTAAAACAAAATCTAATCCAACCAACAAAAGACATTACTAATTCTTATCCAACAAAATCTATGCATATCACAAACAATTATAGATTCACACTATCAATATTACACACCATTATTTTATCCCTAAGTAGGTGGTCTCCTTTAAGATAGTCTAATACTATCGCCAACCTATTAAGGAGACTCATTACACAAGCAACTTCCTGGACCAATGGCATGAATATGAAAATAGGCAAAATACAAATGCATCTACATGAAGCGTATTTTGTTATCCTAATCTATCGATGAGAAACTCATTAGCATAATTTCCCAAAATATCTCTTTATAGGTGGTTCACCCATATGATCCCACCAAAGAGAGCACTTGGTCTTGTACCCATAAATACATCAGTAGTACCATATTCCAAGCTCAAAATAATGAAATCATCTCATCATAAAGACATCATAACATGAAGCTATGCCATTAAATATTCATATCAAAACATAGTTTATTGTTCATAAAGAGTTCTGCCAAGGAGGGTTGTTACATACTCTCTCCTTGGACTAACCACAATCTTATGTTTTTTTCTTTAAATGAGTAAGCAATTATTTCATTTAAATAAATATGGAAATTGCTACCTCATTTCTTCAACATTTTTTCATGTGGTACAGTTCTCAGAGTATTGGTCCCATTTGACATTATATTGATTTAGGGTTCATTTCCTCAACATCTTGGAATGAAACCCTAGAATCCTTACTAGCCTCACCTTAATGGTTGAGGGATCTGTCATCTACAATTTAGAAACATTCCACACATGAGTAGGATCAACAACATATTTTCTAATAAGGGATATGTAGAAAGTATCGTGGATATTTTATAGATTGGATGGCAAAGCGAGCCTATATGATACAAGGCTAATCTTATCAATGATCTCAAAGGGCCCAACATAGCGAAGATCAACTTGGTTGACTTTATGGCACTTTTCATGAGTCTTACCCTTAAGAAAACTCTATCCCCCATAGATAATTATCTTGGTGCTCTTTTCAAATAAGCATAACTATTTTGGTGACTGGTCGCTTCCTTGAGCCTAAGTTGAATTACTTTGGATTATTCCTCCATCTCTAAAATAATGTCTAGTTTGATCATCACCTGATCTTTTGAATTGTTCCACAATAGAGGTATTCTAAATTTTCTACTATATAAGGCTTCAAATGGGGCCATCCCCAATGATGCATGGTACCCATCATTATCTATAAATTCAACAAGATGTAAAAAGTCTTCTCACTTTGACTTTTGGTCCTTGCAATACATGCATAGCATGTCTTCCAGAACTTGGTTTACCCTCTCGATATAACCATTTGTTAAAAGGTGATATGCAAAACTAATACTCAAATTGGTACCCATTTCACAATGTAGAGCCTACCAAAATTTTTATGTGAACCTAGAATCCTTGTCTGATATGACCACCTTAAGAAACCCATCTAGCCTAAATAGTTCTTTGGTAAACTTATTTGCCACCATCGATGCATCATCCTTGATGTTTTCCTGTATAAAGTATGTAATCTTGGTCAACTGATCAAACACTAATAATATCACATATTTCAATCTCCTTTTGTATATCCAATTCTACCTTTTTGGAGGATCTCAATATAGGTGCCATATCCTATCCAAAAAAGAGTTAGGTAAGTTACACTTCTCCCTTAATTGTACTTACAATTGATTAGCTTTATTTTCCTTATGAACTAACAATATTATTATCACTTAATTGATAATGACCAAGGTCACACTTGCCTTCCTGCAAGGTGTCAAACCCCAAATTCGCACACTAAGTCAAGGCTTAACCTAAACACACTTCATGGAAGCTTCTACCCCTACGACCTAGAGCTTTGATACCAATTGTACCAACTCAAAACTATCACCTAATTATTTTTTGAAATGAATGATTACAAGCAAGGTTCACAAGGGAAAACCTTTTTTTTCTATCTTCCAACATACAAGGCTTTACCACATTTGAGTTCTAATTCACTGTAGATGACACTCAGTGGACATGAGTGGCCAACTCTCATGGTTTTTGGGGTTTACCTTACTAAACCTACACATTTAAAAGGATGCTAAAAGTGGTCCCTCACCTTTCCCATACCCTCATCGATATAGGACAATGTGACCATGACATAGGGATTATCTCTTAAAATCCATAACACTTAAAGGATGAAGTCTATTCCCTCACCTTACACTAATACCATCTAGGTAGGTTAATCAAGAATAGAGTCTTGGTGCTTAGTTACCACACCTTCGTGGGGTAACTAAGGCTATTACCACTTCATTGGTAATGAACATGATCATCTGATCCTCCATGTTCAAGTGATCATCACTATTATCTTGTGAATGATTCCACAACTCTCAATCAGAGTACACCTGATCCTACTTGTGCAAGGTGCATTAATTTACAAGAAACCAGGCTATTGTATTCACACAACTCCTTGCAGGTTCATGAGTGCCTAGTTATTGCATCCTCATAACTCCTTCTAGGACTTATGTCTACCTAGTTATTGCATTCACACAACTCCTCCCAAGATTGGTCTTTTTGACTTGGATCCATAAAATATTCTAAACCCTTCCAAGAACGTTATCTCTAATGGAAAAATTATTGCATTTTAAAACAAACTTCTAAAATAAAACAACATACCATGCATTTCATTAAAGCACTTTTAATCAAGTCTTAATATGAAATGCTATAATAGATAAACAATGATGCATTCTAAATAAAAGTCACATTTTGCATAACTCAAAATCTTGATATAAAGCTTTAAATAATGCATTCATTTAACTTAAAAGCAACAACATAAAATAACCAAGTATTCAATATAGGTTATAGTTCCACATTTGATATAACTCAATTCTAGCTAAGAATAAAAGATTGCTAAAACACTTTAATGTACAAAACCCAAGGAAACATTAAAGCAATATAATATTTCAATTTGTACAATAATCAAGTTTACAAATTCTTTGAATAAATCCTTCCTTCACAAAGCCTTTGTTTGTCCACATCATATATACATTCAAATAACTATGAAACCATCCACCAAATATCTTCAAGACAACTAGAAAATTTGCCAACTTCTTCATGATAGGGAACCCACCACAAGTTATGAGAAATACTTAGGGATCATGACAATTCTAACAAATGCAATGGAAATTTAATCATGCCTTTTCTACTATTCAATCAACCATGCATAACACATAAAACATGCTAACTATAGATAGGGAAATTTGATCCATGTCAAATTCCCTATCTCCCCTAACATACATAAACTCACCCCTCTTTCATTCTCCCTGTATGTGTCAACTAATTTAGCATGTTTTCTTCTTTTTCCATGATTTTGTAACCTAGTGGCTAGAAAGTGTATCTGCTGAATCTGAAATCTGCTTCCTACCAAGTTGGTAGTTTGGATTTCATCCCAAATTGGCCAACGATATGATCTCAATGATTTTGTGGCCTAGCTGCCAGGCCACAAATTTACTTAATTTGGGAAAACTCCAAATTAGCCCAAGCTACCCTAATTTGGCATCGTAAATCTCACAACAACTAAGCTATTTTGCATCCCACGAGGCCATTAAACTCAGATTCAATCTTTATTTTTAGGTTTATGGATGGAGCAAATGAGAGAGATATTTTTTAATATCTTTGATTTATTTGAATGCAACCTTCATTCTCTATGATTTTAGTGTAGGTATCTAACATATTTTGTAGGTTTGATAAGTTGGAACAGAACCTCTGGATTGCCATGGGGATTATTTATAGGGAAGATCTTATTTTATATTAGATCCATCACTTCACCACCATCCTTTGGACTTCTGACAATCTGATCTACTACAAAACCACTATAAATATATCGTATTATCTTTAGATTACTCTGCAATTACATTTCACATCAGAAATTTTATTTGTTTTTTGGAATTCAATGATTTCACATCAAATATGATAAGAAAATATTAAAATAACTCTTTTTTTTTATCGGTTATAATATTTAGATTAAAAATGGGTTTTAACAGGATCCCAAAACCTAATTACAAAATGGTTTTTTTAGCCCAAAAATTCAAAAGATTTAAAGCTAGCCTGAAGAGGCTATCCTTAGAACAAAACATACAAGAGGAAATCCTTAGGATAAAACCGATAAAAAAAACAAGCCTCAATAAGCAATCCTTAGAACAAAATAAATAGGAGGATATCATTAACCAATGCCAAGACAGAGCAACAGGCAAGTACATTTGGAAAGGATGAAAACAGAACCCAAAAAACAGCGAGCCTAAAGCAACTATGCTTCCTCCTTGAGCACCGTACTAGCATCTTTATTTTCCATATTAGAGGTGTCCACCACACCACCAACAACAGTTCCATGGTCGCACTCAAGGATACCAAGTACAACCCAAGTATTGACGTTTGCAGCAGGAGCATAATGAAAATCTTCTTTTCTTAAAATTAAATATTATTAGAGCATTGAGGGAAGTGCATCCATGTGAATATAATTGTTTGGAGCAAGGGTAGAATTACAAAAAACTCATTAAAAAAAATCTCATCTTTCAAGATTCATATCATTGTGAAGGGTTGTCCTATTCAAATGATTCTTGGACTAATTTGCATGAAATTTTAATATATTTAAAATGAGTGGTCTTATGAAAAAATCCAAACACTGTTAAGGGATATATGGACCTATGAAATCCTATGTAGAACAAGAACAATGACAATTTTTCAAGTCATAGGAAAACAAATTTGTAGATATATGTCAACCAACACTCAAATGCTAGAAGGAGCAGTGACGAGCTAGGGCATCGATAAGGTAATACATTCTATCTAAGCATAGAAATTTTCAACTAAGTTTTATCTATAATTTCATTATCTTTGAATTTTTGCATGTAAATTATTGTAGATTTATCTTCAAATAATATAATCACTATAGGATATACTAGTAAATTTTAGTAGACATTGAGTTATAGTGTCTTTACCATGGATTGATATACAAATAAATATTTAGAATCATATTGATTAGTAGAGTTTAGGGAGGACCTCACAAATAAACAATCCTCATTTCTCAAACATAAGGTAGTCATTAGTAAATTTAATGGATCTTGGCCAAGGGCTTTAGCTCTAAGAAAATGGATTGATAGGAGATGGAATTTTCTAGGAGTGATCCTATCCTTTCTTCTCAAAGATTTCTTCCTAGCCATTTTTGGTTCCAAGGATAAAATATATTAAATTCTAAAAGGGAGTCCTTAATTTATGGGAAGAGCAAGATTATGTATTACCTATTGGTTGCCTAGTCCAATAGGTAACATAAATCTATCCCTAGTACTAGTCCAAGTTAGGATGTATGGGTTGCCATTGAATTTTTGGAAATGAATAACATGCAAAAATCTCCTTCCATGTTCATTCGGTTAGACTTATCCAAAGCTTGTGATAGAGTGGATTGGCATTTCTTTATCAAATTTTTGAGTCAATTTGGTTTCTCTAAGGATTGGATGGATTGGATTATGGGATGTATCTCTTCATTTTCCTACTTAGTTCTTATCAATGGTAGGCCTTCTCAATCATTCCTAGCTTCCAAAGGTATTAGGCAAGGTGACCCGCTATCCCCTTATTTATTCATCATTCTTGTTGAATGCTTGGGTAGGACTATAACCAAAAAGAGGGAAAACAAAACCCTTGAGGGAGTTACCATTGCTCATGGACCTAGACCTATCTCTCATCTTCAAATTGTGGATGAATCTACTCTTTTAGGTAAAGCTACAGTTAAGGAAGCTTCTAATGTTAAGCAAATCATTAGCTATTTTTCTAAGGCTACTGGGCAGTTGATCAATGAAGACAAATATAAAGTTATTTTCTTTCACTGCTATGATAGATAGGAATCCATGCTCTTGGATAAATTAAGATATAATAAGACCTCCCTTCCAATCACTTATTTAGGTATTCCCATAAATATTCAAAGGCATAAAAATAAAGATTGGAATTGCTTGTTGGACAAAGTCAAGAAGAAAATTGGAAAGTGGACCAACATGTGGCTTTCTTCTGGGGGTAGAATCACCTTGGTAAAATTAGTCCTTCAAGCTATTCCTATTTATGTTTCTTCCGTTTTGAATATCCCAAAGGCTGTTCTTCGAGAATAGGATCAAATCAGTCATCGTTTCCTTTGGAGTGGTACTAAGGAGAAAATAAAATGGGCCTTTGTGAAATGGGATACTTTGTCTTCCTAAGAATTAAGGGGGGTTATGATTCCAGTCTTCTATTAATAACAACAAATATTTAGCTGCTAAATTATATTGGAGGATGTTGCATAACCCCAATGCTCTTTGGGCCAATAATATCTGTGCTAAATATGTTGAGAACAAAATTCTTCAAGACCTTGTTCGCTATCAAATTCCTACTAAAGGTTATCCCATTTTAGCAGTTCTTAAGACTGGTGAGGATTTGATAAAGAAAAAATTATTTTGGATCATTCATAATGGTCAACAGGTAAATTTTTGGACAGATTCTTGGGATGGTCACAAGCCTTTGATAACTCAATTTCCCGATTGGAGACCTTGGATGGAGGAGCTTCACCGAGCTAACTAGCAAAGGTTGGTATATATTGGATCCCTATTGAGGACTAGCCTATTCAAATCCTAGAAAGGCAAAGACAAGATATCCAAGGCATCCTTCATATGAGATCCCTCTCTTGGTCCCAAGAAAAAGATTGTTTTTGATGGAACAACACTACTGAGGATGAGTATTCAGTTGCTCAAGGTTATTTAACCTTATGCCATAATAATCCCAACCATTCTTCTAACATATTTTATCTATTGTGGGCTTAAAAGCTCTGGCCTAATGTGAGGTTCTTTAATTGGCTTTTATTGCATCGTAGGGTGCTTACTGGTGAGCAACTTATGAAGCGTGGTTTTCATGGCCCTTTTAGATGTGAAATGTGTGAAGAGAATGTAGAAAATCTCAACCATATTTTTATTGAGTGTACTTTAGCCTCTGAGCTATGGAGGATAATGGCCACTTTACTTGGCTTACAGTTGTCCAATTTTTTTACTTTTGAACAACTTTGGAGGGATTGGCCTAATCAAGAGGGTGTTGATCATTTTATTAGGCAGTTAGTTTGGATGGGTTCTACCATTCTTCTCTGGAATATTTGGAAGGAAATGAAAAACCAAATTATTAATCAAGATAGGAAGGATATTCACTATATTTGGCAAAATATCATAGCCAACTTAGTTGAATCAGTCCATCAACTCCTTAATCACCCCCAAAACTCCCACCAAATATGGGATCAAGTGATGCAAATATTGAATATTAAATCTTCTAAGGGCAACCAACTTAAAGGGAATACGAATTAGTAAGATGGATAGGACAAGAAATTGGCAACCTCCTCCTAAGGATTTTGGAAAAGTCACTACTGATGGAGCCTCTAGAGGGAACCCTGGAAAAGCCAGTGTGGGAGGAATTGGTAGACTTTCAGATGGCTCCCTGGTTTTTACTTTTGCTGAGAATTTGGGTATTCTTTCCAATAACCTTGCTGAGGGGTATGGTATCCTCAGAGGCCTTCAGGAGGCTACTAAGTTTGGATGGGAAAAGGTGTTAGTTGAGTCTGAATCTCAACTTATGATTAATATCTTGAAGACTTCTAAGAATAATAAGGTGGATTGGAGAATAAAAAGAATTATTGAGAAGATTCAATTAATCCATATGGGATTTTTGAAAGTTGATTACAATCATGTGGTCAAAGATCAAAACAATAGTGCTGATGCTTTAGCTAATTGGGCTTTGGACAAAGGTGATCTTACTTGTTATGGCCACCCTCCTAGATGGTGGGCTTCTCAAATTAGGGAAGCTCTTCTTTCTATCATTTCTTTGGATGGCTCCAGTTCGAAGGTACCTAGTGTCTTCTTGTTTTTTTTTTTGCTTCTCTTTGGTTCATTCAGTTTTTTTAGTTCCCTAGCTCATTCTATTCTTTCTTTTGTTTCCTCTGTTGATTCTTGCCTTAATAGTCTTATGGTCTAGATAGGTCATTGTTATGTTCAATTTTCTTTTTCTTCTTTTTTTATTTTTTTTTGTTTAGTTTTTTAAGGTGGGTGGGTTCTTTTGTTTTATTTTATTTTTGTGTTCTTTGTGTTGTTCTTATGTTTTTGTTGTTTTGTGTTTTTTTTTTTTAATGTTTTTTGTTATTATTCTTGTGTTTTTTTCATTCTTGTTCTTGGGTTTCTCTTTGTTTATGTTAATTCGTGTTTTTATGTGTGAGTGTTTTCTATGTTTTTTGTTTTTGTTTATTGTATGTTGTTGGTTGTTTTTTATTTTTATTTTTATTTTATTTTTTTAATTTTTTAGGTTTTGGTTGTGTTTATTTTTCATGTTTTTTTTGGGTTGTCTTTGTAGTGTTCTGTTGTTTTTGTCTTGTTTGTGTTTTGTTATGTGGTTCTTGTGTTTTTCTATGTGGTTCGTGTTGTGATTTCTTTTATCTTATTGTGTGTGTTTGTTTTGTGATTTTATTTTTAACACACTTAAGGAGAATGTTTATATTTTATTTTATTATTTTTGTTGTTATTTACTTATTTTTAAATTGGTTTTGTGTGTTTGTTTGCTCCTTGAGTATGTCAAAGGTGGTAGGCCAGGTCCGAGTCCTGGGCATTTTTGGCAGAATGGATACCCCTGCCTCCTTGGGTCTTACCCGAAAGTGGCATCCCTTTTGGTATGTTTTCCACAAAAAAAAAGGAAGAAATAGAAACAACTCCATATAACATAGTCCAAAAGCTACCAATGCCATTTAAAGGAGAGCATAGCAACCAATGCTATTCAAATGTAAACCAACAACAATAGAGGCTAGCTTGAAACAATAGAGGAAACTAGATTGAAGAAACAAATAAGGCTAGTAAGTAGAAGCAAAGGAGACTAGAAGCGGTGAAGATATCATGAGGATATCAATGAAGGAGTCTAAGGAAGGTGAAGCATTATAGCAAAGGATATTAGCAACTAAGAAGAAAATAAGGCTAGTTAAGGGAGTATATTATTGAACCAACGAAGTGAATCAGTGTTAAAGACTATAGGTGATGTAGAAACAATAAATATAATATCGTAGGAGAATAAACCAGCAAGGAAGGTGAAGCATCCAATGACAAAGCATATACATTTGAGTGAGAAAATGAAAAGTCTAATCATGAAGACAAGCGCATCAACGCTTGTGTAAAGTAACAACATAATATTTTTTGTTGTTAGCCTAAGTAACACATTGAACATTGTAGAAAAATAAAATAAAGTATTTTCTAACATTTTTAACTAAAGCATGTAGAGCTCCACATGGATTTTAATTATCAATTGACACATTTGAACTGAGATTCACTTAAACCAGGGTGCAGTGAATGTGTATCCAAAAGAACATCATAAGCATGAGCACCAATTAGCAAGCAAAGCATGAAATGAAGAACAAATCACCTAAGGAGCAGTATAAGGTTAATTTGCTAATTATTTTTAATTAGGATTTTCGAAGTTATAAGGTGATTGTATATTTTAAGGAGTTATAAGGGAATTATAATTAATAAGAGTTATAATATTTCGTTAGCATAAGTTTATTTTTATTTCTTAAATATATGAAGTAATAAGGGTTTCTAATTTAATTAATTAATTTTATTATTTAAAGTTTTTATGTTTAAAAACTTTTTGAAGTTTTTTAAGATAGAAGACTTATTTCAAGAAATTTTTGAAATTAAAAAATATTAGAAAGTTTTTTAAATTTTGGAGTTAAAAGGTTTTCAACATCAAAAATTAGAAAACTAAAATTAGCAAATTTTAAATTTGAGTTACATATTTGAATTGGGAGATACAAGGTTTACTACTATGGATTATTGGTACATTGATTCTGAAGCAAGTAGGCATATGATTGAAAATAAACAATGGTATTATACCTTTCAAGAAAAATATGAAAATCCAATTGTCATAGCAGATAATATGACTTATGAATTCAAAGGAGTAGGATGTGTATTAATTGATCTATCAAATGGAAAAGAAATAACAATGTACTATATGTACCTATATTGACTACAATGTACTATATGTACCTAGATTGACTACTAATATTCTTTCAGTATCTCAACTGATGGATCAGAATCTAGCAATTGAATTTAAAACTATTAAATATAGAAAACAATGTTTTATTATCAAAAAAAGAAAAATTTATAGCCTTAGGGTCTTATAAAAATAGTTTATTCACTCTAGATAGAGTGTCAAATATAGCTCTATCAGCAAGGATTTTAGAAATAAGAAAAATTTAGCATAAAAGGCTAGAAATTATAAGTGCATCACCATTAAGTGAGATGAGTAAACATCAAATGGTTAAAGCTTTACCCAAAATTTCATGGGAATCTATAATTTGTCTAGAGTGTCTAGCAAGAAAACAACATAGAACTCAATAACCATTGGAATTAATATATACACATTTATGTGGTCCAATGAATGTTACAAGCATTGGAGGACATATATACTTTCAACTATTTTTTTATGATTATTTCAAAAAAATGTGGGTGTATTTTATGAAATTCAAATCCAAAGCATTGAATTATTTCCAACAATTCAAACTACTGGTTGAAAAAGAATCAGGAAAAATTGTGCCGAAGAAATTAAAACAACTTTATACTTACAAAATAGATCACCTACAAGAATACTAAAAAATGTTACTCCTAAAGAAGTATGGTCAGGTCAAAAACCAACTGTAGAATATTTGAGAATATTTGGATGTAAGGTATACATGCATATTCCAAAGCAAATAAGAACTAAATTAGATGACAAAACTATGTGTAGAATATTTTTTAGTTATGATGATGATTCAACAGGTTACAAAATAATTGATCCTACAACAAAGAAAATCTACATAAGCAAAGATGTAATATTTGATGAAGGAAACAAGAATATTATCCAAGAAAAAAATATTGATTCAGGGATAATTTTAAATTCTTCAAAAGAAGATTCATCAAGTGAAGACTCACAATCAAACTTAGATGATGAACAAATAGATAATGAAGAGACTACTACATCACTCCAAAGGAAAGAACCTATATAGCTCAAAGATGCAATTAAATATAGCTCAAAGATGCAATTAAGGATTCAAAATTATAACAGATGCCTGACCTTACTACTACAAGACCTTAAAATAAAATTTTAACAAGAATAAATAGAGGGTTGATAAGTTTTGTAACAAAACCTACAACTGCAAATACTTTACATCATCCAGAGTGGAAGGTAGTTATGGACTCAGAATATGCAACATCAATGAAAAATAAAACATGAATTTTGGTTGATCTACCACAAAAAAGAAAGTAGTAGGATGCAAGTGGGTCTACAAAATAAAGTATAAAGAAAATGGGTATCTTGATAAATACAAAGCTTGATTAGTTGTAAAAGGATATACTCAAATGCAAGAAATTGATTATGAATACAAGAATGGCTACTATTAGAATAATTTGTGCTTTAGCAGCACAACATGAATGGAAACTACATCAAATGGATGCAAAAAATGCATTTCTCAATGGTGATCTTGAAGAAGAGGTATATATGTCACAACAAAAAGGATTTTTTATTAAATAATAAGAACAAAAGGTTTGCAAGTTAAAAAAATATTTATATGGACTCAAGTAAGAACCAATAGCATGGTATATAAAGACTAATAATCATTTGTTACAACATAATTTTAAGAGAAGTTTATCAAATCCAAATCTCTTCACGAAAAATATTGGACATGATACAATAATACTTATAGTATATTTTGATGATATAGTAATCACAAAAAGCTCAAAATATTTGATAGATAAAGTTAAGAAGTATCTAGAAAAGGATTTTGAAATGATAGATTTGGGGCTTCTTCATTATTGTCTTGGATTGAAAATTTTCCAAAATGAAAACAATTTCACAATAACACAGACAAAATATACAAAACCATTACTTGAGAAATATAGGATGAACAATTGTAAATCCAAAGACACTCCCATGGATCAAGGATTAAAATTATCAAGATATGATGAGACACCTCTAGTATCAACCACTATCTATCATCAATTAATTGGAAGTCTCTTATATTTAACAAACACAAGACTTGATATAGTTTTTGTTGTAAATTATCTTTTAAGGTTTATGCAAGAACGTAGAGAAAGTCATTGGAAAGCTACAAAAATAATATTATAGTATATTAACAAGACTACGAAATATGGACTCACATATAAAAAGGATGATGACAATTTTTTCCCGTAGGGACATTCATATTTTGATTATGCCAGATCTATAGATGATAGAAAATTTACATCAAGTTATATTTTCTATCTTAATTTAGGGTCAATTTCTTGGTATAGTAAAAAACAACATACAATAGCACTTTCATCTATAGAAGTAGAATATCGTGTAGCTAAAGATGCAGTTTGTGAAGCACTATGGTTATAGTATATATTATCAAATATGGGAATCAAAAGAACTACAATAATAAGTTGTGATAATCAAGGAGTACTTAATTTAATCAAAATCTAATTATTCATGAAATAATAAAATATATTGAAGATCAATGTCATTTTAGTAGGGATCACGTTCAAAATAATTATATCTAGTTGAAACATGTTTTTACTGAAGATAAAATTGCAGATATTTTTACAAAATCACTTGGCCGAAACAAATTTCAAATATTTCAAAATCATCTATACAAATCAAGATAAATTATTATCAAATATTGTAATATAGGGGTATGTTAGAGAATATTACATTATTTGATATATTGGGATGTGTAGGATTTGTACATGTATCATGATAGAAGACTAAGAGTCTTTTAGACAAGTGGCAAGATAAGAATTCAAAGGTCATGTGGAAAGCAATAGTTAAGAATTTGAAGAGTTATCTTGTAAAGGTATATTATGGAGACAAATCTCCATAACTTGTAATAAAAGTGTATAGATAATATCTCAAGATTGAATTTCTTAGATTATTGTAAGCTTTTTCAACATTGATCTATATAATATTTGTATACGTTGATATGTTTTTTTCTTGATAATAAGGGGTTGTACTCGGGTCCCCCACCCTTGAAAAATTACATCTCTCTTATTTAGATCTTGAGATTTTACAAATAGATACACTTCTCATCTCAATTGATATGCTATAACTAGAAACCTACATCATTTTACTTAAAATGTTTGAATTCTTAATTTTCATTTTCTAGATCTTTTCAAATCTCTGTTTGAATATAATTACTCCAAAATTTAGCATCTTTCTTGATATTTTCCTATAGCAACCTTCACAATACCCAAAATTCACCTCTACTATCTATGCCTTGCATCTTAGTAGAATAATATTTCTAGAACATCGCACTATCATAGTCTGCTTTACCAAATTTGTATTGCTAGTTTCCTTCCCGAAACACAAGTGCAACCACAAAAATATAATAAATAGTCTAAATGAAAACACATTATTGTTACAAAATAAAATAGATATTACCAATGGAAAACATTAAAGTAAAACTTAATCATTAATTGATTTAGGCAATCAACATTTTTTGTCATCTTCAACTAAACTTTCTACTTCCTCTAACCATGGAAAGGATAATTTAACTTCGTGATCCTCAATCAAAATCCCTATATTGGGTAGATTATCTACACATCTATTTCCTTCCCTTAATATATGTGAAAACATTATTTCTTCAAACTCTTTAGCAAGATCTTGAATCTTCACAATTATCTCTTGTATGTTCCATGAAGCCTTTGCTTTCAAAATTGCATTTATTACTATGAGAGAATCACCTTCCATCTATACTCTATTCTGATGTGTTTTGTTAATAGCATCATTTAATCTTATAAATTATCAATCCAGGGTGGTGTCTAAGGCTGTCTACGATAGAAGATTAGGGCAGAGTACAATTCAGGCATTCAAATTTCAAGTATTTATTGGGTGAAATAGATTTTGGTTTAGCCTTTTGGTGTCACACTAAACCTAGTCTGAAGAATAGAAACTGAATTAAATTGCAAGAATTGAAAACTAAATCTAAGTTGCAGAAATTAACAATTAACTACAATTGTAAGAATTAGAAACTGCTGAATTGAAATCTAATTTACTTTTGCAAAATTGAAATAACATAATTAAAATGTTGTTGAATTTAAATCCTAAATTACACTTGCAAAATTGAAACCTATTTTACTCTTACATAATTGAAATGATGCTTGGAAATAAAACTTATGTTAAAAACACCTATCAATGTCCTACCACAAAAGGTCATCAAGCTTCTGCTACAGGAATTGACAGCAAAATGAAATACATTGAAAATTAAAAGTTGTTGAAACATAAAAAAATAGGGAAACATGGAAAGCAAAGGAAATAAGAGAAAAAAAATTATAATCTAATTTGTCAGTTGACACACACATAAATTTTGCATATAAACATAGTGGAAAATATAAATAACATCACACAAACTTAAAACAAGAAAATGAAATCTGATAAGCAATATGTTATGAAAATACTCCTTCTAGACCTGAAAGTGGGCCCAAGCTTCCAGATCTAGAATAAGGTGGGAAAACACTCCTTAACTAATTAACAATCACACTTTCTCATGAACAAAAATTGACAAAAGAACTATACTTTTATTATTGTCAAAACATGTTGAAACTGTTACAGATAATTATTGTACTGTCCTATTTGTTGCTACTAACTACTCTCCTCTATTCTACTTCCTAATTAGCTCAACCAATAAGGAAGCTATATTATTTATAATAAAATATTACAATATATCTTGTGCTCAAATCAACCTATTTGCTATTTTACAATGATTTTCCAGTATTTTTGAATTTGAAATAAGTGTAATTTTGGATAGTTTGTGCTACAACATCACTCATTGGCCCTTAGAATGCATATTCAATGGTAGGAGTACATTGGAGGAGTCTTATAATATCTTGCACACCTGTATCCACTTTAAAATATCATTTTCCTATCTTATAACTTATTTACCTATTATTCTACAACTAAGGATAAGGTCAGTTGCATCAGTTGATATTTCCTCATGAGCTATCTTTTGGTCAGCAAGGAATGGTGGAGATATTTGTAAAAATATTTTACTATATCCCCTCAACCTTATTTTACCTTTTCAACCTCTTAGAAACCATAGATATTCAAAAATAAGCATGTTCCCCTGTTATTCTGAAGATCTTCAGAATAACTGGCTGTAGGTGCACTTGATGCTCAAAAATGCATTCAAAATGTTTATTTTGGTTGTTTATTTCAAGTAGGTCATTTAATCAAGATTCCAAGAGGTGATTCCAATTGATTTCATCCTTCTCCATTGGTAAATTCTAGGCCTTGCCATTCATTGGCAGCTGGCTATAATTTACATGGTGATTTCTGTATTTTCTTGTTTCTGCCTGTTGTTGCCTGTTTATACCATGTGGGAATGCTTCTAAATAGGTCATATGTCTTCTTTAGTCCTTCTAAAATTATTCCATCCATTTTCTCATGCTTTTCTTGATAACTTCAAGGTGTTTCTATAAAGTGACAACTTATTGATTTTTATATGGTTGTTTTCTGTAGATTTTTAGATTTATGATAGTCTTGAAAATTTGGGTCCAATGTGGATTTCAAACAAGTTTAAGGGAAAGAAACCATTCAAAAACCATTGTGAAGTTAATGCATATCAACATGCCACATTTGGCTAATTGAAATGCATGTTTTTATTTGCTACTTAATCAAGCAAAAACAATCACAAAATGCTAAAAATAGTAAAAAACAGAGATATAGTGTTCCTTGTGAAACGCAAAATTTTATTAACATAAAATGAAATTACATAATGCTTAAATAGCTTAGGGAATTAACAAAATAACCAATAAGTGATAAATTAGGAGATAGGAGAGAAAATAGGGATAGAAGGAAGGAAAGGAAATTGGAAAAGAATTTCTCTTCCACCTGTTGTCCACTCCCTTGTCGTCCACCTCGATGATGTCATCAAATGTCATCCACCTAAAGGTGGGTTAAATACCAACATTCTCCCCCTTAAAGTTGAGAGGGCTGACAAGACAATCTCTCAGCTTTATATATTGAGCTTTAGCCATGCCTTTGGTGAAGATGTCTGCCATGTTGTCCAAAGTGCTGCAATGTTTAAGCTCAACTACCTGGTGCTCCACCATGTCTCGAATGAAGTGATACTTCATATCAAAGTGTTTTGATCTGCTATGGTGGATAGGATTATATGCCAATTGAATGGCACTCATGTTATCATAGTACAATCTGGTAGGACCACTTTGTCATTCTCCAATATCTTCAAGGACTTTTCTCAACCATAGAGCTTGAGTACTAGCATATGTGATTGCTATATACTCAGCCTCAGTAGATGACAATGCTACAACAGACTACTTTTTGGAACTCCATGTAATTAGTCCTGACCCTAGACTAAAACAGTTCCCTGATGTAGATTTTCTATCATCTATATTGCTGCCCCAATCACTATCACTGAAGCCAACTAACTTGACAGAATTACATTTGTGGTAATGGATTCCAAAATCCAATGTACCCTTTACATATCTTAGAATTATTTTAGTTGCTTGAAAATGCAGCTCGGATGGATCAGCCATGAACCTTGAAACAAGAGAAACAACATACTGAATATCAGGTCTTGTGTTGGTGAGAAACATCAAACTCCCAACCATGCTTCTGTAAGTGGTCATGTCAACCTTTGGTGCTCCATCATCTTTGCTCAATTGGATCCCATGACCCGTTGGAGTTGCAACTGATTTGCAATGCTCCATGGCAAATTTCTTGATCATATCTTGAGCATACTTGTGTTGACATATGAAGATCCCTCTATTTGTTTGATGAACTTCCATGCCTAGGAAGTAATGCATTAAGCCCAGATCTTTCATCTCAAATTGTTTCATCATGGAGTGTTTGAACTCCATATTCATCTTATCATTACTACCCATAAATATGAGATCATCCACATATAAACAAACTATGAGAATGTCTTTACCTTGCTTTAGGTAGTAGAGAGTAGGTTCACTTTTGCTCCGAGTGAATCCATACTCCTTGAAATAGCCATCAATGCGAGAGTACCATGCTCTTGGTGCTTGCTTGAGGCCATAAAGTGCTTTTTTTAGTTTATAAACAAGGTTCTCCTTACCTTGTTCTTGAAAACCTTGAGGTTGTTGAACATAAACCTCCTCAGTTAAGTACCCATTGAGAAAGGCACTTTTTACATCCATGTGCTGAATTTTCCACCCTTTGTGGGCAGCCAAGGAAAGTACTGATCTGATTGTTTCCTGTCTAGCTACAGGAGCAAAGGTCTCCTCATAATCAATGCCATACTTTTGAGTGAAGCCTTTTGCTACAAGTCTTGCCTTGTGTCTTTCAATGCTCCCATCAGCATTGAATTTGGTCTTGTAGACCCATTTACATCCAACACATTTTTTTCCTTTTGGAAGCTTCACTAGCTCCCAAGTATCATTCTTTTTTATAGAGGTGATTTCCTCTTCCATGGCTTGCTGCCATACATCATGAGTGCATGCTTTCTCATAGCTAGATGGCTCTAGCTGTGCACTAGACATTAAAGCATAATTTACTACATCTCCCTTAGGATCATGGGAGTCATCATCTCCATACATATGCAGATTTTCAAGTTTTTGTAAAACTGCAGTCATTTCACTAGCTTGACTTCTAGTGTATCTTTTCTAGAAATTTTTATCCAACATTTGAAAATATGGATGATGTTGTAGTGTTCTTTTACCTCTCGATGGAGAATCAATATCCATAGGTGAAGAACTTACTGATCTTTGTGGAGAAGGACTTGGAGTAGTTGTTGATGTACTCGAAGTAGTACTCCTGCTTGGGCTTGGAGGGGGTGTGCCTTTGCTTTTCTTGGGTGGCACCTGTTGTATTTGAGAAGAACTTGCATCATGGGATTCATCATCAACAAAAATTATTTGATGACCCCATTCTCCCCCTTCATCAAAAATCACATCCCTGGAAAGTACAATTTTATGCGTCTTTGGATTGTAGAGTCTATATGCTTTGGTAGACTCACAATATCCTACAAAAATACATGCTTGACTCTTGGGATCAAGCTTCTTTCTTTTTTCATCAGGAATGTGTGCATATGCTAAAGAACCAAAAACTTTGAAATGTTTTACATTCGGCTTCTTGCCATACCACCCCTCGTAAGGAGTGATCCCATCCAAACTAGAAGTAGGACTCCTATTTAGAATGTAAACACTGGTTCTAACAACATCGGCCCAATACATGTTACTGAGATGCTTAGTTTGAAGCATCGATCTGGCCATTTCTACTATGGTGTGGTTCTTTCTTTCCACCACACCATTCTGTTGTGGAGTATAGGCAGTGGTGAATTGCCTCTTTATCCCACATTCTTTACAATATTTTAGAAATACCTTTGAAGAGTACTCTCCTCCTCGATCTGTCCTTAGACATTTTACAATGAACTCACTTTGTTTCTCTACATTATTCTTGAAATCTATGAAGCAATCAAAAGCTTCATCTTTGGTTTTCAAGAAATAGATCCAACACATTCTAGAGAAATCATCTATAAAAGTGAGAAAATAGGAATTATTACCTATGCTTTTTGTCTGCATTGGACCACAGATGTCCGAATGCACTAATTGAAGTGGATGATTGGCCCTCCATGCTTGTCCTTTTGGAAATTTGGACCTGGAGTGCTTTCCCAAAGCACACCCTTCACAGACCTCCTTGTGTTCATTAATTTTAGGAAGTCCTGTCACCATAGCTTGAGAAGTTAACAATTTCAAGCTAGCAGAATTCAGGTGACCATATCTCAAGTGCCAAAGCACACTTGGATTTGCTATAGCAATATTTGCAAGTTGAGCACCCCCTGGTTCTCCAAACTTAAGGGGAAATAACCTATTTTTGGTCATAGGTACTTGTGTGATGACTCTATTACAATTGTTCTTGTCAAAAATTACACATTTGCCTTCATCAAAAACAAGTTTGTAATTTTTCTCCATCATTTGTCCAACACTTAGCAAATTATGTTGGAGTTTAGGGGTGTAGTAGATGTCATTCACCTTTTTGATGCCTTCTTTCGTTGGAACCTCCATGGCTCCAATGCCTTCAACTTGCAAAGCTTTATCATCTCCCAACTTGATTCGAGATTTATAGGTGGAATCCATTGTAGCAAAGAGTTCTTCTTTGCCACTCATATGGTTGGAACAACCAGTATCCAAAATCCAAGTGTCATTCAGATTTTGATCCGATTGCCCATAAGAAAGAAACAGATTAGATGTTCCATCTTCTTCACCATAATTGCCATATTGACTGTTGCTTCCCTGAGAAGACTTGGACCAACAGTCTCGAGCAAAGTGACCTGGCTTGCCACAATTGAAACAAGCTTTTTTGGATTTGTCACCTCCTCTTCCTTGATTCCCATTTCGCCCTTGATTTCCACCTCTATTTTGATTACTGCCTCTGCTTTGATTTCCACCTCTATTGGGATTTCCTCCTCTTGTAGCTGCTTCTGCCTCTGCCTCTTCTTTGTCCTCTGCCTTGGCCTCTTCCTTGTCCTCTTCCTGCACCCTCATTGGATGTGAAGGCTTTATCATCGCCTCCATAACTTGTTGAAGGAGATCCCTGTAATATCTCTTCATGTGACATTAATGAACCGATTAATGCATCAAAAGATAGTGTAGAAAGGTCCTTTGATTCTTCGATGATGATGGCTATGTGATTCCATTTTTGAAGAAGTGTTCTCAACACTTTCTTCACAACTGCTTCTGGTTTGACTTCTTCGCCAAGTGTTACCATCTTGTTGACAACTGCTTTGACTCTTACGCAGTAGTCACCAACTTTCTCATCTTCATTCATTTTGAGATTCTCAAAATCTCATTTCAGGGTCTGAAGCCTTACTTGCTTCACTTGATCGCTTCCTTGGAAACCTTCTTTCAAGGCTTTCCATGCATCTTGGGCAGTTAAACAAGAGGTAATTCTAGGAAAAATACTTTTATCCAATGCTGCTTGGAGATGATAAAGAGTAGAGGAGTTGCTCTTTTGTGCTTCTTTCTTTGTTTTCTTATCTGCTGCATTTAACATAGTCCAATCTATAGGTTCTGTGTAATCTTCTTCTACTATGTCCCATAGTCCCTTGCCTATGAGTAAGGTCCTCATTTTGATGGACCAATACTCATAATCGTACCCATTAAATTTTGGAATGGGTAGATTAGAATTGGATGCCATAGCTATTGGAAATAAACTAAAAACACACTTTTATTTCTCAATTACAATCAAAGCACTCTACTTTTCAAAAGAAAAAGTTACAGATTTAAATCAAATCTAACTTGATCTACTCTCTCACTTATGGCCTGTTCTACTTGTTGAGGTTCTTCTATCACTGGATTCACAAAGTTGTCTGCAACTGAATCTTCATCGTCACTTATGAGAATTATTTTTGGTGAATATGGTTCTGGCTCCAGTATTTCAACTGAGTCACTGTTACTGAGATGTGGATTCTCTGACTCCTGTGGTGCAACTCCTACAGATTCTGACTCTTCAAATCTGCTGCCAAAGGAATTGTCTTCTGAATCTGCTTCATATCCTGAATCTGGATGTCTTTGATGGGCTATTACTGCATTTTGCAATTGACTAAATATAGTATGCAATCCATATGTTCAAACTTTTTCATCAAAGGATTTGTAGACACCAAAATCCAACCACTTGCAAGTCATCTATACCTTCCTGTCAGCCACATGTCAATCATTCATCCTTCCCGCCATTATTTGGCCCAAATCCACACTTTCCCGCCATTATTTGGCCCAATTTCACCTTTCCCACCATTTTTCATCCCCAAATTTATTTAAATTAATATATATATATATATATATATATATATATATATATATATATATATATATATATATATATATATATATATATATATATATATAATATATATATTTTTTAATATTTTAATATATATATATAAATATAGTTTAAGTGATTTAATCTAAGCCGTCCATCTTTCATTTAATCTCATCCGTCCATCCTTCTTAATCCGTTTCACAACCTAGATTTATTCTCTACCCTTGGATCCACTTTAATCTTAGCCACACGTTCAAAGTGTCGTTAAAACCCTAAAGTGTGCCCTAAGAGTAGATTATAAATAGAGCCACCTTGATGGCTCAAACCCTACTTCGATCTTGGCTATCTTTGCTATCTTTGCTATCTTTTGGACCGATCTCTTCTATTTCATCTATCTCTTCAGCCATCCATCGTCGCCCCTTTTCGTCGCATCCATCGTCGCATCCGTCGCCAACTTCGTCGCCATCTCTTCTGTAGTACTCTGCAGAATTCCCCATTCTTGTCACAAGTGCCCACGGGCGTTTACCCGCAGCCACAGACTCAGATCGGCGTCTGAAACCTTGATCCAGAAGCACGCGAGCGTTCAGTGAGTGCACCAGGGCGCCTTCTGTAGCCGATTTGACAGCCACATTACTTCCAGATGCCGCATGGTCTAGCCACGTTAACAGAGAATAGGTATAAATCAGTTTAAAGAAAGTAACTTCTTTTCTTTTATTAATCTGTTGTTGAACTCATGCATTCTATTTTTCTAGGGTTTTAAATTGTTTCTGAGGGCTCACACAGTGGAGCCCTCTTATTAATTTCTAACTCCTTGATAGTGTTAATGTGTGTAGGATTTTAATGGCAGATCTAGTGTGTTGATAGCAGCTATTTAAGCTGGAGTGGTCCGAGCAAAAGGATACAACAAAACCCACTCACCTTGTTGGGATTAAGGATACGTCTTCGGAGACGCCACCCATTGTGCCAGCTAGGGTTTCGGAGAACCCTAGCACAAACTGTAATTTTTGTATCACGAAAAGGGTTACAGGCCCTGTTGTACTCAAAAGGAGTTTTTAAACTCCGTTGATTAATAAAAATTGTTTGTTTTGTACAACTGTGTTCTGTCTTACTTTTTATCGTGACTTCTTTATCTTTTGTTTGGCGTTGTATCTTTAATCTACAAATGGTGATCACGGTGGGACCCCCTAGGGTTTCATGTTTTTAATACTTGCTTTACTGATCTATTCCTATTTTTGTTTTATTTTGCAGGTTTTGGAAATCACAAAATTCGATGTTCCAGCGAACTAGGGTTTCTGAGGAGTTTGCAGAAAACGCAGCAGACGCAGAGCGGCGTCTGGAAGTCCAATCCGAAACGCAGAGGTGCGTTTCAGCCTGCGTAGACTCCCTTGGGCGTTTGAAGGCAGTTTTACAGAAAAAGCGTAGGCTTCCAAGTAAGTGCTGTACTTTTTACGTTTTTGGTTTTTCTGCCGTATTCTGTTTCTTTTTTTAGATCATTGCTTTAAAATGAACAAAAACTAAGTAATCTGGAAAAGAACAGTTATTTTTAGTTACATTTTTTTTTTTTTACATTGCATTATTGGTTGCATAAAAAAAAAAAAAAAATTGCATACCTAGCTGCATATTAGAATAGCTACGAATTATCTGTTTTAGTTATCTAAGTAGGACTATTGATTGGATGTCAATAGTACTCCTGCCATTAGGTGATTCCGAGCAGAGAAGTGGACGAACCTTCCGGTTGCTCCTTTGATATCCGATATCATTGGTAGGCGGGGGGTTTTAAACGGTGTACTCCACTTCTTCAGAGGAAATGGCATGTTTTCAGTAGCCTCTTGCTTAGATCATTAGAACTTTTGATTTATAGCTTTGTATGTATACATTAGACAACTAAAACACTTAAAATAAAATTCACTGCATTTCATATTGAATTTAAAATAGTAATATCTGGATTTCATCACCAGGTATTGCTTGAAGTTTAGTGACGGTGGAATTCATCTCCATCCATTAAACTTCTACCTTAGACACCATAGGTCACCCCGAGCAAACTTGCTGGATTTCATCACCAGTAAGAATCTCATTGTCCTTTCCTAGCCATAGTTTTTACCTTTTTTGTGAATAATTCAAGATTAGATCACATGCAAAACTCATAAACCGAACACTTAAAATTTACTGCAGATTAAGATCAAAAAATAATTAATTAACCATAGGTAAGACACATTGGTTGAAACCTAGGTTGTGACTGTTCTCTGATAATTTCTTTAGTGTAAATTTATCATTCAAGTTTTGCATTCTTCTTTTTTGAATTTGTTTAGATTTATTGCGTTATGGTCTTAACAAGGAATCAATCTAAAGTGTTAAATCTAAATAATCAAATGAATAATTCATAGAACATCCCCACCACCAACATAGCCACTTATCCTAGTGAATTTCAGGCAGGTTCGCCTGCAGGTCTTTCACGTCCTTCTATCGTCTATCGCATGGCCATGCCCATGGAGGAAGACAATTCCTGTCATATTACCCACATTGATATGGCCCAAGTGCAAACTCACTTAAGAGATGGCACTGGTTATGTCCTTGAGCCAATCCAAGATTCCCCTATGCAAGATTCTATTTTTCAGCAGGATATTGCATCAACCATACCCGCTGGTTTCACTCAGGTCTACACTAACCCTTTTTTTGAGGCTAATGTTGTATCTGCTCAGCCGGCTTCATCTCCAACATCTTCCCAGATGCTCAATTTTCCTCCTTTGGAGACAAATGTAGTGTCTTCCCGACCACTTTCTCCTCCATTTACCCGGTTGTACACCAATTCTCTCTATGAGGCTGGTGGAACCTCCTCTAGCCATGACCAATTTCAACCCTCTTCTTCCCAAACCATTTATGGTTTCACCCCTACCCGGGGCACAGTCTCATCGTTTCTTCCCAGTGTACCGCCTACTTCAGCCACCTTCATTGCCCCTGCTATGCAGTCTCCTGTGACTACCATGGCAGCCTACCCTCCACCTTCATCCAATCATCCCACATCCCTTGGGTTAGAAATTAATAAGGTTAGGGAGTACCTCGACAAGTTGCTTCAGCAACAACAGCAACAAAATGCCCAACCACCTATCGTAGTAAATCCTACACCTCAACCAATTTCTACCCAGCCAGCTTTTCTTAGCTCAGGCCCCACCTGGGTACCCCAATCTTCGGTGGTGTCCATTCCTACCCCACATTTCTCCCAACCCAGTCCAGTTCATCATTCAAACCAATCACCTTCTTTTTGGTATCATCCATACCAACAACCTGTCCATTCCACACCGCCTAATCCAGGCAATTTCATCCCATCTCATCATTTTTCCACTCCTCCATTGCATCCTCATAATCATCAAACAAGTCAAAATTTTCATGAAGATTATCGACTCCATGCGATACAAAAAGTAATTCAAAGTCAACCGCAACCAATTGCTTATCATGTGGTACCCGCCCCTCCTCAACCAGCTCACAATACTGGGCCAACCATGGAAACTCGACCTTGGCAAAACAATCGTCCCAAGTGATAGTTCACACCTTTAGATGAACCATATGCGGTCATATTCAACAAGTTATATAGCACAAATCGGTTAACTTTACCTGAGTTTAAACCTTTAGAACCATCTGGGAGAGGGAAGTATTACAAGGAATACCTATTTTGTCCTTATCATAGGCAAAATGGGCACGATATCAATAATTGTACAGCTTTCAAACATGTGATCCAAGATCTTATTGAGATTGGAGCCACTAAATTGGATAGCCCCTTAGCCCAACAAAATCAAAATCTTGGTATATTTCAAACACCCCTTCCACATCGGGAGGAAGCTCCAACAACTTCAGGGGGAGTAACTCAGGTAACTCCTCCTAATCAAGTCAACCATATACAACAATACCAAGGTTTTGTGGGTACTATTAACGTAGTAACCCGGGGTCAAAGGGCGAACCAACCAAATCAGGTCGAACCACAGCCACCTGTACAAACCCCCATTCCACCTCAGGTAACAGTGACCCAACGACGTGCTAGTACTTCTCAACAATCGCTAAATCATTCTACTCAACGCCAACGACCCATCATGTCATTGAGTAGCCGGTTAACTACCAGTTTAAAAATGGATTTTGCCAAGTTATCGATCTATGATCTCATTCAACAATCTCCTCTGCATAGAGAGGCATTAATGGAAATATTAAAGTCAATCGAGCTTCAAACTCAAGATACTAATGCCTTCAACAACTTTGTGGGGAGTATTCAAACATGCATGGAGCCCTCCATCACTTTCTATGATTTTGAAATCAAACCTATGTCAACAGAAAATATAGATCCTCCACTACATATCATGGCCAAGATCGATAACAAGCCATTCAAGAGAGTCTTAATTGACACCGGTTCCTCAATCAATATCATTACAACATCGGTGTTGAGTCATCTAAAGCTGTCGCCATCCCTTATCACAAAGTTGACTTTTACTCTTAAAGCATTCAATGATGCTTTATCTTCCACGGTTGGCACAGTTATCTTGCCCATTGAGGTAGGGGCCCAAACTTTGCATACCTTGTTTCACATCTTGGAAGGGACCATGGCATACAATGTATTGCTTGGACGGCCTTGGCTTAGGGAGATGAGATGTGTCCCTTCTATACTGCATCAATGTCCGAAGTATGTATATGAGGGACAGAGTTCATTGTGTACCTGCCGACATTGAACCCTTCAAACATTGCAACTATGTCTCAAATCCTTATGAGATTGTGTTGCCATCCACTCATCTTTTCTTGACCCCATCTACTTCTTCTATACCATCTTCTTCTAAAGCTCCCATTCCTGAGGAGCTACCCATCATATCGCAACCATCTTCCTCTTTCGCTATCCCATCTCATTCACCACTTTCTTCATCTCCTAATCTTCCTTCTTCTTCATCAGTGACCACATGCACATGTGGCCATGACCAATCATCTCTTTCCACGTCATTACCCCATTCTTCTACACCTTCTTCAACATAACCTATTATTCCTCCATCTTCCCAACCATCACCAGCTGATGTTTCACAAGTTAGTGAAGCATCAACCCAACCAAATCCTTCCAATTCTTCTATCCCACATTCTTCTATTCCATCATCTAGTCCATCTCCCTCCCAAGTCAAGGTCCATCTCACTGATGTAGGTATTGGTGAGTATGCCATTCAAGATGTCCACATCACACCGTTCAATGTGCAAATAGTTAAAGATTTTGGTCATCCACATGACCAACATTTATCCATTGGATCGGTTTATAACATGGGTTCTATGCCAAATTCCATTAATTTTGTATATGGGGGAATAGAGTCATCTTCTAGTCCTACCACCATACTATAACCTAAGCATCCAGACCCTGCCAATATCGAAAGGATGGAGGGTTTTCCCTCTCGCTATTTCCACGGACATAATTGGCAGCAATTTGGCCTAGGTCGATACGAGCAAGGGGTAACTGAATGCATCGATATGCCATATCAGAGACCCACTGAGCGTTTTGGTCCGGGCTACCAACCACTTCCATCCCTTTCTTCTTTTGAATGAGCTTTTCAAAGCATTAATCTTAATTCAGAAGAAGAAATCCTCCACCCCGACGAATCCGAAGATGAAGCCTATGAAGAATTTGACGTCATGTCAAATGGTGATGAATCTGAAGAAGAGTCGGCGCCCATTGTTCCCCTCACTTGAACAAGACGAGTTTTATCTCCAATTGTTCCCTCTCCAAGAGGCCATCTTTCACTTGCTTATTCCACAAGAACGAGGTGAACCACCCCCTCCGCCACATCCATAAGCCATAATCCAAACCTGTATTATATGTATATACTAAAATAGTGGTTTTCACCACTACCAAAAAAAAAAAAATCAAAAAATTTCCAAAAAAAATCAAAATATATAAAAATACTTTATTGCTTTATGTATGTGTGTAATAGTGGTTTTCACCACTACAAAAAAAAAAAAAAAAAAACTCAAACTACAAAAAAAAAAAAAAAAACTGAAAAACTATGTTGTTTTGCATCTCAGGTCTTCTGAGGTCTTCACCGGTTTTCCCTTCCATTCCGCCGATCCTTTCTTCCATAAGTCGACAATGAATTTCAAAGACTTATTCACCCCGCTCCATAATCCATATGATCCGGATAAGCCTAAGAAATGTGTCTTTGGTGTTATCTCAGGCAAACTCCTAGGTTTTATTATCTCTAAACGAGGTATTGAGGTGGACCCAAACAAGGTCAAAGCCATTATGGAAATGTGTCCCCCAACTAATTTGAAGGAGTTGCGTAGTTTACAAGGAAAGATTAATTCAATCTGTCGCTTTATTGCACAACTTTCTGATAAATGTAGGCCATTTTGCCACCTACTACAAAAGGGGGTGCAATTTTCATGGACGAGATGAGTGTCGGAAAGCCTTTGATGACATCAAGCAATACTTAGCGTCTCCGCCGAGTCTTAGCTCCGCCTCGTCGAGATCCCTTCCTTGCGAATTTCTTTGCAGGAATTTATCGATGATGATATCGCTAGACAAGCACGTCTTGATCAACTCACACTCATAGATGAAAAACGAATCAATGCTTTAGAGAATTTGCAAGTTTATCAAGACCGATTAAAACGTGCTTACAATGCCAAAGTTCATCTAAGAGAATTTCAAGTAGGAGATCTTGTCCTTAAAGAGAATCAACAAAACACCAATGCATTGCCGCATCTTCGAGATAAATTCGTGGCTAATTGGTTAGGTCCATATATGGTCACCGAAAGAGTGGGTAATGGAACTTATAGACTTGCCAGTTTAGAGGGAGAGGAAGAACCCGAACCACTTAATGTTATACACTTGAGGGCATTCTACGCATAGTTTGAATTTTATATGTACATATATACATGGCTTGTACAACAAAAAAAAAAAAAAAAAACAAATAAAATAAAAAGAATTTGCATTTCATTGTTAGTTGCATACATCTCATTCAAAAACATTGCATTTCATGTGCATACATCTCATTGAAAACCATAACATTTCATTTTCAGCCATAGTTGCATATCATGTTAGAGACCATTCTATCTTTTTGGATATAAAATTTGGTCAAGCAAAAGTCATGTTGCCTTAATCAGGGGCACCATCATAAAATCCATCAAACCAAATTGTCATTCGTACACCCATTTATAAAATCCATCAAACCGAATTGTCATTCGTACACCCATTTTCCATTTGCACATATTTACATTGCCAAAATGTTTTCAGTCACTCAGCCATTCCTAGTGTTTTAAGCAAACTTTGAAATGCATGTCAAAGTTCTCTAGGGCCATATCACAAATTACACTAAATAAAATCTTTAGTATTGAGAAATGATTTCAAAAGCGGTCTTGAACTTATCACATCTTAAAAACATCTTGTGTCAAAGAGAGATAACACCATCCTTGGGTTGTGCCTTGAAGTGAAAAGGGTAATCCTCGTTTGTCCTATCATGCAAACATAGTCCATAAAATAGTGGTTCTTACCACTATCACAAGCAATCACAAAATATAAATATAAACAGAGTAGTAAGGATAGGGTAAAATTCTCATCATACTTCGGTTGAGAATTCGATTCCCCAAAGCTCTAAGGAAATGAACATTTTTCACACACCACTGATCCCAAATAAGTTATAAGGATCGTACTACTTGTCCAGTCAGACGGATAGGTAGTCATCCCCAAGGCTTACAAAGGTCAAAAACAACATGGACTATGGAGTTAACCTTCATCAGGGTTATAGACGCTTGACTGGCAGTGGAGTGTACTCATAGCGTGGCGACATGTCTCTCCTCAAAAAGAGACCTCTGAATGCTCATACGGACAAATTAGCTTCGGGGTCTTCTCCATAACAGGGTTACCTAATTTATGCAAGATGAGGTTAATGAACACACTTGCACACACACGGGTTTTTGATTGCCTAGAGTCACTACCATGCTTCTGATTTGGTTAATGAACTCGCATGCACACACATTTGGTCCTAGTTGAATTAGGCAGTATTAGTAAGTTTGTTTGATACCACTAGCATGTTTGAGTCTTTGTAAAATAGTCTTCCATATCAACCTCCATATCTTCCTCCATATCTTCTTCCATATCAACCTCCATATCTTCCTCCATACCTTCTTCCATATTCATTTCATTCCATACGTCATCCATTCACAAGCCACCAAGTTCGGTGCCCCTGATTAAACAATTATGGTAACAGTTGGCTAAATCTAACTATCTAAAAATATGAGTGCTTCTTAGTGCATATTTCATTTACTTAGTCTTGCATTAATCATCCATAAATTTGTATGTTATATACTTAGTCTCGCATTAATCATCTATAAGTTTGCATTCCATTCCATCACATATGCATCAAAAATATTAAAACATATAAAAACATGCATCACAAAAACATAGGCATTCACACAAAAGTAAAACACCAAATAAATAAAAGCCATGTATATATATAGGTATAAAGGTCAAACTGTACAATGAATGCCAAAAGGCTACAATATACAATAGAGCACCAAGGCTCATAAAGAGTGCATCTAAGCACTAAGCTAACCATCAAAAGAGGACCCCTGAGACCTAGTAGGAGCTCTAGACCTAGTGGTGTGCCTAGACTCACTACGCCTAGAGACAGAGGAGGATGGAGGATCAGGCAACACAATGTGATGCCTAAACAATGTGTCCTCCAAAGCCTCAATGTAACGAGTCCTAGACCTAAGTCTAGCAATGTCTATCCCGTGTCATCGCTCCCGCTCCGCTAGCTCTGCCTGGAGTCTCGTCACCCTGTCATCCTGGGGCACCCTGGTCGCTCCATCCAAGTCCGCCTGCATCTGGGCAATCCTCTCCTCCTGAGCAGCTAACAGGGCATCCCGCTCTGCCACCTGCTGCTCCAGTCGAGCTATCCTCTCGTCTCGGGTAGCTAGCATAGCATCGCGCTCTGCTATCTATTGCTACAGCTATGCCAGCTTGTCCTCGAGCCCACTAGGGGGTACCTCCCTAGCCTCTCCTGCGGCCTCTCCTAGGCCCTCTCCGCCATCCTCCCCGTCATCTTCGCTCCTCGGAGCCTGCCGTGCCATCTTCCCCTTTCACCTTCGACTGTCAGATCGAATGCGGGGACCCTCCCTATGCTTGGGAACCTCTGTGGTTCCCTCGCCCTCTCCAACCCCAGCCTCGGGCTCTCCGGCTCCACCAGCCACCAATGGTGGCTCCCACCTCGGCTCTGCGGCCATCCATGCTGCATACTCAGTTGTCACCCCGATGTCATCCACGTTGGGGATCTCCATGTCCTCATCGTCCTCTTTTGCCTCCCTCCACGGCTCGACACATGACAAATCACCCTCTGATCTGTGCCGTCGGTAGTGCACTGGCTCACCGGGGACATCCTGCCTCAATCCGACTTGGCGGAGTACTCGAGACATCTGTATGTACTCCGCCTCGCTATGGCTCCGCCCCACTACCCATCTGGCCTGTCGCACCCGTCTCAGGTGCTCTCCATCCCCGATCCACCTCGCCTCCCGCCAGGGCCTCCAAATGACTTGGGCATCTGTCAAGTCTGCCCATAGTCTCCTATACCATTGCCCCGATCTCACGGGGTGACTCGGCTGTCTCTCCTCTACCACTGGCCATCTCCTACCATAAGCCTGGCTCACATCCCAGTGAGCCCATGGCAACCCCTCCGATCGGGCCACTCTGAAGTGCTCCCAGCCCCAGCACTGGAGCACCACACTGCAACCCAGGCCCTTTCGGCCCCGTCTCCAAACCTCATACAACTCCCGGTACACCTGCACCAATAAAGCGGGTGCCCAAGCATACACTACCCTATTAGTGAGCATCTCGCTCACTACACACATCAGGTTCCATGGGAACCTACACCTGATGCTGTTCGGGGCCACAATGTTGGTCAACACGAACATCATCAGAGCCTCCACCGCTACCAACTCCTTGGCCGTATACATGGCCAAGTATGGGATCCCCCCGCTCTTCGTCCGGATCTCTCTCCAATCATCCCCAAACAACTTGGCCATCTCCGTGGCCCTATCTCGTCCAACCTCCACCCGTGCCCCCTCCACGGGCACCTTGAGGATGCGGTATACATCCTCAAGCGTCACCGTCATCTCTCCAGTAGGGAGCTGGAACGTCCCCCGATCTGGATCCCACCTCTCGACCAAAGCCGAGAGGTACCCCTCATCCGCCCGAACTACCTCCAATCGGGCTGCCTCCGCTAGCCCCACTGCCTCCAATATCTCCCAGTCTACCTGGGAAAATGACCTCCTCATCCCCGGAATGATAGGGGAGAATCGGTGTCGTGCCTCTAACACCCTAAGCTGCAAAACAACAAAACAAAAATTTGTTACAAATTTTTGCAAAAAAAAAAAAAAACACATAATAAGTACTTGCTTAAATGAACAAATACCTCAGCTAGCTGCACTGGCGCATCCGCTCCCATCTCCGCCATAGCTCCCGCGTGCTTCACTCTCCCACACAACCTTTCACTTCACTTCACTCCACTCCCTCAGACGCACTTCTCTCAAGCTCGAACACACAAATGAGCAAAATTCTCGCTGAAATTGTTTAAATAGCTAGTTATGGCACCCTGAAACGCAGTGGGGCGTTTCATGGCACATTCAGACGCAGTGCTACGTTTGCAGAGCGCCTAAACACCGACGGGCGTCTCTGCCAACCACAAATGCATACCGGTGTTTGGTGTCAGTATTGAATAAAGGAACAAAACTTACAAAATTGAAGCTTACCTCCTCCAAATTTCATCAAATTCAATTCATCCATTCTTCTTATCATAATAAAACATTTTGTGAAGGTTACAACAGTTTTGGACACAAATTTTGTCATTTCGCTCAAAAAGTGCATCATTCATCATTGTTTTACAAATTGGGTTAAAAATATTCAAAACCTTCACAAAATTAACCACATTCATCAATTTTTCTGATCTATCGTCAATTTCATTCATTCTTCTTTCATCATGCATATTTTTGCCAAATCAAATTAAAGTAAACCTCGTATCTAGTGGTATATTCTATCACCTTGGCGATTGCAGCGATTTGAATCCATGCAATTTGATAAGAGGATTAAACCACCATAAGGACACCTACCATTTATCATAATCAACTATTTCATTGTTTGAAAATTGGAAATCAATTTTGGATATTCTACTTTTCAAGTGACCTCATACCAAGATTAATTTGCTCAACAGTTGTCATTGATGGCCTAGTTCATGGGGCCTTAAACATGGACAATCTTTAATATCATCATTATTTTGAGTCTTGCTAGAGATTGAGGCTACCTAGGTTGATTGGTTCCAACCCGAGGAATTATCCATACGGTCACTAGGAGCATCTCTGAGTTTTGGACTCTTTTCATGCATCTTTCATCTCTGCATATCAATGGCGCCAACAAGGCAATTTCATTAACGGTATGGACTCACACACAGGAGTTGGGGCATCCGTTATCAATTTCTAATTTTCCTATAGTGGAATTCATCTTACATGATCATGGAACTTACAATTTGGAAAAAATACCTTTATAACCGTTGGGGCAGAAAACGGTCCATCTTTCACATCACTCATATCGTCTTCAATCATATTCTTTTCTGGTTTGTACACCAACCCCTTTCTTGTTGGGACATAAATAGATGGTTCATACACCAACCCCTTTTTTCACCGTTGGGGCAAAAACGGTTCATTTTCTTCCAAATTTCTTCCAATTGGCTTGTGAGAACCATTCTCGCTCGCCAATTGAGGGGGTAAGCTGAAAAATTTTAAATATTCTTTTATTCTTTGGTCTTCAAAGTTGTGCTTTAATCTTGAGAGAGAGTTGCGTCTGATCCAGCTTTTCGGGTGTCTTAAGTTTTTGTGCTTGCATTGTGTCTTCACACAAAGCGGCTCAAAAAGGGGCATCTGTAGACACCAAAATCCAGCCACTTGCAAGTCATCTATACCTTCCTGTCAGCCACATGTCAATCATTCATCCTTCTCGCCATTATTTGGCCCAAATCCACACTTTCCCGCCATTATTTGGCCCAATTTCACCTTTCCCGCCATTTTTCATCCCCAAATTTATTTAAATTAATATTTATATATATATTTTAATATTTTAATATATTTTAATATATATATATATAGTTTAAGTGATTTAATCTAAGCCGTCCATCTTTCATTTAATCTCATCCGTCCATCCTTCTTAATCCGTTTCACAACCTAGATTTATTCTCTACCCTTGGATCCACTTTAATCTTAGCCACACGTTCAAAGTGTCATTAAAACCCTAAAGTGTGCCCTAAGAGTAGATTATAAATAGAGCCACCTTGATGGCTCAAACCCACTACTTCGATCTTGGCTATCTTTGCTATCTTTGCTATCTTTTGGACCGATCTCACCATCCATCGCCGCCCCTTTTCGCCGCATCCATCACCGCATCCGTCGCCAACTTCGTCGCCATCTCTTCTGCAGCACTCTGCAGAATTCCCCATTCTTGTCACAAGTGCCCACGGGCGTTTACCCGCAGCCACAGACTCAGACCGGCGTCTGAAACCTTGATCCGAAGCATGCGGGCGTTCAGCGAGTGCACCAGGGCGCCTTCTGCAGCCGATTTGATAGCCACATTACTTCCAGATGCCGCCTGGTCTAGCCGCGTTAACAGAGAACAGGTATAAATCAGTTTAAAGCAAGTAACTTCTTTTCTTTTATTAATCTTTTGTTGAACTCCTGCATTCTATTTTTCTAGGGTTTTAAATTGTTTCTGAGGGCTCACACAGTGGAGCCCTCTTATTAATTTCTAACTCCTTGATAGTGTTAATGTGTGCAGGATTTTAATGGTAGATCTGGTGTGTTGATAGCAACTGTTTAAGCTGGAGTGGTCCGAGCCAAAGGATACAACAAAACCCACTCACCTTGTTGGGATTAAGGATACGTCTTCGGAGACGCCACCCATTGTGCCAGCTAGGGTTTCGGAGAACCCTAGCACAAACTGTAATTTTTGTATCACGAAAAGGGTTACGGGCCCTGTTGTACTCAAAAGGAGTTTTTAAACTCCGTTGATTAATAAAAATCATTTGTTTTTTACAACTGTGTTCTGTCTTACTTTTTATCGTGACTTCTTTATCTTTTGTTTGGCGTTGTATCTTTAATCTACAGGATTCTGGGTTTTCTATTACTAAAAGAGAACAAAGTGCATGATAGCATCCGGTTGACCTTATCATGAATGATTGCAAAAATATTCCCCTTAAAAATTATCCCCCCTTAAAGCCTCTTAGGTTATTACAGAAAATTTTCACCCTTCAAGCCTCTTAGGCTTTTACAATTATTTCCTCTTAGGAAATGTCCTTTCTCTTGTTTTTTTTTAATGTTGCAAAAATAAAATAAAATAAACTTTATTAATAATAAAATTAAATATCAATTAAAAACATTTAAAAAAAAATGAATTTTAATTAATATTTTTATTAAATTATTAATTAATTTTAATAAAATTGCTTTTATTCTTTGCAAAATAAAAATAAAAAACTTTAAGCAAAGCTTAGTAAAAAAAATAACTTTGTTGCCATCGGGTTTCGAACCCATGATCGGACGAAGGGGCAAAGGCCTTAAGACTGGCTCCTCGAGCCAGTTGGGCTATCGCACCCAATGTGAAGGCTAAGGTGATGCCTTCCACTTAAAGGTGACTCGCGTCACCCTTTTTTTAAAAATAAATTGGGATTAATATCCCACATGCATGCGAAGGAAGAAAAATTGGTGTTTAAAACTAAGAATGAGCACTGTTTGTTTTGATTGCCTTTAGGCAATCGAACAATCCACCTTTTGTCGCTAAAATAGCCAATTAATCCTTGCCACATCAACACCAATTGTGAACTCTACCAGCCACGTCTGATCCAATCGAACTCTGCCAGGTGTCCACCTCTAGGTCAGTGCTTGTTGCCACGTGTCCTATCCTTATCCATTTGTGTCCTCAATCCTCGTGTTTGGTCCTCATTCGTCTGCCACATGTCCTATACTCGTCCATCCGCCACATGTCCTCGAGCCATGGGCCTGCTCCACGTCACCACCTCGAGTCGCAGGCCAATTCCACTATTCCACATCACTGCCTCGGGCTACGAGCTTGCTCCACGTCACCCCCTTGGGCTGTGGGCCTGCTCCACATCACCATCTCAAGAATTGTGTCATATTTCCACCATATCAATTCTTGAGCCTGCCACATCCACCTCAAAAATCATGTCAGATTTCTACCAGGTCAGTTAGGATCCATGTCCCTGTCAGTCCGCCTACCTCGGGATCCATGTCAAGGTTCCACTCTATGGGCCGCTCCTCAACATCGGGATGCATGCCTGATTATGGGCCCTCCTGGCCAACTCATGAGCCCTTAACCTTGCCTACTCTGATACCAAGTGTGACACGCGAAATTTCATTAACTTAAAATGAAGTTACATAATGCTTAAATAGCTTAGGAAATAAACCAAATAACTAATAAGCGAGAAATAGGGAGATAGGAGAGAAAATAGGGATAGAAGGAAGGAAAGGAAATTGGAAAAGAATTTATCTTCCGCCTGCCGTCCACTCCCTTGTCGTCCACCTCGATGATGTCATCAACTGTCGTCCACCAAGGTAAGTTAAATACTAACATTCCTAACATAAAATCATGCAAACACTTAACAAATAATATATTCTAATCAACTATTTGGTAATTAACTTTTTTATATTTGGTAATATGGTAGTTTTTATATGTCAAACATTGTACAATAATGAGGCATTTTTGGGCCTCATCATATTTCATTTCATTTTTATATATATTTTTAGCCCTTCTAAAGTTGCCCAAGCTTCAACTTCATTATTTGTCTTAAATCCACTATTGAAAGCATAATGAGACAAAATATCTCCTTTATGATTTCTAGTTATTCCTTCTCCTGCTAGTCTTGGATTTCCTTAGATGCTCCATAAAAAATTCAATTTAACCCACTCCATATTTGGTGGTTTCCACTTTATATTCTTTCCTTATTTTTTCTTCTCTTGTACCCAACATCATAATTCCATTTAATGACTTGAATCCATCTATCAAGACTCTTTGCTTCCAAATTAGGAATTGGGTAAGTTGATAGAGTTGGTTTAGACTCCTCTATGGCTAAACATATCTTCTTTTTCATTACCTCTAAACTGCTTTTCTTTCCTTTAAATATTCTTCTATTTCTTTCTAGCCATATAGTCCAAAGTATTGTATCTTTTGATATATCCCATATTGTATGTAAAGCCTCACTTTTATAAGTGCTTTACCATTGCTTTAACCAATTTTCAATTCTGCTATTCATCAACATGCATTTACCAAACATATTAAGAATACATTGCCATAGATTCCAAACTATTGAGCAATGACCCAATATATGGTCAATACTCTCCTCCTCATTATTACTGAAAACACATTGAGAGGGAACATGAAAACCCCTTTTCATAAGGTTATCTCAGGATAAAATGCTTCTATGACCTACTAGCAAAATAAACATTTTAACTTTAGGAATGCTTGGGCTATCCCAAATATCTCTCCATATTTTAGTGACATTATTATTATGTTGGTGTTGAACATTATATCCACTTCTTGTTGTGTATTCTCTTGAGCTATTCAACTCCCAAATCAATTTATCCTTGGCACCCCTTTAAATAATCACAATTGTTATCTTTCTAATCAACTGCCTCCTAGCATCAATGTCTTGTATACTTATAAAAAAATCTTCTTTCCATTTGTATCTTCCTTCTCGATCCTTGTACAAAATGTTTGAAACCCTATCACCGTATTTTTCTTGAAGCAATCTCATCCAAGGTTTCAAAATTGGATCTAAATTGAGTGGTTTTTATCACACCAAGTATCCATCCAAATAGAAATTTTTTCTCTAGTTCCCACCACCCATCTTAAACCTTTAATCATAAGATCAATAGATTTTTTAAACCATTCCAAAGAGCAGAATCATTTGGGAGAGAGAATGTAGTAAATATTAAACTTGGATCATTGGGGTCAACATACTTAGAATAATTCTTGCCCATTGTCTTTGACTCTCTTTGTACAATATCCAGATAAATTTTCCCCTAAGAGCTAAGTTTGCATTTGTAAGAGCTCTTAAACGAAGACCTCCCCTAGTTTTTTTATCACACAACTTGTTGCATTTTACCAAAGAAAATTTCCTTTTATCATGTAAACCTAACCATAAAAAGGATTGCATAATAAAGATTAAACTTTTTTCAACTGATTTTGACATAGACAACAAAGACATATAATATGTTGGAATGGCTTGTAATACTGACTTAATTAATTGCACTCTTCCTACTAATGATAACCATCTACCTTTCCAAGTTGCAAGTTTATTTTAAACTTTACTAATAACTGGATTCCATAAATCTATCCTCATTCTCCCCTCAAATAAAAGCATCCCTAGATAATTTTTTGATAAATTTACCTCCTCCATTTGAAGCAAGCTATAAATTCTTGCTTTGATATTAGGAGTGTTAAGGAAGTAAATTTTGGATTTAGTCCTATTATTTTTTTCCCTGAAGCTCTTTCATACTCTTTTAAAAAGTTATTCAAAGCTTTGGCCTCATTTATCCTTGTCCTTCCAAAAAGGGTTGTATCATCTATAAACTGTTGATGGGTGATGTTATCGATGTTATTAATAACCTTAAGACCATTAATAAATCCATATTTGTAAGCCTTCTTTAAGTTCCTACTCAAAAATTATGCCATAATAATGAACAAATAAGGATATAGAGGATCTCCTTGTCTAAGGCCTCTCTTGGCTTTAAAATATTTTGTCACTAACCCATTGACCAACAATGAATAATAAATTGTAGACACAAGCTTTAATCCATCTAACCCATTTCTTACCAAAATCAAACTTATCTAAAACTACAAAAATAAAATTCCATTTAACCCTATCATAGACTTTACTCATATCAAGTTTTAATATCATAGCTTTCTCTTTTCTTGAAGCTACTGAATGTATAACTTCATGAGCTACTATGATCCCATCTAGAATTTGTCTCCCTTTCACAAATTATCCTTGCTCTTCTGAAATGATTTTGTCTAACAATGGCCTTAATATATTCGATGTCACTTTGAAAATAATATTATATGCCATATTACTTAGGCCTATGGATCTAAAAGAATCAAACAATTCAGCATCTTTTTATTTTGGAATTAGGGTAAGATAAGTTGCATTTATTTTATAAGAAATGTATTGTTTTACCTTAGACTATTCCACAACCACCAATAAAAAATCCTTCACTATATTCCAATTATGTTGGTAAAAAGTTGCAGAGAGCCCATTTGGACCTAGGGATTTATCCTTATTAAAAGAGAAAAGAGCTAAATGAACTTTTTTGAGAGTAATAGGCTTCATCAGTTTCCTATTGTCTTCATTTTTTACAACTGAAGAAACATTTTGAAGAAGTTTATCATTAATAACTCCGGTCTCCTATGAACCTAGAATATTTTTATAGAATGACTTTACCTCTTTTCTAATTTCACTCTGATCTTCAATCCAAACCCCTTCATTTAATTCTATTAATTCTAGAATATGATCTCTATACTATAGCCATCCTATGAAAAAAAATTGTATTCTTATCTCCTTATTTTAACCAAGTTTGTCTTGATTTTAATCTCTATAATTTCTCTTCCTTACTAAAAATAATATGATATTCATTAAGCAACTCCATTTCCTCTGAGCTTGTATTATTTTCATCACCTTTTTGAAATTTTGAAAGTTTATCTTTTAGTTCTTATTTCTTCTCAAAAATGTTTCCAAAGGATTTCTTGTTCCATTATTTTAATCTAGATGTCATTAATTTGGTTTGGAAGAGCATACAACCCACCATTACCTAAATAATTCTATTTTTGAGCTATCATATCAACAAATTGAGGATGGTGTTCCCACATCTACTCATATTTAGAATATGATCCTTTTCAAACTCACTTACCACCATTTTAACTCTTATTGGCCAAGATCTAAACCAATCCTTGTTAAGGTATTAATTTTAACACAATTTACTTCATCAAGCCAATGATCTGAGAGAATGCATCTATCTAATTTTTCTACTATTAGGTTTTGGCCTCTCTTGTTGTTGGTCCAAGTATAGTTGTCTTCTTCAAAATCAACTTTCCATAGATTGTTGTTTTGAATAAAAGCTGAGAAATCTTTCATACTTTGGGTCAATTTCCTAATTCCCCCAATTTTTTTGTTCATCTTGGTTATGGTATTAAAATCTCCAATGATCATGAATTGGGTTACTTGGTCTTTACTTATCATAAAGGCTTCAATCCCACTCCAAACTTATAATCTACTTGACTGAGTTGTAGGTCCATAGACATTGATAAGGATGAAGTGAATATCTACAAATTAGCAAGTGACTAAAGAGGCTATCCAATGCCTAGTTTTATGAATGGTTACATAAGAATTTCTAAAAGGATTCCAACAGGTTAGAATTCCCCCTATTGCTTCTTCAAAATCCATAGCATCTCATTCACATCTTGCCCAAATTGCTTTATTTTGTCATTTTAGTTTCCTGGATACAGAGAATATCAGGTTTATTACTTAAACATAGGTCCCTAATACACCTATGCTTTGAGGGGGTATTAGCACCCCTTATATTATATGATATGATAATCATGTCTCATTAGGGGCTTTTGGCCCCTCTTGTGTATTACCAATATCATTTTATTGTTTGGTAAAGAGAAGTTCAACCAACTTAGTTTGTGTTCCTTTCTCTATATTAGCTCTTGCTTCCCTAGATCTTGCTTTATAATTTGAGGGTTTTCCTCTTTTTACCTTACATATAGTAGGAGTAGGTCTTATTATTCTATGAAAAACACAAGCTTATACTGAGAGGGGGGTGAGCAGTATAAGACCACTTTTTACTTTTCTTTTATGTAATGTATATATAGCAATATCAACTACAGTAATCAAAGTAATGCACAAATCACCACACAAAAGAGAGATACCAATTTAATGTGGTTCACCCAATGTGGGCTACTCTATGGAGAAAATTTTTCCCTAAAATTTTTTCAATCAATCTCTTGGGAATACTTTCCCTATTACAATGTTTATGGATCTTTATCTAAAGGAGACACCAATCCCCTATTCAAGTTTATGGATCTCTATCCATAGGAGAACTCCTTTCTCCTTAGCTTTGTTTGGTGATCTTCTAGAAGAATGAATATCCCCACTACTCTAGCTTATGGATCTCTATCCATTGAAGACACCTATCCTCACTGCCCTAGATAATGGATCTCTATCCACTGGATACTATCATCCTCTATACTCTATCACCTTCAAATATCTGTCTCAAATCTATACTAAGAATAGTCCTTCGATCTAGCACAAATCTGCTCAATCTCTGTCTCTGGTCTGGCACAAACCTATCCTTAAATCTGCACCAAACTCTATTCTCAAATCTATACTAAACACAGTACTTCGGTCTAGCACAAATCTGCTCTCAATATTTGTCCTTTGATCTACAATAAACATAGTCCTTCGGTCTAGCACAAATCTATCCTCAATATCTATCCTCAAGCCTTAACATAAAGCTTGATCCAATCATAAATTAACACTGCTAGATCTGCCCCAAACCTTAACTCAAGTTTTGAACAACTCAATCAATCAATTCTGCTCACAAGTCTTCTCAAAGACTTATCTCAAATCTGCCTTGTAATCTTCCACAAAAGCTCACACTAATCTATCCACAAGTCCTCTCAAGAACTTGTCCAATATGCTCTCAACAAGTCCTCACTAGAACTTATCCAAATCTGCTCAATAAGTCCTCACTAGAACTTATCCAAATCTAATCTCAATCTTTGTTCTCAAACTGTATTGTAAGCATCCACAAAAGCTCACACAAATATGTCCACAAGTATTCTCTAATACTTACCTCAAATCTACTCAACAAGCCCACACTAGAACTTGTCCAATCTCATAGAAACATAAAGAGAATTGTTAGAGACTCAATATGCTTCACATTCATCACAATGTTCAATCACTTTCAATCACTCTTTTAGAAACATATAGATAATTTTTAGAGACTCAATATGCTTCACATTCACCACAATGCTCAATCACTTTCAATCACTCTTTTTACCATAGAAACATATAGAGAATTGTTAAAGACTCAATATGTTGCACACTTATAAAATCTCAATCACTTTCTCAACTTAATTTAGAATATAGAACAATTTATTTCATATAACTTGAACTATCACTTCAACACATCCACTTGATTAGGATTAACCAACTCTACTCAACCAATCACTTAATAAAATAATCCTTGCTCACAAACCCTAGTCCAAGCACATGAACACTCACTCAAATGTTTCCAACAATGCTTATCAATCAATCTAACATAACAATGATACTCATGATCTTTGCAAACCCTAGTTCAAGTTCACTCAACTTAATCAATTCAACAACAATTCTTATCTCACATAACAATGATACTCATGATCTTTGCAAACCCTAGTTCAAGTTCAATCAACTAAATCACTTCAACAACAATGCTTATCAAATAAGGTTTAATCAACAACTCTTTATTCCAAAAAATCTTGAAGCATTAATTCAAAACACACTCAACAATGCTTACCAAACAATCCTTTTCACTCCAACTTTGCATTTACAACATTCAACAATCACTCACTAGGAAGATGTGCCCATACCTTTTGTTTGATGTAGAAGTACCCTTAGAAAACCTGTCTCAATCACAATTTTCTTATTTGCCAATTTCAATGGTTAGATAAAAAAATATCACACTAACTCTCTTTCAAACTATTTGTCAAACACAAAAATAATCAATCCCAAATACACCTTATTACTCCTTGAAATTAGTAATCATCAAATCACACATAAAAATAATAACTCAAATTGCTCCTTATAATATTCAAATTAATAAATCAATCTTTCAAAAATAACCCTTCAGAAATAATAATTCCCTACCCTTTTATCTCCCTCAAAACACTTAATAACCAATATTAATTTACGCAAAAATTAAATCTTATAAACCATCAAACGTTTATTTTTCAACCTTAGGCACATAAAAAAAAAATTATTTTCCTTCAACCTTAGCACATCCCAAATTAAGCGACCAACATAACAATCAATAGTGCATACCTTTGTCTCAACCACAAAAAGGCCTCGATGGATTTCGAACAAGAGACCTTTTTGTCGAGCGCCTTACCAAGGCGCTAGCCCACCACGTGGGCTAGGTGGTTCCACAGGAAGAGGAAGGTGCTAGCCTCCCTTTGTTCCCTGTGTTGGGCGTTGTTCGTAAAAACACAAACCTTCCTTCGTTGCAAAACATGAACCCCATGGGATTCAAACTACATCCTCCTTGCCACAACACGTCTTAACACCTTCCGTCATCGCCAAATACGCTACACAGTGCTTGTGCAGAGTGAGAGGAGCCTTGCTCCTATTTCTTCCTTTTCTTTCACCGAAGACTTTTCAAACATGAAAATTGCCACATCCTTTTTGCGCATAAATCTAGAACATAGGCATTCGAATAAAGCATTGGTGGATCTTAAGGCAAAGGTTTTGCCTATATATACATGATGCCTTATTGTCATAACATGTCGGTGCTCAAATCGAATTTAAAATTTTGATTTATAAACTTAGCTTTATAAACCTTTTTAGGGTTTATTTAAATTAATAAAAATTAATTTATAATTAAATTAAAATTAACTTAAGTAACATGAAAGTTAATTAAATTAATTAATAAATTAATTTATAATAAAATTATATTAATTAATTTATAATTAATTTAAATTTCCTTTTTAATATTATAATAAACTATTATAATATTATTTTCCTGGGCCTCTTCTTTGTCCTTTGGACCTCATCTGACTGCCTGGAATCGGGTCTTGGTCAACTGAAGATGGACTATCCTTTTACATTTATTGGAGAACTTGAAACTGATGCTGCCTACTGAAACTACAACTGATTGGTGTTGAAATCTTGACATCAATGACCACTCACTCTTGACATCAATGACAACTCATCTACTCAAAATTTCCAACAATATCCTCCTTTGTCATTGATGGCAATCCAAATTCTTTTTACCAAAACTTGACCTTTTTCATGTTTTGATCCCCTTGGGAAATTGCTCCCCCTGATTCAATGCTCCCTCCTTAAACCAAATCTCTCCCTCTTTGACATCAATGGGAAAGGGTCACCTTTGGGGCTCGGGGCTAATAATGAGTCTCTTAGCTTAGCCTCTCCCCCACCTCGTCTTGAGGTAGTTAATTATGGGGTGGACGTATTTCTACTCCCAGCAAACACTGGTCTTTACCTTTGTCCTCTTTCTTTCTCATTTGATCCTTCTGATTCCTTTGATTGTTCGTGTTCATGTCCATGTTCTTATTCCTGTTCATGTCCATATTCCTGCTTCTGTTCATGTCCATATTTTTGTTTCTGTTCATGTCCATATTTCTATTCCTATTCCTATTCTAGTTCATTTTCATGTTCATGTTTGATTCTAGAATGTCTGCTCTACACTTTGTTGTATGTCCATCATTATTGCACTTATAACACTTAATATTTTATTCCTTGGAGATGCAAATATCTGGGAATTTCTTCTGGTGAATCCATATTCGTTCCTATCGTGAACCCTGCAATTCATTATCTATAACATAGGCATTCGAATAAAGCATTGGTGGATCTTAAGGCAAAGGTTTTGCCTATATATACATGATGCCTTATTGTCATAACATGTCGGCGCTCAAATCAAATTTAAAATTTTGATTTATAAACTTAGCTTTATAACCCTTTTTAGGGTTTATTTAAATTAATAAAAATTAATTTATAATTAAATTAAAATTAACTTAAGTAACATGAAAGTTAATTAAATTAATTAATAAATTAATTTATAATAAAATTATATTAATTAATTTAAATTTCTTTTTAATATTATAATAAACTATTATAATATTATTTGCCTAGGCCTCTTCTTTACCCTTTGGACCTCATCTGGTTGCCTAGAATCGAGTCTTGATCAACTGAAGGCGAACTATCCTTTTGCATTTATTGGAGAACCTGAAACTGATGCTGCCTACTGAAACTATCATTGACTGGTGCTAAAATCTTGACATCAATGACCACTCACTCTTGACATCAATGACAACTCATCTACTCAAAATGTCCAACATTATATTCCTCAATATTATTTCACAATTTTGTTTTGAAGAACACAAGCTTACTGAGAAGGGGGGTGAACAGTATAAGACCAACTTTTACTTTTCTTTCTCAAATAATATTAACCAATATATCAATGGCAATATCAACAACAATAATCAAAGCAATGCATAAATTATCACATATAATAGATATTTAACGTGGTTCACCCAATGTGTGCTACTCCATGGAGAAAATATTTCACTAAAATTTTCTCAACAAATCTCTTGGGAATCCTTTCCCTATTACAATATTTATGGACCTCTATCCAAAGGAGATACCAATCCCCTAGTCAAGTTTGTGGACACCAATCCCCTTTGCTGGTTCATGGGCACCAACCCACAAGAGACACCAATCCCCTCTACTGGTTTGTGGATAACTATCCACATAAGAACTCTTTCTCCTCTACTTTGGCTGGTGATCTTCTAGAAGAATTATGCCCCCACTGCACTAACTTGTGGATCTCTCTACACAGAAGACCTTTATCCTAACTCAAAATACCTATGTCCTCACTACCCTAGCTAATGGATCTCTATCCACTACTATCCTCTGCTTTGTCACCTCCAAAGCTTGATCTCAGCTTTGCTCAATATTTTTCTCAACTTTGCACTAAGCATTGTCCTCGATCTAGCATAAATCTGCTCACAAATCTATCTCTGATCTGGCACAAATTTACCCTCAAATTTGTACCAAACTTTGTCCTCAAGCCTTAACACAAATCTTGATCAAAGCACAAATAAACTCTGCTCATATCTGCTCTCAAGTCTTCACCAAGACTTACCTCAAATCTGCTCAACAAGTCCTCTCAAGAACTTGCTCAATCTGCTCTCAAGTTTTCACCAAGACTTGCCTCAAATCTTCTCAACAAGTCTTCACCAATATTTGTCTCATATCTGCTCAACAAGTCCTCTCAATAACTTGCTCAACTTTATCCTTAAGCTTTCACAAAAGCTTACTCAAACAACTGCAAAACTTGCATACAAAACTTAATTCAATCTCTTTCAGAAAACATCTTCAACACACCAACAAGTTTCACTCAGAATCTTGTTTAACCATAGGAACATATAGAGAATGATCAAAGACTCAATATGTTTCACACTCACTAGGTTTTGTACTCAACAAAATACTCTATCACCTTTAAACTTTGTTTCAAATCAATTCAGATATGAAGTATAATTTGTTTTACAAAACTTAAACTATCACTCCAATACTTTCAATCAATAATGCTCATCCAACTTCACTCAAACATTTACTCAATGAAACACAACTTGCTTACAAACTCTAACCAAGTATTTCACTATACTTCCAACAACTCACTATGGATCTCAAACCTTGACTCAAGATGATCCAATGTCACATAACAATGATACTCATGTTATTTCACAAACCCTAGCTCAAGATAGTTCTCAATCTCACATAACAATGATACTCATGTTCTTTCACAAACCCTAGCCAAGTGTTTTCAAACTTCTTCAACAAGAATGCACAATGTGGGTTTCAAACCCTAACTCAAACAATCCTCAATCTCTAACTCAATTGTTCTCATAAACATTCACCAATCATGCATATGAAAACTCACTCAAACATTTCCAACAATGCTTATCAAACAACCCTTTTCACTCCACCTTTTCATCAATTCAACTACACCCTAATCAAAGGATGATGTGCCCATACCTTTTGTTTTGATAGAGATATGTCTTCAAAAACCTGTTTCACTCACAATGAATTTTACCACTATAAAGGTTAGCACAACACTTCTTTATGAGTTAGCAATCCTTCAATATGTGTGTCAAATGAAATTCCAAATCACTCTTGGTTTCTCAAAGTATTGCATCAATTTCAATAATAAAACCCTTCAAAATATTTTAGAAAAACATACACATTCAAAATGCCTCATACACCTTTTAACTCCCTCTTAACACACTCAAAACTTAATTAGCAAAGACTCCACACTTTCACAATAATTTACTATAACTTACTTCAAACCGTGACATTATATATAGTTAGTCTCAAGGGAAACAACGCAACAGTACGGGTTTTAACTTTCTTCGAGGTGTCCAAGGTTCAAACCAAGATGTGGCGCGAGTGTGTGAGGGCGTGGGCGTGTGTTAAATTCCCTATTGATAATAATAACTCTCGGCTTTACAAGGGGTCATGGTTGTCATAGAGGTTTCTCACACTAACCAAATATATATATAACTATAAATAAATGTTTATTAAATTAATAAGTTAATTCTCATAGGTAATATCAAATGGCACTAGTTCCTAAATTTTAATTTTTTTTGAATGATATATGTATAATTATTTAATTATTATAATATCATGATGCAATATAATTATATAACTATGATGCAATATAATTATATAACTATGATGCAATATAGACAAAGTATGTTTCAATCTAATATAACCAAATATTAAAAAAACCCTAAAAAATTTGAAAATTAATATTAATATTAAATAAAATACTTAAAATAATTTTTTAAGCATTCATAATTATGGCCTAAAGACAATATAGTTCTTAAAAAACCTAATAAAGGTAATGTATCTATTAATGTTTTTAACTTGAATGAGACTTCTTATAATATGAAGTATGGTCTACCGGACAAAACGAGTGGATGTGTATAAGAAGTATTATCAAAAATATATATATATAAATATAAATATATAAAGGAGAAAAAAACTAATAAAAAAATATTATATCTATTTTTATATTGATTGAAAGCATATAGCATTTTTAAATTCATCTATATAATTTCCATTAAAGAAAATTTATTAAAAATAATTTACTTGTAAGATCACACTGAACTTACATTATCGATAATACGACCCAAATTCAATCCCCATAATAAATATGTAAATTTTACTAAAAAAATAATAATAAAATTGCTTTTTTCATATATACATATCTATAATACCCTTGTTGTAATACAAAGTAACTTTAAAAAAAAAAATCATAATATACAATATTAATACAAGGTTGTTCTAAGCCCATACAAAATAACTAAAAATTAACATAATATATCTATAATTATAGACAATCTTTTAGCCTGCACCCTTTAACAAAGAAAACCAGTGTCTAATACTACCTATAAACAAAACCAGTGTCGGCAGGGTAAAGATCTCTAGAAAGCAATCACAATGTTCAATTCTACATATAAACAAAACCAGAGTGTCTACAGGGGAAAGATGCCTGGAAAGACGGATCCTCAATCCCTCTCCTTCAACACGGCTTGAAGTGGATTTTTCATAACTATGGTGAACTCCTGCTTCTCTGCAACATCCACGGGTTCCCCACCCTTGCTCTCCCATGCAAAACTCTGCACCAGACGAGCCAGAATTAGCTGAAGATGAAGCATGGCCACTGCTAAACCAGGACAAATCCTTCTCCCCACGCCAAAGGGCATCATCTTTATCTCCTTACTGCCCGTCATATCCACCTCCGCGTTAAGGAAACGCTCTGGTATAAACTGCGCAGGATTATCCCACACCTTTGGATCATTGCCCATGTCCCACACGCTGAAATTCACCCACGCCCCCGCTGGAACGTCAAACCCTCCAAGCCTACACTCCTCACTGACGGCATGCGTCAAAACCAGCTTTCCCGGCGGATGCCGTCGCAGCGTCTCCTTCACCACCGCCTCCAAATAACCCATTTTCTGCACATCCTTCTCTCCTACCCTTCTTCTCTCCTTCCCCGTCACGTCCACGATTTCTCCGTACAATTTAGCCTGAATTTCCTGGTGTATTACGAGATTCGCCAGGGCCCATTGGAGGGTAGTGGAAGTGGTGTCGGTGCCGGCGTTGATGAATTCCGAGCACAGCGTCACCAGTTCTCCGTCGTTCAGCTTTCTGCCACCGTCAATTGTCAGGGAAAGCAAAGAATCGACGTATGCCCTGCAATCCTCGGCCCTTCCCTCCGCCAGGGCGGCGCGACGCTCGTTAATCAGAGGTAGGAACGTTTCCACCTGCCGTTGACGGATCCCCTGCATGCGTCTCCACCGCTTTCTGTAAAAAACCCTAAGCTTGGGATAAATGGCGTCTAAAGGCAATCCCCCTCCGCTAACGATGATTTCTCTCGCGACGTTCTGAACGGCTGCCACCGCCTCCTCTTCCAACCGAATGCCAAAGCACATAAAGACCAAGATGTTAAACACGGCGCGCCTCAGGTGGTCCACGACGGTGACGGCGCCTTCGTTTTGCGCGGCTTCGGTCCTCAAGGCGTCAATCAAAAGATTGACGGCTTGTTCTCGGCCCTTTCGGAAGGAGTTAAGGGCGGCAGGACTGAGGGTTTCGCTCACCAGATTTCTGCGGAGGGTGCGCCAGAGAGGGCCATAGGCGGCCGAGCTGATGTTGGTTTGGTTGCTGGTGAATACTTTGCGGAGCCCTTGAGCCGGAGGCCTGCTGGCGAACATGGATCCCTTTTCTATCAGAGCTTCTTGGGCAAGTTCATGGCTGGCCACTATTATCAGTGGCCGAGACCCCAATCTGAGTGTGTAGATGGAGCCATATTGTTGGTGGAGTTTTTGAAGATAGACTTGCACGGTTTGGCTTGAAATTTGCAGAAGATTGCCCACGATTGGCCATCCGAAAGGACCTGGAGGCAGATGATAGGTCTTATTCCTCTTCCTGAGCAGTAACAAAGGCACCAGCAGCGCTGTTAACAGAAGAAGAACACACAGAGAGTAATAAACGTTGACTGTAACACTGGATATCTCCATCCAGTTGTCTGGTGCTTATAGCGGAAAAGAGGATTCGAGTTGGAAATTAGATATAGCTGCCTAATGGAGGACACAGAGACGGTTCCATAACGCAGCTCTGGTGAAGGCACCCAATGTCTGACTCCTTTAATCCCCTGGTTTGAGGGAGAACTACTGGATGGTCCGTTACATTCATAATTTTTCTTTTATTATTTGGTTTTTATGAGAAATTTGGTACAAGATTGAGAAGGCTCCTTCAGAGAATTTAACACAAAGCTACTACACATCTACCTTTCATATACTCGTCTTAACTTACAATATTTTTTAACAACATTTATTTCACCTAATTATTTTATAATCTCACCAATCCATTAGCCTTTGGAGATTATACTAAAATTACATATTCATTTGTTACTTCTAAGAACAAATCAACCCATCAAATAAATAAAAAAATCTTTGTATAATATCATAGTAGTTAAGGTTTTAGGTTTTTTTTTAAGAGACTTAAATTCAGTTTTTTAAATTCTATTTCAAAAGATTTACATTCAAACAACCTAGAAAATTTGTGGATAAATAAACTTATTAAAACAAATAAAAAATAAATAAATAAAAACATCTAATTTTTTCTAAAAAAATTTGAAGCTATATCAAATAATATTAAATTTTGGTAAGTGTGGTCTACCATGCCAATTGCATTATGGGTGATGTGATCCGGGTTCAATCTATAAGAAATATTATTTATAAAAAAAAATAATAATATTAAATTTTATTATCTTAAAATGATAAATTGTTAGGTAAACAAAATTGTTTTGTTTTTCTACACGACAAAGATGCTATTAAATAGACCTCAACAAATTCACGGTATGTTGTTAAATAGACCTCAAATTCACAGTATGTTATTAAATAGACCTCAACGAATTTACAATATGTTGTTCTACTATTCCTATCAAAGTAATTAAATTTAAATAAAATTATTTTCTTTTCCTCCAATAGAAGGATGTTATTAAATAAACCTCAACAAATTCACAATATGTTGTTCTACTATTCCTATCAAAAGTAAATAGATCTCAACAAATTCACAATAAGTTGTTCTACTATTGCTATCAAAGGTGGGAGGAACCAATTCCAATTAAAGAACCCCTATCCCTATCTAAGGTAGAAGATAAAACCATTTTGTGTTTCAATTAAAGAACCCCTATCCCTATCAAAGGTGGAAGATAAAACCATTTTGTGTTTCAATTAAAGAACCCCTATCCCTATCAAAGGTAGAAGATAAAACAATTTTAACACAAAACCTTGTTTAAAAGCAAGATCCATTCTCAACCATACAAAATCAAAATTTTAAAATAGGTTTATTATCTTATTTGAAATATTATCCTCAAATTTATATAAATGTAATATCAAACATTTTTTAAGACTGTTTTCAATGATATTTGATGAATTAAAAAACATAAAATTTAATATTTTAAAATTTCAAGAAATATGATGAAATGAGATAAAATGTTTAGAGAACCAAAATAATTTATAAAATATAAAATAATGTATAGTGTATTATTTTATTTATTTATTTTTTTTTTAATTTTGAGTGAAAAAGCATTATATTAAGTATAAAGGTCTAATCATACAAAAGGGTGGGTGGATGGACACGTCACACCCCATACGCAAATCAAACCAGTTGATGAGGTAGCCAGGACAAAGTTCAAAGTACCACCGTCAAACAACCATCGACTGGTGGGATTAACTAAAGCATTAAATCAAAACACCTTGATCAAAACATAAAGTGAATCATAACAACAACCATTAATTATTCTGCACCCCATCATCGGGAGGATCCGTCGCCTCCGCCTCCTCATTGTGTTTCCAGATGTTACTGGGGAGTGAAGTGCTCCAGCCTGGCCCTGGAAGCGTGTCATAAACCTCATGCCAATTCGGGCGGGTTGGATTTGTCGGTGCCTCAATAACTGCAGGTTGAGTGGGAACGATCCAACCTGTATTTGCATTTGTATCGTCATCAATGCCCATGCTCCACTAATTACTGCCTTCATCATTGTCGTCGTTCCAACCATCATCTTGGTTGGGAGAGGACGGGCGGGTCCCCCAACCATCATCTCGGTGAGGAGAACGTGGGCGAGCTCCCCAAGCATCAAATCGATGAGAAGTGCTAGAGTTTGGTGACCAAGGCCCGCTTCTTTTGGGCGATTAAGTGTGAGCCCTGGGGATTGGATGGTTCGGCCTCTCCGAGGGTGGGCAACGACACTACCGAGACCTGGAACGATTTCTCTACTCTGGCTCCGGGGGACTCTGCTCACCGAGCATGGAGCATTGCCCCAATAGTCAATCAAGTCCTGCAGGTGCTTGATCTCCATTGTTGCCTTGTTGGCTTGAACTCGAATCTGTAACCAAGCATCATGGAAGACCATAAGCTTATCTAAAAGAGAAAAAATTACAGAGGGAATTCTATCTATAAAAACTATCTCATTTTTGGCTTTCCAAATATGGAACAACATGCTAATTCTAAATATGTTCCAAAACTCTAACAAAGGCTGAGAAAAATAGGGGGATCCCCCAACAGATTGTGAAGCCACGTTAGAGGATAAGGCAAGAATGGCCTGAAAAAATATTCCATCCACCCCCATGCCATTTTTGCTTTTCTGCAATCCTAGAAAAGATGCATGGTAGACTCATTCTCCCCATAGAAAGGACATGTGGGATTGTCAACTCCTAGGTGTCGAAGCCTTTGGCCCAGTGGGAGACCATGAAATAACATACTCCAGGAAAAAAATCATGTTTGGGTTCAATATAGCTGGCCCAAGTAATCTGAAATCTTGCCCGCCATCTGGATTTGGAGGAGAAAAGATCCCAACGCTCATTGAGCTTTGTTACCATTGGTAAATTGGGTGAAATCCAACTATAGTCGTGTTTAGTCTTGTAGTTGAACAAAGGCACATTTTTATACCATTTCCACTCTGTCCACCAAGGTCGTTGGACAACCTGGCCAAGCTTTGGCCAGAGGGAAAACGGGGTACGACTGATAACAATGTCATAGGTATCTTTATCTTCAGGCTTTAAGGCATGCCTCTGTTTAAAAAGCTCCCATGGGATCCAATCTCTGGTTTATCTATCAAAAAAGTCTAAAATGGACACAACTCTTTTTAAAAATTATTAGCATGAATCCATTGCACTTTGGCTAGTGGCTGCCCCTGATACTGAATAACATGGGACCACCAGATATTCAAAGTAGCTACAACAACCCCACGTTGGTGGCCAACTCCTTTCCATTGTAACCAAGGCTTGATAGACTCCCAGGCCCACCAAATACTCTGAATCATGAATGACCCAAATATTTTAATGGGAACTAGGGCCACAAGGATGGACGACATATCCATTCCCTTCCAAACTTTCTTGCCAAACGGTAACCCTGTTGCAACACAATGCCGGATTAGAACTTTCCAAGCTTTAGAGCCTTTAAGAGCTCGGATAATCCACTTAGCGCTCAGAGCCAGACCTTGGCGATGGCAATTAAACAACCCCACACCTCCCAAGCTCTTAGGGAGGCAACAAAATTCCCATGCAACTCTGTGAAATCCATTCTTCTGAGAAGAATTGGTCCAGAGAAAATCTCGAAGAAGCTTCTCCAACTTCTTATAGCAAGTTTGAGAGGGAACCCAACATGACGAATAATAAACATGAGTAGAGGCAAGAACTTTAGAGCAAATTTGGAATTTTCCTGCAATGGAAAGCTTTTTTGTGACCCAGTAATTGAGTTTTTTTTCCACTTTTTGCACAACATATTCCCAAAGCTGGGAGGGGGTACTCTGGAAAGCAAAGGGGATGCCCAAAAACTTAAACATCTCCCCTAGTTGAATCCATTTCCACTGATAATGCTCAAGCCAACTTGGCATGGGTCTGGAGGATTGTCTGTAACACGACGTTTTCCTCCATTGAATGTTGGAACCAGAAGCCTTGCAAAAAGAATCCAGGCAAGAAAGAGCCTGTGTGATGGATTGCCTATCCTCAAGGATGGTTAAGAATGAATCATCAGCAAAATGACCATTGATTAGTTGCCCTTGATTCCCTGGGAGAGAAATTCCCTTAACCAGCCCTTGTGAAGCTTTGTTGGCAAGAAGATAGTCGAAAGCTTCAACAACAAGCACGTAGAGGGAGGGGGCAAGAGGACACCCCTGTCTAATAGACCTGAAAAGGCCAATATTCTCTGTTTGAACTCCATCCAGTGTGAGAACCGCTGAAGCATGTTTGAACAATATTTGCACAGAATTAACAAAGCAAGGACCAAACCCAAGGGCTTTGAGCATTGATAGAATGAAATTCCATTCAATTCTATCGTATGCTTTCTCAAAGTCAATTTTGATAAATAGGGCCTCTTGCTGAGATTCCCTAGCCCATTCCATGCCTTCCCAGACTGCAATGACATTGTCAAGAATATACCTATTACGAATAAACCTTGTTTGCTCAGGTCTCACAATGAGAGGAAGCAGAGGCCGAAGTCGAAGAGCAAGGGCCTTAGCAATAATTTTGTAGCTTACATTCAACAATGTAATAGGTCTCCAGTTTGTGATAACCTCAGGATCTCCAGGCTTGGGGATGAATTTAATGTTACCTTTATTTATAATGGAGCCTAAGGAGCCAGTGGCCATGGCTTCCTGATAGACTCGTAGAAGGTCTGGGCCAACCAGGTCCCACAAGACTTTATAGAATTCACATGGGAAACTGTCCAAACCTAGTGCTTTATCATTAGCCATGCAGGATAGAGCATCAGCTAAGTCCTCTAAGGAAAGAGGCCTTTCACAGTCTTCTTTCTGGGAGTTTGATAATTTTTTTGGCACAACCGAGCAACATTCCTCAAGAGCTTGTTGTCTCTTAGGAGAGAGAAGTTGAGCAGCAAAAACCTGTTGGTAGTGGTTAACAAACACTTTGGCAATGTCAGGCAGCTCTATAAAATGTTCACCATTGTCCACAATGGCTTTGAATTGAACCGCTTGTCTAGGCGGTCTGAGGCGTTGAAAGAATTCTTTTGAGACCTTGTCTCCAACTTTTAGCCAGTGCATTCGGGCTCTGATTTGGGCACCTCTAGCCTCATAAAGCTCAAACTTTTTAAGCTCATGCCTAAGGGCTACAACATGCTATTGCAGAGAGATACTTAGGGGGGAGGCATCAAGCCGAACTGAAGCTTTGGCAAGCTCATTCTTCAGAGCCAAATTGGACTGCTTATGCAGCTGAGCAAGCTTGACCCCAAGAGCTCTGAGAATGGTAGTTGTGTGAACAATGGCACCATTCCACCATTCAATCCAACCCATGTTCCCGAAAGGCCGAGGAACCAGGTTCCAAACTCTAACAATGTGTGCTTTCGAGGCCGGATGTTGCAGGAAAGAGATATTCATAAAAAACTAAGAGTGGAACTTTTTGATCGATTGCGGGTTTGAAGAGACGTTGAAGATAATGGGCACATGATCCGACATAGTTGTGCATGGAATGGCAGCCACCAGAGGGGCGGACTACACAATGTTCTGAAAATTAAACCCAGAATGATCGGTAAGCATTGCTCTGTCGAGCCTTTTTAAAATTCTATCATCTTCGCTTTGAAAATTGGACCAAGAAAACCAAAGCGAGTTTTGGAAATATTTGGAAGAAGAACAAGCATTGGGGTCGACAAGACCCAATTTGTTCTTCATAAAAAACCAGGCTTCTCTTTCCCCAGTGCACCACCGCATAGGGAGTCGACCAACTTTATCATTAGCTTTCTCAATCATATTGAAGTCACCACAGAGCAGCCAAACTGCTTGAGGTAACGACAAAGCCAACCACCACCATAGAGCACATCTCTCGGGGGCATGATTGGAGGCGTAAACATTGACAATTTCGAAGGAATGACTATCAAACTCAAAAAGGGTCCACACGGTCTGATTAGAGGGATCCACCCCTCATGTGACCAGATGGGACTGCCATGCGGGTGCCACGAAGGTGACAACTCCTCCTCATCCTAGAGAATGATTAGTGGAGTAAAACTGGCTGCCATGCCAAATAAACGAACAAGCACACTGTAAATTAAAATAAAAAATTTTGACTTCTTGTAAACAAAGGATATCAAACCTACCGTACTGGCAAGAAATACTTTCAATCTCACTTTGGACCAAATATTTGTGGATTGGGTCCATCAGCCCTCTGACATTCTAGGACAAAAAAATCATTGAGAACAATCCAGTTGCATATCACCGTCGATATCCTCGGAATCACCTATCTCCCCAAGCGAGGAGTAGGGGTTCGAGATGAATCGATCATGATTACCATCTAGAAACATGTTGAACGGTCGTTTGTCTTGTCTTTGCATAGAAGGGTCACGACTGGGGCTATGAGACCTTCTCGCTCATGTCGCCTCAAGGGTATTCTAGAGTTTCTATTTAAGCACAATGTTCTCCTCTCGAAGCGGATGGCCCTTGGAGGTTCTCAGTGACTACTATCTGCATGTCCAACTTTTTTTGTGCATGCAACGAAGGGGCAAGAATCTGCCCTACCGGCTTAACAAATTGCTTAACTGGGTAGTTTTTCTTGGCAACAATGATCCAAGACTCCTGGGAACCATTATTCTCGTTCCCTTGAGCTCCCTGAGCTGCCTGAGGTGGCACCACAGGCGCAGGGTTTGGAACGTTAGCCGCTACCTTGTTATTCTTGAAACGTCCCTCCATTAAGGGATAATATTTAATCTTGTGAGCTGCCAACTGGCAGTGATAACAGGTGTTCGACAGGTTTATGTAAACCAACTTCTGAACAAATGAGAATTCACCAATGTTCACGGTGAGATGGTCCTTGAGGTCCTTGGACAAATCAAATTTCACACACACCCTTCTGAAGGGGCGGATGCCAAAGAACTTCGGATGCTCAATGCAGACAAAGGGGCCTAACAGAGCAACTATGGTTTCCAAGAAAGGCCAAAGGGTAGCCGAAAGACCAGGAAGTTCAACCCAAACAGGAACCTCAAGGGAAGCACCATCCTCGATGAAGAAATCCCGGGTCTAGGGTTGGAACACTAGCAGGGAGTTGCAGATATACCAAGGTCCATGGTCAAACACTGCCTGAGCATGCTCAGGATCGGGAAAACGAAACAAAAATAACCCTTTTGTCAGGTTTTGGATTCCTTCAACCTCAATACCATAAGCAGTCCAATAATGCTAAATCCAGTTGCGGATTAGCGATTCATAGGGAATACGTCCCAAAAAATACCCGATAAGAGTATGCTTCTCTAGCCATCTACAGGACTTGTTAAAATCCTCTAACGGAATGACAACATCAAGAACGCGGGTATTACCTCGTGAAACACCTTCGGGATGAATTTCCTCGGTTCCTTGCTTTGTGCCATTATTGAATCCAACAACTTCGATAGGGGTCGAAGCCGTTGTGTGCCCAAAGGCCATTTAATAGAAACAGTACCACCAAGGTGGTGATTTGAGCCATCATACTTTCCAATCATGCACAATATTCTATGCATGCAAAATATTATATGCATACGATCTAGAGCCAAAAAAAAATTATGCATATACTTTAGATCAAGATTTCTTTTGAGTTCAAATATTAGATGTTTTAAAATTGTGTTTAAATTTTTAAAGTTTAACATCTAAAAAAGAAAGTCTTTTATAAAATTAAAAATAACAATATAATTATTTATATAGTTTAACTTTCTTATCATCTTGCGGTGGACAGTGCAAAATACTATGGCGGCCATAAAAGTTGGATAGTCTGCCCAGATTCGTGGCCGCTACCGATTTCACCATGTAAATTAAAAAAAAAACTTCCTTGTATCTTTTGAAGTTGCTTTTGATGAGAAGTTTTTATGTTTTTTTGTAATATTAATTTTTTAGAAATTTTTATTAATGAGTTCACTTTTTAAATGTTCTTGTATATATTTTTGCTTCGCATTCCATAATAAAATAGAGTTTGAGTTTCTATTATATATAATAAAATATATTTTGAGTTTCTACTATATATAATAAAATATACTTTGATTTTCTAATATATATATATACATCTTTATCAATTACTTTCATTACTAAAAAAATAAAAAATACATTGATCACAAAAAAAAATGGGTGTTATGGAAGCACACCTTGAAACGTCATACTAAGAGTCCACCTAAATCTATGAATAGAGTCTTAGTATTACAAATAAAATATTGAACAACCAACATGGCAGGAATATCTAATCCTAATGAGAAACAAAACCCAACTTAAGTTCGATGAGTGGGCAAGGAAGGTGAGACTTCGGCCATCGAGTAGGGGGTATTTGCCTAGTGATCCAACAAAGTATATAAGTGCTCTACTCTAAAAGCCACCTTGTTGGATTGGGCTTGAATCTGCAATATTACATAGAGCAAATCATATCTTTTATAGAAGTTGAGAAGTCTAGGAAAACAGTTTGATTAGCTATTTAACACTATTACAATATTCCAAATGTGAAATAAAATCTCTATTCTAAAAAAACTAGATTTGATCAATACTCACAAGCATGCCAATCTTATCCCTAAGGAGAACCATATGCCAAGAAAATCGTTTGGGTCTAAATGGTTGGAAAAAGTCATGAATCCAAGGCCAAGTTGTTTGGGCTTTGGGGCAAAACCAAAATAAATGCTTAATGGACTCTTATCGCTAACAAAAGGAGCATTTGGGGTTTTTCACCCCAGGGAGACCAATCATTCTCCAACTAGCAGTCCCTAAAAGAGCAAACACTAGGAGAAGTGAGCCAACTTGGATTCTAGAGTTGTATCCCAAATAGAGGAAAATATGTGTTGCCAATCCTTGTTAGAAAAATAAAGGTGCCAATAGGCGTTGAGTGCGGGTACCATGGGCAAATGAGGAGAGTCAAAAATACATATTTTGGTTTTGTAATTTCTAAAAGGAGTATCTAGACACCACTTATAATATTTCCACCAAGGGCACGTGCTTTTGACCTCAATTTTGTGTAGCATATCATATGGAACCACCTCTTAAGTTGCTTAGAAGATATCTTTGTCTTGTTCTGGAGATTGAACTAGGATGTGGTTTCAGGCCAAGAAAGCCAATTTTTGGAGTGGTTGTAGAAAAGGTCAAAAACAACCTTTACCCATCTGCAAAAAAATGTAATGCCTTAACCTAGGGGAGTTCGACTAAAGGTTGGTCTTGATGTGTGATAATTGGGGACCACCAAAGTGAGATATTGTTTACAGATAGCCTAATATGCAACTCATTGCCACTCTATTGGAGCCAAGGTTTGATAGAATTCTAGGCCTTCCAAATGCTTTTGGTAACAATGGTACCCTAAATATAAAAAAGCACTTTCATAACTAGAAGTGAAGGCAACCCAAGCCTTTTTAAGGTTTTTTTCCATATGGGATGCCTGAGCAAATATAATTTTGAAGCAATATTTTCCAAGCTTCATTGTCCTGCATAACTCTGATGATCCATTTGGCACAAAGGGCTATTCCTTGTCATTGGGTATTAAGAAGGCCCAAACCTCCGGAATTCCTTGGAAGGCAACAAAATTCCTAGGCCACTCTATGGAAGCCTTTCTTGTCTATTGAGGCCCACAAAAAATCTTGAAGGAGCTTCTCCAACTTTTGGTAAGAGGCTTTGGACGGGGTCCAACAAGACAAATAGTATACATGAGTGGCAACAAGAATTTTGGAATAGACCTAGAATTTATTGGCTAGCAACAAAGGCTTTGAAATCTACTTATGCATCTTATGCACCACTCTGTCTAAAACATATTGCCATAACACAAAGAAAGAAGACTGAAAGGTAAAGAGAATGCCCAAAAATTTAAACATTTTTCCATGTTGGATCTATTTCCAATAAAATCGGCTAAAATAGAAAAAATATATTATCCATAACACCAAGTTTTTTCCATTGGATGCTATATTTGGAAGCTTCACAAAACATGTCAAGGCATTGCAGTGCATTATCAATTTTATTTTCCTCTTCAGAGAGTGTCAGGAAGGATTTATATATAAAATATCCATTGACCAACTATTAAGAAGAGTTAGGAAGGGAAATCTCTTTCACTCTCCCATGAGAAACACCATTAGCTAGAAGGTATCCAAATCCTTCAGTTTCTAGAACATATGGGGCTGAAGCAAGAGGACACCCTCTTGATGAAAGTATTTGTAGAGATCAAAGGGTGAGGATTGACAACCATTAATCATCAAGCAGGTAGATTCATCTACGAAGAGCATTTGAATGAATCAAAGAAATGTGGGTCCAAAACCTAAGGTCTACAACATGTCCAGGATGAATGGCCATTCATGTTAGCTTTCTAGATAGATTATCTTACAGAAAGCTTTATTCAGGATCAATTATAAATCAAATATATGACATTAATCAAACTAGCAATGGAACTCAATATTGGAATAATAACAATATCCCATAAATATAACACAATATCAAAAGATTACAAGAATTATTCTGATTGATTGCATTGCATGGAGCTTTGCCTTCAATATATCATTTTTCATGACTTTTCAGTTCTCTAACTATTGCTCTCCTATTTCATCTAGGATATGCAACCTTTCATATTCCTCTCATAAAGATAAAGTTCTCATCTTGCCACATATCATGTGACTCTTCATTCTCTCTTGACACTTTGCACTTTCTCTCATATTACCACATACATTATATAAAATATAATAATCTACTAAACTATTATTACAAGAGGGTTAAATAATGTAATATCTCCAACACCCCCTTGTATTAAATTATTTGGTAGAAAGACTTTGTGCCTTGATTCTTTGATTCTTCTTCAATCTCCTTTCTTTAGCTCTGACTCTGTCATGGTTGTATACTATTATTTGTGTCTACCTCTGGATCAATATATTTGAGTCACCTCTGGATCTCTATCTTTGGGTCACTACCTCTAGGTCACTACCACTGGATCTGCCTTTGGGTCACTGCCTTTGGGTATCTGCCTTTGGATCACTCCCACTAGATCACTGCCACTAGGTCACTGCCTTAGGAACTTTTCCTTTGGGTCAACTCTAGATTATCATCACTACAGATGCTTTCTCTATAATCCATCTTCCAAGCTATGCTTGGGTCTTCTTTCTTTGTCTGCTATGAATCATCTTTCCATGGGTTTTCTTAATCTACTTTTCAATTTCTTATAGATCACCTTCTATTTTGAATATATTCTTGGAATAGGTAAACTCAATCTATCTATCAAGATCTATATCTGAGACTTAACTGCAACTCGAATCAATCCCTACAGGTGGAAAGTTCACGACCCTCAAACAACCAAAGATGAAAGTCTTCTCTATCTACTATAGGTTTCTTCTCAACTTCTGAAGATTAACTTTCACTACAACAAATTCTTAGCTTTATTCAATATGAAACTTCTTTCGATAGTGACCAACTTTTTTTGAGTTGGTTCTTTCTCAAAATTTTGAAACTTAATCTTCACTGGCTTTTCTTCAACCTAGTAGAAATATTCTTAGCTAACTTTAATGATACTTGGTTTCCTTTTATAGAAACTATACAACATTCCTTTTATATTATCTCATTCATTCATATTTATCCATCCATAATCCATCCTTAATCTGAAAATTTTCTCTTATTTTTGTAGATAAAATATTTGTGAATGATTATGTCCTCCATAAATTTTATAACTATGGAGATTCCAATATCTCTCTATCTTATGTCTATATCTACCACAATGATTGCATTTATTTTTTGTTACAAAATTCCTTTTACCTTTTTGTCTTTCATTATTGTAACTGATTCTATCAGTCATTGTTACTGATTTGATGTCACTATTTCCTATTACAAACTTAGTTCCTTGCTTATTACTGCTAGTTTAACCTATATATCCAAGACCTTTATATTTTGGTCTTATTTGGGATACAATTGGTTCTTTCATTCCTTGTTCACATTTTCTAAACTTTTTTCTTTATATCTCATTTTGCTTAACAATTTTGAACAAATTCCTTTAATATGCTTTTCAAAATAACCAAAAAGATCATTAGATTGATCCCTATCAATATCAACACAACTATGTGCATCACTATCTCTATCATCATTTAAATCTATGTCAACATCAATTCTGCTAGCATAAGCCTTTTTTGAACAATCATGAACTATATTCAAATAACTTGTATCACATGTAACATCTATTTTTATAATAGGTTTTTCTATCCTTATCATGAATTGTAGATTACTAGTATCATTGCTTGCATCACAATATTCCTTTTTCTTTTTGATAAGAATCACAATTTGCATCTTTTTCCTTTTGATGAAGATCACTAGTATCACAACATGCATCTATCATCAATGGTTTTAATTCTATAGTATCACAACATAAATCTATCATCATAGGCCTTAAATAATTTGTATCACAAGAAACATCTTTCATCATTGATTTGTTCTCTAATTCTTCAAATTTTTTTTGCTTTCTCATTTTGAAAACATTTAGAGTGATTATTCCATTGTAGATTATTCTTCATAGACTAACAGGTATAGTAACACTATTTTCACAATAGTTATTAGCATAATTAAGAACATATTGCATGCATATCTGAAGTATTGAAAATTATCCTTGTTCTACTTCACTAATAATATCAACAAGTTCATCTTCCAAATCTGCATTTATTTCATCTTGCTTTTTATTCTTGTCTATGAGGATTTCATTAGAAAGTAATGTCATATACATTATCCTTCCTATATCATAAGGTAATGTGAAAACATCTTTACAAAGTTTAACTGCTTCATCAAGTTCTGATCTTAGATAGAATTTCTAGCATTGAAAAAATTTCATCTTTGGCTTCTCTCATGATTGATTGCAAGACTTTATTTTTCTTCATTAATGTATTCTCTTGATTTTCATTTTTTCTATCATATTTTGAGTACAACATTTTCTTAGTCTTTTCTAGTGAGTCATCTTCAATGTATATTGGTTCTTCTTGAAAACATAAGTTTTCTTCTTCAATTGTTTTCAACTCATGTATTTTTGGTTTTTGTGTTTCTATTTTTTGATCATTTGTTTTCTTTTTCATTTGTTTTTTCTTTGCCATGTTCTTTTGAAGTTGACAACCTTATAATTCCCTAGTTTTTGAATGATAAATTTCAAATTTCAAAAAACTATGAAGTAGGATTCTTTATGTCTCCCTAATTATTTGGAAATTAAAATTTTTTACAAATTTATAGTTTCCTAAAGTTTGAGGTTGAACTCCTTTTGACTCCCTAATTGATAATTTGCATAAATTCAATACATTTATTCAAATAAATCAAATTAGATATTAGAAAACCTTATAATTCTAGTTTATTAACGTGCTTATTACTCCACTTAACCAAATAATCAATTTAATTATGTCACTTATCTCTCCAAATGACTAAATTTACAAATAATTAGTATTAGCTTTTGATGCTATATATTTAAAGAAATGTAACCATGAGGTATAAAATAAGCATGCAATGTTAACTATATGAAATGGAAATATACTAAGCATACAAATATCATGAGAAACTTTTGAAATAACTCATAAAATAGCCATTAATAAAAGCTCAGGAAAATGGGTTCTTCATACAAAATATGGAGACCTCAAATGCTCCATTCTTTATTCATACTCTATATTGTATCTAACTTGAGCACTACTCTACTCTAATGTGCTCTTACACTCTCTCCCTCTCTATCTCTCTATTTACTCTGAACTCTACTACAAAGGCCAATATATAATGGAGTAGGCCTTTCATCTTCCTATAACTCACTATATTCCTATTCTAGACTCGTACACATCAACAACGTGCACATTTACATCATTGCACATTTTAATAATACTTATGCATTTATTACATTGCATTAAGTAAATACTTAAATTCTAATCTAAAACAAACTCCTAATCTAAACTTATACCATAACTTATAACATGATGACACATTACCATATACCAAATAATACAATATATTTCAACAATTATTCAATTCAATAATTTTCAAAATCAAATTAATAAACCTCATATTCAAAAAATCAAGGAACTTTAAAAAAAAAACTTGTAACTCCAACTTTAATTACTCGAAACAAAATGTATCTCTCCTGCTTTTAAACTTCAAATCAATTTTCAAAATGTCTATTTTCAATTATGAATCAATTTCTAAATTCAAATAATACAGGCTTTTCACGTGACATATATTGGAATCCTTTAGTACATGTTCTCAGCAGTACCTTACAAGTTTGTTCCCATATAACTACACAGCCCTAGAAAAGTGTAAAAACTACAGCTCCCCAAAGAACGGTAGTTCTTTTTTGATCTCCAGTACCTCCAAATGAAATCAACAAAGTTAGGAAGGTAAGAACAGGTGAATAATCTGTGTTGTGTTTTACTGGTAAGGACGTCATTTGTATTATCAGTGATATAATCAGGAGTTCAATCTTCATGACAGATATATATAAAATATTTACTCAAAATGAATGAAGGCAGACCCTAAATGCTGACTGGAACAAATTGTTTAATGCTATTTCACTTCTCCTCTATGTCAATATCGATGATTTTAGGGTTGGAATTTGGACTACCCTTTGAAAAGTTTTCACACGGTTGCCAGACTCCAGCTCTGTGATGAACACACTGAATAACCTGACTGTAATTGCCTATAAAACATTGCTTACAGGCTAGGCATGCTCCCTGAAGTAACGTTTCTTAGGAAAATAATTTACCTCCCACATGGCAAAGATTTCTCTAACAATTTTTGTTTTTCCCCGAGATTCGTTACTCTTCAAAAAAAAAAAATGGAAAATGGAAAAGAAACGCTTTAGTTTATTTTTAGACTACTGTAGGCTTTGAATGAAACATTTTTTTATTTTTCTTGTTGCTAGTTAGGTATCTTCCCCTCAAACGACATGCAAATAAATAATTTGATTAATGGATCTTACCAGGATCATGTCACAAATTTAAACCTTTAAAAAGAAACTTAAAACCTTCCGTTTTAAATAGATTTGTGGAATTACTTATCACTACAGATTTTAGAAAATAAATAAGAAATAATTAAGAAATCACCCAGGTGTTGTAGGTGAGTTGGAGAGGAGAGGGCAATTCTCCAAAGGAGGTTCCAGTTCAAATCTCCACCCTACCAAAAAGCTGAATTGGGTATCCAAAATCCAATTGATAATGTTGGTGCGGACAAGATCGAGTGCGATTCCCGGGTGACTTTGACGGTGTAAAACCCCCTGTTCATGGTCTCTCATACCAAAGCGGCCTCCTAAGGGGTTTTTCGCTTTAAAAAAAAAAAAAAAATTAAGAAATCAAAGAATAAACTTTATAAATCATTAACCTTATGCCTTCTTCAATGATTTAACTAAAAAATAATAATAAAACTTTAGTGTACCTTATTTTTGGTACTTATTCTATGTTTTCTATGGCAGCAAACGTTTTTATTATGTTCTCTATGGCAGCAAACACTTCCATGTAGAGATGCTTGAAAAAAACTGTTCAAGCACTTTTCAAACAAGCAAATTTTTTTCTTAATTGGGCTTGTCATCGGATTCTTTAAGCACTTTTTAAAAAAGCAAATTTTTTTCTTAATTGGGCTGGTCATCGGATTCTTCAAGCACTTTTTAAAAAAGCAAAACTTTTTCTTAATTGGGTTGTTGTTGGATTCTTCAAGCATTTTCCAAACAAGCAAAACTGCTTTTTTAATTAGTGTTATTGTCGGATAGTAATAATTGTCCCAATACCTTCAGTCAAATTATCTCTCCATGGCTCTGATCTCTTTGTAGCTCTGATACCACTATTAGCTTTTTAGATAGATTATTAACTTTCTAGATAAATTATCTTACAGAAAGCTTTATCTAAGATCAATTATAAATCAAATATTTGTCATTAATCAAACTAACAATGAAACTCAATATTGGAAAGCAATATCCCACAAATATAACACAACATCAAAAAAATACAAGAATGGTTCTCATTGATTACATTGCATGGAGTTTTACCTCCAATATATCAAATTTCATGACTTTTCAGTTCTCTAACTAATGCTTTCCTCTTTCATTCGGAAGCTGCAACCTTTCATATTCCTCTCATAGAGACAAAGCTCTCATCTTGCCACCTTTCATATTTCTCTTATAGATACAAAGCTCTTATCTTGCCACATATCATGTGACTCTTCATTCTCTTTTGACACTTTGCACTTTCTCTCATATTGCCACATACATTATATAAAATATAAATCATCTACCAAACTATTATTACAAGGAAGCCAAATAATGTAATATCTCCAATAATTCAATCCTATCATATGCCTTAACAAAATCAATTTTAAGGAAGATGATCTTATGTTGTGACCATCTTTCCCATTCCATGCCTTCCTAGACAACAATGATCTCATCCAATATGTACCTACTCTTGATAAATCCAATTTGTTCTAGTCTGATGATCAAGGAAAGAATTTTTTTATCCTAAGCACCATGGCTTTGGCTATAATCTTGTACAGGATATTGAGCAAGGTAATGGGCCATCAATTGTAAAAGTCCTTAGGGTCTCCTATTTTGGGAATAAGTTTAAATTTCTCTTATTAATCAAATGGTCAAGATAACCAGTCCTAAGAACCTCTAAGTAAACTTGGTGTAGATTTGGCCCTATAGTATCCCAGAGAGTTTTATAAAATTTACACGGGAACCCATCATAGCCAAGGGTCTTATCACTGACCATGGAAAAGGCAATGACTTTAAGATCTTTTTAAAGGGGGTTGTCACATAGGGCTTGTTGGGATGCATAAAGAAGACAAGGAACCACTCTGACATATTTTTGAAGGGCTTGGGCTTGGACTAGGGTGGATTCCTAAGCTTGAATCACCTACTAATAATTGTAAATAAAGGTCTACAAAATATCAATAAGCTTTATAAAAGTGTTTTGCTCTTCTTGGATGCATTTGATTTTTTGAGGTAGGTTATTGCCTTGAAGGGACTAGAAAACTTCTTTGGATACCCTATCCCCAACCTTGAGCCAATGAAATTTACCTCACACATGGCAAGGATTTCTCTAACAATTTTTGTTTTTCCCCGAGACTCCTTACTCTTCAAAATGGAAAAGAAACGCTTTAGTTTATTTTTAGACTACTGTAGGCTTTGAATGAAACATTTTTTTATTTTTCTTGTTGCTAGTTAGGTATCTTCCCCTCAAACGACATGCAAATAAATAATTTGATTAATGATCTAACCAGGATCATGTCATAAATTTAAACGTTTAAAAAGAAACTTAAAACCTTCCGTTTTAAATAGATTTGTGGAATTACTTATCACTACAAATTTTAGAAAATAAATAAACATCCTTATTATTTCATACTTAAAAATAATTAAGAAATCAAAGAATAAACTTTATAAATCATTAACCTTATGCCTTCTTCAATGATTTAAATAAAAAATAATAATAAAACTTTAGTGTACCTTATTTTTGGTACTTATTCTTTGTTTTCTATGGCAACAAACGTTTTTATTATGTTTTCTATGGCAACAAACACTTCCATGTAGAGATGCTTGAAAAAAACTCTTCAAGCACTTTTCAAACAAGCAATTTTTTTTCTTAATTGGGCTTGTCATCAGATTCTTTAAGCACTTTTTAAAAAAGCAAAACTTTTTCTTAATTGGGCTTGTCATTGGATTCTTCAAGCATTTTTTAAAAAAGCAAAACTTTTTCTTAACTGGGTTGTTGTTGGATTCTTCAAGCATTTTTCAAACAAGCAAAACTATTTTTTTAATTAGGGTTATCGTCGGATAGTAACAATTGTCCCAATGCCTTCATTCAAATTATCTCTCCATGGCTCTGATCTCTTTGTAGCTCCGATACCACTATTAGATTTTTAGATAGATTATTAACTTTCTAGATAAATTATCTTGCAGAAAGCTTTATCTAAGATCAATTATAAATCAAATATTTGTCATTAATCAAACTAACAATGGAACTCAATATTGGAAAGCAATATCCCACAAATATAACACAACATCAAAAAAATACAAGAATGGTTCTCATTGATTACATTGCATGGAGTTTTACCTCCAATATATCAAATTTCATGACTTTTCAGTTCTCTAACTAATGCTTTTCTCTTTCATTCGAAAGCTGCAACCTTTCATATTCCTCTCATAGAGACAAAGCTCTCATCTTGCCACCTTTCATATTTCTCTTATAGATACAAAGCTCTCATCTTGCCACATATCATGTGACTCTTCATTCTCTCTTGACACTTTGCACTTTCTCTCATATTGCCACATACATTATATAAAATATAAATCATCTACCAAACTAATATTACAAGGAAACCAAATAATGTAATATCTCCAATAATTCAATCCTATCATATGCCTTAGAAAAATCAATTTTAAGGAAGATGATCTTATGTTGTGACCATATTTCCCATTCCATGCCTTCCTAGACAACAATGATCTCATCCAATATGTACCTACTCTTGATAAATACAATTTGTTCTAGTCTGATGATCAAGGAAATAATTTTTTTATCCTAAGAAACATGGCTTTGGTTATAATCTTGTACAAGATATTGAGCAAGGTAATGGGCCATCAATTGTAAAAGTCCTTAGGGTCTCCTATTTTGGGAATAATTTTAAATTTCTCTTATTAATCAAATGGTCAAGATAATTAGTCCTAAGAACCTCTAAGTAAACTTGGTGTAGATTTGGCCCTATAGTATCCCAGAGAGTTTTATAAAATTTATAGGGGAACCCATCATAGCCAAGGGTCTTATCACTGACCATGGAAAAGGCAATGACTTTAAGATATTTTCAAAGGGGGTTGTCACATAGGGCTTGTTGGGATGCATAAAGAAGACAAGGAACCACTCTGAAATATTGTTGAAGGGCTTGGGCTTGGGCTAGGGTGGATTCCTAAGCTTGAATCACCTACTGATAATTGTAAATAAAGGTCTACAAAATATCAATAAGCTTTATAAAAGTGTTTTGCTCTTCTTGGATGCATTTGATTTTTTGAGGTAGGTTATTGCCTTGAATGGACTAGAAAACTTCTTTGGATACCCTATCCCCAACCTTGAGCCAATGAAATTTACCTCACACATGGCAAGGATTTCTCTAACAATTTTTTATTTTCCCCGAGATTCCTTACTCTTCAAAAAAATGGAAAATGGAAAAGAAACACTTTAGTTTATTTTTAGACTACTGTAGACTTTGAATGAAACATTTTTTTTATTTTTCTTGTTGCTAGTTAGGTATCTTCCCCTCAAACGACATGCAAATAAATAATTTGATTAATGGATCTAACCAGGATCATGTCACAAATTTTAACGTTTAAAAATAAACTTAAAACCTTCCGTTTTAAATAGATTTGTGGAATTACTTATCACTACAAATTTTAGAACATAAATAAACATCCTTATTATTTTATACTTAAAAAAAATTAAGAAATCAAAGAATAAACTTTATAAATCATTAACCTTATGCCTTCTTCAATGATTTAAATAAATAATAATAATAAAACTTTAGTGTACCTTATTTTTGGTACTTATTCTTTGTTTTCTATGGCAGCAAACATTTTTATTATGTTTTCTATGGCAGCAAACACTTCCATGTAGAGATGCTTGAAAAAAACTCTTCAAGCACTTTTCAAACAAGCAAATTATTTTCTTAATTGGGCTTGTCATAGGATTCTTTAAGCACTTTTTAAAAAAGTAAAACTTTTTCTTAATTGGGCTTGTCATTGGATTCTTCAAGCACTTTTTAAAAAAGCAAAACTTTTTTTTAATTGGGTTGTTGTTGGATTCTTCAAGCATTTTTCAACAAGCAAAACTGCTTTTTTAATTAGGGTTGTCGTCGGATAGTAACAATTGTCCCAATACCTCCATTCAAATTATCTCTCCATAACTCTGATCTCTTTGTAGCTCTGATACCACTATTAGCTTTTTAGATAGATTATTAACTTTCTAGATAAATTATCTTACATAAAGCTTTATCTAAGATCAGTTATAAATCAAATATTTGTCATTAATCAAACTAACAATGGAACTCAATATTGGAAAGCAATATCCCACAAATATAACACAATATCAAAAAAATACAAGAATGGTTCTCATTGATTACATTGCATGGAGTTTTACCTCCAATATATCAAATTTCATGACTTTTCAGTTCTCTAACTAATGCTTTCCTCTTTCATTCGAAAGCTGCAACATTTCATATTCCTCTCATAGAGACAAAGCTCTCATCTTGCCACCTTTCATATTTCTCTTATAGATACAAAGCTCTCATTTTGCCACATATCATGTGACTCTTCATTCTCTCTTGATACTTTGCACTTTCTCTCATATTGCCACATACATTATATAAAATATAAATCATCTACCAAACTAATATTACAAGGGAGCCAAATAATGTAATATCTCCAATAATTCAATACTATCATATGCCTTAACAAAATCTATTTTAAGGAATATGATCTTATGTTGTGACCATCTTTGCCATTCCATGCCTTTCTAGACAACAATGATCTCATCCAATATGTACCTACTCTTGATAAATCCAATTTGTTCTAGTCTGATGATCAAGGAAAGCATTTTTTTATCCTAAGCGCCATGGATTTGGTTATAATCTTGTACAAAATATTGAGCAAGGTAATGGGCCATCAATTGTAAAAGTCCTTAGGGTCTCCTAATTTGGGAATAAGTTTAATTTTCTCTTATTAATCAAATGGTCAAGAGAACCAGTCCTACGAACCTCTAAGTAAACTTGGTGTAGATTTGGCCCTATAGTATCCTAGAGAGCTTTATAAAATTTATAGGGGAACCCATCATAGCCAAGGGTCTTATCATTGGCCATGAAAAAGCCAATGACTTTAAGATATTTTTAAAGGGGGTTGTCACATAGGGCTTGTTGGGATGCATAAAGAAGACAAGGAACCACTCTGACACATTGTTGAAGGGCTTGGGCTTGGGCTAGGGTGGGTTCCTAAGCTTGAAACACCTGCTGATAATTGTAAATAAAGGTCTACAAAATATCAATAAGCTTTATAAAAGTGTTCTACTCTTCTTGGATGCATTTGATTTTTTGAGGTAGGTTATTGCCTTGAAGGGACTAGAAAACTTCTTTGGATACCCTATCCCCAACCTTGAGCCAATGAAATTTGGGTTTGAGATAGGAACCATGAGTGGCATGAGCATCTACAATCTATTGTTGTTGGCAAAGTTTGACCAACTGAAGTTGCAACACAAAGGAGAAGGGTTGCGCTTCCAACTCTCGTATGGCACATTGAAACTCCAAGGCAATGGCCTTGTCTGAATGCCAATGAAATAAGGGCAACTAGCTTTTGTATATGGGAAGGAAGCAAGTAGTGTATTCCATTGCATCATTCCACCCGATAATATAAACATTGCATGTGGTTGGTAATGGCTCCAAGTTCCAGATATGTTGAATGTGAGTCATTGAAGGTTTATGATGACATAAAGACGTGTTGAAATAAAATTGATCGCTCTGCATGGGTCGTCCATCTCTTTCCCATTCAATGTAAATCATATGGGCAAAGAGAACAACCTTGGGGAACGGTTTAAACAGGAGAGAAAAATGGTTGACAAAATTAAATATTGGTTGCCTAAAAAACAATGCCCCATCCAGTCTTTGGAGAATTCTATCAGAGCTAGTGTACAATTTGGGCCACATGTGCCAAATTTTGTTAACACAAGAGTTCCCCACATTGGGATTATAAAGCCTCAATTAATTGCACATGTGGAACCAAGTTGCCCATTTGCCCATTGCCCAAAGCATTAGATGCCCACCATTCTTGTTTGTGGCTACCTCAATCATGTTGAAATCATCACAAATAAGCTAAGTGGTAGAAGGGAGTAACTTAGTTAACCAACTCTATAACTAGTTATGCTCCACAACATCATTGGAAGTGTAAACATTAACTACCCCGAATGTATGATTACTAACAAAAAATCATGCATAGTGCACGACAAGTGGGATCACAATCGTGTGCCATCAAATAAGGCCACCAACAGGATGAGATGAAGGTGGTGATGCCCCATTGGCCTTACTCATGCTCACTATGAAGCAAATGACTTTTAGGCCAAATTACTTGACATATTGCTACCAACAAAAAACATATAATTTTTATCTCTTGCATGTACAAAAAATCTAATTTGGAAAATTACTGATAAATTGTACACACTACTTTTTTTTTCTAGAGAAGAGGCCTCACCTTGCCAACACTCAAGTGGGGAGACATAGACTTGACTCTAAAGATACCAACAATTTCAATCATTAGAGTTTCTTGACGACTAGGATATGTCGTTAGAATATTTATTTTCTATCATGAAATGTACTATTTATATTGTGAAAAAAACACGTATTCATTTTAACCATGTTATTTGATATATTAGTTCATTTTCTTGTTTTACGTTATATAAATTAAATTTTATTTAAACTATATTTTTTCTATCTAATCTTTAGATCTATACACATCTTTTGTGTTTAGTTTTTTTTGTTGTTGAAGTAAGGTGAAGTATAAAAAATGGCACAACTAAGGGTCACACTCCCCAGGGCACAATGGGGGCCTCCTTCCTCATTATTTGAACTTGGGTAGCTTGGATAACAAATGAATGACATACCACTAGGGTGTCCCTACGAGATATGTGTTTAGAATTTAAATTGGAGGAGTTAATAAGATGCATATATTTAAGATGGGTGGCAAAATTAATTTCCTTTACGTTAATACTAACCTAGAGTTGGTTTAGCAAGTTTTTTTTAAGTTATATTTGGATTCTATTGGGGTCAATCCCATAAAAATGCCAAAATATTTTACTGCAACATACCTTTTTATCATAGTTTTTCATTTTTTTTCTCTTAAATATATTCTTCAACTTCTTCGAAGTGCTATGTTTCCATAATCAGCTCCTTGACATCATTTTTATTAAGACATAAAATCTCACTTGACCAGTTGCTTTCTAAAATTTAAATTTCACCATGGCGAAGATCAACACCATAATTTTCTAATTTATTTTCTATATGATTTCCTTCTCTATAAATATGCTCATACTGCTAGGATATTATCTCTAAGTAATAGATGATGGACATCAACAATAATATTATTTTTTATCCAGTCTCCACATCCATTTTTGTTAATAGCATTGATGATAATTTGTGAGTCCCCCTCAATTGAAATATATTTCCATTATTTTTCTACTACAATTTTAATCCTTGTAAGAAGTGCCCTAGCCTCTACATAGTTGTTAGTTGAAGTTTCATCTGATCATGAATAGATGAGGAGAATTTTACCTACACTATTTCTAAAAACACCAACTCCGCCATCACAATTAATTTTGATAAACCTAATTTCTGGATATTTTTATTTTACCATAGATCGAAGTAGATCCTTTGTTTTAATTTCATTGTCGCAGATGACTCTTCTATGTATGTTCAAATCTTGTAGCTAGGTTATTAGCATCTTTTTTTATACAATTGAGACTTCCCATGATGAGCACCATATTTGTAGACATTCTACAAGAGGCAATAATATAGTTTCCAAATTGAGCATGATTTTGAGATTTATTTTTAAAAAATTATTATTCCTTTCAAGCCAAGAATACATAATGCTTTAGCTTTGAAATAATTTATCCAATATTTTATCAACTCTTTCAATGTTGATGGAGCTACCCAATATAATTTCATATTTAAAAAAAAAACCCCAAATGGTCTAATGTTTATGGAGCTACCCAATATAATTTCATATTTAAAAAAATAACCCCAAATGGTATAATGTTTCTAAATCCTTCTCACACAAGGCACATTTAAAGGGTCCATAATATCCTCTTCTTTGTGGACTCTCTCTTGTAAGAATCTTACTTGGAACTGCTAACCAAAGAAATGTTGAGGCCTTAGGGAGAGCCTCTAATGATCAAATGTTATTCCAAGAAAAACCTTTAGAGAAGAAAATTTTGATTGTTCAAAATCCTCATACCCCAACTTGATCGAGTATCCACCATACTTTGATAAATTCCGAACCAAATCATCCTTCCATGTAAAAATTAACAAATAAAACTCTTGAAGCATATTTTTAAGTTCATCTGCAATTTAATTTAGTTCCTCTCATTCAACTAGGTTAGTATAAGAAATCCATGATCTGTAGTTTTTTCTCATAATAATTTTATCTTTGACCTTTGGACCTTTACATTCTAGGCACACTTGAGCCAATGTTTTCCATTTTGAGTCAAAGATAAGAGGATAAGGCTTCAACCAAGCATCAAACCAGAAATTTGCATAAGACCCCTCATTGATTGACCATCTAATATGTTTCTTTATCAATTGTAGACTCTCTGATATGAAGTTCCATGATGATCCTTTGGGTAGAGTTATTTTCCTAGATAATTTCATTGCATCGAGAGAACCTATATATTTTTGAAGGAATATTTGTTCCCAATTATTTCCTTGATCTCTGAATAATCTCCACCCAAACTTTGCTCCTAATACCAAATTCATAAGTTTGTAATTCCACAAGTCTGCTCCTCCAATATTCTTTCCTTTACAAACCATGTCCCACTTATAAAGGGTAAACCTAATTTTTCCTCACAACCTTTCCATAGAAATTATCTTTAAATTTTATCAATTTTTGATGCAATACCTATTGGCGGTCTTGAAAATGACATCATATAAATAGGAATGGATTACAATGTAGTCTTTAGGAGTTGTAGCCTTCCTGCCATTGTTAAGAACTTACCTTTCTAACCTGCCAAACAAGCTTTTATTCTATACAAAATAGATATCCAAAGCTCCTTTTTATTTCCTTTATACCCAAGTAGGTTGATGGAATTTTTTTTATTTTAAACCATAAAATATTCACAATAATTTGTTGTAAATCTAAGGCAGTGTTAATGAAAAAGATATTGAATTTTGTAGTAGTTATCAACTATCCAGTAGCCTTCTCATAGCATGATAATATTGATTTAAACTCCATGGCCTCACTGACTAAGGGATGGCCAAAAATAAAAGTATCATCAACAAATTGGAGATGAGATTCAAAGGGACCATTTTTTACAACTTGAATACCCTTGATTTTTCCTTCCATTTTTTCCTTTGAAAAGGCTCTCCCTAATGCTTCCACTAGAATAATGAATAGATAAGGAGAAAGTGGATCACATTAACAAAGTCCACAAGATGATTTGAAGTACCCAACAAGAGAACCATTGATCAAAATAGAAAATTTTGCAGTGCTATAACAACATTTAATCCACTCACACCAACTACAATCAAAGCCAAAAAAATTTAGAATAGCATGTAAAAAATTCTAGGAGATCCTATCATATGATTTATTTATATCTAATTTAAAAAGCATACCTAGTTTTTTTCATGGAATGAAGAGAATGTTTGGCTTCTTGTGCAATAATTATACCATCAAGAATTTTTTTACCATAAATAAAGCCACCTTGTTCCTTTGAGATAAGACACCCTAGAATATCATTCAATCTATTTGCTATATTTTTTGAAATGATCTTATAAATCATATTACAAAGTCTTATTGGACAAAAAATACCAAAATATATTATCGCCTTTCTTGGGAACCAAGGTGATAAAAGTAGCATTGATCTCACTTATTATAGCCTTCCTTTCGAGCCTCATCAACCGCAACTAACATATCACTCTTCAATAAATCCCAAAAATTTAGAAAGAAAATTGCAAGAAATCCATGGGGACCAGGTGCCTTGTTAGGATGGAAAGATAAAATTGTTTCATGGAGCTCCTCCATAGATATCTTCATCAAGCTTTCATTTTGTCCCTGAGTGATAATTTTTGGAATATTTTGCAAAAAAAATTCTTGTGCCTTCTTATCTTGCCTAGAATCTAACAAAATAGTTTTGAAGTAACTAATTGCATCCTTCCTTACATATTCTTCATCCTCAATATTTCTTCCATTTGGAGTTATTTTATTTTTAATATGATGAATAGAAAAAATTTATTTTGCTATAGCATGGTTTTTTTTTTGTATTTATATCTCCTTCCTTGAGCCATCTCTCTAGATTTTGGGGACCAATATGACTCCTTTTTCAATGCATAATGACAATTAGAAAGTAATTTTTTTTCTTTCACATAAGAATCCTCATCCATTCAATTAATTTATACTCTCTTGTAAATTTTTGAGCTTGGATTTAATTTATTTCTTTTCTTTAAAAATATTACCAAAAGATTTGGCATTTCATATCTTCATTTGCTCCTTTAAATATTTCAACTTTTGAACAAACCTGTACATACATGATCCTTCAAATTTTGATTCATCCCATTATAACATAACTATATGGAAAAAATCAGGGTCTTGGAGCCACATAGACTAGAAGTGAAATGGATTTGGATGACCATTATTAGGTAACTTGCAAGTCAAAAGAATGGTTTGTGATATGATCCTGCTCATAATAAAATATCCGAAGAGATTGTATACTTTGTTTGCAACCATTTATTGGATAACAAGAATCTATCCAGTATTTCTGCTATATGATTTTGCCTAATGTGTCTATTATCCCATGTATATTGAAATCTTGAGGGACTAACATCCCAAAGGTAATTTGAATTGACAAATGAAATAAAATCTTGAATTGATTTAGACCATCCTAAAATGTCACCCTTATTTTCTAAAGGAGTTAGAACATTCTTAAAATAACCTTGAAGAAACCATAGATCACAATGAATCATCATTGTATTTGACAAAAATATGCTAAGGTCCTTCCAACATCTTTCACGAGGAGTAACTATAGTTGGAGCATATACATTTATAACCCAAACTTTGATGTTTTTCTTCCTATAAAATAATCTAGCAACCTAATTACTTTTTGCTTATAATAGTCGTCCATCCCATTTGCATTTATTCCATATTATTGCAATACCGCCTAAATATCGTGTAGAAGAAACTGCTAAATAGTCACCTGTCTTTCAAATCTTCTTGAAAATATCCTTACATAGTTTTATTTATTGTATTAAAATAAACTCAAGGCTATACCAACCTAGTAATTCCTTAATAATATTATTAGCGGTTTTATTCATACCCCTAATATTATATGATATCATTTTTATCATCAACATTTTTTATTTTTATTAGTGGGATTAGTCCTACTTCTTGTTAACACCTATGATATTTTTATTTGGCTTCCCAGATCAATATCCTTTTGAGTTTCTTTTTCTCTTTGTTCCTACTTTGATGGCCTTCCTCTCCTTATTTCATTCCTACCAACACTCTCATCTTCATCATTCTCTTCTATTTTTTACATTTTTCAAACTAAGACTTATCTTCTAAAGATTTATGTTGCCCTAAAGAGTCAAAAGTGCAAGGAATATCATCATTAGCATTTTTTTATCTATGTTTCCCTGAAAAATCTAAATTGCATAGATGATCCTCCATAGCCATCACTTTCTTATGTTGGCCTAAAAACCCTAAATTTCCTTAGATATTCTCCATAAGATTTTCTTTACTATACTACTCTTGAAATCCTAAAGTGTAAGGAATACACTCCATAATAATTTTATTTTTATTGTAAGGAGAAGATGTTATGCTACTTGAGGATAATAAAGGTGATTTACGTAGATTAAGATTGACCTCCTTCATATCATTTGCTTTAAAATTTGTCTCCCCATATTCATTTATTTTAAAATTTATCTTCCCCTCTCCCTTCGCACCCTTAGCTCCGTTTATATTTGAACTTTTGTATTGTACTTCCTCATCCCCCATATCATTTTTTCTTCTAATGGCTTATTCGAGTGAACTATAACTACATTTTCTATGTGATGATGTAGAAGGATTTTTCTAGCTGCTTTCTTGGGAGTGGAAAATCCTTGATTTGACCTAGCTTCTCCTATGATATGATCTCCTTGTTTCAAATTGAAGCTACCCTCATGCCCACAAATTTCTCTCTTCCTCCATTTTCACTTTGTAGTCTCTTGCCATGTGTCCAATTTCATGATATTTGCAACATCAAAATGCAATTTTTTCATAATCCACTTGTTGATCCCATTCTCTTGATTTATATTTAATCCTAATCGATTGTAGTAAAGGTTTAGAAATATCCATGGCAACACATATTCGAGTGTATACAACATGTCTTCTCTCCTTAGTAGTTGGTCCCTCCTGGATGAATTCTCCTAAAGTATTACCAATATTCTTCAAAACCTCCTTATTTATTAGTTGATAAGGAATTCCAAAAAAGCCTAATCAATACTAGAAGCCTTTTAATAGTTTTTGTCCACATAAAAACTCTCACTCAAAGGTCTTAAATATAATGTATCTGTATCGTAAACCATGGGCCTCCATCCATTAATTTATCTCTTATTTCTAAACTAGAGAAAATAATTAGGAAATATCCTTTTGAAATACAAGTCATGGATTAATTTGAATTCAATATTCACTTCCACTTGATCCAATTTTGAATCTTGGAAAAACCTAGCCAATACCCATGAAATTTATATATTAACCCTCTGATTTTAAGAATCATTATATCATGCTCAATCATCTCATTTGATAATCACTGCTAGTGTAAAATTTGCTACCTGGACTAGGTTTGCCATAGATTCACTCTTCCTCTTATTGCTAGCTAGGGCATCCATATGTCCAACATGGTCATTCATACTTTTAGTAAGGACTTTTACAAATGATTTTCTTTCCAAGTTACATATATTTTCTTCCAATGAATCCTCTAAATTCTATTAAGATCTGGAACAAGTGGCACTTGTTCCTTGATCAAACTTTTCTTTCTACTTTTTCTTCCCTGCTCACACTTACTTATCACTCCTTTCTAGTGCTCACACTCACTTTTGGCTGCACTCACGCCCGAATAGTGCTCACACTCACTTTCAGCTGTATCTAAACTCACTCTCGACTCATGCTCGTACTTGCTTCTAGTTGCACTCACTCTTGTCTCACACTCACACTCACTTTTGGGTACAGTTGTGCTCACTTTCAACCCGCACTTACACTCACTCCTAGCACATCCTCACACTCACTTTTGGTTGTACTCACTTCTGGCTCATGTTCGCACTTGCTTCATATTGCAGTTGTACTCACATCTGGATTGCACTCACACTCGCTTCCCATTGCAACTGCACTCACTCCCAGATCATGCTTGCACTTGCTTCCAACCACATTCACTCCTAGCTCATGCTCCCTTTTCATTCTACACTCCCTTTAGCAAGTGTCAAAAATGATTTAACTATTCAATTTTCCATCACATTGAAGAAATGGAAATACAAGCACTTTAAATTGAGGCACTTTCTTTCTAGATGTGAGTTTTTTTAATTGTCTAGGGAATTTTTATAATATTTTTTCTATTGAGTAAAAACAAAATCAATGAGGCCTGATCTTTTAGGGAATAAAATGAGAGCAACCCATTAACAAGAACTCGATCGCTATCAATAGGTCTATCCCACCCACTAGCAAGTGATCTGCTACTACCAGCTTGCCTATCCTTCTTGAGTAGAATTCTATGGCAAGTGATGGCCTTCACAACCATTGTTTAAGTTATTAAAATAAGTAAATAATTAAGGAAGAATATTTAAAGAAAAATATGCATCCACAATTTACATGAAGAAAAGTCATTTCAATAGTCAAGTGGCAACGTGGGAAAGATTCCACATATTTGTCAACCTCAAATAAGAATAAGTATATATATTTATTTATTTGATCAATACTTCTTATACACATCTACCATGAGGGTTGAACCCAGATCTCATCATCGATAATGCAAGTGGCATCCTTGTTGGTAGACCACACACGCGGATAAATAAATATCTTTTATGTGGTTTATTTAAAATAAAGTTTTTTTTAATGAGGGTCATCTTATATGATTTATACTTTTGTGTATCTGAAAAATTATTTATCTTTAATTTTACTTTTTAATTACTTTCATTATCTTAATTTTATTCTTTCAAATCTATGATCAAAACATAAAAAATGATTTAATGGAAATAAATTTTGTTCTATTATGATATAAACTATTTTTAAGTACTTGGTGCTACTTATTGTTGTTTTTGCTAGGTTGAATGATAGATGGAAGGTCTCATTTTCTAAGAATATTTGGAGGTGGCTTAGTTATAAAATATAAAAGGTTGCTCTTCCATGGATAACAAATTGTTGGTTTGGAGGGTTTTATATTTAAAAAATCCTTCTAAATTTCTTTTAGACAAATTAGAGATTGCTAATAATAGATGTGCTTCATGCAATAAACCTAAGACAATGAAATATATTTTTGTCATAGAGGGTTATTATATTTATTTGGAGTAAAATTTAGAAGGATTTTTTGGAAGTTTTACTCCTCAATTTAGGTGGAAGTAAGTTTGCTTGGCTTTTTTTCTTCGTTTGATAAAAAATGATAGACATTTAAACATGATTTTAGCTCATATATGATTTATTAGATGTCATAATAGTTTTTATGTTGATAATCTTGCTAAGGTAGTTCAAATTCATATATTGTACTCTAACTTTAATCTATAAGTTAATGTTTAGGCCAAGTGTTTCGACTTCATCTAGTAATAATTTTGACTTTAATTATGTGTATTTTTTAATATGTTCAACAATTCTTGAATTTAGCATACACACAAAAAGAAATAATTGTATGACAATGATGTATATCATAACCTATTTAATTGCAAAAATACATCTTGCAAGATTATAGCATTATTAAAATTAGATACTATTAAAGTAATTAACTTGTTTTATATATGTTTGATGCTCAACTCTATCAAAATACAACACAAATTTTAGAGTGGATGCATAGATAATAAAATTAGACGTAGAATTTCATTTAACCCTTGTAAGATTTTTTCACAACAAAACAACGAGATGGATTCTCACAATGAATTCAGAAAAAAATCAATTGATTTTTTTTTAATTTATTTTTTCAATGGGGTATATGGGATTGAAATAGGTCCTACCTGTATTATATCATGACCACGTAGTGGCATTACAATAGATGCATGTATCACTTGGTGATATTTTAACCGAATCTAACTGATTGAACTAAGTCATTTGATCAATTTAATGTTAACATCATTGCATAGTGTATAGAAATTAAACAACTAATAAAATGAAAATCTATTATGCAAGATAATTGTAAATAATGTGTTGATAAAGTGCTATGCACCTTTTGATAATGAACTTATATCATTTTGTAAGTGTAAAGGGATGCTTGAACCATTCTCTCACCTCTACCCACTATTCAAAAATTGTATTCATGTCACTGACCATTTTGGAAAATTTTCATGCAAGAGATAATTGGAAGAACAAGGCTACAAAATAAGAGTGATGTGCCTTTCATGTAGTATATATGGTATTTCTTCAAGGCATATACATATGGTCTCTCATCAAATAGTCAGTGTTATGACTATGCAAATCTAACATATTTTTTACAATGTACACCTTAATAGTTTCCCCTTATTCCAAAATTTTCAAGAAAAATTAAATAAAATGCCTTCTAAACCTTTATTTACCAAAGGCAAAAGCCAATTAGTTTAAAAAATTCTCAATGTTTATTGGTGGGGTCTACAAAATACGTTGATTAATTGCAATGTTTTTTTTTATAATTAAAATATTCCATTAATACCGGGTTTTAAAGGTTGACCCAAAACCTATATACAAAAATCAGCATATCGCTGAGAAGCAGGATCCTTAACCACCTGAGGACCCTCGGTCCTCTAACCTAACTGGCCATCTACGGCCTACACCAAAAAAAAGCCTATCAGCCTGAACTACCCTCGACAGACAGAAGATCACACCCCTTAACAAGGCTCCACAAAAATCCATGGAAGTTCCAACCCACAAAAAGCCCCACCAGACAACTTCTTGAAACAAAAAACAAAAAACATCAATCCCTCTACACAGGGCACAAACAAAACTTGGCTTCAGATAAGCTTCTAAGGCCTCGCCAACCACCATTTCTATGCAGAGTATTGCCTTGCATGGTGCTACTCCTCCTCGTCCTCGTCCTCATTCTGCTCATCATCCTTGTCTTCCTCTTGGTCGTCAGTCTCCGTGTTAGCCTCCACTGGCTTGTTGCTCTGGTATCCTTCATTGAAAAATACCTTAGTTAACGCCTCATGGATCTCCTGCATCTGATTAATCACATTCATCGAGGAAATCAGCACGAAGCGCTTGAGGACCATAGTAGTAGGATCGGGACCCTCTTCCTCAGAGTCAATGTCAAGGGGTTTGGAACTCCCCTGCGCTTGCTTGTTTTTCAACCTCATTGAGGATCTCTTGGGTCCTCCCGGTTCCTCAATTTTTAGCTTTTTCTTGGTCGGTCCTCCTCTTATGGTCAAATCCACCCCTCTTTTCTTAGTCGGGGATGCAGAATGAGGCTTGGGAAGACCAGGACTATCCCTACCCCTAGAGCTTTCTACATGGTGACCACCCGGGGTTTCGGCTTGAGGTAAAGTAGGGGGTTCAGCTTGGGGAGAAGTCAACATGACAAATTTGTATATGACCTTATACAGACCTTGGTGCAGAGGCATGGCAGAACCCTTCTTGCTCCGACAAGAGTTAATAGTGTAATTCATGGAATTGAGCAGGAATTGGGGTATACTTATGGGATTGACATCACGAAAAAAGTTGACAAAAGCATAATGGAAGCTGAGGAGAACCTTGCCAGGGTCCTCAGCTGTGATGAACTCCATTACATTTTTCATGACAGAGTTCCACGGGGTAGGGAGGTCCACCCTGGTCAGTCCATTCTTCGCCTCCTTGAAGATTTTGGGATTGTCCTTAAACTCGCGTAATTCCACCTCCCAGTTGTGTTTCTGCCTATGGATGGATCTTCCTTTTATAGTCTACCCCGTGATGGTAGCCAGCAACGTAACGTCGATGACAATCTCTCATCCCCAAATTTCCACTCTACCATCTTCCCATGACTCCATAACAGCAAGGGTTATGTCTTCCTCCACTCCCAAAAATAGGTCAAAGAACTGGGTGAATCGTCTCTCAGTTAGGATAGCCTGAGCCGTAGGCTCCATGACCACCATGCTTGGCTCAATGTAAGTCATACTTTCCTTAAACTTCGATGCCTTTAAAGCCTTAATGATATACCAGCCCCTTTGCAATATGCTTGATGTCCTCCCACACTTGGAATAAATAGAAAGGTGGTGAAATATTTGGGCATCCTCGTGACTTGTAATTATATATTTATTGTGAGGGGTGTCATGTCTAGGAGTGTGTCGCAACCCACCTTCCACCTGGATGACTTGCCACGTGGCCTTATTTGTCAGTAATTTGAACATTCCAGCGTGCCCCTTCTTGATGCGTTTAGGATCCCACCACTTGGTAATCATGGAAAATCTTGATCTAGCTTGCTTGGCATAAAAACGTTGTCCTTCCTCCATCGCCAATCCACCAAGATCGTGATCTGGATTCTTCCACTCGTATCGAGACCACGACCAATGATGAATGTCTTTTCTTGGAACCCTAATGACCATTTTCCCACCGTGTCACTGGCACTCATACCTATTTCTTTGGATTTCCATGCTGGCCATTTTCCTTTGGCACTCATACCTATTTCTTCAGATTTCCATGCTGGCCACTATCATGAGTTTGGCGAAATGGCTACTCCAAATCTGCCACCTCATAACATTTTTGCAATGGGCATGGTCCCAAAGTCCAGTGGGGATGCCACGGGGACTCCACTTGCCCATGGTCCACGTCAAATAGGTCATTGATTCTCTTTTTGGATAATCTCTTCCACGTCACGCAGGAAATCCTGCATCCACGTGATCAGACCATTAGCTTCCACTCCGATGTTTGCCAACTTATCCATTGCTTTGTTAGCTTCTCGAAAGACATGTTGAGCCATCCTATCATTTTTGACTCCGAACAGGTTCCTGGCTTCCTTGATGCAGGATTCAATCCTCCACGAAGGTTCCTTGTCATTCTTCAGAAGGTTGATGATGTTTTGAGAATCTCCTTCCACTATGAGTTTGCCTTGAGTCTCTTGCATCAACTCCAATCCTCGCCACAAGGCTCTAGCTTCAGCTTCATTGTTGGTCATGGTTCCAAGGTGTTCAGCAAAGGCCAACATCATTTGACCTTGGTGGTTCCTTACCACTCCTCTTGCTCCTGCTCTGCCAGGGTTATCCTTGGTAGCACCATCAAAATTTAGCTTAAGCCAATCAACAGGGGGAGGGATCCATTTAGATTCAAGTCTAGGATTAGTCTTACAGGGACCATATTCAAGGGTAATGCTTAAGGATTGAGCTAAAAGCTTCTCACGAAGGGGAATCGGTTGTGCCTCAACAGGATGAATTAAGACATTTTCTTTCGCAAAGGCTAGGATTTTGTTGGTGATTGACCCAGGATCCCGTTTTGACTCTTTGAACGCTCTAAGATTTCTTTCTAGCCACATTTGCCATAGGAAATGGTGAAGACAGATCTTCCATAGGAACCTAAGCCTTAAGCTAACAAAGGGATTGGGCCATTGTTGGAAAAGGTCATGGATGGACTCTGGTCTCACCCACGCAATATCAAAAGCTTGGAATACCCCATTTAAAATAGTGACTGCTATGGGACACTCAAGGAAAATGTGTTGAATTGATTCCCAGCTTGCCCTGCATAGATAACATCTATTAGGCACCATCATTCCTTTCCTTAGCATATTATCAATGGTAAGAATTTTTCCTTGAATCACTAGCCATGAAAAAAAGGATATTTTAGGGATTAAATTCTTGATCCACACTAGCTTAGTCTGGAACCAAGGCTCCTCAGGATGGAGCAGTAGCTTGTAGGCAGATTTGACAGTGAACTCTCCACTCTCTATTGTTGACCACCTTAAGTGATCCTCTTTTGCTCCTATAGGGATAAATTGATGTCTTAGGATATTTTCAAGTTCCTCCGACTCTGCTTCCAGGCCTTGTATTCTGATTGGTTTCCATCTGGATCTATTCCTGTCCTACCTTATGAAATCTGCCACCTTTGGCCCAAGGTTCTCGATAGTATAATATTTTAATCGGGCTAGGTGGGGGTCTTGACTGAGTGCTTCATCCCTTGCCCATTTGTCTTCCCAGAAGCTTATTTTTTATCCATTTCCTAGAATCCATCTCATACCTTTTTTGACTATGTCTCTGCTTGTTAGAATGGCTTTCCAAAAGGCTGATCCTCTACTTTGGATGGTATTGCTCAAAAAATTTGTTCCTTGGAGATATTTCCTTTTGATGATCGTTGTCCATTCATTCTCCACATTGGTTAACAGTCGCCATGCTTGTTTGGCTAGTAAGGCTGTGTTGAGATGTGAAACTTTTCTTAGGCCCAGGCCTCCACTTCCTTTGGGTCGGCACACCTTGTTCCATCCTACAAGGTGAATTTTTTGTTTTTCTTTCGATCCTGACCAGAGGAAGTTTTTTTGGTATTGTTCAATTTTGTGGTATACCCTAGGTCGGTGCCTTAAACACGGATAGGAAATAAACTGGAATACTCTGGAGAGATGCCATGGTCAGGGTTGCTTTGCCTACCTGGGACAGTAGGTGTCCTTTCCAACCTAAAAGTTTCTTTTGGATCCTTTCCAGTACATTGTTCCACATTGACTCAACTGTAGCTCCTGTGAATAGGGGAGGCCCAGGTAAGAAGTGGGGAGATTAGATATGGAGCACTCCAAGATCCTTGCTATCTTGATCTGCCTAGGATGAGGGGTGTTAAGGAAGTAAATTTTGCTTTTGTTAAAGTTCACCTTCTGACCTGCCGCATCCTCATAGAGCTTTAGGATGTGTTTAATATTTTTTGCCTCTTCAACAGAAGCCATAGTTAAGATCAAGGTGTCATCGATGAATTGTTGATGAGTGACTGGGTTGGTGAGGGATGTGGCTTTGATACCAGAAATGAGCCCTGTAGAATAGGTAGCTTTGATTGTCCTACCGAGGGCTTCAACCACTATGATAAACAACATGGGACTAATAGGATCCCCTTGCCTGAGACCCCTACAGCTTTGGAAGTACCCTGTCCATCATCCCATTGACGAGGACCGAGAACCAGGGCTTATAGATGCAACCTCTGATGAGCCTAACCCACTCAGGGTGGAAGCCAAATTTTAGAAGTATGGCATTCAAAAAATCCCAGTTGATGCGGTCGTAGGCCTTATTCATGTCTAACTTCAGGGCAAAGGCAACCTTCTTAGTCTGAGAAGCTGAGTGGAGGGCTTCATGGACAGTAATGACCCCATCAAGGATTGACCTCCCTTGGACAGAACTACCCTGACATGGGTCAATGATCGAGGGCAGGATTTCTTTCATGCGATTCGCTATAGATTTGGTGAGGATTTTGTAGGACACATTGTAGAGGCTGATTGGTCTAAAGTCTGCCATGGACTTGGGGGCCGGTCCTTTCGGGATTAGGGCTATAAAAGTTGAGTTGTAACCCCGAGGGATGTGTTTGGAGGATTGGAATTCTTGGATGGCAGAGCAGACATCAGGTCCAACTATATCCCAAAAGTATTGGAAAAACCGAGGTGAAAATCCATCTGGCCCCGATGCTTTATCAGGGTCCATAGAAAATAGAGCAACCCTAATTTCCTCATCTGCAAAGGGTGCAATGAGTCTTCTGTTGATGTCACCACTGATGATTTGGGGAATGGATTGTAGTAAGGAATATTTGGTTGTATCCTGGCATGGGGTTTCATCTCCAAGGAGGGAGCTAAAATAAGACACAACTTCATCCCTGATTTCCTGAATGTCTTGGGTGGTGGAACCATCCTCTTTGGTTAATTCCTTAATCCTATTGTTACTTCTGTTCCTCAGGGTAGTGACATGAAAGAACTTGGAATTGGAGTCACCATCCTTTAGCCATAATGCTCTGGATTTCTACCTCCAATAGGTCTCCTCGCATGCCAGGATGTTGTGGTATTCTGATAGCAAGTTTCTCTCCTCTATTCTGGTTGCCTCATCACACCCTCCATTTTGGATTATGTTTTCAATAGCTCTCAGTTTTTCACCCATGACTTTCTTATTCTCGAAGAGGTTACCAAACACTTCTTTGTTCCATATTCTGAGGTTGTCTTTTACCGATCTCAACTTTTGAGAGAGTTTGAAGGAAGGACTTCCCTGACCGGGTTGTTGCCACCATTGGTTGATGCGATCCTTAAGGTCGGGGTGCTTTGTCCACATTGCTTCAAAATGAAAAGGTCTCCTAAGGGAAGTGGCTTGTGGCACATCCAACAAAATAGGACTATGATCCGACCCAATCTTGGGAAGTGAATGGAGGGTTGAATCCCCAAAGACTGAAATTGCTTCCTGCGACAACAGGAACCTATCCAATATTTCTTGGATGAGATGACTCCCTATGCACCGGTTGCTCCAGGTGTACTTGGCATCCTTTAGCTTTACGTCCATCAATTCATTTGAGTTAACGAACTCGTTGAACTCTTCCATGCTCCTGGAGGGAAGGCCGGACCCCCCTCTCTTGTCTGAGGGGTATAGTGGCGTATTAAAATCCCCCACTATCACCCATGGGATATTAAGGAAAGCCTCTTTCATGTGGCTCAAAACCTCCCATAGGGTTGTTCTTCCTTGTACTGTGTTGGGTGCATACACATTAGATAGGATCCATGACATATTGTTGTCAATGTCATGAAAGAGCACACTTAGGACCCTATCATCAGCCTGAATGACGCTACCTTCCACTTTCTTTGGATCCCACAAAATCATTAGTCCTCTAGATGCTCCTCTTGCCTACTTGAAAGCCACTTCCCCTTGCTTCCATATTTTTCCTGCTAGTGCTCTTGACTGTGCTTCATCTATTTTTGTTTCTTGTAATAGTAGTATTGTAGGATTAATTTCTCTCCTTAACGAGTTAACCACCCTTTGCTTCGGTGGGCCATTAAGGCCTCTCACATTCCATGAGAGAACCTTCATTTAGATTGCTTGGAGTTCTTCCCTCTCCCCCTACCCTGAGGTGGAGGAGGTTTGTTGGATTTGTTATCATCCATGCTTGTGATAACTTGAGACAATAGAGTTCTTTGTTTTCCATTTGCAATTTCATTCTCAAGCCTAATCCTGTAATGTTCAGCCTCTGAAATCCGTCCTCTCTTTTTTCACTACCATAATCGATGGGGGATTTCGTTGAGCTTCTTGTCTATTTTGGGCTAAATTTTGGGGGAATTATTTGCTGCAGGATGGGGCTAGAGCACCCTTCATTCGCTCTTCTCCCTATTATTTCTGTCCTTGAGTCATCTTCCTCCATGCTCTGCCTATATTCTCCTAAGACTTGGGGCATGCCATAGGGGCAATTTGGAGGAGGGCCTGCTTGGATGTCGTTTGAGGGTCCTGACCTTGACGGGGATTCTAGGTTTTTGGAAGGCCTATCCGAGGGTCCTCTTCTTCTATCATGTCTGCCTCAACCTCAACGTCTGCTAGGATTTCAAACTTATTGGAGCTAGGAATCGAAGGGCTTACCTGGGTTTCCTGATCATTTTTGACTTGTTGCTTTCCTCTCTCCTCAAGTTGAGGTTGGTTTTCTTGCTCTCGGTGGTGTTGGTCATTTCTGACTGCCTTGTAGACTCCTTTTGAAGAAACCGAGGTCCTTGGTTCTTGGGCTGTCCTCTTCCATTTGGCCCTCTTGTATTAGGATTTTTTTGTGCTTCTTTGTTGGCTGCCAAGCTTGGACACTGATTCCTAAGGTGGCCCTGAGTTCTGCATTCCACACAGAAGGCCGACTTGTTCTCATATTCAACAGGTTGTCTTCTCAGGTAATCTCTATACTCGAGTTCCACGAAGGTTGGGAGCTCGGAATCAAGGTTCGCATTCACGCATATCCTTGCATGTGTCATCCTTGACCTGGCTAAGGTGGAGTGATTGATGGCTACCAGCTCTCCTATAGTTTTGGCAATCCCTCTCAAGAAATACTCATGGAAAAACTAGGTAGGAAGATTTGGAAGCCGAACCCAAATAGGAGTTGTGTTAATACTTTGCGTATCAGGATCAAAATCCTCTCCCCAAGGTCTGAGGAAGAGGTTGCGCCTTCCCAAAAACCATGGCCCTCCCGTTAGAATGTGGTTCGCATCTTCCTTATTGTTGAGCCGGATGATGAAAAAGCCCTTAGCAAGAACAACAATCTCCATATGTCCTATTGTTCTCCATTTGGAAAAGGCCCACGACCTTATGGTTTCTATGTCAGGCCTACCTCCCAAAAATTTCCCAACCAAGGAATGCGTTTCCAGGGACAGGAAGCTATCCATGATGTTTGGTGAAACCCTTATTCGGTTGTTTTCTGGGATGAGGGGTGGGAGTGATTCAAAGAAATCACTCCTTTTGCCTTTAAGGGTTTCAGCAAAAGACAAGCCTCTTCTGGGACCCGCTGCTCCTGGCTGGGTCCCTTTGTCAGGTTCTTTGTCGGGGGGATCGGTTCCCCGTACTATACCAACCTCAAGGACGGAAGCCTGACCATCCTCCGCCTCTGGATCCTCACCTGTCACTTCCTGGTGGCTGTGTTCAAGGTTCCCGCCCTTCACCGTCACCCTTCCTCCTCTACCGCCGTTGCTCCTCCGCTACTCCATAGATTTGGCACTTAGAAAAACCTGTAGATTTGATTAATTGATTCCTAAGGGATTAGTAAATATAAACTCTCTATTATTGTTGTTGATGTAAGTGTAGTTATCAAGGCATTACAAGGTTTTATGTGCTTAGTAGAGGTTTATTACTCTCGTAATATTACCTTAACAACTCAAATATAATGAAATTTAAATTTTTAATAAAATAAGGATGTTAAATTTTCACCATAAAATTCACTCAAGTTGTACAATGTTATCATTATCATTCATATTAATGAATTTTTGAACCATTTTAATTTATGTTGGAGGTATTACATTGTTTGGTACCATGAAGTATCATTGTAAATATTTATATTATGAGTGTGTTTATGTCAATATTAGGTGTCAAGATGTAAAGAGTGTTTATGTGTTATGTAATTATGAGTGAAAGGTGTCAAGTGTGCAAGTGTGAGTGAAAGGTATGATGTGTGCAAGTGAAGAGTCATGAGTGTTAGATGCCATCTATGTAAGTGAAGAGTCATATGTGATGTGTCAAGATTAGAAGTAGGAAGTTATGTAATCATGAGAAGCTTTGTCATAATGTAAGAAAGGCATGTGAAAGGTTGCATCTCTCGTGAGTTAGAGGAGAGTAAAATTCAAGAGTATTGAAGAGTCTTTTGTAAGGTTATATATTGGAGATAAATTTCCATGCTATGTAACAAGTTTGATGTATTTTTTATCATCAATAAAGTCTTTTACTTTATGAGATATTGATGTGATATTATGATCCTGAGAAATATTAATATGTGACATATTTTAGGCATACTTGCCAATAATGGCATCATAGCCAACTTGGTGAAATTCATCTTGTTTTATAGCTACATTGGTAAGATTTGAAAAGAATATTGAAGAAGAGCAATAGTGAGAAGAATAATATTTATGAGAAGATTGGAAAAAATTGTTAGAAGATTGCACAGTGAAGACTGGAATGTGTGTTTTTTAAAGAAATAGTGGAGGAGAAAAATACTTTGGAGAACAAGTTGTTGGACGACTTGTATATTTGATTTGGTGAATGTAGTGAACAACTTTTTTTTGAATGCCTAAGCTTAAAAATATTGCTTGCAAGGAGAGCATTTACAAAAGGAGAGTGTCTAGTGTGCATCTAGAAGGGAGAGAGATTGAGTTTGAAGAAAAGAGAGATTGAAAGCTTATTCAGATCTGCATATGGAAGGAGAGTGTCGTTGTTTGTGTCTATGAAAGGAGGATTTTTTTTAATAGAGGCAACAACATTATTTGTAACACCATAGTCTCTTATATTTGCTTGTATAACAAATGCAAAATTATTAAGGATGGATAGCATTATTTTCAAAATTGGGTATGCAAGAGAAGCTGAAAGTAATGCTTGTAGAATGGGAACACAAACGTATTTAATTATTAAATATTTGATTTCATGCTTACACCATATTTCTAAAATGACACATTAATTATGTTTCCAATAGTAGTGGAAATTCTATAATTCAATATTCAATTGTTTGATGAATGTGGAATTGCTATATCAAACAATAAAAATAAAAATGACATTATATTGCTATATTTCTTAAGGTAATCTACTGGAGTGAATTGAATTATGGAATATTCAATCCAACAAAGGTTCTAAATTAGGTCCGAGGTGTAGACCAATTGGTTCATCCAAACCCCATAAGGGGGGTGGAGGTCCAAGGTTCAAATCTTGAGCCTTGCCGGACTAAATGCTTGTCCCTTTCTTGGTGCTTTCAGCAGCGTAAAAGGTTTAAAATGATTGTGGCATGGTGGTTATAGGGGCGGACTACACTAAGATCTGTGTGGTAGCTTCTAGGGCGGATAGCACAGAATACTGTGGTGACCATAAAAAGCTGGACAGCCTGCCCGGATTCGTGGCGGCTACCGATTCCACCATGTAAATTCAAAAAAAAAAAAAAAAAACAAAGGTTCTAAATTATTTTGCATATGGAGCATTATAATTTTTAAAACAAAAACCTAGTGAATTATTTTATTTAGAGGCTCAATCTACACTCTGTTAATTTTGGAGGTATCTTACACAAAGGTGCATTAGAGGAAGTAAAGTTTTAAAAACATTATTGAAGAAATAATGGGATTTATAAGGTTAAGGGAAGTTATAAGGAGAATAAATAAATTGGAATAAATTGCAAGAGCTATAAAGGAAAATTGAGGAGAGAAATTAATTGGAGAAGAAAATATTAAGGGATTTTTTTGGTTGGATAATAAGGGGTTGTACTCGGGTCCCCCACCCTTGACAAATTACAACTCTCTTCTTTAGAGCTTGAGAGTTTACAAATAGATACACTTCTCATCTCAATTGAGATGCTATAGCTAGAAACCTACATCATTTTACATAAAATGTCTGAATTCTTGATTTTCATTTTTTGGATCTTTTCAATTTTTTGTATGAATACAAATATTCCAGAATTCAGCATCCTTCTTGACATTTTTCTATAGCAGCCTTCACAATACCAAAACTTCACCTCTACTATCTATGCATTGCATCTTAGTAGAGTAATATTTCCAAAACATCGCACTATCATAGTCCACTTTACCAAATCTAGATTGCTAGTTTCCTTCTTGAAACACAAGTGCAACCACAAAAATTATAATAAATAGTTTATATGAAAACACATTATTGTTATAAAATAAAGTAGATATTACCAATGGAAAACATTAAAGTAAATCTTAATCATTATTTGATTCAAGTAATCAACATTTTCTTGTCAACTTCAACTAAACTTACTACTTCCTCTAACCATGGAAAGGAGAATTTAACTTCATGATCCTCAATCAAAACCCCTCTATTGGCTAGCCTATCTGCACATTTGTTTCCTTCCCTTAATGTATGTGTAAACCTGATTTCTTCAAACTCTTTAGCAAGATCTTGAATTTCCACAATTATCTCTTGTATGTTCCATGGAGCCTTTGCTTTCCTCAAAATTGCATTTATTACTATGAGAGAATCACCTTCCATCCATACTCTATTCCATTTCATTTGTTTGCATATTTTTAACCCTTCTAAAGTCGCCCAAGCTTCAACTTCATTATTTGTCTTAAATCCACTATTGAAAGCGTAATGAGACAAAATATCTCCTCTATTATTTCTAATTATTCCTCCTCCTTCTATTGGTCCTAGATTTCCTTTAGATGCTCCATCAAAATTCAATTTAACCAACTCCACATCTAGTGGTTTCCACTTTATATTCTTTGCCTTCTTTTTGCTTCTCTTGTACCCAACATCATAATTCCATTTAATGACTTGACTCCATCTATCAAGGCTCTCTGCTTCCAGATTAGGGATTGGGTGAGTTGATAGGGTTGGTTTAGACTCCTCTATGGCTAAACATATCTTCCTTTTCATTACCTCTAAACTACTTTCCTTTCCTTTAAATATTCTTCTATTCCTTTCTAGCCATACAGTCCAAAGTATTGTATCTTTTGATATATCCCATATTGTCTATAAAGCCTCACTTTTATAAGTGCTCTACCATTGCTTTAACCAATCTTCAATTCTACTATTCATCACCATGCATTTACCAAACATATTAAGAATCCATTGCCATAGTTTCCAGACTATTGAGCAATGTCCCAAGAGATGGTCTATACTCTCCTCCTCCTTTTTACAAAGAACACATTGAGAGGGGCCATGAAAACCCCTTTTCATAAGGTTATCCTAGGATAAAATTCTTCTATGACCTACTAGCCAAACAAACATTTTGACTTTAGGAATGCTTGGGCTATCCCAAATATCTCTCCATATTCTAGTGATATTACTATTTTGTTGGTGCTTTACATTATATCCACTTCTTGTTGTGTATTCTCCTGAGCTATTCAACTCCCAAATCAATTTATCCTTGGCTCCCCTCAGAATAATCATAGTTGTTATCTTTCTACTCAATTGCCTCCTAGCATCAATGTCTTGTATACTTGTAAAAAAATATCTTTCCATTTGTATCTTCCTTCTTGATCCTTGTACAAAATGTTTGAAACCCTATCACCATATTTATCTTGAAGCAATCTCATCCAAGGTTTCAAAATTGGATCTAAATTGAGTGGTTTTTTATCACACCAAGTATCCATCCAAATAGAAATTTTTTCTCCAATTCCCACCACCCATCTTAAACCTTTAATCATTAGATCAATAGATTTTTTTAAACCATTCCAAAGAGCAGAACCATTTGGTAGAGAGAATGCAGTAAATATTAAACTTGGGTCATTGGGCTCAACATACTTAGAAGAATTCTTGCCCATTGTCTTTGAATCTCTTTGTACAATCTCCAAATTACTTTTCCCCTAAGAGCTAAGTTTGCATCTATAAGAACTCTTAAACCAAGACCTCCCCTAGTTTTATCATCACACACCTTGCTCCATTTCACCAAAGGAAATTTCCTTTTATCATGTAAACCTGACCATAAAAAGGATCGCATAATATAGATTAAACTTTTTTCAACTGATTTTGGCATAGTATACAATGACATATAATATGTTGGAATGGCCTGTAAGACTGACTTAATTAACTACACTCTTCTTACTAATGATAACCATCTACCTTTCCAAGCTAGTAGTTTATTCTGAACTTTACTAATAACTAGATTCCATAATTCTATCCTCATTCTCCCCTCAAATAAAGGCATCCCTAGATAAGTTGTTGGTAAATTTACCTCCTCCATTTGAAGTAACCTATAAATTATTGCTTTGATATTAGTTGGAGTGTTAAGGAAGTAAATTTTGGATTTTGTCCTATTAAATTTTTGCCCTGATGCTCTTTCGTATTCCTTTAAAAATTTATTCAAAGCTCTAGCCTCATTTATCCTTGCCCTTCCAAAAAGGGTTGTATCATCTACAAACTATTGATGGGTGATGTTGTCGATGTTATTACTAACCTTAAGTCCACTTATAAGCCCATATTTGTAAGCCTTCTTTAAGTTCCTACTCAAAACCTCTACCATAATAATGAACAAATAAGGAGATAGAGGATCTCCTTGTCTAAGGCCTCTCTTGGCTTTAAAATATTTTGTTACTAACCCATTGACCAACATTAAATAAGAAATTATAGAGACACAAGCTTTAATCCATCTAACCCATTTCTTCCCAAATCCAAACTTTTCTAAAACTGCAAAAAGAAAATCCCATTTAACCCTATCATAGGCTTTACTCATATCAAGTTTTAAGATCATTGCTTTCTCTTTTCTTGAAGTTGTTGAATGTATAACTTCATGAGCTACTATGATCCCATCCAAAATTTGTCTCCCTTTCACAAATCCTCCTTGCTCTTCTAAAATAATTTTTGTCTAACAATGGCCTTAATCGATTCACCATCACTTTGGAGATAATATTATATGCCATATTACATAGGCTTATGGGTCTAAAAGAATCAAACAATTCAACATCCTTCTTTTTTGGAATTAGGGTAAGATATGTTGCATTTATTTTATAAGGTATGTATTGTTTTACCCTAGACTATTCCACTACCACCAATAAAGAATCCTTCACTATATCCCAATTATGTTGGTAAAAAGTTGTAGAGAGCCCATCTAGACCTGGGGATTTATCCTTATTAAAAGAGAAAAGAGCTAAATGAACTTCTTCTAGAGTAATAGGCTCCATCAATTTCCTATTGTCTTCATTCATTATAACTGAAGGTACATCTTGAAGAAGTTTATCATTAAGAACTTTAGTCTCCTCTGATCCTAGAATATTTTGATAAAAATACTTTACCTCTTTTCTAATTTCACTTTGATCTTCAATCCAAACCCCTTCTATTGATTTAATTCTACTAATTTTGGATGTTGATCTTTATACTATAGCCATCCTATGAAAAAACTTTATATTTTTATCTCCTTTTAACCAAGTCTATCTTGATTTTAATCTCCAAAATTTCTCTTCCTTACTCAAAATATTATGATATTCACTAAGCAACTCCCTTTCCTCTGAGCTTGGATTATTATGATCACCTTTTTAGAATTTTGAAAGTTTATCTTTTAGTTCTTCTTTCTTCTCAAAAATATTTCCAAAAGTGTTCTTGTTCCATTCTTTTAATCTAGATGTCATAGATTTAATTTTTTTGGAAGAGCATACAACCCACCATTTCCTGAAGAATTCCATATTTGTGCTATCATATCAAAAAATTGAGGATGGTCTTCCCACATCTACTCATATTTAAAATATGATATTTTTTAATTCACTTACCACCATTTTAACTCTTATTGGCTAGTGATTTGAACCAATCCTTGTTAAGGTATTAATTTTAGCACAAGTTCCTTCATCTAGCCAATGATCTGAGAGTATGCATCTATCTAATTTTTTGCTATTAGGTTATAGCCTCTCCTATTGTTGGTCCATGTATAGTTGTCTTCTTCAAACTCAACCTCCCATAGATTATTATTTTGAATAAAAGCTGAGAAATCTCTCATACTTTGGGTTAATTTCCTAATTCCCCCAAAATTTTTCATCCAACTTGGTTATGGCATTAAAATCTCCTATGATCATGAATCGATTTTCTTGGTCTTTACTTCTCATAAAGGCTTCAATCCCACTCCAAACTTCTAATCTACCTGACTGAGTTGTAGGTCCATAGACATTGATAAGGATGAAATGAATATCTGCAAAGTAGCAAGTGACTAAAGAGGCTATCCAATGCCTAGTTTTATGAATGGTTACACAAGAGGTTCTAGAAGGATTCCAACAAGTTAGAATTCCCCTATCACTCCTTCAGAATCCATAGCATCCCATTCACATCTTGCCCATACTACTTTCATAGTTTTTGAAACTTCTTTTGTCATTTTAGTTTCCTGGATACAAAGAATATCAGGCTTATTACTTAAACATAGGTCCCTGATACACCTCTGCTTTGAGGGGGCATTAGCACCCCTTATATTCCATGAGATGATAATCATGTCTCATTAGGGGCTATTGGCCTCACTTACATATTACCAATATCATTTTGTTGTTTGGTAAAGAGAAGTTCAACCAACTTAGTTTGTGTTCCTTTCTCTATGTTTGCTCTTGCTTCCCTGGATCTTGCTTGATAATTTGAGGGTTTTCCTCTTTTTGCCTTACCTATATCAAGAGTAGGTCTTATTATTCTATTCCTCAATATTCTTTCACAATTTTATTTTTCATCATATTTATCCTCTCTTAGCTCTACTACAGAAGATTTTGACTTGTCCTACTCATTTTTTGGTATTTCCTTATTAATGGTAGAGGTATTAACTTCTAAAACTACATTTTCTTTACCAATTTTTTCTCCTAAATGGTGCATGGTACTTCAAGAGAGTCTTCAAAATCTGATGAGACACATTCCTTAGGTTCATCGAGAATGTTCTTCCTTAAATCAAGATCATACTAAATAGATGGTTCCTTGTTAATATGTTGAACCTATTGTACTGTGTCCTCTAAGTTTTGATCTACTTTTTCTTACAATACCAAAAGCCTCAAAATATTTGCAATTCTTCCCATATCTCTACTGGTCTCCACTATTTATTTTCTTTCTATTTTTCTAGATCTATTTTTTGGAAGTTGAAAACCATCTTCATCCATAACCATTTGTAAGTTTCTCTTGCAGTTTTCTACATATGATTATGTTGGGATCTTCTTAGGGCATGATCTCTCAATATGCCCCACCTCATGACATCTTCTACATCTAAAAGATATATTTTCATAATCTATGGTTTGGATCCACATCTTATCCCCATACTTAAGAATGATTGATTTTAGTAAAGCTTTACTTATATCAATCATGACCAATATCTAAGCATAAATAGCCAAGAATCCATCTTTCATAGTATCTAAAATCTCAAGGAATTCTCCTAGAGTGTTGCCTATTGCCTTGAAGGTATCTATTTTCTAAAATTCAATGGGTAACCCAAACATCCTAACCCAGACTAGTACTAGGGATAGATTTACATTTTTAGGTGAAAAGCCTTCATACCAATGGGTAAGGAAGAGTCCTACTCTTCCCATAAACCAAGGACCCCCTTTTAGGATTTTTTCTCTTTCTTCCCTAGAACAAAAAATGGCTAGGAAGAAACCTTTGGGAAGAAAGGATAGAATCACTCCTGGAGACTTCCAACTCCTATCAATCCATTTTCTCAAGGTTGAAGCCCTTGGCCAATACCCATTAAATTTACCAAAAATTACCCTATCTTGGAGCAACGAGGATCTCTCTGAGGTGCGCTCACTAACCTCTACCACTAGAGATGATTCTAAGGATTTAACTATAAATTGATCCATGGAAAGGAAACTAAAACTCAAAATCTATTGAAATTTATCAGAATGTCCTATAGCAAATATAATATTTGATAAAAAATTATAATAATTTGCATGCAAAATTTCTAAGATAAAGAAGGAAAAAAAACTTAGCTAAAAAATTATATGTCCAGATAGAATGTCTTGCCTCACTGAAGTCCTAGCCCTTCATTGCTCTTCCCATCATCCAAACCCTAGCTGACAAATATTTGCAATTTCATTTTTCGTGACTTGAAAAATCGTCATTGCCCTTGTTCCAGATGGTTGACTTCATAGGGTCGTATCTCCCTCAATATTGCTTGGATTCCTTCATATGACCACTCATTTTAAAGCTATTCAAATTCCGCACAAGTTGGTCCAAGAATCAGTTGAATCGGATAACCCTTCGTGAAGATATGGCTCCTAAAAGATGAGATATTTTTCAAAAGAAAAAAACCTAATCCTCATTTCTAACTTTTTGTTGTTAGCCTTATATTATATTATTTGATCATATTAGCATATTATTGTTTTTTATATTTTATCCTATATGGAGGTTTCAAGATAGTTACATAAATTATATTGTTACAACTTTATAACAAATATCTCATGTACTATATATGTTGTACAATCAACTAGTAATGTAATAAAAATTTATATCATTATTTTACATTAAAGCTCTATCTCCAACATATGGTATTAGAGAAAATAATATCTAAGTCTTTCTAGAGAATGATCTAGGAGTAAATGAGTAGGTTGTGAAGATGATATTGATATTATACAAATGATCCTATGATAATAGTAGAAGGAGTTGTCTAAATTTATGCTTTACAAAAAGACACAAAAAGTCAAACTCTCAATTCAATTACCATTATTGCATTACACCTTCAACAAAATATTTGAATGCTCAACAACTTTAATAAAAAACACCTCAAAAAATAAGTTGTTTTCCCAAATTTGGTGCTAGAATTAATGGCATTAATTTACTTCTAATAAGACTATTCTGAACGTATTATCAAGAACGTTGGTTGAGGAATGAATGTGTAGGTGAATAATGCAAGCCTAAAAAATCAAAGGGGGGTTTATAGAGATCCCTGGCTAAGGGTTTTTAGAGACCCTTGGCTAAGGGTTTATAGAGATTAGTGGATAATTAAATAATAAAACCCTATATGGTGGAAGGAGGAATCCATGGGAACAAGATTGACATGCAACATAAATCAGAGGATGCAAACTCCAAGAATGATCAAAATAACCATGAGCACATGTAGGTGGAAGATATAACAGAAGATAGTGATCAAATCCTATTCTAAAAAGAGAAATATGAAGATTTATTCAAGTTCATAGTAGTCAATCTTAAACAAGGGTATAACCAAGGGTGCAAATACACAAAAGGTAGAGGACTAAGTTTAAAACAACAAGCTAGGGCTATATTGCACCAAGTAGAAATTTCTACAAAGCAGAATAACCTTGGACCGATGAAAAGTAATCAAGAAGAGGCCAATGTTGTTGATAATAGCAAGGAAAATGAGTCTATCCCTAGTATAAAAAGAGATTCTAGTGAAAAAATGGAAAACATGACCTTGCAAGATGCCTTGAGAGGAGGAAAACTTCAAATAACTATAGCTAATAACTCTAGGACTTCTAATAGACCTTTGAGAATGCCCAAAATAGACCTTAGAAAAAAGTATTAAGGTGCATCAAAGCATCAGATGGGTCTCCCAGATTTCAACTTCAAATGTTAGACATACAGACTAGGATCGATGTTATGGAATATAGAGGATTAATCTACCAGTTTCTAGGTATTTATATAGGCCTCCCTACTTTCAAGATGCGGGTTCGTAGATAATGGAGAACAAGAGATGAATTAAATATTTTTGCTTATCCCAACAATTATTTCTTAGTTCCTTTTGCTAATGAGAAGGATAGAGAAAAATATTTCTAGGGGGGTCCCTAGTTTTTAGGTAAGCCATGGCTTTTCATGAAGCCTTAACTTACCAAGCTCAAAGCAGAAGTAAAAATACCTTTAGCAGCTCCAGTCTAGGTGAGACCTTTTGGGTTTCCATTAGATTTCTGGAACCAATTTGTTTTTATCATAATATGCGATACTCTAGGATATTATATGATGATAAAAAATAGTACAAGTTGATATAAACAAATTTTCTATGCCAAAATTTGTGTCCTCATCAACCTTGACAAGCCCTTGCCAAAAATGATTACTCATCATTTTGGGGAGGATACCTAGGAACAAGATTTGGATTATGAGAACATCCCCTTCAAGTGTAGGATTTGTCATAAATATGGTCACGTGGATAGGGATTTTAAACATTGGATTCTAGAGTAGACATAAGAGGAAATGGTCCTTGGAGGTTTTAAATTGCCTAAAAAAATAACATACAGAGAAAATGGATATATAAATAGTAGGTAGTCATATCCACCAATAAGTTTGCTAACCTCCCAATGGATGATGAGGAGAACATCATGGAGACGAAGATCCTATAAACTTCTCTTCATGCCCTAAGAAAGGAATCAATAGTTGAAGAGATAAATCACAACACTAATCCAATTCTAGATCTACTAAGTAGCTTACAAGAGAACCCATCCCAAAAGTTGAAGAGATCCCAAAGGAAAAATAAAAATCCATGATAAAGATAATGACTCTAACCAATTAAATGGAGGAACTCATAAAGGAATTGATAGATTCATGGTGGAATTCTCACGTATGACAGGTTTGGAGTCCATCCTAGAACTAGTAGGGGTGAGTCATGAGTCTACTAAAAAGATAAATCTAGATACATACCAAAGAGCATGTAGGAATATTGCTCAATATAAAATAAGGAAAGAAGGTGCAACACTTATATTAGTGGGTAAAGTCAAGGATCTTACCCACATTTTTAGTCCCCATACTTGATGAAGTGCATCACCTAGAAGAGTAGATTGGTAAATCATAATGAAGTAAAAGAATGACTTAGTAGTATCATTCACAGATGGTTTTCATCCAAGAAATAAAAATGTCAGAAGAAGATATACAAATTCTCACCAAAAATATTTAACCTGTGTATAGGGTTGAAGCCCTAAGCTGCAAAGGAGCTTCTATAGGAATGGCTTGTCTTTGGGATTTGAAAGATATAGTGATACACCAAACAATGGGAAGTTGAGGGACTCTAGATTTACTAGCCCGGAGTAGACATTACTTTCAGCATTGGTTATATCTCAATGTATACTCTTCTATTAGCCTAGATAAAAAAATAAAACAATGGAGGAATGCAACTTATATTATTGGTCATTGTCCCAAAGCTTGGTTGCTCGTAGGTAGTGATTTCAACACCATCCTCTCATTGGCAAATAATATAGGGGGAAATCACACTTTATACAATAGTACTAACCTCATGATGGAGTATATTAGATCTCTTCATCTTGTAGATATCAAACCAAACAATGGTATGATGACTTGGTCTAGTAAAAGTTAGGACCCAACATGCATTCTAGAAAGATTAGATATATTTTTGCTATCAAAAGAGTTTCTAAGAAATGAATATATTCCAAGAGCACAAACAATGAGTAATGTAGGATAAGATCATTGGTTAGTGTTGGTAGAAGTGTAGAAGACTAGACCCAATCATGCTCCTTTTAGATTCCAACTAATGTGGGTTTAAAATAGTAATTTCTAAGATAAGGTTCATTAATGGTGACAGGAGGGTAAACCCAAGCATAGTATGAAGATGTACAATTTTTTTAAGAGACTATAATACCTGTTGAGTGGTATTTTCACCTAGTTGTGAAAACACACTCTCCGATAGGATTTGGGTTCTAAATCCTCTCTTGCAAAGAAATCAAACAAATGACTTCTCCAAGGTCTCCACTATATTAGCATTTTACATCTATGTATTAGTAATCTCAAATAAATATATTCAATTAAAATTCTTGGAACACCTTAGTGGTTGCAAGTAACTGAAAACAAGGGGCAATGTTGGTTTATTTTACTGTGAAACTTTAATGATTGTTCGTTGAACCCGAATAAAGCAAATGTGATTTGATCCCTGTATGACCATGCTGTAACTTCAAAATGGAAATTGATGAAATGCCATAAATGATGGAACTATTTTTGGATTTTGAAGTTTTTTTTTAACTTTTTATTTTAATGCCCGAGAATTAAAATAAAGTTGGAACTTCTAAAAAATAAAGTGCAGGAAAAAGAAATAAAATGCAAAAGAAAAACTGAAAATGAAATTGCATTCAGTTTGATGCTATCCTGTTTCAACAAAACCGAAGATGTGAGTTTCCATGCATGCAACCTAACCTATTGGACCTGCATGACATGCATAATCCCCATAGACTAAGTGCTAGTTCCTAGGGTACAAATAAAGTTTAGATTTCAAATATTCGACTAATGTAACCCACAAATATGGTATTTAACATTATCTATAAATCCAAAATCTAAAAGAAAGTGAAAGAATAAACATTGAATCCATAGCATGCACAGAATATCTCCTTCTTTCTTGCCCACTAGATGCAAATTTCTGAATACTTCTGCATTAAAAATATGTCATTTTACAATAGCAGAATGTCTGGTTTTCCCAAACCAGTCTGTGGAAGAGAAACAGCTCAAACAGCAGGCCCAGAATAGCCTATCAACTTCAGCTCTGCGACCCTGTTCGCAGCGGTTTTTGACCAGTCCATGTGGAAGGAAAATATCCAAGAAAAACCTAGTGTCAAGGCCTTGCCTTCATTCCTACAATATTCTCTAAACAGTTTCTGACCCCTGTACCCATCCTGTGCTTCTGCTTTTAAACCTTCTGGTGCGGTTCTCTGCTTCACGCTGTGACGCTTCGTTTCATTTCCTAGATTGCATCGTTTCATCTTCCCTGCCTCTTTGTTGTCTTTGACTTTTTGCTCGGATGTTGAAAGTTTGATCTTCTCCGTGAAATGTAACGCTTCTGTAGCCCTTACACCTATACGCCATGTGTTTCACGTTTCTCTGCATGTTCCATAACGACCCCCTGTAAATCGTGACCAAAAATAGCATGTCACGATATCGCAACGTTTTTCTGCATGCAGCTTTGCTCTTCTACCTGTATCACAAAAATGAGACATGTCATGATATCGCGACATTTTCCTGTCAACAGCCTTGTCTGCCTTCATGCGTCATGAAAATGAGACATGTCGCGATATCGTGACATTTTCCTGTCAATAGCCTCGTTCATCCTCATGCATCGTGAAAATGATACATGTCACGATATCGCGACATTTTTCTACTTCGGGCCGCGTGGATGCAACCTGTCGTGAAATCGTGACGTTTTCCTGCTTCGAGCTATCTCGCTACAACTTGTCACGAAATCGTGACATTTTTTTGTTTCGGGCCGCGAGGATGCAACCTGTCGCAAAATCACGACATTTTTCTCTTTCGCTGTGTTTTGCTGTATCTGTCGCGAAATCATGACACTTTTTCGTTCGAAATCATCTCACTGCTTTCTGTCATGAAATCGTGACACCTTTTCATTCCGTACACTTTCGCTGCTTTCTGTCGTGAAATTGCGATGCTTTTCATCTTCGCCCTTCATCTCGTGTTTAGGTCGCAAAATGGCGACATGTCGCGAAATCGCGTCTAATTTTTGTTCCGTACCACTTGGCTATTTTCTGTCACAAAATCGCGACGCTTTTCTCTTTTGCACCATCTTGCTGCTTTCTATCATGAAATCACGATAATTTTTTGTTTCGTACCACTTCGCTGTTTTCTGTCGTGAAATCGCGACATTTTTCTCTTTTGCACCATCTTGCTGCTTTCGACCGTGATTTCATGACAAGTCACGATATCATGACATTTTTCATTTTGTCTTTCTCTCTCCTATATGAACCACGATTTCACGACATGTCGCGATATCGTGACATTTTCTCTTCATGATGCATTCTGCTGCTCCTAGCCACGAAAACACGACATGTCACGAAATCGCGACATTTTTCATTCGGCTGTACTTTTGCTATTTTGAACCGCAAAAACGTATTTTGAACTGCAAAAACGTGACATGTCGTGATATCGCAACACCTTTTCATTTTTGGCCACGATAGAGCAACATGTCGCGATATCGCGACAACTTTTCATTTCTGGCCGTGACGGAGCAACATGTCGCGATATCGCGACAACTTTTCATTTCCGGCCGTGACGGAGCAACATGTCGCGATATCGCGACAATTTTTCATTTTTGGTCACGACGGAGCAACATGTCGTGATATCGCGACAACTTTTCATTTTTGGTCGCGACGGAGCAACATGTCGCGATATCGCGACAACTTTTCATTTTTGGCCGCGATGGAGCGACATGTCGCGATATCGCGACACTTCTTTTTCTTGCTGTATTTTGCTCTTCCTTTGATTTTTTAGCATCTGGGCCACTGCAGTCTTCTTTGAAAGCATGCAAAAAAGGTGGGTCCCCAATTTTGGGGTGTGTTGTGGATCAACCACAACAATACCTTAAGTCCAAATTAAGAACATGGAACTGGGAGGATTTTGGTGACATATAGAAAAATAAATGGCATATCTTAACCAAAATTTAGGATCTAAATGACCAAATATAAACGAATGGCACTATTGAGATTTGAAGCAATGAGAAGGCTAGTATTACTACTCAGTTAGAGAAATGGAACAAAAGAGAAGATATCCTATGGACATAGAAATCTAGGATCTAATGACTCTACAAGGTAGATAGGAACACTAGCTTCTTCCATAAATCCCTCCTAGCAAGGCAGTCACACAATTTCATCTCTTACCTAAACATAGTTGCAGTTGATTCAATACATACATGGGATGGGATGAAAGATATAGCAAGAGAATACTTTTCCTAAATTTTAAAGGAAAAACCACTAAATCAAGAGGTACATGAGTAAGTACTCAATGATATTCCTTATCTCATCATAGAGGAAGATCAGATAACTTTGGCTGCCCAAATTACTACCAAAGAACTACAACAAGTTTTCAAGATGCAAAAAGACAAAACTCTAGGCCTAGATAGATTTCCCATAGAATTCTACCAATAATTCTAGTATATTATTAAGGAATAACTCTTGGAAGTGGTAGAATAGGTTAGGATAGCCAAAGTGGTCAAAAATATATATATAGCGTTGGTTCCAAAAATCTAGGAGCCTAAACACATCTCTAGCTACTAACCAATTGCCCTTTGTAATGTTGTATATAAAATTATCACTAAAATCATGGAAAAAGAGTTAAACCTCTTCTTCAAAAAGTATTTCTCCATAACATGGTGGTTTTGTGAAAAGAAGATAGATCTTGGATGAGATAGTCTTACCTTAATAGGAAATTCACTCTATGCAGGTATATAAAATACCCTTCACGTTTATAAGGTTAGACCTAGCGTAAGCATATGATATAGTTAATTGGCACTTCCTCCTAAAGGTGATGAGACAATTTAGATTCTTAGGTGATTGGGTAGAATGGATCAAGGGATGTGTTTCCTTAGTATTCCATTCAGTTCTAGTAAATAGAGCTCCTACCCAACTATCTATAGCTTCTATAGGTATCAGGCAGGGATACCCCTTATCCCCATACTTGTTCATCATATTGGTTAAATTTTTGGGTAGAACATTAGCCGAGGATAAGGAAACTAGAATTTTAGAGGGAATAATAGTAGCCATTGAAGCTAAACCAATTATTCACCTATAATTTGTTGATGACTCTACATTATTGGGAAAAGCAACAACAAGGGAGGCCTCCAAATTCAAAATGATTCTAGGATGGTTTACAAAAGCATTTGGATAACTTATAAATGAAGAAAATTCCAAGGTCATACTTTTTATTACTAATCTAGGAAAGATATAACGTTGTTGGATGAACTAAGATATAAGCAGACATCTCTTTCAATCACCTGCCTAGGAATTCCACATACATTTGGGAAGCAAAAATAGGAGGAATGGACTTGGTTGTTAGAGAGAGAGAAAGTCAACTGGGAAAATGGACTAATAGGTGGATTTCTATAGGAGGACATATAACCCTGATAAAAATATTCCTTAATACCATACCTATTTATGTCTTAGTTCTAGTTATCGCTAAGGTAGTTCTTAAATAATTGGATCAAATAATTTATAGATTCCTCTATAATGGTGTCAAGGAAGAACAAAAATGGGAACTAGTAAAATTAGATACTTTGTGCTTATAGAAAAAGTCGTGAGGACTAGGAATCAAATCAGTTATCAAGTTTAACAAAGCACTGATAGCTAAGTTATATTGGAGATTGCTAAAATCCCTTTAGGAATTATGGGCTCAAATTTTAAAGGCCAAATTACAAAGAATAAAACTTGATAGAGCTTATCCATTTTTTTCTTCCTAACAGAAGATATCCCATCTTAATGGGACTTAGAATAGGAGAGGATATGATCAAGCAAATATTTTTCTAGATTACCCATAATAGAAAAAGGCTAACTTTTGTACAAATTCATGGGATGGTCATCCTCCTCTAATAACTCAATTCCTAACTTGGAGATCGTTGATGGAGAATCTTCATAGAAATAGTTGGGTTAAGGTAGCCAAATAATGTAAGCCTAAAAGTAGTAGCTAGGATGTAGGGAGGTAATGGATCCCAACATAGGAGTGGTCAATTCAAATCCCAGAGGATCTGAGAAAAGAAATCTATAGGACCATTCAGATGAGATCACTTTTATGGTCTCAAGAGGAGGATACTCTTGGAATCAAAGTGAATATACAATTGGCGATGGATACTTAGCCCTATATCAGAGTACCCTAATCCTATTAAATGATATATTCATGTAGTTTTAGGCATAGAACATTTAGCTAAATGTTAGATTCTTCATTTGTCTTATATTTCATAAAAGGCTGCTAATAAGGGAACAATTGATGAAATGAGGGATGCATGGACATTTCAGATGTGATATGTGTTGGGATAATAAGGAAAAAATATCTCACCTTTTTATAGAATGCCCTATCATAATCAAATTATGGAAACAAATAGTAACTTTGTTAGGTATCCTTTGGCCTAAGATATCTTCTATAGAATAAACTTGGAGGGAATGTCCTACATGGGAGGAAATAGAACAACCCACTCAACATATTTTTTGGGTGGGGACAACTCTCCTTATGTGGAATTTATGGAAGGAGATAAATAATCATATCTTCAACTAGGAATACAGAGACAACCACTTTATCTAGCAAAGTATCATAGCCAATATGAGGGAGTCAATCCAATACCTATTAAAAGAGCCCCAAAATCCTAACCAAAAGTGGATTCATATAATATCTATATTACAAGTATCTCCAATGGTGGTCACATAAAAAAGGATAGCCCCAAATCATGCACAAGTAATCAGAATTAAGAATTTAAATCCTCCTCCAAATAAACTAGGTAAGATTAATATGAATGGAGCCTCAAGGAGAAATCCAAGAAGAACAAGTATGGGGGGAATAGGTTACATCTTGAATGGTGCCCCTACTTTTATCTTTGCAAAAATCCTTGGTATCTTATTCAATAACCTAGTAGAGGGATATTCTATCTTAAACGGATTATAGAAGGTTCTAAAGGTAGTGTGGAGGAGAATTCAGGTGGAATCAAAATCCTAAATTATGATTAATCACTTAAAAGGACTAGGCAAGAAAAAGAACAAATATTAGAGAATATAGAGAATAATTGAGCAAATACAAATGATCCAACAATGCTTTGAGACAGTGGAGTTCATACACATATTTAAATATAATAACCAAGAGGTATATGCAATGGCTAATTGGGCTCTTGATCGAGGAGACTTCACTTGCTATGGATATCCTCCTAGATGGTGGTCTCAATGAACCAAGGAAGCTCTTTTTTCCATTCTTACCATTGATAATAGTACTATTGCTTGTATCTATATTTATATATCCTTGCTTTACATGGTTACTTTTTTTTGCATATATAGTTGTAGTAGATTAGATGTGAGGGAGAATAGTCCCACATCCTCTATTAAAACTTGGCTTAAAAGCCTTCAATCATGGAAAGGTAGGAGATGTAATATTATTTTAAACTAATATAATTTATTAATATTTTTAACCAAAAAATAAGACTACGATGACTGTGAAACCACTAGGCATGAATCATCTTGATAGAAACAATAAAAAAATTTAAACTATTTTAGGTAATGTTAAATTATTTTAGGTGACTTTCATTTTTTCAGTTGATGTTCTACCCATAAATGAAGGTTTAATTTTTATTTTATCTCTTTTTTTCTACATTGCATTTAGTTTAGCTTAATTCATATATCCTCTTTCCACTTCTAAATGAACTTATTGAGGATAGAGAAACTAGTTAGAATGTGCAAATATTTCTAAATAGGTTCTGATGAAGGATGTAATCATTCTCTATGATCTACACATACAAAAGAAGTTTTGAAAGTATATACTCATGTTCAATATTATCGAATTCAAATTCTTGTGGCAAATTTTAGCATAATCTTCCACTTAGAATAGAACATATGGAGAATTTGAAGTGGTAAGACATGATTCTCTGGGAAGTTGATGTCTAGCATTGTCTACATTAACAGAAAGACACGGGTTAAATTTTTACATATCCAAAAAAAGAATGGTAGGCACACAAATCATTGGTGATATTTATTTTTTATAAGGTTCTATCCAATACTCGTAATATAGCTATCAAATCTAAACAATATAGTGCAATTTAATATCTTACTAGAAAAGAGTACAAAGAACAAAGTCTAATTCAATTGTAAAACTAGGAGAAGAGGAGTGAAATTTGTATTATCTATGTGTGGTAATTGTGGATTATTTTTACTATCATGTTAAATATTAGAGCCATTGTTATGAATATTTGAGATTGACAATATGTTTCAGTGGTTTATTTTTATTGGAACCAATAATTATATTAAATAAAAGAGGTTATAATAAACAAGGAGCTAGAGAGATCACAACTCAAGGCCCAAGGCCACCCACATGATCAAAGTTTGAGAACAACCAGAGCAAAAATACAAGGCTTGAGGACAAATACAAAACCAACCCTTAAAATGATGAACAAACAACATAACTAAGCACAAGAAGATAGTCTCGAAGGATGAGGATCATTCTTTGACCCAAAAGATCCCAAACCATGAGACTTATCTACAGGAAAATCATCAGAACAAAATTTATCAAGAGAAATAGTGTTCATCAAAGGAACCATAATACCTCAATCAGGGGCAATAGAATTGATCAAAGTAGAAGGTGGCAATAGAGTAGAATGAGTAGGAGTAGGAGGAGAAGTAACCAACTGAGAAGATAGACCAGGGCTACAACTAGTACCATGATTAGTCGAGTGATTCACATGACTCCAACCACACTATGAAGAGTGTGAACACGAATGATGCATATTGTGAGATATGGGAGGAGACCGAGCCCAACTGTGAGTACTAGAAGAATAACCTAAGGCTGGAGAACATCACCCCCTCGACCTACTATGCTGAGGCCTTAGAGAAACTAATGGAATTTGAGGTAGAAGGAGGTCAGACAACATCCTACTAATAGTGCATGAAGACTCACACAAATACTCGATAAGATTCATCAAATGCACCAATTCATGTGTCACCTGAGAAGCCTATGAATGGATCTAAAATATATCAATAGAAAACACCGTAATATTTTCATTTATAGAAAATTGTAAAGAAATTAAATCTCTAGAATAGATAGCAACATTCCTAGCTTTCCATAGTTGAAACAAAATGATCGCATGAAATAAATTCCATAGAGTAGCAATATAAGCAAGGCAACAACTATTATCACCAAAACAATCATCTACCATCTGAAGAACATGGGATGAAAAGGTTTAAATAATGAGGTCTAAGTATACTGAGCACGATATCAGAACCAAAATAGATGCTTAAAAGTTTCAAAATGACCAAATTAGGATTAGGAAGACCAACCCTACTAAGCCTCTCTCCCATAGGAAGACCTTGATAAATAAGATACCAAAGAAAAAAGGTGATCTTAGGTTCAATATTAGAATATCGAATTCGATTAAAATGAGCAATCCAAGTATAGGAGGTATGTGAGTCTTCCACATCTAGTTAAGCTTGTCAATACCAGAGGAAAAAGGACTAAGAAGTTGATAAAACAAGGAAGAAGAGTAGTTCTTGAAAGGAGTATATACATTCCAATGCCAATCCCTCCACCAAGAATTTAGGGGTTGAAGGCTAAGATTATGCAGCATGACATAAAGCATAAGCTCCTAGATCTTAATAATAGAAAGAAGATCCAAGTTTTGAATATTAAATTTACGCTTGAGGTCAGGCCAAGGAATATAATATTGAGAATGCACTAAATATTTAATAAAGCAAATTTCTTTGCAAAATAGCCTCAAATATTTAACCCCTGGCATATCAGCAATAAGAATCAAAGAGTTAGACAAAATATGAGACCACTAGATATTCTCATAATTGAATGAGAGACCAATGCAAAAACCATCACCAATCCAATGAATATGAGGTTTCACCGCCTCAAAAGCTCATCAAATACTTTTAACAACAAAGGAAACCTTAATCTTAACTTAGGTAAAAGTAATGATAAGAATATAAAGGCTAATATTAGCCCAAGCTTTATGCCCATAAGGCAACACTGAATAGATACAATGGTGAATTAAAACCTTTCAAGCTTCAGGGCCTTCAATAGCTTTAACCACCCACTTAGCACACAAATAACTGCTTTATCTATAGATTTAATGATACCCATCCCACCTTTATCAGTAGGCATGCAACAAATATCCCAAGCAGCTTGATGAAAACCACATGAATTCTTATCCTTTCCCCAAAGAAAATTCCTAAGGATTCTGGTCAACTTATTATAAGAATTTTTAGAATATGCCCAATAGGAGGAATAATAAACATGGGTGGTAGCAATAATTTTAGTGCAAACCTAAAATTTACCAGCAAGAGGAAGGAGACATGAGGCACAACATAAAATCTTCTTTTCAATTTTATTAATAACATATTGCCAAAGTTCAAAGGGTGAGCTATAAAAAGCAAAGGGAATTCCTAAGAACTTAAAACACTCACCCCTTTGAAGCCAATGCCATGAGAAATGTCTAAGCCAAGTAAGCAAAGCAGAAGAAGCAAGGTGAAAACAAAGAGACTTAGACCATTGGATGTTGGAACTAGAGGCCTTACAGAAAGTGTCCAAAAAAACCAAAGTAGTCGAAATAGAAACCTCATCCTCATTAATAGTGAGAAAAGAATCATCTGCAAAATACCCATTAATAAGCTGAGTGGATATATTGGGAAAAAGAATACTTTGATAAACCCCTTAGATGTTTGACTGGAAATAAGATAACAAAAAGCTTCAACCACAAGGATGTAAAGTGAAGGGGCCAAATGATAGCCCTCAAAAATAGAATGAAACAAACCAAAATTCTTTGACTTATGCCATTAATAGTAAGACAGGCCAAAGCATCAACAAACAACATATTGATGGCCTTAATAAAAAAGGGCCCAAACCCAAGATCTTTGAGCATGGTAAGAATAAAAAGCCACTCAATATGATCATAATATTTCTCAAATTCAAGCTTAAGGAAAATTATTTTTTGTCTAGAGTTATGCATCCATTCTAAACCTTCCCAAACAACAATAATATTATCCAAGATATAACACCCTTTAATGAAACTCATATGCTTCGATCTGGTAATACCAGGAATAATATTTCAAATATGAAGATAATCCTTGGACAAGATCTTATGAGAAATATTAAGAAAAGTAATAGGTCTCCAACTAGTGATAATCTTAGGATTGCTCGCTTTAGAAATAAACTTAATATTTATACGATTGATAATACTACCTAGAGAGTTATTGGCTAACACTTAATTATAGACATTGAGCATATTAGGCCCAGTAAACTTCTAAGTGGCTTTATAAAACTTGTAGGAAAAGCCATCAAGACTAGGAGACTTATCATCCGATATAGTCATATGAGCATTATGAAGCTCAACAAACGAAAGAGGAGCCTCACACAAATTCTTGTTATAAACATACAACCTAGAAAGAACAACATCAAGACATTGTTGGAGTGTCATATGACATTCCAGAGAATCCTATTGTGCTTGAAAGATAAGTTTATAATGATCCACAAAGGTCGACGCAATATCAGGAAGAGAAGTCAGCCTATCATGAGATACTTGAATAGCCTTGATATGGACTTTGGTCTACCTGGAATGAAGATATTTGAAATAGGCTTTGGATGGGTGATCACCCACCCTCAGCCAATGTAGGTGAGCCCAAAGCTGAGCCTCCTTGGCTTCATATTGTTCATGGAGCATAAGCTGGTGGCAAAACCCAGCAACCTTACCTTGCAACTGTTGGTTGTGCGAATCATTTTCTAGCAAAGATAAATTACATTGATACTCCTTCGTGATAACCAAATGAGCATGCTTTTTGACATGTACCACATGTTTACCGAAATACCACATAAAAGAGGTACTACAAAAAATTGTCTCATTCCACCAAGAAATCCAATTGACATAATGAGGTGGTCGAGGTTATAATTTTGATATTATCTCAATCACAAAAATCATGCTAGGGTGTTTTAAAAAAAAGTATTTAAATAGAATTGATTGCATATAAAATTGAATTGGCGGCCACTCCACTCAATCTGGTAAAAAATTAGAAAATGATCCGATAGCAGGAATTGATGCCAAATCCTCACAATATTATTATGAGTGGAAGAGAAGGAAAAAAATGGTTGCTTTAACATCATAAATCGATCAAGGCACTTACATACTTTGTCATTACTAGCATAAAAATTAGACTACATGAACCAAGAGGAAGGTGTGCATTTGCACTGATAGAAAAGAGGATAAAAAAGACTCCATTTGTACTTAAAAAAAAACCAAGCCTCATGCTCACTAGTGCACCAGCACATCAAAAGGCAGCCAACTTCATATTTAGCATGCCCAACCATATTAAAGTCACCAAAAATAAGCCAATACACCATCAGTAAGTGATCAACCAAGTACCGCCAAAGGGCAAAATGATTGGGCCTATCATTAGGTGCATAAATGTTGGCAATGCCCAGGGTGTTCCCATTATTATTCAATAGAATCTAGATCACATGATGAAAAGGATCCTTGCCAAACCCTAGTAGACAAGACTTAAATTTGGAGGAGATTGAGATAGAATCACCACCATACCATCTTCATGGGGAGTAGTGAAGTGCATAAATGATCTTGCAATACAACTGAGAGAAGCATCTAATAAAATACTAGAGATTTTAACTTCTCGTAAGCAAATAATATCAAAATGGTCAATCCTTTGCAGAGCTGATTTAACAAAAAAAATTCTTGAGGACTATGTAAGTCCCCAAACATTCCATGAAAGGAAATTCATGGAGGAAGAATATACATGGAGCCATCTCCCAAAGGACTACTTGCATTGTCAGCCAGCATCGAGAAACTATTAAACAGAGAGGTTTGATAAGGGTGAAATAAATCACCAACAGTTAAAGGATAACGCTTAGCCTCCTGATCTTCCCTTAGTGACAGTGATCCATCTTGAGATGGACTACATGAATACTTGGAGGATAGAGGTATTGTCTATAATTTTCCTTCCTTTGAGGTGGATTTATGCTTCAAGGGTTTCTCAGTAGGAGGAGCCTAAGGAGTCAAAACATGATGCTTAGGAATAAAAGGAGGTTGATATGGTGGTTGTATAACCCTATCTTAATTAGAAAGCATCAATTTAGGATTGGATACCCCCCTCTTATTAGAGATAGTTATAAAATCACCCTCGACAAAGGGTTTGGTAGGCACAAGTGAAATAAGAGGAGCAAGGGTAACCATCGAGCAACCAATAGAAAATCCTTTATATGATGCAAATTAGATTGAAATCGAAAGAAAGTATTAGGTAAATTAAAGTAAATAATTTTTTGCATAAAATGCTCTATACCAACCTGAATATCCATAAATTTTTTAAGATCCTATGCGAGGACAACTTCAACATAGATTCTCTTATTGGGCCATGCCAAGATAATATGTTCTTCTTCTTGATATATCACTCAACCAATTTTTTTGATAATATTAGAAATAAACACCCATAAATACAGCGAAAGACTAGAGAGTTCAAGCCAAATCAGGACTGTCAAGGAAACTTGTTTCAAAGCTTAAAAAGGAGTTCAAGGAGAAATACCATCAAAGTATTCAAAACAAACCAGCAACTAGACTTATAAACCATAGTTTACACTTGTGAGGGTTCTTTAAAGTAAAGAAAAAAAACTTTGGTAAGATTGTGGATATCTGCAACCACAATGCCATGAGTTTCCTAGTGAATTTTAAGCTAGTTTGAAGATATTCTTGCAACGAGATTCAAACAATAAAATAAGTAATAGATAATTATCCTCGTACCATTTTACAATTAGAGAAATAACACCAAGAGAGAGTACAACATCTGGAGAAGTCTCATCACCACATCCACTACATTCGAAACAAACTTTTGAGCTCTCTTCGATGCCATGAAGACCACTATTTATAATAGTTGTTACATCCATGGATGGTGAGGCCATAACAAGAAGATCAATTGCCTAACTAGTAGTAGTAACAATATTCAATACTATTGGTCATAGATATGACACCTTTATGGACCCGCACCAATATCTAACAATCGTGGCACTAAGGGAGAGGTAGGGTGATCGATCTCTAGAGAAGGTCAGTTCCTTAGGAAGGTCCTAGCTACTTTCACCTAAAATAAAGAGAGGGGAAAGGGAGTAGAAAAGAGGTAAAAGGGAGGTTGTAGCTATAAATCACAAGGATGGGTTATGAACACATCAAGATGCATGTAACCTCAACATCATCGATAGAGACACATGCATACTACCTAACATATCAATCAATTGGGTCCTCACTCAACACTCAACATAGCAGGTTGAAGAGAGAATTCCAAAATTAGTGGATGGGTGCATGAAATCCAAGATTCAAAATTAAAGCACCCCATTCGACCAGCTTTAGTAGAAATAAACCCCAATCCCATGATCATAATGTGAATTCTAGACAACATAATTAAATGAGATCACTTATATAGCCATAGCATAAATAAGCATCATAAATTTAACACAAAGATGTAAAGACAATATCGGAGACCAAATAGCAGTATACTTGTATTCACACAATGGTGAGAAGTATTACATACAAATTATAATGGCAAAAGAGCCACACTTGGGATGTCTAACATCCCAATATTTATAGAAATATTACAATTAATTTAAGAGACATGCATTAATAGTGTTAGGCAAGAAGATATTGTTGAAGCAAACAAGCACTCAACTAGTACACTGCTCCTTGGAAGACTGATGGTCATCCGAAAGGGAGGAATATCCTTGTACATGAATTTGGGCTATTGATGATTCTGATATTTTTACCAGGTTCTTTAATCCTTATATATTTTACCCCTTTGATCAATCGATGATCCTTCAGGAAAGTGGTGAATAACTGGAATTGATTACCTTAGGAGTTGAGTAATTTTAAATCACCACCTCTACACTTATGAATGACCTAGATCAGGTAGTTGGAGTCATTAATACCATCCCTTTTGAAATTCTTGATGATGGTGGCATTCTGGTATCGAGTAATCATTCCACTTGCTTTCTCACTCGTCAATTAACAACCTTCCACCCCTAGTGGTATTGTGAAGGAGGATGAGCACTTAAGATGCAATTGCTTTGGGTTGCATACCTCAAACCTCACTTTATTTCTCGATTGGAAGGCTTTCTTCCCTAGGAACCTAATGTTTTTGTATATTGGATGCAAGGTGAGCCCCTAGGGCCTCTCTACCTCTCCATACTCTACCTACGCAATTGGGTAGGGCTTTACCAAAGTTCTACCCATCTGATGCTCCAAAGTTCTGCCCTTCATGGGGCAACAAATTATGTTCATCTTGTAGGTGGGGACGTGCAATAGTTTTGCCCTTTTGACAAATAAATTTTTTTCCCCTTGAGTCAAGCGGGTCTTTACGAAGGTATTTCCCTAAGGCAGATCCTAATTTCCCATCTAATTTATTTTTTTCCCATTCTCTTGAATAATCTTTAATATTTATGGTAAATGTGTTGAACTCCATTTACCCAGCCATCCTGGATATTCTACCCATCTGCTACTTGCTTCTGCCCATTGGTGTTTTCTGCCTTCACTTTTTGTTCAACCATCAATGCATCAAATTTTGCGCTAAACTTTGAAGAGCATCATCTTGCAAAAGAGAGGGGGTGAAGGGGTGCAAAAATTCACCCAGACTCTTGGTTACTCGTAGGGGATTTTCTCTTGTGAAAAAGGAGAATCCAGAAAGCTACACCTTAAGAAACTTCATAAAAAGAAAGAGGAAGGGGATAAAGAGGGCACAAACAAAAGCAACCAAAAAATGCTGCAAGACAAAGGAGGAAGGAGGTCAAAGGTTAAATGATAACAAGGCAAAATAGGGTAGAAGGGAAGAAAAGAAGGTGGACCACAAATGGAAATAAGAAAAACCATGAAAAGAGAACAAGATGGAAAGAGGAGAGAGATGGAAATATAGGAAATAGCAGAGGAAAGAAGACGATGACCATTAACTTCTTGGGTTAGTGGTAACAGGGAACAAAGGAAATATAAGGAAGAGAAGAATGCAAAAAAATAAAAGAAAAAAAAGGGAAGGTGATCCATGGGATATCCCTGCAGATCGTGCTTTCATCAACATACCCCACCAAGGACCAAGACCAATTCAAGAACAAACATAATTCCAGGAGCATTTGTTAGTCTTGATGCAATACTTCTTTTTGATGCAATCACACAAAAACTTCATTTTCTCATTACCTTTCTTCTAGGGAATCTTTAGTCACAATCTCATTCTCATTTTTATCCTACTCAAAACATGCTACTCTCACCTTTTGGGGTGCCATTTATAGACTAATTTTCCCATTCATTAAATAAGTGGGCATTGATTTCAAAAATGTAGTGGATATCTTCTCTAGAGGTTGCACAAAATGATGTTTGAATATGAGGCCTTGATCCATTGGGCAACAAGGTCACAACAACAAAACGTAAGGAATAACATAGAGTGTGAGGGGGAGTGCTTCAAAACTAATGCACTTTTTGAAATATTTCCTTGCACTTTTCATTGTGGTTCACCATGGTACAATATGATGTCATTTGGCCATGTGCTCTCTGCACCTTTATTTAGATGTTGGCTTATTTACACAAAATTACGATGCGATTGGAACGTCGCCACCACTGAATCATCCTGGAAATAATCCAATGAATCTAAAATGGTTAGACCAAATTATTTTGAACTTGAGGTGTGGTTTATATTCTGGTTGATAGTGCCCCAGATCTTTCCAAGTCACGATGTATCCACAACCTAGTGAGTCATCATGCATACTAGTACTTATACAATCGATGACTAATGTAGCAATAAATTTTACCATGTGGTAGTTCTCCTTAGGTATTGGTTCTTATGGCAATAGGCTCCAGTATCACCATTCCTTGGTATCCACTTGTAGTGTTATCCCTAACATGTGCTCCTTCGATGTCCTTATAAGAGTTTGATAGCAAGGCTCATTCAGTAGCAACCCTGCTACTAGGATATCCTTGGAACATATGTTTTGGCCAACCAAGGATTTTGAGGTATGGCTCAATTTCTTTTCAATGCACTCTCAGATACAAAAATGGTGTAAAATTATTCCTTTTTTGCAGGTGAGATCCCCTTTTTTACCATCTTGTTGGTCCACGCCCCCTAATTTCTAGAAAAAGTTACAAGCAATAAATTTATCCATTACAGGGACTATGCTTGCATTTTTTGATCCCAAGAAGGAATATACCATTTGTGCTTTGCATAAATGCAACCTTGCCTCTTGCACAACTTTAGATGACATCCATTGTGGATATTGTACAATAAAAATGTGAGCAACATATGGAAAATAAAATGGGGAGGCAGAGTCTCTTGAGGATATTTTTCCTGCTTCAAGCTTGTAAATCCTCCTGAAAGACTTGAGGGAATATTTTTTCCCCATATTGACGTAGGAGGAGGCTTATATCCGAATTGAAATCTTGAGCATAGTACAAGTGAGCTTGAGCAGGGGATGACTGATATTCAATGGGAATCCTTTCCTAGCTCCTCTTGAATCGTATGTTGAAATTTGTGATGGATTCAAAAGGGACCCTCTTGATGAATGAGAGGTGCATCAAGAGCTAGAAGGGATCCTAGAAGATATCAAATATATCAATATGAGCTTACACCAAGTTTTCCCATGAGAAAATACTTCTTTGCTTAAGGTTTTGGTACCACAATAACGCCCTAGGTTTTGGTACCACAATAACGCCCTTCCTTTAATCAAGAGACAAGACCAAAAGTCTGATCATAAAATATTCATGTGTGATACCATGGAGGGTCGCCAAAGCAGCAATATCTTCAAGGTGCTCTTGAGCAGTTCCTTTAGTGCCATCATATCTTGTCAGGTTCTTCGGGGCACTTTTAGGAATCTCATGCCTGTATTGGAGATTGAGTGGGTCTAGATCATCCCATTAGGGATAGCATTGTTGAACCATTTTTGCATTGGTCTTCAGGAGTTTTGGTCCCTGAGTTGGAGTTAAAGTCACCGAATGAGCATGCTTTATTTTCCAGTGAGGTCAATACTTCTCATTAAATATTGAGTCCTCCAGGATATTTGAATCTTTCAGCACATTTAAATGGGATAACTAGTCATATGATCCAGATTTACCACATAGATAAGTCACCAGTTGATTTGATAAGATATGGGTAAACCAAAGTATCATCAAAATCTAATTTCTTGAAACAATGGAGACCTCTTGATCACTAGCAGAGTCACCAAAACTATTCTTATTGAAGGTAACCATTACAGGAAATCTAATTTGTTATGTAGCAAAGTCACGAGGTGATGAGATGGATAGAACTTCACAAGACTCTATGGGAGTGAGACCTTTCTATTTCGTCGGGCATGCCAAAAACTATTGGTTATGGATTTGGCACTCGTGTGGACCCGCACCAACATCGAACGGTCATGATGCCAAGGGAGAGGTAGGGTGGTCGATCTTTGAAGAAGGTTAGTTCCTCGAGGAAGGTCCTAGCTACTTGCACCTAAAATAAAGAGAGGGAAAAAGAGATCAAGAAAGAGATAAAAAGGAGGTCATAGCCAAAACTCAAAAGGATGGGTTATGACCACATCAATATGCATGCAACCTCAACATCATTGATGTAGACACATGCATACTAACTAACAGATCAACAAATAAGGTCCTCACTCAACACTCAACACAGTGGGTTGAAGAGCAAATTGTAGAATCAACGGATGGGTGCATAAAATATAGTATTTAGAATTAAAGCACTCCCACCCGACCAAATTTAGAAAAAATAAACCCCAACCCCATGATCATAATGCAAATTCTAAAAACACTAAGTAAAACCCATAAAATCTAGATAGCATAATTAAATGAGATCACTTAGATAGCCATAGCAAAAATAAGCATCATAAATTTAACATAAAGATGTAAAGACAATATTGGATACAAATAGTAGTATACTTGTATTCACACAATGGTGAGAAGTATTACATACAAATTGTAATGGTCAAAGAGTTGCATCTGGGATGTTTAACATCCTAATATTTATAGAAATATTACAATGAATTTAAAATATATGCATTGATGGTGTTAGGAAGGAAGAGATTGTTGAAGCAGATAAGCGCTCAACTGGTACACCATTCCTTGGAATAATGGTGATCGTTCAAAAGGGGGTAGATACTTCTACATGAATCTAGATCATTGATGATTCTGATATTTTTGCCAGGTTCTTTAATCCTTATCTACTTTACCCCTTTGACCGATCGATGATCCTTTAGGCAAGTGGTGAATGACTGGAATTTATTGCCTTGGGAGTCGAGTAATTTTAAATCACCACCTCCACACCTATGAATGACCTAGATCGAGTAGCTAGAGTTATTAATACCTCCCCTTTTTAAATTCTTGATGATGGCAGAGTCCTAGTTTCGAGCGATCATTCCACTTGCTTTCTCACTAGTCAACTAACAACCTTTTATCCTTGGTGGCATTGTGAAGGAGGTTGAGCACTTAAGCTATAATTACTTTGGGTTGTGTGCCTTAGACCTCACTTTATTTCTCGGTTGGAAGTCTTTCTTCCCAAAGAACCTAATATTTTGGCAACTCGGATGAAGGGCAGGCCCCTAGGACCTCTCTATCTCTCCATACATCACCTACACAATTGGTTGGGTCTTTACCAAATTTTTACCCATCTGATGCTCCAAATTTCCACCCTTATATGGGCGGTAATTTATATTCATCTTACAGGCAGGGTTGTGCAATAGTTCCACCCTTCTGACGGATAAAAAAAATTTCCCTTGAGTCGAGTGGGTCTTTACGATAGCATTGCCCTAAGGTAGATCCTAATTTATCGCCTGATTTATTTTTTCCATCCTCTTGAACAATATTTAATATTTATGGCATACACGTGGAACTCCATTTACCCGACCACCCTAGATCTTTCACCCATCTACTACTTGTTGCCACCCATCGGTGCAGCCTACCTTCATCTTTCGTCCGACCATCAATGCATCAAAATTGTTGCCAAAATTTGAAGAGCATCATCTTGCAAAGAAGAGTGGGTGAAGGGGATATCAAAGTAGCTAAATTTACGAATGGTGACAGACCCAAACCCTAGCGTAGACCCAAACCCTAATTATTATATATCAAAAGTTATAGTTTTCTCAGTGGCTTATTTTGAGTTTCAAGAATTACTTTTTCTCCACTTATTCATTGTAATCATTTATTCATTACTTCAAGGAAAATATATGGCAATTATAATGTACAAATATTTAAGATAGAACATTTTGATAATTGAGTTGTTTTCGTGTGGTAGCCAATTGTCATATTTTTAACCATATTCAAAATTCCAATAGGTAACCCCAAAGGATTTAGTTAAATAATATTATTTTCTCTCATTTCCCAATCCATTGCATCCTATTCCTATCTTGAGGGTTTATTCAGTATTTGACAACTTTAGTTTCTATAACTATTCTCTTAGTTGTGGTAGATTTATTGTACAAGAACATGGTAGAGTTTTTTTACCCAAACTTGATAAATTTTATAAAATTGTATTAAAATTAAATAGAAGTTGTTGTATAAAGAAAACTTGATGAATTCTTTCTATAAGGTAACATTAGAGGTATATGTCAGGTGAACCGTATCATCATTGCTTGGGTGCACAAGCATCTTTATCAAAATTTAAAATTACCAATAAGTCGTCAAGTGTAATGAAGTGAGGTACTTTATCATTCACTCACTGTATTTATAAAACACAGTAGTATATGAGGAAAGTTGACATAGGAATACAAGTATAAATATTTTGTTTCATAGGTTACAAGGTGGATTCCTTGCAAGGGTTTTTAAGGAAAGTAAGCTTGCTACTATAAAAACTATTTTCTATAGTTACAAAAGGAAAGAGCAACATTTATTTTTAACTATAGAAAAGAATATGGAGAACAAGGGGTTGTACTCGAGTCCCCCACCCATGATAAACCACAACTCTCTTATTTAGAGCATGAGAGTTTATAAATAGATTCAATTCTCATATCAATTGAGTTGATATAACTAGAAACCTACATCATTTTACATAAAATGTCTAAATTATTGATTTCAATTTTCTAGAACTTTTTCAAATTTTTATGCGAATACAAATATTCCAAAATTTAGTATCCTTCTTGATATTTTTATACAGTAGCCTTCACAATACCAAAATTTCACCTCTACTATATATGCATTGCATCTTAGTAGAGTAATATTTTCAAAACATCACATTATCATATCCCACTTTACCAAATCTAGATTACGAGTTTCCTTCCTGAAGCACAAGTGCAACCACAAAAATTGCAATACATAGTTTATATGAAAGCACAATAATTCTATAAAACAAATTAGATATAACAAATGGTAGACATTAAAGTAAATCATTATTTGATTCAAGCAATCAATATTTTCTTGTTAGCCTCAACTAAACTTACTACTTCCTCTAACCAAGGAAAAGAGAATTTAACTTTATGATCCTCAATTAAAACCACTCTATTGGCTAGCCTATATGCACATATTTTTCCTTCCCTTAATGTATGTGAAAACTTAATTTCTTCAAAATCTATAGCAAGGTCTTGAATTTCAATAATTATCTCTTGTATGTTCTATGAAACCTTTGCTTATTTCAAAATTGCATTTATTACTATGGGTGAATCACCATCCATCCATACTTTATTCCATTTCATTTGTTTGCATATTTTTAACCCTTCCAAAATTGCCCAATCTTCAACTTCATTATTTGTCTTAAATCCACTATTGAAACCGTAATGACAAAATCTCTCCCCTATTATTTCTATTTATTCCTCCTCCCATTGGTCCTGGATTTCCTTCAAATGCTCCATAAAAATTCAAACTGACCAACATTACATTTGGTGGTTTCCACTTTATATTCTTTACCTTATTTTTATTTCTCAAATTCCAAACATCATAATTTTATTTGATGATTTTACTCCACCTATCAAGGCTCTCTACTTCTAGATTAGGTATTGGATGAGTTGATAGGGTTGGTATAGACTCCTCTATGGCTAAAAAAATCTTCCTTTTCATTACCTCTAAACTACTTTCCTTTCCTTCAAATATTATTTTATTTCTTTCTAGCCATATAGTTCAAAGTATTGTATCTTTTGATATATCCTAGATTGTCTATAAAGCATCACTTTTAAAAGTGCTTTGTCATTGCTTTGACCATTCTTCAATTCTTCCATTCATCACCATTCATTTACCAAACAAATTAAGAATCCATTGTCATATTTTCTAGACTATTGAGCAGTGTCCCAAGAGATGGTCTATAGTCTCCTCCATTTTATAAAAAACACATTTTGAGAGGCCATGAAAACTCCTTTTCATAAGGTTATCCCAGGCTAAAATTCTTCTATGACCTGCTAGCCAAACAAACATTTTAACTTTAGGAATGCTCGGGCTATCCCAAATATCTCTCCATATTCTTGTGATATTTCTATTTTGATGGTGTTTTATATTATATCCACTTATTATAACTTCCAAATCAACTTATCCTTGGATCCCCTCAGAATAATCATTGTTGTTATATTTCTACTCAACTACCTTCTAGCATCAATGTCTTGCATGCTTGTAAAAAATATTCTTCTTATTTATATCTTCCTTGTTAATCCTTGTACAAAATGTTTGAAATCCTATCACCATATTTTTCTTGAAGCAATCTCATCCATGGTTTCAAAATTGGATCTAGATTGAGTGGTTTTTTTATCACACCAAGTATCCATCCAAATAGAAATTTTTCTCTAGTTCCCACCACCCATCTTAAACCTTTAATCACTAGATCAATTGATTTTTTAAATTGTTCCATAGTGTAGAACCATTTGGTAGAGAGAATGCAATAAATATTAATCCTGATTTATTGGGCTCAACATACTTAGAATAATTTTTTCCCATGGTCTATAACTCTCTTTATAAAATTTCAAATTACTTTTCCCCTAAGAGCTAAGTTTACATCCATAATAACTCTTAAACTGAGACCTCCCCTAGTTTTATCATTACACCTTGCTTCATTTTACCAAAGAAATTTTTATTTTATCATGTAATCCTGACCATAAAATGACTACATAATAAAGATTAAACTATTTCTCTTTATTTTGGAATAGTATACAAGGACATATAATAAGTTGGAATGGCTAATAAAACTAATTTAATTAGTTGCACTCTTCCTACTATTGATAACCATCTACCTTTCCATGTTGGTAGTTTATTATAAGCTTTACTTATAACTAGATTTCATAATTATATCCTCATTCTACCCTCAAATAAAAGCATCCCTCGATAGGTTGTTGGAAAATTTTTCTCCTCCATTTGAAGTAACCTGCATATCATTGCCTTGATTTTAGTTGGGGTGGTTAGGAATTATATTTTGGATTTTGTCCTATTAAACTTTCTCTAATCCTAATCTCTATCTTAAAACTACAAGTGATGACACTGTAATCATCATTATTTGTGTTTGTAGACACCAAATCCTAGCCATTCATTGTCCACTCATCATCATCAAATCAAATTCATTCATCATTTTTTTTATATATTATATATAAATATAAATATTTATATATATGAATAAGTCCGAGCCATCCATAAAAATTCCATCTTAGTGTGCTATGTGGCAATCATTGCCATTCATTAAAAGCAATTTGTATCACTTATAAAGTTGCAATCTCAACCGCTCATCATGTTTTAATCCTGGCCGCTTGTGCCATTATCAAAACCCTAACATAAATAAAGGTAATTGTAATATATTATTCACTTCTTGTGAATAAGTGTGGAAACATACTGGATCAAACATTTTGGAGATCACAAAAGGTTATCGAGAGGCTAACACATTTGCAAGACATTTTTGTACAAGAGTCTTCTACAGCTATTGTGAGCCAACCTGGGATGTTACCAAGCGTCTACACAATCATATTTTGAGCTCCTAACCTCACAGATCATAGATCAGGTATTTTGACAAGGCAATTGTTATTATTATTTGATCTATATTTTACTGTATTCTATTTATATTTCATAAGCATTCAGTTAGGGTTAGTAGATTTATATGTTATACTGAAGAGGGCCTCACATAGTGGATCCCTCACATGTGTTACTGATATTCTTGTGTGTTTATTTGTATACAGGTGCAATAAACACTTTATTGATAATTGTTGTAGCTAGAGTGGCCCGTAAAGGATATTCAAGAAGCCCACTCAACACTTGTTTGTAGAAGCAAAGACAATAACACCCACTATTATCTGAACATACAAAAGTGATTTTTACTCTTTTGTGCATTATATTTCTAAAAGAGAAAGCAAGCAAAATTGATTTGTGATTTATTCAATCACTATTATTATAAGAAAAGAAGTCGAATTTCAATATAAAAAGCATTTTTGTTTATTGCATATCATTTTTGGCTTGTCTATTTCTTGTGTTATTTTGGGTGTGTTTTCACTATTTCATATTGTTAACAATATTTCCATCACTAATAGTGAAGCCAACCTCATCCAAAAGGTAAATTTTGATCCATGTTTCATTTTTAACATGATAGATCTAGGGCTCCTACATTATTGCCTAGATGTAAAGGTTTGGCAACTTGACCATTCTATTTTTACCTTTAGGCTATGTACTATGGATATTAGATCTAAAGTGGACCTCATCACACAATTTAATCAACCAATAAAATGAACTATATGTGGATTTAGAGGAATCAATGTTATAATCAAATGAACTAATATATAACTTTCTTAGATAACAAACTCCATTAAAACATTCACATTAGAATTCTAAATTTTATTTTCATTCAATATTCCCATATCTTCATGCTCTTCTATCTTCATCACCCCATGAATGTTCTCATTATAATCCACTAAATGGACACCACTATACGTAATGTAGTACAATTCTCTATTACTTAACAAATTTATCAACCCTTGCCCTTATTTATATAGGGGCTATTTGAAAAATCTATAACTATTCAAGATATAGATATTCCCTTGAAATTGGATTCTAAATAAATCTTCAAACATGGAAAATTGCTACAACAGTCACTATCACTAGGATTGGGAAACATTTATGTGGATAATAATAAAGAGGTGGGAAGTGTTAACCAATTTGAGGTGGGGAATATAATGGATTCAACAACCACATTCAAGGAAAAGGGCAAATATTTTGAGCCCCCTTATATAAGATTTTTCAAGTTGTTTGCCTTTATAGATAGGTTTGAAGTGGTTTCGATGTTGGTGGGATCATTAGGGCAATCATCGTTGGTTCATCTATTATGCTTATGACATTTTTATTTGGTGATGAATTTTACGCCTTTGACATCAAGGCTACATCATATGAAATTTTGTATAAATTTTCCATGGTACATTACTCTATACTATCATACTACCCATCTATTATTATATGATATATATATATATATATATATATATATATTAATGTTTAATGTTGTTACTAGATGTCTTGCATGTCATATTCCAATGTGTTTTAGTTGCTAGTGTTGTTGAATTTGGTTTTTTTCATTAGTAATTAGAAGAAAAATTATAAAGATTTAACTTAACATTATCACATGCTATTTAGCTCTATGAGTTAGAAGAAGATCTACTCCTTCTTGTTCCTATTCATTTGTATAAAAAAAGGTAGTAATAAAAAATTTACATAGAGATTGATGAGATCGATAGAAAAACTCCTATTGATTTTATTGATCTTGGAGGAGATTCCAGAATGAATTAAAAATATTGAATGGAATAAATATTGTGAATAGAATCTGGTGAAGAACTAGGAGGAAGAAAAAAGCTCACCCGCCTTCCCGGAAGTTGTTCCGTTGATGATATTCTATTCAAAAGGTTATTTGAGGATCATAGAGAAACTGAATATAAAAACTTCGGGTTATCATGCATTTACCCATATTGGATTGGTTGGTTCAGCAAAAAAATATTTGTGCCAATAATAAATCTTATTCAATTTGTTGAAAGGGATGATGGATGAAAATTTGTCCGTACATAGACAAATCATCGTATACAAAATCATCGTATACATTTTGATTATATTAGATAGGGTGTTCAAAAATGTTTTAAATAGTTAAATAGGAGGATTTCTATGACTATAGCCCTTGGGAAGTCTTCCAAAGAAGAAAAACTATACCATGGATGACTAGATATGCAGAGACCATTTTATTTTTGTGGGTTGGTCTAGTCTATTGATTTTTCCTTGTGCATATTTTTCCCTAGGTGGATATTTTATGAGTACAACCTTTGTGAACTCATGGTATACTCATGGATTGGCCAATTCCTATTTGTAAGGTTGAAATTTATTGTAGTTTCTACTATATATAATAGTTTAGCATATTCTTTGCTACTATTATAGGATACTAAAGCATAGGGAGTGGTCTATGGATGTTTGTTACTCTTCATGGTGCTTTTGGTCTAATAGGTTTCATGTTACACCAATTTAAACTTATTGCTTCTCTCAATATCAATTGATTGTTATTGAGGTTCTTAGTTATTTCAAGATACTATCCTGGTAGCTTTATTTTTACTTGTTCTTTTGAATCAAAATGATTGAGGCTTTACTATCTGAAATTGTGTTAGGTTTAATTCCTAAAAATTTGGATGGAATTTTTATAACTATATATTTATAACATCAACATGGCGATCAAATGGATATTTGATTGAGGAACATACTTTTTTCAAATTGACCTCCTAGAAAATCCATTGACCATTCTAGTTAGAATTCTTGATAATCCATAAAGAAAATTTCCCTAAGAGCTAAGAGCTAAGTTTGCATCCATAAGAACTCTCAAAACAAGACCTCTCCTAGTTTTATCATCACACCTTGCTCCATTTCACCAAAGGAAATTTCCTTTTATCATGTAATCCTAACCACAAAATGACTACATAATAAATATTAAACTTTTTCTATTGATTTTGGCATAGTATACAAGGATATAATAAATTGGAATGGCCTGTAATACTGATTTAATTAGTTGCACTCTTCCTACTAATGATAACCATCTACCTTTCCATGTTGGTAGTTTATTTTAAACTTTACTTATAATTAGATTCCATAATTCTATCATCATTCTCCCCTTAAATAAGGGCACCCCTAGATAGGATGTTGGAGAATTTGTTTCCTCCATTTGAAGTAACATGCATATCCTTGCTTTGATTTTAGCTATGGTGTTTAGGAAGTAGATTTTGATTTTGTCCTATTAAATTTCTATCTTGATTCCATTTTGTATTCCTTTAATAAGTTATTCAAATCTTTGACCTCATTTATCCTTACCCTCTCAAAAATGGTTGTATCCTATACAAACTATTGATGGTTGATGTTTTTGATGTTATTACAAGCCTTAAGTCCTCTTATAAGTCTATCTCTATAAGCCTTCTTTAGGTGCCTACCCAAAACCTCTACCATGATAATGAGTAAATATGGTGATAGTGGATCTCCCTGTCTAAGACCTCTCTTGGCTTTAAATGATCATCCCTAGATAGGTTGTCCTTCCTCCATTTGAAATAACATGCATATCCTTGCTTTGATTTAGCTAGGGCTTTTAGGGAATAAACTTTGGATTTTATCCTATTAAATTTCTACCCTGATGCTCTTTTGTATTCCTTTGATAAGTTATTCAAATCTTTGGCCTCATTTATCCTTTCCCTCTAAAAAATGGCTATATCATCTACAAACTATTGATAGGTGATGTTTTTGATGTTATTACTAGCCTTAAGTCCTATTATAATACCATCTATAAGCCTTCTTCAAGTTCCTAGCCAAAACCTCTATCATAATAATGAAAAAATATGTTGATAGAGGATCTCCCTGTCTAAGACCTCTCTTGGCTTTAAATAATTTTGTTACTAACCCATTGACCAACACTAAATATGAAAATATAGAGACACAAGCTTTAATCCATCTGGCCCATTTCTTCCCAAATTCAAAATTTTCTAATACTTCAAAAAGAAAATCTCATTTAATCCTATCATAGGCCTTACTTATATCAAGTTTGAAGATCATTGCTTTCTCTTTTCTTGAAGCCTTTGAATGTATAACTTCATGAGCTACTATGATCCCATCTAGAATCTATCTCCATTTCATAAATCCTCCTTACTCTTTTGAAATAATTTTGTCTAACAATGGTCTTAATTGATTCACTTTGGAAATAGTTTTATATGCCAAATTACATAGGCTTATGGATCAAAATGAATCAAACAATTTTGCATCCTTCTTTTTTGAAATCAAGGTAAGATATATTACATTTATTTTATAAGGTATGTAGTGCTTTACCCTAGACTAGTCCACTACCACCAATAAAGAATCCTTTACTATATCCCAATTATGTTTATAGAATGCTATAGAGAGCCCATCTGGACCTCGATATGTATCCTTATTAAAATAGAAACGAGCTAGATGAACTTATTTTAGAGTAATAGGCTCCATCAGTTTCCTGTTGTCTTCATTTGTTATATCTTAAGGAACTTCTTATAGAATTTTATCATTAAGAACTTCAAATTCCTCTAATCCTAGAATATTCTGACAAAAAAGAATTTACCTCCTTTTTCATTTCACTCTAGTCTCCAATCCAAACCCCTTGTACTGATTTAATTCCACTAATTCTAGATGTTGATCTCTATACTATAGCCATCATATGAAAATACTTTGTATTGTTATCTCCTTTTAACCAAGTTTGTCTTGATTTTAATCTCCAAAATTTCTCTTCCTTACTCAAAATTTTATGATATTGACTAACTCCCTTTCCTCCAGACTTGGATTATTATGATCACATTTTAGAATTTTAAAATTTTATCTTTTAGTTCTTATTTCTTCTCAAAAAAATCCAAAAATTTTCATGATCCATTCTTTTAATATAGATATTAATTTCATTTGTTTTTGAAGGGCATACAACCCATCATTTCCTAAAGAATTCCACATTTATGCTATCATATCTAAAAATTAAGGATGGTCTTCTGACATCTACTCATATTTAAGATATGATCTTTATTTTAATTCACTTACCACCATTTTAACTTTTATTGTCTAATGATCTGAATGAATCCTTTTCAAGGTATTAATTTTAGCACAAGCGCCTTCATCTAGCCAATGATATGAGAGAATGCATCTGTCCAATTTTTTATCTAGTAGACTTTGATGTCTCCTATTGTTGGTCCATGAATAGTTGTCTTCTTCAAACTCAACCTTCCATAGATTATTGTTTTGAATAAAAGTTGAGAAATCTCTCATACTTTGGGTTAGTTTTCTAATTCCCCCAAATTTTTCATCTAGCTTGGTTATGGCCTTAAAATATCCTATGATCATGAATCAGGTTTCTTGGTCTTTAATTCTCATAAAGGCTTCAATCCCACTCCAAAATTCTAATCTATCTGACTAAGTTGTAGGTCCATAGACATTGAGAAGGATAAAACAAATATATGCAAAGAAGCAAGTGACTAAAGAGGTTATCCAATGCCTAGTATTATGAATGGTTACAAAGGAGGTTCTAATATGATTCCAACAAGTTAGAATTCCCCCTATGTTAGGAACCTACTAATAAAAATAAACACTCTCACACAAATACTAAAAATAAACATATAAACTCACAACACACTTGGAAATAACATGCACATTATAGAAGTAAATTGTAGAAAAAGAACAATCTCACAATAGCACTAAATAGTAAGCCTCTTCAATGGGGAACCTCCTTCAATACTTCATTCAATTATGCAAAAATATACATACAACACTGTCCCTCACAAATTTAAGGAATTCCTCTAACAATTAACTCCCAAGGTTGGCTTACATGTAAAATGCCACCTTGGGTAGAATCTCCTACCTACAATCAATTAAATTCTTGAAAAAATGGTTACATAGAAGGATGTCATTTGGAATAGGTGCTTATTAATCCAAAAACATAATAAAACATTACAAAATATTAACATGGGTACTACCCACATTCCACAAGAAATATTACATCATGTTAGGATGGGGTCCTAACACTCCCTTCCCCTTTAAAAAGCTTTATCCTCAAAGTTGAAGGTGAGGAAACTATTTTTGTATTTGGTGAAGAGGTTCCCATGTCACATCTTTGAGTTGTAAGCCATGCCACTTGTCCAAGACATCTATGATAACCCATCAATGAAGGGTACACGATCTTCGATCGAGAATGCATTCAAGTTCAAGAATGATGGACCCTTCCTCATCCAACTTTGGAAGTGTAGACTGCACCTACACCTTATTGCCAATAACCTACTTGAGAGAGGACACATGGAATATTGGATGAATTTTGGAACTAGTCGAAAGGGCTAGTTTGTACGTTGTCATCCCACGCCACTACAACACCTGATAAGGACCATTGTATTTGGTGGTAAGTTTCTGAAAACCATGCAACTAGAGATATGATTGTTTGTATTGTTTGTATGGTACTATATTTATCTATTTGCTATTTCATACGATTCTTATCCATGTCCAAATTGAACTTGAGTTGGTGAAGAATGGAGTCACATTGACAGAGAGTAAAATCCATAGCCTGAACCTTGGAGTTGCTTGGAATGTAAGAAGTTGGAGCTAGTCGATACCAACCATAAACTTCTTCAAATAGAGTCACCTTAGTGGTAGAGTGATAGGTGGTGTTGTACCACCATTCATCCAAAGAAATCAACTTAGCCCAATGAGGAGGATGTTCAAAAGTGAAGCAAAAAAGGTAGATTTCCAAGCATTTATAGATAATTTTATTTTGACCATCAGTTTGAGGATGGTATGCCAAACTCATCTTGAGTTGTATCCCTTGAAACTCTAATAGTACTTGCCAAAAGTAACTGGTGAAGGTAGGATCCCAATCATAGACAATGGATTTAGACATTCCATGGAGGTGAAATATGGAGTCAAAGAATATTTGGGAAACAATGGACATAGTATAAGGATGGTATAGGGAACAGAAGTGAGCATACTTCGAAAGACGATCCACTATCACCAGAATAATAAATTTACCTCTAAATTTTGGTAGCCCTTTGATGAAATCCATAGATAAATCTATCCAAACCTGCTTAGGAATAGGCAATGTTTGAAGTGTGCCTAGAGAACACATAGTCTCACCTTTCATATGTTAGCAGTGATCACATTAAACGACAAATGTTTTGATATATTTTTTCATTCTCTTCCAAAACATTATACGTTTGGTTCAGGATATATTTTGAAAAAATACGAATGACCAGTTGTGATGGATGCATGCATTTTGTGAAGGAGGAGGTCCTTGATTTGAGACTCATATGGAATAACCAAACGATCATGAAACTATAAATCTTGACCATCCCAACCATAACCTGGGTAGGATTGAGGATCCTCTTGGATATTGTGGAGGAGATTTTGCAATGATGAAGCCTTGGATAGAACTTTTCAAATTTGATGAATCCTTTGCAGAAGAGGAGTAGAGATAGCATGGAGCATGGTCTGATCTTCATGGAGGTAATATAAGGCATCATCCACCACATTCTCTTTACCTTTCTTATAAGATATGTCATAGTCATATCCCAACAATTTGAAGACCCATTTTTGTTGTTCTGGAGTAGCCACCTATTGCTCTAAAAAATATTTTAGACTCTGATGATCAGTATTGATGGAAAAATTTTGACCAATGAGATATGGAAGCCAATGGGTGACCACATGTAAATTGGTAAGCATTTATTTCTCATACGTGGACTTGACCAAATTTCAAGAAGAAAGTGCCTTGATAGTAATACCTAATGCATCACTCTCGGTGACAAAGGGTTTAGAAATATTTAGCATTGCCAAAATAGGGGTGGTGGTCATCACATACTTCAAATCAACCAAAGCCTTCTCAATCGACTCGGTCCACGCAAAAACAATTTACAACATGGTTATGAGGGGAGTTGTGATCTTGCCATAGTATTTTCATAAATTTTTTGTAATATCCTGTAAGACCCAAGAATCCACAAAGTTACTTCAACATATGAGGTTTGGGCCATTCTTGCACTTCTTGAATTTTCTTAGGGTTTACATGTGTTAGGACTGAAAAATAAGGCACACTTTATTTACAAGTTATCTTACAATATATAAGCATCAAGATTAGGAGGGAGATATGACAAATGTCATAAGCTCCACTCCAAGTGTCTTTCAGAAGACACCACTCCAACTCAAACTGAAGACAGGGACAAGTGATAGAAGACAAATGTCAACCTATCAATTATAGGCATAGTGCACATTATAACAATAATAATATTCTAACATTCCCCCTTAATGTGCACTATCCTAAAAATATAAGTCAACATTAGATAACATTCCCCCTTAATGTTGACTTCTTTTACATAGATATAGCAAATTGCTAAACTGAGAAAACTTGTCTTTCCCAAGTGACTTGGTGAAGATGTCTACTACTTGATATTGAGTTGGTACATACTCCATGTGTATAATGTCTTCTTGGACCATTTATCTAATGAAGTGATGATGGATCTCAATGTGCTTTGTTCTAGCATGGAAAACTGGATTCTTGGTCATCTTGATGGTACTTTTATTATCACAATATATATATGTTGGACCATGTATGAATAGCCCAATATCTTGAATTAATTGCCTCAACCATATTGCCTCCTTTATTGCCTCAACTGCTGCTCTATATTCTGCTTCTACTGAATATAGTTAAATTGTGTTCTGCTTCTTTGTGCTCCATGAAATAGAGCCTTGGCCTAATTGAAAGCAATAACCTGATGTAGATCTTCTAGTTTCAAGACAACTGGCCCAATCTGAATCTGTGTATCCAATCAAAGAAAAATTATCACTTGATTTATACATAAGGCCATTATGAGGTGTGGCCTTTAGGAATATCACAATCCTCTTAGCTGCTATCCAATGTCTCTTCTTAGGATCCTACATGAATCTAGAAATAAGGCACACTTTATTTACAAGTTATCTTACAATATATAAGAATCAAGCTTAGGAGGGAGATATGACAAGTGTCATAAGCGTACTTAGCCTGTGAGATAAAAATCTTACCAGGATGTTGCCATACCTCTATTCCTAAGAAATAGTGGAGGAGGCCTAAATATGTCATCTCAAAGTTCTTTCATAAGTCCTCCTTGAGCAACCTTATTCCTTCTATGTCATCACCTGTAATGAGAAGATCATCCACATACAATGTAACCAAAATGATGCGGTTCCTCCAATGTTTCACATAGAGAGTAGATTCTACTGCAGATCTAGTGAAACCAAGGTTGAGAAAATAGGATTCAATCTTTGCATACCAAGCTCGGGGTGCTTGCTTCAACCCATATAGATCTTTCTTTAATCTGAGGACTTTGTTGTTTTGGCCTTCAACTGTGTACCCTGGTGGTTGTTTCACATACACTTCCTCCTTCAAATGACCATTGAGAAATGCACTTTTGACATCCATTTGATATATTGGCCAATGTTTTTGAGCTACCATAGCAATAATTGTCCTGATTATAGTCATCTTAGCCACAGGAGCAAAGGTCTCCTCATAATCAATTCCCTCTTGTTGCTTATAGCCTTGAGCTACTAGGCGAGCCTTGTAGCAATCTAGTGAGCCATCTGCTTTATATTTTGTTTTGTATACCCATTTTGTGCCAATGGTATATTTTCCTTTGGGTAAATCAACTAACTCCCAAGTGTGATTTTTTTCAATGGAATCTAATTCTTGATCCATGGCATGAACCCATTTAGGATCACCAAGTGCTTCTTTGACATTAGAGGGTTCAGGTTGGCTAAGGACTTTGGCCATTAGGGCATCATTCACTTGGTGTCTTAGGGCTGAAGGCCTTTTACCTGTATATGTGGGCAAATGATTTTAGGCTTCATCTATTATGGCTTAAACCCACTTGGGTAAAGTATTGGATGATGTTACTCGATCATTAGGAGGAGGAGATGGAGGACATGGATCATTTGTAGGAAGTTCTTCTTGTGGATGAATTTCTTGATTTATGAGTGAAGGATAAGGACTAGATGATATTGTATGCATGAATGGAGCAACTATTTCATTAGTTATTTCTAAAGTGGGGGCCTTAGGAGGATTAGATGGGGGATACTCATGAAAGGTAACATCCCTAGATAAAATGATTTTCTTGGAAATAGGTGCATATAATTAATATGCATTGGCACTATCACTATACCCAACAAAGATGCATTTTTGGCTCTTATCATCAAACTTCTTCCTTTTCTTATGAGGAATATGAGCATAGGCATCACATCCAAAGATTCTCAAATGGCCCACATAGGGCGTCCTTCCACTCCATGCTTCTTCAGTTTTTCTTTCATGTAAGGCCTTTGTGTATGACCTATTAGTCAAGTATGCAGCAGTAAGAACAACTTCTCCTCAAAATGAGTTAGGTAATATAGCAACATGTAACATTGATTTTGCCCTATTTGTGATTGTTTGATTCATCCTCTCAGCAACTCCATTTTTTTGTGGGGTATAAGGGGTTGTGAATTGCCTCCTTATCCCATGATACTTACAAAAATTAAATAATTCATTGGAGACATATTCTCCACCATTATCTGATCTTAAGGTGGAGATTTGATAGCCACTTTCTCTTTCAACAAGTGCGATGAATTCTTTGAACTTATCAAGGGCTTGCCACTTATATTGAATTAGGTAGATCCATAACTTTCTATTGTAATCATCAATGAAAGTGATGTAGTATTTAGCCCCAATATAATATTGAACAGACATTGGCCCATAAATGTCTGAATGAACCAATTGCAAAGGTCTATTGGCTCTCCATGCCTTTCCTGTCTCAAATGGTTGCCTATGGTTTTTGGCTATTACACATGGCTCACAAAAACATTTTGACTCCTTAATATGTGGAAGTCCTTTAACTAATCCTTTTGTAGCCATCATCTGAAGATTATTAAAATTTAAATGTCCTAATATTTCATGCCATATGTACTCCAAAGTGAAAGTAGTTGTATGCAAAAATGTTTGTGTTATAGATTTTGTAAGGAGGTAGTAAACACCATCCTTTTTCACTCCCATGGCCTTGACATTGTCATTGGGTTCCTTAATATAGCATTTGTCTTTTTCAAAATAGACATTATAGCCCTTATCCGTAAGTTGTCCAATAGAAAGAAGACTCATTTTAAGACTAAACACATACAAAATATATGTTGTAGGAACATTATTACCATCATGCAAAGTAAGTGGTGCCTCCCCAACACCTTCAATGGGTAGAGCACTTTCATCACCAAAATTAATGAATTGATTTGATGTAGGCTGAACCTTGGTCAACCAATATTGCCTTCCTGTCATGTGCTTTGCTGCTCCATAATCGATATACCAACATTCTTTATCTTCAACATTAACTTGGTTGGCTGCATACAATGTGTTCAGATTATTATTTTGTGGTTCTCCCTATTCTCTTTGCCTTTTATAGCAATTAACAACATTATGATTCCATTTTCCATAATATTCACACCCTTGTTGATTGTTGTTTTGACTCCCTTGAGCTCTTGTTTGCCATCTTGGCTGCTGCTAGTACTGCTGCTGATGTGGCTACTAATGGTACTACTGATTTGGTTTTTCTTTGGTACTGTTGCTGATGCGGTTGTTGCTGGTACTGTTGATTTACCTATTCTTTGGTACTGTGTGTATCTCTGATGTTGTCTACCCCTTTGATTTTGATTATGCTAATTTTGACCCTTGTTTTGTTTAGGCTATAAAGTTGCCTTGGTGGAAAAAGTTGCTGATGTGGCTTCAATTTATTCATCTTTGATTAGGGCTTGCTCATGTTTCTTAAGTAGGATCTCAATATCCTCAAGTGTGGAATTAATTGTTTTACCACTCAAGTCTAACATGGTAGCATAGGAGTGAAACTTTGAAGGAAGACCATGCAACATTATTGGAATTAACTCATTATCATATAGGGTTTTACCAGCAGCTAAGAAATAATTCTTAATAGACTTCACTTCCATAAGATAATGTGTAAGTGAGCCTTTCATACATAGATTGTGCAATTTTTGTTTAAGATACAAAATATTATCTTGAATTGGTCTATCAAAAAATCTATTGAGAGCATCCCATGCTTGTTTAGGTGTTTTTATAGCCCTTATAGTTTCTCTGCATTGAATTCTTGTAGCTAGCTTGATTAGACTTAAAGCTATATTGGAATTCTTCTCAAATTGTGATTTTTCTTTAGGGTTTGTAGGTGCAGTGAGTGAGTCTTCATTAGCCTACCTATATTTCACAAAGTCCCACATGTCATTCATCATTAATATTGATTCCATCTCATACTTCCAATTTGCAAAAGTTTGTGCTCCTTCAGGTTTCTTTGTAAGTCCACTTAATAGATTTGTAATAGCCATGATTTATAAAAGGATCAAAAGAAAAGGAAGCTCAACAAAGGATAAAGTAAGAATGACAAATGCCAAATTAGAGCCCTCAAAAAAAAATCTAGGGTACACCGCTGAAGATCCAGAGGAGGGTTCACCTAGTTTTTCCACTCTGAATCTTCAAGTGATTCCAACAGTGGGAGGGTTAAGTTGAACATAAGTGCATTTTTCTATCCAAAGAGAGTAAGAATTAGAATTTTTCCAGACCTTTATACCAAAATTCTCAATATACCCACCCTTATGTGAGGGATACTATAAGCATTTGAGCAGTTTATACGTGGTACATAGGCGATTCTGAAATGGAATAACCTGCCAGACCTTTATACCAAACTACTCAATATACCCACCCTTACGTGAGGGAGACTATAAGTATTTGAGTAGTTGATACGTGGAACATAGGCAGTTATAAAAATGTGATGCTTGCTTTTTGTAGAATTGTTATAATATATGTGCCAATATATTATTGCTTTATAAGAATTTTCCTGTATGTGTTTGCTTGCTTGTATATGGCTTAGTGTCAAGTGTGTATGAAATGGAACTACACTTGATTACAATTATAAAACCCAAAGTCATGCAAGGGTAATAACCAGCATAAAATATAGATAAATCCTAAATAGAAGATGCAAGCAACAAACACCTAGTGGCCAAGAGAGTGCCACAAAAGGTCTCCACAAGCAAGAGGCAAGGGGGAAATCACCCCTTGATAGAATGATTTGTATTGGAAACTTGGCTAAAAAAAATTAGCCCCAAATGTACCTCCAAAAAATTTTACAAGATCAATGCCTTTACTTACAAGATTACCTCCAAACTTGCCAAATTCAATGAATAACTTGGCATAATGTCCCCCCAAAGACTTAGAATTGATCCCCTTACTATTTTGCCAAATTTATCAACCAAGAGTGTCGGATGCAACCGAAAATGCACTCTTTTTACAATCTCATCTTTGACTTAAAATTCAGTTGAGTAAATGATCTCAAAACTAAAAAAATATTGCACCAATGGATTCCCCTCGAAAAATCCTTTCCAACAACTATATATAAGCCTATATTCGGATACAAATTGATGCTTAAAAAAGCAAAAATATAATGACCCTTTAATTGTGTGCATCTCCGAGACTTCCCAAATGGTCACCCATCTGAGTTCTAATCGGGACCAAAATGCTTAGTATGGGAGTTTTTATGATACGTAACACCAAGGAGTTATACAACAATTTTGAAATTCCCTTTGAAAAATTAAGAAAAATGTTCTTAAGTTTTAGTTTTTTTCACCTTTTTCACTTGCGGATGGCACAAAAGATGCCAATCTGGACTTGATTTGACTAGTAGAAATCTCATCGTTTTTATCACTGATGTCTCCACTATGCCTCCATCATCACACCACTCTCCCTGAGTTTCTCTGCCAACTGCACTACTTGTGGTGCAATGGCCCTCTTTGACGAATACCATCGATAGTGGAATAAACTAGGGACTACAAGCATTAAAAAAAATTAGAACCTCATCCACTTCTACAGATGTTGCATGTGCTTCAACAGTGCTTCAAATTTTTGAAACTGTAGTTAAAAAAGTTGATTGCGAAGCTTCAAAACAAATTCGAACCCCCTAACAATGTTTCCATGCTTTAATCAAACTCTTCAAAGCGATATCCATCACGTTCAGGTTATCATATTTGATGAAATATTTCATCACTTGTCAAGGAATCCACGAACGTTTTCTTCAAGGAAGCCAAGATCCTTGGGATTTATATGTTTCAAAGATTGCCACTTCTGTCTTCTCTCCTTTTGTCTCCATAGTTGATCTAACAAGATCTTAATTAGTGTAGGTCCCTGCTATTGAGTCAAAACGAAGTGATGAAACCTCCACCATCGCCAGCTCCAGCTATTGCTGCTACTGCTAATGGTGCTACTCCAGCTTCATCTACAGGGACAAATTCGGCTTTATCTTCAGGAACTACTTTAGCCATAGTTTCTTCTATCGAAACAGTTACTATGCCTATTTCATCATCAGTACCAGCATAGCCAATATCTGCTTCCTAATATTTTCTTGAAATTAGTGATGGCTATCATGCCTTGGGATTTTTCTAGGTCCTCCAAGCGGACGTGGGACATTGTCTGCACTACGATCGATGGATGTAGTGGGCTCCTCCAGATTGTAGCATGTCTAACACCTCCAACACCTCCTCCTTCGTTGTTCACACTAGCCACGAACACGCAATATTTCCTCAAATATTCATGAAATTTGTGTCAATAGGCCATGGTCCATGTCTAGAAAAAATCAATGGGAAGGGGGGCACCGTAATCTGAAGACTCCATGAAATAACACAATAGTATATATCTAGAACACAACAGGAGATACGCTACAAGAAAAAATGCTTGGCTTTCTCTTTTTTTTAAATATAACTCAGATCTCGAATGCTTCAACAAAACTTCAAAAAAAATAGCTCTCACAATAGAAAACTCCTAAAAAATCTGGAAAGAGGCATGTCCTCGTACGGTGAGGATTGTCCTCTATGAAGTTTCTAGTTTTTGATCCACTCAATAAGTGGAGAGCATACTCCCTGACTCCATAATCAGTCCTATAGGCGGATCTCACCACTCTGATACCAAATGTTAGGACTGAAAAATAAGGCACACTTTATTTACAAGTTATCTTACAATATATAAACATCAAGCTTAGGAGGGAGATATGACAAGTGTCATAAGCTCCACTCCAAGTGTCTTTAAGAAGACACCACTCCAAGTCAAACTAAATATAGGGACAAGTGGCAGAATACAAATGTCACCTTGTCAATTATAGGCATAGTGCACATTATAACAATAATAATATTCTAACATTCCCCCTTAATGTGCACTATCCTAAAAAAATAAGTCAACATTAGATAACAACATGAACTCCTTCCTTAGTGACTATATGCCACAAATATTCAACCTCCTACTGACCAAAGAAATATTTTGATTACTTTGTATAAAGTTTATGGTTAGACAAAAGTTTTAGAGTTGCTTCTAAGTGGTGAAGATGATCCTCCCATGTACGATTGTAAATTAGTATGTCATCAAAGAAGACTAGAATGATTTTGCGAAGATAGGGGAAAAAATAGAATTCATCAAACTCTAGAAGGTGGAAGGTGCATTGGTCAACCCAAAGGCATAACTAAAAATTCATAATACCCTTTGTGATTTCTAAAGGCTATTTTAGAAATATATTCATTCTTGATGTGGATTTGGTGATAACCCGATCGTAAATCCAACTTGAAAAAATATTGAGCCCCATGCAAATCATCTAAGAGTTCATCAATAATAGGAATAAGGAACTTATCCTTTATAGTAATTTTGTTAAGATCCCGATAATCCATACACAAGAACCAAGTGCCACCCTTATTTCTGACTAACAACACTGGTGAATAATAGGGCCTAACACTAGAATGGATAATTCTAGAAGCTCAAAGTTCTTGTATAATTTTCTCAATTTTAGTTTTTTTAGCATAATCATATCAACATGGACAAACATTAGGAGGCAAAGTGCTAGGAACAAGTTGTATGGCATAATCATGTGAGTGCTGAGGAGGAAGTTCCATGGGTTACTCGAAGATATGAGTATACATGTTTAATATACCCTATAATTTTTGTGGTTGACTAGACTCCCATTGCTCGAGAGTGGTGATAGCAAAAAATTGAGCTACCACACCATGGGAAGATTTATTTAATAATTTTACATATTATAAGAAGAAATAAATTGAAGTTCTCCTACCTTTATGCCATGGAAGGTATATTCCTACCCATCCTGACTAAATTTCATTCATAATTCTACAAAATCCCATAGGATTGGTCCCAATATTTGTAACCATTATGCTCCCAAAACTATATCACACCCTGCTAAGGGTAAAGCAAACATGTCAGACTTGAGATTATAGTCCCCAATATTTAGCTTAATATTATGACATATTCCTTTAAATGGTAGGGTGCCACCATTAGTAATCATAACTTAAAAGGAATTGCTTATGGTAATGTAATAGTTTCTTTGTTTGGTGACATGTGGATCAATAAAATTATGTGTGCTTCTAGATTCAATCAAAATGATGATCCTTTGTCCCTTGAAATGGCCAATCACCTTCATGGTTTGGGGTGTGGATACTCCTACTAGAGCATGTACAAAACATTTTGGTGGGGATTCCTACTGATCAGTTGACTGGTTTGTGGTTTCTATTTCTTGAGGATCCTCCTCATCCTCGGAAGAGTTCCAAGTGGGAACTTCATCCATATCTAGCTAGTACAATTTTTGTTGCACACACCTATGCCAGTATATTTTTCATCATAATTATAATATAATCCTTATACCTTTCTATGCTCCATGTCCTCGTGACTCAATTTTTTTATAGGTGGAGATCTATTAGTTGAAATCGGCATTGGCTTGGTCAAACAAGATAAATTAGATGGAGGAAATTTAGAAGTTTGGCCAAGAGCCTTGAATTTTTTGTCTGCCAATTTGGCCAATTGTATGGTCTGTGGTAGTGTTTGAGATTGCAACAACTTAACCTCAGCCCTGATGTCATCCTTCAAGCCACTCATAAAACAACACTAGAAATAATCAACACTTAGTCTTATTGTTCGATTGGTAATTTTTTCAAATTGAGTTTGGTATTCTCGAACAATTGAAGTTTATTTGAGTTTAAAAAGAGCTCCTATATAATCTTCAAACTCGCTAGGACCAAAGTGAGTGAGTAGGCATTGACCAAAATTAGACCATGAAAGGTCAGGTTTAGCCTTTCTAAGCCACAAAAATCAATGGAGTGCATCTGATTCAAAATTAAAAGAAGCAATGGTCAACCATAGGAAATAATCAACATTGTGAGGAGTGAAATATTGTTTTGCCTTACAAATCCACTCCTCAGGATATTTTCCATCAAAATTTGGAAATTCTAATTTTGGTAACCTCATCCCATTATGGTTGGGTATAGCTCATTGGTGGTGGCTTGTACCACTTTCCTCTTGGTCATGTTGAGCTGCAAAACCAACAAAGACTCACTACCAATTCAACCTTCATTGTTTTTGTGTAATGGTGAGATCAGCTATAGACACTTGCATTGTCTGTAATTTTTTGTAAATTGTAGCCAATATTTGGTTTTCCATATTGTCCACTTTGTTTTGAATTTCCCTCTCTAGTGCTTTTTGGCGAGTTCCCTCAACCATAATTGAAGGTTTGGATGCTTTTTGTGGGACTTAGGTAGCTTTTAGGATTTACTATTTTTAGTAAGGGTCCAAAAAATAGTTTGGGATTTAGGTTGCAACACTAATTTTAGGATAGGATCCACTTCAATGGCCACTTTTAGAGTGCTCAATGAGAATATATACCGACTTATTTAACTTTTTATGATCTCCTAGTTGGGTGCAAGTCGATGTCAAGGTAATTTCTTCAACATGGCCTTAAAATTTCATATGTGGGTCTTTGGTGCAGAATAATAGTTGCTTCTATTCCCTAATATTTTGGATCAATTTGATTGACCATTGAGCAATTATGGCCTTTACAAGAAAAATAAAAAATTGCCAATTTCAAAAAATTGATGCAAAATTTGACCAAGAGCTGCCAAGGACAATTTTGTCTAGATTAGAATATAAAATTGTTTGCTAAATTTTGGAGTCAATCTGAGCTTTGAGTGAAGAGATATCCCTATTTTAGTAAAAGTCCATTTTTTAAAACTACTAGTGAGGTCAGGTTTGCTTTTAGAGATTGTGTCCAAGAACTGTGTCTACTGTCTCTACCCTGTATGTTCTGATTATTAACCACTGATTAACTCTTGACATCATTTTGTTCCCTTTTTAGACTTTTTGAACATTGATTGATTCCTGCCACTATTTATTCCATGTCTGATTTTGACTTTGTCATAGATATTTCTTGACTATTCTAACCGTTACAGGTAATTGTTCTGACTATATATTGACCACCTTGTATTGATGGAAACTAATGAAATTTTCATGACTGTAACCGACTCTGACTCCCTGTTTCCCCTATTTTAGACTTTGAAGCTTCTTGTTTGTCTATTATTTTTTAGTAATTTTGTATTATATATTTTGCATGCAAGAATTCTGGAATATATGTCTTCTTTGTATGCTCAACTTCTGTGAAGGATATGGTCACAGTTCGAATTTTTTGTTGTAGGTTAAATAGAATAAAAAGACTTGGAGAACAAACTTTTTTTCTAGGTTTAAGCAAAACTAGGGTACGCTAGGCAAAGGTGTATGTAATACCCATAGGCCCTCTGTTATACCATAGTGATGAACAATAGTGCTTGGACCAATATTTCAAGCCACTACCCAAGGATGATTCCACACATACCCTTGAGCACACTATCTGCCTCTCTAACAGTACAGGAGGGTAATCATCCAGTATGTTGTGTCCCATGGACTATGTATAATATAAGGCCAAAAAGCTTCATATTGGATAAAAACATTTTTAAGCCTAAATGGTCTTTCGATACACCCGAAGATGCATGGGAGCTAGACGTTGTATGGGCTATCTAGATTAGCCAATAATGATAGCTCCTTTGCGATATTTTAAAACCCTTAGCACAAGGTTTTTAACCTACTCAACTACTATAAAAATAACTATAATTCTTATTTTTTTTACCTTTTGTTGAATATATATATATATATATATATATATATATTAATAAGAAAAAACTGGTAAACAAAAATTGAACTCAAAAATTGTATACCTAACAATTGAATTGGTAGAATTCGTTGCAGTCGTAGCAGAATACAATCGTGGAAAGCACTCTGATACCACTTGTTATGAACCTACTAATAAAAATAAACACTCACACAAATACTAAAAATAAACATATAAACTCACAACACACTTGGAAATAACATGCACATTACGGAAGTAAATTACAAAAAAAGAACAATCTCACAATAGCACTGAATAAGAAGCCTCTTCGATGGGGCAACCTCCTTCAATACTTCATTCAATTATGCAAAAAGATACATAGAACATTGTATTCACAGATTTAAGGAATTCTTCTAACAACTAACTCCCAAGGTTGGATTACATGCAAAATGACACCTGAGCTAGAATCTCCTACCTACAATAAGTTAGATTATTGAAAAAATGGTTACATAAAAGGGTGTTATTTGGAATAGGCGCTTCTTAATCTAAAACTATAATAAAATATTATAAAATATTAATATGGGTACTCCCACGTTCCATAAGGAATATTACGTCAAGTGTTAGGATGGGGTCCTAACACCCTACCACTCCTTCAAAATCTATAACATCCCATTAACATCTCGCCCATACTACTTTCATAGGTATGAAAACTTCTTTTGTCATTCTAGTTTCCTAGATACAAAGAATGTCAAGTTTATTAATTAAATAGAGGTCCATGATATACCTATGCTTTGAGGGGGTATTAACACCCCTTATATTCCATGAGATGATATTCATGTCTCATTAGGGGCTACTAGCCCTGCCTGTGAATTACCAATACCATTTTGTTGTTTAGTAAAGAGAAGTTCAACCAACTTAATTTGTGTTCATTTCTCTATGTTTGCTCTTGCTTCCTTGGATCTTGCTTGATAATTTTAGGGTTTTCTTCTTTTTTTCTTACTTGTATCAAGAGTAGGTCTTATTATTCTATTCCTCAATATTCTTTCACAACTTTGTTTTCCTTATATTTATCCTCTCTTGGATCTACTATGGAAGCTTTTGACTTGTCTTACTCATTTTTTGGTATTTCCTTATTAATGGTAGAGGTATTAACATCTAACATTGTATTTTTTTTACCATTTTTTTTCTCTTGAATGGTGCATGGTACTTCAAGAGAGTCTTCAAAATTTGATTTGACATATTCCTTAGTTTCATCAAGAATTTTCATCCCTAAATCAAGATCATATTGAATAGATGGTTCCTTGTTAATATGTTGAATGTGTTGTATGGTGTCCTCTAAGCTTTGCTCTACTTTTTCTTCATAGGCTAAAGCCTCAAAAGAGTTGGTATTTCTTTCTATATCCTTCCTTACTGGTCTCTACTGTTTATTTTCTTTCATTTTTCTATTTCTATTTTTTGGAAGTTGAAAACCATCCTCATCTATACCCATTTGTAAGTTTCTCTTACGGCTTCTACATATGATTCTACTGGACTCTTCTTAGGAAACTAAAATTCAAAACAGCAGATATAATATTTGATACTAGATAATAAATGTATATGTAAAGATAAGACCTAGATTATTCAAGACAATAAAAATTCTACTTATTCTAATGTGTTAATAATGAAGACTTTGGATACTTTGAAAAGCATACAATTAGGGATTGGTTCCCAAATCATTCATAAAATGGGATATAATGGTACAAGTTTAAGAATAAATGGGTAAGGTATGAAAGATCCCATAATACCATATATAACACCAAAGAATGAAGTCTTTGTATATATAGGACAAGAAAGTAGCAATAAAATTATGACAGGGACCAATGATTGCAAATTTATGTGAGGAATCAGTAATTAAAAATCTATAAAATTAAAATGCAAAGAAAAAGTATGCAGTTATAGACATTGTGGAAGATATGGACATATATTAGTTGGAACCTCCATTCTTATAAAATTTGTGGATGAAATAATCATTCTCAAAGATATTTTTATTATAAAGAAGAAATAAGGTATAGCAAGATTCATATGCATTGTGGATGGATGAATGTGTTAGAATGGAATAATACAAATGGAATATTATGTGGTTTCTATAGAATGAGACCTTCTTTGTTGAATGTGTTGAAGAATGTAAGTTTTCTCATGATAAAATATGTTGGGAAATTTGAGATAAATGATTTCAATATCAAAAGAATATAACCTACAATGATAAAAGCCTACAAAAGAATGATTATAGACCTATAGTGATGAGAAACCTGTAGATAAAACTTATATGGAAAATTTTGAGAATGTGGATGATTTCCTAAAGGTGATAACCTAATGGCTAGTCGAGAGGTGAAGTATAAGGAGACCCAAAAGTAATGACCCAAATGCAAAGAACTAGTGGTGGCCTAGAGGTAATGGCCATATGACAAAAATCTAGAGGTAAACTCTGAGCTAGACCAAAGTGGTAGACCAAGTGAAAATTACATAGATCCAAAAAATGCCAATACCAAAGCCAAAGCCAGAGTTAGTGCCCCATGTCAAATCCAAAGCCAAATCCAGAGTTAGTGCCCCATGCCAAAGCCAAATCCAAAGCCAAAACAAGAGTTAAAGCGAGCATAATTTCATTCTACCACCCTAAGAAGTCTAGATTAAAGGGGGATAGTCATTTATTTGTTGTACCAAATAATATAATAAGAAAATATTTTAGCCTTATATTACATTATTTGATCGTATTAGCATATTATTATTTGTTACATTTTATCTTGTATGAAGGTTTAACCCATGTGGAGGTTTTGCGATAGTTACATAATTTATATCATTACAACTTTATAACAAATAGCAGTTATATCAATCGGTAATGTAATGGAAAGTGATATCATTCTTTTGTGTTAAATATTTGTCTCCAACATTTGCATCACCTAATATCAGTTATCAATTGCTTTAAATACTTCTCAAACATTTGGAAGTTCTATAACAATTAAATATAATGAATTATTTAATTGTTATAGAACTTCCAAATGTTTGAGAAGCATTTAAAGCAATTGATAAATGATATTAGGTGATGCAAATGTTGGAGACAAAGATTTAACACAAAATAATGATATCACTTTCCATTACATTACCGATTTATTATGCAACAAAGATAATATATGAGATATTTCACACACACACACACACATATATATATATATATATATATATATAGTTGGTTATGGCCTAAATGGTCATCTTTGTTCCAATAATAGAATCATAGATCAATGCTCAAGAATATTTATCACACTTTAAATGTAAAGAAATTATGAATGGAGGTCCAAGTTCTCTCTAAAGAAAAATTGAAAAAATAATATATATAATGTTGATTACATGAATTGAAAAAAATTGCATTGTTAAAATATGTCTTACATTTAAACCTCAATATTAAAGTGTGTTTAAATTTATGTTAGGAACCTACTATTGAAATAAAGCCCACACACACAAAATACTGAAAGATAACTGAAGTACATGCAATAACAGAATAATACTATGCAAAAAGTAATTGCAAAATTGAACAATCTCACAAAGAACTCAGAATCGTAGGCCTCTTCGAGGGGGCAACCTATTTCAATATTTCATTAACTTGCAAAAATATGTCTTCGTACATGGCTTCATAGCTTTTTAAAGAAATACTTCATGCAAACCCTAACCCTAGGCTCAAGAGTTGGCTTACATGCAAAATGCCACTCGAGCTAGAATCTTCTACCAAATGTTGGTTACAATCTTGATAATGGTTACATCAAATGGCCCCACTTGGCTAGGAGCATAACATGCCACGTACATTACAAAATAACATTATATATGGGATCCCCCACATTGGAAGTGCATCATTACATAATAATGAGAATTACAAAATAACGTTAGGATGGGATCCTAACATGTCCTTCCCTTTCAAAAAGCTTCGTCCTTAAAGCTGAAGGTGAGAAAACTGGTGTTGGAGTTGATGGAGAGATTCCCATGTAGCATCTTCCAACTGGAGTCCATGCCACTGAACAAGGACTTCAGTAATGGTGTGGTTATGAAGAAAGTGAGTCCGATGATCCAACAATTATTCGGGTTCAAGCAAGATAGAACCTTCTTCATCGAACTTTGGAAGTGCATATTGAACCTATACCTAATTTCCCACCACCTTTTTGAGAGAAGAAACATGAAAAATGGTATGGAGCTTGGATGTAGGTGGAAAGTGATGAGGCCTGGAAATGCCTCAATCATAACATGTTTTGAATACTAAAATTGCCTATAAACTCTTATGTTTAATCTAATATGCTAGTTAAGTTGATTCAATATGTTGTGTATTAACTATTTGCATGATGAATGTTTTTGAAGTACTATATTCTGATTTTTACATCCTTTTTGTATAAGTTTTATGTTGTTTTGTTGTGACTTGCTAAAAAGAGATATGCTTATATTAATAGCAGCACTTCACTAATCATGTTTTGATATGTCTCAAGCATTCATTTTACCTAAATATGGCAACAGTTCAAGGAAACTGTTACTGTGCAGCAAAAACTGGGTTTTCCCATGTAAATTCCAACCAGCTGCCAATGAATGGCAAGGCATGGAATTCACATGTGAAAAGAGATGAAGACCATTGGGATCCGATCCCGAGAAGTAACCCACATGAGAAATGCAGAGGAAATCATTTAAGGAGCCCACATTTGTTCATTCTGAAGTCTCTTCGGAATGAACAGATATCTTCAAAATGAGAAAACATAGTGTCTTCGGAATGAGCGGATCTTCGAAATGAGAACTGTAGCATCTTCGAAATGAGCAAATCTTTGGAATGAGAACTGTAGAATCTTAAAAATGAGTAGATCTTCGGAATGAGAATTGCAGTATCTTTGAAATGAGCCACTTATCTTCGGAATGAAGACAGAATGTGTTTTTTGACTTATTGACAGAATTCTAACGCTGGAAAAATGGAAATAAAGATTGAAAAGAATAAAAGAAAATATCTCAGATCTGACTTTGCTGTCCTTGCCGACCAAAGTCACCATTTGTGGAAAGATCAAAAGATGATCTTCTTCTAGGATAAAAACCAGGAATTGTTGCAGCATAATAGGATTAGATCTTTTTAGATTGTTAGTAAATCTTAGGACATCTATAAATAGGGCTCTCGTTCAGGTTGAGCTAGGAAGGGAAGTAGAAAGGAGGTAGAAGAAAGAAAGTAATAGAAAGTAAAGGAATAGAATAGAGAAATCAGTAATAGGTGATAGTCATAAAATGACTGTTACAGTCCTATAACAGTTTTTAGCATCATTATTGTAATCATGTGTTTGCATCAATAAAGTATATTGTTTCTATTTCATATTGCTTGTAAATGAGTGTGAGTAAGATTTAAAGAGAAAGAGACTCATACCTTCTTCTGGACAAAGAGGTTGGCCACTTCCAGACCTAGGAGGAGGACTAACAACAGGTTTTTATTCTGATTTTGTTGTAGCAGAATGAGTTGTAGAACTTATCATTTCATTCCTTTGTAAACAACTAATGATATTTGCAATCTTAGTTTATTTTATGTTTTGTGATTAATAATTTGGTTGTAATCCTCACTTTTAGCAAAGCTTTCAATTTATTGCAGACTTTCATTCCCAAAATTTACTGTTTTCTGTAATTTCTTGCATTTTATGTTTTGCTGTCAACTCCTGCACAGAAGATTGACAACCTTACGTTACGGAGCCTTGATAGTTTTCATTTCCACATTAGAATTAGATTTTCATTACTACAAAAGTAATTAGATTTTCCTTCCGCAATTAGAATCGGACTTTCAATTTCGCAATCGTTATTTCTGCAACATAATTAGGTCTCATTTTGCAATTGTAATTAGGACTTCATTTCTACAATTAATGATTAGTTTCCAATTCTACAACTTAGATTAAGGTTTAATTCATGCAATTTAGAGATAGGAATGTCCTAAAACCCCCCACACAATCGGTTTCACCAATAAAACCTGTTGCTCTAGATTGACCTAAGTTATAGCCCTGTTTGCCCCTTCTTTCGCAGATAGCCTTGTACACGACCCTGGATTGACAAATTCATTGAGAATTAATGATGTGTATACCGACAACGCATCATTTTGGCACTGTTTCCAGGTATACATGTTGCTAGAAGGTAACAACAGTCCAATAACTGTTAGTTAGACTGAACTGTGAAGATTCAGGATAAAATTTGAATAGAACAGTTGGTTAAAATAACAACTATTAACATATAATTTATGTCATTTAGAGTGAACATGAATGAGTAAGTCTAGGGATGAAAAATGTAGAATTACCCAAAAGGATCCCTGGCTTGTTCCATTAAGGAGATCTTCACGCCTAAGGGGTGAATCACCTGTGTTTGAATTACCAAAAATATTGAAAGAAAAATCACCAGTCTCACCATCATTAGAACATTTTGAGAAAGAAAAATCACCAGTTTCACCATCACTAGAACATCCCGAGAAAGAAGAATCATCGAGACTCATTATCAACGAGAGGGTCTTGGACCTCTTGAGAGAGAAATTTGGATAAGTTTAATTAAGAAACCATAAACTATGGTAGAGGGAGGGAATGGCCAACATGGCTATGTCCATGATGAAGGAGATGATCAGGATATTCCTCAACCTTCTAGAACATTTGAATATCCTATCCGTTTGAATCCAACACAAAACTCTCCCATGAAGACTATTTCATCTTCAGTACTTCCAACCTTTCGAGGTGTTGTATCTGAAGATCCTGATCAGTTTTTATTTGAATTCAAGGTAGTGTGTCAAACCTATGATTATGTAAATGACAATCAGAAACTTAAGGTTTTTCCCTCAACACTCAAGGACTCAGCATTACGCTTGTTCATGATTTTAGAGCCAAATTCCATCCGAACTTGGGATCAAATGAAAATTGTGTTTTTAGACAAATATCAGGAGTATTGTCATGTAAGGAACAAGAAAGATGAGTTATTCAGGATTAAACAGGAAGATGATGAAACATTAGAAGATTATCTTGATAAGTTCTCCTTTGTTCAAAGGAGATGTGGACTTGTAGAACCAGAGTTATACAAAACCATCTTTTTGAGAGGATTGCAAGATGAATCCAGAGATGTATTGGATTTGATGGGAAGAGGAGATGTAAATACTCTCAGTAATGAGGAAATTATGGATCTCTGTAGGAATTACTCTCGCAATAAGCAAGGAAGAAGAAAAAAAAATACAAATGGCACTGATGTGAAAGAACTAATAGAGGAACTTGCAAATTTTAAAATTTATATTCTAGTACAATTAAACACAACTTTGAGGGAAATGTCTGCAAAAGTAAAAAACATAGAACCTTTGGCAATTTATTGCCCAAGATGTAGAAATAAACATGCTTTGCAGGAATTTCCTTTGAATAAAACATCTATCTCAGCCATTTGTAGTATCTGTTCAAAAAGGCATTCAACTGATCAATGCCACCTGCTACCACAACTCAAAATTGTGTTAGAAAATTAGACTAAGGAACTCAACTATATTGGACCAAAATAAGGGGGAAATTTCTCTCAATACCAAAATCCCCCTTGTTTTCCTACAAATTGGGGGCATAATCCTGGTACTATGCCTTGGGGACAATCAGAACCACCCCAACGTCCTTGGAATTATCCTCAATGGACAAATTCCCAAGAATGGCCACAAACAAATTGGAGTAATTCATCCTCGAATTAGAATCAAAACAACCCATATTGGAATCAAAGCAACCCATCATGGAGTCAAAACAATCCACCCTGGAATCAGAATTAGACTAATCCACATTGGATGCAAAATCAACCACAGTGGAATCAACAATACCAGTCCTATCCAAGACAGCAAAGAAATCAAGGTCGAGAATCGGCATTTGCTTGCTCGCACCTACTCAAAACTTTCAAGACAAACAAAACTAACCACAACAACAACAGGTGAAACAACCTCAACTACCAGCCCAACCAGTGACTAATCCAAACAACATAAGACAGGCATCCCCTGTCTATGTGGTTAAGTCGAAGAAAATATTGAAATCAATGTTATTGATTGTAGTAACATCCAACTTCGTTCAGGAAAAATTGTACCTGAACCCATTTCCAATAAAAGCAAAGAAAATGAAGATCAATAACCCTCAAAACCAATTATAGTGGAACCAAAAATAGAGAAAGAAGAAGAAAAAATAGAACCACAGGCAGAATAATTACCTTCATCAAGGATAATTCCATATCCTAAAAATTTCAATACAACAGCAAAAAATTTTGAATCAGACCTGGTCAAGGAACTTAAAAAGTTAACCATATCATTGCCCTTATTGTAAGCCATTAAGGATATACCAGTGATTAATAGTATCGTCCGAGATTTGTGCATTAGAAGAGCAGGAAGAAAAAAAAAGGCATTTTCCAAGACTGTTCAGATTGAAGGAAAGATAGTTGATCTCTTATCTGGGAAACTATTACCTCCAAAGTATAGTGACCCAGGAAGTCCAGTTATCACAGTTACTATAGGTTCAGTACCAATATCAAATGTCTTAGTAGATCTAGGAGCTGCAATAAATTTCATGACCAAGGATATAATGAAACAATTATAGCTCAAGCATCTCAGCCCCACATTTACAGTTTTAGACATGGCTGATAGGTCAGTTGCAAAACTTGAAGGTATCATTGAAGATGTTCCTATAGAAGTTTCATCTTGGGAATTCTCTGCAAATTTTTTGGTTTTACAACCAAGAAATTCAACACATGGATATCCCATCATTTTAGGAAGACCTTGGCTTGCAACTGCAACAGCCTTCATAGACTGCATATCTGGAAAAATGACTATTTCAAATGGTATTGATCTAAAACAGATATCTCTATATCCTCCTGCAAGACCCTCCAAAAATTTCTCAGGTCAGTTATGGTTTCCTGATTCGGATGAAGAATCAGAGGAGGTTATTTCCACTCTAGCCACCTTGGTAGTAAGGGAACACACAGAAGACCTCCATGACACAGAAAACTCAGAAAATGAAACTATCCTAATGAATGTTCTACATGAACAAGGATTAGAAGAAGCAATAAATATCTAGCAATTGTTAAGGAATGAGGAGAACCAAAATTTTGAAAGTGAACCATCTGTACTATCACAGGAAAACTCTGTTTCACTACCACATGGGTGGCACCATCACTTGATTTTTCCTTCTCACTGTTCCATACAGGATATGCTTCCATCAGAAAATAATGAAACATAAATTTCTTACTTTCTCCCATCTCAAGCAGGTGTCCTCTTAACTCCCTACTCACCGGGTATGAAGAAGTGAGTTCAGTCCTTCCAAATACAAAACAAATAGAAGTCCGACCAGGAAATTTTTTTACAGGTGGCTTACTAGGGAAGAGGAAGACAAATTGATAGTTGTCTTGCGAAGCATGTTCATGCTTTTGCTTGGAACTATAAAGATATGTCGGAGTTCACCCTGATATATGTACCCACAAAATTTATACTGAAGAAGTCAAGCCAATAAGACAACTCCAAAGAAGACTGAATCCTACCCTAAGGGATATTGTAAAGGAAGAAATTGAAAAACTTTTGGAGGTAGGATTCATTTACCCAATTTCTGATAGCCAGTGGGTCTCTCCATTGGTTATAGTTCCTAAGAAAAATGGAAAAATGAGAATATGTGTAGACTACAGAGAGCTAAATAAAGTGACATACAAAGATCATTTTCCATTACCTTTCATAGATTAGGTGTTAGATACCCTTGCTGAAAAAAGATACTTTTGTTTTCTTGATGGATTTAGTGGATATAATCAAATTCATATTGCACCTGAAGATCAAGAGAAAACAACCTTTACCTGTCCATGGGGAACATTTGCCTATAGGGTTTTACCTTTTGGTTTGTGTAATGCCCCAGCAACGTTTCAATGAGCAGTTTTAGCAATCTTTTCTGATCTAACTACCAACAGTGTTGAGATATACATGGATGATTTCACAGTGTGCGGACAGACTTTTGAATTTACATTGGAAAATCTTGACAAAGTTTTAGGTCGCTGTGAAACATACCAGTTATCCTTGAATCTAGAAAAAAAAATTATGGTGATGAAGGAATAGTTCTTGGTCATCACATCTCTCCTCAGGGAATCCAAGTTGATCCAAAGAAGGTGGAAATTATCAAGAATCTTCTTCCTCCAAAAACTCAGACTAATGTCAGAAGCTTCCTAGGACATATTGGTTTTTACCGCAGGTTTATTCCCAACTTTAGCATAATAGCCAATCCCATGTTTGCCCTATCGACTAAAGATTCTGAATTTTCCTGGACTACAAGATATCAGGAATCATTTGAAGCTCTGAAAGAAAAATTAGTAACTCCACCTGTGTTAAGAGGCCCTAATTGGACATTACCATTTCACATACAGACTAATGCCTCCAATACTACAATTGGAGCATCATTAGGACAAATTGACAATGGTGAACACTATGCCATCTACTACATTAGCAAGAATTTGACAGGAGTTGAGAAAAATTATACCACAACTGAAAAATAATTCTTAGCAGTCATTTATGCCATCAACAAATTTAGGCATTATATCATAGGTTATCAAATATTTATTCACACAGATCACACAACCATTAAATATTTGATGAATAAACCTATGGTAAGTGCAAGAATTATTCGTTGGTTACTTGTTGCTACAAGAATTTGATATCACTATAATCAACAAACCGAGAAAAGCTAATGTTGTAGCAGATTTCTTGTCCATACTACAGAACACAGATGCAGGGGAATTAGTTGAAGACACCTTTCCTGATGAAAAACTATTTGCTATATCAGTCCAATCATCTTGGTTTGCAGATATAGCCAATTACTTGGTCATAGGGAAAGTTCCTCCACATTTCACTTCAAAACGAAAGAAATAATTAATCAAACAGAGTTCTTCTTTTGAATGGATCAAGGGTATACTCTTTAAGTGTAGTCCTAACCATGTGTTACGTAGGTGCATCCGAAAGGATGAGGTGTATGATATCCTTAGGGCTTGTCATGATGAACCCTCAGGTGGACACTATTCTGTAAAAATCACAATTAGAAAAGTCTTAGGGACAAGATATTATTGGCCATCTCTTCACAAGGATGTGAGAAAGTACATCGGGGCATTGTGATGCATGCCAAAGAATGGGGAAACCCACTCATACAAATGAAATGCCACTACAGCCTCAATTGGTTTTAGAGCCATTTGAGAGGTGGGGGCTTGATTTTGTAGGACATATTGATCCACCTTCTCAAGGAAAGGTGCATATTCTAGTATGCACTAATTACTTGACAAAGTGGGTAGAGGTGCGTGCTTTCAAACATGCTCGTGAAGAGAAGGTCGTTGATTTCTTGTATACTCAGATTTTTCAGAGATTTGGAGCTCCTCGGTCTATCACCATAGACCAAGGACCCCAATTTGCATCCAAATTCATTGAGGTATTTACAGAATTATACGAGATCAAACATAGAAAATCATCACCTTATCACCCACAAGCAAATGGCCAGGTTGAGGTAACAAACAAGGAACTAGAACGAATTTTAACAAAAATAGTAGCTTTTCATAGAAAGAATTGGCTAGATAAATTACTTGAAGCAGTATGGGCTTACAATACTACTTGGAAATTCACTACTGGATTCACACCTTATGAACTAGTCTTTGGCAAAAAGCCCTTCTTACCTATTGAATTTGAGTTACTAACACTGCGCACAGCATTGGAAATTGGAATTGAATTGTCACAGGCACAGACAGACAGGATTCTGCAGTTGAATGCATTAGATGAACTTAGGTTGGATGCTCTGCACCAAACTGAAGTAATTCAGGAGTAGAGAAAAGTGTGGCATGATAGTCACATTCAGCAGAGGAAACTTCAACAAGGAGATTGGGCTTTACTATTTGATTCTCGCTATGAAGACTTCCCTGGAAAGCTGAGAACTAGATGGCTTGGACCTTATCGGATTGAGGAGGTATTTGACAATGGAGCAGTCTGTTTATCTCCTATTGATGGGTCACGAGAGAAAGTTGGTAGTGAATGGACATCGCCTCGGGGTGTACCATACACCTCTGACTAAAGAGGAATTCTTGCAATAGCTTGACAGTTTGGATACACAACAGGTGGAAGAAATTTCCTCTTCCACTTCAAAACAATCAGCATGATCATGGATTTCAAGAAAAGACAGAAAAATACAAAAAAAAAATCAGAAAAATAGAAAACAAAAAGATGAATAAATTCTTATTATGAATTCCTTCATGGGCATGATTTCAGGGAAATCATAAAATTCCTTCATGGGCATAGTCAGAATCAAGAAAAAAAAAAATGAGAGGTAAAAAAATAATAATAACTCAGCAGTGAAAACCTTTTTTCAAGGCACTACTGGGTTGGTATGCATGAAAACCAGTTTTCTAGCATGCATAACCTTGAAAAATTTTTGAACCATCATTGTACAAATTCACCAACTACACTTGTTTTGAAATGTTGCAGAACATCAACAGAAGCAGTCATATTTCAAAAACTTGCATTAAATTGTTTTAATCGGTATGTATTTCTTACATTTATTCATTGTAAATGATTGGTATATAGTATATAACAATTAACCATTAGCATAAAAGACATCCATAAGAGTTGGCATACTTAAACATGTTTTGAGAATGGAAATATCGATTTTTGCCTAATCTTCGAAACAAGAATGCCAAAAACAGTGCCTGCTATCTTCTTCAGACTAATTGTTGTGTTGTATTCGGATTGAAATTGTCTTTGGAATGACAGCAGATTGTCACACTTCATCTTCGGAATGACAATTTGTCTTCGGAATGAAGCTTTGTCTTCAGAATGAAGCCTTATCTTCGGAATGAAGCTTTGTCTTCGAAATGAAGCCTTGTCTTCGGAATGAAGCAGGATTTGTCTTCGGAATGAAGTAGGATTTGTCTTCGGAATGAAGACCTGTCTTCGAAATGAAGTCATAATCTTCGGAATGAAGTTATAATCTTCGAAATGAGGATTTGTCTTCGGAATGAAGACTCGTCTTCGAAATGAAGTCATAATCTTCGGAATGAAGTTTTGTTTTCGTAATAAATTATAATCTTCAAAAAGAACATTCAATGTAATATCTCCACGTGGCATCCAAAGAAGGAAAGAAATACAATCAAGTGAAAAATTCTTTTGACGCATACGATAAAGGAACACGTGTTAGTCAGCATATGGTTTATTTTTTCACCCATTGGAAAATACCAAAATCATGGAGGACGTGACCAACCATATGCCACCAATTTTTTATGCTAATAAACATGCACGTGAGAATCTGTAGGAAAAACAGAAAAACTAAAAGCGAATAAGGTGGATATGACGGCAAGGACATTTGTGTAATCATTGATGGACATGTGTTCGAAACAAAAAAATAGAAATGTGTGCCACTCTTCTTTCCGAAGATGTATTTGCTAACGCAAAATTATTACGAAGTACAGTGCTCAGAGATTACGATTCATTTCGAAGAACAAAAATAGAGAAAACCCTACATGACACAAAAACCCTGCAAAGTTGCAAACGTCGAAAATTAGAGATCCAGAAGAGGAATAGCGATAGAAGAGAATAGTTTGTGACGAACCAAGACAGGAAAATGGGGCGAAAAACAAAAATGGAACCGGCAGACACCACCCATCTCCGAGAAAATCCAAAAGTGGTGCAGATTTTTGAAGATGGAGGGCTTATGCCATTTTTAGATAAATTTAATGGGTCCTCTGAAGACTTTGCCAGCATGTTCACCCACATGTTCAAAAACAACCGGGCACATGTTAACGACATGACTATTGAGGTAACCCCTTAAGTTCTGAGTCAAATTATTGAGCTGCCATTAGAAGGTCTTCCAATTTCTAGGTCTGGCAAAAATACATTGGTAAACACAGTCAATCAATTTCTGGAAGAAAATGATAGGGCACCTGAGTATTTAACACATAATAACACATGCAAGGGGGTAAAAAGGGCCAGTCTGCAGGAACCCTGGGATGAAGTAGCCACATGGGTAATCAAATTTCTAACCTGTGAAGGGCAATATGTACTATTTTTAGGGCATCACATAAAAATTCTAAATCATCTCAGACATGGTAGGCAACAACCAGAGTTTAGGGTAAATCTTCCCCTATACTTGCACCAGGAATTAAAAAACATGGCAAAAAGATATCAGGAAGGAAAAGGAAGTCTTCGCCACCATGGTCTTATCAAACTAGTTTGCCAACACCATTTTAGAGGAAACCCTAGGAGCTTTGAGAGGTTTTACTCCACCTTAAATGATGTAATTTTTGGAGATGAGGGTGAAGAGGAAGAAACAGATACTGCTGATGTTGTTGCAGAAGAAGAAACAGCTGTTGTAGAAAATGTTGCAGAAAATGCTGCAGAGGAAACTGTAGAAGGTGTTACAGAAGTTGTTGCAAAGATAGAAACATACCCAACAGCAGTAGCAAAACACCTTGCTCCAGAACCTTCAACTTCACAAGCAAAAAGACAAAAGAAAAGAGGATCTAGAACTGGAAGCAGAACAAAAAAATAGAAAAAGGTTCATTTTTCCGAAGTTGCAACTGATTTGTCAGAATAGATAAATGAAGCACCTAGCCCAACAGGGGAAGAAACAACAAAGGAAATAGAGGCATATGAAACTAACCCCATAACCCCTGTTGTCACCAAAAAATAGAGCAAAAAGAAGAATTTTGCATCTGGAACTTGGAGGTCTACAAGACTCCACTTGAGGGAAATGATGGACCAGGTCATAGAACAAGAAGATGGACAAAGCAGTCCAGATATCACAGAGATACAACCAGCCTCTAAAAATTTCCTAGAATTCCTTGAACAGATCATTGAGGAAGAGGCTGGGCAGGATAATATGGAGGTGGCTGCAGTTCAACAAGCCATAGAAATCATAGATGTAATTATAGACAATTTCATAGAGCCTACTAAATAGGAGCAAACAGATGTTGTAGAGGAAGAACCAGTTATTTAGCATCCTGCTATAGTTGACTTGTCTGCATTTGATTCTAAAGCAAAAACAGAGGAGGAAGATATCACAGAGTAGTTGAGGGCAGCAAGGAGTGTTGTCAAGACACAGAACGGATGGATTTTAGAGAAAGAAAACATCATTGAGATGTAGGAAAGAAAAATTGCAGAGTTACGACAAGAAGTGGTAGAACTGAGAGAGAAGTTGTCACAGTCTGAAAAACAGCCAACTGTATCCAATGATGATGATTTGGCTCAATTGCTTGTGGATTTATCTAGGGTAGATGACTCTGCTGAGGTAGACATAGGAGATCATTCTGAAGAAGCACCTTTTCATTCTGAATATGTGCCTTCTCATTCAAAAGCACCCTTTCATTTTGAAGATGCTTCAAAATTGGCAAAAAGCACAGCAAAAAACATTGGAAATGAGTCACCAGCACAGGAACAGTCCAAGTAGCAGCATGAAACAGATCAAGTAAGTACTCCTATTGATGTCCCTGTATTTCAAATTGTTACACCATCAATAGAAGTAGCGGATAAGGGGGTGCAAGTAGAATTACTATTTGATGACAACCCAATAGAAATAGCACATAATGGGGTGCAAGTAGAGTTATTGACAGATGAACAGCCAATGGAAGTGGCGAGAAAAGGGGTTTAGATAGATCTGCTACCTAGAATTCCACTTGTAGTCAGACCACCTAATACTGTGTCTTTAGAACAATACAATGCAGACATAGCTAGCTGTATGATTAGGTATGAGAAGCTTGCCACTAAAACTGAAAAGTTCAAAGTAGAAGCAAAACAGCTAGAAGACAAGGAAACAAAAATTCAGGCATTGAAAGAAAAGGTGTCTGATTTATGTCAAATTGCTGAATTTTTAGTCTAATTCAGACGGCCAGCCAGATTTTACAGTCTTATTCTGAAGGAGAAATACCTCAGATGGCAGGTCATGAGGATTAGTTCAAATCTTTCATATAAATTGGACACCACTGCAAATTTCCTGGAAGCATACTTTGATAGCCCTTTTGAGCAAAAAAATCTCCTGTGTGAGCTATTTTTACACAGTTTCTTTATTCTAGAAGAAGTAGAATTTCATCCACAGATCTACATTGGAGATGTTCAATTGAGGGCATTCATGTCTACCTTGCAGAATCAGTTTTATTGGGACCAAGAAAAGAAGCAGAATAAGGAGATTGAAACAAGAGTTGAATTGTTAGTTAGAGCAATTCAGCCAAATCACCCCATTATCACAAGACAACACTTCACCATGATGAACAGGGATGATGTGAAGAGAATGTACTTGATAAACTTGAGGGACTATGTGAACAGATTTCACAATTTTTGTAATGACAATTTCTTTTTAGCATTATCAGTTTGTAGAAACAGATGGGCTGAACTTCCCATGTCTTTGTAGAAAAGAGAACCCATTTCCCCCATCAACTTAGAATGGTCCAGAAGAAGGGCGAAAGGAGTAATACAGTTGATTGAACTCATGCAACATAATTGGATAGCTCTTAGATTTAGGCCTCCAACCATCATCAATCCAGTCTCATTCTACTTTGAATATGATGCCCAACCTGATGAACAATTTGAAGAATGGCTCAGGGACCTTCAGAAGAATAGGGGATTTTATATAGACAAGAAGTTGTTCTACAGGTCAAGGAATTTGACCATGGACATATGTGATTCCATAGCCCAACAGAATGCATGAGGACATGCATCAATATAAGTTGGGGGGGAAATGATGAGGCCTAGAAATGCCTCAATCATAACATGTTTTGAACACTAAAATTGCCTATAAACTCTTATTTTTAATCTAATATGCTAATTAAGTTGATTCAATATGTTGTGTATTAGCTATTTGCATGATGAATGTATTTGAAGTACTATATTCTGATTTTTACAGCTTTTTGTATAAGTTTTATGTTGTTTTGTTGTGACTTGCTAAAAAGAGATATGCTTAGATTAATAGCAAGCACTTCACTAATCATGTTTTGATATGTCTCAAGCATTCATTTTACTTAAATCTGACAATAGTTCAAGGAAACTCATTATCGTGCAAAGAAAACTAGGTTTTCCCATGTAAATTCCAACCATTTGCCAATGAATGGCAAGGCATGGAATTCACATGTGGAAAGATATGAAGACCATTGGGATCTGATCCTGAGAAGTAACCCACATGAGAAATGCAGAGGAAATCATTTAAGGAGCCCACATTTGTTCATTTTGAAGTCTCTTCGGAATGAACAGATATCTTCAAAATGAGAAAACACAGTGTTCGAAATGAGTGGATCTTCGAAATGAGAACTGTAGCATCTTCGGAATGAGCGGATCTTCGGAATGAGAACTGTAGCATCTTTAGAATGAGCAGATCTTCGGAATGAGAATTGTAGTATCTTCGAAATGAGCCACTTATCTTCGAAATGAAGACAGAATGTGCTTTTTGACTTATTGACCGAATTTTGACGCTGGAAAAAGGGAAATAAATATTGAAAAGAATAAAAAGAAATATCTCAGATCTGACTTTGCCATCCTTGCCGACCAAAGTCACCATTTGTGGAAAGATCAAAAGATGATCTTCTTCTAGGATAAAAACCAGGAATTGCTGCAGCATAATAGGATTAGATCTTTTCAGCTTGTTAGTAAATCTTAGGACATCTATAAATAGGGCTCCCATTCAGGTTGAGCTAGGAAGGGAAGTAGAAATGAGGTAGAAGAAAGAAAGTAATAGAAAGTAAGGGAATAGAATAGAGAAATCAATAATAGGTGATAGTCAGAAAATGACTGTTACAGTCCTGTAACAATTTTCAGCAACATTATTGTAATCATGTGTTTGCATCAATAAAGTATATTGTTTCTATTTCATATTGCTTGTAAATGAGTGTGAGTAAGATTTAAAGAGAGAGAGACTCATACCTTCTTCTAGAAAAAGAGGCTGGCCACTTCCAGACCTAGGAGGAGGACTAACAACAGGTTTTTATTTTGATTTTGCTGCAGCAGAATGAGTTGTAGAACTTGTCCTTTCATTCCTTTGTAAACAACTAATGATATTTGCAATCTTAGTTTATTTTATGTTTTGTGATTAATAATTTGGTTGTAATCCTCACTTTCAGTAAAGCTTTCAATTTATTGCAGACTTTCATTCCCATAATTTATTGTTTTCTGTAATTTCCTGCAGTTTATGTTTTGTTGTCAACTCTTGCACAAAATATTGACAACCTTCTGTTACAGAACCTTGACAGTTTTCATTTCCACATTAGAATTAGATTTTCATTACTGCAAAAGTAATTAGATTCTCCTTCTACAATTAGAATCAGACTTTCAATTCTGCAACTGTTATTTATGCAACATAATTAGGTCTCATTCTGCAATTGTAATTAGGACTTCATTTCTGCAGTTAATGATTAGTTTCCAATTCTGCAACTTAAATTAAGGTTTAATTCATGCAATTTAGAGATAGGAATGTCCTAAAACCCCCCACACAATCGGTTTCACCAATAAAACCTGTTGCTCTAGATTGACCTAATTTATAGCCCTGTTTGCCCCTTCTTCCATAGATAGCCTTGTACACAACCTTGGATTGACAAATTCATTGAGAATTAATGATGTGTATAACGACAACGCATCATAAAGGCCAATTTGTAGGTTGTGGCACCAATCCACTATAACACTTGATAGGGCCCATAGTACTTTACGACAAAATTTTAGCATCTACAAAGCTAGAGGGACAACTATTTGTACGATTGCAAGCAAAGGAAACCATATCACCCACATCAAAACTGTGCTCAAAATGGTTTTGGTCAGCCTATTGGTGCATCCAATTCTGGGCTACCTCTAAATTTAGCTTTAGTTGATGGAGGATAGCAGCATGCTTACTGAGAACAGTATCGACTGCATGGACCTTAGAGCTACCTGGAATGTAGGAGGAAGACATTGGTGGAGGGCACCCATAAACTACCTCAAAATGGGTAACCTTGGTGGTTATGTGATAGGAAGTGTTGTACCACCACTCGGCCAAAGGAAGCCATCTCATCCATTGCGTAGGGTGATCTAAGGAAAAGCAACGAAGGTAGGTTTCCAAACATTTGTTGACAATCTTCATCTGGCCATCCATTTGCGGATGATACGTTGAACTCATCTTGAGCTGAGTCCCCTGCAACTTGAAAAATTCTTGCTATAAGTGACTAGTAAATGTTGGGTCATGATCGGACACGATGGAGGAGGGTAGATTGTGAAGGCAAAATATAGAATCAAGAAAAAATTGGGCAACGATGGAGGTTGTGTAAGGATGGGATAGGGAACATAAGTGAGTATACTTTGAAATATGATCCACTACCACGAAGATAACAGATTTGCCTCTAGACTTAGGTAAGCCTTCAATAAAATCCATAGAAATATCTGTCCAGACCTGGTCATGAATGGGCAAGGGTTGAAGGATACCTTGAGAATGAATTGTTTTCCCTTTCATTCACTAACAAGTATCACAAGTTACCACAAATTTGTGAATATCCTTTTTCATACCCTTCCAAAAAAAGTGTGCTTAAGTCGTTCATATATTTTGAGAAATCCTGAATGGCTCGTAGATGGGGTAGCATGTAGTTCTATAATGAGAAGTTCTCGTAGTGAGGACTTATGGGGAACAACAAGGCATTGGTGGTAACATAGATCCTGGCCATCCCAAGTGTATCTTGGATATGAGATAGGCTCAGTGGATAGGGAAGCAACCAAAGTCTACAATTAAGAATCCTAAAGTACCTCCTAGTGTAAAGAATCGATCCATTGGGGGATCAGTAATGAAATGGCACACAACATACTAAGAGCTTCAAATTGGTGAGAGAGAGCATCAGCCACAACATTCTCCTTACCCTTATTATAGGTGATATCATAATCATAGCCCATGAGTTTAGAGATCCATTTTTGTTGTTCAAGGGTGGCAACCCGTTGCTCCAAAAATTATTTGAGACTCTGATGATCTATTTTAATGGAGAAATGATGCCCAATGAGATATGGTTGCCAATGGGTCACTGCATGTAGAATTGATATCATCTCCTTGGCATGTGTATTTTTCCAAATTATGACTGGAGAGAGCTTTACTAGTGAAGGCTAAGGGTCTCCCTTCTTGCATCAACACTACCCCAATACCATGACCTAAAGCATCACTTTAAATAACAAATGGTTTGGAGAAATTTGGCATGGCCAAAATAGGCGTAGTGGTCATGGCCTGCTTCAATTCTTGGAAATCTTGTTCAGTGGGTTCTGTTCAAGTAAAAGAGTCCTTCTTTAGCATGGAATTGAGGCGAGCTACAATTTTACCATAGTTACAAATAAATTTATGGTAACAAACCTGTAAGCCCTAAAAATAACCTAAGACCCTTGAGAGTGTGAGGTTTTGGCTATTCCTGAATAGCTTGGATCTTCTTGGGGTTAACTTTAATGCCCTTCTTAGTGATAATGTGTTCCAAATATTCTACTTCTATTAACTCAAAAGAACACTTGGAATGCTTAGCATAGAGTTAATGTTGTACCAACAGCTGGAGAGTCTGATCACATGAATAAGATGCTCTTCCCATGAGTTACTATACACCAAAATATCATCAAAGAAGACTAGAATGAAATTTCAAAGAAATGGATAAAAAATGTTGTTCATGAGGCTCTAGAAGGTGGAAGGGGCATTATTCAAGCCGAATGGCATGACCAAAAACTCATAGTGACCTTCATGAGTATGAAAGGCAGTCTTGGGAATATCCTCCTTGATCCGGATTTGATGGTACCCCGAGCAAAGGTCAAGTTTGAAAAAATACATAGTCCCATGAAGTTCATCCAGTAATTCATCCACCATCGAAATAGGAGCTCTCGATAATCGATACACAACTACCAGGACCCATCTTTCTTACGTACCAGTAAATTTATCCTTGATGGTGAGTTTATTGAGCTCTCAATAATCGATACACATATTTCTTGCATACCAGTAAAATCAAGGAAGAGTAAGGATTGTTGCTTGGCTGAATGACATCGACTTTTAACAATTCCTGTACTAAATTCTCAATTTTTGACTTAAGAGCATGAGGATACCTGTATGGTCTAATGTTATATGGTGCATTACCAAGTAACAAGGGGATAGAATGGTCATAAGAGTGACGAGGTGGTAATTCTATTGGCTCAGTAAAAACAAAGTTGTGCTTGGTCAAAATAAGTTGCAAATCTTCAAGAACAGAATCCTCCTCTGAAGGTTGCAGTTGGATTGCAAAATCCTAAGCTATGACACCTCGAGATGATTTTTTTAACAACTCCTTCATTCGATTGGAACTAATAATTTGTGAGGAGCCTGCTTTAAAGCTATGGAGAGTGTAGGACTATCCATTCTGTGAAAATTGCATCCAAAGCTCACCAAAGTGCCAAGAGATGACTCCCAAAGTGCCAAGAGATGACTCCCAAAGTGCTCAGCCATTGATATCCCAACACAATATCACCACCCCCTAATTGAAGTGTAAACATATCTTGTTTGAGCTCATAGTCCCCAATATTAACCTTAACATTACGATATTTTCCTTTGCAAGGTAAAGTCCCACCATTTGCTACCATAACCTCAAAGGAATTACATGTGTGTACATAACAATTTGCCTTCTTGGCTATGCAGGGATCAATAAAATTGTGTGTACTGCCAAAATCAATCAAAATGGTAAGTCGTAGGCCCTTGAAATAACCCACAACTTTCATGGTTTGGGGAGTAGTAATGCCAACAAGAGCATGAAAAAAAATTCAGCTTGTGATTCATCTGGGTTTTCTTCCTCTAGTTTAGGTGGTTCCTCTACTGATTCAGTGTCATCATCACTATGGTCGCTGGTGTCAGGATCCTCAACATTGATGAGAAACAACTTCTTTTGGGTGTACCTATGCCCGCAAAAAAACTTTTCATCACAATTGTAGCATAACCCTTGGACGCGTCGCGCATATATTGTAGTAGTTATTAAACATTTAGGTGCAACAGTGGGTGCAACAGGTTTTTTTCATGTTGATTGTGGAATCTAGGAGGAAAAGAGGGTTTAGCCTAAGGAAATTTAGATATCCGTTGCTAAGTTGAAAATTTGGACTCGGCAAAACGAGCCAACTGGATAGCCTGCATCATGGATTGTGGTTTAAACATTATGACCTCGGCTTGGATATCTTCCTACAACCCACTAACAAAACAACTCATAAAGAACCCTTCATTCAATCCAGTAGTTTTGTTGGCCAATCTCTCAAATTGTATTTGATAATCTTGAACTATCGAAGTTTATTTCAACTTTGTCAATTGTCCTATAAAATCATCATACTCACTAGAGCCAAAGCGAGTGAGTAATTGAGACTCACATTCTATCCAAGAAGGATTAGGAATAGTTTTCTACAACTATTGGTACCACTGTAACGCTTCAGATTCCAAATTGAAAGCCATTTGAACTCGGTGATAAATGTGGACATCATGGAGTCTAAATAATTGAGCAACACGACATAACCATCCATCAACATCCTTCCCATTGAACTTAGAAAAGTCTAGTTTTGGCATCTTGAATGTAGTATCACAATAAAAACGAAGGTGAGAGTCATCTATTCCCTTTTCGTGATGATACTCAGACTTGCTTGGAACACCTTGTATTTTAGACTCAACATCTGCCAGATGTTCTTCTAGGCAAATTCTGGAGGTATCTTGGTCAACTCTAAAAGTTTGAAATTATATCATCAAGTGTTCAGTTGTTTTTTGCAAGCAATTAACAATACTTAGTTGGGTATCCAACGTTGAAGCAGTGTGTTGCTCTACCTCTTTTTGATGTCCACATGTGCCACTTGCTATTTGAGATATCCTTCAACTTTTTTACTGAATTACTAAAAATAGAAGTGTGCTTTTTGGAGTTAATATTTTTAGTAAAGGTCCAAAATTTAATTTGGAAAATGGGTTGCAATACTGATTTTAAGATAGGGTCCACTTCGGTGGTTGCTTGATCTGAGCACTCAATAAGGAGATATACTGAATTTCTTGACATTTTGTAATCTCCTAGTTGGTTTCAAGTCGATGTCAAGGTAATTTCTTCCACTTGGACTTAAAATATCACCAGTGAGACCTTGAGGGTCTTTGGTGTAGAATAACAAGTAGCTTCTATTCCTAAAAATTTGTATCAATTTGGTTGACCGTTGAAAAGTTATGGCCTTAGCAAGAAAAATTAAAAATTGCCATTTTTGGAAAATCGGTGCAAAATTTGACCAAGGGCCGCCAAGGACAATTTTGTATGGAATAGAGTGCAGAATTATCTACTAAATTTTTGAGTCAATATAAGCTCTGTGTGAAGAGATATCCCTATTTTAATAAATATTAAATGCTTTTTTTTGGAGCTCTAGGTCAAGTGGGGGTACTAGATCAACTGTCTCGGATCTATCAACTAATCACCCTGTCACTGTCCTGTCTCTTGTACTGTAATTACTGAAACTGATGGTTTTTTTTCTGACCCTGACCACCTATATTTTCTGGCTATTATAGTTGATTGTTATTGTTACTAATGTTGACCTCACTATTAATGTCGTTGACCGAGCTATTACTGTCATTCACTTGACTGTTACTGTCATTGACCTGAATGGTACTAGAATATTGCAGACTGTTAGAGACACTTGCGAACCCTGTCCTAACTGTTGGTGCATGCAAAGTGTGTTCTTCTATGATAGGAAAGTCCTCCGTATGCTCGCTTTTTAGGATTATGAATACATGTTTAGCAGAAAAAGATATGTGTTTGTGTAGGTTGAAGTGTTTAATAGAACCATGGTATGCTAGGTAAAGGAGTATGTAACACCCATAGGCTCTCTATTATACCGAAGTGATGAACAATAGTGCTCGGACCAATATTTCAGGCCACTACCCAAGGAGGATTCCACACATACCCTTGAGCACAGTATTTGCCTCTCTGACAGTACAGGAGGGTAATCATCTGGGATGTTGTGTCCCATAGACTATGGATGATACAAGGCCAAAAAGCTTCCTATTGGATAAAATTTTGTTAAACCTAGAATGGTCTCCCGATACACTCGAAGATGTGTGGGAGCTCGATTCCATGCACGAGTGCTTTTCCAGGCCTAGGTATTGGAGCTTGATCGCCCCTCACTTCACTAGGTGCTTTATAAGCTATCTAGATTAGCCAATAACGATAGATCCTTCATGATATTTTAAAACCCTCGACACAGGGTTTTTAACCTACACAACTACTGAAACATAATTGTATTTTTTTTTGTCGAAAAAAAAACAAATTGTATTTTTGTGGATTTTTTTTTAATAAAGGAAAAACAAAAATGAAAAACACAGAAAATTATACCTAATAGGTGGAATGGATGGTAAATATCATCTCATTTGCAGTATAACTCGGCCCTAGAAAGTGCTCTGATACCACTTGTTAGGAACCTACTATTGAAATAAAGCTCACACATAAAATACTGAAAGATAATTGAAGTACATTCAATAATAAAATAATACTATGCAGAAAGTAATTGTAAAATTGAAAAATATCACAAAGAACTCATAATTGCAAGCCTCTTTGAGGGGGAAACTGTTAGGATGAGAAATAGATGAGATATGTATTGATACAAATTTATTACATATATAGGCATAAGGTCTATTTGATAACATGACAAATGTCAAGTAAAACTGACAAGTGTCAAGGTGAAGGTATAGTGCACTTTAATTCTAACATTCCCCCTTAAAGTGCACTATCCTAACTAAAGAAAAAAAACAAGTCAACATTAGGTAACATTCCCCCTTAATGTTGACTTCTCTAAAAAAATTATATCATCCTTCTTTATTGTTGATTTGGTCTAGGCTCGTGCTCTATGCGCTTGGCTCTCTAGCTGTAAAAAAATGCTAGATCAACGGTGTATACATCTCGGTCTGTTGCCATAGGGTCAGCCACTTCCTCGATTATGTTGCCTCTAGGTCAACCATCTAAGTGCCTCAGGGTCATCATGGGTACCTCAAGGTCAGCCACTCCTGGGTCTGTTGCCTCTGGAGGTCATCCTCATAGGATGCTACCTCTCGTAAGTTGTTAACTAGGTTCACCATGAATATCGTCCCCCATCATGGTGAAACTCAATCTAGAAGGTGTCGATTTCTACTGATAAATACACCTTAATACAAAGGAAAAATGAGCCATTTAAGAGTGTGTTCTCTACCAAAAATGCACTCAATACAATAAAATAAACCATAGATCCAAATATGGAGGAGAACAAGAAGATAATAAGTGAATCTTTTGAAGTGTCTTTGTTTGTAGTCTTCAGAAGTAGATCCAAAAAAACCTTGGATAGAGTCTAGGGTGTTTATGTCTGTAGTCCCTAGAATAAGTGTCCTTATGGTAGTCACCTCATCTTACCAAAATGCATGGGTAACCAGCCGTTGCATCCGCCAAGTAGAAAGAGGAGAATACTAGATACTAGGTTCACTTACAAGTGCCTTGGGAGTGTCGGGTTCAACCGAGAGTGCACTCCAAGGTAGAAAACTTTGAGGCTTAAAAACTCAAATGAAATAGCCTCAAAATTACAATATGACACCACCATTGTGTCTGTCACGAAAAAAGGTTTCCAACGACTATAAATACCCCTATACTTGTGTGTGAATGGGGCCTTCAACATGTGGAAAAACAATAGCATGCCTATCTAGGCAGTAAATAGACAACATCGCTCAATGGCGACATCGCTCTCAGGCAAAAAAATTAGCATCAAAATAACATCAATGAAACAGAAACCCACGATCACAATTCTTCGATACATTCACTCCTCTTAATCCCTCCTTTGAATGAGACGTCACGCCATATCTGTCAGTGAAAACGATGATCCACTCTAATTTTGCCACAAACTCTCCATGATCTCGTATGCTGTGAATGGTGGGCTAGTCTACTTTCTTTCACCAGTGGTGCTCCAGTTTTGTTATCGTTGCCTAATTGATTTTCCCAGCCATGATTTGTAGTGCACAGCCACTCTTCATACATGTGGCATGAGGGGCTACTCGTCAATCAGCCATGAATCATCCACCTCACTGCAACGAATCATCTGTAACAAATGTGAAACTACAAGTCCTCGCATTCAATAGTCATGTCCATATGCCACCTTGAGAAGACCAGCTCAACGGTGGCTTCGACTTGCAAGCAAATTTTACTTTGTTTTCATCATCAACTTCATCATCCTCCTCACAGCTTCAGCACTGGACGAATTCCTCCATGACAAAACCAAGGCCTTCGGTTACACTCCTGTTAGGAGTCCATATTTCCAATGAAGCATGTCTTTTTGATCATCGCACTAGGTGCACACGCTTCACTGTGAGCAAAATGTTATCTACGAGCCGTCAAAGCTGAAACCACCTCTGCCATAGTGCGCATGATTTCTACCATCATCGTTATTTATGGCTATTAAATAAAGTCCTCTCAATCGATGTCATCTCTCTGAATCAAATCGAAAAACAGTCAACAGCAGAAGAGGTAACTGGAACTGGAACTATAGGGGACGAAGCTGATCTGAGAAACATGACCGATGAACTTTGATTAGCACTAGTTTTGATGCCATTGTGATTGGCACTATCGACTGGTTTACAGCTCACAACTGTATATTACAGGCATATGCGTTCATCACATAGGTCGACGGATAGAAACACAACAAATAGGATTTTTGTGGCGTTGCTTCTCATAAATGCAAGGGATACTTGGATTGCTATTACAAGTCTTTTTCTACTTCGAACTGAATCCATGATTGAAAAAAATAGGAATATTTTTACACGGGATCGTTGCTCATTTTCGGCTTCTCCAGCATGGACAATAACACCACTTCCTTGGCACTTCGGTTTCTTTGCCCTCCTTCAACATAACGTATCTACCAGAGTGTAGGTAGCATCAAAATGTCCATCAAGCATCACTGATTCTTCGATTTGAGAACACGTCTCATACTCCGTAGGGCTAAAATTGTCAACGGATGTAGAAAATAGTTAACGATTATTACAACTATTACTCCACTACAGATCCCTTGGCAACGGGCAGCAGGAGACTGGAAGTGGAAGAGGAACTTTTGTTTTCACCTCCATTTTCATCGATCAAAGCTCCCGTCCTTTTTTTTTTGTTGACTAACTGCCTGTAATTTTGCCAGGTTGAACACCGCATTCAAACTGCGCAGTGCATTCAAATTGAGAGAAAAAAAAAACTTTTGAATTTAAAATAACATCAAATTGGCCACTTCTTTACGAAATTCTTCTTTGCATCTATAACAAAATAAAAAATATTTCCTCCACAACTATCGAATCATAAATATGGAAAGTCCAGATTCGAACATGATGCATAATATAGCAGTGGTAGAAGCACTGATTTATAGATATGTAACTTTCTAAGGGCCTCCAATAGTGACAGGGCCTTGACCAAGTATATTATCTACAGATCTGAATACTATGATTAGAACGACGGTGCGCAACAGCCACATGTGTGCCAAATTTCAGCTTGAGACAGGGCTAAGGGCATCTCACATTTCTTCACTTCTATAAGATTTTGAAGTGCAATTCATCAACAAGAACGTGCCTTCCCACAAAGCCAACTTGATCTAAAAAAATAATTAACCTCCCAAAAAAAATCTCACTCCAAAAAATGGACAGCCATTAATTTTTCAAAGCTTCTGGTTTCTGATCCATCACATTGATGGAGAGCATACTCCCTAGCTTGAAAGAAAAATGGGATAAAAAATGAGGAGAAATAATGAGGGGGGGATTTCCATGAGGGAAACCCCCTTCAAGCTCACAAAGGCAGGAGAACGCCTAGAGCTCTAATACCAAATGTTAAGATGACAAATAGATGAGATATGTATTGATATAAATGGATTACATATATAGGCATAAGGCCTATTTGATAACATGACAAATGTCAAGTAAAACTGACAAGTGTTAAGGTGAAGACATAGTGCACTTTAATTCTAACATTCCCCCTTAAAGTGCACTATCCTAACTAAAGAAAAAAAAACAAGTCAACATTAGGTAACATTCCCCCTTAATTTTGACTTCTCTAAAAAAAATCTATCATCCTTCTTTATTGTTGATTTGGTCTAGGCTCGTGCTCTATGTGCTTGGCTCTCCAGCTGTGAAAAAATGCTAGATCAACGGTGTATACATCTCGGTCTGTTGCCACAAGGTCAGCCACTTCCTCGGGTCTGTTGCCTCTGGGTCAGCTGTCTAAGTGCCTCAGGGTCATCATGGGTGCCTCAGGGTCAACCACTCCTGGGTCTGTTGCCTCTGTAGGTCATCCTCAGAGGATGTTTCCTCTCGTAAGTCACTAACTAGGTTCACCATGAATATTGTCCCCCCTCATGGTGAAACTTAATCTAGAAGGTGTCGGTTTCTATCGAAAAATGCACCTTAATACAAAGGAAAAACGAGCCATTTAAGAGTGTCGGTCTCTATCGAAAATGCACTCAATACAATAAAATGAGCCATAGATCCAAATATGGAGGAGAACAAGAAGATAATAAGTGAATCTTCTGAAGTGTCTTCGTCTGTAGTCTTCAGAAGTAGATCCGAAAAAACCTCGGATAGAGTCTAGGGTGTCTATGTCTGTAGTCCCTAGAATAAGTGTCCTTATGGTAGTCACCTCATCTTACCGAAATGCATGGGTAACCAGCCGTTGCATCCGCCAAGTAGAAAGAGGAGAATACTAGATACTAGGTTCACTTACAAGTGCCTTGGGAGTGTCGGGTTCAATCGAGAGTGCACTCCAAGGTAGAAAAATTTGAGGCTTAAAAACTCAAATGAAACAGCCTCAAAATTACAATATGATACCACCATTGTGTCTGTCATGGAAAAAGGTTTCCAATGACTATAAATACCCTTATACTTGTGTGTGAATGGGACCTTCAACATGTGGAAAAACAATAGCATGCCTATCTAGGCAGTAAATAGAAAACATCGCTCAATGGCGGCATCGCTCTCAGGCAAAAAAATTAGCATCAAAATAACATTAATGAAACAGAAACCCACGATCATAATTCTTTGGTACATTCACTCCTCTTAATCCCTCCTTTGAATGAGACATCATGCCATATATGTCAATGAAAACGATGATCCACTCTAATTTTGCCACAGACTCTTCGTGATCTTGTATGCTACGAATGGTGGGCCAGTCTACTTTCTTTCACCAATGGTGCTCAAGTTTTGTTACCGTTGCCTTATTGATTTTCTCGATCATGATCTGTAGTGCACAGCCACTCTTTGTACACGTGGCATGAGGGGCTACTCGTCAATCAGCCATGAATTTTCCACCTTACTGCAACGAATCATCTATAACGAATGTGAAACTACAGGTCCTTGCATTCAATAGTCACGTCCAATTGCCACTTTGAGAAGACCAGCTTAGCGATGGCTTCGACTTACAAGGAAATTTTACTTTGTTTTCATCATCAACTTCATCGTCCTCCTTGCAGCTTCAGCACTGGACGAATTCCTCCATGACAGAACCAAGGCCTCCGGTTACACTCCTGTTAGGAGTCCATATTTCCAATGAAGCATGTCTTTTTGATCACCACACTAGGCGCACATGCTTCACCATGAGAAAAATGTTATCCATGAGTCATCAAAGCTGAAACCACCTCTGTCATAGTGCGCATGATTTCTACCATCATCATTATTTATGGCTATTAAATAAAGTCCTCTCAATCGATGTCATCTCTCCGGATCAAATAGAAAAATAGTCAACAATAAAAGAGGTAACTAGAACTGTAATTGTAGGGGAGGGAGCTGATCTGAGAAACGTGACTGATGAACTTTGATTAGCGCTAGTTTTTACGCCATTGTGATTGGCACTATCGACTGGTTTACAGCTCACAACTGTATATTACAGGCATATACGTTCACCACATACGTCGACGGATAGAAACACAAAAAATAGGATTTTTGTGGTGCTGCTTCTCATCAATGCAAGGGACACTTGGATTGCTATTTTGAGTCTTTTTCTACTTCGAACTGAATCCATGATTGAAAAAAATAGGAATATTTTTACACGAGATCGTTGCTCATTTTTGGCTTTTTCAGTGTGGACAATAACACCACTTCCTTAGAACTTCGGTTTCTTCGCCCTCATTCAACATAACACATCTACCAAAGTGTAGGTAGCATCAAAACGTCCATCAAGCATCATCGATTCTTCTATTTGAGAACACGTCTCATACTCCATAGGGCCAAAATAGTCAGCGGATGCAAAAAACGGTTAACGATTATTACAACGATTACTCCACTACAGATCCCTTGGCAACAGGCAGTAGGATACTGGAAGTGGAAGAGGAACTTTTTTTTTCACCTCCATTTTCATCGATCAAAGCTCCCGTCCTTCTTTTTTTTTTGCCGACTAACTGCCTGTAATTTTTCCAGGTTGAACACTGCATTCAAACTACGCAGTGCATTCAAATTGAGAGCAGAAAAAAACTTTTGAATTTAAAATAACATCAAATTGGCCACTTCTTTACAAAATTCTTCTTTGCATTTATAACAAAATAAAAAAATATTTCCTCCACAACTATTGAATCATAAATATGGCAAGTCCAGATTCGAACATGATGCATAATATAGTAGTGGTAGAAGCACTGATTTACAGATCTGTAACTTTCTAAGGGCCTCCAATAGTGACAGGGCCTCGACCAAGTATACTATCTACAGATCTGAATACTATGATTGGAACGACGATGCTCAACAGCCACATGTGTGCCAAATTTTAGCTTGAGGCAGGGCTAAGGGCATCTCACATTTCTTCACTTCTACAAGATTCTAAAGTGCAATTCGTCAACAAGAACGTGCCTTCCCACAAAGCCAACTAGATCTAAAAAAATAATTAACCTCCCAAAAAAATCTCACTCCAAAAAATGGACAACCATTATTTTTTCAAAGCTTCTAGTTTCTAATCCATCACATGGATGGAGAGCATACTCCCTAGCTTGAAAGAAAAATGGGATAAAAAATGAGGGGAAATAATGAGGGGGGATTTCCATGAGGGAAACCCCCCTCAAGCTCACAAAGGTAGGAGAACGCCTAGAGCTCTGATACCAAATGTTAGGATGAGAAATAGATGAGATATGTATTGATACAAATGGATTACATATATAGGCATAAGGCCTATTTGATAACATGAAAAATGTCAAGTAAAACTGACAAGTGTCAAGGTGAAGGCATAGTGCACTTTAATTCTAATAGAAACCTCCTTCAATATTTCATTAACTTGCAAAAAGATGTCTTCGTACATGGCTTCATAGCTTTTTAAAGAAATATTTCATGCAAACCCTAACCCTAGGCTCAAGAGTTGGCTTACATGCAAAATACCACTCAAGCTAGAATCTTCTACCAAATGTCAGTTACAATCTTGATAACGGTTACATCAAATGGCCCCACTTAGCTAGGAGCATAACATGCCACATACATTACAAAATAACATTATATATGGGATCCCCCACATTGGAAGTGGGTCATTACATAATAATGAGAATTACAAAATAACGTTAGGATGGGATCCTAACAATTTATAATTAACATTCAAAACATAAATGTGTAAAAAAATGTCAAGGATTTTGTCTATATATTTTTATTACGTTCATAATACAAATATCAACGATTATCTTAAAACAAATCTAAAAAATATAAAACTTCGTAATAATATCAAAACAAAATAAATCAAAATTATCATGTTTTGCTTATATATCTAATCCTACCTTAATAATAATAATAGTGTTCATAACTATTTCAAATTAAAATAAAAGAAATGTTATTCATCCCTCACGACATTACTTGTTTTTTTAGAACAATGCTAGTTATTTCATAAAGCAAGTATGCCAAAACACTTGAAAATATTTCAAATGATAGATTGTAATCTAACATCAACACCTATGGAAGTGGGGTTAAATTTTTTTGCTCACACTAATTCATCTTTGGTGAATCAATTAGTATATCATCAACCGGTGGGAAACTTGATTTATTTCATGACCACTCAAGCATATTTGTGTTTTGCAACAAGTTACTTATTTTATATCAAATCCATAAACAACAGATTTTGAGGTTGCAAAATGCATTAAGGGACCCTCAACTTCAGTATTTTGTATCAACAATCTATTGACTTTTTTTTGACTAGGTACTCTAATATAGATTTTCTTCCTAGAGAAAAAAGTGGATGTGCGCGAGTCCCCCACCCTTGATAAATCACAACTACCTTCTTTAGAGATTGAGAGTTTACAAATGAATTTAATTCTCATCTCAATTGAGTTGATATAGCTAGATATCTACAACTTTTTTATATAAAAAAAGTATGAATTTTTTATTTTTATTTTTTGGTTCTTCTTCAATTTTCTTTGTAATTGTAAATATTTCAGAATTTAACATCCTTCATGACATTTTCCTACAACAACCTTCACAATATTAAAAACTCTACCTCTATTGACTACGCACTATATCTTAATAGAGTAATACTTCTACAACTTTGTGTTATCATAGTCAGCTTTACCAGATCTAGACTATTAGTTTCCTTTCATGAAGCATAAGTATAACCACAAAAACTATAATAAATAGTTTAGCAATCTCAAAAGTTGAAAATTCCAATCCATACTCAGTCTCATAATCCAACCAACAACTCAAATAATCCATTCAGCCATAAAAACCATCTGACATCATCTTCTTTTGTTTTAGCATACAAAACTTCTACTTGCTTCATGAAATCATAGTTTGATTTACCAAATCTAGACTATTAGTTTCCTCCAATGCATTGATCTATAAATGGATCCCCTAAAATATTTTATAGTCCTCTGGAACATTATTTTAAAATTTTCTTCTTTCAAATTTTTCTTATCAACTTCAACTAAACTTACTACTTCCTCTAACCATGGAAAAGAGAATTTAACTTCATGGTCCTCTATTAAAACTCCTCTATTAGCTAGCCTATTTGCAAATTTGTTCCTTTCCCTTAATGTATATGTAAACCTGATTTCTTCAAACTCTATAGCAAGGTCTTATATTTCCACAATGATCTCTTGTATGTTCCATGGAGCCTTTTCTTTCCTCAAAAATGCATTTATACTATTAGTGAATTGTCTTCCATCCATTATCGGTTCCATTTAATTTATTTTTATTCTTTTAATACTTGCAAAGTTGCCTAAGCTTCAGCCTATCTTAAATCCACTATTGAAAGTGTGATGGACAAAATTTCACCCCTATTATTTCTAATTATTCCTCTTCCTCTTGTAGGTCTTAGATTTTTCTTACATGCTCCATCAAAATTCAAAATGACCAACTCTGCTTTTGGTGGTTTCTACTTTATATTTTGTCTTCCTATTGTTTCTCCTATACTCAACATCATAATTCCATTTGATGGTTTAACTCCATCTATCAAGGCTCTTAGCTTCAAGATTAGGGATTGGGTGAGTTGATAGGGTTAGATTAGACTCCTCTATGGCTAGATAAATATTCTTTTTCATTACCTCTAAACCACTTTCCTTTCCTTTAAATATTCTTTTGTGAGTTTCTACTTTTGGTGGTTTCTACTTCATATTTTGTCTTCCTATTGTTTCTCCTATACTCAATATCATAATTCCATTTGATGGCTTGACTCCATATGTCAAGGCTCTCAGCTTTAATATTAGGGATTGGGTGAGTTGATAGGGTTAGATTAGACTCCTCTATGGCTAAATAAATATTCTTTTTCATTATCTCTAAACCACTTTCCTTTCCTTTAAATATTATTTTGTTCCTTTACAACCATACCGTCCAAAGTATAGTATCTTTCAATGTATCCCAAAGTGTCTACAATGCCTCACTTTTAAAAGTGTTATGTCATTACTTTAACCATTCTTCATTTGTCATTCATGAACATGCATTTACCAAACGTATTAAGAATCCATTGTCATAGTTCCCAAACTATTGAGTAGTATCCCAAAATATTGTATATACTCCCCTCCTCCTATTTACATAGAACACATTGTGAGGGACCATGAAAATATCTTTTCATTAGGATATCCTAGGATAAAATTTTGCTTTGACCTACTAGCCATACAAATATTTTTACTTTAGGAATGCTTGGGCTATCCCAAATTTATCTCCATATTCTTTTAGTATTCCTATTTTTTTGGTGATTTACATTATATCTGCTTCTTTTTGCATATTTTACTAAGCTATTCAACTCCCATATCAACTTATCCTTAGATCCCCTTGGAATAATTACTTTTGTTATATTTCTAATCAACTTCCTTGTAGCAACAATATCCTATGTACTTTTAAAAAAATCTTCTTTCCATTTTATCTTCATTCTTGTTCTTTCTCTTGGAATATTGCATAATGTTTGGAACCCTATCACCATATTTATATTGAAGTAATCTCATCCAGGGTTTCAAAATTGGATCTAGATTGAGTGGATTTTTATCACACCAAGTATCCATCCAAATAGAATTTTTTCTCTAATTTCCCCCACCCATTTTAGACCTCCTTAGAAGTAGAACTTCAATACTATATGCAAACAAAGATATATCCATCTATGCCCTTGCCTATTTAAATACTCTTCTTAAATCTAACCTTAATTCTCAAGGGTCAAATTCACATGCAAGTGGGGACCCAAGCTTGAATCTTCTACTAAAGAAGTAGCTACATTCTTAATAACATTTACATTAAATGACCCGATTTGTCTAGTGCCTTAAGTGTCACATGCACGTTATAATGCATTACATAATAATATTAGGATGGGGTCCCAACATTAGAAATGGATAATTACAAAATTATGTTAATATGCGGTCCTAACATGTCCTTCCCCTTTAAAAATTTATTTCCTTAAAGTTGAAGATTAGTAGTGACTCCCATGTGGCATATTCTAGTTGTAGTTCATGCCATTGCATAAGAATATCGGTAATGATATTGTTGTGAAGGGTGCATGATCTCTAGTCTAAAAATTATTTAGGATCTAGAATGATGGATCCCTATTTGTCCAATTTAGGTAATGTTAATTGAACTTGTATCTTGCTATCAAAAAACTTCTTCAATGAGAAGATATTAAAAACTAGGTGGATCTTGAAAGTGGGTAGAAGGGCTAGTTTGTAGATGGTTGAACCAATCCATTGTAACACCTAATAGGGACCATAGAATTTTGCTACAGGTTTTTGGAACCCACAAAGTTGTAATATGATTGTTTATAGGGTTTTAGATGGAGGAATACCATTTCCCCTACATCAAATATGCACTCGAAACAGTGTTGATTAGCTTGATGACACATATGATTTTGGGCCAATTCGATATTCTCTTTAAGTTATTAGAGTGTTGCATGCTAACAAGAGTGGTATATATTGCTTGAACCTTGGAGCTTCTTGGAATGTAGGAGGAAGGTGTTGGTAGAGGATGGTCATCTACTACTTTCAATGGTGTAAGCTTGGTGGTTGTGTGGTATGAGGTATTATACTTCCATATAACTAGAGGAAGCCATTTAGCCCATTATCTAGGATGTATTGATGCAAAATAAAAAAGGTATATTTCCAAGCACTTGTTAACAACATCTGTTTGACCATCAATTTTTTTTTGGTAATTATTATAGTAGATTAAAAAAGGGTTTTTTAGAGGATCCCAAAACCTTATGTACAAAATCAGCCTTGCATCATGCCTCCTGGCTTTATGTATAAGCCTATTACAGACATCGTAACCCCTAAAAAAACCTGATTACAAAAGCAATGGGCCTAGGGCATCAATCCCTTGAAACTGAACACCAAAACAGAAATCTCGCCCAACGGTAACAGTAAGCATGAAACAATCCCTCTCAGCGGGAAACAGACAAAAAAGAAAGAAAGCAGTTTTGGAGATCTCGCCCAGCGGGGAGTAGACAAAAACCACCATCGAGAAGATCCCACCCAGCAGGAAGCAAAGAAAAACTGTTACAATAAAATCCTGCCTCGTGGGAAGCAGTCAAAACCACCACAAACAATCCCGCCTAGCGAGAAGCAACAGGGAAATCTCGCCATCCGGGAAACCAGCAAAAAAGAAAGGATCCCGCCTCACGGGAAAACTGGCGGATTTGGCGGATCCTGCCCTGTGGAGAAACTATCCCGCCCATCGGTAAAACATTCCGTTCAGCGAGAGCCATCCTGCAGGAAGCCGACAACCCAAGACAAGAGAGGATCCAGCCCATCAGGAAGTGACCAAAGAGTTGCACCACAAGGAACCCACCCCAGGAAAATAGAAGAGGATCCTAGCAATAGGGACCAAGAATCTCGTCCAAGCACAGAGCCCGTCGAGGATTCACAAGAAAAAGGGGGAATTTGTCCAAACCCTAAACCGTCACCTCCACCACACCGAGAAACACAGGGGACCAGATCCACGCGAATAACCTGCAAAAAACCCCAGGGGGAAGCCTGAGGGAAAAAGGGAAGGGATCCCCAACCAAATAGGGATCCCTGGGAAGCACCAGTCCAAAAAAACAACCAAGGAAACCCTAGCCAATTGGGAGGGGCACAGATAGTGGAGAAGGATCTCCCCCAGGAGATCATCTGCAAACAACCACTCCCCGGGAGGGATGACCTGGGTTGAGCCAGGGACTGGGCAGGAACCAGGAGCCATGGGAGGGGGAGCAGGGGAGGGACCAGAGCCCTCCCCTCTCTACTTTCTTCTCTCCATCATAAATTAAATTCAGTTTGACCATAAATTTGAGGGTGATAGGCTGAACTCATTTTGAGGTGAATTCCCTACAACTTAAATATTTCTACCAAAATTGATTGGTAAAAGTAGGGTCCCATTCTGAAAAAATAAATTTGGGTATTCCATGAAGATGAAATATGGAGTCCAAGAAGATTTGGGCAACTACAAAGGTTGTGCAGGGATGGGACAAGGAATAGAAATGGGCATAATTTGTAAGATGATCCACTAATATGAAGACTAATTTTTCTTTGGATTTTGCTATCCCTTTAATGAAATTCATAAAAATATTTGTCCATGCCTAAACTAGAATTGGGAGATGTGGAAGTATACCTATGATGTAAATAATTTTACCTTTCATCCTCTAAAACCTATCATATTTTACCATAAAAGTTTGAATATCCATCTTCATTCCATTCCAAAAGAAAGTGCAACTAGCCCTTTCATGAGTTTTAGAAAACCCTAAATGTTTTGTCGTAAGTGATGCATACATTTTCTACATTATGTATTCTCATATTTTTGAATTTTGAGGAACAACAAGACAATCAAGATATCTCAAGTGTTGTACATCCCACACATATATAGGGTATGAGTTGGGATTTTCTTAAATTTTTTAATCAAGTATTGAACATTATAATCCTTAGTTGTCTCTTCTCAAAGTTGATTAGTCCACTAAGGAAGTGGTGTGGATATAGAACATATTTGATGAGACAATAAAATGTCTCATTATTTCAGTGTTATATCATGTAGAACTATCTATTTTACCTCTAAACTATAGGTTAATGCCAAGTATATTAATTGTTATTTATTATAATGTTGATGTTAATAGAGTAAATTATTTAAAATGGTATATTGCTATTTGGATAGGTTTTCTACAATTTTTTGGTAATTATTTGCATATTTTCAGCATTAAATAAACTGTAATAAAGCATAGTGGAAAGCATTGGAAGTGGAAGTCTTGGGTATTAGTTTGAAATTCTAACTTGCATACATGTTTAAATATATTTCTTGCCCTTATTTTGCAATTTTAAGGCAATATAAAGTCAATTTTACAAACTGCACTTTTGCTTAAAAAATTATAGTTTTATAACAAAAAACTATAGGTTACTCTAGAACATTAGAGCAGCAACCTGCAAGATTATAGGAAGTAGGTGTTGCATGCCAAATTGGGGTTCTAAATGCCTTGTCAAAATAGAATAGATAAAGGATAATATGTCTAAAGCATCGAATATTGACCCAAAAACCGATTACCAAAGCATTTGCACATAGCAAATAATTATCCAGATGTTCCAGAGTAGTTGCAGCATACAAAAACTAGAATTAGTGCTTGACCAATTTGAAGATGCAAATGGCAAGCTAGAAGGTTGGGATTTGGCATAAATATTCCCTAGGACTATTCCAAGGTATTACACAACAAATGAATGAGTGAAAATAGGGCAATCCATTTGTTTCAATGGACTGTTCTAAAACTAGAAAAGCCAGATTTAATTACAATTTTTCTTGCATTGAAAACGATATTGGTTTAATTGTTTTGAAGGAGGTAATTAAGCATATTGGACAAGTTATAGTGAGGACTTGTTGATCAGATTTGAGGTAAGTCTTGGTGAAAACTTGTTGAGCAGATTGGACAAGTTCTTGAGAGGACTTGTGGACAGATTTGAGGTAAGTCTTTGAGAAGACTTGAGAGCGGAGTTGATTGATTAATTAACGCTTGGGGAAGATCTAGCAGAGTTGATTTGTGATTGGATCAAGTTGTGTTAAGGCTTTAGGACAAATTGAGATAGATATTGAGCAGTGTTGTGACTCATTCACAATGACCCCAAAATTGGGGACCCACTTGGAATTTGAAAATTATTCCAAATTTTGTTTTCGCCTATTTTTGACTGTCGTCATCATTTAGATGTCAAAGGTCCATTTTTCATAAAAAATTATCTTGTAATTGGTTTCGATGTTAGATTTTGTCTCACAATAAAATGGGTTTATTTCGATTTTGTGTGATTTTATCGTGTTTAGGTCCATTATGTTATATGGGAGTTTGTGTGATTTTATCGTGTTTAGGTCCATTATGTTATATGGGAGTTTGTTGTATTTAAAGTTTAATTTATTATGTTTTATTGTTTTATTTTGTTCCTTTATATTATATGCTATATTTTTATTTTAGCATGTATTGGTTTTATTTTAGGTTGTTGCACTGTGTATGTTTTGTTGCTATATTGTTATATTAATGTCATTATGTTAAGTTTTTTTTTAGTCTTTTATTTTATATTTTGTTTATATTATATGTTAATTTTTTTATGTTAAGTTTCTATTTTTATTTTTTTTTGTCTTAATGTTATTATGTTAAGTTTCTATTTTTATTTTTATTTTTTTTTTGTTTATTCTTTATGTCATGTGTTTTAGTTTTGTTATATAGTTATTTCAAAGTTTTATGATGTGATGGGTGTCGTTTTGTTTTATTTATCTTATTTTAATTTTATGGTTCTTTTATTATGGTATTTAGTCATGTTTCGTGTACTCTTTTATGTCGTTAGTAATGATGGTTTTGTATTTGTTCAAGGTTTTGTTCATATTACTGTATATTGTTTTGTTATTATATTTAGTTTCATATTTTTTTTTTCGATTAATGAAAGGTTTTTTAAATGTTTTGCAAGTTATTTTACGATTTCTTCATTGGACGTGGTGTCTTCGGAGGTTTCAAGGGAGAAATATGCATGGGCATTTAGCATGCTATCATATAGCGTGAAGGCCGAATGAACATAGAGCTATCAACAAAAAGGTTTACCCGCATGTTTCCCAGGTGTTAATCTGCAACAGGTGTTAATCATGTTGACGAAAATACCAAAGGAAGATGGTGACGATTGTAAATACTGGCCAAAATGACCAAGTTGGTTGCATGTTATATGGAGAATGAAAGGATATCAAATCCGAAGTCAGTGAAAAAAATAGTAAATAATGTTTTGATAAGAGTATGGTCACTGCGGAAGTAGATTAATACTGGACATCGAAAGCTGCTGCAAAGAGGTTTAAATCAACAGTGATGCCAATGACATAGAATGGTAGCCAGGGCAAAAGATTGAATTGATAATAGTGAAGTGTGTTCAACGGATGGTGGTAATGATTTCCAAAGGCCCGATAATATTGAAATGGCCCAGCAGTATGATTGCAGTATGCTTAGCGTGATAATATGCGATAAAAAATTATGCATAGAAGTGTTCGCAGGAGTGTGTAACAGATTTCATGGTGGATATTTAGGGTTTGTTGACTACGCCATGACATAGATAACTACGTATTGAAGGCATAAATAAAAAAAATTGAATTGGAAAATTTAACATACGGTGGCATAGTAAAAAACGTAGACATGTTGTAGAATTTGTTTGGGTTACGAACCAAACGAGATATGAACGTAGACATGACAGGTGAACATTGTGGGAGATGATTTTATGCATCAGCACCTGGTGAATATATTTTGGATGGGGAAATAACTTAAATAGGATAGATATGAGCAATGTTAAAGCATGAGCGAAGAGGTGATATAAGTTTGTGCTCGGTTAAGTGGCGAAGCTGCTATGTAAAAGGTTAGATCATGAAATACAGGGTTGGTAGTTGTTTTTCAACGCCTATGTTACCAGGACATGGTTGTATCTTATCCTACGTAGATGACTAGCGTAATAAATGCAGATATTTGGGATTTTCACAGTGCAGTATGGTGAGGTGTTCAATGTTTTTCATAGTGCGGTATGACATGGTGTGATCTTTATAGTATAGCTTGTTGGATGAAGTCACATAGGCAATATAGAAGGGACATTTATATAAAAGAAAAAAATAAATAATAAATCAAATATCTGTATTCAGAAGAGACATGTTTGAAGAGCTTATTTTTGGGAGATATTAAAACGTAAATTATAAAAGGAAATTAAAAGCTTCAAAGTAATTGAAAATAAGGTATTGAGAAAGATTTTTTTTTGATGAAAAACAAATTCAGTTGGAATGATAGTTACGGAATATGTTATGAAACTGTCACAGAATGGAACCAATGAAATATTTTGGAAAGTTATAAATATAACATTGGAAATCAAAGAAAAGGTCAGACAGGTTGGAAGAGAAGGTCAAGAGACTGAAGGAGAAAAGCAGAAGATTGATTTGTAGAGGGCTACATTTGCAGAGGAAATACAGAGACTTTGGATTTATTGTAAGATTCATTTTATTATATCAAATTCAATTTTTGTTAGAAACAAGCACAACAGTGGTGTTTTTAATGTATAAATTTATTGATATGATGTTTTAATCAAATTTGTGTAAGATTGTGTGAAATCTGATCTGCGCAAGTTTGGTTTTAAAGTTTGTGTTTCTATGTTGTAGCAGATTTGTCCGAGAGTTTTTTTTTAATTTATTACTCCACCTAAATATTTTCAAGTTTATTTGAAATATTTAGATTTAAATTAAAACCTAGTTATTTTATGAAGGATCAAAATTTCATAATTATTTTAAAATTATATCACCTTTAGGTGAATTAAAAATCACAATGAACTTTGATTTTTAAATCTCATAAATTAAAAGTTCATTGTTGTTTTTACTAAGTTCTGATCTGTAAAAATACGGATTTACAGAAGGATTACAAAAAAAAATTATTGTAATCAAATATTTAAGTTCATAAATAAATATTTGATATATAAATTTCCAAGAAAAGAAGGATTGTCATGGATAATTGATTTTAATAGTATAAAATTAAAAATCTATAGTTTGAGATTCATTTATGTTATTAAAAGTTTGATTTATTGAAAGGAATTAAATTTATTTACTTCAAATACTTAATCTCATAAGTATTTGGATAAATAAATATTGGATTTAAATATTATATGAATTCTAAATTTCATATTATGAAGTGTAAACTTTATAATTAGAATTCAAATATTTTGAGCTCTCTATCTTGTGAAAAGAAGCAAAGAATTAATCAAGTTTAGAATATTTAAAAGGCCCTAGCATAAGGTTTTCACATTTTATAATAAGGTTTTTGTTTTATCTTTCATTTAGATTTGATTTTAAAAGCTTTATTCATGAGATTAATGTTAATGCTTTGAAACCAGGTTCCTTGAAACCAGGTTGAAATATTCAAAATTTTATTAAGGAAAGTCAAGTCATTCTCAGGCAGCTTCCCTTAAGTACAGTTCAACATGTCTTCCATGAAACCAACATAGTTGCTGACACTTTGGCTAATTTGGTAGCAAACCAATTTGATTGCATTATTTGGGAAGATTGATTTCTGGAGGATTTAATCAGCATTATTCAAAAAGAAAATGAGGAGGTTTCATAATAATTACATAAATGCCAACAAAGGTGTTTTTTCAACACCATAAGGTATTTTTTCAACACCGGTGTCTTTCCTTTCAAGTGTTTTTTTGAACACTATTGTCAATTCCAACAAAGTTGTTCTTTTTAATGTTATAAGGTGTTTCATAAATACCTTATTTCTTGTCTTGGGTGTTTTGTCAACACAATTCCTTGTCCATTTCAGGATCCCACATGTTTCCTTTAAAATTGTGGGCTTTTTCAAAATTGTGGTTTTCATCATAAGGTTATTTTTTTCACCTCTATGTAAAACCTTCTCCATTTGACGAGTTTTTTAATCTGTGGAATTATGGAATGGTTCATGTTAGAGGGCTTCAAATTGAGTTCGTGGATGCAGCAAAAAATATTACTAGTTGTGCTACTGAAGCCTTTCGCTCCAGAATCATTAGCCATGTCTCAGGGGCGGTTGACCAAATCCTGGCAGTAGCTAATATGATCAAGGAAGCTAGGGTCATATTCTCTCTTAAATTCAAGGAGCTTCAGGATCTTTCGATGTCGCTCAGCGCTCTTCTCGCTCATTAGTAGAATAATGCTACTAAATATGGTGATAAAGCCCAGTAGTCCTAGGTTCTAGTTTAGTGGGATTTTTGAGTTTAGTTTCTATTACTGAACCTTCCCTATTTTGTCGAGTATATCCCTGGTTTCTTTTTGTTGTCGAAAAAGGTTATTGGAATCTTTTGTTTTATTTTTTTGTGTTCCCATTGAACTAACACAACTCTTCCCTATGTTTATGGGGGTTGTTCTATTTTTATTTCTTCGACGCTAGATATTAGCCTTCTGTAAATAGGGATTGGGACCTTTCAACCTAGCAATATTAATAAATTTTATTACCTACAAAAAAAAATGTTAATGCTTTGAAATGTATTCAAGTTATTTTAATATAAATTTAATGCATTAAAGTTTGTAATTTCAAACAGAATTGTATATCAAAATATTAATTTTCAAAGGATAAATTTATTCATTTTGAGGAAGTAAATGTTATTTATGAAATGCAAATGATAATTTCAAAGTCAATATACTTGTTATACTAGGCCCCTTGTTAACAGTTGAATGTTAATCCCTGAGATGTTCTATGTACTTAATCGACATGTTAGCATAAACACATAACGTGTTACGTAAAGAACCTTGGAGAAACATAATATTCTTTACAAGAGAGGATTTTGATCCTACTGTCGGGTGATTTTGTATTTGGACAAAATCACACCTCAACAAGCAGATTTGTGCTAGACCAAAGGACTGTGTTTAGTACAGATTTGAGACAAATATTGAGCAGATTTGTGCTATATTGAAGGATTGTGTTTAGTGCATATTTGAGATAGAGATTGAGCAAATTTGTGTTAGATCGAAGGACTATGTTTAGTACAAATTTGAGATAAAGATTGAGCAAAGCTGAGAGTAAGCTTTGGAGGTGATAGAGCAGAGGATAGTAGTCTCCAATGGATAGAGATCCATTAGCCAGGGCAGTGAGGATAGATGTCTTCTGAGTGAGGACATGAGTCTTCAGTGGAGAGAGATCCACAAGCTAGTGTAGTGGAGGCAGTAGTCTTCTAGAGGATCTCATAAAGGCACCTTGAGGGTCTTTGATCTTGCAATGTCCAATAGAGAATGGCACCACCATTCACCATAAGGTTGTATCCCAGTCTGCATTCGTTCATATCAATTCATAAAGGGAACAAGTCATCTTGTCAATCGAGGCTATAGATTTTCAAGATTAGATGTCACAATTACATGAATTCCTTAAACTTGGATTAATCCCATAGGGATTATCACATGCCACGAAGTACACATTCAAATAGAAAGCGACAAAGTATGTCTTGTTAGGAGACATCTTGTATCGTCAAAGCTACGATGAAATTCTCCTTCATTGTCTTGGGCCCCAAAAATTAGCTTGGACAATCTCACAAACTCATCATGGTACATGCGATGGTCATTTCATTGGCATGGCTATCGTCAAGCGCATCCTTTAAATGGATTATTATTGGCCCAATATGGAGAAGGACTACATCGTGTATGTCAAGAAATACATTAAATGTTAGCATCATGCTAATCTTACACACTTGCCATCACAAGCCTTACATCCCATCCAAGCGGCTTGGCCATTTTCTCAATGGGGTTTTGATCTGATTGGGAAGATCTCTCCCCCATCATCGGGTTGACATACATTCATTATGACAGCTACTGAGTATGTTACAAAATGGGTGGAAGCAATCCCTTTGAAAATGACAACAAGAGCATGTATTGAGGAGTTCATACTCCATAATATCATATTTTGTTTTTGAATACCATCCAAGATCATATCGGATATTCAAAAACAAAACTTTAAGGGCTTTGACATCCAAGTATAATATACAACATAGTTTTGCGACTCCATACTATCTGCAAGAAAACGGGTAAGTTGAAGCTTCTAACAAGACTGTGGTAACTATCTTGAAAAAAACTATTCATGAAAACCCCAAATATTAGCACATCTAGCTGCCCCTTGTATTATGGGCTTACAAGACTAGTATACGGATGCTCACTAGGGCAACCTCGTTTTCTCTAGTATATGGCACTAAGGCCATTATGTCCTTGGAGTTGGAAATTCCAACCCTATGCATCACATTGAAAGAGTTCATCGATGATGACATTACACGACAAACTCACCTCGACCAACTGATGCTTCTTGATGAACGTCAAGTTTATCAGGAATGCTTAAAATGAGCTTATAACAATAAATTCCATCGAAGAGACTTTAAAATTGGGGATCTTGTACTGAAACAAAACCAACATAACTCAAACCTACCACTGCACTTACGAGATAAATTTGCGATCAACTGCTTACATCCATATATCATCTCAGAGAAGATAGACTTTGAAACGTATCATCTAACATCACTTGAATATGTTGAAGAGCCTAAACCTCTCAACATCCTTCATCTTAAGGTGTTCCACACATAAATTCAAAAATTCAAAAACATTCAAAATATTTAAAACTTCAAAAACATGGAAAACATCAAAATCCATAAAAATCAAAAAGCAAGAAATTGCAAAAATAATTTAAAAATTCAAAAATACAAAAACATTTGCATCATGCATTTCATTTTACACTTACATTAATTTATTTGCATTGCATTCAACATTTCCATCCATAGCACTTGCATTAGGATAGGAAGTATTTGAAATATTACAAACGACGCCACGTTTGTATCCTAATCATGCATCTATTCACCATCATCCATCCATCACCCTTGTGAGTTATTGTGTTTTTCAACACAACCCCTCCTGTTGCTATGAGGAATATACTAGGGTTTTTCGGTCATTCAGCCATACCTAGTGATCTTCTCAGAGTGTGTAGAAAGTTATCTTTGCTTTTGTGGATGAGGTCTAGTTTTGATAGCACCTAGCATATGTCAAAATCTCATTACTACTCAAAACATTAAAAATCCTAATTAGAAGAAGGAAAGATAAACACTACAAAGTGATCCTAGTCACCTTAAGCAAAAGGTTTTTACTTGCTCATCTTGCAATGTGCATGGTCTAGAGTGGTGATCATTAGCAAAAGGACAAGCTCCTCCCTACCCAAGAAATCCCTTGCTTACATCAAAAAGAGTAAAATCTCAAAATAAAACCAAATCCCTTGCTTAAAACAAAGGAAAAACAAAAATGCAAAATAAACAATGATTTTCATCACTAAGCGTGAGCAAGTATCCCAATAAATCAAAAGAAAATAAGGGGGTGAAGAGCTTGAATCCCTTGAATGGTCATTATTTGAAACCATAGAGTGACCCCCAATACAGTAATGGGTTGAATGAAGCCTGTCTGACATTGGGGTAGGTGTAAGCAATTTACTAATGAGCTAGCTTTAGGTGGCCTGTATTATCTAGTGGTCTAGTCCAACTACGTCCAAACCTAGGATCATGGTGAACATTTGGTGATCCTCATTACAACAATGGGCTGAATGAATCCCGCCTGGAAATGAGGTAGTCTTATGTCTCAACTTACATATTCATTTTCACACACAGGGATAATGAATATCTTGATCTTTCATAACAAAAACTTTATCTTTCAAGAGTCTAGTATAGTCATTATACAACTTTTGATAAGTCAACTAAGGTGTTTGAGTCTCATGGAAAACCTCAAAAATTCCCCTAATAGCAAAAAATCATTTCAATCAAGTATCAACTTTCCTTGTGAACTTTTTTTTATTAAAGGGTGTTCATGGAGTAGGATAGATACCGAACGGATATCAGCAATGATATTTAAATGACCAGTGACTGTGCATATCTTTTAATCTATAGAAGCTTATAAGGAAAAAACATACATTTCAAACTCATCATTTCATATGTGGATGTCTAAATGATTAACTCTTATGATAAGATTTAACATTTTTGTTCATGAATTTTATACATTTTGGGGTGTCGTCCATTAGATTTTTAAACTCATATTACATTTATTCCTTATGTTTTAAGTGATTAAAGCATACATGTTCATTTACATTAGATCATCATCATGTAAATAATGCATTACATACATTACATTCATCATATCATAAATTAGATGCATACAAATAAATCAAATTAAACATGCATTTAACAATAAATATTGCATCCATATATGCATACATAAGTAGTTCATCTACACATCTAGATCATAGCATCTAACCATATATACATCACACCATATAGCAGTAGTCAAATCATATCAACATTACATACATGTGCATCTCATAAACATAAACATAAAGCAAAACAACACATAATACACATAATGAGTCTCAAAATATAATGTCATATCTTATATATATATATATATATATATATATGTGTGTGTGTGTGTGTGTGTGTGTGTGTCAAAGTACATAGAGAGGTACAAAAATACTTGTAGGCTACAACTATGTAGGTCCTCAGACCTTACACTCAAAAATAGTACATATCTCTCAAAATCTATACTAAACTAGGCCTGCACCCCCTGGCTCACCTCTTTGTCCATCTCTACCCTCTCTATGAGTGTGCCTCGAGTTGGTACTTGTAGACCTCTCTGACCTACCACCTATCCTGTGACTGGGTTATGCTGATGATTGCCCTGTCTCACTCCTCCTGGTCCTCTGAGATGTAGATGTTGTAGATCTATCGAGAACTATGTCACCTCGTAGTTTAACCTCACCCTCAAGCAAAGCGATGTGCACTGCATCTGAAGCATACCACAAGCTATCATCTGATATAATATTTTGTAGTCTCCTAATATCTGCAACCATGTCTAGCCCTACTGGCCTCTGTATAGCTGGAGCTATAGGAGTAGCCCAAGAAGATGAGGGATCTCCCCTCACTATACTGAGCAGGTCCTGCTTTACAGTCCTAAAATCTAGATGAGACTAGAGAATATCTAGCTACATAGTAATCTTCTCTATTGTTGTGGTGGTAGAATCGATCTGTGCCTAATGAGTTATCCTCTCCTCCTGGTATCCTTGCCACTGTACCTATCCCTCTACAAGCTGAGCCTAGACCACTCTCATCTAAGCCTAAAGAGTAGCAATGGAAGTATCCCTTTATAATATCTGTGTCTGTGCTGTCTATAGCTAGGACTACAAACTGGCCATCTGGACCTTGATCTATGACACCTCATCATCTGGCTCCTCCTCATCATGGGCCCCCTCCTCTATTGCAGTAGCTTGGCCCCATCCACCCTCTGTCCTCTCACGAACTCATCACCCATCTGGATCATCGCCTGTTACCTGTACAATCTCACCATATCTAGATTGACCTAGAGGACCACTGCCCTACCATAGTCTAGTTGTCCACCAAGCCTCATAGTCCAAATTAGTACTAGCATCGGCTAACCTCGAGTCCTAAAATATGTCATCCTCGTCTTCCAACAAGGTCACCCGAGACCAGACTAACTAGTTCTCTATCTTAAGGTGGTGGTAGAGGATTGGCTCCTCTGGGATATCTTGACATATCCTAAACTATCTAGAGATGCACGAGAAATGGAAAAACTCTCATATACTAGGCTTGCACCTAATGACCCATCTATCGTGTCTCATCCGCCTTAGGTAGCGATCCACCTCTGCCCATGCGAGGTAATCTAGATAAGATCGTCAGATGACCTAACCTACCCATAATCTAGTCAACCTATCCATGTAGTACTAGAGGTCCCCTGCACAAGACCTGCTCTTGTAGGTTTCTTCCCCTCAAGGCTAGTATGCTTCGTAGCACTGTTAATCATCTGTTATCGTGCCAATCTGTAGAGGTAGCCCTTCGAGATGGTCTATCCAAATATGCTCCCATGCCCAAATTTGAAGCAATAGGCTGCACCCTACTCTTGCTTTCCCCTGTTGAGTGATTCGATATAGTTCATCATACATCTGCAAGAGTAGAGCACTCCCCTAGAAAAGAATCAATGGCTCCATCATAGTGCTAGCTAGCAGGTCTTGTACTTTGGCTAAGAGATTCCAAGGGAAGCTCACTCCTGAAGTATCAGGTAGCACAACATGGACAATGATGTGCATGAGTACGGCCTACCGTTGTGAGAAGACCTGCTCCTAGTACTAGTGCTCAATGGACACCCTGTCATGATTAGTGTTCTCCATCACCTTGTCCCATCGAGCACCGAAGATCTGCTAGAAGACTACAGGCTTCACCTCAGTAGGTGAAAAGGTGATGGCCTTTCCATCAATAGGGATGTAGAAGATGCGATAGACATCCTCCAATATCATAGTAATCTCCCCTATAGGAAGATGGAATGTGTTTATCTGTGCATCCCAACGATGGGCCAATGTAGTCATGTAGATCTGGTCAACCCAGATAGATGGTAACCGTAGCACGTAACCAAGATCCACGACCATAAACCAATCTAGGTCAACCTGATCTAGGTCAAGCAGGACCTCATGAACGAGATCTAACTCCCACACTCTAGCAGTCAAAGTCTAAAGCAAATAATAACAAAAATGATCAAAAACATCAAAAAATCACTTCAAAAATCCAATAAATTCAAAACACTTCAAAAAATTCAAAAACAATACAAAATGTACCAAAATGTTCAGAAAATTCAAAAGTTGCACTTGTAAGAATAAAAAAAATCAACTAAATCAAGTCAAAAAATAGAAAAATCAAAAAATTAAAAAAATTTGCTAAAGTTTCTTAGCCGCACTTAGCAGCTGCAGTCGCTGTCGCAGCTGTAGTTGCTATATACGACTAGTGTCAACGATTAAATTTTTTACTATTGACGTTTGAAGTCATCCGCAGTTGACAGCCATGACCCCCAATTGATCAATTGGGAGCTGCAGCCACCACCCATGGCTACGAGAATGATCCTTTTTGAGGTCATTTCTTGCCTCAAGCAACCCAAAAAAATTAAATACCCACCCACTAATCTAGCCTAGACTAATCCTAACTACGGTGTGGTTCGTTACCAACAGTTTAATGAGTTCATTTAAGCCATTAATTAATTTGGTTCATTTTATTAGATGTTGGTCAAATTGAAAGACGAGGCTCACGATGCTACCTTTGCAACACTAGCTCCCCCACTAGTGGATGCTTTCGATTGGTCAGCCATCGGGTTCAGATGTGGTTTTCGACAGCATTTCGTGTCAAGATTGTAATTTCACCTCTCAAAGCTCTCCTATCAGAAATTGGTAACTGGAAATAATGAAAGTTAAAATACCAAAATTTTCTTTTATATTTCCAGTTCAATGCTTAGCCACTATTGGAAGTCATAGGCACAGAATTAGGGTTTGTCGATCGCGGGTATCAAACGCGGCTAAGAAATTTGACAAAACTAGCTACAACTGACAACTACGACTAGCAAAAAATAATAAATGCTTTCAAATTTTCATTGTGGATAGCTTTAAAATGTAAAATTAAGAATATTCAACGGTTCAAAAACCTCAAAATTTTCAATAAATAACAATAAACATAATATAAATAAAAATTTAAATGTAACTCATATTTAGTTATTTATTCTACACACTTGGTGGTTGTAGCGACTTGCGCTCCATGCAATTCGGCAAGATGAGTAAACTACCATAAGGCCATTTGGTGGAAATTAATCATTGTTGACTTGACATTTTTCAATTCAATCTCGAAGAAGGCCATGATGGTCGGACTGCCCCATGAGAACGAAGCATTCATTTCATTTCTTCTATGACATTTTCAGCAAATCAACAACCATAGTGATTCAACACAAGCCTAATTGGAATTGTTATCATCTTGATTCCCTAATAAGGCCATTGCGGTTAGACTGCTTCATAGGATAGAGATGTACAATTACTGTTAATGGTTGAAATCATGATTGAATTAGGCCTTGCCATATAACAAAATGCAAAAGTCTTAAATTGTACAAATTATTCATCTTGGTCAAGCAACGAGTCACTTTATTAATTGTCCATCCCTCGTCGACTCGTCGCTTGAGGGGGTAGTCATAAAATCAATAATTATAATCAAATTCAACAAAAGATAACTTGATCATCTAAATTGTGTTTGTCTTACGAATCATTGCCAACAACTATCATAAGCTTACCCTTTGTTGGGGCAAAAAGAAAATATGACAGTTAAGCTTGAAGCTCTCCATTTATCAGAACAAGCATAACACTAGCTACACGATCGTCGTGGACATGCGAAAGCTTTGTAAAATTAAGCCTTCCACCCCATTGGAAGCAATGATTCTAGGATGTGCATCCTTTTGTAGGATTGGGCATATAATGTTGATCAAATCAATGATCATCATTCAACCTATAACATGGCTTTAGGCAGTCTATTTTTACTTAGCATTGTGTTCCCACAACGCATCCTAAAAGGGGCATCTGTAGACACCTAAAACACATCATATTTAGGGGACTACTCATATGGGCATCCTCATAGACCATATGAATTATCTTGGATCATTTCAAGATAAAGTAGTGGTTCTAACCACTCAATTTAGGCATATTTGGCCTACTCAGTCTTAGCCATGGGTGACACCTGTAGCTAAGATCTCAGTCGTGGTTGACACCTATGGCTAGGATTCTAGCTGTGCTTAGGAGCCGCGGCTAGCTCACAACTATCTCAGACTCCTGAGCCAAGCCAAAATCAGTTACAACGGACATGGCAATGGATTTCAAATGGTTTCAAGCGAGGAAGCTTCTGGATTATTCCTCCCAACTGCTCCAACCTCCTAGTTCTTGATCTTGGCTTCTCATGGAAGCTAATATGAGGAGTTGAGAGTGCTATAAGACCCCCTTCCAAATTGGGGAGAAAGTCTAGAAGAGTTTTCAAGTGAATGCAGTGAAGCCCTATCTAATTGGAGAGCAATATACAACCCTTGAGGAGTGTCTACATGCTACCAATTTGGAGAATTATGATTGTGTTTGAAGCAATGAGGATCCTAGGAGCTTGAGGAGTAAGCTTTACCAATTGAACCACCTAAATTGCAAATTCGAGTGAACTTCATCGCCAAACTATTACAAAACGAAGAGGCGACCCTTGATCATCAATCTCTTGGAGGAATTAGCAATTTCAAGCCCTGATTACAAGAGAAAGAGAACTTTCCCCTCAGCCATGGCTGTCAGCCGCGACTAACAGAGCCAGCTGCGCTTGAAACCTGTGGCTAGGGTTTGAAGCTCATTTCCCTCCATTTAGCCATAGGATTTCAATTTCATGCATGCAATTAGTTAGATCTAGTTTAGATTAACCTTCATTTGCACATTTGTAGGGTTAATTTGAGAAATTAGAGGTAGCTTTGCTCTTATTTCATCATATTTGCTAATTTGTATTTATCTTCTTAGATTAGATCTATTTCTTGTTTTAATTGCAAATTATGCATCAGATTAGCTAGATTTACTGTTTTTCTAACATGCTTTATCATAATTTAGAGATTTTGATATTATCTTTGTAAATATTTATGCTTTCTTTGCATATTTATCATATTCTTTGCAAATCTTGAACAAGAGCCTCATCATGAGAGGCCTCATATGATTTTAATAGTACTATGTTGTTTCTTGAATGTAGGATCACAGGTTTTTAACATCTTCAAGGTATTATTTGCATCAAATTCCTACAAGCAAGTGAGAATAAGGCATCCATAAGCCTTTTTTAGTTCGTGTCCACTCTAAAAGCCTATGAATTGCACCACCCCCATTTAGGGGCTTCAAATTTGTATTAATTGTATCAAGATTTTGGTATCCCTAAGAGGGACCTACTTGTAACCGATATTTGCAATGATTTAATAAAATAAACCTTCACATTCTTGTTAAATTCATTTGTTCATATGCTTTATTGCTTTAATATTTGGTATAATGATGCAATAGCTTAGGTGCATGCTTTTTAGGATGGTACATGGAGATTTTATTTTTTCTTTGTATATAGCTACCTAAGAATCATTAGCCCTTTTCAACTCTTTTTCTTTTGATCATAGAGTGTTTTAAGAAACAAATCCTTTTGGTCAGTCAATTGAGCTACCTCAAACAAAGAAATATTTTCCTTGGTTTTCTTAAGGTCTTCAATAATATTATATCCAAACTTGTTATGTTCTAGGGTTTTCTCTATCTTTGGTATTGGTGTGTTGACTTTTGGCTACATAGGCATTTTGGGACCCTTAGGTGGGATTGGGTTTTAATTGGCATGCTCATCAGGTGGGATAGAGGTTTTTTTGGGAGGTGTGGAAAACGTCAGTGGTGCTTTCCTTTACTCCAAAGAATGTAATTGTTACCATTTTGAAATTACTAGTAAGCTTGCATATTTTCTTCTAGGCATTCTTCAAGTTCCTATTCATCCACTCCTAAAAGTTCATATATTTATAAAACTAAGGTTGTCCCTATATTTTGATTACATTTATTTATGCAATCCTTGTAGGTGGGCACTTACTCTAAATTTTCCATCTTTTTTTGGACAATGTCTAGAGTAGTTTTAAACTCTAATCAACCAGTTTCACCATGTTGAGTAGTGGAATGGACCCTACACTAATTGGACAAAGTAAGGTTAGCCAAATTTATGCAATTTCCTAGAATATCATTAGATTGGTTCTAGTTGCTAGCAATATTTAGGACTCCTCTCTTGTTTGGATAAGTATTCCTTTGGCAATTAGTCCCTTAGAAGTTAAAGTTCCTATTCTGAGTATCATTTGCAAGTGGGTTTTGAGAAACTTGCCTTCACAATTGAAGCATATCATTGCTCAAATTTTGAACCATCCTTTGTATGTTATCTAGCTTAGGACTTGAGTTATTAGGTTGACTTGGTCCTGGTTGAGTTGTTATATTATTTATGGGTGTAGATGTGTTCAACAATTTGGGTAAGATAGGTTGATTATTTGTTGGAGGTGTATAATTGAGAATGTTGTTTGTGGTTTTTTGATTGTCGAAATATATCAAAATGGTCTATTAATTTCCCACATTAGGTATCATCTAATTTAGGGGTGCAAGATTGAAGGGATGGTTTTGGTTGGGATATATGGTACATAGTAATGGATTCAGCATGGGAAGGTGTTATATAAGGGCTTGATTTATTAGTAGTATTTGATTATAAGCTCCTAGTTGTCTAAGTAAAGGTAATTGACCAAAACCAAAACCTTAAGGTATTAATTTTTGTTCAACTATTAGAGCCTCACTATATGTCAAGGGTAAGGATGTGATTTAAGGGTCTCTCCTCACAAACATGGAAGTTAATGGGTCCAAATATCTAAGGTACATTTGGATGGTTGCTTCTTTTGTGAGGGCATAAGGTGTCACCAACCTGGGGTGTAATTTATAGAACCTAGTGTTAAATAGCCTTAAGTGTTCATTAGGTTCTCTACGGGCAAAGGTGAACTTATTATATACCACAACTAGATCAATAGGTAATAAAAATGGTTGATAAATGATACCTCTAGTTGAGTCCAATAAGTAATAGAGTTTGAAGGTAAGCTAATATATCGATCATTTGTAAACTCATCCAATGTGTAAGGAAACATTCTACAGGCAACATCCTCATTCTCAATTTATAAATAAATTAAAGTATCTTTGCATAACTGAATATGTTCTTCAACTAAACTCATTCCATCATGTTTATACCTAGGAAGATATATTTCAGAATTCTTAGGCATGTCATGTCTAGGCCCTAGTATATTTAACAGACTACTTCCTACTAACCATGGACCAAGACCTACCATAAGTGGACCTTGGGAAAATATAAAAGGATGAACAAAAGGGATAATAACTCTAGGAGAACTATCAATAGTCTAAGGAGTATTAGGTCTGCCTTTATTAGCTCTAGGTCTTTTGTATGGAGAAAGGCTAATAAATTTAATGCCACCTACAACTGACTTAGACCTCGTGATGATGACCTCTGATTCTAGATTTGATATTCAATATGTGTAATACAAACACTACACTAAGAAAATCTAATTTTCAAAGTCTTTGGTTGGTATAAGGGCTTGGTGGACTTAGTGAATCAACAATTCTATCCTCATTTAGTGCCACTTATGTTGAGCATGCAAAGTGACACACTTTGACCTTTCCCTCCCTAGTGTCAATTTTGTTGGGCATGAAGAGGTAAAATTCAAGTTGTTGGTCTGTCAAGGGAAAACCAATTTACTTGAAATAGTATTTGTTCCCTCTTAAGAGAGAATTTTTTTCCCCCAAGGTTCGAGTATGCCAGGTCTTGGCAGATGTGGATAGATCCAAAGGTCGTTGATAGTTGTTCCTTCAAGAGATATTTGTTGGTATGACTCAAAGAGATAGATTTCCTAGGCATAATGTCTTCAAAATAAATGTTTAATTGCCTAAAATAATTCCAATACATTAATATTATAATATAGTAAATTTAGCAGAATGTAAATAGTTCCAAATTGAAAGTTATCACTCATTGCCTTCAATTTGACTAGCTTACAACTTAAACGAATTTCAAGATGGCACAATAAAAAACTAGCTTCAAATATTTATACTAAAATTAATCTATATATAATATAAATACACTCCAAAGAAAAATCAAAGGTTTAAAGGTAAGAGAGAAGAAAAGAAAACAAACAAGCTTATATTGTCATTAAATTTAGTTCTAATCTAGTAAAGCAGCATTGGTCCATGCCCCCTCGGTGTCGAATACCTTCTCTAGAGATTGATCGCCCTCTAGTGGCCATTCGATGTTAGCATTGGTTTGTGCCCCCGCGTTGCCTTATTTTGACCAAAAAGCAGTAATTTTCAACTTAAAACCAACCCTTACTCGACCAATATTCACACAGCTTGAGGTCCGAGATGATGAAATCTTCAAAGAAGAAGCAAACTATAAAATGTATTGAATGCAACCGCCATTAGCATCCACAGATTGAACACAAAAAATTTCAAAAGCCTTGTATTATAAATATAATCATGGGATACATTTGATTTGTATTTGCTCACTTCGATGGATTACAAGATCCAAGCTCAAAACAATATCAAGCTCAGTTCAAAAATTACATTCCTCTTTAAAATAGAAAAAAAAAACAAAGAATAAATTAGGTCTACGGGTTCTACTAATAGATGGTTTTTTAGCTTTGTAAGAGACTAGTAAATCCATATTTATACAATTTGATGGTACTTCACATAACATTACTTTTATAATTAATTACTATCCACTTCCATGGGGTGTATCAAATCTGAAATTTTTTCCCCCATGACGTGTGCTCTTTGGGATTGCTTATGTTGCACCTCCTCCATACCTCATTAATTATTTGCAAATTTTAGGTTGATCGTTACTTTCACCATGTTCATAATCCTGTATGTTAGTACTTGTCTGGTCAACATTAAAAATCCCATGTCCACCACCTTTAAATGTCGAGCATCTATGTTAAATATCCTATACGACAAAAGTCAAAAAATTGCAAGCATTAGAATTTATTATTATTAATAATATTTATTATTGTTATTATTATTATTATTATATGTATCTATATACACTTTCTTTCTCACTACATTTTTAATTTTTTTCTCCTTAGACAAAATTTTGCAAGTTCTGATGATTTTACTACTTTTTAGCAAATTATTTTTATTTCTATTATTTTTTGTATTTTGGCAATCTCTTGCACTTTTTGGTAAATTTTTACCCTTTCCTAATAATTTATGCATTTTACCCCTTTGCCTGGGTCCCAATGCTAGTTTCCAATTGTCAAAACTTTAATTTCCTTTACTTTTATATTTCTTGCATATGTTCGAGCTTTCGGTGCTAATTTTTAATTGTCGAGGCTTTTAATTTCTTTGCTTTTATATTTGTTAAACATGTTCAAGATTCTGATCACTTATGATTTTTTTGAGAGAGCAAATGACACACTATGGCTTTTCCCTCTCTAATTTCGATTTTTTTAACACAAGGGCTTGGTGGTCCAGTGAATCAACAATTCAACCCTCCTTTTTGTTGGGCATGAAGAGGCATAAGCCAATTTTTGGTGTATTAAGGGTAAGCCAACTTACTAGGAATAGATTGTGTTCCCTCTTGAAAGGAAAATATATTCCCCAAGGTTCAGGTATGTCAGGTATTGGCTAGTTTGGATAAACTCAAAGATCTTTAATAATTGTTCTTGATGATTTTAGCAGCATACCATCATATCCCAAGAAAGAGAGGAAAATAAAATAGCTATACAACTTCTTATTATAAAGAAAGAGTGATACAATACGAATGGAACTATGAGGACCTTTATATAGGAATATAAATTCCTTGGCCAACACTCTACCTAGTTGTACAAGAGGACATCTTGCACATTACATCATGCACATTAACACTTGTGCATTTATTACATTGTTGAAGTAGGTAGCTAACTTTCCCCTAAAATAATATCTACTCTATGTACCATAGTTGGTACATTTACATGATCCAAATGATGTAATATATTCTAACTCTAACATCCTCCTGTATTACATTATTTGGTATGAAGTTCCCTTGAATTACATAGATGATATTTGAATGTTTGAAACTTGTTTTTTAAGTGCCTATGTAAAAATATATGCTAGCTGATCTTTTGTAGAGACATGTTTGAGGATGATATGATGGTTTTGAAAATACTCTCTAATGAAATGACATTGAGCTTCAATGTGTTCATTTCTTTCATGTATAATTGGATTTTTTATCAGATTGAGCACTCATTGATTGTCACAAAATATCATGGTCGGGGTTCGTTTTATCCCCATATCTGATAATATGTATTGTAACCATAAGGCAACACAAGTTGTGTCTCTTGCTACTCGATATTCTACTTTAGTTGATGATTGTGCCATTGTATGATGTTTCTTACTGTGCCAAGATATGGATCCTGAACCAAGATAGAAGATATATCCTGAGGTAGATAATCTATCATCGATAGACCCTGCATAATATGAATCTAAGTATCCCTGAAGGCAAAAAAAAATTATATTTATTATATAGGTTAGTCCATAATCTGTAGTTCTCTTGACAACTGCAATATCCTTTTTTTTGCTTTCCAATGACTTTCTCTTGGTTCTTGCATGAATCGTGAAAGGTAATTTATAGCAAATGCTATGTTTGGTCGACTATTTGTTAAGTATAGAAGATTTCCAATTAACTGGTGAAACATAGTTGCTGAGATCGATGGTGTTTCATCATTTTTGAACAATTGAATCCCTTGTTCCATTGGCATATCTTTAGTATTACATTCTTTCATTCTAAAATTTTCAAGCAGAGCTTCTACATACTTTGTTTGGGTAATAGTTATCTTGTCCTTTTCTTTATGAATCTCTAGACCAAGACAATAATTTGTTAGACCTAGATCATCCATTTCAAATGATTTTTCTAGATTCTCTTTGATGTCACTTATTATTTTTTCAGAACTTCTAGTGATTACTATATCATATACATATATTATGAGAATAAGTATGTCATTTCCAACCTTATTGGTACATAAAATGGGATCTGATGTGCTTCTTTTAAAGTTATATTGTAATAAGTGATTGTTGATCTTTATATTCCATGCTCTAGGAGCTTTTTTTTAAACCATACAGAGATTTGTTCAATTTACACACCTTATTTTCCTGTCCCTTGATGATGAATCCTTTGGGTTGTGACATGTAGACTTCTTCTTCTAAGTCACATTGAGAAAGGTAATTTTCACTTCCATCTGATGATGTTTCCAACCCTGATGAGCTGCTAGTGCAAAAACTGTCCTAATGGCAATCATTTTGGTTGTTGGTGCAAATGTTTCTTCATAATCGATTCCCTCTGTTTGAGTATATCTTTGGCTACTAGTCAAGCTTTCTATTTGTCAAGTGTTCCATCTACTTTGTACTTGATCTTGTAAATCCATTTGCAACCTACTATTTTCTTTCTTGGAGGAAGTTTTATTAGATTCCATGTCTTATTATTTTGAAGTGAAGTATATTTTGATTCCATAGCTGCTTTCCAGTGTGAATCACTCAATGCATGAAGTGTTGATTTTGGTTCTACTGTACTACCTAGCATTCCTCTATTCATTCTAGTCAAGCTTTGAGTTTGAGGTCTCGTGGTGGTAAGATCTGGCATTCTTTATAGATTTGATTCTGTAAGAGTATCTCTGAGCCATATTGGTTCTTTCCTTGAAGGGACTATAGATGCATCGATATCTTGTTCCTAAAACTCTTATTCTAGCTCCTCACTTGTGTCTTCATTAGAGAGATTTAGAAGAATTTTTGTGTCATCACTAATTTTTTTGTCTTAATCTTGACATTTTCATTAAAGATTACATCTCTACTAATGTAAACTTTATTTGTATATGGATCCAGTATTCTATACCCTATAGATTCATTGTCATAACCAACAATGTTGGCAATTTTGGGTACCTTGAGTACATTGCCTTTGCTCAAGTATAGTTGTTGTCATTGATGTCAAAAGGAGCTCTTGGTAGTTGTTGTCTTTGATGTCAAGGAGTTCTTGAAGCAATTTGATTTGTTGCCTAAGTATGTGTTTTGATGAAGGTTTCAGCTGGTCAATAAGTCTCCAAGAAAATCAGAGTAGCCTAGTTGCAAAAGATCAAGAAAAAGATAAGTTAGAAAAAGTTTGCAGGCGGGCTGGAAAAACTGTCGTGATTTCGTGACATGTTTCAGGAGAGAGAAAGCGCTGGCAAAACTGTCGCGATTTTGCGACATGCTGGAAGGCAGAGGCAAATCTGGAAAAACTGTCACGATTTCATGACATGTTTCAAGAGAGAGAAAGTTCGGGAAAATTTGTCGTGATTTCACGACATGCTAGTTGGCAGAGTTGAGTTACAGGAAGTGTCGCGATTTTGCGACATGTTCCAGTTTCGCGAGCAGTTGGCAGAAAAGTGCTTAAGGCAGCGAAAGCGTCGCGATTTCGTGACATGTTCCAGTTTCACGAGCAGTTGGCAGAAAAGTGCTTAAGGCAGCGAAAGCGTCGCGATTTCGCGACATGTTCCGGTTTGCGAGCAGTTGGCAGAATAGAGCTTAAGGCAGCGAAAGCGTCGCGATTTCGTGACATGTTCCATTTTCGCTAGTGCAAACCGAGAAAAGGTTGAAGAAGCAAGAAGTGTCACGATTTCGCGACAAAGTTGTAGATGATGTCAGCAAGAGGCAAAGGTGTCACGATTTCACGACAGAAGCTGAGAAGAAGGCCTTGGAGTCTAAAGCGTCACGTTTCGCGACAGAGTTGCTGATGACGTCAGCAAAAGCAGATGTGTCACGATTTCACGACAAGAGCAGAGAGTAAGGCCTTGCAGACTAAAGCGTCGTGATTTCATGACAAGAATCATGATGTCGTTAGCAAAGTCATAAGATGTAGCGATTTCGCGACAACAAACCAAAGAAGGCGCACAACAGGCAGCAGTGTCGTGATTTCATGACAACAAGTAATACAAGGTGTACGGTAGACAAAGGCATAGTGATATCGCGACATGTTTGAGTTTCGTGCTAGGAAAGCTACAGAACAACAGAGGCGGTTGAAGCCGACAGAGTTAACCTTTGTCGACGAAGTGTAAGGTTGTGCAGCCGACGATTGTTTTTAAGGATTTACAACCGACTAAGATCAAGAATTTAATCATGAATTATTGCTATAAAAGGAGGACTATTTTTCGAGTTTCATCTATCAAATGTGTGTGTCGAGTTTGCGCAAGCAAAGTCTGCTATGCGCAAAGAGCAGTCGTATCGAATCGATCGAAGGGTGCGTTCGAAGTGAAACTTTCATAGAAGCAGAGTGTAGGAAGAAGTTCGATCAAGAAGAAGCAGACTGTACGAAGAAGGTGCTGTTGTGGCTGCACCTAGGCGCATAAGTTGTTGTGCGATCGAGTGCTACAGTATTTACACAGACTGTGTAAAGAAAGCAGAATGTGCGAAGACTACGCTGCGGTGTATGTGCAACAAAGCAAAAGCTAAGTTGAGAAGATAGTGCTGCTGTAATTTGAGAAGACTATGCTGTCGTAGTTGCGCAGACAGTGAAAAGTTGTTTTCAACCAAGTACAAAAAAGAACAGAGGAAGAGGACAATTGTGCCAAACCGAAGGACTGTGTTTGGTGCAGATAAGAGGACCAGCTTTGTAGTGACAGAGTTGAGGACAGAGATCTCCAGCCAGAGCAGGGAAGACAGGTGTTTTTTGTGGAGAGAGTTCCATTTACTAAGGGCAAAGGAGATAGAGGTCTTCTAGAGGATCACCAACAAAGCAGAATTAGGGGAAGGTATCTCCTTTGAGTCGAGGCTCATAAACATTGTAATCGGGAAGGATTCCCAGAGGACTTTGATATAACTTTTAGAGGAAATTTTTATCCGTGGAGTAGCCCACCTTGGGTGAACCACGTTAAAATGGGTTTTTTATGTGTGGTGCTTTATGTCTTGTTTAATTTTATGTTGATGCCATTGCTATCTGAAATTAAAATTATTAAATGGTTAAGTCTTATACTGTTCACCCCCCCCTCTCAGTATAAGTTCATGTTCTTCAAACAAATATCCCTGCCATGGTTTTGTCATCTAATTTTATTCTTTTTTATTTTGGAATATGCATGTATGCTAAATTCCAATTTTTCTATATTTGGCTTTTGCCCTGACCATGCTTCTTATGGTGTAATATATTTGAGTATTCTTTTTGGTAATCTATTTTGTATGTAGAATATTTTTTGCACTGCTTTTGTCCAATATTGATGATCAAGTTGAGCCTCCTTCAACATACATCTCACAATTTCTATTATTGATCTATTCCTTCTTTCTGCAATTCCATTATGTTGTGGTGAATATGTTGTAGTAAGTTGTCATTTAATTCCATTTTCTTCTAAGAATGAGTCAAATTCTTTTGAGACAAATTATCCTCCTCTATCTGAACGAAGTGCTTTTATAGTCTTACCTTATTCCTTTTCAACTTGAAGTTTGAATTGTTTGAAATGGCTAAATACCTTTGATTTGTATTTCATGAAATATACCCACATTTTTTTGGTGTGATCATCAACGAACAATTGAAAGTACTTATGTCCTCCAATGCTATCAGTTTTTATTTGTCTGCACAAATCTGTATATATTATTTCTAAGGGTTATTGAGCTTTGTGTTGATGGAGTTCTAAGGGAATTCTATGTTGTTTTCCTTCTAAGCATTCCGAACATATTGTTATTTCTAGAGATAAATTAGGTACTCCTTCAACCATTTGGTACCTAAATAGTTATTTCATTGAGGATTCATTAGTATGGCCTAGTCACTTATGCCACAGTTCTGATGGTTTGACTAAAAAAAGCTAAGTGAATAGCAATATCTAGAACAAATAGACCATTTTTATAATATCTTGATGTTATTCTCTTTCCCTGTTTAGAAATGAGACATTGTTTTCTTCTAGTGAGAACCTTAAACTCGACAGTTGTATTTTGATCCATGAGTTGGGATACATAAATAAGATTAGTAGTTAATCCAATAACATATAATACAATTTTTATTATCCCTTTTCCTTCTTTTAGGTTCATTGAGATGTTCCCAATTCCCTTTACCTCATGTGTTTAACTATCTGCTACAACAACTGGCTTTTCATTTACCTTTTTTAGGGAATTGAAATAATGAATATTTCTAGTCATGTGCTTACTCTCTCTTGAGTCTATATACCAATAATCCATGGTATTTATTAAAAAACTAGGACCTTGTTGAATTCCTTATGTCTCCCTAGTGATTTTGGGTATGATAGATAAAGTGCTTTTGAGAATAGTAGTTCAATTCTAAGTTGAATTTTGTAGTGTTTTGTAAATAGCAAAAATCAACTTCTATTGCACCTTATTACTCCTATTGAACTTAAGCACTTTTAATTTGATGAGGTTCTATTGGTTGGATATCTTTTGTCCCTTTAATATGGTTTGAGATAAATATACCAATGTATTTTCAACTCTTGATTTTTATTAATAAACCTCCTTTATAGCTTTTGATATTTAATGTTTAATGTTTCTAAATTCTAATTACCTACTTTGATGTAGTATTTATTATAACTCCCTCATATGGAATATTAGAAAACAATATAATATTTGCAATAATAGGATTTTTAATTTCCAAGTTGAAATCCTTATTCCTCCTTTATTATTTGCAAATATAAATATTTTAGAATATGCTTGCTTAATATTTTACTAATGCTAAGTGAATGAATTGCAATAGTAAATATAATGTACCCTTATAACTCCAATATAACCTTAGTCTTATAGCAAGCAATAAATAGTTTATGATTTACCTTTGTATTCCTTCCCCTTGATGTTGTGAGGTGGAAGATTTGAATTCTTTGAAATGGCAGTCAATGCCCTCTATGATTGACACTGAAATCTCCCTTACGTAGCGCTTCTTTTCTCTATAACTGATATTGGTATTCTTGGTCTAATATTCTGTGATTTGCACGTTGTTATGACATATTCCTTGGATGAATTGGAAGCTGGATTTTTGCTCTAATAAGGTGATATCTTAGTTGATCTTAGGATGGCTTCTTTAATGTTGGTGTTCTTGTTCGAATGGTGCATAGGCTTGAATTAGCCTTCTTCCTCTTCACATCATTTAATGTTGGTCTTCTCTTTGACCTTCGATGCTTTTCTTCTTTAATATGGATGCCTTAAATAGGAATGCTTCCTTGTGACTTTTAGACAAGTGTCACTTGATTTTTACTTAGTAGGTGTTGTTATTCCAATGTATGCAATTATGAGGTTGGAGGTAACCTCCCAAAGACTTGTAACTCATCCTAGGTGAGCGTTGGATTATTCATGAAAATTGGATGCTTAGAGCTCTTATGCCAAGTGGAACTCATGGTTGTGCATGTAGACCTTTCTTCTAATGCTCCAATGATGGGTGTTGATGCCCTATCTTTATCTATATCTTTAAAATATGTGTTGGCTTACTAAGTTTCTTGAAACACAAGCAATTCCTCTTCTATTTCCATACACTATATTGATGAGGATAATGGATGGCACCAGTTGTATTGCTTCTTGGTTCTATGGTGCTCTTCAATGGCGGTCCTATGGCAGCTTCTTATGCTATTCAATGGTGGTTGTCTTCTCCAAGTAGAAACATTGGGTATTGCACTTCTTCCTTTTTATTTTTCATGCATGTAATATGTTGTTCATACATATTTTATAACAGTCGATTGTTGACCTCTTGCTTAGATTTGATGGTGCTTCTTCTTACATAGATAATCTCCCTTTGTATGCTACCCTTTTCTCTATGTAGACTTGGATGGTAATGGCCTCTTATTATGACTCCAATATTATAGGTGATATGTGCTCTTCTAGGGTTATATTGGATGTGGAGAAATGGTGTCTTTAAACACCTTTATTCTTATATGTATGATATCTTCGGTGGCTTTTTCCTCTTTCTCGAACTCTACCCTTCAACTTACAAAATACGACATCTACTCTACTCCCTGTAAATAGGATTACTTTTATCCTTTCAAAGGAACAAAATAAGTGCTTTTTAATAGTTATATTTGCACCAATATGAAGGACCTTTTATTGAAATCCTTCTTGCCTCTTTTAATCTACTTCCTTGGATTTTTTTAAATGATAGTTAATCCAAGCCAATGAAATGTTGTTTTTGAAGTAAGGATTTCTACACTCTGCACTTAAATGAAATCCTTATATTCTCCTTGAATCTTGAGACTCACCAAGTCTCGATTTGAGGCTTCCTTCAAGGATATTAATGGTGGCTTCCTTCTCCACATTTTTGCTTGTAATGGTGGCTTCCTTTGGCCACGCAGTGCGGTAGATTCTTTTGCTATTTTTGTGCCTTTAGTAACACAAACTAATTTCTTGAGAGTAACTAGTTAAATATCAACTAGTATAGTGTTATAATGGATTAATAATGCACTTTTAATGATAATAAACTCTCAAAATAAATTCTAATGCACTCAATAATTTTTTGCAATTTTTACTACAATCAATATTGTAGGATGTAGTCTTCTTGCTTTCTAGATAGATAATAGGTAGATGATAATTTTTTTTCTTTCAAAAATATCCAACTCCTATTAATGTGCAAATATATCTTAAAATTAATTCTCCTTTTTGGACTTTCTGGAAGACTATAATATGAGACCTTCTTCTTGCAACTTTAATCCAAATATGGTGCTTAATGGAATTTGATAATGAACCCTAATTTAAGTTCAACTGATTTCACCCTAGTTGCTTACCTTTAATGGATTTTGTAGTAGATGTAGATCTTGGTGTTTTGTTTCACCAAGTTGATGCCTTGTAGTGGATGAATTTGTAGCTTCTTATTGGTTGTCCAGAATAGTTTCCTACTTCACCAAACTAAAGTCTTGATCTTTCTATCTTTTGGATTTGGAACTCCTTGCCAAATTCTTCTTCTCTTGGGCTTGTTATCGGATGGCGATAATTGTCCCAATTATTTCACTGTCATAAGCTTCTCCTCGGTAGTTTTTCTTATTCCTCTCTAGATTCCTCGTGGCTCTAATACCATTGATTATTTTAGCAGCATACTATCATATCCTGAGAAAGAGAGGAAAATAAAGATAGTTGTACAACTTCTTATCATAAAGAAAAAGTGATACAATATGAATGGAACTATGAGGTCATTTATATAGGAAGATATATTCTTTCTTTTCTTTTTTTAAGTGAAAAACCTCTTGCGGGGCCACCTTGGTCTGAGAGAGCACGAACAGGGGGTTCTACACTGTCAAAGTCACCCGGGGGTCGCACCCGACCTTGCCTGCACCAACATTATCAATTGGATTTTGGATACCCAATTCAGCTTTTTGGTAGGGTGGAGATTTGAACCTGGGACCTCCCTTGGAGAATTGCCCTCTCCTCTCCAACTCACCTACAACACCTGGGTATATAGGAAGATATATTCCTTGGCCAACACTCTACCTAGTTGTACAAGTGGACACCTTACACTTTACAACATGCACATTGACAATTGTGCATTTATTACATTGCTTGAAGTAGCTAACTTCCTCCTAAAGTAATCTCTACTCTAACTATGTACCATAGGTGGTACATTTACATGACACAAATGATGTTATATGTTTTAGCTCTAACAGTTCTCTTAAGGGGTTTTTGCTAGTTTAACTCAAAAAGATAAATTTTCTAGGCACAATGTCTTAAATCCAATGCTTAACTATCTAAAAGTAATTCTATTGTGTTGATTTTACAATATATGGGAGTTGAGTGAAAATTAAACTATTGTAAATTGAAAATGAATTTAAATAGAAATTAATTTACTCCTAATCTAAACAGGTTCCAAAGAAAAATCAAAGGCTTTAAAGGTAAGAGAAAAAAAGAAAAAAAAACTAATTCTACCCTAAACTTTGTTCTAATTTGGTAAAGTAACAAGTTTAATTTAAAATCAATATCGGCCTGACTAGTATTCACATAGCCTGAGGTCCAAGATGGTACAATTTTTTTTTAGGAGCAACAGACTATGAAATGGACTGAGTACAAAGACCATTAGAATACATAGATTGAACATAGAAAAATTTAAAAGCCTAATATTATAAACATAGTCATTGAGTACAATGATTTAGATTTGTCCACTTTATTGGATTACAAGAACAGAGATCAAAATAATATCTAATTTGGTTTAAATAATATCCATCCAATACAAATAGAAAAGATAAAAAAGAAGTAAATAAGTCAAAGGGGGCTATGCTAATGGATGGTTTCTGATCCCTTCAACTAACTAGTGAGTTGATACTTATACAACTTGGTGGTTATCCATTTAGTTGCCCTTTTACAATCTTTAAATTACATATTAAATTCTTTTTTATCTAGGGCATATCAAATTTTTAAAATTTTATTCTCTTTCCCATGACATACACCTTGGGATTGCCTCCACTATACCTCAACCATGCCCTCTGCAAAGTTCAAATTGGTCATTAATTTCACCATGTTCATTGTCTTGTATGATTACACTTCGCCTTATTTGCATTTAAGTCCTATGTCCAACGTTTTTGAATTCCTAGCATCTACATTAAATATCCTGCAAGACAAAAATCAAAATTGTAGGCGTTAGAATTTACTATCATTACTACTATATTATATTTTTTAGTATTTTATTTATTTATTTTATTTTTCGTTTATGATGTATCCCAACCTCCCTCTCTTTTTTGCATTTTTATGACTGGTGAACAAGTTTTTGCAATTTTTGATAAATTTTTGGGTAATTTTTTAGCAATTTATGGCTCTTCTTCACACATTCCAGTGATAATCTACACTTTTGAGTGATCTTCATGCTTTCCAACTTTTTTAATATATCCTCTAGTGATTTTCTGTCTTTTCAATAACTTTACATTTTTTGGGACAATCCCTTGGAATATCCCAAAAAAATTACCTTTTATTGGATAAATTCATGTAGTTTTTGGTAATAATTTCCAATACTGAGGTTTTATTTTAATTGACATCAATATTTACCCATAATTTCCTAGTGATTTTGGTGTTATTTTCCAATAAATGGGAGTTCCAATAATCGGGAGTTTACTTTATTAGTTTTATTTTCTTCTAGTAATCTCTAGGTTATGATGCCAATGCTTCGGTTATTAGGGCTTAAAATTGTTGGCTTCCACTTTTTCCTCACCAATGTCTATGGTTTCAGTGCTAATGGGGTTTTAAATTCTTTGTGGATTTATTTTTTCTCTATTTTCCAAATCTACTTTTACCAATTTCTAGTGCAATTTCCAATTATCAAAGTTTAAATCTATTGGCTTATATTTTCTTCTTGCAAAATACTCGATGGTTTCGATGCTAGTGGAGTTTTAAATTCTTTATGAATTTCTTTTGATTATTGGGGGCTTCTAGTTAGCAATACTTAAGAAACTTTATTTCTCCATGATTTATCATAACTTTGACAATTCACTTTTTATCAAACTATCAATTTTATTGGCTTTTACCATTACTCACGAATCTTTAGTTATCGAGCTTTTTGGTTGTGGGGTTTCTATATTTTTAATTTCACATCTGGTTGTAGAGGCTCTCAGTTGGAATTTCTTTCAATTTTAAATTTCTCACTTCTAGTTGCTGACCACTCTAACCAAAATGAATGAAGTTGGATTTTAATTGCTTCTACGACTATATTTTCTTTGTCATGATAACTTGGACAGTCTATGGAAAACAAGCACTTTTGGGCCTCAAATATTCTTAGAACATAGGCAAATTTATATTTTTTGGAAAGATATTTTCAATACACATCCATTGGAAGTGATTTCATGAATTTTTGTTGAGAATTGAAGGATAAATAAGTGTAACACAAGAAATTTTACCATAACAATGCAAATAAATCAAACAGGAAATTGAATTTTGATATTACGATATGAACTCTATTTTGGTTACAAAACAATACTTGGGTTACAATAGACCTCCCTAGAGGGAGGGTTTTCTTTTTAAAAAAAATTAATGGTACCATAAAGCATCTCCTCAGTCACACTCAAGAGTGTCGGACAGGTTTCGTAGCCTTGTCGCTTGATCACCCTAGGTCTCATGTCACTCAAAACACCTTCATACAAAGCCACAACAAATAATTAATAACATCTATGGTGTCTCTCAATATGAGGCTCAAATTCATGAAAAGGATGTTGCACAAATGCTACAAAAATAATGTAACAAATTACAAAACCATGCAAGGATGCTTGTCTTACCTTCTTACCTTATTGTTGTTGCTTCTGGGTCTCTATTTGTATTTTGGTCCCAATCGCAAGGGAAAGTTGGCTCTGTGTAATCGCAGGGGGTGGTTGGATCTGTGTGGCCACAAGGGGTAGTTGGATCTGAGTTACTATAGGGACTTCAAGGTTAGGTGTGGGCCTTTCTAAAAGTGTCTTAGCTTCTGGTGTAGGTCTGGTGTTGTATGGTTGTTTGAGGTGCAAACAATTGCAAAATAAATATTAATGGGCATTCCAAAGAGGCTCCATTATTGATATGACCTTGAGCTCTCCAAAGGGGGTACTTCACACTCACATGTTCAGGCATTCACAAATGGAGCTAATGAAATTTTAGAAAAGTTTTGGTATGATTTTCATGTGTGTCACCTAATGGAGGAAAGGGAGGAATTATTTAAAGACTTTGTGGATTGTTGGTAAGGGAGATGCTTGGCAAGTTAAGACAACCAAGTGGTAAGGGTAGGTGGACTAGAGAATCTGAGGTGTTCTAGTTAGGGGGAGATGTGGCAAGTGAAGTGGTGGAGTGGTCCAATTAGGATAGTTGTGATCTAGAGATGTGGTAAGTGAAGTGGGGGAGTGATGTGTCCACATGTGGGAGATGTGGCAAGTGAAGTGGTGTGTGGACATGTGGCAAGTGGATATGAGAGGTCACATGGTGGCTTAGAGTTGTAAAGAAGGGCTTTTATTGTGCAAGAAGGTGGGTTTTTATTTATTTATTATTTTTATTTTTATTTTTGGTTTTGGAGGATTTACATGGGAGATTGGAAAAATTAAAGGAATTTGAGGAAATGGGGAGGGCATAGGAGAAATGAAAGGAATTAAATGAATTTAAGAGGGAATTAGGAGAATTGAAATAATTTGGGGCTTTTTGCTAATTTTGAGATTTTTCAACAGTTGGACAAAATGGCTTTATGTGATAATGAAATTGACACATTTTGGGTGTCTACAATAAGGCCCAAAAGTGAGAGCTACGTGATAAGGCAAGCATTTTTAAGCAATTAGGGTAGCTAGATAGCTTGTTGAAAACAAGTCATTTGGGAGGTCAATTCTCCTTGAAACATAGGCAAGTCTATACTTTTTGAAAAGTTCTTTTCAAAAGGTATCTAATTATAGTAGTTTCATCACATTTTATCAATTATTAAAAGAGATGTAGGGTCTAGAAGTGAATTTTTCCATTGTCAGGGGGAAATATAAATCTACACTAGTGCTTGAAGTTGAGTAGGTTTGGGGTGTTAAGGCTATGGAAACATAGTTATGTGGGTATTTGTTGGAAAGACCATTCTAAACCTGTCCTAATGGGATAGGTTGTTTTCCATTTAAAATATATTATCATACATAAATATAACAATAAGTATTATGACAAATACAAGGCATGCAATAAAATGGACATTATGATTAAAATCTTTCAACTGAGAACCTAAGGTTTTTGGATGACTAGCTATTATGCACAAACTCAAGCAAACAAGAGGAAAATTTATCAAAAATAAATAAAGTGGGTCCCTAGTCCATGTAGATCAGGGCATGTTGTGCAAGCACAACAACAACTTCCATGCAAATGTTTGGGCTTCCGACCACTTATGCTTACTCTCTTCTTACTTGGCCAAATATTTTAAAGCTTATTGCTAACATCACTGCCAAAAAGCTTCCATCCACTTATGCTTCCATACAAATGTTTGGGATTCCAGCAACTTATGCTTACTCTCTTCTTATTTGGATGAATATTTTTAAGCTTATTATTTATGTTGGACTTTTGATCGGGGCAATTTCTTTGTAAGTGGTCAGGCTTCTAGCTAGGGCAATTTTTCCATGAGTAGTCGAGCTTCTAGCTAAGGTAATTTCTCCATGAGTGGTCAGACTTTCGATTGAAGTAATTTCTCTATGAGTAGTTAGGCTTCTAGCCAATAATTTATCTTCACTAAGTGGTCAAAGTCTTGGTCAGGGCTTTGATTTCACTTGCTTTTTTAATTTCCCCTTGAGTGGTCAAAATTTTGGCCAAGGCTTTGATTTCACTTGCATTTTAAATTTCCCTTGAGTGGTTGGAGGTGATTTATCTTAAGTGAGTGTTTAAATTTTCCCTTGAGTGGGTAGACTTTCAGCCAGAGCTTTGATTTCACTTATTTTTTAAATTTTCCTTGAGTTTTCAGACTTTCGACCAGTGTTTTATCTTCACTAAGCGATCAGACTTCCAGTTATGGCTTTGATTTCACTTACTTTTTAATTTCCCCTTGAGTGGCTAGATATTTTGAAGTTTATTGTTAATATCATTACCAAAAAAACTTTAGCCAACTCGTACTTTATTGAACTTCCTGTCAGGATTTGATTTCATTATTTTTGTTGGTCATGACAACTTAGATAGCCTGCAAAAAAAAAAAAAATTAGGCCTCAGATCTCCTCGAAACATAGGTAAATTTATATTTTTTGGAAATCTCTTTTTGAAAGGCACTAATAAAAGTGGTTTCATAAATTTTTAATAAGTAATAAAAGAGATATGAGGTCTAAAATGAGTGTTGCATGATTAGGCAGGCATTACGGTTAACAAGGTAACCAATTGGCATGTTGTAAATTGGCCATTTGGGAGGTCAATTCTTCTTAGAACGTAGGCAAGTTTATATTTGTCAAAAATATATTTTTGATTTACATTCAATGGAGGTGATTCCATGAATTTTTACCAATCAATGAAAGAGATGTAGGGCCCAAAAGTGACATAATCTAGGTTGTCAAGGGAATTGTAGTGCTTGAATTTATGCAAGTTTGGGGTGCTAACACTATGGGAACATAAGAGTATGGGTATTTTTTGGAAAGCTTAATTTGAGCCTAATATAATAAAAGAGGTTATGCCATTTTGAAAAGTTTACCATACACAACAATAGAAATAAGCATAATAAAAACTTCAAGGCATGTAGAATTAAGCATCTATGATTAGAAGCTTTCACCTGAGAACCTAAACTTTTGGATGGATAAAAATTACAAAAAAACCCAAAAAAGATAAGAAATCTTACTAAAATCAAAAAGTGGATCCTCGATCCATGTAGACTTGGGCAAGTTGTGCAAATGCAACAATAGAAAGTACCCCCCAAGAGCAATTAAACATGGTCTTTTGGAATTAGAGGCTAATTTTAGAGGATAGGACCTAGGTGAGGGTTTTTCATAGAAGGAAGAGACATATCTCTTACAAAAAATATGAACATGATGGGTATAAGACCCCAACATTTGAAGATTAAACGAATATTGTAGTATGGAATGAAATAATAGAAAATGGCAAGGGATATGGAAGAATAATAATTTTTAAAAAATTGGTAATGTGGGATTAAAATGGGCCCCACTTATATTACAAGTGACCATATAGTATTATTACATCGACTTAGTTATTATGCATGTATTTCTTGGCAACATCAAACCTAGGTATCCTTGTTGGAAGTCAACGATATTTTTTGGTCAGAGAATAAGGGATTGTACTCAAGTTCCCCATCCTTAACAAATCACAACTCTTCGCTTGAGAGTTTACAAATAGATTCAATTTTTATCTCAATTGAGTTTTTATAGCTAGATACCTACAACATTTTCATAGAAAATTTGAATTCTTGATTTTCATTTTTTGGATCTTCTTCAATTTTTTGTGTGAATACAAATATTCTAAAATTCAAAATCTTTTTTCTTGACATTTTTCTATAGCAGCCTTCATAATACCAAAATTCCATCTTTATTATCTATGCATTGCATCTTAGTAGAGTAATATTTCCAAAACTTTACACTGTCATAGTTCGCTTTACCAAATGTAGATTACTAGTTTCCTTCCTAAAGTATAAGTATAACCACAAGAAAAAATTTTGGATGAGATTGCTTCAAGACAAATACGGTGATAGGGTTTCAAACATTTTGTACAAGGATCAAGAAGGAAGATACAAATGAAAAGAAGATTTGTTTACAAGTATACAAGACATTGATGCTAGGAGGCAATTGAGTAGAAAGATAACAACTGTGATTATTCTAAGGGATGTCAAGGATAAATTGATTTGGGAGTTGAATAGCTCAGGATAATACACAACAAGAAATGGATATAATGTTCAACACCAACATAATAATAATATCACTAGAATATGGAGAAATGTTTGGGATAGCCTAAGCATTCCTAAAGTTAAAATGTATGTTTGACAAGCAGGTCATAGAAGAATTTTATCCTGGTATAACCTTATGAAAAGGGGTTTTCATGGCCCCTCTCAATGTGTTTTCTGTAATAAGGAGGAGGAGAGTATAGACCATCTCTTGGAACATTTCTCAATAATCTAGAATCTATGATAATGGATTCTTAATATGTTTGATAAATGCATGATGATGAATAGAAAAATTGAAGATTGGTTAAATCAATGGTAGAGTACTTATAAAAGTGAGGCTTTACAGACAATATGGGATATATCAAAAGATACAATACTTTGGACTATATGTCTAGAAAGGAATAGAAGAATATTTAAAGAAAAGGAAAGCAATTTAGAGGTAATGAAAAATAAGATATGTTTAGTCATAGAGGAGTCTAAACCAACCCTATCAACTCACCTAATCCCTAATTTGGAAGCATAGAGTCTTGATAGATGGATTCAAGTCATTAAATGAAATTATGATGTTGGGTACAAGAGAAGCAAAAATAAGGTAAATAATATAAAGTGGAAACCACCAGATGTGGAGTGGGTTAAGTTGAATTTTTATGGAGCATCTAAAGGAAATCTAGGACCAGTAGGAGGAGGAGGGATAATTAGAAATAATAGAGGAGAGATTTTGTCTCATTTAACTTTCAATAGTGGATTTAAGACAAATAATGAAGCTAAAGCTTGGGAAAAAACAAATGAAATGGAATAGAGCATGGATGGAAGGTGATTCTCTCATAGTAATAAATGCAATTTTGAGGAAAGCAAAGGCTCCATGGAATGTACAGGAGATAAGTATGGAAATTCAATATCTTGTTAAAGAGTTTGAAAAAATCGGGCTTATATTAAGGGAAGGAAATAAATGTGTAGATAATCTAGCCAATAGAGGGGTTTTGATTAAGGGTCATGAAGTTAATTTCTCCTTTCCATGGTTAGAGGAAGTAGAAAGTTTAGTTGAAGCTAACAAAAAAATATTGATTGCTTAAATCAATTAATGATTAAGATGTACTTTAATGTTTTCCATTGGTAATATCTGCTTTTTTTGTAATAATAATGTGTTTTCATTTAGACTATTTATTATAATTTTTGTGGTTGCACTTGTGTTTCAGGAAGGAAACTAACAATCTAGATTTGGTAAAGCGGACTATGATAGTGTGATGTTTTGGAAACATTACTCTACTAAGATGGAAGGCATAGATAGTAGAGTTGAAGTTTTGGCATTGTGAAGGCTACTATAGGAAAATATCAAGAAAGATGCTAAATTTTGGAGTAATTCTATTCATACAGAGATTTGAAAAGATCCAGAAAATGAAAATCAAGATTTTAGACATTTTATGTAAAATGTTGTAGGTTTCTAGCTATAGCATCTCAATTGAGATGAAAGGTGTATCTATTTGTAAACTCTCAAGCTCTAAAGAAGAGAGATGTAATTTGTCAGGGGTGGGGGACCTGAGTACAACCCCTTATTATCCAGCAAAAAAAGTATAACCACAAGAATTATAATAAATAATTTATATGAAGACACACTAATGTTATAAAATAAAATAAATATTACTAGTGGAAAACACTAAAGTAGATCTTAATCATTATTTGATTCAAGCAATCAACATTTTTTTGTTAGATTCAACCAAACTTACAACTTCCTCTAACCATGGAAAGGAAAATTTAACTTTATGATCCTCTATTGTCTAGCCTATGTGCACATTTCTTTACTTCCCTTAACGTATGTGTAAACCTTATTTCTTCAAACTCTGTAGAAAGGTCTTGTATTTTCACAATTGTCTCTTTTATGTTCCATGGAGACTTTACTTTCCTTGAATTTGCATTTATTATTATTATTGAATCACCTTCCATCCATATTGTATTCCATATCATTTGTGTACATGTTTTTAACCCTTCCAAAGCCACCCAAGCTACAACTTCATTATTTGTCTTAAGTCCACTAATTAAAGCGTAATGAGATAAAATCTCTCCTGTGTTATTTCTAATTATTCCTCCTCCTATTAGACCTATATTTTCTTTAGATACTCCATCAAAATTCAATTTGACCAATTCAATTACTAGTGGTTTCCACTTTATATTCTTTAACTTCCTTTGGTTTCTCCTGTATCCAACATCATAACTCCATTTAATGACTTGAATCCAAGGCTCTCTACTTCAATATTAGGGATTGGGTGAGTTTATAGGGCTATTTTAGCATCCTTTATGGCTAAACAAATCTTCCTTTTCATTAGCTTTCCTTTCCTTTAAATATTATTATATTCCTTTCCAACCATACAATCTAAAGTATTATATTTTTTGATATATCCCATATTATGCCATTGCTTTAACCATTCTTGTATTCTACCACTCATCACCATGCATTTACCAAACATATTAAGAATATATTTTCAAACCTTCTAGACTATTGAGCGGTGTCCCAAGAAATGGTCTATACTCTCCTCCTCCTTTTTACATAGAACACATTGTGAGGGGCCATGAAAACCCCTTTTTATAAGGTTATCCCATAATAAAATTCTTCTATGACCTACTAGCCAAACAAACATTTTAACTTTAGGAATGCTTAGGCTATTCCAAATATCTTTTTATATTCATGCAGTATTCTATTTTGTTGGTGTTTTACATTATATCCGCTTCTTGTTACATATTCTCCTAAGTTTTTCAACTCCCAAATAATCTTATCCTCGACTCCCCTCAGAATAATCATTGTTGTTATATTTCTGCTCAATTGTCTCTTAACATCAATGTCTTGCATACTTGTAAAAAAATCTTCTTTTTGTTTGTATCTTCCTTCTTGATCCTTGTTTTTAATGTTTGAAACCCTATCACCATATTTATCTCGAAGTAATCTCATTGATTCTATCAAAATTGGATCTAGATTGAGTGGTCTTTTTTCACACCAAGTATCCATCCAAATAGAATTTTTTCTCTAGTTTCCACCACCCATCTTAGACCTAGAATCACTAGATCACTTGATTTTTTAAATTGTTCCATAGTGCATAACCATCTAGTAGTGAGAATGCAATAAATATTAAGATTGGGTCATTGGGCTCAACGTACTTAAAATAATTCTTGCCCATTGTCTTTGACTCTCTTTGTACAATCTTCATATTATTATTCCCCTCAGGGTTAAGTTTGCATCCATACGAACTCTTAAACTGAGACCTACCCTATTTTTACCATCACACATCTTGCTCCATTTCACCAAAGGAAATTTTCCTTTATCATGTAATCCTAACCACAAAAATGACCACATAATATAGATTAAATCTTTCTTTTTTCGATTTTGGCATAGTATACAAGGACATATAATAGGTTGAAATGGCCTAGAATACCGATTTAATTAGTTGTACTCTTCCTACTAATGATAACCATTTACCTTTCCATGTTGATAGTTTATTCTAAATTCTACTTATAATTGGATTCCATAATTCTACCCTCATTCTCCCCTCAAATAAGGGCATCCCTAGATAAGTTATTGATAAATTTGCCTCCTCCATTTGAAGCAACCTGCATATCCTTGTTTTGATTCTAGTTGGAGTGTTTAGGAAGTAAATTTTGGATTTTGTCCTATTAATTTTTTGTCTTTGTGCTCTTTTATATTCCTTTAATGAACTATTTAAAGCTCTAGCCTCGTTTATCCATACCCTCTCAAAAAGAGTTGTATCATCTACAAATTGTTGATGGGTAACATTGTTAGTGTTATTACTAGCCTTAATTCCACTTATTGGCCCATCTTCATTAGGTTTCTTCAAGTTCCTACCCAATACCTCTACCATGATAATGAGGAATGATGGTTTTGGAAGTCAAAGAATTAAACTAGTTGAGATCATGTTATTTTATGAGGAATAATAGTTTTGATAAAAGAAACTTAAGGAAACAATATTTAGTTGGATAAAGAAAACCCAAATAAACAACACATTTTAATTACAACAAGGAAAAATGGGAAAACTATTATAAGTTGCTATTTTTTTCTCCAAATGTCTAAAGCCTAAATAAAATATGGTATGGACTATAATAATCCATATTTAACTTTAGATAAATACATCTCATCATATTCTAAACTCAAAAGATAATTCTAATAGGGGATTTCAATGTGAGAATAACAAATGAGCAAACTAACATGATAAGCAACAATGAGTATAAGTAATAATCCACCATGGCTAGTAGATAAAGAAAACCAACAATGACCAAGATGCTCAAAGGATAAAGGGATCATTACTCATTTTTGGTAAAGAACTACTGACCCTATGTAGCATATATGGATTGCTCATCCTCAATGGTACGAGTCAATGGAAGAAATGTAAAATGTATACTTATAGAACTTATAATGGGGCAAGCATTGTTGACTGTCACATGCTTGCAAAGTCTAATAAAAAAGATAATGTAAGTAGAGATTGAAAACTCCCCAACAAAATTAAAAGTAAAACATGAACTAGTGTATATACAATTGTCATGACAAGAAATAAATAAACAAAAAAAATGCAACCCAATAAACAATTACCAATAGAGGGAAAGTTCTTCATAACCTAAGAGAATTGTTTAATTTTCAAGGAAGTAGTAATAGATTTTGCAAAGGGAGGAAAAAGAAACAAGAGAGCAAGGAATCAAGAGTTGTGAGTTAACAAATATAATTCTAGAGGCATTTAGAGGATGCAAGAGATCTAAAGTTAGGAAGAAGAAAAAAGGTAACTCTCTAGAAATATCATGGTAAAATGAATAATGTAAAACAACAAGGAAGGATCTAAAAGAACTGGGTAAAGAAGAAGAAAATAAAAGTTTGTACAAATAAATAGTGAAAATAAAGGAGGAATATTTAGGTGCAAGACAATAAGAACTAACTAATATAAGGAAGAATAACCCAAAGTTATTTTAGAAGAAACTTTGGCAAAAAAAACAAATAGAAAATACTATTATAAAAATATAATGGCTAGAATATGTAAAACAATTGCATGAACAACAACAAGAAGCCCGTAATCATCACAACAACAAAACAAATTATCTTAAGGGAGGTCAAAAAAGGTAGTAAGAAACTGGGAATAGGTAAGGTTTATGACATAGATGAACTAAAGGCTGAATATTTAAAAATGTAGTAGAGGACTTAACACTACATATCAAGAGAGTATTCAACATAATCATTTAACATGGCTTTTTAAGGGATTGAACAACAAGTCATATAATATTTATCTTTAAGAGTGGTCACAACAATCCTTCAAGTCATGAAAAATTATTATGGTCAATCTCCTCTTTGCAAAGTTGTTTGGAAGCATGGCTAATAGCAAAATCAACAAGTGGATAGAAGAAAAAAGAAAAAGTACGAGAGGATAAGTATATTTTACACCAAAACATTTGACAATAAACCACGTCATCACTTTGAGACATATCATTAACAAATTTGGAATGAAAAATAAGAAGCCTATTGTTATTTTGTGGACTTCAAGAAAACTTTTAACTTAGTACCTATAGGTAAACTATGGAGTAGAATGGAAGACTTAGGCATACCAAAAAAATATAGAGCAACATAACATAGACGAGGTCCTAGCTAAAACCAAAATGCAAGTAGGACTTTCAAAATGCTTTAGAAGTGACATGGGGTTTAATAAGGATGCCCATTATCCCCTATCTTATTTGGTTTATATATTATCAAATTAGAAGAATGAGTCAATATTAGTGGATGGAACAATGCTCATTTTATAAGATATGTGGTGATGCTTCTTTTGTATGCATATAATCTCTTTTTGATTGTAAGGTTAGCACAAGGTTTGAGAGAGCATTTAAATGACTTAAAGCACTTTACAAGGAGGTAGATATGCAAGTAAATACCGATAAAAACAAGATCATGATCTTCTCCAATCAAAAGAAAAAACTAGTTAATTTTTTATTTTAAAGAGGGTCTTCTAGAAGTTACAAAGTACAAATATATTAGGATAGCTTTTAACAATAAGCTTATTTGAGGAACATGTAGAATGAAGAGAACATATTTTGCATTACAAATTAGAAATAGAGAGGTTAAAATAAGGGATTGAAGGACTATACAAGTTTTATTTGAGCCACTAGTGGTGCCAATGATTCTTAATGGATGTGAAATGTGGGCTAGAAACACTTTATACTCAAAATGGAGGTAAACAAAGAGAATTTGAAAATATTTGATTACAAACAAATTCAAAATAAAAGAGTTAGTTCCATGTGAGATTCTTCTAGTAGAAATAGGTCATTTTCCTATATAGGCAACTACTATGCTTTTTCTTCTAAAAAAAATAAAAAATAGATAGATACATACAAATAACCTAAATTTGTAATAGGAGATAGATCCTTTTCCTATATAGGCAACTACTATGCTTTATCTTCTAAGATAAAAAAAGAAAGAAAGATACATACATACAAATAACCTAAATTTGTAATAGAAGATGATATGAACAAAAGAGAGAAAACATGAATAAAACAAAATAAAATTGGATAAACTAATGGAATATAAACTTGGATGAATATTCGGATAATAACAAAGAAAAAAATATTTGTTAGGAAAAAATTAAGAACAACTATATGGGATAAGAAGTTATAATGAAAGAGATAATATTATTGTTGAATTCAACCCTACACATGACCACACCAAAAGGCTTATACAGGGGCAAACATCAATCAAAGAGTAAATATGTTCATGGACTAACTTAGGATAGACTCACACCAACTTATATGTGAAATAGGTATTGTTTTAAAACATGCATCTCAAAAACTTGACAACTTGGTTTTGGAGAGTTACTTGACAACTCGTTAAAACTCAACAAAAAAATGATTTTTTTCAATAAACAAAAAAAAAGCAACAATTAGAGAGCTGATTCTGTATTAGATATGTATTGTAACGAGTATATTTATAATTTATGAAATAATAATTCAGTTCAAATTGTAAATACAACGTAAAAATGTAACATTTTGAAATGTAAGGCAATTTTTAAATTATTTTTTGTTTTTCTATGTTTTTCTTTGCAGTTGATGTTCATGGTTGGCCTTGGCTTTGAATTAGTGGGTGAGGCTACCCAAGTGCATTATCATCATGGTATATTTCCTCCAATTAATTTAAATGTTTTGCTTTCTTTTCAAGTGTCTCAAGGTCCACTATAGTAAACTCAAAATCCATAGAACTCTTGTCAATCCAATAAAAAAATAGATTTAGCTCATCCAATTAAATTGCCATGTTGGATTCACTGTCATCCACTTGTCTTGTCCAAAGTCTAAGGTTGTATTACCCAAACACCACGTCAATGAGGTTCTCTTGGCTCAACCTATTGCACTTCTTAGTGTGTACGGCCTTAAATAGAGACCAATTTCACTCACACTCAAAAGTGTTACAACGTTGACTAAAGATGCAAATAAACATATTTTGTAAGGTAGGTGTTTTGGAGCCATAGACCTCCCACCATAAATTTGAGACAATATACTATATGAATGTTAATGTTTAACATTCAAAATTGAAATGCATTGTCTGATCATAATATTGACGCTTTTATAGCAAAGGGAGACACAAACAAGCTCCCTCCTATAGTCTTGTACATTTGCAACTCAATAGGGATAAGGTGATGTTTGTTGGATTTTCTATCATCCTCTCTAAACAACCGTAAAACCTTCAAGGACCTCTTCATTACTATATAGGCTATTGCTATAAAAGAATTTGGAATTCAAGAAGCATCCCATGACATAAATTCATTGGCATTGTTTCCATGTCCAAATTTTTTAAAAAATGTGGCTAATTGCTTCATATTTATACAAAGTACTTCTGTAATAAGGGCAAATTACCTCTTTCACTCTATTCATTACCTCATAGCAAACGGTAAATTTTTCACCATCTACAAGGTGAAGAAACCTTACCAAGGGGTCAACCACCTTAATTATAAAGTAAATATTGAAATTTTAGAAAAAGTAATATTCAAGTATAAATAATCTTTTGAAATTTAAATTTGAACTCAACATGCAAATTGTAATTACTTCAAAAAATGTTTTAACACTTTTACAAAATTAATTATTATACACCTGGCTCGATATCTACTATATCACCTCTTTAATAAGAAACTATGAGGCATCATATTCCTTACACTTAAACATCGGCTTCAAATTAGAGGATGATGTGAGAAGGTTCTACAAGGAAATGAAACAAGAGGTAAATCAAGTTGTCCCTAGCCAAAGAATTTCCTTTCCATCATTATGCTCCCTCATCAAATTAAGCATCCATGTGTGGTTATAGATAAACCATGTTATGCTCGTTATCTATTGTACCACTATATTCATCCATGATATTTTGCCAATTTCCTCCAATATGAGGTCAATGCAATGGAAAAAACATATTTACAAAATATAAATGGTACTTCTCGTAAATAAGTCTATCTATAGATACATATATTTTTGCATTGACCGTCACTACTTGGACAATGTTTTCCATGCCTATTTTGACCACACCAACAAACTAAATAATAATTTTGCATTATTTGTCTTTCATGAGGCATCAACCAACCATGGATCCATCCAAAACCACCATGAATTTCAAGAATGTGTAGTTTCTTCCATATATCCACCCATCAAAAGAATGTTACATCCATGTTTATTTCATATTATCCTTTATTATTATACAAGAGGAGGTGGTTTAATTACATACTCCTCCAATAGTGGTTTACTTATTTGATGTGTATAAGGTATATTTACTCCTTTCGTAGAATCACTCAATGCCTTCACTATGACTTACCAATAAGGGTTGTCCATAGAGTGGAACCAAATGTTATAATAATACCAAAACTTGTTATGACTATATTGACCTCCTTTGCCATGTCCCTTCCCATTGTATTATTATAAATGGTAATTTTTCTAGTACCAAAGCCTTGTCCCATGCTTCTCCCACTCCCACTAACAACACCTTGATGAGTGCAAGGGCTAGGAACATATTCTTCAATCATGGCATGAATATACTATAGTTGGACCTCATCCCCATAAAAGGAGCCCTATGGCCCCATTCCTTGTTCTGTTGTAATTATTTCCCTTTTGTCAACTATTTTCTTGGACTTTTATTTCAATGTGAAATCCTTCACCTTATATTTAATCATTTCATCTATGTTAGGGAAAAGATCCGTATCTTTCTCTATTTGACCAATCAAAAAAAATTGAGGCAATTAATGCCTTTTCACATGTCCTTGCCACAAAATTTACAAAACACCTAATTCAACAAGTTTCCCTTAACTGCATACTTCCACATTTGGTCTCAACTTTCACCTTAGCTTTAGTCATTTCATCTACTTTAGGGTAGGGGTACACATCTTTCCTTGGTTGCCCAATCAAATGAATTTTGGGCGATTGATTTGATCTCAACTTTCACCTTAGCTTTAGTCATTTCATCTACTTTAGGGTAGGGGTACACATCTTTCCTTGGTTGCCCAATCAAATGAATTTTGGGCGATTGATGCCTCCTCACGTATCTTTACCGTAAAATTTACACAACACCTGATTTAATAAGTTTTCTTTAATCCCATACTTCCACATTTGGTCTCTTCTTGGGTTTTAAGTTGAGGTGCCGTAAAATTTACACAACACCTGATTTAATAAGTTTTCTTTAATCCCATACTTTCACATTTGATTTCTTCCTAGATTTTAAGTTGAGATTTACGTTGATGAAGTCGTTTGGATTCCATTTATAAAAAGGCCATTATTGTGCACAATGGTTCCAAAAACCTCATCTAAAGAAGCCATTTATATTTTCTAATATGAAAAAAATTATTAATTGAATGCCTTAACCTACCTAATTTAAAGAATAAGCCATAAACATTTACTACGAAGTACATGTTTCAAAAGAAAAAACAAAAAAAACCTAACCAAACCCTAAATATTTTGGGACGGAGGAATGACAAATTAAAAAAATACACCTTAGCAGCCCTAACCTACAAAAATTTAATTTGGAAAAAATTATTAAAAAAAAATTAAAAAAACCTAAGATAAATGGAAATAAAGCCCAAGAAAACCCTCGTTTGCAACTAGGGGACCAATGTCTAATCTTCAATTTGAGCTCAAGAAAACGGTTTAGATTTATCGTTTGTAGTGGTTTGACAATTTACTCATCTCACATTTTCGTTGCCTGTGCTCAAGAAAGGAAAAATGACATACAAACCCAAAAAGGACTTCTAAAACCAAATTTCATAGGCGCCTCTACACATGCTAGTTTAAGCGAGTAATAGACGTTTAACTCGACCCGAATATTTAAAAAAATAAGACTCGCCTCACATATTGACTTGAGAGTTTTGATGTTCTCCAAGTTTTAAAACTATGAAAATAGGTGTATGGAAAAGATAAAAAAAAAATGAAAGAAGATAATGTGTATTGAAGAAAATATTTTATTTTAGAATATAAGATATATAGTGATATTAAAGTTAATAGTATTAATGGAAGAGGCTAAATGGGTTAGATGATATCAATGGAATACGCAACGGTGTTAGATGATATCAATGGAATACGCAGTGCAGGCTTGGGTTCTTTTTCGAGAGGTCCAAGGTTCAAACTGCGACGTGGGCGAGTGACTCTTCTTTGAGAGGTCTAAGGTTCAAACTGCTGGCGTGGCGAGTGTGTGAGGGTGTGTGTGTTAAATTTCCTATTGATGAGCATAGCTCTCGATTTTATGAGGGGTTATGCTGTTTAGTCATATGCGTATCGTAGAGGTTTCTTACACTAACCAAATTAAATTAAATTATTATTATTTTTTGGTTACATAGGAGAGTTGGTTACAACCATTCTATTTTTAGTAACTAACAAACACAGGGTTCAAATCACATGGGTTGTTCCCACCAGTGGTCGTGAAGGGATCACTGGTCGCTCAATATTCGTATCGTTGTCAATCCGACGCGCACTCAGAGGATCCAGATCAGGCTACTATCTTTGCAAATAAGCTGTCTTCCAAGTCTGAACCTGAGTGTCTTCTTGGTAAGTGCTTGACTAGACAAACACTTACCAATCCACTTAGCCTAACTCTTCTTTGTAAATTTTATGTTTTATAGATTGTTTTTTGTTTTAACCTCTCAAAAGTAAAATTTATTAAAAAAAAAAAATCCAAACAGAGATCCAAGGTTCAAAGTATAACGTATCCAAACAAGAATAGGCTAGATAGTAAACAATAGCGGTAGAGTGTTTGCTGTTTAAAAAAAAAGAACGAATCCAAATAGAGAGGTCCAAGGTTCAAACTATAACATAGTAGCGGTAGAGTGTTTGCTGTTAAACAAATAAAAAAATTAAAATAGAGAGGTCCAAGGTTCAAACTATAACCTATCCAAACAGGAGTAAACAGTAGTCGTGGAGCTTTTGCTGTTAAAAAAAAAAACTTATATTTAATTCTTTAAATAAAAACAACACAATGGTTAGAGCTTTGGCTTCTCTTTAGAGAGGTTCACACATTTAGCCAAATATGTGGTAAAACTCCTCATGTATGTAGATGATGTAATTCTTGTGGCCAAAACAGCCAAAGATCTAAAAGATCACCTTCAAGCTCTATAACTCTTTTGTAAAGAAGTTGGGATGCAAGTGAACACGAGCAAAACAAAAATTATGATTTTTTCAACAAAAAAGAAGAAGCAACAACTCAAATTTCAGTTTACAGGAGAACCGCTTGATGTAGTGGTAGAATACAAATACTTGGGCATAGACTTTCATGACAAACTTAATTGGAATACATGTAGGATGAAAAGAACTCAAAGTGGTCGGAGAGCACTATATGCACTTCAAAACAGGTGTAGGAATGCCGAGTTGTGGGACTGGAAGACCACCAAGGTCTTATTTGGCCTACTTGTTATATGGTTGCGAGGTGTGGGCTAGTGGCACAACAAATGCAAAATGGAGGCAAATAGAAAGGATTCAAAAATATCTAATCACAAACTTTCTCAAAATTAAGGCCACAACCCCTTATGAAATTATTTTAGCTGAAACTGGAATGTTCCCTTTAGAGGCAATTGCTATGACCAAGCTGTTATGTTACTTGAAAATAATAGAAAACATGACAAATGATAGATGGCCTAGGGCAGCTAGGGACGAAGAGTTGCATAGGCGAAAGAATACGTGGATGAAACAAAATCAGAAATGTATGAAACGTTGGGAAATCAACATAAATGAATGCCCAAATGTCAACGATGCCATAAAAAATTATGTGAATGAAAAGTTCAGAAGTGGAATGTGGAAAAATGCAAGCAGGAAAAGACAATATTATATTGCAAATTTTAACCCAACGTATGACCACAAGGAAAAAGCGTATATAGGCGTTGAAATCAAGTGGAAGGAAAAAATACTCATTGCTCAGATAAAGACTAGCTCTCATAGGCTTAGATGTGAAACAGGGAGATGGACAACGCCCAAAGAACAATGGGAAGAAAGGATATGTACTCTATGCGAAGACAGGGCGGTAGAGACAAAGGAACACTTCATCTATAAATGCCCGAGTTTTTCAGATATCCGTGACAAATACAAAGAAACGCTTGGGAACGAGTTTATGATAGATTTATTTGAAGACAGTAAAATAAAAAAAGTTCGAGAATTGCTAACACAGATCAGCAAGAGAAGGAACAACCTTCTCAAAGATATTAAAGATCATATGATATGATTTGAATAATTGTACTTCCATATTTGAGGTCCCCTAGACAATATTTGGGTCTCGCGGACGTAATTAAAATCTTTCATTCATTCAAGGTTCAAACTATAATGTATCCAAATAGGATTAGGTTAGATAGTAAACAATAGCAGTAGAGTGTTTGCTGTTTAAAAAACAGAAATAAGCTAGATAGTAAACAGTAGTGGTAGACTGTTTGCTGTTAGGGATTTATAGCGGATAGTAAACAGTAGTGGTAGACTGTTTGCTGTTAGGGATTTATAGCGGATAGTAAACAGTAGTGGTAGACTGTTTGCTGTTAGGGATTTATAGCGTCTAACCTAGTGGCTAAGATTTATAGCGTCTAACCCAGTGGCTAAGATTTGTAGCGATAGGACCCAATGTTCTTGTTAATTATTATATTAAAAAACAAAATTTCTTAGTTTTGCGGATAATGCAATTGTTAAAAGTTTGGAGTTTGGTTTTTCTTTTCAAAGTTTAAACCATGAAATGTGTTATTTTTTTTTGTTGTTGAGTGTAACCCTTAAACCTAGCTAATGCCAAGAAAATAATAACACATTGAAATTTGAACTTTAGACTTCTCAAATAAAGCTCAAGTCCAAACTCTCCTAAACAAGGCAAATAAAAATTGTGATTTGACCATAAAAATTAATTTGTATAAGTTAAATCTTGACAACAATCTAACAGTCCCATAAGAATCGTATCAATCCATTATTAATATGGCCACATTTGCCGGAGCTTTGTAAACATCTACTACTTTGTTGTCCGTTCAGCTTCATGAGAGGACACATTGACGGCCGAGGGTTTTTGCAGCAGAGAATTTCGCGGTGGACTGACGTATCTGCCGATAAAATCTCTTGCATTCTCATTAGCCGGTAGGGTTAATCGAAGCTTAGTTCCGCATAATTGGCCGGATTTTTCTCAGTTTGAATTTCTAAACGTGTTAAATTATTTTCTTTTCCAGATTTACAACGTTTACGAGAGTTCCAGTAATTTCTGACTTTGTAGTCGAATTTTGGGATGGAGAGGGTTTTACCTCATTGTGAAAATAATTAAAAAAAAATTTGTGGGGAATTTTTTTTAAGCCAGCCGGAGAAACCTTGCACTTTTATCAAAATTTTAAGAATGTTTCATTTTATTTTTTAATTTTATTTTTGAAGTATTATCTTGGATTTGGTTTTGTAAGAGAATCGAGCTCTGTTTGCAATTTCCATGCAGGTTGTTCACAATCTTTAAGCTGGTTTAAGGATTAAAATTTAGCAGGATTATTACTTTTTTCATGTATATAATTGAAGGTGTGTCTATTTTGCTTTGGATGTGCAAATTGTACATAATTAAAGACATTAAGATCAAATCATGGGGCAGTGGTCCCATGGTTGGAACCTTTCACCCGCATAAATGGGGATTTTAGAATAGAATAGAAAACTTTTAATGTTAGGCTGAAACAGCTTATGGGACAACAAGCTTCGTTATGAAACACAGTATGCTATTTTTTCTTTGTTATAGCAAAATCTTGCTAATGATTTCGAATAGCTTCTTTATTTTTATTTCTTTCAACAATCCATTGTTAATGTGTCATCATTAGTATCCTCAATATGATTTGCATTCCAATATAAAGTGCTTCTCTGTTTCTATTGCTTCTTAAGTGCAAATTGCCTTTGAAGTGCAATGGTTACATATTCTTCCTTTGCATCTCTTTAGTTCTCTTCTAATTACCTGTTTCACATCCGAGTGGATGTGAGCTACTTCTCAATTGGGCTATAAGCATTTTACTCTCCATTTAATATTTGCATTTACATATGTTTTAGTCCTCAATTGGGCTACAATCATTGTACTCTCCATTTTATATTTGCATTTACATATGTTTTAGTCATCAATTGGGATATGATCATTTTACTCATAATTTGCATTTACATATGTTTTAGTCCTCAATTGGGCTATGATCATTTTACTCATCATTTGCATTTACATATGTTTTTATTTTTATTTTTATTGTTGATAATTGTTCATATGCAGGGTGGAATTTACAAGATAATGCACATTCTTTCTTCCTAGTTTTTTATCCACATTGCTACCCTGAATTCTTCCCGTATATAGACTCTTATATCTTTATCGTTGTTGTTGTTGTGTGAAAGAGAAGGAAGATGGAGAGTATTTATTAACATGGGGTAAATTTTATTGTAAACTTACAGTCAAATATTTTTGAATTTGAGTCATCACTAAAAGCAAAACGGATAGCTTTGATGAGAAACTCACTTTTAAGTTCTTAGAAACATTATAAGGTGCTTACATGGGATTAGAACTCAGAACCAAATACCTGAAATTTTTTAGAAACAATATAAGGTGCTTATGGGATTAGAACTCAGAACCCAATACCTGTAAATTACCGGCATCACAAGAACAAAAACTACAGGCTAGAGAAGGCCAATAGGCTTGACACCTAAAACAAGTACAGATGGGGTGAGATGCAAGTCATAATTTAATGATTATGTGAATGCAAATTACATTATGCATATGGGCCAGTTGCAAACATACTGCAATGAAATGAAATATTATTAATGTCCACGGTGGGCCAAAAATGACCCAAGGGACTATAAAAAGGACAACAATAACTACCAGTGAATGGGCCAAAGTGCCCAACAAAGAAAGAAACAGAGATAAATACAATGACGCGACCCGATAAGCGGGCCAAAGGGAATGGGAATAGAGAAGAGAGGAGAGAAGTGGGCTGCAATCCATAAGAAACAAACTGTGAGGAGTGTTTGCCAAGAAGAACGAGAGAGAGAGGGGGGAGCTGCCCTAAAGGGCGCTCTCCAACGGCCTCAGACACTAGTCTCTCCTAACAGTCGAGGCCGAAGAATCTTTGCTAAAGAAATCGATGATCTGTCTTTGCCCATCACTAATCCGGAGCCCCAAGGAACCGTGGGTGTGCTGTCTAGTGACCCTGCCCCTGTCCGAATGGTTCAATATGTGATGTTGTCCGATATCCTCCCTCGGTCCATTTGAGCTGGTGAAGTAGGTTGTGATGGGTCGAGAGTGTGGGGGGCGAGAGCCACCTGGAGGAGAGCTCCTTTGTTGACGAAACTGAGTTGCCTCCCTAAAGTAGAGTGCGAGACATCGCTGGTCCGGGTATTTGAAGAAGGTGGATAGAGATCGTGAGTTATCCCTAAAAAGGCAATGAAATCTGCCTTGGATCTCATAGTAGATGGGACATCGAAAAATAAAGTGATGCAAGGTTTCTACTTCTCCTAATTGCTAAATAGGCAAACCCGCTCCTCCCTCGGAAGACAGTGATTTGACTCAACCCAAAGTTGGTGGGAGCACACTTTGAGCTATCCAATTGGGATCCGTATGTGTGCTGTTGAAGGTACTGTGGGGGGACTATCCAACCGTCTTGTATCTGAAGGAAGTGCTCGTGGTAGAAAGACAACTTGGGGGAAAGAGGGGCAACGGGAGAGATCCATGTGCAGCTGGTATACTGGAGGCTAATGTCCTTTCGGATCTCATTATTTCGAGAAGGGGGAAGAGCACCCAAGGAATAAGGGGGAAGTCTATCAATCTGTATCTGAATGTTGGCCAGAAGTGAAGAGACCTGAAAATACTAGCTCCTCCGACCCCCTTGAGAGCTCGAAGAGAGGTCCATCGAGGAGCAAAGGGCAAGGTAAGGGTATCGTCTACAACCCGAGGGGGTATCTCCCAAAGTATGAACCTTGTGAAGATAGGTGATAATAAAAAAGATGATCTCGAGTCGAAGAGAAGAGGCCCCCAACTTTGCCAAGGTAATAGAATGGGGGATTGTGCCCTTGCAACAAATGAATCTTCGAAGAAAAAGTTTGTACTCGTTCAGCACGAGACCATTCAGTTGGGCCGAGACTGGGACCCCATATGACTAACCCATAGGTTACTGTAGGTGGCATCAAAGATTCTCATCTTTATTGGAATATCCTAGAAATGTGCTCTGAAACAACACTCTCGAGCAAAGAAATAGTTGCATACCCCTTACAAACTCGGGCTTGTACGACGGGTTTCAACCCAAAGGTTGGTCCAATGAAGAGAACCCCCAGTACACATAGGAGGTGGTGATCTCAACCTCCCATCCTTGAAGATAGAAGTGGAGATGGGATAGAGCCTCTTTGGTAGTATTGAACACCATAACCTTGGTCTTAGAGAGGTTCATTGTCAATTGTCTCAAGGTACAAAAAGTGGCTAAAGTATCCAGATGATGCTGAAGCCCCTCAGGGGTCGAAGCTAGAAGGACAACGTCATCAGCGAAGAGGAGGATAGAAATCAGCACATGATGGAGAAGGCAACCGTCCTCTGCCTGTGTGTTCTCTCGGATAAATGACTCAATTTCTTCTATGAAGATCCCAAAGAGTATTGAAGAAAGGGAGCAACCTTGTTACACTCCTATGGTGCTGGGAACGCAGTTTGAAAGTCCCTGTGGAGAGCGAAACTGTCCTATCACTGTCTCATACAACCACGAAACAGCTGTCAAAAGCTGTCCAAAGATGCCAACTGACCAAAGTCTCTCAAGTAGTAAATGCCGAGGCACTGTGTCAAAAGCTTTCCTGAAGTCGACAAAGCAGCAATAAACACTCGAGGAACTGGAACGTGCCTCCTCAATAACAGCCCTGAGAACTAGGATATGATCTGTGGTCTGGTGGTCTTGTCAAAAAGCAGCTTGGGGTGAAAAGCTTTTTGAGAGAAACAGAAGCATGCCAGGAAAATGGTTTTGTATTAGGTTAATATTTTCTTGATGAGCCCAGAAGAAAGGTTGAACATTTTTAATAGGTTGAAATATTTCCTGGATTTTTTTGAGCATTATGTTATATTTGGACTGGGAACTGTAAGGACTTGATAAGAAAAATATAGACCAGGAATCCCGAAGACTTGAGAAGATCCCCCATTGTAATTTTGTGAACATGTATTTTTAGCTGGATAATTAGTGACACCCCAAGCTAGATAGACCTGGAGACTACTTAAACACAGGTAACACCAGATCAGATTTTGAACCCAGGTCATCATTCAGATGACCCATCTTACATGTAGATGCACAGACAGTCTGATACATATGCCAGGTGTAAACAAAATAGATAGCGAGAAAGAATTGAAATAGACTCTTGGATTATTCTGAGAAGTAAACAATCACTATAACGATCATCATGGCTGTTTGGATTCCAGTTCTACTTTAAAATCTTTTATATAAATGAAAGAGAAGCAAAGGCCAAAGACCAATGGTATATACAGAAGACAATTTGCAAGAAAAATTAGTAATGTAAAGAAGGCTTGCTGTCTAAAGCTAGAGTATTTTGGTAGAGCCAATGCTTGTGCCATAGGGACAAGGGCCAAAGGCGTGCAAGCTTAAGAGCTGGAGCTTAGAGGTGCCTCAAGTAGAGCTGGAGTTTACAGCAGGAGCCAAGGAGGGTTGAAGCCTACTACAGGATATTCAAGAGCCATAGCCTAGAGCAGAAGCTTAAAGAGTTGGAACCAAAAGAAATTGAGCAAAGGAGCCAGAACAACTTGCCAGAGCTAAAGAAGCAGCCCCAAATGTAGAGAAAGAGGGAAAATATACTGTAGTTAAAAGAACAGATGCAATCTGATATCAAATAAAGAACTTTTCTGTGTGTTGTTTATAGCCATGCTTTTCTGCTTGACAGTTACCGTGTTATTTTAGAAAAATGCAGATCACAGACAGATGTAAATATATGGGGATATTGATGACAAGCAATATGTAATAGTCAGAAGTTTAACTTACAGTCAAGTTCAAAAAGAATAAAATATGACTATATCTGTGCTGGAGACGTCTCATTATGAATTTCTTGAATATGAATGTAAAATCACGTATTATAGGCCTGGTAGACATTTTTGGTCTCTAATCTGAGAAAACAGTAGTTATTACAATTCAGTTCTCATGTTACGACATTGTAAACAACGGACTTTGTAATTACTTTGGCTACTTCAGTTGTCTTTATTCTTGTTACTTGTATGTATTTGGCTTGGATTTTCTAATCCCTTTTAATTCCTGCTTTCTGCTAGTCTGTGCTACGAAGAGCCCGTCTATGGAATAGTTGCTTCTGAAATGTGGCTTAGGTATGTTGTTCCAGGTGCATCTTGTTTTTTTTTTTCTCTCTGCTGTTACTAACCATTAGTATGGCTCCTGCAACATAGAATTTTGTTGGGTTTAGTAAACTGGTACATAGTAAATTCTTATACTTTCCATGGGGAATGTGCTATCAAACATGGAATACTGTTTTGACATAGAACCTCCCTCTAAGTGGTATCTCTTCTATCAAAATTTTGCCTGGGGCTTGCATGCAGCCTCATTGGATTTTAACCGGCAGGAACATGGCCCTTTAACAGGGAGAGCATGTACAGTGGGATTATTGTGGCAATTGCTCCCTCTTGCTAGCAGACAATGGCCAACTAGACTCCTGTAAAGAATGAAATTACTGAACAATTTACTTCTTCATTTCAAAGTTAGAATTCCATTTTTTTAACATCTTGCAGAAGTAGAATCCACATGGAAACTTGTCACAACCCGAGAAATAGTAGAATGAGGTATAATGTCAAGATTCAACACTATTTGGCAAGAGAACTTAGTCACCGGCAATCACAGTTCATTCATTCATAGGCAATCAAAATCCCAAATTAGGCCCCCGTTATGCCCCTAGGGAGTGTGGCCCCCAGTTGTGCCACCCGTTGTACTTTGCCTGCCTTAAAAAAAATCCCAAATTAAAGTCCTAGGATCTATCAGTGCATTTTAATGCCCAAGACAAAATTTCAGCTATCAATGGCTTATTGAACTTCACTTGTGCCATGTGTATTTGGCACTTGTTAGAGCATTACTCAAGGAATGAACTTACTGTATCAGCATAGTGGAAGAAAAAGATCCATTTTTTTTTATTTTTTATGCATTTATGGCCTTCTCTCTCTCTCTCTCTATCTCTGTTCATCACCTTGACATGGTAATGTGGGTAGTCTCTCATGGATTTCCATAGTGCTTAGTCTTTTGGGCTTGTGAGCCTCAAACTGTAAACATGGAAAAATTATTGTATAATTGCAGAACCTAACTGCTATATATTTTTTACATTTGTGCTTATGCCCAAACTAGACGGATATCAATATTATCCTTAAATCTTGTTTGCCAAAAATTCCAATGGTCCTGTAGTCGTAACCAAGGGTGTCACAACTGCAATGCCTCGAACTTATTATTGAAAGGTTACATTTGAGTTTTGAGATGCCACAACCAATGGTTCAGGAATTTTACTCTCTTCTATCATTGCTTGAATTTTGCAAAATAGCCCCATCTCTGATGCTTTCCATTGTAAGTAAGATTCCTGTGTGTTTTTCCTGCTTAACTCAAACAATTATCTTCTTGCTTGCTGATTACCATAGCATGTAAACAAGGAGTAACCCTGATTTTTGGTTTGGTTTTGGGGTCTTAATTTCAACAGTTCTATGCAGTAAGTCACATCTGCACATTTGATTTTTGAACCAAAATTCAGCTAATGTTCCTTCTACTTTGGTTTACACGATTGCTTAGACATGGAACAACTTAGTTGTTTTTTGCTAGTCTATTGGATCCCCAATAGAACCTTTTAATATTGTGGTTAGAACTTTATGGTTTCTTGATGATTCTATGTTTATGCTAGCACTCCGATTTCCTGTGGTTAACTGGGCAAAGAAGAGCTTTTAGCATCATGAACCATGACTTGCTTTATAACGTTGCAAAACTTATATGTGACCTAGAACCTGAAGAAGTGGTAGGCAAATAATTTAATTAAGGATGTCCAAAATAAAGAATATATACTTATTTTTCATTCTGCAAGAAGCGAGGCAAAGCCAATTTTAGAAACCAGAGAAGAGGCTTTGGCCACCAGATAGATAACTAGATATGTCCTCCTTTCCACATATTAACTTCCTTAAAAGCAGGAACCCATTTTAGCAAGACCTAAGTATATTTTCTGTGTCTGATGGGTACATTACTTGATTAATGCTATAGGAATCATGCTAGAAGATGTATGCATTCCTTCTGTTCTAGGAATCAACTTATTTCACTAACTCATTACACTAACATATTTGTACCTTTAAAATCCAAATATATTTGTCACTTTCTATGTTAGAATAAATCTTGTATTATAGGCATAGCTATTCTTGCCTAGGTTGTTACTGCTGGTTAAGATTTGTTGTTATCATGCAGTTAACTATTCAGGGTATGTACTATGCTATATATTCAGCTACATATGCAATTCAATTCACTATAATACGATGAATCTTTTATGGTATCAGAGCTTGTTTAATCAGTGCCAGTTTGATTGGTGCACTAGATGGGTTGGTGAGGTTGTCCTTCCATACGATTTTGTGCATGAAATCCATCTAAAACATTCTAGGAGGGGATGGGAAGGGAGACTAATTCTCTTAGTTCTCTTCTTCTGCCATGAAAATATTGTGGTACGATCTTGATGAATAATTTTCAAGTCAACTGAGTTTGGAACAACGGCTGATGAACAAATTCAGGAGATTTACAGGTTAGATTTGAAGTGGTGCAGGTTCAAGGAAAAAGTGGACCATTTTGCGTTTTTCTCCAGAATTTCCTGCTGTTTTGCTCCTGCCAATTGTCCGGAGGCTTTTGCTTGGCGATGTTTTTCCATGCTGAAAGTATAGAATGACCATTGATGTTGTGGGCTTGCAATCGTGCTTCATTTAGGCGTTGGAGAGAGGTTTCGCTTGGAATCGAGGGTTTCATGTGAATGTTGTTCGAGGGGGCCTGGTTTTGTGATGGGGGATGTGTGTTCTTGAAGTTTTAAAGCAGGATATTTGTGAAGACTCCGAATCTGTAAATAGCAATTAGATTCCAACTTGCATGCTTTTTGCAAGATTCTCAAAGTAATTTTTGAAGCTGTGAATTTTGGATTTATGACACGGACGCAAACAAAGACGACCATGTGGACTTTGAGGAGTTTGTAACGTTATATGAGGTTGTGCTAGGGAAGCAAGACAATGACAATAATTTGGTAGAGGACTCGGATTTGGCAGAGGAATTTGCAATGTTTGACGGTAATGACGATGATGTGATAAGAGTGGAGCTGTAGTCTGTGATGTTATCAACGCAATCTGGAAAGAAAGCAACGACATGGTGCCCAAGGACATGAATGTTATGATATTGATATACTTCTATTGCCGTTCCATGACAAAAATTACATCTCATTTGCAGGAGTTTACGGTTTGTTTGCCTCAAGTTTTTACCTCCACGTGCTGCCCCAGTTGAACATCTTGAAGTTCTTGAATGTTCCACCATTTTTATGGGCAACAAGTTATTGGAGGCTACGTTATCCTATTTTGACAAGGATGAGCTCAAGTTGTTAACGATGCTTTTGTTTTGAAGACAGAGAGTTTGATGCGATGATGTTGAGACAAATGAGCTGCAATATCATGTGCTTTTGAACCAATATCATGTGCTTTTGATCTACGTGGATGACTTTGCTGTTTTTGATAGCCACAAAAGAAGATGCGGAAACCTGAAGAATCCTGTTGTCAATTGCCATGAGGGAGTGAATTAAATGAGAACCTGACCACAAAGGAACACATTTGAATTTATGGAGGTTAAACCATTATAGATTGAGGAGTGAAGGTGTCATCACGTTTATTTGGAATGAATTTTTATCGTTCTTTACATTTAATCTGTACTTCCTTTTTAGAATAGGCATGAAATATTGCCAATGTGACAGCATATTTATTAGACAATGCAAGCTGCCTCGAGTTGCACAAGATTAGTCAAACTTTCATGGAGCTCAGCAGATGGTCTTTTTGAAAGAGTATGCTTTGAATGGATTGACAGTGAGGATTTGGATTTTTGGATAGAAGTCTTAACATTCAAATTTCAAAGAGGTAGATAATATAATATACATGTGCCTTTGGAGTGTGCGGGTGATTCTGCCTTGGGTGTTCATGTGGAGTTTGAATGATGCATTTGCTGGCCACGCGGTTGTGGGTCCAAGAAGAGCGTGCGGTAGGGGTTGTGCCTATGTTGAAAGCTTCTTGGGTGACAGAATCTTTTGCAAGGACATTGAAGAGGCTGAAATTTTGGGAATGCGATTAGATCACAGACTTAGGTGTGTCTTTTGCAACAGTTGTCTTGCTTCTTGAGTGTGGACCAAGAGTTATAGATACCAGTGGTGTAGCATGGAAAGCATAAATGTTTCTTGGTTGTTCAATATTTGAGACATTTCATTGCTCACCATTGCTGAGAACTGTCATAATCTAAAGGAAATAATTGTGATTGGCTGTGATCTATTTATAGGTTTTAGAGTCCGGTCATTTTCTCAGCATAAATTTGTATAGCAAAATCTTATGTTACAATGTTTCCTGTTATAATGTTTACAAGTTTACAGTGATGATATAGAGTACATAGTGCTTGAGTGCCCAACTCTATTTTATTTGGGACTAGACGTTGGATTCTAGATGGTCTGCTAGAGAGAATACAAAGTTGCGAGTTTGCATCTCATTATTCTTGATTCTTCAATGTAGCAACAAGGAGTTAACATTTTGAGTGTCGTGTAGAGCTTTCTATTTGCATGTGTACTGGTTTTCGATTACCAGTACTCCATTTGTTACATACTTTGCCTTTGGTGTAACGTTTTGGGGTCTCGTTTGTTGTAGCTAGGTCAAGGGTTTAATTTTTATGGTCTCCATTCAAACATTGCTGACTTTTACTTTTATGTGCTGCCAAGACATATTATTTAACATTCCACTAAGACATTAATTTGCCATCCAAGCTTCGTGCCCATTATCTTGGTACAATGGTGGATGATTCCATTTGCATTGAGTAGTTATGGGTTCAATCCTAGGGTACATGATAAAAAGGTGTTATTTTCTTTTTGTAAAGGTAGCATTTAAAAGAGGTGCGTGTAATATTTAGCAAACGTGGATGTTTTCTTTCTTTGAGGAAAATTACAATTACTTGCACGCTGGAATTATATTTAAAAGGAGAGACAGAGAGAGAGAGAGTAGAATAAAAAAGGAAGGGAAGAAAAATAGATATCCATGCTCATCAAAACCTTTTAGTGGGTAAAATTGTTAGCATCCCATCCCACAATTGTTGTTTCTCTCTTTTGCATTGAAGACATCGTATCTTTTCAGTGCTTGTGTAGAATTTGTGTCTAGAATCTATTAGGAGTGTCTGTTACAAAAATAAAAAAGGGATGAATTAAAGTCCAGTTTATGATTGAGTAAATCAATTGACTTGAAAAATATTGTGATCAAGTCCACGTGTGGTCAAGTATCTTGAGTAAATTAATTGTTTGTAGAAGTATTTTAATCAAGTTCAGTCAATTTGGTTACCTTGATATTTTGTGATCAAGTATCTTGAGTAAATTAGTTTTTTTTAAAAGTGTTTTGGTCAAGTCTGGTCAAGTTTGATTGTCTTTATATTGCGTGTGGTGGTCAAGACCAGTTTTTGGTTTCAGTGGTGAGTCTTATTTGTCCTGAAGAGTACTTTATCTAAGGGCAAATGTCTTTGACATAGCTTATGTTTGCAATGCAACTTATATCATCAATCACTATGGAGGAGGCATATGGATTGTTTTATGCCTTTTAGGAGATTTTGCATCAGACTGGATAGATGTCTTTTGCACATCTAGTATTGCAAGGATGTTTAGATCACTTTATATTTGAAACTCGTTGTCAAGCTCATCAATTCAAGTGAAGGTGATATAGAAGACAATTCAGAACGGAAATTTCGTCAATGAAACACACGTTCGGTCGATGGGTCTTCGGCGTAAAGATTAACATTCGACATTTCAAAGTTTGGTCGAGACATTGGGTGGGCTTGATGGTTTGGGTGAAGCTCGTTGCTTGGACCGTTCGGACTTTGAAGTCTGTAGATCGGTCCAGCTTGTGGTGTACTCTGGTCAGAATTCGGTCAAGACTTTGAATTAATGCGTTTGTTGCTTGGACAGTTCAGAGTTCAATGCATTAGTGTTGGGAAATCTGAAGTTTGGTCCAGCTTTAGATTTACTATGTTTTGTGTGTTGGCTGATTACAGCTTGCTTCTCTTCAAAGTCTAGAATTCAGTTCAACATCTTGTTCTGATTTAGTAGCTTCTGAGTTGAGTCTCCAGATTTAGTGTTGTGTTTTTGCATTCATTGTATAAGTGTGATAGTAACTACTCCATAATGGCAGTAAGACCTTAAAAAGGCATGCTTGTGTGTGAGTTAATGACTAAACCTTGTGGTATATCTGGTTTAGTCATTAAGGGAGGGTGTTAGAATAATTAAGGTATGATAGGCATAGCTATTCTTGCCTAGGCTGTTACTGCTGGTTAAGATTTGATGTTATCAGGCAGTTAACTATTCAGTGTATGTAGTATACCATACATTCAGCTACATATAATTCAATTCGCTGCAATACAATGAATCTTTTATCTTATTTATACAGCATAAATCCTTATTAGGAAGGCGCGCACACACCCACACACAACAACAACAAAAAAAGAAAAAAGAAGAGAACATGTTGTGATTTAGCCGTAGTTTTTTTTTTTTTTTGGTACACAATCTCGCTCACACACACCACACCCCGCCGTGGTTTGAACCTGGGTCTCTTGAAAGAGAGCTCAAACCCTAACCACTACGGTGTCCCACAGGACTTGATTTAGCCATAGTTAACAAGTTTTGATGAGGCTGGCCTAGGTTCTGTACAAATTGGACTTTTCATATTGGTTCAAAGTTCAAATCTCTCATTTTTTTGAATTATATTTACAATTTTTAAAATCAAACTTAAAAAATAAAACCTCTCGTTTTTTTGAATTATATTTACAAATTTTTAAATAAAACTTAAAAAATAAAACCAAGAAATTGTTTCAACAGTGTTTGTAATCATTGACATCGAGACACATATGATATTACTATCAAACACTAATGCTGCTTGGATGAATGCCTGAATGATTGTATGTCTATTTCCAAAATTATCATACACAACTTTTAATATTTGTATTTTTTTTTGAACTGAATGGAACCTTCTTAGAAAAAAAAAGTTTACACGTACACATAAATAAAGCTTGCTGACTGTCGAAAGCACTTATAGTAAACACTGGCATGTGCCCCCACACTGTATACAACATACAAATATGCAGCAACTCAAAAATATAATCACCTTTGATTTTCTGTAAAAAGAGTTTATTGGAAGGACTGCAATGAACGCAAGCTTGGAGACCTTTGGGTGCATGTGTGCCACATGAGCCTGCCTGACATAAAGATATCTCACTGCAATAGTGAAAAAGACAGTGAAAATGGCAAGTCCTGTCTTTGGCGCCATGGAAACCAGTGGAAACCAACTGTAACGTGTATGGAAATGTAAAGAGGGCGTTGTGAAACTGTAAATGCAATGAAATGGAAAACACTGTTGGCACTAACCATTTGCATTGCAAACCTGTTGCAGCCCGAAAAGTGGAGACCTTTGGGTGCATGTGTGGTGACATGAGCCTGCCTGACATAAAGATATCTCACTGCAATATGGCAAGCCCTGTCTTTGGGGCCATGGAAATCAGTGGAAACCAACTGTAACGTGTATGGAAATGCAAAGAGGGCGTTGTGAAACTGTAAATGCAATGAAATGGAACACACTGTTGGCACTAACCATTTGCATTGCAAACCTGTTGCAGCCCGAAAAAGTGCGCTACAGGTCCTTGCTGTCTCATTTATGGTAACTATGGCGGCGACATCCTCCATCATTTATATGGCAGGTTTCCTTGCCAGGATGGCATCCTTCATCATTTGAATGTTTTGCTTCCTCATTCAGACAGTGTCCTCCATCATCTGGATGGCCTTCACCTTAAATCAGGTAGTCTGTATCCTTAACCTGATGGCACTGCTTGTCCATATGGCATCCTCCATTATCTGGACTAGACACTTTCTCCTGTCTCCTCAAACAGATTGTTGGTTTCATCCCTGTTTTCGTCCTCCATTTGTAGATATGAACATCCAAAAGAAAAAACGGCATAGTTTTCCAAGGTTTGTATTTAGTTTGAGGTATTTTGCTCTGGCATTGTCTTTGTTGGCGTCTGCACTATTTGCTTTTGTACTAGTCGCTTGTCTACCATGATGTGTTCTTACCTCCTCAACTTCTAATGCAATTGAGTTGACAACGCTCTCTGCTTTTTGACTTGCATCACTTTTAACATTCTTATGCAAAGTGCCTTCATATACAACATTTATGACATTGCACAATTGGTTTGCCCTCATTACCACACACAATTCAACTTCATTTGTTACCTTGGAAGTTGTTTTATGCTCAATCAGGCCATGATGTATTGCAGATGATTGGAATATGAACAATACGTGCTATATTCTGTGTATTATGTGTATATGGTGAGTTCTTCCTATTGTGATTATTTCATAGTCACAAAATCCTATTGGATCTGGACAAATTCCAAATCAAACTGGAGTTTTTTGACTGTCTGGATTGGTCTGATGAGATCCAAAGCTTTTTGAAGCAAAAAAATTTCCAATATGATTTTGAGTTGTGGCTCTAAACTATTACAATGTTTTGTGTATTTGTATTTACTTGCGTACGTTTTACATATTGATGTCATTATCTTAAGTATAAAATATGAAGTTCTTTATTTTCAAAAAAAATTTGAATTTTTCCATTTGTTTTTTAATTATAAATATTCCAATTATTTTGGCTTCTCTTTTAAGTCCAGATTTGTGAACCTTATAACCATGGTTTCTTTGTGTTGCATTGTATTTCTTTGTGCATGAATGGAATATTTTCACGTACTACACCAATCTCAATGTTAATAATAGGGTGTCTTTTTTTTTGTTTTTGGCTGGATAATAAGGGGTTGTACTCGGGTCCCCCACCCTTGACAAATTATAACTCTCTTATTTAGAGCTTGAGAGTTTACAAATAGATACACTTCTCATCTCAATTGAGATGCTATAGCTAGAAACCTACATTATTTTACATAAAATGTCTGAATTCTTGATTTTCATTTTCTGGATCTTTTCAATTTTCTGTATGAATACAAATATTCCAGAATTCAGCATCCTTCTTGACATTTTTCTATAGCAGCCTTCACAATATCAAAATTTTACCTCTACTATCTATGCATTGCATCTTAGTAGAGTAATATTTCCAAAATATTGCACTATCATAGTTCGCTTTACCAAATTTGGATTGCTAGTTTCCTTCCTGAAACACAAGTGCAACCACCAAAATTATAATAAATAGTTTATATGAAAACACATTATTGTTATTAAATAAAGCAGATATTACCAATGGAAAACATTAAAGTAAATCTTAATCATTATTTGATTCAAGCAGTCAACATTTTCTTGTCAGCTTCAGCTAAACTTATTACTTTCTCTAACCATGGAAAGCAGAATTTAACTTCACGATCCTCAATCAAAACCCCTCTATTGGCTAGCCTATCTGCACATTTGTTTCCTTCCCATAATGTATGTGTAAACCTGATTTCTTCAAACTCTTTAGCAAGATCTTCAATTTCTACACTTATCTCTTGTATGTTCCATGGAGCCTTTGCTTTCCTCAATATTGCATTTATTACTATGAGAGAATCACCTTGCATCCATACTCTGTTCCATTTCATTTGTTTGCATATTTTTAACCCTTCTAAAGCCGCCTAAGCTCCGGCTTCATTATTTGTCTTCAGTCCGCTATTGAAAGCGTAATGAGACAAAATCTCTCCTCTATTATTTCTAATTATTCCTCCTCGTCCTTCTGGTCCTGGATTTCCTTTAGATGCTCCATGAAAATTCAATTTAATGAACTCAACATCTGGTGGTTTCCTCTTTATATTCTTTGCCTTCTTTTTCCTTCTCTTGTACCCAACATCATAATTCCATTTGATGACTTGACTCCATCTATCAAGGCTCTCTACTTCCAGATTAGGGACCGGGTTAGTTGATAGGGTTGGTTTAGACTCCTCTATGGCTAAACATATCTTCCTTTTCATTACCTCTAAACTGCTTTCCTTTCCTTTAAATATTCTTCTCTTCCTTTCTAGCCATACAGTCCAAAGTATTGTAATAACAGGGTGTCCTTTTCCGTATGGTATTAACATATATCCTTATTGATTTCCATAATGTTATGTTGAACTTATATTAGTGATGGAACATGAATATGTGCATTGTAGTAGACCCTTTTTGAACTATATCTAACGAGATGGCCTATCCTACCTTTAAGTATGCTTTGAAGACGAGGGCTGCAAGCTATAAATGCTCAACATATGCCTTATCATCAGTTTTTCTACTACTATAGTACACAAATAGGCCTCAAATTATAAGAGATGTACATTGTTTTCTTATTCATTCTACGGCATTGTTATTAAATACTGTAAGGCTATTAGCCAAGTATGAATAGAGCCTTTACCATGATGCATCAGCAGAAGGGCCTCATACCTTACAGAAGGCAATCTTTAATTTATGTTGGATGACCTTATAGTGGTTGGAGATGATTAGATTCTGGCTGGCTCTGATATGTATCACTTTTAGGCACCTCAGGTTCAGATGGATTAGTGAGGCCAAAATCCAAGGAAGTATAAAATTCTAATATTATATATAAGGTGAAGTGAAATGCTTCCCTTGTGATGATGAAGTGGGCTGATATCCCAGTCTGGTATGCTGGCTAGGTTGTGACCTAAACTTTTACCTTGACCTTTTACTATTTCTATTATATTATATGATTTCCTTTGCCATTTCGTATTTACTTTTTTTCCATATTGACTGCACTTGCTGTAACCTTCATATATTATTTTCTGTTCATTTTGGAAAATGAAATACATACATTTGATCAACCACAGTAGCTTCTAGTCACTATAACATTGAAAGCAGATCTAAATATCTCTTAAACATAGTTCAGCAAAACTGAAACACTTAATGGTTGTATGCTGCAAAATTCCAGGTGATATTAAGAGTTTCTATTGGAGTCTACAGTAGCTTGATGCTTCTAGACACTGTAGATCCAAAATAGATTTAAAATTTAAAGATAACTTAAAACAGTATTCAGCAAAACTCAAAGAACTAGTAGCATTATGCGATAAATATGTCATGTGATCTTAACAGTTGTTCTAGAGGTGTACATTCCTGAGATCATCGTTACTATTCTTACTTTAGTTCTTAATTTCTGCACATACTAAACGTCTATTGGTTTAGCTTTTTAAGATGAAAAGCTAAGGCTGGTGTATCAACCGGCTGATCTTGCTGGTTCTGTACTTCTATGCTAGGAGGAGGATCGTGGTGGGAATACTTATTTAGACCCCAATATGAGTATTCTACTGTTTAAGGTTAACTTTGTGTCTTCTCACTGCCTCTCTTAGTCGATTTGGCCTATTACAATGTTTGAAAATGGTCAGATTGCCTGTTTGAAGAAATACTCCGTTGCCCTCTTAACAGCTCCAAACTCTGATCTTGATCAAGCTCCAAGTGGATGGAGAGCTGCATAACATTGAGTTGAAGCATGACTTCAAAATTTAAAGTTGAAGGCCAAGGATACTATGTTGCCTTTGAAGAGATCATCATTTCTTTTGCAAAACTGCCAACCCCACCCCCCCAAAAAAAAAAAAAAAAATCCAAATCACCATTTTGAAGGGAAATTTTTTTTTTTGTTAATGCCATTCAATTTTGCAATCTAAATAGAAGCATCCTTACGAAATGAAATAGAACATCTCTGGAAGAATTTAAAGCATACGTGTATTGAAGGAGGGGGGGTAAAGAAATTATTTGTTGACTCTCAATCTGTTAACTTTACAATTAATAACATTGAAAACAGATTTTTTAGCTGATTGAATGAGTAAATTATGTCACAAGAAAAACCCATTTGTGAGAGGTCTTTTTAGTTTTATGAAAAAATGGCCAATTAGCTTTCCAGATTTGAAATCCAAACGTCGTAGTGTCCGCCTTATTCCACATCTAGTCTCTGGTAATACAAGACCAATTTCTAAGGAGTAATCACATTATAAAGGGGTTCAAAAGTGGATTCTGAAAGTCTGGTTAGCAAATCCATATATCAATGACCAAATGAAATTACTAGCTCAAGCATCTATGGACAAAGATTTTTAATTGCATCATGCAATATAGTATAAATTCTCTTATCAACATTGGAAAAACGAAATCTATATTTCAACTCAGACTGTGAGGCCCACAAGAAGAATAGAAAGGTTTTAAATTCCAAAGATTAACACCATCTCTGTTGTGCCATATAACAGCCAAATTTGAACCACAATTAATAGTTTATCCAGGACTTAAAGGCATAGGAACTTAAAAACTTTGCCGAAGATATAGGAACAGTTAGCTTGTTTTCCTTAATGTACTAAGCTTTCCAAAGTGATGTAAATGTAAATGAGCCAAGCACATGCATATTCCTTTGGCTTCAAATTAAATCAGAATCAGGGAGCCTTTCCCGTTTTCTCTGTTTTGCTCGACAGCATGAGTGAAAAAGAAATTTCTTGGTGTTGATACCTTTTAAGAGATTTCACAATCCATTTATATGCAAATGGAGTTGCAGTATTAATTATTTTTACTTATCAGCTCCAAACTTCCATTCTCTGTAATAGCAATACCCAGTTTGTGGTTTATTTAACACATATCTGACCTCAGAAGATCTCTGACCATCATTTCAAATTTCAGAAAATGGTTATTTTAAAAAAGTCAACAGGAGATATCATAAATATGATCCGAGTAAAGTACATTTTGGGAGATTTGGAACCCCCCTGCGAAAGAAAGGAAATTGTGATACCCTTTATTGAGTCTGTTCTCAATCCTGGTATAAGGTAAATAGATGTTTCATGAAGAGAATTTCCTAATGCCAGAGGCATACTGGCATATCTTACAATCTTAGCAATCTTATGCTGTTGTCATGATATAGTAAAAATTACCTAGAAATGGCTTTTGTTCCAAACAATTGCCATGGACTTTTCCCAACCAATTTTACAATTAGAGGTTTTGCAGCAGCATACATCCATCTCATCATATATTGAATATGATAAACTGAGGGCTGGCTTTCTCCCAAATAATGATTAGCTTGTTCAAGGTTCTATGCCATTTTCTAATCCTGTTACATTTCACCTTTTACTGAAAACATTTATTTTTCAAATTGCAAGCATTTTATGTTTTAGAATCCCTGTTAACCCTATAACCAGTTTTTTTTTGGTAGCGTTTTGCTTTTGAACTAGGAACACAAAATGGACATTAGTGGATAAAATTGGATATTCTGCAATTTCTTGCCATTTCTGTTAACATATTGGGCACATAAATAAAGGAGTAATATAAGCATTAGATTGTATTGAAAATATGAAGCCATATATAATACATGCCGGAACAAACTTATAGTTCCCCAACTTCCCTAACCACTTAGAGAAGCCCTAACCACCTTGTAAATGCATATATGTGCTTATAAACAAATGTAAGTAAGCGCGATATATAATGTAATAATCCTACGCTAACACCCCCCCCTTATTACATTATTTTGAAATACAAAGAGTGTTGTGAAACAACTCAAACTTGACACGTGCAAGTGCCTTAGTGAAAATATCCGCAACCTGTTCATCGGTACTGGAGCTGTATCTTGTGTTTTGGAACTTCATCTCGAATAAAATGACATTGAGTGTCAATGTGTTTGGTGCGTCCATGAAACACTGGATTCTTGACGAGCTTAAAACACCTTGGTTGTCGCAAAACAAATGGATTTGAAGTTTCTTGGGAAGACCCATACTTGATAGAATGTGACTTAACCGTATCACCTCGTAGACTGCTCCACGTGCTGGGCGATATTCTGCCTCTGTAGATAATAAAGCAACTGTTGGCTGCTTTTTACTGTGCCAAGAGACAAGACCGGAGCCAAGATGAAAAATGTATCTAGAAGTGGATTTCTTATCATCAATTGACCCCGCATAATCAGAGTCCGTGTAATATTGCAAGAAGAAGTTGTCATTCTTCTTGTATTCCAGGCCATATTCTGTACTACCACGGACATAATGAAGAACTTGTTTCGTTGCTTTCCAATGACTAACCTTAGGTTCCTGCATGAACTGCGAAAGATAACTCACAACAAAAATTGATGTCTGGCCTGGTGTTGGTCAGATATATGAGACTCCCAATCAACTGGCGATAGAGAGTACCATCTACATGTGGAGAAGTATCATATCGTGATAATTGTAACCCTGTTTCCATTGGAGTTGCTTTAGGCTTACAATCAGTCATGCGATATTTCTCAATTAATGTCTTGGCATATTTCTTCTGTGTCACTCTGATATGATTCTTCTTTTGTGCCACTTCTAAACCAAGACAATAATGAAGAAGTCCTAGATCTGTCATCTCATTTTTCAAGTCACCTTTCATTGCATCTATCAATTTCTTTGAACTGCCAGTGATAATCAAATCATCAACATAGAGTACTAAAATCACTATTTTAGAACCATTTTTCTTGATATAGAGATTAGCATCCGAAGGACTTCTCTTGAAACCATGTTGCAATAGGTGATTGTCAATCTTTATGTACCAAGCTCGTGGAGCTTGTTTTAACCCATACAAGGATTTAACCAACTTGCAAACTTTTTGCTCTTGGCCTTCAACCACAAATCCTTTCGGCTGAGTCATATACACTTCTTCCTTGAGATCATCATTTAAGAAGGCACTTTTTACATCCATCCGATGTAGCTTCCATCTGAACCGAGCTGCCATAGCACAAAGTACACGAATGGTAGTCATTCTAGCAGATGGGTGCAAAAGTCTCTTCATAGTCAATGCCTTCTTCTTGTGCATAGCCCTTTGCAACAAGGCGGGCCTTATGCTTATCTATAGTTCCATCTGCCTTATACTTCACTTTGTATACCCATTTGCAGCCAATGGGCTTCTTTCCGAAGGCAAATCAACTAGCTTCCAAGTTTTATTTTTGATGAGAGACATATGTTTTGCATCCATAGCTGCTTTTCACTAAGGATCACTAAGTGCATCTTGGATTGTGGTAGGTTCATGCTCATCCAATGAAGACATAAAAACCCTATCATCATCTACATCCATATCTTCTTCTCTATCTTCCTTTGCATCTACAGAAAGTTCCTCAAAGTGTTGGCAAAGATCGTCAACCTCTGAAGATGCTTCTGCTGAAGTTGATGCTTTTGCTCTCATTTGATGAGTCATACTTCGTGTACGAGGTCTAAAGTTAGATCTGGAGGTGTAGTCACTTTTGAATCTCCCATTTTTTTTTGTGGGGGAGGAGTCTCTTTCTTAGGCTCCTCTTCATCCAGGTATACAGTTGTAGATGTGTTATCTGGTGTGAAAGCTTCATCAAATACCACATCTCTATTGGTGTGAGTTTTCTTGGTTTTAGGATCTATCAAACGATATCCCTTGGAATGCTCATCATAACCAAGAAAAATACACTGCAGGGATTTCTCATCTAACTTCTTTCTCTTTGCTTTTGGAATGTGCATGAATGCCTTACACCCAAAAATCCTTAGATGAGAAATGGAGGGTTTTCTACCACTCCATGCTTCTTGTGGAGTCATTCCCTTAAGAGCTTTTGTGGGTGCTCTATTCAGGAGGTACATTGCTATATTGACAGCTTCTGCCCAATATTGTTGCTCAAGATGTGCCCTTGTAAGCATACAACGAACCATTTCCATGATGGAACGATTCCTTCTCTCAACAACTCCATTTTGTTGCGGAGTATAGGCTGTTGTAAGCTGCCTCTTAATACCATGTGCACTAAATTATTTTGAGGTATATTCCTCCCTCGATCTGAGCGGAGGGTCTTAATAGAACATCCTACTTCCTTCTCAACACTTTTCTTGAACTGGTGAAAATACATAAAGGCCTTTGACTTCAGTTGTAGAAAGAAAACCCACATCTTCTGTGAGTAGTCATCAACGAACAACTGAAAATACCTCTTCCCCCATAACTATTTGACATAGGACAACACAGATCGGTGTGGGCCAACTCCAACAGTCTTTTGGCTCGTGAGGAGCTCAACTCAAAAGGTACTTGGTGTTGCTTCCCTGCTAAGCAATCCGAGCAAACGGGCAAAGTGGATGAAAGGTTGGGAAGACCTTTCACCATTTCATATTTACTTAAGTAAATATCTTGAACTTAGATGGCCATATCTTTGTGCCGAAGAGAAGTGGCCTCTTTGGTGTTTACCGCCATGGCAACATGAGGTGTAGAAATGGCATCTAAAGCAAACAAGCCATGCTTGTAGGAAGCTATTGCTACATGTTTGCCCTTCCTTGTGATGAAGCAACGCTTCTTTCCATCCTCAACTTTGAAATCAACCACCATGTTTTTATCCAAGATTTGAGGTACTGACAACAAATTGTTTGCCAATCCTGGAACATAAAGGACTTTCTCAATTTGACATTTTCCATCTGGAAGAGTGACGGAAACATTTACTTCACCCTGGACTTTGTAGGTCTTATCATCAGCTATGGTAACTGGTTTGCCTTCCTTAGCCTCAAATGTCTCAAACCACGATTTGTCACCATTCATGTGTTTGCTAGGCTTCGGAATCAATATACCACACAGGATCCTTTTGCTAAGAAGCTGTGTGAGTCATGAGCACCTTGTGTGCCCTCTCAGAATCTGAGTCTGATTCCTCATAAGCAACATGTCCCTATGGTTGCTTATGCTTCTGTTGTGGTTTGTACTTGCCCTTTTTATTTTTACCTTGGTCATGTAGTTGTTTATTTTTGAACCAACACCTGTTGGTGTCATGGTTGTCCATATCACAAATTTTGCAATACTTCTTTTGTCCCTGTTGAGGTTGCTTGCCTTTGGAACCTTTGGAAGAAGATCCTCCCTTATGAAAGTTATCGTCTTCTTGACCCTCGTTTTGAGTAACATTATCTCTCACTTCATCTCTTTGAAGTTGATTTGCCTCCTCAGTTTGAAGCAAATTTACCAACTCCACAAAAGTAACTTGTCTCATGGACACTTGAAGGGATGTGATCAACACCTTGTAGGAATTTGGCAAAGCTCTCAAAATGATTGAAGTCAAGAGCTTATCCTCTACCGCTTCTCCCAAAGCATTCAACTTGGCCTTCAATTCTCCCACTCTACATAGGAACAGTTCTACTAATTCACTAGACTTCATACTGAGAGTATGAAGTTGGGATTGAAGGTTAAGAATGATGGACTGATTCTTCCCTTCATATATGGTAACTAATGCATCCCAAGCATCTTTACCAGTTTTAGCATCACAAATGTGAGGCTGTATTTCATCAGTAGTAGCAAGCACAATAAGCATGAGGGACCTTCTATCCTTTTTATCATATGCTTCTTGATCTGTACCTGCGGTTGTAGGACATTTTGTAGTGCCAGTCACTACATCCCACAAATCTTCAACCTATAGAATGGCTCTCATTTTGGTTTTCCATGGAGCAAAATTGGAACCTTTAAGCAGATGTGTATTTGAAAGATATTTGTGTATAGTGCCCATTATGAAGGTTCCTTATATCACCAAAATGGTCTCTCTTTCGATATACCACAAATGAGTATTGAAAGAGAATTCACTCAAATTGATGGCACCTGCCTAAAAACCCTTCCGAAAAAAGGATGATTAGTTGGAGGAAATTAAGCCAAGCAATAAGAATGAATTAGGGTATTTGATGGAGTGAATATCAAAATAAAATTGGCTGTCCTTATTTCTCCCCGACGATTTATAGAGAACAATAGCTCAGACGTCGTTGTTGTGGCTATATTAGGTGTTAGATACAGTAGTCCAAGCATGACAACTTCACCTGTTAGATACAGTAGTCCAAGCAATCGGCGATCGATGAAGAAGGTTTTGTCGACAACGACAACCAATCGATGCGCGCCACGTCAACACTGTTGGAGTTTGTGCCACGTCAACACTAGATTGCCACGTCACTAGCAAATCAACTCGCGCCACATCAACTGCCACGTCACCTGCGCCACATCAACTGCCATGTCACTGTCGCCACGTCAGATGCATCACATCAGCTGCCACATCATCGATGCCTCGATCTGCGTGCCGCTACGCCAGCGGTGCAGATGCCGCCACGTGTTCGCTTGCAGGGGTCCACGTTAGCGCCACGCCAACCGATGCCTCAGTCTGAGCGATGTCCAAGGGTCCCGCTTTGGGATTTGTGCCCTGTCCGCTTGTGGCCAACTCCGCTGCTCCACCTCGGGAATCGTGCACAGCTTGCCGCTCCCCGCTCTAATACCATAAATGAGTAATATGAGCATTAGATTGTATTGAAAATATGAAGCCATATATAATACATGCAGGAACAAACTTATAGTTCCCCAACTTCCCTAACCACTTAGAGACCACCTTGTAAATGCATATATGCGCTTATAAACAAATGTAATTAAGCGCGATATATAATGTAATAATCCTATGCTAACAATAAATTCACTCTTTGTAGAAAATCAGAGATTTACAGGTGTTCACTATGTGGCTCACTTCATTTCTGACACCAGAACTGTAGTGTACTGAACTTATTTTGCATTTACTGTAATTTTATAGCTGTGTTTGATCACCCTCTCCTCTCCAACTCACCTACAACACCTGGGTCATTTTATGGCCTGTTTTATCTTTGATCTTCTAGCTACATTTTTGACTGTAACTTGCAAGTTGTTAGTTTCTGAAACCTCCATTTCCCTGTGGCTTTTCTTTTCTTTTATGTTGCCTATTAAGAATTAATCTTCAAGGTCCATGATGCAATTTCCTTCACAACCTTTTATTTCTTATAATTAGGTAATCCATATAATTTTCACATATTGTGTAGATGAGAGGTAAGTTAGATATGGGGATTAAACAATATATTGTGGATGAGAAAAGCATGGAAAGTCATATTGCTTTCGATGCATTTCAAGTTTCTTTATAAGTCAAATAGGTTGATGATAATCTTTTTGGTGGCAGACAATCATTTTGAATACCATGAAGGGCCAAGGCAGTTATGCTCCTCCAGGTTACATTCCTGCACCAGAGTCAGATGATGACATCCACGAAGTTCTAAGTACATCTACGTACCACACTCCGCAAGGGCCATCGCCATGGTCTTCTGGGATCTGTGCTTGCTGTGACGACATGCAAAGCTGTATGTTTCTTTCTTATCTTCTGAAAAAGTATAATGACAGACAAGGATCAGAAACTTAGAATATTGAAAGCTTCTATTGGCAATAATGTGAAAAAGGAACCTAAAACCTGAAATTTGCAATTGATTCTCATAGAGGGCATGCCAAACAGGAAGAGACTACATTCTCCTGGAGATATCCTACTCATTAGAACTAGATGAGAGTAGAAGAAGATTTTACATTTTATTGAAGATTGAGGGATTGCTTTATTCATGTGGTTTTATTTTGCATAGTAGTACTGCTTTTCAAATGGATAACTCTTTATGGGTATGAAAATTGCTCTCACAAACAACCTAAAAGTGCATTCTACAGGGCATTATCACTTTCATTAAAATTGGTTATATACAGATGAAATGGGTCCCATCTGTATTAAATACTGACCACGTTATAACGATATTTCAACAGACTATATAATCATGCTCCGCCTTATTGCAGTAGTGTCCATCAGAATCCAAGGATTTGAACTCAGCTTGTGCTGATATGGTTGCATCTACATTTATCATTTCTCCACAATGCTTTGCACGGTGCATTATCAATTTTCATATCAGCCACATCATTAAATAACTGATAATTGGCTATTATCCACGACCATGGCAGACAACTGTCTTCCATATGCTTTTTCACCTTGAGGGATTCTGTTTCAAATGCTGGCAGTTGATCATATTGGGCACAAAAATATTTGGCTAATGCTATTGCAAGCACACAATTGGTCCTGACTCCTTAAAAAAGAAAATGCTTCTCTTTAGATTTATGGCGTTCTTTCTGAGGAATTCTTTGTTCTTACATAAAGTCAGCTGAATAAGAGTGATTGTTATCATCCTTGCAAACAAGATGTAAAGATATACACTCATTGTATAATTAGCACGGCCTTTGCTTTTTGGGGGACATTGTTTCAAACAAATATGAAGTTATAGGTGTGATATAAAAAATATAAAGCTTTGTGGCATAGCACATATCTTGCCTCTATCAATGCACTCATGTTTGCATTTGAAATTATTATTTGCAGGTTTTGCAAGTTGGATTTGGAAGACAACTTATGAGGGTGGTTTATAATTCATACTTAGGAAATCATTTTAGAATTTTATTTTTAAATGAACACCTTCTTGATACTGGAAGCCTGGTGGAATGAGATAATTCCAGTGCAACATTTGTTGATTTTAGGTTTTTAACAATGCATGAACTTATCCAAAAAGAGTTGGCAAGTGAGAATATACATATTTGTAGACTCAAATTCTGAAACACTTTAGCACATTTGTTGTTTTGATGATTGTATATGCAAAAGGGAGGAAATAATATTAATTGATGTAGTTCAGTTAGTGTAAGATAAGTGATACATTGTCAACAAAAAGAAGGAATTACATCCTGCATATATTCAAATATAAAAGATAGAAATGTGTAAGGATGATAATAGATGATATAAAATATTCTTATATAAAAGATAGAAATGTGTAAGGATGATAATAGATGATATAAAATATTCTTTTGAAGATGTATGTCAATGTGAATAGATAGGTAAGATTTAAGAGACATATATAAAAGGTAAAGGTGATATTTAGGGTCCTTGCCTGACTAGCATGCCTAATTGGCATACAAAACCCCCTTATGGTGGGAAGGGAACTTTTCACTTTACGTTACATAATTTCATATATATATATACAGTTTCAAATTTCTACCTCCTTATGTTCTGATTCTTTGATAAAGCTTATGACAAATCGGGACTTCCTTATTGGTTTAAGCCTGAAGTTGTGCTATTTACATTCTTTGGCACAATTTTGTAAACATTATGAGTGAAAGCACACATTCTTGAAGAGTGTAAGCCCTAATTGACATGTGGGTGAATATTTTAAATTTGTGGAGGCAGACATAAGAAAGGGTGCAGGTGGATGTAATAAAATGTTATTATGAAGAAATTGTGTGTAAAATCTATTAAAATTAGTTTAGTCACTTGCAAAGAGAAAAGAGGTGGAAGAAGCATTCAATGTTTGGGCTTAGCAAGACACTATCATCTTGTTGCTATGCTTTTTCTCATGATGCCTGTGATGATGTATTAATGAAGTAGCATAGTGATAGAGCAATAATAGTAATTTTGGAGTTTTGCCTGCTCCTCAAAGGAAGGTGATATGTCTAATGGCATAATCAAAATTCTACAAATTAAAAGCATGAGTATGACACAAATATAAACAATTACCGAAACATGCTACTATTTTCTATAAGAATGAAAGTTGAACTCCACAACCATGCAAACCAAGAGAGGATACGAAATATATGGAGGTTGCCAATGGGAACCCAGAAATATCATTAAATTTGAAAGAAGAGGATACACAAGTGAATCAAAATGAAGTGCATGAGATGTTACCCTGAATATGTCGACATTAATATAAATGGCTGTTGACCTGCATTTGTACATGAATAGCAATGCACTTATCCCCAGGACATCACAAGTTAGTGACTTTTTGGTCACTTTTAAATGACAAAATCTAAAATAATAGGTCAAATAAGCTGGGCATTCATGCGACTCTTACATCTCCCCTTAAATACAACTTATAGGAGCTACAATGTTGACATCATTGCTACAATCCCTTTTAATTATAACCTCTTGGAGCCCGAGCATAGACATGGGCTTGATGTGCATGATGTTTGTCAAGCGTTTTGTGAAGTTGTAAGCAAACTAGTCTTTTGTCCTTTAATATTTCAGCGATATTGCACCTAGTATCAGTTGCCTGTTACAGAAGCAATGAATCTCAACATGCTTGTTCCTATCGCATCCAATTGGATTATGAGGAAGTTAAATAGTACATTAACTGTCACAGTAGATTGTGTATGATACTTTCTAAGAAAGTCTGAGCGCACTGAACAAGTTATAGGTCCAAACTGGTTCTGTAGATGTATTCGTCATTCCTTTGTATGCAGCCTCACATGTGGATGGTGCAACTATGTCCTGCTTCTTGCATGACGAAATAATTGGACCCGATCCAAAATGAAATGCCTATCTTGAGGTAGACTTTTGGGTATCAACATCACTTCCTAATTCAAGTATCACCTCCTTAGCATCACCCTTGTTAGAGTACTTGATCTTTAATTGAAGTACCCTTTATGTACTTTTTAATCCTTCTTGCTGCCTCTGTATGACTCTTGCTAGGATCTTTTCATCAACTTGAAGATAGCACTGATAGCAAAGGCAACATGTAGTAGATTGTGAGACAAGTAACCAACAGACTGCCGATGCAAAGTAGCATTGACTATAGGAGAAATACATTGATCCAAAACTCAGAATTTCGAGTTAAGAAAGATCATGAAAGAGTACAGTTTAGAAATAACAGAGTATAACAAACAAAATTACAAAAATATATAAGCAAAATAGCATAATGATTTTATTGCTCAGAAAATACAACGCAAACAACCTTTGAGAAGAGATGTGAGGCTATAACATTGCATCCATTACTTCTGTCTTTACAATCAGGGTTGCATCTCTCTCTATACAATATTTTTGGTTATTGGAAATCCACCATATTGAATATGGAAGGTCACCCGTATGGAAATGTGGTGGTTCACCTTCCATGAGTTAGAAGGTCACCCATATGAAAACGTGATGATTCACCTTTCGTGATTCACAAAGTGCATTTAATTGAAATTAAATACATATGACTTGTCCATTTGTGTTTTGTCTTCTACTAATGTGTCAACATGGCTAGAGATGCATTTTGGCTACAAAAATTTGAAAATAGAGAATTTTTTTTTTAGTAAGTGTTTAGTTTTGCATTTTTGATGGCCCACGGAGAGTTCTTTCCACAAAGTTGTTGGCGACAGAGTTGCCTGCTGAAATTGTTGTTCTCTCTCTAATCTTTCCGACGCTTCTTGAATGGATCAAAACGGAGTTCCAAGCACAAAGTTATGCCCCTAACAGTGTGGTAAGGATTAAAAAATAGATTTTTGGGCATAAAGCCATGCCCTAAAAAGGTGACATGCTTGGATCATTCATTCCTTCTTGAAAAGCAATGGTCCCCATTGCAACAACTTTTGACATCAGGCGTGGATATTGTTTCTTTATCTGATTTTTGGTGAGCCATTCCCCTTGGTGGCCAAGTTGTCCTGCCTTGACCACTCTGTACATCTGAATGAACTGCCTTTTAGTGGTCTTACATGTGTCAACAATCTGATCCTCCTCCACTAATGCTAAACTTTCTAGATTGAGCTCTTCAATGTCCATTTGTTTTGCTACTAGAGAAGTGTCCAATAGAGGTGGGTGATAAGGCTTGAGAAGTTCAACATTGAAAATTGGATGCAAACCAAGATAAGATGGAAGATTCAATTCAAAGGCTTTCTCTCCGCCTTCTTGGTGATGGTGTATGGTCCATAGTGAAGAGGTCTGATCTTCCTATGGGGTCTTGCAAGTCTCTCTTTCTGTAGACGTAACCATACTTATATCCAACCTTGAATTGATGTGGGACCTGATGCTGGTCATGGCGTTGCTTTTATATTTGATATGTCTTTTCCAAGAGATGATGGACCTGTTGTTGGATATGCTGAATCTGTTCCACAGACTTGGTTGCCTTTTTTGCTTCTTTCTATCCATGAGGTGTGTATTCCATGGGTTGCACAGGGAGAGCTACATTAGTGGTTGCCAAGGGAACTTGAAACAAACATGAAGTGGGTTGTGTTTGGTAGAGCTATGCAGAGCTTGATTGTACCCATGTTGAATGTAGGGGAGGCTTTCATCCCATGTGCATGGATGCTTGGAATGGTACATTCGAAGATGTACAATCAATCGATTCACAACTTTGTTTGGCTGTTTGTTTGAGGATGGAAGGCTGTGGACATGGTCAACTTGGCGTCCATCATGCTCCATAGGGTGGACCAAAAAATGCTCATAAATCTGCTATCCCTATCAGATTCAATGGACCTTAGGAAGCCAAAGTTGAGCTACACATGACTAAAATAAAGCTTAGCAGTCTCCTTAGCTGAAATGGATTTCTTACAAGGAATCATGATAGCTATTTTTAGAAAAATGATCAGCTACTACAAAAACACAATCATTACCATGCTTAGATGTTGGCAAACCTGATAGGAAATCCATGGAAATGGATTCCCAAGGCTTGGATGGCACTGGCAATGGTGTAAAAAGTCCTTGCTTCTTGTTGGATTCCAAGGATACATGACTCAATATACCTCTAGATATAATTCCTCATTTTGTGCCAATAGTACCTTTGAAGAATTGCCAATGCCTTTTCCACCCCAAAGTGACCTGCTACTTTGCTAAAGTGCACTTCCCAAATTATCTTTGAGCGCTCACTAGCTGGTACACAAATATGTCCCATTTGACAGTGGAGTTTATCTTGCAAATAAAAATAAAAAACATGCTTACCCACATGAAGAGCTTGGTATGCATCTGCAAAATCATAATACTTTATGCAAGGTAGACCAATTGGAAGTATCATGCCTGTAGGAATCAAGAATGGTGGTGAGTGCCATGATTTAAGGCGGGCTCAAATAGTCTATTGTTGAATTGGCACTTCCTTTCTTGCACTTTGATCAAATGAAACTGTTGCAGATATATGGCCCACTTTTGATGTCTTTCATTCTTTAGGTTACTCTGCATTTGAATGTTCTCCAGAGGTCTGTGATCTATATGGATGATGGTTTCCTTGCCCAAGATATAGTTCTTCCACTATTTACATGCTTGGACAATGGCATAAATCTCTTTGTCGTCTGTGGGGTATTTTTGAATTGCTTCATTTGAATGTTTCATTGTGATGGACAATTGGATGCACACGCTGTGTGAGGACAACTCCCAATGTGTACTTTGATGCATCAGTCAAAGGTTGATGCAGATCAGGTAGGGAAAGCATAGGAGTTGAACACATTTGGTCCTTCAACCTCTCAAATGCCCTCTATTGTGTATCTCCCCAATGGAACTTGGATTTGGCACCTCCTTTGGTCACTTGGTGTAGTGGCCAAGCAATGTGTGAGAACCTCAATACAAATATTTGATAGAAATTGGCAAGACCTAAAAAGCTACAAAGCACTGCTAATCTTTGGGGTAGGCCAATCTCTAATTACTTGAATTTTCTTAGGATTAATACGGACTCTTTTGTCAACAATATACCCAAGGTACTAAATCTTCATCATGCCAAATGAGCACTTCTCCAAATTAGCATATAGCTTGTGTCTTTGAAGAATTTGAAGTACTTGTTGAACATGTTGGAAATGTTCTTCCCATGGCATATTATAGATGAGAATGTCATCTAACTACCACAAATGAGCTGGTCTAGGGCTGTAGGATGTCATCCATCATCCTCATGAATGTGGTAGGTGCATTGGTTAAGCCAAAGGCATAACCAATCACTCAATTAAACCCTCCTTGTATTTGAATGCAGTCTTCCATATGTCAGTGGGCTCTATGGGTATTGTTGACAATTTTGTCACATTGCTTGGAGGGGTAAAATTGAAATTTCTGTAATGGTTTCTTGTTTTGTTTTCTTTCTTGTTATTGTTGTAAACAACATTTTAGCAATTTTGGCTATCATTTTTGCCCCCTTTGTAAATAAGCCACATATGTAGAAGCTTCGCCCACAGCATCAGCAGAAGTTATAGGCTTCGCAAGGAAAAAACAAGAACATGAAAATGTATACCCAAAAGTTTCTAAGGCCTAGAAAGAGCTTCGCAAGCGAAGCTTCCAGGAAACTCGCTTCGGGCCTAGTTTTTGCGAAGCGGCAGAGCAACGATGAAGAAATCTCTAAGTGTGAAAAATGCTTCGTCAAAACATAAGCGAAGCATCCGCTTCGGCCCCTTTCCCTGGCGAACCGCTTCTCCCAGCAAGATTTGCTTCGCCCCGAAATGCTGCGAAGTACCCGCTTCGGCCAACTTTTGTGCAAAGCTCCCTCACTAGAAGCCTAGTTGCCCTTTGAAAATCGGAGAAATATTCTAAGGCAAAATTGTACTTTGGCCGAAAACCCCCCGAACGGCCATTTTGAAGAAGGTTCGCAGCGAAGCATTTTTGTAGCCCATCAGCGAAACATCCACTTCGGGCAAAGACTCTTGCGAAGCAGCCTCCAACCCATTTTTTCGGCGAAGTAATGAAATATTGAGAGCCATGTTTTGAGAAAGAATATCTGCTTCGGCACAAGGTCTTCGCGAAGCTGTTTTTGGAAGTTCCTTCGCGCGAAGTACCCATCTAAGGAGGTCAGACCCGCTTCGGCTCACATCAGTTGCGAAGTGAGGTCCCGAACTGGAATTCAGCGAAGCTCTTCAAGGGCGCCCTCTTCGAAGATGCACACACCAAGGCAGGGTATCTTTTCGAGGCAATCAAGTGTTTCATAAATGAAGTTTTACTTGCCCGAAAGACCCGGGGCCCATTTTTGGCAATCAGAAAAGAGATATCAATCGCAGGAGGAGAGCTTGACGGACCTAGCAACAACTCGAGCACCGCACCCGGAGAAGTCCAGTTGAGTCGGGGCGGTCCATAAATGCAAATTTCCCCGGTTAATGCGGCCGTAGTTGCTAATTGTAGAAAAGGATGTGAGAGCTCGATCACGAGAGGAGCAGGAACAGATTTCTCAGGTTTTCGAGGGCGTACTTCCAGATTTTTGTGCATTGATGGCTTAAAGGGTTGGGTCCTCTATAAAAACCCATGAATTGTAATGAGAAAGAGGGGGGAAATCTTGCTAGAAAATTGCTGTAACTTGGTTCCTGCAATTGATATTAAAGACTTTGAGCCTCATTTCTCTCTTGTATGCCGCCTTTTGTGATTATTTCTGCTATTCTGTCTTTGTTTGTATACCGTAATTCTGAATCCTGAATTTAGGTGTGTAATTGGGGACAAAACCCTGGAATTCTCTTGAAGGATACATAGGGGAGATAATATTGCGTTAAACTCCTTTTATGCCGCTTGTGGTTAGTGGTTTCTGTTACATTCATTTATTTTCTCAATCGCTGTAATTTTGAAATCTGGATTTAGGCGTGGGAGAATAGTTGAATTTTGGAACTCTTCCAGAGGATACATAGGGAACTTTGCGTGATGTTCATTTATGCATTATTCTTGGTATTTATTGCTGCTTTTCCAAGTTATTAGTTGATAATCGTGTTGTTGGTTCTTTCCCACCAAATTGTTAACACTTCTTACCCTATCCTTTTATTTCTTTCCTGCACTCTTATCTTAAAACATCAAGTAGTTTAGTATAGGATCCGACCTTTCTCCGGAGATTGGCACGGAGGGCATCTCTTCCCTCCGGCCTTTCAATGTTGGTCCAGGTCTAGGGCGCGCATACATGCAATATCCTTTCCTGTGGCAGATTTGTGACCAACAGGTATTTGATGATAACCAAATTTGAAATCAATATTACTAAGGAACTTTGTACCATGAAGTTGGTCCAACGAGTCATCTATTTGAGGGAGTGGATAGCGGTTCTTCACAATGATTTTATTCAAATAGTCAATATAGACTCTCCATGTTCCATCTTTCTTTGGAGCTAAGACAATTGGATTGCCACATGGCGAAGCACTTGGTTTGATGTTCCTTTTTTGAACCAATTTTTGCATTTGCCTCCTGATTTCATCATTTTTTGTAAAATCCCCTAACCAAAATACAAACTCACATACAATTTGCAAAACAAAACACCAATATTCCTAGCACATAGAATCCCTGAACAATAGTAGTTTTTTTTTAATAGGAAATAATACCTAGAAATTCACATATATAAATAGAATGATAAACGAGAAGAGTGCGCCTGAAAATCACATTCATTGAATGATAAAGAGATATTACAATGGAAGAGCTGGCCACTTACTAATACCACTTAAGAACTTAGAAAGAAGGCATAAATGTGAAGAGAAATAAAGAACCCCGATCAACTAAATCTAGAACAGCTGTAAATACAGAATCAAAATATGAAGATAGCAGATACACACATAACATAGTATTTATCTTGGAAACCCTTAACCAGGAAAATCCAGCACAGTAATATCTTCTTATTGCATAAACTTGAGCGTCTCCAATACAATAATGTTCCTCTTCTCTATCTATTCAAACCCTTATGCAAGTGCGATATATATAACAAAGGCACATGCATGGATTTTAGAATATCATGAGCAAAAAAGCATGGGTTCAAATATAGTAAGTAACCCAAAAAAGCAAAAAAGCCCATATGGGTCTAAAAATAACTTGAAAACCCTAATAACATGGAAAATATTCAACATATTTCCAACATTCTCCCACTTGTTGAATATTTTCCGTAGGGGCCAAAATTTGCCATTGTCAAGAGCAACCATACCCATAGATATCCTACACCAAGAAAAGTTTTGAGCAGGTACAACCTTCATTAACGAAGCAACAACATTATCCTCTGTATCAAATTTCTCCAACATCACCTGATTCCCTTCAACCATCTCTCTCATAAAATGGTACTTGATATCAATATGTTTTGACCGATCATGAAAACTAGGATTGTTGGCCAAAAATATTGCACTCTGACTATCACTGTCAATTCTCACAACCTTCTTCTTAAGACCAAATGTTGAACACAACCTCTGTAGCCACATTGCTTCTTGACATGCATGAGTTGCTGCAATGTACTCTGCCTCTGTTGTGGACAAAGCAACCATCGATTGCTTTTTACTCATCCAACTTACTACCCCTCCAAATAGTTTGAACATATAAGCACTCGTGGATTATCTCTTGTCAAGATCTCCAACCCAGTTAGCATCCACAAAACCTTGTAGATTTATAATATTACTATCTCCATATTTTCCTTAGTAACAGATAGCATAATCTGAAGTTCCACACAAATATTTGAAGATCCTCTTCACAACTATCCAATGTTCCTTTCTTGGATTGGACATATATATGCTAACTACTCCCACTGCATGTGCAATATCAGGTCTAGTACAGACCATTGCATACATCAGACTACCAATAACGCTAGCATAAGGAACATGATGCATTTCTTCAATTTCCTCATCTGTTTTAGGACACTGTTCATCAGATAACTTTTGACCAACAGGGTACAAAGTACTTATTGGTTTACAATCATGCATCCTAAATCTCTATAGTATCAAATGCACATATTTCCTTTCATTTAACCACAACTTTCTATTTGCACGATCCCTTATTATTTCCATACCCCCAAAAAAATTTGAAGCATCCAAATCCTTCATGTCAAATTCAAAAGATAACTGAGATTTTAGTAACTTTATCATCTCCTTATTGTTACCAATTAATAGCATGTCATCCACATACAAAACAATGATAACAAAATTTTCACCTTCTTGTTTAAAATACACACACGGATCTGCTTTGCTTTTTTCAAGCCCAAGTGTCAAAACAAACCTATCAAATTTTTGGTTCCACATTCTTGGAGATTGCTTCAAGCCATAAAGGGACTTTTTCAACTTGCATACCAAGTCCTCACCTTTTTCCTTAAAGCATTCTGGTTGTGACATATATATGTCTTCATCAAGTTCACCATGTAGAAAAGCTGTCTTTACATCCATCTGTTCTATTTCAAGACCAAAAGCAGCAGAAATAGCCAGCAAAAATCTAATTGAAGTTAGTTTAGCCACAGGAGAAAAATTCTGCCAAAGTCAATTCCCTCAACTTGAGAAAATACTTTTGCTACCAGGCGAGCCTTGTACTTCTCCAACTTTCCTTCTACATTGTACTTCTTTTTGAATACCCACCTACAACCAACAGGTTTTCTTCCAAGGGGTAATCTCACCAAATCCCATGTCTTATTTTTATCGAGGGACTCCGTTTCTTCCTCCATAGCCCTTTTCCAAGACTTATTCTCACTTGACTAAAGTGCCTCCTTTACAGTATTGGGTTCTTCATCAATAACTGATAATGCAAAACAAAAATTTGAAGGGCTATACCAGTCTGGGAGTCTTCTCACTCGATCTGATCTCCTCAAAGTTGGAGTTTTAGGTTTTGCATCTTCAACTTCCTCCTGACCTTCTTCCTCTAAATTTTCCTCTTCAGATTCTCTATGTAGTTCATCTTCTTCTGTAGCACCAGATTTTACCACAGGTTCTTTCTTCAGTTTAAATTTTACTTGAACTGTTGCAGGTTCTTTGCTTAGTTGCATTTTTTGTTTTGGAACCCCATTTGTTTCTTTAAAGATCACATTACGATTGTAAACAATCTTTTGTGTTTTTGGGTTCCACAACTTATATCCTTTAACACTAGTACTATAACCCACAAATATGCATTTTTCAGATTTATAGTCTAGCTTAGTCCTTTTCTCTTTTGGGACATACATATAAGCATCACAACCAAAAACCCTTATATGATTGAGAGAGGGTTTCTTACCAGTCCACACTTCTTGTAGAGTCTTGTCCACCAAAGCTGAGGTAGGAGATCTATTGATGAGATAATAAGCAGTTAATACAACTTCTGCCCAGAATTTCTTTTCTAACCCTGCACCACTTAGCATGCTTCTGGCCTTATCCATCAATGTCTTGTTCATCCGTTCTGCAACTCCATTCTGTTGTGGAGTATACGGAGTTGTTTTCTGCCTTTCTATTCCATAGTTCTTGCAAAACTGCTCAAATTCATTAGAGCAATACTCACCACCATTATCACTTCTCAAAACCTTTATCTATTTCTCTATCTGATTTTCTACAAGAGACTTAAACTCTTTAAATTTATTGAAAACCTCAGATCGTAAAAAAATATACCCTAGTCTTTCTTGAAAAGTCATCTATAAATGTAACAAAATAGATAGATTTACCTAATGATGTTTCTTTTGCAGGTCCAAACACATCACTGTGAACTAGATGCAAAATTCCTTTAGACCTTGTAGCACTACTAGGAAACTTGACTTTGGTTTGCTTTCCAAAACACAGTGCTCACAAAAATTAAAATTTAATGGGCAATCAGAAATTCCTTCAACGATACCTTTCATTTTTAATGTTAGAAGGCCAATTTCACCAATATGCCCCATGCGTTGATGCCACAACATTGTCTTCGTTGCAAGAATAATCGGAGGCATTTCTTCTGTATTATTTTCTTCTACAATTGAAGAGTTATTGCAATTAATACTTATAGTGCTAGCCTCAAGTCTGAACAAAGTTCTTGTACGAACTTCCCTTGCCAACACCATGACTCCTTATTGAATACCACAGTCACACCTGCGTCATTCATCTTACTTACGAATATCAGATTCCTTGGCAAACCTAAATATGCAACACACCAGGAAGAGTTTTAATTCTTCCATCTTTTAACATCAACTTGACTCTTCCTCAACCTATTATTTTATATGTCAAATTGTCTCCCAAGAAGACTTCACCTCCATTTATATTTTCATATTCATAGAACCCCTCCAGGATTCATATGAAAGGAAGCACCTGAGTCAATCAACCATGAGTCATGACATTCACTTGAGCATGCTAGCTAAGAATAAGTCCCTTGAATCTTCATTTGTGGTCTTCATTTTTGCAGAAGTTCTTTCATCAGATGAACATCTATTATCAGCCTTTTTAGATCTGTAATCTCTTTTATAATGCCTTGTTTTACCACACTTCCAACATTTCCTCTTTTCTGGAGCATTCTCTTGATTTCTTTTTGCTTCTTTCTTGAGAACGACCTCTCACAACCAAGGCATCCTTCTGATGATAATCCTCAGAAGATTTTCATCTCATCTCCTCAGATAGCAAAGTTCCTATTATATCCTCTACTTTCAATGTAGAAGTAGTATTGGTGATAGCCATAACTAGGTTATCCCACGAATCAGGTAATTAACAAAGTAAAGTAATGCACTTTTCCTCTTCATCAATTTTAACTTCAACAGAGGTTAATTGACTTACCACAATGTTAAAAGCATTCAGGCGTTCAACCACAGAGTCACCATCATTCATCCGAAGCGAATACAACTTATTTCGTAGGAGTTTATTTACCAACGACTTTGTCTGATACAAAGTTCCCAGCTTTTCCCATAACAACTTTGTCGTGGTCTCTGTCGATACATTCAATAATACCGAATCAGATAAGCACAATCTGATAGAGCCCCTTGCCTTTCTATCTATTTTTAGCCAATCCTCATCTGTCATTGATGTTGGTTTTGTTCCCGAGACCGCAATCTACTGATCTTTATCAACCAACAGATCCTCCATCTTGAGTTTCCATTAAATTTTTTAATCTCTACCTGTGTGCATCCCATCTTTTTTTTCTTTACCCAAATTCTTCCGCGTACGACTCCCACTCAAGAATTAATTTATCACAGGGTTGAAACCCTTACTCCTTGAACAAAGCTAAAAACCTAGCTCTGATACCAATTGAAAAGAAATAAAGAGCCCCGATAAACTAAATCTAGAATAACAGTAAATACAAAATCAAAATATGAAAATAGCAGATACACACATAACACAATATTTATCCTGGAAACTCTTAACTAGGAAAAACCAACACAGGAATATCTTATTGCATAAACTTGACCGTCTCCAATAAAATAATGTTCCTCTTATCTGTCTATTCAAACCCTTATGCAAGTGCAATATATATAACAAAGGCACGTGCATGGATTTTACAATATCATGGGCGAAAAAGCATGGGTTCAAATATAGTAACCCAAAAAAGCAAAAAACCCATATGGGTCTAAAAATAAGTTGAAAACCTTAACCCTAACCCCAACGAGTATAGGTACAGAGTGTCCAGTACCTTTTAGAGTTAATCCCACCAGATTAACATGGAAAATTTGACATATTTCCAACAAAATGGAGAGAGATGAACAGTAAAAAAAATAAGGGTCAAGACCAATCTGCTCATAAACTCTTCCAAGCCAAACCCTACCCAATCAACCACAAACTCCAATTGAATCTGTGCTGGTCACACTCTTCAAACCAAATAACAAGCGTCCCCTACCAAATAATCAATACCCAAACAAGTGCAGCGAATGATTTGCCAATTAGTTGCTCAAACCCATCTTGGAAGAAGATCCAACTGCTCTAAATATTTGTCGGAACGCCCAAGTGTTGACCCTGTATATATATCCACCAATTGAAATTAAAGAATCAAGCCCTCTGATCCTAAATTTTGAAGGGTTTCTATCCTCAAATTTTGCAATCTTACTGCTAGAACACAACAACTACCAATAAAAATGCAGAATAGTTTTTTTTTTAAATGCCAAGCCGTGAATGTTTCTTCCCAAACTCCCCTTTTATATAGCCTCTCCTTTTTTTTTAATTATTTGCGAACCCTAGGCTAGAATAATAAGTGCTTTGGAAACTTTAAACATTAGAAATAATTCTAATTTATAAAAAGTGACAACTGTTAACATTAAATGCCATTAGTCATTAGAGCCTCGCTTTTGGTCTTTAGTCAAAATTCTAATGCATCCAAAATGATATGAAATTAAATTAAATCCACAAAGTCTAGCAATACTAGACCTTTTTCCAAAGATCACATTATAACTTGAGATTGGCATCTCAAATACCTAAAGCATCAAAACCCCGATTTAGAAGACTCGAAGCCCAATCCAACGAATATATGCATGCCACCATCCAAAGTGTTCATCCTTCTTATATGTAGCCTGGAAAGTTGGACTAGACTTCTCAAGGCCATCATTAAACCCTAATCATCCATTAAAATCTTTGTTATGACTCCGAATTACACCAAATGAAAGCTAGGTAGAATAGAACACATCTAGGGGAATCATTAGGGCAACTCAAAATTGGGCACTACCTCCTAAAAGTAGGAAGATCTTTAAAATATAGGAATTTCCCTTTTATTCACAAGGAAAACAATACACAACAAATGCATATATTCACTCATGCCTCCTACACACAAACATCCACTCACCACCACTACTCCACAAAAATAGACGAGTGGGGCCCACAACTTGCTATCATCCAGGGACATTACATGTCCTCCCCTCCAGAATTTGCTTGCCCTCAAGTAAGATAAAGTGGGATGATCCAAGATAGCAGCTGTCTCCCAAGTAGCATCCTCATGGGGCAGGTCCCTCTACTTATTAGATTCTCCGTCAGCACATGGTTCTTCAAACACTTCACTATAATCTCAAGGATCTGCTTTGCCACTAGGACTAATATTTCCCGATCATTGAGGGGTGGTGGCTTGGTTGAAGGTATCACATATTGACCCATTGCCGCCTTCAAACATGACACGTGAAAGATGTTGTGGATCTAGTTGCTAGAAGGGAGCTTCAACTCATATGCCGCCTCGCCAATACGTTGAACCACTCTATACTGGCCATTGAAACAAGGCTTTAGCTTCTCTGCTTCACTCTTCTTTAGTTGATCAAATGCCAACTAAGTTGTTGTGGACCAAGAGAAAGCACCCTTCTTGGTCAATTCAGTCAAAGGGGTTGCTAGGTGACAAAAAATTCTAATAAATCTTCTGTAATAGCTACATAGGCCTAGGAAACCTTGTAGCTATGTCAATGTTCTAGGAGTAGGCCACTTTTGAATAGATTGTACCTTGGTCTGGTCCATCTGTACGCCTGAAGCATTGATAATATGTCCAAGGTAAAGGATTTTTTGCATCCCAAACTCACACTTGGTCTTCTTTGCAAAGAAGGTTTGTTGCTGCAAAATGGCTAACACCGTATCCAAATGTACCAAATACTCCTCCCCAAATCCTGTTGTAGACGAGAATGTCGTCAAAGAAAACCAACAAATCTTTGCAATTGATGCTTGAAGATCTCATTCATCATTGACTAGAAGGTAGCTGGTGCATTAGTGAGCCCAAAAGGCATCACTAGGAATTGTAAGTGTCCATAATGACAGTGTAAAGCAATATTATGTGCATCTTCGGGTTTAACTCGAATCTAATGGTATCGAGAACGTAAATCAATATTTGTGAAGTAAACTGCCCCATGAAGTTCATCCAACAACTCAGAATATTGGTTTTTGATAGTTTTCTTGTTCAAGGCTCGATAATCAATACACATTCTCATGGTCCTGTCTTTCTTCTTCACCAACACCATTGAAGAAGCAAATGGGCTTGTGCTAGGTTTGATGTGCCCTAAGTCCAACAACTCTTGTATAGTATGCTCTATCTCATCCTTAAAAGCACGAGGATGACAATAGGGGGTAAAAATGATGGGTCTAGTACCCGACTCCAACTCAATAGTGTTAGCATATTATATTATATAATGCATATTTATTTCATTAGTTGGCGGGTGGATAAAAGAAGCGCTTTAGCGCTCTCTAATTAAGTAAGTTGGTTCACCAACCAACTTGGTGGTTCAACCAACCGAACCACCATCATGAATGTATTTAACCTGCAACATCATCAATAATCAATTGCTTTGCAGTTTATGTATTTGGAGTGTCTATTTTCTTTATGGTACCAGAGCCAAGTTCGGTGTGATCGAGGAAGCGGGTAAGGCGGTTGCTAACTGTTCCACATTCTTGACACACGGCGGGGGTAGGAGATCGAGATGCACTCACAAACAGCACGCGGGGCAGGAGGCCAAGACAGCACGCGAAGACACAGAGCGAGCGCACGACACAGACTAAGACGCAGTCACAGACAACACCCTGGGCAGAAAGACACGACTTTGAAAGAGCACACAAGGTGCTCATGACCCATACTTCATCTTCCCAGATAGATGCTGTATGGTATATTGATTCAGGAGCTAGTAAGCACATGACTGGGGACAAATCATGGTTTGAAACATTTGAGGAGAAAGAAGGCAAACCAGTTCTATTGTTCACTTCATTTCATACCTACATCGTGATTGTTGTTAGGCGTAAATCGTGACGAAAGTTTTTCCAAAGTGTTTAGGGGAAGTTACGCCCCACGCATGAGGAATAAACTTTCTATGGTAGGTGTCATTAACAACACGATGCCCTTTCAGTATCGTGCTTCTCATATGTACTTATAGTCTCCCTCACGTAAGGGCGGGTACATATTGAGTGGTGTGTTGTTCATATATGCCTACAGTCTCCCTCACGTAAGGGCAGGTATATATTGAGCTGGTACGTTATATAGATCTGGCAGGTATAAAGAAAGGGAGACCAATTGGTGATATAAGGAACCTTCACAATGGCCACTGTTCACAAGTATCTCTCAGATTCACAGTTGCTGAAAGGTCCTAACTTTGTTCCATGGAAGAAAAAGATGAGTCATTCTTCAGGTGGAATATTTATGGGATGTAGTGACTGGCACTACAAAACGCCCTCAAACAGCAGGAACAGATCAAGAAGCTTGGGATAAGCAGGACAAACATGCTACAAAACGCCCTCAAACAGCAGGAACAGATCAAGAAGCTTGGGATAAGAAGGACAAAAAAGGTCTCATGTTTGTCCTGCTTGCTACTACAGATGAGGTCCAGCCTCATATATGTGATGCCAAAACCAGTAAGGAAGCTTGGGATGCTTTGATTACTGTGTATGAAGGAAAGAATCAGTCCACTATTCTACACATTCAAACTCTACTACATACCCTCAGTATGAATTCTGGGGAGATAGTTGATCTATTCCTTTGCAGAGTGGCGGACTTGAAAGCCAAATTGAATGCTATGGGAAAACCAGTGGATGATGATATCTTGAACTCTGTCATCTTGAGAGCATTGCTAGATTCCTACAAGATGTTGATCACTTCCCTCAACGTTTCTGGTAGACAAGTATCATTTGTGGAGTTGGTAAATTTGCTTCGGACTGAGGAGGCAAATCAGGTTCGAAAAGATGAGGAGCCGGATAATGCCCTTTCCACCCAACAAAGGGGTAAGAAACAAGGTCAGTTTCAAAAAGGGGGTTCTTCTTCCAAGGGAAAAGGGAAGCAAAATCAGCAGAAGGATAAACAATATTGCAAGATTTGTGATATGAATAACCATGACACCAACAGGTGTTGGTTCAAAAACAAGCAACAAAATGACCAACCTCCTAAGAAGAAAGGCAAAGAGAAACAAAAATATAAAAAGAAACATAAGCAACCCAAGGGCCATGTTGCTTATGCTGACTCCAACTCAGACTCAGATTCCCCTAGGTCCGATTCAGATTCCGGCTCTGATACCATAAATAAAATACACTCCAAATACATAAATTGCGAAGCAATTGATTATTGATGATGTTGCAGGTTAAATACATTCATGATGGTGGTTACTTGGAGTATGACACAACAGAGAAGTGCAGAGGCATCATCTTCAGATGTTGATGGGCTTTGCCAACAGTTTGATGATCTATCTGTAGATGCAGAGGAAGACAGAGACATAGATATGGATATGAACAGGTTTATATGACAACATTAGATGAAAATGAGCCTGTAACAGTTCAAGATGCACTTAGTGAGCCTTAGTGGAAGGTTGCTATGGAAGCAGAACACACATCTCTCATGAAGAATAATACATGGAAGCTAGTCAATCTGCCTATAGGAAAGAAGCCCATTGGCTGCAAATGGGTGTTCAAAGTAAAGTATAAAGCAGATGGTACTATTGATAAGCATAAGGCCTGTCTTGTTGCAAAGGGCTATGCTCAGAAAGAAGGCATAGACTATGAAGAGACTTTTGCCCCTACTGCAAATATGACTACCATTCGAGTACTTTGTGCCATGGCAGCTCAGTTTAGGTGGAAGTTACATCAGATGGATGTGAAAAGTGCCTTCTTGAATGGTGACTTACAAGAAGAAGTATACATGACCCAACCAGAAGGATTTGTGGTTGAAGGGCAAGAACAGAAAGTTTGCAAATTGATCAAATCCTTGTATGGGCTCAAACAAGCTCCTCGAGCTTGGTATATCAAGATAGATAGTCACCTAGTGTAGCATGGATTCAAAAGAAGTCCTTCAGATGCAAATATCTATATTAAGAACAATGGTTCTGATATAGTGATTCCGGTGTTATATGTAGATGATTTGATCATAACAGAAAGTTCAGAGAAAATGATTGATGCAGTAAAAGATGATTTGAAACAATCTTTTGAAATGACAGATCTAGGACTTCTTCACTATTGTCTTGGTTTGGAAGTGACTCAAAAAAAGCACCATATCAGAGTTACACAAAAGAAGTATGCCAAGACATTAGTCGAAAAATATCGGATGACTAACTGTAAGTCTAAAACAACTCCAATGGAACAAGGACTTAAGTTATCACGATATGATGAATCACCTCAGGTAGATGGTACTCTCTATCGCCAACTGATTGGGAGTCTCCTATATCTAACCAACACCAGGCCTGATCTCAGTTTTGTTGTGGGTTATCTTTCACGATTCATGCAGGAACCCAAGGTAAGTCATTGGAAAGCAATGAAAAGAGTTCTACATTATGTCCGTGGTACAACAAATTTTGGCTTGGAATACAAAAAAAAAACAAGTTCTATCTACAAGGATACACAGACTCCGACTATGCTGGATCCATTGATGATTGGAAATCAACTTCTGGATACATATTTCATCTTGGGTCTGGTCCTGTCTCTTGGCATAGCAAGAAGCAACAGGTGGTTGCTATCTCTTCTACAGAGGCAGAATATTGTGCAGCTAGTGGAGCAGTCTGTGAGATAATATGGTTACGTCGCATTCTTACAAACATGGGCCTTCCAGTGAATCTTCCACTGCATTTGTTTTGCGACAATCAAGGTGTTTTGAATCTTTTCAAGAATCCAATTTTTCATGATCGCACCAAACACATTGACACTCGTCATTTTATTCGTGATGAAGTTCCAAAGCACAACATACAACTCCAATACATTCCCACTAATGCGCAAGTTGCAGATATCTTCACCAAGGCACTTGCACGTGTCAAATTTGAATTGTTCCGCAATACTCTTGGTATTTGCCAATAATGTAATAAGGGGGGATGTTAGCATATTATATTATATAGTGCATATTTATTTCATTAGTTGGCGGGTGGATAAAAGAAGCGCTTTAGCACTCTCTAATTAAGTAAGTTGGTTCACCAACCAACTTGGTGGTTCAACCAACCGAACCATTATCATGAATGTATTTAACCTGCAACATCATCAATAATCAATTGCTTCGCAGTTTATGTATTTGGAGTGTCTATTTTATTTAAATAGTATGTTAGAAACCCTTGTCCAATGGAATATCCGGAGGCATGTATCCAGTCACGGATACATACTTATCCAAAAGGACTCAAATATCAAGATGATACTCAACCTCCTTGAAAATAGTAGTGCCCTAGGGTATACCCTTAATTCTATAACACTCAGCAACCCAACTCACCTGGTCTCGTCTTATAAGCTTCTCCAAATGGTGTGCAAATATCTCGTGTTAATCCACTTATCATGCCTTTGATAATTTTCTCTTGCCCTTGGTTAACAAAACGTAGTGTCATCATCTTGTAATTCTGAGTGAACTCATCAAGCGAATGTAATCACTGAATCCCTAATACCATATGAGCTCCTCCTAAAGGAATAACATAAAAGTCGTGTGTAATAAGATGCCCATCCAATACTACTTGTAATTGGTGAATAACCTGCTTATAGGCCAAGGAATATTTGTCTACCATTGCTACGTCAAAACTTGCAAACTCTTTTGTCTTCAACCTAAATCATACTACCACACCCTACTCAATAAAATTATGGGTGGCTCTCCCATCAGTAAGGGCTACAATATGTTGCCCTCCAATCATTGACTCGGAAAGAATGGAACCTCGGTGCTTCTAACAAAGATGCTATAGTGGGTAGCTGATCTTCTCTCTCTAATGAAAGAGGTCCCCTTGTCAAATCATCATGCTGTCTCATTCCCAATATCATCATGTGCCTCTGCAAATTGCTCTGGCTCACCCTCATCATCTGAATGGACCTCAATCAAGTGCACCGGTCCTTTTTCCAAACACCTATGTGATGGATCCCATGGCTCTTTGCAGTTGAAGTATAATTGCTTCCTCCTCATCTCATTGCAAGTCATGTCACCATGCTGCTGCCTAGTAGATGTCTTCTTTGTACATTGTTGACCTGAGGGTCTAGACGGAGCAACTCCCCATCTCTATGGGAAATGTCTATAAGGGATCCTTTGCTGCTGCTATGATGCTCCTGTACCTATATCTCTGGTAGATGTACCCTGGAAAGACCTTCTTGGTGTAGTAGTCTCCAAAGTTAAGGCTTTCTCAATGGCAGCCTGTAAGGATTTTGGATCAAAATCCTTAACCAGGCCTCTAAGTGGCTTTCTCAAACCCTCCACGAATAGCTAAGTTAAACCCCTCTTTGACACTTAAGGGACCATCATTACAACCCTCTAAAAATCAGCCACATAAGCGTCTATTGTACCGCTGTGCCTCAACTGTGCCGACTCTCAAAAATGGGTCTCAAGATCCTGCATCTCGAATTTGTCAATCAATCTCCTATAGAACTTCTTGTAAGTGATGATAATGTTATGTTATTGGGTAATCAGATGGTGATACCACCACTCGTGAGCAACTCCTAAGTGAAGGGTAGCAAACTTAATCGCCTCCTCCTCATTCATCAAACTCAAGGAAAAGTAGGCGTTTAGCTTCTAAATCCAAGCCAAGCTGAAAATTTGTTGGACCCATGACTATGAGTTTTCCCAATCTGTTCTGCAGATCCCTATGAGTATGGGTCTGATTTGGTCTTCTCTCATTCTTAGGTTTGGTTTTTGTCTTCAAGGTGTAGAAATTTAGGAAAGCAATGTTAGCTCGAAACTCCTCACTTTGTGCTTTGTACTTTGCGTGGAGAGCTGCCAAATCATCATTCTGCTGCTTTGCCACCTCCTCCTCAGCCCATGCTGCCCCTCTTTGTAAGAAGGAAACTCTAGGTAGCCCAGGACCACTAATTGTCCTGGATGCCTGCTGAGTTTTCCGAATTGCTTCCGAATCTAAGGATTCCTCTTTATTACTATTACCAAGAGGAATAGTAGTGGGGATCGAACCTGGAGTTTGAAATGCTTGGGTGAAAAGGTTAATACGCTGCTGTTGTCCATCCTTCAAGGACTTAATAGTTTAAAGGAATTCCTTTTCTTTATCCTCACTAGTCATCTTTGCATGGCTATTAGTGACCTGTGGTGGAATAAGGGTTTGCTGAAGTTTCATTTGTTCCCTTTACTAATATCTTATTTCCCTTTAACTAAGTGACATTCAAGAATCAACATTCTAATAACCCCTCAGGCTAGCAAGAACTTAGTTTTGATACCATTGTAAAATCCCCTAACCAAAATACAAACTCACATGTAAATTCCAAAACAAAACACTAGTATTCCTAGCACATAGAGTCCTTGAACAATAGTAGTTTTTTTTTTTTTAAGTAGGAAATAGTACCTAAAAGTTCACACAAATATAAATAGAATGATAAACTAAGAGGAATGCACCTTAAAATCACATTCAGTGAATGATGAAGAGATATTACAATGGAAGAGATGGCTGCTCACTAATACCACTTAAGAACCTAGAAAGAAGTTATAAATGGAGAGATGAACAATCGAAGAAGTGAGGGTCAAGACCAATTTGCTCATAAACTCTCCCAAGCCAACCTTAGGCTAGAATAATAAGTGCTTTGGAAACTCCACACATTAGAAATAATTCTAATGTAATAAAAGTGACACCCTCTAACATTAAATATCATAACATTAGTCATTAGAGTCTTTCCTCGGGTCTTAAGTCAAACTTCAAATGCATCCAAAATGACATGCAATTAGATTAAATCCACAAAGTCTAGAAATGCTAGACCTTTGCCCAATGATCTTGTCATAACTTAAGATTGGCATCTCAAATACCTGAAGCGTCAAAGACCCAATTTAGAAGACTCGAAGCCAAATCCAACAACTATATGTATGCCACCATCCACAGTCTCCATCCTCCTCAAATGTAGCCTAGAAAGTCGGACTAGACCGCTCAAGGCCATAATTTGGCCATAATCATCCATTAAAACCTTTGTTACGACTCCAACTTACACCAAACGAAAGCCAGGGTAGAATAGAACACATCTAGGGGAATCATTAGGGCCACTCAAAACTCGGTACTACCTCCTAAAAATTAGGAAGATCCCTAAAATATAGGAATTTCCCTTTTATTCCCCATGAAAACAATACAAAACAAATGCATATAATCACTCATACTTATGCCTCCTACACACGAACATCCATTCACCACAACTACTCCACAAAAATAGGTGAGTTGGGCCTACAACCTACTATCATCCAGAAAGGGACATTACATTTTCAAGTACTGATCTACAATAAATAGGTGCATTAGGGAAAGGAGAACCAGGAACTAAATCAATAGAATGCTTTACCTCACAATGAAGTGGAACCTTAGTTGGTGACTTGAACAAGTCATCATATTCCACAACAATTTGGTCCATTTGCTTTTGTTGTGTAGAGCCTACGTTAGATGTAGCAATGGTCTTCCTTGTTTTAGCTATCATCTTCTTGCATTGTTTACCACTGATTAAGGAAACAGAGGTAGGAGGAGATACGTCTGGTATCCTGTAACACTAACCTCCATCAGGGATGATGACGCAACTCATAAACAACCATGCCTCTTCCACATAAATAGTTGGCCCAAAATTACATCAAAAACATCTAAGGGCACAACACCGCATAAAACTTGATCTTTGAAGGGCTTGATGGCATAAGAGAGGAGACGTTTTTGAGTAGTACGAATGCCTCTTCCCAGTTGTAACCATCCAACATTATATGGTTGTGGGTGTGGTGTGACAGGCAAATTCAAATCCTTCACCATCCGAGCAGAAATGAGATTCTTTTGACTTCCACCAACAATGAAATGTAATGGCTTACCCTAAACCCACATTTGTGAGTGAAATAAGTGTTCCTCCTCTTGTGACACCTTTGGTGCAACATGTGTGGTGGCAAAGATCAATTGGTTTGGCTTCCATGATTTGCTTCCCTCTATCCTTAGCCTATGGATGTGGAGGTGGTGGTCTAGTGGATGTAGAGGGTTGCGACTTAGCAAACAGTGACTGAATTGCTTGCGACTTCTCTCTCGAATGTTGGTTGCTCTTGTGATAATTGCACCATTTGCTAGTCTTGGCCTTCAAGGGATTCTTTTCTTGGGAGTCTTTTTCTTGCTTCCAATTCTGATTTTGGGGTTCACCCCCTTTGTCTTAATTCTTTGGAGAGTCACTCTTGCCTTTCTTTAGTTGGTACTTTAGTTTTTTTTTTTTTTTATATAAGCGAAAAACCCCTTACGGGGCCGCCTTGGTCTGAGAGACCATGACTAGGGGGTCTACACCGTCAAAGTCACCCGGGAGTCGCGCCCGGCCCTGCCCGCACCAACATTATCAATTGGATTTTGGGTACCCAATTCAACTTTTTGGTAGGGTGGAGATTCGAACCTGGGACCTCCCTTGGAGGATTGCCCTCTCCTCTCCAACTCACCTACAACACCTGGGTTACTTTGGTTTTTGTTATTTGCTCCTATTCTATTTTTATTTTTGTGCTTCTGCTACAACTTGACAGCCAGTTTGTATGCCTCTTCCAATGTCTTTAATTCAAAGTGGTCTATGTCCTCTTGAATGTACCATAACAGCCTACTGCGATACTTGAGGATTTGGTGCCTTTTGATATCTTGACTACCTAGTTTTGCTGCCATGAAATGGAAAACATCAGAATAATCTTGAACAAACTGATCTTTACCTTGACACAATTGTTGCCATCACATGTATTGGTCTTTATAGGCTCCTACGGGATAATATTCTTTCTTGATGACCTTCATGAATTAATCCCATGAGAACACTATATCTTCATTCTCTTCCGTAACCTTGTTACAATATGCTTCCCACCAATTTTGAACAGGTAATGAAGCTGTCAAGAGTGCAAAAGTGATTTTCTCACCGTTGGTGAATTTATTTATAGAGAAATATGGAGATAACTGATCCAGTCAATTTTCTAGGGCTTCAACATTAATGTTTCGTTAACAAGTAGGAATATCAAACTGTACTTGCACTTTAAAGGTGTGAGAGCAGTGAATGGTGCTACAGTACTGAGAGGTTGTGTAGAGGAGGTTGTAGAATTTGCAGCAGGGAGTTGTTGAAGAATTTAAGCAAATTGATGCATCATTTCATTCCTTTGTTTCACGAGGGCTTCGTTCAACATTTCCTTGAAAGGCTCGACTGTCTAGATGTTGTCCATTCTAATTCCCACCCGAGATTGTTTAGAATGACAAGAGAGGTAATTAGAGGGATGTCTGATACCTATACTTTTGATATCCAGATCTCATCTTTATGGACATACACTCAAAAGACAGACCGTTTTGATACCACTGATCCGAAACTCAGAATTTTGAGTTAAGAAATGTCATGAAAGAGTACAGTTCAGAGATAACAAAGTATAACAAACTAGAACACAAAAATATATAAGCAAAATAGCATAATGATTTTATTGCTCAGAAAATAGAGTACAATGCAAGCAATCTTTGAAAAGAGATGTGAGGCTATAACATTGCATCCATTACTCATGTCTTTACAATGATGGGTGCATCTGTCATTATACAATATTTTTGGTTGTTGGAAATCCACCATATTGAATATGGAAGGTCATACGCATGGAAATGTGGTGGTTCACCTTTCATGAGTTAGAAGGTCATATGAAAATGAGATGATTCACCTTTCATAAGTTACAAAGTGCATTTAATTGAAAATTATATACATATGACTTGTCCTTTTGTGTTTTGTCTTCTGCTAATGTGTCAACATGGCTAGAAAATCTAAAATTAAAAAATTTCTATTTTTAGTAAATGTTTTGTTTTTCATTCTTGAGAGCCTTTGGAGCGTTTTTTCCACGAAGTGGGTGTGACAAAGTTGCCTGCTGAAATTGTTGTTCAGAAAACAAATCTACAATTACTAATATAAAATATCAGTAGTAACATTAAGTTGTGCCCTTGTAATATCACTTACAACATTAAGTTATGACCCTTTTAATAAGTAATTTATCTCTAGGCTTTATAACATTAAGTTCTTACCTTTGCGACCCTCTTAATAATATAATAGCATAGTGTATCAGGCATATAAATTTGAAACACCAAAGTAAACATTAATTTTAACACTCCTTTAATGTTGACTTAATTACTTCCTACTCCAAGAGTTTCTCGGAAGTGTTCAAACTCATCTCTACCAAGAGGCTTAGTAAAAAAATTAGCGAACTGCTCATTTGTTGGCTTGTAAACTAATTTTACTTGTCGAAATTGTGCCCCAATGAAGTGGTGGTGCACCTCAATATGTTTGGTGCATGTGGAAGTTCTAGCAATTTTTGACACATGTTGATTATCACAATAAATCTATCTTCTTCAAAAATTCCGGTACGGGGATGGTGAAAGATGGCAGGATGCATTTTTGGGACATTGGGCTGCGTCTTCAAGATGACCCCCAAAACCCAAGATATCCTCATGGAACATAGCAATAAATCTTGGACAAACCATTCTGTTGAAAACTGATATTATCAAGGAGTTAGCTAGATAGCTTCATGTGGCACTAACAACAGACTTATATTCAGCCGTTGTGCATGATAAGACAATTGCTGACTTCTTCTTACTACCACACAAGATTGCTTTAGATACTAAATCGAGTATTATCCTGTGTATGACTTCCTTGAATCATGACAACCAAGCTGAGTTTGAAAATCCTTAAAAGTCTGAAATTGTCATTATGGACATACTCCAAACCATGAAAGATAGTACCCTGCAAGTATCTTAGCACCCTTTTGGTTTCTTTGCAATCATTTTGCTTTGGATTTTTCAAATATCTGGAAAGCAACCCTATTGCATATAGAATATCTGGGCTAGTAGTGGTTAGGTAAGTCAAACTCCCAACCGTCCATATAAGGTCTCATCTCATGGATCACCAATTTCATCAGTAGTTATCTTAATTCTTGTCTTGACTATCCATGCATCTGGGGGCTGATTTGCAAGTCTTTAGACTAAAATTTCTCAAGATTTCGTGACCATGTTTTGCTTGGGATATGAAGATTGTTCTGATTCCTGTGGCATTTCTACTTCAAGAAAGTAATGGAGTAGACCTAGATCTTTCATATCAAATATTTCTTTCATCATTGCCTCAACTGTTTAATCATTCTATCATTGCTCCCAATAATAATTAAATCATCCTCAAAGACCACGATTAGAGCAACAATCTTACCATCTTTGACCTTGAGATGTAGATTTGAGTGTATTGACAGTCTAATGAAGCAATGTAGATGAGGTATTGATCAATTGAGATGTAGATTTGAGTGTATTGACAGTCTAATGAAGCAATGTAGATGAGGTATTGATTAATTTTGACGTACCAAATTGATGGGGCTTGCTTTAGATAACAAAGAACTTTCCTGAGTATACACATCAAGTGTTCTTAATCTTTCTTAGCATATTCGGCCAATTTTTCCATATATTCTATTTTTGCAAGGTCTATTCAAGAATGCATTCTTCTCATTCAATTTATGTTTTCCCCACTTAAATTGGGCAGCCAATGCAAGCACAACTCTAATGGAGATCATCCTTGTTGCACGTGCAAAGGTCTCTTCATAATCCATGCTTTCTAATTATTGTAGCCTTTGGCCACAAGTTTTACTTTATATTTGTTAACTGACCCATCTGCTTTAAAATTGGTTTTGTAGACCTATCTATATTCAATTATGTTTGAGATCTTTGGGAGTTGAATCAATTCTGAAGTATGATCCTTTCTCGGTGGCTTCCATTTTTGCATCCATGGCTTTTTAGCACTGAGATCCTTTGTTGACTTCTTCAACAGTGTATAGCTCATCAGTGCACTAGCACGATCAAATGATTTTGCTCTCACCTTGGATTTTCTCTTGCTTAGTTGAGGTGACTTTGCCTTAGAGAAGGTCTTTATTACTCAGTTATGCAATATCTTCTAGTTTGAATGAATCACTTGTTTATCAATATTCAACTCATCTGCATCTTGGATTTTGTCTTCCTGGTTTATTTCCTGATCTTTTCCACTAGATGGAGCCTTAATGCATTGCTGTTTTTTTTATATATTTTTTATTTTTTAGTTTTTGAATCGGATGGGGTGGGGGGGGGGGGATTCGAATTAGACTCTGGCAACTTGGCACTTTTTTGGCCCTATGGTACTAGACTCAATAAGCTTTGCTTGCTTCACTATAATCTAGGAAAGAGGATTTTTTTAATTTATTTTTTATTTTTTTGTCATCAAGCTTGTGCCGCTTTTCCTTCATGCATGTTGGCAGCGCACTAAAAAAGGTGAAGGTGGCTAACAGAAGGCTTTACTCCTGAGAAAGCTTCCTTGGGAGTCACATTTTGAATGACCTTCATTAGATTTTTGTTATTCAAGTATGATTCTCTGCTTTTGTCAGACTTGGCTCTATTAACCAAATGATTTTTTTCATTCTTTTAGACTATATGAATCTGGGAATTGTTGTTATATACTATGGAACTTGAGAAATCAGTTGAAAGCTTCAGATGTGTACTGTGTGTTTGAAGAATCTTCAAACTCATTCTCAACAGCAGCATTACATTCTCTAAAGGCATCGCGTGCCTCACTCTTCTTTCCCATTTATTTATCTACACCTTTATTGAGATATCATCAAGAAACGTGATGAGGTACCAACTCCTATTCTGTGTGTCTTCACAGGTCCACAACTGTTAGAGTGTACTGTGACCAACTCCTTCCTTGGTTGCTAGGCCTTGCCTTCCTCAAAATTCCCCCATTGTTGTTTTCCCACAATACATGTTTGACAAAAACATTTATTTTTTGTTATTTTAGAAATCGAATTTGTCCACAAAATTGGAAAGAATAATAATTCAAATGGCCCATTCTTCCATGCCATAATTGATCTTTTGTCAACATATCATTAACAAGGGCTTCATTATTTTCAGAATCATGAAACGATTTATATAGGCCAGCTTCTCCTTTTCCAATTTCTGTAATTTGATTTTTATTATTTCTAATCTGACACTTTCCCCCTCTAAAAAGAATGCCTACGTTAGTCTTTTTTGTTTGACTGACTGAGATCAAGTTCTTGAAGCCTGGTAACAAAAGTACATTGCTTATATAAGGAATTTTTCTGCTGGGGCATTCTAATTGATGCTTCTCTAATTTCCTCAGTATAAAAGTCATGGTTTGACAATCCTTCGGTATAATGTTTCAGACCCATTCCTCTCTTCTGCTTGTATGACAAGTAGCACCAGAAGCAATGTACTACACTTGTTTGGACTGTACAACAGCAATGCATAGCTGCTGCTTCTTGTTTTGGGCAATGTGACCTGATTCCCTTCTAGAATCTGCTTTCTATTTGTAGCAATCTGTTGGACATTTTGAGTTAAGTTGTCATTGATGTCAAGGAATAAAGTCATCATTGATGTCAAGAAGAACAATGCAAAGGTTAATGGCAAAAGAGCTTCATAATATTTTTAATATTATGTGGAAGCAAATGAAGGCAGGTTTTTATTAAAACCATGGATGAGCGAATTAAGGTTTTTATTAAAACCATGGTGGCAGAATAATCTTCATCAAATCAGTGAAGAGCAAATAGAGGTTTTAATTTTACCTCAAGAGGGCTTTAATTTTTATTAAAGTCTAAGGTTTATAAATATAATTTATAAGATTTAAATTCTTTTGAATTTAAATAATTTATAAATTATAATTTATAAATTATAAAGTGCCGATGTCATCAAAATCAAAACATCCACCGACGTGAAGTGCAAAGGCAATAAAGGGTATTTAAACCCCAATGCAAACCTTAGGAAAATTCATTATTCGATTTGAGGCACATGCGAAGGGAGCGCGTCGTGGTCGTGCAAGTGGCAAGGCGGAGGAGAGCGCTCGTGTGGTCTAGCCAGAGGCTAGGCAAAGGAGAGGCCAAAGGCTTTAAAGCCTTTGTTGAAAGGGCTAGCCGCAGCCAAGGCGCTTAAGCTAGCATGTGGAGCGCTTGGCTCACACGGCTAGCTAGCCGCAGCCAAGGCGCCAGTCGAGGAGAGGGCGCAGGGTCGAATCCCCGAAAATCGCGGAAGGGGATTTTACAAAGGTTTTTATAAATTAAATTTTATTTTGCATGTGTGCTAAGGTTTAGAAGGTATAAGGGGTGTTTTATGCAAAATAATTATTCTAAGGTTAGGGAGTCAGAAGGTAATATTGGAATTATTTACCTAGGTGGTAAATAGGTATTTTACTAGGGTAAATATTATTTTACCTTAGGAGATAAAGAATTGAGTTGGATATCAATTTTTGTGATATTGAGAAATTGAAGGTGTATTTTGAAAGGGTAATTTTTGTGAAGATATTATTGTTGAATATTGCTATTGAGATGGAGATATAAGGTGTATCATGAAATTGAGCTATACTTGTATTTGTGAAGTATAACACTTGTTATCTAACCCTTGGTACTTGGCAAATAAGAAGGCATTGTTTGAAGGCAAGTTTTGAAAGGACTTTCTCCAATCAAGAAAAAGGTATATGGGCAAATTCTTCCATGTGTAAAAATGATGAATGTGAGTGTATTTCTGAAAATAATTTTGGAGTGAAAAGGATTTGATTAGGGCTTCCTTATTGAGTGTGTTTGAGTTAATGCTTCAAGGTTTTCTGGAATAAAGAGTTATTATTAAAACCTTGTTTTATAAGCATTGTTGTTGAAGCCATTGGTTGAGCAAAGAACTAGGGTTTGAAAAGAACATGAGTATCATTGTTATGTAAGAGTTGTTTCATAAGCATTGTTGTTGAAGTGAGTTGTGTGAAGAACTTGAACTAGGGTGTGAAAAGAACATGAGTATCATTGTTATGTGAGATTGGTTGTTGAGCATTGTTGGAAACATTTTGAGTGAATGTCATATGCTTGGACTAGGGTTTGTAAGGAAGGATTGTTTCATTGAGTGATTGGTTGAGTAGAGTTGGTTGAACCTAGTCAAGTGGATGTGTGAAGTGATTGTTCAAGTTCCATAAAACAAACTATTCTATATTCAGAATTGAATTGAGAAAGTGATTGAGTTGAAGCATATTGAGTCTCTAACAATTCTCTGTATGTTTCTGAAAGAGTGATTGAAAGTGATTGAGCATTGTGTTGAGTATAGAGCATATTGAGTCTCTAAAAATTCTCTTTATGTTTCTATGAGATTGGACAAGTTTTAGTGTGGACTTGTTGAGCAGATTTGAGGCAAGTCTTTGAGAAGACTTGTGGACAAATTTGGGTGAGCTTTTGTGGAAGCTTACAATACAGATTAAGAGCAGATTTGAATAAGTCCTTGTGAGGACTTATTGAGCAGATTTGGATAAGTTCTTGAGAGGACTTATTGAGCAGATTGGACAAGTTCTAGAGAGGACTTGTGGACAGATTGGTGTGAGCTTTTGAGGAAGCTTACAAGGCAGATTTGAGACAAGTCTTTGAGAAGGCTTGAGAGCAGAGTTGATTGATTGATTTGTTCAAATATTGAGTTAAGGTTTGGGGCAGATCAACAGAGTTGATTTGTGGTTAAGTCAAGCTTTGAGTTAAGGCTTGAGGACAGAGATTTAGGACAGATTTGTGCTAGACTGAAGCACTGTGTTTAGTGTAGATCAGAGGACAGAGATTGAGGACAAATTTGTGCCTAGACCGAAGGACTGTGTTTAGTACAGATTCGAGGATAGAGTTTGGTGCAGATTTGAGGACAGGTTTGTGCCAGAACAGAGACAGAGATTGAATAGATTTGTGCTAGACCGAAGGACTGTGTTTAGTGCAGATCAGAGGACAGAGATTGAGGACAAATTTGTCCTCGACCGAAGGACCGTGTTTAGTACAGATTCGAGGATAGAGTTTGGTGCAGATTTGAGGACAGGTTTGTGCCAGACCAGAGACAGAGATTGAGCAGATTTGTGCTAGATCGAAGGACTGTGTTTAGTACAGATTTGAGACAGACCTGAGTGCAAGCTTTGGAGGTGATAGAGTATAGAAGACGACAGTCTCTTGTGGATAGAGATCCATTAGCCAGGGCAGTGAGGACTGGTCTTTTGAGTGAGGACAAGAGTCTTTAGTGGACAGAGATCCATTAGCCAGTGCAGTAGAGGCAGCAGTTCTTTTAGAAGATCACCAGCCAGAGCAGAGATTAGGAGATTGGTGTCTTTTGTGGATAGAGATCCACAAACTTGATTTAGGGGATTGGTATCTCCTTTGGACAGAGGTCCATAAACATTGTAATAGGGAAAGGATTCCCAAGAGATTGATTGAGAAAATTTTAGTGAAATATTTTCTCCGTGGAGTAGCCCACATTGGGTGAACCACGTAAATTGTGGTGTCTCTATTTTGTGTGGTGATTTGTACATTGCTTTGATTACTGCTATTGGTATTGCTATCTTTACATTGCATAATATTGATTGGGAAAGAAAAGTAAAAAGTGGTCTTATACTGTTCATCCCCCTCTCTCAGTATAAGCTTGTGTTCTTCACAATCTTTTTGCATGTGGCCTCACTCGCTACAGTAATAGCATACCCACTTCTTCTCTTTACGATCCTTATTATTCCTTTGTAGATCAACTATACTTTTTTGGCTGATAAATTGTGACTGAATAGGTTTTTCCCCTTTGTCTCATACTTGTTCTGACTGTACAAAAGCAATGCATAGCTGCTGTTTCTTGTTTTGGGCAATGTGACCTGATTCACTTCTAGAATCTGCTTTCTATTTGTAGCAATCCTGTTGGACATGGCCTGGCTTCCTACAGTAATAGCATGCCCACTTCTTCTCCTTACGGTTCTTATTTTTCTTTTGTAGATCAACTTGACTTTTTTGGCTGACAAACTGTGACTGAATAGGTTTTTCCCCATTGTGCTTTACTGCATAAGCACTTAATACTTTATCATGAGAATTGATCATCCGCTCTTGTTGTAGTACTATTCCCTCTGGCTCGTTGAAATTAAGACTACTGATCTTAGCAACCATTGTAAGACCAGTAATCAGGATCTCATATTAAGGTGGAAGACCTTTAGTCTTGCACAGATGAGTTCTTTGTCTTCCATAGTTACTTCCATATTATGATTTGGTTCTTGATGCCTTTGAGTTTTTGCATGTTCTGTCTTTGTTATTAGCTGTACAGATTCATATATACAGCAAAAACAACCTGAATGGACAGCACCAACAAAAGGATCTTCCAGCGTTACTACCCTTTAGCTCTGATTCCAAATGTTGGTTCAACTTGAGCCGAGTACACAAGACAATCACACAATATGCATAGGAAATTTGCAGAATTAGTCTACCATTCCATTCAATTGCATCAAATTTTCTGTTTTGCAAAATAAGCCATTACATGGATTTATATAATATTTAAGTCTCTACATGTTGGACAGTTTCACATATGTATACATGGTTAATGCATGTTGGATGCTTGTTTCACATGCAACTTAAAGGGATAACATGCACTAACATAAATTATCACTGTGTTATAACATTAAGTTCTGACCTTTGTAATAAGTTGCTTTAGATTTTTCTTATAGATTGGTAAATAAAACATTTTTAGTACCTTATAAATAGATATTACATTTGTATACAAAATTGAGTTCCTTCTATCTAGAGGCCTTCTACGGTTGAAATATAGCATATTTATACTATTAGCCTTCCTATTTTATTTAAAAGGAAAAAAATGGGAGTTGCATACAATTTCACATATAGAGTAACAAACCAAATCAAGAATCTCCATTTGCACAAAAGGACCAATGTTGCACTAGACCAGAGTTGTCCACATAAATAAAGGAGTGTGAGACTTGCCTAGTCTTGCATGTTGTGAAGACGATAGTATCTTTTGGGTTGTTTGTGGAGTCTATCAAATATCCTGTGGACACAATCAACTATATACTATATACTTCGAAATACAGAATGCATGACACTATATTATAATATTTTTGTGGATGTTTTGGGACAGCTACAGAAAATAAAAAGTAAGTCATCAGAAACAAGAAGTTGAACATGATACTTTGAAGAACATCCTTGGCAGTCCAGTGGCCCAATCACATTGAACCAGTCACTATACTCTCCAAATAATACATCATTGTATTTTCATTTTGTCTATGATTGCTGATTAGTAATGAGAAAACCAATGATTAATTCAAATCTGGGCCTTAAAAAATGTTTTTTCATTTGTAATTTCAAACTTTATATTTCTATATTTTTTATCTTTTTGTATAGCCGATCGCTTTATGCATCCCCACATTTCCCCATCCCCTCCAAAAGGGTACTTAGATTAACATAGATATAGACCCAACTAATTTGTTCCTTTTGAAGCTGATTGCAATAGATAACCAACTAAATGCGTCTTGATTGAAAATCATGAGTAAATCCATTGCATACTTGACAGATTATGAATAATTCATTAAGAGTCATATTGTTTCATGGAAAAATTTAGTCCTGTATTTTCCATGTTGTTCTTTTCTATGTTTGACATGTATTACGAAATTAAAAAATAGTAATAAAAATCATACAATTAGTAATTTATTACTAATATCATAAATAAAAGTTAGAAAAGTATATCAACCAATATTTATGGTCTGTAAGAACATTATTGTAAAAGGATTTGCTGTTGCATTTACTAGGTCGAAAGCTATATGGAGTGCTGTTTGGCTATGTTTCACTGTGTTCCTCTTAGAGGGGGTGTGGAAACCTGGGAATTCCTATATATCCCATCCTTATCTCCCACCGGATTTGATTGAATCCTTCCGCCAATCTACTATCTATGTGAATCTCCAGTCTGTTGGAAAGCCTAGTATGGCTAGTTGGGGCAACAATGAACATATCCAGAACTGGGTGGGTACCTTTAGCTATAGGTGGTGAAGGATTGTACAACTTGATTTTCTGCATCTTATGCAATGGGTTGCTGGATCAGGGGATCAGGGAGGGGTTCCTGCTTTGAAGAATGAATGGTTGTTAGGGTTGGTAGTTGTTGAATTGGCAAGTGCGATTTGCGCCCGTGACTACAATTCAACAAATGGATGGGGAGCTTGGGCTGCTTCCCTTCTACTTTCTAGCTAAGCTGGAAAATAAAGAAAAAAAAACTTAATCTGAAATATGCAGGGAACAAATAAAGCTGAAAAACAAGGAAATAAAACTAATTGAGAAGTGCAGAAAACAAATCTGATCTACTTTTGTTTTGGGAGAAAAGGGTGCAAGAGAAAAGAAAATGAAAATACGACCAAAGCCATAGTGAGGTTCAGGTTTGGTGTGATCAGCAGTTCAACAGCAACTAAAGTAACTTCAGTGCGTGAGATCCTCGAATAATCTGCAGCAACAATGTAAGAAAGGACTAACAAGGGAAAGGAGGGCAAAGCCATAGATTTTGCACATTCATGAAACAAGAAGTCAGGGACACAATTGAATCAGAATGCCATGCACTATTCTTTCATTGATTTGCAATGTTTGCAGTCTTTTACAATCTCACTCCGAAGAGTAGCTATAGTATGCTTTGAAGTGATGGCTTTTCAGATAGATTATCACAGGTCCCAATGTCTAGGATCATACAAAATATATATGAAAACTTAATCACAGAATAATATCAATATATACAAATCTCATATAATATAAATCAACATAACATTCAAAAATATAACAATATTACTGAATGAAAATACTCACAATATTATTGATGAGTCAAATATACAATCTTGAGATTTGCTCAATATTCAGATACATTTCATGGAGCTTTGTCTCCATAATATAACCTTAGAAAGGTGACTCTTGGACTCTTTGTCTATTGCTCTCCTCACATATCTAGGAGATGCATCTTTTCCTATTCCACACATAAGACAAACCTCTCATGCCTTTTGGCTTCTCATCTTGCCACTTGTATACATGACTCTTGACTCTTTGTTTACTTACACACTATTCTATGACAATTGCACACTCCTAATTTCACACTTTACTATATGACACTTGCACACTTTCTCATTCTACACATTTGCACACATTGTTACATGACACTTGTGCATATCCTACACATAGACACATACATAAGGGGAAATATAAATCACACTCCTAAACTATAGACTCACACCCTAATCTAATATTTACAATTGTACCCCACATGGTACCTTAACATTTCTACCAGATAATTTAATAGTCTCTAACATGAAGGCGAAAAGAGACCCTTTACAATGAGCATCAAGCTCTTATTTGTACTTCAAAGTGTAGCCAAAAAATGGACTACATCCAATGAACCATGGTGATAACTACGAAGTTGCCAAAAATAGACACGGAGTGGGGTGGTTCCAGAGTGGGGCAGCTTGAGTGGGGTGGCCTCGAAGCAGGTGGTAACTTACCGACTTTTCACACAATGAAAGAAAGGTCTAACGGGGGAAAGGAGGGCAAAGCCATTGATTTCACATGTTCATGAAACAAGAAGTTGGGGACAATTGAATCAGAATGCCACAAACTATTCTTTCACTAATTTGCAATGTTTACAATCTTTTACAATCTCACTCTAACGAGTAGCTTTGGTATGATGCTTTGAAGGCCAAAAGACCCTTTATAATGAGCACCAAGCTCTTATTTATACTTGAAAATGCAGCCAAAAAATGGACTACATACAATGTACCATGGTGATAACTACAAGGTTGCCAAAAATAGACACGGAGTGGGAGTGGGGTGGTCTAAGCGGTTCATTGCCAATGCGGGGCGACCTCGAGCCGGGTGGCCTAAGGGGGGTGCTCTGGGAATGGGGTGAGGCAGGGCAGCTGGGGTGGGGCCCTCAATCGGGACGACCTCGAGCAGGGCATTGTTGGTTCCAAACACCCAACCAATTCTTGCTGATCTCTGACCTGCTCTGTTTTCTGCCTCAGCTTATGTGATGGACCTCCGTTTGAAGCATGATGGTAGTAGCAAGCTACTACAATGGTCCAATAAAAAATGGGTGGTGCTATCTTGGGTCACTCTAGTATTTTTTTTTTTTTTAAGTATCTCGATAACCAAAATCCACCAAAATTGTATGAAAATGGCAAAGAGGATGACTATGCAATTATATGTAAAATTACAAATAAAATTACAAATATGATACACATATTTTATGTTTCCTACAAATTATGCGTGGATGAGAAATTTCAGGAAAAATGACATTCATGTCCATTTGGAAAAACATTGCTTGAATGGAAAATGAAGGGGATGCATTTGTAGTGGGAGGACGGGGGAACGAGTACGTGGGACAAGCTGCTTGGTAGCAAGCTTAGCAAAAAAGCTCTGGAACTAAAGGTCTGCCAATATTTGCTCATGGATCTTTTTTGTTTTTCTTTTAACATCAAATCTTAAATTACAATTTAGTGGTTTGTTCAAGTGATACTTTGATTCGAAGTCTTAAGTCCAAGCCAGTTGTACTGATTCAAAAGCAGTCTTCATTGTTTACCTTGAAAAAATTAAATTTTGGATGTTTCTAGATATTAGGAGAGTATTTTTAAGAGTCTTTTGGAACAATTATTTGGTAGGATGAAAACAAAAACACTAAACATACATATGAGATTCTGTGTCATTTCTCAAGATGTGCATGAATGCTGTCAATTTAGGAGCAAAGCCAGCTCTTTTGTTTTTTGGTAGAAACATTGAAATTGGTTGGATGCTTACTGACTGGTTAAATGTTAATACATCTGAATTTAGATAGAGTGGCTTATTTTTCTATTTAAAAAAATCACCTAGCATTTATCCTTTTGCTCTACAGGTTGGATAGGGTTATTTTGTCCTTGTATTCTATTTGGAAAAAATGTGGAATATTTAGAAGGACAATCTTGGACTGGACCCTGCGTGGTCCATTTCCTATTGTGGGGTGTTGTGACTGGAATGTGCTGTTCATTAACAGAGGGCACTCTTTTGGGCTTGCTGGGTTCATTTGTTTCATGCTATGCGTGTGGCTATAGAAGAGCAATTCGTACCAAATATAATTTGGAGGTATAAATACTGTACTTACTATTTGCTCCATGTCATTTACCGTTTCTTTCCTTCTTTAATATTTACTTCTCAAGGTGTTTTGGTTCTAGCTCTACTGGAAACTACTACTAAAGGTCTAGTATACCAACTATAATATCCTTGGGTAATCATAAAGTTTACTTCCCTTACCTGTGATTAATCAGTTTAAAGGCAGATCTGTACACAGAAATAATGGAAATTTAACTATGTAGAATATTCAAACTAAAATAAGTATGTATTGATTGATCATATGGCTTTCTTGAAAGGTTTTCACCTGCACATATAGTACTGTTGGTAGTGCACTTCTTCTGTTTGTGAATTACAAAAAGTAAAATGAATGCTTTTATGTGAAACTTAAAGAATTGAAAGCCTTTAAGGTCCAGAAAAATGTTTTTCTGCACTTCTTGTTTCAGCTCTTCTTGCGTGCTGGATTTTATCTAAAGGTAGACGAAGAGGAAATAAAGCTGATTAATGCAGGCATGGGGGCCAACTGAGCATAGATTCTAGATGTTAATATTGGCTGATTGAGCATGGAATTGTTTTATTTGAACTGAGAAGGTGGCATTTGGACTTATAAGTTGCATACTAGAGCTTGCATATACTTACCGTCTCAGTTTGATCTCAAGGTTTCTAAAAGCATGGGTCTAGGTGTGGGTGTGGAAGCGTCACCAGATCTAAGTAGCAAGGATTGGACAATAACACACACATGGATATACACTTTTTGTCACATGGTCCGGAGTTGCTGAACATAAAATTCAGAAGTAATTTCATTTTAAGGAAAAAGTTCATTTTTATTTTGACATCACTATAAAATTAACAAAAATAATACACAATTAAACAAACAATCAATCAACAAATAAACTTCATAACTTAAAATATAGTTTCAAGTAGAGAATTAAAAAAATAATTTTAAATTAATAATTTAACTAAACTAAAATGAAACAAGGAGGGCGCGACCATGTGCATGTGCATGCTGCGAATATTAGCCGATGCTTGGAGAGACTAGGATAGAATTCTATGTCAATACATTATTAAAAGATCTGAGATTCTTGTTTGGCCTCTCACTTGAGGCCTTGACAAGGTGAAAATATGAAATTAACGTATTTTTCGCTTGTTTTTCTGAGTATGCCATTAAGTACTAAACCACCTGCATTTTCCTTTGTAAGTTCCTTCACCAAACGGAAGCCTTGTATCATATCACAAACACATTTCACCTACAAGCCTAACATCTATGCAGCAAATGGCCACCATTTTCATTTTTCACAGTAACAAACCAACCATCTCAAATATGGCTGGATCAACTGCTAGCTTACGCCATTGGGAAAATATTCTAGCTACAGACCATGATGGCTCTCTAAACTAAGGGTTGAATGTCTGTAGGAAATTAAAATGAAGATGTTGAAAGTTAAGTCATAGGGTAATTGGATGTCTACCTACAAATGGTGCAATTTGGACACCATTGCCTGTTTGGAATACTCTGTGCTTGATTTCCAAGGAACAAAAGACCTGAAATGTTGCACAAGGTTCCACAACGAGCTGGAAAGAAGCTTATTGAAGAAGTTTCTTCAAGTATAATACATGTTATTTTCACCTATATGGCTCAATGTAAGCTGAAATTCCTCTAATTAAAAACTCCATTTACATTTCCTAATACCCTAGTGCTTTTTGCAGATAGTCGATCGTATCATTACCCATAGTTATCAGAAACAAGAAACGTGAAATATGATGGTAACGACAACATGACAAGAAGTGGAATCAACAAAGGTTGTGCATAAGAAACGGTTTTTCGTGTCTCTATCTAGAGCTATTACTAGTCCGTCATTTGAGACCACATGTCCCAATAGTTTACCCTATTATATATGAATTAAATATTTTATTACAAAAATACAAATAAATAAACACCTTTTCCTTCAGTATGGACCTATGAAAATTGTGTTTTAACTAAACCATTTTCAATGGTAATGGCTACTATATGACCTGTATTTTTATGCTAGAAGCACTTAGGGGATTGGCACATTTTTATACGAGAAGCACTGAGGGGACTGGTAGAAGAAGGGTAATAAGTGGCATGTATTGTCAACACACTGGTAAAAAGAACATACTTAGGCCCTTGTTTTCTTTTCTCCAAAATTTTGCCTTTATACTTTGCCGCAAATTTTAACTGCATCACACTTCCCTTTCCACTACTGTTGCACTCGTTTTGATGGGAAATATTGCACAAGGTTTGAATCCTATCTGGATGATACCTACCTGTTTTCCCTGTTATCGTTTTGCCTCCAATGGTCCATAAAAAACATGTGGGAGATTCTCTGGGCTGGAAAGAGGCTGGAAACCATGAATTTGCTGAAAAGCATATGCCAAAAAGCTAAGATTATTTCAGCCATGCACCCCAAGGTAAGCAGAAATGGTGGCTAATGTTGCAATTGGAACAGAAAACAGAAACCTTGTTGGTGACGGGCATTTCCGTTGCAGCCTAGTAAAACACGAAACAGAGCTTCTATGTTGCATTTCTTGCAACTAGATCATTACCCAACCAAACCCTGGCATTATTGGTTGCATGGCCTGAGGATTCATCTTGGCCAACTTAATTAATGTCCAGACTGATTAAAATATTCGTCATGAAGGCAATATGTATTGGCTTTGCGCCCTCTAGGAGATGAAGGACAAGGAGCATTTCGTCTTTACATGTGCCATCTACTATGGAGGTATCATTGTTTAAATAGAAACTCTGGGGGCTTTACTTTCTTTCGCCGTTCTTATCAAAAGTGCCTAGCACTCGTTCTTCACAAGGTAGTTACTTTCAGGTACAAGGCCCTTTAGGAAACTTCCAGAACTCTTGGATTTGTAACCTCTTTCTTCCAGCCCATCCCAAACATTTTGAGGCATCAATCATCCCTTAGAAAGGACTGTGAAACATATGAATGGAGACCATGCAGATTGTTGACAAAATATCCCCCCTTGTTCTTAAAACAGACAACGGAATTGACATGGCTGCATAATGAATGTATATGTGCTTATGTGTTCATGCTGAGTGTTTGACAAAATGTTTATCAGATATTATTAGTGTGTGAGTAATTAGAATGTCATGTAATTTGGATGTTTTGTAATATGAGGTGTTATGTAGGGATAGTTAGGGTTAGGTGTGAGGAAGTTGCAAAAGTTGGCAACTACCTCCCCTTTCCCAGTAGTAGTATGAGTAGGCCCCTTACATTTTCCAAATGCATCCATTCATTCATCTATTTGTCTGTATCTAAGGGAGTGCATGTGTGCATGTTGTCCGAAGTGTGTTGTTGATGGTTCATTGGAGTATAATGTATTGCAGATAGTTGTTGTGCAAGTGTTTGCACACGACAATGACATGCAAATGTTCGAGCATGAAGCAGATGTGCGTTCCAACGAGGAAGTTTGCACAAGATATGAGTGCCGACATGGAAGTGCATGTTAACGAAGACAGACAAGTGCATGGTAGCATATGCGGAGGCAACAGAGACATATGCACAGATGAGTTTGTGCAAGCAGAGACGTACATGCAAGCAGATGAGTTTGCATGGGTGAAGACATGCACGCAAATATGGAAGTTTGTGTTCACATCGATGAAGTTGGATGTGATGAAGTTGACAAGTTTGATGGAGGAGAAAACTTGGTTTGGCAAGAAAGGCTAGGAGTGGTTGGAGCAAGTTGTGCAATAGAAAGGCTGCATGATCAATGTTTGGCATCGGAGCAATTGCAAGTTAGTGTGTTTGGTGGTGAGTGGGACAATAGTCTGATACCGGAGCAAATGGAAGATGTCGTGTTTGACAGTGCATTAGATGGAAGTCCGACACTAGAGAAATTGTAGGTTGGTGTGGTTGATGGTGAGCGGGATGGGAGTTTGACATTGGAGCAACTGCAGGTTGACACGTTTCATGGTGCATAGGATAGGAGTCCGACACGAGCAATTGTGGTGGGATGCATCGGATGATGTGCATGAAGAGGGTGAGACATGCAAACAACTACTGCCAATGTCGATTAACCTACCATGGCAACAACCAATTTTGGCATATTGTGCAAGTGTCCCATGTTTCATGGTGGTGAAATAGAGGACCTAGTCAGGCATTGGAAAATTTGCCTCATGATGTGGAAAGCAAATGGGTAGAAGAATGATGCAGATTGGAGAAGGTTATTCCTTGCGATATTTTGTGGAATTGCAATAGATTGGTACATGGGATTGCTAGAGGGTGAGTACCAAACTTGGGAAGAGTTACACGAAGCATTTGTGAAGGAATTTTAGTTGTTCCACAATGACGATGAGGCCATTGCTGAAATTTATAGAATGGAACAAGGCGAGAAAGAGTTTGTTCGGTTGTACAACTAGAGCTTGAGTGGGTTGTTTATTCATTTGGAGAAAAGTTTGTCAGATGCATTGAAGAAGAGGTGGTTTGGGAGGGAATTCTTCCTACATCCAAGAAGAACAAGGTGGTCCTTCGACGTCATATCAAGAGGCCTTTGAGCGGGTTTTGAACTTGGAAAGTGATGCAAAGACATCATTCAAATGCTAGGGTCATGTTAATAAGGACGAGAGCAACCCTGAAGATGGTAGCGATCTTGATGTTGAGAGTGACTTAGCGAAAGTGAGTAGTTTGGAGAATGAGCATCATCCAAGTGGTGGGGTCGAGAAGTTGGCGAAGGAAGTGAATTGGAAGAGAAGAGCAATGTATTTGAAGATGAGTGCAACGCGAAGAACTCTTGTAAAGATGTGAAATCATCACTATAGGTATGTGCACCAAAAAGGGAGATTGTTTCAAAGAAGAATGTTATTGACAATGTGGTCCATGACAACCACCAAAGAACTGGAAGACGTAAAATTTAGTATGATACTAAGGACAGACCCATTGTGCAATGTTAGCGTTGCCATTTGTGGGGGCACATACATGTGAATGTCAAAGTATTGCAAGTCGAGATGAACTAGTGATGTGTAGAGGGTTTGAAGAGCCGAAGAAGGGTCTCAACCCTAGCCAAGAAGTAGAGGAGGTGAACTTGATTGCAATTGATTAGGTGGAGATCGAGTGATAGATGAAGCTGCGTAGGAAGAGGAGTTTGCACAAGTGGCCAATGCAAGCAACGAAGTGAGTGATGCAAACAAAGAAGTGGATGGTGCAGACGACGAAGAGGGAGGTTGTTTGATGTCTAGCAGTCTACTAGTGTCGTATGGCCATTTGGACTTGGGTGATTGGACCTAACCCTTATTTGTCAGGACTTAGGTCGTCTAGGCCTTGGCTGTATGAAGGCTAAAGTAGGCCATTTGGCAATTGGAGCAGGTCGTACGGTGAACAGACAAAAACTGTATGGAACACCAGTTGCGTCGTTTGAAGGAAGAAGGAAGGGAAGAGGGTTGTGTGGGAGAAGTAATGCATTGTTAGGCGTAGGAGTTGGGCTGTTCAGTCCAAGAAGTGGGCCATTTGGGCTAGGTGGTGGGTTGTCCAGGCTAGGAGGTGGGTTGTCAAAGGCCAAGACAAGGCCGTTTGAGGCCAAGTGATGTTCGTCAGAGACCAAGACAAGGCCGTTTGAGGCCAAGTGATGTTCGTTAGAGACCAAGACAGGGTCGTCTAAAGTCAATGGATGTTTGTTAGAGACCAAGATAGGGTCGTTTGAGGCAAAGGGATGTTTGTCAGAGACCAAGATAGGGCTGTCTAAGGCTTAGGGATATCTGTTAGAGTCCAAAACAGGGCTGTCTGAGGCCAAGAAGAGGTCGTCAGGAGGCAAGGAGAGGTTGTTCGGAGCCAGGAAGAGGTCATCCGAAGCTGAGAAGAAGCTGTTTGAGAGGGTCAATTGAAGGCCACCAAAATGTAGATGAGGAGAAAAATTTAGTTCACATAGTGAGTGTTTCAATGGTCTGACACCTTCACCCCCCCTATAGAGGTGGCGATGGGCATTGCCCATCATGTTGGTGATGCGGTCAATTGCAAAAAGTGGAGTGAGTAATCAGAGAACAATGTGTAGCTGGAAGCAATTAAAGTGAAGCCAATTGTAGGTGTTTAGAACAAGAGAAAGTAGAAAGAGTGCGACAAAGATTCTAGTACAATGTTCGGTGCTTCTATTCTCGGTGTTGAGTTCATGTGTTGTCAAGGATGCCGACAAGTCTGGAGGAGGTAATAGATGTAGGCAGATGAATTGACACGTCTGCAAAATGAATGTATATGTGCAAATGTGTGCATGCTAAGTGTTTGACGAAGTGATTATTAGACATTATTAGTGTGCTAGTATGCCATGTATTTGGATGTCTTGTAATTTGAGGTGTCATGTAAGGGTAGTTAGGGTTAGGTACAAGGAAGTTGCAGAAGTTGGCAACTACCTCCTCTTTCCCAGGAGTAGTATAAATAGACCCCTTACATTTTCCAAATGCATCCATTCATCCATCTATCTGTTTGTATCTGAGGAGCATATGTGTGCATGTTGTTGTTGTCCAAAGTGTGTTGTTGACGGTTCATTGGAGTACGATGTATTGTATATAGTTGCTATGCAGGATACATGTTGTGTGCGTGGTGTATCCATTTGTAATTGTAAGCTATTCCCATCATATTTTTTTATCTCAGTAGTAATGGAATTGTATTGCAGTGTTGTATTCCATTTCTACAGCATCAATGACTCTTTGAATCCTCTGACCAACATTGCAGGCATACATCACTAGCTCTCTTTTATCACTGTAGACTTGACCTCGGATGTTAGGAGGGGACAGAGTGAGTATCCTACTTCCCCTGCATATCCGGCCATCTAGGCCATATCAGTGTTGAGAACTTCCTGATGTCTATCATTCACCCTTTCATCAGTTCCTTTGGGTGGGTAGGTGACAATATTTCTAACTCTTGGGGCCATTGTGCTAGTTGAAATGTATAACAGTGCTGCCTCATTGTCCTGGTCTTTGACTCAGGTTTTTGTTGACTACTTGTTTGTTGGGGTTCATTCCTTCCCAACAATTTATGCCTGTACTTGAAATATATTTCCTAGTGTCTAACCTTTTTGGGTTTTACCCCTTTCCCTTTCTTTTCTGGCTTGTTCATTGGCTGATCTTCTCTCTTTTTTGAGGGTTTTCTTTCGTTTACCGTCATACTTTCTGTTTTTTTTCAATTCCAGTTAATCTATTTTGGTCATAAGTGGTCATTTATATAATTTATAGCACTGCTATGTATTGTGGTACTGGCACATTGGGGTTCACTTTTTTATGGAGCAATGCAGTACCTTCTGATTATTCTACTTTCTGCAATCGACTGCTTCTGGTTAATATCATTGTGATGCTACTGTGTTTATGCTACTTCCATTTGGAAGTTGGAGGAGCGGTGGTTTGGAGAGAAATTTTTGTAGTGGACCCATGAGTTCATAATTATTTTATTTTGCTCCTTAAGCTACCTCTAAATGGCTGATGTTGCTTCATATTGAACCTACTCTGGTGATGAGATTTTCAAGATTGAAATGCATTTGGAGTTCCATCATTTAAGCTGAGTATTTTCTTGTTCTGGTCAGTCAAATTCTCTTGTTTTTGGTAATTCTTAATGTAAATGTCTTTTTCAATCCTTCTTGTTTCATTTTGTTGTTTTATTCATTTCCATGCATGCTTAGTGCTGCCACTCCATGATCATTCTTCCACCAGTCCTGTGCAACTGTAATAAATCTTACATTATTTTTACTTCATTCTTTAATCATGCAATATCATTTATAAAATATAAGAGCGTTTATATGTTTATTGATGCTCACAATCATTATGCGAGAAAGTGCATCTCCCTAATTTGTCTGTTTAACATTCCCATCTTGAAGATATGTTTCACAGTCAAGTACCTCCTGTGAGAGCATCTCAAGTAATGCAATTCCTGGTGATGAGATAAATGCATTTCTAAGAAAACAGCTTATATGGAAGGAATAGCCAGAGTGAAATTTGTCAATTTGTCATAGCGATTATCTATGAATTGCCCACATGGCCTGTTCTGCAATATTCTGTCCATTGTTTCTCATGGATCTTCCAAAGAGCGTTTCTAAATTGTGAATTTCATGAAAGTCTTATATCTGATTTTGGAAGTTCAATGCCTTGTGGTTGGCATTTTTTGTAAATGTCACATTCAAATTCTTGAGACCTCTTTCAGGCTAAGGAGTTCTATGCTTTTTAGGGCATAAATATTGCCTACTGCTTAGGTACAATGCCATTGAGCAGCAGAGATTTCTAGTCCTTGGAACCTTATAGATCTTAGCAAGGTTATATGCTACTTAGCATTTTGAGCTCAGTTCATGTCCAAATTCTTGAGATCTCCATTACGTTTTAGCAACAAAACTTGTGTTTTCTAAAGCAAATGATACAAGGGAATTGGACAATGTCAAAAACTATTTCAGACTAATATATTTTAGCTTATTGTGGAACTTTGTGGTCAGGCATTTTTATTGAGTATTTCTGTGGCTAGTTTCAGTAAGAATAAAAATGTCCCAACACAGATATTCATCTGAAATTATGATGGAATGTATAGTTCTTGATTTGTTGGTCAGTATATGCTTCCTTGGTGCTCTTTTGAACTCATTTGGTGGTGATTGCTTGTTTCTTAGGAAAGGTCCTAAATTTTTGCATTCTTCCTTGCAGGAGGCACCGTGTGGAGATTTTGTTACTCATCTGTTCTGCCATATGTGTGCAATTTGTCAGGAGTATAGGGAAATTCGAGACCGTTCAGATGGATTTAATCTGTCTGTTTTAACTGCTCCATCTGTTCAGACTATGGAGGCATTCCCTGAAAATTGAAGTAGAGATACTTTGCCAGTAGTTGAGGATTATATGATTTTTCATTCTTTAATATTTTCTAAAAGATGAAATGCATGTTCATGCCATGTACATGATTTGAAAAGAAGCATTTACTATCTTTTGAAAGTTGTCAGTTTTGCTTGAGTAGGACGCTTGTTTTGTTTACAATTGACTGCCGATTTGTGTAGATTTCTACCTAGAATGATGCCCTGTACAGTTAAATTTTTAAAAGAAGAAACATATTGTTAATACTTGCAATCTGAATCTGATGAACACAATGAAGTTGTTCATAGTTCATCTCCGGGGACTTGAAATTTCTATTTTTTTTAATAAGTTGGACTATGAATTTCTTATATATTTTGATCAGTCAATAGTTCTTTAGCCAATTTTCTTTGGCAAAGTGACCAACTGATGTCTTGTTATGTGAATAGTTACTTTTTAAAGTTCATTGCTATAATGCATAATTATTTGCTAGTGAGGTGCTAACTATGTTTTCCTGCATTGGTGCTGAGCATATCTAGTTATGTGATTAATATTACTGGGAATTGTCTGATATCAATCTGGCGAGACTTGGGTCTCAAATGCTAATCCACGTTTATGAGAGCGAGGTCATTCAAAGCTTTGACTGCACTAAAATTATCCATCTGAAAGAAAGAAGCATACTTGTCTTTCTTTTTGAGATGAGAGATTCATACAATTTAAGAGAGATGGTTAATTGCAGATTCTTACAATATAATAAAGATGGTTAACTGAATATTATTGAAATGAACATGCAAAAAGAAAGTTGTGTACATCTCCATAAAGAGAATGATATTGCTTCTGTTCAAGGTGATAATAATACAAATGATACATCACGTATTGTAGATGATTAAATGGAGAACATGTTGGTTGGCCAACATAGGTGAACATTGCTTCTGTTCAAGGTGATAATAATAGAAATGATACATCACATATTGTAGATGATTAAATGGTGAACATGTTGGTTGGCCAACATGGGTGAACACAATACCATGAACAAATCATGTGCTATGTATGGGTCATGGCAAACAGACAAGTTTGCTAACAAAATATCACAGGATATGGTTCCTACTCGAGAGGCATAAAGGATTGCCTTTGCATAAAGAGTGGTTGCAAACAAACATCATATAATTCTCCTATATGGTGTAAATGAACAATTTCAGTCACATTATGGTATTTTATTTTGGATGATAATAAAAAAATTACATTCTATATTGAGAAAATCTGCAAAAATTATCCTGATGTGAGCCGATTTTTTCTGATTCACAACCTGGCTGATATTTGTTGATTTTTTGCCAAAAAGTTGTGATATGCATGAAAAAAACTTTTTTTTCGATGAAAAATTGCATTATTTTTTCTCGATTCGTATTTTTTCTCGATTCTGTTTCCATGCCAATTTCGATCTGATTCTTTTTTTCTTACCTATAATTTGAATCGTTAAATGGGTTATATGAATTGAAACAACTTCGATTTTTTATTTTTGCTAGAGAAAAAGGGGTTATACTTGGGTCCCCTAGCTTTGACAAATGGTAACTCTTTTTTTTAGAGCTTGAAAGTTTACAAACAGATTCCATTCTCATCTCAATTGAATTGATATAGTTAGAAACCTACATATTTTTTCATAAAAAATCTGAATTCTTGATTTTATTTTCTAGACCGTTTCCAATTTTAAATGTAAATATAAATATTTCAGAAATCAACATACTTCTTGACATTTCTTTGTAACAACCTTACAATATCAAAACTCAACCTCTATCGTCCACGCATTGCATCTTAGTAGAGATACTTCATAAAATTCGCATTATCATAGTCTGCATTACCAAATTTGGATTGTTAGTTTCTTTCTTGAAGCATAAATGCCATACCCTATCCCATAATCCAACCAACAACTCAAATAATCTATTTAGCCACGAAGTTCATTTGATCTCATTTTTTTGTTTGTTTGTTTTTGTTTCTGTTTCAGCATACAAAATTGTGCTCTCTTCACAAAATCATAGTCTGCTTTACCAAATCTGGATTGTTAGTTTTCTTCAATACATTGATCTATAAATGAATCCCTTGAAACATTTCGTAGTCCTTTGGAATATTATTTTGAATTTGCTCATTTAATATTTTTTCTGTCAGCCTCAGCAAAACATACTACTTCCTCTAACCATGGAAAAGAGAATTTAACTTCATGATCATCTATTGGCTACCTTTTCTATACATTTGTTCTCTTCTCCTAATGCTTGAGTAAACCTAATTTCTTCAAACTTTGTACATCTCTTGAATGTTCCTTGGAGTTTTTGCTTTCCTCAAAATTGCATTCATTACTGTGAGTGAATTGCTTTCCATCCATACAAATCCACCCAAGCTTTAACTTCATTACTTGTTAAGTCTACCACTGAAAGTGTAGAGTGATAAAATCTCACCCCTACTATTCCTAATTATTTTTCCTCCTCTTGGTGGTCTTGGATATCTTTGGGATGCTCCATTAAAGTTCAATTTAATCAACTCCACTTCTAGTTGTTTCCACTTTATATTCTTTGTCTAACTTTTGTTTCTCTTGTACCTAACATCCTAATTCCATTTGATGACTTGACTCCGTCTATCAAGGCTCTTTGCTTCAAGATTAGGGATGGGGTGATTTGATAGGGTTGGTTTAGGCTCCTCTATGACTAAACAAATATTCCTTCTCATTACCTCTAAATTCCTTTTAATTACTTCAAATATTCTTCTGTTCTTTTCCAGCCATACAGTCCAAAGTATTAAATATATATCCTAGATTTTCTATAACGCCTCACTTTTAAAAGTGCTTTGCCATTGCTTTAACCATTTTTCAATTCTGCCATTCAGCACCATGCATTTACCAAACATATTAGGAATCCATTGCCATAGATCAAGACTATTGATTAGTGTCTCTCAAAATGATCTATACTCGTCTCCTTTTTACATAGAACACATTGTGAGGGGCCATGAAAGCCCCTTTTCAATAGGTTATCTCATGATAAAATTTTCCTATGACCTACTAGCCATATAAACATTTCGACTTTTGGAATGCTCGGCTATCCTAAATATATCTCCATATTTTGTTGTAGTTCTATTTTGTTGGTGCTTTATATTATATCCTCTTCTTATTGTGTATTCTTCTGAGCTATTCAACTCGTAAATCAGCTTATCCTCGGCTGCCCTCGAAATAATCATTGTTATCTTTCTGCTCAACTACCTCCTAGCATCAATGTCTTGTATACTTGTAAAAAAATCCTTTCTATTTGTATCTTCCTTCTTGGTATTTGAATATAATGTTTGAAACCCTATCACCATACATGGTTTCAAAATTGGATATATAGATTGAGTGGTTTATCATCACACCAAGTATGCATCCAAATATAAATTTTTCTCTAGCTCCCACCACCCATCTTAGACCTTTAATCACTAGATCAATTGATTTTTTAAAACCGTTCCATATCGCAGAACCAACTAGTAGTGAATATGCAATAAAGATTAAGCTTGGGTTGTTGGGATCAATGTACATAGAATTTTTTTTTACCCACTGTATATTACTCTCTTTGTACAATCTCCAAATTACTTTTCCCCTTAGAGCTAAGTTTGCATCTATAAGAACTCTTAAATTCAAGACCTCCCCTAATTTTATCAACACCTTGTTCCATTCAACCAAAGGAAATTTCCTTTTATCATGTAATACTGACCACAAAAATGATTGCATAATATAGACTAAACTATTTTCTATTGATTTTGGCATAATATACAAGGATATAATATGTTGGAATGACTTGTAAGACTGATTTAATTAGCTACACTCTTTCTACTAACGATAAACATCTATCTTTTCACGTCCGTAGTTTATTTTGAACTTATAACTGGATTCCACAATTCTATTCTAATTCTCCCCTCAAATTAGGGTATCTTTAGATATGTTGTTGACAAATTTGCCTCCTCCATTTGAAGTAACTTGTATATCTCTTCTTTGTTTCTAGCTGGAGTGTTAGAAAGTAAATTTTGGATTTGTCCTATGAACTTTCTGTCCTGATGCTCTTTCATATTCCTTTAATAAGTTATTCAAAACTTTGACCTTGTTTTATCCTACCCTTCCAAAAAGAGTTGTATCATCGACAAACTGTTAATGGACAATGTTGTTGATTTTACTAGCCATAAGTCTGCTTATTAGCTCATCTTTTTATGCATACTTTAAATTCCTTCCCAATACCTCTGCTATAATAATAAACATATATGGTGATAGAGGCTCCTTGTCTAAGACCCCCTTGGCTTTAAATGATTCTGTTTTTAGCCTATTGACCAGGAAATAACTTTGAATTAATCATGACCATGTTTGCATAATAATTTAATGAACTACATAAAGGTATTACAACAAACTTTATTATAACAGTTGCCATCGGAATTGAATCATGGTGGGTTGCATGAGTCAAACATTGTCACAAATTAGAATTTCACCTCGTAGGCAATTTAAATTTGAATATGAAGAATGAAAACTATTTATTATTTATAATTAAATTATGATATTTATTAGTAATTACAACAATGTTGTACAAAATAAATCATGTTATTAAAGTTACAAGAATATTAAAATGTTTGAAACTTGAAAATTCATTAAATATTAGCTCACCATAAGACGTGGCGAACATGTCCAACTAGAAATCCTTGTTCATTTAAATATTAGTTGATTGGAAGGTGTGACAAACATGTATAATTATAAAGTTTTCAACAAAGAGAATGTTACAAAGCATATAATTTAACAAATCAAAGAAATAGTGTTTAAAAGCCACAGGATTCTTTATGTAAATCTTCCAACTTCAATATCCTTTAAATTCAAATTGAGAGTTTTATATAGTTGGCTCATTCTTGTCTATTGCTACGTACATTGTATCCTACTATCTATTATATATGTGATCTATTATTGCAGTTTGCAAAGTTGTGTAGTCTATATAAATATATTATAACATGATTTACAATCGATTAAAAATCATAGATTGTTTTTGAAAATAATAAATTATAATTCGATTTATATGATCAAAGTTGAAATTACACAGATTGTTTTTGAAAATAATAAATTATAATTCGATTTATATGATCAAAGTTGAAATTATGTTATATTGTATAAATACACATATTGACAAGCAACCACTTTCAACATTACACAAGTTGAAATTACATCAAATAAAAAAAAAGACAAACCAAACATGTTCATTAAATGCCTGTAAAGTAAAATCCTTCTATGACATTAAGGACCTATTGAAGAAAATACTATTTTCACCTTAAATTATAGCATTCACAAAGAAAACAATATCAACTTAATGCTATTTGAAGTATGAATGATTGTCAACTTTGAGTATGAAGTTTGCTATACTTATTTTTTCTTTTGGGGGTGGGTTAAGAGGGGGGATTCCAACTAATTTCGATGTAGTTTGTTAAGTTAAATGATTTTTTTGAAATTATTATAATTGGGAGATGCTAGAAGGTTAAGAGTCCTATGTACTAAGACTCAAAATATAACTTTCACCTTGGATAATTTTGCGATCTATGTTGATAAATTCATTCTAAATAATTTGTTAAATGTATTTTTTTTGGAATATGAAAATGTATGTTTAGCGTATTTGGTAATTGACTTATGGTTAGCTTCTATATATCTCAATAAGGATATTTTAACATTCCTTTAATAAATGTGGTTGAGGTTGACTACTTCCTTTCTCGTTACCTTGACCTATACAAATACTTCTTATTGTTTATTGTAATAGCAAAATTATCAATTGAATTATTCACTCATCTTTAACAAAGTATTACTTATTTCGATATTTCTCTTTTTATTTTTCTTTGAATGCTTTGTACTTTTGAATGATGGAGTGCTTGTGGCTTGTTTATTTTTTTTAGGTGATATATAGGAAACTCTTGGCAAAGTGTGAAGGTTATGACATGGTAGTGTCTCATGAGGGAGTCATATGGAAAAATGATTTCATTTTTACCACAAAGAAGTTTTGTAAGGGTTCACAAAAACTTGTTTTTTTTAATAAATTGATTGTTGGCTAGTGAAGAAATAAGGAGCTTGTGGTCAAACATTGACCTATAATTCTTTTCCACTTTGAAGATATTTTCCATTTTCTCAAATTTATTTATTTATTTTTGTTTTTAAAACTTACACAATTTAAGATCTAGACTATTTTTTGGAATTGGTTACAAATTAGGAACTTAAAAAAAATTTAGGGGTGACAATCTTGAATTTTATTGGATTTTTTACCTTGCAAAATTAATGATAAAAATTTGGTCAAATTGGTTTAATCATTAGGCACAAAATTGAACTAAAAATTCAAAGGTCTTAAATTTTGCAAATGAAAAGTTTTTCAATTGTCTTTCCTCAAATTCATATCATTGATCACTTCTCATTGATGCAAATATTTTTTTGTCAATTCTTACATGAAATCTTGCATACTGATTGGAACATCACAAGTTTTAGGTTTTATATTTAGTTTTTTGATGGGAAGAATTATTGCGTTGGAAGAATAAAATGCAATGATTATTCATGATGTTATTTTCTACAAAATGTTATTGAAAAAAATATGATGAGATTGTTTTTTTTGACAATTTTGAAAAAAACTTGTATTAAGACATAGATCAATTACAATGTGGGAAGAGCCTCTTCCCAGCCGAAGTCCGAGAGGACACATTCATACAATAGTAAAGGAAGAACTGCATCGGAGCCAATTTTCGTGAACCAAAAACTAGCTGCCATGGGGTCCCCCATCGTACTCTGTTTTTTCGAAGGTCATTAGCTCAAGGACCTTTCAAGACCCCGTCTAATCACCTCATCCTCAATATCCATGTCACTGTGCAACTAAAATCCAACCTCCTTTTCCGCACCAATCTTAGCCAGAAAGTCAGCCGCTTTGTTCAAATCTCTACTTGCATAAACTGGGATCACGTCCTCCAATTCCTTCCATAATTCTTTAATTTGGGTAACAAGAGCCCTCAACCTCCAAGCTTTCGGATCAAAGTTCCTTATGCGGTCTAGAGCTCCAACCATTATTTGCGAGTATGATTCAAGAATAATCCTACGGTGGCCATGTTTCACCGCCCAAACGAAGCGGACTTGATGGCAATGGCTTCGGCTTCATTGTTAGTGGTTCTTCCCGGGCCTTGCAATTCCCAATAGAGCACGGTCCCAAGCATGGTTCCGGCACACCACTCCAATTCCGGCTCTACTTGGATTGCCTTTTGCGGCTCCATCGGTATTGATTTTAATCCAACCTTCGGGGGGAGGTTTCCAACAATTTCCGTCCTGTCCCTCTTGCGGTTCAACGCGTTCTTCCATAGCTCCAATGTCAATTTGAGCTTCCTCCTCAAGCATGAACAGACCACGGTTTCGGTAACCTTGCTCCAAATGGTACTGCCAAACCTCGTCTAGAGCAAGTAAAAGTTTCTCTAAAAATTCGGCATTTCTTTCCGACCATACTTGCCACCGGATAAAGCTTAAACCGAGCTCCCGACCAATACGAAGAGCTTTAGATTTGAATCTACCTTTCGCCATTTTGCCCGGATATTCATCCGGTTCGAGTCACCACTTACTTGAATTTTAAAGTATGCAAACCAACGTAGCCAAATCGTCGGGTGAAAGGGCAACCAAACGAACAAATGGTCGGCGGTTTCCTTGCTCTTGTAGCATAGTACACATTGAGAAGGGCCGATGATACCTTTTGATCCGAGATTATCAAAAGTGAGGATTCCATTGTGCATGCACTTGCCAGGAAAAAAAGTTAACTTTCGGCCGACCTTTAGAGTGCCGGATTTTCCTCCGATCCTCAACTCCGAAAAGTATGAGCGGGGGCTGCGGGAGAATGCTTGTCATATCCGTCCTTTATCGTATAGACGCCAAGACTCCCAAAGCCCCAAGCTAATTCATCCTCCACGTCTCCCCCTGTAAGAAATATTTCTGTCAGAATTTTAGTCATGATGGGAGTCAAATTCGAAGGGATTGAAATGGGCCACTCATCCAACTTCTTGAATTCCTTAAACTTACACTCCCCCAGCTGAGTAGTTGTGAAATAACTTTCAATACGGATCCATCCCTTGGCTTCAATGGCTGCTTTTATTGGTCGTAATTTTAGAAATTCAGCAATGATGGGTGGGAACTGATCCCAAGAATCTGTCTAGAAACGAGCCTTATCCCCTCTTCCCACTTTCCAAAATAAGCGGTCTTTAACAACCTGAGACCCTAACTTGAGAGCCTGCCAAACTAGGGACTAGTACCATCCAAGGGGATGCGAGCTACATCATTTGGGTTGGCTCTGTCCCGGTATTTGCTAGTAAGGATTCTACCGAAAAGGGAGGTGGGTTGGGAGATCCATCTCCGATGCTGACTTTCTAGCCAAAGCTTTATTATTCAGCTTAGATTTTCTCAAACCCGGACCTCCTTTAACCTTAGGTTGGGTAACTTTGTCCCAACCCACTAAGGCCCACTTTCTCTCTCCCTTTGCTCCTTCCCATAAAAACTTTCTAGCCATCCTGTCCAACTCTTTCCATATTGTAATCGGGGCAGCCAGGATAGAGAATTTGTAAATTGGCATGGCTTGAATGACTGACTGTAAGAACATTAATCTGCCACCATAACTTAACCACTTGTGAGACCAGTGATTAATTTTGTCCTTGATACACTCCAGCATATTCCTCCATGTGTCTAATTTCAGCTTCTTAAAGTGCAAGGGGACCCCCAAGTAAATGACTGGGAGAGAAGTCCTTATGAATCCCAGGATTTCTAAAATTTTGTTCTGAAGCCTTTGCTCCAGATTAAAAAAAACCACTTTGGATTTTTTCTCATTAATGACCTGTTGAGTAGCCCTGAGATAGACATTAAGAGTATCCCTAATCATTCTTGCTTCCCTGAAGCTGGCCACTCCAACCAAACCAGTGTCATCCACAAACTGTAGGTGCGTTAAAACTTTGTCACCCACCCTGATACCCAATAATCTACCTTGTTGTCTTCTCCTCAAGAAAAGTATGCCAAGACCTTCAGCCAAAATGAGAAAAAGATAAGGAGAACATGGATCCCCCTGGCGCAGTCCCCGAGTAGCTCCAAATGGTTGCGAAGGAAGGCCCTTGATAAGCATAGAGTAAGTTGGGGTAGAGACACAACTCATGATCCACTCTATCCAGTCCTGAGAGAAACCAAAGGCTGCCATCATTTTAGCCAGGAAACTCCATTCAACCCTGTCATAAGCCTTTGACATGTCCAGTTTTATGAACATCCCTTTATTACCGAAAGTGTGCATTGAATGGATTGCTTCTTGGGCCACAACCACCCCATCCGAGAATCTGTCGTCCCTTAACAAAACCCCTTGCTCGGAGGAGACAATGTTGTGAAGAAGAGGTTTTAGGCGCTCAGCCATTACCTTTGTGATTATTTTGTACAACACATTACATAAGGCAATAGGCTTATAATCTGAAATATGAACCCCCTCCTCCCATTTTGGAATTAAGGTAATGGAAGTGTGGTTTATAGCTTTAAGCATTCTCTTATTTTCTCTGGACTCTTCTACAACAACCATTACATCTTCCTTTAAGTAGTCCCAGAAAGCCTGAAAAACTCAATTGGGAAGCCGTCCGGACCTGGAGTTTTACCAGTGCTCATTCCAAAGACCACAGTTTTCAATTCATCTCTATCAATGGGTTTGAGGAGGGCCTGATTTTCATCCTTAGAAATAACAACAGGTATGACAGAAATAACTTCATTTTGGGCCTCTACATCTTGAACCACACTTTCCTTAAAAAGCTTAGAAAAATAATCCATAGCTTGGGAATGCATACCTAGAAGTGTATCAAAGGAATGACCGTTCTCATATTGAAGGGCCTCCATCTTGTTCATCTGTCTTCGAGCACAAGCAGTCCGATGAAAGAATTTTGTATTTCTGTCCCCTTCTAATAACCAGGTGGTCCTTGCTCTCTGCTTCCAATAGGTCTCCTCCTGGTTGTCAATGTCCTCAACCGCTATACGCAGGGCATCATCCTCAGCTTTGAGCTGGTCTGTAATTACTCCTTCTCTGAACTGTTTTTGGACCTCATCCCATCTGGTCACCAATGGAGCTCTTTGGGCCCGGAAGTCTGTTTTATTAACATGCCTCCAATACTTCAACCGAGTTTTGACATATTGTAGTTGTTTGTGGATTCTGAACATTGCTCTCCCATAAGTCGGGCGGCCTTCTTCCCACCACTCGTGGAATTTTCTCCCGAAGTTCTTCTTTCCGAAGCCAAAAATTCTCAAATATGAAAGGTTTGTGATGCTGCCCCATCCTAGTCCCGCCTTCCAACAGAATGGGACAGTGATCTGAAACTGGGCCTTCTAAAATCTAAAAATTTATATTCCATTTTACAAACGCCTCCTCTAAAACCAAAAAATGATCTAGCTTAACCTTCCTGCTATGTGGCTCCCGCCTTTTATTAGTCCAAGTGTAGTTAATGCTAGGACATTTAATGTCCACTAAGTGCAAAGCCTGGACTTGGGCAATCATGAAACGATCCCCTTGGTCCAAAAATGGTGTTCCCCCTTCCTGATCTCTAGAAGATAATTTAGCGTTAAAGTCCCCCGCTATAATCCAGTCTAGATCTTCCCTTGAGGTTCGCATGTTATGCACAGTCTTCCACTGCCGCCTCCGACCATCTAGGTTTTGAGACCCATAAAAGTTTGTGATTAGAACGTGTTCCGCAGGTGACATTATTCCTAAAAAGAGAAGTGAGAACACCCCTCCAGGCAAGATGTTCTATTGCAGACCATTCAAGAGAGTTCCACAGAGTAACAATCCCCCTTGAGGCACCTTGGGTAGCCACATTCATATGACCAGCACCCCTCCAAATTCTGTTGACTGTTTTGGACATAAGATCTAATAACATCTTAGTCTCCTGTAAAAGCAAAAAATCAGTATTACGATTCTCTAAAAGTCTTCGAACAACGGATTGATGGGTTCTGCTTGTTTAAACCCCTCACATTCCATGATTGTATAATCATTGGTTACCCTGAGAGCAATAAGAGTCTATTGGCCTCACCGATCCTCCCGTGATCAGTTTGTATCCTTGGACTGCTAGCAACTCCTTATTGGATCTTCTACCTACTCCCTGAGAATTGCTGTTTTTTGATCTTTTTTCTACCTGGGTAATCCCCAAAGTTGGCCTTTCCCTGTTCTTCTTTGCTATTCCCATGCTGACATCCCGAGATACTGTCTGCTCCCCGGTTATGCACTACTAAAGCCCCCGAACACACTGGCTATGATACTTCACAGAGTTCAACTACCTGTTGTATGACGGGAGGAGATGAGAGGGGGAGTTGCACGGGAATATTATAATTTTCCTTATTACCCTCCATGCCCTCCATAAATTGTTCCTCTTCGTCAACCAGTGACTTAAATATCTCATACCTACTGGCAGGTCTGAGATGGGATTGCTCCTTTCCCTCTTTTTTCTTTGTCCATATTTTTCTTCTGGGCTGTTCAAAACCCTCTCTCTGAGCTTCCTGGCCATGAACGGTGCTATTAGGATCTTTATTAAGTGTTGCCTTATCCTCTTTAGGCAGGTTTGGCATTCCTAAAGGGGCCTCCATTTTAGCATTCATATTATTGGGGTAGAAACGGGCCAAATGTCCATGTTTATGACAAACCCTACATCTAAAGGGTAGGGCCTCATAGTCCAATTGTTGAATCCAGGAGAGTCCTGCCAATTCAATTTCCATCTCTGCCAGCAAAGGCTGGCTGAGATCCATCTCCACACATAGTCTTGCATACACCACCATGCTCCCTTCAATTGTGTCTCTGGCAACACCCAAATGTCTTCCAATAGAATTGCCAATCCTTGCCAACACCGCTCACTCCGAATTCCATTGGAAGAGCATATAGTTGGATCCATACTGGGACCGCAGTAGGTTCAAATCGGGGATCGAATCCCACTCTCCATGGTTGAACAAATAGCCCTGTCGGGCCATGATTTTTCTTCTCTGACTCGAAAGCCCTATTTCTATCGGCCAAAGATGAAAAGCTAACAATAAAATATCCATTGCTAATAAACCACAATGAAAACTCATCGTGAGGCTCCCAGTTTTGGCGGATCCAAGAGTGCAAAAAATTCAAGGAAGGACGTATACCCATGAACTTGTAGATTAAATCGTGATTAGCTCTGTAAATGACTGATTCTTCAACCATACTTGGCTCGATGACAATTTTTGGCCCGGTTTCGGCTCGCGGAAAGCATCCATTCACACGATGTGCTGTCGACCTATTCCCAACAGACTCGTGAAGAGCATTTTATATGTTGTTTTTTGAGCTTCGTCGTTCTTTGGAGGAGATTTTTCTTTAAACAAATCTGCGTATGAGCTGCTACTCCCTGGAAAAGGAGCCGGAGAAGTCCCCATTGGACCCTCCTGGGGCACCAATCTAGCCTTTAGATCCATCGTACCTCGAAAGCACTTCTGCAATCTAGCTGATGCCCTAGATTTTTCGAAGTTCCAGAAACCCTAATATGATGAGATTGTTATAACGATATTATGTGACTATTATTTATGTTGGATGGAATGATTTGTTGAATGGATAATTTCACAATAGAGAGAATAAAATGAAATTAACATATTGCCCTTACGATAAGAAAATGAAAAGGAATAGAAATATAAAAAATAAACACAAAATATTTTATGGTGTTTTTGGATACCAAAATACTTCACTTACAATGAAAAGATCCTCAATTAATGTACCAAAGAATGGATGAACATAGGTGGGAGTTGTTGGGCATGCAAATGACACACTCTAACTTCCTCTAATGCTAGTTTTGTTTGGTATGAAGAGATAGAAGCCAATCTGTTGGTGTGTCAAGGGCAAGCCAACTTGGAACAGAGCCAATTTCCTCTTGAAAAGGATTTGTTTCCCCCAAGGTTCGGGTATGCCTAGGTCTTGGTCGATGTGGATAAACCTAAAAGTTGATGGTAGTTGTTTCTTCAAGGGGCCTTTGTTGGTACGACTCTAAGAGGCAAGCTTCCTAAGCACAATGTTTTAAACTTAAATGTTCAACTGTTTGGAAAACCATTCCACTGCATTAATGTTATAATATACATAAATAGAGCAAAATTTAAACTGCATAAAATAGAGATGATTTTAAACCACGTAAACTATAATTGCCCAAACTTGCATTCATATCATTATTGTATATAATGACAAACACAAATTTAAAGTGTGTACATAATAAAAGCCACTTTTAATATTTTTAAAATTGAAATTAATCTACTAATCTAAACAGGTTCTACAAGAAGTTAGGTTTAAAGCTGAGAGAGAAAGAATAGAAAATAAGCAAGCTTGTACTATTCTATATTTGATTCTGACCAACAAGGCGATAATTTTGATTTTAAACCAAACCCGACTTGATCAGTATTCACATAGCCTAACATCCGAAATGATGCGATCTTTAGAGGGAAAGCAAACTATGAAATAAACTGAATGCTATCACCATCATCATGCTTATATTAAGCATAGAATTTCAAAGCCTTCTATTATGAAAGAGGTGACATGAAACACATATAACTTCAGATTCATCCACTTTAGTGAATTACAAGAACAAAGCTCAAGATCTGCACAAGGCTTGGTTCAGAAAATCCATTCAACAAGAATGAAAAAACTAAAAGAGAACAAGCTAAGTCTAATGGGCTGGCTAATGGATGGTTTCCGATTCCTTTTGCTATTTAGTGGATTGATATTTATACATTTTTTTGGCTTTGCATATAGCCTAAAATTTTGTACTTTGTAGATCTATGTCCACCTAGTTGATTTAAATTTTTGCATCTATCGTATTTGAATTCTGAGCAACTATGTCAGATAAGCTTTAAATAGAAGATTTTGTGACATTTTTATTTTTATTTTTATATTACATTATTTTTCTCAATTTATTTATTTTTATTATTATTATTATATTATTTTTATATTTATTATTATATTATTTTTCTCAATTTATTTATTTAATATTTTTCATATTTTTCTCCTCTTTCAATTTTTCTCTCCCTCCACATTTTTGTGACATTCTATGCTTTTTGATAATTTTCCATGTCTCTTGGCAATTCTCTACATTTTTTGGTAATTCTCTATACATTCGGCAATTTTCTGCATTTCTTGGCCATTTTCACATTTTTCAGCCACTTTATGTTTTTCAGCCAATTTTTGTGTTTTCCATTTTTTTTTTGCATTTTTTTGCTATTTTCTGTGTTTTCTTGTCCTTTGAATTTTCTAGCCATTTTATGTTTTTTTTGGTTCTCTCCACGGTTTTAATTTTATTGGCTACACGAAAACTTTTTATTTTTCTCCATTCTCTATGAGCCATTGATCTTAGATTAAACAATTTTGTTGACTTTTAAATGCTTAACCTTTTAATTTTTTTGAATCTCCATGAGCTAGCTGTTAATACGAGATAGAACAATTTTGCTAACTTTTTGAATGCTTTACCCTTTTTGTGACATTTTATGTTTTTTGATAATTTTCCACGTCTCTTGGCAATTCTCTACATTTTTTGGTAATTCTCTATACATTCGGCAATTTTCTGCATTTCTTGGCCATTTTCACATTTTTCAGCCACTTTGTGTTTTTTCAGCCATTTTTTGTGTTTTCCATTTTTTTTGCATTTTTTTGTGTTTTCTTGTCCTTTGAATTTTCTAGCCATTTTATGTTTTTTTTGCTCTCTCCACGGTTTTAATTTTATTGGCTACACGAAATTTTTTTATTTTTCTCCATTCTCTATGAGCCATTGATCTTAGATTGATGACTTTTAAATGCTTAACCTTTTAATTTTTTTGAATCTCCATGAGCTAGCTGTTAATATGAGGTAGAAAAATTTTGCCAACTTTTTGAATGCTTTACCCTTTAAATTTTTCTTTGAATTTTCATGAGCTATTGATTTGAGATCAAACGGTTGGTAGACTTTTAAATGTTTTACACTTTATATTTTTCTTCGAATATCTGAGCCATTGATATGAGATCAGATGGTTTTGCTAACTTGTAAATACTTTACCCTTTAATTTTTTCTTTGAATCTCCATGATCTGTTGATTCGAGATCGGACGATTGGCGAGTTTTTGGGCATGACAACTTGGACAACATGTAGAAAAAAAGCAATTTTGGGTATCAAACATCCTTAGAATATATGCAAGTTTATATTCATCAAAAATATATTTTTGATCCACATCTAATAGAGGTGGTTTCATGAATTTCCATTGATTATTATAGGTGATATGAGCCTCAAATATAGACACTATGGTGAAAGGGAGGTGCCATGATCAACAGAGCAATCAAATAGCATGTTGAAAACAAGCCATTTTAGGAGGTCAATTCCTATTGAAACCTAGGCAAGTTTATATTTGTCAGAAATCTCTCTTTGAGACACATGTAATGGAAGTGGTTTCACAAATTTTCACTAAGATTTGAAGGAGATATAGGCCTGAAAAGTGACACCATCCATATTGTCAGGTTTATAGTGTCTAAATTTAAACAGGTTTGGGGTGCTAGGACTATGAGAACGTAGACATATTGGTACTCGTTGAAAATATTTTTTTGAGCTTATTATAATGAGAGAGGTTATTTTCCATTTTGAAGAGATTGCCATATATAACTATAGTAATAAGTACCATGACAAACTCAGGGTATGTTAAGACCCTAAGGATTTAATACAAGATTTATCCACAGTCTTCAATTTAAAGGTAACACAATAAGATATCAAAATGGAGAAAGTCCAAATAGCTTTATTGATTACCAAGAATCATAGGCCACTTCGAGGGGACTTCCTCCTTACAACTTTAAAAAACAAAGTATTTTCTCCTTGATAGTATCTCTTCTGTTCTTACACATATTTATAACATAACTATTCTAACCCTAACCTTACGTCGGTTCAAATTATTACAATATGACGGTTCACATTACAAGCCGATATATCAATTAACTATACTACTAATAATAATAAAATGTTAGGATGTGGAATCCTAACATGTTTAATTGATATATCGACTTGTAATATGAATTGACATATTGATCATTTTGATATATAACACCCATAGCTTTTTCTAGAAGTTAAAAATAAAAAAAAAAATGGCTAAGGGAAGAAGATCTCAAGACTCCAGCTTAGAAAAAATGGATCATGATATTCAACAAATCAAGGACCTAATTTCATAGGTTAATATCAAGCATACTTTTCAAGAAATGGAGGCAAGGATAGCTGGATTCAATGCTAAATATGACTCTTTGAATAAGAATATGACACAAGTACAACAAATTGTGCAATCAACTGTAGCTAATTAGTTTCAAAGCACATAAGGTTCATGCTCACAACAATCTTCAGGACAAACTGTAGGATCGACACATCAGATGCACATTGGGGGCCAATAAGCATCTATCCTTCCAAGAACAACTAAGTTAGATTTTCTCAAGTTTGATGGAGGAGATCCAACTAGCTAGATCTATCAAGTGGAATAATATTTTTCATTGAACTAGATTCTTGAGGGGCAAAAAGTCCATATTGCATCATTCCACCTTGAGCATGATGCTATCTAATGGTACGAAAACTACTGGAAATCCTACTTGGGAGGAATTTTCAAAGAATTTGTTGGTCCGGTTTAGTCCAAGTGATTTCGAAGACTTCACATGAGCTCTCACCAAACTACGTCAAATCACTTTAGTGAAGGAGTATCAAACTCAATTCGAGAAGCTCGCGAATCGCACCAAGAGGTTGGATGAATCATTTTTTAAAAGTTGCTTCATTAGTGGGTTGAAAGAAGAAATTAAGGTGGAGGTGAAGATGTTCAATCCCAATACCATGATGGAGGTCATTGGATTAGCCAAGTTAACAGAAGATAAATTCAATGCCCAACATCAACAAGGGAAGCAACCTATTGGAAAATCACAAGTCACGCAAACTACCCCAAAACCTAATCGACCCTTGTAGGTTAAACGACTCAGTGTGGAGGAAATAAAGGAATTATGGGAGAAAGAAAACTGCTACAATTATGATAAGAAATATGGGCTAAATCATAGATGCACTACACAAAAATTGTATTTGTTGGATGCAAATGTTCCTTGTAACTCAATAGAGGAAGAAGATGATGTAGAAGTGGAAAAAGTGATAGATGCACCTGATAACAACAATGAAGATATCCCAAAAATTTCTTTCAATGCTCTCATAGGATTTTCTTCTCCACAAACTATGAAATTTTGAGGGTACTTCAAATGGTAAAATCTCATTGTGCTCATTGATTTAGGATGTACACATAATTTCATTGATCCAAGTGTGGCAAAACAAGTTGATTGTTATATACAACCTTACAATAGCTTTGAAGTAATAATTGGTAATGGGGGACAAATTGCTTGTAATAGGAAGTGTCAAAATGTCAAGCTCACCATGGACGACTACAATATGAAAAGTGAAATGTATGCACTTCCATTGGGAGGATATGATATTGTCCTATGGGCTCAATGGTTGTGAACTCTTAGATCAATACTATGGGATTTTACAACATTGTTTATGCAATTCATAGTTGAAGGATAGAAATACACTCTAAAAGGACTATAAGCAGGTTCCTCATAGATAGTGAGTTCTCATCACATGGAAAAACTTATTCGAAAAGGAGGTAAAGGGATGATTGCATAGTTATTTTCCATTCAATCAACAGGGGAAGAATATGATGAAGTAGAAGATTTACAACAAATTTTGACATGTCACTCTAGAGTATTTAAAGAACCATAAGGGTTACCCCCAAACGTAGTTAGGATCATGTTATACAAGTTCTTCCTGGGAGTCAACCACCCGATATTTGACCTTATAGATACCCCTTCTTACAAAAAAGTGAAATTGAGAAACTTGTGCAAGAACGGTTGAAAGCGAGTATCATTCAACCAAGTGTCAACCCTTATTCTTCTCTAGTCTTGTTGGTTTGTAAGAAGGATGGGTCATGGTGACTGTGTATCGATTTTTAAGCCCTCAACAAGATCATAGTCAAGGAAAAATTTCCAATTCCTATTATTGATGAGTTGCTGTATGAACTTCATGGAGCTAAGTATTTTTTAAAGTTGGACCAAGGTATCATTAAATCAAAATTAGAGAAGATGTTCCTAAAATAACTTTCCACACCCATGAGGGACACTATGAATTTCTAGTCATGCCTTTTGGCATTACAAATGCTCCTTCAACGTTCCAAAGCCTAATGAATCAAGTATTTTGCCCTTATATTAGGAAATTTAATTTTGTTTTCTTTAATGATATTTTGATTTATAGCAAGACTTGGGAGGACCATTTGGTTCACTTGGAAAAGACCTTGCAAATCTTGGGCGAAAACCAATTGTATGTGAAACGATCAAAATGTTCTTTTGAGCGGAAGGAGATTGAGTATCTGGGACATATCATTTCAGAACATGGGGTTAGGGTGGATCCCCACAAAATTAAAGACATGAAGAATCGGCCTATCCAAAAATTATTGAAAAGCTTACGTGGATTTCTTGGTTTGATCAGTTATTATCGTAAGTTTGTAAAGGACTATAGCAAGATTGCAATTGTTGAACTAAGCATGAAATTGAGAGGGGGGATGAATCAGTGTGTATTCAAAATTTAATCCAACTACGAAATCAAATCAAAATAAGCAATCACACAAACATGCATCACATAACACCAGATTTATAGTGGAAACCCGATGTGGGAAAACCACTGTGCCAATGGACTGTTTACACTCCCATCCAAATCCAGCCTCGAAAATGTTTGGTCTTTACAATATTTTTGTAGCACCAACTGCAGGGAATGACACCAACCAACCTGGAATTTAGTAGCACCAACTACAAGGAGCATCGACCCCTGTTTCCAAGCACCAACCCAAAAATTTTAAAAAGCTCTGATAAAAGTTTTAAATCTCATCAAAAGACCCTGAGTGGTCTAGCTCACAAATCTTCTCCTCTAAAATATTCTATCTAACATTTTCAATCTTCTCAAATCTGCACATTGATTATCTCACACCTTGCACATTTTTTCAATCAAAATGCCAAAGAAAAAATCTTCACAACATGCACCAACAGTCCTTTCTCCAAAAAATCCACTTCTCCCTTTTTGAGTTTTCGAACAAAGTTTTCTTCCATTTCATCTGATGTCTCTTCTTCCTAGGATTCTTGTTTTGCTTTCATATTTTTTTGGGCTTTAAAAACACCTTCTCTATCTGTGGGTTTATATTTTCCTATTCTCATATCATATGCAGTCAAAGAACCATGCATCTCATCCATACTAAAAGAATTCAGATCTTTAGCTTCTTCTATAGCTGAAATTTAGAATCAAATATTTAGGGAAGGGACCTTAATACATTTTTCACGATGACATAATCTTCGATTTCCTCACCGAGTCCTCTAATCACATTAATGACTTCATTAACTCTCAACATATATGCCTCTATATTCTCATCCTCATTCATCTTTAATCCTTCGAACTGAGCTTGATGTGTTTGTAACTTGACCTCCTTGATATTAACATCTCCTTCATGAATGCTCTTCAGTTTGTCCCATATTTCCTTTGCCGTTTTACAACCCATAATATTTACCAGTTTGTTGTCCACTAATCCACAAATGATAGCATTCTTTGATTTTGAGTCATTCTCAAACAATTTCTTACCAACAACATCGGTTGGAGAAGTGATGGGTATTGTGTATCCACTGTTTACTGAATTCCAAATGTTGTATCCCAAAGAACAAAGACATGTCTGCATCCTAAGTCTCCAAAATGAGTAATTAGCTCTGTGAAACAATGGTGCTTATTTGATGAGAAGCCTTCACCACTTGACATTATGTCACTTCCAAGATCACCCTAGCTGGTTAAGTCTATTCAAGAACTTGGCTCTGATACCAAGGTTTTCTTTAGTTCTTTTGATGTAACACTTGCTACCAAAAACTTTAAAATATCTTGTTGCATTTTTACCGAACCACAACTCATAATGAGTTTTGCTTTCATGCATCCTCAACATGCACCTATTTTGGATGTATACTATAGTATGAACCACCTCTTTCCAAAATTTATCTGCTACTTTGCTCTTAGTCAACATAGTCCGTGCTATTTCTTGCATTGTCCTATTCTTTTTTTCTACCACACCATTCTGCTGAGGTGTCCTAGCTGCTAAAAACTGTCTCCTAATACCATATTTTTCACAATACTCTATGAAATCCTCTAAAATGAACTCTCCTTCTCTGTTTGATCTTAAACATTTAATCCTTTTTCCTATTTGATTATCAACTTGGTTTTTGAAAACCTTGAACATCTCAAAAGCTTTTGATTTATGCTTCAAAAACAATACCCATGTCATCCTGGAATAGTCATCTATACACAACATGAAATATTTGTCACCATTTATGCTTTGCATTCTCATGGGTCCACATAAATTAGTATGTACTAGTTCCAAAGGTTTGCTTGTGTAGTACTCTTTTGTTTTAAATGAGACTCTAGTTTGCTTCCCTTTTTGATATGAAGCACAAATGGTATTTGATGGTTTGCCAATGGTGAGAATATCTCTCACTGCTTTCTTTGAACTAATTTTTACTAGGTTGTTAAAACTGATATGATCGAGCCTCTTGTGCCACAACCAATTCTCTTATTCCTGTCCAATCAAGCAAGGTCCTTCTAAAGTCTCTGAGAGAGTGTATAGGTTTCCAGATGTCCTTGATCTAGCTGCTATCAACTTCCCACTATTTTCCTTTCTAATTTCACAACCCTGCTTCTTAAAGATCACATCATGAACTCTGTCGCAAATCTAACTTATGCTCAACAAGTTATGCTTCAGACCAACCACAAACAAGACTTCTTCTAACCTGATTTTTCCATCACTGATCTTAACTAAACCTCTACCAACTATCTTAGCTCCATAATTGTTTTCGAATTTCATTGAACCACCTTCATATTTTTGCAACTTCTTAAAGTTCATATTGCTGATTTTTCCATCACTGATCTTAACTGAACCTCTGCCAACTATCTTAGCTCCATAATTGTTTTCGAATTTCACTGAACCACCTATCATATGACTAGAGCATCCACTATCAAGTATCCATGGTGTGGATTTATTTTGCGCTTTAAATTACGTCTGTACGATCAAGGATTCCTTTTCTTCCTTAGGTTGCTCTTTTTATTTCCACTCCGGTTTGATTACAGTTTTGGGCTCTTGTTTTGGATTTTCTTTTCGAGTAGCTTGTGCATGTTTTTCGAGAAATTTTCTATTTTGTCTTATTCCATTTGGCTGAAATTTTATTCCCTAAAATTGATTTGATGCAAATGTACTTCTACAATTTCTTGTAATATGCCCAAAATAGTTATAACATTCTATTGCATAATCCATCAAAGGTGAAAAATCATTTCTACTGGCAAAATTCCTTGGTCCTACATTATACTTGCAATCTAAAATCTTATGTCCATAACATTTGCATTTAAAATAGTAACCAGAAAAAGGATGATTGAACCTCGGTGGCGGTATTTTCCATGTTGTTGTATGAGCCATAAATATTCTTCTTCTTTGATGTGTGACATTGGTGAAACCATCATCGTCAATTCTCCTTTCGTGCCTTGCATTATTTCTTTCCTTTGCATGATTCGTTTTTGCTTGATTAACTTGTTTCTTTTCTTCATTATTTGTAGATTCTTCATTTGTGGCCTTTGATGTATTTGATGATTCTCCTTTGTCAAAACCCAAACCAAATTTTATGTCTGTAGTCTTCTGGTTCTTTATGATCTTATCCAACTTCATAGAACTCTCTTCATGTTTGTGATAAAAGCTATTTTTTTGATTCATCTCTTCTAGCCGCATCCTTAAACCAACAATATCTTCTTCTAACTTGCTGCAATAATCTATTTTCATGGTTATTTACACTTTGAGATCTTCAAAGATCTTCTTGGATTCTTCTATCTGCACTTTCAAACTTGTTATGATTTCATTTGCATCCTGAAGCTTTCTTGAAATTTTCTTATTCCTTTTTATTTTTGTCTTCAATTCATCCAGAGCTGCAATTAGTTCCTCTTCCAAATTCACTTTTGCATCAATTTCTTCTTCATCACATTCCTATTCTTTTTCTGGGTTTTCTTCTTCGAATGCCATGAAAAGAGCTTCACCTCTTTCTTTTTCAGAATCCTCACTGGAGCTATATTCTGATGAAATGACCTTCTTGGAGACGAAAATTTTCTTCTTCAAGTTGCATTTTCTGAAATTTAATTTTTTCTTCCAATCACTTCTTTCTCCGTGCGATCCTTCATCACTTTTGTTCTTCTCATTAAGTGGACATTTAGCTACGAAATTCCCAATGCCTCCACAGTTGAAATATTTAAATGGTAACTTTCCTCTATATTTTTATTTGCTAAATATTTACACAACTCATATTTGATGCTACCAAATATGATATCATCTACGTATACAACAACAACAATATGATGACCATTTTCTATTTTGACATACAAATTACTATCCACCATACCTTTATTGAATCCTTGCTGAGTAAGATAACTGTCTAGCCTTGCATACCATGCCCGGGGTGCCTATTTTAAGCCATATAACACTTTCTTCAACTTGCAAACCAAGTTGGGATCATCACCAAGCTGAAAACCGTCTGGCTGCTCAATATAAACTTCTTCTTCAAGTTTTCCATTCAAAAATGCTAATATCACATCCATTTGATAAAATTTAAAATTCTTGTAAACTACTAAAGCAAGAAACATTCTAATTGCCTTTAGTCTGGCCACAAGTGCAAAGGTTTCCTCGAAGTCAATACCTTCAAATTGTGCATACCCTTTGCATACCAATCTTTCTTTGTTCTTGACTACCTGTCCATCTTCATTCAATTTTTTTTGAAAGACCCATTTATTAGCGATTAAATTTTTATTTGCGGGTCTTGGTACTAACTCCCAAGTCTTGTTTTTATCGATCTGATCTAATCCTTCGTTTATTGCCTTTACCCAACTTTCATATTTGCTTGCTTCAACAACATTTTTGGGCTCAATGCTAGATAGTAAAGAGTAGTTACTTACTAATCTTATTCTTGTCTGAACACCAACTGTGGGACCTCCAATTATTTTCTCTCTAGGATGATCTTTCTGCCAGCTACTTGTTTTGAATTTCTTGTTTTCTTCCAATTATAAATCACTTTTCGAATCCTCTGAGTCAATTCTTGGTTTCTTTTCCATTTTCTCTTCCTCATATCCTTAAATAACCTCTTCATAAATTAGGTAGTTCTCTTCATAGCTAATTACTCGTTCCCTTCATCAACTTTAACATTGATACTTTCCACAATTTTTCTTAGCCTCTTGTTGTAACATTTGTAATCTTTGCTTTTTGATGAATAGGCAAGAAAAATTCCTTCATCCACTATATCTTCAAACTTACCAACAATGCACCAACGAAGCAACCAACCATTCCAAAACTACAACCATACTTGCTAATGATCAACAAACCTCCAAATAGTATCTTGGGTTGTCCAACACATTCCATTGATGTTGTTGCAACTTTGATGATTTTTGCAACTTTGATAATTTTGCTACTTTGACAACTTCTTGATGATTTTTGCAACTTTTGCAAATTTGCATGAACAACCTATAAAAACTTCACCCGAACATCAAAAACATCCTCATAAGCATTGAACACCACTGTACATACTCCGAAAAACCTTCGAACAACTGTCCACTGCATCAACTTGTCCATCTGAGTGTGTTGACAACAATGACAATAATGTCGCTGCACCTTGCTCAACAATCTCCCCCTTTGGAATTGTTGGCAACACATGCATAATTTCCTGTAACTCTTCTCTCCCTTTGACAACAAGACCAAAGGACTGCTGCAAACTCCCCTTGAGTCCATGCACAACATTCTCAGGCAAAAATTATTACACTTAGAAATAATCACAAACATGAACAAAAAGATAAATAAAGACACAAATGCTCCCCCTGAGAATGTGGCTTCGATAGCTAGTCAATGCTTGGGAAGTGTGACCACTTCCAATTTATTGTGAAGGTACTCAAAGAATTCCTTTAGCAATGGTTTGGTGAAGATATCTACTACTTGCTTTGTTGTTGGAACAAAATCCAACTTAACCTCACCTTTCGCAACTTTCTCCTTCAAAAAATGGTATCGGATAACAATATGTTTTGTGCAAGAATGCATAAATGGATTATTTGAGATATTGCTTACACTTGTATTGTCACACATGATCGATATGGGCTCACTAAAATTTATTCTAAGATCCTTCAAAGTTTATTTCATCCAAAGTACCTATGTACAACATGATGTCGCTGCAATATACTCTGTCTCTGTTGTGGATAATGAGACTGACTCCTACATTTTGCTATGCCACACAACAAGATTATCACCAAGATAGAATGTACCTCCACTGGTACTCTTCCTGTCATCTACACAACCTGCCCAATCTACATCTGAATACACAATAAGGGTGAAGTCCTTACGTTTCGGATACCATAACCCATGGTCCATAGTACCCTTGAGGTACCGAAAAATCCTCTTCACTGTTGTTACATGAGTCTCCTTAGGACTAGCCTAAAATTGTGCTACCATGCATACTACCTACAAAATATTCGGTCTAGTAGCTGTCAAGTACAATAAGCTCCCAATCATGGATTTGTACATAGTTTGATCAATAGGTGGAGATTTATCATCCTTGCTCAACTTGCAACCTGTCATCATGGGAGTGCTAACTAGCTTGCAATCCTCCATTGTGAACTTTTCAACATATCTTTCACATATTTAATTTGAGAAATAAATATGCCCTTCTCCTTTTGATTAACTTGCAATCCGAGAAAATACGAAAGTTCACCAATAATTGACATTTCAAACTCTTTCTGCATCTCTTTCAATGACCTCTTCATAAACTGGGTAGTTCTCTTCATAGCTAATTACTTGTTCACTTCCTTCATAAAATTTAATATCGATACTTTCCACAATTTTTCTTAGCCTCTTGTTGTAACATTTGTAAGCTTTGCTTTTTGACGAATAGCCAAGAAAAATACCTTCATCTGCTATATCTTCAAACTTACCAACAATGCACCGGTGAAGCAACCATCCGTTCCAAAACTGCAAACACACTTTATAATGATAAAAAAACCTTCAGATAGTATCTTGGGCTGTCCAACACATTCCATTGATGTTGTTGCAACTTTGACAATTTTTGAAAGTTTGACAATTTTGCTACTTTGACAACTTCCTTACGATTTTTGCAACTTTTGCAAATTTGCATGAACAACCTATAACAACTTCACCCGAACATCAACAAAATCCTCATAAGCATTGAACATCATTGTACATACTCTAAAAAACCTTCGAACAACTGTCCACTGCATCAACCTGTCCATCTGAGTGTGTTGACAACAATGACAATATTGTCACTGCACCTTGCTCAACAACCCCATTCAAAACTTTACTTAAAAAGAATACCTTTCTTTGGTCAACAAATATTGAATATGCTTTTCATAGATTAAATAAAGCAATGTGTTCCACCCTAGTATTAGCCATGCCAAACTTCTCAAAGACCTTTGTGATTGAAAGTGATGCTTTCAGATTGGGAATTGGTGCAGTTCTCATACAAGAAGGTAGACCCTTGGCTTTCACCAGTAAGGTAATTTTAGGATGAAACTTGGCATGATCAAAAAATGAGGAGATGTTAGCCATAATTCATGCCATCCAATGCTGGCGATCGTATCTCATTGGTCAACATTTTATTATCCACAATATCATCATAGTTTGAAGTACTTTGTGGAACATCATATCTCCACCCTTGAGCAACAAAAATGGGTCACTAAACTGTTGGGATATGATTATGAGATTTTGTATCATAAAGGGAAGAAAAATGTAGTTGTTGATGCTCTTTCATACAAATTTGAAGATTTGACAACATTGCAAGCACTCTCTTTACTAGTTCCACAATGGATAGATAAGGTAACACATGAATGACTCAGTGATAGTTCAACTCAGGCATTAATTAAACAACTCCAATATGATTCCAAAAGTAAGCCTAAATTTAGTTGGAGCAATGTAATTCTTCGGTTCAAAGGATGTATTGTACTACCTCTTACATATTCCTGTCGATCGAAGATACTCCATGAATTACATGCTACACCTGCAACAAGGCACTCTAGGTTTCTTAAAACTTATAAGAGGGTGGCTTGATATTTTTATTGGAACAAAATGAAATAGGATATCAAAAGCTTTATTTTAGAATGTGAATTTTACCAACAACAAAATGGGGAGACAATGGGTACACTAGGACTACTTCAGCGTCTTTCTATACTAACAAAAACATGGACTGACATTTCGATAGATGTCATCGAGGGCCTTCCAAAGTCTTATGCAAAATCTATCATCATGGTGGTTGTGGATCAATTGTCCAAGTATGCACACTTTTGCTCCTTAGACCATATATACAAGCTTGTTAACGTGGATCAACTATTCCTTGATAATATTTTTAAGCTCCATGGTATACCATAAACTATCATCAGTGATCGAGACCCCACTTTCTCTAGTCATTTTTGGAAAGAATTTTTCAAGCTTCAAAGAAATCAACTCCGCATGAGTTTAGCATATCATCCCAAAATTGATGGACATACAAAGATTTTTAATAAATGTTTGGGGACTTATTTGCATTGCTTTGCTTTTGCACAATCGGTTCATTGGGTTAAATGACTTACCTTAGCAAAATGGTTTTAAACTTTAAACTCTAAGATATTTGCATTAATTTATTGTAAATCTAGGGCAATGTTGATGAAAAAGATCTTAGATTTTATAGTATTAACCAACTATCTAAAAATATTCTCATAGAATGATAATATTGATTCAAACTACATGGCCTCACTAGATGAGGGACAAAAAAAAAGAAAAGTATCATCAACAACTTAGAATGAGGTTCAAAGGGACCACTTATTTTAACTTGAATACCTTTGATTTTTCCTTTTTATTTTTTCCTTTGATAAATCTCTCCATAATGCCTCAACGAGAATAATAAATAGACAGGGAAATAATTGTCACCTTGAAAATTTGATAAGATGATTCAAATTATCCAGAAAGGGATTCATTGATAAAAGTATTTTTTTTAGTGTTATAATGGTATCTAATTCATTCACATCAATCTTGATCAAAACCGTATTTTCTAAGAATACCATGTAGAAAAATTGATCAAACCCTATCATATGCTTTGTTCATATCTAGTCTTATTAGCATATTTGGCTTGTTTATGGAATAAAATGAATATGTGACCTATTGTACAGTTAATTTACAATCAATAATTTTACCACAAATAAAACCATATTGTTTATCTAAGATAATATAATCTACATTTATTTTCAATCTACTTACCATACTGTTTAAAACTAGCTTATTAATCATATTACAAAGGCTTATTGGATACATATTATCAAATATTTTATCTTATATTTATTGGGAACTATTGTCATCTTTAATTTTACTTGGTAGGATAATCATAGCTCATGGGGAGTGACACAACAAGGCCATGGTTGAGAGCATAGAATTTGGCTCAATCGAGGGACTCCAAGATTTTTTTACAAGGTCAGATCCTTGTTAAGATGTGATATTTAGACACTTGGACTCAATCAAAGAGAAAGGGGGGTGATGCACCAAAAGATCCGCATTGTAAAATCAAGCTTGAATGTTATGCGCAGATGGTGAACACTTCCTCTCCTCAACACAGTGAAGCACAAATGAGAGTTACCAACCATAAGCATGCATAAAGAGGTAGGTCTTGTAGGAGATCCAATGACAAATGACTGGTTTAAAAATAGACACAGGCCCCTCACACATACATACACTTGATAAAACCAAAATAGGTAAAAATGTTATAGACACATACATACACACATAAATGGTTCCACAAGGAGCCATAGATGGCTAAGCCAAAATTAATGTAAGATTTCATGTATATAAAATATATATATATATATATATATATATATATATATATATATATATATATATATATATATATATATATATATATATATATATATATATATACAAAATATGCTAGAAGAGGGGATTTGAGATTGCCCACAAGATATTAAGAAGCCAACTATTTTTACAAAATGAAATGAAAGGAAAGCCTATAAGAGAATACAATTGCAAACTTGCCAATCCTTTCTATAGTCTATACTTTGTTATTTATAGTTTATAATAGGGGATATTTTTTCTTGAAAATAATCTATAAGTGGATATGACAATATCACCTACTCTTCCTAGGGATATTAGACATTGAATGAAGAAATTTTGATCATAATAGCTATCAGGCCAAGGACTATCATCACCACACTTTGTATTGAATGAATTTTTGAACCATTTACTCAGGATATCTTTTGGTAGGTGAACTTTGTATTCTTAGTCAGCAAAGCATTTACTCAACTCATCTACGTTTGTCATAGTTTATCATGTATTTTTTACTTAGGCATTGGTGTCCACTTTATTTTATAGTGCAGTTCATTCTTTTAGATCTAGGGTCACCCTATATATTGGTTATGAGTTTTATTGTTGGTGCTTCATCAAGGATTTCAAAACCTCTAATATCAGAATTTATTTCAAAATAAAAGTTCCCTTGACACTCTTCTTATTACTTGATCTATCAGGAATTTCTTATGAATAATTTTTTTCACAAGTTCTAATTATCAAGACTTATTTTAGCTTCCTCCTCTTCAATATAAAAAGCTTTGATTGCCTATGATCAAGGTTTTGCCTTAGTCATGGATGGGTAGTGAGGAATCACTATATTTTTGGTAGATCATAGGGGTATTCTAGCCTGCTTGAAGGAGAAAAAAATTACTTTATCCTTGGGCTTAAAGTAAAAATTCTTACAATCCCTACAAAAAGAAGCACAAAAAAGAAAAAAGAAATGTTAACTAAATAAGGCTATAATGTAGGCAAGTTTTCCAATGTTTTCCTGATTGTTGCCCATTCTTATTTTAATGGGTAATGTATTGTTTTAAAATGATTGAATGCAACTTCCACTTCTATTTTATTATTTACGGATACGCTTTGATTCTTGCAATAATTTTGTATGTCTAGGTTATGAGATCAAGAAATGGCTTAGCTGCCTACATCATGTCTTCTGGCCTTGATTTTTTTAATCACTTTTTTTAGGGTAAACTAATCTCCTCATACTATTTGAGGAGTTGTATGTATTCTTTTTTTGTCATCATCTCATTTTTTTCATTATAGGGGGGATTCATTTTTGAAATAATACATTAGTTTCATCCTTGAACCATACCATAACATTATTTAGTAATAGAGTTTGGGCTTTGCATGCATCTGTAATTTTATCCTTGTGGACGAGGGATACTATTTTTTGCATTAATGCTTCTATGTCAAGTATTTCCATAACTTATAATTCACCTTGAGTTATTAAGAATAAATTTACTTGACATATCTTATCTTCAGCTAGCATGATATAATTTTTTAGCCATAGTCGATTTAATTTTTCATTTGACCTATGCTTCTAACTCAACTTCTACCTTGATAAAGTTGAATATTTGATAGAGTGGATGATCCATATTAACAATGTGGTCCCAATAGGTGAAATTTTTTTCTTAATTAGGTCCTAAGCTCTTTGCCACTGTTCTATCTTTTTCTTTGTTCAATATTTTCTTTTTCCTCTTGTATGCTCCACATCTCCACACAAAATTCTGCTTCTTATTCCATTATTTTTTTCAAGAGTTCTTTAATTTGTTCCTCCTAGTCTTTATGAGGGAATCTATAAGAAAATCATCTAGGTGATTAACTAATCTGTCCACCTGGTACTTGAGAGGTTTTATTTCTAATTTAGAACCCTTTAGTGTTTTCTTCATCATCTTTAGCTCTTCCTCCATATTTACTAATCTAAATTTAAAAATTTCACAATCATGCTCCACTATTTCTCCATTTCTTGCTTGAGTCGTATTCTATATCTAGTCTGCATCTCTTTTAGATTAAGAATTTCTATTACTATCCACCAATCTTGATCTATTATTTGGTCTTTAGGATTAATCACCAAAGGATCCTTTCTAGATATTTTTAAAGCTTCATCCTGAGTATTGAAATGGAAGTCTATTTGGATGGAGGCTTGCAGTATAGATAATAGTGCTTTCTTTTGCTGGTTCATTTGTTCTATTTGTTGGTGCATGTACTGTAATCCTTGATATTGTTCAACATGTGATTTTATACAAGTGGATTTGGATTAGAGAAGGTGAATGCTATCAAAAAAATATAAAGTATCTTGGAATTGGTCACTTGATTGATTAGAGGGATTTTTGGATATTTTTCTACCATTGCGATTGCCTCTAGGGATTTCTTCACCTTGCTTATTACCTTTAGGGGTGGGGGTAGGTTTTATTATTTCAAAAGAGTTGTAGGATTTCTTAAATACCTAACCCATTATTTTTGTTCTCTTTCCATTGAGCTAGTTGTTCTATATAATATAGTAACTAATGCAACTGTGACATTTTATTCCATTAATTCTTGTTCCTTTTTTATCTATATATTGGGCTCAAATTGTGGCCCTTGGCAAGTATCATTTTGATATTGGATTTCATGCATCTTATTTTATTCTAATGATTTCTTTTGAATTATCATTCTTTGTTTCTTCAGTAGAGGCCTCTCCTTTGAATTTTTTATTTATTTTTCTTCTCATTTAGATGACTTGATGAAGAACTTGTGACTTTATTTTCTCAAAAATTGGTCTTTCATTCTTCTTACCCCTAGTTGATGCCTCCTCTAGGTGCTCCTAGTCATAAGCCATATTGAATATTTTATCTTTGTTCAAGTTGAGGCCTCGATAGGGTATTTTTATTTGGTCAATTTCCTGGCAGAACCTCCACCATGCCTTTATTTTGTTATTGCTCCATTCAAACTTCCTAAGTATTTTTCACTTAGATGTCCCATTTGTTATTATGGGATCAAAGTCTCTTATTTTCATAGAAACTCTTATTTATTCTCTTTTGAGGATCCCATTGTAGAAAAAGGTATTTTTTTAGTAAGGGAAGGACCCCTTCCTATTTATTCCCATATGTTTCTAGATCAAGTCTTGGTGGATATGTGAGCATTTTTCAACCATACCATAAACTTACCATTTGGGTCATAGCTCCATGTATCTTCTAGGACCTCCAACCCTAGATGCTTTAGCTTTGCTTCTATTTATTTAGCTACTTTTCTTTCTCTTGGGTTATTGGTCTAAGATGGAATGCGATTTGGTAAAATATGGTAGAATCTACAAAATTTGTTTGCCTTAAAGATCTTGATACATACCATTTTTTTGGTTACATATATTTGTAAGATAAATATCACTTCTTTAAAACCAAATATTTGAACCACAATTTCTTCTTCCAAGAAATATCAATCTTCTTTTATTTTTGTTTTTATAATATCAATGGTTTCTCTCAATATTCACTTAAGCTCATCTTCCTTGAATAATGCTATTGTAGTGACCAAGAATTTATTTGAAAATATAGAATAACAGGAATGGAGATATAGGATATTTGCCCAATCAATTATGAAATTTATGTCCCCTTTCTCATTTCTCTTCAAATGCTCAAAATCCTAGCTATTTTGATATAGAATAAGATATACTAAAAATGAACACTACTTCAATTCTTGATTTCCTTTGAAGTTCACTAGCCCTTCATGTTTCTGATCAATAAAGTTTCTAAAATTGAGGCAGTGGTTTTTCTTTGCATTGTATCTCAATAGATACACAATGACCAACATTTTTTGTATTACTTCTATATTTTTGGGGGATCCAAATATAGAAGCAACCATAATTAGAGTATCCTTGGATTCTTGCAAAAAAATACCATTTTATAAAGGAAAAATTGGCATGGAATTCATGGTTTTAAAAAGCTCTTGGTTTAGATAACCTAATTTATATTTCATTCTTAAATAATATGTTTGTGTATTTTTTGGGTTCAATCTGAACCCTTTCGGTACTTGAACCATTTTTGGATAGAATTCCTATATATGATTACTTAGAAGGCACTATCTTGAGGCCCTAAAATCATCTTAGAGTGAGGGTCATATTATCCTATACATACCTTTACCGGTTCATATTAAGGGTGTAATTATGGGATGAGGTATTGGGTAAGACAACTATTCCACATTTCTATAATAAAATAATCTTGTTTAGCTTCCATTTTTTTATGAGCTTCTTCTTTTAGAGTCGTCACATTTTATTCTAGCTAAGTGTCTGATATTTTTAGCCTCATCGTCAAAACTTCTAGATAGCTTTCTTTTCATCACATGTGTTTGACTTACTCCTTTTTTAATCCTTGCAGGGGGTGGCTACATTCTTTTTCTTGGATTCATTAGGCACTGCTATCTTCCCCATATTGAATCCTAGGTTGTGACTTATTGTTGCATTGCTCTTTAGAGGTGTCTATAGTGAATGAAAAATGGCTTCTCTTGCAAGTATATTTCCTATAGAAATTATTCTCTTAGATTTCTATTAATTGACAACAATCCTTGGTTAGTGTGCCTTAATTTGTAATTGGATGACCATTTTTCCAATATTGGCTCACAACCTTTCACCTATTCCCATTTATTTTTATATCCATTGCATGACATATTTTTGATAATAGTTTCTTGTATTTCGTGATGACTAATATCACCTTTTTCAAAACCAATAAGTGAGCTTCCTTATATATATTATTTTTTTGGGCTAAGAGAGAGAGATATGGATTTACATTAGCCCATGTCTCTAATTTTATGTTAATTTAGGCTTGGATCCCACATTATAATTAGTTATTGGTACTTTCATTTATTATGGGTGTAAGGGCTTTTGAGAAATGGACTTCTTGAAATAGCCATTTTTTTTTCCAACAAGGGTAGAATATAATATTTTTTTTCTTTAACATATATGTAGGGTATAAGCCTTACAAAATTTGTACCTTGAGGTATTTTTTTTCTTAGTAGCATGTTATTATATGCTAATGAAGGTGGGAAAGACCAATCTTCTGATTGGATTTTTTTTGACACTACGTATCCTATTACTCTAGGTCTCATTTCCTTAGTTTTAAAAATTGATTGGGGTAGGATGATGATTTCCTCCTTAACAAATTGATTTGATAGGTTATAATTATTGGACAAGAGATATTGGATTTTTTTGATTGAGGAGAGTTTAGTCATATATTTTGTTCTACAAATTTTTTCTCTCCTAGATCAGCTCATTTTATTTCAACTATTTTTTTTTTTACTTTTTATGGTTAAATCATTTATGAGTAATGAGACCAACTAATCCTATTTTATGATTGAATGAGGAGAAAATGATTCATATATCTTGAGTGCTTCTTCTTTGAAATATGCCACTAATAGTATTAAGGCCACATCTTGCTCCATAATATCATGTGTTTGGTATATAAATACTAGTTCTTTTAGGTGCTTTAGCAGAGTAGTTGGCCTTTGCTAGTATGGATTTTGGGAGTTTTTACCATACACTAGGTGGCCTTGGGAGGAACATAGGAATTGAATCCTTCCAACTTGAAGGGATGTTGACTAAGGAGCTAAAAATATTTTGAAATATAACAATAAAGCTTTGATGGCATGTTTTGTCTACATACCTTTGGGTTTCTTTATTCAGGTTGGAGTCACCAAATGAATGCAACTTTATTCTTCTAAAAAGTAGGTAGACTAAGGCCTTCACCCAAACCTCAGTATGGTATCTTTGACATTGAATTATTTTAGTATTTATTCTATATTAGAGTCACTAAATGAATAAAGAGACACTTAACTAAGCAAAAATACACAAAGACCCTTACTAAGTCTAAGCCTTTCATATTACATTTATGGGACCAATGATATGTTACTAGGATCCCATCAGGTGTTCTATTAATTTGTTGTCATCTTTGATTTTCCTTGGTGGAGAAATCGTGCCTTATGAGGAGTGACACAACAAGTCCATGACCAAGAGCATGGGTTTTGGCTCAATAAAGGGCCTTTAAGAGTTTTTTACAAGGTTGAGACCTTGTTAATATGTGATCTTTAGGTACACATGGATTCAATCAAAGGGAAAAAAGGGGTGCAAGAGATAAAAAGAGAAATAAATGATGAGGATATTATTGTACCTTAGGCTTATCCATAAGCCTAAAATAATATTCTTACATTGTACTCATGTGAGGCATAGTATACCTACATTAGATATTGGTTTAATAGTGGTTAGAATGTATGGTTATGATATTGAGGATTTTCTTATATTCTAGCATATGATTATCCATGTTTGTTGTAGGTGGTTATCCCTACATAGCATATTGTTATAGTAGGTTGTAACCGTTGTAACGCATTTTATCTTATTATTGTAATATTTAATTAGTTGGGAATAATGAATATCTAGCTTCACGTTTGGTTTCTACATCATTGGTAATTAGAGCTACAAGAAATTTTTAGCAAGAAAGGAGGCAAGGTGTCAACTTCAATTGCTAGGTGCTTATTTTGGATCAATTCCAACTAGGGCACAATTTCCTTGGCTAGGTGCTGCATTGGATTGGATTGGACCAATTTGCAACATCCCATTATGAAGCTCAAGAGGTGCTAGAGGGTTTGCATTTGACCCTACACTAGGTACCCTTAAAAGAATTATCAGAGGGTAGCCTAGGTTTTGTGACATAATAAAGAATTGAACTTTCCCTAGGGAAGGCAATAACTTTTTTTAGAACAAGTTTTTTATTCAAGAAAAGATCTCCTGGTGGAAAGGATCTTGCAAGCCAATTCTAGCTAAAATAAGGACTTAGTTGCATAGGGTATTGGCCAATTTGTGTCTAGAAGAAGGTCTCGAAACTCGCTAAGAGAGTATCTAGGCAGCCAAAGGGTGCATAGGTATGGAGGTTTTGTACTTATTTTTTATAGGTTTTAGAAGATCAACAAGGCTTCTTGGAGGTGTTTATAGCTCAATAGTTGATTCCTTTTCACCCTTACCTCCTCCTTCATTTGACCAATTAATCATATTGTCAACCAAAATCCTTCTAGATTGACCACTAGAATTGCCAATAGAGGAGTGACTTATCCTACTACCCCCCTACCCCCATCACTTAATCCCTATATATTTCTCCCCCACATCCCTTTCCTACCATTATTCAGTCTATTTTTAGACATCTCATAGCCATACTCGATGGATGATCATCACTTGACCCAAAGATAGCCTTGTACGAAAAAATAAATAGATAGACCTTGGCCACCACCAACTCACCTAAAAGGATGGCACTCATCCCTTAAGTTACAACATAGGAAAAGGTATTCTTCAATTGTAGTATAATATATGAAATATATAGATCATGGATCACAAGTAGAGGAAGAAATTTACAGATAGAAAATCACAATGAAGAAAAACATTAAATCAGTTTTAAGGTTTTAATTGATCACTCACATGCAAGAGTCAAACCTAAACACTCCCCCTAATCAAAGGTGGGTATATGGTACCAAGAGGACTCTTTGGCATGAATATTTACTTCCAACTGATAACTAATATATGGTAATTGTTGATTGGTTACACGTTGAAGTGGGACACGGTTTTTGATGGGAAAGGGAGGTTCAAAATTTCTTTTTATGGGCTTTTAATACCACATAGGTTGTGCATTGGCACAACCATAGTTTAAAAGAATTGATGCACACCTAAGAAAGTGACCACATTTTGGTGGTCATGATATCCACACTTGCATGTGCATCCAAGAGGTAAGATTTACCTCATACTCGACACTTGGCAGACTTTACCACCACAACTATTGACCTATGTGTGAGTGGGCCTTGGCAGACTATTGAATTCACTAGTACACATAGTTGACCTATAAACTTTGACCTACATGTAGTTGACTCTTGAGGAATGTTGACCAAAATATTTTTTTGCAAGGTGATTTGTTTTTTGTAAATTTTTGACCTAATTTATTTTGCAAAAAATTATAATTTTACCTCCATATATTAAATATTTTGTTAGCTTTTGATGATGTATAATAAAAGAAATGCAACCACAATATGTAAAATATGCAAGCTGTGATAACTATATGATGATGACACTAAAATATGTAGGATAATAATATGGTAGACTTCTACAATAACTTCGTAATATACCATTAATTAAAGCTCATAAAAATAGTACAATGCAATATAATGGAGGGCTTGAACACTCCATAATTTTTAATGAAGAGCTACATTGTACCTACTCACTACTCTAATCTAACACTCTATAGTAACATTGTCTTACTCTCTCACTCATACCCTCAAAGGCCTATATATAGGAAGATATGTTCCTTGGCCCTTACTCTACCTATGACTCTTCATATACCTTTCCTATGACTCATGTACATGTGGACTCCATGTACATTTACATTATTACACATTCTAACACTTGTGCATTTATTACATTACTTTAAGTAACTACTCAACTTTACTCTAAAGTAAAATCCTATTCTAGTTATGTACCCAAGGTGGTACATTGGCATGTACCAAATAATGTAGTATACTCTAACACCCCCTTGTATTATATTATTTGGTTATTTAAGACTTTAGTCTTCAATACGAATCTTCATTTAGTTCTAGAATTTGTACTATCCTTCTTTTCTTTCTTTATCCTTCTCCCTATATGTATTTTTTTCAAACAAGTAGTTAGTATATTCATAAAATGCTATCTTTATTGAGAGAGCTTTAACTTCATGTTCCTCTGAAGGTTCTTCCAATTCTTGAATTTCAAGGATCTCATGAACTAAGTGCCCTTTTTGATTCCCTTATTGATATTGCAACTGAGGATAATTGTATTAATTCTAATAAGGATATGAACACTAAAATTGTTGTTGATATGGACTATACTAATTTTAATATTATCTTGATTATTTGGTTGTCTTCCATAGTTAATCCAATTGCCTTGATACTGATTTATAGGATTGAAGCTATAGTAGTTGGTACTATGTCCTTTATTATTGTAGACTTGACAATATCTGTTATTCCATGGTCTTCGTCCTTTTGAGGATGAGGTAAAATTTCCCTATGTATTATCTTTTGAAACTAATGCATTGTTAGTTATTTCATATTTAAATATATTTTCCACCTCATATTCTTGAAGAATATTGACTAACTCATCAAAAGATGTATCTTTACTAAGGATTTATAAAGATGTAACTAAGTGCTTGTAGTTTTCTGTAAGTGCTCTCATAGTTACTTGAACAAGAAAATTATCTTCAACTTTTTCTCCTAAGTTAATAATTTTCCATTTATATCCACTACCTTCCTTAGGAATAGTTCTATACTTTCACTACTATTCATTTTCAAATAATGTAGTTAAGTTTGAAAATCTAAGATAATGGCTTTATTCTTCCCTTCAAATATTTTAGTTAAGGTTTTCCAAGCTTCTGTAGATGTTCCTACTGAACTAATGTAAGGTTCTATTTTATTTGTGATGGAAAAAGGTATTATCATTAATATTTTTGCATCACTTTATTCAATCATTTGAATATCACTATAACCCATAGTAGGTTTAGTTATTGTTTCTTTGACAATTTTCCAAATATTTTCAACTATCTGAATCACCCTTGTCATGACCCTCTCTAGTTGACTTTAAGGTACAAGAAAATAATGTATTAACCAAAGATATGGTGATACTTAGTTTGAAAAATTGAACCAGCTATGTGATGTTTAGTTTATTTATAAGGGCATGTTATTGCTAATATATTGCCAAGTGTGTAGGATTAGGTTCACTCGTAGGTGGAACAAGAAGAGTTACCCACCATAAACGAGGGTACCAAAGATCAGGGGAAATGATGATTAAGGTACTCGAAGGTAACATGGATAGATAACTTCATATAGGCATACATTAACGGAAGGGATAATCATCAATAGTCGATCACCTGGAGCTTGAGTTGATAGCCTGGTAGCTATCGTAAAATCTCTGGCTAAGATGGGTGATTGAATTGATGGAAAGACTCCATCTTTGGTTAATTGTATAAATGTGTTTATTTTCTATTACATCATAACTTTAGTAGTTTGATGATTTAGCTCCTATATAAGAACCACTGCAAGATGATTATATATGCTTAAGATTAATTGGCATATTAAAAAAATGAAAACAAAGCATCCTTTTTGTGAAAGAGAACAAATTAAGTTATATGCTGAATTTAGATGCTTTTGAATTAATTGATGAAGTTTAGGAAAATGATGATTGGCTCATTAGAGCTCATTTGTAAACTTCATTTGCAAGTAATTAAGGAGTTTTCATTTTAATTAATTAAAAATAGATATTTTAATTAATAGTGGTTATAATCCATTTGAGATTAATTAAAAGTGATTATTTTAATGATAAGAGAAAATTCATTAAAAAGTTTTAATTAATTAAGAATAAATTGAAAGAGGACCTTTCTTTTAAATGAAAGAATAATAGATATATTATAAAAGTATATTATAAATATCTTATATTATAATATATTATAAATATATTTATTATTTTAAAAGATATGTTGTGATTCCACATCCCTACCTGGTGCAACCTAAGGTAAGGCCTACGATGCTTAAACTTGCCAAAGAAGGAAAAAATAAGAGAAATGCACAAGGGATAGGATATGGGCATTAAAAGGAAGGCAGTGGTGCAAGCTTCTAGAAGGTGGCAGAGGGACCACCAACGTGACGGGGCACATTAGGAGGAGGTAGAATGGGAGGAAGAGAGAAAAAAAAGGTGGAGAGAAATGAAAGGGAGAAACAGATGAGGGAGGTGAAGACGAAGGAAAATAAGCATACCAGAAGTCGAAAGGGAGGCAAAAAACCTCATCGGGCATACATCTCAGCAGGTTGGGTTATTATAATCTATGCTTTGTGTTGTTTAAATATGTTTTAGATATGCCATCCTTTGCTTGGAAGTGTTGTGCACTATATTTTGTTTGGAACCACCTTGAGTGGAGAAAATGATGCATTTTGTTGAAGCCATCCTTTGCTTGGAAGCACTGTGTGCTGTATTTTATTTGGAACCACTGTGAATGGGGAATACGTAGTGTGTTTAGAGATGCCATCCTTTTTGGAAGCGCTGTGCACTACAACTTCATATGAAACCACCATGAGTGGGGAATAATTAGTGTGTTTTGAGATGCCATCCTTTGCTTAGAAGCGTTGTGTACTGTATTTTGTTTGGAACCTCCGTGATAGGGGAATGAAGAACACAAGCTTATATTGAGAGAGGGGGTGAACAATATAACATCCACTTTTTACTTTCTTTACAAACCAATATCAATTAGTGTCCTTAATAGCAATAAAAAAATATAGCAGTGTGCATTAATGACATAGATAACAATAGTAAACAAGTGCACAAATCACCACACATAATTGAGACACAAGATTTAACGTGGTTCCCCAATATGGGGTACTCCACAAGATAATATCCTTATAATATTTCACATAGAAATATGGATCGTTATCCTAATACAAATGATTACTTTGATATGCTCAAAGCTAGGCAATACATTGATCTACTCAGGTAGGCAATCCACTAATCTGCTTTAGCAAGCTCACCAAGAACTTGCCCAAAATTGCTCTAGCAAGCTCACTAAGAAATTGCCCAAAACTGCTTCAACAAGCTCACCAAGAACTTGCCCAAAATATGCTCTAGAAATATCACTAAGAACTTGCCCAAAATTTTCTTCAGCAAGCTCACCAAGAACTTGCCCAAAACTACTCTAGCAAGCTCACTAAGAACTTGCCCAAAATCTGCTCAACAAGCTCACTAAGAACTTGCTCAAAATCTGCTTAACAAGCTCACCAAGAACTTGCTCAAATTTGCTCAACAAGCTCACTAATAACTTGCTCAAATGCTATCCCAAATCTGTCCATAAATCTATCCCAAAAGCCTTCTCAAAGGCTCAATCAATCATACACAAAAAATACCATAAATCTGTCCACAAATCTATCCCAAAAGCCTTCTCAAAGGCTCAACCAATCATGCTCAAGTAGCACTCAAATCTCATCCACAAATATATGAAGGTAAGGCTCAATGATGAATTCAAAAATGAATGGCAATGCACTCCATAATGGATGACAACAATTATCCACAATGATCTCAACTCAAATCAATCTCAACTCAACTCAAGTCTTATAGAAGCATAAAGAGAATTTCTAGAGACTCAATATGTTCTAGTCTCAAATCTCAATCTCAACTCAAATCAGAAGTATAGAATAGTTTGTTTCATGGAACTTGAACAATCACATCACTCAATCACTTGACTAGGCTCAATCAACTCAACTCAACCAATAACCACAAGGGACAACTCTTTCTCACAAAACCCTAGTCCAAGCATGTATCAACCAACTCAAATGTTTCCAATAATGCTCAACCACAAATCTCACATAACAATGATACTCATGTTCTTTTCTAACTCAAGTTCTTTGTATAACCAATGGGCTTCAACAACTATGCTTATAAAACAAGGTTTAAACACAACTCTCAAACTAGAAAACCTTGAAGCATTCAACCAACCACTTTCGAAAAGGAAACCACAATCAATCCTTTTATCTCCAATGATATTTCAGAAATCAACCACCATAAACAAAGTCAATGGAGAATATTGCTCATACCTTTTGATGCCTTATTGGGTGTCCACTAAATATGCCACACTCAAAAAACTTCTTTTTCAACTTTTAACAAGGATTAGAGACCATGATTAATATCACAACAATAATATCCAAATACACCTTATCACTCCTACTCAATAAAATACAACATGTACCCTCATGAAAGAATTAATCACCTTTGAAAAAGAACAAAACAACCTTCACTTTTGAACCCTTTTACAAAAATAGAAATATCTCTTTACATATACCTTATTTCTACCTCTAAGAAATCTAATCAAATAGTCCTCGAAATAAGCTTTCGAAACACCAAAAATATCTCTTTTTCTAAACATGCATCACAACCCTTATTCCTCCTAGGGCAACTTTAGACAAAATCAAATATATTAAAAAATTATTAACTTGCCTCTGTCCCTGACGGGATTCGATCTCGTTAGGTCTCCTTGCTCAGTGCTTTAACCACAAAAATCATGCCATTGGGCCACATGACCTCATGTGTCCAAAGGGACATGAACAAAAACTTATATCATAAACTTCTGCACCCTTCGAAAAACTTAATAGTGCTTCGAGCGCTTCAACAAAGCAAATAACCATGGTGGGACTCGATCACAGGACCTCCTGCATAAAACACAGTGCATGAACCACTAGGTCAAAGATGCCTATGCATATTATTAAACTCCACAAACGATTTTTCAATAGACCAAAGTCACACTTCTCTCTTTTCGCAATTCATTCCCCAATCGAAGGCATTCGAAAAATAAGCACTGGGATAATGAAGTCTAAGCTTTTGTTGGCATATATATATGCCTTTCCTCTTTCTTTAGACGTTTGCACTATAAATTAATATAGCCTTTCCTCATTTATTTAGTCGATGCTAAAATTAATATATTTAATTTTAAAATTAAAATTAAAATTTTAAATAATTTAAAATTTAAACTAAATATTTAAAAATAAATATCTCCATCACCGGGGCACCTTTTTCGATGAAACAAAAAGCCAATATGGGTTTTAAGAAAAAACCCATTTCAAATATGCCATCTATGGTTTTAAATAAAACCTTTTATTTTTCTTGCATTGGTTTTCACAAAAACCCTGTATATATCCATGCTCTCCAAAATATCATAAATGCTTATTTATAAAATACTTTGGCAACCAAAACTCAATGTGATCCATGTGACATCAATGCCAACATAAAATAACTCAAATTTCCAATAGGGAAGACTATACATTTTAATGAAGCTATCTTGGCTCGAAAGCGCTGTGCGTTGTACCTTTGTATGGAACCACCTTGAGTGGGAGAACTATGTGTTTTAGTGAAGCCATTCTTGCTTGGAAGCGTTGTGCGTTGTACCTACATTGGGAACTTCAATACCAGTGGGAGAGGTGTGTTGTTGGTAAGGCCACTCTACACTGTGTTTGAGTCGAAACCCTGGCGCCATGAGAGGGCACCATGTTTAACCAGTGCTGCAGAGAGCGATGTCAAATGCTCTGTTTGCCTTGGAACAACGTTCGACAAGTAAGCGTAGTGTTCGACAAAGGAAAACCCCTAGGTTTTAGGGAGTGCAGGTTGAGAAAACCATTCACTGGAATCAGATCGGAGAACCCCGGGTTTGGGGGGGGGTTTGCCATGGATGTTTGGTGTGCCTTGTATGGCGTTAGCACTGATCGTATATTTGCTACGTAAAAGAGCCATAGTTTATGAAAGGTTTTAGATCATGGTTTTAAATTAAAAGAAGGACCTTTGATTTATATATATAACATATATTAGGTTAATTAAATGGACCTTTGATTATATGTGAGATATATGTATTAGGACCTTTGATTATATGTAAATCATATATTAGATTTAATTAAATGGACCTTTGATTTATATGTGAAACATATATTAGGATTTAATTAAATGGACCTTTGATTTATATGAGAGACATATATTAGGAACTTTGATTTATATGGATTTAATTAAATGGACCTTTGATTATATGTGAAACATATATTAGGATTTAATTAAATGGACCTTTGATTTATATGAGAACATATATTAGGATTTAATTAAATGGACCTTTGATTTATATGTGAGACATATATTAGGACCTTTGATTTATATGTGAAACATATATTAGGATTTAATTAAATGGACCTTTGATTTATATGTGAAACATATATTAGGATTTAATTAAATGGACCTTTGATTTATATGTGAGACATATATTAGGACCTTTGATTTATATGGATTTAATTAAATGGACCTTTGATTTATATGTGAAACATATATTAGGATTTAATTAAATGGACCTTTGATTTATATGTGAGACATATATTAGGACCTTTGATTTATATGTGAAACATATAGTAGGTTTTAATTAAATGGACCTTTGATTTATATGAGACATATAATGGGTTTTATTTAAAGGAACCTTTGATTTATATGGGATATGTAAATGTTAGGTTTTGATTGAAAAGGAACCTTTGATCTTAGGGAAATATATGGAAGGTTTATTTAAAGAGAACCCTTGGATTAATGTTGATTATCTTAGGAGTTTTTAAATAGAATGAAATGTGGATTTATTCTTTAAGTTGAAGTTATGGGGCTTTGGTTTAGGGAATGAAGGAATGATTGTTCTAAAGGTTAAGGGTATGGGACTTTAATGCTTTAGGACATGAATGAAATGAAATTAAGTTAGACCTTAATCTAAGTGATAGCATGTTTGGATGACTCTCCAAGGGGATTTGGTGGAGGTGAAAATAAAAGTAAGGTTTCTTTTATGATGTCCATTATGCATTAGATGGTTAGAGACTTAATGGAATATTGTATAGTTGCAATTTGGCATAGTAGATGAATAGATGCATTTAAAGGTATGCCTATCCTGAACCATGAGTATCCTGATCCCCTACTACCCTCAAAGAACCAAAGGGAAGCAAGGAATCGAATGGAAACAAAGAATAGGTATGCCATATTACATTGATTTACTTATGTTCCATAGATTAGAATTGTGGGGAGATATCCCCAATATAGTTAATGTGATACCTTTGAGTAGGAAAGGCTTATTATGCAAGTAATGTTGAGGTAATCATTATTGGGTTATTGAAAGTAATTTTACTATATGTCTGTATTTGATTATGCCATGTATTAGATTCTATTTTAGAGTTAATCTTGCTTCATTTTATCTATTATTGTTTGATTGTTTTATGATGTGGTAGCATAGATGTATTATCGTTGATTGCTTGATGATAGGGAATCTAGTGTAGAGTTCTAGGGTGAACTCAGAGGTAACCTAAGGGAATTGAGACCCCCTTAGGGTGAACATAGGAGGACCTAAGGGAATTGAGACCCCCTTAGGGAGATAGAGGACTAAGTAGGAAGAGATTACATCTGAGTTAAGATAGCTCATCATGGAGATGAGATGGATAGCTTAACTCATGGTACTCATAGCATACCTACACATAAGGATTTGTGTATGGTATGGAGATGCGTGTACACCTTCGATGGACAAAGGGTGATAAGTCTAGCTCATCAAGGATGATGAAATAGATGGACTTATCCATAGTAACACATTATACGCCTACACAGATGGATTTGTGCTAGGGTAATTTATGAGATGTAACTTCCAGGGAAACTTAGGAGAATGAAACTTTAGGTTTTTCTAGTGGATTAGGGGTTCATGAAGGGTTCATGTACCTCTCTCCTTAGTGAAAAAAAAATTTTTCTATTTTTGTATTTTTTTATTTGTGTGTTTTTGGGTCATTACATTTGGTATCAGAGCTCTAGGTACGAGGGTATAGAGCTTCTATGTGTGCTAAAGGGAAATTAGATGCATCCAATGAAGGCTCGCTTATGGCATAGGCTAAATCTGGGATGATCTAGGATACCCCAATTGCTAGAATCTAACGGGAATTAGCCCAAGGGAGTGTGGAGTGTCAGGATGCCTTAGTATGGGCTTTGGTATCGGTGATGCATCCCAACCCAGGGTATTGCCCTAGTTAGGTTGATGATGCATATAGCAAGAGAACTCTGTATTATGGCTTGATTAGAGATACAAATTAAGATGAAACTATAATCTAATCCCCTTGCTTGGATGGAATCAGGTTAAGATGCCACCTAAGACCAGAAGAGGGAGGCCTACACCTAGAAAAACTTGACAAAGTGATGTTGGAGAAGAAAACCAAGATGAGGAACCAACCAACCCCAATAGGGAGGTAGAAGACCTCACCGCTATGATCATTGCTATGTAGGATCAGATAAGATAATTGCTTAAAATGGTTACAAATCAGAATTCACAAGTTCGAGGCTCAGAGGTTGGCCTAGATAGTGGACTAACTATAGAACAAGTACAAGCCAGAGCCTTAGCAAAAAATGAAATAGCTAGGGACATGAAAAACATCAGTATCTCAAATTTTTATGGAGAAGGTGATGGGGATGCAATGGAAGCATGGTTGAGAGAGGTAGAGGTTCATTTTATGGTAAAAGGTTACTCATATAGAACCCGAACACTATGGGCTATGATTAACCTAGAAGGAGCTGCTCTGGAGTGGTGGGAAACCCACTATGAGGAAACCAATATTGAACCCATTGATACTCCATGGGAAGAATTTATAAACATCTTCAAAAAGAGATTTCTAACAGAGCATTTCTATGCCCTAAAATTTGAAGAATTTGCTAGTCTTAGACAAGGAACCAGCATAGTAGAAGTGTACTATAAGAAGTTGGTAAGACTATTCAAATATGTACCTATTTATAATGAGAAAATGTGAGTTCATAAGTTCATCCTTGGATTGGAATCTAGGTTAAGGCATGATGTGGAGATGCAGGAGCCCAAATCATTACAAAAGGTATATGACTTAGCAAAGAAAGTGGAGTCACACTTATGTTATAAGTATGCCGCTCTACCCGAGCAAGCGTGACAAGAACTAAAGAAGAGGAATAGTAATGGGTTTGTAAAATGGGAGGTTGAGCAAGAGTGAAAAGCCAAGAATCCCCAAAATCCTGAGAAGAAACCCTATGGGAATCGGAATAAGTTCAAGAAGAACTTTTGTAAGAAGGATAACAAGCCCAACGATATGAAACCTCAGCCATAGAAGTCGCATACTTCAACTCCAATAGTTAAGAATGGGAATGAGAAGCCTGAGAAATAGCAAGGACCCAAGGAAGGGTGCTACAATTATCGAGGACCTCATTACTATAATCAGTGTCCATATCGAGCAGGGACTAGCTCAGCTAGTGCAAAAGGGAAGGAACCAGAACATCGGATCTATGCCGCAATCGGGAAGTAGAAGCTAGAGGGACAAGCCACCCCATTACTTGTGAAAGGTAAGGTTTTCAATAAGCAAGTAAACATTTTAATAGATAGTGGAGCCACTAACAGTTTTATTTCATCTAGTCTAGCAAGGACTATGTCGGAAAGGCCTGGGTATTTGGCTCAAGGGTGGAAGGTAGAGTACGGTTCTGGGTAAACCTACTCGGTAAACCAATGTTACCCTATGGCAGAAGTTACTTTATCTGAAGGGACTACAGAATGTTGTTTATATGTAGCTCCCCTACATGCCTTTGATGTGATTCTCGGGATGGATTGGCTACAGGCTCATAAAGCCTTAGTCAATTTCCAAGACCACTGGATTGAGTATTCAGAGAAAGGTAGAGAAAGACTAAGAGTTCATAGCGATCAAGGGGCTTTTGAACCTCAAATGTTGTCCGCTATGCAAGTGAAAAAGGCCCTAAAGAGAGGAGGGATAGTGTATGTGGTAAAACTCAATGAGGTGGGGGACCAAGAGAAAGGAGAAATACTAGGACAACATCCAATCCTATAGGATTTTTAGGACGTATTTCCAGAGGACCTACCTGGATTACCTCCTGTACGGGAATTTGATTTTACAATTGAACTTATGATGGGAACTGAACCTATTCATAGATCCCCATATAGAATGAATCCTACTAAAATGCATGAACTGAAGGTTCAATTGCAAGGGTTATTGGAGAAGGGTTTGATAAAACCAAGTGTGTCACCATGGGGCGCACCAGTTCTATTCATGAAAAATAAGGATGGTTCACTAAGACTGTGTATTGATTACAGAATGCTAAATAAGGCTACAATCAAGAATCGATATCCTTTACCTAGGATCAAAGATTTATTCGATCAACTGAAGGATGCCAAGGTGTTTACCAAAATTGATCTGAGGTCAGGGTATCACCAATTGAGAATTCATGAGGAAGATACTCACAAAATGACATTTAAGACTAGGTATGGGCATTATGAGTTTACGGTTCTACCCTTTGGGCTGACTAATGCCCCAACCACTTTCATGAACCTAATGAACAACGTGTTCTAGAGATATTTGGACCAATTTGTTCTAGTATTCCTAGATGATATCCTTATATACTCTCGAGATAAAGAAGAGCATGATAAGCATCTTAGGATCATGTTGGAATTGTTGAGAAAGAATCAACTTTATGGAAATCTGGCTAAGAGTGAATTCTATGTTCCAGAGGTAAGATACCTCGGACACGTTATATCAAAAAAGGGATTGTTGTGGATCCAAAAAAGATAGAGGCTATTCTGAATTGGCCACCCCCGACTAATGTCACTAAAGTGCGAAGTTTCATGGGGTTAACGGGCTATTATAGACGTTATATAAAGGACTATTCCAAGATTGTTGGACCCATAATGAACCTTCAGAAGAAAGGGAAAGAATTCAAGTGGTCAGAGAAGTGTGAAGTTACCTTTGAGCTATTAAAGCATAAGCTTACTACTACACTGGTACTAAAGGTTCTCGATCCTCAAGGGGACTTTTTAGTGTGCACAGATGCATCAATAGATGGGTTGGGTGGGGTACTCTCACAAGAGGATTTAGTAGTGGCATATACTTCAAGGAAGCTTAAAAAGCATGAAGTTAATTATGCTATGCATGATTTGGAGCTAGATGTAGTGGTGCATGCTCTAAAGGTTTGGTGCCACTACTTGGTGGGAAGGCCCTTTGAATTGAAAATAGACCATCAGAGTCTACGGTATATATTCACCCAACCAATACTTAATGCAAGGTAGAGAATATGGGTAGAATTCCTCATTGAGTATGATTTTGAGATTGAGTACATAAAAGGAAAGGAGAACAAAGTGGTTGATGCTTTAAGTAGAAGGAGATATATAGCAGCCATCACTAGAGCTCACATGGATCTGATGGATCAAGTGAGATAGAGGTAATCTCAGGATGAGTATTTCCAGGGGATTCGAGTCAATATGGATAGAGATCCTAAAGGAAATAAGGAGTTTAGTGTGAAATATGACTTTATATGCTATAAGGGAAGGGTCATTATACCAAAGATAGGTGATTTGAGGAACTTGATAATGCAAGAAGCTCATAGATCTCCTTATTATGCTCATCTGAGAGGGACCAAAATGTGAGAAAACATGAAAAGAGCCTTCTTTTGGGTAGGAATGAAGAAGGATATCATAGATTTTGTTGCTCGATGCCTCGAATGTTAGAAGGTTAAGGTAGAATGCAAGCATCCTATAGGAAAACTTCATCTGCATGAGGTACCTACGCAAAAATGGTAGGTCATATCCATGGATTTTATTGTGGGATTACCCAAGACTCGGTACCAACATGATGCCATATTTGTAGTGGTCGACAAGTTGACTAAGGTTGCCCACTTCATACCAAGAAATACCAAGGATGATGCTCAGGTAGTAGCTAGAAGATTCGTCAAAGAGGTATTCCGATTGCATGGGTTTCCAGAGGTAATCATCTTAGATAGAGACTCCAAATTCACTTCTAAATTTTGGAAATCCCTTCATAGTGCAGTTGGTATGAAATTGAATATGAGTTCAGCATACCATCCCAAAACTGATGGACAAATAGAGTGGGTAAACCAAGTTTTAGAAGACATGCTCCGCATGTACTGCATGGATCATAAATCTCAGTGGGAAGATTGTCTACCTTTGGTAGAATTTGCCTACAATAATGGATATCACTCCTCGCTAGGAATGGCACCTTTCGATGCCTTGTATGGATGAAAGTGCAGAACACCATTGTCATGGGACAACCTAGAGGATCGAGTTGTGATTGGGCCAGAAATGGTCAGGATAATGGAAGAGCAGCTAAAGGAAATTAGGCAAAGGCTTAAGGAAGTTGTGGATAGGCAGAAGAGTTATGCAGATCTAAAAAGGACTCCCAGAGAGTATTCTATTGGAGATAAGGTGTTATTAAGGGTTAAGCCAAAGAAAAGTGCTATCAAATCCATGAAGTTGGATCCACATTTTGTGGGGCCCTTTGAGATCACAGAAAATATCAGTTCGGTTGCATACCGACTTGCATTACCACCTAATCTATCCAAAATCCATGACACCTTCCACATATCCTTGCTTAGGAAATATGTTGTTGACCCTGAACATGTGTGGGATGTTTCTAAATTGCAGATGGTAAATCCAGAGGCCATTGAAGTACTACCGATGAAGATTCTTGAGTTTCAATCCAAATCTCTATGAAATCGGACTCTCGATCAATGTAAGGTCCAGTGGGACCAGTTCTCTGAGAAGAATGCCACTTGGGAGAAAGTGGAGGTTATGCAAAAATATTTTCCCTTTTTGTTTGAAACTATATGATGTAATAATTTTATTTTCTACTGAACAGCAAAAGGAAAACTGGAAACACCGAGGATGATGTTTAATCCTAGTGGGGGAGGATGTCATGACCCTCCCTAGCTGACTTTAAGGCACAAGAAAACAATGTATTAACCGAAGATGTGGTGATACTTAGTTTGAACAATTGAACCAACTATGTGATGTTTAGTTGATTTATAAGGGCATGTTATTGCTAACATATTGCCAAGTGTGCAAGATCAGGTACACTCATAGGTGGAACAGGAAGAGTTACCCACCAGAAATGAGGGTACCAAAGATCAGGGGAAATGATGATTAAGGTACTCGAAGGTAACATGGATAGATACCTTCATATAGGCATGCATTTATGGAAGGGATAATCATCAATAGTCGATCACCTGGAGCTTTAGTTGATAGCCTAGTAGCTATCATAAAATCTATGGCTAAGATGGGTGATTGAATTGATGGAAAGACTCCCTCTTTGGTTAATTGTATAAATGTGTTTGCTTTCTACTGCATCATAACTTGAGTAGTTTGATGATTTAGCTCCTATATAAGAACCACTGCAAGATGATTATATATGCATAAGATTAATTGTCATATTAAAAATGAAAACAAAGCATCCTCCTTGTGAAAGAGAATAAATTAAGTTATATGCTGAATTTAGATGCTTTTAAATTAATTAATGGAGTTTAGGAAAATAATGATTGGCTCATTAGAGCTCATTTGTAAACTTCATTTGCAATTAATTAAGGAGTTTTCATTTTAATTAATTAAAAATAGATATTTTAATTAATAGTGGTTATGATTCATTAGAGATTAATTAAAAGTGATTATTTTAATGATAAGAGAAAATTCATTAAAAAAGTTTTAATTAATTAAGAATAAATTGAAAGAGGATCTTTCATTTAAATAAAAGAATAATAGATATATTATAATATATTATAAAATATATATAATATATTATAAATATCTTTATTATTTTAAAATAATATGTCATGATCCCACATTCCTACATGGTGCAACCTAAGGAAAGGCCTACGATGCTTAAACTTTCCAAAGAAGGAAAATATGGGAGGAATGCACAAGGGATAGGGGACGAGCATTGAAGGGAAGGTGATGGTGCAAGCTTCGAGAGGGTGATGGACGGACCACCAAGGTGAGGGGGCACGTAAGGAGGAGGAGAGGATGAAGAGAGAAGAAAAGGGAAGAAAAATGTAAGGGAAGAATAGAGGAAGAAGGGGAAGGTAGAGGAAGGAAGCACACCAAGAGCCAAAAGGGAGGCAACAGACTTCATCGGACATCTATCTCGACTATAGGTTGGGTTATTCTAAGCTAAGCTTTGGTTTTAATTAAATATGTTTTTAGTGAAGCCATTCTTGCTTGGAAGCATTGTGCACTGTACCTTCAATTTGGAACCATATCATGAGTGGGAGAACTGATATTTTAGTGAAGCCATTCTTGCTTGGAAGCATTGTGCATTGTACCTTTGCTTGGAACCACCTTGAGTGGGAAAACCATGTGGTTTAGTGAAGCCATCTACTTGGAAGCATTGTGCATTTACCTTACTTGGAACCACCATGAGTGGAAGAACTATGTTTAGAGAGCCATTCTTTTTGAAGCGTTGTTTATTTTTGAACCACCTATGGGAACTATTGTTTTAAGAACCATTCTTCTTGAAGCGTTTGACGGGAGAATTTAGTGAACTTTCTTGGAAGTGATGTGATTGTACCTACATTGGGAACTTCAATCCCAGTGGGAGAGTTGTGCTATTGGTAAGGCCACTCTACACTATATTTGAGTCAAAAACCCTAGGCACCATGAGAGGGCACCATGTTTAACCAGTAATGTAGAGAGCGATGTCAAATGCTCTGTTTACCTTGGAACAATTTGACAAGTAAGCGTAGTGTTCGACAAAGGAAACCCCTAGGTTTTAGGGAGTGCAAGTTGAGAAAACTAGGTTCGCCATGGATGTTTGGTGTGCCTTGTAAGGCGTAACCCTGACTATAGATGTGCTACGTAAAAGAGCCATAGTCTACGAAAGGTTTTAAATTATAGTTTTAAATTAAGAGAAGGACCTTTGATTTATATATATGACATATATTAGGTTTAATTAAATGGACCTTTGATTATATGTGAACATATATTAAGATTTAATTAAATGGACCTTTGATTTATATGTGAAACATATATTAGGATTTAATTAAATGGACCTTTGATTTATATGTGAAACATATATTAGGATTTAATTAAATGGACCTTTGATTTATATGTGAAACATATATTAGGATTTAATTAAATGGACCTTTGATTTATATGAGAACATATATTAGGATTTAATTAAATGGACCTTTGATTTATATGTGAGACATATATTAGGATTTAATTAAATATATATTAGGATTTAATTAAATGGACCTTTGATTTATATGTGAAACATATATTAGGTTTTAATTAAATGGACCTTTGATTTATATGTGAAACATATATTAGGTTTTAATTAAATGGACCTTTGATTTATATGTGAAACATATATTAGGTTTAATTAAATGGACCTTTGATTTATATGTGAGACATATATTAGGACCTTTGATTTATATGTGAAACATATATAGGGATTTAATTAAATGGACCTTTGATTTATATGAGATATATAATGGGTTTTATTTAAAGGAACCTTTGATTTATATGGGATATGTAAATGTTAGGTTTTGATTGAAAAGGAACCTTTGATCTTAGGGAAATATATGGAAGGTTTATTTAAAGAGAACCCTTGGATTAATTTTGATTATCTTAGGAGTTTTTAAATAGAATGAAATGTGGATTTATTCTTTAAGCTGAAGTTATGGGGCTTTGGTTTAGGGAATGAAGGAATGATTGTTCTAAAGGTTAAGGGTATGGGACTTTAATGCTTTAGGACATGAATGAAATGAAATTAAGTTAGACCTTAATCTAAGTGATAGCATGTTTGGATGACTCTCCAAGGGGATTTGGTGGAGGTGAAAATAAAAGTAAGGTTTCTTTTATGATGTCCATTATGCATTAGATGGTTAGAGACTTAATGGAATATTGTATAGTTGCAATTTGGCATAGTAGATGAATAGATGCATTTAAAGGTATGCCTATCCTGAACCATGAGTATCCTGATCCCCTACTACCCTCAAAGAACCAAAGGGAAGCAAGGAGAAGGATCAAATGGAAACAAAGAATAGGTATGGCATATTACGTTGATTTACTTATGTTCCATAGATTAGAATTGTGGGGAGATATCCCCAATATAGTTAATGTGATACCTTTGAGTAGGAAAGGCTTATTATGCAAGTAATGTTGAGGTAATCGTTATTGGGTTATTGAAAGTAATTTTACTATATGTCTGTATTTGATTATGCCATGTATTAGATTCTATTTTAGAGTTAATCTTGCTTCATTTTCTCTATTATTGTTTGATTGTTTTATGATGTGGTAGCATAGATGTATTATCGTTGATTGCTTGATGATAGGGAATCTAGTGTAGAGTTCTAGGGTGAACTCAGAGGTAACCTAAGGGAATTGAGACCCCCTTAGGGTGAACATAGGAGGACCTAAGGGAATTGAGACCCCCTTAGGGAGATAGAGGACTAAGTAGGAAGAGATTACATCTGAGTTAAGATAGCTCATCATGGAGACGAGATGGATAGCTTAACTCGTGGTACTCGTAGCATACCTACACATAAGGATTTGTGTATGGTATGGAGATGCGTGTACACCTTCGATGGATAGAGGGTGATAAGTCTAGCTCATCAAGGATGATGAAACAGATGGACTTATCCACAGTAACACATTATACGCCTACACAGATGGATTTGTGCTAGGGTAATTCGTGAGATGTAACTTCCAGGGAAACTTAGGAGAATGAAACTTTAGGTTTTTCTAGTGGATTAGGGGTTCATGAAGGGTTCATGTACCTCTCTCCTTAGTGAAAAAAAAACTTTTTCTATTTTTGTATTTTTTTGTTTGTGTGTTTTTGGGTCATTACAACCCTCACTTTGTTTTTCCATGAGGAGTAATTTGGACCTTTAAGTAGTTGGGATTATGTAAGGAATAATTTTTTAGCTGTCATGATGGTCTTTTTAGAATACCTTATAACTTCATAATTTAGAGAATATGAACTAAATTTATAAAACCTTTTCAATTCTTAAGTTTTATAGAATTTCTTGTCTCCCAGGTGATTTAATTATTCTATAGTCTTGATAAAGTGCTTTGATAGTAGACTTAGCTTTTAGGTTTATTTTGAGTTGAATCCCTTTTGTCTCCCTAGTGGTTTGATGATAAATTTGATATAATGTTCAACTCCTAATTTTCTTATTTCTCCCTATGCACTTTTCAATTTTATGAAGTTCTCTATGGTTGGATTTCTTTTGTCCCTTTAGTATGAGTATGAGATAAGTATAAGCAATTAAATCCAACTCTTTTAAGAAATCAATGAACTTCCTTATTTAACCTTAACTTTCAATAGTTCAATTTTCTAAAATTCTATAAACTAAGGCTTGATATAATATTCCTTATAACTCCTTAATTTGGATATTTTTTTTAGAAAAAAACCCCTTGCGGGGCTGCCTTGGTCTGAGAAACTACAAAAAGGGGGTTCTACACCGTCAAAGTCACCTGGGAGTCGCACCCGACCCTGCTCGTACCAACATTATCAATTGGATTTTAGGTACCCAATTCAACTTTTTGGTAGGGTGGAGATTCGAACCTGGGACCTCTCTTGGAGGATTACCCTCTCCTATCCAATTCACCTACAACACCTGGGTTTCTAATTTGGAATTTTAGAAAGTAATAAAATTTGCAAATTAATATTTCAATTTTCCAATGTTGAAAACCTTATATCTCCTAACTAATTATTTGTAAATATTTTAATATTTAATTTCAAGCAATTGATAATATCTTCTAAGATATACTTAGTTTGCTTTAATTTCCTTCTAAATATCTAAGATATTTTAATGTAATATTAACTTCCAACCTTATATTAAGCACCTTATAACTCCCTAAACTTAAGAAAAACAAATATTAAGTAATATATCTTTTACCTTCCTTGCAAAGTATATGGTGTGACTCTTCAATCAAAACATTGAATTTCCCAGTATTTTATGTATGGAAAATATTATTTAATGCTCATGGGCACCTTATTCTCCTCCTTAATTTCACTTTGAATTTAATCTAAACTTGAATCTCCAATGCTCACACTTGTTCTTTCAAAATCCATGCTTCTCTTCAACTTGGCCACTTTAATAAGCTCTTTGTCCCTTTAATAAGCTCTTTGGCCACTTTAATAAGCTCTTTGACCATGTTGCACATACATTTTTGATGGTTATGTTATTTATAGGCATTGGTTTAGGTGTATTCAATGCTCATATCCTCTTTGGAATGATGGGTAATAATTATTATGCATTTCTTACCTTCAAATGATTCTTTCAACGATAAAAAATGGGTGTTACTCTATTATAGGTGCTTCTTTCCTATGTAGGAATTATGGGAAATATATGGGTGTCTTATTTTGTTGTTCCAAGTGGCACAAGATGCCTTGTATTGATTTTGCAAGTGCCACTCCTTTCTCTTGCATGTAGGGATGCCTTCAACGTCTTTTATTCCCTGAATACTTCTTGCCAATGAATGCACTATGGATCTTGTCTTCAACATTTTATCTTAGGTGAATGGTGGTGATATTATCCCTTGAATTTGGATTTAAAAATGGTGGTTCTATGGTGCTCCAATGCTTCCTTCTTAGGTGATGATTCTTCTTAGCCAACGATTCATCTATTGCTTGGATAATACATGTGTATTTTCACCTTGATTTTTACAGAACTTGAATATGCTTTACTCTTATACCTTACACTTTTTTATCCTTCATGCTATTAAATTTCTACAAAAATTTCTTCTCGAAACTTCTTCAATGAACTTCTTTGAAATTTGCTTCAATGGCATTCTTCAAACTCTATAGTGAGGCTTTCCTAGCCTTCTCCTTCTTTCCTCGTTGAGACCTCTTCTTCAATCTTCAACTGTTGAAGTTTTGCAATGAGATATCCGTATTGGACATATGAAATCTATTACTTTTGAAATCTAGAATAGGACCTTTTATAGTCCTTTTCAATTTTCTAAAAGTAGAAGTTCTTCAATGGGACCTCTTGCGGGTCTTTTTAGCTTCTTGAGCTGTATTCTCCTTCAATTTGCAATCTACAATATTTAATCTTCAATGGAGATTACCAACCTCCAATATTCTCCTAGAATCTTCTTTGGAGTCTCTTATTCAATATACAATAAGGCTCCTTTAGTATTTTTCTCTCTTCTACAATATACAAGTTTGCAACTCTTACAATAGGATATTTTTCCTTAGGTCTCTAAAATATTTAGTCTTCCTCTATTTTTTGCTTCAGATACTGGATTGATTCCAAAGAAGATATTCTTCCTAGCTCCTTTTAGGAAGTTTCTCAACTTTATTTGAATCTTTTTTTTTTTCTACAATAAAGTATTAGGATTGTAATGGAAGAAAATCTAAATCTAGAGATAATCAATCTTCACTAGTTGATTTATCAATCTAGTGGAATCAATGCTGAGTCCTAGTCTTCACGAGTTTTCTATAACTTTGTGGAAAGACTCTAGCCAACTATAATTTTTAGAAATTAAAAAAATTATATTTCTAAACTCCTCTCAATATCTCTTGTGTATCTTCCTATTTCCTATTTAATATACCATGGCTTTGATACCACTATTAGCTTTTGATGATGTATAATAAAGGAAATGCAACCACAAGATGTAAAATATGCAAGCTATGATAACTATATGATAATGGCACTAAAATATGCAAGAAAATAAGATGATAGACTTCTGCAATAACTCAATAATATGCCATTAATGAAAGCTCATAAAAATAGTACAATGCAATATAATGGAGTAATTGAGCACTCTAAATTTTTTAATGAAGAGCTATATTGTACCTATTCACTACTCTAATCTAACTCTCTATAGTAACATTGTCTCACTCTCTCACTCATACCCTCAAAGGCCTATATATAGGAAGATATGTTCCTTATCCCTTACTCTATCTATGAATATTCATCTACCTTTCCTATGACTCATGTACATGTGGACTCCATATACATTTACATCATTGCACATTTTAACACTTGTGCATTTATTACATTGCTTGAAGTAACTACTCAACTTTACTCTAAAGTAAACTCCTACTCTAGTTATGTACCCAAGGTGGTACATTGGCATGTACAAAACAATGTAATATACTCTAATATTTTTTGCATTAAGGGAAAATTGTAAAATTTAGTGCTTTTTGTTTTATACTACTTCGAAAGGTTAAAATTATTGTACTTGGAATTTTTTTTGTCAATTTTGTAAAAGCACTAGAATTACCCCTTTTTATAATTGGAAGGAAAATTTTGTAATATAGGCTCATTTTTGCATTAGGAATTTTACAAAATAATTCCTAATAGTCCCTAGATAGTTCGTGCAACCATCTTAGCCCTCCTAGACTGGCATATACAATATTTCAAATGGATTTTGATCTTTCTAAACAAATGGTAAAACTTGCCAATGTAGTGGACAAGTTGATGGACAAAGTACAAGATATGCAAACTCAAAATCCAAGTAATTTCAAAATATATAACAATAAATTTACCAATAAGGCAAATTTTGACATCTAAAAAATTGAGAAATCTAGATGTCTTGTCCACATGGATTCTAGATATGAAGTATTGGTTCTCTTATGCAAAAATTCCTGCAAAGAAACAAATTACCTTTGCCAAAGTCAAACTCATAGGTTCAGCAAAAGTGTTGATCATAGAAAGACAACAAAGAAAAAAACTGATCATGACTTGGAAGGAACTTTTCCAAATTATAAGAACACATTTTAACCACTTAATTACCAAAGTTATCTCAAGATAATTTGGCATAGGTGGAGGCAAGCATTTAATATGTTAGTTTTAGATTATATTTTTCAATTTAATAGGCTAAGGGTTCTTCTTGGAGTCACCGATTCAGAAGAGGAGCTAATAGATAAATTTATTAGTGGGTTGCAAGATCCAATACTTAGGGAAGTGAAATACACTTCCTTCACTACTTTGGATGAGGCATTCAAGCATGTCATTCTAGCGGAGGGGAAATATCCTCTTTCAAAACACGATCTTCTTCACAGGAAAACACTTCCAAGGGATTGAATCAACATCAAAAAAGGGTGAAGAATTCTTTTCACACTTCCTATTTTTCTTCTTATACCCCTTCATATTCATCCAAATCCTATTCTTCTTCTACTTCTCAATATTCTTCTTCACCATTGTATTGTGATTTTTGTAAAAAATATGGTCATAGTAAATCAGGATGTTATACATTTCAAAAATTGAAGAAGAAATCCTTACTTGCAAAGTCAATAAATGAGGATCCAAAATATGGTCCCATTGTGACTATAAGGAAAGAAGAGGAATATCCTGCATTGAAGGGTAAAATCAACAAAGTTACCCTCATGAAAAATATTTCTGCAACAGGGGGTCATAAACATTTGTTTGTCACATGAACCCACCTTACATAATTTTTTTTTGTAGATTGTATCATAGATAATGGCTCACAAAAAATATAATTGTGGGGACCATTAAATAAAATTTGAAGCTTCCATTGAAGTCACATCCTAAACCTTATGCACTTGGGTGGAAGGATATTATGTCTACATCCAACATCACACATACCTACACCATGTATTTCTCTTTTGGTGATAAATTTGTGAACAAGGTTAAATGTGATGTCAATGATATGGATTGCTATGGAATTGTGCTTGGTAAGCCCTATCAATTTAATAGAAATGCAATATATCATGCTAAAAAGAACACACACACCTTGGAGTTGCACAACAAAACATATTTGGTGGAATGCACTACATCCACAACAAATCTAGTGCTAATTTTTAGGTAAGCTCACAAGGCAATAAATCAAGCACATGAATTGGCTCTTATTTTCATAAGACCCACACAAGATAAAGAACAAGCACCTCCAAATATCCATGCTAAACAAGCTTCACTTCAAAAAATTTTGCAATCACATGAGTTTGTGTTTAAGGAACCCACCACTCTTCCTCCTGAGAGGGATATCAACCATAGCATAGAAATTATTTTGGGTGCATCTCTCCCAAATGCACCTATGTACACACAATCAGTGCTCCAAATAGATGAGATTAAGAAATAAATTCATGAATTTTTGGCTAAAGGATTCATCAAACCTAGCACTTATCCTTGTGCATCACCCATTATTTTGGTGCTCAAGAAGGATGGTTCTTGGCAACTTTGTATTGATTTTTGTGTCTTGAATAAAATTACAATTAAAAATATATATCCCCTCTCATGGATTGATGATTTATTGGATCAATTATAGAGAGCCTTCTTATCCAATATTGATCTTAAGAGTGGTTACCATTAGGTTAGGTTTTAAGTAGAAGACACTTGTAAGATAATATTCAAGACCAAATTTGGGTTTTTTGAGTGGTGGGTGATGCCCTTTCGACTCATGAATTCTCCAACAACATTTATGAGGTTGATGAATGAAGTGTTCAAGGATAACCTAGACAAGTTTGTTATTATATACTTGTATGATATCCTTGTATATTCATATACTTGGAAGGTACATATAGAAAATATAGATTAGGGTCTCCACACCCTCGAGAAGAACCAAATTTTTTCCAGCCTTCTAAAGTGCTTCTTTGTCCAAACATCTATCTCCTATATTGGATTTATAATCAATAGGCAAGGAATCCATGTAGATCTTGCTAAGGTAGAAGTCCTTCAAAATTGGCCAACTCCTTCCTCAATCACTAACCTTAGGAGTTTCCTTGGACTTGCAAATTTCTATCATAAGTTCATTCCTAGCTACTCTACCATAGCAGCTCCCTTGCATCTTCTCACTAAAGCCAAAGTTTGGTTTCATTGGACCAAGGACCATGACCATGTATTTGATTCCTTGAAATACAAATCGTGCATTACCCCTATACTTGTTCTTCCAAACCTCTCTCAACCCTTTGAGATTGATATAGATGCATCAAAATTTACTTTAGGAGTAGTGTTGAAGCAAAATAGGCACCTTGTGGCATATCACTAAGAATTTTTTAGCTGCCAAAAATAATTAATACACCTATGGTAAAGAGTTGTATGCATTGGTATAAGCAATCACGTATTGGAGGCACTAAATTTTAGGTAAAGGGACAAGTGTCCATACAGATCACATGCCTCTCAAGTTTCATCAATCCTAAAACAAAATTGAGGAATCTAGGTATTTGAAATGGACTACATACTTGCAACAGTTTCATTTGATAATCAAATACAAGAAGGGAGAAAGCAACACAATAGCTGATTATTTGAGTTTTCCACCAATATCTTATGATTTAACAATTTTTATTACCTCACATGTTGTATTTTAGACTTGGCCTACACTTTATGCTCTTGATCTTGATTTTGGCAAAGTTCATCATCATCTTGTACACCCTTCCTCCTCCAACCTAACTCCTTTTCAATATTTTCACATGAAGGAGGGACTTTTGTATAAGTTGGATAAAATTTGTGTTCCATAAGAGCATAGGGTTTCTCTTCTCAAATAATCCTACTCAACAATTTATGGAGTATGGAAAATAGAAAACACTTCACCACCTATAGCGGTTCTTTTACTGGCCTCACATGTAGAGGGATGTCCTACGATTTTTGATATAGTTTGTCATTTGTTGTTGCTCCAAATCAACAAATAAGAAGTTGAGGCTATTTTATCCTTTTCCCATTCATTCACGTCCTTGGGAGAGCATATCCATGGACTTGGTGAGTTATTTTCCCATGACAGTTCAGTAGCATGACTATATTTTTGTGATTGTGGATCATTTTAGCAAAATGGCTGAGTTAATTCCATGAAAAAAGACAAGTACTACACTAGACTTAGCACAACTATTCTTCAATATAGTATGATGCTCCTTTGGTATCCCTACTAGCATTGTTTCTGATAGAGATCCATTATTTATGGGGTATTTTTAAAGATCTTATGGAAGATTTTGGGAGTTTCCCATAACTTTTCCATGGTTTTTCATCTATAGTTAGATGGGTAGATATATGTGGTCAATCACACCCATGTGTAGAGTTTGAGGATCTATCACCATACTTCATCAAAGTGGTATTTGAGCCTCACACACATTGAGCAATTTATAGTTCCACAACACATTCACCTTTTAAGGTTTATCTCAAATTTTAGTCACTTACTCCATATGAGTTACCTTTAGTCTTGCCCTTTCTCACCACTACACACATGAGGAAGGATCAAGATAAGGAAACCTATTTTATTTAGCATTTGCAGAGCCTTCAAGGTGACACAAATATTGTATAAGACTTAGCAATAGTAGAAGAGAGCAATGGACAAACATTGCTTTCCTCATCAATTTTAGGTTGGAGATAGAGTATGGCTTCATTTGGACAAATGAAATTTTTTAGATAAGGCACATAGTAAGCTCAAGCCTCTTTGGTTTGGGTATTATACCATAATTTAATAGGTATTTGAGAATACCTTTTTCTTGAACATTCCAACTCACATTGGAATTTAAGATATGATTAATGTGGACATCCTTAAGCCATATCAGAATTCTATTTTGGAGACTGAGCCTATCATAAACCACCCAGTAGATGTGGTACCTGAATTCCAACTTTTGCTTGATATAGATAGAGTCTTTGACATGAAGACTTAACACACTCAAAAAGGTTCATTCACTTCATACCTTATCACCTATTGTGGTTAGATTCCATACTAGCATGCTAGATTCCTCACCATCATATGGTTCATGACCTTCCATATTTGTTGAGAGCATTGGGATCTAATGCTTCTATTATTAGGAGGAGTGATGAGGATGTTATTGTACCTTAGGCTTATCCATAAGTCCAGGATATTATTTTTGCATTGTACTCATATTTGGCATAGTATTCCCATGTTAGATATTGGATCGTTAGTTGTTAGGATGCATGGTTATGTTGTTCAAAATTTTCTTGTCTTCTAGCATATGATTATCCCTGCATAGCATATTGTTATAGGAGGTTGTAACCCTTGTAACCCCTTTGATTCCATTGTTGTACTATTTAATCAGTTGTGCATAATGAATATCTAGATTCATGTTTGGTTTATACATCAATAACTTAGTAGAAGAAAAAAGAGGGGTGATGCACCAAAATATCTACTAAGATATTCCTACAAAAATAGGCTAGAACATTATGTACAAGTGGTGAACACTTCCTCTCCTCTACACATTGAAGTATAAACAAGAGTTACAAATCATAGGTATGCATAAATATATGGGTTCCATAGGAGAGCCAATGACAAATGATTGATCCAAAAATAGATGCATGCCCCTTATACATACATACATTTGATAAAATCTAAAATATGTAAAAATGTTATAAACATACATGCACATAGAAATGGGTTTGTAGGGATCCATAGATGGCTAAGCCAAAACTTGATGTAGGATTTCATATATATATATGCAAGTAAATAATTACAAATATTATGCTAGAAGTGGGGGTTCGAGAATGCCCATAAGCAGCTTAGGAGTCAACTGTCTTTACAAAAAGAAATAACAGAAAAGTCTACAAGAGAATACAATTGTAAACTCGTTGATCCTTTTTACAGTCTATGCTACTATTATTTATAGTTTACAATAGGGGATATTTTCCCTCCAAAATTATCTATAAGTGGAACTGATAATCTTAGCTAATATTCCTATGGATATTGGACATTGAATAAAGTACTTTTGATCATAATAACTATCAAGCCTAGTACTGCCATCGCCATATTTTGTCATGAATGGATTTCTGAGCCATTCACTCAATATATATTCTAGTAGGTGAACTTTATCTTCTTAGTTATAAAAGCATTAAATCAAATCATATACCTCTATCATAATTTATTATGCCTTTGATTTGAGTCAAGCATTATTGTCTGCTTGACTTTTAGGTATATTTTATTCTTTTAGATTGAAGGTCACCCTAATGACTGGTCAAGAGTTTTATTATTGGTGTTTCATTAGAGATTGCAAAACCTTAGATATTTAAAGTTATTTTAAAATAAAATTTTCCTTGGTGATCCCCTTAGCAATTGATCTATTAGGAATTTATTATGAATAAAATTTTGCACAGGTTTCGATTGAGACTTATTCTAGCTTCCTCCTCTTCAAGATAAAAAGCTTTGATTTCCTATGATCAAGGTTTTTCCTTAGTTGCATATGGGTAGTGAGGAATCACTACAAGAACCAATGAAATAAAGGTGATATTGTTCTCACTTATTATAGCCTTCTTTTTTTGTGGCTTTTTCAACCATAGCCAACACATCTCTTCAATAAATCCTAGAGTTTCTAAAAGAAAATTATAAGAAATACAAGAAGATATCTTGTTAGTATGGAAAGAGAAATATGCCTCATTTAGCTCCTCCATAAATATCTTCTTTGTCAAGGATTCATTTTATTTATGTGATAAATAATGGAATATTTTATAAAATATTACCTTAAACCTCATCTTATCCAACATTTGATCAAATATATTGGAAATAATTAAATGCTTTCTTTGTAATATCTTCTTCTTCCTTAATATTTATTCTATTTGAAGTAAACATATTTTTCATTTATTAAAAATATAAATCATATTTTGCCATTGCATGAAATTGTTTTGTATTTCTACCCCCTTCCTTAATTTATACCTTCCTGGATATTTGATACCAATATGAATTTTCCTTTTTCAATATTTTATAACTAGAAAGTAATTGTTTCTCTTGCACATAAGTATCTTATTCCATTCCATTAATTTATAATATTTCTTGTAAATTGTTGAGCTTGGATTTATTTTCTCTTTTATTTTAATTATCACCAAAATATATGGCTTTCTAAATATTCATTTGATCCTCTAGATAATTCATATTTTGACAAACATTGTTATCAAGGGGCTTAGAGTGTTTACAACACCCTATTGGGTTGGCATCATAGTCAGTAATTAGGACTTATATTAGTTAAGTTTTTGCACCTATTTAATTAAGTGGTCAAAAAGTGCAATATTTCAATAGACATCCTATTAGACTCATATATATACAGATGTAAAGCGATGGGACATTAATATAGTGTAAAATTTTAATTCTTTGAGTATATCCTTGAATACTTATTTGTGTATTCTAAGAGTGTATGCATTTAATTTTATTTAAAATTTTATGCATTCAATACATATTAAAGTAGTAAGACTAATGGTGTCTTGACACCTATTAGTTGTTTTCAAGGGGTAATATTTGGTGTATTCAGTAGGAAATTTTTATCAATTAAAGAGAAATAGTAGAAAATAGGGTTCTTCTAGGCCTTGATTGGGTGGAAAAACCCATAGTAAATATTTGAGAAGGACTGCTAAAATCCAATGATAAAAGAATTAGAAGAGTGGTGTTTTAAAAGGATTTAGAAAAATGGAATAGAGGAACAAAGAAAAGGAAGATTTAATTTAAAAATGGTAAAATAAAAGGTATAGAAAGAAGACCCAAGTGAATATTGGAATTAGTGAACAAAAGTCCATGGATGAGGCACTCGATGGATCTAAGGAGACATGCATAGAAGAAATGACTCTATTGGAACCCAAATAGTGGGGAATTTGGTTACACGTGGCTAGTGTTGATGAGGCCAAGGGACTATAGGAGGTCCAAGAAGAGGTAGAAATTAATTATTACACTCTTTCATCCTAGTCACCACATAATAAACTAATGAGAAAAAAGAAGGGAGATATGCCATCGACCTTACTAAAATTTAGGCTTTCAAACCCTCTAAATGGATGGACAAAGAGAAAGTTATAAAAATTAAACCCCTTGATAAATCCATCCCCCACACTAAAATATTACTTGTGAAATCTATATCCATATTAGAAAGGTCAAAACACTCAGTCAAAGTATTTAGACATTTCAAAACTTGCGGTGGTGGAGTTCAGAGGAAGATCAGATAGATAATTAGCTAGTTGGAGATAAGACAATGGTAAAAGAGTTGGAAGAGGTCTTAGGCCCTAAATACTTTGATATAAAGTTAGAGAAATATAGAGGTAGAAGTATAAGAAGAGTCATAGAAAATAATAACCAAAATAAAATAAATAAGAGGTTAAAAAATAATAAACAACCAATAGATAGTTGGTGTCAAACCATAGAGAAAAATAACAAATTTTAATAGGGATAAACTAAATACCTTTCCAGTATATGGTGGGGATAATAAATATTCTAAGGATCACTTTATCATATTATACAATCTCTAGAGAAGATGATTAATAATAAATAAAGACATAAAGATTCATAAATTTACATTTATCCTAAGGAATGAAGCACTAAAATAGTATATTAGATTGATGGCACTAAATGGACACCCTTGGTATAAAATTGTAGAAATTAAAAACAATGTTTATTTTACTAAAATTAGAATAAGGAGTGTTAGTAAAAAGGAGGAAATAATGCAATATTTGATGGATTTATTATAAAATTCAATAAATACTTTAAATCCACCTAGAGGAAGCTTAAAAAACCTATGAGTTAAAATCTATTTTAGGTCTATAGTCTGCCTATAGAAAGCATATGGATGAGAAATATTTTGAGAACTTCTTAAAATATCTTAAATTTGTGATGAAATTGGAATCACAATCATGGAACCTTTTAGAACCCTCATAGGTTAAGCATATAGAAAAACTGACTAAATAAATTGAAGAACTAAAATTGGAATAACAAGTGGTCCCAAGGAAAAATCACACAAATAATAGGTAAGTCTAGTGCTACAAGTATACTCTTCTATACAAGCCATATAATTCCCAACAATTAATACTCTAGTAGAAGTGGTTTGTGGTTATTGTAAAGCAAAAGGTCAACATATGACATCCAATTTACCTCTTAATATTTATTGAAAGAAATAAGGAAGTATGAAAGACCACACACTATCTATTGCAATGTTTGGGAGTTTTTATCATCTAAAGCATCGATGTAAGAGAAAATATGTATCATATGGTTAGGGAGATGAAGTCTGAAAGAATCAAAGTATTTTTGTTATTGTCCACAAAACTCATCCTATACCAAAAACCATGCATACTTTTATGGTTGAAAAAATTCTAAAATTTGTAGATTCAAACTCTCTTTCATTGTTTGATTACAAAGATCTTGATATTTTTGCCACCATATTTCTCCACCAAGAAATTAAATGCTACAGACTATAAAAAATATTTAGACTTATAATTATGGTTGTATACCATCTATATTTCTATTTTTATGATTACCCTATTTCTCCTTTCCTTAACTCCATTTTGATTGTATACTTTCATGGTGTAAAAATTCTAAACTATTTTATTAAAAATCTCTTTCATTGTTTGATCACAAAGGTCTCAATATTTTTACCAGCTTGTTTCTCCACCAAGTAATTAAATGCTACAAACTATACAAAGTATTTAGACTTGCACTTTATGAAGTATGCACACGATTTATAGAATAATAATCTATGAGCAACAAAAAATAATTGGAACCACAAATTGAAGTATATTAATTGAAATACAAATAAACAAGCTTTATATCCAAGAAACATTGTGCATGTGAGATGTGATGGTACTTTAAAATAGAGGTAATACAACATAGAAATGATAAAATGAACAAATGTTTTTGCTCAAAAATCATCCAAAAAATATTTGATCAATCTTCAAATCTATACATTCTACTTCAATACTATCTATCTATCTATCTATCTATCTATCTATCTATATATATATATATATATATATATATATATATATATATATATATATATACAATACAATGTATCTTGGTTATCTCAAGAGACTCTTGATGCTTCACATTATCTCCAAATTTGGGTGAGAATTTTTATTTTCCTTCTTTTATTTTCACTTGCAATTCCAATTCTGTCATATTCTAATTTTTGTCTTGTTTTGATTTTTATCTTATTCTTGTCCTATTCTATTTTTTAATCTCATTTGGTACCATAGTATTCCATATTATTTTCATTAATATTGAATGGAATTTTTTTTGTTCTATGTTTATGTGAAATAAATTGATTCTTTAACACTATATTTACAAAAATGTATGGGTACTGATCTTTCAAATTTCAATTTTTTTACCAAATAAAGTCTAATAAATTATGCTTGAAATCAATGTACATTGATTTTTGTACACAATAGGATTTTTAGTCATTTGAATTGCAATGACATTGTAACAAAAATGGTAGTTGATATTTCTTTCTTTTCATCAAGATCTTCAAGGATCTACCTCAACCACATTGTTTTTGTGCTTGGTGATGTAGCTCCTATCTACTCTACCTCTATTAATGTGTTTCTTGTTTCTTCAAAATCCAAGTTACCAATCCATTTCCTGATAAGAAATATTTTCTTGATATAGATTTCCTATCATCAATTGAGCCTCAATGAATTGAATTATTGTATAAAAAATTAATATTATTAGATGGAGTATAATAGATTCTATAATTTAAAGTTTATTTCAAATATCTCAAAAATTGCTAAGTTACTATTATATGATCTTTTGATGGCTTGCTCATAGATAATGAAACAAAAGAGATTGCATATCTAATATCTAGTCTTGTTGTTATCAAGTACATAAGTCTACTAATAAAACTTATATACTTATCATATATTACCATCATCCTCACATATTTTTTTTTCATGCATAACTGGGATACCAACATATTTGTAACTTTCCATACCAAACTTATTCAATATTTTGAATGGAAAATGAAGATCCCATCATGTGTTTGATGTACCTCCATGCCAAAAAAATAATACATTAAATCCAAATCACTCATTTTAAATTATTGTATCATTGAAGCCATTTAACTCAGTAAATCACTCACTTCAAATTCTTGCATCATGACTTGCTTGAGTTCTCTCTTTTATGTTAATAAAATTCCTATAAACACTAAATCAACAACATGTAATAAAAGAATAAAAATATCCACACCTTCCATTTTTAGTACAATGTGGGACCATTTATACTTCTCACAAATGTTGACGTATAACTAATCTACTCTTGTTAGGCCAAGGCTAAAAGTGTAAAAGAGTGCTTATGAGCACTTTTAGTATAAGCCTAAGGATAAGCGTACATGCATTATTTATATAAGCCTTCACACATAAATATAAACATTCAGCCATAGATTATGTAAGAATATGGGTATGTTCATGTAATCCTAAAAGCACCCTTCATATTTCACCCCTAGTGATATTGGTTAATCCACCTTTTATGGATAAACCTTGATTAAAGGGTGTAATATGTTTATTATATTGTGACTTACACTTCAAGTCAAGTTATGATATTTTGAGGTTAACATCTAATTGGAGTTTTGGAATCACTATAAATAATACCCCCTATAATTTATCCATTACACTAGTTTGTGATATGTGTAATATTAGGGTGCCTATAGGAATCCATTCCTTATTTCTCCTTTCCTTTTGTGTTGTTTACATAGTTATCTATTTAAAATAGATAAATATGTAAACAACACAAAAGGAAAGGAGAAATAAGGGATGGATGAGGCTCTTGGTCTCTTATTCATGTTAGTTAAGCTAGATGTACTTTTCACATTAGAGAGAAAACCCATATTATTCAGGTATGAACCACATTGAAGGATATTTATGAAAATGCAAGTGCTAGTGAAGTTAGTAGAATAGATAAAGAGATTTTGAATGTCAAAATTTTGGATTTTAGTGCTGTCTAAGACTACATATTATACTTCATATCCCTAAAATCTAACTTAGCTATGGCAAAAGACAAGGTAAAGGGTGATGAAGAGTATGTCAAATATATTATTTCCAATCTTACTCCTTTTCATACAATTGGATTGGTTCTTTATGTGAATGCTATGACTATTAAGGATCCATAATCTATTTCTCTTTTAGGACTTTTTAAGATTTGTATCCATTATGAAGTTGCAACAAAGAATTGTGGATCTCTTTCTCATATACATACTTATTCAAATAAATTCAAATCATTGTAATATAGGGGTCATTTTATTATGGGAAAGTCTAAGGTTTCAAAGAATTCAAACACTTGTGAGTATTGTAAAGAGGAAGGACACTTCATAAAAAATTGTATAAAAAGACTGAAGAAGAATGAGACAAGATTCTTGAGATCTAGACACAAGATTTCTAATTATGAAGAAGAATATGAATATGGCAAAGTGAAGGTCTAGTAGAGCATCCATTATGGGGGATGTTGCCTTTAATGTTTTCTCTCTTTGGCTCCTTAGATCAAATTATAGGGGGTGTTAAAGTATGTGTAATCTAATATTGTTAGGGCAAGGCCAATAGTGCAAAAGAGTTCTTATGAGAACTATTAATGTAAGCCTCTGGACAAGTGTGTATGTCATCATACGATTATTATTCATGTAAAGAATATGGTTGTTAGTTATATAATTCTATAGGTATGTTCATGTAAGCTTAAGGGCACCCTTCATATTTCATCCATAGTGATATTATTAATCCACCTTTATGGATAACCCTGATTAAAGGGTGCTATATATTTATTATATTATAATTCAACCTCCAAGTCAAGTTATATCAACTTGAGGTTAACATCTAACTAGGATTTTGGTATTACTATAAGTATCCCCCAATAATTGATCCATTGCATTACTTAATGATATGTGAGATATTAGGGTGCCTATAGGTTACTCCTACTTTCCTTTCATGTCATTTATATCTTTCTCTATTTTTATCTATATAATCTTATTTTTTGCTATTTATTTTTTGCATATGATTTTAGAAAATGTATGTTTTAGGATGTTTCTAGATAATATTGTCAATTCCAACAACAAATCCACACTTCAATAAGTATGTAACGCTTGGTGCTTGTTTTAGTATATATAATGCTTTTTTTTTAGCTTGTATATATTCTATTTTTTATCTTTAATTTTTTATTGATAAAAAGGGGTTTTGAAAGGGACCCCAAACCTTTTACAATGCTAGATCAAAAAGTTGTCCAAAAATGTAAATCCAAAATAGAAAACCAAACTGAACAACATAAAAACAAAAAATTTGGGACACAATAGCCCTGGAGAAGAACACATCAAAAACAAAAAGGTTGGGAAAACAACCCTAGAGAAGACCACATCATCAAGAATAATGAAAACCAACAACAAAGGAGACCACCTCGAGATTACTCCTTGGTGGTGGGATGATCCTGATCCTTTCCCTCAGTGACCTAGGTGACCTTCGAGATTTGGACCACCAGCTCCAGGTTCATGATTTTTCTTATCACTTTCCTCACTTGAGTGAGTAGAGAGGAGGCCAAAATAACTATATAATCAAGGTTAGTCATGAGGCCAGAGTCATTTTTAGGGAAAGAGGTCTAAAAGGATGATCTACTTGGAGAAAGTAGGTTGCTGAGGATGACCTAGAGAGACTATTTCTTGTGGCTAACACTTGAAGAATAAAAAATGGGATTTTCCTGATCTAGGATAATGACTCCTCTGTGCTTATCACCTGAAGCTTTGTTTATCATGGAGCATCCACATGGAGAAGGGGTGGTGTCGGAATGGAATACCAATTTATTTTTACTAGCCCTCATTAAGGTTGTAGACTCCAGATTAACTTTTAAATCACTCACCTCTTTCCCCTGAGGTGACCCCAAGATAGAAACAAAATTTGTAGTTTGATCATTGACTCTCTCAACGATGGATAGGGTCAAGTCTTGAGTTTGGAGTTGGAGCATATGCTTTTAAATCATGAGATTAAGTCCTTGGTGCTTTATATGGGAGTATTTACCTTCCCTTAAACTCAATAAATATAGATCCATAGAGTGATAGAGATACTATGGGATGATGAATTTAACATCATTCAAATGGTTGACAAACACCAAGTGGAAGTTGTGCAATAATGAGTTGGGCTCATTGATAGTCATATATTACATTACAGATATAAGAATCCTATTCCACAGTATTTTGAGGTCCTTCCAATGATGCCACTATTTTCCTTGGAAAAATGCTTACCCTTATATATGAAATGTCTTAATTCTCCAACAATGGAGTGTTTTTATCTATGGATGAAATCACTATCATTCACAAACTCTATGACTTTCACAATTAAATTTATGGTAATCCAAAAGGATATTCCATTGAGAGTAATATTGCTATTATCCCATGAATGTATGAGCTCCATGGATAGCTCAGTGTCACTCCCTGTAAAATTCTATAGAAAGGGAAGGAAGTCATGGGAGCCCAGGATTTCCTCCATCGTGGGATCAAGCTCCAAAATATTAAGCCCTAGCAATGCCATCATGAGTATCCAACAAATGCATACCATACACCTCAAGAATATTATAGCCACCTCATAAACACATTTACATATAGTATATACTGATAGGGATAGTTGATGAAGGCTTCTCTAGCTAAGTAGATTTAAAATAATAGGGGGAGACAAAACACCAGGGGTGATGCTCCTAGCCATACTACCAAATTGAGAACCAAAAAAAATGGAGAGACATTGATGAAATATCATAGTTTGAGATTGGATTGTCACACGTTCCAACTCAGAGTTAGGTAAGGAAAATCCAGTAACAGTCCACCACAAAGGAGGACAAGACATAATTCTCAAAACCTCGGTACACCATTACTTGAGACTTGGAGTATGAGTGCATGAGTGTAGCTTTTGAATTCCAAGGATATTATAATCATGAGATGTAGAATAATATTAATGAAAGTAAATCTACAAGAATATTGAAATATGAAATAAACATAAATGATATATAAATGAATACAATGTATCTATGGAGGAAATGAGCACTCCATCAATATAGCTACTCGACTACATTGCATCCATCACCAATGGATGATGATCCACATAGAACTAAAATAACTACTAAGAATTCTAAGCTATTGTGTCACCGAGACTCCTCCATCTTATCTATGCTAACAATGAGGCCATCCTTATATAGGTAAAATAGGATACTTGGCCAACACTCTATCTATCTGTACAAGTGACACCTTGTAAATTTACAACTTGCACATGGAAACTTGTGCATTTATTACATTGCATGAAGTAATTAGATAACTTCCCCCTAAAGTAATATAATTTCCTAAGTATGTAACTTTGAAGATACATTTACATAACCCAAATTATGAAATTATAAACTATTTCTAACACCTCCCTATATTACATTATTTAGGTATTCAAGATTTTTTTTTTATTTGTGGAAAACATCCCAAAAGGGATGCCACTTTCGGGTAAAGACCCAAGGAGGCAGGGGTATCCATTCTGCAAAAAATGCCCAGGAATCGGACCTGGCCTACCACTTTTGACATACTCAAGGAGCAAACAAACACACAAAACCAATTTAAAAATAAGTAAATAACAACAAAAATAATAAAATAAAATAAAAAACATGGTCCTTGAGTGTGTCAAAAACAAAAGCACAACCAAACACACACAATAAGATAAAATAAACCACAACACAAACCACATAGAAAAACATAAGAACCACATAACAAAACACAAACAAGACAAAAAAAAACAAAACACTACAAAGACATAACCCAAAAAAAACATGAAAAATAAACACAACCAAAACCTAAAAAATTAAAAAATAAAATAAAAATAAAAATAAAAAACAACCAACAACAGACAATAAACAAAAACAAAAAACATAGAAAACACTCACACATAATAACACAAACAAAGAGAAACCCAAGAACAAGAACGAAAAAAAACACAAGAAAAATAACAAAAAACATTAAAAAAAAAAACAACAAAAACACAAGAACAACAAAAAACAACACAAAGAACACAAAAATAAAACAAAATAAAAAAACCCACCCACCTTAAAAAACTAAACAAAAAAAAACAAAAAAAAGAATAGAATGAGCTAGGGAACTAAAAAAAACTGAATGAACCAAAGAGAAGCAAAAAAAAAAAAAAACAAGAAGAAACTAGGTACCTTCAGAACTCGGAGCCATCCAAAGAAATGATAGAAAGAAGAGCTTTCCTAATTTGAGAAGCCCACCATATAGGAGGGTGGCCATAACAAGTAAGATCACCTTTGTCCAAAGTCCAATTAGCTAAAGCATCAACACTCTTGTTTTGATCTCTGACCACATGATTGTAATCAACTTTCAAAAATCCCATCTGGATTAACTGAATCTTCTCAATAATTCTTTTTATTCTCCAATCCACCTTATGACTATTAGAAGGATTCTTCAAGAGATTAATCATAAGTTGAGAGTCAGACTCAACTAACACCTTTTCCCATCCAACCTTAGTAGCCTCCTGAATGCCTCTGAGGATACCATACCCTTTAGTAAGGTTATTGGAAAGAATACCGAAATTCTCAGCAAAAGTAAAAACCAGGGAGCCATCTGAAAGTCTACCAATTCCTCCCACACTGGATTTTCCAGGGTTCCCTCTAGAGGCTCCATCAGTATTGAATTTTCCAAAATCCTTAGGAGGAGGTTGCCAATTTCTATTCCTATCCATCTTACTAATACTCACATTCCCTTTAATTTGGTTGCCCTTAGAAGGTTTAATCTTCAATCTTTGCATCACTTGATCCCATATTTGGTGGGAGTTTTGGGGGTGATTAAAGAGATGATGGACTGATTCAACTAAGTTGGCTATGGTCTTTTGTCAAATATAGTGAATATCCTTCCTATCTTGATTAAAAATTCGGTTGTTCCTTTCATTACAAATATTCCAAAGAAGAATGGTAGAACCCATCCAAACTTACTGCCTAATAAAATGATCAACACCCTCTTGATTAGGCCAATCCCTCCAAAGCTGTTCAAAAGTAAAAAAAATGGACCACTTGTAAGCCAAGTAAAGTGGCCATTCTCCTCCACAACCTCAGAGGCTAAAGTACACTCAATAAAAATATGGTTGATATTTTCTACATTCTCTTCACACATTTCACATCTAAAAGGGCCATGAAAACCACACTTCATAAGTTGCTCACCAGTAAGCACCCTACAATGCAATAAAAGCCAATTAAAGAACCTCACCTTAGGCCAGAGCTTTTGAGCCCACAATCAAGAAAATATGTCAGAATAATGGTTGGGATTATTATGGCATAAGGTCAAATAACCTTGAGCAACTGAATACTCACCCTTACTAATGGCGGACGGGAAAATTCACACGTTCTTAAACCCTACTTTTTCATTCAAAAATCTAAAAACGGTTATAGAAACAGCTCGTAGGCTTACAAGAACCAGCGCTCGGCTTGGTTTTCACTAACCCTATCTCTATGTGCGTTCTCCCAATCCACCACCCCGATCTATTACATAAACTAGGTTTTTATAGAGGCCCCGACCCTCTGAAACACCTTATGTGAAAATCGAGACACCAACCCGATTTAATACCCCACTCTGCATGGCCTCTGTCATCGCCGATTTCATCAAAAAACTCTGCACGCCCATCCTTTTCATTTCTTGTGCTTCTTGGTAGTCGCCCACTTTAACTGCACCTTGGTGCCACGTGTTGTCCTCGCTCTGCAACCGTCACCTGACCTCTGTCGTCTTCTTCCTCTAGCTGCACTGTGACAGGTGTCGCGATATCGCGACATCTTCCTCTTCCTGCCCCTTCTCTTCTTTTCTGGTCGCGATATCACGACATTTCTTCTCCTCGCTCCTCTTTTCCACTTCGTGCCACGAAATCGTGGCATGTCATGATTTCACGATGCCTTTTCTTTATCGCCCGCTGTTTTCCTGCTCTGGTCATGATTTTGTGACAGTCGTAATTTCATGACATGTCACGAAATCATGACATTTCCAACTGGCTCCCCTCGCTACTGCTTCGATGTCAGGATTTTGTGATGTGTCACAAAATCGTGACACATCCACTGGATCCCCTCGTTGCTGCTCCCCTGTCACGATTTCGTGACATGTCTCGAAATCATGACACTTCCTCCACCTTCCCTCGGCTTCTGCTTCACTATCGTAATTTTATGACAGTCACGATTTCATGACGTGTCACGAAATCATGACACTTCCTTTGCCTTCTCTCGCCTTCTGCTTTGATGTCGCGATTTCGTGACATGTCACGAAATCGTGACATTTCCAATTGCCTCTCCCTCCTGCTGCATTTTCATCACGATTTCATGACATGTCACGAAATCATGACATTCCCAACTGCTCCTCCTGGTGGCTTCTGGTCGCGATTTCATGACATATCATGAAATCATGACATTTCCACCCCGCACCTTCTCTCTCCTTGTCGTGTCGCGATATCGTGACACTTTTTCTGTCGCGATATCACGACAGAATTTCCTCCTCGTTGTCTTCTCCTTTTTTTGTCATGATTTCGTGACACGTCGTGAAATCGCGACGTTTTTCTTCCTTAGCCAATTCTTTAGCAGTGGCCCTCTTGCTACTGGAGGCTTCTACTACAGGTGCTGCTGGATGCTCCTACATCAGACACCTGGGGTTGGTGGAGAAGTGATCTTCACTTCTGAGCTATCTGGTTGCTGCCTCCTACAACACCTCCAAACATTCCTCTGCCTCAGCAACCTGCTCCAACCCCTTCTCTTGGTCCACATAGCTTCTGTCTTCCTCCAGACAGATTCTACCACTGCTGAATACTTCTTCTGTAGTCTGCTTGCACTCCTCTTCTTGGCCAGTTAGATTTTTTCCTTCTTCCAAGCAGATCCTGGCACTACTGCACTCTTTCTTCAGCTTCATCTTTTGATGCATTCTAGCATCTCTCTTTTTCTGTCTTTCTTCACACCTTCTGTTCCGCTCCTCTTGCTCCCGCAGTTTTATGCTGAGCCACTCCTCTTGCAAGGCTTTAAATTATCGTTGCAATGCCAAGAACTCTTCCTCCGACACCATATCTTCCTCCCTACCATGGCTTCTTCATGGGGGCATCTTTCCTTGCTTTTCTCACAAAGCTTGACCGATCCTGGTGTAGCTGCCTCACTGTCGACAATCTGCTAACACGCTCAGGGATCCTAACTCTCTCTCTCTCTCAGAACCCTACCACAGATCCTGGCACAAACTGCCTCATGGTCGGCGATCTGTTTACGCACTCAAAATCACTAGCTCTAATACCATTTGATGGCGGACGAGAAAATCACACGTTCTCAAACCCTACTTTTTCATTTAGAAATCTGAAAATAGTTACAAAAATAGCCCACAGGCTTACAAGAACCAGCGCTCAGCTTGGTTTTCACTAACCCTATCTCTACATGCATTCTCCCAATCCACCACCCCGATCTATTACATAAATTGGGTTTTTATAGAGGCCTCGACCCTCTGAAACACCTTACATGAAAATCGGGACACCAACCCGATTTAATACCCCACTCCGCATGGCCTCTGTCATCGTCGATTTCATCAGAAAACTCTGCACACCCATCCTTTTCATTTCCCATGCTTCTTGGCAGTCGCTCACTTTAACTGCACCTTGGTGCCATGTGTCGTCCTCGTTCTGCAACCGTCGCCTGACCTCTGTCGTCTTCTTCCTCCAGCTGCACTGTGATAGGTGTCGCGATATCGTGACATGTCGCGATATCATGACATCTTCCTCTTCCTACCCCTTCTCTTATTTTCTGGTTGTGATATCATGACATGTTGCGATATCGTGACATTTCTTCTCCTCGCTCCTCTTTTCCACTTCGTGCCACGAAATCGTGGCATGTCACGATTTCACGACGCATTTTATTTATCGCCCGTTGCTTTCCTGCTCTGGTCATGATTTCGTGACATGTCACAAAATCATGACATTTCCAACTGGCTCCCCTCGCTGTTGCTCCGATGTCATGATTTTGTGACAGTCACGATTTCATGATGTGTCACGAAATCATGACACATCCACTGGCTCCCCTCGCTGCTGCTCTGCTGTCATGATTTCGCGACAGTCACGATTTCATGAAATATCGCAAAATCGTGACACTTCCTCCGCCTTCCCTCGGCTTTTGCTTCGCTGTCATGATTTTGCGATGTGTCGCAAAATCGTGACACTTCCTCTGCCTTCTCTCGATTTCTGCTTTGATGTCGCGATTTCGTGACATGTCATGAAATCCTGACATTTCCAACTGCCTCTCCCTCCTGCTGCATTTTCGTCATGATTTCATGACAGTCGTAATTTCACGACATATCACGAAATCACGACATTCCCAACTGCTCCTCCTCTTGGCGGCTTTTGGTCGCAATTTTGCGACATGTCACGAAATTGCGACATTTTCGCCCCGCACCTTCTCTCTCCTCACCGTGTCGCAATATTGTGACACTTTTTCTGTCGCGATATCACCACAGAATTTCCTCCTCACTGTCTTCTTATTTTTTCGTCGTGATTTCATGACACATCATGAAATCGTGACATTTTTCTTCCTTAGTCGATTCTTCAGCAGTGGCCCTCCTGCTACTGGAGGCTTCTGCTGCAGGTGCTGCTGGATGCTCCTGCATCACTTACTAGTGTTGTTCCATCCAAAACAATATTTTTAATGGGACCAAGAGAGGGATCTCTTATGAAGGATGCCTTGGATATCTTGCCTTTGCCTTTCTGGGATTTGAATAGGTCATTCCTCAATAGGGATCCAATATCTACCAACCTTTGAATTACTAGTATGGTATCGACAGTAATTAGCCACTTTTATCTAATTAGCTCGGTGAAGCTCCTCCATCCAAGACCTCCAATCAGGAAACTAAGTTATCAAAGGCTTGTGACCATCCCAAGAATCTATCCAAAAATTTGCATGTTGACCATTATGAATGATCCAAAATAATTTTTTTTATCAAATTCTCACCAGTATTAAGAACTGCTAAAATGAGAGAACCTTTGGTAGGAAGTTGATAGCGAACAAAGTCTTTAGGACTCTTGTTCTCAACATATTTAGCACGGAGATTATTGGACCAAATAGCATTGGGGTTATGCAACATCCTCCAATATAATTTAGCAGTTAAAGCTTTGTTGTTATTAATTGAATACCGTAATCCTAACCCCCATTCACTCTTAGGAAGACATAAAGTATCCCATTTCACCAAGGCCCATTTTATTTTCTCCTTAGTAGCACTCCAAAGGAAATGATGGCTGATTTTATCCAATTCTTGAAGAACAACCTTTGGGATATTCAAAATGGAAGAAACATAAATAGGAATAGCTTGAAGGACTAATTTTACCAAGGTGATTCTACCCCCATAAGAAAGCCACTTGTTGGTCCACTTTCCAATTTTCTTCTTGACTTTGTCCAACAACCAATTCCAATATTTATTTTTCTGCCTTTGAATATTTATGGGAATACCTAAATAAGTGATTGGAAGAGAGGTCTTCTTATATCTTAGTTTATCCAAGACCATGGATTCCTCGTATAGCGAGAGCGGTGAAAGAAAATAAATTTAGATTTGTATTCATTGATCAACTGCCCAGTAGCCTTAGAGAAATAGCTAATGATTTGCTTAAAATTAGAAGCTTCCTTAACTGTAGCTTTAACTAAAAGAGTAGAGTCATCCACAAATTGAATATGAGAGATAGGTCTAGCTCCATGAGCAATGGTAACTCCATAAAGGGTTTTGTTTTCCCTCTTTTTGGTTATAGTCCTACCCAAGCATTTAGCAAGAATGATGAATAAATAAGGGGATAGCGGGTCACCTTGCCTAATACCTCTAGAAGCTAGGAAATACTGATAAGGCCTGCCATTGATAAGAACTAAGTAGGAAACTGAAGAGATACATCCCATAATCCAATCCATCCAATCCTTAGAGAAACCAAATTGCCTCAAAACTTTGATAAGGAAGCGCCAATCCACTCTGTCATAAGATTTGGATAAGTCTAACCGAATGAACATGGAAGAAGAATTTTGCATATCCATAAAATGGATGGCTTCCTAAGCAAGAAATATCTCATCTAATATTTGACGCCCTTCCACATAACCCCCTTGCTCTGGGGAAATAATCTTATGCAAAAGAGTCTTCAACCTTTCTGCCATGATTTTAGTAATGATTTTGAGAAGAACATTACATAAAGCAATAGGTCTAAAAGCTGAGATATGATCAACCTCTTGAGCTTTTGGAACAAGAGTAATATAAGTTTTATTTATAACCTTCAAAATTTCTTTGGATTTCCTGGCTTCTTCCACCACCTCTAATAAATCAACATGAAGGATATCCCATAAATCTTGGTAGAACTCAATAGGAAAACCATCAGGACCTGGGGTTTTCCCTTTTTGTATTTTAAAAACTACTTGTTGAAGCTCATTGATAGTAATAGGAGCAGTCAAAATAGAGTTCTCCTCAGAAGTGATAAGAGAAGGGATTGCTTGAAGAACATTATGTTGTGAAGCTGAGTCAAGGGGAGTAGCAACAAAAATATTTGAAAAGTAATCAACAACAATAGAGTTCATGCCATCCCAAGTATAAACAACATCTCTAGAATCTGATTTTAAGGAAGAAATAAAGTTGTGAGATCTTCGATCTAGAAGAGATTTGTGGAAGAAATTTGTGTTTCGATCTCCTTCTTTGAGCCATTGAATTTTAGATTTTTGCTTCCATAATATTTCTTATCTTTTTTCCCATTCCTCTAACTGAGTTGTGAGTTTAATTTCATCTGCACTTATCTTCTCTGTGAGGCCATCTAAATGGATTTTCTTATTCAAATTTTCAAGATGAGCAATAACTTCATGTTTTTTTATGAACATCCCCAAACTCTTTCCGATTCCAAGTCTTGATTTTGGATTTAATGTATTGTAGTCTTTTGGCAAAATAGAACATCTTAGTCCCATGCCTAGGTTTACCTTCCTTCCACCATTGTTGCACATGAGGTCTGAAGGAAATGTCTCTAAGCCACATTAATTGAAAATGAAAAGGAGAGAAACTCACATTGGTTTTCCACATTTCCACCATGATCGGCCAATGATCCGAACCAACATTATTAAGAGTCTTCACTTTAGGAATGTGACCATGGATTAATAAATTTTTAGAGAGCAAAAACCTATCCAATCTCTCCATTATACAAGCTAAGCCTTGCCTTCTGTTAGACCAAGTCATAAGGCCATTATCTAGTTGGATATCCACAAGATGGAGGTTTGCAATATATTCGCTCATGAGGTCAGTGCTTTTGTCCAAATTTCTCTTTCCCCCCATTTTCTCATCCAGAGAGAGGATGGTATTGAAATCTCCTCCGATCAAGATCCAAGCTTTAGGAAAATGAGAGATAATATGAGTAATATCCTTCCACTGTCTTCTTTTTTCCTCCAAAGAAGTCGGAGCATAAATAGTAATGCAGAGCATAATCTGGTTGGAAAGTCTACTTTGAATAGCTATAGCCAAAAAACCCCAACTACCAACCATATGGTGAATAACTACCTCTTTTGGATCCCAAACACAAGCAATGCCACCCGAAGTCCCTTGGGAATTGAGGGAAACCACTTTTCTAGCTAGCCAAATTTTACTCGCAATTAAGTCCATATCCTCGATTGACATCTTTGTTTCTTAAAGGAAAACAAGATGTGGATGATTTATCTGAATCATTCTTCTAATTTCATTTTGTTTTGAAATACTCCATTTGAGTCCTCTAATATTCCAAGTGATGATCTTCATTAATACCAGGGCTAAAAAAGTTGGTAAGGGCATTAATATTACCTTCCTCTACAAGATTTTCACCTTCTTTTACCATATGATATTGATTGGTCTTGCGACCTACTTTTTGATTAGAATCCATCTTCAATTTTTTTTCCCTGTTTCTTGACTTATTCCAATTGAATCTGAGATGGATTCTAACCTTGAAGAATGCTCATACACAGCCAAAATTTTACTAGATGGTTCAACAGAGTCTATATTGGGACCTACATTATTTGAAGTTTTGACATTTGAAATATTATTTTTCTTGTGTAAATTTTCTCCTTTTTTTTTTTCTATTGAAAATATTTGATTTGTTGGTTTTGTCTCTGAGTTCTTCCCTTAATATTTAAATTGTGTTTCTCAGATTTCAGTTTCCATTATTTCCTCTTCCTCACTTGGGATATCATTTGTGGAAAGTATTTCAAATATATTAGCAGATCACTTTGATTGATCCTTCATAACTAGTTTTTTTTGAGTGTTATTCTTCTTAGGTATTTGGAAACCTACTGAGTTTATATCTTCTTTCTTTTGATCGGGAATTTTATTTGGGCAAGCACTGGCCAAATGACCATATTCATGGCAAATTCTACAATGAAAAGGAATGTTCTCATAGTCCACTACTTGCTCCCAAGTGTCTTCCCCAAATTGTAATGTGATATTTTTAGGTAGGGGTTTGTCAAAATCCATTAAAACACAAATCCGAGCATAAATAATATGTTCAAAATTTTGAGTACAATCGGTAGTCATCATACAAGTTCCTAAAGAGTTTCCAATTGAAGAAAAAATAGTAGGATTCCAAAATTCAATGGGGAGGCCAAAGAGTCTAACCCACACGGGAGCTATAGAAGGCATCTCTTCTTTAGCTTTAAATTTAGTATGCCAGGGCTTCATGAAAAGCCCTGCCCTTCCAAAAAACCAAGGACCCCCTTGAAAAGTTTTCTCTCTATCTTCATTATTAGCAAATAAAACAAGAAAATAACCATTTGGATAAATAGAGATTTGTAACTCACCTTTAGTTTTCTAGATTTTTGTAGCCCAAAATTTGAAAGCAGATAGACTCGGATGAAAACCCATGAACCGACAAATTAGTCCTCTTTTTTCCAAATCTTCAATGCCAATCTGAATGTTACCCATATCAAGCTTAACAATAGGAGTTCCATCAGCTGCTTTAAGACATCCTGACTCTATTTTCTTGGGATCAATATTAGGCATTCTTAGAGGTTTATGGGAAGCCCTAATATTGATATTAGCATTGGGCTGAGGTTTTCCACCATGAAGGGCATCCCTAAAATTCATTTTTGGGACTGAATCTTCGAAATTCTTACCCTTGATAGGGGTTTTCATAGTAGAATTATTTTGTGGGTGTACCTTAGCACCAAATTCACTTGAGATATGAGCTATTTTTTGATCAACTGCTTGAAACTTATTTCATGATCTCTTTAATCCTTGCCCTAGACACCGTGGAAAGGTATGATTTTCACTTTTCTTTTGTGCAACAAATTGGAAGCCGTTGTCACTCAAGTTCACAGTATGATTTGTTGAAAGATAAATTTCTAACCCATCTTGTATCCCATGCAACATTTATTGCTAAAATATTGAGCATAAACCATAAAAATATTGGTATTTGGGGCTCGAAGGCCCTAAAAACCAACCTCTGGAGCTGCTTGCACTCAACCTAGATGAAACCCTCACATAGCCACTTGCCAAATATGTCGTTCACACATAGGGATGCACTAGGATCTATGTTGCTCCAAATGATATGAAAATTGGTGGAGATGTTCTAGGGTTTTTCAGGCATCTACCCTCAAAATTTTAGCTCAATCAAAGTCCGGATGAGTGAGATATGACCTAAACGAGTTCGGCATTTTGGGCAGTCCTGCAAAAAACGTCTAATCTAGGTATTAAAGAATTTTAGTCTTCAATATGGATCTTCATCTTCTTCTTGAGCTTCGTATACTTCCTCTGCATTCTTTGTAACCTATTTAAGAAAATAATTAGTATTTTTGTAGTATGTTACTTTTTTTGATAGAGCTTTCACTTCATAATCCTCAGTGGGTTCTTCTAGTTCTTTAATTTCATCTATATTTAAAAAAAAATGACCTCTCTGACTTCTATTTTGGTATTATAGTTGAGGATAAGTTGTTGGTCGCTAAAATTGCTGTTGATGAGGGTTTCTTTGGTATTATCATGGCTAAAACTGATTCCCATTATTCATCTAGTTTTCTTGGTTCATATTTTTGGGATTGTATCTGCAATAGCTGGTATTATGGCCCTTATTCCTACATATCTGACAATATCATGCTTTCTGTCCTCTTATTGATGTAGCAATATTTCCCTATGGATTATCTTTTGATGCCAATGCAATGTTAGTCATCTCATCTTTCAAGGTGTTTTCTACTTCATATTCTTGAAGTATATTGACCAGATCATCACAAGAAGTATCTTTAGTTAAGACATGTAAATATGTGATCAAATGTTTATAGCTATCTGGAAGTACTCTCATGGTTACTTGAGTAAGAAATTCATATTTGATTGTTTCTCCTAAGGTTAATAATTTCCCTTTAATATATGCTACTTTCCTTAGGAATAGTTCTATGCTTTCTCCACTATTCATTTTCAATGAGTGAAGTTGAGTTTGGAGATGAAGAATAGTTACCTTATTCTTTCCTTCAAATATTTTCTCTAGGCTTGTCCATGCATCTGAAGATGTTTTAGCTAAACTGATATAAGGTTGAATCTCATAAGTGATAGAAAATATTATTATCATAAGGGCTTTTGAAAAAAATTCTTCAAACTTTAGGATTTTAGTTTCACCTGTGGTAGACCTCTATGTTTTCCCTTTTACAACATCCCAAAGTTTTTCATACACTAATATTGCTTTCACTTTATTTTTCCAAGAGAATTAATTGGGACCCTTAGGTAGTTGAGATTCTGCTAGGAAGAATTTGTTAGATTGCATTTAGATCTTCTCAATATCAAGCCTTAGATTTGTAGGCTGCCTTATATCTCACTAGCCTTTTTTGAGTATGATATAGTACTTTTTGTAAAGATAAAGTTCAATTTTATGATTGATTTTGTACAGTCATAAAAATTTATATAACACCTTATTTCTCCTAATTGAACTAAGCACTTTTCCAAAATTTTAAGAGGTTTTAATGTTGGAATCCTTTTGTCTTTTTTTGAGAAATTTAAAGACAAGTAAAAATATAATTTCCATTTTTTAAAAATATTTATATAACCTCTTTTATGACCCTAAGATTTCAATTTATAATTTCCAAAAAACCTAGTTTGATGTTGTAACCCTTATCAATCCAAAGTTTGGATTATTAGAAAATTAATAATATTTACAAAATATCAAAGAAATTAATCCAAGTTGAATTCTTTATTTCTCCTAGGTTGATATGCAAATATTAATTTAATTTGTTAAGCTATCCCTTATAGTTTTGCTTTCACTAAACTAAATTTCATACCTTAGTTAATAACCCTCATATATCCAAAGTTCAAAGCAATAATAAGATGAAATTTCACCCTTACCTTTTTGATGCTAGACTCCCCACTCTTCAATGCTCCCTTTGACTGAATGTAATAGTGATGATGTGGTACCCTTAGGCACTAAAATCAATGGAGGTAGACGTATTCAATGCTATAATGTATACTCTTATGAATATGGATTATTTGACCTTCGAATAACCTGGATTCCTAAATGCTCCTTATTCCACACTATGTTGACTAAATTTTGACTATGTTTTCGCTTACTCTCCACCCCATGTAACATTTGGAATTTGGGAACTTTTATTGGAGGAGCAAACTTTACTTTGTAACATGTGTCACATTCATTACGTATGGGCACCCTTCTACGTAACTCCTTATTACTGTTGGTCATTGTGTAATACTCTCTCCTTTGTGTGGGACTTGTGGATAACAAGTGTCACAAATCTTTTCATCCATTGAGAATTGTAGCTTCTAGTAGCACTTGAGAGATGAGGCACGTTGATAGTCAAAGTTTCTAGTAACACGTTGAGAGTTGAATCTTCTTGGTAACGTATGAGAATTGAAATTTAGTTCGAATGTGCTTGAGAGGCAATGTTCTTGTAATGATTTCTCTTGGAGGATAAATATCAAGTGGCATTCACTCTTTCTGCATGTATACCATAATGCCTTCCAAGGATATTATAACTCCTTAGTTTTTTTAGTTTGCCATTCCTTTTTATTTGTTATGTCTATTGAGTAGCAAGCAACCTTGTTTTCTATAGGTGGATCGATGAGGTATCGAGTAGCAAGTTTGATGCTATGTTTGGTGGATGATCTTCACCAAGATAGTTGATCCTTTTCCTTTAATGCTTCCAACATTTGAAACTTGTACGTCCTTGTAGAGTAGATGTTGTTTGTTTCTCCTTGGTAGAGATAGACGCCTTCTAGATGTTGTCCATGTTGTTGTTCATATTACATTGGTAGGAGTAGACATCATTTTTTTTCTCCATAGTGTATGTACTATTTGTTCCTTGTTTCTATCCTTCTCACATGGTTGTCTAGCTATCCATATCACATTGTTTTTTGTTACTGAATGTGCATTCTTTTACATAGCTTTGATGATGGTCTCTTGTGGGCTTTGTTTTGTAGGTTCATCTGTCCAAGGTGTGCTCTCTAAGTGGCTACTATTTCTTGGAAAAAATAGAGTGCTTACGTTGGCTGCCTTTCCTATTGAGACACATCCAAATCTACTTCTTGGACTTGTAAAAAACTAGATTTAAATGGTGCAATATAATGTACTATAGATTGTACATTAGCCTCCTTTTGCACTCATATTTTAGATATATATTTCTGGTTTCATGATAGATTTATCTTCCTTCAATGCAAGGGTTTTAAGGTTGTCTTTCATGAGTAGACACCTTCCCTTTTTGCTTGGATACTTTATATTAAATCCAAGCCTTAAAAAACAGTATATAGAAGCTTTTAATTTATGCAATTTTCTTCATTTTATTTTCGTGTATTCACTCTTGTAATGCTTTGGATCTAAGACTCACCAAGTCTCAATGAAGCTTCTATTTTTGTTTTAGGTTCTTCTCCAAGTTTTGGAGGAATTTAACCTTTTTTTGGTTGGCTTATTTTGGCCACCACAAGGTGGAGATTTTAGTGCTTCAAAAATATCTTTAGACACTTGATACCAATCAGATTTTGTGCCCTTCAAGAACACAAAAGCTAATTTTATTTTGAGAGTAGTGTACTAGTGCATAATAAATTTAATATACCCTTTTTCAATGCGCTAAGAATTTCACCTTATCAATCCAATTTAACTCTCAAGATAATGCACTTTAATTAATCTACTGCAACTAATAAAGAATAACCTAAAATGAATCTTTATAAATTATTATGCAAATTCACTACAACTAATATTTTAGGACTTAGTCTTATTTTATTTTTTCTAATTAGACAATAGGTAGCTGATAGATATAATTCTAAAAGATAATAAACTCCTAAATAATGTGCAAATGAACCTTAAAATGAATATCTTTCTATTTACACTTTTGAAGACTGTAATCTACTTTTTTTCATGCAACATTAAATTCAGATAAGGTGCTCAAATGAATCGTAATTAATGACTTAGTTATCACCAGTAGTTGCATATATTTTTAATATTCTGTAGCTCCTTCTTCCACTTCTGTAGAGGATGTAGATATTGGTGCCTAAGATCACCAAGTTACTGCTTTGAGTAGGGTTTTGTAGCTCTCTATAGACTGTTCTTGAACAATCTCTTCTTCACCAAATGATGGTCTCAAACTTTCTTTTATAAGCCTAGGATTTGGTGGTTTGTTCTCCTCTTGTTATATTCTCCTTTCGCTATAGATTTAGAGGTCTCTGTATCTGAAGTGGTGCCTTCTTGCTATGAGAGGTAATATTAAATCTCCTAAATTTGATGAGCTTCTTCTATCTTCAAGTATTATTTTTGAATTTTAACTTCAAGCAGGATCTTCCTCTCAAGATTCTAAATAACTTGAGGTATTTCACTGGATTATTCTTCTCCAATTTGGCACTTCTTGCCAAATTATCCTTCTTTTGGGCTTGTTGTCGGATGACGACAATTGTCCCAAGTTATTCACTATCAAGAGCTTCTCCTTGGTAGTGGATTTATCCAATGAGATATTTTTTGATGATTTCTTGAATAAGGCTTTCCTAGACTTTATTTTGGATGCTCAATGAGACCATTTTAGGGTCTTTGATATTGCAACTTATTATGGTCTTTACTTGAGACCTCTTCAACATTCTACTCCTGGAAGTGTTGGCAATGTGATCTACTCCTAGATATTTGATTATGCTACTTTTAGATTCAAGCAATACTCTCATAGTCCTTCTTCCAAGTATGGAAGTTCTTCAATGAGATATTCACCTGATCTCCTTAGGTGCTAAATTTATTCTGAAGAAGATACCCTTCCTAACTATTTTGTAGAAAGTTTCCCAACTCATCAAATCTTCTTTCCCTGCAAAAATATGTTAATACTAAAATTTTAATCGACTTTTGAATAAAATATTCCTTTTGAATTTATTTTTAGGATCAAGGATTCTATGTCCTTTTCAATATTAAGGCTTTTGTGGCATTTTTTAGTATTAAGGATCTTGTGGCCTTTTTTAATATTAAGGCTCTTGTGGCCTTTTTCAATATCAATACATCTATGGTCTTTTCAATATCAAGACTTCTATAGCTTCTGCTTCAAGGCTTATATGGCCTTTTTTGTATCAATATTCTATGGCCTATTCTCCAAGGCTTCTATGATATTTTTATATCACGATTCTATTGCTTGTTCATTAAGGCTACTCTAGCCTTTTTGTACCAGGCTTCTATGGCATACTCGTATTAGGATTCTATGGCCTATTCTCCAAGGCTTCTATGGTATGTTATTCAAGGCTACTATGGCCTTTTCAATCAGTATCCTAGCTTTACCACACCTTTTTCTTTAGAAGTCTTCTTTTGCAGTGTCATTATCCTGCACAAGAAACCAATATCTGTACTATGAGGGCACATTGATCTTCAAGCAACAAAGTTATAGTATCCTATATTTCTAGAAAATTTTAGATATCCTAGATCTTCACTAGATGCTTTATCAATCTAGTGGATTGAATGTTGAGTCATGGTCTTCACAAGTTTTCTTGTAACTCTATGGAAAGACTAAAGTCAAATGCAATCTTAGTATTTTATAGGACTGAGATATCCTTTAGTCCTCACTTATGACTCTTCCTAATTCTATCACCTAGATTATTTTGAGAAATTTTGATAGTGACTGGTCCAATGATGTGTTAGGTTGACAAAAAACTCAAGCTCAATAATGATGGTGATTTTCCTGTAGACCTGCATAGACTCAATCTACCGTAGCTCTAGTACCACTGTTAGATTTTGATACAATATCATAAGGAGATTATAATCACGATATGTAGAATAATATTAATGAAAGTAAATATGCAATAAGACTAAGATATGCAATAAACATAAATAATATATAAATGAATACAATATTGCTATGGAGGAAATAAGCACTATATCAATATAGCTACTGGATTACATTGCATCCATCACCAATGGATGGTGATCCACATAGAACTGAACTAACTACTCATAATCCTAAGATATTATGTCAACGATAATACTCTCTCTTATCTATGCTAACAATGAGGCCATACTTATATAGGCAAAATAGGACACTTGGCCAACACTCTATCTAGCTGTACAAGTGATACCTTTCACATTTGCAACTTGCATATGGACACTTGTTCATTTATTACATTGCATGAAGTAACTAGATAACTTTCTCCTAAAATAATCTAATGTCCTAAGTATGTACCTTTGAAGATACATGTACATAACCCAAATGATGGAATATAAACTATTTCTAACAATGAGCAAGGATGATGATAGTGCCAAGCCCTCTACCATGAATGATTAAGAGGTATGGAAACCCTAAAAGTAGTGACAACATGAGGAAAATGGTTCTCAGAGGGATCATGAGTTAGAGTGGTCTGCCAAACGAGGTAGGTTCTCTAGTAAGAGAAAGATACCTCATCCATCGAGAGCCAACAAAACATACCCACGAGAAATTGAAACATTCGAAAGGTGAAGTGAGACAAAATTAGGAGCCACCTAGGATCCACCTTGGAAACCTTCTTAAGAGCTATTTCAAATGATAAAGTGCTCATATAAAGAAGACACCTAGGAATAAATTTTCTAGATCGCACGAGGATCACCCTCAAAGTCAACAAGCTCAGACCAAGGGGTCACCTAAGTCACTAATTACCAAGCTGAAAAGGAGCATAATATACTATCATCCAACTCGAATTAGAATGCCACTTGGGATTGGGCTTGACCACCCACCTGATGATGGTATCCAAAGTCAACACACCCATGCCAAGCTGCCACATAGGATTTTGATTGGTCGGCCATCTTGAGATTAGATGCCAACAACCAACCAATTTCTATAATCAACACACTCGAACCAATGGGCCACATTTCTTCTTTATCTTTCAATTTAAGTCCTTATGGTTGTTTCACATACACCTATTGAATATCCAAGAATATTGTTAAATCAAGTTGATGTATAGTCCATATTTTATAGTTTTCCAAGGCTATAACTATTTTTATTGTGTCTTACCTTGCAACAAATAAATATCTCTTATCATAATTATGTATACCCCTTTACTAGTAGCCTTTATTTGTGTATTTTAATTCATTCATTTCTATTATAATTTATCTTCAACATTCATTTCATTAGAATTAGCTCCTTATTATTTTGAAGTTCATGCAACTCCTTAGTATTATTATTTTTAATTACATTTAATTATTATTTCATGGCTTTGATCCATACCTTGCTTTGGGTTGCTTCTTAAAAATTAAAGGCCTCCATTTTAATATTATTAGTAGTGCATAGTTTACCATATTATACTGTTATTTATTTTCCTTTGTTATTAGGCTTGTGCTTGTCTTCTTGTGAACCTCATCTTAAAATTTTGATTTGACATTTAGCAATTTGGATGTGCTTATAACGTTCTCTTCAATTTTGTGCTTATCTTTAGAGAAATGATTGTGTCACATTTTGATGTTTATGTCATATGAACATATACAATTTGTAGACATGGAAAATTGACCCACCCAAGCAAGTCATTTTTCCTAGCTTTGCTAAAATCATGGCCGCTCATTACAAGGTGTGATTTGGTAAATTAGGATTTTCTCTTAGGAAACCCATTTTTTTGGGTCGACCCTCATGAAATAATCCTCCCTTAGGTTAAATTTTTATCTTCCCACCATTTTTCCCCCAAACCTCTTATAAATAGAGGGTTTGGATCCTTTTTCCACTAATTTATCTCTAGAAGTTCTTCCTAAGTTGTTATTTTTTTGGTAATTTAAATTTGTATGGATTTTTATCAAGGGACCCAAAACCTGATTACAACAAGTCACAAGATAATTAAGTAAGGCCACAAGAAATACTACAAAAAAGGACTACCTTTTAGGAAATTCTGAAGGATGGATCTAAGGATAGGCTTAAGGATAGCCTTATAGGATAGGCTTAAGGATAGCCTTTTAGGACAACCTCCAAAAAGACCCACCTAGATACAAAATTGAAAAGCCCACCCAGTGGGAAAAGGAAGAAGTGAGAAAATTAAACAATGGAACAATCCCACCTAGCCACAAATTTGAACAACCCATAAGGTGGGAAAATAAGAAACCCTCCAAAATTTGAAAGGTTTAATCCGCATAGGGGAGAAACTAGAAACTAGGAAAAGAACACTGAAAAACCATAGATACAAATCCAAAACCTCCATGAACAGTAGGAAGGGACCAGGAAACCACCAAAGAAAAGTAGGGATGCAAGAAGCAACATCCTACACAAGCCTAGAAAGAGATACAACAAAAATGGAAACTCCAAAAGCAATGAAGTCCCTTTGTAGCAAGGAGATCTACTCAAAAATCAGTAGAAAAAAAGGAACCACCAATGCAGAACTGCAAGACAGAGGAAAGATGCGGGGAGGTCTATAGAAAATAGAACTTGAAAATAATATAAACTGCGAAGCAATTATCATTGAATTGAAATGAAGGTTATATACATCTCTCAAAGGTGGTTCGGGTGGTTGAACCACCCGAATGGGTTGGTTAACCAACCCATTAATTGGAGAGTGCTAAGAAGTGCTATTTTATAATTTCCCATAATGAAATATAACCCTATGCACTATGATATGCTAACATCCCCCCTTATTACATTAATGGCAAATGCCAAGAGTATTGCAAAATAATTCAAACTTGACACGTGCAAGTGCCTTGGTGAAGATATATGCAACTTGTGCATCAGTGGAAATGTATTGGAGCTGTATATTGTGCTTTGGAACTTCATCACGAATAAAATGATAGCGAGTGTCAATGTGTTTGGTGTGATCATGAAAAATTGGATTCTTGAAAAGATTCAAAACACCTTGATTGTCGCAAAACAAGTGTAGTGGAATATTCTTTGGAAGGCCCATGTTTGTAAGAATGTGACGTAACCATATTATCTCATGGATTTCTCCACTAGCTACATGATATTCTGCCTCTATAGAAGAGATAGCAACCACCTGCTACTTTTTGCTATGCCAAAAAATAGGACCAGACCCAAGATGAAATATGTATCCAGATGTTGACTTTCGATCATCAATGGATCCAGCATAGTCAAAGTCTGTGTATCCTTGTAGATAGAACTTGTTATTCTTTTTGTATTCCAAGCCAAAATCTGTTGTACCACGGACATAATGTAGAACTCTTTTTGTTGCTTTCCAATGACTTACCTTGGGTTCCTACATGAACCGTGAAAGATAACCCACAACAAAATTGAGATCAGGCCTAGTATTAGTTAGATATATGAGACTCCCGATCAACTGACGATAGAGAGTGCCATCTACCTATGGAGATTTATCATATCTAGATAACTTAAGTCCTACTTCCATTGGAGTAGCTTTTGACTTACAGTTAGTCATGCGATATTTATCAATCAAAGTCTTGACACATTTCTTTTGTGTAAATATGATATGATGTTTATTTTGAGTTACTTCTAAACCAAGACAGTAGTGCAGAAGCCCCAGAATTGTCATTTCAAAAGAAGTGTTTAGATCATTTTTACTATATCAATCATACTTACTGAACTACCTGTTATGATCAAATCATCTATGTATAGCACCAGAATCACTATATCAAAACCATTGTTCTTTATATAGATATTCACATATGACAGACTTCTTTGGAATCCATGTTGCAATAGGTGACTATCAATTTTGATATACCAAGCTTGAGGAGCTTGTTTCAACCCATACAAAGATTTGATCAACTTACAAAATTTTTGTTTCTCTTTGCCTTTCTTATTATGAGGTTGGTCATTATGTTTCTTGTTTTTGAACCAACACCTATTGGAGTCATGGTTAGTCATATCCCAAATCTTGCAATATTGTTTATCCTTCTGCTGATTTTGTTTCTTTTTTCCCTTGGAAGAAGAACCCCCTTTTTGAAATTGACCTTGTTTCATACTCCTTTGTTGGGTGGAAAGGGCATATCTGGAACTTCATATTTTTGAACCTGATTTGCCTCCTCAGTTTGAAGCAAATTTACCATTTCCACAAAAGATACTTGTCTACCAGAAACGTTGAGGAAAGTGATCAACATCTTGTAGGAATCTGGAAATGCTCTCAAGATGATAAATTTCAAGATATCATCATCTACTAGTTTTCCCATAGCATTCACTTTGGCTTTCAAGTCTCCTAGGGAACCCCAAAATAAGGAGCTACAAAGCACAAGATACAAGCGATGAGCACAGGTTCCCCTACAAGACCAAAAGGATATACAACAAGAACCCCAAGATACACCATTGATGAACAACTTTAGGGATCCAAAAGAGGATATCCCATAGGATCATAATAGAATTCAGAACAGAAGCCCATCCCAAGCCACAAAAATGTTGAGAACTCACCACCAAGCCCACATTTGGAAACCTAAAGAGTAGCACCAAAGTAATAAGCACGTGGCTCCCATACAAGCCAAAAAAAAACTATGAAGATCTTCTCATGAAGCCAAAATCCTAAGCCACAACCTACACCAGAAGAACCTCTAAACCATAGCTCCAAATAGGACCCTACAAAAAATGGAATAGAGAAAAAATTTCTAAGGAAAATGAATTTTGAAGAAACTCAAGAATCCAAGGGAATATCCCAGGGACATCCTAGAAACTAGGCACCAGAAATAACCCCACTAGAATGCAAGGAAAGGGGTAAACAAATGGAGAAGTGACCTCCCACCCCAAGAAGATCATCTGCAACATCAGCCCGCCAAGGAGGAAGGGTTAAGGAAGTGCCAAGGAAATTGGGATAGGACCAAGGACCTGGGGCAAGACTAGGGATGGGCTGTAGGAAAGTGGATAAGGACTTCCTATGGAAGTCCCCTACAACCCCCACATTTGTTCCCCTTAAGTTCTAAGTTTTTAAGCACAAAGTGATTTTTTGATTTTTCTCCTAGTAATATCAAGTGTTCTATTATTCTACTTATGATTTTCTATTCTTGGTGGATGAGTGTTAGAGCCTTAAGGAGGAGTCTACCATTTTGTGAAAGTATTTATACTTTCATCTACTTTTTCACTACCATTAGGTTCCTTATTATATTTTGTCTCTCCTAGATCATTAATTATGTGTTTTTGCATCTCATTTTGTATTATTAGGTCACTCTTGTGTCTTTGTTGTTAAATCATACCCCATACTTATAGGATGTTACTTAGATAGAGCCAAAGTTGTAGTCACCCTGTATGGGGTGTAAATTTAGTTTCATTAGGTTTGAGGGTAAGATTTCATTCCCAAAACCTCTCTATGTCTGTATGTTCCATCTAGGTCATAATATTATTGTTTGTATTTTTTTTTGCTTTGTTTTATTTCATGACATATTTGATTGTTCATTTCTAAAATGGTCAACAATCACTTTTTTTTTTTGAATGGTCAGGTAAAATGACCAAGGGGGCTTGACTGTTGCACCTCTAAGCTTAGTCATATAGTGGCTTAAGTAGGCCCCAAAATGTTGATCAAATTTTCTAGGGTTTTGTGAAGTTTTTTTATAGGTTTTTAAGTTGATTGGATATTATAAATACAAATTAAATCTCAACCACTGGATTAGGTAAGTACTATAGATAGACTTCTTAGGCTATTTTCTATTTTCTTTCTATCCACATTCCTTCCAAGTTTAAATAATAGACAGGAAAATATTTTAATCCTAGGCATTCAAAATAGAAAAGCATATAGTTTGTATTTTGGAGTTAGATTTGTTTGTGCATTCTATTAAACCCTTATAGAAAAAATATATTTATTTTATTGCAATTTAGGGTTTATTCATCATTGAAATCAAGAATAATTCTAGGGTTAGTCATTTTTTGCTTGCACTTCTATTTGTCTTGCATTGTTCTTTCATTTTCCATAGCCTAGATTTTAGAAAAGCCAAACATAGGTGTTTGCTCAATATACACATCAAAAATTCCATCCTTGGACTTGGAGTGAGTCCTTAAATTGTTATTGGTGAACCCTTTGATCCCCAAGCCCCTGATTTTAGAGAATATAACACTTGTGGTCACCTTGGCTCCTAATAGATCTAGTCGAGAATCATATGCAGTAGGGTAGTTTTCCTCCTCTACATATTTGATGAACCTGATATGAAACATGTCTTAGTGACCAAATTAGGAAGCCTCTTCCTTTTGTTTTTCTTTTGAAATATTTAAGCAAGACCACTTAATCTATTTTCCTAGAATTAAAAGAGTATTAAAAAAATCTTAAAGGTTTTTTTGTGTCTTTTTCTAATTTTCTCATCTATCCTTTCTCTTCCTCCTAATGGCTCCCAAACCTAGGAGTAAGTGAAAGATTTTGTAATATAATACAATTTACCAATAAGATAATCAGATTGATAGGGAGAATCGTAATCTAGATGTAGAAGAGGAAGAACATGTATAAAATGGTAATGAATTTGAGCCTTTTGAGGGGCCTAATGGAGGCTTCACTTTTTCATCATTTGATAATATTTGGGGTGTCATGAATCACCATAAGGGGGATTTTTTTAAGGCTATGGAAGTAGAAGCCTAACTTGAAAGAGATGGGATGCATCCTCCTACAACTATTTCTCCTAGGAATGTTCACACCAATCCTTTATTTTAATCTTCACATCATATTAATCCTTTTCATAAACCAACATATACTACTACTATGACCACCAATATTGGGAGAATTCCACAAGCTCCTCCAACTAGTAGTGCATCCCAAAATTATGCTTAATTTCCCCCTCATTATTCTCATGTAAATATTCATGATTCTATTCCATAAAATTCCAGTTATCTTTTACAATAAGATACCACATATCATAACCCTTACCATAATAGTGTCAATACCTCCAATATTGGCCAAGTTCCCTTTCAACAACCTACCTATACCCCTCCCGTAGGGAACCTAGGGGTATTGCACAACAACAATCCTTATAGGTAAATTTTAACAAATGTGGTGAAGTAATTGGTCTCAAGAGTGGATATGATTCAACCTCCAAGTTTCACCTAAAACTATAGAGAAATGTGCAATTGGCCCTTAGACCCTATCATTACCTCTAGGCCCCAACCCTAAGAGTTTTCCAATGCTGGTTTTTCCTATTTATAAGGGAACAAATGACATAATTGAACATTTAAGGATGTTTACGATGGCATGCCATGATATTATATATGATGACATGTTGCTACTAAAGAAATTCCCTAACAACCTTGGTGGTATGGTATTGGAATGGTATTATTAATTGCTTCATCATTCTTTGAGGAATTTTAAAGAGACAAATGAATTGCTTATTCAAAAATTTGGAGCTTATGTTGAGAAAAATGTGACTATGAAAGATGTTTGTATGTAGAAACAAGGTAAAGATAATTTTTTTTTAAATTTTTATCTGTTGGAAATTTTGAGTAGTTTTGTTGTCATTGATATCAAAATAATATTGGTTTAATTTCATCGTCATTGAGGACATCAAGTGGTTTTTCCAAAAGCAATAAGGTCTTGGAAAGGAATAGGATATAATATTTATTTTTAATATTATATGCCTAAAAAGGGCCCAAAGGATGAAAACTTGAGAAAGGAGAAGCAAGTGTAAATTAAATAATAAAATTATATTATTATAATATTGCAGGCCAAATATCAAGACAAAGAAAAATGAAGTTCAAATTGATAATACCCATGAGCAATTAATTTATTTTAATCCTTGATTAAAATTTTAATTTAAATTAATAATGGAGGCAAAGGTTTTTAAATTTAATATTTAAAAACTAAATTTGAATTTTTAAATTCAAAATGGGCCGACGTGAGAAGTCAAAGAATAATGTGCATATATAGGAAATAAATTCCATTTCCTAAAGTCAAATTTACACCTTCGAATGTGAGATATAAGAGGAAATAATTGCATTGCACCCTAGGAAGAAGATGATTTGTATTTTGAGAAATATTGAGAGAAACGAGGGAATAAAGGCAGTAGGGTGAATTGACATCCCATCGACAATGGTAGCGTAGGTGGAAGTTGGTAAAGCGCTAAGAATTGCAAGGAGGATATCATGGTTTGATCCATGCAATTGACGTTTTAGAGGAAGAGGCCTTCTTTTTGACTTGTTTGGCATTTTTGTGAGGCAGTTTTTAGGGAAGAATGCACCGTTTGTCTCATGTAGGCATGCAATCCACTTGGTGACCTAGCTTGGAGCTAGGATGTTGGGAGTGCAGGTCATAATTAAAGGTATGCCATTCAATTTTATTCTCCAAAGTGTTGAAAATTGAATTTGCTTTTAGATTGTTATAAGTGCTAAGTACTTTGGGGAGTTATAAGGTAAATAAAAATTAAAATATTTTATTTTTATTTTTTGTGATTGAAATTTGTTTTATAAAGTGTGGATATTATAAGGTGTATAAGGAAGATTGCTATGCATTTTGTTATGGTGAAATTATTGAGTTAAATATTGTGAGTTTGGAGATTATAAGGTGTACAAAAGGATTTGTTATTTTGTATGGAAAAATAATTTTTGAGAAAATTATTTTGTGGAGATCTTGAGATAGGTTGTGGCTACCTAACCCTAGTGTTGGGAAAGAACATTTGATTATGGTTATATATCTCCATAAAAATAAAAGGTATCGGTACATCTTCCTTGTGAGAAAAATATAGTTGGATTGGATGTTGTGAATGCTAAGTTGGAGTGAAAATGTTGGTACTAGAAACCTTATTTGATAAACATTGTTGGAAATATTGAGTGAGCCTTCATATGCATGATTAAGGATTTGTGAAATATCATGAGTATCATTTTTATGTGAACTATCTTGAACTAGGGTTTGTGAGAGATCATGAGTATCATTGTTATGTGAGGTTTGTTTGATAAGTATTGTTGAATAACATTTCATGAGTGATTGGTTGAGTGGAGTTGATTGAGCTTAGTTGATTGGAAGTGTTGGAGTGATAGTTCAAGTTTTGTAAAACAAATTGTTCTTTATTTTTGGATTGAGTTGAAGGAAATATTGAAAGTGATTAAGCATTGTTGTTAGTGAAACATATTGAGTCTCTAACAATTCTCTATATGTTTCTATGGTAAAAACGAGAGATATTGAAAGTGATTGAGCATTATTGTGAGTATGAAGCATATTAAGTCTCTAACCATTCTCTATATGTTTTTGTGAGATTAAACAAGAATTTGTGTGAAGCTTGTTTGTGTTATTGAAATTTTTTTCTATGGTATATTGAATAATATTTTGTGAAATCTTGTGAGCTGATTTGAGTAAGTCCTAGAGTGGACTTAAGGATAGATTTATGTGAGATTTTATGGAATCTTACAATCATATTGGACAAGATCTAGTGAGGACTTGTTGAGCAGATTTGAGGTAAGTCTTGGTGAAGACTTGTTGATCAGATTGGACAAGTTCTAGAGAGGACTTGTGGACATATTTGAGGTAAGTATTTGAGAAGACTTGAAGAGTTGAGTTGATTGATTGATTTGTTCAAGCTTTGTGTTAAGGCTTGGGGTAGATCTAGCAGAGTTGATTTGTGATTGGATCAAGCTTTGTGTTAAGGCTTGAGGACATATTTGAGGATAGATTTTGGTGTAGATTTGAGGATAGGTTTATGCCAGACCAAAGATAGATATTGAGTAGATTTGTGCTAGATCGAAGGACTGTGTTTAGTGCATATCAGAGATAGAGATTGAGAAGATTTGTGCTAGATCGAGGGAATATTTTTAGTGCAAATTTGAGATAGAGCTAAGAGTAAGATTTGGAGGTAACAGAGCAGAGGATAATAGTCTTTAGTAGATAGAGTTCCATAAGCTAGGATAATAAGGATAGGTCTTTTGAGTGAGGATATAAGTATTTAGTGGAGAGAGATCCACAAACTAATGCAATGGAGGCAGTAGTCTTCTAGAGTATCACCATCCAGAGCATAGAATAAAGGAGTTCTCATGTGGATAGAGATCCACAAATAAGCTGAGGGGATTGGTGTCTCCTGTGGATAGATATCCACAAACTTGATTAGGGGATTGGTATCTCCTTTGGACATAGGTCCATAAACATTGTAATAGGGAAAGGATTCCCAAAAGATTTATTAAGAAAATTTTAGTGAAATATTTTCTCTGTGGAGTAGCCCACATTGGGTGAACCATGTTAAATTGGTGTTTCTATTATGTGTGGTGATGCATTACTTTGATTATTGTTGTTGATATTGCCATTGATATATTGCATAATATTATTTGAGAAAGAAAAGTAAAAAGTGGTATTATACTATTCACCCCCCTCTCAGTATAATCTTGTGTTCTTCAATTGGTATCAGAGTCGATTCCTTCAGAAGAGTTGAACAACTTGAAGAAAAATCTTACAAGAAAACATATAGATTCTCAGAGTGGATATTTAGGAATTTAGCACCATTTTTGATGGGAACAACTATATAATTTGGAGTACAAGAATGAAGTTTCATCTAATGGCACTTGGAAATGAAATATGGAAAGCAGTTGAGAATGGATACACACCAAAAACAACTCCACATATAGACAAATATGGTAAGATTATACATAATTACAATTCAAAAGCAATGAATGCAATTCAAAGGGACTTGCATGAAACAAATTTTATAAAGGTTATGCATTGCAAATCAGCAAAGGAAATTTGGGATAAGTTGCAAGGCATATATGAAGGAGATAAAAAGGTCAAAAGGGTAAAGTTGTAAAATTACAAGAGAATATTTGAAGACCTAAAAATGAAGGATGAGGAAAAAATTACTGCATATCTACTTCATGTGGATGAAGTTGTTAAATCCATGCAAGTACTTGGGCTCAAAGTTGAAGAATATGATGTTTGTGATAAGATTTTAAGGTCACTCCCAAAAATATTTAGTGAAAATATTTCAGATATAGAAGAGTCAAACGATATTTATCTGTTGACAAGGGATGAATTACATTGTATTATCATAGCTTTTGAGATGAGAATAAAAGAGGAACCTATTCCCCAGAAAGAAGCAACCTTCAAATCTACTAAGAAAATAAAGTCTAAGAAGTCATATTCAAGCAATGAATTATCTAGTGATGAAGAAGTAAATTATGGCAGAAGGAAAAAGTACCCAAGAAAGTATAAAGGTACATAATTAGTTAGATGTTTTCATTGTGGAAAGTATGGTCATTATGCATCTGATTATCCAGAGGTTGGAAATATCAATAATGAAGAAAAATAGGATCATAAGAATATGAAAACAGGAAAATACAAGTACCAAAGAAAAAGCAGGGATGGATAAGGTACACAAAGAAAGAAGTTTTTACAAAGGCATAAGAAGAGTTTCTATGTAGACAAGGTAAGAGCTCAAGTGATAGTGATGAAAGTTCATCAGATAATGATAGTTATAGTGATGAAAGTTCAACAAATTTGAGGATAGGTTTGTGCCAAACTAGAGATAAATATTGAGTAGGTTTGTGCTAGATTGAGGGACTATGTTTAGTGTAGATCAGAGATAGAGATTGAGTAGATTTGTGCTAGATTGAGGAACTATGTTTAGTGTAAATTTGAGATAGAGTTGAGAGCAAGCTTTGGAGGTGATAGAGTAGAGGATAGTAGTCTCTAGTGGATAGAGTTCTATAATATAGGGTAGTGAGGATAGGTCTTTTGAGTGAGGATAAAAGTATTCAATAGAGAGATATCCACAAGCTAATGCAGTGGAGGTAATATTATTCTAGAGGATCACCAACTAGAGAAGAGGAGAAAGGAGTTCTCTTGTGGATAGATATCCATGAATCAACTGAGGGGATAAGTGTCTCCTATGTATATAGATCCACAAAATTGATTAGGGGATTGGTGTCTCCTTTGGACAGAGGTCCATAAACATTGTAATAGGGAAAGGATTCCCAAGATATTTGTTGAAATTTTTTTAGTGAAATATTTTCTCTCGTGGAGTAGCCCACATTGGGTGAACCATGTTAAATTGGTATATCTATTTTGTGTGGTGATTTATGCATTGCTTTTATTACTATTGTTGATATTGTCATTGATATATTACATAATATTATTTGGGAAAGAAAAATAAAAAGTGATCTTATACTGTTCACCTCCCATCTCAGTATAAGCTTGTGTTCTTCATTGTCTTGTTGAAGAAGTTTAGTTGGATAATTAAGATATACTCTACCTCCTCGAGACATGCTAGAGATATTTATTGGGAATTTACAACAGAAAATATCTTATGAATTAGAAACATCAGCTATTTTATCTTTTGATAAAGCAATAGATTTGGCAAGAAGGATAGAGCAAGCAATTTAAGCCAAAGAAATAAGAAGATATGACCATGAAATCCTAGCATAAGAATAATCATGTAGTTGATGATGGGGTAATGGATAGCAAGCTTGTTAATAGTGTTGTTAATACCTTGTAAAGGAAATAAATCCCCACCAAGAAAATTTATAAGACTCAACCAACCTATTTCCTTGGTCGTCAAACAACTCTTGGAATATAACATGGTTGAGTTACCTCCAATAAGGGAACTACATATCATAGCTAATTGGTACAAGCCTAGTAAAAAATGTGAGTATCCTAGTGGAGAGGCACATGAAAAATTCATGTAAGAAGTTGAAACATGTGGTTCAAGATCTAATAGATGTAGGATACCTTGTTATAGAATGTTCTCAACCCAATCCTCAAACAAACAATCAACCTCCTACACAACAATCACCCACAACTAATCAAGACATGGGTATATTTGAAGACCCCATACCTAATCATTAACAACAAATAGCTCATCAAGTATCATATCATAATGTGCCACGTCTCTACAACAACATGGTTGGTATGATAGCAGTGACTACAAGGCAACACAAAAAATCTCAACCAAATTAATGATATTAGTAGGAGACAAATTATACATCCAACCAACCTTCAAAACCACCCTTAGTTTTTAAGAGTACCTAAAAAAGAGCACAAGAGTAGAAAATCCATATTTAGTGTTGAATCCTCAACCTAAAGTCTCCTTCAACATTCAAAAACAGTTAGCTAGTACCCTAGCAAAGATTTTCCTCTTAGAACTTTTGCAAAATTCTATTCATAGGGAAGCTTTGTTAAAGATTCTAAGTTAATAATATGTTCCTCAAGACATTTTCCCTAGTGCTATCATTGATGTTGTAGGTTACCTTGGGATACATCATATCACATTTTTGGATAATGATATTCCTTCATCATATATGTGAGAGGATTCTTCCCTCTACAACATTGCATTTATTAGGGAAATGTTTATCAAGTGATTTTTGATAGATAATGGTTCCTCCCCCGATTTATGCACTTATCAATTTTTCTAAAATTTTGTATTAAAGGAGGAAGATTTAACTAAATCCAATGTCATAATAAAAGCTTTCAATAATGAGTTCCAAGAGGCTTATAGCATCATATCACTCCACCTTAGGGTTGGACCTAAGATATTAGATACCTTATTTTATATGGTACCTTACCTTTCATATTTTAATCTCCTTCTTGGATGCCCTTGGATTCATGCGATGAGGGTTGTTCCTTCTACTTTTCATCAATGATTGAAGTTTAAATTAAAATATTAGATTGTCACCATTCTGGGTGACCCTCATCCATTCCAGTATTTTTCAATGGTTGAGCAAGCTCAATATAGTCTCAATTTATGTCCATCAGTTTCTTTCTGTCACCTTACCAAGCAATTTGAAAAAATAATGGTAAGTGATGAACCACTAATAAATGTTTCATCACAAGATCAGGTTAATAAATTTCTTCAAGAGCCTCTTCTAGATATTGCCAAGCTACCACATTCACCAAGGACTATGGGCTTACCTCATAATAAGGGTGAAGTACACATTGGCATGTGTACCTTTATCTTCATGGGTGTATCCCTCAAAGAAAATATTTGTGGTAGCAACCCTCTTCCCATAGATTATTCTTTTACCCATTGTTATCTATCCAATGATTACCCACTTCCTAAGAAAATATTATCTAGTATGGAATATATAGGTAAAGGTTTAGGTCCACAATAGAAATACATTCAAAAGCCTTTGGAAGTTGAGATTTGGCTTGGGAGATTTGCAAAAGGCTACATACCCAATAAAAACCAATATTTACCATTTTATGATGATGATCACCTTATTACTTATGCTAAATATTTGGATCATCAAGGCTTGGAGTGGAGTGATGAGGATGAGGGACCACCTTATCCCTTTGATATTTTGTTTTACAATGTGGTAACTTTGGTGCATCCTGACCTAGTTGCGACCCTAGGGGAGTATGCTAAATAGGATACTCTTTGTGACATGGCTCATGAGGATGTCATTCAAAACAACTTATTCTTTGATGGGTTAGTTCCTTGTGTCATGCATGTCAAGTATTATAGTTCTCAAAAGGATTTTAATTGTGTCTCTCAAGGACCTTGAGCAACTAGGAATGATCCCTACCCTACCTCCTTTTGAGGATGGGTCTCATATTATCATTGAGGAGACCATAGATGTTAACATAGGTTCTAAGGAGAGCCCTAGAATCCTTAAGCTAGGTAAATCCTTGTCCATGGATGAGAAGGAGAAGTTGACCAGTTTGTAAAAATAATTTCATGATATTTTTGCCTGGTCATATGTCAATATGTCAGGGCTTGATCCCTCCCTTGTTATGCATTATTTGATAGTGAAGCCTAGTGCTAAGAACATTAAGCAGAAATGTAGGAAGATGCATCCTAAGGTCACCCATTTGGTTAAGGAGGAGCTCTAAAAACTCCTTGATTTTGATTTCATATAAGCTATTGACTATTCTGATTGGATATCCAACATCATTCTTGTAGATAAGAAGGTAGGAATACTAACTTTAGGAACATTAACTTAGCATTTCCCAGGGGTGATTTCTCTCTCTCCAACATAAATTTAATCATAGATTTCATTATAAAATATGGAATGCTTTTTCTCATGGATGGTTTCTTGAGATACAGTCAGATCATGGTCACCCCTAAAGTCTAGGCCAAGACAAATTACATCACACCATGGGGTATATTCTATTATAAAGTTATGCCTTTTGGCTTGAAGAATGCTAGTGCCACATATCAAAGGGATATGACTTATATTTTTCATGACATAATGTATGATATTTGAGAGGACTATGTGGATGATATTATCAATCATTCCATATATTGAGAAGATCATGTTCATAATTTAAGATAAATTTTTGAATGAATTTTGTAGTTTAAGGTTCATCTTAAGCCCTCCAATTTTGTATTCAAAGTCATATCTGGCAAGTTGTTAGGTTTCATCATCTCTAGGAAAAGCATTAAAATAGATCCCACTAAGATAGTAGCTATTACTAACATACCTCCTCCCTATACCCTAACTGAGTTGTATATCTTGTAAGGTAAGCTTCAATCTACTTGGTTTATAGCTCAGCTAGCTAATAAGTGTCAATCCTTTCTTAAGCTTCTTAAGAAAGATGTCATGTTCCAGTGGATTCCAAGTGTTAGTAAGCTTTTGTGAACTCAAGCAGTATCTCACTTCCCCATCTATCTTAGTTCCCATAAAATGGATAAGCATTTGATGCTTTACATAGCAACTATATCTCACGCTTTGGGATACTTATTGGCCCAACATGATGATCAAAATAAAGAGTGAGCTATATACTATATTAGTGGAACCTTGGTTAGCTATGAAACTCGGTATACTCCCTTAGATAAGCTTTACCTTTTAATAGTGTTTTCTTCGAAGAAGCTAAGGCACTACATGCTCAACCATAATACATTGTTTGTTGAGAAATTTGATCCTTTGCGCTACTTAATATCAAAGCCCCACTTTTTTAGGTCAAGACGCTAAGTGGGTTCTAGCTCTTAGTTAGTTTAAACTAAAATTTATGGGTTAGAAGGCTATCGAGGGTTAGGTGATTGTTGATCAGTTAGCCTTCACTCTCCTAAAATCCATTCATCCCTTAGTCATCGAGTTTATCGATGAGTGCTTTAGCATAGAAGCCGAAGAGCCAAAGTCTTAGACTTTGATTTTTTATGGAGCCCAATGCTTAAAGGGTGTTGGTGCTAGAATTATTCTAGTTGTTAGATTTTGAAGCTAAGTACTTAAGATAAAATAACCATAAGATATAAAATAAAGTTGCAATATGAAATATATGACAATGGTAATATAATAAACATATAAAACTCATAAATAACTTCAAAAATAACTCATAGAATTACCATTAATAAATGCTCATGAAAATTGTATCTCAATTGAATAAATATCTCAAATACACCATCCTACTTCCACATATTCTTATTCTACAATATATGTCACACACATGCGCGCACACACACACACACACATATAATGAAATGTGACTCTTCATATGGAGCACTCTTGGCCTTCACTATTCTAGAGACTCTTAATCTTCCTACTCTATGGACACATGTGCACATGGACTATTATGCACATCTACATTACCAAAATACTTTGCACACTTTAATAATACTTGTGCATTTGTTACATTGCATACTCTAAATACTCACACTCTAATATAGGACACTCTCCTAATCTAAATATGTACCCAAGGTGGTACATTAGCATGTATTAAATAATGTAATATATTCCAACACCCTCTTGTGTTACATTATTTGGTTATTGAATACTTTAGTCTTCAATATTGATCTTCATATTATAGGTACTTTTCATCTTGTTTAAGTACATGTTCTTATTTGATATATAGATGTCCTTGTAGTGCAATATTTTGTTGTCCTCTAATTTTTATTCATCTAAATCCTATATTACCCCATCTACTTCCATAGTAGAATGATTCCTTATTTTTTGTAGTCAGTCTCTCAGAAAAGACACTAGTATTATCATGAAGCATTACAAGCTCTTGTAAAAAACTAATAGAATCCAAAGAGTATATTTTATTTTTTATTGATCCAGTAGCCTCTATTTCATTTAGCCTTTTAATAAAATACTTATTCTTCCTATTCACATATTTGAATTATCTTGTTCTTCCACTTCCAACTAATTTAGTTACTGAAATAAGATTTGTTGTCAATCCTAGTATATACATGCAATTGTGTAATATAAAATACAAGTAAGATACACTAGGTATTACACATCCATTTCCATAATATGGATTTATTTCCATCTTCTAGATTTAGACCAAAATTATTCATAACCTCTAAAAAATCAAACCAATGTAGATTTTCTATCATATGATGAGTTGCCCCTAAGTCAATATACCAAATATCCTTACCATCTTGAATAATAGAATTATCCTTTTGTGAAATGATTTTACACTAATGATAAGTAACATGAAGAGTGCTTTGTATTTGCATATTATGATGATATGTTCCTCTTGCTAATTTATCCATAATTCATTTACTTTGAGTAATACACCTTTCAATTATTTAGAAATTTGTAGCTGACTACCTTATGGCTCCCTAGTTTAGTTTATCAAACAATTATTTGATGCAATATCAAATTTTAAAAAACTATGTTGAATTCCTTTTATCTCCCAAATCTCATTAATATGGTTTCTAATTTTTTCAATCCTATGTTGGTGTTGAATTCCTTATAACTCCAAATTTAGAAATTCTACAAAAAGATATTTGCAAGTTTTGTATTCCTAATTTTATGTTGAAATCCTTATTTCTCCAAGATTAAAAATATATATAAATATCAAAACTTTAGAATTCAATTTCAAAGCTTTCCAAAACTTGAAAAAATAATTCTAGAATTTTCTCAAAAATAACTTTATAACTCCTCAATTTTTTTTGAAAAATAGTTAATTTCTTTCTAAGGTATTCAATTTTAATTTAAAGCCTTATATCTATAGAAATTAAATTAATCTATATCTTAACCTTATAAAATAATATTCAATCTTGAACCTTATAACTCCAACCTTGAAGAAAATAATTAATTTTAATCTTACCTCCAAAATAGACATGTAAAATTTGATCAAGGAGGTTTGACTTGCCCTGAAATGCCACTACTCTTCAAAATAACTCCCTTCTACTGCATGAGCTCTAATATTCTCAATTCTACTGAACTCAAGCACATTAAATTATCTTTCTACCACATTCAAATTTCACTATATAATTCTTTCTCATATGGAGTTCAACTCCCATGCACTTTATGGAGCATGGAAATATTTTAGATTCATTGTAAAATATTGGTGCTTCTCCTTTTGCAATACCAAGTGTCCTATCAACTACTATACATTACGTATATTGCCTTCTCAAATTTACTTCACCCAAATATTTCAACCTGAATTTCCTCCAAGTGGTGCAGATTATGAATGTCCCTTCACTGCTTCTCTTCCAACAAATGCTTTAACTTCGTATGAAGTCACCAAAACTATCCTATGCCAATGCTGTAGCTTGCTCAAATGGCTCATCACTTTCTCATGAAAAATGCTTCTCTTTTGATGTCATAAAAAAATCTTCGTCTTCTTCGATGGACGTGATGTTATAGCTTTCAACAATAGGTGACTTTGCTTTAGTTAAAATGGTGGCTAATGGTTCTCCACCGGTGGTGCTCCTCCTTGGTTTCATTTGTTGGAAATATTAAGTATATTGAGTTTTTATTGATATCAAAGGGTGAATATTATTCAAGGAATAAATATTCTTCAAGGATATGTAGTTGAAAAGGTTGGAAAATTATTCAAGGTAAGCATATATTTTGAATGGAACAAGGTAAGGAAAATATCTATTAAATAAAGGTTTATAATATTTAAATTTCATATTTAAATATTACAAAGGAAAAGACAAAGGCATAAGGATGCTTGGACAAAAGATTTAAATATATTATAAAGGTTCAAGGCTTGGGACAAAGGATTTAAATAAAATTTTAAATGGCACGAGGACAAACGTTTATAAAAGCCAAGGACCAAGGTAGGGACACAAATGTGCAATATTAAATCAAAGGATTTAATTATTACAAGGGCTTAAAAGTTAAAGTTATAATATTTAATTTAAATATTATAACCCAAAGTTTTTGGTGCCAATGTATGGAAGAAATTTGAGTTTATTTTTGAAGCCGACGTGACAATTTTGTAAGCCATTTGGAAGTATATAAATATGGTGACTTATTTACCTTTGAAATTCATGACTAACAACATGCAAAAAAAATTGAATACATTGTTTTCTCTGTGAATGTGAATAGTAGAAATATAAGAAGATAAGACAACGAAAAATGAGGGAGGGACATACAAAGTTTATCTTGCATGCCTATAAGTTCATTCATTGGATAATACAGCTGGTAGTGTGGATCTGTGTGGAGGATTGTTGGGAAGAAGGTCAAGGGGTCAAACCTCATGGATGCTAGTTGTGTTTTTATTGTAGAGAAGAGAGGAGAATGAAACAAATACTATTGCTTACATTTGATGTCTCATTCATCGGGGTAGCCCAGATAGTTATGGACTGTGCACGAAGTGCTATTTTGTGGGAGGTCATTGTGTTGATTTTCATTGTCACTAGTTTTGTGGTTTTTATGTTGGAAAGTGTGCAGAATGTGGTTTAAGTAAAAGGCGTCCCTCCTTTGGTCTCAACCACCATGGTAGTGCAGTTGGTCAAGGCACTTGAGAGAAAGTTGCTTATCGTGAGGTTTGAGGTTCAATTCACAAAAAAACCAAAGGTACTAAAATTTTGATTAAAATTTTTGGATTAAGATTGAAGAAAAATGAGGTGTTGGTGTATTGTTTTCAGATTATAAATTTTGAAAGTAAAGGAGAAATAAAGTGTAGTAAAGGTTTTTGTTATTTGTAATTTTTGAATATCTTAGAAAGGAGAAATAAGGTGTATTTAAGATTATTGTTATTTGTATTTTTGAATATCTTAGAAAGGAGAAATAAGGTGTATTTAAGATTATTGTTATTTGTATTTTTGAATATCTTAGAAAGGAGAAATAAGGTGTATTTAAGATTATTATTATTTATATTTTTTAATATCTTAGAAAGGAGAAATAAGATGCATTTTTTAGTATTATAAAATTGTATAGTGTATGTTTTAAAGTTGGAGAAATAAGGTGTATCTTTGGTATTTCAGTTTTGTATTTGAATATAATAAAATAAGGGATAAAAGGTTACTTGGATATTGATTGAAATTTATTGCTTACATTTTAATAAGGAATTTTGAGTATATGATTTAACATTAAAAAGGGAGAAGTGCTAACCTGTTTTGAAGTAGCAAAAGAAAGAAAAAATATTTGTTAAAGACAGGTTTGGAAAATTCATAGAAGCACATCATTATCAAGGTAGATTTAGAGGCATGAAAATTTAATCCTTTCTCAAGGTGTGTTTGTTTGAAGAAAATATTTTGATGTCATAGAGTTGGAGATATAAGGATTAAGTTTATGTGCATTATTGGAAATATATGTGCTAGGGTTTGAGAATAAATTTGTGTATTATTGTTAAAACATATGTGCTAGGGTATGAGAACAAAGTTGTGCATTATTGTTGAAAGAAATTGAAAATATAAGAGCAAGGGTTTGAGAGCAAGTTTGTGCATTAACTTTGATTGATATTGGGAATAAATTTGCAAGGGTTATAGAGCAGTTTTGTGAAGTAATTTTTGCATTAGTTTTGAGTGACATTGAGAATGAAAGTGCAAGAGTTATAGATAATTTTTATGAAGCAAATTTGTGCATTAGCTTTGATTGATTTTGGGAAGTGCATAAGAAGGTCAACTATCAAGTTCTATACTAGAAATATCTTTTGAAAACAATAAAAGTGGGACATCTAAAAGTGATAAAATTAATGAATGTGAAAGAAAATATTGAGTATTTGTAATTACATATCTTTCTGTATATGTTCATGAAGAAAAATAATTTTGGGTAGAATATGTCTAAATTAATTTAACTAAAGAAAGCACTTTTGAAAAAAATATAAGCATTATTTTTGAGCATAGTGTGTATGCAAAACTGGTAATAGATGAGCATTATTTTGTATGCAATATTTGGGAATAGATGAGCATTTTTTTGTATGCAAGATTTAGAAATATATGAGCATTGTATGCATGCAATATTTGTGAGTAGATGAGCAGTGCTTGTAAGCAAGTTTTGGATCAAATTATTGACCACAATTGTGAGCAGGTTTTGTAGTGTTGAGCACTTTTATGAGTAGGTTTTGTGAGCAGATTTGAGTAGGTTTTTGAAATTTGAGCAAGTTTTATGAGTAGGTTATGGAACGAATTTGAGTAGAGTTATGAGTAGTATTATGAGTAGATTTTGGAGCTAAGTTGAGCAAGAGTTGTGAGCAGTATTATGATTAGGTTTTGGAGTAGATCTAAGAAATATTTAGAGTAGAGGGGATTGGTGTCCATTATGGAGTGGTGTCCATGAACTAGAGCAAAGGGAATTGGTGTCTCCTATGGATAGAGGTCCAAAAACCAAAGCAAAGGGGATTTGTGTCTCCTATGGATAGAGGTCCACAAACCATAGCATAGGGGATTGGTGTCTCCTATGGATAGAGGTCCATGAACCAGATAAAAGGGAATTGGTGTCTCCTATAGATAGATGTCCAAAAACCAGAGCAAAGAGGATTGGTATCTCCTATGGATAAAGGTCCACAAACCAGAGAAAAGGGTATTGGTGTCTCTTGTGGATATAAGTCTACAAACCACAACAAAGGGGATTGGTGTATCCTATGGATAGATGTCCATGAACTAGAGAAAAGAGGATTGGTGTCTCTTATGGATAGAGGTCCACAAAATAGAGCAAAAAGGATTGGTATCTCCTATGGATAGAGGTCCATGAACCAGATCAAAGGGGATTGGTGTCTCCTATGGATAGAGGTACATGAACCAGAGCAAAGGGGATTGGTGTCTCCTATGGATAGAGGTCCATGAACTAGAGCAAAGGATATTGGTGTCTCCTATGGATAGAGGTCTATGAACCAGAGTAAAGGGGATTGGTGTATCCTATGGATAGAGGTCCATGAACTTGAGCATAGGGAATTAGTGTCTCATTTGGGTTAGTGTCCATAAACATTATAATAGGGAATTGGTTCCTAAGAGATTTGTTTAGAAAATTTATAAGAAATATTTTCTCCATGGATGTAGCTCACATTTGATGAACCACATTAAATTTATGTCTCTTATGTATATGATAATCTGTGTATTGTTTCACTATTGCAATTGATAATACTGGATGATATTGCTTTGGAAAGAAAAGTAAAAATTTGATCTTATACTGTTCACCCCCTCTTAGTATAATCTTGTGTTCTTAAATTGGTATTAGAGCAGGTTCCTTCATGAAAGCCTAAAAAATTGAAGGAATATCTTATAGGAACACACATGGATTATAAGGAAGGGTTTTCATCAAATAAGGCTCCATTGTTTTATGGGACTAAATATACTTTTTGGAGTGTAAGGATGAAGAATTATTTGATGGTACATGGATATGATACATGGCAATCCATTGAAAATGAATTCACACCATATACAACTCCTCCTACAGATGCAAGTGGTAAGAAACCATATGAAGATAATGCAAAGGCAATGAATGTAATTTTGAGTGGGTTATGTGAATTAGAGTTTGTAAAAGTCATGCAATATACTTCAACAAAAGAAATATGGGATAAGTTACAGAGAACATATGAAGGATATGACAAGGTAAAAATGGCAAAACTTCAAACACACAAAAGAAAGTTTGAAGACTTGAAAATGAAATATGAGGAAGATATTGCTATGTATCTACTTCGTGTTGATGAGGTTGTCAACATTATTCATGGACTTGGAGAAACAATTGAGGAATATACTATTGTTAAAAAAATATTGAGGTTGATCTCTATGAGGTATGATGCAAAGGTTTCAACAATAGAAGAGATGAAGGATCTCAAAAATTTAAGCATGGATGAGCTACATGGAATTCTCACAGCCTATGAGATGAAGATAGAAAAAGAACAAAAATAAAAAATATAGGCAACATTCAAAGATTCAAAGAAGGATAAGAATTAAGAACAAGAATAAATTGATGAATTAAGTAGTTAAGAAGAGGCTAACTTTGTGAGAAGAAATAAGAAGGGTCCAATAAAACACAAAAGTATGCAAACTGTGAAATATTTTAGCTATGGTAACATTGGTCACTGTGTCGCTAATTGTCCACAAAATGGAGGTAGTAGCAGTGAATAAGAAAAGGATTACAAGAAAAAGAAGGAAATAAAGTTTTATTATAATAAAAATAGGTATGGTCAAGGCAAGCATGAGAATAATATTTTTCAAAGGCACAAGAAGAGTTTTTATGTCGAAGAAGAAAGCAGTACTTCCAGTGAAAGTGATGAAAGCTTCTCCAATAGTGAAAAGGAAGAAATCCTATTTTTGGCCATAGAAGAGAATGAAAACCAAGAAGAAGAGAATGAATATGCTCCTGTTATCAAAGAACTAGAACAAGAGAAATATTTAGAAAATGAAGAAGAAACCATGGTTAACATAGAAGAGGAACTTATTGCTGCTCTTGGAGAATTGAAAAGGGTTAGAAAGAAGAATTCAAAATTGAAGGCTCAAGTTCAAGAGGATGATAAAAAAAAGACAAATATTCTACAAGATCTCATAGACTTAAAAGTGAAGGTTGAAGAGGTAAAGAAAGTTGAAGAATGTATGGCTGAACAGTTAATGGCAAAAGAACTAGAATGTGAAAGAATAGAACATGAAGCTGACATTCTAAAGAAGGGACTTGAGAAATTCAATAATAAAATATATTAGTTTAGGAAAAGATCAAAATATTTGGATGATATTATCAAAACACAGAGATATCCATTTATAAATATTGGACTTGGTTATGAGGAAGGTCAAGAGGTACAAGAAGAGGAGTCAAGCTCAAAATAAATAGAAGCATAAAAGAAGGTATTTGAAGAAGAGCCTAAGACCTATACTAATAATTTGAGAAGTGGTAGTATCAAAGAGGAAGAAATAAAAGAATCATCAAGGAACAAGGACCATCACAAGAAAAGCAAAGAAAGAACCATGAGATCAAGCCAAAATGAATATTTCTTCCAAGATTATTTTTTCTCATGTAATCATTTTGGTCATAAAGTTATACATTGTAGGGTTCATGATAAAATGATCATGGCTTCAACAAGAGAAATTTTAAGTCACTTGCACTTTCCAAGGGCTACAACATCATGTGTTTTAATTACAATAATTTTGGTTATAAATCTATACATTACAGGGTTTATGGTAAGAATGATTATAGCTTCACCAAGAATTCATTTACACCTTTCAAGGACTACAACATTAGTTGTTATAAATGTAATAATTTTAGGCATAGAGAAAAGTAGTGTAGAATAATTTCTAGAACTTCCAAAGACAAGCAAGAAAAAGGATTCTCAAAATGTTCAAAAAGGTAACTTCAAAAGTTTGGAAAAAGATTGAAAAAGAAGAAGAGCATTGTAAGTTGGGAGTAACTTCACTCCCATATCATAATTAATCATCTCTAGAAAAGGATATGGTGAGGGGGTTGAGATAAGTATTTTATTTTTAGCCCCAGAAGGAGCCATTTTCCATTGATGTCAAAGGGGGAAAGATTTCAGTAAGGGGGAGAGATTTCAATAAGGAAGAGTAGCTTGTAAGGGGAAGCAGTTTGGGAATCTAGTTGCAGTAAAATAAAAATTTTGTAAGGGTTACCATCAATGACAAAGGGGAAGATTGCTGGAAATATTAATTATATTGAGTTATAATTGATGCCAAAGTATGAATATTATTCAAGGCAAAAATATTCTTCAAGGATGTGTAGTTGAAAAGGTTGGAAAATTATTCAAGGCAAGCATATATTTTGGATGGAAAAAGGTAAGGAAAATATCTATTAAATAAAGGTTTATAATATTTAAATTTCTTATTTAAATATTATAAAGGAAAAGATAAAGGTTTAAGGATGCTTGGACAAAATATTTAAATATATTATAAATGTTCACGGTTTTGGATAAAGGATTTAAATAAAAGTTTAAATGGCATGAGGACAAAAGTTTATAAAAGCCAAGGACCAAGGTAGGGACATAAATGTGCAATATTAAATCAAAGGATTTAATTATTACAAAGGCTTAAAAGTTAAAGTTATAATATTTAATTTAATTATTATAACCCAAAATTTTTGGCACCAATGTATGGAAGAAATTTGAGTTTATTTTTGAAGCTGATGTGACAATTTCGTAAGCCATTTGGAAGTATATAGATATGGTGATTTATTTACCTTTGAAATTCATGACTAATGACATGAAAATAAAATAGAATACCTTGTTTTCTCTTTGAATGCAAAAGATAGAAATATAAGAGGATAAGACAATGAAAAATAAGGTAGGGACATACAAAGTTTATCTTGCGCACCTGTAAGTTCATTCGCTAGATAATATAGCTAGTAGTGTGGATCTGTGTGGAGGTTTTCTAGGCAGAAGGTCAAGGGGTTGAACCCCATGGATGCTAGTTGTGTTTTTGCTATGGAGAAGAGAGGAGAATGAAACAAATACTATTGCTTACATTTGACGTCTCGTTCATCGGGGTAGCCCAACCGGTTGTGGGTTGTGTACGGAGTGCTATTTTGCAAGAGGTCATTGTATCGATTTTTGTCATTGCTAATTTTGTGGTTTTTATGTTGGAAAGTACACAATACATGGTTTAAGTAAAAGGTGCCCCTCCTTTGGTCTCATCCACTATGGTAGCATAGCTGGTCAAGGCACTTGAGAGAAATTTTCTTGTCGTGAGGTTGGAGGTTCGATTCACAACAACACCAAAGGTACTAAAATTTTGATTAAAATTTTTGGATTAAGGTTGAAGAAAAATAAGGTGTTGGTGTATTGTTTTCAGATTATAATTTTTGAAAGTAAAGGAGAAATAAAGTGTAGTAAAGGTTTTTGTTATTTGTAATTTTTGAATATCTTAGAAAGGATAAATAAGGTGTATTTAAGATTATTGTTATTTATATTTTTGAATATATTAGAAAGGAGAAATAAGGTGTATTTTTGAGTATTATAAAATTGTATGATGTATGTTTTAAAGTTAGAGAAATAAGGTGTATATTTGGTTTTTCAATTTTTGTAATTTGAATATAATAAAAGAGGGGATAAAAGGTTACTTTTAGTCTAAAAAGACTACCTTGATAGATAGCAGTGTTTTTGCATAAAGAAGACCAGTGTTTCATTTTTTACACATGAGGCATGAAAATTACTAATGCATGAGGAAGGTCACGATTTCATGACTTGACGAGTTCTTGCCATATTAAGGAATAAGAGGAAGCTGCAACACCAAAATATCACGATTTTGCGACATTACTAATTTTTGCAAGAGAATAGTCCGAAGAAGCCAGAAAGTAAGAAGACGTCTCAATTTCACGACGTGACGAGTTTTCACCCTTAAGCAGCTCGAAGAAGCCATAAAGAAAGAAGACATCGTGATTTTGCAACATGATAGGTTTTCGCCCGTAAGCAGCCCGAAGAAGCCAAAAATTTAGGAGGTCATGATTTCATGACATGACAAATTTTTGCCAGCATGCAACTCAAAAAGGTTAAAGTACAAGAAGATGTCATGATTTCACGACATGACGAATGTTCATTGAAGAGTAGTCCTAAAGAGCTAGAGCACAAAGAAATATCATGATTTCATGACATGATAATTTTTTGCCATCGAAGACATAATTAGGAATAAATAAACATACCTCTAAAAGCTTGTGTCAGTAACTGGTGATAGATAGTGGAAAATATCAAATCCTAGATTTTTGCTATTAGATTTTGTTTATTATTAGAAGCCATGCAAAACATATGGAAGCATTATTATATTATGAATGCTTGTAATTTATTTTATGTCAGAATGTACTAATTTTAAAGGTACTCACAATAGGGTATATATGCTAGTAAATGCACCCTAAAAAGAGGTCGGCTCTTAGGTGTTTACAAGACTAGATGTGTGTACTCTAAATACAAGCAATAAAATTATGCTTCTATTGGCTTCTGGTTCATAGTGTGCAAGTGTATGTATTAACATTCTTCACTTCTATTCACATTATTGAGTTATATATTATGTTTGTTCTATAATATAGACTTATACATAAAATAAATCATATTGCTGGAGTTGGAATTTGATATATGCATGTGTTAGATAGACATCTAAATCACATTGGGAAATCTATGATTTTTGCACATAGATATAATAAATGCTTAAATAGTAAAGTATATACATTCATCTTAGTAATTGTCTAATATGTACCGTAAGAAAGATCTAGCCTCGGCTATATTTACCTCTCTTTCAGTAATGCTATTTTCCATTTTTCCATAAAAAAATATTAAGGAACCAACCTCATCTAGAGATTAGACGAAATATCCCAACATCAAGTCCGTCTACTCAATGTTGATAAAATCAAGGTGCAAATAACAACCATAGGTGGATTTTGTTCCAACAGTTTTTGGCATGCTCGATGGGACCCTAATTCCCATAGTATTCTATAAGGTTTGGTGTTTGTATTTGATCTTTTCAGATCTAAATAAAATCATCTGGTGACTCCGTACAAAGGTATAGACCTAAGAGATACCTTATCTATTTATCTAGTTAGAAATTATGATTATTTACCTATATGATAACTAGATCTAAAGAAAGAAACTCTAAAGAACCCATTAAATTCCTTGAGTTACATCTTGGTAGCTTAAGAGTGCATCCAGTTTTATTTGCTAGATCAAACCCACTTGCTACCAGTATTACTACCCTTGTACCTGCTATTTTGCCTAGTCCTATTATCAATACATCTTCAACTACAACTACCAGTAGTTCTATAGTTCTAGTAAGTACAGTTGCTATAATGGTCGCTCCTCCACCAACTTATCTTACATGGAACCACACGGGTCCACTAAACTTGGTGGTCCAAAAATCGATTCCTATGGCAGCTTTGAAGGCATTGCCTTCATATGATGGGATGGGTAAAAAAATGTACTAACATTACTTAGATGTTGTATCCTTGGTAGCAAGTTACAATATCACTCAAGAAGATGTAATGATCAGGTTGCTGGTTATCTCATTGAAAGGAAAAATACTATATTGGTATAGAGCACTTCCTCCTCAATCCATTGCAATGTGGGTAGAACTCACTGGCAGGATGGTAGACAAGTTAAATCAACATGTAGATCTATTCTCTTTGCTTAGATAGTTCAACATTATCAAAAAACATACTCAAAAGGAAATTTTTGATTTTAATATCTGATTTAGCTACACCTGGGAAAGAGTGCCTATCGGATTTAAACCAACCATAGAACAAATAATGTATTAGTATTTAAGAGATTTTGATATAGATATCAACATGATAATATGGAAATCATGAATATTCACTTTCCTTGCTATTTACCAAGAAGCATCTAAAGCAGAAAGAGATCTTATTGCTACTGGGAGATATCTGCCAAAAGTAATAATGCCAATTTTTCCTGATATCCCTCAAGCTCCCAATGCTAGTTCTTCCAACTCTTCCTATTTTTTGAGCACAGATCTCCAAAAATGGAATGGGCAACCATCCATTCTTGCAATACATATGCCTCAAAAATTTCCTGCATTACCTCCTATTCCTACTATTCCCGCACTACCTGCACCACCTCCTCAGCTAGTCCCTAAAAATCAGCTCGCTATTATACTGGATATAATGAATAATTTAGAAAATAATATGAAATAAATGAAGAAAAGAGAATCTGAGATAAAATTTCAACCAATAAGGTTTCCTTAAATAACAAGAGATGCAGTGCAGTCAAGTGAAAAAAGGGTAGGAAAGATAAAATGTCGTTTATGCAAACAAAATTGAGGAGGCTACAATTATTTCTACAAATTTTGATTATTGGTGTACCACATGTAATGATCCACATGGAGAGAGTTTGTGTATGATCCATCAACATTATGTACAAAATTTAGCTATTGATAAAGCAGAGAAAAAAATGAAATATCATGTAAATATGATTAGAGAAACTGACCATAATTTCATGATGCCTATAGTAGAACAAGTTGTGGTTTTAACCAGATTAGGTAAAAAACCTCTGCAAGTAGATCCTCAAGAGATTCAACCTCTAAGTTTTCCTCCAGCTCCCAAAGCAAATACCCAAAGGAGATTCTTCCTATGAGAAAATACCTTAGGTTATAGCCAAAGCCAAGGGCCAAAAATATGTAAAAGTTTCACTCCATGGAAGGAAACTGAGACTCAAGACCAAGATAGGGAGAGGCTAAGATTTCCTTCATTGACTAAGACATAAAGAACTGAAGTGACTCAGGGATACAAAAATAGGTATGACACTTTCACCAAAGAAAGAGAAAAAATTGTTGAATCATATGCATTTAACATAGTTGAGGAAATGAAAAGACTCCCTCAAAGGCAAGTATGTATGACACTATTCAGTTCCCTATTAAGATTGACCTCCTGCAAGAATCTCTAAAGACAATGAAAAATAAAGGTAAAAATATATCCTCTTCAAGTATAGTCCAGGAAAATCTAACATCTGCCACTGGAAAAAATATACCACCTCCTTTCTATTTATCTCTTCAAATGGAAGGGTGGGTTGTACACAACTGCATGATAGATTTAGGTGCTACTACTACCGTGATACCCAAAGCAGTAGGTGAAATTATGGGGATGGAGTACACAAAAAAATATAGGAGTCCTACAGTTGGATGGTACTCTAGTTAAAACTGTAGGGGTAATTAAAGACATTCCCATACAACTCCATAGGATGCCCCAAATGGTGGTTATACAAGAAGTAGTAGTGGTAGATTTGGCACCATACTTTGGTATGTGCTTATCTAGAGAATTCATAGCAAAAATAGGAGGATACCTATCCCTGGATTACTCACATTTAGAAATACCTTTCAAAGGTAGGAGTATTAATATCTTTAATGAGAAACCATCTACTTTTCATGTAGAAAATATAGGGGAGGTTGACACCGTGAATATGATGACTGAAGAAATTGAAGAAGTGGATATAATGGAAGATACCTTAGAAGATATTCAAGTAGAAGATCAATTTTCTCTGAAATATTTAAATGCCATGATAGAAATAGAAATGGAAAGTTATTCCATTGAAAAACAAAAAAGACAATTGACACCTGCTCCTGAAGAAGATAATTCTACTAGTAAGCTTTGGAAGCTTTTATTCAATGGAGCTAGGTGTAAGAATGGAGCTGGTGCTGGAATAGTTTTGATTTCACCCATAGGGAAGGAAATAATTTTCTCTTACAGGTTGACATAGAGTTGCACCAATAACATGGCAGGGTATAAAGCACTTTGCTTAGGACTAAAAAAAGCTGAGAAACTGGGGGTTAAGCAACTATTAATTTATGGATATTCAAAACTTATCATGAATCAAGTAACGATAAAATATATCAGTAAAAAAAACTACTTTAAGGCTTATAGAAATAAAGTATGGGACCTTTTAGAAGCCTTTGAGGCTCTAAATATGAAGTCTATTCCTAGAGAACATAATATCCACGTAGATTTGTTGGCTTCAATGGGAGCCAATTTCTGTCCCATTAGTAACATTATCCAAAATATAAGATGGTGAGACTCATATATAGACCCTCAATGCCAGACAAAAATATCTTCTAGCAAGTTTTTGAAAATGATGAGCAAATATTATATTTTTTAATCTATGAAATGAACTGCTCGAGTGACAAGACACTGCAAGATGAAGAAGAAGATGTGATTCAATTAAAAAATAATCATATCCCTAAGGGAATTATCACCCTTGAGAGTCTTTTTGATAATAATGATAGGGCAATAGGCCATAAAATAAAATTTTATAAACTCCGGTATAAAGAAGTTGAGTTAGAGCCGAGAAAAATGATTAAAGTCAGAGTTAGTTGTACAGTAGAAGAGTTGAACCAAATCAGGGAATTATGCAAGAAATTTCTAGATATTATAGCTTGGGTGTACAGTGATCTAAAAGTGTATAAGAAATAAATTATCCAACACACCATTGAATTAGAGGAAGGAGCCAAGCCTTTCAAGAAAAAGCAAAGACCTGTAAATCCAAAGATAGAAGCTCTGATGAAGTAGGAATTGTTAAAACTCCTCCAAGGTAAAATAGTGTATCCTATTAAACATTATACCTAGGTGGCAAAATTGGTTCCAGTCAGGAAGAAGAATGGAGACATTATATTATGTGTGGATTTCAAGAATTTGAATAGAGCTTCACTCAAAGATCATTATCCCCTCCCTCAGATTGACCAAATTTTACACACAGTTGCAGGGGCAGAAAGGTTCTCTTTGCTAGATGGTTTTTTGGGGTATAATCAGGTATGGGTCAGAGATGAAGATCAATACAAGACTACCTTTACCACAAAATTGGGAGAATTTGCCTATCAATGGATGCCTTTCAATTTGTCTAACGCTGGAGCTACCTTCCAAAGGGCAATGGATGTAGCTTTTGGTGAGCTTGCTAACAAAATCATAGTCATCTATCTAGATGATATGACTATTTTTTCCCATAATAAGCAAGATCATATATCACACCTTGAACAGGCATTTGAAAGATGCAGGGAATTTGGAATATATTTGAACCCAAAGAAATCCATATTTGTTGTAGAAGAAGGTATCCTACTTGGTCATGTCATATCTAAAGCTAGATTAGCTATTGATCCTAGCAGAGTGAAAGCACTTTTAGAACTTCCCTTACCAGTTAACAAGAAAGGTTTGCAATATTTCTTTGGACAAATAAATTTTGTGCAAAAATTTATTGTAGATTTTGCACATATTGTTAAGCCAATGATTGAACTATTGAAGAAAGATGCACCTTTCAAATGGATAGATCCAAGGAAGAATGCTTTCAGAAATATCCTAGAAGAAATAGCTCAGGCACCTGTAATGATTAACCCTGACTACTCCCGAGATTTTATCTTATATACTATTGGTGAACAATAAAGTTATGTTGCAGTCCTCACACAGAAGGGGGTAGACAATGAAGAAAGACCCATAGCTTTTCTGAGTTCTACCATGCATGATCATGAAGAGAGATACAACTTTATCGAGAAGCAAGTGTATGCTATCATGAAATCCTTGAACAAATTTAAACACTTTTTGTCACAAAGCAGGATCATCATTTATGTGATTCATCCTGATGTCAGGAATTTTATAATACAAGGGGAGCTTGGCAAAAAGAGAGTTGGTTGGGTGACTAAGATACATGAATATGATGTAGAAATACATCCAAAAAAAATAGTAAGAGGTAGAGCCCTATGTCAAGAATTAGCCAAGCAGGCTGCAAATGATCATATGGAGCATCAAAGTGTAATGGAAAATACATAATCAGATCCAAGTCCTAAAAATATTGATTGGATTGATGATATTGTGAAGTACTTTTAGACTAGAATGTGTCCTTATTATCTAAATGCTTCACAAAGAAGAAGGTTTAGAGCACAAGCATTAAAGTACACCCTTCAATCAGAAGGGTTGTACAAAAAAAATATAGATGGTGTACTTTTAAAGTGCATAGGAGAAGATAAGAAACAAAAGGTGTTGAAAGAGTTTCATGGAGGTCTCTTTAGAGGACATTATTTAGGAAGATCCACTGCTTTGAAAATACTTAGAGCAGGTTGTTATTGGCCTTCTATTTTTTTAGACACTTACAAAGTAACTAAAAGTTGTGAACAACGTCAATGATATGTAGGGAGGAACAAAATTTTTGTTATGCCCTTAAAGCCTATCCAAGTTGAAGAACCTTTACAATAGTAGGGGTTAGATTTTATTGGGATAATAGAACCCAATTCATCAGCTGGCCATAAGTATATACTTACTGCCATAAACTATTTCACTAAATGGGCTGAAGCCATCCCTACTAAGAAGGCTGATCAAGAAGTGGTAATTGAGTTTGTGGAAAGCTTGATTACAAGGTTTGGTGTACCAGATTCACTACTTACAGATAATGGATCAAATTTCATTGGAGCTAAAATTATTGAGTTTACCAGCATATATGGCATATATTTGAAGACTTCTTCCAACTACTATCCATAGGGTAATGGTCTAGCCAAGTCTACAAATAAAAATCTCCTCAGAATCCTAAAAAGAACACTGTAGTACAACAAGAGGAGCTGACATTCCTTGATCAATCAAGCACTATGGGCTGATAGGATTTCAATTAAGAAATCTATTAATACATCACCCTATTCTTTAGTCTATGGTAAAGAGGCTATTTTGCCTATACATATGGAAATACCATCACTAAAGTTGCTAAATCAGATGAATGAAGAAGGAGGTCAACCAATGGATGCCCGATAGCTTCTACAACTGGAAGAACAAAGATAACAAGCTTATATTCATCACTATAAACATATGGCAGACATAGAAGGATGGTTTAATAAAAATACTACCTTTAGAAAATTTAAGGTGGGGGACCTAGTTTTGAAATGGAATGTGAAAAAAGCTAAGCCAAGTAACCATGATAAATTTGATGCTTTTTGGGAAGGCCCTTTTGAGATAGTTGTTGAAAGGCAATTTAATTCTTTTCAACTGAAAGATCAGCAGGGTATGATTTTACCCATAACAGTGAATGCTTTTCACTTAAAGCTCTATTTCAAATAGAAAAAAGAAAATATCTTATGTATAATATGTACATTATAATAAGTTTGTAAATATTTCCTAAGTTATTTCTAGTTCATGAAAGTTTTTGTCATCATCCCACAACCAACCAGAGTTTACCAGAAAGAAAGAGATAAAATCAGAAAGTGTTATATTGTTGGATATAACGGTTTAAATTTGAAATTGCCACATAGTTTTTCCGACTATTGGCGAGGAGAAAACTATTTTCTAGAAAGAGCCTTGATAAGCTTTATTTTCATTTAATAAGGTTGATGGTCAACTTCCAGAAGGAATTTGAAATTTACCTCGTGGCTTTTCAATGATTGGAAGAAAGGAACCGCCTTTGCAAATGGGAAAAGCTTTGGTAAGCGTAATATTTATTTGTATACAGTGGATAATCATTGGTCAAATTTTTGAAACATTCAAAAAGGTGGCAAAAACAAGGCACAGAGGGATTAAAGAAAATCTAGCCCACCAACTACAATTAATACAAATCATGCATCTATTCTAATTGATGTAAAAACCCTAATTTTACTCCTGAGTAAAATTTGTTGTGCCACTTTCTATTCCTATTTTTCCTAATTCGAGTTCAGTTTAGATAAGCTCAGTGTCTTAATCTCTCATGGCTCCAAAAAGAAATTATCAAAAAATAACAATGGTGGGTTCATCTTCTACACCTTCAGCAATAAGACGTGGAGAAGACATGGGTGAAAAATTTATCGATAGAGATGCCAAAATTGGTGATATAGTGGTGACATGGAAAGACCCAACAAAAATCTGAAAGGATATTGAAGATAGAATGGCTACTAGTATTACTGCATCTTCTCCTGCCACTTTTGCTTTCACTTCATTACTATACTAGTATTTTTACATTCCTATGCACCCTTGTCTTGAATTGGTCAAAGCAATCACAAATTTTTATGATGAGAAAAAGAAAGCTATTAGAAATCACAAAGGGAGATTGCTTTTTACTTTGAGTACAAATGCTTTTATTTCTACTTTCACCGCTGGATATGTACCTACCCTTGAGCCTAAAGATTTTAACCCAAATGACCAAGAAAAATATTTTGTGCCTTCTGAAAAGATAAATAATTTCCTCCATACACAGTTGAAAAATCCACCTATCGGAGGAAAAATACCTGAAACCCCCATCCACCTAGCAGAGTTCAAAAACCTAAAATTATTTTCTATATTAGATATGGTGGTTGGACTGAAGATTGATGAGAAATTTCATGGGTGGCAGATTGCTTTAGTAAATTGCCTATCGAACCCAAAAAATTATGACTCTACAGTCATGGATAAAAGTGTTAGGCCTTTGTTTTTTGACTGGCCGAGGTATCTTTTTAGAGAAATTCATGAAGGATTATCTACGATAAAGAAGGGGTCTCAGTTTTATTTTTATTTTTCTTCATACTTGGTGTGGCTATTCTTTTATTTTATGGCTAAGGAGTTAGCTTTTATTTTTGTAAATGATAAAGATGAAAAGGGGAGAACCTTACCAGTATATGAGTGGACCAATGTATTGTACAGAATAAAATCATATTATGATTTTAATAGGGAATTTTTGGGTCTAGCTCTAAAAATAATGTATGGAGAAATCAGAATATTAACCCCAAAAGCTGAGAAAGTTTTACAGAATAAACACGCTGAAGAGGGTGACTGGTTTATTCTCACCCAAGGGGTCATTATCAGGTTATATGGGTTTACTGGAAAACCTTTCTTACTTCCTCATTATGTTATTGATAATTTGTTTGCATTGGAATATGTAAGACAAAATAAACAAATTAATGTCAAATATGGCACAAGTATAGGTAAAACTGGTACCTATACTATACCTTTTCAATTTGAAGGTATTATTATTTCTAAAAGGGGTCAACATGAATAGATTACTCAAGCTCTGAGAGATTTTGGGTTAATAGAAATACCTCAGAGATGGAAATATGACCCTATAAACAGATTTGTAGAAAGATAGGTGATTTTAAACCGAATTCCAATGAAGTTTTATCATGCATCTATCAGACTGGATATTGAGGCCTGTAGAAATAATAATGAAGATGATGCACTAGAATGACATGTAGAAAGAATGCAACCATTGCCTCCTTGGCATGATTTTTATGAACATGTGATGTATTATGACCCCGAGAACAATTCAAAACATGTGTTAGATGAGAATACTATTTATAGAATGCAGAAGAAAGGTGCATATTGGACATTAGGGAAGATTCATGAATGGTGGACTATGAGGGTGCAAACAAATATGATTGATTCAAGGTACCCTATAAAAAATGATCTTGAATTTTTAGTGCGTTATGATCATTATCAAGAATCTTGGTCAGGGGTTTTTCCTGTGAAGATACCTCGTAGCGTTGGTAGTAGCAAGGAAGCAAGTCCTGAAGCTGCTAAAAAATAGAATGTTGACCAGGGTAAAGGTAAGAAAGTTGTAGTTGAGCAACCTTTAACTCAAGCACAAACCAGGCTTAGAACTTCGAAGAAAAGGGCCATTGATGATGTCTTCACAAAAGAGCAAGGGAAAGCATATGGTAAAGTTGCTCAGATGATGTTGAAGATGGGATATGAAGGCAAAGGCCTAGGAAAAGAAGGGCAAGGGATCATTGAACCCTTACAGGCTGAAAGAAGAGGAAAATTCCTAGCACTAGGTGCTAATTCATCAAGAGGTAAAAATACAATTTCTAAAACTATGAAGTTCATTCCTCCTTCAAACTTAGCTACAAAATCTGATGAAGAACCTCTTTGTATTAAGAGGAAGAGGCTAAAGTCTGTAGCAAAATATCAAGAAAAAGAGAAACAAGATCTAGAAAAATTTCCAAATAATGAGCAAATCACTCAAAATAATGATATTGATAATATTGGGACTGCTCTAGATGATGAGCAAGTTGTTCAAAATGATGAAGATAATTTTCTAAATCCAGAGATTACTGAACAAGAAAATGTTCAAATTGGAGCTATTGATGATCCAAATGACCTTGCTCAAAAGGGTCAAAATGTATCTCTTTTCAAAGAAATCATTGTAAAAAAAGAGAATGTTGAACATAGAAGAGGAAAACCTGGGGAAATTCCCCAAAATGTTGAAATTATAAATCTTGAAGAATATATAGATGATGAAAATAGAGTTGATGATAGAGAAAATGTAGGAGTTCCTACACAGGATGAGGGTCAATATTCTATCATGAATGAAGGAAATAATGATCGTGAAGGAGAAGATGGGGATCAACAAGCGCTTCAAATAGAAATAGGTATGGTTTCCCTTTTCTCTCACTCTTTTCTCTCTACTCATTCCCAAAATAATTTTCCTTCCATTTCTAGTTCAAAGAAAGATATAATGTTCCCTTTGAATTCATGGTTTTCTTCCTCAGAACCAACATTATACTCCCAACTCCAATCTAAAGTTAATGTTGAGTTGGTTCCAAATCCATTTCTCCCTAGCATTTGCATTCCAACTATTAAATCAATATCTACTTCAAATGTTGAGAGTCATTCGACTCTTTCAAAATTAAAATATTTGAGGAAGGTGAACAAAAATGCCTTATATTGGTGGACATATCATTCTGGAGATTCCAAAACTCCAGCTCATATTCAAGAGATAATTTCTCTTGATCCCACCACCATGTAGAGGAAAAAAGTAAAATTGACACTTGTGTCAAAGAAGTCTAAAGGAGAGATGACCATTGAAGATTATCAAGCGAAAGATACAACTGAAGACATTACTCAGCTACACATGTCAGATGAGTGGGGAAGGGCTCAAGCCCATTTTGGAACCATTTACTTGCATGGAGAATATTTTAGAGAAAAATTTGTCAAAGAACAAGGGGCCAAGAAAGAATTAGAGTCAGTTCTATAGGAACAAAAATTGATAGAGAAGGCCCTGAAGCTGGAAGTAAAGAAATGGGAAGATAAGTTTGGTGAAGCTGCTAATGAAGCAGCCAAATACAAAGAAAAATTGGAAGAGGCAGATGCACATATTCAGTCCTTGAATCTATAGGTTCAACAACTTCAGCAATAGATAATAGAAAAGTAGAACGCTCCATCTGGTCTCTCAAAAGAAAAATCCAAAGCAGTGAGAAAAGAGATGCTCGAAGATATATTGACACTAAGTCTCAGAGAAAGGCCTATGTTATTGTACCTAGCCAAAGTGAAAGAAGTAATTGAAGTAGTCAATGAAGAACTAAAATCTTCAGTAAACTTTCTTCAAGAAAGATCAGATGCGGCAACAAAGATTCAAGTCTTATCAGAGAAAATGTTAGAGAGCGTCGCTGCTAAAATCTAGAGTGAAGCATGGTCTCAAGCCAAGATTGTAGCTAAAAGTTTCTTTAGGAGGTTTAAGCTTGTAACTCAAGGTGATAAACTCCTTAAGGAATTAGAAGTTGAGGCCAAGGGATTAGTGAAGCATTTAAATCTGGCGAACAAATGTGGACTTCCATATTTGTGGGATGATAATTCAAAAGTTTTAAGTGAGGATGCGCTAACACTATCCCTAAAAACTTTCATGGAAGATGAATCAGAGATAGAGAATTGGGAAGAACCTATAGAGGAAACACTAGTATTCACTATGGTGCAGAACCTCACATAGATTAAGTCTTTCTTACAAGAATTGATTCTAAGGAATAAGATAGTGTCCCATGATAAAGTGGAAGAATTACAGTATATATATCAGTTGTTCATGGATTCTTCAGACCTTGAAGATGAAGATTGGAAGCAGGTTTGCCTTACTTATAATGAAGTGGTTGCTATGATAGAAAAACTGAAGAAATCCAAACATGATAACCAAAAGCAGCTGACAAAAGGAGGGACTACTAGCCAACCATAAAACCATTTTGAGACTAATTGAGTTGTTAATGTATTTTTAGTAAAACATACATAATATGTAAAAGGTATCTTGAAAAGGTAATGCTTTACTTATCTAAATGTATTTTTTCTTGAATATTCTCTTCCAAAATCTCCTCTTCTGTATTGTTTTTGACTCCGTTTCCCAATGGATGAAGGTCCTGGATTCTAATATTTTTGCTAGAAAAATTCCCTAGAAGGCACCAAGAATGTTAGTCTAAAAAGACTACCTTGATAGATAGCAGAGTTTTTGCATAAAGAAGACTAGCATTTCATTTTTTGAGACATGAGGCACCAAAATGACTAAGGCATGAGGAAGGTCATGATTTCATGACTTGACAAGTTCTCACCAGATCAGGGAAGAAGAGGAAGTTGCAACACCAAAATGTCATGATTTTGCAACATTACTAATTTTTGCAAGAGAATAGCCCGAAGAAACCAGAAAGTAAGAAGACGTCACGATTTCGCAACATGATGAGTTTTCACCCGTAAGTATCCCAAAGAATATAGAAAAAAAGAAGACGTCGTGATTTCATGACATGATGGGTTTTCACCCGTAAGTAGCCCGAATAAGCCAAAAAGTAAGAAGATGTTATGATTTTGTGATATGACAAGTTTTCACCAGCATGCAACTCAAAAAGGCTAAAGTACAAGAAGATGTCGTGATTTCATGACATGACGAATATTTGCTGAGGAGTAGTCCTAAAGATCCAGAGCACAAAGAAATATCACCATTTCATGACATGACGAGTTTTTGCCAACGAAGACATAATTAGGAATAAATAAACATGCCTCCAAAAGCTTGTGTTAGTAACTGGTGATAGACAGTGGAAAATATCAAATCCTAGATTTTTGCTATCATATTTTGTTTATTATTAGAAGCCATGCAAAACATATGGAAGCATGATTGTAGTTTGATTTCTTGTAATTGATTTTATGTCAGAATGTACTAATTGTAAATATATTCACCATAGGGTATATATGATAGTAAACGCACCCTGAAAAGAGGTCGGCTCTTAGGCGTTTACAAGACTAGATGTATGTACTCTGAATAAAAGCAATAAAATTATGCTTCTATTGGCTTCTGGTTCATAGTGTGCAAGTGTATGTATTAAAATTCTTCACTTCTATTCACATTATTGAGTTATATATTGTGTTTGTTCTAAAATCTGGACTTATACATAAAATAAATCATATTTTTGGATTTGGAATTTTATATATGTGTGTGTTATATAGACATCTAAATCACATTGGGAAATCTATGATTTCTACGCAGAGATATAATAAATGCTTAAACAATAAAGTATTTACATTCATCTTAGTCATTGTCTAATCTATACCATAAGAAAGCTCTAGCCTCGACTATATTTCCCTCTCTTTTAATAATGCTCTTTTCCCTTTTCCCATAAAAAAATTATTAAGGAACCAGCCTCCTCTGGAGATTAGACGGAAGATCCCAATATCAAGTTTGTCTACTCAATTTTGACAAAATCAAGGTGTAAATAACAATCGTAGGCATATTTTTTTGCAATAATTACTTGGATATTGATTGAAAATTTATTGCTTATATTTTAATAAGAAATTTTGAGTATATGATTTGACACTAAAAAGGGAGAAGTGTTAACCTATGTTAAAGTAGCAAAAGAAAGAAAAATTATTTGTTAAATATAGGTTTGGAAAATTCATAGAAGCACATCATTATCAAGGTGGATTTAGAGGTATGGCGATTTAATCCTTTCTCAAGGTGTGTTTATTTGAAGAAAATATTTTGATGTCATAGAGTTGGGGATATAAGGATTAAGTTTATATGTTAGGATTTGAGAACAAAGTTGTGTATTATTGTTAAAACATATGTGCTAGGGTGTGAGAACAAAGTTGTGCATTATTGTTGAAACATATGTGCTAGGGTGTGAGAACAAAGTTGTGCATTATTGTTGAAAGAAATTAAAGATATAAGAGCAAGGGTTTGAGAGCAAGTTTGTGCATTAACTTTGATTGATATTGGGAATAAATTTGTAAGGGTTATAGAGTAGTTTTATGAAGTAATTTATGCATTGGTTTTGAGTGACATTGGGAATGAAAGTGCAAGAGTTATAGATCAGTTTTGTGAAGCAAATTTGTACATTGGATTTGATTTATTTTGGGAAGTGCATAAGAAGGTCAATTATCAAGTGCTATACTAGAAATACATTTTAAAAGCAATAAAAGTGGGATATGTGAAAGCAAAAAACTTAATTAATGTGAAAGAACATATTGAGTATTTGTAATTGTATATCTTTCTCTATATGTTCATGAAGAAAAATATTTTTGGGTAGTATATGTCTGAATTACTTTAACCATAGAAAGCACTTTTGAAAAGTATATAAGCATTATTTTTTAGCATTGTGTGTATGCAATATTTGGGAATATATGAGTATTGTTTTGTATGCAATATTTGGAAATAGATGAGTATTGTTTTGTATGCAATATTTGGGAATAGATGAGCATTGTATGCATGCAAGATTTGAGAGTAGATGAGTAGTGTTTGTAAGCAAGTTTTGGATCAAATTATTGAGCACATTTGTGAGTAGGTTTTGGAGCAGTGTTGAGCACTTTTGTGAGCATATTTGATTAGGTTTTATGAGCAGGTTATGGAACTGATTTGAGCAAATTTGTGAGCATATTTTGGAGCTAAGTTGAGCAAGAGTTATGAGCTGTATTGTGATCAATTTTAGGAGTAAATCTGAGAAGTATTTAGATTAGAGGGGATTTATGTCTCCTATGGAGTTGTGTCCACGAACCAGAACAAAGGGGATTGGTGTCTCCAATGGATAGAGGTCTATTATATTCAAAGGTTCCTTTTACTTCAACCTTTAATGCTCTATTATCTTAAAATTTTACCTTGATCTTGATTGAGTCATCCAACTCTATAAACAAATCCTTATTATTGATTATATTATTTGAACAACTAGAATATAAGCACCAAGAATATTTAGTTAATTGTTTTTACACATTAAATGGAAATACCATATTTTCAATATCTTTTCCTCTTCATATGATTAATTTATTTTTTCCTCTTTCATTGATTATCTTTATTCTACATTCTCTTGCATAGTGGATATTCTTTTTTCAATAATGATATTGAATATTCCTCTTATTTATAAATCTACCTCTACCTCTAGTACTATATTCTCCTCTTCTACCATGGCTTATTATTCTTATGATATGTTGATTTTGATACCCCCTATTTATTCTTGGGAACTAAAGCTTGAGCTAGATCTATTATTGTTTAACACTCTTGCCTTTGAAGTAAAATATTACTTCAAGTTTTCTTCTTTATTATCCTTAATTCTTTCTTCATGGGGCATAAGTGATCCTAAAAATTCATGAAAATCTAACTTATTCAAATATTAAGCCATTCAACCCTAGCGCTAGTGTGTCATTTGTAGTGGTGGTATCATCTAGCTCAAGGAACCTTAGTTCAAAAGTGGTGTTTAATGTTTACCCAAAGGAAGATACTATTAGGATTCTAGAGGAGTTGATTAAAATTACAATGGAGGATGATCCACTTAACCTGGTTAGAATATTTTTGGGGGGCATCCTAATATTGATGCAGTTTATAGATGGGAATTTTCTAAATGGAGTCCTTAAGGCCATTTGGAAATTATGGTTCTTTCTAAAGCCTTCATAATGTTTAAATATAATCATGAAGAATACTCCAGGAATGTGCTTAGTGGGGGCCCATGGTTATTTAAAAAGTGAGGTCCTTTGAAGGTGGATTTTGAACTTCTTTCCTTATTTGTAGAGGATAAATACAACCCCATATCGGCCAGGTTACCTGGTTTGCCTTTCTAGTACAGACATGATGATGTGTTACAGGGTATAACCAAACAAGTGTGTGAACTCATTCTCATTGATGCAATGATAAGATCTAGATTAAGATTAATATATTATAATGTGTATTAATGCAAAATTGGAAGCAGATCTACCAGATTCTATTAAGCTAGTCTCGATTCTGGGTACTCAAATACAACCAATTGTATATGAAAATCGTCTAGGGTTCTACATTAAGTGTAAATCTTCAAGATATATCTCAGGTCAATGTATGTGTAGGTCTAAAATTCGCACACTCCTTTCCTTCAAGCTAATGGATCCATGCCTCGAAGGGGAATGGGAGAATGATAGGTCTACACCTCAGAGAGAGGCACTTGATCGTGCCTTCTTATGGTGATTTTTTGATGAATTGTTTAGGGTTCACCAGGAAACATTTTATGGCAGTTTCCATGCCTAGGTTTTTGGAGTTTGTTTTGATGTGTTCCTTTTATCAAATCTCACATACACCTAGTTTTTGGCCAATATGCAACTATGCTAATTTATATGCAATTTTGATTCATATGCAAACAGCAAACAACAAAAAACAGAGCTTAAATGAACAATGCAATGCCTAAAAAGTGATTTAACACTCTGACCTGTATCCGAAAGTCTGATGAAGATTCTAATTTTTTATGCAGGCAAGATCATACGCAATAGGGTCGATATCGTATTACGATTTGCAAAATCGTATTACGATCGCAAGATCGTACCCTCCCGATCAGAGACCAAAAGTTCTGATTTTGATAGAAACCTACAATTTCATGGGTAGAGTGCAGAGAACAAAAAATAGAATGTGCTAGAGACTTTATTGAACAGATATTAGCTCATATATGACTTAATGAATGCAATACTAATAGGAAATAACATGTATATGCCTTGAATTATGTGAAATATGCAAGTAGATGCGATTTGGTGAACTCCAAGGATGCAAATGATTAAATCTAACTTTATATGCAATGGAAAATAATGAATTAAATAATAAATATGCAAATGAGGTGCTAAAAAATGCAAACCAGAGCTTGGGGTTGCCCCCAAGTGACTTGCAAGAAAAATCGTATCACCCAGGGCGAGATCGTATGCAGACTGAGCAAGATCGTATTACGATCGCAAGATCGTATCGATTCGATAGCCGACCATATCCTTCGATCCTGCAGGCGACAACAAAATAACCAGAACTAAAATGTAAAATTCTATCGATGCGTTAGGAGTGCCAGGAGGAATTTGAGGGGAAGGGTGTCTGATTAAATAGGATAAGCAAGCTAATGAAAATAGGCTAGAAAACAAACTTGGTTGCAACCTCCTCCAAGCTAGGTTGATCGATGGATCCGATCCCGTAACTATCGTACGGTTGCATAGGTAAAGACAAAAAATATTGTAACTGGTTTGTCATTTATCTAAATGAGTTTTTTTATTTTTGAGCAAGATCGTATTACGATCGTAGAGATCATACACAAAATCATACACAAGGTCGTAATACGATTTCATAGATCGTAGTACGATCTCATCAACCTAATCCGATTTCATCAACAAAGCACAAAAATCAAGGTAATAAATGCAACATGTATCACTTTTTAAATATTTTTATCTTTTTATGCAAATGGGTCAATTTTAGGGTGTTACATTTTGCCCCCTCTTTAGCGTAATTTTGAAAAATACATTAAAGAAAAGATTAGCATACTTTACGAGAAAGAACAAAAAATTATTGTAAAAAGGTTTAAAATTTGAAGTTTTATTGTGAACTGCATTAAGTGTGATACCCCCTTTGAGTTTTTACACCAAATCCTTCGTTTGAAGAAAAACCAAATTTTTTTTTTGCATTAAGGGTAAAATAAGCATAAATAGAAAATAAAATTAAAACTTAATTCATTTGTCACTTTGTCTTTTGTTACTCTGGAGCTCTGGAGAAAATATGGTAGGAGCTTCCCATCACGTCGATTTGGTTCGAGCTGGAGATGGAGCACTCAGGGTAAGCATTTCTCACTCATTTAGCTTAAATTTTTCATGTTTTTCTTGTTAATTAGATTTAAATTTAGATTTTTAGGGCATGAATACCGTCGTGTAGACCTAAATATGAAATCGTAATGATTTTGCAAGATCGTATCGATTTCATGATATCATATCATACGATATCGACAAAATCGATCTGATCTAGGTTAATACCTTACTGATTTCTATGATATCATCTGGTATGATATCGTGAAATCGATACGATATTGCCGATTTTGATACAATTTTACACTGTTTGATCCGATCAACTATTTTTAAATCTGATCATCTAATTACAATTTTATTATTTTATTTTTATTTTGATAGATGGTAGAACTAAAGAACCGAGAGTGGAGACATGCCACTCTCTAGGCAGATTTGGGTGCTCTCTCAGATATTGAGAGAACATGCTTAGAGGTAGTGGGATTGAGACATGTGGTGGAGATGCCATAGATCCTAGTGGACATGAGATTACTGATAGCTTTGGAAGAGAGGTGGTATCCAGAGTCATCATGTTTCTGGTTACCCATAGGGGAGATGACTCCTACTCTAGAGGATATCTGGAGGATCTTGAGGTTACCATTGAGGGGGGTACATATAGCTACATTTGGAAACCAAGGCTAGGCAATGAGGAGGTTGATAGGAGACCCTAGCTTCATACTGAAGAAGGGTGGGGTTGGTATTGATAGGCTTAGGGGGACAGAGGGAGTCTCTCACTTGATAGTTTTGTTGAGTGGCATTGTAGGAGGCCTGGTATTATGCCATATCAATGGATACCACCTACCATGGACCTTAGAAGAGGTGGTCTATAACATGAGAGATCAGAGTGTGCAATTTTCTTGGGGTCCATTCCTTCTCTACAGGTTGTACATATTTTTGCATAGGGTGGTTTACAGGGTAGGGAAGGGTTTAGTCTTGACATCTTTTCTATAGGTGTGGTGCTGGGAGCACATAGCTATCCAGTGACCTATGGGACTTCCTCTAGTTTGAGTAGTAGATGGTGAGCTTGGTGTAGAGGATGATAGACCGAGGGTCTTCTATTGGCCTGTACAGGGAGGTCATCGGAGATGAGCTAGCCTCGATGTCATGAGGTGACTCATAGATGAGTTACTGGTAGAGGATATTACATGGAGGCCTTGGAGAGAGCTACCAAGGTGGGGTGAGGATGCATTTAATCTAGCCCACATCAGGTGGACCATTTGGCTATGGATGGACTAGGGAGAGGTGGAGTTGCATCACTTTGATCGGGTGCAATGATAGTTTGGATTACAATAGGATATTCCTGAGTAGAGGGATATCACCTTTGCTAGATCTACTCGGGATCCCACCACTATCAGTGGGACTCCCAACCTAGCTCAGTTTTTGGATCCTCAACCTAATGATGATCCAGTATAGACAATGGATGGGGATGATGTTAGGGTTACATATCGGTATCGATAATGGTATGCTAGCATTAGGCTTGCTCGATTGATGCTACGAAGGAGTGCATAGTGCAGCACACGATTGATAAATTTTTTAGGCAGTGATGTGCAGTTGATCAGTGATAACAATCATATACACATATTTCCTTGCTAGGTCCTCGTACTAGGGGTGGACATCAACCTAGGAGGAGGCCAGGGAGGGAGGAGAGGAGATCATCTCCTCAACAATAGGAGAGAGGGACATCACCTCAGTAGGAGAGGAGTCCTGACTTGCTTGAGAAGGGCAAGGGAGTTATGGAGGAGGGGGAGAGCAATGAGATGGCTGCTCTATGGGTAGAGGTTACTAGTATGAGGGAGGAGAATGCCTCCCAAAAGACTAATATTGAGACTCTAGAGGCACAGGAGGTAGGCTTGAGAGCTAAGATTCAGTCTCTAGAGAGGGAGTTGGCATAGGCTAGGGCTCAGGTAGGACAAGGGGTTGGGACTCAGGGAGCTATAGTTCCAGCCCCTACATCTTCACAGATGAGGAGCAATTATGGGGATGAGTTGGCTAGGGCTATTGGGTGGGCCCTATCCTTTATAATAGTTCTTGAGGGATAGAGACAGCCATTGCCTGTGATGTACGAGCCTCCGACTCCTTTGAGTCACTCGAGATCACACTCGACTACCAGGACAACCACTACTACCGAAGTAGGAGGATTCCAAGCACCATGACCCCTTGGTGGAGACGATGATGCCCAGAGCTCTAGAGGTTCTAGGGGGTGACCTTAGACATTTTGTGACACTTTTTGCTTAGTGACTGAGTATGCCAATTTTTGAGGATTGTGGCATACCAGTCGATGTCATTTTGTATATAGAATTTTGAGATATATATATATATATATATATAGATAGATATATTGATCTTCTTATTTTATGTGACTTTGTATGATTTGGCTATATTTGATTGAATTTTTATGGTGTTTAAATTTCTTATAATCATGCTTTTGATTTGAGTGTTTTGATCATGCTTAAAATGAAAATTGATTTTTGTAAATGTGTTTTTGAAAAATATGTTTTTGTAAAGTGATGAAATAAATGGATTAGCAATGTTCCTCGGAGGATGTTGTGCTATTATATGACCGTTGGTGGAGATCTATGCTCGCTAGGTCATGAAGCGGATCCTGTTGTGAGGAATTTTTGTATTGCTAATAATAGGAATGTTTTTGTGGTGCTCAAGTATATTCTTGAGGCTTATGATGATAGAAGAAGATGTTTGATTTTGTGAGAAAATTTGTTTTTGATAAGATTTATTGTTTGTGAAGATAATGTGATTTAAGCATGAAAATTTGGGAAGAATGACTTGCACTAGGCATAAAGTTCTTAGTATGAAAATTTTGAGGACAATAGTTACTAAGAATTATACCATCATCGTGAAGTCAAAATGCAATGCATGATAATATGAAATTGTTTATTCTTTTAAATTTCAATTAATATGAAGCATATCATCGTATCACATATTTAAGAAGATTAATAAATATGGAATGTTTTAGACCTAAAAATTGAGAAAGATGACTTGCGCTAGGCATAGAATTCCTAGTGTGAAATTTGAGAAGAATAATTCCTAGGAATTATACCATCATCGCGAAGTCAAAATGCAATGTATGATAAATGATTTTGTACTATGAGTTCTTTTTGAAATAAATTATTTTGAATATTTTTAAAAATTTTTGAAATTGAAAATGAACTAATGTTGTCTAACAAACTTCAAAGGAATATTTTATCTTATTTCTAAGACAAGATCAAATTTATCAAGAACTAGTGTGTGATAAGTGAATTCATTATCCATATTGATTTGACACAATGATACAAAATCTCTCAAGGATCAAATGTGTGTGCTTTGTGAAGTTAATTTACCGATTTTGAGTAAGGTAGTGATACAAGAAAACTTTTATGAACCAATGTGTGTGCAAGTGAAATGTTCATTAACCATGATTTTGTGCATGCCATTGTACCGGACTACTATGTAAGTCAAGTTACCAAAAGCTAGCTAATCCACAAGTGGACATTGGTCTGTAAAAAATAAGGTCGCTAATGTGATAGACATGTCACCACATGAAAGGGATTACCCAAGGCCAAGCGGGTTGGGCACAAACCACCTGTTATGGGGCTTACCTCATGGCTTTCAAATAACTGAGGAATTCCAGGGATTCAAGCTCACTACCCCCTTATTTTCTTCAAATTTTTGGAGTAGGGATTTCTTGTCCATTTTTGAACAAGGGGATTTTATTGCTTTTGCTTTTCTTTTTTTGGGATACTTGCCCAGATTAGACGTAGGGCAAGGGATTTTATTCGGGTAGAGGGGGAGCTTGTCCTTTTGCCAATTCTCAGTATTCTAGACCATGCACATAATAGGATAGCAAGGGAAAATTTTCACTTATGGAACTAAGACTACTATGTAGTATCCAATTTTGAATTTTGCAACAAATCATATTTAAAATGTGAGAATGTGTTCTTGGTTCAAGAAGTAGCAAGATCATTTCCCAAAACTCAAAATTTATTTAATGAAGTAATAGTGTTTTTCGATACAAGAGAGATTTATAATCAAAGTGATAAAATCAAAATTATGTAAAATGTGAATTAAGTGCATGGTTCAAGATAAATTTTGAATTTATCTAAAATAAAATAAAATATAACTTGATTTTTGGAGAACAACACACACTGATGCAAAAAACAATTTGAAATATTTTTGGAAATTTTTATGTTTTCTTGATTTTTTTGGTATTTTGATAATATAAGGGTTGCAAATTAAATGATGAAGAAGTTATTTACAAGTATGTACAGAGATGGAATTCTTTATTTTATGCATAATACTTTTTGAGATGCATAATGTTCATTGGCTCCTTAAGTTCTTTTCCTTCTAAGGTGGCCAAGCGATATGCACTTGATCCAAATTTAGTAGTGATAACAAATGGTCCAAGCCAATTAGGTTGAAATTTACCTTTTAAATCTTTTCTAGCATTTGTATTTTTTTTATTTTCTTTAAGTACTAAATCACCAATTTCAAAATATCGACGATGGACTTTCTTAGCATATGATATTTTGAGTTTGTCTTGGTAAGAGCGAAGATGCTCTAGGGCATGAATACATTTTTCATCTAGAAGTTCTAACTGACTTAGTCTGCAAGCATGATATTCATCCCCTACTTCAACATCCTGAAGTAAGAGAGCTAGAGAAGGAACTTCTAACTCAAATGGAAAAACTGCTTCAGCACCATAAACCAAGACAAAAGGTGAGGCACCTGTAGGAGTACGAACACTAGTTCGATAAGCCCACAAGGCAGGATATAATTGCATGTGCCAATCACGACCTATTTTATTAACCAATATTTTTAAGATTTTGATTAAGGTTTTATTTGAAGCTTCAGCCTGGCCATTTCCTTGTGGATAATAAGGAGTAGACCATCTATGTTGAATTTTATATTTTTGACATAATTTCTTAACATCTTTATTCTTGAAACATGTTCCATTATCTGAGATGAGAGTTGATGGGATTCCAAATCTACATATGATTTGATTAAAGATAAACTTAGAAACTTGGACTCCCATGCAAGAAGCTAATGGCATAGCTTCTACCCACTTTGTGAAATATTTTATTGTTGTTATTATGAATTTATGACCATCAGATGAAATAGGATTGATTTTACCAATAATATCTAAACCCCATTTAGAAAAGGGCCAAGGAGATGCAATAGCTTGAAGTTCCTGGGTAGGAGCATGAACAAGGTCTGCATGTCTTTGACACTTATCACAATGATGCACATAATCATTAGTATCATTTTCCATGGAAGGCCAAAAATACCCCATTCGAAGGAGTTTCTTAGCAATGGCACTTCCACTAAAGTGTCCTCCATAGGATCCATCATGGGCTTCACTTAAGGCTTTCTTAGACTCTTCTAAATTAAGACATCTTAATAGGATACCTTCAAAGGATATTTTGTATAAGGTATTACCAACAATTACGAAGTGAACAACTCGCTTACGTAATAACCTACGTTGGTTTCTATCTAATCCTTCTGGGAAGGTTCCATTTTGGAGAAAATTAAAGACATCTGTATACCAAGGTTCTGGGGTTGTTTCATTAATCAAAAATACATCTAATGGCTCTAGATATGACTTAGAAGAAGCAGGCTCTTAGAGTTGGTGAATAATGATAGTAGCATACTCATCATTCAACTCCAAAGGTAACAAAGAAGCAACTGTGACCATGGCATCAGCAACATGGTTGCTAGTGCGAGGGATGGCTTCTAAAGTTACTTTCTCAAACAATGAAATAAGTTTAAGAACATATTCCTTATAAGGGTGGAGCTTCTCATCTCGTGTCTGATAAAATTCATTGATTTGATTTATAACAAGCTGAGAATCTCCAAAGACTAATAATATTTTAATTCTTAAGGCTAAAGCAGCTCGTAACCCTAGGATTAGAGCCTCATACTCTACAGTATTGTTAGTACAAGAAAATTGTAATTTGAAAGATAAAGGGATAAGGTGCTTTTGTGGAGATATTAATATAATACCAGCACCTGCACCACTCATGCATCTAGCTCCATAAAAATATAAAGACCATGACTCAGACAGATCTTCTTCTAAATTAAGGCACTCATCAAGAAATTCTATAATTATAGGGTGAGTAGACTCTAAAGGTGCAACAACTAACTGATCAGCTATAACTTGGCCTTTAATAGATTTTTGGCCGATAAATGTAAGTTCAAACTCACTCAGAGCAAGAACCCACTTAGTTGTGCACCCTGACAAGTAAGGTCTACTCATCAAGTACCTTAAAGGATCAGATTTAGCTATAACAAATGTTTTTTGACTAAGCATATAATGATGCAACTTTTGAGTAGAAAACACAACTGCCAAACAAAGTTTTTCTAATGGTGTATATCTAGTTTCATAACTTATTAATGTTTTACTTATATAATATGTGGCTCGTTCTTTCTTTTCATCATCAATTTGAGCCAACATAGCTCCAAGTGCAAGTTCTAAAGTAGAAATATATAAAATAAATGGATGATCTAGTCTAGGAGGAACAAGCACTGGAGGAGTAAGAAGATACTGTTTAAGATTCTCAAAAGCTTCTTGACATTCATCATCCCATTGAAATGGAATGTTTTTCTTAAGTAATTTAAGAAAAGGTCATGTTTTATCCACCAATTTATCAATGAAATGATGGATAGATTGTAATTTACCTTGTAAACTTCTTAACTCTGATATGTTTTTAGGTGGTGGCATATCAAGGATAGATTTAATTTTGAGAGGATCTACTTCTATACCATGCATAGAAACAATAACCCCCAACAATTTTCCTGATTTAACTCCAAATACACATTTGTCAGGATTTAATCGAATTAAATATTCTCTTAATCTATCAAACACTTTTCTTAAATCATTTATATGCTCTTCCTCTTTAGTTGAACGAGCTATAATATCATCTACATAATCATGTAAAATATCATACATCATGTCATGAAATATGTATGTCATAGCTCTTTGATATGTTTCTCCTACATTCTTTAAGCCAAAAGGCATTACTTTCCAACAAAAGGTACCCCAAGGTGTAATAAAAGTTATTTTGGGTTGATCTTCAGGAGCTATTCTAATTTGATTGTATCCTGAAAAACCATCCATGAGGGATAACATCCCACTCCCAACTATAAAATCTATGATTTGATCCATATTAGGGAGAGGGAAGTCATCCTTAGGGCATGCATCATTAATGTCCCTAAAATCAGTGCAAACCCTAACTTTAGTGGCTTCTTTTTTAGCTATTGGGACAACATTTGATATCCACTCAGCATAGTCAATAGCTTGGATAAAAGTTACATTCAAAAGTTTTTCTAACTCATTTTTAACTAGTAGTGCTACTTTGGGATGCATTTTCCTAAGTTTTTGCTTTACAGGTTTTGCATCAGGGTGCACTACTAGATGGTGCATTACCATAGAAGGATCTAGGCCTGGCATATCTGCATATGTCCAAGCAAAGACATCAACATATTATGTGAGAAATGTGATATATTCTTTCTATCTTTCTTCACTTAATTCTGCTCCAATTTTGACCATGCGAGGATTTTCCTCTATCCCAATATTAACTTGTAGAACATTTTCTATCACAATATTTGATTCTCTTTCAAAGTTGGGTGGTGCCGGTGACACCCCCATTTCTTGTAATTCTTCTAAAGTTAATTTTTCTAACTCTTCTTGAGGGGTAGTTGCTTCTACATGAGCTATACATGGGATAGACCCATCAAAATAGAATTTATTCTTTAAAACTTCATCAACAAAAATATCATGAAAAATATCTCCCTCTAAATATTCATCTAGTTCAACAATCATGTCTGGGTATGCTATGGATAACATATTACAAGAAGATATCCATTTTCTTGATTTGAACAATTCCTTTTGTGCTAAATATTCTTCATATGTTATAAGGTGATCATCATCCTTATATGGGAATGGTTGGGTCTTTGTAGGAATGTAACCAATGCCACATCGGGCAGGCCATTCCCCAACTTCCAAAGGCTCTTGTATTCCATTTTCAAGAGGTCCTAAACCTTTACCTCTATAACCCATATCACACATCATTTGTTTTGATTTTATGTATCCATTAGAGAAATAACAATTAGCAAAACCATTTTGATCAATTGTGATATTCACAACATTAATTTTACCATAATCATACCCTACATAAACAAAGGCACAACTCCCAACATGATAGATACTTCCCAATGGTCGTGGTAAGCCCATCATTTGGGGAGATGGTGGTAGCTTAGCTAACACTAGGGAATCTTGAGTGGCAAAGTTATTATGTTCTGAAGTTGTGAGTATCGAAGATAAGTCCGGTAATATTTCATCCATAGTAGGATATGAAGTAGAAGGACTATCTTCTTTAATTATAGATTTAGATGATGTAGTTTTTGATGGTGACGATGTTGATGATAAAGGTGTTGATGATGATGTAAGTTTTGGTGATGAAGTTGTTGATGATGGAGGTGGACTAGGATATGTTGATGACATAGCCGGATAAAATGGAACTCCTATCGGTTCTGCCATGGCACACATATCAAATGGTCTAGGATCACCATGTATAGTAACTAGTTGATTTTTAAATTCAAACTTAACACACTGATGTAATGTAGAGGGTACCGCTCGCATGGCATTGATCCAAGGTCGACCTAAAAGTATGTTATACGATGCAGGGCAATGTACAACAAATATGGTCGTATCTAAAATCCTTGGACCGACTTGCAATGGGATCGATAACACTCCACATGTTTCTTGAGTTTCATCATTAAATGCTTTAATAATCATTTCAGTCCTTTTTAGATCTTCTTTTCGAAACCCAAATATTTGGAAAAAGTCATATGTGCATATATTTAATGATGATCCATTATCAATTAAAACTCTTTTAACACCTACATCTCCAATTAATGTTGTGATGTATAGAGGATTATCTCTATACATGCTTTGAGGAGGAATATCCTTATCTAAGAAATCTATGTAATTTGTTCCATTTGAGCTTACAACATTAACCACAACATCAGGTTCTATATTTTGTGGTACCATCATCTTACTTAAGGTACTCATTAATTCTTCTCTATGGATAGATGAAGTTCTCAAAAGATCCAAAAGAGAGATTCTTGTTGTGATGTTTGCTAGTTGTTCATTAATATCATATGGAGGTTTCTATTGTGAACTTGATATATTATTTCCTTTCATAGGTGGTTTTAATATAAAAGGAGTTGATTTCTCATTTTGAGTTTGAGTTTGTGGTTGAGAATTTTGAGTTTGAGCTTGCTATCTAGTAATGGCTCCAATAGTACCTACAATATTATTATGACCAAAGCAAAACCTAGCACTTTCTGCTTGTTGATTTGAAAGCATTTGTTGAGATGAGGGTCGAGTGGTTACTCTTCTAGGGAATGGTTCTTCTGGAACTGATAAATCTGTAATGGGAGTAACTCGATCTGATTCATACTCAGAACTATTTGAGGCAATCTCTAGTTCACTTCCTATTTCACTTTCTGTGTCACTTTTAGTATCTTCTAAAGATGAATTTTGAAAGTATTGTATTGGTCTAGTTGTGACTACAGAAAAAGTAGGTACATAGGAGGTTTGCAAACTTTGTTGTGGCATGAAACTACTAATGGTTCCCACATATCGAGTTGGATGAGGAACATTGTGATGATCTACTTGATTTACTACTTCTTTACCATGTTTAGGTAAGGGATGTTGAAAAATATCTAGATTTTGATTTGCATTTTGATTTGTTTGTTGTTGGGTATTATTTTGGGTATTATTGTTTGCAGGAAATTGTTGAACTTCCATATTACCTTTATCAATCAAGTCTTGTATCATGTGTTTCAACCTTTTACAAGAATTTGTAGAATGTCCATCTACTTGGTGAAAATTACAATGTAAATCAGCCCTAAATCCAGCTACAGTTGTATCTGGTTGTCTTACCTCAGGTAACCGTATCAAGCCTTGTTCCAATAATTGAGGTAAAATCATAGTTAAGGGTTGATTTAATCTTGTAAATTCTCTTGGTGGCTTATCAGGGATTTTCAATACAAATTTCTTTATAGTTTCAACAAGATTGACATTTGAGTTGTTTCTGCTATCAGTGACCCCATCACCCACTACTTGCTTATTCTTATATTGATTTTTAGGAGTCTTATCTTCATCTTTCTTCTTAAATTATCCTCTCCTAATGAGAGCATCTTCTACCCTCCTAGCTAGATCAATGGCTTGATCAAAGGAGGTTACTGTAGCAGTAGAAAGCTCATAAGATAGTTGTTCTTGCAAATTACCAATAAATATATCCAACATTTCATGATGTGGTAATGCAAAATGTAGTTTGCCTAAGAGTTGTCTCCACTTAGTCAAAAATTTGGTAAAACTCTCATCTTTACCTTGTTTTAGATTGTATAAATCCTTGATGGTCACATGCCTCTCTATATAGGCACTAAATTGATGGACAAACATCTCTATTGTTTCTTCAAAGTTCCTTAAAGAGTTTGTAGGTAGTTGATAGTACCATTCTAGAGCCATGCCTCCGAGACTTTTAGGGAACATTTTTAGCAACAACAAGTCATCATGAGAAATATCATGACATGTTGTCCTAAACATGCGAAGATGCTCAATAGGATCTTCGATTCCTTTATATATTGGGAGGAAAGGCATAGGGAAATGTTTTGGGTATGGTTGGGCAACCACAATAGGATCTAAGGGTTGGCTACACATCTCTCTATAACTATATGAGGGATGGTAAGGATCTATTTGATCTAGTCTTGAAGCTAATTGTTTGACCATGTCTTCAAGGCCCTGTGGTTGTCCACCAAATTGATTATGTTGCACCATGTTGTTGTGTCTTTGATAAGTTGATGTTGTTGTATAAGGATTTCCAACTGAAATACTATTGTGCAAAGTGTTGGTAGGAGGATTGTTATGAAGCTATTGTGGAATTGTTTTCTGTTGAATTTTTTGTTGATGATTGGTATTTTGCACTTGTTTAGCCTTTTGTTGGTTTGCCATTTGTTGATTAAGAGCTTGAGAGAAAATGGTCATGGATGGTTGTCTTTGTTGTTTAGGATTTGTTTTAGGGTTGCTAGCAGCAATCTTGGATGATTGTGCCATTGGTTTTTGAACATTTTGATTTAAAGGTATCATGTTTTGATTAGATGGTCCTGCTTGATCATTATCTTGGTCTGTTGAATTCATGTATGATAATGGATTTGTATGTATCCGAAAAGGTCATAATACGATTTCATATATCGTAGTACGATCTCATCAGCCTAATCCAATTTCATCAACAAAGCATGAAAATCAAGGTAATAAATGCAATAGTTATCACTTTTTGAATATTTTTGTCTTTTTATGCAAATGGGTCAATTTTAGGGCATTATAGTATGACAAAGAAACTGATGAAGAAAATTTGGACTAAGGTAGATATGAAGAACAAATCAGCCCAACTTGAGCCCCAAAATAAAAAAGGGTAGCTTTTGAACAGGGGTTGTAAATACCTTGACCTCTGGATGGATCTATTTAGCATATGGGGCCAACTACAAAGCAAATTTTTAAAACCACATTGATATCCTTGAGTGTAATCTAGGAGGAGCCCAAGCCAATCCTTGAATATGGGATTTAGAAGGATGTTGAATAATTTAGTACTCCGCATTCTTCAAATCCCCTTATTATTCAAAATTATTTTGATTATCTCAAAACCCATGGAGTGGAGGAATTTTTAGATTTATATCACTAGATATGCCTTCTCCTCTTAAGTTTTTAGCTCCCATTAATTTGGATAAAGGGTCTTCGAGCCTAAAAACTAGAAGCCATAAAAAAGAGATTATGGATGTGGGGATTGAGAGAAAAGTGGGGAAGATCTTGGATAAAGAATCTTGAAAAAAAAGGGATAGACTCAGATATAGCCAATGAGACCCAACCAGTTTTAGGAGGGGATGAAGGATTGGTTCCAAGAAGAAAACAAGTGAAGATAATGTCCTTTAATAACATTTCTCCTCATAGGTTGAGGGGTGGGAATAAATTCTCTTTTAAGCATAGAAAATGAAGTTCCTTTCCTTGAATGTGAGAGGCATTAATGATCACTCAAAATGAAAATTAGTAGCTTCTCCTAGTTTTAAGCATAAGTCAAATATTATTCTTTTGCAAGAAACCAAGGTGGAAGATAGTAGAGTAGATTTTATTAGAGCAAATATTTAGAAGAACGTAGTTTTTTATGTTAGACCAACTCATGGGGCATCATGGGATTTGTTGTGTTTGTGGGATTCAAAAAAACTAGTGGGTTTGATGTTGTCAAATTATTATAGAATAAAAAATGTTATATTTTTTTGTAAAGAGACTAATAGGAGATGGATCTTGACCAATATATATGTCCCAAATTCATATGTTTTTTTTTTGTATTTACATGGTGGAATCGGTAGCCGCCATGAATCCGAAAAGGTTGTCCAATTTTTATGGCCACCACAGTATTCTACGTTGTCCGCCCTGGAAGCTGCCACACAAATCTTCGTGCATTTCTTCCCTATAACCACCATGCCACAATAATTTTAAACATTTTACACCGCTGAAAGCACCAGGAAAGGGACAAGCGTTCAGTCTAGCGAGGCCCGAGATTTGAACCTTGGACCTCCGACCCCTTATGGGGTTTGGATGAACCAATTGGTCTACACCTCGGACATCCCAAATTCATATGTTGATAGAGGTATTTTGTAGGAATATTTGAACACTATGAGAGAAGGTCAATGAGGTGAAGCTTAGATCATGGTTGGAGGTTTTAATTATCCATTGTATCATGTTGATAAAAGAGGAGGCATTATCGACACTTTGAGAGGAATGGAATATTTTACCTCTTTTTTCAATACAAATGAACTTATGGAATTATACCTTAAAGGAAATAAGTTTACATGGAGTAATAGAAGAATTGGTACCCATATCATCTAGATAAGGTTAGAAAAAGTCCTTATGTCAAAAGAAGTATGGTTTTTATTTGGATATGCCTCTTTATCATCCCTCCCAAAAGTGGGTTTGGACCATAACCCTCTATTTTTTGAATCTTCTCAAGGTATTTTAAAATTTCCTAAACCCTTTAGATTCGAAGAAATGTGGTTGAAAGACCCAGGGTTGGAAGCTAATATTAGTGAGTGGTGGTCTCAAAAATTCTCTAGGTCATTAATCTCTCAATTGGATGAGAAATTAAGGTGGGTTAAGTTTAATATAAAGATATGTAATAGAGAGGTTTTTGATCATGTGAATTTGAGAAAAAAATCCTTGAAGGCTTAGTTTAAAACTTTGGAAGCTAAGATTGAAATTGGAGAGTTTTTAGTGGAAGCTAGATTGAAAGAGAAGACTTTGTTGGCAGACCTGCAGAACACTTTGGCGTATGAGGAAATTATTTGGAAATAAAAATCTTGAGCCTTATGGTTAAAAGGAGATAGGAATACAAAATGTTTCCATGTGTCCACTCTGAGGCATAGGATTATTAATAATATTAATGAAATTTTAAAAATATATGGCTAGAAATCTATTGATATTCACAAAATTAGAGCAAAAGTGGTATACTACTTTGAATCCCTATTAAAGGAGAAGTCAAATGGGGATGAACATATAGAAAGAAAGTTATTATCTAGCATTCCACAACTGGTTGTTGAAGAGATGAACTCTATTTTGATCAGCCCTTTTGAATATGAGGAAATTAAAAAAGTGATCTTTTCCATGGGAGGGTTGAAAGCTCTAGGGCTAGATGACTTCTCTACTATCTTCTTCTAGAGATATTGGAAATTATTTGAAAAATGTTCAAAGAATAGGGCGTATTCCAAGGGATGTTAATTCTACATTTTTTATGCTTATTCCTTAGTCTCATAGGACAAAGTATTTTAATGTTTTTAGACCTATTAGTCTATGCAACATTGTGTACAAAATTTTCTCCAAGATTTTGGCTAATAGATTAAATATTCCTCTTGAAAATCATTGATCCTGCTCAGGCAGGTTCTATGGCTAGAAGAAAAATATTGGATGGAATTATTTTTGTGCATGAGAACATTTATTCTATGGATAAAAGTGGAAGGTTGGGTATTTTTCTCAAAATAGATATGAACAATGCTTATGACCGCATTTATTGGAAATTTTTGATAGAAGTCATGCACAAATTTGGGTTCCACCAACCGTGGCTTAGTCTTATCAAAGAATGTATTTCAATGTCTTAGTTTTTGGTCTTAGTGAATGGGTCTATAGTCAGGTACTTTAAGATCCAAAGGAGGATTTGCCAAGGGGACCCTCTCTCTCCCTTTATGTTCATCCTTCTTGCTGAGGTGCTCGGTAGAGCCATAAAAGTTGATCTAGGTATCGTGAGTATTAGTTTGAATTTACACTCTAATCACATCTTTCATAACTAATTTATGGATGATACTCTTTTATTCATTGTAGTGTTCATTCCTCAAGTCAAAAAGTTTAAAGAAATTTTAACCTTTTATGAAAATACGGTGAGTTAGATGATCAGTTTTTCTAAGAGTAGAATTTTTTTCTTGAATACCTCCCTTGATAGGCAAAGGAAAATTACCAAAATATTGGGTTGTGAGATTGTGAATTTGTCATCTTCTTATTTAGGGATGCTCTTGAATAGTGGAAGAATGAAATAGAATCTTTAGGACCCAGTATTAGATAGGATTCAAAAAAATATCACTAACTGGAAAGGGGCTCTTCTTAGCTAGGCTAGAAAGGCACAGTTAGTTAAGGAAACTCTACAGAGCATACTAGTCTATTTCCTCTCTATTTTCAAAGCCCCAATGAAAGTAGTTCAAAATATTGAGCAACTTAAAAAGTCTTTCTTATGGTTTGGTTTAAAGAGTAAGAAAATATTTCATCTTGTCTCATGGGAACAAGTTTGTAAAGAAATCAAAGTTGGGGGTCTAGGTTTTAGAAGGGTCAAGTGGATGAATGAAGCTTTAATGGAAAAGTAGGCATGGAAGTTGTTTAAGAAAGAAAACATTGGTTGGGTGAATATTGTGTTGGCTAAATATATTTCTACCAGCTTTAATTTCCTGAATGATCCTTCACCAACCTCAGGATCAACCTTTTGGCTCAATATTTTGAAAACAAAAAGCATCATATGTAGATCCTGGGTAGTGGGAATGCTATTAATTTATATAAGGATCCTTGGATATAGGATCAACCTCTAATATCCTCCCAATAATTGGCTAAAGCTAAACCTATAGCCACTATTGTGTTTGGTACTAAGGTGGCTAATTATATGCAGTTTCCAAAAAGGGTTTAAAAGTTGGAAACCACTTAGAATGCAAAATATGAATATGTTGGAATAGAGAAGTTTTAGCCTTATTGAAGACTTATTAAGGTTGCAAGTTGAAAAGAAAACGGAAGAGGAAGACAAATTAATTTAGAAGAATAAAAGTGATGGGTTATTTTATGTTAATTTAGCCTATAAGATTGCTTATGATGTTACAAAGGAAGTCCTTATTTTTAAGAAAATCTAGGTTAAAGGTATTATGCCAAAAGTGAACTGTTTCCTTTGGTTGGCATCTCAGGATAAAATTGTCGTGGTGGACAATTTACAAAGAAGAGGTATGATAATTACAAATTGGTGTTTCCTCTATAATTTTTTTGATGAATCCACCAGTCACTTATTTTTCCAATACTATTTTTGGAAGGAAGTGTTTTCTTTCCTAGTGGATTTTTTGAGAGTTTCATGGGTATCTCCTGGCTCATTATAGGATGTTATTGAGTAATGGACATCATATATTATGCTCATTTTGGTGCTTTAGACTCCCACATCTCCTTTGGAGTGTTTGGAAGGAAATAAATAGAAGAGTTTTCAAAATCATAGAGAGAAATATTGAGACAATATGGATAAGAGTGTTAACAATAATTGTTAAAAATGTGGGAAATTCAACTTCAGTTATCAGTCATGGAGGGGTAGAAGAATTTGCTCTTTTGAAAAAATTAGGTTTTTCAATCAGTGAAAGAATGATAGATATTCCAAATATTAGAACCTCTGTTAAATGGCAACCTCTACCTTAGGATTGGATTAAATTTAATTTTGATGGAGCATCGAAAGGGAATTTGGAGCAGGTAGGGGTATGTGGCCTCTTTAGAAATCAAAATGAGGATATTATTCTTACCTTTAAGAAAAACTTGAGTCCACAAACTTGTCATTTTTCTAAAGCTAGGGCGCTGTATCAATGCATTGCATTAATGGAATATTTTAATTGTAAAAAAATTATTATTAAAAGGGACTCCTTAAATATGGTTAAGGTCTTTTTAGATGATCAAAATCCTAGTTGGAACATCTTCAATATAATTAAGGAAGCCCAAATATTTTATCAAAATTTGGAGGGAATTCAAGTTAGGCACACCTTTAGAGAAGGTAACAAGAGTGTAGACTTATTAGCTAATCTAGGGTTAAGCCAAGATAATCTCTCTATTTAGAGGGAGAATTTTCCCATAGAAGCTAAATGGTTTATTTGATGAGTTTATTTATGATTGTGAGCCTTTTTCTATGGGGGGTCTACACATTCTTATGGATAGATCCATGTTTTATTGGAATTTGAATTCCATTGTAGTTTTTGATTGGGAGATTCATGATCCTGTAAAGAGCGAATATAGTCGTAGGTTCATATAGTCAAGTTGTAGGGGGGTTTTTTATCCCTATATCTATGCCCTTCTATTTACGTTCATTTTATTTTGAGGATACCTCTTATTCATTTTAGTTGTGTTGGTAAAGGATCTGTTAGTGTGAGTTCTCTTCTTGTTTTTGAGATGCTCTTGTTATGCCCTGGTGGGCTTGTTGGTTTTAAGTCCCTACATGGACTGCTCTTTGTTTGTGTCCCTTTTAACAATCTTGTAGGCTTGGATTTCTTCTTTTTGTAAAAGGTTTGGGGATCTTTCAACACCTCTTCTATAATTATCAAAAAAACTTTATTTAATAATCATTGCATACTTATTCCACTTTTTTTTTATTAGATGGATGAAGAAGTTTTTAAAGGGTCTCCAAACCTTTTAACAAAGTAGATCAATCATTGAAAAGGTAACAAAAAATTTCAACCAAATATCAATCTGCTAGAATAAATATTTATTCTCTTAAGTTCTAATAGGATAGTCTTACTTGAGTTACCACTCTTCCATGCGTCAGGTGAACTCTCAGTTTAAACTAGTTCAGATTTGTTGAGTTGTTGTAATCCAACGACTCACATTGATCAACTTTGCTATTTATACAAAGTTGATCCCATGGAATAATCAATCAATGTTTGAGCTTCACTTCATACTTGTGATGTATTTGTATAGCTCTGATACCATGTTAGAAATATTGAGGAACAATAATGCTTTTGTGACAGTGATAGCAGCTATTATGGGACATGTGGAAATGTTATGGCTGAAGGTTGCATCGTTGATTGAGCCTGCATAGGGAAAGAGGTGACAGTGTCATAATGACTAGAAATTGGGCTAGGATACCATTTCTTATTGCCAGATTTCCAAATCAATACTGGACTTTGCGATGGCCGAGGGTAGGGGATTGGAGTGCAATGAAGATGGAGGTGTTCTCTTTAGCAGTCGAATCATGTGAGAAGATTTGTGTTCCCATGCAGAGTGATAATGTCCTATGTTGCAGCTCTCTATACGTAGTAGGATTTTGAGCTAGATCTATCCATGGGTATTCTTATGAAAATTTTAAAATTTGCTATTATTTTGTGGAAGATTTTTCCACTCATAGTGGTGTAATATTCAAGGAACAATGCAGTGTGACAAAACTATGGCATCCTCTCCCACATGGTCGATTTGGATCATAATCGAAGCTTTAAATCATGGCATGTGATGGAAAATATTGTTATGGAGGACCAAAGTTTTAGGTGCTAAATACAGGGTAAATCTGCCTGTTTAAGGCATGCTTTACGCTCTTAACATTGGAGAAAATAGAACTATTTTACCCTTTGCAAAAGTACAAATATGATAGATTGAGAGGATATTTGTAGCTATATTTGGAACATAGAGAACATTATTTATACAAACACCATCAATGGATATGTCACCTTTTCCTTTGACCGAGATAAAGGATGAATCACCAACTTCTATGCTACAAGTTGAGCTGGAGGAGATTGAAGTGAATAACTCATGTGATGAAGTCATATGATGAGTTGCTCCTGAATATAGAACCCAGTATTTTGATAAAGTTTTTATAGCGTTGCATTGAAAATTTAAGGCTTTTCCTATCTTCCTCTTAGTGTATATCTTGTGATCCTTCATTACTGCCTCTAGTTGTTAGTATTTTATAGCATTTGTTCCCAGAATGACAATCCTTTTTGCAATGTGTACAAGTTATGGGGTCTCTTTCTTTATTTTTGAATTTTTCTTTAGTGGAGGTGGATGCTACTAATACTTTTGAGGAAGAGGTAGAGATATCATATTTTTCAAGTTTTTTTTCCTATATAGTTAGCCTATCACAAAACTCCTCTAAAGAGGGCATTTTAAAACTTGTATCAAGTGCATCTTTTGTAGACAAAAAAATGGTTGCAAAAATTTGAAATACTCCATTTAACTTAGAGAGAATAAGATAGATGCATTATTCTTCTATTTTATTCTTGTCACTACATTTTAATTGAGTGAGGACCTCTTTCAATTTGGTGGGAAATTCAACAATATTGTTAAATTCTTCAGGAGATAATGATGTTAACTTTGCCTCTAGTTGCATTGACCTTATTTGATCCACTTTACCAAACAAGTTATTTAGTTTTTTCCAGATCTCAAATGGAGTTTTACATTATGAAATGTGAAACCATAGGCTTTAATTTAAATTTGTACTTATAATACCCATTGTTTCATACATATTTCCTTTATGAACAAATTTTTCATATTCCTTTTCAAATTCAGGCTGCTCTTCTTCTAGTAAGTGTGTGAGTCCTTTTTGATAAATGAGATTTAATATTTTTGGTTTCCATGTGTGATAGTTGTGAGGGGTGAGTGGGTCAATTGTATTCATTTTCCCCAAAAAAATTGCAGTGAACCAATATTCCCCCCCTTAACTACAAGTAGCTTGAAGATGAGGGAAAGTATACCAAAACTTGGTAGAAAAAACCAAACCTTTCTACCAAACTCTTCAAAAGACCTTATATTAAATGAGGGAAAATATACGTAAATGAATATTTGGATACATGGAACATAGGTGTTTGAAACCTGAGTAATTTCCATATCCTTATACCAATATTCTCAATGGCCCACCCTTACGTGAGGGAGACTATAGGTAACTAAGGATATTGATACGTGGAACATAGACCATTATATGAAGGAAGTGTTGTTTTGATTTCAAAAAGAAATTCCTTTTGATTTGCTTAATGTGAATGTGCTTGCTTGTATTTAGAAACACCAATTTTATGCAATGGCCATTATACTTTGTAGAAGAAGCTCAAATAAGTAGAGTGAAGCAAGAAATATGAAGTAGTGAAGTTAGTGCCACATAAACTGACTCCACCAGTATAGCAGTATGGACACAAGATAAAGCCTCCCCTCTATGTGAATCCAGAAAAAAATAGGTGCAAGAATGAGCACCAAACTCCCCCAAATAAAAAATAAAAATAATGTTTGTATTTATGAATATTACAATGGACTCTTCATTTTGATAGCCTTTGAAAAAGGCTGAATAGAATAGTGAGAGGAGCCAAAAAAAACTTCAACTATTACAAATATTTTTCTCTGAAGAACTTTGGAAGAGCCTTTATCTGAGAAAGATCAGATGTCTAACAACCAATTGAAAAAATGAAGACTTACAAACTCAAAGCAATTTGTTTACAATATAACTCTCTTCTATTTTAGATACAACTATATGCACCTACAAAAATAAGACTAAATTTATGCAGTAGGTGTTGCCATCTAGAAGGGGTACATCTTTGATTCAGGTTGATGCTTCTCCAGATCATAACAAAGCTAAAAAACAAACACTGCCAGACATTGTTGCTAGTTGTGCTCGGTGTAGTTGAGTCTTCATTCAATGAAGCTCGTTCTTCTTTGCTTGCTAATCCATAGTGAAGAACTCAATGTACACAATATCCTTAAGACTAATGGAAAACTCTTCACAGTCTTCGAATTCGTCAACAAAAAAGTCTTCTACTGTGTTAGGGTATTTGCATCTCCTCTGGCACTTTATAAAAAACACGAGAACAAAATCTTCACTGTGGAAGACTCCTTAGTGTGTGCGCTTGTCTTATATCCATGGTGGGTGCAAAATATATGTCATCGTCAAAGTAAAGAATATGCCTTCAATAAATTACCTCGTCTCCTTAACGATGGTTGAGAACCAATTCGTCTGCCTTAAATGATTTTATAAGATGATGGGTATAGCAGTTTAATATAGTATGCAAGGATCATTTAAAGAGATCCAAAAAAATATTATAATTATATGACACCACGGATCCTTTTTGGAACTGGAGGGAACATGAACTTTGCACCATGTGGCATAAAAAAACTAACTCAGGGAGGAGACAATTTACCATACAATGCATTGGAATAGGTGGAAAATAGAGTTCACCATGCTACGTGGTGAGAACAGGCAGTTTGAATGAGCACCAACTTATTTTTGAATGAGGTTTGTTGGTGTCAATGCTTAACACATCTCACATGGAGAGGATAGGTAGAATAAGCGCTAAATAGGTAGAACGAGCACCAACTTCTCAATACGAGCACCAAAAACCCAACATAAGTGCCAACATCTTCAACAGAGTGCCAACGTCTCAACACGAGCACCAACGAGGTAGAATGAGTGCCAACTTCTCAATACAAGCACCAACATCCCAAAACGAGTGCTAACATATCAACAGAGTGCCAAAATCTCTGATAGATGTTTCAAGCAGATTGCTCAACGTCTCAAGAGGTTGTAAATTGAACAAATTATTGTCCATGCTCATCGATATTTCTCATTAGCTATTGTACAATACTTGAAAAAATTATGGTAGGCTTATAAAATGCTTTGGCTTGCTGAGATCTACAATTTTTTAAAAAACCAGCATGACGAAGAAACATATCATTTAGAAATGAACCATAAAAGGTTTAAAATTCTTAGATGTATAGGTTGATTGAGCATTCAAGTAATGAGGTAGAATATCTAGCTCATATAAATATTTAGAATGGATTGTCTTAAAAAAAACTTGAAAAAGTAAGCACAATTAAAAGATTTGAAGACAATAGAGGTGTTTTTTAAAAAAAACTGAAAAAACAACTTTCTAGAAAACAGTAAAACACCAATATCATGTGGAAATATGGTCAAGTGATAACCACCAAAGTGAACAATATTTCTCTATTAAATGAATAAAAAAAAAATTCAAAAAAGAAATTGAATGCTTGCAAAGAACTATCCTATCTCAAGGATATATTGACCATAACACTCGCCTATTTTACTTCAAGGATTTCAAAAAATTATATGGGACCTCCTATTTTGTTGCACATGGAGATCTTGAAAGTAAAATTTGGCATGAGAGGTTTAAACATCTCAGTTATAGCTATCTAAAGGAGTTGAATACTCATGAAATGGTAATAGGGTTGCCAAAAATTTCTTCTATTGATGGAGTATGTCCTGGATGTGCTCTTGGAAAGCAACATCAAGATCCTTTTCACCCAAGTGGTTCTCAAAGAGTCTCATCCCCTCTAGAGTTAATCCATAGTGACTTGATGGTCTTTCCAGAGTCTTATTTCAAAGGAGAAAAATATACCTTAATCTTCATTGATGATTTTTCAAGAAAAACTTGGGTCTACTTTCTAAAATACAAAATTCAGGTTCTATCCCACTTCAAAATATTTAAGGCCTTAGTTGAAAATCAAGCTACTTACAAATCAAGAAAATTCATACAGATAATGGGGGGGGATACTTCAGTAATGAGTTCTCCACATTTCTATCAACTCATGGCATAATTCATCAACATTCAGTCTCCCATAATCTGCAGCAAAATGTATTGCAAAAACTGTATGCTCCACTCAAGAGATCTTACAGCTGTTTATTGGGTTGAGGCAATTAAATGTGCAAATTATATTTAAAATTGCACACCTCATAAAGCTCTTGGCCATTTGACTCCAGAGGAAGCATGGATTGGCTAAAAACCTGATGTCTCTTTTTTCAAAGTTTTTGGGTGTATTGCTTGGGCACATATCCCAAAGAAAAAGAATAAGGCTCTAGATAAAAAGAGCAAGCAACTCATATTTATTGGTTATTGTGAGGAAATGAAAGCCTACAGGCTCCTTGATCCACAACTCATGAAATAATTTTCACAAAAATGTTCAATTTGATGAAACATTCCCTTATAAATATCCTCAATCATCTTCTTCCAACATTGATTCTCTCGAGTCATCTCCAATATTTGAGCCTCAATATAATGAAGATTCCATCCTTGAGTTACATAACCATAATGAAGATCCTATACTTCAAACACCAACTCAAAGTCCTGCCACACCCATTAATCCTTCCACAATGCCAAAATGGGCCCGCACCATTGTTGAAGAGGCCACTCCTTACATCCAAAATATTCCATCATCTAGATTAAGCAACTCCATGGGTTATAGTCTTGTCTGTTAGTCCATTTTCATAGATCCTCAATCCTTCAAAGAAGCAAATAGTATAAAAGAATGGGATAATGCCATGGAGAATGAATTTTATTCCTTAATCAAAAATAAAACTTGGGATCTAGTCCCTCTACATAAAGGGAGAAAATTGGTTCACTGTAAATGGATTTAAAACTAAGTATGGACCTGATGGAGAAATTGACAAACATAAATATTGTTTGGTAGCTAAAGGTTTTTCACAAATTAAAGGCATAGATTATTATGAAACCTTTGCACTAGTTGTAAAATTATATTATGTTAGGCTGGTACTGGCACTTGTTGCTTGCCAAAAGTGGTCTGGTTTTCATATGGATGTTAAAAGTGCTTTCTTACATGGTGACTTAAAAGAGGAAATATTTATGGAAAAACCTGTTGGATTCACTCAAGAATCCTCCCTTGTTTTTAGACTAAGAAAATCTCTCTATGGTATCAAACAAGATCCTAGATCTTGGTATGAAAAAATAGACTTCTTCCTTCCTTCCTCAAGATTTTCTCATTGTGATTCTGATGCCATAGTCTACATTTGGAGAGATGAAGAAAAAATCGCCATACTAGTTCTCTATGTTGATGATCTAATACTCACTGGTAGTGACATTTCTCACATCCAGACTATCAAAGACTCCCTTTTTGAGAAATTTGAGATGGCTGATTTGGGTTTAGCTCATTACTTCCTTGGGATTCAGATAACTCAAATAGATGTAGGAATTTCATTGTGTCAACAAAAATATACTCTAGACCTTCTTTAGTAGTTTAAGATGACTAATTGTAAGCCATCTTCCACACCTTTTTAGTTTGGAGTCACTCTAAGTACTTCCTACAAATCCCATCTATGTGATGCCATGCTCTACAGATAGCTTTTAGGAAGTCTATTATACCTCACTCATATTCGCCTAGATATTTCATATGTTGTAGGCTTAATATCCATATTCTCACATCAACCTCATTTCAACCATTGGCAAGCAACAAAAATAATCCTCTACTACTTGAAAGGAACTACTCACTTTGGGCTCTTATATGAGGGAGGATCCATGGATATCATTGGTTTCATAGATTCTTATTGGGAAAGTTTAGTTGAAGATATATGTTCCACTTTTTGCTATGTTTTTTGTCTTGGTTCTTCACCTATTGCTTGGTCATGCAAAAAACAACAAGTAGTAGCATTATCATCTATAGAAGCAGAATATAGGGCAGAAGTTTTGGCCAGTCATGAAGCTCTTTGGCTTCATAAAATACTAAAAGAATTTTTTTTCCATGACCAACCCATTACACTTTGGTGTGACAGTCAAAGCATAATTCATATTACTCACAATCCAGTTGAGCATTAGCGCACAAAGCACATTGAGATTCACATGCACTTCATTCGACAACATATTCAGCAAGGGGATCTAAACCTAGAATACATTCCTAAAAAAAATAAAATTGTAGACATATTAACAAAATCATTTCCTTCTTCGTATTACATTCAATTTTGAAGGAAACTTGGAGTTAGGCAGTTGCATTAGAAGGGTACACAGAGGTTTTCACCTCTCTCTTCTTCTTATTGTTCTTTTTATTCTTGGAAGATGGTTTTTTCTCATGTGTTTTTTTTCACCATCTCTCCTATATGTAAGTACATTGTACATGAGTACCTAATAAGGCAATATTTCCAAGACTCATTTTTTTTATCTTCAATAGAAGAAAATATTTGCCATACAAAGACATGTATCTTCTTCTTCTTCTTGAAAGATGGTTTTTTTCCATGTGTTTTTTTTACCATCTCTTCTATAAATTCATTGTACATGAGTACCTCATCAGGCCTTATTCCTGGGACTTATCTCCTATTGTTACATTCACCCCTAGTATCACTTAAGAGGGGGTGTTAGAATAAATATTTTTTCTCTTAAGTTCTACTAGGATAGTCTTACTTGAGTTACCACTCTTCCATGAGTTAGGTGAACTCTCAGTTTAGACTAGTTCATATTTATTGAGTTGTTGTAATCCAACGACTCATATTGATAAAATTTGTTTGGTGCCCCCCATGGATATATGATAAACACAAAGCTCACTTAATTATAACCTTTTTTGACACTCTTTAAAATGATCCTTGCATACTATATTAAACTGTTATACTCATCATCTTATAAAATCATTTAAGGCAGACAAATTGGTTCTCAACCATCACGAAGAAGATGAGGTAATATATTGAAGGTACATTCTTTGCTTCGAGGAGGACATATGTTTTGCATCCACCATGGATATAAGACAAACACAAAGCTTGTTTGGTCGTTAAAGGTTTTTCACAAATGAAAAGGTATTTCTTTCTAAAATCAAAATAGACCTTCCTTCATATAATGGCCTATGTTCCACATATCAATATCGTCAGTTGCCTATAGTCTCCATCACGTAAGGGTGGGCCATTGAGAATATTGGTATAAGGGTCTAGAAATTACTCCAATTTCAAACACCTAATTTCCACGTATTCAAATCTTCATTTACTTATAGTTTTCCTCACGTAAGGGCAGGTATTTTGAAGAGTTTGGTATAAAGGTCTAGTTTTTACTACCTAGTTTTGGTATACTTTCCCTCATCTTCAAGCTACTTGTAGTTAAGGGGGGGAATATTGGTTCACTGTAGTTTTAAAAAAAAAAACCAACATGACGAAGAAACATATCATTAAGAAATTAACCATAAAAGGTTCAAACTTCTTTGATGTACAGGTTGATTGAGCATTCAAGTAATGAGGTAGAATATCTAGCTCATATAAAAATTTAGAATGGATTGAGGATCTATGGAAATGGACTGACTGACAAGACCAAAACCTATGGAGTTGCTCCTGAATCTAGAACCCAATATTTTGATGAAGTTTTTATAGCTTCAGCAAAGGGTAAAATAGTTCTATTTTCATAGAAGTAAAAATATCCTCTCCATCTATCAAATTTGTACTTCTGCAAAGAACTATCCTAGGTCTGATCTCAAATCCTTTAGATAGCTATAACTGAGATGTCCAAACCTCTCATGCCAAATTTTTCTTTCAAGATCTCCATGTGCAACAAAATAGGAGGCCCCATATGAATTTTTGAAATTCTTGAAGTAACATAGGTGAGTGTTATGGTCAATATCTCCTTGAGCTATGATAAGAGACTTTCAAGAACAACACTTTATCATAGCTATATTCTTTGTATATGACTACAAATAATATTTGATTTTTTTCTTTATTGATGATTCATTAAAATGATAATATCCTTCATTATATACCCATCATCTAATGCTACTTTGAGGAGGGTATAAACCTAACCCTAGTTGACTCCTAAATCCTTATACAACTCATTATTATAATATATTATTCTAATACAATAGGCCTTGGGTTATATGTGGCCCATGCCAACTATCCATAACACCCATATACAATACAATATCATATCCTTATATATCTATCCTTAGGTACCATACCACTACCTCTATGGCTTCTACTTGGGGAAGATCCAATCTCTCATTTACCTCAATGGCTTTTCATCTACACCCTTTGAGTTTCATATGTACATGTCATATTATATGTTTAACATTGAATATGTATGACTATGTGGACCTAAAGTATTTTACAGGTAGAACAAAACCACCTTCTACCAACTTAAGCAACCAATCATAAATATCATACCAAATTTGTGCGTGTTCCATAAAGTAGAACCAAATTTAATAGACACAGGGGTGGATCAATTAAAATATCAAAGGTTACAATCTAATTAGGGGTTTTAATGAGACACTAAAGGCCAAGAATCTAGACGTCTTATTTACACATGAAAAGAGATACAATATTTAGGAAGCAAATTCTAGTGAAGAACTAGCCCTCACCACTTTGGAAAGTAACTATGGTTATGATAATAAGATGTAGAGATGGTATAACTACCCACCAGAGTGGTCCATTTTTTATGTTAAGGTAAAATACAACTTTGACCTAGAGATAAATATGAACTATCAAAAGTTGAGTCTTTAATATAACTAGAGTACATATATAGGAATATGTTGGCGTAGTAGAATACGAGGTATGAGAAAACACACTAAAAGTGCTAAGAGAGCCATGACCCATCGATGAAGGAGAAACCAACCCATAAATACCTCAAAAACTAAAGAAGGCAGCAGAGCCTAAAATCCCCATTTTAGCTACACCAATGATATTAGTATAGGTCAGCTTGGTAGTGAGAAAAATAACCATTTAAGAATAAAAAATATTTTAAAGATACGGATCATTATTTGAAAAAGTAACAATGACTCAAGAACAACAAGGGAAGAAATTTTAGCTCGAAGAGGGAAAATTCCCCAAGGAGGATCCCCACCCAAGATGGAATGACCAACATCATGGCTAATTTTGTAATAATTTCCATATCCCTTCCACTCTACACTACTCCTGCTTATTTATCTATCCATTATTCTTCTCATCCTACTTCTCTTGCCATCTATTCTTCTACTACACTTCTATGATCACCCCCCATGAGTGTAATGTATGGTTATTCTAGACACACTCTATCTCTTACGATCCCTAAATCACTAGGTACCACACCAATTACTTCATTCTTATTACCTTCCTTCAAGTTATCCACCATGAAACCATTGGTATCTTACACCACATCACTGATAATGTCACTAGTGGTTGAAGTATTGGTATAGATAGCATCATGTCCTACTCCTATATCTATCATATTTCCTCCCATCAACACATAATTCTCTCTACTTATTGTTTCTACATGCTTGACTACTTCTCTTGTAGGTAATAGCATCATCTATACCAACTAAGAAGTTCAAGTCTATAGGAGCACCCCAAGCCAAAATAACTATAGTGTCAAAATTTTATCACATCATGTAACATAGTAGCTAGGTATTTAGGAATTGTCCTAACTAGGTGATTGATAAGACAATTAGGAATAACAACCACCATCATCCTCATTGTATATACATCATTTTGACTAATGAAAATTTGTTGAGTACCATGCTAGTCTAACATGTGGTATCAGATCTCTCATCATTCTTGGATCATGTGAAAGAAAAAATCAAATTTGTGAGATGCTATGAAGAAGAATGTGTCATTTAGAAATGTGTTGCTTCACCAACACAAAATATTTGTGTGTTTAAAATCTTTTTGCAAGTCTAAATAACACTAGCGTCAAATATTGAATGTGTTGAGAATTTAGAGGACCCACTTATAAGATGCAAGGAGAAGACTATGTTGGAATTACATTAAGTGATGAACAAATTTAAATGTATATATAAGAGCAATGTTGTCTAAAGATTGGGTTGACTAGAAGAAATATGTATGAAGAACAATGTAATATTTTTTTGGGAAGGAGGCACCATCAGTTTGTTTATTTGTTTGTTCTTACAAGAAATATGTCATCACATAGAAGAGAAGTGGAGTCCTACGACCTACCAGAACATAGAGCACTATTCAAAAACAAAATTAAAAGAAACTTTTATTCCTCTTTTGAAAAAAAATATAGATGTGATAGTGAAGAGGCCATCCACATCTGTCATTCGAGAAGAGTTGTCATCTAGTGTTACCTTCTCGAGCTTCCATCTAGGGCTATCATCTAGAGTTATCATCTAGAGTTGTCATTTGGAGCTATTATCTAGAGCTTCCATCTAGAGTTGCCATCTAGAGCTACTATCAAGAGCTACCATCTAGAGCTATTTTTATAGTAGAGTTATCATCTAGAGCTACTATTTAGAGAAGAGTATCATCTAAAGACATCGATTCCATGACATAACTTGTAGTGTAGAAGAGTTTTTTGGAGTTGTAGTCATAAAATATTAGCATTTAAGATAATTTAATATTGTTGTACAAAACAATACCGTTAAAGTGAACTTTTAACCTATCATCCCTTGATAGGGTTATCTAGAAACAATATCATTTGAATATGTAAGGTCCATATATTACGGAATTTCCATCTAATAAATGCATGGGTCATCTGAAAGTTAACTTTCAATGAAGTTCTATTGGTCGAAGGCTTGTGTTGCATGTTAAAAATAAATAAATAAATCTAGAAAATAAAAATACTTGTTACCTATAGTTTACTAGGAGGAAAGTGTTGTGTGTGATTTATTGCATGTAAAGAACATCTCATCCAAAATTGGAAAAATATGCCGTCATGTTTAAAAAAAAAATTAAAAAATAGAGCCCACATGCTTTAATGAAAAGGTTGTTTGAAGCCTTTAAAAACTATTATTATTAATATTATTAAATGTAAGAGACAATATGGTGTTTGCCATATTTTTTTATCATCCTAGAATTTTGATAAAATATTCCTTGAATATTCAAGTTAGAGCAATTACCAATTAACCACCAGATCCAAATTGATCGATTGTATTATGGCAAAGATCATTTTTGTGACTTGTTCATATACATAAATGTGCATGGAGGTGTGAAGGTGTTGGAAGTGCCACATGTAAGGGAGATTATATATTATAGTTTTTACAAAGTTTTAAAACCCTATGGTTGACATCTTGTGGAACCCTTTGAGAAATTTATCTTGGATCATACAAAATTTGATTGGCTATTGATCACACAAAGCATAAAATTAACATCACATTGAGATAATTTTTTTTATGTCAAAACAACTTGATATCCCACGTTGTTCACGTGCAAGTATAATTTCCATTTATCTACTGATATAACCAAGATTTGATTGCACTCACTTCATGTAAGGCATGTGATACATAATTTGATAGCTTCTGATGATAATAAGCAATATTGTTCACTATGGAATATGGTTAAAGTCAAATATATTTGATATTTTTGAACATTGTTGATAGAGTATAATTATATTTATACTCATTGAAAAAAACCTTTCTATCTCAATGCAATTGTCCTATTGAAGAAATATGTCAAGGAACTTTGAAGACCACATGTTCAAAAATATTGTTTAGCATGAGGGGGATCATATGGTTGATCCAAATATGATCCATTTTGAATATCGAGTCAAAATTCATTGTCTACTAGAGATAATTCTTTGTTGGAGATATGTAGAGACCCTATATATTGTAGATAGTAGAGGGTGTTCCAATTTATATATAATTTTGTGAATGGTTGTATGTGTCATTGTTCAGAAGCAAAGTATTGTACCTATGATTAGTTAAGTGTGTCCCTACTCACAAAGGTTTGTAGATAGAAGAGTGTGTCTCTATTTATAATTGTGTATATGGAGAGCTTATGTGTCACTATCCACTTATAATGTAAAGTCTTGGATAGTTGTGTTTGTCCTTGTTCTTGATTGAGTATAGTGTGGTCATCCTCCCTAAGGTGAGCAGTTGAGTTTGTGGTCATCCTCCCTAAGGTGAGCAATATAATAGTAGATATTATATTGCAATATTAATCCTTTGAGGGTAGATACTGTAAAATTTTGCAAGAGTGAAAAAAATTGATTGTAAACTTGGATATGATTATGAGATTTGTTTTAAAAAATACTATTATTCATTTCAAGCCACAAATTATAACAAATGAGAGTAGTATTAATCCTTCCACATAATGCATAATGCTTTAGATTTGAAATAGTTAATCCAACATTTTATCAACTCTTTCAATGTTGATAGAGTTGACCAATGTTTTTTATCTTTTGAAATAGTAACATCAAATAGTGTATGCAAAGATAAAATTAAGAAGTGCTTTAGTTCCTCCTTATACAACACAAACGTAAAAGGTTCATGGCATCCTATTTTTATTATATTATCACATGTAAAATTTTTTCTTTGAATTGCTAATGAAGGAGTGTTAAGGCCTTAAGGAGGGCCTCAAGTGAACATACATAATTTCTATGGAAATATTTTATGGTAGGAAATTCTAATTAATACAAAGCTTTATACCCCAATTGTAGTAACAAGTTTCTACCTTGGGAATTATCTCATTTTGGTGAATTACAAAACTTTCAAAATTAATTAATTAAAACCTCCAAAACCTTAAAATTTGCTAAGTGAGGATTAAAATATTGATATATCTAATGGAAGTAATTTGATAATAGAAGAAAATTGTAAGTTGATGCTTGTTAATACTTTGATGTTTTTATTTATTGAGATGAAGGTATTTATATACAAAGCATTTGTGCAATATGGCATAAAAACCTCCAAAGAAGAACAAGAACTACCCTTAACTAAAAAATATGTATAGACCTTGTGAGTGGTGGTTGTAACCACTCTTATTAGTATGCCAATACATATATGATGGTAACTATTCCTAAAATTCTCCCATTATTACATCATACTTTAGAGATTCTTGGAGAGGACTCTCAAAATACTTCAAACTTAATTCGTCCAAGTGGATTGGTGAAGATGTTTGCATGTTGTTCTTGAGTAGGATAAAAATTGAGCTAAATATTGTGTTGTTAAACATGTTCATATATGAAGTGGAACTGAACACCAATGTGCTTCATCTACTCATGTAATACTAGATTATGAACAAGTTCCACCACACCTTGATTATCATAGTACATGGTTGGTTTATTTTGTGGTACACCTATACTTGCTAGCATATGTTTCAACCATATTGCCTCATGAACAACTCCACCTACAATATGATATTATGCTTTGGTGGAAGATTGAGCAACCATTTATTGTTTATTGCTTCCCCATGATATAGGTAGTTATCCTAGAAAGAATACATCTCCAAATGTGGATTTTCAATCATCAATACATCTTGTATAGTTTGCATATAGAGTTGGTTAAGAGAAATTGATCACTCTTCTTAAATATTAGATATTTCTCAATGGTACCTTGGACATAACTTAATACCTTTTTACTGCCTTCCAATGTGATATTTTTTGTTCTTGTACGAATCATGAGATGTAACTTACTACAATGTTGATATCTGGTCTAGTGTAAGGTAGATGAAACTTCCAACCAATTGGAAATAGAGAGTTGAATTTACTAGTGGAGAGGAATCAAATTGTGAGAGTTGCAGTGCAGCACTTGTTATTGCTGCCCACCCTCCACCCTAGTTTCATAGGAGTCATCATGGGGTTACAGTCATTCATGCAAAACTTCTCAAGAAGCATCTTGGAAAATTTGATTTGTGAGATAAGTATGTGGTGATGTGTCTACCATACTTCCAATCCTAGACAATTATGTAATAGTCCAAGATCTATCATGTTAAAGGAGCTTTTCAAGTCCCCCTCTGTTGTTGAAGTCATTTTTTAGATCTTCTTGTGATGACCAAATCATCCACATATACATTTGATACAATATTAAACCATCAATCCATAGGCAAAGCACATAAAGGATTTTAGACGATGAAGAACTACTGAATGCATTGCATAATGGGTTATTAATAGCCAAATACAATAGACACAGATAAGGTGGCAATAGTTAGAAATATTATCCAATTATTCATGGAAACATTATCTAGTTATCTATAACAATATTATCTATGTGGATAATACATTTCAAATATAATTATAAAAATTTCAATCCCTATCATTCCTCCCACCATAGAAGCATTGAACTCCAATGCATACAAAAATAATAAGAAACATATAAAAAATTAAAGTTGTTGGAGGTGTCGCAATAGATCTTCACAAAATACAAACATGAGGCTACCATTGAATCAGGCTCAAAAAAGGCCAATAGAATCCCCATGTATCCATAAGAGACCATGCATGTAGAAGAGGCCACGTATGGGGAAGAGAAACTTGAAGTCCATGTGGGCCATTGAGAGGGTTGGAGCAGGGGTTATTGTGAGGGTGTTCAGCCACTAGGGAGAAGGGGGTGACTAAAATAGTTGGGGGTGGCCAAGGTAGTGGCCGCCCAAGAAACCCAAGTTGGGTAGATCACAAAAGGATGTCTTGAACAAGAAAATAATACAGACTAGGGGAAAGGCATATAAATGATGGTGCAACCCAATATTGCTAAGGAGAAATGCATAAACTCCATAGTGTGTAGTGAAGCTCAAGAAGACGTTCAACTCGTCTTGTTGGAATCATTTGACTGAAATACCATGACTTGTAGAAAATCTCATTAAGTAGAGATTGAAACTTGAGACTGGTCCAAATTACATCTGTGTCACAAGCAAGGAGTTGTTGTGGAACAACTTGAAAAATACATTGAGCTTTAGCTGGGACAAAGAGTGCAATACAACATGATGTTACTGCATCATTATTCAGGGAAGGCAACAATATTTTTGTCATGTCATAAGCAAAATATTTAGCTTCAACTTCATCAAGAAGGTCTTCTTCAAACAAACCTTTAATTTCTTTCATTGAGTCTTCATACTGGCCATCGGACAAGCCTTCAAATTCCTTGTATTCAATATAAATTTCTTCTTTGTCTGCCATTTATTTAGTTTCCAATTCTTCCAACATGGCAGCCTTAACCAACATAATTTCTATAAAGAGCTTTTAAGCTCATTGAAATATCTCTTCAAGAGATAGAGTAGACATCTTGGTGTCTAGACAAGGAGTATCCCATAGAGAGGAGTATCCCACAAAGAAGAAACAGAGAGCAAGAGTATCCAATAGAGAAGGCCCAAGTGCTCACAAATAAGGACTGATGTGAAAACAACTAGCAGGTAGGCCACTCGGACATCGTAAAAATAGCAGACATGAACATAAGGTAGAATGTGCTAACGAGACGACTACTTGACGCAAATTGGGATAAAATTGGAAGTAATCGGCTGCAAGGAGAGCATCATCCAAGGAGAATTTTTTTTACCACCTATATGTTGGGCTAAAGGGTGACACACATGATAAGGTTGTGTGACCAATGTAAATGCCTTCATGATGGAAAATGGAATATGAGCCCTCCACATGGTTTGTGATGAGCAACAAGATTTATTGTCACCCCAAAATTGCACACCAAGATACTAGTCCAAGGATACCAATGAGGAGGAGAAGGGTGTGAGGATATTTCCCTTCGAGGCAACGAGGAAACCAGAAATACCACGTAAAATTGAAAATAACACATAGAAATAAAAAATAACATGCATAAATTGTGGACGCGGCTTGGCTGCATTCGAATAGTACCTAGATGAATACAGATACCTATGGCTTCGAATGTCAAGTGAGAACACGCAATATATAGATAACTAGGTTCTTGGATCTTGAAAATAGTAGATGAAGACTAAGAACCAAATGGAGTTCAAAAATGGAAAAAACATAGCAAGACACAGGCAACCAGGTTCTTGGCTCTGATACCATTGATACGAGATTAAACCATCAACCCAAATGTAAAGCACATAAAGGATTTTAGACGATGAAGAACTGCTGAATGCATTGCATAATGGGCTATTAATAGCCAAATACAGTGGACACAGATAAGGTGGCAATAGTTAGAAACCTTATCCAATTATTCATGGTAACATTATCTAGTTATCTATAACAATATTATCTATGCGGATAATACATTTCAAATATAATTATAGCAACTTCAATCCCTATCAAAATTGATGATCACAACTTCTCCCCATTGTTCTTTGTGATACAAAGTGGGATCATATGGATTTATCTTCATTTCTTTCAAAATGCTGATCTTTTTTTATATACCAAGCTCGAGGGGCTTGTTTGAGACCATAGAGAGATTTGATCAGTTTATATACCTTCACTTGTTGTCTAGGTATGATGAATCCTTTTGGTTGAGTCATCTAGACTTCTTTTAAGTCTCAATTGAAGAAGATATTTTTCACATCCATTTGATAAATTTCCCATCCAAAATATGCAACTAATGAAAATATTATTTTTATGGTTTCATAATCAATGCCTTCTTTTTGCATAAACCTTTGGCTACAAGTCACACCTTGTATTTATCAATACTATCATCTAATTTGTATTTGATTTTTAAATTTGGTTGCAATTGATAGTCTTCTTCCTTGGTGGAAGATCAACAAGCTCCAAAGTCTTGTTCTTTATTAATTTATAATATTTAGTATTCATAGCATTTTACCAATAATTAGACCTAATAATTTTCTATAGTATTGATGGTTCAATAGTACTCATTAGAGTCATATTTACCTCACTAGGATCCATGTTGTATATCCTTACCCTTTTGATAGATGTGTTTGGAACTCCATCTATCCCCTAGGCTCTTATTATGCTAATATACCACTTGGGTATTTTTTGTGTGTGGTGTGGTGGAGAAAATTGGTCTACATATTTATTAATGTTCTCCTTAGGAATTTTCTCATTTGCATCTTCATCATTTTGAAGTATAACTAGAACAGAGTTGGATGAAGATTCTTGTGGAGAGGATGAGAGATTTTTTCTTCATAAAAAATGATGTCATGACTAATATATAATTTTTTGGTAGCCAAATCAAATAATCTATAGGCTTTTGATTCATCATTGTAGCCTAATAGAATTTGGTCAAAATTACATGAGCTTGGTCACTTGGAATTGGAGTCTTTCTCTCTTAAAGTAGTTGAGTTTGATAATATTAAGGAATGTATTACAAAATTCAATCATTTGAGGGTAGATATTACATATTTTAGAAGCAAAAAAAAATATGATGTAGAATACATAAAGTGTTGGACATTTTGAGTAATTGAGTTGTCATTGATGTCAAAAGTCAGTTTCAGTGAGCAGTGCAAAAGAAATGGTTCTGCAAGTAATTGAGTTGTCACTAATATCAAGAGGAGTTTCAGTGGGCAACATCAGTTTCAGTTTCGCAATCAGTGCAAAAGGAACATCTATCTCAAATTGGTCACATCCTGTTCCAGGTGGTCAAATAAAATCTAAAGAGCTATAAGAAGGTCCAAGAAAAATAATATTATAATATTTTATTATAAATTAATTTAATTAACTTTTAAGTTATTAAATTAATTAGGATTTAATTATAAATTAATTTATAATTTAATTAACCTAACCCTAAGTATCTCATGTTCACTCTCGTTGGTGTACCACCTCGAGATTTTTGAGTGTGGTCATATTAATCGAAGTCTAGACTAATGTGGATCATGTCCTCTCCGAGGGGGAACACCCACCAGTGTAAACACCAGAAACCATTGGAAACCATTGTGGGTAGCGGCGGGTTACTTTTGGCATGCAACGTCCTCCATTTAGACATGGTGGAAAATAGAGTTCACCATGCTACGTGGTGAGAACAGGCAGTTTGAATGAGCACCAAATTATTTTTGAATGAGGTTTGTTGGTGTCAATGCTTAACACATCTCACATGGAGAGGATAGGTAGAATAAGCGCTAACTAGGTAGAATGAGCACCAAATTCTCAATACGAGCACCAAAAACCCAACATAAGTGCCAACATCTTCAACAGAGTGCCAACGTCTCAACACGAGCACCAACGAGGTGGAATGAGTGCCAACTTCTCAATACAAGCACCAACATCCCAAAATGAGCGCTAACATATCAACAGAGTGCCAAAATCTCTGATAGATGTTTCAAGCAGATTGCTCAACATCTCAAGAGGTTGTAAATCGAACAAATTATTGTCCATGCTCGTCGGTATTTCTCATTAGCTACTGTACAATACTTGAAAAAATTGTGGTAAGCTTATAAAATGCTTTGGCTTGTTGAGATCTGCAATTTTTTAAAAAACCAGCATGACGAAGAAACATATCATTTAGAAATGAACCATAAAAGGTTTAAACTTCTTCTATGTATAGGTTGATTGAGAATTCAAGTAATGAGGTAGAATATCTAGCTCATTTAAATATTTAGAATGGATTGTCTTAAAAAAAAACTTGAAAAAGTAAGCACAATTAAAAGATTTGAAGACAATAGAGGTGTTTTTTTTTAAAAACTGAAAAAACAAATTTCTAGAAAATAGTAAAACACCAATATCATGTGGAAATATGGTCAAGTGATAACCACCAAAGTGATCAATATTTCTCTATTAAATGAATAAAAAAAAAATTCAAAAAAGAACTTGAATGCTTGCAAAGAACTATCCTATCTCAAGGATATATTGACCATAACACTCACCTATTTTACTTCAAGGATTTCAAAAATTTATATGGGACCTCCTATTTTGTTGCACATGGAGATCTTGAAAGTAAAATTTGGCATGAGAGGTTTGGACATCTCAGTTATAGCTATCTAAAGGAGTTGAATACTCATGAAATGGTAATAGGGTTGCCAAAAATTTCTTCTATTGATGGAGTATGTCCTGGATGTGCTCTTGGAAAGCAACATCAAGATCCTTTTCACCCAAGTGGTTCTCAAAGAGTCTCATCCCCTCTAGAGTTAATCCATAGTGACTTGATGGTCTTTCCAGAGTCTTATTTCAAAGGAGAAAAATATACCTTAATCTTCATTGATGATTTTTCAAGAAAAACTTGGGTCTACTTTCTAAAATACAAAAGTCAGGTTCTATCCCACTTCAAAATCTTTAAGGCCTTAGTTGAAAATCAAGCTACTTACAAATCAAGAAAATTCATATAGATAATGGGGGGGGATACTTCAGTAATGAGTTCTCCACATTTCTCTCAACTCATGGCATAATTCATCAACATTCAATCTACCATAATCTGCAGCAAAATGTATTGCAAAAAAGGAAATACATAACTCTAAAAGAAATGACAAACTGTATGCTCCACTCAAGAGATCTTACAACTATTTATTGGGTTGAGGCAATTAACTATGCAAATTATATTTAAAATTGCACACCTCATAAAGCTCTTGGCCATTTGACTCTAGAGGAAGCATGGATTGGCTCAAAACCTGATGTCTTTTTTTTCAAAGTTTTTGGGTCTATTGCTTGGGCACATATCCCAAAGAAAAAAAATAAGGCTCTAGATAAAAAGAGCAAGCAACTCATATTTATTGGTTATTGTGAGGAAATGAAAGCCTACAGGCTCCTTGATCCCACAACTCATGAAATATTTTTCACAAAAATGTTCAATTTGATGAAACATTCCCTTATAAATATCCTCAATCATCTTCTTCCAACATTGATTCTCTCGAGTCATCTCCAATATTTGAGCCTCAATATAATGAAGATTCCATCCTTGAGTTAGATAACTATAATGAAGATCCTATACTTCAAACACCAACTCAAAGTCCTGCCACACCCATTACTCCTTCCACAATGCCAAAATGGGCCCGCACCATTGTTGAAGAGGCCACTCCTTACATCCAAAATCTTCCATCATCTAGATTAAGAAACTCTATGGGTTATAGTCTTGTCTGTTAGTCCATTTTCATAGATCCTCAATCCTTCAAAGAAGCAAATAGTATAAAAGAATGGGATAAAGCAATGGAGAATGAATTTTATTCCTTAATCAAAAATAAAACTTGGGATCTAGTCCCTCTACATAAAGGGAGAAAATTGGTTCACTGTAAATGGATTTACAACTAAGTATGGACCTGATGGAGAAATTGACAAACACAAAGATTGCTTGGTAGCTAAAGGTTTTTCACAAATTGAAGGCATAGATTATTCTGAAACCTTTGCACTAGTTGTAAAATTAGATTATGTTAGGATGGTACTGGCACTTGTTGCTTCCCAAAAGTGGTATAGTTTTCATATGGATGCTAAAAGTGCTTTCTTACATGGTGACTTAAAAGAGGAAATATTTATGGAAAAAACCTGTTGGATTCACTCAAGAATCCTCCCTTGTTTTTAGACTAAGAAAATATCTCTATGGTCTCAAACAAGATCCTAGATCTTGGTATGAAAAAATAGACTTCTTCCTTCCTTCCTCAAGATTTTCTCATTGTGATTCTGATGCCACAGTCTACATTTGGAGAGATGAAGAAAAAATTGCCATACTAGTTCTCTATGTTGATGATTTAATACTCACTAGTAGTGACATTTCTCACATCCAGACTATCAAAGACTCCCTTTTTGAGAAATTTGAGATGGCTGATTTGGGTTTTTCTCATTACTTCCTTGGGATTCAGATAACTCAAACAGATGTAGGAATTTCATTGTGTCAACAAAAATATACTCTAGACCTTCTTTAGTAGTTTAAGATGACTAATTGTAAGCCATCTTCCACACATTTTTAGTTTGGAGTCACTCTAAGTACTTCCTACAAATCCCCTCTATGTGATGCCATGCTCTACAGATAGCTTTTAGGAAGTATATTATGCCTCACTCATATTCGCCCAAATATTTCATATGTTGTTGGCTTAATATCCATATTCTCACATCAACCTCATTTCAACCATTGACAAGCAACAAAAATAATCCTCTACTACTTGAAAGGAACTACTCACTTTGAGCTCTTATATGAGGGAGGATCCATGGATATCATTGGTTTCATAGATTCTTATTGGGCAAGTTTAGTTGAAGATATATGTTCCACTTTTGGCTATGTTTTTTGTCTTGGTTCTTCACCTATTGCTTGGTCATGCAAAAAACAACAAGTAGTAGCATTATCATCTATAGAAGCAGAATATAGGGCAATAGTTTTGGCCAGTCAGGAAGCTCTTTGGCTTCATAAAATACTAAAAGATTTTTTTTTTTCCATGACCAACCCATTACACTTTGGTGTGACAGTCAAAGAATAATTCATATTGCCCACAATCTAGTTGACCATCAGTGCACAAAGCACATTGAGATTCACATGCACTTCATTCGACAACATATTCAACAAGGGGATCTAAATCTGGAGTACATTCCTACAAAAAATCAAATTGTAGACATATTAACCAAATCCTTTCCTTCTTCGTATTACATTCAATTTTTAAAGAAACTTGGAGTTATGCAGTTGCATTAGAAGGGTGCACAGAGGTTTTCACCTCTCTCTTCTTCTTATTGTTCTTTTTATTCTTGGAAGATGGTTTTTTCCCATGTGGTTTTTTTCACCATCTCTCCTATATGTAAGTACATTGTACATGAGTACCTAATAAGGCAATATTTCCAAGACTCATTTTTTTAATCTTCAATAGAGGAAAATCTTTGCCATCCAAAGACATGTCTCTTCTTCTTCTTCTTGAAAGATGGTTTTTTTCCATGTGTTTTTTTACCATCTCTTCTATAAATTCATTGTACACGAGTACCTCATCAGGCCTTATTCTTGGGACTTATCTCCTATTTTTACATTCACCCCTAGTATCACTTAAGAGGGGGTGTTAGAATAAATATTTGTTCTCTTAAGTTCTACTAGGATAGTCTTACTTGAGTTACCACTCTTCCATGAGTTAGGTGAACTCTCAGTTTAGACTAGTTCAGATTTATTGAGTTGTTGTAATCCAACGACTCATATTGATAAACTTTTTTTGGTGCCCACCATGGATATAAGATAAAACAAAGCTCACTTAATTATAAACTTTTTTGACACTCTTTAAAATGATCCTTGCATACTATATTAAACTGTTATACCCATCATCTTATAAAATCATTTAAGGCAGACAAATTGGTTCTCAACCATCACGAAGAAGATGAGGTAATATATTGAAGGTACATTCTTTGCTTTGAGGAGGACATATGTTTTGCGTCCACCATGGATATAAGACAAACACAAAGCTTGTTTGGTCGCTAATGGTTTTTCACAAATGAAAAGGTATTTCTTTCTAAAATCAAAATAGACCTTCCTTCATATAATGGCCTATGTTCCACATATCAATCTTGTCAGTTGCCTATATTATCCCTCACGTAAGGGTGGGCCATTGAGAAGATTGGTATAAGGGTATGGAAATTACTCCAATTTCAAACACCTAAGTTCCACGTATTCAACTCTTCATTTACTTATAGTTTTCCTCACGTAAGGGCAGGTATTTTGAAGATTTTGGTATAAAGGTCTAGTTTTTACTACCTAGTTTTGGTATACTTTCCCTCATCTTCAAGCTACTTGTAGTTAAGGGGGGGAATATTGGTTCACTGTAGTTTAAAAAAAAAAAAACCAACATGACGAAGAAACATATCATTAAGAAATGAACCATAAAAGGTTCAAACTTCTTTGATGTACAGGTTGATTGAGCATTCAAGTAATGAGGTAGAATATCTAGCTCATATAATAATTTAGAATGGATTGAGGATCTATGGAAATGGACTGACTGACAAGACCAAAACCTATGGAGTTGCTCCTGAATCTAGAACCCAATATTTTGATGAAGTTTTTATAGCTTCTGCAAAGGGTAAAATAGTTCTATTTTCATAGAAGTAAAAATATCCTCTCCATCTATCAAATTTGTACTTCTGCAAAGAACTATCCTAGGTCCGATCTCAACTCCTTTAGATAGCTATAACTGAGATGTCCAAACCTCTCATGCCAAATTTTTCTTTCAAGATCTCCATGTGCAACAAAATAGGAGGCCCCATATGAATTTTTGAAATTCTTGAAGTAACATAGGCGAGTGTTATGGTCAATATCTCCTTGAGCTATGATAAGAGACTTTCAAGAACCACACTTTATCATAGCTATATTCTTTGTATATGACTACAAATAATATTTGATTTTTTTCTTGATTGATGATTCATTAAAATGATAATATCCTTCATTATATACTCATCATCTAATGCTACTTTGAGGAGGGTATAAACCTAACCCTAGTTGAATCCTAAATCCTTATCCAACTCATTATTATAATATATTATTCTCAAACAATAGGCCTTGGCTTATATGTGGCCCATGCCAATTATCCATAACACCCATATACGGTAAAATATCATATCCTTATATACCTATCCTTAGGTACCATACCACTTATTGCCTCTATGGCTTCTACTTGGGGAGGACTTGATCTCTCATTTGCCTCTATGGATTTTCATCCATTCTCTTTGAGTTTTGTATGTGCATACCAAATTATATGTTTAACCTTGAACATGTATGACTATGTGGACCTAAATTATTTTACGGGTAGAACAAAACCACCTTCTACCAACTTAAGCAACCAATCATAAAGATCATACCAAATTTGTGCATGTTCCATAAAGTAGAACCAAATTTAATAGACACAGGGGTGGAGCAATTAAAATATAAAAGGTTACAATCTAATTAGGGGTTTTAATGAAACACTACACACCAAGAATCTAGACGTCTTATTTACACATGAAAAGAGATACAATATTTAGGAAGCAAATTCTAGTGAAGAACTAGCCCTCACCACTTTGGAAAGTAACTATGGTTATGATAATAAGATGTAGAGATGGTATAACTACCCACTAGAGTGGTCCATGTTTTATGTTAAGGTAAAATACAACTTTGACCTAGAGATAAATATGAACTATCAAAAGTTGAGTCTTTGAGATAACTAGGGTACATAGATAGGAAGACATTGTCATAGTAGAATATGAGGTATGAGAAAACACACTAAAAGTGCTAAGAGAGCCATGACCCATCGATGAAGGAGAAACCAACCCATAAATCCCTCAAAAACTAAAGAAGGCAGCAGAGCCTAAAATCCCCATTTTAGCTACACCAATGATATTAGTATAGGTCATCTTGGTAGTGAGAAAAATAACCATTTAAGAATAATTTTTTTTTAAAGATACGGATCATTATTTGAAAAAGTAACAATGACTCAAGAACAACAAGGGAAGAAATTTTAGCTCGAAGAGGGAAAATTCCCCAAGGAGGATCCCCACCCAAGATGGAATGACCAACATCATGGCTAATTTTGTAATAATTTCCATATCCCTTCCACACTCCACTACTCCTGCTTATTTCTCTATCCATTATTCTTCTCATCCTACTTCTCTTGCCATCTATTCTTCTACTACACTTCTATGATCACCCCCCATGAGTGTAATGTATGGTTATTCTAGACACACTCTATCTCTTCCGATCCCTAAATCACTAGGTACCACACCAATTACTTCATTCTTATTACCTTCCTTCAAGTTATCCACCATGAAACCATTGGTATCTTACACCACATCACTGATAATGTCACTAGTGGTTGAAGTATTGGTATAGCTAGCATCATGTCCTACTCCTTCTATATCTATCATATTTCCTCCCATCAACACATAATTCTCTCTACTTATTGTTTCTACATGCTTGACTACTTCTCTTGTAGGTAATAGCATCATCTATACCAACTAAGAAGTTCAAGTCTATAGGAGCACCCCAAGCCAACATAACTATAGTGTCAAAATTTTATCACATCATGTAATATAGTAACTAGGTATTGAGGAGTTATCCTAACTAGGTGGTTAATAATACAATTAGAAATAACAACCACCATCATACTCATTGTATATACATCATTTTGACTAATGAAAATTTGTTGAGTACCATGCTAGTCTAAAATGTGGTATCAGATCTCTCATCATTCTTGGATCATGTGAAAGAAAAAATCAAATTTGTGAGATGCTATGAAGAAGAATGTGTCATTTAGAAATGTGTTTCTTCATCAACACAAAATATTTGTGTGTTTAAAATCTTTTTGCAAGTCTAAATAACACTAGCTTCAAATATTGAATGTGTTGAGAATTTAGAGGACCCACTTAAAAGATGCAAGGAGAAGACTATGTTGGAATTACATTAAGTGATGAACAAATTTAAATGTATATATAAGAGCAATGTTGTCTAAAGATTGGGTTGACTAGAAGAAATATGTATGAAGAACAATGTAATATTTTTTTGGGAAGGAGGCACCATCAGTTTGTTTATTTGTTTGTTATTACAAGAAATATGTCATCACATAGAAGAGAAGTGGAGTCCTATGACATACCAGAACATAGAGCACTATTCAAAAACAAAATTAAAAGAAACTTTTATTCCTCTTTTGAAAACAAATATAGATGTGATAGTGAAGAGGCCATCCACATATGTCATTCGAGAAGAGTTGTCATCTAGTGTTGCCTTATAGAGATTCCATCTAGGTCTATCATATAGAGTTATCATCCAGAGTTGTCATTTGGAGCTATTATCTAGAGCTTCCATCTAGAGTTGCCATCTAGAGCTACTATCAGGAGCTACCATCTAGAGCTATTTTTATAGTAGAGTTATCATCTAGAGCTACTATTTAGAGAAGAGTATCATCTAAAGACATCGATTCCATGACATAACTTGTAGTGTAGAAGAGTTTTTTGGAGTTGTAGTCATAAAATATTAGCATTTAAGATAATTTAATATTGTTGTACAAAACAATACCGTTAAAGTGAACTTTTAACCTATCATACCTTGATAGGGTTATCTAGCAACAATATCATTTGAATATGTAAGGTCCATATATTACGGAATTTCCATCTAATAAATGCATGGGTCATCTGAAAGTTAAATTTCAATGAAGTTCTATTGGTTGAAGGCTTGTGTTGCATTTTAAAAATAAATAAATAAATTTAGAAAATAAAAATACTTGTTACCTATAGTTTACTATGAGGAAAGTGTTGTGTGTGATTTATTGCATGTAAAGAACATCTCATCCAAAATTGGAAAAATATGCCGACATGTTTAAATAAAAAATTAAAAAATAGAGCCCACATGCTTTAATGAAAAGGTTGTTTGAAGCCTTTAAAAACTATTATTATTATTATTATTTAATGTAAGATACAAGATGGTGTTTGCCATATTTTTTTATCATCCTAGAATTTTGATAAAATATTCCTTGAATATTCAAGTTAGAGCAATTACCAATTAACCACCAGATCCAAATTGATCGATTGTATTATGGCAAAGATCATTTTTGTGACTTGTGCATATACATAAATGTGCATGGAGGTGTGAAGGTGTTGGAAGTGCCACATGTAAGGGAGATTATATATTATAGTTTTTACAAAGTTTTAAAACCCTATGGTTGACATCTTGTGGAAACCTTTGAGAAATTTATCTTGGATCATACAAAATTTGATTGGCTATTGATCACACAAAGCATAAAATTAACATCACATTGAGATAATTTTTTTTATGTCAAAACAACTTGATATCCCACGTTGTTCACGTGCAAGTATAATTTCCATTTATCTACTGATATAACCAAGATTTGATTGCACTCACTTCATGTGAGGCATGTGATACATAATTTGATAGCTTCTGATGATAATAAGCAATGTTGTTCACTATGGAATATGGTTAAAGTCAAATATATTTGATATTTTTGAACCTTGTTGATAGAGTATAATTATATTTACACTCATTGAAAAAAACCTTTCTATCTCAATGCAATTGTCCTATTGAAGAAATATGTCAAGGAACTTTGAAGACCACATGTTCAAAAATATTGTTTAGCATGAGGGGGATCATATGATTGATCCAACTATGATCCATTTTGAAGATCGAGTTAGAATTCATTGTCTACTAGAGATAATTCTTTGTTGGAGATATGTGGAGACCCTATATATTGTAGATAGTAGAGGGTGTTCCAATTTATATATAATTTTGTGAATGGTTGTATGTGTCATTGTTCAGAAGCAAAGTATTGTACCTATGATTAGTTAAGTGTGTCCCTTCTCACAAAGGTTTGTAGATAGAAGAGTGTGTCTCTATTTATAATTGTGTATATGGAGAGCTTATGTGTCACTATCCACTTATAATGTAAAGTCTTGGATAGTTGTGTTTGTCCTTGTTCTTGATTGAGTATAGTGTGGTCATCCTCCCTAAGGTGAGCAGTTGAGTTTGTGGTCATCCTCCCTAAGGTGAGCAATATAATAGTAGATATTATATTGCAATATCAATCCTTTGAGGGTAGATACTGTAAAATTTTGCAAGAGTGAAAAAAATTGATTGTAAACTTGGATATGATTATAAGATTTGTTTTTAAAAATACTATTATTCATTTCAAGCCACAAATTCTAACAAATGAGAGTAGTATTAATCCTTCCACATAATGCATAATGCTTTAGATTTTAAATAGTTAATCCAACATTTTATCAACTCTTTCAATGTTGATAGAGTTGACCAATGTTTTTTATATTTTGAAAAAGTAACATCAAATAGTGTATGCAAAGATAAAATTAAGAAGTGCTTTAGTTCCTCCTTATACAACACAAACGTAAAAGGTTCATGGTATCCTATTTTTATTATATTATCACATGTAAAAATTTTTCTTTGAATTGCTAACGAAGGAGTGTTAAGGCCTTAAGGAGGGCCTCAAGTGAACATGCATAATTTATATGGAAATATTTTAGGGTAGGAAATTCTAATTAATACAAAGCTTTATACCCCAATTGTAGTAACAAGTTTCTACCTTGGGAATTCTCTCATTTTGGTGAATTACAAAACTTTCAAAATTAATTAATTAAAACCTCCAAAACCTTAAAATTTGCTAAGTGAGGATTAAAATATTGATATATCTAATGGAAGTAATTTGATAATAGAAGAAAATTGTAAGTTGATGCTTGTTAATACTTTGATGTTTTTATTTATTGAGATGAAGGTATTTATATACAAAGCATTTGTGCAATATGGCATAAAAACCTCCAAAGAAGAACAAGAACTACCCTTAACTAAAAAATATGTATAGACCTTGTGAGTGGTGGTTGTAACCACTCTTATTAGTATGCCAATACATATATGATGGTAACTATTCCTAAAATTCTCCCATTATTACATCATAGTTTAGAGTTTCTTGGAGAGGACTCTCAAAATACTTCAAACTTAATTCATCCATGTGGATTGGTGAAGATGTTTGCATGTTGTTCTTAAGTAGGACAAAAATTGAGCTAAATATTATGTTTTTAAACATGTTCATATATGAAGTGGAATTGAACACCAATGTGCTTCATCTGCTCATGTAATACTAGATTATGAACAAGTTCCACCACACCTTGATTATCATAGTACATGGTTGGTTTATTTTGTGGTACACCTATACTTGCTAGCATATGTTTCAACCATATTGCCTCATGAACAACTCCACCTACAATATGATATTATGCTTTGGTGGAAGATTGAGCAACCATTTATTGTTTCTTGCTTCCCCATGATATAGGTAGTTATCCTAGAAAGAATACATATCTAGATGTGGATTTTCAATCATCAATACATCTTGTATAGTTTGCATATAGAGTTGGTTAAGAGAAATTGATCACTCTTCTTAAATATTAGATATTTCTCAATGGTACCTTGGACATAACTTAATACCTTTTTACTGCCTTCCAATGTGATATTTTTTGTTCTTGTACGAATCATGAGATGTAACTTACTACAATGTTGATATCTGGTCCAGTGTAAGGTAGATGAAACTTCCAACCAATTGGAAATAGAGAGTTGAATTTACTAGTGGAGAGGAATCAAATTGTGAGAGTTGTAGCCCTAGTTTCATAGGAGTCATCATGGGGTTACAATCATTCATGCAAAACTTCTCAAGAAGCATCTTGGAAAATTTGATTTGTGAGATAAGTATGTGGTGGTGTGTCTACCATACTTCCAATACTAGACAATTATGTAATAGTCCAAGATCTATCATGTTAAATGAGCTTTTCAAGTCCCCCTCTGTTGTTGAAGTCATTTTTTAGATCTTCTTGTGATGACCAAATCATCCACATATACATTTGATACAATATTAAACCATCAATCCATAGGCAAAGCACATAAAGGATTTTAGACGATGAAGAACTGCCGAATGCATTGCATAATGGGCTATTAATAGCCAAATACAATAGACACATATAAGGTGGCAATAGTTAGAAATATTATCCAATTATTCATGGAAACATTATCTAGTTATCTATAACAATATTATCTATGTGGATAATACATTTCAAATATAATTATAGAAACTTCAATCCCTATCATTCCTCCCACCATAGAAGCATTGAACTCTAATGCGTACAAAAATAAGAAGAAACATATAAAAAATTAAATTTTTTGGAGGTGTCGTAATAGATCTTCGTAAAATACAATCATGAGGCTACCATTGAATTAGGCTCAAAAAAGGCCATTAGAATCCGTATGTATCCATAAGAGAGTCCATGCATGTAGAAGAGGCCACGTATGGGGAAGAGAAACTTGAAGTCCATGTGGGCCATTGAGAGGGTTGGAGCAGGGGTTATTGTGAGGGTGTTCAACCACTAGGGAGAAGGGGGTGACTAAAATAGTTGGGGGTGGCCAAGGTAGTGGCCGCCCAAGAAACCCAAGTTGGGTAGATCACAAAAGGATGTCTTGAACAAGAAAATAATACAGACTAGGGGAAAGGCATCTAAATGATGGTGCAGCCCAATATTGCTAAGGAGCAATGCACAAACTCCATAGTGTGTAGTGAAGCTCAAGAAGACGTTCAAATCAGCTTGTTGGAATCATTTGAGTGAAATACCGTGACTTGTAGAAAATCTCATTAAGTAGAGATTGAAACTTGAGACTGGTCTAAATTACATCTGTGTCACAAGCAAGGAGTTGTTGTGGAACAACTCTAAAAATACATTGAGCTTTAGCTGGGACAAAGAGTGCAATACGACATGATGTTACTACATCATTATTCAGTGAAGGCAATAATATTTTTTTCATGTGATAAGCAAAATATTTAGCTTCAACTTCATAAAGAAGGTCTTCTTCAAACAAACCTTTAATTTCTTTCATTGAGTCTTCATAATGGCCATCAGACAAGCCTTCAAATTTCTTGTATTCAATAGAAATTTCTTCTTTGTCTGCCATTTATTCAGTTTCCAATTCTTCCAACATGGCAGCCTTAACCAACATAATTTCTATAAAGAGCTTTTTAGCTCGTTGAGCTATCTCTTCTAGAGATAGAGTAGACATCTTGGTGTCTAGACAAGGAGTATCCCACAGAGAGGAGTATCCCACAAAGAAGAAACAGAGAGCAAGAGTATCCAACAGAGAAGGCCCAAGTGCTCACAAAGAAGGACTGATGTGAAAACAACTAGCAGGTAGGCCACTCGGACATCGTAAAAATAGCAAACATGAACATAAGGTAGAATGTGCTAACGAGACGACTACTTGACGCAAATTGGGATAAAATTGGAAGTAATCGGTAGCAAGGAGAGCATCCTCCAAGGAGAAATTTTTTTACCACCTAGATTTTGGGCTAAAGGGTGACACACATGATAAGGTTGTGTGACCAATGTAAATGCCTTCACGATGGAAATCGGAATATGAGCCCTCCACATGGTTTGTGACGAGCAACAAGATTTAGTCACCCCAAAATTGCACATCAAGATACTAGTCCAAGGATACCAATGAGGAGGAGAAGGGCGTGAGGAGCTTTCCCTTCAGGGCAACGAGGAAACCAGAAATACCACGTAAAATTGAAAATAACCCGTAGAAATAAAAAATAACATGCATAAATTGTGGACGCGGCTTGGCTGCATTCGAATAGTACCTAGATGAATACAGATGCCTATGGCTTCGAACGTCAGGTGAGAACACGCAAAATACAGACAACTAGGTTCTTGGCTCTTGAAAATAGTAGACAAAGACTGAGAACCAAATGGAGTTCAAAAATGGCAAAAACATAGCAAGACACAGGCATCCAAGTTCTTGGCTCTGATACCATTGATACGAGATTAAACCATCAACCCAAAGGTAAAGCACATAAAGGATTTTAGACGATGAAGAACTGCTGAATGCATTGCATAATGGGCTATTAATAACCAAATACAGTGGACACAGATAAGGTGCCAATAGTTAGAAATCTTATCCAATTATTCATGGTAACATTATCTAGTTATCTATAACAATATTATCTATGCGGATAATACATTTCAAATATAATTATAGCAACTTCGATCCCTATCAACATTGATGATCACAACTTCTCCCCATTGTTCTTTGTGATACAAAGTGGGATCATATGGATTTATCTTCATTTCTTTCAAAATTCTCATATTTTTTTATATACCAAGCTCGAGGGGCTTGTTTGAGACCACAGAGAGATTTGATCAGTTTATATACCTTCACTTGTTGTCTAGGTATGATGAATCCTTTTGGTTGAGTCATCTAGACTTCTTTTAAGTCTCAATTGAAGAAGATATTTTTCACATCCATTTGATAAATTTCCCATCCAAACTATGCAACTAATGAAAATATTATTTTTATGGTTTCATAATCAATGCCTTCTTTTTGCATAAGCCTTTGGCTACAAGTCACACCTTGTATTTATCAATACTATCATCTAATTTGTATTTGATTTTTAAATTTGGTTGCAATTGATAGTCTTCTTCCTTGGTGGAAGATCAACAAGCTCCAAAGTCTTGTTCTTTATTAATTTATAATATTTAGTATTCATAGCATTTTACCAATAATTAGACCTAAGACTTTTCTACACTATTGATGGTTCAATAGTACTCATTAGAGTCATATTTACCTCACTAGGAGCCATGTTGTATATCCTTACCCTTTTGATAGATGTGTTTGGAACTCCATCTATCCCCTAGGCTCTTATTATGCTAATATACCACTTGGGTATTTTTTGTGTGTGGTGTGGTGGAGAAAATTGGTCTACATATTTATTAATGTTCTCCTTAGGAATTTTCTCATTTGCATCTTCATCATTTTGAAGTATAACTAGAACAGAGTTGGATGAAGATTCTTGTGGAGAGGATGAGAGATTTTTTCTTCATAAAAAATGATGTCATGACTAATATATAATTTTTTGGTAGCTAGATCAAATAATCTATAGGCTTTTGATTCATCACTGTAGCCTAATAGAAGTTGGTCAAAATTACATGAGCTTCGTCACTTGGAATTGGAGTAATTCTCTCTTAAAGTAGTTGAGTTTGATAATATTAAGGAAATGTATTACAAAATTCAATCATTTGAGGGTAGATATTACATATTTTAGAAGCAAAAAAAAATATATGATGTAGAATACATAAAGTGTTGGACATTTTGAGTAATTGAGTTGTCATTGATGTCAAAAGTCAGTTTCAGTGAGCAGTGCAAAAGAAATGGTTCTGCAAGTAATTGAGTTGTCACTAATATCAAGAGGAGTTTCAGTGGGCAACATCAGTTTCAGTTTCGCAGTCAGTGCAAAAGGAACATCTATCTCCAATTGGTCACATCCTGTTCTAGGTGGTCAAATAAAATCTAAAGAGCTATAAGGAGGTCCAAGCAAAATAATATTATAATATTTTATTATAAATTAATTTAATTAACTTTTAAGTTATTAAATTAATTAGGATTTAATTATAAATTAATTTATAATTTAATTAACCTAACCCTAAGTATCTCATGTTCACTCTGGTTGGTGTCCCACCTCGAGAGCTTTGAGTGTGGTCATATTAATCTTAGTCTAAACTAATGTGGATCATGTCCTCTCCGAGGTGGAACACCCACCAGTGTAAACACCAGAAACCATTGGAAACCATTGTGGGTAGGGGCGGGTTACTTTTGGCATGCGACGTCCTCCATTTAGACATGGTGGATTCTCCGCTTAGATTACTAAGATGTACATATACGAAGCTGTGGAATTATGAAGGTGAAAATGAGAGCCATAAGATATACAATATCTTCTCTGTTATGATTGACTTTCCACTCTCCGGGTGAGCGATCAAGGGTCGATTCTTACAATGCAGAACATCTTTTCAATCTATTTCATAAGTAGAATGTTTCCAAAGCTTCGATCTAGAATGTTTCCAAAGCTCAATCTATTTCATAATTAGAATGTTTCCAAAGCTGTATCTGTTCAATCTATTTCATAAGTGGAATGTTTCCAAAGCTGTATCTGTTCAATCTATTTCATAAGTGGAATGTTTCCAAAGCTTCAATCTATTTCATAAGTGGAATGTTTCCAAAGCTGTATCTGTTCAATCTATTTCATAAGTGGAATGTTTCCAAAGCTGTATCTGTTCAATCTATTTCATAAGTAGAATGTTTCACAATTGCAACAAAACACTTGACACTTATCCTTAAAAAAAAAAAAAAAAAAAAACCCTTCCTTGCACATATTAGGTTCCGGGGCCGTCAAATTTTATACGTGTATTTTATATATTTTTTTAATGGCGTGGATATATATATAGGTTGAAAAATTATGCGTATCTGAAACCATTCAATATAAATATTTAAAAAAAAATAAAATAATTTTAATTATATATATTTTTGGTTAGGTTATTGTGAGAAACTTCTATGAGGGTCGTGGGGGGCGGGGTAAAACCCCCCCCCCCACACACCCCCCCACCCCACAGTTTAAACCTTAGACCTCCCAAAAAAGGACCAAAGCCCCAACAGTTACACTACATCCCAAATTCTAATTTTATTTATATTTAATATTAAAAAAAAATTGAAAATTTTCTTTTTTATAGTTTAATTTTTTAAAATTGGTTAGATTAGATTTAAACTTATAACATTCTAAGTTATACATATACGAAAATATAAGGACCCTTAGTAGATAATGTTAAATTATAAAAAATTAAAGGTATTATACATTGATGCATAATGTTTTTGTTTTTTTAATTATATAAGGTAATCCGTAATACTATTGAGTGTTCTTAATCTAAATTTTAATTCAATGGCACTCTCATTATAAACCAATGATATTGTCAACATAATGATATTATTAAATTATAAAAAAATTGAAGGTATTATACATTGATGCATAATGTTTTTGTTTTTGTTTTATAATTATATAAGGGAATACTATTGGGTGTTGTCATTATAAATCAATGGTATTATCAACATAATGGTATTGTCATGCTGAACCTTAGCAAAACCTCCAATATACTACTGGGTGTTGTCACTCTAAATCTTAATTCAATGATACTATATTATAAACCAATGGTATTGTCAACATAATAGTATTATCATGCAGAACCTCCAATATTTGAGGGCATTGAATTAGTACAGCCAACATTTAAACACACTCCTAGATAGACCGTGGTTTGAACCTTGGACCTCCCCAAAGAAAGGCCAAAACCTTAACCAACCACTATGTTGTCCTTGTGGTACAGTCACATAATGTTATGTTATATTGTGAGGCAAAATACCCATTTGTATTGCAATGTAACCAATAATGATATTAGAATAACTTAGCAATCATACATGTATTTAACCAACAAGATTCAAACATAGGTCAAATCCTTGCAAGTCAAGGTTTTTAACCAACTCAAATTCAAGGTTTTATCTTGAAATTCAAACCTTTGTTTAAGGTTTAAAATTTTCACTCTCCACCAATTAACAATACAGGTTTCATTGCATGAATTTTATTGAAGTTTTTAAAATTTATATATATATTTTATATAATTATGTGGCCTTTATTGAGATTATTTTTATTAAAATATAAAATATTTATATTTATTGTTAAATTAATAATTATATTTAATTTTTCAAACCGCGATGTGGGCGAGTGTGTGAGGGGGGGGGGGGGGGGGGTTGTCCGGTTAACCGGGGGGTCGGCCGTGTGCGTCGGGTCATAGAGGTTTCTCACAATAACCAATAAAAAAAATTATATTTAATTTATTTTTTATTAATTATATTTAATTTATTTTTTATTAAAATTAATTTTAATCTTCTTTAAATTATTAATGTTTTTAGTGATTTCATTTTTGTTAAGAGATTAATTTTTTTTTTTTAATAATACTTCTTATATGCAAGTGGCTTCCTTACCCGTAGACCACACTTTTTTCAATTACATTTTGAGTTTTGTTGGCACAAATATCAACCTCGAGGTTGGCTAAATTATCTACTACCTTCTTTCTTTTATATATATTGATATTTCCATGATATTGATCTCATCAATAGTTGATAAACATTAAAAATAATGATATTCTTGATTCAATCCTCATCTCCCTTTCTTCTTATAGCATTAAAAATAATATGTGAATCTCTCCCAATTGAAATATATTTTATTTTTTCTAGTTGCAATCTGGGTCATTATAAGAAGTGTTAGAGTCTTATATAGTTGTTGGTTGAAAATTCAAAAAATAAAGTAGTTTTTAACGTCCACAATGGCAAAGGCCATATGGGATGATCCTTATAGGGGATGTTGTTTACAAAATATATGTTTATCTAACCTTCAACTTCTTCAAGTTATTAATATTTCTTTTATGATATAAGAGAGAGAATTCTCCTTGTTCAATTATCTTATAAATTTTGAATTTTGTCTAGATAAGGTTCAATATAAAGTTTGGCTAGATTATATACTACATCATGTATATATTCTATACGTATGTTGTTTCTATATATATAATACATAGGGAAATTGGTAAGACCATTGGACATTGCTATTATAAACCTTAGTTCGTTGGGTTGGACAAAGTCAACAGGACCCTTGACCCTCCAGGGCATCAAACTAGGGCAACCAATTGACAAACACTTGACCACTACCATCTAACTTATCCTTTTTTGGATATGTCATGGTTTGGACCTTGGACCTCCCTAAAGAGAGGCCAAATATCTAACCACTATGTTGTCCTTGTTGCCATTACTAGTTGATAAACATCAAAAGTAATGATATTCTTGATCTTAATCTACATGCTCATTTTTTGTGATAGTATTAACAATAATATGTGAATCCCTCTCAATTGAAATATGTCTTAACTTTTTCAACGATACCTTGATCCTTATAAGAATTGCTCTAGTATTATAATATGTATTTACCTTTTCAACATATTAACTATTTATAATATATTATTATGTAATCCCTATGGTCCATGGTTAGTCTTGTTTTGGTTAAACCCTTTTTTATAACTTATAATTAACCTAAAGCCCTCTTGTTTTTCATATAACGGACTCTCCCACAGATGAATGCTGATATATGCTATCACAATATTGTAATGTTTCGGTTAATGATATAATATAATCTAGCTTTTAATAATAATAAAAAAAACCCTCTTGTTATGTCAACTTAGGTTAATTTTATTATGTAATTTGGTTTTTGGTACTGTATAAATATCCCCTATCACTCCTCATTTGATCATTAGAGAGTGTTGCATAATTCTATCTATGTATATATTGATTATATATGGTACTCATGGACAATTCCTAATATTTGTATCTTTTAATCTCTTTCATCTCTTTTTATTTTTTGTATAAGAATTGAGTAGATGGATTGCTTGTGCTTATTTCAAAAAAATATTATGAAATTCAACAATTTAGAGAGCGTAAATCCAACCTTTCCTCAAATATCAAAAGATGATTTACAATGGACTGTTGGTCCTTATTTATAGAAATAAATTTAACCTATTTACTATGGGTTTTACATGTACAAATTATGGCAAGTGGACAAAAATATCGTTATTAATCTAGATTTACTTGGGCAAGTTGTTTGTGTCCCCAATTCCTTGAAATATCAAAGAATTGGAGGTTAATTAACTATAGTTCAACAAATCACTAGATCCAGGACTTAGCCATTCTTACTATAATTTCATCTCAAAAGTACCAAAATTATTGCTTCATTCTTATTCATCCTAGGGCATCATGATTTCATTGTTTGATAAAAAATATCAACCTATTGGATCTGTGTTAAATATAGTAATATGTACTATACTTCGACCAACTTGCAGGGGTTCCAAGACTCATTAGTAAATAATCCTAGATAGCTTTAATCCTTGGGCTATGGAGTTAAGAGAGGGGATGCAAAAAAGGTGACCACATACTAAGATACTACTTCGTAAATTTTATAATTTGGACCAATCCGTGTTTGAATTTTTTATTTATGATTACCATCTAAGATAGTGTCACTACAAAATCATCAAATTTATCCTATATTAATTTTTCTAACACATCATTGGATTCTAATGGATCATTGATGAGATGAATCTTAAGTTTTCAATGGATTAGAGATTTGTTGGATGATGTCATTCTAATGCTAGAAGGAAAGTCAATAAATAATTTATTTTTCAATGAATCATTAGCCATTAAAAAAACATCTAAAATTTATAATTTACAACACTACTCTTAGGGCTTCAAAATGTCTTCTATTTTGTTTTCTAAAAGTAAATTCCCCATAGGAATTTGAATGAGCAGCCAAGATACTACATTTATAGTGACTTGTGGGGACGCCAAGCTTGGCTGATGAGAGATCCCCAATGATGCATTGTCATTGGGAATGAAGTCTTCAAAATTAGGGTTAACTCAACAAAATTGTAAAATTATGGGTCACATGTATTCAACTTTAGGGAATTAGGTTATGAAGTCACCTATCAATATGCACTAGAATCTAGGACCTAATCATCTAAAACCTAATAGTCTATTGCTTTTTTCAATGAGTTACACAAGTATTTACGAGGGGTCCTAGTCCCCTCATATTGAGTGGGATTTGAACCTTGTACCTCTCAAAGAGACACCAAAGCTCTTACCACTATAGTAAGCTTGCAACTTTCTCTAAATTTACACAAGTTTTTATGAAGGGTCTTTGTCTCTCTCACTGGGGATTAAACTTGGGTCTCCTAGATGAAAACCTAAGGACTTACCACTATGGTATTCCTCATGGGTCTTGCCCATTTATTTTTATTCATGTTGGTCCTTTGAGATAACCTTCCATAAATATATTATACTCCTTCTCATATCCCATAAATTTTACTTGATGATCTCATTAGAAAGCACTAGGTACAACACTATTTTTGATCTAGATTCAAATTGTAAATATTATTTTTTATTTGCTTTAACCTATCTTACCTTTGTGCTAACCACCCTTTCATATTGGATAATTATTTCCTTTCTACTACTTACCATCTCAAATCATAGTTTCCTATTTTTAAATGCCTTTATTTCCTACTATAGCTACATCATCTACCTTTACATGTATTTTAAAAGTTGCTTAATTACACGTGCATCATCTAAGTCTTACATTTTTTATCCTTTAGATTCAACAATTTCATGAGCATATCTAATAGTCATTGCTTGTCTTGACTTCCCTATTAAATGCACCACATGGAATAGTTTCCCCCTTGATAAGTTAATGGTAGACAATATTATGGTATAGTTGGTTAAGGAAATTGCTATATTACTTGGATATATTGGTAGTGCCTCTAAAATTAATGTATTGCTCCTTTTATCAATGGGTATGATGGGATCAAAGGCATGAAAAATGCTAAATATTTTAGTAATGTTTTGATACATCTATTTTCTTGTCTCCTACATGATACGTGATACTTTACTTTGTATTTATTCTCATAGCCTTCTATTATGTGATTAGGTAATAATTAAATTATATCAAGTATGGGATGGATCTTTTGAGTAATGTAGATTTATTTTGACACTTTTAATTTTAATAAATCAATGAGGATGATTATACCAATGTGATATAGTAATTTGTGGTGATGACATAGAATGGGTAGTGATGGATGATGTGAGGGGTTAAAATGAGGACATACAAAGTGATGTGATGATGTTTGTGGTATGGGGGACTAAAGGATAAGTGGATGAAAATTGAATATTTTATGATTATGGAAAAATTAGGATAGAGATGGCATTTGATATGACCCTACATATTAGATAGATAAGCCTACTAGTCAAACTAAGAATAGGGTTATGCTTATTTAAGGTGGGATGAGTGCAGTAGAAGAAGTTAAGGGGGTTAAAGAATTCATAATAAATAAATAAGAGAGGGAGATATAATAGTTATTGGAATTAGAAGAAATAGGGGGTGGAAGTGTAGTGAATATGGTTGTGAGGAAGATGATGAAAGTAATTTGTGCTTCTATATTAGAGGCTTCCATTCTTGTCACTCTTTTCTTGATATATGAGTCTCCTTCTCTTTTGAATACCTATATTTATGTTATATATTATTTTAATCCTCATTTTCTTGAGTCATCAAACATATCAAAAGGTATATATATCAACCTTCATGTTGATAGTCATTTCTATGACTACACTATCAACAAGGCCTATCTTAGACAGTCTCATCCATTGGACTATGTAGTCAAAAGGAAGAAAAATCCTACCTCTATAAAAAAGGTCTAGATATTTATCATCATTTTGCTATAATCATGTTCCTAGGTTGTCATATCATCTTTTAAGCCTTAGAAAAAAAATCGATAATCTTGGAGATATGTGCAACCAATTTTAGAAGAAAAAGAAATGGAAATTTGAGTGTCCCTTGTAAGATTTTTGCTCAAGTGACATGGGGAATTTATTATTTATGTTTATTTTTGAAAATGAAAAATGAATAAGGAGAAATGAGAAGATAGAATTTATAAAAATAAATCACTATTTTATTAAGTGAAAGACAATATCATTTAGAGGCTCAAGAAAATAGTTGTCCATCCTTCTAATGTCAACATTATAGCTCAAGATTCTGCAACACCTATATAACATAGTAAATTGATAGAATTATGGTATATATGGAGGGATTTTTCGAAGAGGGCTTCCCCAAGTTAGAGCTTCGTGGATGTACTCTAGGAGATAATATATTTCTTTACTAAAAAAATACAAAACTCAAATCAACATTGTGGTTTAGGGAATTAAAATTGTTTTATCTCTTATCATCCCTTTTTAATCCACCTCCTTATGAGAAATATCTTGTAATGATACATTATTTTAACTCAAAAGTGATGGGGAGTGTAGGTGTATGTTGTAATTTATACACTTGTGTAAGAATCCATTTTTTATTCCATTTTATGATGGATTTTGATGTTGATTACAAGTTGGGGCCCTTACCTTTATGTAACCAAGCAAGATAACATCACTTAATAATAATTTATCCTTCTTTTTTTCCTTGAACAACTCAATAACATATTCAAAGCAAGAAATACAATTTTTACCTTGGTTGTATTTTCCATGATTGTATAAAAATATACCATTTCTAAAATTATAATCCCTCTATCACTCAATTTAGTCCATTTATATGGAATTAATTGAATGGCATTAAGATTCATAGGTTAATATTTCTCTATTTAGGGAGTAGTGTCTACTTCGATGCTTTCATTTTCAAAGAGGAAAACTCATAAAAAGGCCCCCATGAGATTTCTCCAAAACTTTCAAACTTATATTTCTTCAAGATAAAGTTGTATGCTTAATATGCTATGTTAGTTTCTTCTTCTATTTCAACTTCATCCTCTAGTATCAAAGCTAGCTTGATAAAAATACCTCATATTTTGGTTGCAAACTAGCCTATAATTATTCTATAGGATCTCATTTCTCTAAATAGAAATCAAATTCATCATATTCTAGGAGAGTAAATATTTTATGTTCTTTTGATTATTTATAAGGATTACACATGATAATATATTGGATACGAAGATAAATTTAGTAGACTCAAGTACTCCAAGTGTTGTAGTGGTTTGAATCTTTCTTAAAATTCTAGGAACTTGCTAATTTTACTCTAAATTTTTTTCTTCAAAGAAGTAAAATTCCATCATGAAAGGGGATTCCCATTTTAATTCTTCAAACTCTGTGGTGTTTCTTTCTCCTTCATATTTTAACCCAATTAATCTTGCCATTTTTCTTGTTTACTTCAAGTTCTCATTTGAAATAATCAAGAATGCTCAATGATTTTATTGTGCATTTGTCTTAGTTATCTCTATAGGCACCACATCCTAAAAGGAGAAACCAAAACCTCTTATATTTTAGCTCAATTATTACTTCATCATGGATCCTTATCATGTTAAGGAAAAATTAAATACCTCATATTCTTCTAAGGGCTCTAACTCATCTAAGAAACAATCAAGTGATTTATAAAATTCTTCACACTTTGATTCATTAACATTATAATCTTATTTTTAAATATAAAGATTTTTCTAAGACAATAAGATTTATGCCCTTGATGTAAGGATGGGGTATCCACCATAGGAATAATTTGTCCATTGGTATTTGAGTCTTTTCTTATCATTTTAGGTTCTTTTTCTATCTAAAAGTGGTATTGTAGACACCAAAATTTGACCTAGCTAAATGAATCAATTTTTCCTTAGATTCCTAGGAATCCTCTCAAAGTTGCTAAGTGCAATTTTTGATCTCCCCATCCCTTAGTTTTAAGTCCCTTTCCTAGTTTTTTTGAATTCACGATCGTCCCAAATATATCATGAATTCAGACAACTTATTTTGGCATCGACCTAACCATCAACGATTAGATTTCATGAATTTATGGTCACCCCTGATCAACTATTAAATTATGATTTTAGGGTTTTTCCCTCCAAATCCTAACCCTCAAGTTGACCTTGCCATTTTTTTGAGCCCTAACCCTAGTTTTGACTTAAAATTTTTTCTCACCTTATCTTCAAAGCTCATATAAATAGGGATATTGAGCTCCCTTTATGAACAACTAGAACTAGCAATTAAAGATAGTGATGAACCAACATTGAAAAAGATAATTGACAAAAGTGTGATTTAATATCTACCTCTCTTGTAATCATTTACTCTTTTTATTGTGTTCAAGTGGTTCTTTCCTTCACTTACTTAGAAGATCTGAAGGAAGGGTAGTCAAGGTCATCCTAGGGGATCTACCCCTCTTGGTTGTTGCCTTTCTCCCCTTTCTGATTTGCTTAATTTGTTATTCTAGTTTCTTTTATTATAGTTGTAGTTTCATTATTATTCTTCTAGTTTAGCCTTATAGTCTTAGTTTTTATTTCATTTTCTTTTTATTTGCATAGTGTACCTTGTTTTACCCTTGTTAGCTTTAGTTTTGTTGTTTGCAATTTGTTTACTACTTCTAGATCCCTTTTGCTTCTTTATTTCCACCTCTATTGGGAATTCACTATCTATCTTATGGGGTGCAAATTTGGTAAAGCCCATTTTTTCTCTCTACTTCCTTCCTAATCATTATTTCTTCTTATTCTATCATGAATATGTGGCTACCTCTTATGGGGCATGAGTTCAATAGAAATGCTTTTCACAATATTTTTTGGACTCTCATTTTTCCCTCCTCTTAGCTATCAACATTTTGTGGCCTCTACATAAGGACCATAAAATTGGTTGTGATGGCTTGGGGGCAACCTTTTATTCCCTTTGTTATCTCTTCTTTACTTTATGTGTTTTCCCTCTTTATTTCATACTTTTTGTAATCCCTGTTCTCTTTGTTCTCTACTCTACATATTTTCATTGTTCCACTTCTAAAAGGGTTAAATATTTGATGTGCATTTATGATCAGCTAAAAGGACCAAGGGGGCTTGACTACCACATTTGTGAGGATAAGATTTGGTTATAGAACCCAAGGTATAGTCAAATAAAATTTTGAAGCTTGTTCTATGAATTTCCATTTATAGAAGCAAGATGTGAAGTGTGTGAACGTTGCACAATGGAAAAATATTATAAAGAAATATTTCTAATATGAATAGCACAGAGAATATTTTAGTAATTTCAAATAATTCAATTAGATACTTGTGGTCCAATGCACACACCAAATGTTGGTACCTACTTTTAATCTATCCCATTTATTGATAATCATACTAGAAAAACTTGACATATTATTTAATGAATAAGAGTGATGCTTTTAAAGTATTTAAGAGCTTCAAATCCATAGTAGAGAATGGAAGCAAATATAAAATCAAAATATTAAGTATTGATATATTGGTGAGTATTGTTATAAGAAATTGAATCAATTTTATGAGATCATGGGATATGAAGACAATTGAGAATAACTTATACACTGCAACAAACTGGAGTGGCAAAGAGAAACAATAGAACAATAATTAAAATAGAAAGAAGAATGGTACTACCAGAAGAAGCTATGAAATCATTTATGGGTTAAAGAAATTACAATAATAGTATACATACTTAATAGATGTCCGATAATTGTGGTAAATAACCTTTGGTAAGTCACTTGAGAGTGGTTGGTTGGTTGGGTTATGTTCATGTAGTAGATAAAAAAAGGATAATTTATATCCAAAGAGTCAAGCATGCATTTTTTTTAGTTATTCTAAAGAAAGCGAGTTATATAGATGTTATGATCCTATATATAAATAATGTATTTGTATCTAGATATATCATTTTTTATCAAGTTAGTTTACATAGACAACAAGTAAACAAATTGAGATGACAATTATAATTGAAGATGCTGGTGTAACATATACATCAAGTGGAAAAACAAACATTTATCCAAAGATGAGCATGAAAGGGAATAAAACATTATAATCACATTCAAGCTAAAACATATTGGATCAAGATTTTAGTAGGATGTTTACAAAAAGATAAGCACAACCAAGAGCATAGATAAAACAATCAAGAAGTTAATGGCGAAGTATGACTTGTTGTTTGATTAAATTGGAGCCCTCAAGTTTTGAAGAAGTATTCCAAAACAAGGTATGGACCAAACTATAAAAAATAATTAATGCAAGTGAAAATAATGATATTTGGAAGTTGCATGAACTTCCAAAGAACAAGGAGGTAATTTAAGTGAAGTGAATGTACTAGATCAACTACAATAGTGATGGATTATGTGAAAGATAAAAATAAAGCCTAGTGACATAATGCATATGCACAACAAATTGGCATAGATTATGAACATACATATACACTTGTTGCAAGATAATATACTATAAAACTAGTCTTAGCCTTAGAATACCAAAAATGATGGAGCATACATCAATTTGATATAAAGAATGCATTATTGAATGACAATATTTAATAAGAAGTGTATGTCAAACAACCACACTAATTTAAAATGAAATATAAATAAGGACATCTTTACAAGATAAAAATGATTTTATGGACTCAAAAAATATCCAAGGACATGGTATTAAAGAATTGATGAATACTTTTTAAATTGTGGATTTGTGAAGTAATAATAAGTACACATTGTACTACAAAATGGAGGTAAGGGTATTTTGTTTAATTTTTGTATGTTGATGATTTAATTTTCACATGTGGTTGATCAAGAATGAATAAATAATTCAAGCAAGCCATGATGCAATAATTTAAAATTATTGATTTATATTTGATACATTACTTTCTGAGCATGGTTACACATTAAAAACATGATAGGACATTCATTTAGAAAAATAAATATACATATAATAGGTTAAAGAAGTTTGGCATGGAAAGTTATAAATATTTACATAAGGTGACATAATGTGCAATAATGATGAAAGTGAAAAAGTAGATAAGAAGTGTAGGAGTTTTATTGACAACAATATGTACTTAACAATAACAATATGAGATATTGCATATGGAATATCTTTAGTTTCAATATTCATGAGCAATCCATCAAAGGATTATATGGGAGCATCTAAGATAAATGAGGCATGTGAAAAAAACTTTAAATTATGGAATCCATTATTCTTCAACTAATAAGATTTATATGGGTGGATAGAGTGATTAAAAATAGGAATTTTTAATTGATGATAGGAAGTATACATTAGGAAATTATGTTTCATTGGAAAAATGTATTTGTAAAATTAATTTAAAAAAACAAGCAATTGTTTCACTCTTACTAGTAGAGGAAAAGCATATAGCGACTACATTAGCAAGAACATAAGTGGTATGATTGAGGAAAATCCCAAAAGACTTGGATTAATGACAAGAGAGAACAACTACTATTTTTTTGGTAATATGAGTGTAATTTAAAGGACTAAAAAACTTGTTTTTCATACAAAATCAAAGTATGTTAAGTTGCCCAGGAAGCAAAGTTCAATCAAGGAGTGAGTTCCACTTATTCTTGTTCTAGATATTAGAAAAAATCAAAACTAAAGGATTCATGTGAAGAAAATATAGGTAACTATTAAATAAAGGAATTATCATGACTTCTAATTTAATGATGTGCTCCAATTCTAGTTTCAACAAAGTTGGAAGGAAGGGCCAATAACTACCCCAAAAATTTATATTGTGGTTGGATCCCCACTCTTGCAACATAAATACTCCTAACCTATACTAATTGCATGAAAAGTAAAATACATAAAATAATATTTCATAAAATATTAAGGATGCAAGTGATTTAAATGTAATATAGTGTTTAGTCATAGTGATGGAGTGCAAGTGATCAATCAACACATAAGAATTTAAAAATCAATGTTCTACCATTTATTACGTATGAATTTGATAAGAAAATTATAATATATGAAAAGGGTAATGCCTCAATAACCATATACATAGTAAAGAAAGAGGATGATGCCACTGATGAAATGCATAATGACTTGCCATTTTATCAAAAACTCTAATGATATCAAAGCACAATGTTGATTTCATATAGTGTATCTATGAATTCTCATGTCTAAAATATATTTACAATGGAGCCCATGACTTCAATTTATAGTAATATTTTACCTTTGAGTCACCTAGAGTGGGATATAGTTTCTTCAAGTAAATGTAAATATTTGGGGTCATCTTTAAGGAAATGATACACCTCCAAATATTACATGTTTTTATATATGCCTCTAAAAAGCTTAGAAGTCTTCAAAATGAGTTAGTGCACAATTACATACCCCAATATCACCATCAAAATATTTACCTTGGGATTCATGCCTTTGTTTTTACCCCTTCATTGGTTGGAGAGTGGTTATCTCTAGTAAGTGAATCACTAGTTGTCCCTAAGAGATTCCCTTCTTGGAGCCAATTTGACCACTTTGTAGGAAAATCACTTCTAAACCAATAAAACCACTTTGTAAGAAAATAACTCTTGAAATAATAGGGTCATTTTTCAAGTGAATCAATCCTAAATTAGTCAGTACCTAAGTTACACTTTACCAAATTTTGGAGGGTTATGGAAGGTATTGGTTGCTTGATTTTAGTATTTTGTGTTCTTTTAAAATTATATTTCCCAAGGTAGTGTCAAGGCACTACATTTATGAAATATTTAAGGGGCACCAAGCTTGATTAGTGAGAGATCCTAGATCTTGCCAAAATTAGGTTCTCCTTATCCCATATTTTGCAGTAGAGGTCCCAACAATTATTGTCATTCCTCATCATCTAGTAACTATATGGAGGTAATATTCTTTGCTTATCCCATCAAGTCTTCAAATAGATTACATGATGGTTCATCATTTTCCCTCTAAGCCCTTGCAATTTGACATATGTAGGCTCCAATTTCATATATGTATCAACTGCATCACCCTCATTATACTAATGATTTTCCTCCTCAAATACAACATCAATAATATTATCATCAAGGATATTCATTTGTGGGTGAAATATGTCAAGTATTCCAATAGCAACTAGCCCCTAAATTTCTTTGATCATCTCATACATTAGGGTTTTTAGGGATGCTAGAATGATGTTGTAAGCTTGAAGATATCTTTGGGTATTCATGATCTTGTTTGGTTTATTGAAAAAGTACTTTTAGTCCATCCCTATTTGTTGTGCATATAAAACTAACATAAAGGACAAAATTTTTAGAACTTCTTGGTGTTCACCCCTAATAAACAATTATTTTTCCACCTGTTTGATGGATTCTAACACTTTTACCAAGGTATGTTCTATATAGGCTGCCAAATGGAAGTATTATTATCCATTCTTCACATCTTCCATGATTTTATCCCAAAAGGAATTAACTCATTGAATATTGTGAGCCTTTGTAGGGTTTGTAGTTTCCTTTGTTGATCCTAAAGCTACCCACAATATTTTGGTCCTACACCTATAAAGCCTCTTGAAGGTGCTCAATCTAGGTCTACCTTTATGCAAGTTATTCTAAAAGATCCTCCAACTACTACATATTTTATTAGCCTTGGCAAGTAAAAATTTAATGTCCTTTACGTATTTCTTTAGTTGATAATTTTTTGAAACATCCTTCTTCAAAGCCTCATTTTATTGTTAGAGTTGATATCTCAATGCCCTTAGCTATGCCAATTTTACCTCCAAAAAATTATCAAAATTGGGTTCTCCTTATCCTATATTTTATGGTAGTGGTTCTAAAATTTTTCCATTCCTTATCATTGGGTAGCTAGATGGAGGTAATATTCTCTATTTGTCCCATCAGTTCTTCAAATAGATTCTATAATGGTTCATCATGTTTCCCTTAAGATCTTACAATTTGGAATATATATGCTCTAACTTCTTGTATATCGTAACCACATCACCCTCACTAAACAAATCCTCTTCATCTTCAAATATGACATCAATAATATCATTATCAAGGATCTTCATTTGTGGTTCAAATATGTCAAGTATTCCAGTAGTAGTTAACCCCTAAATTTATTTGATTATCTTCTACATTAGGGTTTTAGGGATGCTAAAGTGATGTTGTAAACTTTGAGTTCTTTCTATGCATCTAAGATTTTGTTTAGTTTCCTGACCAAGTAATTTTGTTCCATCCCTATTTGTTGTGAATATGAAACTAACAAAAAGGATAAGATATTTAGGAATTATTGGTATTCAACCCTAATAAATAGTTATTCTTCTACTTGTTTGATGGCTTCTAACACTTTTCCTAATTTATGTTCTGCATATGCTACAAAGTGGGTATTCTTTTACATTCTTCACTTCTTCCCTAATTTTATCCTCTAGGGACTTAAACCATTGGATGGTACGACAAGTTAAAGTTCACTTTAACGGTATTGTTTTTGACAGCAATATTAAATCATCTTAAATGCTAATATTTTGTGACTACAACTCCAAAAAAATATTCTACACTATAAATTATGTCATGGGACCGATGTCTTTAGATGATACTCTTCTGTATATAGTAGCTCTAGATGATAGCTCTCCTCTAAAAAATAGCTCTAGGTGGTAGCTCCTAATAGCAGCTCCAGATGGTAGCTCTAGATGGAAGCTCTATATAATAGCTCCAAATGATAGCTCTAGATGATAACTCTAGATGATAGCCCTAGATGGAAGCTCGAGAAGGTAACACTAGATGACAACTCTTCTCGAATGACAGATGTGGATGGCCTCTTCACTATCATTTCCATGTTTATTTTCAAATGAGGAATAAAAGTTTCTTTTAATTTTATTATTGAATAGTGCTTTATGTTTTGGTAAGACTTCACTTCTCTTCTATGTGATGACATATTTCTTGCAAGAACAAAAAAACAAACAAACATATGGTGCCTCCTTCCCAAAAAAATCTTAGATTGTTCTTCATATGTATTTTTTCTAGTCAACCGAATCTTTAGACAACATTACCCTTTTCTATACATTTAAATTTTATCATTGCTTAATTTTATTACAACACAGTCTTCTCCTTGCATCACTCCTATAAATTCTCAACACATTCAATACTTGAAATTAGTGTTAATTACACCTGCAAAAATATTTTGAACACACAAAATTTTTGTGTTGGTGAAGCAACACCTTCCTAAATGACATGTTCCTCTTCATAGCATCTCACAAATTTAATTTTTTTTGTCACATGATCTAAGAATGATGAGAGCTTTGATACCACATGTTAGACTAGCATGGTACTGAAAAAATATTCTTTAGTCAAAATTATGTATATGTAATGAGGATGATGGCGATTGTTATTCCTAATTGTCTTATCGACCACCTAGTCATGATAATTCCTAAATACCTAGCTACTATGTTACATGATGTGATAAAATTTTGATACTATAGTTGTGTTGGCTAGGGATGCTCCTACAGACTTGAACTTCTTAGTCACCATTTGATATTTACTTAGCTCAAGTAAATACCCAGTATTTAGATGCCCAAATATCTTATGCCAAAGAGAAGTGACCTCCTTTGTGTTGACCACCATGGCAACATGAGGTGTTGAAACAACATCTAATGTGAACAAGCCATGCTTGTAAGAATTGGTTGCTATGTGTTTACCCTACTTGGTGATATAGCAACGTTTCAGTCCATTTTCCACTTTGAAATTGACAACCATTTTTTTATCCAGGATTTGTGGAACTGACAACAAATTGTTTGTCAATACTAGAACATAAAGGACATTTTCAATGTGACACTTTCCATCTGAAAGGGAAACATATATATTGCCTTCTCCCTCGAAATGATAGGTCTTATTATCAGCAATTGTAACTGGTTTGCCTTCTCGTACCATAAATATCTAAAACCACTTTCTATTGCCAGTCATGTGTTTGCTGGCACTTGAATCAATGTACCAAATAGAATCCTGTTCTATAGAATCTGTATGGGTCATAAGCACTTTGTGTGATCTTTTGGAATCAGAATCAAAAGTTTCAATAGCAACATTGCTTTGTTGTCTATTCTTCTATTGTGGCTTGTTTTTGCCCTTCTTATTTTGTTTGTTCTTAAACCAACACCGATTGGTGTCATGGTTGTCCATTTTGCAATTCTTGCAATATTTGCCTTGTGACTGAGATTGTTTCCCTTTATATTTTGTGGATGAACCTGAAGATGAACCTCCATTTTTGTAATTACCTTTGTTTGTGCCACTTTGATTATGTGAATAAAGTGCATTATTGGTCACTTCATCACTTTGGAGCTGATTTGCTTCTTCTGTTTGAAGCAAGTTGACCAACTCCACAAAGGTGACCGTTCTTTGAGAAACATTTAGGGAAGTGATTAGCATATTAAAGGATTTAGGAAGAGCCCTCAAAATGATTGAAGTGAGAATGGTGTCTTCTACTTTAGCTCCTAAATAATTGAGCTTAGACTTCAGTTCTACCACTCTGTAGAGAAAAAGTTCTACTGATTCACCCGACTTCATATGGAGTGTATGAAGTTGGGTTTGAAGGTTGAGAATTGTAGATTGATTCTTTTCTTCAAAAATGGTGCATAAGGAGTCCCATGCATATTTTCCATTCTTTTCCTCACAAATGTGGGGCTGGATTTCATCAGTAGTTTCTAGGAGTATCAACATGAGAAGACGATTGTTCTTTTTTCCCATGATTTTTTATCTGCTCCTGGTGATGTGGATCTTGAATCAGTGCCATCCATTAAATCCCACATCTCATCTATAGTAATAATTGCTTTCATCTTGGTCTTCCATGCTTGAAAAATTAGAGCCCTTTACAAATTGTGTATCATTTAAGTATTATTGATAGTTACCATTTAGGAAGGGTCTAGAATGGATCTAAGATGGTGTCTCTTTATTTTTTTACTTGATATTTAATGGCACCTTCCTTAAAAATCTCCGTGAATGATTTATCAGTTTGAGGTAATTAAGCAAAACAAGAAAAAGTTAGAGATAATCACTCTTTAGTCATATTTAATGGCTCTTGCCTAAAAATCCTTCCAAATAAGGATAGTTAGTTTGAGGGAATTAAGCCAAACAACAAAAGAGTGAATTAGGGATTTTTATGTAAGAGAGAATATTAAGAACAAATTGGCTTTAAAACCTGTGCAATGAGTTACACAAATTATTCTGAAATTTTGGGGTTTTAGTGCTTTTGATTTTGATGATTTTTAATTGCAAAAAGCAAGAAATTAAATGAAATAATCAATCAAATAGGACCCATAAATTTTTTATCATTAAGGTGTTGGATGCAACCGAAAATGCACCTTATTTAGGAATGCCAATTGTTAATTTAGGTGTCGAGTAATATCGAAAATGAACCTAATTATTAATTTTTGCAACAAAAGATGTTTTTGTGTGTTGAAAAAAAATAATTTTCAAGTTCAAATTCTCCTTTCTTTTGTGTTACAATTTTTGCAAAAAGACAATTTATCAAAGATCAATCATCCTACCTTTGTTTTGTAAAAAATAAAGTAGTTCACCTTTCAAGACAAGTTGGCACATGACAAGCTTTTGAAAGGCTTTCCAGAACCAATTGACAAATGAATTGGTGTTAGTGGACCCTTTGAGGCTTCTACACTCAAAAATTGGAGGAGCATTAGGATTGAAAGGTTCTTGAATCCTCATGGAATCATAACTTCAATACAAGCCCTTCCAAAGATCTGTGTAAGTGTTGAATCGATGTAAAATTCTTCTATGCTCACGAAGCATACAATGAAAATGAGATATTGTAGTTTGTCGTCGAAGTTTGTTTCTCTTTCTTATAACTCTTTGATGACGAAGAGCTTTTTGAACCCAAGGTTTTGTCTTCATGAAATAAAACTTGTACTCTCAAAATGATTAGAAACAACAAATTGGAGCAAAGTGTTTACAAATGTCAATGTGGTGCAAAAGAAAGGTGCTTTCAGTTTTGTTTCTTATCCCCAAATTTGAAGAAAATAAAAAACATCATTCTTATAATTTTTCAATTTGCACAAATAATTGGGATTTTGAAGTTTAATTTTAATGCATCAATTTATTAAAAAAATAGCATAATTTTTAATAATAAAATATTTTTCATAAAAAAATCACTTGTTTTGCATAAAAAAACAATTTTTTTAGATAAAAAAGTATTAAATCATAAAAAAGAAGCTAAAAATTTAATAAAAAATACCAAAAAAAAAAACCTTACCTTTGTTTTGAAAAAACTTGGCGAAAATGGTTTTTTTTTTAAAATAAGTTATTCGGCCCCCATCGAGAGTCGAATCCTCAACCTCATGGGTATACACCCACTGACTAGCTCTCCTTCTAGCCAGTCTAACCCGCCTGACGGGTTAATGAAGGCTACGACCTTCACTTTGAAGGATTATCCTTCATGGGGTGGCAAAAATAAAAACATGTGGGACTTTTAGTCCCACATCGATAGGGTAGGCATGATGTTGGTGTTTAAAACCACCAATGCCCCCTTATCCATTCGATTGCCTGCAAGTAATCGATCACCCGCCTACCACCCTTTTGTTCGGCAAGTGGCCCAACCAGTCCTTGCCATGTTAACACGTCGAGCCCAACTACGCCTCATAGACTGCTCTTTGCCATGTCAACATGCCACCTCTTGCCACATCAACACTCCACCTCTCGCCACGTCAACACTCCGATGAGCACCGTGTGTTAGTTGAGTCCTCAGTGTGCATGCATAGATTGATTTGGCCGTGTCTAGTTCTACATCGATCGATTTTGTGTTAGCTTGTTATGTGGTCAAAGGTTTAGGACTGGTCTATCAGTTTGGTCATAGTTGTTTGGTCTAGGCCCTAATAGGGCTATCCCCTATCATTGATTTGGTAAGGTAGTACGATCGAAGTTTAGGACTAGTCTGTCAGTTCGGTCATAGTTGTCCAGTCTGGGCCCTGACAGGGCTATCCCCTATCAGTGGTTCAGTAAGGTAGGGCACTCTAGCCCGATCTTCTAGGTCGACCGCCATAGGGTGTTCCTGCTCGTTGGGTGGTCGATAATTGGTCTCACTTACACTGTCTATGTGGGATTGCAGACTTGGACCTGAGTCCTTGATCGACCACTAGAGGGCGCTCTTACCCATTGATTGATCGGTCGTTGGTACCGCCTACTCTGTCCATGTGGGACTGCAGACTTGGGCTTGAGTCCTGGATCGGTCTTGAAGTGTTTCTATGAAAACACAAAAAAAATAAGAGATTAAATAAATCAACTAAAAAATCAACACAACCTTAAGTATTTTGTGCTCATGCTCCAAACGTAATTGGAACGAGGACTCCTCTCACCTTGCCCAGTGTGGAACGAGGGTTTCTCATGCCTTGTCCAGTGTGCATATTGCCCTCCTCAGCCTCCGTAGCTCTGATGCCAATGATAACAAATGATGAGTGCAACAATATATGCTCAATGATTAGCTTGAAATATATTATAAGGTAGGTATTTATAACATTAACCATAGGCTTGAAATAACCAAATGATAACCGTTCCCCCTTGGATAGAGAACGTAAGTCAGCTAACAATATATGATTTAACGTTAACAACTAACTAATTATTATTTACATAACAATGTGAATAATCAACTTATTTAAATATATCATAAACCATAGTAATAATAGTTAATGATATTTACAATGGTAAATAATGGAATAACCTAGTGGTAAAAATAAAAACTACTTTTTACCCTAACATGGATGATCCACCCAAGTGAGGATGGATGAAAAAATCAATTAGTGGAGGATACACCAATATATATAATTATTACAATACTAATAATAACTTTTCCACGTTATTATTCTTTTCTATTTTTAGATTTTTTTTTACACTCAGCTTTTTTTATTTTTCCACTTGTCTTTCTATATAATAATTGTTTTTTCTATTTTTCAACTTTTTCTTTCTTCGTGCTTTTTCACATTAAGCATTACTTTTTCCAACAAGAGTTGTACACCATGCCTAAATAACTAGATTTTGGTTGGGCAAACATATATTGAATATAAGATAAATACATATTGAATAAACAACATCATCTATAAGCATCTTTCCATATAACCTATCAAATTTTCATCAAAATAGGGGTACAATTGTACAATGCACTAAATTACAATAGATTGACTAGATAAATGAATAAACAACATCCTTTATAAAAAAATTTCCATATATATATATATATTATTTTTTTTGGAAAAAATATGTAATTTTTATTTATGAGTTTGAAAAAAATTACAATATTACCGGTATACCTTTAGGAATTTCTGAACTGAAAGAAGTATTGGCCTCCATGTTATAATATGTTACAATCAACTTACAATCTAGAGACAAAATCCTACTAACAAGACCTACTAAAAAGACCTACTAAAAGCAAGAATAACTTCCTTTACAATCAACTTACAATCTAAAAACAAAATCCTAATAATAAAACTGACATGCCTGAAAAACCAAAATAACAGAATTCTCAAATTACTCTTAACTCAATACTAAAACTAAAGAAGACTCAGGTATCAATTATGAAAAATCTTACTGTATAACCTATCAAAATTTCATCAAAGTTTATATCTATTATAAGTAAAATTGAAGGAATTAAATCTTAAATCTCAATTTAAAATCGCGTCGCAAAAACACTTCGGAAGGTTTTCACACGAGGGAGGGAGCTCCGGGGAAAATTCTCTCGAAGTATGCACTTCGGGGAAATTATTGCCGAAGTAAATCTACTTCGGGGAACAAGCTCCCAAAGTAAACAATTCGAGGGAAAAACTGCCGAAGTAAAACTACTTCGGGCAATTTCCCAACGAAGCTGCTGCTTCGCAAAGTTTGGCTCCGAAGTGAAATCACTTCAGAAATTTTCCAGCCGAAGTGACGCTTCGGACGGGAAAGCTGCGAAGCTCTGTAGCACACGACAACTTCAGCAGCTTCGATGAAATGGCTCCAGGGTCCAACTTCAGGGAGACAAAGTCCCGCAATGTGCTTCGACACAAATAAATAAATGTGATTCCCTTCTGAATAGAAACGGGTATTTTGCCACTTCGAGGCAAACCCTAGTTGAAGAATGTCTGCAGATTAAACAATACTTCAAGGCCGAGATCAAACACAGAGAGACCCGAATCTGCAGAATAAATATTTATATATTAAAATATTGCCGGATTACTAAGCTTCTTTCTGAAGCGATTACAAACTTCTGCTAGATAAAATATCTGTAGGATAAACACACAACTTAGGTGGGAGACTGTGCTCCACTCTTCAGCTGATGGCGTCTGCTGCTTCTGCCCTTCGCTCGCTTCTTGCTGGTCGAAACCCTAGCTCTGCGGCCGCACTGGGCTCTCCAATCCTCTCTGTTGCTCTCCTCCTTTCACTATCCTCCTCTACACAAAATGACAAATGCCCCAGTATTTATAGGCGGGGGATGAGGACAAAAGGGCGGGATAAATCCACCAACCGACTGATAGAATTTAAATGTCGAAATGGGTTTTTGACCAATTGCCGAACAACCCCAACTACTCGCACGGTCAAGAAATTAATGCGTCGATTCCCGTGCTTGATTTTTGCTTCGGCTAATTTCCACTTCGAAGGGCAAAATGAATTTACTTTGCGGCGAAGCATTTTCCGAAGTTGTTTTATAAGTGCTTCGCGGCGAAGTGATTTTAGGGGGCGTCTTAATTTTGCTTCGTAGCGAAGCATCTTTTGAAGGTGTTTTAATAATGCTTTGCACCGAAGCTCTTACGGGCGTGAAGGTTGATTTAATAATTCCAACACCCTCCTTTAAACCAAACTTCATGAGTTCTCTGACGCCCAACATTTCTTGCAGTCTGGCGAAGTCCTCCTCCTTCAAGGGTTTTGTGAAGATGTCAGCCAGCTGCTCCTTGGACCTGTAAAACTGCAACTGTACTTCGCCAAATTTCACCAGCTCTCTGATGAAATGATACCGGATATAAATGTGCTTCCTCCGGCCATGGAATACTGGGTCCTTCGAGAGCGCGATGGCAGTGTTATTGTCACAAAATATTGTTGTTGCTGCTTTCGACAGATGATGTAGTTCACTTAGAACTCTTCTCATCCAGATTGCCTGGCAGGCAGCTGAGCTGGCAGCAACATACTATGCCTCTGCTGTAGATAAAGAAATAATTGGCTGCTTCTTCGAGGACCAAGAGACAACTCCGTATCCAAAATGGAAGGCATATCCCGAAGTGCTCTTTCGGTCATTTATGCTACCGGCCCAATCACTGTCAGTGTAGCCAATCAACTCAAGCTGGTCTTGTATGACATAGTGAATTTCGTGGTTCCTCGTGCCATTGACATATCACAGGATTCTCTTTCCTGCTTGCCAGTGAGTGTCTTTCGGAGTCTCCATAAAATGACTGATCAGACTGACTTCGAACATCAGATCTGGCCGAGTTGCAGTCAAGTACATCAGGCTTCCAACTAACCTTTTATAGAGAGTTGGGTCAACGCTTCTATTGTTGTCAGTCTTGCTCAACTTCAAACCAGTGGCTATCAGGGTGATGGTAGGTTTGCTGTCCTCCATCTTAAAATGCTTCAGGACATCCTTTGCATACTTGCCCTGAGAAATGAAGATGCCATCTGTTGATTGGTCAACTTCAATACCAAGAAAAAAATTCATCAGCCCCATGTCTGTCATTTCAAACTCGGTCTTCATGACTGTTTTGAACTGTGCAAATAGGCTGCTGCTATTGCCAGTATATATCAGATCGTCCACGTACAGGCAGATGATTATCATTTCCCCTGCTTCATTTGTTTTCAGGTACAGGGAGTGCTCATACGGGCATTTTTGAAACCCATTCTCCTAAAAATAGTCGTCAATCTAGCTGTACCATGCCTGGGGTGCTTGCTTCAACCCATACAAGGCCTTCTTCAGCTTCAGGACCTTGCCTTCTTGTCCTTGTATTTCATATCCGGGTGGCTGGTCTATGTAGACCTCTTCTTCCAACACTCCGTTCAGGAAGGCAGACTTGACATCCATCTGGTACACACTCTAGCCTTTTTGAGCTGCTAGTGCCAAAATCATTCTGACTGTGTCAAGTCGGGCTACAGGTGCATACACTTCATGATAGTCAACTCCTGACTTCTGCTTGTAGCCTTTCGCCACTAATTTGGCCTTATGCCTGTCAACTTCTCCTTGGGCGTTGAACTTCATTTTATACACCCACTTGACCCCAATGGTCTTCTTTCCTATCGGAAGTTCTGTCAGCTACCATGTCTCATTCTTCTCAATGGCTGCTATCTCCTCATCCATTGCATTTACCCATGTGCGATTCTGACTTGCCTCTTCAAACTCCACTGGATCACATTCAGTAAATAAAGCAAAGTCAGAATATTCTTCATCTATCTGATTACGGGTTACCTCATAAATGTCTTGCAAGCTCCGAGTCTTCGCAAGTGTCCTCAAATTTTGAATTCTACTTGCAAGTGGAGGTGACCGAGATGATGAGGCTATGCTACTGCTGGCACCACTGTTGTTGCTTGAAGGTACAGGTGGCTGCACACTGTCTTCCTCCAAGTTGATAGGTTCAATAATTGCTGGTTCAGGCTGACCAGTCTTCGACTTCCAGTTCCAGGCTTCATCCTCCAAGAACTTCACATCGCGGCTGATGACAAGTTTCTTCATCATCGGATTGTACAACTTGTATGCCTTTGCTTGTTCGTTGTACCCCGTGAAAATATATTTTTCAGATTTGTCATCCAGCTTTCGTCTTTTCTCATCTGGAACATGTGCATATGCAATGCACCCAAAAACTTGCAAATGAGCCACACTTGGCTTCAGATTGCTCCAGGCTTTCTCTGGAATTTTATCCTTCACACTCTTAGTGGGACATCTGTTCAACAGATAAACTGCACATGACACAACTTCTACCTAGAACTCATGTGGCAAACTTTTCACCTTCAACATGCTCCGTGCCATCTCCATGATTGTTCTGTTCTTCCTCTCAGCTACACCATTCTGCTACGGTGTGTATCTGGCAGTGAACTGCCTTCGAATTCCATGTTGCTTGCAAAAGTTGTGGAATTCGTTGGAGATGTATTCTCCTCCTCCATCAGTTCTGAGAGTCTTCACGTAATACCCTCTCTGTTTCTCAACCAGAGCCTTGAACTCCCTAAACTTCACAAATGCCTTTGACTTTAGTTTAATGGGATAAACTTATGTCTTCCGGCTAAAGTCATCTATGAAGGTCAGGAAGTATTTGTTGCCGACATATGTGCTGGTCTGCATGGGACCGCAAATGTCTGAGTGCACTAGCTCCAATGGTTGTGATGCTCTCCAAGACTGTCCTACAGGGAATGCATCCCTTTGTTGCTTACTGACCAGGCAATCTTCACAAACTTGGTTCGGTTGCTCAATAAGGGGTAAACCCTTCACCATTTTCTTCTTGTGCAAAAAATTCAGGTTACTGAAACTTAGATGACCTAATCTGAGATGCCACAGCCAGGTAGCATCCTTCACAACTGCACTCAGAGACATTAAAGATTCATTCTGAATATGCAGCGAAAACATCTTATTTTTTGTCATGGACACGGTTGCGATTTGTCCATGCACTTTGTCTCTAATGGAATAGACACCGTCTTTAAACTGCATAGTGTGTCCCTTCTGCACAAGCTGTCCAACACTTAACAGATTGTGTTTCAACTCAGGCACATAATAAACATCGCAAATTTGTTTTCTTTCTCCGTGTCGGGTGCGGATGAGGATTTTTCCTTTCCCCATCACGGGAACCTTGCTGTTGTTCCCCATATTGACTTTATATTGGACTGTTTCATCCAATTGTGAGAACATCTCTCTGTTCCCCGTCATGTGGTTGTTGCACCCACTGTCAAGATACCAAGTATTTTTCTTGCTCTCCTCCTCGATACTGCAAGTCAACAACATATTTCCTCCTACCGCATTTCTAGTTTCCTCTGTATAATGGGCTTGTTGTTGATTCTCGTTCGCCATCCTCGTTCTGCACTGTGAGATGTAATGGCTGAACTTTTTGCAGTAGTAGCATTGGACCTTTGACATGTCCTTCTTCTGCTGAGAGCCACCTTGCTGATTTTTGACATGTCCTTCTGCTGAGAGCCACCTTGCTGATAAAAGTTGCAGCTGGTCTCACTAACATGAGGGTTTGATCTCCCTCCTTGCTTTTTACTTCTCCCACGTCTACTTCTGCCTCTTCCACCTTGAGAACTAGAAGCGCCTTGGTGGGAGTCTTGTCTGTTGCTGTCTCGGACTGAGACTTGTGCCTTAAACGCTTGCTCCAGAGAGGACTGAGTTGATCGGCTCAACCTCTGCTCATGTGTCTGCAGAGAACCTATCAGTTCATCCACTGAGAGGGTTGTCAAATATCTTGACTCCTCTATTGCAATTACCACAGAATCAAACTTTGCTGGCAGACTCCGTAGGATTTTCTCCACAATCCTTTGATTCTGCACAATCTCACCATTCAACCGCATCTGGTTGATGACATCAGTTGTCCGGGTGAAGAAGTCGCTCATCGACTCATCTGCAAGTTCTCGAACTCTCTCCTGAGCATCTGCAGTTTTACCAACTTCACTTTGTTGGTGCCCTGGTACGAACTGGCCAGAATTTCCCGAGCCTGCTTGGCCTTGGTGGCTGATGCGATCCGCGGGAAGATGGTCTCTTCAACCGCTTGCATAATATAGAACAGGGCCTTTTGGTCTTTCTTCCGGTTCTCCTTTAGAAGATCTTTGTCAGCTTGGGAGAGGACGGCCAGTGCTGCTACATCTGCCGATTTCGGGTAACCATTCTCCACCAAGTCCCACAAATCCTGAGACCCGAAGAGAATCTTCATCTGGATGCTCCAGTAATCATAGTTTTTATCGTTAAATCGCGGGATCTGCAGCTGCAGGGAATTGTTTTCGGAAGCCATGCTTCTATCTCCGCGTCACGACACCACAATCTCTGATACCAATTTGTAGGAATTAATTAAAATTCCAAGTCGCGTCAAAATCGCGTCGCAAAAACACTTCGAAAGGTTTTCACGCGAGGGAGGGAGCTCCGGGGAAAATTCTCTCGAAGTATGCACTTCGGGGAAATTATTGCCGAAGTAAATCTACTTCGGGGAACAAGCTCCCGAAGTAAACAATTCGGGGGAAAAACTGCCGAAGTAAAACTACTTCGGGCAATTTCCCAGCGAAGCTGCTGCTTCGCAAAGTTTGGCTCCGAAGTGAAATCACTTCAGAAATTTTCCAGCCGAAGTGACGCTTCGGACGGGAAAGCTGCGAAGCTCTGTAGCACACGACAACTTTGACAGCTTCGACGAAATGGCTCCAAGGTCCAACTTTGGGGAGACAAAGTCCCGCAATGTGCTTCGGCACAAAAAAATAAATGCGATTCCCTTCTGAATCGAAATGGGTATTTTGCCACTTCGGGGCAAACCCTAGCTGAAGAATGTCTGCAGATTAAACAATACTTCAAGGCCGAGATCAAACACAGAGAGACCCGAATCTGCAGAATAAATATTTATATATTAAAATATTGTCGGATTACTAAGCTTCTTTCTGAAGCGATTACAAACTTCTGCCAGATAAAATATCTGCAGGATAAACACACAACTTAGGTGGGAGACTGCTGCTCCACTCTTCGGCTGATGGCGTCTGCTGCTTTTGCCCTTCTGCTGCTCTGCTGGTCAAAACCCTAGCTCTGCGGCCGCACTGGGCTCTCCAATCCTCTCTGCTGCTCTCCTCCTTCCGCTATCCTCCTCTACACAAAATGACAAATGCCCCGGTATTTATAGGCGGGGGATGAGGACAAAAGGGCGGGATAAATCCACCAACCGGCTGACATAATTTAAATGCCGAAATGGGTTTTCGACCAATTGCCGAACAACCCCAACTACTCGCACGGTCGAGAAATTAATGCGTCGATTCCCGTGCTTGATTTTTGCTTTGGCTAATTTCCACTTCGGAGGGCAAAATGAATTTACTTTGCGGCGAAGCATTTTCCGAAGTTGTTTTATAAGTGCTTCGCGGCGAAGTGATTTTAGGGGGCGTCTTAATTTTACTTCGGAGCAAAGCATATTCCGAAGGTGTTTTAATAATGCTTCGCGCCGAAGCGCTTGCGGGCGTGAAGTTTGATTTAATAATTCCAACAAAAATTATATACCATATCTAAATAATAAAAATTTAATTAAATAAATATATATTAAATAAGCAATATCTTCTGTTGGTTGCATATAAACTATATTTTACTCGAGTTGTCGTCCAACGCCACATGACTGTAATCTTGGCAAAGCTGCCAACATAAGAGTGCCCGGCTACTGTAAAGCAACAAAATGCACACGGGGTATCCACCCATTTGTTGGGTCCCCACATTCTACAATGTGTGAGACACTTTACGCGAATTAAAAAGAAAGGGAATTTTCAATCTCTGTAACTTTCTCACCAGAAGGGCACAGATCCGTTGAAACAGTGAACCCACCGTTCCCACGGCCATCCCCAAACTAGAGAATGCCATGTGGAACCCATCATGAAAATATTCATTCTGACTGTGTCAAGTCAGGCTACAGGTGCATACACTTCATGATAGTCAACTCCTAACTTCTGCTTGTAGCATTTCGCCACTAATCTGGCCTTATGCCTGTCAACTTCTCCTTGGGCGTTGAACTTCGTTTTATACACCCACTTGACCCCAATGGTCTTCTTTCCTGCTAGAAGTTCTGTCAGCTACCATGTCTCATTCTTCTCAATGGCTGCTATCTCCTCATCCATTGCATTTACCCATGTGCGATTCTGACTTGCCTCTTCAAACTCCACTGGATCACATTCAGTAAATAAAGCAAAGTCAGAATATTCTTCATCTATCTAATTACGGGTTACCTCATAAATGTCTTGCAAGCTCCGAGTCTTCGCAAGTGTCCTCAAATTTTGAATTTTGCTTGCAAGTGGAGGTGACCGGGATGATGAGGCTGTGCTGCTGCTGGCACCACTGTTGCTGCTTGAAGGTACAGGTGGCTACACACTGTCTTCCTCCAAGTTGACAGGTTCAATAATTGCTAGTTCAGGCTGACCAGTCTTCGACTTCCAGTTCCAGGCTTCATCCTCCAAGAACTTCACATCGCGGCTGATGACAAGTTTCTTCGTCATCGGATTGTATAGCTTGTATGCCTTTGCTTGTTCGTTGTACCCCGTGAAAATGCATTTTTTAGATTTGTCATCCAGCTTTCATCTTTTCTCATCTGGAACATGTGCATATGCAATGCACCCAAAAACTCGCAAATGAGCCACACTTGGCTTCAGATTGCTCCAGGCTTTCTCTGGAATTTTATCCTTCACACTCTTAGTGGGACATCTGTTCAACAGATAAACTGCACATGACACAACTTCTACCCAGAACTCATGTGGCAAACTTTTCGCCTTCAACATGCTCCGTGCCATCTCCATGATTGTTTTGTTCTTCCTCTCAGCTACACCATTCTGCTACGGTGTGTATCTGGTAGTGAACTGCCTTCGAATTCCATGTTGCTTGCAAAAGTTGTGGAATTCATTGGAGATGTATTCTCCTCCTCCATCAATTCTGAGAGTCTTCACGTAATACCCTCTCTGTTTCTCAACCAGAGCCTTGAACTCCCTAAACTTCACAAATGCCTTGGACTTTAGTTTAATGGGATAAACTTATGTCTTCCGGCTAAAGTCATCTATGAAGGTCAGGAAGTATTTGTTGCCGACATATGTGCTAGTCTGCACGGGACCGCAAATGTCTAAGTGCACTAGCTCCAATGGTTGTGATGCTCTCCAAGACTGTCCTACAGGGAATGCATCCCTTTGTTGCTTACTGACCAGGCAATCTTCACAAACTTGGTTCGGTTGCTCAATAAGGGGTAAACCCTTCACCATTTTCTTCTTGTGCAGCAAATTCAGGTTACTGAAACTTAGATGACCTAATCTGAGATGCCACAGCCAGGTAGCACCCTTCACAACTGCACTCAGAGACATTAAAGATTCATTCTGAATATGCAGCGGAAACATCTTATTTTTTGTCATGGACACGGTTGCGATTTGTCCATGCACTTTGTCTCTAATGGAATAGACACCGTCTTTAAACTGCACAGTGTGTCCCTTCTGCACAAGCTGTCCAACACTTAACAGATTGTGTTTCAACTCAGGCACATAATAAACATCGCAAATTTGTTTTCTTTCTCCGTGTCGGGTGCGGATGAGGATTTTTCCTTTCCCCATCACGGGAACCTTGCTGTTGTTCCCCATCTTGACTTTATATTGGATTGTTTCATCCAATTGTGAGAACATCTCTCTGTTCCCCGTCATGTGGTTGCTGCACCCACTGTCAAGATACCAAGTATTTTTCTTGCTCTCCTCCTCGATACTGCAAGTCAGCAGCATATTTCCTCCTACCGCATTTCTAGTTTCCTCTGTATAATGGGCTTGCTGCTGATTCTCGTTCGCCATCCTCGTTCTGCACTGTGAGATGTAATGGCTGAACTTTTTGCAGTAGTAGCATTGGACCTTTGACATGTCCTTCTGCTGAGAGCCACCTTGCTGATTTTTGACATGTCCTTCTTCTGCTGAGAGCCACCTTGCTGATAAAAGTTGCAGCTGGTCTCACTAACTTGAGGGTTTGATCTCCCTCCTTGCTTGTTACTTCTCCCATGTCTACTTCTGCCTCTTCCACCTTGAGAACTAGAAGCGCCTTGGTGGGAGTCTTGTCTGTTGCTGTCTCGGACTGAGACTTGTGCCTTAAACGCTTGCTCCAGAGAGGACTGAGTTGATCGGCTCAACCTCTGCTCATGTGTCTGCAGAGAACCTATCAGTTCATCCACTGAGAGGGTTGTCAAATATCTTGACTCCTCTATTGCAATTACCACAGAATCAAACTTTGCTGGCAGACTCCGTAGGATTTTCTCCACAATCCTTTGATTCTGCACAATCTCACCATTCAACCGCATCTGGTTGATGACATCAGTTGTCCGGGTGAAGAAGTCGCTCATCGACTCATCTGCAAGTTCTCAAACTCTCTCCTGAGCATCTGCAGTTTTACCAACTTCACTTTGTTGGTGCCCTGGTACGAACTGGCCAGAATTTCCCAGGCCTGCTTGGCCTTGGTGGCTGATGCGATCCGCGGGAAGATGGTCTCTTCAACCGCTTGCATAATATAGAACAGGGCCTTTTGGTCTTTCTTCCGGTTCTCCTTTAGAAGATCTTTGTCAGCTTGGGAGAGGACGGCCAGTGCTGCTACATCTGCCGATTTCGGGTAACCATTCTCCACCAAGTCCCACAAATCCTGAGACCCGAAGAGAATCTTCATCTGGATGCTCCAGTAATCATATTTTTTATCGTTAAATCGCGGGATCTGCAGCTACAGGGAATTGTTTCCGGAAGCCATGCTTCTATCTCCGCGTCACGACACCACAATCTCTGATACCAATTTGTAGGAATTAATTAAAATTCCAAGTCGCATCAAAATCGCGTCGCAAAAACACTTCGAAAGGTTTTCACGCGAGGGAGGGAGCTCCAGGGAAAATTCTCCCGAAGTATGCACTTCGGGGAAATTATTGCCGAAGTAAATCTACTTTGGGGAACAAGCTCCCGAAGTAAACAATTCGGGGGAAAAACTGCCGAAGTAAAACTACTTCGGGCAATTTCCCAGCGAAGCTGCTGCTTCACAAAGTTTGGCTCCGAAGTGAAATCACTTCGGAAATTTTCCAGCCGAAGTGATGCTTTGGACGGGAAAGCTGCGAAGCTCTGTAGCACACGACAACTTTGACAGCTTCGACGAAATGGCTCCAAGGTCCAACTTTGGGGAGACAAAGTCCCGCAATGTGCTTCAGCACAAAAAAATAAATGCGATTCCCTTCTGAATCGAAATGGGTATTTTGCCACTTCGGGGCAAACCCTAGCTGAAGAATGTCTGCAGATTAAACAATACTTCAAGGCCGAGATCAAACACACGGAGACCCGAATCTGCAGAATAAATATTTATATATTAAAATATTGTCGGATTACTAAGTTTCTTTCTGAAGCAATTACAAACTTCTGCCAGATAAAATATCTGCAGGATAAACACACAACTTAGGTGGGAGACTGCTGCTCCACTCTTCGGCTGATGGCGTCTGCTGCTTTTGCCCTTCTGCTGCTCTGCTGGTCAAAACCCTAGCTCTGCGGCCGCACTGGGCTCTCCAATCCTCTCTGCTGCTCTCCTCCTTCCGCTATCCTCCTCTACACAAAATGACAAATGCCCCGGTATTTATAGGCGGGGGATGAGGACAAAAGGGCGGGATAAATCCACCAACCGGCTGACATAATTTAAATGCCGAAATGGGTTTTCGACCAATTGCCGAACAACCCCAACTACTCGCACGGTCGAGAAATTAATGCGTCGATTCCCGTGCTTGATTTTTGCTTTGGCTAATTTCCACTTCGGAGGGCAAAATGAATTTACTTTGCGGCGAAGCATTTTCCGAAGTTGTTTTATAAGTGCTTCGCGGCGAAGTGATTTTAGGGGGCGTCTTAATTTTACTTCGGAGCAAAGCATATTCCGAAGGTGTTTTAATAATGCTTGGCGCCGAAGCGCTTGTGGGCGTGAAGTTTGATTTAATAATTCCAACAAAAATTATCTACCATTTCTAAATAATAAAAATTTAATTAAATAAATATATATTAAATAAGCAATATCTTCTGTTGGTTGCATATAAACTATATTTTACTCGAGTTGTCGTCCAACGCCACATGACTGTAATCTTGGCAAAGCTGCCAACATAAGAGTGCCCGGCTACTGTAAAACAACAAAATGCACACGGGGTATCCACCCATTTGTTGGGTCCCCACATTCTACAATGTGTGAGACACTTTACGCGAATTAAAAAGAAAGGGAATTTTCAATCTCTGTAACTTTCTCACCAGAAGGGCACAGATCCGTTGAAACAGTGAACCCACCGTTCCCACGGCCATCCCCAAACTAGAGAATGCCATGTGGAACCCATCATGAAAATATTCATGGAGAAAGAAAGGGGCCATAAAAACCACATCACGTCCCTCTTAATACGGCACGTTGTGCATGCATACAACACATGGTCACGCAACCGTTATTCTCCCGGCACAATTCATGTTTCCACATTTATAAATTCCTCCAGAATCAACGTTCATGTATCATAAAAAACGGCACTTCCTCATTTAATTCAATGACGTCCTATACCTCGTAGATTCACAACATAAAAACTTTACTCCCTCTAATGTTTGTTAAGGTAGTAGTTTGATTTGATTTTGTTAAATAAGATAGAGTAGTACAATAATACAGATGGACCAATGACCCCTTACCTCAGATCAACAACAACTAGGTGGAATAGGGGTGGTACAATAGTACAAAGGAACCAATGGTCCCCTCACCTCAGGTCAACAACAACTAGGTAGAATAGGGATGCCTGCGGGATGACACAATGGTAGAGAGGGACCAATGACCCCCTCACCTCTTATCAATAACAACTAGGTCGAATAAGGGTTATAAAAAATGTAGGTGAGTTGAAGAGGGTAAGGCAATCCTCCACCTTACCAAACGTACAACAGGCACCCAAAATCCAGTTGATAATGGTGGTGCAATTAGAACTGGACACAACGGTGATAATGATTTCTCAAACCAAAACTCTGGACAAATTTTTTTTCACTAAATTAAAAAAAATATATTTAAACCTAAGGATATAACCACCCTAGAAAAAAACAAACGGCACTTCCTCATTAAATCCAATGACACTTCCTCATTAAATCCAATGACGTCCTGTACCTCGTGGGTTCACAGCATAAAAACTCGTGGGTTCACAGCATAAAAACGGCTCTTCCTCATTTAATTCAATGGTGTCCTATACCTCGGGGGTTCACAGCATTTCGTCTCTACATTTAAAACCATTCTTAACATTAAATACAGTGGAGTGATTACAATCCCCGCACAATGCCAAGAGGACACTCTCTGTATACCACAGAGAATACTCTATATAAAAAGGAGGCAGTTGACATAATACCACAGATTCATGTTAAAAGTCCTCAGCATCTCTGCAAGTTTTTTAATCATGGGATGCTCCGGATCCAAGTCCCCACCCCACTCTCCTTCCTCTTCCCGGGTCCACGGCTACACACAAGAACACAAAGGTATAAATCCATGCCCTACTAATTTTTGTTGTGATACATGTATTTGTGTTATTCAAAGGCCATAAAGTCTGTTTTTATCCAATTTCGAAATCCAGGGACTGTTTTTATCGACAATCTGCCTGTAAACATTACACCCTCTCAGCTTGAAAAGGAATTCGAGAAGTTCGGCAAGCTTACACATGGAAATATTCGTATCATGTCCAGGGTATGTCCCAGTAGATTTCACTGCTTGATTTTTTATTTATTTTATTTTTTATTTTTTTGAATTTACATGATGGAATCAGTAGCACTTGAGAAGGCTGTCTAGTTTTATGGTCGTCACTGTCTATACAATCGAAAGCTGCCAGACAGTTCACCCTTATAACCACCATGCCACAATCATTTTAAACTACTGAAAACAATTTTATCTTTAAATTTAATATCTACATATTGTGCTAATCTTGGAGTCTTATCCATGCTTGTAGGGAGGGAGCACTGCGTATGCATACATTGATTTTGAGAAGAAATCGTCGGCCACAAAGGCAGTTCAGGTTTGGATAAACTATTGTTCAGATTACATATTGCTTTTGAAGGGATTGTGATGTTGGATTTTTGTTGATTTCCTGTTGTTTTTATTTTTGTTGGTAGGCATCTCACCTTGTGATACGTGGAAGAAGGGTCTCTATTGAGGAAAGGGTGTCGTCGTCTTCAATGTGTGCTGAGTAGCTCCAAGGATATGGATTCTATCTGTATACTGTATTTTGGTTTGATATAATTCCTGACGTGTAGCTCCATGGCTTCGGATTGTATATACTTGTAACATTTTGTGCACTATATTTTGGTTTGATATAGTTTTTGACATGCGGCTCCCTCGCTTCGCATTGTGTATATTATAAGGTTTTTTTTGTTTTGGTTTAATTTTAAAATCTTAACAGTGAGATCAAATTTTTATTGGTTTTACATGCTTGCTTGGAATTGGTGTTTGCTAATGGGCTTTTTATGATAAGCTAAACTGTTTTGCCTGAAAATACTCTTGAAAGAAACATCTGTTTCCAAAAGAGATGGATTTTAAAAAAGGTTGATGATGAGAAGCAAAAGATATGGACTTTTTTTCCCAGAAAATGATATCATAATTAAAATATAACCGGATTTATTTCCTGGGGAAGCATATTAACCTGCATATTAAGCAGCCATTTTAACCCCTTTAAGATGTACAATCCATACCAACCATTGGTCTCCAAAATTCTAAATGTTTTAGATTTTATGCTTCCATAGTACACCATTATCCAAGATTTTACACGTAAATGGTCTTATAGATTATATAATCACAAGCACCTTCAAGTTAGTGCAATCAGATGCAGATACCATACTAAAATTAAATCCTTTAAAAATAAGGTTAATCTTTAACCGTAATTTAACATTTTACACAGATAGGCCACTACAAAAATAATAATACACATAAAAATATAAAATCTATTTATTTAATTTAAAACTATAATTTTTTAAGTATTAAGAAAAAGGATTTTAAAGGAAATCTCAGACCCTTACAAAGCAATTCCCATGAGAGTTTTGATGCAAAAAAATGGAGAGCAAATGATTAGCCAATAATTTCCAATCAGGCATTAGCCTTATCTTAGGATAGGTAGGTCTTAAATAGATTACAAAATAAGATATTAAACAACCTGCGCTAATGATGCTAACCAATCACGCTAACAATAGCTGAAGATGCGTGATGCTAACAACTAACCTAGGATAGCGAATCATGAATTAATCACTAACCTAAAATATCTAACCTAGGATATTGTAGGTATCTAACCTAGGTTAACCAGTAGATATTATGGAATAGTAAATATCTAAATGGTAATGCAGTAAAAAAAAGTAAATGTAATAACCTATGTAGTATAATGCAATATACTACCTATTTTACCCTAACATCCCCCCTTTATTACATTACTTTGATATACAAATTTTATTTCGGAATAGCTCAAATTTGACACGTCCAAGTGCCTTTGTGAAGATGTCAGCAACCTGTTCGTCGGTGGGAATGTATTGGAGCTTGATGTTGAGTTTAGGAACCTCATCACAAATGAAATGACAATCTGTGTCAATATGCTTTGTGCGTTCATGATGGACTGGATTTTTGACCAAGTTCAAAACACCTGAGTTGTCGCAAAACATGTGAATAGGAAGTTTCTTTGGTAGGCCCATTGTAGCCAAGATGCGACTTAACCATATCGCTTCATACACAGCTCCACGTGCAACGCAATACTCTACCTCTGTTGAAGATAAAGCAACCACCTGTTACTTTTTACTATGCCATGAGATAGGACCAAATCCAAGATGAAATACATATCTTGATGTTGATTTTCTATCATCTACAGATCCAGCATAGTCAGAGTCAATATAACTCTATAAGAAGAATGAGTTATTCTTCTTATACTCTAGACCATAATCTACACTACCCTGAATGTAGTGAAGAACCCTCTTAGCTGCTTTCCAGTGAGAAACTTTTGGTTCCTGCATGAACCGAGAAAGATAGTTTATAGCATAAGTAATGCCTAGTCTAGTATTAGTCAGATAGATAAGGCTTCCAATAATCTGTCTGTATAGCATGCCATCTACCTGTGGTGAGTCATCATACCATGATAACTGAAGCCTTGATTCCATCGGTGTTGCCTTGGGCTTGAATTCAGTCATACGATATTTTTCTACTAAAGTCTTGGCATATTTTTTTTGAGTCACCCTAAGATGATTCTTTTTCTGTTCTATCTCAAGACCAAGACAGTAGTGGAGAAGTCCTAGATCTGTCATATCAAATGACTCATTTAAGTCATATTTCATGGCTTTAATCAATTTATCTGAATTGCCAGTGATGATCAGATCATCTACATATAATACAAGAATCACTATTTTAGAACCTGTGTTCTTGATATAGAGATTTGCATCAGATGTACTTCTCTTGAATCTGTGCTACAATAGGTGACTATCCATTTTAATGTACCATGCTCTTGGGGATTATTTAAGCCCATATAATGATTTGAACAATTTGCAACCTGTTGCTCATGGCCTTCCTCAACAAATCCTAGAGGTTGAGTCATGTATACCTCTTATTTTAAGTCACCATTTATAAAGGCACTTTTTACATCCATTTGATGTAATTTCCATCAAAATTGTGCTTGCATAGCACAAAGAACTCGAATGGTGGTCATCCTTGAAGTGGGTGCAAAGGTTTCCTCATAATCAAGGCCTTCCTTTTGAGAATAACCCTTTACCACAAGACAATATTTATGCTTGTCTATGCTACCATTTGCCTTATATTTGATTTTGTAAACCCGTTTGTAGCCTATGGGTTTCTTTCCTCTAGGAAAATCTACCAGCTTCCACGTTTTATTCTTGATGAGGGAGTTATGTTCTGCATCCATAGCTGCCTTCCATTGAGGTATTCTAAGTGCTTCATCAACTGTAGAAGGTTCATTTTCATCAAATGATGACAAGTAAACCCTCTCCTCATCTATTTCTATATCATATTCCCTTGCTAGCTCTCTATCAATAGAAAGGTCTTGAAATTCTGCATAAATATCATCAACTAAAGTGGATGCTTCAGTATTTTCTTGTTGAGTCATGCTTCGTGTCTTTGGACAATTGAGAGTAAGATCAGGTGGGGAAGTGAGTTTGGAATATTTCATTGTGCTTGTATACCATTTGGGAGGATTTTTTTGTTGTGGAGAAGGAAGTGGTTGTTGCTCCTCATCATCTAGATATACTGATGTAGTGTTGGGTGTGAAAGCTTCATCAAACACTACATCTCTGTTGATATGTATTTTCTTGGTAAATGGGTCTATCAATCGATAGCATTTTAAGAATTCATCATATCCAAAAAAAACACATGGTAGGGAATTATCATCTAATTTCTTTCTTTTCTCCTTAGGTATATGCATAGAAGCCTTACACCCAAATACTCGTAGATGAGATATGGAGGGTTTCCTTCCACTCCATGCTTCCTAAGGAGTCATACCTTCAAGAGCCCTTGTGGATGCTATATTTAGAAGATATACTACAGTTTGAAAAGCTTCAAACTAGTATATTTGCTCAAGATTCGCTCCCTTAAGCATACATTGAACCATTTCCATAATGGACCGATTTCTTCTCTCAGCAACTCCATTTGACTGAGGAGAATAGGTTGTGGTTAACTGTATTTTTATCCCATGAGTCTATAAAAATAAGGAAAATTCCTTTGATGTGTATTCCCCCCCTCGATCTGAACGGAGGGTCTTGATGAAGCATCTATATTATTTTTCAACAAGCATTTTGAATTGTTGAAAATAGGTAAATGCTTTAGACTTCAACTGTAAGAAGAAGACCCACATCTTGTGTGAGTGATTGTCAATAAAAAATTGAAAATACCTTTTTCCTCCACAACTAGTAGACATGGGACCACACAAATCTGTGTGAACCAAATCCAAAGGTCCTTTAGCTCGAAAGGAGCTAGGTTCAAAGGGAAATCTATGTTTCTTGCCTAACAAGCAATCTGAACACACTCGCAAAGTATATGAAAGAGTAGGCTGTCCTTTCACCATTTGATATTTACTAAGCTTAAGTAAATATCCTGAACTTAAATGCCCAAATCTCTTATGCCATATAGATATGGCCTCTTTTGTGGTTACAACCATTGCAATATGGGTTGAGGTAATTGCATCTAAGATAAACAAACCATTTTTGTATGAACCTGCTGCTATCTGTTTTCCTTTCTTGGTGATAAAGCAATGTTTCTTTTCTTTGTCCTCCTTGAAATTGACATTCATGTCATTGTCCAGGATTTGTGGAACTGACAAGAGATTATTTTTCAATCCTGGTACATAAAGAACTTTTTGAATTTTACATTCACCATCTGGAAAGGAGAGAAAAACACTTCCTTCTTCCTGAACTCGATAGGTTTGATCATCAAAAATGGTGACCGGTCTACCTTCTCGAGCCTTAAATGTCTCAAACCAGGACTTATCGCTAGTCATATGCTTACTACCACCTGAATATATGTACCACACAGTGTCCTTGTGAGGGGAATCTGTATGTGTCATGAGCACTTTGTGTGCTTGTTCAGAGTTCAAACTAGAATCTTCAACTACAATGTGTCTCTGTTGTTGTTTACTCTTGTTCTTTGGTTTGCCTTTGCCCTTTTTTTTTCCTTGTTCATTGGGCAGTTTGTTCTTAAACCAACATCTTCTGGTTTCATGAGTGTCCTTTTCACAAATCTTACAATGTTGCTTCTTCTTCTTAGTCTCTTTGCCTTTACCCTTGTATTTATTAGAAGAAGAACCTTTCTGTTGATTCCAATTTTTCTTACCACCTTGTCTGTTTGAGAAAAGAGCATTGTTGGATGCCTCATCTCTTTGGAGTTGATTAGCTTCTTCTGTTTGAAGCATATTTACCAACTCGATAAAAGTCATTGTCCTTATAGAGACTTGTAATGAAGTTATCAACATTCTGTAGGAGTCAAAAAAGAGTCCTAAAAATTATAGAGGTCAAGACTTGGTCTTCCACTTTTTCTCCTAAGGATTGCAGTTTTGTTTTTAATTATGCCACTCTACAGAGGAATAGCTCTATTGTTTCCCCTAATTTCATATGAAGAGTATGAAGCTATGTTTGGAGGTGAAGAATGGTTGATTGATTCTTCCCCGCAAAGATGGTGGTTAAGGCATCCCATGCCTCCTTACCATTCTTAGCTTCACTAATATGAGATTGGATATCATCAATAATAGCTATCAAGATCAAGAAGAATAGTTTTATATCCTTTTTATCAAATGCTGTGTGATCGGTTCCTACTGATTGAGGTCTAGTTTCACTTCCATCCACTATAGACCAAATATCCTCTATAGTTAAGATAACTTTCATCTTAGTATTCCATGCAGAATAATTTGAACCTTTGAGCAGTTGGCTCTCAGTGAGATACTTGTGCATCATGGCCATGGTGAAGGTTTCAAATTTGATAGGACTAAGATGGTTGTATCTTGCACTATACCCTCAAAATAGTATATGGAAGATGTTTTATTTTGCTTCTAGAAGATATTCAATGGCACCTACCTTAACACCCTTAACAAGGGATGAAAAGTTTGAGGTTTTTAATCCAAACAAACATAGCAAATTAAAGGGGTAGGTTTTGAAAGACTTATGATTATGCTCTCTAGGATATTTAATGGCACCTGCCTTAACACCCTTCAAGAAGGATGGAAAGTTTGAGTAAATTAAGCCAAATAAAGAGAGTTAATCAAGGTGTTTTGAATTTTGACCTTTTGATGGGGAATAAAATTGACTTGTTTTTAACCTGTGCAAGGTGTAGCACGATTTGGAGTGAAGTTTGGGTTTTGTGAAATGCTTCTTCAATGTTCTATCTTATTGTTTAATTGCACACAAAAAACATGATTTTTTAGTGCAATAATCGAAAACAAGAGAGCAACACAAATTTTTATCACTCTAGGTGTCAGATGCAATCAAAAATGCACCTAGAATAGTCATTTTTTTTTTTTTAAAATAAGGTGTCGAGTACAATTGAGAATGCACCTTTCTTGCTTTGAAATATCCCCCCTTTCTCTTTACAATTTTGCAAAAAAAATAGAATCACAAGATATGACTTCTATCCCCCATTTAATTTTTACAAAATTGAAAAATTATAGCACTCCTTTC